>LR990044.1:9220121-11720121 GCA_905147135.1 Blastobasis lacticolella
TTATTTCTAAAAGAAATTTCTAATGTCTGTATGTATTTATCGGCGTAGGTATACAGGAGTGTACCCCCCTGGTATTAGCACGGATATTTGCTTATTCATGTAAACAAACGCCAGATCAACGATTTTACTAAATATTATGTCCAGTTAATATGTTTTAGGCGATGTAGCATAATATGTTGTCAAACTTAAAAATACCTTTATAGCAATTTAAGGAAAACGACTTGATATTTTATTTTGCAATGAGGAAACATGTGTTCCAGTTACTAGGTATGTTACCATAAACCGATTGTTTAGTTTTATTCGTAATACCACTTATAGGTATGGAAAATAAAACTGAAGAAATCCTTGTCTCCCATTATGTCGCTATAATTTTCCATCTAGATCTTTGGATGCTCTATGTTGCTATTTTCGACCATATCAGTTCACGAGTGATCCACACAGTGCATGTAGGAACATAAAGAGCGCAATCTTGCACAGACACCAACGTCATTGTGACGAGTAGTGACGACATAGGTACTGTTCTTCAACGTCTTACGAGATTAAACCTATTTTCTAATTATCTCAATACCTTAGTGGTGTGAAAACCGTGTGTTTCACGAGCCCCACCCACGTCTTGGCGAAATTCAATGAATTAACTAATCCATTAGTGTTTCCAATCTAATAACCTATACTTAAGCTAATGTTCCCCGGGTGTTCCCCATATTTTGGGCAGCAACTACCAGCTAATATCGTAATGGAAATTAACGATGTTAATCGCTACATGGAGTCTCGTGTAGGCACGATGCTATATCCATTGTATGTTTTATGTAATCAATTACAAAGTGTGGTGAGTAATTTATTAGTCATTGTTATTCATGTATACGTGGTTGATAAATAGTAGGAGGCAGTATTCGAACAAATAACCTCATAGGTAACTAATTAACCTTACAAATGCTTTAGTTAGTAGTGACTATGCGAATATCAATTTCACACGAAATTGCTGTCACCTGGTTTTCGGTTACCACCTCAACGTTGCTGTACACGTTTGACGACACAAACTCAACTCAGACCGCTGACCAGAGTACACTCGAAAAGATTTACACGGTGCAGTCTGACGAGAAAACTTTCCGATGACTGACGATTGAATAATTACATTCTATCGAACATGAAGCTCTTTCGTGTGACGTGCCGCGGGTTAATTGAAGACGCACTGACGTTTATTGTGGGAGCAAATAAATCTGGTACGGCCATTGTTGACAGTGGAATATTCCCAGCGACCTCCGAGGTCGGCGGCTATCGACGGCTATCAGCTGATGGGTCAGTGGACACGTAAAGGCGTAACTACGCGACCAAATGGCCTATTTAGACGGCTTCACGGTAGACGTCACCGCGACCACTGCTCCAAATAGGTTCAGACCCTTAGAGATGCAAGCAAGATCGCCAGAAATAGCAAACGGTTGAATTCGCTATGCTTGTGGAACATTTGCTTAATTTTTTTTATATCAGACAAGATAGGCATTTGACCGCCATCTCACCTGAAAGTGACGTTGCGGCCGAAGATGGAACTCAAAACTTGTTAGGTACTTCTTTCGATTCTGTTACTTAAACTTGATGTTATTGTTTGTAAACAGACTTTACTATATTTTATAAGTATTTCCCAGCCAGGTTTCTTATCGACATTGGTTTACTTGGAAACTCGAAATTTCGACGCAGTTGCATGTGGATATTCGCGGGACGGCTAGAGTGTAATCGCTCCGAAGGCCACATAGTGGTCGAACTACGATAAATAAACCGCAAATTGATGTAAAGGATAGCCGTTTGATACACGAGTACTTTAGGTTAAAACAATCATTTTGGGCGGTAGTTCCTTTAAATATTCCCAGGGTAATGACGTCATAAATTTGTATTGGATTTGACTGTTTTTGCCTTTTTGCAGAAAAACATTCAAATTTTTCGTGTTTTTATCGAATTCGGCTTAACGAGCCGGTTCTAAAAATATACTACACCAATACCTTTCAGCCACCTGTTTTCTAAAAATTCAAGAAATATTTTCAAAACATGCCAAGTTTTAGCTCCTCCAGGTAGGTGACTGCTAAGTAATTTTTTGTAAGACATACGCCAAATGTCTCTTAATATAAGTACTCATATCTAACGTCAAAAAGGCGATTTTAAAAATATTAACATTTCCAAAAAATAAGTGTTTAAGGGCCGATTTTTCAATCCTGAGATAAAACATATCAGTCTGATAAGTTATTAAGCGACTAAAATAAAATGGTATCATTACTTCATATATAAGTAAAGGATTACAGATTGTTTTAATTTGGCTGTATATTACTTTATCGGGCAGATAAACTTTAACTGAGGATAGAAAAATCGGCTCTAAAACCAATAGAATTTTACTGTACAGTAACTCTTATGTATAATATCTGCGATTCACGCACTTAGGTTTCATGTAGGTAACAAAAATGCAGAGCCGCAGGTGCGTTGTCACTGTGAGGACTTAGATTCCTGCAATTACAGATATGCCTCATGCCTGTAATTGCGCCGGCTACCTTATCCGTCAAACCGGAACACAACAATGCAGGCATTGTTGCTTGACGGCAGAAGTGGAAAAAGTAGTACCCATCTACATATACGGACTTCTCAGACTTGACAGAGCTCTACCACCTATAAATGCAAAAGAAACAAAAATTTGTTTCGAAAAGACTAACGCGACATAAGATTTTTGAATAATAATAATAAATATGCTTGGACAAATTCACACAGCGCTATCTAGCTCCAAAGTAAGTAAGGCTGTGTTATTGGTGTTAGATAACTGATAAAATGTTTATATCCTTTTTTAAACACACTACACACTACTAAACATACTACACCCGGACCCGTAACAGAAATAAAATTCATCATTTCAATTTCTGCTCGGCCAGGAATCGAAACCGAGAACTCTTAACTGAACCACTCAGGTCGACAAGTGGTACTCGGTGTTGATTTTTGTACTTGTAGTGTCGCGTGCCAAACATGGAGATTACGGTGATAAACTACCATTAACCATCAGGCAACCTGCTTGCTCGTTTGCTTCCTCTATTATATAAAAATAAACTAGTCGTGGCGGTCGCTACATCAAGCAGTAGACGATTAAAACGTACTGCTGATGGATGATGATGATTACTCGCAGACGATTCCGCTATGCCACAAAATTAAGCCGTCAGTCAGACATGAAATGCCGCAGTAATGTCGATAACGGTAAGGTTATATCAAATTATGCACTTTTGACTTTTCAAATGCCAGCTACTAACACGATCCGCGATTCAGTCGGACGTTCTGGTTATTGTCTTTGGCCTTTACTTATTGGTGCAACTGCGAACGTGTGGATGTGATTCTTTGTCAGTCCAAATATACCTGACAGGTTGTTGCTTTTGTTAGATCTAATCCTGGTTGAGTGTAGCTATCCTACCTGACTTTCGGCGCTTCAATGTATCTATAAAAAAAATCTTTAACAATATGGGTACATTTTTTCAAATAGGTATGTTGGAGCATCCATTTAAGCATATTGCTAGAAAGCTTCGAATATATACATTTTGTAAACGTTTTGTGTGGTCCACACAGCGATAATTAAATTAAAGGTCATGTCACAATATAAGTAACTACCTACAGGTTAAATCTCGTTATACTTACTAAGCTCTATTAATTGATGCTAATTCTTGTCTGATCAAAGTTCACTGTGATATTTAGTCACTTACCGTGCAGATGACATCCACCAGGTGGCATTAAAAAGACATATTATTATGTACTTAATACCTCTAAGCACATTACTGGTCCTTGGCTCATCGTGCATGTTGGTTACCTACGTTTATGTCGCAAAAGGTCTTAGTTCACGGTAGGCTCCGTTTGATAAGAACTCACGAGTGGCGCGCGAGTTACCACCACTCGACACGAACGCGCGGCGACACGAAATGTCAGGGCTGAAGATAATAAAGAGCTATTTTCTGTTCCATAACTCTTACCTACATACGTACATAACTAGCCCAGCTGTAGAGAGGATAAAACGGGCCAATGTCCTTCCCGGTTCCTTGAAGTAATGTCAGGACAATAAAGACAGACGGACTGGTATGAAAGAAGGACAAAGAATCGGACTTTATCTGACCGCTTCGAGATCGCAGTGTTGAAGGTACACGGCAGAAAACGCTGAGGCATTTAAGACATTATTTGTCCTTTTCTACCACTTAGGTGGCCACACGCTTGCGGTCTGCCTTACGAACGTTTGCAATATGAGGGGTAACACTCCCGTGTTGCCGTCCTGTAAAAGTCTTTTCGCCCCTTTCGTGAAGAACTCCATATTGTATTCGCCTTGTACCACATCCGTGTATAGAAGGGATCGGTGCTACCATCCATTCGGCAGCCCATAACCGTCCATTCCTTCCAGGACGCCCGGAGCCTCCTTCTAAGTGGAGTGGCTTTGCCGTTATCTCCTTTGTTGGTATGCGGGTTGGAGACCGCCGTGTTGAATAAACCTACAGAAAGTGCTGGTCTGCCGTTTTCTGGTTTACGGAAATACTAGATAGGTCTCTGATTTTTGTCGCCTTGTATGATAGCCGTCAATGGATAGAGTTAGACATAGGAATATACATTATTTTGACATCACAATACTCATAATACTTACATTGAACAAGTTACATTTCTAAATCCACCTTACAGAATATCGCAGCTAAATAATACTCTTTTAAATAGTATTGTGTTTCTGCCGGTGAGTAAGGTTTCCAGTGCTCCATGGGGTGGGGATTTGGGGAACCGTGGCTTTGGCAGTGGAGTGGCATTTGCTTTTTGCTGCCAGAGCAACGTGTTATAGAGGTGGGCAACGCATTAGCGATACTATTGTTGTTGCTAATGTCTCTAGGCAGTGGTGACCACTTTCCATCAGGTGGCCAGCTTGCCTGTTTGCCTACCGTATAACATACTCTACTCTTTGCCGGTCACCACTTGGCTAATCCATATATCAGATATAACTATAAGGAATGATTAGGAAATGACGAAGATATGTAGTGACGATGGAAGGATAGAGTCTGTTCAGTCGTTACGTAGTATAATATTTTAGTTAAGGTAGTGTACGTGGGTGTATAGCCTCCAAAGTTACAACAGTACTTTATCCTCTACAATAACTACGTGTAACCCAGAAATAGAGTAGACCTGTTACACTGTATAGGAAAATTAACGTATAAAAACATAGCTTACTCGTGACATGACTCATTTCCCATTTAGTCCGCAGTTGTAGGTACGAAGCTATTCAAATTATATTCAAATTATTCCTGCTCGCTTACCTATGTTATTGTCTATTTTTTGTTCGAAATACGTGTGAATTTCAAATGTGAAATAACGATTCGGTCGAATCCGCTATACCAATCACTGAGTATGCAAATGCTTGACGATTGCATTTAACCCTTCGCGTATTAAGCGAAACAATGGTTTGCTGCAGCCATTATTCTGTTGCGAGTGTGACATCACGCGATGCCATTAGCTACGCCGCTACGCGAGCCGCCAATTGATCTGGTGTGCCGGTGCGCCGCGATCGTGGCATCCTTCCATTAGCGAGGAGCATTAGCCCGAATGCACGGACGCACGCCACCGTCGCACATCCGTCATGCTACTGGCATTGTCTACTGTGGCTGTGTGCGCTTCATGCAACTTTGATGGTGCTAAATTGATACCACGGTATACGGACTTAAATGCGTTTGAAGGCGGTTGAGAGCTTCGGTACTATAATATACTCGTATATTGCCTTATCAGGCGAGCCCGAATTAAGTAAATTAACCCTATGGCCCCCAAGGTACCTACTTATATACATGATGACGACCTAAAATGAGGCTTGTCCTCGACACGCTGGCCGGAACTCCCCAAACACACGGCGCAACTCAGAAATTAACTCCGGTAGCAGTTAAATTTGAATTGCGCGTGTCCTGGGCCTACAGCGGTCCAACAATGCAAAGCTACAAGGTGTTAACCCCCGCACTTATCCCGTACCTAAAACAGGGGAAGTGCGTGTCACTGCACGCTTTCTAACACCCAGGTCGCGTGACCACGTCGCTCCGTTAATTTGCTCTAATCCAGGCTCGCGTGCCACTCCGCCAGCGTCTAATGCCGCTCGGCACGGCAAGCCGCCGCGTGCTTGATGGCGATCGGAAATAATGGTGAGCCTGGGAAACAAAGCAGCCAGTCCGCCTTAATGGGACACGCTCGTGACTCCACCCGAAAGAGGCCGAAGTCGCGCCCAGTCTAAATATTCGGTAGGAAACAGTATCAAGACAAATCGTGCGGTCCTAATGGATTCCGGAGCGAACGCTTTTGCCTTCAGAAACGCGTATCAGCTTCGTCCAGCTTGCGTTGCAGATGATGCAGATGACGAAGCGAAGTTCCAGCGATCAATCGTGATCCGGAAGTCGTCGCAATATAAACAATGTGTAAATCCGGGTGGATATAATAAGAGCGCTCCTGTCCGGGAAGGATGCCGATGTGACAGTGACGTGCGTCACGCGAGGCGGGCTCGTCGCGTGCCAGCGGGCGTCACGACACGCACGCAACGACTGCTATCACGGACTGCCCTCGCCGGCTGGACACGCAACCATTCTACTAAGTATTATTTAAACACTAATCCGTGTTCTTTCATTCTATTCCGCACGAAAGGTGGATAAGTAGAGACTGTTAATGGTCTCGTCTTGTGGACATTTTATGGTATTTGATTTTCCTTTGGAAACTACATATTTGTTTTGCAGACTGTGCTACCATGCCCTACCATACTGGCTATAGATATCTTCGATTTGTACTTGTAGATACACATTCTGTATTGTCTAGGAGACTAGCCAACTAATATTTAAATTGTTTTGAGTCATCGGTCCTTATCTATCTATTTGTTGTTATTAATGGAACATTAACGATCAATAAACTACGAGAAAAGTTAAGAAACTCATAGTCATATTTCTCATTAAGAATTACTTCTTCGGTATATGACTATACGACATTTTGAATATGAATGTATAGATTTTTAATCAAAGCACTGCCTTGCCATAAGAGCAGAACATAATTAGATGACTTGGTACTAGAATGACGATACATGTAATAATGTTGAGAAAGTTGTTTCTGTCAATGGCGGACAAAACAAACAAAAAACACAATTTTTAAATCATTAAACTAACAAAGCGGCATTTTTTATTTACAATTGTAAAATAACTGTTAAAGGTAACAGTACAAGTGTGACCGTTATCACTTTTTGTCCAGTGTTTAATTGTGGTGGACCCACGGACCACCCAAGCACTGAGCTGTTTGTTTGACCAGTGTTTTTACAATCTCATCGAGCGCCTTTTATCTCTTCATTGAGTTTTTACAACGGTAACAACTTCATTTTACCCGAGTATTTTTTAAATAATCCCTTCCAAAATAAAAGTAAAATTTTGGCGCCAGTGACTGTTTCCTGTCTTTTGTATGTAAAAAATCTGTTAAATGAAACGTCTGTTGTGTTCCTGTTTGGAGTTAAGGTGTGTCTCCTGATGGATGTCTAGGGGAGAAATTATTTTTTAAAAGTTAAGAAGCCATTGTTTCAATTCCTCAATTAGGAGTTATATACCGAGTATTTGAATACGACTCTATATTTCTGCCTATTCTGTTAATGGTCCAGGGGTTAAAGCAGACACCATATATAACACCATATTTTATTTAAACTTGAAGATGTTTTCGTGATCATTTCTCTACTGGAGAGTAGTGTCATATTAGTACCTACTTGTGTTGTGGAGACAATCTATACATTGTTATTGCTGTGTGTATGCTTATTTATTATGCTAAGTTAACCATATGTGAGTAATATAATAATACGCGTCTCCTTTGTTGCAGGTAACCCGGAGGAAGCGCTTTGTTCGCCATTATTGTTTCTCCTTCCCCTCAATCTTTTCGTACACTCGCCTAGCCCCCTTCTGTTGAGAGATTTTTTCGTCTCCCCAACAGATGATTCGTACGGTATCGCGTGAGTTTTGGCTGATGCATTTGGGTTTGTTTTAATTTGTACGTATTTTAAAGGTATGTTCCGGGGAAATATCGGGCTACTCGTCAACAAAGGTACGTGGTAGGAAACCCGAAACATACCTTTAATCACAATACTTTCACTACACATGTTATCGGGTTTGTTACCACGGTTAGTATTTGACGGTGTGTAGTGAAAGTGTAGTGAATAACCACGAAAGTCTTAAAACCTATATTTCATTACAATGTTTTCCCTCACCGTAAAATGATGGGTTAGTATTAAACTTTTACACTAATTAAGCTCTCTATATGAACTACTACTTATTGGACTTGGGCTACAGAGTGTCACAACTCTTCTCAGGGTTTAAGGTAAAATCCTGGCTACATCAAATACGTGAATAACCTCAAAGAAACCTCTTGACAGTGATTACGCTGTATACCGAATAAAACAACGAGCACTTTGCTATATGGTATAGAAACAGTCCAAAGAAAAAAGAAGCTTGAAAAGTATGATTCTCTATCGACAGCAATCAATCCCATGACATGCCATGATATATAAAATAAATTATTTTTTCTTTTCAACCATTAGTGAAACATGTTGGTACAAGATAAATTGTCCTTTGTTTTGCTTTGCTGAGAAGTCACCACCCGTGTTAAAAATATCAAACACGCCATGCAAATCACTGCGTGCCGTAGCCGCAGATTTAATTTGAAATTCTTATCGAGTACTTTTATGTCATTGTAAATTATCAATACCTTATTGATAGACAGGAAAGTGAACGATACAACAAACAGTACCACAATAATAATTCAAAACAAATCTTGCCCGGTCGTAAACTGAACAAATCTACATAAAATACTCATTTGTAACGTTGGTGTGTGACGGCATATCGTCACGTTCCTCCGTGGTCACGTGTTCATTTTTACCTAGCCAAATAAAGATGTTTGCGACTCGGAACCAGGCCTGCGAAGGTCGACTACTTCCACCGAATGGGTTCTTAAATATATCTCCTAAAGGCCAACTGGATTGGATACGTGAACTCGGCGGGTAACGTGCTTGTTATAGTACGAAATTGACATGCAACTAAGTTATGTACATTTTTTTCAATGGCGGCGGCTATTTTGTTTTGAATAACAAATCGTACACCGTGTTTGATATAGAATTTAAATAAAATATGTATTGTGACCACAAAAGACTGTTGGATCATCTGTGTTGGTGCAAAGATTGGCCTTCAGTCGCTCCACTTCGAGACTGGTTTCAGTTGTAAATCAGGATCATTTTGTTTTTTATTGATGCGAATGCCTCGTACAGCCCCAGTGTTTCGGACCGGTTCTCTTTGCAAAAAACCATGAGAAAGTATAGAGCGTGTAGTGTGGGAAGTTACACGTGGTGAATACTGCGAATCTGAGGCAGACTATGTAGCGTGCACCCACAGCATTACATTTATTTTTGCGCCGGCAAAACTACCTATGATGCAACAAGTAATTATGAGAAGATTGGTGTAGGCAGTTGTTTATCGCCCGCACAATTTAATAAAGTCATATTATTTGCCGAAACTGTGATTCATAATCATTTGCTCCAAGTATAAAAAGAATGCTGACACAGCCGGTTGAATATAGACGTTTAATATTAATCGTGATTGCAATAAGAGTCTCGACGTGCAACAGTGTCTTGAGAACAAGTCTTCTATAATTAAAACACCCATTGTCAGCGTAAAAAGATCGCTTGGTTCGTTTCGGCAGATAATTGGAGTAAGATTTTCCACTTGGCTTGCTTCACACAATGGTCTAGGGAACTGTTTAACATTTAACACAATCCCACACGCAATCCAGGCGTGAGAAATATACTAGATCACTCAAGTTACCGGCGATTTGAATTCTGTGGGAATTGTATGTCGTGCTTTCATTATAAATAACGAAATTTTAATTTTACGCAGGAACTTTGACGAGCGCGAACTACAGTGGGATTATAGGTGCTAAATCGTCTATTTTTCAGCCGCCCGTATCGTGTACATTGTTTCTAAGTGACGGGTCATCGATTATCGCTTATTAACTCATTATCAACGTAGAAAAAGTCGAGGCCTAATCCCTGTTTACCGCACAGTATCGCGGGCTAGCAGACTGATAATACATTCGAGATATCGTATGTACCCGCGCAGTGGAACAGTTATAAATCAAAATTTCAATGTTCTAGATATGATAACCGTTAGCGAAGCATCAACGCGGTCGCATTTCCATTGTGCCGTGGCGATGACACGGTTACCGACACGGCTTGACGTGTTTGCTCTGTACGTGCTTAATTGTTAGGCCCGTGATGAATGGCCGCGCTGTTTGTGGAATCGAGAGCCTACGTCTCATAAGCCAGATGATGCTAACTTGAAATGACGCAATCCACCGCGCCGTCGCAAAGAACCCTCCTATTCTTTGTGTTGTCTGTCATTATGGCCACGGTATTTCAAGACGTGAATAAAGCTCATACAATGAGATTCAATTTTTTTTCATACCGGTAATGTGGCAAACAGGCTTACGGCCTGCTTACGTATATTGTACATTAAATAGGCAAGTATATAGAATTATAGACACTAAATCGACTCCGCCGGTTTTACGGCCAACGTAAAAAACGAATTCCGATATAGTGTTCATCATCGGGACATAAAACTAAATCGCCACGAAACAAAAGTTTCCATTCACTCCACATTAATCCAGTTGGCGGTTCCCGGCGCCCATTACCTATATTTAGAGCAAGAAAACATAATGAATGAACTATCGCTAAATACTAGCTAGACTGTTTAGTTGTTCCGTTGCGAAATTAGAGGCGCGTATGCCCGTTGTCCGTACAACCGGCGCCGGCGCTGGTAGCCGACGAAAGACCGCACGGTGTGACGTCACGGATTCCTTTCGCCTCGCCTTCGCCTTGACATTTGACTCGATACGTGCCGCGGTGCGCGCTCATCTGGGCTGGGACTGAGACACGTTGCATAATTGCCGCGTATGTACCCGCTGTGTTTCCATGGATTGTTGTTCTTTGTAATGCACTGATGTAGTTTTGACTGGAGCTGTTGTTGTATGGTAGTGGTTCTTGTCATATTTGATATCGCCATCATAACCTAGGCATCCTTCAATCTGCGAAAATATCATAGGGGGCTGATGGTCGCGGGCGGCGCGTCGAACAGTGTATAAAAGTCGGGAGGACACCTGTCCTGCAGAGGATGTTCGGCGGCTGATACAGACACTCCATTCTAGGTACCTCTCACAAATATCTGAGCCACTGCATGAGTAATATCGCAGATGTTTTGCAACAGCACTCGCAGTGTTGTCCACCGCGGCACCTGTACACACATCGGGCCTGGGTGGCACTCGTTAAGAGCCAACGAGAACACGAACCCGGACCTGGCCGTTTGTTATAGTTATTGTTATTAAACAAATTCCGCTCCGATGTCATTCGAACTACGCAACGTATGATATGACCCAACAATCGCAATACATGAACCGTACGCTACGAGTGATAACAATTAATAGTGATACATCACGACGCTGGGAAGGTAAAGGCTATCGGTGCACACTCGTAAACAGACTCGTAGGCACGAATAGTTCATACCGGGCGATCGCTGGACCTTACACCGTCGTACGCCCAAGACGTGTTCGACGATTTCGGAGAGTGATAGCTTGTTTGCTACTAATAGTGTACCTACCGACACATCGTGCAGTACGCGGGTCTCTTTTTACTGGGAATTCAAAATATATCAAGTATTCTTATGTAGATTGGTTTGCAATAAAGCTAGTTGGATTGACCATCGTCATGAGTTATGTGACACATAGGCATTAGACATACTCGGCCCTTAGCAAGTGAGATAATCAGGCATTTTATTCCGGTTGAATTTCGACTTGGAACGAGATAGCGGATTTCATGCAGATTCTAGAATTTCTTCTTTATTTTCTATCTTATCATATTTCCTTGGGCCTTAATAAAAGAACGTGTTACGTTCGTACTAAAATTAAGCTGTGGAGTATCGACTGTATATTTTAAGCCATACCTGTATCTAACCGCATAGATATAACGGGGTCGCGGGCGCACTGAAATGAAGTTCCTAAGCATATCTTGTAATTTTTGCCACAAGGAAACTTCCAACGGAATCTATCAGAAAGTCGTCTAAGTACTTGATGGGCTAGTATCAGTAGCCATATTCAGCCATATCAGCAAACTCAAAAATAACAGTTTTATTTATCTCTACCTATCCACAATCGTGCCACACGATTAATCTAGCTCCGGATTACGATATCAGGAAAATTTTGATCTAAATACAGGTCTGTGACTTCATCCCGCTCGATACTATCGATATGAGCCGATATACTCCACGCGATTGACGCAAACGGAGTAATCTTATCGATAGATACTGCTATCGATTTACTGTTAGGACACCACGAGATACCACTATGACTTTCAAATAAAAATGTAACAGTGACAAGAGTTGTGATAATTTCAAGGTTTCGATAAGTCTTTTACATTATAACTAGTGGCGGATATTGTTCATCGTAGCTTTTAAATGAAATATTTCATTTCGTTCATTCCGAAAAGTACTGAAATTCTAATCTGCAATCTGTTTCAAATTGCAATTTTATTATAAACTGACATACTTTATTAGATACTTGTGTCATTTTCATTGCAGCATAATTCCAATAATTGCAAGCAATTATTATGACATCGATATCAATGTACGTACCAAAATTTTATCACATGCGAGTACGCAGGACAAGATAGTTCATCGTGTTTTCAAGTAATTTACATGGATCGATCTACTGACTTCTTTGAAAATGAACGGAAAAATGTTAATGTTAGCCGTATCATCCTATTTTAATAAATACATTACAAAATGTATATGTATTAGGTAGATATAACATGTGTTTTGTGTTGTTCAGATGAATCGCGCCCACTTATATTTTCAAAAATAAATAAACACGGGCTTGTGTGGATGTAGTGTGGGTGGACTTGCCAGTTTTTGTGTATCAATTAACTAATTGCTCAGTCAGAATTTAGAAGGAGCCTTCTGAATTCTGACGAGGTTATTAAAAGTTGGTAGATTTACGCTACACGAAATTCTGACGATTAACAAATAGTATTATACTTGTTAGGGTTAAAACATGGATTGGTAGCGATCCAATCCGCCTGCCAAGTGTGGAGATCATAGCAAAACCCTGCAGCAGTAGACTGTTACGAATGGTTGGTTTAAAAAGTTGTTACTTCTGCTATTTTTGTTGGGCTACTTGAAGACCTGGGCTTTAATTATTATTTTCTCCTAAGCCATTACTGATGGACAAAAGGAAATTTCTGTCTCACCGGTTCACTTTCTTCGGGGTTCATCCTACTGACGCTACGGTGTCTAAAGTCGGTCGGTCATTATACAGGGTGTTACATAATAAATGTATGGAGCCGTGAACCGGATGGAGTGCTAAATGTATGAAAACGATAGGTACAAAAATTCCACGTACGCCAGAAATAATTGTACCTATCGTTTTAATATGTTCAGCACTCCATCCAGTTCACGGCTTCTTACATGTATTATGTAACACCCTGTATATCTTAGAAGTATTTCTTCTCCTTCTAGTACCCCTTCAAAATATATGTTGTTATTTTATAAGAATTTTCCATGTGAATCGAGGTGGACTACCGGCTTTAACTTGCCCAAAGCAATTCCTATGGGCATTGGCAATGACTGACAAATAAGTATAGAAGGGGATACCCTCGGATGAACGGATCATTTTTCATCATGATCAAAATTATATACCTATATAAAAAAAAACACAAACTAGAATTGAGTGTCGCATATTTGAAATGTCATTTCGTTGTCAACAAACAGCGAAGTCGTCACCGGGTCTGCCAGCAAAATAATATAGGCATTTAATTTTGAAATTGTCTGTAGTTGACACACAGTTTGATCATACAGTCATGATCTCATGATTATGTGTGCTCTTCAAAGTTCCAGCTATATTTATTTTATCCGTTTTTCCAGGTCGCTGCAATGTGTCAATATTTCTGACATCATTGCCAAGCGGTTCCTTCGACGCCTTGTCTGACCTAAGTTTAGCGTGTATGATGTAATGTTGGACCGCTTGTTTCTGGTTTCATTGCAGCGCTGCCCTGGTGAGTCAGGGTTCGTGAAGCGACCACGTTCAACTGCAAATGGCGTTAATTTTTTATTTTCCTCGAGCCGTGGGTACTCGGATAGATGGAGTTGGCTTTTGCGGAAATGGTTTGCGACGACTTTGTAAAAAGTAGCCATGTTCTTACCCAAATTGAAATTTATCTCTTTACTAATTTTCATCTTGATCGGTCATCGATCGTTCGTTGATCAGCGGTTGCTAAACCTACGCTCACTTTCGAATTTATGATAATAGTGTGGATTGTTTTTTTTGGATAGATGACCATCTATTCATTGTTTCCATTATTTGTTCGTCGGTTTACTTTCATTCTTACAATCTTCTATTTATTTATTGTACACAAGTTTGTACAATCCTCTATATTCTTTGTGAAACTTTTTGTCAGTTGTTTAGTTTATATGATTAATTCTTGAATATTGTCAGAAGGCAGACATCTTACCGTGATTTTTTTCTAAATATAGTTAGATACCTCTTACCTGTATATCCTCAGTTACAAACGAACATATAGCTAGTCTGAGTGATGGTAACGATTCCATACATGTTTCAGCAAAAATGCAACACAAATTTGCATTGTTCCTGTTACAACTAAGCTGGCATGCCTCGTGACTGTAATTGGCTTCCTTGGCCTTCGGAGCCGAACATAGCAATGCAACGTTGTTGCTTTTCTGCAGAAATAAATAACTATCCAGACAGACTCTTTTGGGTTGACACATCCCTACCACCGATAGGTGTTACAGTGCCACCAACTTATTAGTAGATAAAAGTGGAACTAAGCCTAAATTGATAGATAATACGCCTATTACTTCAGCACTGGCGACGCCATCAACTGAACAGATAAGTTGGTCACACTGTACAAAGGTATATTAACTTAAGTGCTACCTAATTTTATTCCAAGTTGTACACAATGTTGGTATCTGCCAAGACAATAAACACTACTTACATGCTTTAGCCACCTCTACGGAAAATGGGAAGAAAATAGGTATTTCAGTCAATCCAAAACATTATCCAAGAACCAATCTCAATATATTACGAATTTCCACAATTGGATAAATACATCGCAGTGAAGCCATTCACAATTAGTACGGAATTGTTTGCTACGTACAACTAAACCACACTTACAATGTCGAGTATTACCTATTTAGTAACATACGTTTCGCTGCGTATTAATTTTTGCATTAAATAAATATTACATATCTCAGATAAATGTATTAGCAACACGTTTTAATCACATCGTTAATTTGCCTCGTTTTAATTGACTTGTTATTTGTTACTTGGTCTCGTTGAGTTTTATTTTTAGTCAGAGCAACAGCTAATTATCGGTATAGTTCAGCTCTTAATTGGGCGCCTGATATTGCTTGGCTGTGCCAACAAATAAACGATGATACTCTGTCGTCAATATCTACGTAATTATTGTATTGGAAGATAATACGCAATACGGCGGTAGGTATAATAAAATTCACATTACTCGTACTCTGTTTCTATAGGACAATGTTGTTTTACGATGACTCAAAGTAACCGGACTATCTCTGTCCTTTTTCATCGTGGATTCAAACTTATGTAAATCGAGTATGCGTTTACTTGTGTGTTATGTAAACCTGTTTGCTTTAAAACTAATGTGTTGTTCACAGCTTTATGTTTTACTGTTATAGCGCAGTATTAGATAATGTATACCTACATGTAAACTATGAAATATTAACATTTTTGCAATATTTAATTTTGTGACTCAAGTTCAACCGAGAACGATGGCATTTGAGTATTCATAACAAAAATAATTGGTTTCTTGTTCCAATAAAAGAACACCGCGTCAATATTGAATCATTGTGGATTATGTCTATCCGTCTTTAACAGATGATTCATCTAAGTATTTGAAAATTTTAAAAGAGTAGGTATTCCATTTTATTCGATTGCCATTAAAATTTGGTGACTTGCAGTTGCAGCACACGAGCAATAATTTTTTAACAGAACATTCATACATTCATACGCTCGAGAAACATAACCCTCCTGTCGTAGTCGGGGAACAAGCAAAAAAGGAGCGGCCGCCTAAACTCGCCGGGCCAAAGTTAGCCGTAGGTATTTTCTTTTGTTTTTCTTACAAAACTTCCTCGTCACCAAATCTTCCAGGATGGCTGTTACTGAATCTTTAGACCGTCGACCGTCGCCCCCTATTACTTCCCCTTGACTTACATTCTCGTTTCACCAGCCTTGACTCGGCGTAAGTCTGCGAAAATTTTGCCGAAACTCGGCCTTATCAACCATTATCTGCACAAACATCCGGTTACAAATTCGCACTTACTTATATGTATGTATGCGGTAGGTATATCGACATCGTGTATCAACATTCACATACTAGTGCCAGTCACGACTGTAGCTGCCAATTATCGAACGGTCTCCACGTGAGATTGCATGGTCGCCGAACCATTTCGGTTTTCATCGTAAGGTTTGAGCAATCTCCTGTGACACACGTGTAATGTATGTTTTTAGTGTCTGGAGAGACACGATCAAACGGTCCACCTGTTGGAAAGCCGCAACCGTCGTCTAGGACATCTGCAATCTAAGTAGAAACCTAAGTAGTATCTGTAGAAATGATGAGCCACGTGTTAGTAAGACAGACTTCGAGAGGAAGATCATTTAAAATCAATAGGCTCCCGATGCCTATACGTTAGCGAGCCGAACCTACCGTATTGCACCGTACTTTGAATGAACCAATCAGAGATTTCAGAGATTTTATGAAATATCTAAATAAATGTTGATAATGAAACTAAATTTTAAAAACAATGAACAAATTTACTTGTAAATCTATATAAATCCACTAGCAGCAATTAATAGTGGCTAAATATTGTTCACAATGCCAAACAGTCCAACCCGCCGACCAAACATTTCAATGCATTATGTACCAATGAATGTCTACAAATCAAGCGTAAATAATGTAATGTGTAGTCGTATCGCAGTGGAAAGTTCCTACATACATAGAGCACATCCAATACGTTGATAAGTTATCAAGCACGCAAGCGCGACATGGGATAACGCTCCCTGTTTGTTATTGCTATAAATATGTATCATTTAAATACTTATCTCGCTTGGAAAGTGTGTGTGGCACTGTGTGGCCGTATGGGCTGTTATGCAATGGTCCTGTCTGCTCGTCAATTGTTGTGCTAACCAAATTTATACATTTGAAAGAGGAGGCTCCGGGCTGTACTCGTCGGTTTCGTCACTGTAGAAAGAAACCTAACCTAACCCACATTTATATCTAAAAAATACTAACCAACTGTAGGTATAAACTTACCTAATCATGCTTACTGACCAAATATTTATTTTGCTGCTATGTCATATTTATGGGTGGCCGTAGTTGTTTAGTTGTCGGTTGCTGCTCATTTTTAATTAATGACAAACATATTTTACGATTACCAAATTATGTAATCGTGACTTTTTTATCTGTGTGGAAGACGTGGCGGAGGCCTATGGTCAGCATTGGAAGTCCAGCGGCTGAAAAGATGATGATGATAAATATTACTCGCTTACCAAATAGGATAACAGCGAACGTATAATTTACTTACCTAGGTCCCGTAGCATCAACTAAACCCTGACCGTCATACAAGGCGACTAACGTATTCTACTACTTCCATATACCAAAATATGGAAGTCAGCGTTGTCAATTTGACTATTTTAACCGGATGCGAAGCGTGAATGGAGATTACAATATAACAGAACAATCCAGCCCTAGGATGTCATTTATTCTCGGTCGTACCCACTGGGTACGATGATTGTTAAGGGTTATTATTCATGTGGTACAATATTTTAATTAATATCGCATGTTCCGTTATAAGAATCCTGGTATTGTTTAAGTTAAAATGTCGTCTAACCACAACAAAGGGACCGTTGTTGATCCAAGCCATTGTACATACAAGTATAATGGCGGTTTGATACGAGTTTCTCGGAAATTGTGTGTCACATTTTATTTAATTATGTTTGGTTGTTCCAACTGTATTTTGTGACTGCTACTGCACTGTTTATCGGTAACGCATTGACCTCACCTGCAACGCTTAGAGTCTCTCAGCAACAACCCATAACAGTCCATTGCTGGACTTGAGAGCGCCAGTGTTGAAAATACTCAGCGGGACGCAATACCGAATAACCATGTTACGAATAACCAATTATGTTGACGACAAGCTAGTAGCGTATAATTTGTTTACATAAAAATATATACGTAAATACCTATATGCAGTTTGCAACACATTGACAGCTAGGCGAGCGCCAGAACCGTGATGAGGTCATGACATGTTGCCAATATTTTCGTGAACCGAACAGCTGCCGATTCCAAAGAGTCTTATGTAGCTTGTTTTCAACTTCCATTCGTTTTTTTTTTTTTGCTTTAAACGGGTTCGGTTAGCGGCTGAGCTGTCGGAATTAGCATTTATGATGCGGTATCTTACGTGGAGCCATTGGTGACTTACCACTTGGCGATTCAACTAGGTACTAGATCTGCAGTAGGTAGGAACTACATTCCAGAACTGGAAAAGTTAGAGCTACATCTGGTTTAATTGTTTTAATATTGTTATGGGCCCAAACATGTAAGTTTGAACACTGTCTGTTTACAAGTCTAAGTATTAAGATTTTAAACGTTATTATTGACAATCTGGGAAATGAACTAACCTTGGCTTTGGTATACACACTAACCAGTATTCAGCATACAGAATATACGAATTTTTGTTGACACGGTTCCTGTGCTATTAATTATCAATTCTACTATAAATAGTAATGTTATCGGCACATTTCACTGACGTGTCCATTCTGCGTTAACTCATTGACTGCCCTTGAATAGTAACAAATAGACAATCGATAATATAGATTATACTCGCTGTAGGTACTTCCGACTTATGCAATGTTTGTTTGCGTCTACAGGACGAGTAACATGTTTTAGGTCATAGCCAGGTGTCGTTTGTGATTGATAGCTTAACGTTGGTAAGTCATTTACCTATTAACATTACAATGTATATTGTATGACGCAACATCTCTTAGTGCAACAAATTATCATTCCTCATAAATAACTCTGCTACTTAGTTATTCTTTTTTTATACATATAGCAAGCAAGCGGGCCACCTGATGGTCATTCCTGACTCATGATAGATGTTCCTTGTGTCTTCTTGTGTGTCTTTACTAAATAAATATGGCACAATGTTAGTGTGATGGTAGGTATTAGGTAAAAGGCCTTGCGGAAAATCGTGTACCTACCCAACGTTATAAGTCCATTATTTTATTTTTGTCGTGTATAATTTACAATAAGTAGTGTCCTGACGCACGAGCGCAGTAATGATAGTCAACGACTAATAATATAGTCGCTGATGTCTTATGGTTTAATAGCCTTTTACGAAATTGCTGCATCTAAAAATACCTAGTATCATCAACAGTCGTGATATTAAAGGAAAGGCTTTTTATTTTATTATGTTTTGGCGTTTAATAATATAAACGCATGTCATCGTTATCCCAGCAGTTAGTCCCGTCTTCTGCCGGGGTCCGCTTTCCTACTCTTGGTCCTCCACTTCGCCACGTCTTCAGCACTTCATGTCAGGCCATCGCTTCATGTCCATGTCTTTTAAAAGAGAAGTAGGGATTTGAATTTAGAACACTGCAAATTGTCGCGGCCGTTTTGATCCATTCGGATTCGGATACTGTATTGTTATACTTTATTCTTGCAATAAAACATTCGTATGCGGCCTACTTGGAAGCGCTTAGCCCGCCGCTTTAGAGCTCTTAAAAGAGAAAAAGAATTTGAATATAGAACACTGCAAACTGCATTCTGATCCATTCGGATTCGGCTTCACATTGTAATTTCGATAAAACCCGACTTTTGCTTCATTACGTCCCTACAGTATCTACTTACATAAATCAGAAAATATACATTTTTACAGGCTACGATATCTAGCCCACGTACGTTTACAATAATACCTTCACATACGCTCTCTCACCTATCCAACCACGGCAACTATCTAGGAGTTGCCCTACTCATACAACATAAAATGTTTATTGGCTTGATATAGTAAAGTATAGATAGTCGTTGGTAGAGGTTATACCTAGTATCTCGAAGCTTTTCTGCGAATACTGCCGCAGTACACGTTAACGGGTCATCAATCTGCCGCATTGTTTGCCTCCAGGGACCAAGTTCGTTGACGCACCGGACACGGAGACTTGCCAACTTTTCTATTATCGAATTGATGGTGCTATAAATAGATTTATGCTTGTTTCGCGTTACGCGACGACATTAGATCAACAAAAGCTAAAGTTGCTACGACTGAAAGAAACAGTTCTCTTGATTCGCAATCTGGAGTCTCGATGCGGTAATTATGTGAGATCCTCTCATGTAGAGAGGATGAGAGAGGAGATTAACGAAAACGATATATGTAATGTGTGGCAAGAGTGAATGGAAGCGTTGGAAGGGGAAGAGCGCGACGTACAAATCACGATCAAATCGGAGATATTTTAAAGAATGGTCAGATCAAGAGTACTCTAATCCGATGAGCGTGTATGAAAATGTTGATTAATGAGGAAGAAGCGAGAGAGATTTGTCAGGACCGTAGCAAGTGGACCAATGTGGTCTTTGCCTCCTACGAGATAAAGGTGTATGTCTATGTATTGTATGTAGTAATGATGTGGGCGTCTATCGTCTCATTCAACTGCTATATTGCCATCGATCGCTGCACGGACGCCGGGGCGTAGACGCGCTCGCACATAAACAGGGAGTCGTTGCATAACATTCCTTTTTTCATTCATTCCATTATTTAGTCAATTTGTAGCCTTATCGAGGGGCCCTGATACCGCTTGTCAGCATTCCGTTTACCAAGAGGATGTCACTATTTACCGACGGACGCTCCACGTTTGTTATCACTCAATGTTGTGTGGCCATGTTTTTCACACACATTCTCATATTGATAACCGAGCCCACATTTTCATTGTTTGCGTTTCCGAGGTCTCAGCAACTTTAGTAGGGTTGTCATACACATTTTAGGTGTCTACTGGAATCTGAAGCATATTTCCCGCGATTTCGTTCGCACAAAATTTGATAATAGTACATCATATACCATCACCGGGTGCCAATCAGCTCCGGAGACTGTAAAAATGAGTTGTATCCGTCACGATTTCGACGTTTATAATGATTAGTAGGACACTTATACGAAACAACACATTTTCTCTGATATGCGGTGTTTTTACGGTGACACTGCGAAGAAAAGGTCCGCGTGTTGGCTTGTTTGCCATCGTTAACTGCATATCGCCAGACAAGGCCCCGCTATGTCTATCGTAGGCCGCGTATTTACTTATTGATACCCGTCTATTTCGACGATACCCACACCACTCTTCGACATACCTAATCTAAGGTACCACGTAAGAAATACACAAAAATACTCGGAACGTGGAACCTTATCAATAACAGTACCTATTTGTTCCGTTTGCGATGTTATATTTCGAAGAAACGACTGAGCCGCGCAGTCTGAGTCCTTTTTCTCATTATTTTTAAACTTATTCCTAACTGACGGCGTGTCGTTTGAACTCGTGAGAATTATTTATTTATTTATTAAAACTGTATGCACTAAAGGTACATTGGCGGACTTAAAGCTAAAGTAGCTTAATCTACCAGCCAACCGTGAAAAAATATGATCAAAAACGGTAGAAGGTGCGGGAGAAACAGTAAGAAAAGATAAATGGCTTTAAAAGCTGTGCTCTCGTGCGGCCTGGGGTCCGTATTTCTAGTTCTGCATATCCACTTAGCTCGGTCCTCGGCATCCTTGGTGGTGAGTTGACGTCGCATGATAATATTCTTAAAAACGTCAAGCCATCGCTACTAAACCAGCCTTTTTTTCCTATGCCTGGTGAACGTTTCAACATCACCAGCCCGAAACAGTGGTTAAATGGACTTGGGCCTCCTCCAGTCGTCCGCAATAGTGAAGAGTTTTGCGACGACCTCCTAATAAGGCGGCAAACAATACACAGCAGAAAACAGTACTGTCAACTTTCTGGTTAGCCGGACGCCGTAGATTGTATTGTATGACCCCTTTGAATGTGGTTGGTGCCACACTCCACTCCGCCACTCTACACACCACACCATACTTATTGATTACATACTGACAAATGGGAGAGGTATTACTCGTCGTATAATAAAAAGACGCACATACCTATATTCTAACACTGCGTCACGGCTATTTAGCTGCCGCCGCGTATATATAAAATAACGCGCATATTAATTAGTAATTTTCCTAGTTTAGTCACGGGATTAATCATTAGTCCACTTCGAGGAGGATAATGGCGGGCTGTACCGGTCTTTTTGCAAAACAGGTAAACCACAAGTTTGCTTATCGCGCCGGAGCGCTAACGCCCAATCGGCAACGGACTGCGGTCGACAATGGCAATTATTAACCGAACGTTCATTAATAAATGTGTGATATTATAAGTATTGTAAATTATAATTAGGGTAATTAGTACATGCGATGTTTAAACTGGAAGCTATCTTCACGGACTGAGAGAAGAGACGGTATCTGTGCAAGCAGGCTTAATCTTCGGATGCATTGTTGCTTACCAATAGGTACCACACCACCACACCCGGCTCAAAGGGTCAGGGTCAGGACACGGCGAAAATATGTTCCCAGGCAACTAATCGCTCATTTCAATTATCGCTTTTTTTATCGAAGATTTTCGGATTAAACGCAGGTGAAAACCACGTTGAAGCGCTAGTTAACAAATAAAAAGAATCCATAATTTAAACGTTACCTGCGTTGATATAAACTAAACCATCATAACGCCTCCGGTCGCGGTCAGTTCACGCGACGCGACCGGATTCTGCAGGATCAATACCCGGGTCGCGGGATCCTTGGCCCGGTTCTGGCACGTTCCGGTCTGCCCGGGCGTTCCGTGTCACCCGGGCGGTGCAGCAGGGCCTCAGGGCCCTTGGGGGTCCCGGTTTTCCGAGAATCGCACGTGCCATAGTGACTTTGTAGGTAATTTAATTTGTTCAATAGGCATAATCGGTAGTCACTTTCAGAACTTTCTAAGGTACTTACTTACTCTTTTGTTGTAGTTTTATGGTTTGACTCTGTTTTTATTTACTTACGAATTTAATTACGCAGTTATGGATGCAGAATACAAGTACAAGTACCTACAAGTAAACAGATCTAAAAATATACATTTGGTATCAAATTAGGGTTACCTAAGTAAACACATTACAGTGATTATTTGCTCGATTAAATTCCTTATTTACTTCGCAATTAGATAGAACATTAATTATGTATTTTTAAACAACAACGTCTTTAATTTACACATAGGTTATGAAATGTTTGAGGACATTTTAAAGTCCAAGTAGTTTTATCCGTAAGCCAACGGTTTTCCCTACTTGAACGTAACACTGCTTTGGTTCTGTTGGTATTATGTTAGCTATGTTCAATATTATAGGAAATATTTAATAAACCCCGATTGAGTTCGTTAAGTTGCCTACATGAATTAGTCGTTTTTACCTATGTCGATATGTTTGTGTAACACAGTGATTTTATTTCTTGCCCCTTACGCATTTCTGTTGTCACCTTTAGAATATGATATCCGTTATAGTAGAATGACACCATCCGCTGCCTGTAAGTGATATGTGTACCAAACCTGCCCTGGCCCTAGCGTATAACGCTCGCGAACGGGTGCTGCCTTGGCGGACTGGCTTACTCTTGCTGTAGTTTTAGGTGGTTTTTCTTAATTATACTAGACATACCTATATAATATAATATAGCGTTCCGGCTCTGCCTGGCATTGTCGAGCACGGGATACGTTTATCTACGGCCATAGGGCGGTCAGCGTGTCACTGTGTGTTTCCTTCCTACTTTCCTATCCCCCTCCTTTTTGACGATTGAAAGAGATATTTATTGTCCTAATCAATAAAGAAATTTTGAATTTGAATTGAATTTGAAAACCAATAAAGCGCCTAATGAAGAGACTGTACAACCCTTTACGTAACCCTGTGCAAGTTATCCAAAATAAAGATTAGTATTTTTTACTGAGTAGGAGAGTGTCGTAGCTATATATTATCGCTGAAAAGAAACGGCAGTGATCTCGTGATCTCTAACCCGCCTTCCAAGCGTGCAGATTGTCGAACCAAGCAGAAGCTTGAACTTTTCCCAATAATGTTTACCGATGTCATTTTCTCCAGCGAGACTAGCAGCCGAAGTAGACTAAGACTAGTAAGGTACGAGAGCACAACCGGGGCTGATGAAGATGATGATGATGAAACCCGGGCATTCTCCGGAAATCGATGAACATGCGCCTATTTTACTTTGGCGTAATGCTTTCGCGATTGTAGTTTTCATGCTTGACGACTTATTTTAATAATAACCCTCTAGTCTTGAAGAAGGCTTTTGTCCCTTAGTGGTTACAGCTTACAGGCTGTTAATGACTGGCATGACCAAGGTTTTTTTTTATTTATGACCAAGCTATTAAGCACTCTTAAGAGCAACATCAACGGATACCTACTAAGAGAAAATAGATGAACAGGTGACCCCGTGTGCCGTGGTATAGACAACCGGGCCAAGGACTTTGATTCCACTAGGCTCTCAATCTAATAATACAAAGGCCTCAAAATGGAACGAATGGAATTCTATGACTTCCTCTGAGTTGAGAGATGGAAAAGGTGGGAGAGTCTTCAACCTTACTTTGTGAGATTTACAGAAGTTGCATTTTTATGCCTTTTCGAGCGATATTTTTATGGGATCTGAATTTATCTGTTAAACGTGTAAAAGTATGGTTCTCAAAATAATGTTGGCGATTCCTGTTACCTACATGATTTTAATTCGAGTAACGGCGGATTTACACGAAGCACTCTGTTGTTCTGTTATTATTCCGAGTATTATAATAATACTAACTCGCCTCACAAAAAAAAAAAAAACTTGGCGTTAATGTCCCGGTTGTGCTCTCGCGCACGAGGGCCCGGGGTCCGCCTTGAGCATGATTCAGGATTCGGCAGGTCAGGTAATTACAGTGGAGCGACTGCCATCTGACCTCCATGACCCTGCTACCAGGGGAACCTGACCAGATTGGATCATGGTTACACGCCATGGTTACGCCTGAATATGCAGGTTTCATCACGATGTTTTCCCTCACCGTAAGAGCATCGGTAAGTATTCAAATTTGTGAATAATTACTGAAAATTCAGTAGTACTAAACGTCTTTGAGCGCACGGTTCGCCTGGTACCTTTTGCAAACATCCAAAGACTCGTACACTTTTTTGGCACCTTCATCATCATGATCATGAACAGCCTGCCTAATATCCCACAATATTATAAATGCGAAAGTTTGTGTGTATTTCCTTTGTTATCTCTTGAGGCTTAAACGGATGAACGGATATGGATAAATTTGGCAAGTACTAGGTTCATCACGATGTTTTCCCTCCCCGTAAAAGCATCGGTTAGTATTCAACTAATGTACATAACTCAGAAAACAGTCATTGGTACATGGCCGGAGCGGGATTCGAACCCGGGACCTCTGACTTACGAGTTGCATACTCAAACAGCTCGGCCACCGACACTCTTACCAAAAGAACTTGCTCTATATTTGTCTGGTGTAAACCTATGGTGGGTTTATACCAAGCGAGCGAATGCTCACTCGCTTGATGTACACAGTGGTAGAGCCGTCGCTAGTTCTACTCAAACAATACTCGCTCGCCTAGTACGAATGCAACGTTTACACCAGAAGGACATGCTCTTCCTCTGCGTTCGTCTGATATAAAAGATTAGGATTCTGACCGGGTTTTGCTTGCTGTTATATCCTTCACACCGTATGGGAAAAATTACCTATATATGATGTAGGTCACGCGCTTCGGCCTAATCAAATAAATAAATTCGTTTCTATCGTATGCTAGTAATATATCTGTATTTTAAAGTGTTCAGAATTATTGTAAACTAAGAAATAAGGAAAATTTACATGCTTCAGAGTGGCGAGGTTGGAACCAGAGTGATCTAAGTGACATTTTACCAAGAGTACTAAGTGTGGCATGAAAGAATTAATTTTTCTGTGTCCCGCAGTGTATTAAACACAATATTATTAAAAATGACACTTAGATCACTCTGGTTCCAACCTCCGCAGTTTAGGCCTCTCACTGTACAGTTGTTGCCATGGCTATCTCTAGATTCATTAGTAAAACGATTCGAATTCCGTGAATCTTTTGCCTTGGCAAATAGTAGTCTTCACGTTTAGGTGCCTACGTCATTTTCAAAGTCTAAACAGTCGTAGTTTTTGATTTACAAATAAAATACAATAAATACGATTGTCTCTGACAAAAAGCGTATTTTATTAAGACGTAAGCTCGAAGTCTCAAAATGGACTGTCATAAATGTAGATGATGAAACTCTTGTATATATTGTGCGAACAACCCGGTTGCCGGCTAGGTTGCGGGTTCATTGCCCGGGTCACCCGAATCTGGGCCAAGGATCCGCCCAGCACCTTCTGCGCCCGGGTAACACACCGTGCCTTGGGCGGCCTCTGATGCCGAAGGTGGGGACAATAAGGCATGTTATAATGAGATGTATCTCTAAAATAGAGACTTTGAAGAATTTTTGTAGTATTCTGAAGCTATTTTGCAGAATTATAGGACACGATGAAGAAAATAAAATGGAGTTGTTTTTTGTTGGCGTGTTTTTGGCGCGATCTTTGTT
Organism: Blastobasis lacticolella; assembly: GCA_905147135.1. Classification (NCBI taxonomy): domain Eukaryota; kingdom Metazoa; phylum Arthropoda; class Insecta; order Lepidoptera; family Blastobasidae; genus Blastobasis; species Blastobasis lacticolella. Next base: position 9,246,923 of record LR990044.1, read on the forward strand.
CTAAATAATACCATTCAATTTTTGGCTTTAAATACATAAAGGTACACGTACCTAGTTATTAATAAACAGTGTTCATTGATTTTGATTGATCATGATTTATATCAAGTAAATTTAAAAAATCAATGTTTTAAATCAAAATTCAATATTATTAATTAATATTATTCATTTATTAATCCTGAAAATGGCAATATGGCATAGGTAGGATACATAAAAAAAATTAACAATGAAATTTAACGTTTATTTAATTATAATTAATCACAAACATTTATGTAAGAATATCATAAACTAAAAAATACGATTCCTCTTTTTAATTTAAATAATTAATCAAATTTTTGCTAAGGGATACCATTATGGTAGCAATACAATATTAAAACAAACTATTATTCTTCATTCTCTTTTTTACTGTTGCCAGATCATTACAGTTAATTTTCTAAGAATTAGTTTTCCAAAGAGGAAGGCAAGGTCAGTCTGCCTCATCTTAAACATAGAGAAAAAATTGTATTTTTTTTTCTCTATGGTCTTGAGTGATGATTTTCTTTTTTCAATAACATTTGGTAATGACATGACTTTTTTTTATTAAGTACCACCAATTTGTAAATACTTCCAAAAGTCAATATAAACAAACTACATACAGAAATTTAAAAAATTAATAAACATAAAATAAATCACATTTTTTTATTAAAATGAAACAATTCTTATTTTTTCGTAAACTGTTAATAACTGGTTAGTTTAACCATTATTAGTTTAATGAACTTATTTAGTCGTCTTTTGTTCTATCATGACCGTTAAACTATCGAAAAGTAGACTGTATTGCTGATACGTATATCGATAATATTGTTGGCCAATATTTACATGGTAACAATGGATTTTATTATGTTATTATAAGCATAGAGTACCTACACATAACGATCTCAAGAATTCGAAAACAACGCTTTTATCAAAATTTAATAGTCACACCGTCTAACCAAATCAGCTGATAGGAATAATTACTTCAATGAGACTGCAAACTGTAGATAGCCAAACCGATGGTCGTTGTCACGCAGGCAAGTAATAAGCCGATTGAAGTTTGATCTAGAAGTTTCTGCATTATCTGATTTTGCGTGCAAAATGACAATCAGTTGAAAAGGCTTGAGTTCAAATGAGATTGTCTACCTACATTTTCCACGGAGCGTTAAGTAAGGCGCCTAAGTAGCCTCTGTACAGTTGTCAGACTCAAGAACTTCAGCGTTAAGTAGCCTTTTACACAACAGTCGGAAGAGTCTCTAAGCATCCGCGAAAAGGCATCCGCAAGCGTCGCAAGTCATCCGCGAATGCGTCCGCAATTTGCATTATTAAGACGTAGTCGTAATCACGTAATCCTGTGGGGGTGCATCGACCGACGCGGGTCGATGGGGTCGCGCATGCGCAGCGGGCCTCACCCCCGCTCAATACCGAGCCACATACACGTCACCCCACACTCCACGCCGTTGAGGGTAAACGACTCGGCGACGTTACGATAGGTCTAGAACTCGAAATTTCGCGAGATTCCACGATTTCTGGTCTTCGGTGCAAGGCCCTGCTGCAGCATTTGGGTGGCGCAGCACTGGGAGGCACCGCATAACTCAGTTGGTGCAATTCAATGATACTTACCTACGAAAAATCTGCTAGGGATATTGTGCACTTGTACCTATTGCATTGTACATAATATTGTTTGGCGAATACCGATATTTTACTATTCTAATTATCATTATCTTGGCGTTATATCCCGGTTGCGCTCCTGCGCGGAAAGCGAGGGCCCGGGGTCCTCCTTACTAGTCCTCTTGGCCAACTTCGCTCGGTCTTCGTCATGGTGGTGAGCTTATTGGCACTCATTTCATTTTTGACGACGTCAATTGTCTTGTCGACCATCGCTTCTTAATCCGGCCTCCTTCCCGTGCCTAGCAAGGGTGGCATGGCTAGACATTTGTTACCTACGTAATTAGCGGGTCTGCGCAAGACGTAGCCATACCACCGAAGGCGGCACTCTTACAGCTTATCTGCGATGTCACGGACGCCAAGACTAAGAATGTGGACGATTCGAAGGTGATCCTTCCGTGAAACTCCACTCCACCGCAGCATCTCATTGCCGTGACGCGCAGCTCCTGCTTGTGTCGCTCTAGTAGGGGCCAAGTCTCGCTGCCATATAGGAGAGCATGTCTAATGATGGTCATATAGACCTGTCACTTCAACTTTATTGTAAGCAGTTTGGGGTCATAAATAACACCTGTCATCTCCCGCTCTTCAATATTCGAGCTCTGACGTCGTAGTCGATGTCCGCGGTGGCGCTAAGTACAGATCCTAGGTATCTGACCTGATCTGGGTAGGGGATCTGTACTGTTGCAGGCCATGTACTTTGTCTTCTCTACATTAATATTCCGACCGCCGTTCTCAAGTGACTACTTCTCCTTTGTTATATGTTGGACTGTTGCCCCTTGTCAGAGTCTGTCAGTGCGATATCGTCAGCATACATAAGCAGCTACGGGGTACCTCATTATAGTATTGAATGCTGTCTGACCGTACGTCTGATATCACGTTGAACAGAAGTGGGCTGAGCACAGAGCCCTGGTGTACCTTCAGACCGTTGTTCTCAAGTGATTCCTTCCACTTTTTTACTCGTTAGACAAGTCGCCTTTTGCAGAAGTTGGCTGAGCACAGAGCCCTGGTGTACCCCAACGGTAGGGGAATAGGCTAGTGTCACCAACAGCAGTCCTAACTATAGAATCGGAATCGCGGTACATGTCTCGGATACTGATAAGCCTCTGGCACCGACTTGGATTGCAACGCCCACTTAATCATCATCTGAGGGATGCAGTCAAAGGTGTTCTTTGCATTCTGCATGTCCAGAAACAGAATATGCAGGTGCGTGTTCTTTGATATGTATACCTCCAGAGTGTTCCCTGGACAAATACGGGCCCATATCTTCCCAGTGAGGGAGATGCTGTCATGAATGTAGTTAGTTTACTGTTCTAATCAGTGACAATTATTGACTACTCTTCTGATTTAGAAAACTCTCCTATTAGTTCAGTCTCTATTCTACCTACGTCATATACTCTATGTATTTAATAAACTAATTATTTTTTCTTTAGCTACATTGAAACTGCATGAAAGTGCTTTAATAAAAAAAACTACATTATCCTCATCGTTTTTAAATTTTTCGTATCAAGATAGGTGGAGTAAGTAACTATCTTTTTTATTTTTATCGACAGCTTATAGTTTTATAAGTAATGCGCGTAATTTCCTAACCGTGTTCGAGAAATCGATAGCGTTCTATATCAGTAGATTGTGACTATCAGAGACACGAAACAGTCCTATAGTAACTAACCAGATACAGATAACTGTATACGTGCAGGTGCTGAAAATGGTAGCGGGGGCGTAATCAATAAAAGCACGAGCAAAGGGCATTATGAAATACTTCAAATACCTAACTATTATACAAGCTGTACACGGAAGTTAACAAGTTTAGGGTAGCTAGTTGTAATTTGAGATTAACACTTTGCTGTACTTATGTGCAATGATTACAATGAAGCTTACTTCAGCATTAACTGCAAATATCAACCTCATAAACCACAATAATGAGCATTGAGGATACCATTAATCTCACATCGTATACAGAGAATCTGTTATGTAGTAAGTAGAAATAGAATCGGCTCCTTTCAGACACAAAGCGCAGTCCAGTCCTCAGTTCGTGGTGAATGAACTGACTCAGTATCGACCTCATTATGATTTTAACGACTAGGCGGCGAGCACTGTCTGGTATAACGCAGACACATGGACTTACAGCCATATGCATTGATGTGTATTCCTCGAGTACCTGCATGCAATGTAATGACGGCAGGAGTTGCCAGTGTTTTCAAGAGCCCCATACAAGTTTATTAAAAAAGAAACAGCTGAAATTCCTCAAACAAAGAACTTGGAGATCAAATTCGAGATCAATAGTGAAACTTTGAAAAAATTAACCCAAGGGGAGGATTATTTCAAATAATTGAAATATTGATAAAAATATCACATTCAAAGTGAAATAAAATCATATGAAAATAAAAAAAACACTGTTTTAAATAATCTCTGGGTTTATTTTTAGTGGCAATTTGTTTACACTTTTGATCTCGAATTTCATCTCTGAGTTTAGATACTGCAGGCATTGTCGGACTAGTCAATTACACCGTATATTTTAGATTGAAAATTTGATTGAACATTGAAAAGTTGATATGGCATTTTCTAAATTCAATTTCTATTTCGTCATTGACCCAACAACGAATTTAACATTCGGTACAAGTTCATCACTTTTGCTCAAACCGAGCCCATTTGCAGAAATGGCCAAGCACGATTGTGGCCGGGGTGAGGAGCTTGTGACGTGACGTCACCGATCAATAAAACCACCCTCCCCTGCTAATGCTGATGTAACGTAGTATTTTGGTAGAGGTTATTGTATCTGCGCCGGGCAAATACAGTTTTATGTCCTTTTCAAGGGTACCCACTGTTAACAATGTGGTACAATTTGTTATAGAAGAGAAATGGACATAGACAAAAAAATTGCATTGGAATATTGTCTTGTATTGTATTGTGTAGTGTTGAAGGTATTGAATGCGGGGATATCGTAAGAGGAACACAAGTTTATGCTCAGCTACTCTAATAGATTGCTATAAATAAATCATCAAACTGTCCGCTTCAGATGCTACAAAAAAATTTGGTTCGCAATGTCGAATATAACCAGATTTCTAAATATTCGAATCAAAGCGTTTTATCTCTCCATACGAAACCAGTTCCACGTATTTTTGTTTTTATTTGCGTAACTTCCCGCCATCTTCGCTATAAAACCAGTAAGTTCTATTAATGACTTCTGGTTCACTAATAAATTTATTTGGCATTTAGAAATGTAGAAATGTTGAAGGATTAATTCGCCAAGGAGTGTTAGAAGAATGCTTCTGACAATTTCAAGAGGAGTCTCCCGAGCGCGCTCCATACAAACGTATTTTGATCTACTTTTTAATATTACGCTACCAAAATCAATGAAATTTTGTAGACGTGATCCAGAAACTAATATCTATGTTTGTGGTTTATCAGATTTTTGTTAAAAAGTTACACGGGTTTTAATATTTCCATACAAATTTTAAATCCCGTGTAAAATCTGTTTCTGGATCACGTTTACAAAATGTCATTGGCTTTAATAGCGTAATATTGAAAATATCATCAAAATACGTTTGTATGAAGCGCGCTTGGGAAACTCTAGCCTTAATTGTTGATTTTATAGATAACATGCTGAGCACTCAGAAGAGGTGACATTATCTTTCTTCAATACAGCTAGCTGAAGAAAGAGATTTTCAAGAAGTTCGTAATCTCCATTATCATGATAAGCTACAAGTTTGTGCCATGCAGGCTGAAATTCAAGAGAATAAAGTTGAATCACAAACCGGCGTTCAGTACTAAACACCGAATAATGTGGTGTGCAAACCCGGCGTCGCATTCAGGCACTCGGCACGTAGCGGCACAGACTGTCGCTCAACGAAATTTAACGTTTACCGGTGTAAAGTAGACTGTTACTAAAATACGTGCACAGAACGTAAATAAACATTGGCACGTGTTATGGGTGCGGGCTGGCGCCTGCGCTCTGGGCCACCGCCATCGATCCAGACCTCCCCTGTTGTACTTACTGTATGTGTATAACGTTATGGACCAAGTGATTAGTCAATTTAATTATTTCAATAGGTTTTATCACATTGTCTACATTTAGCACTATGAATAATGCCCTATTGATCACATATACATGGCATATAAGGGAGAGTTGGCATATACCGCACCGTAGAGCCGTGTGCATAACACAAAAACTATGTATAGTTGAGAATCCCAGTGCTAAAGTCCTTGCTCAATACCTTTCTGCTTCCCTGAGCGCACAGGCAGCCGTTGAAAGACGGAACATTAATTAAAAGACGACACGTTGCACAAGTTTTTACGCCATCTCCTTATAATTTTGCTGGTAATTTTGATAAGACTTATACTTACCTATAATTTTATAATATAGTACCTATATTTTTGAAATGCAAACCTATAAATTGGAATATAACGTCACTCATAGAATGGGGATCATGCAGGCTGGTACCTAATGCAAAATATATCCTGATATCTTCTAATAAATTCGTTGTTATCTATAGATTTATGAACAATAGCAGCCATTTATTGCAAGTAATTAAGACAAAGGTGATTCCAATACGTAGATACATTGGCATGACGATTTGCATTTCGTATATTGTGAGACTGAAACTCAGATTGCATGTGTTACGCGATACAATGGTGGAATAATTCGGGATAGTAGCAGTCTGTAGAATGCGTAGGATGTAAATAAATAAACATAGCACGTGATGTAGCATAGAGCACTGGCGGTCGGTACACGCAGGCGCAATGGAGCGCTTGGTGGGAATACGCCGCCCGCCCCAATACTAAAGTCGTTTTTCTCTTGAATTTTAATCGCAATACATGAACCAGACTGAACATAGAACCAGCATATTAAAAGTTACAAGTAACGTTATATGAATATGAATTATTCCAACCAACAACAGCTAAATTAAGATTGACGTGGCAATTGTAAAAAGTAAGAACGTCAAACTTGTTTATAGTAAAGTAACTGTGGTCGATGAAGTGATTACAGTCGTCTGGTAGATAATGCGGCGCAAAATAAATAGGAATGCTTATTTTCACTGATTAGATAACCAAATATGTCATTGATAAGATGCACATTTTAAGCGTGTAAGGATTCTAGCCAGGTAGCCAATTATGAAATAAGACTATCATGATTTTTGAGCCGAAATAACTGAGTGCAAATCGAGTTAGTATTTAATTTGTGATGAGACAAAAGGACTGTAGAAGGAAATTTGATTACTTGATTGCAAAGCTCGGCATGAACAAATTGGGAACGGACAAAGGAAAAAATCATTACTAGATTTTTTGGTAACTGCGTGGTTTATCTGCCATGCAGTGCCTGCATTTCTTTCGTAGAGTAAAAAACATTAAAAATTAACCTTTAAAAGAAGATAGAGGTAAAATGGTTTATCAATGTAAGCATTTATTAGAAATGGCGAGTCCACGTGGCCGCTACAGCGGTGAGGCCTCAATTGTACGATCTGCGGCTCGTCATCCACGTATTACTGGCCACATAACTGTTTTTGCCCCGATCTTCGTCGCATACAAAAAGCGATGAGCCTTCATTACTAAAGCACAACAGAAATGAACGGCAACATGGCGTGCGGAGAGCGACGTTGCCGCACCGCACGCTCGGCTGACTCGTCACGTGACGTCACGTCTCAAGATGGCCGCCACACCGGTTGCGTCCCCCGCTCCCGTCTTCCAGCCGGATCCGTTCGTGGTGCTAGGTAATAATAATTTAGAATGCAGCCAGCCATTCGAAAGGAAACCGATCGACTAGATTGAAATTTAATGCATCGAGCACGTTGGGCCTATGAGTTAACAGTAATTTTTATTCTGCGTGAAGCAGCAGCTGTTTACTTTCATTTAAATGTGCCATCATAGGTACCTTCTGAATTACTAATCGATGAGAATTTAGAAAATGGTATGATATGAATCAAATGCATCAGCTAATACTCTCAAGTAAGGATAAAGTATATTATTTTCGTCAACGTCGTTCTCATTACACAACATTTTCTCGCAAAACTGAGAGGGTCTTTGTATCCAAAAGCATGTTATTTACTGTCTGATAAGCGGGTGAAGGCGGTGTTATGTTGTGTGAGTGAGTGGGTTCGCGCGCGGCGCATCCGCGTCGAGCGTCGGGTAACGGCTCGTCCACCGGCCGCGGCCCGCGGCTCCCAGCGCGTCGTCGTGTCGTGTCGTGGTGCTGCGCGCGCTGACGTCACCGCTCGATAATGGCCGCCATCGGCCCCCCGCGATACCTCCCCCTCTGCCGCCGCCCCGCCGCGCGCCGTCCTCGACTCGGCTCAGTCTCTCGCCGACCTACTCTCTGAACGCGTGTCTCTAGTATCGCTACGCCAGTAATCGCGTCTTCGAATGCAGATAGTGTTTCTTACCATGGTGACAGTGTTTCTTTTTAAAAGTTTAAAAAATCTGTGACAATTTACAAGCGAAACGAAGAAAGCCGATCTCTCGCGCTCCGGTCTACGCCAAGCGCTGAGATGTCGGTAATGCAGAAGAGACAGCACTGCTACTTGTGCGATCTGCCCCGCATGCCATGGGCGATGCTGCACGAGTTCACGGAGGCGGTGTGTCGCGGCTGCGTCAACTATGAGGGCGCCGACCGGATCGAGGTGGTACTCGACACCGCACGGCAGCTGAAGCGCGCCCATGGCTTCCAGGAGGGCCGTGGGCCGACTCACGCCAAAGGAGCTCATCGCGCACCTCTGGAAGCTCACCAAAACGGAGTCGAAACCGCGGTCAGAGGTCAACCGGCACCGCCGGCTCACCACACGCCGACGGCCAGTGGATTTACATTACATCATGCTCGACCAACGGCTAATGCAGGATTATTAACGGAATACGGTCGCCGCGACGAGCACGAAGGGCGACGACTGGCGCACCTGCCCGCTCACCATCTGCCGACACACGGCGGGGCCCGGCTGGCGCCCGGATTGACTCTGAAGAGGCCGTTGGACGACGATGACCACCAGAACCATCACGAGCCCCCGAAGCGGCTCCTGGAGGAGCACCCTCGCCCTCCCCTAACGCGGGGCGAATCGCTGCCGGCGGTCTCTCTGGCTGCTCCATTTGCTCCTGATCGTGTTTTCAAACAAGAGAAACATCCTCTCCGCACGCCGTCATTTGATGCCAGCTCTTTCAAATCGAATGGTGAGTGTGCGTTATTGTTATTTAATTCAAACGTGTCGTTGTTTATTTAAGGGTCCGCTTCGCAAGTGCTCTATTTTCTGTCAAAAATTGTATTTATCACATGATATCTTCGAAACCATAGCGATGAGCTTGAACTAAAATAGTTTATCAATATTTTTAGGATTAATGGGTTTTGAAAAGAGACAATATTCTTACCTCATTTGAGAACGAAGTCTCATATTTTTGAGAAGCAATTAATCTTAAAAATATCTTACTTTTAATATTATTATCTTAGATAAATCCTTTAAGTCCACGTTCATAACTACAATAGTTACGACTTTATCTGAATCGCTAAGGTTTCGAGGATATAATAATATTATTTGAAACAGCCTTTATGAAACAGGCCCTTAAACTATTGGTTGGTTTTATGTGGTATTTACATAACTGATAAAGGAACGTGAATGAAGCTCAAAACAAATGCCCTGTGCATTAAATCCTAACTCGGCACTTTCCAAAGGCGAAGCCAAAAATTGCAAAGGTGTATATGTGAGATGTGGCGATTTAGAAGTTGTAAGCACCCTGTTTCGGTACCCTACGTAGTTTGAAATACAGATCAGCTCAAATGGTTCCCATAATTATAGACAACGTATTCCGCATGCTTCCAAGTTATTTTAGAGTTGTACTAAAGACAATCTAAGATATTGTATAGAATGTACGAAACCCTTATGGGTTTTGTCGTTCGTCTCGTCCACAGAATTGTATCTAGCTGTCGTTGTGGCTGGACTCTTGGTTGGCTGGCGAACTGGCTGGCTACCTGATTTCCTGTACATCTGGCTCGGTGCCTGTCTGATCGGCTGTGTGTCGTACTGGTCGTACACTAAAGCCTTCTCAGGAACGGATAAAGGTCCTAAGTTGATATTAATATCAAATACGAAGCCGTAAAAATCAGGTTTCTAAATCAACGGTATCTAAAGATACGACTATAAAGTCATCAATTTTTTATCATAAGAAGAATTCGTTAGGACTAGAAATCACCCATTGTCTAGTGCATAACGCTCTATCAAATTAATTAAAACACGCGCGTCGCAAGAAAATCAACAAATTTTTCGCAAGAAAGGGTTTATCAGGTGGTGTCGAAATGGGAATAAATGAAACGGTTGCGGACGGACAAAAACAAACAATCATTTACTAAAATATATGTAATGTCTGCTGACATGTCTGCTAACTAGCCACTCGTTTTGACCAAACAGTTACAATTCCGCGTGTCGTCTCATTTCAACTGCATGAACTATAGTATCCGGATATTTAAACGAATCTTGCAACGGCTGTCCCATTGGATATAGCAACATTTGTTTCAGAAGAATGTTGGTCCATTTTGTTTGACTTATATTTAATGATTTTTCTTCTTGCATTTTTATAAAAAATTTTAAATTCATCATAATATTAGAAAAGACTAAAGATAAAGAAGGGATTTTGTCAAATAGTCTACAGTTTTATGAATTTCCGATTGTACCAGCCAGAGTAATTCGATTATTAGTTGCTTTGTTGAATATTTTCAACTCTTTGAATAAAGCGTAACACTTCATTAAAGCATCCCGCGATCCAGTTACTTGACGATAATCGTGTAGCGTAAACGCGTTTGCTTCAAGTGGTTAAGTTAGAGATTGTGTATTGTATTTCGCACAGGCCGTTCTCTACGAGGCTCATATCTAGGTAGGTGCATTTACTCAGTCCATAAATACTAAACCGGTCGGACTGGTTGAGCGTTCTCGAAAGCGAGCCCGCGCTGGCGGCCTCTCGCACACCAGCGCGTGGCACACAAACACCCACGCAGCGTGGACGCGGCTCGAGGTGCCTCGCCGTGAATGCATGCACGACACGGCGCGCGGCGGTGCGGCAACGTCGCGTGACGACATTTTCGCTCGCGTACGTATGTAGGTAGGCCGCGCGGCCGCCGGGCGAAAAAATATAGCGCCTGCCTACGCTTGGCAGAGTCGCTCGACCACATTCCGCTGGCGTGTGTATGCCGCAGCGAGCGCAGCCACGAGCGGCCAAAAAGGTCGCCGCGCGTGACGTCACCGCCGCCATATGGGCCGGGCCTTCGCCACATAATCGGAACATCACCCGCCCTTTCCCACGTCAGCCTAATGCATAATCAACGTATCGTCATTTATGTATTACGAGATTTGTTGTTCAGACTACAGCAATACTGGCGCAGTATGCTGTAAGGCATCATTTGAATATTTTTAATCGATATAAAAATAAATCAAAATGTAAACGAAAACTAACAAAAACTGTAAATTCAAAATACAAAATTGAGTAGAATTTAAATATGAAACTGGGGTATCCGTAAAACGTTACAGTCGTATAAAGAATTAGCCGACCTCCTAACTTATTAATGTATTGTGACCTGACCATATAATAACCCATATGATAATTCGTTGTGACTGTACTACTTAGCAACGGGTGTTTGTAGGTTTTAAAGTTGACATTATGCTCGAGAGACCCACACAAAGGCCATTTGGCAACGTCGCTCCGCTACGCTTCGTCTGCGACACGATTCGTTGCACATTCGAGTGTGCCAGTCGTATCAGTTCAGTTGATACACTCACGCACCCGTCTGCGGGAGGCGGCGGCGCGGCGGGCGCAGCGGTCGCGCCACGTTGCGACCAGGCAATGACACACGGCTCGCTACGTAAGCGCGTATTAACACACAATGCTATTTATAACACATTATATGCGTGTGTGAACCTATGTTTACTATCCGTCGGTCCACCGCAAACGATGTGTCATCATCATTGTATGTGAGGTTATTCGGACAAATGAAACAAAGTCGCGCAGCGTACATTCCCAATCCCGTTCAGTGTTTGTAACTTTGCGATATGCCAGAGCCATTTCAACCAACCAATAAAGATAACTTATCGCCACGCCTTTTTCCTATGTGAGAATATAACACAGCGTGATTATGATGTTCGCAAACGATATCCTCTATTTCCGTTGGTTCCAGGGTACGGTAACAGCGCGCCGCTGACCAATGGGTCGTCGGGGTCGCCGCTGGGGCGCGCGGCCGGCTCGCCGCCGGTGTCCGGCGCGACGGGCGCGGGCCCGTCACCCATGGCGGCGCTCATGTCGGTGGCAGACACCCTGCCCCCGGGGTCCCCGCGCTCCGCCGGCGGCTCGCCGCCCCAGGCGCCTCAGCAGCGCTCCAACAGCCGCTCCAGCCAGCACTCGCCCAACTCATCAGGTATGCGCCGAGTCTGCGACCGATTGTGCACTAAAGTTACGAGCAACCCATATAGTTCAGTTTAAAAAAAATTTTTGGTGTTCGTTATGAATGAGCTCTTACAGCGTCAAATGCTCAGTTTAAAAAAAAATTTTTGGTGTTCTTTATGAATGAGCTCTTACAGCGTCAAATGTTTGTTGTTGTCGATACCGGCCCGGGCGAGTGGAGAGCGGGCGTCTGAATACAGCGATAGTACTTACGGCGTGGCGCCCGACGACCGCTTGAACCCGTACCGTCCACTAAATTACTTCTCGTCGATCATATGATACGATAGCACAGATAACTATGACGATCGACCTATCCTGTTTACCATATTTGAAGTTGTATAGTTTCAAGAACGTCAGGCGCGTAATGTGCGGTTGATAATGAGACTAACCGTTTGACCGGTCCGGCAGGGTCAAATGGCGGGCGGCGGTCGTCGGGCTCGCGGCACGTGTCGTCGACGACGTCGGTGTCGTCGACGGAGGCGGGGGAGGGCGCGGACGCGGCGGCGCCGGCGCCCACCCCGCTGCTCAAGTGCACGCTGTGCCAGGAACGGCTCGAAGACACACACTTCGTGCAGTGCCCTAGCCAGCCGCTCCACAAGTTCTGCTTCCCCTGCTCCCGCGACTCCATCAAGAGGCAGCAAGGATCTGAGGTTAGTCACCTGTTCATATCTATTAAACTGTATTGCGTGAATGTCGCTTTAGAGATTGGCTGTTTCTTGTGATCCACGAATTTCGTACCGTGGCTTGGACTACAATATGGCGTTGTGACTTTCCAGGTATACTGTCCGAGCGGTGAGAAGTGCCCGTTGGCGAACTCGACGGTTCCGTGGGCGTTCATGCAAGGCGAGATCGCCACGATCCTGGGCGAGGAGTTCAAGCCGAAGAAGGAGCGGGAGACCTAGGGCCGCGCGGCGGCGCCCCGACTCTACTTGTTGACCCTCCCGTAGCGGGAGCGGCCCGGCGGCCCGGGCGGCGGGCGAGCCCGCGGCGCCTGGGACCGGCGCCGGCCGGCCGATGTATCGACTATCCTGTATATATTCTGTAAATAGTCCTACTTTAGTTGGCTCGCGACGCCGTTGGCGCTCTTGGAAATGTTTCGACGCAACCGTCGCGAGAGTCCGCGCCGTGTCCACCGTTTTGGCTGGACCCTTTGTTTGTTATTTATTCGAGATGTGGAGGAGTTCTTTTTAAACGAGAAGAAAACGGTGCAATACTCTTGAATTTAAAGTACATATCCGTTTTTGAAGATGTTTTTGATTATTTTTCTCGATACCTAAGCACATTGACGGGAGACGGTCCCGTGGATGAAGAATCGAGTTTTTGCATAAGGAGTCGTAATGTGTACTGTCGGGAATAGATGATTTCTTCAGATGCCATTTTCTTAGTTACCTTTAGGTCCCGAACCATAGTGAACTTGGCATTTATTATGTGATTGTTATACACTGTACGAATAATATGCGATATATAATATGATCATGACATTTATGTAGTCGAAGGTACTGATTGTAAAAACGTAGGTTTTTTGAATATTGGAGGCGCGATGCTCCCTGTACAGACCCCTAGCTCGGTGTATATTCTATTTACTAAATACGACGCATGCGAAATAATGTTATTTTACAAACGATTTAGCCAGAGTGGCTCGAGTTCCGTTACTGTCTTGTATTCGACGACAAATTCGGCCTGTTCAGCAAAATTGTATTTGTAACAGTGTTATTAGTTGTTCTTTGTTTTGTCCTACAATGAATTGGAAGTCTTCGGAAAATGTAATTGTTGTAATCGGTCGCAGCCCCGGGCTGGCGACGACGACGTGGCGTTTAGTCGAGTGTGCGGAGAGGAGGCGTGGGGCGTACCTAGTCATTTTGTGAAATGTCAAATTGTCAGAACCGCGAACGCGCGGCCGTTATAGGAACTCTTAAAACTCGCTGCTATATTTGTATAAAGTGAAGTAATTATCATTATATGATTATCATTATATAATTGTCATAATGTAAACAATTTGTAGTGTACGTCAATTTCGAAGGCTATCAGACGACGGCCGCGTCGTTAGCACGCTGCTGGACGTTGGTTCGCGCTATTGCATTATTCAGCGAATACTGTGTGTCAATGTACTTAAATTTGCTGACAGATCTTCTAGTAATTATTGCTTATTAATTCAATCTCATCAATATGAATGTTGACACAATTTAATTTTACTTACCTCTGCATTAATATCTGGTAAATACTAACTAAAGAATAGCTTTGTATATGTAATATGTAGACATCGTGTCTTTAAACTTTGAATATGTGAACATTTCAATATAATTGATATGTCTATTATTTATTTTAGGTAAATATATTGTGTACATAATACGTACTTGTATATACTTTGTCTACTTTGTAAATAATTACATTTTATAAATAGGATTTGAAGCCGTTTTGCCTGACGGGTTTCCATCCAGTATTACTAGGGTCTAGCCTTGATTTATCGCATCTTTCTTTAATAATTTGTTGTTTTTGCTGTAGCTATTTCAAGCGCACTCGTCGATATAGTGCATTCGTCTCTTAGGGTGCTCAACGCAAGCCCGTGTTAAGTTATGGTGTTGAGTGTCGTTTTCGCGTATTGTCAACGTTTCTGTGTAATGTTCAAATTGGATTACCTATCTCGTTTATTTTTGATTGGAACTTTAACGTAGTCGTATTTCTGATAGATTCGAAATTGGACATTAGTATTATCAGTGTAAGTCGCCCCGGGAGGGGATTGTCGACTGCTAAATTAGTTTCTCGCCGAAAGCGGCGGTAAAATATTGTGAGCACAAGACGTGCGAAATTTTTTAATAGTTTTGATGTGTTAAATTTTTGCGTATTTTCGACGTGCATTTCGCATTTTTTGTTTTACATTATCGCATTGGCAGCATGCTCAATAATGACGCCGACAAGTAAATACTGGGAGTGTTTGAACTGAATTTAGGAGCATTGATTTTGAAAGATTTTCAACTTTGATATTTTATATGGCAATTAAAGCTTTCTGGAGCCCAGTGTGCATTGTCGGTGTTGTTACTGATGGATGTTCCTCTTGGCGTTAGTTCCCTTTTGCGCGCATTTAACACATCAGGATGGTATACTTAGTCCGCCTTTAGGCTTGTTTGTAGATGTCGAACGATCGACGTGGAATTATATAATTTTTGAGACATGTTCTCTTTCTAACTGTAAGCAGCAAGTGAAATGCTTCGATTAAGACGTTAATGTACATGTTGGTGAAAATACAATTGATGTGATTTTGTATATGTTGTCGTTTGATTTCCCCATTTTTATCCCTTAATGTTAGACGAGTTTTGAAAATCATTCGTGAAATTTAACAACATGGATGACGGGCGCTGGTTTCGATTTGGATTTGGTATCTGAGAATACCAATTATGAATATCTACCTACCTGCTATGTTCGTCATTGTTACGTTATAGAACAGCACTCGGCCACTTATATACATCTTACCCGGAGTCGATTCAGCGGTATATAAAGAGTCTGTACTACACGGTTCATTACACTTTTTACAGTACGACTATTGGAGTTTTTGTCTCATCTTGATTTAGCTTTTGTACGAAATTGTATATCAGTCGGGGTTTTAGAGGTGGGCATCACTTTGGCGATACTTAACGCTGGTGTTGCTAATGCCCATGGGAAACAGGAACCACTTCCTATCGGGTAGCCTTGACAGTGTATTTACGGATTTTTGATTAAAAAAACCATTTAAGTTAGGAGCGTCTCCAGGCGTTTTAAGAAACCCGCGGGAGGTTTTAGGTACCTATTCTTTTCCAATACTGTCAAAAATTGACCTTCGGCATTTACTAAGAATTTTGCGAATTTCCCGATATCTCAGCCGCGAAATACTCAAACTGCATCCTCAATCGTTTTTAGTAAAGACATGTAAGTTACTTTCCCAAATAACAGTATAAAAGACATCAACGCGCGACATTTACCATGCGGAATACATCATGTGGTATGTGTGTACAACTTTGAAATGGATGCAATGGAGAACAATAGATATCTAGTTTTATGCAATATCGGCCTCGGTCTCAAATCGCCTACCTAGATATTATAGGTACACTTTATCTTTATACTTTAAACAGTACTGCACATAATAATTCTGCAATTGTCGGATTTAAAGCCATTAATTAGTAAACCAGTAGGCCATGTAGAAACGGAGCCTATTACTCGAATTATGTCTGTATTAATTTGCACTAAAGCAGACTTTTATGTGGGTACTATGAAGCCATTTTGCGAAAGGCTACGTCACCACAGACTGTGAGGACACCATAGGTTACCCTACGTCATCGAGTACAAGAAAATATCCACTTTGTAGCATAGTAGAGGCTTAGGAGACCCACAAAACTTTGGTATGAGTGCACGACCTGGCACAATTTTTTTGTGCAAGTTTGCCAAACGTCGACTTTTCTCAGAGATAGTATTGACTTATCCTCTTGTGTGGATCTAGAAGTAAAAAAAACTGGTCTCCCTAAAATCCTCTTGGTAGTTTCGCAAGTCAGCCACATTAAAGCTACTTTTCAACGGAAATATACGTAATTTGGCTAAAACCAAATTAAGAGATAAAATATATCAAGACATAACAAGTATTGGGTGATAAGTGACAACCCATATTCACAAACAATACTTGTCTATGTAGCTTTACTATGCGTTCTCAGTGCTCTTCAGCGGCTAGCTTACTACGGCTCTATGATTGGTTAATATAACTGGTTATACCTTAGCTATAGATAGATCGTTTACCACATATTGTCCGTTGCAGAGTATACTGCATACCCTGCCTAAGCAACACGGGATTTACAAGGGATTAGATATCCTTATTGGTGCTTGACAAGGGACAATATACGATGAAAGACCTATATATGTATATATATTATATGCGTTCATATTGACGGATAGCGCTGATCGCCACTAGGTTGGAATTGGAACCCCTGGTAAGGCCTCCTAGTAACGTTTCTGAATACGAAAGTGTGTTAGTTATAACTATTTGAACAGGATAAAAACAAGGATTACGTAGGGTATGGACATAGGCCTACATAAATAATATATTATATAGGTAACAGATGCATAATATTCGACTACCATAATGAAAATCTAGGTTGTTGTCTACAAATCTTATCTAGGAATGTAAATTCTATAACTACGTATTCTTTCTTCGGCAGATCGCATGGGAGCAGAGAAAATGCCAGAGCCACTGTGTCTGACCAACAGATGAGGCCCGCATCGCCCCGCTACCCAGTCGATAGGTATTTGGTAAGTACTTATTATTTCTTCGGTCCACCTTGCGAGAGGCCAACCCACGCTGCGTATTCCCTTGACATCGAGTACTGTCTTGGAACTCGCAACGATTTTAATGAAGTAGAAGTTAATATAAAATTGTGTATTCTTTCTTTAGAATGTAAAGTATAGTGTCAAATGTAGTTTGTCTCTTTTGTTCCAGGTTGAGAGCAGCAAAAAATTTGAATTAGTTAACGTGTTAGATGATGAAATTTGGCAGCCGGAGCCCGCGCTCCGGCCTGAAGATGAAATCATCTTACGAAAGCTACATGACATGCTGCAATCGACTGCAGAAGACCTCAAGATGCTATCCGGAGAACTGTCCAAATATCATGAGCCAGGTATACAGATTAAAACGCAACCGATGCCACTGGACGAAGAGTTTAATGAAAAAATGCACATTGAAGAATTAGTCAATGCCAAATTCCACGGATACAAAATTGTCGAAAACGTACCTAAGTCAGTACCGCCCGTATTAAGAAATGAAGATGCAATTCAATTCGTGAGAAATAATTTACAAAAATGTAACGTGAACACAGGCGTTCAAGTAAATACCCCGCCTGTGAAGAAGCCAGTTACAAAAAAAAACTTGGGTATGACGCGAACTACGATATTACAAATAGATGAAAATAACAAAGATACTAAAAATACTAAAGTAAATCATTTAAACAATAAAACTACACCCGCTGTGGCCTACAGTGAGTTTACATTTAAACATATAGATCCCGATATTAATGTAATTGCAAAAAATCATCATAAATTGCAAAAACAAGATATGCCCAGTATAAATATAAGAAGTGAACTAAGAGAACAAAAAGTGTTACAGTTAGATATTATTCCTGAGGCTCAGCCTTGCATTGGAAACAAAGATGTAAAATCCAATGTGGCGGTCATTGCAATCGAGCATGAAATTAGGGTTGATAAAGAATTACAAAGTGTACAATCAAAAGCTGATGAATTAGCGCCTTATATGCTACAAAACAATACAAAGAAACAACCCAAAAGAAAGGTATATAAAATGTCAACTTGTGAAAGTAGTGGCTCAACGAATAACATTAGTTCAGATACCCAACAAAAGTTAAAAGCAATGAAACACATTAAAACAAAGCTAAGAACTTCTCCAAAAACTTCAGCGCGTTATGATAGTCAAAAAAATAAAAATAATTTATCCAGCAAGAGTGAATCACAGAAATGCCCACGCTTAAGTTTAGACGACTGGAAACGAAAATTGAATGCAGTATACGGACAAACCGCTACTCAAAGTAAAACAGCCTCCAAGTCTAATATAAAAAGAGTTTCTCCAAAAAAAACCACTCAAACATCTAGTAAGTCAAATAAATTAAATAACACAGAGTACATACCGTATTCTAAATTAACTTTGGGTGGCGCAAAAGTGAGCGATGTAGAAAGAGAAATAGCAGATATACCAAATAAAAATAATATGCCCCTTAGCCCCGTTTTAGATAAAATTCTTACGAGTAGAGAAAACTCATTTCATAAAGATAAAATAAACTTTAAAGAAACCGAAGAAAAAGGAAGTCCGAAAATACTTTCCACGTCTGACGAAAATTTGCTTCAAGAAGTGCTGGATATTGAGAAAACGGTAAGTGATACAATATCCAAAAACTTTGTAAAAAAAGATCCGCCTAGAGAAGTGGAAAAGGATTTGGATCCTCCTTGTAATGGTAGTGAAGCTAAAGACATTGACAGTTATGTGGATGACTTTGAAGATGAAAAATCTGATAATACTAATACACATAAATCTGTTAGGAAATCAGAGAGAAATGAAGTTATATCTAGTCAGGAAACAAGTGACGTGGACAATTACAAAGAAAATGAAAGTGTTGGGTCCTATAACGAAGATATAGATGACGAAGAAACAAAAGCATCTAATGAACAAAATATAACATACACAAAAATACCTAATTTATCTTTTAAGGAGTCTGTTGATGTTTTCGAATTTGTTCATTTAGTTGACACGCAAGAGACTGCAACCCAAAGTAACACAACACATAAAATATCGCTTAAAGAAACACAAACATCACCTACTAGTGAAAATTCGAATATCCAACCCATTATTAATGATTTGTGGCCTTCTATAGATCCTAGAGGTGAAGTAGAAAAAATGTTCAAGCTGGAAAAAGATTTGATCAAAAAACTTATTATGGAAGAGTATGGCGATTTATTTGAAAAAAATATCGCCAAACCATCTACTTCAAATGACACCAAACCGGATGAAAAAGATAAAAACAGTTATACGTTCCAAAAGAACACTCAAACTTCTCCAGCACACGTAAAAAGTGTAATGACTTCACCAACTAGAACTAAAACGAGAACCACATCGCCTTTTCTGGCACTAAAAGTTGACCATCAAACGAGTCCATTGGTTGTCATCACTAACGAACAAGAGCTGAGCGTGGCGATTGAAGAAGAGGAAGAAGGCATATCTATTAACCTTTCTTCACCAAGATTCAGTTTGCGTTTACCACAGACGTCACGAGAAGTTTTATCTAATTTAGAAGGGTCTAGTCAGGTTAATAGCAATGGCAAGAAATCGAAGAAGTTTGCAGAGAAAAGTCAACAAGTAACATATCGAAAAAATGAAACCGACACCGAAAGCTCGTTAGATGGTGATAAGTCATCTTCCTCTGATTACAGTAGTTTGGGTGAGGTGAAATTTAAACTAAAACGGCTGAGAAAAGCACGTGTTCCGACGATATCAGCCTCAAGTTCATCATCAACAGTTTCAAAATATAACTCTGATGTAAGTAATGGACATTCTGGAGGAATACTGCCTTTGAGAAGTGAAGGGGAAATAAGCGGGCAAAGCAAAAAGGGCAACAGTCACAAAAGCGAGGGTGAGACTAGTTTAGGACAATTATGAGAATCGATTTCAGTAACTCACATGTTCTTCGTTTTGACTTACGTCTTCTATTTCTTCGTTTTTATTTACATTTTACAGTGTAAGATATGTTTATTTCTCAATTGTAATTTAGATCATGGGTTGCAGGAGTTCGTCAAAACGCGACATCGAAATAAAATTGGTAAAACTTGCAGTGGCGTAATAGATGAATGAAAGTATCACATTGTTAGACTAATCTATGTCGTTATTTCATGATCATCTGATAGTAATTACGTCTTTGCAACTGTTACAATATTTATTCAAAGGTACTGTACATAAACTTGTTATAGCACTTTCGTTGTATACCTAATTCTACTGATCATTTGTGCCTTCTCAAATAAGTTGACTTTGTTATCTAAATAACAATTAAAGAAAATTTTAAATTTAATGTTAAACCTAAGGTGGTTGTCGATTGTCACCTACAGTACAAATCGTTATCGCAATATTGATTGTGATATTTTAATTTACTTTTAAGTGTACTTCATAATATTAAACTAGGAATATTTTTTTACTATGCCATTTAGTTATATTTTATTTTGTACTTAGGTTTAGGTAAATAAAATAAGCAATTTGTTTTTATTGCGACTGAAATAATAAAAAGAACTTATTTTAATGCAGGCCTTTAGTTTTATTTAACATTTCAATAATATAGCAAGTGAACCTAATATAAACCTACTAGAAATTGTTAAGTACACAAATTACCTTTCTTTGTTTTGATTTTCAATGGTTCTTGATGCTTTTAATTAAAAGGAGTTTATTAATTTATCAATAACGACATAGCTTATGACTACAGCTTTCAATCCATATATCAACCAGAACCGGCGATAGGCTTGCCACGTAAAAATATATGCTTCTGTGTACATATGAAGGTATACCTACCAATAGCTGCCAGGCGCGGGCAGGGTTAAAGATGCGAGCGCCTAGCAGGTAGATCCGCTATGCCACTCTGAACGTTGGCTCTTTGACTGGCTGGTTTCGAGAACTGGTCAACCTATTGTACAGGCGCTGGGTTCAGGTGGTATTCATACAAGAGACGAGATGGTGGGGCTCCAAGTCTAAGGAAATCGGGCAGGGGTACAAACTTTTGTACACCAGATCGGCAGAAGGGGGGAATGGGGTCGCTATTGTGGTTAACGACGAGTTCCGCAACGGCATTACAGAAGTGATAAGAGGCAAATTGAATATTAATCCCCAGCTGGAAAGATCGAGATTGATGAGGTCCACGCTCCGGCCTATACCCATCCAAATACAAAACCCCGAGAGCTTTCAACTCGAATTACAAAATCTCTTCGAGTTCCTAGGAGAGTGCGTCGACGTGGACGACTATAATAACAGGTTCGTGGAAACTGTCTATACGGTTAGGTCAAAGTTTTATAAAGCCTGCCGTACAAAAAGAACGAACAAAATCTCTGACGATACCCTTCTAAAAGACGCGGAATGACTCTGCAATCCCCTGATGATGTCTCTCAATTTAGGTGACTTAATCGACAGATCTCCAAATCTCTGACTCGCGACATACGCCGCTTCAATACTAGCAATATTGAGGTGGCGATCGAGCGGAACAAAGGTTCTAAAGTGTTTGCGAGAGATCTGTCGATTGGACAGAGCCAGTTGACGAGACTGAAAACAAATGACGGCAGAGTTGTTTCGAACAAGTCCGAGGTTTTGAGGGAAGTCGAGAAGTTCTATGGACAGTTATACACGAAAACACGGGTACCTGTTACCAGTATGGCAAAAGACCCCAGAGCCAAGTTGACCCGACACTACACCGAAGATATCCCGGACATCAGCCTGTACGAGATTAGTATGGCTCTCAAACAGCTTAAGAACAACAAGGCGCCGGGTGATGATGGAATTACGTCTGAGCTTCTGAAAGCTGGTGGCAAACCTGTGCTTAAGACCCTTCAGAAGCTGTTCAATTCCGTCATCCTCGAGGGAAAAACGCCGACAGCATGGCACAGAAGCATAGTGATATTGTTTTTCAAGAAAGGTGATAAGGCTCTCTTGAAGAACTTCAGACCAATATCGCTGCTGACCCATGTGTATAAGCTGTTTTCGAGAGTAATTACGAATCGTCTCGCACGCAGGTTTGATGACTTCCAGCCTCCCGAACAAGCCGGATTCCGAATAGGTTTTAGTACCATAGACCACATACATACGCTGCGGCAGGTTGTACAGAAGACCGAAGAGTATAACCGGCCATTCTGCTTGGCGTTTGTGGACTATGAGAAAGCCTTCGATTCGATCGAAACTTGGCCGGTGCTCCAGTCTCTACAGCGGTGCCAAATTGACTATCGATATATCGAAGCACTGAAGTGTTTGTACGAAAACGCCACTATGTCAGTTCGTCTCCAGGACAAGACCAGAACCTATTCAGCTGCAGCGAGGTGTTAGACAAGGTGATGTCGTATCACCGAAGTTGTTCACTGCTGCACTGGAGATTATCTTTAGGCTTCTGGACTGGGACGGACTTGGCATCAATATTAACGGCGAGTACCTCACGCACCTCAGATTTGCTGACGATATCGTAGTCATGGCTGAAACCCTGGAAGACTAGGGCAAAATGCTCGATGACCTCTGTAGTGCCTCTCAACAAGTAGGTCTTAAAATGAACATGGACAAGACGATAATTATGTCGAATGTCCATGTTGTGCCTACTCCAATGACAGTTGGAGGCACACCACTTGAAGTTGTTGACGACTATACATACCTAGGACAAATAGTCCAGCTAGGTAGGTCCAATTTCGAGAAAGGTCAATCGACGAATCCAACTCGGTAGGGCAGCGTTCGGGAAGCTACGCCACATATTTTCGTCCCAATTACCGCAGTGTCTCAAGACGAATGTCTTTGACCAATGTGTGTTGCCAGTGATGACTTACGGAACTGAAACGTGGCCGTTGACGGATAAGAAGTTGAAGGCCTACTGCACAACGTTGCAAACCGTCTTATTAAGTGTCGGAATTTGAAAAGCAAGAGCGAGGAAATCATGGAGGCGACCCTGGCTGACTGAGCTCTGGCTGGTGCTGTTACCAGAGGTTCATTCTCAATCTCGGACGAACAGTACTCGGTATGTTGAAAGAATTGACAAGTACACGGGATTATTGAATAGTGAGGGGCACGAAGCAGTTAGAGACAAAAAGGCATGTTTCAAAAATGGCAGCGCAGTAACTCACTTTCGGATAAGAATAGCAAAAAAGGGAGCAAAGGGGCGGGAAAAAATAAAATTCCAGAATACATAGGATGCATTCAAAACAAAATACGAAAAGAATAACATTAAAATAATATACATATTACCAAGTACATTTTTCTAGCACTGCAAGAGGGGAATGCAGGGCGACGCACTAACAGACAGCCAGATATTGGAAACGGTGTATATTTTATAAAGAATCGGGGTCCAGGAATCCGTCCGTTCTACAGAGTTTATACAAAGTATTATGGTACTAAAATATCTAGTGTCTAATTAGAGGTGATCTAGGCAAGAGTGGTAGGAATCCGACTGCTCTTAATATAAGGAATACTATAGTGGTGAATGTCGTCGAACGTAGCAGCGAACGATATGTTGAAATGCACTCGCCCTATCAATAGCGCGATGTATAATTTGGGGCAGCGCCATCTAGTGACCCTCGGCGGTACTTTACGTATAGTAATATAATTTCGAGTTACCGGTGGTCGCTCATTAATACATTCCAGTCAAATCCCACGGCAATTTCATTCCATTCTCTACGTAACGGGTAATTTCTTATTTGGTTACGGCCATAGAAATAAATACCAGAAGTCATTGGGTTACGGCACTTTTTTTGTTCGACCGGCGGCAACACTGCAAAACCAGAGATGTGAGTGTAAAGCAGTTTTCACATGTTGGCAATGAGCAGTTTTCCAATAGGTATGTAAATAATTCCTAACCACTCACTAAATAGCGAGCCGACAATTTTGATAAGTGATAATCGCTTGAAATAGGTTCTTAGCAAAGAGGATATAAACACTGGGTACGTTGTATTGGATAATATCGTTTTGAACAATTTTAGAGGTTGTAATAAATTATTGCAAACAAAACATACATCAATGAGCAATTTTCCAATAGGTATCTAAAGCATTCCTAACCACTCACTAGATGGCGCCCCGACAATTTTGGTAATTGATAATCGCTTGAAATAGGTTCTTAGCAAACAGGATATAAACACTGGGTACGTTGTATTGGATAATATTGTATTTGTCAATAGCTTTCAACATTTTAGAGGTTGTAATAATAATGGAACATAGTGCCAATTTCCATAAATATTTCATATTACATTTCGTCCAACCTTTAACAGTTATGTTTATGTTAATAAACATTTTATTTTTAAGTTTAGTATTAGTTGGCTGCATGAAATCACTGCCACCATCATACAGATTAAAAAAAGATTACCAAAATTGTAGGAGCGCCATCTATTGATGCTTTTTGAAACCAACTATCAATACCTACTGGAAAACTCCTCATTTGACTGAGTCAGTTCGTTTCATGGACGTATTGTATTAAATGTTAAATATGAACGGTTTGTATTAAAATGGAACAAAGTGCCTACTTATATAAATATTTCTTTGGACATTTCGTTCAACCTTTAAAAGTTATGTTTACATTAATAAACATTTTATTTTTAAATTTAGTACTAGATGGCTGCATGAGACATCACTGCCACAAACATTTTTATAAAATACCAAAATTGTAGGAGCGCCATCAATTGATGCTTTTTGAAACCAACTGACAATACCTACTGGCAAACTCATTCAGCAGGGACACGAGAATGTAGAGGAAGTATTCGCCTATGTTCGTTCGGTTATTTTGACCGATAATGAGATCGGCGGTACGAATTCTGTGACATCGTTCCAGAGGGTGGAAACATGTTATTGGAGATCGGCAGTGCCGCTGCCGTACATGTTTGCCATGTCTCCATATGCCATTTCATAGACTAAGTAGAGATTATCATTCGATTATTAGTTGCCATATCGCCTTGTGCTGAATCACATCATTTTGGTTTAATCCAAAAGTTTAAGTTTCGGCGAACATGTGGAGTCTGCTTTCCTTTTTGTCTAGGTACCTGTAGCCGTATTCACAATGATTTGAAACCGTTTCCGAACGATTCGACACATAATTCGTGAGCGGTGAATCCGTGTCGAGCGATACAAAAACTGTTATTTAGAATCCCGATAGATTCCACTAAAACTCATTTTCATATGAAAATTTCATCAAAATTAACTGAAACCACATTTTTCTAAGAACTTTTGCGGGGTCCTTTGTCGATTCCGTATCCGAATCCGATTTCCGAGCCATTGTGAATACGGCTACTGAATTAGAGTGTGTGTAATCGATCCATTAAGTGCGCTCCACATGTTCGCCGAAACTTCCGGCGAACCTTTTGCCGGGACTTTGGTTGGCCTCTACATTCTCGCCTATTAGGGATGTGGTGTGTGTCAAAACGCGTCGACATTATATCGATTCATCGGTGTAATATCGCTAATCTGCTGTAAACAGGGACATAGAGGTGATGGCAGCTGCTCTACTGTAATTACTTGACATACTAATATCCTGGATCATGGTCAAGTGTACCCGGAACCTGTTACGGGAAAAAGCGCTAGGATTATAAATATAAAATCGATTGAATCGAGACGACAACAAACTATCTCTACTTAGTCTATGAAATAGGCGAGACATGCCAAATATGCACGGGACTACACGAATACTACCTCTACATTCTCGTGTTCCCGCGGAACTGTCCACATGTTCGCCGAAACTTCTGGCGAAACTTTTGCCGGGACTTTGGTCGATCTCTACATTTTTCGCCTATTAGGGATGTGGTGGGTGTCAAAACGCGTCGACATTATATTGATTCATCGGTGTAATATCGCTAATCTGCTGTGAACAGGTTCACAGAGGTGATGGCAGCTGCTCTACTGTAATTACTTGACATACTAATATCCTTGATCATGGTCAAATGTATCCGGAACCTGTTACGGGAAAAAGCGCTAGGATTATAAATATAAAATCGATCGAATCGAGACGGCAACAAACTAGCTCTACTTAGTCTATGAAATAGGCGAGACATGCCAAACATGCACGGGACTACACGAATACTCCTCTACATTCTCGTGTTCCCGCGGAACTGTCCACATGTGGAGTGCGCTTTACCGAAAGCGGGTCAAAACGGGGTATGTGATGGGGGCCTTATCGCGGCTGCATAACTGCATAACTGACAGCTGCACTGACAGTCAAATGTCAAGCCAACTATTTCATCTGTGGATTGTTCAAGGTGGTGTATGGGTGTTTTGTTGTGGTCGTAATGTATTTTGGGTAAACTGAATCATTTTGCCAGTTTACAAACCCAAATCGTTAGTGAAATGTGAAATGAATGCCGTACAAACCAAGTCATTAAAATGAGTCTTCAAGGTTAGTTCCTGGTTACCAGTTTTTATTTTGAGTGATATAATAATACAACGTGTGTACTAAGTGCTTTTTTGTGTGAAATTGTGAATTACTTTTCTCTTTTATTTTTAGATAATATTCTGGATACTTCTCGTTTGCAATTAGAAGGAGATTTTGACAGTCAATTGGCTTATTTGCTAGAAAACATTAGATTATCAAAGCAAGATGTGATGCAATTATCACAATTGTTTAAAGATCTCGAGCGAGCATTGTCAGACGATTGGCCAGGTATGTAATTAAACGTAAGAAGTGATTAATTGTGCAAAATTATTTTAATTAATAATCATCTTGGCGTTAATGTCCCGGTTGTGCTCTCGCGCACGAGGGCCCGGGGTCCGCCATGCCGGACATGCCGCACATGCATGCATGGACATGGGCGGGCATGGTCAAGACCATGATCCAGGATTTGGCAGGTCAGGTAATTACAGTGGAGCGACTGCCATCTGGGTTAGAGGATGTACATAACTCAGAAAACAGTCATTGGTACATGGCCGGAGCGGGATTCGAACCCAGGCCCTCTGGCTTACGAGTCGTATACTCTAACCGCTCGGCCACTGACGCTTCATTTTAATTAATACATATAAATTATTTTATTTTTTCATTTCAGGTTGTGTAGTTCATGCTTTCGGCTCTATCGTTACTGGTTTGGGCATCAGAACAAGTGATGTTGATTGTTATGTATCACTTCCGAATTGGGAAAAATCCCCTGCTAATAGAATAGTGATGAAAGCTAAACATATACTTGCCCGATATAGAGATATCTTCATTGAATTGTTTGCGATTCCCATGGCAAAAGTACCAATAGTTAAATTCTACCACACACCAACACAGCGTTACTGTGATGTTAATTTCAAAAGCCCTGCTGGTGTTGAAAACAGTAAACTGATCGCTTATTTGCTACATACAGATGAAAGAGCATTACCATTTGCAGTCCTAATTAAGTATTGGGCAAAAATACATGAACTTACAGGGACAAATCTTGTACCAAACTATACCATGATCATGTTAGGAATATTCTATTTACAGCAAGTAAGAATCCTACCATCAGTATATTCCTTACAGATGTCAAGTGAGTGCCGCTGGGTAGAAAATTGGAATGTGGCATTTAGTGATATAAATCATGGAACAACAAATGATGATACCATATATGAACTAGTAGGGGGATTTTTTGAGTTCTACAGTAGTTTTGATTTCCAAGGACTGATTATATCCCCTTTTCTTGGACAATCAGTAAGGAAAGAATTGTTTAAAGATCTTTACGATGTACCTGAACTATTTCACATATATAAAGCAAATGTTCGAAGAAAAGCATGTCCATTGTTGAAGACTGATACTTTATTATGTGTACAGGATCCATTTGATCACAGTAGAAACTGTTCAGTTGCAGTGTACCCTAAATTAATACATAAGATGCAGACACTTTTTAGAAGTGCTACAAATTATTTTAAAGAGGACACAAATGAAAACTTTTTAAGACTTATTTTAACACCATTGAAGGATAAAGCAATAAATGGCTTAAGCAAAAAGAAGAGAAGATCAAAAGTTGCAAAACAAAAACATACATATCAGCCATTAAATAGAAAAACTGCGCTAGCATTGTTTACAGAATATACTCAGTTACGTGGCAGAAGACAATGAAATACAATAGTAAGAGGGATTGACTTATGGAAAGTCTATTTTCGTAATAATAAATATCATGATACCATTGGGTATAAACTAATAAGAGTAAACAATAATTCTTAAATGTGGTTTTAAATTAAAATCCCCTTTTATTACAAATTTTATTACCAACATAACAAATAGTAAATTAAACATAATTTTCTTCTTACACACATATTTCTCGACAATATCCCAATAGGCCAGTCAAATCTTACATCTAAAACGCAAAGCGCGATGTTACGCTGCATTTTTGGTATGTTATTTGGACCCCTTAAGAGAGTGTGAAACTACATTTTGCAAGCAAAAAAAAATTGTGCTTCCTGCGTAATACGTGAAAAACTGCGAAATTTTAAGACTCTTCACTTTCAGGTCTAAAACTCAAAAACTATGCATTTTTCGACCATTAAAGCTCAATAACTTTTAAAATTGATTAAATTTGCAAGGATTTAAGCCCAAACACAGCTCTCTAAAGCGTATAGAAACCAAGTTATGACTCTTTAAAGATGGTCTATTTTTCCCGAAAAACTTCAATTTCAGGTTTTGCTCCTGTCCGGAGCAAATTATTGATAAAATCGCTAGTTCTATTATAAAAAAAAATAAAAGGGAGTTGTAGTACATTTTATTTGCTTTAAATTATGTACAGAACGAACTATGTGAGACTAATGGTTCATTCACAATCTTAAAAAAACGAGGAGAACGTAAAACAGTATTTTTGAAAAATAAAGTATAAAACAATCACTCATTTTGTCCAAGGTCCACTGTATTAGAACTATTAGGAATGCTGCTCAGAAGGCTGGCCGTATTGTCCCCCGTCCGAAGTGGAAGTCAGCCCTATGGGTCTTTAGTAATATCGACCAAGCGCTTAGCTAGCTCCCGAAATAGGGAGTGTGCGCATGGACACTAGAATTCAAGGGTTTCCACACCAAACGGCGTAAATATGTGGTTTCCACCAACACTTGCGCCGTTTGACACTTTCAGTTGAGACGGCATCGGGCCGTTACTGGAAGATGGAACGGTGCAAGGGGATCGCTACACGTGGTGACCCTGACCAAACGTCGCCGTCGTCCCAGCTCCCAGGGCGGGAGTGTCATCACTTCGGGCCTCTTACCGTCATCACGGGCCAAACCACCTGGCTCAAGCTTAGCGGGTGCTCCAGCGGAGGTGAAGGCCCGGCGTATGATATAGTGCGTAACGCGGTCGAGAAGTGTCCCAATATTTTTAGAAGACATTGCTTGAGACCCGATTTACACTTGCCAGCAGCCAGCAAACGGGCACGCTCTGCAGAGTTGGTTGGTGCGCTTAAAATATTGTTTCGCACCAATCTGTAGCGAGGCTCGCCCCATAGCCGCTGGGCACAGGATTTTTTCTACGCTGTATACTGTGAACAGGACAGAAAAGCTGACAGGGACACATCTGAAACTTTCCTAACGCCTAGACCTCCATATCCATCTGTTTCCAAGATGAATTATCGAGATTTATGTTAAGAATTAAAATATAAGAATATGTTTTACTGTACTGTTGACAACACCGCAAAACACAACCATAGAAATGGAATTTTTTCTTTAATGAAGTCCGAGAGGGATTAATCAAAACTACGTAGAAGGTGAAGCCACGCCTTGTCGACGACATTGTAATAGCAATAGCGTCAAAAGCTGCAGAAATGGTACCAGCCCTCGGACAGCACACCAATCACCCTCAAATCGCGCATGAGGAGCTGTAAATCCTGTAAAACCGTGTTCGCATCCCCTCGTAGGATCCCGTGTTCTAAGTAGGTCGTACTACCTACGCGTTAAATTTAGAATTTAGCTTCTCGAGAGTCGCCTTTTGCTGGCAGCCGACTACTGATTGCAAGAGGTAGCCTTTGTATATAAGATTGCTCGGCTTTTTGTAGCATTGCCTCATCAACTTATAAGCGGCCGGCAGCTTAGATAGTATTTGACCAAGCAAAGCGCCTCTATCGACGGAGTTGAATCTATTTTTACGTCACCCTTCAGTACGACTTCAACACTATTTTGGAGGAATGTTCTCATGGCGTGGACGGCGGCTTCGCAGTCACCTTTAGATCCAAAGTCTAGCTGGATATGCTAGAAGTGATTTTCTGGGCTGGGGGGTGGAAAACCGGCGTCGGTAGGTAGTCCCTACCGCAATACGACGAATGAAACCATCATTTTTTTAGTTTTAGGCGCCATACTTGGCGCGTACGTACTAAGGACTGTTCTACCTAGCCTGCCAGTGGTGTCGAGAATTCGTTTATAGAGGCTTGTTCCTTGAAGGCCCTAATGTCGTCGTCGTATGAATGTAGATACAACATTAAAGCCAAGTAACGTCAAAAAAATACATTATTACGATTTCAATAGAACTCGGTAGAATGTCAGTAACTCATGGTAAAACTAAGCAACTTCAAACTAACATACAAACGGCCCTGGGTTCAGTTATTGAATCGCTCGCCTCTATTCGAACGATTTACAATGTTGAATATCGACGTAAATAATTCAATATTTTTAAAATCACATTGGCAACACCGAAAGAGGGGGCCGAAGTATGGTCAAAAATAGGGAAAAATATGACATTTTTCATAAGGAAAATTAAGATTGAAAATCGTTCGAATCAAAGCAAGCAATTCATTGGCGAGGTTGACAAATATCTTCCACTGGACCCTGAGACTGATAGAACGGTCTCGGAAGCTGATTGGCACCTTGTGATGGTATTTTATTATTATTAATACGTAATTTCTAACAAGCATAGCATAAGTACTTTGGTACCATTCACACAAATAAGTATTCACAGAATTCTTCAAAAAACCATTTTCAATTTTGTAAGAAAACTATTAGTCTCACTTAGTTCGTTTTCTACTTCAATGAAAGTAAATTAAATGTACTCCAACTTTCTTTTATTTACTTTTATCATAGGACTAGCGATTTTATCAATAATTTGCTCCGGAGGGGAGCAAAACTTAAAATTGTAAATTTTCCGGAAAAATTAATCATCTTTGAAGAGTCATAACTTGGTCACTGTACATTTTGTAGAGCTGCGTTTGAGCTTAAATAGTGGCAAATATAATGAACTTTAAAAGCCATTAAGCTTCATTGGTCGAAAAATTCATAGTTTTTTATTTTTAGACCAGAAAGTGAAAAAAGTCCGAAAATTTCGCAGTTTTTCACGTATTACGCAGGAAGCACAATTTTTTTTGCTTGCAAAATGTAGTTTCACACTCTCTTAAGGGGTCCAAATAACATACCAAAAATGCAGCGTTACATCGCGCTTTGCGTTTTAGGGCCATTTTTTTGTAAGATTTGACTGGCCTACAAATAACAACAGGATAACAAATCTTATATTAGTAGTCCTAAGAAATGTGAAAGTGCTACACAAATGTCTCGAATCGAGTTACAGGTAGGAACACTTACATAGAGAATGAGTATGAAACATGCACAAGGTACCTGATACCGTTTATTTTTTTTATAACAGGTCCACTGGCTCGTTGGCCTCCTTTGGTTACCTTCCTAGATCCATCATCATCACCACCTGATGGTGCCTGATCACCGCCGACTATAGGCAACCGCGACACCCGGGGAGTCCCAGGGAGGGAAAGAAAAAGGATAATACAGCTTGAAACTATTTGTAATACTTAAACAGATATCGGTAACGAGGGGGCTACCCACAGGGAGTACTGCCTCCTCTCCTGTGGAATTTGGCACTTACAACACAACTAAATGAAAATTATTTGTACACAGTAGGTTACGCGGACGATCTAGCCATACTCATAACAGGTAACAACGCCGACTCCGTGCCGGGACAACCGCAGATGGCACTGAGAGGTGGAATGATGGTGTAAACATTATGATCTCTCAGTCAAACAAACAAATACAGAAATGGTAATGTTTGCGAACATACAGGTACTTAACTCGATTTGTCATCTAAGGTGAAATATCTTGGTGTAACCTTAGATAACAAACTGAATTGTAACAGCCACATTGGACTTCAGCAATAGATAAAAGGACACAACGGGTCCAGGAGAAACAATGCAGCTGAACAACTGGCTATGAGAGGGTCCAACACAAAACCTGTGTGACTGGAACCAACTGTGCCAGTGCCATTAGGTTGGCCCTGTCAGCACCTACGGGAGGTTACCAAAATAAAAAGCAATTAAATCTTCACAGGAGGTCTGCAGACAATCAAAGGAGGCCCTCCCTATCCGACAAACATATAAAACTAAAAAAAATACCTCTGAATGGTAACCAAGGCACTAACAGGACACGGCCCTTATAGGTCTGACGGACAGCCCCGTACACAGAGCATGCCTGGAGGAAGAAGAAACACAGCTGCTCACTTGCAGCGGCGTGGCTCCATCCAAACCAAAGTATCTACTTATTTAGGGCAACCAACCCTCCCAGAGATCTTCTGGAGGCTGAGAGGTCTCAAAAATTTTTCGGGGAATCAGGTTGGCAGGATATCACCCAAATAATAAATTCCAGTTACGGAGAATTCCCAGGTATATCTAATCTAATAAAGAATGAGATTCTTAAGAGTATAGCAAGCTATGTCCCTCACATCTTAAAGAGTAAACTTAGCAGGTGGGGTAGAATTGCACTAGACTTAATGCTATGTTGAACTATTAGGGTATCAGCTCTGTAAAACTGAGGTAGCTGTACTCGACGTGAGAAATAAGATTAAATGTACAGTCTGTCAAGTTGGCAACCCGATGGCGGCGCCCCCTGCGTACGAAACGATGGAGTGCAATACTTTGAAAGTTTGTTCCTTTTCTTGCCACGCCACAATTTATACATCATACCAGACTGTACATCAGAACTTGTTTCTCACGTGGACATTATTTCATAAGTTCTTTAATAAGTAACCTACAGCTAAAGCTTACCTATCACAGAGGACCAAAGAAATCATATGAAAATATAGACTACGACAATTATTATTATACTCGTATTTTGATATTTATAGCAAACTCCTTAGCTCATTGAAGGTATCATTTCTGGTCTTAATCAGCCAAAAACGATCTATTGCATGTCCATCAAGGTCCACAGATATCTGAAAATAATAAGGAACATTATAAATAGAAACACAGTAGAATACAACATAATAAAGGAGAACAGAGTAGAATAGCACCAACCCCTTACACTCGTGGGTGTCGTACAAGGCGAATAATGTTTTCGAGGCAAAAGATCTGGAGGCTCCGTAGGCTGGAAAATGGGCAGCAGCGTTTTCCATTATTATATTTATAACATCGCGATCCCCAGCCCGCCTGCCAAGCGTGGAGATTATGGCAATAATTTCTCCTTTTCTTGCGAGAGGCCCTAAGAACTGCAGTGGACTGTTATGGGCTGTGATGATGACGATACATACAATGGAAATCAATCAAGAAGGTACCTATTGTAACAGTTAAAAAGTCACATTACATCAAGCCGTTGCACTTTACTAATAGACTTGCGCCTATTCCATACCATTGAAATTTGCCATAATTTCCTTGCTTGAACACGAATGACAACGCTGCTGCCCATTTTCTAAACTTCGGAGGTCGTAGCTGGTCTGCCAGCTGCCACTAACACATTAAGTACTGACCTAATAGTACGATACCCGTTATGAGAAGGGGTATATTAAAATTAATAATATACAGGTACAGAAGACGGCATCTCAACTTACTCAGTTCAAACTTTTGGAAATGCCACATATTGGCCCAAACTTTTGGCAAAACGTTTGCCGTGATGGACCCTTTATATTCATGTCTAGTAAGGATGGGGTAGGCATCAAAAAGTGTCGCTACTATATCGGTACACCAATATTTTTCTGCAAGTCTATTTACTGCCTAGCACAGTTGTATATATATTATTGTATATTTTGGATTTAGGATCCAAAATAAACAATAATATCCTAGGAGATTCATATTATTTTTCGACATCGTACAATATTTCCTGGGTCCATAGCTAGTGATGGGCGTATTGTCTATGAAAAACAGCCATACACGAGACTTCACGAATATGGGTCAATAGGTATCTACTCCATTTTCGTATTGGTCAAGTCTCGTGGAGCATCCTTAAGTTGGACCGTCTCTGATTTTTAAGCGCACCATAGTAAAGCTAGCTCATTTTATACTGGTGGTGGGTAGGTTGAAGTGCTGTCTTCTGTACAAGTGTTATATTATACTCTGTCGGACACCACGCCGTTACTCGACATAGAATTCAGATTCTCGTTGTAAAAAGAAGTTTACCTGCTCCATGTATAAGTGGGTCTTATTGTAAGCATTGAATTTGCTATATCCAAAGTCTTGCGAGTGGAATGCTGTCCAGTTGTGGGGAGGGCCTGGAAAAAGTAAGATGTTCATATCGTCATCTCATAAAAATAGTATTATTCTAATTATTCCTATCGATTGGTGACGACCACATAATAACTAACATCATCATCATCTTGGCGTTATGTCGTCGGTCGGATTCATTACCGGAACATTTCCGAAATCACGTGTTTTTAGATAAGTATGTACTTACATAGAA
Source organism: Blastobasis lacticolella (assembly GCA_905147135.1). Classification (NCBI taxonomy): domain Eukaryota; kingdom Metazoa; phylum Arthropoda; class Insecta; order Lepidoptera; family Blastobasidae; genus Blastobasis; species Blastobasis lacticolella. The sequence continues at coordinate 9,281,799 of LR990044.1, forward strand.
TGATAGAGAATTAAACTTTTAGGCACACATCTTTAATCAATTTATTTCTACGCAAATATGCTTTGGTTAGAATTCAACATAGTAGGACCATAAGTTATTATGTATATATGTAAGAATTAATTGTAGAGAATTGAATGATTTTTCCAAATGAAACAGAGGCTATTATGCAAGTTGTTGCCTGATGGACACACACAAACACACACACTTACACACATACAAACGTACTACACATCTTTTCATTTATTTTCTTTTTCTTTAAAAATGTAGTATGTAAGTAACTTTAATTAAAATTATCTCTGTTTCTATCTCTCTCTCAATGATTATACTTTAATTTAATCATACAGGGATTTCTGGAGACTTACAACACAGGCTTGACCTACCGTAAGCTCCAGTCTCCCACAATAGCAAAATTCATGTTCGAATTATTGTATCCTAATATTATAAGATTATTGTGGAGAAAAATAAACATATCTAAAATCACTAGCGGTACAACTCATATTTTCATTCTTATTGACACAATACTATTTATTCCTATAAAAAAAATAGATTTTAGCGATCTCTCCGTTTTCAGTATCAGTTTATTTCGAAATGTCCCGCTGCCACTCTAAATTTTAAAGTAGAACCGTGATTCATTAATGGAATATTTCGAAATGTTCCAGTATAACTCTGAAATTCTTAATTGTTTGTTCATGTTTTGTGCCAGTCGCGCTTCGAATGCTCAGTGTAGTGGTCAGACGCAGCTTTGGAGCTAAAAATTGGTTAAATTAGCAATGACCAGAAAAATAATTACAGGAAAATATTAGAGAGTAATGACATGCAGGTAGTTCTGCAGACACCATGCGGGAACGATTACCTCTTTTTTTATAAAAGAAGACTAAATGTGTACAACTGCACCGTATTTGACGTTGTATCAAAAGCTGCCTATTGCTACCTCTGAAATGAAACATTAGGGGGGAAAGATTGCGTTGAAGTTGGGAGGTGCATTTACAAATTTCTAAAAGACCACTGATTTGGAAAATATATTTTTTTCTACACTGACATTTGTTCTGCACAGAATAAAAATAAATATTTACTAAGCTTTTACCACTATGCTATTAAAGTGTTGGGTGTTGTATCAATAACACAAAAATAGGTATGTGGCGACATCTATCGCTCTACTGCTCCAATAGGGAAGACTCAATGATACTCACATTACGAGTACACAAACACAAGGTTGGCAAGCATCCGCACACAGATGGCGCTAACAATCCTACATCGCGCTAGAGAAATGTGCCAACTTCCACGGCATATATACAACTTCCGACGATCAACTGTCGGACCCTTGGTCCCCTGGTCACAACACCCGGCCAGGTGGGTAATTACCCTTTTCTCCCTTCTCACCATCTTCGCTTGCCAACATTGGCGGCATCATTATCCTGCACCGCCAAAGTGGTTACCCCGTCGTGATCCTTACGTCTTCCCTACCTGACTCCCGCACACAGCAGTCACAGCCTTGACCATAGTCGGCACGGACGCGTGCTTCCTGGTCGTTCACCTGCGGCATCTCACTGTCCCCACCCAGTCTCGACTCACTGCAGACTTGGGAACAGCATCGCTTCGGCACAGCTCACAGCGCAACCTCACGCCAGAGCTACGCCATCCCTAGTGGTGAGCGTATTGGCACGCATATCGTTCTTGACTACGTCAAGCCATCGCTTCTTGGGCCGGCATCTCATTCCCCACATACCTTGCCGCTCTGCGCAAGACGTGGCCATACCATCGAAGGCAGCACTCTTGCCGCTTAGCTGCGATGTCACGGACGCCAAGGCTACCCCGAATGTGGGCGTTTCGAACCCGATCCTTCCGTGAAACTCCACACATCCACCGCAGCATCTTCATTTCTGTGACGTTCTGCTTGTGTTGCTCTAATAGGGGTTAAGTCTTGCTACCGTAAAGGAGAGCAGGTCTAATGATGGTTTTATAGACCTGTCCCTTCAGCTTTATCGGCATATTGGGTGTCACAAATGACACCTGTTACCTTCCGCCATTTGGCCCAAGCAGCGGATATTCGGGCCTTGACGTCGCCATCGATGTCTCCGGTTGAGCTAAGCACAAATCCCAAGTATCTGACATGATTCGTACACTTGATTTCCTCATCGCCTATGCGCACGGGTAGGGGATCTGCACTGTTGCAGGCCATCTTCGCCACATTTATCTTCAGACCGTCGTTCTCAAGTGCCTCCTTCCACTTTTTTACACGTTGAATTAGTCGCCCCTTGTCAGAGTCTGTCAGCGCGATATCGTCAGCATACATGAGGTACCTCATGATAATCTCGGATGCTGTCTGACAATACGTCTAATATCACGTTGAACAGAAGTGGGCTGAGCACAGAGGTCTGGTGTACCCCAACGGTAATCGGAAACGGTTTGGTGTCACCAACGGCAGTCCTTACTATGGAATCGGAATCGTGGTACATGTCTCGGACAATGTCAATATACGCCTCAGGTATGGACTTGGAACGCAACGCCCACCATAGCATCTCCCGAGGGATATAGTCAAAAGCCTTTTTCATGTCCAGAAACAGGAAATGCAGGGGGTGTTCTTTGATCTGTATCCCTCCATGAGAGTTCTCAAGGCAAATACGGGGTCCATGGTCCCACAACTCGGCCGAAACCTATACTGACACTCCCGAGATTGTACACTCCCGTCGGATCCGAGAGTCCACAATGCGTTCGAAGAGCTTCATGGTGTGAGACATCACCTTTATACCGCGGTAGTTGGTGCACTCCCGCACTGAGCCCTTGCCCTCAAAGACTGGAGTAATAATACTCAGCCTCCATTGGCCGGGTAACTTCCCGGTAAAGAGAATGCGGTTATAGAGGTTGGTAAGGATGCTTACACCACGAGAGCCCATCGATTTCCACGCCTAAATAGGGACTCCATCGGGTCCGACGGCTTTCCGATTCTACATGCGGCGAAGAGCCGCCTCGACTTCCTCAGGCGTTATCAGTGGCACGAGTCCTTGATTCGGAGAGAGGTCCGGTGGCTGCACCTCTTTGTGCTGCTTGTTGAGCAGCTCGTGAAAGTACGAGCGCCATCTCTCCTTCACCGCGCTGTTATCGCATAACAGGTTACCGTTAGGGTCATTAACACAGCGGCACGTGGAAATGTCCTGTGCCGCTTTAACCCTCGACCGTGCTAACTTGTAAATGAATTTCTGCCCGTCAGACGATTCGTCATCTGGCTCTGGCTACCGCTCGTTTGTTGGCACGTTTGGCATCAACGCAGCGTGGGCTTCAGGAGATTTGGACGCTTGCCACTTTTTAAAGAGGGCTTTTTTCAGCCTGGCCTCCCTCTGGACTGTATCGTTCCACCACCAGGTCTCCTTGTCAAGCCTGCGACCACACCTGTGTCTAGGTGTGGTCGCAGGCTTGACACACACCAGCTGCCTGAGTTCTGTCCCAGAGTTGTTGGACGGATTCACCGTCTGTCGCAACACTAAGGTCGTTGATAGCAGCGGCGAACTCATGGGACTCAGTTCCTTCAAGCAGCCACCACCGGGTTTGGCGTCGGCACTGCTCCCGCCTGCTCTTGCCTCGGGGTTTAAAGCGCAGGTCCATCACAAGGACCAGTACCCATAATAACTAACATGTCAGACTGTAAAGACGCTTTGTGCCTCTATGGCTGCGAAACCTGGCCAGCCTTTACGAGGCACGTCCGCGAACTCCACGACAACGAAATGTAAATGCTGCGGTGGTTTTGTAACGTTACGCGACTTGACCGAGTATATAACGGGTACGGCGTACGGCCGTGACAGCCTTCGCGTGAGAGACATCGCGCTTAAGATCGAAGAGGCACGCCTGCGCTGGTTTAGTCACGTATGGCGTAAGTCCCAGGGATACGTGCGTGAGAAACATGTACCTAATCCTCACGATATCCGGCGTTCCCGCGTCCCCAACAAGCGATGGATTGACATCGGCGCGTCCATCGCCGAATCGGATACGAGAGCCAACGGCTTACGACGTGAGGATGCCGAAGATTGGGTAAAGTGGAGAAGAAAGAGTGAGTAGGAAAGCGGATCTTGGGAAAAGTTGCCGCCGCCGTCGGAAAATGGCCGCTCGCTTCGATGATGATGACTGAAGGCTCGCGCCAGCACAAAACGACGCCACCACGACTTCCTTGCTTCCATGTCGCAGGGCCCTGTTTTGACTATTCTACAACGGCAAATTATTATAGGACAATAATAAATTCACACAGCGCCCACTAGCCCTAAAGTAAGCAAAGCTTGTGTTATGGGTGCCAGAAATCAGATAAACTACTTATATATTTTTTAAATACATACTTAATACATATACAACACCCAGACCCGTAATAGAAATTCCAATTCATCATTTCAATTTCTGCTGAACCCGGGATCTCTGCGTGGCAGACTGGCATGTAGACCAACTGAACCACTCAGGTCACTATTACAATAACATTGATGGTTTCACTACACATATTATCGGGTTTGTTACCACGGTTAGTATTGTTTTTACCTCGATATTTCGACGCAGTTGCATGCGTCATGGTCACGAGTTGACACCGTTGTCAACTCGTTGTCGAGGTAAAAACAATACTAACCGTGGTAACAAACCCGATAATATGTGTAGTGAAAGTGTAGTGAATAACCACGATAGTCTTAAAACCAACATTGATGGTACTCACTTCGGAAACGGTCGCGGCCCTCCTGGCAGCCCGCAGAACCTGTCACGATGTGCACCGGCGCCCTGCGCGACACGGGGAGACACAGAGGTTATTTATGCCCACCTAGCTCAAGCCCAGTAGAGGTGCGATTTAGGGTTATCACTTTCTTATCTACGACACCTGTGATTTGGCTTGTACAAGCTAGTGACAATTCTAAAAGGTACATACACGAAATGCTTACGGAACTAGTATGTTGCGGTAAAATTCAATTTTTCATCAGTATCTAGCGACAGGCAGCTCGAAACATGATTGAGGCATCAACAACGAATTCTTTCCGTAATCAATGATCTTGCGATTTGCGTTTTTGCGAACGTCAGGATGGCGGGGCGGGTCAAGTTTCCCGATTTTAATATATTTACTTTGACAAGCCCATCATTCAGGGGATGGCGGATGTATTGTCGTACCATCGTCTATAATGCTGAAACATATATCAGTTAATTGTACCTATCTAGCCAAACCTAGTACCTAATGGAAATATCATTGCAACTTAAGAAAACTGGACAGGACTATAATCGAAGCTACAAAGATAATAACAATACATCTGCCACCCTGACGTCAGAATGACGAGTGAGTGTTCTGCTGATACTATAACATTAAAACGCCCCCTTTATAAAAATCCACATACAGTATTCCGGTTGCCAAATTAACCAACCGCACTTTATTACATAGGTATCTTGGTCAATCTCGCTTTCACGGTATTATGAGGCACACCTTACGAGTGGCGACCTCGTTGCGCTACTGAAGTTCGACTAACCTCAAAAGTCACGAAACAGTTTCGTACTTTGTTCGAGCGTTTTATTAGAATATATTTTATCAAAATCGTAAACTTTACCCGCCATCCTGACGTTAGATAAGAGGCGGTACTAGTACCTACCTACAATATAATTAATCGTTGATGTTATATGTATGGGCTACAATCTACATTATTAGGAAACTGTAACAACTTTTAATTCTCCTACTTAAAATTGTATGAAAATAGGTATTTCATTTTATTTTCTTTGTATTTGACATTCAATACAATATTGGGTGATTAAAAAACAAACTCATTACATTACTTCTAAATATTTATTTCATTACAATAAAAATAATATAATCACATCACATGGCAAGTTTTCTTAACATCATAAGATATACAAAATCATAAATAGGTTCTTGAGCAAACTCTGCATCGCTCTTCAGGTATGTAAATCAGAAATTCACCTAAGATATACATTTCATAAGTAGAAGATATTCTTAATTATTTACGTCTTTGGAATGAGAGAAATTAAAGCTTCAAATCGAATTTGGGATATGGTTTATCCTTCACCAGCCAGAGGGAATCGATCACTTGGCCCTTGAGATCAACGCTCACCTGTGAAACAAAGTTATTTAAAGGTTAAATTTTATGCTTATACGTATCTGAGGGCCTATCGGCTATCTCAGTGGACAACAGAATTTGACATAAAAAAATCTGACACTACTCTAATTTGGTAGACGCTATTGCCAGTTTTCAACGTAGATGACGTGCTGTAGAATTATCTAGTGTCAAATACAGTTGTCAACTGAGTTAGCCAATAGCCCCGCTGGTCTAAAATGTGGAACACAATGGGTAATTTTGCAATAGGCGATTTCCTGGCAGCTAGTTTTAAAAGTATAGTTCGGCTTGCCTTACTGGATGGCATTGCTTAGACAGAATTCTGAAGTATTGAATTATTCGGATAGCCAAAGTCATTCGGAAAAGGTATTTCGTGAAAGATTAATTAATTTTAGTATATTTCCTAACAAAAACACAAAATGCCAACATTTTTATTTACTCCTTGTGATTTATTTTTGAGAGTCGTCTCTAATCAACACCATCAATTACAATCATTCCACAATGTTTTATCGACTGTTTGAAAATCGCCTATTCGAGTGCTCAATCCAGTCCTACTGCTTATAACGGGCCCTATTCAGTGCTCGACCGAACGGTACGCGGGTAGAATAAGACCACACTAAGTTCGAATCGCTTATTAAAAAAATATCTCTGTATGGCAACTTATGCCAAGTTTTTTATCCGTCATAGAACGTCATTCATTAAAGTCATAAACAATTTGATTTCTGTAGGATAGTTTTTTTTTCGTGAGTTATGAAAAATATTATTAAATAATGGGCAAAACAATTAAAAAGGATATGCGGGAGATAATTTTCAGCATGATTAATAATTTAGACATTTCAAGCTAATAGTAATCAAATAACTGAATGTTTACAAGAATTACTGACAAGCACAGATTATCCCCAGATTATTGCCATATCCACACTTTATAATTTTTACTACTGTCTTATCGTGGTCAATACGGCCTTATCGTGGTCCTATTATAATCGATTATCATGGTTTTAGACGCTTTCCTAATTGCAACGGTCGTGCGGCCACGGTCGTACGACGGACGTCGCCCGACCAATAGACCTCAAAACCGCCCGACGCACGACTGTTGCCAATTAGTACAGCGCCTTAGAGGCGGGCAATTGGCGATATCCCTATTAGGTGTTGCGCAAATTATTTTTCTTCTATTGAATACGAAGCATATTCCTTTTTAAGAAATAAGTCGAATCATCAACTATAGTTCGACCAACTTATCTGTGAACTGACATTTGCCGCCACCATAGCACTCGAACGTAGAAAGACACGACATACCCTGACATTCGAATAACATCTCAACCCTGGTGGCCGTAGCGCCTTATTTCGCTATTTCACATACAAGTTGGTTGCACTGTACCCTGTAAATGTAAATAATTATTACCTGTTCCATGTATATATGGGTCTTGTTGTATGCTATGAAGCGCGTGTACCCGTAGTCGCTCGAACGGAACGCGGACCACGGCAGGGGCTTGTCTGCGACAAACAGACAAACGACACTCAGTTTACTGTGTAAGAGTTTGTGGTGAACTTATAGGGAAATAGAAGTGGTCTAATGAATTTTCAGTCAGTCATTTCTAAAGCGCAAACCACATAGAATCTGTTGCGGGCGCTGACACGGCACGGACACCTTTCCATTCCATTCAAATTTCGTACAAAACCAATGAAAATAAAGTCGAAACTTGAGTACACCTGGCGCCATACGGGCGTCCGTTCGGTGTGTATAAATTGCGACTTTGTTTACATACAATTGTGAATTGTATGAAATTCGAATGAAATGGGAAAACGTCTGCGTCGTGTCAGCGCCCGCGCCAGATTCTATGTGGCTTGCGCCTAACCATAGAACATAAAAATGGCGCAGATCGTCATAGGATGTCCTAACGTTTACCGAACAGTATTAAATCTCATCATAGTGAAGGGGTTTGCCATAATGTTCACACTTTGCAAACGGTTTGGCGATCGCAGTGTTACAAACATACAACAGAAAACTGTCCCATTTTTGTGGTACCTCGGGGTCTGAGCTGGTGTACACTAGTTAGAGTCGGATAGTTATCCGTACGAGCCGCTTTTGTTCAACCTTTATAATGTGTACGGCCACGGAATGGAACGCATTGCCTGGGAGTGAGTTCACTCCTTTAAGGCTAGTGAATAGGCTGTTCCTAGACAGGCATGCTCCATCATCGACTGCATCGTCACTTACCACCAGGTGAGGTGGCGGTCAAATGCCTGGATAGGCTGATAAAAAAAACTAAGCCATTAGTCGCCTTGTACGACCGGGACTGGAGGCGATTGGCTCTATATTCCAAAACATTATAATATACATATACATTATTACTACAAACCAACATTATTATTTTTCCATCGCAGAATAGTAATTCTGAGAGACACTACATGGCTATTAAATGTCATCATCATCTTAGCGGCAAATGGCTATCGTCGCTCTTCTACTAGGAAAACATTTTTGTTTTTTTTATACCACTATGGTGGCAAACAAGCTTGCGGCCTGCCTGATGGTAAGCAGTCACCGCAGCCAATGGACGTTATCAATACCAAGGGCATCACCATTCATTCATGGAAAGCTGTTTCCTACCAGGATTACAATTAAAATTAAAATAACTTGTGGGGTTTTGGGTTATCTACGGGCGGCGACTACTATTTAACTAGGGAGTTAGGGAAAACTGCTCACCTTTAAACCCGTCAGTATCCTCTTTACAGCCAGCCGACCCAGTTACGATGTGTACGGGAGCTCTGAAAACAAAATAAAAATTCTCGATATAACAGATACGAAACATACATTGAGAAACATTGCAATGCCTGCTGTATTGTTACCGGCCTAAACCAATTTTAGGCCAAACTAGCCTGTGTGTAAAACTTATTTGGTGACTGCAATTAACAAGACACAAAAAAACATTGTGAAATTGTGTGTGGGTCTAATAAACCTCTACTATCTACAGCTACAAGTGGAATTTTTCTTGTACTCGATGACGTACCGTACAGTTTTCCCCTTTTCAGGCCTACTTTTTTTGTGTTATACAGCAGACAAACAGGCAAGCGGGCCACCTGATGGAAAGTGGTCACCGCCGCCTATCGACATCAGGAACACCAGGGGAGTTACCCATGCATTACCCGCCTCTGAAGCGACCTCTAATATACTTCTTGAACGATCCCATGTCATAGTCCAAAGGAAACACTGCTACTGCGCTGGGACCAAATTATTTATACACTCATAATATGATAAAACAATTTAAACCATATCACTATAACAAAGTAGTTTAGCTTGTATCGATTGGGCCGGGTACATACCCATTTACAATTCTTAACAAAACTGTTGAAGAAATCAAATAAGCGATGGTGAATAAATTATATTATGAAAAAAAAAATTATAGATAGCTTGTAATATTTCATTTTAATAACTTGTTAGTTATAGTAGAAAGAATCGCGTTACATACATAAATAATTTTTTAAAAGTATTTACCTTATGTTATTGATTATTCTTTTAAGACAAAGTTCACTGTTGTTAAATATATATATGACGGATGCGGTCAATAGTACGGACTCATGACGAAGAAAACGGAAGTGGGAGTGCGCCCTCTGGTGGGGCGTGCTGACAGAGTCTCGACGGCACGACTCGGGCCGAGTGGCGGCCATTCTTGGCGCGACCGCCGCCGAGGAGTGACGCGTCTTGAAACTGTCTCCACATTTCGTTTATAGAAAGTGTTATTTACGTTTGAAAATAAAGTAATTTTAAAATCACTTTTGAAATAAGAAAGTTAATCACCTCAACTGCCTACATTGTGATACTGCTCTGATTTCAAGTGAAATTATAAGTGATGTGCAAAAATGAATTGGAATAAATACAGTGGAGTAAATGTGAAACCTTTTCTTTAATTTATCTGGACGATCTAATACTGATATCACCACCCTGATGACAATGATCCTGATACACCCTTTCCTTCACGCGACGACATATACAAGAAAGTAGCAATGTGTTAATAGCTTTTAGCTCACACATCCCAGTTAAACTATGTTTAGTAGACCACATTAGATCAAAGATGACATGTTTGAAATATTGAAGATCTCAGTTGGTAACTGAATTTGACATTAGATAATTCTACACTACGTCATTTACGGTGGACACTAGCTAAAGCGTCTACCAAATTAGAGTAGTATAAGATTATTATATGTCAAATTTAATTGTCCACTGAAATGGCCAATAGCCTTGCAGGAATAAAAATTTCTGCCTCAAAATCTGGTAATAATTTTAATTTGAAAGCGATGTAATAAAATTTAATCTTAGAAGTAGGTTAGGGATATGACAGGCCTGATCCCTTACCGAAATAATAAATAAAAACGTTATTATTGTTAATAATATACATGAGACTTGCACGGCTAGCACAAATGTGCTCTCGCATGCGATAAGCGAGAAAAGGCGCGACATACATAGATGCTGCTATCTCTTTCATCTTAGTAATGAGAGAAGGAAACAAAGGCACTCTCGTGGCGCGAGCTATGTCGTAGGCACACTTGTGCCAGCCGTGCTGGAAACGCTACGTTTCACTCTCTCATACACAAGAGAGAGAGAGAGAGTGAAATATAGCTGGCGCGAGTTTTGGCTCGCGTCAAGTGCCACAAAAATGACGTACACCGTGTTACTTGCTTGACAATGGACACGCACGTTAATAAGTTCTCAAATTAAAAATATTTTTTCATGTCAAGCTTTTATCGCGCGGTATAGTACTCATTACGACCATTCTAAAGAGCCCAAACACGATGGCATTATGTTATTGCGTTCATTAGTTACTATGGCCACCTTCCGACACCATCATCAGACCAGCTCCGTGGTACCATATTAACACTTCCACTGCTAACTCAAATACCAGAGATGCTACAGCAGTGCTAAGAATCGTAGCGCGCGTATTGAATGGACCGGCCAGGTGCGTCGTGCGCACACGCATATCACTGATTTCGGACGCAACTGTTGCGTCGGCCGCAGCGAAAGTGTTAATGCATTGTCATTCAAGTTACATAGCCCCAACAGCTCAATTGAACACTGGGATATGGGTCAAAATAGGCTCGCAAACACATAGTTACAAACTAAAATAGCACACCACATATATCTAGGTACGCTAACTCACCTCGGATTGACGTACGGCTGGTCATACGACCCGTTGTACACTTTCTGGTCGTACAGCGGCCAGGTGCGCTCATAGGAGTGCTCGTGCGCCCAGATTACCAGATCGACGCTGAACTCGGCTAGCAATGGCTCCATGCCTGAATTTATAATATAGTACGTGAGTAAATATGAAAGTACGTAGTGTAGGACGCTCTCTGGGTGCGGTGGAGTGACGATATGAGGCTGCGGATGGATGCTGGATGCGAAGTGCCGACAATAGGGCGCTTTGTCGGGTGTTGGCAGAAGCCTATATGCCCAGCAGTGGTATCGCTTATCTCCTATTGTATGCCGCCATTTTGATGCAATTGAGTTTAAACCAATCGCATCAAATGGCGGCGTACAATCGGAGATCGGCGGTACGGCTGCAGTAGTGGACTAGTATAGGCTAATGATGATGAATGATGATACATAACGTCACACCTTTTTCCGCCAGGATGATGAGGTCTACATGGCACCAGCGATTGTTTTTTGCCTTTAAACTCCCATTAGTGCGTCAGAGAATGGCCATAAGACTCAAAATGCAATGTACTTATAGTTAGTATTTTGTAAGAATTTTCGTGTGCATAAATATAAGGTGATTGGACTACCATTACTACTATACTACTAGTTTCATATGGTTTTTACCAATGGATAGTGCATGTGAAATATTTGAACAATGAAAGTGTTGGAAATCCACGTCTGAAATGGAGTAACTTCTAAATGACATATTAAGGTGTGGTCGTAGAAGCAATTAATTACAATTTTTAATCGCGGATATCTCTCAATTTCCCAAAACAACAACGAGCAGAAATTAGAAAAAAAGTGGCCACAGAAGCTGTTTGAACAGCGAACTCACTGCCACGAGCAAATTGAATACAGCAAGTGTAACAATGCGTCCCCTGCGTGCCCCTAGCAACGTGACATAGGTAAACGTAAGCAACTCACTATAGACGCCCACGAACGGTATTCCAATCCTGGTATACTCTAGACTGCAGTCAATGTCGTCCGAGTTGCTGCAGTACATTGGTCTATGCCCGTAGAGCACTATCCACGGACGCTTCTCCCTGTCGACCATACATGCCATATCATAGTACAGTCACCAGCACACTCACCCAGACCGATGAGCGGTAACCCGGAGCGATTGGGCAGGTACTGGTCGGCGCAATCGTCGTATTTGTCGCTACAATACATCGGTCTGTGACCGTAAACTACGATCCAAGGGCGTGTGAGCCTGTTAGAGCATTAAAGTGGCATAAAAATGGGTTTATCGCGTTGCTTTGTAATATAATTATAATAACAGAGAGCGATCTAATTATGCTTTTGTTTGCGATCTACCGATGGCGATGGCGCTACTGAAAGGCTTTGTCTATGGGCAGGAGGCTTTTGATAGACGTCAAACTAGAATCGATCAGAATTACGAAATGCCGTTTATTATATGTCCATGCTGGACATATAATTTCGCGAGTCCGTCCGCAGTCGTCAATGGTTCTCATACAAAAGAGGCAATGAAATGATAGAGAAGCACCTACATGAAAGATAAAATGCCACAGACTAACTCGCGACATTGCTGTTTGACATTTCATTATTATAATCGACCGCGTTTGAAGTTTATCCAAGTTAGGCCTTACTTTTTGGTAGCACCTTGTAGATGTGGGTTTGCGAATGTCCTCATTCGGGCGTCATGTATTTTAGGACACGGTTACAGGCGTTTTCGCACAAAAACTCATTCTCCAAACATAGGCCAGTCAAATCTTACATCTAAAACGCAAAGCGCGATGTAACGCTGCATTTTTTGTATGTTATTTGGACCCCTTAAGAGAGTGTCAAACAACATTTTGCAAGCAAAAAAAAATTGTGCTTCCTGCGTAATACGTGAAAAACTGCGAAATTTTGGGACTTTTTTCACTTTCAGGTCTAAAACTCAAAAACTATGCATTTTTCGACCAACAAAGCTTAATATCTTTTAAAATTGATTAAATTTGCAAGGATTTAAGCCTAAACACAGCTCTATAAAGCGTATAGCAACCAAGTTATGACTCTTTAAATATGGTCTATTTTTCCCGAAGAATTTCAATTTTAGGTTTTGCTCCTATCCGGGGCAAATTATTAGTAAAATTGCTAGTTCTATTATAAAAAAAATTAAAAGGGAGTTGTAGTACATTAATTTAATTTAAATGATGTACAGAACGAACTATGTGAGACTAATGGTTCATTCACAATCTTAAAAATACGAGGAGAACGTAAAAATGTATTTTTGAAAAATAAAGTATTTATTAAGATAGGAATAACAATCTGTAATAATACAAATTAAAAATAACAACTAACTTAATAAAACAATCACTAATTTTGTCCGAGGTCCACGGTATTAGAACTATTAGGAATGCTGCTCAGAAGGCTGGCCGTATTGTCCCCCGTCCGAAGTGGAAGTCAGCCTCTTTAGTAAGGGTCTTTAGTAATATCGACTCTTTAGTAAGGGTCTTTAGTAATACCTCAGGGTCTTTAGTAATATCGGCCAAGCGCTTAGCTAGCTCCCGAAATAGGGAGTGTGCGCATGGACACTAGAATTCAAGGGTTTCTACACCAAACGGCGTAAATATGTGGTTTCCACCCACACTTGCGCCGTTTGACACTTTCAGTTGAGACGGCACTGGACCGACGTTGAACGGGCCGTTACTGGAAGATGGAACTGCAAGGGTATCGCTACACGTGGTGTCCCTGACCAAACGTCGTCCCAGCTCCCAGGGCGGGAGTGTCATCCTTTCGGGCCTCTTACCGTCATCACGGGCCAAACCACCTGGCTCAAGCTTAGCGGGTGCTCCAGTGGAGGTGAAGGCCCGGCGGATAATATAGTGCGTAACGCGGTCGATAAGTGTCCCAATATTTTAGAAGACATTGCCTGAAGTTAGAGACCCGATTTACACTCGCCAGCAGCCAGCAAACGGGCACGCTCTGCAGAGTTGGTTGGTGCGCTTAAAATATTGTTTCGCACCAATCTGCAGCATGGCTCGCCCCATAGCCGCTGGGAAAAGGAATTTTTCGGGAGCTCGACCTCCGGAAAAGCCTCGTGCCAAAGGCATTTATTTGGCCTCGATAGAATACGCCGTAATAAAAGTTCCTAGTTTAGATAATAACTTCTACACTGGATACTGTGAACTATGCACCGAGGACAGAAAAGCTGACAGGGACACATCTGAAACTTTCCTAACGCCTAGACCTCCATATCCATCTGTTTCCAAGATGAATTATCGAGATTTATGTTAAGAATTAAAATATAAGAATATGTTTCACTGTATTGTTGACAACACCGCAAAACACAACCATAAATTGGAATTTTTTCTTTAATGAAGTCCGAGAATGATTAATCAAAACTATCTAGAAGGTGAAGTCACGCCTTGTCGACGACATTGTAATAGCAATAGCGTCAAAAGCTGCAGAAATGGTACCAGCCCTCGGACAGCACACCAATCACCCTCAACTCGCGCTTGTAGAGAGGAGTTGTAAATCCTGTACAACCGTGTTCGCATCCCCTCGTAGGATCCCGTGTTCTAAGTAGGTCGTACTACCACACTTTAAATTTAGAATTTAGCTTCTCGAGAATCACCTATTGCTGGCAGCCGACTACTGATTGCAAGAGGTAGCCTTTGTATATAAGATTGCTCGGCTTTTTGTAGCATTGTCGCATCAACTTATAAGCGGCCGGCAGCTTAGATCGTATTTGACCAAACAAAGCGCCTCTATCGACGGAGTTGAATCCATTTTTACGTCACCCTTCAGTACGACTTCAACACTATTACTTTGGAGGAAAGTTCTCATGGCGTGGACGGCGGCTTCGCAGTCACCTTTAGATCCAAAGTCGAGCTGGATATGCTGGAAGTAATTTGCTGGGCTGGGGGGTGGAAAACCGGCGTCGGTAGGTAGTCCCTACCGCAATAGGACGGATGAAACCATCATTATTTTTAGTTTTAGGCGCCATACTTGGCGCGTACTTACTAAGGACTATTCTACCGAGCCTGCCAGTGGTGTCGAGAATTCGTTTATAGAGGCTTGTTCCTTGAAGGCCCTAAAGTCGTCGTCGTATGAATGTAGATACAACATTAAAGCCAAGTAATGTCAAAAAAATACATTATTACGATTTCAATAGAACTCGGTAGAATGTCAGTAACCCATGGTAAAACTAAGCAACTTCAACTAACATACAAACGACCCTGGGTTCAGTTATTGAATCGCTCGCCTCTATTCGAACGATTTACAATGTTGAATATCGACGTGAAAAATTCTTTATTTTTAAAATCACATTGGCAACACCGAAAGAGGGGGCCGAAGTATGGGCAAAAATAGGGAAAAATATGTCATTTTTCATAAGGAAAATTAAGATTGAAAATCGTTCGAATCAAAGCGAGCAATTCATTGGCGAGGTTGACAAATATCTTCCACTGGACCCTGAGACTGATAGAACGGTCTCGGAAGCTGATTGGCACCTTGTGATGGTATTTTATTATTATTAAAACGTAATTTCTAACAAGCATAGCATAAGTACTTTGGTACCATTCACACAAATAAGTATTCACAGAATTCTTCAAAAAACCATTTTCAAGATTGTAAGTAAACTATTAGTCTCACTTAGTTCGTTTTCTACTTCAATGAAAGTAAATTAAATGTACTACAACTTTCTTTGAGTTACTTTTATCATAGGACTAGCGATTTTATCAATAATTTGCTCCGGACGGGAGCAAAACTTAAAATTGTAAATTTTCCGGAAAAATTGACCATCTTTGAAGAGTCATAACTTGGTCACTGTACATTTTGTAGAGCTGCGTTTGAGCTTAAATAGTGGCAAATATAATGAACTTTAAAAGCCATTTAGCTTCATTGGTCGAAAAATGCATAGTTTTTTATTTTTAGACCAGAAAGTGAAAAAAGTCCGAAAATTTCGCAGTTTTTCACGTATAACGCAGGAAGCACAATTTTTTTTTGCTTGCAAAATGTAGTTTCACACTCTCTTAAGGGGTCCAAATAACATACCAAAAATGCAGCGTTACATCGCGCTTTGCGTTTTAGGGCCATTTTTTTGTAAGATTTGACTGGCCTAACAACCAAGTTCATTATGGTAATTTTCATTTCATAAAAACAAACAACTAAATGAGGACTTTTACGATTTCAAAATTCAACAAATGGCTCAAGTGAGAAGTAAGTTACGTTGCCAAAGTACTGCTGTGGTATGGAACAGAAACTACTGCTGTAAAATGACGAATCTATCCTAACCAATTACAGGACTTTATTTTGGTATCAAACCATGTCTCAGTAGCGCCATCTGCAATCGCGAAAACCCTCTGAATCGTCTCATTTAATATTTTTGATTAAACTTTTACATTTCGGAAAATCTGAACGAAGCGAGAACAGTAGGCTAATTATGTTACGCTGTTGCCAACAATTCTCTGATTTCAATTGTTACTTTGGCGATTCCGTATCATCCGATTTCATGGGTCCAGTTGCTACAAAAGTTCCTTTGCTATCAACTGAAACTATCAAATCGACCATACGTAATCGCAAAAGTAACAATTTCAATAATTGAAATCAGAGAATTGTTGGCAACAGATTTACGTAATAAGCCTACGGAGATTCCGATTACAAAAAATGAAAAACTCGCTTTGATCATGGGGACAACGTAAAAACAATATTTTGAAATATTCTTCTAAAATCTCTCGTTTAAAACCATCAAATGAGATCCTACCTGTTCTTCGGTCTATTGGCTTCCTCCAGGTCCTTCCTCAGCCACTCGAACTGGTTGGAAAGCGGTTGCAGGCCGTAGTTCAAGAAGTAGTAGGCCTCAGTGTTGACCGAGACGAAATGGATAGGGCCGATGTCCCAGCTGTAGAACATGCTCTCGTGGCCCCCGGGCATCGAGAAACGGCTCTTGTAGTTACTGAAATTGCTGTAATGGAAAATGGGTTTATAATAATTTTTTTGACGAAATTTGTTGTCTGGTGTGTGGTATCGGAATGTCGTTGTCTGCATGCAAGTTAAAGTAAAGTAAACTGGATTTATTGCATTTACAAGGCACAAAAAGTACAAAACATAAAAAGAGAAAAACAAAAATACAAATTGTCATTGGCTGTGTCATGGAGAAGTGCAATGGGCGTCACTCAGCATAATGCCACGGTTGACGCAGTGGCGCTAGTTTTCAGTGCGTCCTAAGTAAGACCATTCCATAGGCGTCAGAAAATTGAAATAAAGTGCTAGTGTAGCCTGCAGCGGCACCGCATATCTCCAATAGCATGATCCCACCCCTGGAATGACGTCAAAACATGCATTTCGGATATTCTGCAACGTCATTCCAGAGGGTGGTATCATGCGATTGGAGATCGGCGGTACCGTTCCTGCTGCCGTGCGGTGTCCGGTAGAGTTGAATTTAGCACCAACCAACTCCTTTTAGTCACGGGTGTCATAACAGACGACTTTGTGGCCGTGTGGTATCCGGCGGAGAAGAATAGCACCCCTTACACTCGTGGGTGGTAGAAGGCGACTAATGTTTTCGAGGCAAAAGATCTAGAGTCTCCGTAGGCTGGAAAATGTGCAATAGCGTTTTCCTAAGTTATATTTACAACACTGCGATCTCCAACCCGCCTGCCAAGCGTGATTATGGCAATATCCTCCCCTTTCGTGGGAGAGGCCCTAAGTCTTGTAGTGGACTGTTATGGGCTATGATTATGACTGTCTTTGAGGCTGATCAGCTAAGACTTACGTGGACCAAAAAATGGACAGTGGATTTTTCGTTGCGTGTTTTAAATACTACGATCTCCAACTGGCCTACCAAGCGTGGAGTAGCCTGCACTCTTCATGTGCAGGAGGCTCAAGCCCAGCAGTGGACTGTTACGGGCCGTTGCCGTGATGTGTAGCCTTTGTTACAAGTCTAACCGATATTAGTAGGTAAAGTTCATAGTATCAGCTAACTGGGAGATAATGTGTCCTCTATCCAGTATTATCATTATTATTTGCGCCTCTTCGGTCGTCGCACCACGATAATGCCAGAGATAAACTAAACTAACTAGCTTGTTTAAATAAACAATTACGATGTACGATCTACTCTGGTAGGTATGTATTTGGTATTGAATTACCAGCTACCGAGCGTTATATGTAATTGATTCTATTCTGGCTCATATATCATCGTATTGGAGACGTCAAATGAATAAAGGGCTCTTAATTTGGAGCCAAATGTCGGCAACTGGGCTGTATAGAACTAACAAATCATTCATACGCCATCTATATCCATACATTGTATAAAACAAAGTCGCGTCCCGGCGTCTCTCCCTATATAGGTTACCCGGCTAATTCAACCATCCGGCTGCGACATCTATACAAATAAAAGCTAAAAGGCTTATAACACTCAACTAAATTCAGAAGCAAAAGACGTGGGAGCAAGATCAAAGTTGAATATGTATTGCTCATAGAATAAGATAATTTTTTGTACCACGCCGTTTGGAAAGCGGAGCGACGCATGACATATATAAGTGATACAAAAGCGGACCTTATTCTATGGGCCATATATACCACATTGATCTTGACCCTCACGCTTTTGGCTACTAAAGTAAGACGAAATGTAATAAGCCTTTAAAGGAGCAGTCTATCCAGTGGAGGACGAATCAGTAAGTTTTTGTTTCGTTCTAAACACTTCTCACAGATGCGACGCGGGGGAAGTGAATGCAATTGGCCGACGCGCAAATCGCGCGATGTCTGCTGCCGATAACCGGACGCGCGGTTGACGCAGTAATCTAACTAAGGCGTGTAAGATGATTTCGAATCGCGAATAAAAGCATATATACTAAAAATAGCATAAGTTCGGTGAGCGCGGTCCCCAGCTATAGTACCTACGTGCCTAATAGATTGGTTGGTAATAGAGGACATTTACCTCTCCGTTGAAACCAATTTGTAAATGCTCACAGCAATTGCTATAATGATTTAAATAATAGTAGGTATTCATAAAAAAATTATGTAAGTAAGATTAGTTGTATAATTGCCTGCATTAAATTTTTTATTAAAAGTGCATTGCCATCCCCCATCGGCCACTACTATTTAGACATAAGAAATGAAGTTAGGCAGTTCACTAACTTCATTTCTAATGACCCATTGAAATATTACAACAATCGCCCTGGCCACATACGAACTAGTATCGGCCGAGAGGTCAAGCACCGCTGTTGCCAATCTATTTACTGTAGCTGTAGCTAAAAAATAAATTAAAAAAAAACGGGGTCATTTATGGGGTTAAATAAGACAGTGACACTTACTACATTTGCTCGTGGTTCCCCGGACAGGTCATGTACGGCACAATCGCCGACAGCGGCTGTATCTGTCGCATGAACTGGTCGCCGACCCTCGCCTCGTCCGTGTCCATATCGTAGGCGAAGTCCCCAACGTGCAGGATAACATCGAAATGGTCTCGTTCAGCCTCGTCTTGGAGGTAGGACATCGACTGTAGGGGGGAATGTAATAATCAATCATCATCATCATCATATCAGCCGAAAGACTGCTAGGCATAGACCTCCTCCAGAGATCGCCACAAAGGCCGGTCCTGTGCCTTCCGCATTCAGCGGGTACCTGCGATCTTTACCAGGTCGTCGGTCCACCTCGTGGGAGGCCTACCCATGCTGCGTCTTCGGGTACGATCAATAACACCATAATAATCATCGTGGTGTTAAAGTCCTCTCGGTGCGACGGCCTGGGGTCCGCCTTGACCATGCTCCAAGACTATGGCAGATCAGGCAATTTTAGTGGGGCGTGACATATGACCTCCGTGACTCTGCTACCAGGGGAATCTGACTAGGTTGAATCATGGTTACACATTTAGTCGCCTGACAGTGCAGGTTTCATCACGATGTTTCTCTCACCCTAAGAGCTTCGGTTAGAGAGTAATGCCCGATTCCACTAAACTTATACGACGCCACAGAATATGGATAAGTACGACGTTGACGCCTCAAAATATTCCTAAGGCGTCACAAAATCGGTGTCATAAAGTTAGCGTGACGAGTTCAAGTTTCACCTAAGGTTGGCGCAATGCTTTTTCTTTTTATTAATATATGGAGTTTAGTGCAATCGGGTACAAGTCCTTAAGTCTAATTAGAGCGAGACAGGCCTCTCTACACACGAGTAATTAATATCATAAAAGTAGCCAAACTAGTTCCTCCGTACACCAGAAGATTGGCAGTTGGCACTGGGCAGTAGAGTTTTCTTTAGTGTACTTATGTGAGCATACCAATAGCAAGACCCCCAACCCCGTACTCACATGCGCATTAGCGGAGCCCATATCGCCGTAGATGGCGGCGCGCACAACCCAGTCCTCGTCTGCGGGCGGCGTCCGGAACGAGAACCGCTCCGACCAGCCGTAGACCGAGCCTGCGTGGTATTCTGGGCACAGAATTGATACATAGTACAGACAGCTGCAGAGGGAACGAACCCCTCTAGCAAACATTAAATTATGTAAAAGCCACACTGGTCCAGTGGCAGCGAGCATGAGTTAAACAACGCACGCTGACTCCTGAAACGGCATAGGTGACCATTTCGTCTTTTGAGTCTAGTCGGAAGTTCAGCACTGCAACGAGCTCGCCACTAGTTAGGTGTGTCGTCCAAAACCGTTGGCAAAACGAAGTTGACCAGTCTTACTCCCCGCGTCTAAGTGAAGGTATATTTATCTTGTGGTATTCTATATGAGCGGTGGAGTTCAATGGCTTCATTGGCTAACTTTGTGCGACGACGTTTGCAGTATCGGGAAGCGGATACTTTATTATCAATTTGAGAATTGGGACGTAAAGAAGAAGATTAGAAGCGAATATTGACCGTTCCGATCATAATAGCGAAAGCTAAAATAGATACACCAACATGTACCTAATCGTCATAAGAATTGCATCGGCGAAGCGGTAATTAGTACGATAGTTAAATACTATGTTAGAAACCTTGATCTATCGAAATGAACTGTTACGATAATGGACTCATGGTTACGATATAGCTGCATTAACGTAGGTATCTTTATTGTTTACAGTAGTTCAATTCGCGTCATCACATTTATTCATCGGAATGAGCATTGTAATAAATAGAGTTATCTACAACGACGAAATATGAATAACAATTACATCGTACATTATTTGTAATTTACTAATTGTAGCCATGAATAAATAGCGTGAAACGACATGATCCAGAGACGAAATATTAAAACAACTACATAGTATATTATTTACAATTCATTATATTGCCATTGGAGAGTCGATGTTCTACGAAAAGTGTTGCGTGACAGAGCTCATTTCTTTAGCATTTTCTAACTAACCATACGCTTCAAGAAAAGTTATAGTGCTCATTATTTTTTGTCGTCTTACGAGCTATAATTTAGAGAGATTATATACATTGGTTGCCAAGATGTAATACGTAAAAAGAATCCCGCACAATAACACGGATAAATAGCAAGAGATCCCGTGGGAAAGCGGGCACGCAGAAATCGGGGTTGCAAACCCTAAGTGTAACATGTTTTCATTCATTGTTGTATTGTAATAACAATCAATGAGAATTCGACGAACTATTGTTGTCCCGTGCGAACACTGGCGAGTTGGTCAATTGAATTTCTTATTATACAAATTGCACTTTTAACTTCGAAAAACGTTAAGAATTTATGCTGCGAAGGGTTTTCAATGATATTTGAACTTTATATGAGTAGTACCTAGTACTTTGCGGGCGCGCCGTTACGTCAGGCGTTGATAAGAGTCACAGAGCTACATCTAAGAAACTATTAGAATTGCCAGGAGAACCAAATATGCACTGTTATTATTAGATCCCATCCTACATCATAAATGCGAAACTTGGATGGATGTTTGTAGCATAGAATACCAGATGGGCTAATATATCCCCTTAATCAATGCAGTTCGTGCGGTGGTAGAGCATTTACACAGAGAAGTGGACAAAAGCTAGTACAGTCAAACAAATAAAAGGCTACACACGGGCTGTACCGGAACCCTTAATTCTACATTGATTCTTTGTGTAGTCCTCTATTTGTTTGACTGTGAGAGGTAGTACAGTGCATCTCACCATATCGTTTATCATACTGCAGATCCGTCAACACCACCCGATGTATCCACTGCTCTCGTCGCTCGCGGCCGCCGTCCACGAACAAGGCCTGGGTCCCGACCGCTTCCTTGTCCATACCGTCGAGGCCGTACTGCACCCGGGACTCCTCGGTGTCGTTGAAGGTCGACCATGTCACCACTATGTCGTTCGTCTTCTCTGCGAAGGGACGGTGATTACGATACAAGTACGGCAAGCTTATCCAGACTAGCTCTATCATAAAAAAATCGAAAATTTAAGTTTTAAAAGGATCGCCGCATCTCCCAGTCCGTGTCCGTAGGTATTGACAGTTCCTAAAAACCGTCGGAGGACGACAAATTGTGGGAGCGATTAGTGCAATTTGTATTAGATTAGACTCTAGTGCAGACCGTTGGTGCTGTCACTTCAAGGAACCATCTAACAATACTAAGCCCGATTACCTCTGACGAGGTATTCAGAGAGGTCTCTGGACTGTCCTTCATGAAAAACGGGAAAATTGTTGGTTAAGACGGGATACTCAGAAACCTGGAAAACAATGGGGACCTTGCCGTAATCTTGCTTGCATCACGTTCTTTGGGGCTCATACCTAACGCGTGGCGCGTAAATATGATTACGCTCATATACATGTATAAAGAAAAGGGCAGTGTCCTTCGGGAGGTAATCTGGTGGGCTTTGAGATCAAAGTCTGTGCCCGAGACATTAGAATTATCGAAGACATGAACGCCAACACAGAGGCCGTCGTCAAAATCATCGTAGGCTATACTAAACCCTTCCCGTTCGCAAGCATAAGCAAGATCACAATAAAAAAATTGCTAGAAAACGGAGGTTTAAACGTCGCCAAAAGAGAGTACACAGATAAACTGAAGTACATCCGATCACGATGCACGAGTCCGGAGATATCCATTCTGATGTCAAATGCAGCTTGGGCCAAATGGGGGATACATAGGAAATAGGTGCCTAAACTTGCCGGTATCAGGAAAGAAGTCCCGTGGAAGATCCAAGAAGCGATGGATTGACATCGCCGAGTCGGATGAGAGCTTACGACGTGAGGATGCCGAAGACCGGGCGAAATGGACAAGGAAAACCAGGAAAGTGGCCCAGGACATGCATGGACAGGGACTGATCACTGACAATTATGATTACATATTTTTGGCATTTAAAGCTTCCACAAAAAGGGGGCAGAAGGGGTTGAAAAAGTTGGGCCTATTACACTTTTGATGGCTGGATGTTTGTATTTGTGTTGTGCCCTTTACCTGAACCCCAATACCAAATCCCAGTGCCTTTTCTTGATTATTTTAACTTTTATTAATTATTTTATACTTTCGAGTCTGACCCAAAATAACACATAAGTCAAAACTGACATTATCCTTTTTTATTTATCAATGAAAATGGTATAGTAGGTACTTGAGACCTATTATAATTTCTTAGTGCATGTTTATAGAGATGTCTTTGTGTAAATAGAGAGCTACACTTCCCGCAATCCCAGAGCAGTTATAATTATAACCCAAAGTTTAACTCTTTGTTTAAGTTTTCTTTTTTTTTATGTATGACAAGACATACATGTGGTTTCTTAGTTTCATCTCTCAAAAGATGAGCTTCACAGACCATATACAATATTGGTGCCTATCAATAAAACTTATTGATTACAAATTTGGTTAGAAACAGATTGGCATGTCCAAGACTGCCATGATATAGATGCAATGCAGAGTATCTGTTGGAGGAGAATGCTGTGATTTCCTTGGCATTAGAGGATTTACCTACACCTCAATACAGACTCAACTACAATAAAGAATAGACTCTCAACCTTCTGTCTCCAGCAAAGGTTAGAGGATACCAAAGGGTGCAACTCTCCAACCCCAGCAAATTCTGTAATATTTCGGTCACATTAAAAGGAAGCAACAATCTCGAGAAAGTCATTGTGACAGGAAAGAGGACCTCGGGGTCTTAGCCCGGTAAGATTGCAATGCTCTGGAAATATAGAAGTTCTACAACATTCTGCAAGTCCCTGAAAGTGGACATCGATGGCGAGCCATTGTGCGCGGTAAAATTATCCGTAGCGCCGGTCTCGACGACCCTCGAGAGGCTTATACGACGGCAGGAGGAGGAAGTGGTTTTGTCAGTGGGTCTTGCGGCAGTGATAATTATGGTGCACTGTTAAACAGTATAGAAGAGAAAATTTTAATTAGTTAAAAAATTGTAAATAAAAAATAGTTTCGGTTACTTACCACCAAAGGCAATATGAATTTGCTCTGGTTGACAGTGGGTACAATTATATGGACCATTGCCATTAATAAATTTTGCGCTAGTTATCCCAATTACACCCAAAAGTAAAAAATATTTCATTCCGTCCACAGCGCGCATGGTGAAACAAAAAATGTTTTCCTTTCTGTGGTTTGTGGCAGGAAGTCTCGTCGATTACAGTAAAAAATTTATAATGATTCAGATCCTTTATAGACTGCGCACCACCTGCGCCGGCTAGTTCGATCACCACGAATCACTGCTTATCACAGCCAATTTATTATCACAATACAAAAGTATCAACTTGCTTACTGAATCGACCGGACTGAAACACGACTGAAACAACAAACAAAACAAAGCAAAGCAAAAGCAGCAAGAAAATGACGTGATTTTGACAGACAAGTTTGTCAATCCTGTTTAACTGTCAATCCTGCACAGCACTATTACTAAAACGCGACTCCTCACGTACCGACCCGATCCCGCTCCCACGATCGTTCGTAGCGAAACGTTCTGCAGCGCTCTCGCTTTTATTGGGTGGCAGCATGTGGCAGTGTACAGTGTATAGAACAGGATTGCGACCTGGGGGCTGACCATGAGCTCTTATAGCAGGACCTAAACAGAACTGCCTGTATTAGAACGAAACAGCGCAGTTCACTAAGGAGCAGGCTGATAATTTACCTGATTGATTGGTCTGATAAGTGAGATAACTTGTTTTTAATTATTTTTAATTGTGATTTGTTATTTATTTAATTATGATTGTTAAATAATATAGGTATATGACATCACCACATATTATAAACCCCCTTACGCCGCGTCTACTTGTCTGTTCGAGATAAACTCAAAAACTACAACGGATTTTCACAGGCAGACTTCAGACAGAGGAAGGTTCAGGTATAGGTACCTACTTTTAATTTGTTAAAGTGCGAAGGCCCGTGCGAAGCCGGGGGCAGGTCGCTAGTGTCTAATAAAAGTTGATTCTTTAAACAAAAACTTTTACATTATTTTAAGGGTACGGGATCCTCGAGATTACGCGCGGGATTGATCAATCCCACGGGATTTAATGAGTTGTGGGATTGCAATCCCTAGAAATGAGGAGTTTTTCAGTAGGTAAAGTCAATTTATTTCAAAAAGCATCAATAGATGGCGCTCCTACAATTTTGGTAATCTTTTTTTAATCTGTATGATGGTGGCAGTGATTTCATGCAGCCAGCTAATACTAAACTTAAAAATAAAATGTTTATTAATATAAACATAACTGTTAAAGGTTGAACGAAATATACAAATAAATATTTATATCAGTTGGCACTATGTTCCATTATTATTACAACCTCTAAAATGGTTGAAAACACAATATTAATACAATATTATTAATATGGAAAACTCCTCAGTACCAAAATTGTTGGGGCGCCATCTAGCGAGTGGTTAGTAATGCTTTAGATTAGAGATGAAACGGATAGTGTTTTGGCTGGATACCGGATATCCGGCTAATTGATATTTAAAAATTGTTATACCAAACAACACTTATCAAAACAACATACGACAGAAATGCGCATTTTTTACGCTGGTCAGCGCGGTTGTCACCCTGTTGGGAAAAGTGCGTAACTAAACTCGTCGAAAGTCTCATATATCCAAGAAAAATTTAGAGAACGCTGAATGCGATGGTATGGACATGTGCTCTGTCACCCCAAAGACCACTATGGAGCAAGTAGCCTTAAACCATGGACTTACTACCCAAAGGGACTGCGCACTGCTTTGACTAAAACCGGGCAGAGCGAGAGTCACCATCGATAGTCCTTTGTCCCTTTCTAACAATGTAAACACAATGTTATTGGCATAGTCACCGTCATTCTAAATTGACAAGTGTCATGTTTGGTGTTGCCATTATTGGAGAAATATATTTACCGTGAATTTGGTATTATTATGAGGTAATCCGTACAATCCGAAAAGTAGTTGTCAAAATACCTTTTGATCTGAACGTTTCTCCGACAAACGTCGAGTCGACATTATTATTAACCTACGACTTTTTGTTCCACAAAATAGACAATAGAGTTTGGTAACGATTTATCCTACAACACTAGATTCTAAAGAGAAGTGATAGTACTCGTCGATATCTACATTTCGGGTGAAAGCTGTCAAATTTAAATGTGTTATAACTCGGAACCCATTGGTTCCGAAACTAAACCTAAAAAGTCCTGAAACTAGTGTTTTAGGACCAATGGGTACCGAGTTATAAAAGACTTAACTTTGACAGCTGTCATAAGAAATGATGATCTCGAGGAGTACTATCATTTCACTCTAGGAACTAGTGTTCTAGGGCCAATAGTTTCCGAGTAGCAGGGTAAGCTTGGGCTGGACCCTGGTGAAAATATGACCTTCAGATTGCACCCGGTCCGGCTCTGCCTGGCCCTGAGGTCGGTGTCCGCGCCAAATAATAAGAGTAATTCGGAATTTGCATCAACAATGGTGGCAACACTAGAAAGGGACACAGGACTATCGATGGTGACTCTCGCTCTGCCCGGTTTTAGTCAAAGCAGTGCGCAGTCCCTTTGGGTAGTAAGTCCATGCCTTAAACACGCCACCTGGCTGACGGCGATCCAATAGGAAGGATAATATCATTGACGCGGCTACTGCTCAGAGAAATGAAGGAAGCCGATGAGCAAAATATTTTTTATGGAATTTTCATACATTTTTTACTATCCGGTATCCGGCCGATTATTAACGCGCTATCCGGTATCCGGCCGGATAGTAAATCAAGGCCGGATAGGCCGGATACCGGATATCCGTTTCATCTCTACTTTAGATACCTATTGGAAAACTGCTCATTATGCGCCCAGACAAAATAAAAATGTTTCTCTATGGACCACCCCAACGATCGTCGGCGGAATGGTGGTGATGTCCTGCAACTTCTAGCGACCCCGTGTACCACGCCCGGTCCAAGACCGTCAACTATGTCGAGTAAGACACCGACGGTGTTGCCGCCTAGGTTGCGCTCGACTGCAACTGTCTAGTTGAGGACGCGCATCAGCTGGAGAGCGATGCTATGTTGACTGCGAAAGCCAAACTCTTTAGGCAGTTGTATGTGCGGGTGGAGCTTTCGCAACTAAAATTGATTCTAGTCGCTCTAATCGGTCTCGTATCAAAGTGAGATCGCGATACAACGATACCAAATGGCAACGTTCAATTTGAGCCCTCCAGTTCGGCGCTGTCCGATATGGTGCAAGCTCGATGGTAGGTGACAATAATGGATTATATAAGCTTATGGTCCAAGTTCTTTGGTAGGCGACGATCCGTCTTGGGCCACTCTTTGTCTTGGTATGGGAATAGGATGTTATTTTTAATTTTTAGAATGCTGAGCGACAGTGGAAAGGCAAAATATATATAGTATATAACATTAATATTAAAAACAGCTTAAACGGCCAGCGTTCTTTTGACGTGTTAGCCACTAATCCCTGGGGCTTACGTCCCTTTGTCTCGGCGGAGCTATTGCAACTTTTAGTTCAACTCTATTTCAGATGGAACTACTCATTTATTCTCACTAGTTCTATCCATTGTAAATTAATTTTTGCTCAGAGTTAATATTGATGGTTTAGAATCCGCAAAAGAGCCTTTTGACGATTTTGATGAAACTGACCATGCATGAATTTATCACCTTTAGCAATTTTAAAAATGTAGTTAGATCTGTTATGTGGAACTGGTGATCTTTGTCGGTCACAGCAAATCTCTAAGCTCGACTGAGGCACGGACTCCACCAAAGCGGAAAAAGGCGATGCACCTAACTTGTCCTGTAAAGCATTTCCTCCAACGAAGCTGTGCGGAGACTAGCTGGATCGAAGCAGATATGTGTACCACAGAGAATATATTTTGTCAAGTGTTCTGACTAGAGCGTGCGATGCGCGGGGACTTCCCCTCAACCTCCCGGAGGTTGCAATGGTTAACTATAATTAGCACACGCCGCTCACATCTCTCGTTTGCGCTTTGCGCCGACGCCCAACATTGCTTTATATACTAGTGGACCTAGCGCGACTTCGTTCGCGTACATCTACTTTACCCCATCTACGACCTACCCATTTTTTTGGCTTATAAACTGGAATCACTCTATATATTGTTGGAAACCGCATTAAAATCCGTTGTGTAGTTTAAAAGATTTAAGCGTACATAGATACGTAGGGACAGATGGCAGGAAGCGATTTGTTTCATACTATGTATAGAGAGACAACCCTGACAGAAAAACCAGTGTGGGGCCTGAAAAGGTCCCCCCAGACCGTAAGCCAGCTGATTTTCTCGCTGGTCCGGGGATCTGAGCTTCGCCACTTGGATCGCGAGGAAGACAACCTCTATAAACAATGTCCCTAAATCCTAAGGTGAGGTACGTGCCAAGAGGATGCATGGCTGTTAGGAGGATCAGCCTTTAGCGACCAAACTCAGCGTACCAGGCGACCCGCTGTTTTACCTAGCCTTCTCTTTGGGGATGGGCGTCACCCCAAGAGTGACCGTCTTACGACCCGACTCGTGGGAACTCTATGATGAATTGTAATAAAAATTTGAATGAAAACTATAAACTACCCCAGGAGGGTACCAGCGCAGCTGGAGAATCCCTCTCCGATTTATCGGACAGCCCCACTAATTCTGGGGGGGGCAAAAACTCGCTTACGTGCAATCGCACCAATATAGTCACAACAAAACCAACAAAGCAAAATCTTATTCCAACTATAAAACCAACAAATAAAGTTCTGACTCAACAAGTTTTCCATCCGTCCTTATTCAATAGGGCAAGGTCATATTCGCTGTCAAATCTCGACAGCTCATCAACAGCACAAGGACAACCAATCATTATTGATCCTGAAAACGAAGAAAATACAGTTGGGTCAAATAGATCAACAGCAATGGAACTGGACTCGGACGAAACAAATAACCAGGACAATCAGTGGACTGAAATAACAAATAAAAAGAGACAGAGATCCAGCCCTGGAGTCCTTGAACCACAAAAGCAAAAAAAGCTTGAGACATACTGGCTATCAAAACCCGTCCCGACCTTCAATAGGTTCTCTGAACTCGATGAAGAGCATCCTACGGAGACTGAGAATGCTCTGCAAAACAAACCTCAGAAACCACCACCGATATTCGTAGACCGAGTGAGTAACATAAAACCTCTTAAAGAACTGCTCGACGAACACGCGCGTGAAGGATATGAGTTAAAAGTGCTACGTAACGAACAAGTTAAAATCATAACCTCCACATCTGAACTTTACACTAAAATAGTAAAAGAGTTAGAAATAAAGAACACAGAATTTTATTCTTACAAACCAAAGATGGAGAGAAGCTTCAAAGTAATCTTGAAAAAGATGCACCCATCAACTGATCCAGAAGAGATAAAAGAAGCCTTAGCTGAAATTGGTCATGAATGCACTAATGTCTGGAATATTAAACAAAGACAAACGAAAACGCCATTACCTATGTTCACCATCGAACTTCAACAAAAAGAGAACAACAAATCGATATACGCTGTTAAAACTCTACTACACTGCAGAATAATTTTCGAACCCCCAAGGCCGAAGCGGGACATACCACAATGTGCAAATTGTCAACAATATGGACACACTAAGGCGTACTGCAGAAGGAAGCCGAAATGTATTAAATGTGCCGGTGAACACCTATCTGCTGACTGTCTCCGAAAAACCAGATCCGACAATGTGAAGTGTGTGCTGTGCGATGGAAATCACCCCGCCAATTACAAGGGCTGTAGTGTATACAGGGAATTACAAAAAATAAGACTACAAGCTGAACCTGAGAGAAAAACAAAGTCTCGAGCATTACCATTAAAAGAAAGCTTTTCCGCCAAACCCACAGTAAATGCAGGATCTACCTACGCTAGTGTAGTAAAAATCGCAGCTCCACAAACCCAAGGCGGGTTGACTACCGATGAAGACAAAAGCAGAGAAAAGGAAAATACGAATTTCACTACTAATAATAGTGATATTCGTGAACTAATGTTAATGATGAAACAGATGATGCAACAACTGGCAACTATGACAAATCTAATTATAACACTCACAACAAAATTAACAACAAATTCGATTCCATAAAAATCGTAGTTTGGAATGCCAATGGGCTGACAAAACACTCACTAGAGGTTAAGAAATACATGGAACTGAATGAAGTGGACGTTCTACTCATCTCTGAAACTCATTTTACACAAAGGAGCTATTTTAATATGCCAAATTATAAATTCTACCACACCCTACATCCCGACGGCACTGCACACGGTGGAAGTGCAATACTAATTAAAAACAACATCAAGCATCATGAGACAGTTCATTATTGTTCAGACAAAATACAGGCCACGAACATTGTTATAGAGGATTGGTTTGGCCCCCTGACAGTATCAGCTATATATAGTCCTCCGAAACATAAGTTAAAAGAGGATGACTATTCTGCCTTCTTCAAAAGTCTGGGACAAAGGTTCATTGCAGGCGGAGACTATAATGCGAAGCACACATTCTGGGGATCTCGTATAATCACATCCAAAGGTCGTCAACTACTTTCCACAATTAATAAGCTGCAGCTTGGGGTTTTTTCAACTGGAGAGCCAACTTATTGGCCATCAGACACCATGAAAGTACCAGATCTGATAGACTTCTGCGTCACTAAAGGCATACACAGAACTCATATACAGTGCAAATCAAGTCATGACTTGTCGTCCGACCACTCGCCGGTGGAAATAACGCTGAGTAAGGATATTCATGTAAGAACTCCTCCATGTCGATTGCACACACGCAAAACAAATTGGCCTTACTTTCGAGAGATAGTAGCAAAGAAGTTGTGCTTAAATCTAGCATTGCGCACCGAGCTCGATGTAGAGGAAGCGGTGGAACACTTTAACTCCGTCATCCAACAGGCTGCCTGGGAAGCTACTCCTCCACCGACACCTCAGTGCCGTGGTGAGTCATGCTCTATGCCAATAAGGAAATTGATAGCGGAAAAAAGGAAGGCCAGAAAAAGATGGCAAGTTACCAGACATCCTGAAGACAAAGCAAAACTAAATAAGCTTTCTAACCAAGTAAAGCAACAACTAGCTGCAGAAAAAAATGACCAACTCGCAACTTACCTGCTAGGAATGGATGCTACGCCCGCTACAGACTACTCACTGTGGAAAGCTACAAAAAACCTTAAGTGTCCGACCCACCACCAACCTCCCATACGCAAGCTCGATAACACATGGGCTATTAGTGACTACGAGAAGGCTGAAGCATTTGCTACACATTTAAATGAAGTTTTCACACCAAATCCTGATATAGTATCTGCGAAGTCTTTAGAAATAAATAAATTTGGAGGAGGAAAATCTGGAGAATGAAGAAGAGGACATAAAACGCTTTACCAAGAGTGAAATAAAGGCAGTCATAAAACAGCTAGACTCAAAGAAGGCACCGGGGTATGATCTCATAACTGCAGCCATATTAAAAGAAGTTCCAGATGAAGCCATAACCTTTCTAACGTATTTGTATAACTCTGTTATACGATTAAGATTTGTTCCACCCCAATGGAAAGTGGCGCAAATAATTATGATCCTCAAACCAGGAAAACCCCCCGAAGACCCTAAATCATACCGGCCGATTAGTCTTCTCCCGATACCGTCTAAAGTAATGGAGATTCTTATACTCAAAAGGATACACCCCATCATTGCAAGTCGCAAATTAATACCAGACCATCAATTTGGCTTCAGAGAACAACATGGTACCATAGAACAAATCCATAGGCTGGTACACGAGGTCAATGATTCATTTGAACGGAAAAAATACTGCACTGCTGCTTTTCTGGATATTTCCCAGGCGTTCGACAGAGTGTGGCATGATGGACTTTTGTTTAAAATAAAAAAATCTTTACCGCAAAACTTCTACCACCTTCTAAGATCCTACCTGCTGGACAGACACTTCACCGTGAAGCAAGGAGAGGAAATTTCAGGCCTTTATCAAATTCGAGCCGGGGTGCCGCAAGGAAGCGTCATGGGACCTACTCTATACGTTCTTTTTACCGCCGATTTACCCATAACTGAGGGTGTTGTAATGGGCACATTCGCTGATGATACCGCGATTATGGCAGCAGATGAAGATCCGCAAATAGCATCCCATAAGCTACAAAATAGCCTGAATATGGTTTCGACATGGCTCCAGGAATGGCGTATTAAAGCCAATGACACCAAATCGGTCCAGGTGACCTTCACAACACGACGTGGAACTTGCCCACCGGTCACAATAAATGGTCATCCAATCCCTCAAGCAGAACACGCAAGATATCTTGGGATGTATCTCGATAGAAGACTGAATTGGAGGAAACACATAATGACCAAACGGCTTGCTATGGGACAACGGATGCGCAAAATGTACTGGCTACTAAACAAAAAATCACAACTTTCTATGGATAATAAACTGTTGCTGTATAAGAGCATATTTAAACCTATTTGGACTTATGGGGTACAATTGTGGTGCACAGCAGCAAACTCAAATCTGGAAATCCTTCAGCGATTTCAGTCTAAGATGCTCAGACTAGCAGTGAATGCGCCTTGGTATGTCACAAATGCAAGATTGCACCACGATTTGAACATACAAACTGTTCAAGAGGTAATAAAGGACAAAATCAAAACATACCAGAAGCGGCTACAATCTCACCCAAATACACTTGCGAAACATCTAATGGACAACAACCAAAGCCCATCAAAGCGCCGCCTGAAAAGAAGAGTACCTCAAGATCTACTCCGATGAATGATATGGGCACATCAATGGATGTGGACCTAGCGAGCCTTGTAACACATTCTTAAAATATTGCTAAATGTTTTATAAACAGATCGCAATAAGGAACTACAAATGATAAAAAAAAAAAAAAAAAAATACTATGTATAGATTCAGTTTTAAATTACTTTGGAAACATTTATTGGGCATTTAAGAAAGAAAAAGTTTAAATGAATGAAAAATGTAAAAATAAAAACAGCAAATAAAGCTTCACTTATGTAATAAAATAGAATGTTTTACCAACTTCATGAGTTAAGATAATTATTCAACTATTTACTATTACAAATTTAAAAATATTTAATTACTCGCAAAGTCAAGTTGAATGTTCATAAAATCTGATGATTAACAATTAAGTCACATACCTATCACATAACCTAATAATTCATTACAACAAATGCAAAAAATAGTGTTGATACAATCTATTGTACTTAGAATAAGGCAAAACAAATGTAAATATTGCTTAGTTACGATGCCTCGACAGCTACTTCTGTGGTCCCGACCTGGCGGGGCTCGCCGTCGGCCATCGCTTCCGAAGGGACCACTTCGTCGTTGTCGCTCGGAGTGCTTTTGTCTTCGACTACCTCAGCGACGTTAATATTCACATTATTAGTGCCCTTAGTATCAACGGGTCGAACACTACCTTCACTTGGCGTCGAGTTGCTTGGAGGACCGATATGAGGCCTCAACAACTCTGCCACCCAGTTCTGCACTATGTTGTTGAAAAATTTGCCAAATTCTCTGAACACTTCCAACTCCCCTTCTGCAAGCTTAACCGACAACGAAACACTTTTTGGATTTGTGGAAAACGTTATCAATACATTGAACTCGATTTTGAATTCGTTATAATCGCCATTGATTATGTCCTCAGTAATTTTAGCCTGCTTCTCTGTCAAGCCTAGTTTCATTCCACTGTAATTTCTAGATATCTCCCTCCGTTTCCACAAAGGTTTCTTCAAGATTCCCAGATATTTCTCTTTCTCTTTCTTGGATTCCGGGTTGACCTTTTCATTGTCTACTTTAACAAGTGTCACTTTCAACATCTTCTCGAATATTGTGAAAATGATTTCTCTTACCACAAGTTTCCAATCTGGAGCCACGACACACGCCATTATTTTGGGGAACAAGTGGATCCTGTACTCTGGATTGGATTTGGCTCGCACTATTCTGGGTTTTTGCAACAATATAATACTCAGAAAGTTCGTGCAACCTTGCAGTTTGGTTTTTTCATAAGCATCTGCGGCGAAGTTGATGAACGCTCTGACGTCTGCGGCGAATCTGGACGATACGCCGGACGCCACATTGTGCGACTGCTCGAACGGGTCCTGAATGCAGATCGAGGTGCCGTGCCTGATGGGGGACACGTAGTTGTTGGCGACATTATCTTTGTACCTTTGGAATTCGTTTGGCAAGTCCAAAGGATTTTTAAATACTTCCTTTTTTAAAGGCGTCCCTAAATATGGGCAAATCATCAACTCCTCAAAATTGAAAGTCGAGTAATATTCAAAGAAGCCCCCAAGCAATTCGGATATAGATGAGGTATTGGTGGACTGCGGGATTTGGTCTTTATTATTGATCCCCGTGTTCCAGAAATCGACTATGACGTCGTTTGCTGGGTCGCTCTGGAGCGAGTATACGGACGGCAGGATCGATATCGGTGGCTGCTGCAGATAGAATATGATCATCATGGTCAGCGCGTAATTACTTACTTTCCCCGTGCCCGACAGCCCGTGGACCTTTGCCCAGTACTTGATTGCGACTGCCATTGGTATTAGTCTGGCGTCTGTGTGAAGGAGGAACATTATGAGCTTACTGTTCTGGGATCCGAGTGGCGTCTTGAAGCTCAAATCGCAGTTGGTGCCTGTGGGTACGTGGAAGAACTTTACGATGGGTGTGTTGGCGCGAGGTATCGATAGTATTTCGGCGAACATTTGGGGGTAGGACTGCAGGACTTTCTTCGCCCTGTTGACGAAGGTGCCGTACTGGTGCTGGTATCGATCCGGTACGTGGAGGAAGCAATCTGCGTCGCTGGTTTTGATTCCCAATCCGGTGGTGATCGATCCGAATGGCACAGCCGCGCATCCTGGTTGAAATTAACACATTAAGTCAACTGGATGCTGAAGAGCAGGGAAGGGAAGACGATGATTCAGTCAATGGGAGCCTAATAAAGGTAATTCGTTGATCACTTTACAATAAAAAAGCTTGAACCAAATTCACTCAGCACCATCTAGCCCTAAAATAAAGCTTGTGTTATGGGTGTTAGATAGCTGATTAATACTTATCTACTTTTGTTTTTAAATACATACTTATAATACATACTACATCCAGACCCGTAACAGAAATTAAAATTCATCATTTAAATTTCTGCTCGGCCGGGAATCGAACCAGTGGTCCCAGAAACTTTAAATAATAATAGACCTAGCTTTTTATGTGTTATTATTTAGGATGATGCAGGCTTTAGAGTATATGAATGATGTATAAAGATTTTTAAGCACAATCTGTGATAGGTTCTTATTAACGAAAAACTGTTCTTTTTGAAAATAAATTAAGAACTACACACCTGGCCAAAGAATCTGTAGCACATTCTCCAAGTCAGCGTACAGAGAACTTATTGTGTGTACTTCTTCTTGTGTTAGACGCACTTGGTCCAAAATACGATCCAATTGTTCGTGGAAATCCCCAGAGAGGTCTATGTCCTTCGGTTCCACGATTATGTCTGAAAATTAAAGGTGTTAAAATAAATATGTTGTTAAAAATGTTAAAATAATAATACTTGAATTGGTTGCATGGCATTGGCATTCATAATAAAAATCATGCAAATAAATGCATTAGCATTTCATCAAAATCCGTTCGTTAGATTTGCTTGAATGAATAACAAACATCCAGATAGCGATCCAATCGTTCACATTTATTATATTAGTAGGATGACAGTATGACACTGAGTTATGAGTAAAGATTATGATAGGTTTTTTGTCTTGGACCAATAATTGGATTGGGCCAATCCGCATTCCCATCCCAGGCAGACAGTTTAGTATGGAAGATTCGATTCGGTTAGGTTAGTGTTGTGGCAAAACGTCGCGGTTCCGTCAACTCGGGGCAGTGATGACGTGTCAAAACGACAAACTTAGGATCGGATGGGAAATTTGATCTTCCCAATTCGACGATCGGCCTAAGACACGTATATAAAAAAAAAAAAAAAAAACGACGTTGCAATACCTTTCTGTTTAGATCTTAAGAATTC
Source organism: Blastobasis lacticolella (assembly GCA_905147135.1). Taxonomy (NCBI): domain Eukaryota; kingdom Metazoa; phylum Arthropoda; class Insecta; order Lepidoptera; family Blastobasidae; genus Blastobasis; species Blastobasis lacticolella. The sequence goes on from LR990044.1 coordinate 9,318,384, forward strand.
TCTCTTAGGTATAGGTTTTTGAACTGAAGTTTTTGTAGGTAATGGTTGGTCTCTCTCCTGGTTGGTATGATGCTTCACCGACAGATATTCGCCATATATGTGGATTTTTCTATTAGCTCTGACAGCAGCCTGGGCTTCTTCCGGTGTATGATATGTCATAATGGCATTGTAATTTGTAATTCTATCCAGTTTAACTTTGCCGAATTTTGAAAAAACTCGTATAAGATCTTGGGGCTGTGAAAAGACTGGATATCCTGGAAATAGAAATGGATAACAAACAATAATTACCAATGTATCCCATTACCAGTATGAGTAATGTGTAAGTGAATGTAAACAGTAACTGGATGTTCTATAGATAGGCTAAACGAAGGCCTACTTATTTATCATAAAGTTGGGAACTTGCAACATGGCAACAATCAAACAATAATTATCTATTTTATGTAAAATTAAACAAGCATAAAGCTACACAGAGGCTCAACAAAGTTTGACCATACAACAACCATTACTCAACAAATAATAATTATGAAAGTTAAAATATTGCCTAATATAAAAGAAGTGTAATCTAACCTGTAACATAAATCTGATGTACTTGGCCCTGTTGCTTATGTTTGTTGCGTTGCCTTACGCCCGCTGAAGAGTGGGGGCGAGGGGCTGGGGCCGCCTGTACGGGGGCAGTAGGTGCGGAGGCATTAGGAGCATGAGCAGTAGGTGCGGGGGCAGTAGAAGCATGAGCGGTAGGTACGGGGACAGTAGGTGCGACGGTAGAAGGTGCGGGGGTAGGTGGCGCAGCGACAGTAGGCACAGACCCCGTAGCATTCGCCGCCATTGTTCAAGGATACAATTGTTCCCCTAAAATAAAATTGATTCATTACAAAAAAATACAAAGTCCTGGATTTGAAAATAAGATTTTTAAATTGAAAAGTTTTTCATTTATGACGTCATGAATCACGAATGTGTGCTACTAATTAACGGATTGTAAGTCTTTAAAATTATTAAATTAAGTAAAATAAAGACACTAAATAATCAAACTGCCAGATGATTCAATAATGTTGCACTGAGTTTAAAAATCTTTAACATGCAAAAAATAATTTATTATATATACAGCAATTACAATACAATTACAACAAACCTGTCTGTATGTTTGTCGCTTTCGAAAAATATTTAGGTTCCAAAATGCCTTTATGATTTCCTGGTGTCAATATAACACCATTTTCTGATTCGTAAAACAAAATGTGATCATCCAGTGCTTTCTTGAGGTCAATGTATATGTAAATTTGCACGTTTCTTCTTAGTCCACTAATGACAGTAGTATCATCAAGTCCACCTTTGGCCAAATGTATATGTTGTCTCTTCATGCGACTCAGGCCTTCTGTCTTAATTTTAGACCAGCAATTCACATAGGTGCCATGAAGAACGGTTTTGTATTTCACCTAGAATTAATAATGTTGAGACAATTAAAGAACACTTTCGTGTAATTATGTTAATTATTATTAACTAATTGTCAATTGTAGTTGTAATTGGGTGATTGTCTTGAAATCTGTGTGCCATTAAGAGTTTTTACTTACTTACTAATTATTAAATCAATATTGTATTATATAATTATTAATTAAATAGGAGCGTCGGTAGCCGGGCAGTTGAGTATGCAACTCATAAGTGAGAGGTACCGAGGTTCAAATTCCTGAAGCCATGTACCAATGACTCTTTTCTGAGTTATGTACATTAGTTGCATTCTAAGCGATGCTCTTACGGTGAGGGAAAACATTGTGATGAAACCTACAAATTCAGGCAACTGAATTTGTAACCATGATTCAATCTGGTCAGGTTACCCTGGTAGCAGAGGGTCACAGAGGTCAGATTGTAGTCGCTCCAGTGTAATTACCTGATTGCCAAATTCTGGTTCATGGTCAAGGCGGACAACGGACCCTCGTTCTAGAGAGCACAACCTGTATATTAACGCCAAGACGATTATTTATTTTTATTAAATAAATATCAGCATTTTTATAATAAAATATAGAAGTAAAAAGTACATACCTCAAGTAGGGGTGTTAATTCTGTGTTGCTAATATTGAGAGTATGGCCCTGATTAGCTTTAATTTCACAAACGTTAGTATGTGGATTTGTTCTCAATTTAAAGCGCTGCTTATCATTATTTTTGACAACTCGCTCAATATCAGCAATGGAATATATTTCCCGGAAATGTTTGTGTTGCAGTATTTGATTCACTGCTATGTAACCTTCAACACTAAAAGAAACATTAAAATTTATTGGTTGGGGGATTCCCGGAGAATTATAAATAATGAATAGTCTAGGTACACCTCATGTCAATCTTTGTGGAGGCACAGAAGTTAGCCACAAATACTCTAAGCACTTTCTAAAAATATTTAATTAAATATCCAAAATTTTGCATTATTTGCACTTGTAACTTAATATTTTATTGTTTGTGTTTAGTTATTTACCACCAAAATGCACTACAATTTTATTATTACAGTACTTGCAGCTAACTTTCGATAAAGATTACAGATTGTGAGTTTAATCTCAGATAGTGACTGTTGTCTGTTAAGTGGTATGTACATCATACATCAAATTAGCTGACCACTTACTCCACAATAATTATGGATATCATATTAATGTCAGGTTGTCAAGTAATTCGTTGCATGACTATACCTCGCCTCGTACGCAAGTCGCAAAGTGCAACTATGCAAAAGCGATTGTAAACCCCGCAGGCGTCACGTGGGACAGAGCGGTGATGTACGAATTTCGTACGAAGTCACTTCACATAATGGTAGTGTTCAGATGCAGATATCTATGTACAAGCGGTGAATGCCTTTGTTAGGTTAGTGTTAAAAAACTTGTTTGGCGTGGTAAGCTATATTATTATACCTTAATGTAAGACCTTGTGACGCCGCTCCGTGCCTTAGGAGCCAAGACAAAGATTTACTCAGCTGAATGTCCTTAGTACTCCTGGAAAACGAATTTGAATGTATTATTTATTTATACCAACTGCAACTCCAAGCAATAGAAGCAAGTAAACTTCACCCACATCAAGGATTTGACACAGACACAAAAACTAGTTATGTGTGGAGTAAAAGGCAACAGTTTAGTTGTATTTTGTGAACTTGATTTATAGGAATCAATTGTGTACAAACAAGTAATTCAATTCAATGTACAAATAACGTAACATTTTATATTTCTCTGTTTTCTGCGATTTCTGTGGCATTTTTATTGACTACACGGACTAAGAATCAAACAACATGGCCGAAATGCCGAAAGGACCAACCACAAAATAAAGTAACAAACTAACGACGGCTACTACATACTACTCACGCTCCAACTTGTCATCAATCAATCAATCAACAAACGAAAATCTTTTGTGGTCGTGGAATGTTGAAAAATTTGACATGATATCGCATTGAATATATGGTATTAGTCTATGTAAATTTATTAAATATAACCTCAAAGTTTGTTTTTCTTAATTTTAGCTAGAATATTTATTTATTTGGCAATGGCAGACAAAAAGAAAAAAGTTATTATAAGTAAGGCAAGTATCTACATAAATCTAATTTGAATTTTTAATCTGCCTAAAATACGTAACATGTATTTACAAAATTCATGATTGTTGCATACATGTAATAAAAAGACATGCAATGCAATCGTTCCCGGTTCAATAGTAGATACCTATCCTGCTACTGTATAGCTCAGTTGTTTATGTACAATTGATGCCTATATTGTATTATAATTCACTGCTTCAAAAAGCTTTCATTTCCCCTACACTTCCACTGCTGGATATAAAACTCACCCTGTATCATTATGCCTTATTATTATAGATAGAGGGAGGCTAACGGGCTTGCAAGTACACAGCATATAAATGTCTAAAAATCACTTACTTTTGTTTTTTATTTTTCAACATCTTAAAGTATAATATCATAAATTTGCGTGACATTTAATTACTTTTTTGCTGTATAGGAGGCCAGTACACCTAGGCGACCAGTGATATTGAAATCAGATCGGGAGGTACCGAAGGAACAGGGTAAAGAAAAGCAAGAAAAGGAGAAACTGCCAACTATAATATTGAAGACCAGGGAGCAAAGCACACCAAAAGATGACCGCCCACAAAGCCCAAAGAGTATAAAGACACCAACATCAGAAATCGAAGGACCACACATTAGTAAAATTGCACAAAATGAACATAAAGAAAAGAAATTATCTGGTAAAAATTAATTGTGTGCATTAATGTGCCTGTTTGTGCTGCTTTATATATACTTAAACAGGAAAATATTATACAATAATTTTTTTTTGTTGCTTAGACATATCGTCTTCATGGTTAGTCACATAACACTTTAAATGTAGATCGGTCAAGCAGTAGCTTCTTAGTAATCTGTTCAGCGCCAGCAAATTTATAACAATAAAAAACCTTTGTTTAATATTTAATATTTTTTCAGAACTATAGTTTGTATGTAATATGTAATAGGAATGTATTTTCCTTTGCAGAACCCAAACCAGTTCCCCCATTGAAGCTAATGACAGAACCTATAAAATTACTAGATGAAAACTTGGAATTCAATAATGCTGCTTTGGAGTTCCTGCATGATTCTAGCACAAACTATCTGGTTGTGGGAATCATAGGTATGTGAAAGTATTTTGTGTATATTGGGAAGTATCTCAAGTACTGTACTGCATAGTTTAGGGCTAAAGGCAAATTAGTAAAATAAAAATTATTCTTCATCTTCCTTCTCAATTTGTAGAAAAGTGACAGCAGTTATGAGAAAGTTTTCTTCAAACATATTTATAACTCGACATTGGTCATGAGTCGGGCGGTTTTGAGGTCTCCTATTGGTCGAGCGACTGCGGTCATACGGCCATGGTTGCACGACCGTTGCCAATTAAGACAGCGCTTTAGCCTTGTACCTCAATTAGGGTTGTGGGCATGCCAATAATGCCCACAAAAGTCAACAGTCACGATATTCAGTCATGTCGAGAGGCCATGGTTGGTCGTTTGGACGAAGCTCTCAAGGCAGTCTCTGATTGGGGGGAAGTCAATCTGGTGGCGTTCAACGCAACCAAAACACAGGTGTGTTTGTTTTCCGTAAAACGGAGTCCATTCTATCTAACTCCGACTTTTCGCGATGTCCTTGTGGAAATTACCGACAACCTACCATAATCAGATTGATGCTAAGCTACAGAGCTTCGAGCATCGGTATAGGGTTTCGCGTCTGTCGGTCTTCTATAGGTTTCATTTCGGAGAGTGTGCGAATCAGTTGCACGACCTCATTCCACCGGCCCCTTTCCGTCATCGGGAGACGAGGTCCGGGCGAACGATTTGGTTCAACCTTTATAATGCATATGGCTAAGGAGCGGAACACGTTGCCTGCGAGTGTGTTCCCTGGACACTTCGGAGAGAAAGAGGGTGAAGGGGGGGAGGGGAGGCATTGGTAACCGGCATTTTTGGATTAAGCGGGGTCGAATACTAATACTTACTAAAGAAAACACCGGTTATCAAAAAGTAATAAATACGGTTTGCTTCTAGACTCATAATCATAAGTCGTAACGGAAGCCTTTTTATCAAGTTTTTGGCCAGATTCCGGACTAGGGATTGCAATGCCGCAAAACGGGACATTCCCGCGGGATTCCGCTTTATTTATTGATCTGCAGGATCACACCAAAAAGCGGATCCTGCAATGTTTAAAAATTGGCGATAAATCTCTCGCGTCAGAGCACAAGTAGCGCGAGGACAGTAAGTGCCTGTCTTAATATATCCTGAGGCTCCAACCTACTAGCGTAGAAGCCGAGAGACCTTTTTCGGCATCAGAATATATTTGCAGTACACTAAGAAGCTGGAGCTGAAGGCTGGGAGATGATATTATAAACGTCGTTTGCTTTTAAGAGCGTATTTTCAAAAGTTATCATTACTGGTTAGTCATAGTAAGCAAATTTAAACGTTGTTGCTATGCTTTCTTTATTTAAAAATTAGTCATACTCTAATCATACATTAGGTATGAATCGTACTCTCTTAACTTAGCTAAGCATTTCCGATTGACAGTTAATTTACATGATTGATTTGTCTGATAAGTGTGATTATGTGTATTTGATTATTTTTAATTGTGATTTGCTATTTGTTTAAATATCATTGTTAAATAATATAGGTATAGGTCAGAAATATTTAATCTTGCCAAAAGGCCCACTGTTTATGGTAAACACAGATGGCATTTTGTTTTTATTTAACTCCATATGTTAAGTGATTATGAAATATTATACTAGATTTCGCTAAGTCGCAAGGGCAACAAATAAAATATCTTTGGCTAGAATAGTGAATATGAAAAAATTATAGAAACAGCCAGGGTTCGAAGTGATTTTTATCATTTGACTGGTTGGTCCGGTGCGACTTCATTCGCATGTTGTTGTACACCTAGCCTACTCTACAGTGTAGTGTGTAGTGTAAGGTAGCACCTACCCTACACCTACCTTTCCCCAAATGTTTTACAAAACAAAAAAAAAACAGAACAAAAAAAAATATTGTAATCGGTTTTACGCAGGGAATAATGATTGTATACGTGTGCGCAGGATGCGCATTTTTCGATGTCGCACAAAAAGTTGTCCAAGTGCTTAACGCGAATTTGTCAACAAACGCGAACAAGCAAATCGTGTCACCCTCATATATTCTCACAGGCCGCCATGCGAGTAAAGAGACTTGGTATAAGCGACCAAGGCATCCGAATTTTATCGGACAGCATGTTGGTCTCGAAGGCATTGGGAAAGAACAGCATAAACTCTGCCTTAATCCTGGAGTGCCATCAGGCACTGGAAGATATCTCCCTGACGAACAGGGTTACGATACAATGGATCAAGGGTCACAGCAATTCGATGGGAAACGATGCCGCCGATGAGCTGGCAAGAAAGGGATCAGGGATGGAAATTGCTGGGCCTCCTCCGTTCCTACCCCTACTCTTTTAACACACTGCGAGCATGGGTGAGCAAACTCACAACGGACCAGCGCAATAAGCGTTGGCAAAACATAATAGGTGTCTACAGTCGAAGTTGGTGGTGACCGAACTATTACCAAGACTAACTAATAAACTGCTAGATCTCAAACGGACAGAACTCTGAACAGTAGTTGGTACAATAACCTCCCCCTGAACAAACTACTGTTCACGATAGGAGCTACAGACAGCCCTTTATGCAGGGGATGCCTAGTAGACGAGGAAACAGCGGCCCATGTGGTCCTGGAGTGTGAGGGACTAAAGGACCACAGGGTAAAAGTCACATTAGGAACGGGGTCCCTCCGAGAGATCTGCGAGCGTCCGAAGAGACTGCTGGACTTCTGGAGGGAGCTGGGCTGGCTAAATTAGCATGCCTTAACTTACGTACAAGGGACCAAGTTTGAGTTCAAGTGCGGAAAAAGGAGCCCTTTAACCTAAACCTAAACCTAACCCTCATATATTTCTGGCGTTACAAATCAGTCTATAACTTCATAAATACTTAATCTATTTTCGTAGTTTATTATACGCAAGACAATATTTTTTCAAAACAACTGCAAATTCGTCTATAATAAAAAAAATCGTTCATCGTAAGTTCTATTGAATACTTTGAATGCCTTGTGCTAATGTCAGCCAGTGGCAGCTTTGGCGTGAGAGACTTATCGCAGATAAGGTCGAAGAGGCATGTCTTCGCTGGTTTGGTCACGTATTGCGTAAGTCCCAGGGATACGTGGGAAAATCGTGCGGTAAATGCTGGCAGAAGCCGGAATTGGCCGCTCGGATGATGATGATAAATAAGATAGGGAAAACCTAATATCATTTATATATTCATTCACAGGTACTCAAGGTGTGGGCAAGTCAATGATTTTGAATCTGATTGCACAGAATCCTCCAAATGATTTGTGTAGCCAAATACTACATTCACACGAGTTGGCAAACAATGCATATGACATTAATGATATGGCTGCTGTAGAAACCCAAATGGAGAATTTGGATATGAATGTCCAGGAGACCAAGAAAGATAAAGGAGATAGTTTCTTCAAGTTCAAAATGCAAAACCTTGAACAAATTGAAAGAGGAGTGCATTGTACTAGAGGTATGCAATTGTTCCAATTTGAAATGTCTTGCATTTATTTTCTTTTTAAAACATGCTAGGACTCTTTCTATCAAGCGTTAGGAGCCCTTGTGGATAGGAGCTACTGACAAGCAGTCTGCTTGATGTCGCTATGATTGTACTTATTATAAAAGGGCTATCAATGTGCTCCTTTGACAAAGTAATAAATTTGGCATACCTATACTACCTAGAGAGGTTTTCTCTGGAGAGTCCAAAATTGAGTTTTTAAGAAAGGAGTGAAAAGGTTTTTACGGGGTCGGCAACGCGTGGGTGATGCCCCTGGTATTGCAAACGTCCAGAGGCTGCGGTGAATGCTTACCATCAGGCAGGCCGTAAGCTTGTTTGCCACCTTTGTGGTATAAAAAAAAACAATACAAAACATCACGCCTTTTACTTGGCGGCAAAAATAGGTAAGGCGATAGCATCCGCTTTTTTTGTGCCTCAGTATAGTCTTTGAAAATATGACGGATAGCTTAACGTTTTGCTCCCTATATAAATATCAAATTATTACAACGAAGCTCTCGCCTACTTGACGAAATGTAAATTGAAAATTTAAGTAGCAGTAGGAACTTAAAAGCCATACGATAAATAAATAAATAAATTGGTCTGGTTAAAAACTGATTAGTCGTTAGACGTTTTGCTATTTGGACCTGGAAAGATCCAGGCGGACTCCTAAGGCCAAGTTCTAGGAGTCCGTCAAGCTTTAGAGTACTACTAGTTAGGAGCTGTGGGGCCCTATCACAATCCTTTACCTGCTGACAGACAGACGGCTGCAGTAGATGCCGACCTAATGCGTTGATTACATTTGACTAAATTCAGTAGCAAAAAGCGTGAGAGCAAATAAAATGAAACGTATTGCTCATAGAATGAGGTCCATTTTTGTGACATTTATATTATGTTACGTCGTTTCGCTTTTCAAAAGCCGTGATACATATGGACCTTATTTTATGAGCTACATTCCATTTTTATTTGCTCTCACGCTTTTTGATCCTGAATTTAGGCTATTGAATTTTGTTAAAAGTAATAAGTGCATAAGTAAATATGGCGATAAAAATGTGTACCGAGATGACGAGTGATAGGATTGAATAGAAGAAAGAGACATATCGTGCTGACCCCACTTAGTAGGATAAGGACAGGTAGATGATGATGAGACAGACGACGTTCTGTCGAACGGGCTATTCCATAGCCTCCTTCATCTTACAAGCCATGCTGTAGCACGGAACGGCAACGTCGCTGTGAACCGATTTACTCATTGTTTACATGTCAATGTGCGGGAAAATTATGAATTTTATGACTATAAATTAAAAATATATTGATAAAACTGTAAAATAACGCGTTTGTATGGACCATCTACGAAGGTAAATAAAAGTAAATATATGTATAATTGTGCTAAAATTGAATAAATACGATTTTTGAAAAACAACCCTTGACCATTTCTGTTGTTAGATTTTTACTTATTTCATTAATCAAATTCTGTTTTATAATCGTAATCTTTCTCTAACAGATACAAAGGCGTTGTTGCATTTGAAAAATCCAAGTAAAATTATTATTAAACCTTAAAAATGGGAAAGAATCTGTGCCGATGTTTTGCTTTTCAAAAGATATAATTCTATTAAACAAATGGACTTTTGCTATTCCCCAAGCATACTGGAGTCTAAACGAAGGTTCTTTTGTGTGTAGCAAACATTTTCGCACTGTGAAAGTTATCACAAATACTTTAAACCACTATCTTTGATTATTATCCACGACGATGGAAACGTTGAAAAAGTAGGTAGGTACAATAAGTAAGTAAGTAGTTCGTTTTTATATACTTAGGTACTTAAATAATACTGTTTAAAATGTATTTGATCTAATATTTAATAATTAGGTAATATTTTGGCTGGCAAAGATTATTTTATTTCATAATAGATTGTGGCCGCGACTGCGTCCACATAAAATTCGACTATAACGTTCCGGACCCGTTCCCGCGAAAATCACAATAAATATCGGAATAAATTATAGCATATGTGTTATTCGGGGCTATATGCTATGTAACTGCCAAATTTCATTTAAATCCGTTCAGTCGTTTTTGCGTGAAGAAGTAACAAACATCCATTACGTACAAGGCGAAACACACATTATATCGCATTTAAAATATTAGTATAATACAATTGCAAATAGGTAGATAGGTAAATAGTACAGGAATCTATCCAATTTCATATTATCGAACTAATGTATATACTTATTTATATACTTCATCACTTAAATAACTAATAACATTTAACGACGGCGACCGCGACGATATTTTACAGTAATTTTCAGGTTCACTAAAATTGAAAAATGCGACGTTGTCAAACTTCTGCGCATGGCTTGTAAGATGAAGGAGGCTATGGCTATTCCCAACGGGTTGTGCGGGTCACATGGTAGGCGCCGCACGTAAAAAGTTAAAACACCACAAAAGTTCTAGGCTTTCATACTGGAAGAGCGGATCCTGGCAGAAGTCTAGGATGATAGCTAGTGGATAAAATACCTAGGTGTTTTTCAATAATAATACAGATATATCTATCGACTTTGTTGTTAAAACACTATACAGTACAATTACAATCAGTAAGAGACAGTTGAGATAAGGCGGTCTTATCACCATAAGCGATCCCTTGCAGGCAAATTTCACAGACATGTAGAAGAGCGAAAGAACAGCAGACAAGGTTGAGGACTTAACAAGTAACAAAACAATCAGCCAGGAATACATAATTATAAAACAATGAGGTGCTCAGTTAGGTATATTTTCCAGTAATGTCTCTCTTATTTGACAATCCATAGAGCACCTCTCAGCTACTCCTCCCATTTCCACATTTCGGCTCCAAAAAAGGATAGGTATAGGTCAACGCTGCGCTCTGCGAATGCTCCACCCCGTTACACTAAAATCTGTCCAGATTCACTTATTTGGTTATGTTTTTAAATGGATAATTCGCAGCAGTATTTGGTGAAATTCACATATTATGTGTTTGTTAAATAATTCAAGATACAGTGTACGCAGCTTGATTGATAGGGCAAGTCGCGATTTTCGGTATTGTTTGTTCACCAAATAAGACAAGTCAGTCTGGACAGATCATAGCTACCATTAGCTAGTGTAACGGAACGGAGCGTACCCATGTACGCTAGGATGATAACCTCTGTGTATATGCCAAAATCTTGGACGATAACGATGACAGAGCACTGTCACAACACACAGGTGTGGACATGTACGTGACCGCGGACCGGGTGATCCTTCTCGACTGCCAGCCGCTATGGTCGCCGGCGCTGATCGACGACGCGCCCAGCCCGGTGACCGCTCGCAGCGCCAACGTGCTGACAGTGGACTGCCTGCAGGTGGCCTCGTACCTGATCGCGGTCTGCCACGTCCTGGTCGCCGTGCAGGACTGGTTCGCTGATTATAACTTTATTAGGTATGTTTGCTTTGCAAGTCTTGGCTGAAGGGTAACTATGGATGCGTGTCTTAGATGTACCAGCTATCCACGCAGGAACTAAGGAATTACTTGCCTTTATTTAAGGTTTTAAAATATCTAACATAAAATTACTATCAAAACAAGCAGAGAAAAGAGTTATTGCTCCAATAGTGTAGTGTTTTGGCAACAGCCTCATGTAGACCGAAATGGGATTTTTAGACGCGTTACATCCTTCGTTACCTTAACACATATTCGTGCTGGTACAGCTCATAATGATCATCAGCCTGAGTGCGTCCACTGTTGGACATCGTAGGCCTCCCCAATGTGCGCCATTGCCCCTCAGCTTGCTGCATCCAGCCTCCACCCAGTCTTTCACAACACCCCACCAGCTTTTGAATACTAACCTGAATAATTCTAAGTAATTACAGTGTCATAAACCTATTACACTCGCTGGCTAAAGCTGGAACTAAAGTGTCGCCATTTTTATATATAAATGTTTAAACAATTCCAAGTTTCCAATAACAGCGACGCTGTCACCGGGTCAGGTAAGTATGTTACACCTAACTGATAGTGCCACAAACTTATCTGACCCAGTGGCCGAAACTGGAACTATTAACTGAAAAGATTTTTGATATTTCATGGTCCCAGTTTGGGTAATCTTTTAATTTGAATAGGCCTACGTGTTCGCTTCAAATGCCCCATTCCATCCACGCAGAAATATCCAAGCAGCAGAAATGCTGAAGCTAATCTTTTTGGCGGGCGGGGTAAGGTGCGACTCAGCATCGCCACCTGTAAGGGCTACCGATATTCTACCCACCTTAATCATAAAAGTTATTAGATGTTTAATACCTATTTCAGTGAGAATACGTCTTCGTCTTTATCTGTCACTGATATGATTGAATTTTAAAGAAAGTATGATGTTTTGTTATGTGATATTTTAGCTAAAACTGAGCCTCGAGTCCGTTAATTATTTGGCACGACCGAATTGTATTCGGACTGTAATTAGATAGCAGTAGCAGCTCAACGGCAGTTTTAATTGTAGCAGAATGCCAAAAACGTGTCAAACTGTCATTGAGCTGCGATTGCGATCCAATTTCAACTCGATCAATCCACTAGTAAAGAGGGCTCGAAGCTCAGGTTAACTTTCCAATTCGTCTACACAGATACATCCAAGCAGCGGAAATGCTGAAGCCTTGTCTCTCTGCGGGTGGTGCGGGTGGTGTGGGCGGTGCGGGCGGTGTGGGCGGCGCGGACGGCGAGCCCGGTGCGGGCGGCGCGGGCGGCGCAGGCGGCGAGGGCGCGCCACACCTGCTACTGCTACACAACCGCTGCCAGCTGGAGGACTACACGCCAGAGGCGGTGCAGACCATGCAGGATGTTTACAGGTAGGTATTGTAGCGACATCTATCGCTCCAATAGGGAAACTGAACAACGAGTGCACGAACGTAAGTTGGCAGGTGGCACATATAGATGGCGCTGACCATCGCGATGGAGAAGTGTTCCAACTTCCGCAATATAAATGCAACTTCCGACGATAATCTGTCGGACCCTTAGTCTCCTAGTCTACTACTCTAATTTCGTAGACGCTACAGCAAGTGGCCAACGTAGATGACGTAGTGTAGAATTATTTAATGTCAACTCCAGTTGCCAACTGAGTTAGACAATAGCAGGTAGGTAATTACCCTTTCCCACCTTCACATCTTCGCTTACTAACATTGGCGGCTGGCACATTCCTCGTCCGGCAAAGTACCCCACAGCTTCCATTTTCAGGTGTCAGAGCGAATCAGTACCTAAGTTTCTAAACAAAACACAACTCGTTTTGCGACTACTACGTCGAAACTACGATTTGCGACGGGGGAAGAGTGAATGCGTGGCCGACAAGCGACATCCTTCACATTTTTATTTATAACCAGCGACCCGCGCCGGCTTCGCACGAATAGTAACCCTAACAAATTATCCACCTAAACCTCCCTCAGGAATCACTATGTCTATTTGTGAAAACCGCATGAAAATCCGTTCAATAGTTTTTGAGTTTATCGCGAACAGACACACTGACAGGCCGACAAGGTGTGGGACTTTGTTTTATAATATGTGGTGATAGAGGAAGGCAACCGAGCAAGCGGGTCAGCGCGACTTAAACTTGACATCTCTTCAGTGCTAGCACAAATGTGCGAGAAAAGGCGTGACATATATACTGCTATCTCTTTCGTCTTAGTATTGAGAGAAAGAAATAAACTCTCTCTCGCGGCGCGAGCTTATCGCGAGAACACTTGTGTAGCCATGCTAAGTCGGATGCAAGAGCCTAACGCCTTACGACGCGAGGATGCTGAAAAACGAGAGAGGTGGAGAAGGAATTGTAGGAAAGCAGGGACTGCCCACTAGGATGATGATGATCACAAACTAGGCCACTTCTGTACAGCCGGACAAATAAAAAGATACCCAGATTCCCTGTGTGTTTTTGAGATCGCTGCGAGAAATTGTCATTTTTTGGAAATATACGATGTGCTTGTCAGTTATACGTTAATACGTAACTGTACCTCAGTATACCTAGCATAATCCAGGATGAATGCTAAGACGATGGTGATGATAAAATTACTTTATTTCAGGAAAGCGTTCCAACGGTCAAACCTCCAGTTGAGGTCGGGAATGTACCTGTACAGCGATTCCAACAAGAACGGCGTCAACGTCGACAAAATATCGAAGGGCTACAGTGTGGACTCGTGTGGTTCGCCCATCAACTTGTTCCTTTTGCCCGAGATCTATGAGGACTATGGTAAGTTGAGTTGACTACAGACTATTTTATCATAAAAGCATTGTCATGTATAAGATAACAGTGATTAGTAAAAACTGTAACTATGACAATGGTGAATTGGGTATCACCACTTAGTTTGATTGTTATCAGAATCAGAAAACTCGAATTATTTCGTGTTTTAAGTCTAAGGTTCAGAGATGTTGAACGTCAAGTACATTTTATAAATTCTGCACTTGAGGTTGGCTTTACCCTTAATGGCACACTCAAGATGGACAAAATGTCGTTATTTGCAGATAATCGAGATATCTATCGGGGCCATTTACCTTTCGAGCAACTAGCGCAGCGGCTTCGCTGGATGGTGATGGGCGTCCACCGACACCAAATCAGCAACGTGCCCAACCTCTCCGAGAGGGGATGGTTCCACTACTGCAGCAAGGCCTGGGAGACCATAAAGAAATGCAACTTCTTCATGGAGTACGAGAGATTCCTACCTTGAAAACGTGACGAACTCCATCCGGCTGAGAAGACAGAACGACCACCACCTGCCGATAAGGAACAGGTGTCGGATATGATAAAGGCGATTATGAGCAAGGAATTTTAATATTGTAAACAGATATGTACATTCATGTCGTAAGCATTGTGACATTGCGTTTGTTGGACCCAATAAAGCAAATTATAAAACTTTCTCGTTCCTTATTATTTCGTTATTGGTACACACTGTTGATGAGTGCTTTCCGGCGCTGGTCGGGCGGCTTGTAGGCGTGCTGGTAGACGCTGGCCAGCCGCCAGTGCTCCGGGTAGCCACTCGCGTTCGCGTCGCGCCAGATACTAAACGGCGGCGCCAACGTCGGTATACTATACGATTTCTTACTGTACGGATGCCGCATCTTCGGTATCTTCACCCCTTTGGAGTCAGTAGTGCTCCCACTCTGGACAGAATTAGGATTACCCGCCTTAAAAGCAAACTTGTAGTCGTCCTTGTGCTTCGGTTCGTGAGCTATCTTCGTGCCGTTGCAGGACAAACAGGTCTTATGCTTCGAGTGGCTGTTCGTCGAGTCGCTCTCTTTATTGGAAGACCGCGACCTCTGAGAGTCGTTCGGCGAACTCTGGTGCAGTTTCCCTTGGGCCAGGGGTGTCTTTTCGTACGATTCCAAACTATTACGGTTCCTGTTCACGTCGTATTTGGTTTTAGAATTGTTATTCGCCGCCCACGCTTGTTTGATGGGTTGAAGTTTATCCGGCCTCGTGTCGTCGCGACTCAATTTGCTACTAATTTCACTCGGCGGCGTTCCGCATCCATGAATGCCGTCGCACGGTGGCTTCCCGTTCGAAGCTGAACTTCGCCTGCTTGCTGGCTTCGATGTCTTACCCTGATTGCTATTGTGCTGCGGACAATACTGTACTTCGCAATGGTTCTTCCTCTTTTCTTTACTCATGTCTTTCTCAAAATACGGCACAGGATGCCTTCCTACGTCGATGTTCCCAGTTGGTAGATTGTTCTGATTGAATATTGGATTCGAATGACTGACTCCTTCTTCTACTGGGTCAACCTTAGGCGTGTGTACCATTGTGAAGACGGCTGGGGCTTTTGATCCGTTTGATCCATCGATATGTTTCGGAGGTTTCGGTTCGGACTTAGGGTCGCCCGGCCTAAAATCCCAGCATATCGCCAAATCCATAAGGGACAACGGTTTCATGTACTGGGCCCCTAAATCTGGACATGATGTGGAAGGTCGTTTTCCATCTTTATCACCGTCCGATCGTTTGTGGTCACACGTTTTAGGGCGATGTACGCGCATTTTGGTGCAACATGTGGGGCCAGATGCTCCGTAGCCTTTCCATCCTATAGCGTACGGTTTGACATTTATGTCAGAGTCTCTGTGTTCCCCAATTTTTGTCAAGTTCCGGTACCCCAGTGTATCGGGCAACGGCTGATGTTCCAAGTTCCCAACGTGCATTCTCTTGGCGAATTGGAAATTTTGAGTCACGTTAACTTGTGGAAGCTTAGGAGTTTTGCTTTCGCCCTTGACTTTCATATCCTTCTTTAGAGTTTCTTCATTTTTTATTGCGTTTTCTGCAACTTTTCTCCAAAACTTTTGTTCGTTGTCTTCTTGAGGTCCATGTATTCGTTCGACTGCTTCTTTGACTAAGCGGTCGTAGCTATCATGCCTTTTATCAGGATCTGTCAACGAGCCGGGTATGTAGGGTTTGTTACCCCCGGGATCTACAGGTTCTTTCTCATCTTGCAAACCTAATGGGTCATGCTCTGGAGTCTTAGGCTGGCTTTCTTCTGGTGCCTCATGTTGGCCATTCTCTTTCTGAGGCTCTATGGGAAGATCCCTATTTTCGTTAGTTTCCTTTATGGTACAGACATGTAAAATAGGAAAGAAAATACTATGTCAAATAAATAGGTAAGTAGGTACAGAATAAGACAATATAACGTAGATTAGGTAATTAATGTTGATACAATACATATTTATAAAAAATATACAAAGCAATTATAAAAATATTTGTACTACAAACAATAGTGGTGCTTCTATTTGCGTTGAATAGATCGAAAACCGTGAACGGGACATTCATGCGCCTGAAATGAATAAAAAGTGCATTCAGTTATTGAAGTGCTCGCAAATAAAATTTAAGTGCCTAGTGAAACCTTTAGGTAGTTGCTCAACAATGTAAGCTAGGTACTTGTTATCATATCAGTTATAGCCCGTCTTAACAAGAGCAGGTGTTTAAGTGTATTTTATCTAGCAGGTGTTCGAAAACTCTAGACTTGCACCGTCATCAAACACTGTGGGATTATCTGTTTAGGTACGTTTACAACACCCAAATATTTGAATAAAATTACGGTAAAAATGAGTCATAAGCAACATTTACCTAGTAATTTGGCAACATAATACATACGGAGCGTCGGTGGCCGAGCAGTTGGGGTATCCGACACGTAACTCGAGAAGTACAGGGTTCGAATTCCGCTGCGCCCATGTACCAATGACTCTTTTCTGAGTTATGTACATTAGTTGAATACTAACCGATGCTCTTACGGCGAGGAAAACATCGTGATGAAACCTGCACATTCAGACATCTGAATGTGTAACCATGATCCAATCTGGTCAGGTTCCCCTGATAGCAGGGTCACGGAGGTCAGATGGCAGTCACTCCACTGTAATTACCTGATCTGCCAAATCCTGGATCATGGTCAAGGCGGACCCCGGGCCCTAGTGCGACAGCACAACCGGGGCATTAACGCCAAGATGATTTTATATATTTTTTTGCAATATAATACCTATAATGGTTTACGCCGTTGAACGGCCTAATTTAACTTTTCACATAAATAGAACGTTGCGTCTACACATGCAGTCAACCGTGTCACAGAACTTTCAAGGATATTAGAAAGGTAATTTCGCATTGATTTTACACGCCACCCGCGCAAATAATGGGTCATGTGATCGCGACACCCACATAACTTACTTAGGGTGCACTTCGAATTAAGGCACAAGTTACAACGCAAAAAGTTTATGGAGTAAATTAGCGAAGTCGGCGCGAGTAGCGAGCGAGCGTGCGCTTACTTGGAAGGTCGCCGGGTCCTGTGGCGGCTGCTCGGCCTCCTTCTTTTTCTTCTTGCCGCGTTGAGCCACGCGCAGGCGCGCCTGCTCCGCTACCTTCGGCCTCTGCACTCGCAAATTTATCCAGTCCGGGAACCTGCCGTCTGGCGGCTCCTTTGCCAACTCCGCAGCTATTAAAAAAAAAACCGATCGAACATTCGAAATCTAAAATGGTCCCCGCATACTTCTTTCTCTTAACTGCAATACTTTGCAACTGAAATGCCTTCGGTCATGAAACGTTGCGAGTTGCGTGCAAAATGTTACCGTCGTCGGCGGGTAACCCATTTACTTCAAGCTCAATATTGATAGCCTGGCTATCACCGAGCCGCAGGCAAGGCGAAATACGCGGAGACAAACTACGTCGTAACACGATATGACTTCAGGAAGTTCAGGAAGTGTCTTGCATGCTTGTTGACAAATAAAGGACGGAGCTTCATTTTACTTTGCCAAGGTCACCCTGTATTATGTTACCTATCTGTTTTATGGTACCAACATAAATGTTATTCATGTACTTTACTCATCCCTAAAACTTTTTGCAGGTGTACCTATAACTAGATTATAAAATTGCTATATTTTAAGCTTGGAGCAAGGTATCAATACATTTTACCCACGACGGCGTAGGTTACCTACCTACCTAATCATTTCATTTTTTCTTTTTTTTACTAGGTGAATGCATTACGCACTGTACCCTCCGTAAGGGGGGACGGAGGGCCTGTGTGGAACTCCCAACTTACGACGGTATACCCACTAAACCCCGCCGTGCTCCTGCATCGTCTGAAAGGAGGTGTCACGAGAGCAGCCGAAGCCTCTATCCCAACTCGTCTCAAGCGTCTCCAAAGCGCCCCTCACTCACCGACAGCCCTTGTGATCTTCTTGGGCAGGTCCCAGCTGCTCTTAAAGTTCCCGAAGCATTTCGAGGAGCCGCGAGGAGCTCCCGGCAAGAAGTGGCCATTCATGTCGCAGATCGGCGTGGGGTCAGGCCGGTACTCGAGGGGGCGCGCGCGCGTCGGCCCCCACCGCGGCACTTGGTAGTTGCCGATGCGCTCCGGAGTCGTCTCCTTGTTGAACTGCAAGGGAGAGTAGATTGGGCTAGGGGAGGCTTCGCTCGCCTCGGCGCGAATGGTATTCAATTTTGATTCTAAGCATGAAAATTTCAATATTTTATGCATGTTGCTGGTTTTTTCTATTTTTGTAGCGTTTGCACACCAAAAGTGTTGCCAATATACCTGTCTAATAAGAAAATAAATTTTCCTGCTTCCTGGCAGGCTGGTTCTTTCTACTACCACAGAACGTCTATACTAACCTACTATAAAAGAATGTTTATAAAACCATCATACAAAAACCTACTTACTTACAAGTTCCTAAAACTACGTTTCAAGTTATTTTATCACTCAAGCTCTATACGCTTAGGTGGTAGGCCTCGATGGTATGGCCATGTCTTGCGCACACCGGCAAATTACCAGAACAAATGTCTGGCCATGCCACCCCCGCCAAGCACGGGAAGGGGAGGCCGACCCAACAAACTCATCATCAAGGATGCCGAAGACCAAGAGGAGTGGGAAGGCGGTGACCGGGCCCTCGCCATGCGAGAGCACAAACGGGATTTAACGCCAAGATTATGATGATTAGGTAAATTGAATGCCATACGTTAAATAAATAAATTGAATGCAGGTGATAACATATAACTAGCTACTTGACGACCTGAGTGGTTCAGTGGTCAACATGCCGGTCTGCCACGCAAAAGATCCCGGGTTCTATTCCCGGCCAGGCAGAAATGGAAATGATGAATTTTAATTTCTGTTACGGGTCTGGGTATTCTATGTATAATAAGTATGTATTTAAAAGTATTTAAGTAGCATATCAGTTATTTAGCACCCAAAGTACAAGCTTTGCTTAGTTTGGGGCTAGATGGCGCTGTGTGAATTTTGTACACGAATATTTATTTATTATATTTATTTACCAATGGGTACCTACCTAGGACATTTTATTCCATTTCGCGTTGAGCGTTAGCATTAACATAGGTAGTTGGTGGTTGAATATGGTGCTTGAATATGGAATAGGTATGATCACTAAGTTCTGTTATGTTATTTATTACGCACGTATCCTGAATTTCGACGTAGTCGACAATTATGTTTGACTCATTTTTAAGTTAAAACAAAACAACAACCCGTGTCAACCCGTTGTTATATGAATGCGTCACCATTGTCAATTGTGGTGTTCTTGTGATTACGCAGCGACGCTGGTCGCGTGGCAAGCGCGTGGCTGCCGCGTCGAATGAAATTTTAATTTCGCCCGCAATTTTACAACATTGTAGTAGTTATTAGTATTGTGACTAATATAATAGTGGAGTGAAAACTTGATGATTGATGATGACATATCCGGTGCCACCGGTGACTACTTTCCATCAGCTAGCCCGCTTGCCTGTTTAAAAAAAGTTACCGTTGGCTGGCTATTTCGTAACTCTATCTATCACACAGATAAATGGCAGAGTTCCGAAAAAAAATTGATTACCAACGAAAATATTTGCTTTCGCCATGGAGAAAACTTGTACAGTGAATCTTTTTGGTCCTCCCAATAACTACTGTTCGTATAATCGAATTGAAATGTGTTAAAGAAACTTATTTGCAGCAAATAGAATGATGCTTAAACGTGTCTAATATAATTTAGCAGGTGTCAAATTGTATTCAAGTGCAACCCTCGTGGCACAATCACCATCCCCCGGCTGACAAAGGGGTTGCAAATTGTTATTTACCCCCATACATCACGCGCCCATTTGACTGTATTATAAATGCCCGCAATAATTTAGAATTATCTTGTCAAGATCTTTGTTTAGAGGAAAAAATATGATTGCATATGTTTGTTTTTGAAAGTGACAGTCGGATTAAAGTGACGTATGCGCATTAGACACAACAACCGTGTAGGTGTACCTTACTACAACTATCGCAGCTAAATAATACTCTTTTAAATAGTATTGTGTTTCTGCCGGTGAGTAAGGTTTCCAGTGCTCCATGGGGCGGGGATTTGGGGAACCGTGGCTTTGGCAGTGGAGTGGCATTTGCCTTTTGCTGCCACAGCAACGTGTTATAGAGGTGGGCAACGCATTAGCGATACTCTTGGTGTTGCTAATGTCTATAGACAGTGGTGACCACTTTCCATCAGGTGGCCCGCTTGCCTGTTTGCCTACCGTATGACATAAAATTATGACTAATTACGGGTCATTATGCGTATTGCTCAATTTACGTAGTATATAGATACATTATGTTCTATTTACGTAGTATGGTCATTGTGTAAGCATTCTTAGGCGCGGTTTATACAGAAGAGACACGGTTCATACAGAAGAGACACGTCACACGTCTCCGCCTCTTCTGCACGGCTCTATAAACCGCGTTTTTATTTGAATTGAAAGGGTTATTCTGCGTATTGGTCATCATATGCGTTATGCGTAGAGAGGCGTCCAAGACGCCACAAGATGACAAGGAGGGATGTGTGTTCATGTAGGTAGGCCATTAGTTTAAACAGGTTGGTATGTGTTGGGCTTAGTGTGGTGGCAGAAGCAGGTTTTAGGGTGTGAGCATTATCGGTGATGACCACGTTAAGTAAAGTTGTGTAGGTGCTGGCTTACAGATGGATTTTATTTCAAGGTTTTGGGACCTTTTTGGTATCCGCTCAAACACACATATCCCGCTCTGAAAAGAAAATCAAATCGATTTTAGAATGTATTTAGTACATTCCACAATTAGATCAAGATTTTAGAGGATTATTTTAGGATTAGGTACTACTTAAAGATTACAAGGGGACGCCCCCGGCGGTTTAGACTTGTATACGTTGCAGTATCTAGTTCCTAGGCGTAGCGAGGGCAGGGGGGGGATCAGGAGGTTCAAACCCCACGAAATAATTTTACAACAACTGCGCCGCGTGATAAATTCGGATTTTAATAGTCAAAATACCAAAAATTTCGAGTTCGCTGCGCTCGCTCATTAATTAGTTTTCTTTAATAAGTTTGCATCAGCTCTTTGTCAGAAATCCAGATATAAAAAAAATCAACCGCGTCACGTGTTTAATTTGGATTTTAAGAGCTAATATGTAGTTATATTTACCAATAGGTAAGTCCGAGCCGAACTCGCTGCGCATATTCAGTCATTGTTTTATATTACGAATTAGAGCCAAAACTGGAAAAATTTCGAGCTTGGCTCCGCTCGCTCATTTTTCTATTCCAATTACTGTTATTACTATCTTTTAAGATGGGGGTGGGAGTACGATCCTAAATATAAACACATTAATCTTGAACCCCCCTAAAAAAAACCAGGCTACGTCCGTGATCTAGTTGATTATACCAAAGTATTTCTTTGAGATAATTATACGAACTTATCAGTAAGTAGATAAAACATTCACATGTTCTGAATTCCACAAGTTTAAAGTAAGATAGGTAGAAGTAGGCGCGTGTTATTTTTCCCGACCATGAACTAGAAACCTTGATCAACAATTGAATTGAGCAAAATTGATCGCCTATAGCGACCATTGTCCCATGTGACGTCACCCCCAAGCTAAATATAGTAGACCTGCGAATACCCCTTTGCCAAATTTAACGTTATAACTCCAAGCAATTTCTTTGCTTCGGCAGCATTTTTGTTGCGTGCCTCGATAATAGCGTGGACCTATTATTAGGGAAGTCGATGCCATTCGTTCAGGTTAAACTTTACCAATAATATTGTTGTAGACATTAAATGCGTATAACAATTGCTTTTAGTTATTTTATTTATTGTAATGCAAAGGAAGGAAAACTGTAACAACCAACTGCCTAATCCAATCTCACTATGCTTTGTCTAAAGTAAGATGACAATTTTGACAGCTCACTAAATGTTGGTCTTTGGTGCACGCCCATGAAGTTTCATGTTTTATTTTTGGTAAAATGTACTACGGATAATATCGTACTTCATAGACAGGCCCCGCCCCTTTAGTGAAGTGCTACGAATAACGAATAACAACAGACAATCGAAAATCGGTATTCAAATGAAATAATCATGAACATTTAAAATTAACATTTAGATAATTAAATTATTTTTTGCAACTATAACTCTTATTCCTTGTTTGGATTTCACCCTGAGAGACCTTGTACAACAACGATTTCGACTCGCGCGTATTCTACGGAATAGGTTGACTGACTGAATAAATATACGCAAGTGTCGATATCGTCGTTGTGGAAGGGTTTTTAATGTCGTATTAATAAATTGTTAATTCAAAAGAAAATAAATAGTTTATTTTGTATAACACGTACTGAATAACCATGCAACTATAGATTCCAAGTTCTATGAGAATGATTATCGATAATCGAATAGATGCATTAACGATTTTACAATATCCCATCCCTACTGTGAATTGTCAAAATTATCATTCTATATTTGACAAAGTATAACTGGTGGTCCTGCTACCGACAGATGTAAAGGGTTGTGCGTACTGATAGTCACTGGAAAGCCGATATGCACAGGCGATGCGTATAGCTAGCTTCACAGGAGTAGATAAGATGGCGGGGTTCCAGGTTAAAGGAAATCGGGCAAGGGGCATGTTAGATTACGTTTTTGTAGGTACACGTAACCAGCAGAAGCTAGAAATGGCACCGCTATAGGGGTGGGCGACGAACTCGGGAACGGCATCTTGGAGGCGAACAGAGTGACCATTCCACTAATGGCGATCAAAGCGCTTATTGAGGGGACAACAGTCAACTACATCCAGAAAGCCGTTCTGGGATTGCTGCGAAGATACGCTGCGATGTAGGTATACCATCCTCTGAACAGATCGTGGTTGGGACAGACCGTGTGCAGAAAATTCCATAGTTCAATTTTTAACTGGGGTATGGAAAAATGGGCTAGTTGAAAATAAAACTACAGAATTTTCCGCATACCAATTGGTTAGTTGCAATTGGGCTACGGAAAACCGACGAAAACATTGTATGAAACATTTCATTTAGATCGGTCCTTCCGAACTGATTTGGGTGAAATTTAATTTGGAGCGTCAGTGGTGTCGAACTATGCTTATTCGCAATAATGTGGTGTCTCGTTTCCGTGATTCGCTCTTTCGTTGTTCAAACCTAAGTTGTAAATTCTGTACCTACTGCTGAGGCTTTCCCAGGTGACTATAACATCGAGTTCTTCAAGTAAGGTTGTTGATAAAGTTTATAACGGATGGGTTTCTATGAAGTCTTTATCAACAACACGCTAGCCACGCTAGCGGTATTACAAACATCCATAGCAACTGCAACGGCAACTGCTTACCACTGACTATAAACTATAAATAAGGTATATGTATTATAACCATAAGGATAGGATCCATTAGGACGACCCGTACGCTTATTTGCCGCTATATGGTATAACAATGCATTTAGATTATATAATATCAACATAGATATATCTTGGTGATTACTGTAGACGAATACATAATGATCGATCACAACGAACATAGCATTTCTAGGAGATACTTTTATTATGTTGTGATAATGGTTTTATTTCTTTGCCATAAGTACACGTGCACTAGGGATTAATACTGCACTAAGAATGTACCAAAGTATATTCAGGACACAAACACTTAGATAAAATCGGTATCCTTATTGCGTTTTAAAAACTATAGCTAACTATACCTGCCTAATGTCTTTGATGTAACGTCAAGTCAAGTTTGATTGCAATTTTGTCTGCTGATTAGAGTGAGGGCCACGAGACTTTGCGCCCGGTTGAAAGTGGAACTAAATTTGACTGAACAAAAGCCAATGATTAAAAAACAAAAATCGACAGGCGCGCTGTCACCTGTCAGCAAAGTTTCGTGGCCCTCAGTCTACTTTGGTGTGGCTACATTAGCTTGACCTCAACCTGTCAAAGCGCCAAGCAAATTGCCAAATTGTCTTTGCTAGTCATCGCTGTGTCACCTGGGGATGAAGCAGCACCATTGCCCGGAGTTGAAGTAGGAGTTGTCGCAGGAAAAGTGGAGGTAGTGGGCTTTTGTCATGCCTCCATTAGGAATAGTGGATTTGGCAGTTGAGATATCAAGCACCAGAGTAACGTTTTAGCTGGCAGAGTAACGTGTCACGGGCCCCGGGGTTTAGAGATGAGCAATGCAGTTTGTGATACCCGTGATGTCCGTAGGCAGCGGTGACCACTTTCCATCAGGTGAGGTGCTCGCTTGTTTGTCTAATAATTGACATAAAAAACCTAACCGTCAATAACGCTCTGCATATCAACGTCGACAGGAAAGTTTTCGATCTCGAAAGTTAGTGACTTATATAAATATATATAAATATATGTGTAGCGAATTTAATTTTTGAATAAATTATTTACTATTTAGATATAAGTGTAAAACAATTTGCGAATAAAGATGATAGTGAATAGCTTTTTACGATTAGAATTAAAATTGTGAACAGATGAGGCCCAATTATATTTAATATAAGGGACAATATTCACAGAACAACAGCACAGTAGGTAAAGAAAATAAAAACTCGTTAAACCCGTATGAAGAGGGAATTTTTTGGGAAATGCAATATACGGGCACAAAATTATCCTTATCGACCGTAACATTTCAGATATAAATAATTTCTTTGTGTATCGATATTGTAACTTTATACCTAACTATAAGATAAAATAATTATAACTATAAAATAACGAATACTGGGAATTTCAAAGCGATAAGCCCATAACCAATTGTTGATTGACGAATGTGTTCTTGATTAAATAAACAATTCTGGAATACCCAGTATGAGGTCATGATGGTTAATTTCATTTACAATAGGTAATAAAGATAACGGCACTTGTTCACTTCAAATATCGTTGGTACCTACAAATTTGGATCGACAGTGTGCCTATTTTACTATCGGTCAACATTGACCTGTGAACTGGGTTTTTCCCAGAATATCACAATAATATTGCCAACGTTTAAAGAATAGCTATTACAGTATGATATAATATGGACCTATTTTACCTAGAGCTATGGTCACTACAGGAAAAATAAAATTAATTATTCATACAATACCGTTTTCAAACCACGTCCCGAGCCACAACGACCAATTGTGAGTGAGTAATTTGGTCCTAGTAGCCCAAGATAAGCTATAATGAACTATAAACTCTCCATTAGCTAAATACTTATCAGCTTTTAGGTTTATTATCGTCTTCCTACGTCAATTGCTATCAATTCATTTTAATATTTTGAGTTGCAAGGATGATATTACAAAGTGTGTAGAAGGAGGGAGTAATAAAAAATTATTAATATTTTAATTAAATAACTTTAATTTAAAGTAAAACACTTATAATATTAATAACAATCTCAATACTGAAAAACTAGTCTTAAAAATAAATTACAATATGAATACTTCGCTTTTTTAGAAGCTAATTTAACATATTCTAAAACTGTAAGATAACAAAATACATAATAAGTGGACAAAGATAAGAAGTTGTTTCTTTGCTTGCGGACATCTCTTACTACTGTTGCTAGATCGATTGTCGAACTCTCATTGTATCTCGATATGCTGATGTCTAGAGCGCAGAAAGCTCCTGTGCGATTTAATCCAGCAGAGCAGTGGACCACCATAGGAGGAAAGTTGGAACTCTTGTTATCAAACTCCACATGTGCTTGAGCCTTTCTGACTTTGAGAACAAAGTTAAGAAAGTTTGATCGGCTTTGAGGCACGCTTTTATGAGGCCAATCGGTGTAAGTGAAGTGTGTGAGGTCTAATGAGTCTCCACTGTCGTCTGTCATCCGTAGCTTGGTCACTATATGGTCACAAAAGGTCACTACTTTCTTTGTTTCAATGATGAAGTCACCGAACCACACTGTCCTTCCTTTCTTCGGGCCCCAGTACTGGTAACAGACTTCCTGTTCTTCTTCGTGTGTTTTTGTCAACATAACGATGACTCTGGATTGATATCCAAACACCATTTTCCAAAAATCTTCGGCTGTTGACTGAAGTGGGCCCTGACAGCACAAATACTTGCCTCGAGTTTTGTAGCCGTTGACGTGATTGGCGTTGATATAGTCGCTTTCTCCGTTTTCTGTTGGTAAGATCACTCTGTTATGATCAAAACAAGGTAAAAACCAGTATCTATTTTTCAAAAAAATTTCTTCCTTCATCGATATGCTGCGACTGTACGAAAAAGTTTCGTCTAATATTCTCCGTTGTTCTTGTTCGAGGATCTTGATTATTCTTTCTTCATTGTAACTAACGCCAGATTCTTTTTTCGTAGAAATCCCACCCATTTTTAAAAATTCATTTTCACAGGATGAGAGTCCTTGTTTCGACTGAAGATCAGTATCGAATGAAAATATTATACTGATCGTGACACATTTATACTAATGAATTTCAGCATTCATATTAACTTTTTCCTCCCTGAATGAACAATTTAACCAATATGACGCACGAGGTTTCAGTCTATTGAGTTTGATATTTATTTCAACATCATTAAAAATTAATTTTATCTATAAAAAATCCCATGTGGTTAATTAACAAGCCTATCAGTGAGTTCAAATGTTATCATGAACTTCATTTCCTTTAAAAACCTTACAAATTACAATTAAAACCCTTTATTTGGAGTTTAGGAAACTAAAGCGATGATATGGAGCATCATGTTTCAGTATATGAAATTAACTATTTCTTATATTATTTAACATTACTAATTTTCAAGTAATACTTCCTCTACAGGAAGTGAATCACCATAATGTAGTTAACTTTAGGCAGTCAAAGGACCAATATAAATAGGATTTCTCTATGAATTGTATCATAACTTTATTTTTGATTGTACGAACAGTACCTTTGATTTTTTTTCCGATTTTTGAAAGAAAAATTTAAAAAGAGAAAGTGTGTAATTGTATCGAAAGCTCTGCAAAAGATAAGACAGGTGAACAAAGACTCTATCAGCCAAGCAGAGAATTATGTTTTTTGTTACAACGTATGTCATAAATTCGTTATAAACAATATGAAGTAATGTAGATTGGTAACGTCCCATATGGAGCACGCGGTAATTCGGACGGCGATAACATTTAACCTATGGGAAAACCCGCTATAGAAACTATTTTTGTTTATGAATCCCTCTATATCACCCGACTATATAAGAGTCTTCCAGTAGGAAGCAGTATTATTGCGATTCGGGACTTCAAGAAGTGACATCTTACTCTCTCTAAAAATGGATTCTGATAAATTAAACGACACATTATAACCATTCTGAATGATAGAATATATAACCATTCTGGAGATAAAGACTTTCAGCACATACTAAAACTCAAGGATGACGACGGAAACACGTGTCTCCATACTGTCGTAAGGTGCCGAAGTGGAAGTGATGCTGACGATATGATATCGTTGATGGTAGCTATGGGAGCAGACTTGAATGCCCAGGATAATGCAGGAGACACTGTTTTGCATAAAGCAGTGAAAAAGGGGGACCACGAGCTGGTAGAAGGATTAGTAAAGATGCACGCCGATAAAGACATTAATAATGAAGATGGATTGACGGCTTATCAAATTGCTGAGCAAAACAATGATGAAGAAATAATGAAGATGCTTATAATGAAGATTGAAGAAAATAATAGTTCTGGATGTTCAGTAAGCCCGTTTAACTTAAGTGAAATTCTAGGTTTTCTATCAAATTCAACAGATTAATTACTTTTATTTTTGCTTGTGAATTGTGCAAGCTTTGATTTTATAAGCCATAGTTTTTAAGTGTATTATTAAATGGGTGAATTTAAAATAAAGGTAAATTTATTTCAAATTAGCAATAGGTTCTGTTACAACTAATTTATTCTATAAGTACTTTATTTAAATAATCTTTCAGTCGTTTGCGTCAATGTTAGTCTATTTTTTTAAGTCACATTATTAAAAGTATATCAGGAAAATGTACGGCAATGTGTAACAATGTCATGAGTCAAATTTAACTGTACAATATTTAAAGATATGGTTAACATGTGGTTTTGCTGACGTAATTACATAAAAATACAATAAAATTTAACCAGTACCTAAAGTTCTTATCAACGAACACTGAGGGAAACCAACCCGTAACTATGATTCAGAATGGGTACTTTTGATAGGAATTGTCACTGCAATTTTCTCAAAATAAAACGATGCGCATGTCTCTCGTTTTAGGTCTTTGAAAAAATAAAAACAGGGTTATATATTAAATCCTTAATTTCATTAGGTGTTTAAAAAATTTTTTACAAATTCCTTACATAACTTTGGTATCTTTAGTTTATTTATAAAATACAATCACACTAGAAATTACATAAATCTTATACTAACTTATCTTATGACTGAATTTATTCTAAAAAAATATTAATAATAATATACATGTAAAAAAATTACTTGAGATTTGTCACAAAATAGAGAACACTTGTTTTATTCTAAGGGATAAGTTCTAAAATAACACCACAAAACCAAGTGAATAAAACTTAAGTAATTCACATCATCCAAGCTTTTAAAACTGTCAAATCGGTTTTTCTTCAGCTCCGATAGAGTAGAATACAAATCAACTCTTCTTGTTTCTAGAAATCTTGAAATTTCTGTGTCTATGGCGCAGAAGGCCATTGTTCGTCCCGTCCCATCACTACAATGAATCACCATGGGTCTTTTGATACGAGAATCGTGCTTCACTGCAAATTTATTGTATAATTGTACCATCTTCACTAACGGAAGAAACTCATATTCTGGGGGTGAGATATACTTACCCTGCCAATTGTTAAATAAAAAATGGCTGACAAACAATTCATCTCCATTGAGTCTCAATCCTGAACTGTTCGCAATGAAACATACCTCCTTCTTTTGGATTCCAGTAATAGATGCCATCCTCATTATGAACAGGTGCATTAAGCATTACAATAATTTCAGATTGATGTTCCCAAACCATTCTCCAAAACTTACAGATCGTTGTTTCTGAATATGGCGTTACAGTAGCAACGTACGCTTTTGGTTGTTGAAACCCGTTGATGTAAGAGGCGTTTATGAAGTTGGTGACTCCTTTTTTTTTTTAAAGGACCACGCGGTTGTGGTCGAAACACAGCCTTTCTCCATATTTTTCATCTTCGAAATCAGCAGCAGTTATACAGGCTCGAAACGTTCCTTTTGTTTTAATATTTATTATTTTTTGGTATTCTTGATCAAGATATTCAATAGAGTTTTCACCACCGACTATTCTGATGAAATATTTACGGGTCAAAGCTTTTGACTTGTCACAACTCATTTTTGTGGTGAGCGCTGGATTGATATGTGTAAATTTCACTAAATCACTGTGCAAACTAAATAGTTGTTTGTCATTAACGATAATTTATATATGATTTTTTTATACATGAATATAATCACAAATGACGAATGATGGACTACGTGACGCATTGACCAAATTAAAAATATATTTTCAACAAATGACGCACTTTTTTATGGTTTAACGTGATTAGAAAACCATAAATGAGTAAAAGTTAATAATAATATTAATCATGATAAAGTAAAACGTAAAATACAACTAACTGTTGAATGATAACGCTGTTGTATGTTTAATTCTTAGAAATCCAACTATATCTTCACTACAAGCTCACAAGTCAAACGCTTTCTGATATGGGATCCTATAAAGCACTAGTGGACGATGATTTATTTTTAGTCTTACAAAACCAATCGTTGTAGTCACACTACTTCTACGTCTCACCAAGTGAAGAGTTCATTTTTTGCTATGGATTTGATCTATCAACAATTGGAGCTGCTGAATTCGTACAACGAGCTCACCATCCAGAAAACATCTCTCAAGAGCATTCTAAAATTATTGCAATACCGATAAGTGGCACCTGTGAAAACTTTTATAAGCCTGAAAACAATGATAAAAATCGGTTTTCATACTCTCCGTGTTGGGACATTACTCGTTACTTAGCAAACCATAACGGTGGATCAGATTACATCAACGCTAACTTTTTAGATGGATTCAATCTAGATAACAAATTTATAGCAACTGAGCTGCCGATGAAATCCACCTTGAACAGTTTCTGGTCCATGGTTTGGCAGCAAAACTCTCGCATTATCGTTCAACTGACCAGCCCCGGAGAACCATCACAGCCGACCTATGTCTTGAGAGATTTCATATTCAAGGAAGAGAATATCTATTTGAATTATTATTACTTCACCAAGACAATTTCAAGTCTCACTCACATTCGGACTGGAGAGAAAAGAACGATATATCGTTTCAAGTTTTTAGATTGGCCCGAAAACGGAGCTCCTAATGTAAAATCGTTTCTTGACTTCTTGTTAGTGGTCAATAAGCAGCACCAAGAATTTTTCTTCGAAGTATTGACTACCGGGCAATTATCGATAGGCCCAATTGTTGTCCATGGAATGGCAGGTGTGGGAAGAACTGCAACTTTTTGTGCTGCAGATTGCTGCTTGTATCAACTAGTAAAAACAGCAACCATATCAATACCATCAGTCGTGATAAGTATAAGGATGCATAGAAATTTCAGTTTTTTATCTAAAATCCAATATCTTTTTCTAAATTATGTTTTACTTAACTTTTTAAGTACTATTCGATCTTACAATGAAATGTTCTTAGAACTCTACGTTTACATTTTACGGGCAAAGACACATACTTAATGAATCTTCAAATTAAACAAATTTAGTTAATAAAAAATTTCATGTTTTGTTTATTTTAAGTTTACAATAAATATTTTTTTCTGTTTAGGTTATTTTATTATTTTTTATTTAACTGTCAAACGTGATAGTTCCTCCAAATCACTTAGAGCTAACACACATATGAGTAATTACATTTTTCAAGGATTCTTTGTTCTTAAAAAATGCAAATACGCTCAATATTTCATCACTAAATATCAAAAATTTATCTAATACACAACCAGAAGATCACTATTAAAAAAATTAAAATTTTGAGTTAAAATACTATAGATAAAGGTCACAAATCAATAGTCATAATTTCCGTGAGCCCTTAGTTCAAACATGATATCAATTTTAAAAAACTACAGCAGGAAAAAGACTTCACTAACTTATAAATAGTTCCATTTACAAGATCTTATTAGTGAGACCAACCGACTAGAGGCATTGAAAAACCCGAATGTTAAATAATAGGAAGATAAAAATATTACTAAGCGGCAAATATCTTGAGGAAAAAAGGTTCCAAAAAGAATCACTATGTAGGGTTTTGAACGTGCTGAATGACACACAATTTTGCAGTTAAAAAAAAATTTCTTTAAATTTACAAATTTAATTGGTTGGAAATTTTAACTTTCAACATCGAAATTATCCCTGTTCGCAGTAACAAATGCGCCATGGCTACAGAAAGACATTTTTAACCTATGCAGCAAAGCCATGGCTTCCCGACCTATATGAATTTTTATATTTTAACTAGCTTGTTGCAAGGAGGCATATGATTGGCATTGTGATTGTAGGAAAGACATGACATGCAACAATCCGTCCTTTCGTGTCGTTTGCAGCCAAGGTATGCGCGGTTTAGAACCAGAAATGTTTTATACCAGCTATAAAAATATTCTTTTTTTATGTCTGCCTACGGAAGCAATGGAAAATTTAGTCACCAAACAGCAAATTGAGTTTGATATCAAATTAAAATGCGTCTTACACAATTATGTAAGTACATATACTTAGCCCATTTGGTGTCCGGTAGAGTAGAATAGCATCAACCCATTACACTCGTGGGTGTCGTACAAGGCGACTAATGTTTAGAGACAAAAAATCAAAAGTCTCCGTAAACTGGCAAATGGGCAGCAGCGTTTTCCATTGTTATGTTTGGAACACTGCGATCTCCAATCCGCCTGCCAAGCGTGGAGATTATGGCAATAACCTCCCCTTTTGTGGGAGAGACCCAAAGTCCTGCAGTGGACTGTTATGGGCAGTGATGATATACTTATGCGAAATAGATATACATTTAGAGTTTCCTATCAGAGAGATAATGATTATCCATTATTTGCAATTATGATATTTGAGTTCGCAAACTCAAGGCCATAGTAAAGTAGGTAAATTTTTATCTGTTATCGATTTCAACTGAAGAATTACCCATTGAAGGTAGAATTGTACATTTTTATATAGGTTATAGAACCGCAACGCCCGCCAGATTATCTCACGAGAGACAGAGTCAAAGTCTTTCTTGTCCAGAAACAGGAAATGCAGCGGCGAATTCTTTCAGCTGTACCTATCCTTCCATGAGTGTGTGAGTTCCGCTCCTGGCCGAAACCCATACTGAGACTCGAGACTGTGCATTCCTATTGGATCCGCTGCACTCATTAATGTCTCCAACAATATATGTGGCTGAAAAGCGAAACTGCCAAGAGGATGTGAGGCCGACCGGTATTATTACTTATAGAACCCACACAGACAGAATCACCACAGCCCGTAACAGTCCACTGCAGGACTTAGGGCCTCTCTCACGAAAGGGGAGGTCATTGCCATAATCTCCACGCTTGGCAGACGGGTTGGAGATCGCAGTGTTTAAATAAAACAATGGAAAATGCTGCTGCCCATTTTCCAGACTACGGAGACTCTTTATCTTTTGCCTCGAAAACATTAGTCGCCTTATACGACACCCACGAGTGTAAGGGGTTGGTGCTATTCTACTCTGCCGGGCACCACATGTCCGAAGTTTGGGCCCCAATAAATAAAATTGTGACAGGCAGACCAATGTTTTGTGGGTCCCCTAAACGTTTACTATCGCTACAATCGATTTCCTACGACCTGCTTATTTAGCAATTAATGGAAATAAGGCGTCATCTATAAGTGTACAACAGATTCGTCCGATTGGTCCAATTTTTTTATAATACCGTAGACAAAGATACAAGTAGGCGCCCTGATGAAATGTGTTCACCGCCACCTATGGACATCAGCAACACCAAGGGCGTTACTAATGCGTTGTCCGTCTCTGAAGAGACCTCTAATATACCTCTTGCTTAAACGATCCCATTTCATAGTCCAAAGGAAACACTGTGGCCGGGAGCCCATCCCACATCCGAAACGTGCGAGCGAGAAACGTTCTTTCGAACCTTCGCATGGACACCAACAGAGGGAGGGATTGGTCCAGTTCGGTCAAATATTAGAGTTACCGTGAGCTAGATATTTCGGGACCGTTTCCCTCTCTATCGAGTCTCCTGTAGGAAAGCTACAACCACCTTTCGCCTGGCGAGTATATCGGCCAGCTCACGAGCCCGGCTGGTCAGCGTGCCAACTTTCCTCTGGGTTAACCTCCTAATCCAAGTCCGCGCCCTTAGAGGTAGACTTAACACAGGAGTTAGGCGACCCTTCTATTTGCCGTGTCTTCTTTTGGCTTTACAGGAGCGACCAACATCCAACATCCATGTAAATATCTTTAATTTATCTGATTTTACAACGGAGGGCGCGTAAGCGACTTTGCTATCTGATTGCCAGTTGTCTCTCTCTGAACTAGCAAACAGAAAAATCTAAACACCGACTTCTAGATAACAAATTTAGTTAGAAACTAGAAACGTCAAAAAAATTATCCGTTAAAATTACCCTGCTGCAAGATATAAACAGCGCTGGTATTCAGGCGTTCCATTTTGCGTTGTAAAACTGTAAGGTCAAATGTGGCACACAGTTGGGGTCGGATTTCCGCAACCGCCATGCCGCCATGCATGTGGGCATCACGGCACGGCACGGGCCGGAACGTGCGCTGTGCACGCATTCCATTCATAAGCACGAACAGGAGATATATTAACGGCGAGTACCACACTCACCTCAGATTTGCTGACGATATCGTAGTCATGGCTGAAACCCTGGAAGACTTGGGTAAAATGCTCGATAACCTCTGTAGTGCCTCTCAACAAGTATATCTTAAAACGAACATGGATAAGACGAAAATTATGTCGAATGTCCA
This sequence comes from Blastobasis lacticolella, assembly GCA_905147135.1. Lineage (NCBI taxonomy): Eukaryota > Metazoa > Arthropoda > Insecta > Lepidoptera > Blastobasidae > Blastobasis > Blastobasis lacticolella. The sequence continues at coordinate 9,353,092 of LR990044.1, forward strand.
TGTTATGCCTACTCCAGTGACAGTTGGAGGCACTCCACTCGAAGTTGTTGCCGACTATACATACCTAGGACAAATAGTTCAGCTAGTTAGGTCAAATTTCGAGAAAGAGGTCAATCGACGAATCCATCTCGCCATATATTTTCGTCTAAATTACCGCAGTGTCTCAAGACAAATGTCTTTGACCAATGTGTGTTTCCAGTGATGACCTACGGAACTAAAACGTGGCCGCTCAATACGTATAGATGAATACTATATTTCTATTATTTCATATATAGATAGATAAACTATTGCTCTCAATCAAATGGATGCAATCAACTTATCTAAATGGAAATTTCTAATTGTTGATAACGGTGACCTTTTGAAAGTGATCGTTTCTAGGAAATATTTTACTAGCTACAGAACAATTTCGACCGCTGACACAATATAAAACCGTTATCGGAGATTAGCGAAAAGAAATGTCATGGTCAAATATACAAAAATCAAATGCATATAGAGCTATAGGTACCTAGTCTTTTCTATACCTCTATTAGACATGATATTTTTATAGAGTTAAATATTGCAAAATATAAGCCTGCTTCTACCTAAATAACACCCAATGTGCGACAGTGCCGCATAAACCCACAATAAAAAAAATTACACCACTGTCTCTATACTGCTTGATGCTTCGTACCGAACATGTTTTTTACAAACAAATATTTCCTCATTTTTTTACAAACAACAACAATAGAAATAAACAATTTACCGCTTTACGAGGGCTTTTAACTAAAGACCAGTCGCCGGAGGTGTCAAACAAGGATTACTATTGCACACAATGCCGTGAAAAATTGACATTCTCTCACTAATACGGCCACCCCTGTTACGGGATGACCCCTAGCTTCACTGTATGAAGTCGTAAGCGATTTCGATCCCTCTACAAGGTGCATAAAGTCCAATTTTCTATAGGAATTAGACATTTAAGATGTTTGCAATGTAATTGGATGTATCTAAAAGGGATTATAGGAATTACAATTTGTAAGCGAGTAAAAAACGTTCACTCAAATGGGGCGGGGGACGATAATGGCGCTGCAGGTGCTGCAAAGAAATATGATTGGGATTTGCATGAATCGGGTTCACTAAAACATGCGCCGGATTTACTGAATGCTTACTTTTAATAACTAAAGTCCCTGAATCTTAGATATTATGGGCGACAACAGCTTCTCATCAGATGGGCCAGATGTGTCTGCTCATTTGACAAAGAGTTGAGCGGTGGCGATTTTCGAGGTAAGTACCTAAACCCGGAAGCTAACTCTTGGCACGAGCTGAAGCAGGGCCTGTTAGTATGGAAACTTTAGTTCTAGCCGCCCTACTGCTGCTATAAGTTGCTGCGTTATCTTATAAAGTTTTTGCTAAAAGTGAAATTGTTTCAAGATACGATTTTCCTCTGTCACGATAATTGGATAAAATGTAAGACGTAGATTGTGATTATTATTTTCTCATATGCAGATATTAATTAAGATAAAGTCATAAAACTAAGAAGGCAACGATATAATAATTACAAGTAAGAATGGATCACTAAACCTGCACATTCCGGCGAATGAACCATTAGCCAATTTGGTAAGGTTCCCCTGGTAGCAGGGTCATAGAGGTCAGATGGCAGTCGCTCCACTATAATTATCTGATCTGCCAAATCCTGGATCATGGTCAAGGCGGACCCTGGGCCCGTGTGCGCGAGAACACAACCGGGTCATTAACTAAAAGATGATGATGACCAAATAGTGGAGGGCTTGGCAGACTGGGCCACTACTCAGCCGCTAGCTGAATACCACACGGCTTTTGTCAAAGCACTGTAAAATGTCATATGATAGTAATTTTTAAATCTATGACTTACCTGGCCACTGTCGAAATTGAAAGCCATCTTTCAAAAACTTCAGCACTATACATTAAACTTGGTAACTCAAAAAAATCACCATAAAATCGTCGCAACTTTTTTCGGAACCCCGATCAAATGAACACAACTCTGACATATAATGTCATAAAATTGTCACCTGTGGTCCAACGTCATTATTACTTTTTAAAATTATTGCACCACAGGGATTTCTTGCGTTGACCAAGAAGTTTTTGTCGATGAGATTTTCAGGCGTCGGGACGCCGCGCCGGCGCCCGGGGGTTGCGCCGGGAAGCCGACTCGTGTCAAGGGGAAGGCTATCGGCTCAACTACCGTGTTGCCATGGCCACATTGCCGCGAGCCTACACAAAGCCTTCAAAGTTCAATGGCTTCAACACGCGCTGCCGTGGTCTTGAAACTGAAAAATATCGAGCCAGAGGATTTTTTTTCCGCATTTTTCCTTCTTATACAATTTCAGATTGCCAAGGGGATTTGAAAGAAAGAAAAAGTGTCATCATCATTATCCCCCTCGCTGTCCACACTGAGCCTTAAAATTTAATTTCGGAGTAAGTTTAATTAATCAAATAAATAAGTTTATAAATTAACATAGTTTTTGAACTCCTACTGATACATAGATACCCTATGGATACCATTATATCATATAATCATTACCATAAAATAGCTAGTACCAGTTTGAAGATAAAAGGCCCATTTTAGATCGCGTGATCAATGCGATGTCGCAATAAAGAAGATTAGCGTTTGCCGTGACCTTCTGCGACAATGCAGATTAGATGTTCTGTATAATGGTTACGCCGTTGTGTTTTGCCGCACTAGCTGATGCCGCGACTCTGTAAAAACAAGTTTAAAAAAATATTCGCTCCGTAATCGTGTCATTATCCTATTAGGAAGATTAGAAGCAGACTCTTCCACATCTTCTCAACAAGGACTTCAGTTCTATACTCAGGGCATAATTTCGATCAGCATTGTTTACGACAAGCGTCTCAGAAACCAAGCTACCTTTACGATGCAGACCAGTGAGATGCTATGACCAAATACGCAAATGGATAAAATTAGTCTCTTCCCCGTATTCCTACGATCATTAGGAGGAATGGTCATTATCTTGACCAGCTTATAATGACTGACACCCGGCGATAAACGTTGTGGTTGTCTACGGTAATTTCTACGTTGCAGATCAATAAGATGCTCTGACCTAATACACTAAATAATCTCAAAGACTTTGAGATCGCTAGGAAGAATTGAATATAATCTTCAACGGCTTTGATGACTAATACGCTCGACGGCAAACCTTGTAGCGGTCAACGACAATCTCTACGTCGTAGACCAATGAGTTGGTCTGACGTTCCCTGTGATTGCTAGACTCGGGGCCAGATAAGATTGCTTTGAGGTTATGGCGTCCTTGTCATTGTTTATATTGTGAGCATGGACTTACTACAAGTCCATGATTGTGAGTTAATATTGTTGACCTACTGTCAAAATTAGTTGCTTTGTCATCCGCGTGAAATCTAATCTGGGGTCTAGGAAGAATGCACATATGCATGATAAAACATTTATGGTCAATTACCCTCGACGTCAAATGCCGTCGTAGTGACTCCAACGATAAACCCTACGACGTAGACCATTTCTAAAATGTTTCTATAATGGTTCTCCGATCGCTAGGAAGAATGGTCTGATCTAAAATCAGCTTATGATGACTAGCATACTAGACGACAAAAGTAGTAGAGGCTACGCTACGGCTATCATGTACGTCGTAGACATGAGAGAGCGGACTTTCGTGCAGAGGAAAATGTTGACTCGACCGGGTATCACAGCTTCAGTATAAATGAGGAATAAGCAGGAATACGAGACGAAGAAGAGTAACACAAAAGACGACAGTGCCTTTGACTTTTTTGTTCTTTGACTGACGTTTTTTTGTGCACACAGAGTTGAAATACATTTGCACTGTTCATGTCGTTACAGCTGTGGACGATATTTCAGTTCAAGATACATATTGTAACAGACCTGAAATACCTAAATTATCATAATGTACAAACAATCCGATAACAATATTCCAATTCGAAGTAGAGAAAGCTTTAATACTGGAACCCGAGCTGCTTCAGAGGACGTCGCGGCCCGGTACATGATTTTTTGCATAAATTATACACGGCCGAGCATCCAGCAGTATATTATAGGGGCAAATGGAAATGAAGAACTAAATATGACTGCCATAAACCTAATTGCGATTGGTTTAGCTTAGGTTACGAGGTATACTTTGATATACTTACAATCTTACAATAAATGAACCTAGTGTAGTGCTCAGTTGGGTTAGGTATTTACATTACTTAAACCATAACTTCACTTAATGAATAATTATTATGTTTACTATGTGTAGTACCTATATTAACTCATTTAATAATATGAAGTTCAAGACGCAGTAAACTTTATATTTTTTATTTATAATGGAAAAATTTTTAGAGTTAAGGGGATGGTTTCACCAAACCGTATATCTCTAAAAATCTAGTAGACAGCCGTCCGTTTTTAGAAGAAAACGTTATCAGAAAACTGCTGCCCATTTTCTGGTCTTCGGACATTAGTCGCCTTTTTACATTAGTCGAAGAAGTTTGTGTAATGTTTTACACGGCAACACGATAATGTTATTGATACACGATACACGATACGAAACCCCAATCAATTTTAACAAGGTAGGTACAACCTGTTATAAATTGTGACCCTGCTACCAGGGGAACCTGACCTTTTTATATATTTTACTCTGAGATACAAATAAACTACCTCTGGTCCAGATACTTAGCTCGGGGAGTCTATAGTTTCATCATAAAGTTTCTACAATATATCCCTGACAACATCTACCAAACATTATTCAATAGTCATAACCATTTTTTGTATGGCGCCGTAATTTTTTTGTCTAAGTTCAAAACCTGGTGCGATCGATCCTTATAACCTTTTCCAATGCTAGGTCTGAACATTCGGAGAAAAGTAATTCGGCGGTCCACAATTACCGGGAACACCTGAGTCCCGGGGTCCGGGATCGATAGGGCGGGGTCGGCCGGGATTGGCGCGTTGCGGTGGGCGGGGCGGCTCCAGATGCTGCATGTAGAGAGGAGTATTCACGCGATACTTTTAAGCGAACAGTGAGATGAAACAATATGAAAGTAAGTAGTGGACTAGATTGTAATTGACGATATTTTGGTATTATTACTGAGTTCTTTAATTTTACAAAGCAATTGACAGTTACAAAGAAAGTGACAATCGAGCAGACAGCCCACCTGTCGGTAAGCGTTAACTGACGCTCACGACAATTCATTTAACAATTGTATATAACAACTGCGTTTCCATTGTATTTAAAACTAATAAGTTTGCTTACAAAACTGAAGCAAAATTGTGAATTCTTACCATGGATTTTAGTGACCCATGGTGTGGAATTCACATCTGTGCTTTTGTTTTGGCATCTAAAAGTGGCTTGTTTACATCCATGGAAAATGTATCTGAGATAGCTTTAACAAGATAAATGTAATTTTAATTATACCTGTTGTCGTCCAAACACCTTGTCTCGGCAACAAATGATTGTAAAATACTCTTAACTGCAGAAACCTCTTCCTAACGCAAGAGGGATAACCAAGCGCCGCCCTCAAACGGAGGGTGGGCTCCCAGTCCCTCCCGCGTCACGTATAAACGGGTGGATGCTGCGAGTCTAATTCAGTATAGAACAGACTGTGGTCCAGAGTTTAATTTTGATGTGAAAGTTTTTACTTCTGTTCTGTGAAATTTTGTAACAATAGGGCTGCGTCATAACATAATAGTGCAATGTTAAGTGAATAGGAAGTGGTAACTGCTTTTCTAGTTGGAACGGGGTATTAAATAGGTATGTATGATTAATTAATTAAATAAGTAGTAGGTATAAGAGCGAAAGAGGATGGAAATGCTCAAAAAGATCTCAAATATTTTTTTTTTTGCTTAACATGCTTGTATTGTGCGGTACAGTAGCTACTCCTTAAGACCATTCTAAAGAGCCTAAACACGGTGTGGTTATCTTATTGCGTTCATTAGTTTCTATGAGCACCTTCCCATCATCAGGCCAGCTCCATGGCACCAATCCATATTAATGCATTGTCATCTAAGTTACATAGATATACAAAATGTTAGCTCAATTGAACACCGGGTCAAATTAGGCTTGCAAGATTCCAGGATATGTTACCGGCAATCTGTATAATCGGGTATTCTATAGAATACCTAGACATTTTATGGAATGCCTAAGATGTCCAGGCAATGTAGGATATAATTTCAAAAATTATTTAGTCTACAATTTACCAAGGCAATCTATACAGTACCGTATGTTTAGCCGGCATACTATTAAATAGGTACCCGGTTAGCGGGATGACGAGATAGCGCGCGGGGAAATATAACAATTGGAATTCTTTAAGAGAGGTAGGGCATAGCGGGGTATCCCGTTTGAATTAAAGCCGCCCGACTGGGGAAGTACCTCCACCTTACAGAATACCGCAGCTAAACAATACTCTTTTAAATAGTACTGTGATTCTGCCGGTGAGTAAGGTCTCCAGTGCTCCATGGGGTGGGGATTTGGGGAACCGTGGCTTTGGCAGTGGAGGGGCATTCGCCTTTTTGCTGCCAGAGCAACGTGTTATAGAGGAGGGCAACGCATTGGTGATACTCTTGGTGTTGCTAATGTCTATGGGCCGTGGTGACCACTTTCCATCATGTGGCCCGCTTGCCTGTTTGCCTACAGTATGACATAAAAAAATACCTACCGAATGTTTTGCCTGTATAACACAGGACCGTAGTCATAAGCCGTAACAACCGTGGACCGTGATCCGTAACAGCCTAGAGATTCACTCAGCGTGGGAAGCGCAATGTACTAGTATAGCGTACAGGCTGACGATGATGATGATGATTACTAGTATGGCCGCTACAACGACAAGTAATAAAAACAAAACAAAGTGAAAAATAGCTGGTCATCATTCTTAGAAACATGCTTCTATAATACATTTTTCAGTTATTTTATTTTCTTTTTATCGTAATAATAACGGTAATACATACAAAAAAAAAAAAGTATCTCAATAGTGCTAAGCTGATTAAATAATACTTATAACAAGTAAGATCAAAGAACACGCCCCACGGGGCACAAGGGGCGATTAGTCCAACATGTAAAAAAGTAGAAGGAGTCACTCGAGAACGGCGGCGGTCTGAAGATTAATGTGGCAAAGACAGAGTACATGGGCTGCAGATCCCCTACCCGTGCGCATAGGCGAAGATGAAGTCAAGCGCACGGATCAGGCCAGATATCTGGGATCTGTACTAAGCGCAACCGGGGACATCGACAGCGACGTCAAAACCCGAATATCCGCAGCTTGGGCCAAATAGCAAGAGGTGACAGGTGTCATTTGTGACCCTACAATGCCGATAAAGCTGAAGGGACAGGTGTTTAAGACCATCATTAGACCTGCTCTCCTATACGGCAGCGAGACTTGGCCCCTACTAGAGCGACACAAGCAGGAGCTGCGCGTCACGGAAATGCAGATGCTGCGGTGGATGTGTGGAGTTTCACGAAAGGATCGCGTTCGAAATTCCCACATTCGGGGTAGCCTTGGCGTCCGTGACGTCGCAGAAAAGCTGCAAGAGTGCCGCCTTCGATGGTATGGCCACGTCCTGCGCCGACCGGCAAGTTATGTGGGGAACAAGTGTCTGGCCATGCCGCCCCCGCCGGGCACGGGAAGGTGAGGCCGGCCCAATAAGCGATGGCTTGACGTTGTCAGAACGGATATGCGTGCCAATAAGCTCACCACTAAGGATGCCGAAGACCGAGCGAAGTGGGCCAAGAGTAGCAGAAAGGACCCTGGGCCCTCGCGTGTTATGGTACCATCGAGCTGATCTGATGATGGAGGCGGAAGGTGGCAATAGGAACCCCTAAACTACGCATGGTAAACTCATCGAGTATGGGCTCATTTTATTAGTCTTGACAAATACTCTTGCTGATCGTAGAGGACGCATGATAAAAGCGTGCTATGAAAAAATAAACATTTCAACTTTTTTTTTTTTTTTTTTAATTTATTGCACAATAATACAATTGGCGGACTTAAAGCCATTAAGGCTTTATCTTCCAGTCAACCAGTAGACAATGCAGAAAGTTAGTAAGTAGGTGCTTTATAAAGCGTGATGATAAGCTTTTTTGTGGTATTGGTATAATGTCTGGCTCATGTAAGGTGATTTCGAATAGAAAACTTTTCATAAAACTTTGTTTTGGGACTGCGCAGGCAAAAGCTAGTTCAAAGTCATTTATTTGTAACATAGGTGTGTATATGTCGCAGCCGGATGGTTAAATTAGCCAGTTAATGAAACGGCTACCTTCTTATGCTATTATTTAATTGAAAATTTGCCAATTTCAAGAATTATTAAAGTAATGTTTAAAGAAAGAAATTGAACCGAGTTTACGGAGCTCCTCCAAATATTGTCACAATGCTAACTTAATCACAATAATCTCAAACAATAATAATAGTTTGCATTAGGTTTTAAGTCGGTTGGGTTAGGTTAATGTTGTGACAATGCATGGAGGAGCTCCGTAAACTCGGGGCAATATCGTTCGTTAGACGTAACTTTTAAAGTTCATGAATTTGGCAAATATTCAATTAAATAATTGCTTAAAAAGCTAGCCATTTAATTAACAGGCTAATTTAACCATCCGGCTGCGACATCTACATTACTTAGTTGTTATAAAGTTGCATGTCTCTCTATGTCTAGCCCTATTTCGGGCATAGTAGTATTCGATACACTCGAAACCATTCGATACGGTGGCCGCGTTCATTCGATTAGACGAGCCTACGAGGCAAGGGTAGCGAGGGGGCAAATAAAAACGGCAAATACGGATTTATTATCCCCAAAAGGCGGTACTTACTGCCGTTGAGGTGCGAACGTGTCTTGTATTATTTATACTAACCCTTGCGGCTAGCAAATATCGTTTGATAGGAAATCAAAACAAATGTACCCTCGGGGTTGGGAGGGTTAAGGAATGTGTGTTTTGGTAGAGCGATAGTTCTGCTCTTGTGGTGCAGTAGAGTAGAGTAGGTAGGCTCTATTTCGATTCTATAGTGGTCGCAATGAAGAAAATAATAATCTTAGGTAAGACGGCGGTCTATGACAAATATGACAATTGAGCACTAACTAAATTATACTCGATTGTATGGTAAAATAAGTATGTACTATAGTATTTATTTGTAGATGTATCTGTGCATAGTTTGGACGCAGGTGCATTGTAGGGATAGCTATTAGCACAGTTGAAAAATTATTTTGATCAGCTTTGTGAGACTACCGTAATAGTAGTAGACCAAGACTCGACTCGATTCAATCGACCGAGCTTTACACCTTAATTAGGTTTTTGTACCACTTTCCAATTTCATTATCATTACCATCATCAGTCTATTATATACTTGTCCACTGCTGGAAACATCCCTTTGCCTTGCCACTGCAGCCTTTCTCAAATACTCCACTGAGCCGCTGTCTCCATTCAAGAACTCGTTTACCCCAGCAGTTGGCGGTTCTTATAACTATATTTCAACCCTATTAAACATAGTCAAATATAACACAGGTTTCTTATTGATACTTAAAATACAATTTTCCAATTGTTAACATTGCCAGCCGCACAATGAAGAGCTGGTTAGAGTGCGCGGGCGGCATGGAGCCGAGCGCGCTCAGCTGCATGATGGAGCCTCGCGAGGCGCTGCTGCCCATCACCGGGCGGGAGAACCTGGCGCCGAGGAAGAGGTAACCAAACCGCTCACTACTGGTCCCACAGCTGGAACTCCTGATTATTTTAGGCAGATCCAACCATCAGTCATGCCCACCCCAATTATACCTGTAGGTATAGCCAGAAAGGATCTACAAAGACAACCCAAAAGGACAAATGGACGCAGAAGTGATCTTGTAAAAGTTCCGTTTTTTGGATGTACGGAGCCCTCAAAAGTCTCGTTCCCCTCTCTAGTAGTCTCCCACTTGTTGCTGAATAAAATATTATTCTGACAGGTTTGAAATTTTAGACACGTTTAAATGGAGCCATGTAAACATAATGTCTTTTAAAAAAAAATTACAATTTAAAAATGTTGAAAATTGATGTGTCATAAAAGACACAGTTAAAAAAAACCACTATTAGTACCTTTTAAAAATTAATGAACTATTTAATGTACTTTCTGTAGATGTGTCGTTTACGACACAGTAGGCACAAGTGGGTAAGGAAGGAAGGAGGATTGATCACCCTATTGCCGTCCACTCTTAACGTAGGCTTCCCCCAAAGAGCGCCGTTTTCCAGGTCTTAGGCAATCCGCATCCATCCACAGCCAGCAACCTTTTTAAGGTCGTCGGTCCATTGTGCCACCTAACGCCGCTCGCTAACTCTCAGACGCTGTCTTAATTGGCAACGGACCATGGTCGTACGACAGACGTCACCAGATCAATAGGAGACTTCAAAACCGCCTGTCGCACGACCGTTGCCAATTAGGACCGCGCCTCAGAGTCCCGCGCACGCTCACTACGTTAGCTTTGCGCGTATAACACCAAAAGACGATAACATCAACGTTTTTAATTCAGTTTGATGCGTCAGTTAGAATATTATAAAATATAGGGCACGTATTTTTTAAAATCAAATAAATAAAAAATTACATAGATAAAGCGTGTCAACGTTCGGGAGTGGGCTCATGACGCATAGTATCGCTGTTATATATTGTTTACATAACAAAAGAAAACTCGCAATGTCCGGGAATAGGATGGGTGACCGTTTCGTACTTTGAGGTTAGTCGAACCTCAGTACCGTAACGAGGTCGCCACTCGTTAGGTGTGCCTCCTAATACCGTTGGTGAAGCGAGGTTTACCAAAGTCTTCGGCAGGGAACCCTGACACTGGTTGGCTAGGGTCCCGTGACTAAATATTATTTATAAAAAACCTACCAGCGTGACGTATGAAATATTTTTTTACTTATGTACACGTTTTGCAGTAACTGACTCCTTTCGTCGCATTGTATCAGAAACATAAATTACCATACATGCAAATGACCGTATTTTAAATACGCAATATACCAGACACGTAAAAGACCATATCGCAAAAGGCCAGAATTTAATTCGCAATCGACCAGCGGGGCTATTGGCTAACTCAGTTGACAACTGTATTTGACACTAGATAATTCTACACCACGTCATCTACGTTGAAAACTGGCAATAGCGTCTACCAAATTAGAGCGTAATTAGAGTAGTGTCAGATTTTTTTATGTCAAATTCAGTTGTCCACTGAGATAGCCGATAGGCCCTCAGATCGCAAAAGGCCAGTATTCAATTCGCAATGAACCAGAAATCAAAAGGCCAGAATTCATTTCGCAATGGACCAGAAAGCAAAAGGCCAGAATTCAATGCGCAATCGACCGGATCGCAAAAGGCCAGAATTCAATGCGCAATCGACCAGATCGCAAAATGCCAGAATTCAATTCGCAATCGACCAGAAATCAAAAGGCCAGAATTTAATTCGCAATCGACCAGAAAGTCATTGTGGGCCACGATGGGTCAGTAAGTCAAACTCGTGGACGGTTAGCGAGCGGCGCATTATTTAGATCTAGGTGCACGCACCTTTACAAATTAATTTGGAAACGGAATTTATTTCATAGACGCGGATTATATCAAGCGTCGGCGACGCAAGTTGCGTCGGCGACGTAGGTTTATTAAGGACCGACCAAACCGGAGCTCAAAATACGCCGTCGCTGTGATAACGCCGCATATAGTCGATTGCGTCGGGTTTTTAATGCGGCTGTCCACACGATTTATTCGAAAAGTTTCCAAAAATCAGAAATCAGAAATCATTTATTGTATAACTGTAGTAGGTACATTGTAGGTGATATTTGATTTATTGCAGAACTATAACAGTTTACCCAAATTTGGGTGTATATTATAATATTACAATTTCCATTACTATTAAATTAATAATGTCATAACAATATTTACATTATGTCAATTCAATTACAAGTAATTATGTCATCATAATATCCAATTATTGTCACAGATTGAAAAATTAACTTAAAGTATAAAATTCTCTGTCAATTAACCATGCCTTTAATTTAGTTTTGAATGCGTTGCCATCAAGCATTTAAATGTCGAGAGGCAAACGATTGAAAATTCTTACAGCAAAGACAAAAACACTTTTAAACATTACTGAGCCATTTGACTTAGGGATACAATAATCATGGCTGTAATTGCTACGTAAGTTGCTTCGATGTGCTGATTTTTTAACAAAATATTCATTATTAATTTTCAAAAATACACATATTTCTAATATGTAAATACCAGTCAATGTAATAGATTATTTTTCATAAATATATTGCGCAGAGATTCCCTTTTATATATATATTAAAAATAAACCTGATACATTTCTTCTGTAATATAAAAGTGGATTGGGCATTTACAGAGTTACCCCAAAATATAACTCCATAGGTAAGTGAAGGATAAACGGTACCATAATATGCGCTCTTAGCGACCTCAGCCGATGCTACGGCTGCTAAGATTGATAAGGCATAACAGCTACTTGATAGTCTTCTGTAAAGAGTACTTATATGGGCTTTCCAATTAAGATAAGTTTCAATGGTCAAGCGAAGAAAATTTGTATCAGTCACTTCTTCAATAACTTGTCCATTGTTTACAACATTTAAACGATTAGTATTCTTATTGTAATTTTTAAATGTCAGTATTTTAGTTTTAGCTATATTTATTTTTAAGTTAATAGATGCTAACCAAATCCTTATCTTGTCTAATGTATTACTGATCTCGTATTCAAACTCAGAGTGACTTAAGTTTTCACTCGAAACAAAAATTGAGGCGTCGTCGGCATAAAGCAAACACAAGTGATAGACAATCCTAGGAAGTTCATTAATGTAAATGGGAAAAAATAGAGGACCAAGGATACTTCCCTGAGGAACTCCTAATAAAACAGTTTCAAAGTCAGAGTTAATTTGCGCAATGGTTTTGGATTCTTTGTTATAGGCGTCAATTACTTTTTTTTTGCGCCCAACGCAAAGGAAATGAGCGCCCTCCGGTATAGCGGTTGGGAGGGAGGAGGTGAACTCTCATGAGTACCAGCCGGCCGGCCGGACTGTTATGAACGACTCGTCAAAAAAAGAGCCTAGGCGCATACGTGCTAAACACCCCCTGGGAGCACCTGTAGCCATAAGGGCCTTTCAGGTTTCATCGGATGCTACACCCCGTAGGGACGGGGTGCGCTCAACGTCACTCCTTACGGAGCATACGCTGGAGAATTTATAGCGAGACCCCAGAAGGGGGTCCCGCTGCTGTGGGTTGGGATTGGGGGCCTACGGGGGCCGCTGAAACGGCAGGGAGGGGCTCTGTCGAGTCGTCCTGAGCCTCCAGGAGGAGGTTCAGGGCGCTCGACAGTTCGGGGGGGTCCGTGAGGACATGTCTTGGTCTCCGTACCACGTGGCCGGAGACCGGGCGGGGAGAGTAGGCTGCTGCCTCTCGCACGAGCGGATTGGGATGCTCCTCCGCGGCCTTGAAAAAGCTCTCGGAGACCGCGTCAATGACTACGGATTGCTGTCTTTTATGCATGTAGGACTCCATTAATTTTAGAACATTCCCTCTGATTCCAATATGTTCTAGCTGTTTAAAGAGCACGCCATGATCCACGCAGTCAAATGCCTTTGAGAGGTCAATAAAAAGCCTGGCACAGAGTACTTTATTGGACATATTTGTACAAATCTGTTTAAGGAGATTGAAAGTTGTCAAAGTTGTATTACGGCCTTTGCGGAACCCATACTGATCTTTACTTAATATATTATTTTTATCTCAAAAGCAAATTAACCTATTATATGTATATAACTTTCTCAAATATTTTGACGACCTGAGTGGTTCAATGGTCAACATGCCGGTCTGCCACGCTCTTGCGCTTCGGGTTCGATTTCCGGCCGGACAGAAATTGAAATGATGAATTTTAATTTCTGTTACGGGTCTGGGTGTTCTATGTATAATAAGTATGTATTTAAAAAAAAAAAAGTATTTAAGTAGTATATCAGTTATCTAGCACCCATAGTACAAGCTTTGCTTAGTTTGGGGCTAGATGGCGCTGTGTGAATTTGTCCACGAATATTTATTATTTATTATTATTATTTTAGAGAAACTCGACAAAAGTGCAATTGGTCTATAGTTACTCATGTCGGTTTTTGAGCCTATTTTATGCAATGGTTTAATCATCGCTATTTTGAGGTTATCAGGGAAACAGCCTGACTCAAATGATAAATTAATTATATAGACTAAAGGTTCTACTATATAATCAATGCATGCCTTAATTAATGGCATTGGAATACCGTCATAACCACCAGATTTTTTATTTTTAAAACTTCTTACATATTTTTTCAATTCACATGAATCTACTGGAGTCATAAACATGCTGGAACAGTTTTTGTTCGTGCTAGGTTTGAAGTTATTTTTATGTGCATAGTCACAGGTTTATTAAGGTTAACAAAATAATCATTTGATTTTTGCGCTATGCAAGCTGGGTCCGATATTACTTGATTTCCGTTATTTATATGGTCAATTGTATTTTTAATATTATTTGTTTGTGTCGTATTTTGTTTTATAAGGTTCCATGTGGCTTTACATTTATTATAACTCTTCCTTATATAATTGATGTCAGATATTCTTTTTGAGCATTTTGTGACTGATTTCATCACCGCACAATAATTTTTCTATTTTGTTAGGTAGCTGAGACAACCCTTTCTTTGACTCTCAGTATACATTTAACAGTTTCACAAAAGCATCTTTTCATAGTAGCAAATTTTAACAACCTGTCCCCATCTCTCCTCTCTCGGTTAACTCGGAAGCAATTGGTCCTAGAACACTAGTTCCTAACGAGAAATTATGGTACTCGTCGAGATCTACGGTTTGGGTGACAGCTGTCAAACTCAAATCTGTCATCCGAAATGTAGACCTCAAAGAGTATGTCATTTCTCTTTAAGGACCTGTAGTTTCCGAGTTATAACGGTTTTAAGTTTGACAGCTGTCACCTGAAATACAGATCTCGACGAGTGCTATAATTTTTCTTTAACAACTAGTGTTCTAAGAATCATTGTTTCTGAATTACAACGGTTTCAAGTTCGGCAGCTGGGGTTAGGTTAGTATATTTTGGGGTTAGGTTTGGCCGGTTTCTAATGCTGTCACCAGTGTCAACTCAAAATTGTATGAATTTTTAATACGCGCGCCGACGCAGTTTGCGTCGCCGACGCTACATGCGTCGGCGCGCGCATTAATCATCTTGGCGTTAATGTCCCGATTGTGCTCTCGCGCACGAGGGCCCGGGGTCCGCCTTGACCATGATCCAGGATTTGGCAGGTCAGGTAATTACAGTGGAGCGACTGCCATATGACCTCCATGACCCTTCTACCAGGGAAACCTGACCAGATTGGATCATGGTTACACATCCAGTCACCTGAATGTGCAGGTTTCATCACGATGTTTTCCCTCACCGTAAGAGCATCGGTTAGTATTCAACTAATGTACATAACTCAGAAAATAGTCAGTGGTACATGGCCGGAGCGGGATTCAAACCCCGGACCTCTGGCTTACGAGTCGAATACTCTAACCACTAGGCCACCAACGCTCTCGACACGTCGGTGCGCGCATTATAGGTCGACAACTTAACTAGTATATCGCCTGCGGTATGAGGGGGGCAGAATGGGTGACGTCATGTGACGTTTCGGGGCTGAGCGCGGGGGCGCGGGGCAGGGACGGACAAGGGTGAAGGGACGTTTATAAGTGCGCCCGCGGACTCCGCACAGCGCGGTTGGCTATTTTGCTACGGGCTCTCGGAATAATGCACACGAGGTTAATTTACCGATGATAAATCTCGAGGTGGGAGGAGGCTTGAAAATGATTGTTAAAAAATTCATAGAAGCACAGGGGTTTCCAAATTGTGCGCTGTGGAGAGGAAGGAGGGGCGCTGTGAGGCGCTCCCATCTTCTCGTCTCGAAACTAAACTTAGATGATCATTTGTACATATTACATCATCATCATCATATCAGCCGTAAGATGCCCACTGCTGGGCATAGGCAAAGATCTCCACAAAGGGTATTGCGCCTTCCGCATTCAGCTACACCTGCGATCTTTACCAGATCGTCGGCACACCTAGTGGGAGGCCTATTCACGCTGCGTCTTCCGGTATATGATCGCCACTCGAGAACTTTTCGCTTGCGGATCTCCTCATTCCTAATTAGCCCTAGCCAAGTATAGCCCTTTCCATCGACCTTTGGGCGTCAGTCAGTTTTCTTATAAGGCCCAAAGTGAGCCATAAAATAAATATAAAGAAAAACTTTTTTGCACAGAATTAAAAAAGGAGATTTAGTTTTAAAAGCCATTGGCAAAGATTAGGTTTCTCGTCTCGGGATATTATACTTAATCTTGGGACATATTCGGGCATAATCTCGTGTGCATTATTTTCCCGAGGAACGTCTTCAATTGACGTTTCGCGGAAGAAAATGCTCACTGCCCCGCGTTCAACCATGAAAAATCACCCTCCCACCTACCTCACCTACCGCAGGCGATATACCAGTTAAGTTGTCGACCTATAGAAATTCATACAATTTTGAGTTGACAGCATAACGCAACCTGCGTCTTGCGCTTGCCCAACCTGCGCTTGATATAATCCGCGCCGTATGCTTTAAGTTCCAATAACAAATTATTAAAAAGATAAGTATTATCTAAAATATTTTATGACGTAAATAATGAATAGGAGCGTCGGTGGCCGGAAGGTTAAGGTATCCGACTCATAACCCAGAGGTACCGGGTTCGAATCCCGCTGCGGCCATGTACCAATAACTCTTTTCAGACACATTTTCAGATACATTAGTTGTATACTAACCGATGCTCTGACGGTAAGGGAAAACATCGTGAAGAAACTTGCACATTCTGTCAACTGTATATGTAACCAGGATCTAATCTGGTCAGATTACCCTGGTAGCAGGGTCAAAAAAGTCAGATGGTAGTCGTTCCACTGTAATTACCTGATCTACCAAATCCCGGACCATGTTCAAGGCAACCCCGGGCCCTCCTGCGCGAGAGCGCAACCGAGACATTAACGCCCATTTTTATTGAAACATAATGAATACACGAGATCTGCAAATTCTTAGCCTTATCTACATCAAGAAAAATAACGGATATGAACAGGAACTGATAGTGCTTTGTATCAAAATTTCGATATATTTAGATATATTTCATTCTATCTCGGCAATTACAGCTTTATAAATCTACGTAAACAAATTAATATGGGATACCTATAGGTAATTAATAATGCTCGTCAGAAAAAGGTGATCAATTTGTCAGATTCCTATCTTCGAATATCGAAATTATTGATTGGTAGTGATCCCAGATATGGAGCTTCGGTGGCCGAATGGTTAGAGTATTCGATTCGTAAGCGAGATGTACCGGTTTCGAATCCAACTGCGGTCATATACTAATGACTTTTTTCTGAATTACATAAATTAGTTGAATGCTAACCGATGCTTTTACGGTGAGGGAAAACGTGATGAAACCTGCACGTTCAGGCGACTGAATGTGTAACCATGATCCAATCGGGTCGGGTTCCCCTGGTAGCAGGGTCGTGGAGGTCAGATGGCAGTCGCTCCACTGTAATTGCCTGATCTACCAAGATCCTGGATCATGGTCAAGGCGGACCCCGGGCCTTCGTGCGCGAATTCACAACAGGGACGTTAACGCATAGATATCCCAGATATAGAAATGAGCACTGGCCCATTTAATTTTGTACACAATATTTTTAATGAACAATTTCATAATTAATAAATTTATAGAACAACGCCTTAACAATCAACAATAAAATAACAATAATGATCAATTATGGACTGATTTAACAGTCTCAGGAGCCGATAAGCACTCCGTGACGGTATACTCGTATACATTATGTGTATTTGTACCGGGAATCTATACTTATATGTAGGTACTTATTTTCTATATACCTACCTATATACAGACGCTTTTTCTATATGACGCTCATGGCTTCCCTGTAGGAAAGCGCTGGTGGGCGACGCTACATGCAGCCGCTACCGCCAGTTGCGCTGGAACTGCGGTCTGAGGACTGAGGACCTCAACCGACGGAAATATGAAAGCCTAGCCCAGGATTTCAATGTACATTCGTTTGAAAAACGATGATGTAAAACTTTAATACACGCCACAGGTGACCGGAGACCGCTCGATCGTCGGTCAGAAAATAATTGCTATTTAACAAGGTAACCAGGCAGGTTTAGGCAGCCAGCTTTCTGGGCACAATTCCGGGGGGCAGCCGTGTGGACGACATTTTAAATTTTTAAGGTTTTTATTTAATTTAAAAATGTATCTGGAAAATGGGCAGCACCACAGTAAAGGATCGTTGTCTAATTATAGTCGTTTTTCGAGTGCGTTATTATATTCACTAGGTAATTAGTGATTTCCATATTTGCGTCGTCGAGCGTCGCTGCGTTGTATTATAAGGTACCTATATAAATAAACAACTCCGCAAAAAAATTACGAAGGCGGGGGTGGAGGTACGATTTCTTGCGGAACTTCCGCAGTAACGAAGGCGGAGGTGAAATTCCGTTATAACCCAAATTTTCTGTAAGCTGATTAAGGTATTGTCAGCAAATCCTTCAGCGAATTTTGTTTTATAGCATCAATCGAATAGATATACGCCTTCATCGAAGTGGTAGACTCGGGAACAGGAAAAAGTCAAACGGAGCTATAATACGGCGCTTGGTCGATAAGATTCATGGAGTTCTTGGCTAAATCCCATGCATAATTATGGCTTTGTGTAGTGGTTCATTAACATGATGCATAATCCATGAATTGTCGTTCCACAAATCTGACCGTTTTCGCCGGATTTTTAAATAAAAAGTGCCTATTTATATCAATCGCATTTAGGATTTTTTATTACAATGTAGATACGTTGATGTAACTACTTTGTCAGTTTTCCTTTTAAAAATAGTTAGAATTTTATTAATTAAACAAAAGATGACGTTACTTGCAAGTAATTTTTAATTTAGTGGTAACAATAATGGTTACAGATGCAAGGCATATATAATATGTCACAAAAGGTACTATCAGAACCACTATATTCAACCAATATGTGCTTATTAAATTAAAAATAAAATTTGGAGGCTATACATATGTATCCTAGCTACCATAAAAAGTTATTTTATTTTATAGGACAAAATTCACGAAAGCAATTTGCATTTATTAAATATAAGTAACCCTGGAGAGCGTCGATGGCCTAGTGGTTAAGGGGTCCGACTTAACCACTGGTTGTAGTAGTAACTAGTAGTGATAGTTGATCTCTAACGGATGTTTTACGGCAAGGAAAAACATTGTGATGAATCTGCACATTCAGACGTAACCATGATCGAATCTGGTCAAGTTCCCTCGTTAACAGTATCATAAATTAAAATAATCATCTTGGCGTTAATGTCCCGGTTGTGCTCTCGCGCACGAGGGCCCGGGGTCCGCCTTGACCATGATCCAGGATTCGGCAGGTCAGGTAATTACAGTGGAGCGACTGCCACCTGACCTCCATGACCCTGCTACCAGGGGAACCTGACCAGATTGGATTATGGTTACACATCCAGTCGCCTGAATATGCAGGATGTTTTCCCTCACCGTAAGAGCATCGGTTCGTTTTAAACTAATGTACATAACCATACATAACTCAAAAAACAGTCATTGGTACATGGCCGGAGCGGGATTCGAACCCAGGACCTCTGGCTTACGAGTTGCATACTCAAACCGCGCGGCCCCCGCCGCTCTTATCAGTGTCATGGAGGTAACATGGCAATCGCTCCACTGTTCTGTGAAGTCCTCGATCATCGTCAAGGCGGACCCAGGGCCCTCGCCAAGATGATTATTATAATCCTAGATAGGTGAGGTCAAAAGTGAGTTCTGGGAAAACTCGACGCGAGTATGTGATTAGCGATCGACTAGGTTATCGCTCAAGACTCTACAGTCACTGTACAAGAGATATCCATAAGCTCCTTTTCCTAAAAGTGAGAAGTAATATACCGCTCAGGACGACTTCGTCAAGTTTTAAACTTGTCCATACATTTATGTCCTTGAACTGTACATACACGTGTTCTGTTTTGTGATTGTAAGTATTAATTACCTATATCAATCAATAAAATTTCAAATTAACAGATAATAAAAATGCTAACCAAGAGTAGCTGTTTCGTTAAAGGAAACTAATAATAATTAGTATTCCTAATCTATAATGTTAGCCTGAACCGATAAGATATTAGGTTCTTTAGAGAATTTAGTTTGCTGCATAGCATTCAGTACATTATTGTCAATGAATCATATGTTATAAAGATTCCATTCCGAGTAACTCATTGCCATCAAAATGTCCCGTAATCATCACATATTAAAATTTTATCAGGCTTTCAGTCACTCAGTTCTCGAAGTCATGCAACGCATGATTTATCTTTATTATATCTACTTATATTTTATTGTTACTTTATGATGATTATAGTTTCAAGCAGTATGAGTAGTGTCGAAATTGGGCGACTGATTTACTGATTCACCTTTATCAGTAGATAGTAGTCGTGAATGTACGTACGCAGTTATGAATGTATACTCATAAGTCCAGTAGTAAGTGTATACATTCATTACTGTGTATGTGTTATCTCTAATTTAAAAATGTGTATCTGTAGGTATGAACCTATTGTTACACATTTTTAAATTAGATTAAAGTATTATACTTTAGTTTTAAAGTATAATACTTTAATAAATAGACACACTCTCTCTCTCTGTAGTCGGTCCCTCATGACTGAGAATCTTGGTCTGATGAGCACATCTTCGAGCGCACGAAATACCTCCCTCCGCTCCTATCCATCGCCATCACAAATAAACACACAAATTGCTGTTACTATATTGTGTGCTACTCCAGAATGTCTTTACAAACTTTATCCTTCTAATATTCTCTAGGCGACACTGTGCTGGCTCAGCAACACAACACATACAGCTTATATTGTATTTTTGGAAAAATTAAACTGTATTTATTTATATCTCTTGTATAGGTATAAGTTGATGTGTATGTATGGAGTACGAAATAGATGATTTTCTATTCTACCAATTCTATTCTAGTGCCATATACGCGATAATATATGCAATAAACGGTAAAGTTTTTGGGGATGTTACAAGCAAAGTTGATTTTGATTAAAATTTAAACCTAGCGAGTACCAATAATGAGCAGCGAAGTAGGTTTATAGTAGTTCCTGCGTGATCAAAGTCATCTTCATCCTAGCGGCCAATAGCGGCTTCTACCAGAGTCACCTTTCTTGCTCTATCACCTCCGCTTGGCCCGGTCTTCGGCATCCTCGCATTGTATTTACTTTCGATAATCTATTAAATATTCGATTTCGGTGAATTTGATCTCCATTCAATTGCAACAGAAAGCGCTGTTACGCTTTATTTTGTATGTAGACCATAAATTACTACCTAACGAATATAACTAACTTTATAACATGGAATGTCTCAAGTCACCTTATGCAACTTATAGCATAAAATAAAGATATTCGACATTGCAGTCTACAACCTAACTACCATTGTTGCAGGGACCGAGTGCTTGAGCCCTGTGCACTTTCCGAAGAGGCCTACTTATCCAGCGGGGCGGGTTCGCCGTGCGCAGGTCTCTCGCGGGAGGAGCGCCGGCGCCGCCGCCGGGCCACCCTCAAGTACCGTACAGCCCACGCGACCCGCGAGAGGATCCGAGTGGAAGCCTTCAACGCAGCCTTCGGGTCACTTCGCAGACTCCTCCCAACCCTCCCGCCAGACAAGAAACTCTCCAAAATAGAAATACTCCGACTAGCCATCTGTTACATAGCGTACCTGAATCATGTGCTTGAGGCTTAGGCAAACCTCTATGTTGCATTTTATCCAAAGCGTCGTGGTGTGACATAGTCGAGTTGGGAGATGGAAAAAATAGAATCGCTCAACGTATGGAGAATAAGAAACTGTAGGTTTATTTGTTATGTTGTTGTTTTATTGATTTACTGAAGAGTATTTACTTTAGTTTAAAATATAAATTAGGTTAGTGAGTATTTTATATTTGAGGAAGTCCTTTAAATAATTTAGAACTCTTATTAAACTTAACATTATTATCTAGTCATTGTTTTCAATCTTGAATGTAAGCTTAACTTAAGTACTAGATTGTCTTCCTGATTATAAAAACTTAAATAAAAGACGATTCGTCAGTGGTTAGTTTCAGTATATTTTACAACATATTCTAATGGAATTATTTACAATGTAATCACAAAAATGTCATAAATTATTATTAGATGAGTATAATATAGATATTTAAGTTTACATATAATTTGATTTTATTAATTTATTGTACACAAACTATTTATAGTTACAATACAAATATATCTATATACATATACCTATTACTACATATACCTATTCGCTAATACATATAAAATATATACTAAAAATTAAAAAAGTCGTCCACACTAAATAGATATTGTTTCTTTTATCATTTTGATTTTGCTTTGTTAGACCCTATGTTGTTCAAATAGCTTAAAAGGACTGGGAAGAAAATCATGCCGTGCATAAAACCCAAGATGACAAGACTGAGGAACATTCTGAAGAAGAACACTTCAATGATTTCTGTGTAAGAGAAAGCTAAGACAACGACAGGCAAATTGGTAAATGTGATACCAGTAATGATAGTAGCACCTACGCTTTTTAGGGCATCTGCTACCCTTTCCTCGCGCGGTGCGGTACTAGTGGTAAACGCGTAAGCGAGGTGACTGCAAAACTCGACCGAAATACCAATAGAAACAATTAAATTTACGGTAGATACAGCGTTCAAAGGAATGTTCCAAAGGAACATGATTCCCATCATGTTAATGACAACCATGATGGCCGTGACGATAACAGCGAAAGTGGTCATAAAATTAAATCCAGTCGCGAGGAGGTTCAGGACAAAGGCTCCAACTAGACAGTAAGCGATGGAGGTGAAAGTGTCAATCCACATGGTTAAATACTGTTCGAAGAAAACATAGAACACGGAGTAGGGGAACACCTCTACATCAAGACCGGTATGTCTTTTAATAGCGTTGGTGATATTCTCGCTGATTTCGTAGCCGTATTTAACTGCTGTAATATAGTCTTTGGAAGTGGCGAGGGTGCTGTGGAACGCCATAAAGTTAGAGTCGTGCACCGCAGCGTTTCCGTCGGCGTCGAGGATATAGTTGACGTTGCTGAAGTAGCTGGCCAATCCGCCCTTGTTGCAGATATCGGTAGGGGCATCCCGCAGGAAGAACGGTATGAACCGCTTGAAGGCCTCGGATCCCGGTCGCAACCCGTTCTGCCATTCCGCTCGCTCGATCACGCAGTAAGCGCAGTCCGGCGACGTATCGACACTCGAACAAAAACTGTCATCGGTTGTGTTGTACTTGCAACAAGCACCGAAAACGCTGGACCAGTCGAAGAAATCGTCAATCCATGAATTGGAACTCCTCGATATGTACGTGATGTTGCTATGTTGGGATGCTAAGAATATTTGTGTCGTAAGTGAATCGTCATAACACATCTGGCCGCCACATATGACGTTTTGATGGTAGGGATCGGTGAAGTTCAAACCGCCCTTTAACACAAAGAAAACTGGAGGCCCGATAACCATAAGTTGGTTAACCGATTGCAAATATTTATATACATAAGAGTCGTGTGGCAAAGCCATCTCTTGATCTAAACCTACTTCAATAGAAGGCGTGAAGATGATACTACAACAAAGCATGGCTAAGAAAAATATAACAACAATAAATCTAACCTTCGAATTTAATAAAAATTTTGCATAAGGTGTCATTAGTTTCGTAATGACTCCTTCGTATGGGGTATCAGAATTCAAAGGATCACTATCATCTATAGGTTTCTGTTGAATACAACACAATATATCAAACCTGTTTTCAGATGTACGTTTAAAATCAAGAGCTAGAATAGCGACAACTGTGGTTATTTGAAAAATAAATAAGAATGCTAGTGAGATCGAAGCAAATGCAGAAAACGTTACAACAGCAGGAAAATTGGCGAGACCTCCGATAGCAAAGCAAGTCACTTGCGTAATGGAAGCCACTAGCATAGATGGACCAACACGTTCCATCATTTTTCTAAAGACAAAATCTCTCCGTTTATTAAAACTTAACCCTTCATTGTAATCATCAAAAGTTTTCAATTTAGTTTTTATATCGTGAAGGGTGTTGACCATCAAAAACACATTATCGATTCCAATTGATAACATAAAGAAAGGTATGACGTTGATGGCTAATAAGGTCACAGTAACACCAGCATAGCCCATTGTACCCAATGCACAAAAAATGGCTAACAGCACCATAATCGTACTCGAAATTGCAACCATAATTTTACTTTCTATGAACCAATTTTTGCAATTCTTGGAATTGCCTAGGGCAATAGTAACATAAATAAACATGAGAAGGTAACTTATAGCTATTGGCACAATTTCCGCTACTGACACACGTTGAATTTCGTCTTCGATAGATCGCTCTGCCCCAAAAGACACATCTATAAAATCAGCTTTCCAATTAGCTTCGTAGTCATGCAACAATTCAATGAATTGAGCTTCCCACTCAAGAACAGGTTGAAGATCATCTTCCATTAATTGATTGGCAATAGGAAAATTTATCAATAACGTATCAGCGGTCAATATATCGTCGTCCCACCCACCAAATGTTATATCTGGTTCTGAACCTCCACCCCAATCCGCCATACAATTAAATGAAAGATGGTTATTTATACAGTTTTGTATGTTGTTGAGATACGTATTATTATTAATATTATCTCTATCAGCTCCCAAGTAAATTGACACGGACATGACGACGCATTCGTCTAGGCGTTGTTCGGCACCTCGCATTCGAAGCGGCGCATAACAGACTTGCTCTAAAGTGACATCACCGTTATCCCGACCAATATTTAAAATGGCATCTTCTAGCTTCACCAGCTCTCTTATGGCTTCTATTCTGAATGCTGGCCCGTACGTAATATTATTTACTTCAAAAGGCTCCAACCCTTTCACCTGAAGGAAAACTTGAGCAGCCCGATAAAATGGCCCAAACCTTGAATTAAAGTAGTTCAACTCAGTTCTACTGCGAGAGTTAGGGGCGGACCACAACTCAATAGGATTGGATGTTACATTTAGCTGGAAAAATCCGAAAACCATAGCAAAGACAACCCATGATGTTAGCATTATCATTAGTTGAGGGTGGCCGGCGGACATTACACCAATTTTAGAAAATATGCGTTGGAAAAGCTTTGTTGTTTTATTGACGTCAGATTGAGGCTCTACCTCCGGTTTCGTGTCGCTCATCTCAGCTTTCTTCTTCTTTTTGTACTCTCTTGTTGTTAGAAATATGAAAATAAGTAACGTAAGTACAAATAATGCGATGGAAACTGCGAAGCTGACGCAGTCTACTGACCCGACTGTACACGTTTCGGGTAGGAGGGGCTCCAAGCCGACAGGGCAGGTGATGGTGCAGTCGATGCAGCTGCAGGGCAGATCGCCCTCGGCGGTCTCGTTGCAGGGTGGTGCGCGCGCGTTCATGGAGTCTTCCATGGTAGGCACTCGTAAGAAGTTCACTTGCACAGGCGCCAATGGATTGGTCGACTGGTCACCAGTGAAGCCGAACCAGGCATCCGCGTCACAGACCGGCGCGTTGCCGCACATGAGGTTGATAGCCGGCAGGCCGGTCTGCGGCACTAGAACTCCCGCGCACGAGGCGTGGGCGTCGATCATAAAGTCTTCGTACACCCTGTAGTTTATCTCGTCCACGTATTCGATTCCGTCGGCGGTGAACTCCGTGAACACTTCGACGAACCGCGATTGATCCGGGGAGCAGTTCATTTCGCAGATCTGCCTCGCGAAGTTCCTGGCGCAGGTGGGGCAGCGGCCCAGCACACCGTCCGCAAGTAGCAAGCTGTCAGACATGTCCTGAATCTGTTCGAAGTCACAACACGTCAGGACTTCATTGTCGGGCTTTCTATTGCCATCCTCATCATAGAGTAAGTGTGGGCATCTAGTTTGGATCAGGTTCATGAATTCTTCCGATTCTTCTTGGCTCAGCCCATCGTAGATGGGCAGGGGTTCCCCATCGTAAGGACACGGCTTGTCGAAGGCCCCGACTTGCACGCAGTCGCCGCGCATCACGCACCTAGCCGAGGCCCCGTGGCATAGCAACAATGTTGCTAAACTCAAGAGTAAAGTCTTCATTTTGCACGTTAACATTTCACACAATTTCAATTAAAACTACAAATTACAAATTAAAACATTTTTAAAACTGCACTGAGATCTGCCACTGATTAGCAACCGCACCTCGAGGCGGTTTATAATAAATGAGCGTTATATTTTGAATAACAGGTGTAATTAATCCAAAGTATGATCGATAAATTGTTATCAGAAATTAGCGCAGGTGTCCGATAAAAGTTTTTTTGATTACGACATATCGGATGTTATCTTCGGAGTCAGCGGTCGATGGGAGCTAGTTTAGCTTTGTAAGTACGGTGCTCAGGTGCGGATGCGTCGTGGCGACAGGGTCCCCCGGGAGCCCGGCCAGTCCTCCCTCCCTACCCTTCGCCGTCCCGATCCATACATTTCTTATGAGGCAATAATACTTTGAACACAAGTCCCTGTCGTCGATAGCTACTGAATCGGAATTATTTAACACTACAACTCCTTAACATGTTTTATTAGCGCTTACATTTGAATTAAAATTTGTCGTCACATTGTTCTCTTCGATCCATGTCGCCCCATATTACATATTTGGAGCGAGCGTTAACTTATATTTTCAAGAGAAAATATAAGTTAACGCTCGCTTTTTTTTTAGTACACAATTTCATTTAAACGACCCCATGTTACAATTAAGCGACCAATAATGTGTTAAGACCAAGTTAAGAACATTTAGATTTAATTACCATCCACCAGTTCTGCTTCCTCTTCACGGTGGCATAAGGAGAAAATAAAAATACTTAAATAGATAGCTGCCAAAGTTGTGTTCTATCAGTGGATTTGGAGACAGGCCTTAATTACGCTTTTATCAGTTAATAATTGCCATAAAACATATTATTAGTCACATGAATAGGTATGAGGTAAGAACTTGTCTACTTAATTAAAGTATTTTCTCTACGTAGCACAATCATTGTCGAAGTATGTAATTATTCACCATTATCACCGGGAAACCGACTTCTGGTATACACCACACAGATTCCAAAATTCGTCCCCATATGGAGTACCTACTACAACCACTTCCATATTACTCCACAGTTTGATGCCACCATTACTTTTTCGCGCCTTCCGAAGATGGGATAAAATCCATCGACATAACCTGGATATATCCAACTAACGTTCATGGATCGGGGGATTTTTACCATGCACGTGGAAGAGGAGAAACGGTCCCCTCAAGTCTTCTCAATGCACTACAAGAAAGATATAGAGAGTACAAATTGGGGTTCCCATAGTACTCTCTTCTGTCAACGCGACCCTCAGACATATTAATTAAACCACTTTTTAACCGATTTTAAAAAAGGAGGGGGTTCTCAATTCGTCGGAATCGTATCTTTTTATGTATGGTCCTCGATTATTCGATGACGCCTGGATCGATTTGGAAAATGATTTTATGTTTGAAAGGGTATATTTCCCAGGTGGTCTCATGATCATCAGGTCAGGATCTGTTGATGGGATCCTGTAGAAATTGAGAGCAACCCTCGAAAATTGTAGGCGCGGAGGGTGTTTGTTACGTTATCATATCTTACACAGGTGTTCGGTTCAGAATGAAGAAGCCACAGAACTCTCTAACGATTAGGAGTAAGAGGATAGTACTGCAATTTGTTGACAGGAAATACTCTGCAGTATCTATGGGTAAAATGATGCTTAAAAGGTATCAAAGCTATAAAAAAAAAATTAAGAATAAAAAATTTGTAATACAAAAGTAAATCCGACATCAAATTAAAAAAAATTAAAAATTAAGCTTTTTATCATACAATACGAGTAAGTTAGATATCATTATTTTTGGAGTCGGCTTTTTATATTAATTTTTTTATCGGATTACGGGCGGAAATTTGTATAATTCAAACGGCATGTCTACAGGTATATCTGCTCCCGCAGATGCCCTAAAGGACAATGACCACTGCCCATCAGGTAGATGGTTTTTCCATATACGCAACTGGGCAACAAAAAACTACAAAGCAGAAACATTTCATCGACATATGACAAAACAAATTACCTATTAGAAATCAATGAGCAAAAACATTGGTTGCAACGCTTAGGGGCTGTTCACAAGGGTGATGGCTTTCGACTGACTAGCCGTTGACAGCACACGTGTTGGTGTTAGATCGATCACCAGCAAATGGCCGACTAGGGAAATCAGGAGGCCATCCGCTGATTCGCTCTAGGGTTTGGACTCTACAATCCAGTAGAGCCGATGCTCTACTATGAGAACTAGATCGCTGCGAATTATGGGGTAAATACATTTGTATTTGTATGTGTATGTGGACGAGCGAGAGTACAACCGAGATTGACGTCAAGATTATGTCTATGATGGCTAAGAGTCTACATAAACCAGGAATACAAAAAATTATATGTACCCGATAGGTACATATACACAGAATTGAAATTATAAACTCATGATTCTTGTATATTGCCTTGTAATGTGTGTTGTTTACTCTTGTTGTAGGCATGCTTCTCCTTCTTACACAAAATAAAACACTTTCGTTTAAAATTAATGGACGCTCGTTCTACCTACTCCCTTAAAGTTAACACTATTAAAAATAATTATAAGAAAGTATAATTGACAATACTTAGATTACAAAAGAATGTGTTTCTATAAGCTATACGTAGGTACCTAATACAGTCTTGCGAAATGACCTATGTAATTATGATTGGCACAGATTTAAACTACCGAATGGAAAAAAAAACAACTCTAGACTTCGTAAATAAAAAAATTATATTCTAGACCTCGTAGTACCGCACCACAGCACAATTTATATGTAATTGATACGAGTAGAACGGGGATTAGGGAGGGTGGGCGCGACCAAACTGGATTCCCACACTGTAATGGAAATTAGCTTATTGCTGGCAAGTGGCGTGGCGAATTGGGTGAGGCGCCCCTTGTAACTAACGGCAAGTTGAGGATCATTGTAGAGAAAATTATAAAACAATAAATGAATTATCCATGGAATTGAACCTAATGAAATACCAATGGAATAATACTTTCAAATATTGAAAGCAAATTATAATGTGTTTAATTAAACACCTTAATTACGATAAAATACCTTTTTCTACGGTGGCAACAGCGCGGTTGGCCCAGCTGGCTCCGCTCTAAGATACGTTGGATACTGTGACAGGGCAGTAGCTCGTCTACGAGATAGCAAAATCGCAAAGTCAAACCAGTTTAGATGTGAAAAAGTTTGTTGCCATATAAGTGTGCAAAGTGCAAACTCTATTAAAGACTGTTGGTGCTGTCATTACAAAGAACTGTCCAACAAAGCCATCAACCACGTGCCACAGCTTCCTGCAAACCTTGGGTTGATAAGCCCGATTACCTCTGACGAGGTGGATCTCTGGCCCGTATGAAGAAGGGAAAAGCTATTGGTCATAACATAATATTTGAAACCTGGAACACAATTGGATGCCCCGGAGTACTCCTGCTCACTGAACTATTCAACAGAATCGTAGCTACGGGGCTTATACCTAACTCGTAAATATTATTACGGCAATCTATAAAGGAAAGGACAGTGTGCATGAGTGCGACAATTATCGAGGTATCAAATTTATGAGCCATACAATGAAGCTATTCGAATGGATTATAGACCAGAGACTACGCTGGGAATGCTCTTTGTCGGAGTATTAATACGGCTTCAAGCCGGTCTGAAGTACCGTGCATCTAGCCTTTGCCCTTATGGTCCTTCAGGAACCCCATTGTAGCAGAAATTAACCTCTGGATTTCTTATTTCTCGATCTGCAGTTCGACATTGTCCCTCGAGCGGGCAGGAGGTAATCTGTGGGCTCTGAGATCCTGATTTGAATACTGTGCCTGCGGCGTACATAGGACGCCAACATTGAAGCCGTTGTCAAAACTACCGTATACCATACTGATCCCTTTCCTTCCTAAAGATCTATGAGTTTTGATGGAGGTATGCGATAGATGTTTGTTTGGCGGCCGAAATAGGTTTGGCGGAGTCTTACCTCAAGTAACATATTATATGTTTTATAAACGTATAAAAGTATTTTATGTTAAATAAATAATAATTATTAGTAAAAAAATAGATGGATAGACAAAAAGTTTATTCCAATACACAACATATACAATTTACGAAACTTAATAATATCATTATATAGGTATACTAGTGGACCCGGCGCGACTTCGTTCGCGGACACCTGCTTTACCCCTACTTACCCTTTTTTCTTGCTTATAAACCTTCCTCGTGAATCGCTCTATGTATTGTTGAAAACCGCATCAAAATCCGTTGCGTAGTTTCAAAGATTTAAGCATACAAAGGGACATAGGGACAGAGAAAGCGACTTTGTTTTATACTATGTAGTGATATATAGGTATACTAGTGGACCCGGCGCGACTTCGTTCGCGGACACCTGCTTTACCCCTACTTACCCTTTTTTCTTGCTTATAAACCTTCCTCGTGAATCGCTCTATGTATTGTTGAAAACCGCATCAAAATCCGTTGCGTAGTTTCAAAGATTTAAGCATACAAAGGGACATAGGGACAGAGAAAGCGACTTTGTTTTATACTATGTAGTGATATATAGGTATACTAGTGGACCCGGCGCGACTTCGTTCGCGGACACCTGCTTTACCCCTACTTACCCTTTTTTCTTGCTTATAAACCTTCCTCGTGAATCGCTCTATGTATTGTTGAAAACCGCATCAAAATCCGTTGCGTAGTTTCAAAGATTTAAGCATACAAAGGGACATAGGGACAGAGAAAGCGACTTTGTTTTATACTATGTAGTGATGACTACTATAAAGATACCTACGTTTCAGACTAATTTCAGCTTTTGGATGGAGGAGTCGCCATCTGTTTCGTCTATAGGAACTAGTTAACATGCTCAAACCCTCCACCACTGAGGATGATTCTTAAGTTACACTCACGGAGTACTACTATTGCACGCTAGAGGTAAATATTCAATAGTACAACGCTAGTAGTTCAGATGGCTCTGCGGCTCTGCCAGTTTCTATGACGATAACGCTACTCGCCGTAAGATGGCGCTACTAGTTCAAAATATTTACATTAGCTATAGAGTATATTTTTTTCTGATGCTATGGAAAAGCAATTAGCTATAATAGTAAAGGACTCGTGTACAATAGGTAATCGGTTTACGTATATTACACAAAATGACGTTATCGCTGTCACCGTAATCCGTTATCTGATTCACATAGTGAACGCATAACGAAAGCGTCAAAGTTAGGCAAAGCGGAGTGGAATAAACCCAGATTGTATTTTGCGGTAGCAGATATTACCGACAATAGAGCTCTTTACATCGCCGTAAAGAGACAACGATCGATATTAATCGATAATTAACGATTATGAGTTGTGCAGAAATTAGGTTATTGGTGAAGATATAATTATTTATAATGAATTATGTACTTACATAATAGGTGATCATAAATTATAAATTTATTTCTCTATGTAGAGTCATTTAAAAATGTAGAGTTACAATGCCACGCTAGAAAATGTCCTAAAACGTAAATAAGTAGGTACACAAACCAGCACCGTTGCACGTAGGTAGAGGCAGAATTTCAATGCGTTTTATTACCGTAGAGAGATTTTACGACTTATTAATCTGAAAAATATCCGTGGAATGGTATTTTGGACGTCAAAGCTGATCAATGACTTGGCACGGTTCCCTCTTTTACAAATCATCAGATGGTATCTTGACGCGTATTAGATACGAAATGCTAGGGCAGGAAATCATAACTGCTGCATTACTATTCTGTCTAAGTTTCTTTCCTTTTTTTTGGCAATTGTAAACGAATTTATAAAGAAGTCGAGTCCGCCTTTACCGAACGGAAGGAAGTTTTTCGTTTGAGATATTTTTGTGATCGGCATTGGCATTGAAACTACGTACTGTATTGTATGTAGATAGGATAGGTTTTTTTTCAAATAACTGTATTATTATTCAATGATATCGAACTCTACAAATGTAGAGTGGGTAACAAATTTAAATTTATTTTCTCCTACAATGCATATTAAATCAAAGAAATAAGTTTGCATGATATGTTTTTCTCTGACAAACACTGGCGGACGTGTGAACTCTCCCGGGAGTATAGAGCTGCCGGAGTAGAGACGGGATAAACAAGGTCTGTGCCAAACGCCGGTGCTAAAGAATTAGCCACCGTTCGCTTTGTAGTACGGGAGACGATAAAATTTAGCTAAAAATAAATGTTTAGTACTAAGACTAATTTTTCCCTACATAAGTAATTACTTATTATCGTCTCCCGTACTACAAAGCGAACGGTGGCTAATTCTTTAGCACCGGCGTTACATTTTTAAACGACTCTTCATGATTACCAATGGGTAATCATGAAGAGTCATTTAAAAATGTACATTTAAATAGAGAATGTATCGTAATTATAACTAATACGTGGTAATATCACGTTTACTTAATCCTTGCATTCATTTTGTGTATCAAAATAAAAATAGACCATCGCATTCCGTCTATCTACACCGTACGATGTAGAGTGAGTACAGATAGAAAGTCGTACCGCATTTAAAAGTGGTAAAGAAACAAATCCAAAGCCAGATTCCCGAGCGTGTAATTTTAAAGCGCGTCTCGCCGTCGCCTGTGACGTGACCTCACAATGTCATGATTATTTTGGTTAAGTAAGACGCCACGGGAACATCGTCACGACACGATACGACACAACACGCGAAACTCTACCGTTCTGGCCAACTAATTCTTATTTGGTCTTGAGTCTGAAACTCTACAATTCTGGCTGACTAATTCATAGACATAGACAGTTCTTTATTCAGATCCCCATTGCATTCCCATTATTTCTTATTTGGTCTTGAGAGTGTGACACTCTACAATTCTGACCAACAAATTCTTATTTGGTATTGAGTCTGAAACTCTACAATTCTAGCCAAGTTCTTAATTGGTCTTGAGTCTCTGAAACTCCACAATTCTGGCCAACTGATTCTTATTTAGTCTTGAGTCTGAAACTCTACAAGTGTGGCCAACCAATTGTCATTTGATCTTGATAGTCTAAAATTAGGAATTAGAGTTAAGCTAAATTGTTTTTGCAGCCTTTTAGGTGGTAGGTGACCTTGCAATGTGCGTCAATATTTATTTATAAATTTACCAGTTTTTGCACGAGACTTCGTTATAAGTTTTAGGTACTAAACACCAACGTAGATATAACTCTATACAGTTTTAAATTAATAAATATGTATGTCTAAGAAAGCTTTATCACTTGTACGCAGATAAATGCGACGTAGTTCCTTAATTGAAAGCAATTTCTTAAGGTACTGGTACAATAAAAAAATTAAAAACAAATCTATTACATGGAGAGTATCGTTTATTTCATTCTAAATTGAGAAATACTTATCGTTCGCACGTCGCAAACCCACATAAAGGACGCATGTGTTTATAAACATTTCTGAAAATATTTATTCGTATATCTACACTGTGCGTTAGCTGGTGTGAGACTCGCCTTATAATTTCGAAGAATATTTACCGGCATCTGAAGAAACTAGAAAGTTAATTAAGTTGGTATGCCTAAGCAATATCGCCGCTTAAATCGAAATCAAGGAGGCTATGTTAACGTATGTTTTAATTATTTCTCGTGATAAAATTCTTTAGGTACGGTACCTACTGAAGCCGAAATCATAAATTGGATTCGAATTAAATGGAAAGCCGAATGCTATGAATATAACCTCGATTACTTAAAAACATAACCTTAACTGATATACATATCTTCTTTAAAATTATGGATTTAAAAATTATATAGCGATAGTTACCTATACTTACCCAATTATGGACATTACATCTGTACAGTACCTAACCTATACCAATATTATAAAAATGATTCTTCTATCACGAATATAACGTGCAAATCAACGTACGTATACCAACTTAGGTACCTATTTCTTTGGCCGCTGCGCCACGCAGGAAAACAGCATCGAGCGTCACTTGCCAATTTAGGCCAATTTATTATTGTTGCTTCTCTAATTCCACAAAGAGCAATAAAGAACAAACTCCATACAACCCATATCTGGATACCGACTAGTATTACCTAGAACCAACCGCCCCCCCTCGGCGACAAAAGACACGCGTGGAAAGTTCGCGAAAAAGTTGCTTCTTGCGTTAAAATGCATTTGTTTATTTTCAAAGTTATCTGTATTATCAGTCGTTCACCTCGACCGCACGTGGCCGTAGTAACCTGTAGTATTTTGTTGGGTTTGAAGCTGTAGCTCTGAACCAAGAAAACAAAATTTGCTCCATTCAAGCTCTAGAGAAAGACAGCTAACGAAAATCATTTGGCCGACGACCGAGAAGTATACATAGCACAGAGCTATCGGTAAAATAGAACGTTAAGTTACCCACAGTGAGAGAGAGGGATTTATGCATAGAGCAGTGTGTTGAAGCAGTCCGGACCGGTTAGGTCAGAGCGCCTGCGTTGATTTCGTGCGAGCGAGAGGCACTTATGATGAGTCACGAATGCGAGAACGGCAAAACCGAAGGTTGCATGTTTTAGCGTGGAAATTTCCACTGCAGACAATGAAACTTGAACGTGCGGGGAGAGTAGAGCCGTTAAAGGTAGCAACTCATCGACAGAAATAATTATGCACATTTAGAATTTCTATTAAAAATATTCAAAATATGAATGATTTATTATGAAAACACACTCGAAAATATTTTTACTGTCGAATTTTTTTTAAATTTAATTCGGAAGTCTACCTGATGGAAAGTATAGATAGGGGATAAGGATGTTTACAGAAATCGACGCTCTATCCACCATACACCATACATAGACATCAACGCGCTTACTTGTAAACTGCCACCGATATGATTGATAAACCTTGATAAAAATATATAAATAAATAAATTAAATCGTTTATTACACCTATCTCACACATGTCACAGTACATTTGGGCATAATACAGCATACAAGAAACAATGAGAAAGGGACAACGCTATCATTACTTTGTTACCTGTGCTATGTGGCGACGTGCAACAGGGCCACACTCAGCATAAGCCACGGCTAACGCCATGGCAGTTTTCGGTATGCCCCTCAGTGAAGCACGGACGTACGTGGTTTCATATGCCAGTAACAAATGAAAATAAAAACAAAAATACTTATCTACAAAATACATTATCTAATTAAAGACATTAACGGTCTATACTCCAATATAATGCCATTTCGTATGTATTTCGCTAAAGTATAGCAAACATCACACCGCGATATTAAAAAAAATAATGCAGTAACCAACAAACAGCTACAAAAGACATAAACGCGCACGTAGTGGGGATCGATTTAATTTTTTTCCATTGTTATCTTACTAGTGACCCCTGGTGACGAAGATTAGCGCTTCTTCTACCGCCAAAGGCCTTGTTCCGGTGCGAAGTCTTCATGGGGTATGTGGCCTACGTTTCAGCATTCCGTACAAGTGTCGTGCTCTTTACCACCAGACAGGTTTGCTCCACCTTTAAAAGAGTGTTGGTGGCCGAGCGGTTAGAGTATCCGACTCGTAATCCAGAGGTCCCGAATTCGAATGCCGCTCCGGCCATATACCAATGACTGTTTTCTGAGTTATGAACATTGAATACTAACCGATGCTCTTACGGTGAGGGCAACATCGTGATGAAACCTGCACATTCAGGCGATGTGTAACCATGATCCAATCTGGTCAGGTTCCCCTGATAGCAGGGTCATGGAGGTCAGATGGCAGTCGCTCCACTGTAATTACCTGACCTGCCAACTCCTGTATCATGGTCAAGGCGGACCCCAGGCCCTCTTGCGCGAGAGCACAACCGGGACATTAACGTCAAGATGATGAGGGTTGCTATACCGTAGATTGGATTTATACTTTTTAACATGGGGGTCGCTACTGCTCACTTCCGAGGGTACCCTTGATACCCCACTAGGGAGCCCTGGGTGGTACCATACGAGTAGTAAACTTCCGGTAATAGGCTTTAGCAAGTGACAGCATCGGTGCTCACATGACGTAATTGAAATGCGCAACCAAGTAACTGCTAAAAGCATCAACAAGCCAAAAATATAAACTTTCATAACTATAATCGAGCATCGCCTCGATCAATTACCGAGGCAGGAAAACAACTCTACTACGTTCTGAAAGCTGTTAGCTTGTTTTTTAATCATAAACTATCGATATTTTTATCATGGTCGATGCCCCAACGACCTCGAGGCACACCTCTAGCGGCGCGCTCGTCCGTCTGGCCGTCTACACCTTGCATAATTCCTCGTTAACGGTCTTATTGAGCACGCTGTCGAATACACTGCACTCGGAAATCGACCTTACACCAACCTCACAAAGCTCACATTTATTCGACAAATAATTTGTGGAAAAAATAATTCCAATAATCGCCGCTAAAAATATTCCACTGTGTCCACCGATGTTTAGGGTAAAACGTTGTAACCCTACT
This sequence comes from Blastobasis lacticolella, assembly GCA_905147135.1. Lineage (NCBI taxonomy): Eukaryota > Metazoa > Arthropoda > Insecta > Lepidoptera > Blastobasidae > Blastobasis > Blastobasis lacticolella. Next base: position 9,389,678 of record LR990044.1, read on the forward strand.
ATATTATTAATATTACAGGAAATTACTGTAATAATGTTATTGTAGCGATGTCGTCCAACCCATATTATAAGTACTGTATTATTCTATAACAAACCAAATATGCAGATAGTAATCACAACCCAAATGACATAAAATAGCAATGGCACCTAGTCAGAGTGCATAGGTAAGTATACAAGATTTATTGGCTGATTTATAAGATTTTTTCAATCTTTTTAAGATGAGACATGGATCTTTTATTTAGAACACTAGCCATTAAACCTAAATATATTTTATTCCTTTAGTTCAAGTGAAAATCCACAATAGTTGACAACGATTTCACAATAAGCAGTTTTCCAAGTTGTATTTATAGCATTCCTAAGCTCTCACTAGATGGCGCAGTTGACAGTTTTGGTAACAAATAAAAAAGACAGGATTATAAACATAATAAAAAACATGATTATTATTTATCAAGTTGAAGGCCGGGTTGTGTAGTTGTTGAAATTCTGCCTATTTTTTTTTGCGTATATGCAATAGAAGATTTGTAGAGAATAAATAGAGATGAGAAATTCTTAGCAAACAGGTAAATTAAATGAACTCTAAATATTTTACGAAGTTTATATTAAACTAAATAGCTGTACTAAAATGAAATAAGAATTTTATAATTTTAAATCTTACCAAGTTGAGAGCGCCATCTCTTGATGATCGTTGATATTATTTGACAGAACCTACTGGAAAACTGCTCAAACTGCTCACTATGCTTTCGAAGATTTCAGGAGGTAGTAAAAGTTTTTACAGAAAACATGGTACTTGCGAAGCGAACAAGCAAAGATAAAGTCCGGAAGTAGGAAATAAAATTTCGTAATCTGGGATTTATCAAGATTACCAACACAGCAAGAGGTTTATAATTATTTCCCTTGATGATAATTTCAATACTTTCTCAGTTTCAGCACTATTAATATTCGCAATGATTTCAAAAGGACGCCTAGTAATATGTAACGCGACATAGTACTTGCCACCCGCCTCATTTTCAGCATTTCTTTACTACAATATGCATGTATTATAGATATATTAACATTCCAGGGGAAATTAACTGATGGTGAAAACCGCATCAAAATCTTTTGCGCGGTTTAGGCGAAGTGAGTGAAAATTCGACATAAACAAAGAGAAATGAGGCTGTCAGGATAGTTCTATTGTACAGAAATTTTTTGACAAATCGTATAATTATTTTATGGATTACTGTTAGGAGACCAACAGGCTTTAAATTTTTGTATAGTGTTTGTGTCTCATTATGTGTTTTTTTTGTGCAATGAACAGTTAAATTATAGTTCCGACCCTAGTTCCGTTCTTATTTCAACTTTCATTTGCTCGAATTTAGCCGATTGAATTTACCCAAATGTAATTTACCCATAAGGAAAAAATATATCAAACATAGGAGCGACTATTTTAATTTACCAATTATTATTTTGATTACACAACGTTGCGTACTCTACCAACATCAAAAAATACCAGTACCCAAAATTACCAATTCAATGTTCTATTCATATGTATGAGTCCTTGGTTCTTTTACAAAAGTTGCGCAATACAAAGCCGCATGGAGTTGAATCGCGTCCCCGTAGACCCTTCCAGAACAAGCAATTGATTCAATCATACCGCTCGTTTGAAGCCAGGGACATGAAAACAAGAAATAAACTGGTTGACATCAACCTTTTGACAGCGTACAATACGCCTTTGCTAATTTGTTTTTATTTCTCTGTTAGAGATTCCTTTAGATTAGGTAGGTAGATAATCTACCCAATCTTAAGGTACCTACTGCCTACTAGTTATAGATTACAAATATTTAAATCGATTGAAATCTCTGGGATTTAGATTAATACTACATATATACGTGCGTACAAACTTTATCATATTGTTAACAATAAATAAGGTACCTACATCGTACTAATGTTTATTTCCGCAAATGTTATGTATTATTAATCAAAACTAGCCTTTGTCCGCGACTTCGTCCGCGTGGAAATCGCTTTAAGGGCAGTTTATCTTTTTTTCCGAGCGACTATTTTAAATAACCTCCATAATGTATGAAAGCTAGTACTACGGAGAGGTCAAGCTGTATATCTGGATCTGCCCAATCGAATTAGACGAAATATGGCCTAGATTTTAAGTTAGACCCCAAACTACCAAACTGTGAAAACCTGATCAAAATCCATTCAGCGCCATTTCCACATTTATTAGTACTTAGTTTAGCTGGTCTCTACATCAGGTGTTAAAGATTCCAAAATCGATTATACTCTTTATGTTGCCCAGGCTTAATAAATATATAACAAGAAAAGTTCCATTCAAATCCGTGCAGTAGTTCCGGAGATTAGCAAGTACAAACAGACTAACATAAATATAAAAATTCTTCTATTACAATTTTTTCATCGGCGTTATTTTATGTTGTAAAAATATTCAATGTGCAGACACACTTTTTTTACTGTCTTATTATATGTACCGATAGTTATCAAAGACCCATTACCTCACCCACATCTCCTGTTACTTTAATTAACGATAAAAATAATCAAGTCCAAACTCCAAAAAAATCACTCCTGACGAGGGTAGTGACCTTGGAGTTAGGTCATTATCATTTTGAAATAAGTAGGTAATGTTTGAGATAAGGAAAGATTTTAGACGCAAAGGACCGGTTGAAACATGACATATATCAAATTATTAATAATAATCTATACATAGTATAAATAAAGTCGCTTCCCGCCGTCTGTCCCTATGTATCTATGTACGCTTAGATCCTTTAAACTAGATACGCAACAGATTTTAATGCGGATTTCAACAATATAATGGTTTATAAAGGTGCAGAGGAAAGTTAGTAGGGGTGGTAGTGTGTAGGGGTAAAGTAGATGTACGCGAACGAAGTCGCGCCAGTTCCACTAGTTAGTAATAAAATAATAACCGGGTCTGATCGTGATCCTTATGTAACGATCACCCTCTCATAGAGCAAACAAACTCTCATACATTCACACACACACACTCATCCATACTGAAACCTAAGCTCTATCACTACTGCTACTAAACCGTAAGACTGAAAAACCTACTTCCGACGTTTTGAAACTAATTAAGGCCATTTGTGATCGTCTATGAAACTCTACGTTATGATGATAGTAACCCCGATGCTTTTAGAGTGAGAAGTATAAACAGGTATGAAATTATATAGTTAAATAGATACAAGAGATAATTGGACTAGAGATTAAATTGCTAAGAGTTTGGTAGCTAAATTTGAAATCAGATTAATTTATTAGGTCTAAGGGAAACAAACAGGGCCCCCCTCATTTGAGGAGGGGTAAGCTGCTCCAAAGCCAGATGACTGACTCCAGCATGAACTTCGCTACTCGTAGCCCATGCTTCACTCCGCAGCTTACTATATGAGTCAACCAGAGACATCCTCATCCTACCCTGATATTTTAATTAAGAGAGGGCACAAGATCCTAGGTCTTTGTCAAGTCAATTAGTATTTCGTAATATATCTTGTAAGAGGGCACAACAACAACAACAACCAATGCCTGTGGATCATATCCAGATAATAATTGTAGGTGTGATTAAGTCGATAAAGCATGTAGCTTCCTCCAGGTCTCTCCACATCTTCTTGTTGTAGATACGTATATCATGTACCAGAGCTTACTCGTGAGCATAATGACAAGTCTCAGGATACACCACAGGTTGACTCAAACGCATATGCAGGGTCCAATAGACTCGACGATGTAGATTTGGAAACCCCAAAGGCATACAAAGGCGGACTTCAACAGTGTTCCTTCGACAACAATAAAGGGCCCGAATTCAGCAGCACAGATATAGGTAGAATAGTATAGAATCGGCAGTTAGCCCTGGAGAGAGTGCTCCATACACAAATGCAGATTATGCATAATAAAGTCTTCAGGTTGTAATATTTTCTTCAAAATCCAGTGATGGATAAGTTCCAGAGAACCATGGTGTTGTTTCAAATGGCTTAAGCCACAATATTTTAGTAATAATTAAAGGGAAAGAGATAAAGTCCCATAGGTCAGTCCGTAAGGTAGTGCAGGTATATATTAGGCTACCACCGCTCCGGAAATGGAACCTACATGTGAGGAACGAAGCGGCCAGCTTCTCACACAGCCAAACATCTCACGGGTACTAAACTCAATCCTTGATATAATGTAAAGATAGCAGGCGAACAGGATCATGATTTCAATTGGTAGTCCCAAATGCATTTGATGTATAACAACAAGTTCTTCATATAATTCTCAAGTTCTCTTCAAGTTATAAAAAAATAATTAATATTATCTTGATCAACTGGTGATTGAGGCCTGTAACTTCAGGTAGTCTCAAATAAATATTTTCAGATGCTGGACTCCAATTGGTAAAGGCAAGTAGCTCCAAAGTTTATTTCTTGTTATAGAATATTATTGATGTTGCAACTGTATCAGGGGTCTGTATACTGTTGAATCATCCAGTTAAGTAAGTAACAATGAACTTTAACTAATTGTGGTCCTATGCAATCCCCACGTACAGATTTGGTCGTATCAAAGACGTCCCATCAGCTCACCACTTAGTACTAGAAAGATTTTGCAAAGTTCATGGGATTCAGACAGACTAACTGCTATCTCGTTATATCGGAAGCAAGCTTCCTCAACATCGAAGCAACAATCAAGCAGACCGAAAACTGTACAATGCTACTCTCCTCCTTAGCACCGAATTAACAGCGCGGTTTTCGCACATGCATTAGGTTTAAATAGGTCAGCTGCTATCCAGATGTCTCGAGACCGAAATCTATTAACAACGCGATAACACCAACTCATCTAAAGATTGACTGGCGCGGACTCCCATTCTGCTAATTCATTTTAGAACCTTTTCGCACATGCATTAGGTTTAGATTGGCCAGCTGCTATCCAGATGTCTCAAGACCGAAATCTATTAAAATCGCGATAACACCAACTCATCTAAAGATTGACTGGCGCGGACTGAGCTCTAAGATGGAAATTTATTTTAGGGCGTTTTCGCACATGCCTTAGATTCAGATTGGCTAGCTGCTATAATGTTATTTCAAGATCGGGATCTCTCCACATCACCATAACACCAACTCACCCAAAAATGGTCTGGCGCGGACTCCCCCCTAAGATGCTGGTGTTCCAACAGGACCCCAATCATAAAACCCGATCTGTCACGTATGCTACCCAGAAGAAGTATACTAAATAATATTTTATCAAAAACATGTTCCGTGCCATCTCTACCATATATCTTAAAGTACTATCCACGGTCTAAAGATACTAAGTAAATATTTTAGACTTAAAATCCAAATTACAATGCTTAAAGAAGTCATCCCACTTCCAAAGTAATATAATCCAAGCAGCCCTAAAAGTTCCAAATGCTACTAAAAACCACGCTCATACTAATACTGACACACACTCATACACACTAACATACACACTAACACCATCTATACTATAGACCAAAAGTGCACGCTCTGTCTTTCACATGTACATACTGATTTGACTATTAAATAATCTATAACATTAATTTCTCGCCCCTAAACCCGTTCATACAAGAGAATCTTCAGAATATCAAACAGAAGCCATCTATCGCGTTATTTTAGACAATTAAGTAAAAACCAATTTAAGGTTGAAATACGTAATAAGCAATTATAAATAACCGTATTAAGTGTGGCGCGGCTACAATTTCCGTAAATAAAATATGAATGATAAAAAAAACATTTTTATAAGTTCAAGTATCCCGCTCGGAGGATCGAACCCGGGACCCTCGGTCGACTTCGCTGTAAAACCGAACGCTCGCTACGATAGACTACTTTAGCCGTTGAAGACGCGGCGAAATAAGCGATTACTTTTAGGTAGTTGACGGATACCATAAAATATTCTGAATCTAGCTGGCTACACAATAAATTCATATTTCTATTGTAAGATTTTTACCTTATTAGAGAAATAATAGTTATAAATAAAAGGATAATAAAAAAGCAATTTTAAAAGTTAAGATGTCCCTATCTGAGGATCGAACCCGGGACTTTCGGTTGACTTCGCTGTAAAATCGAACGCTCGCTACGATAGGCTACTGAAGCTGTTGAAGACGCGGCGAAATAAGCGATTACTTTTAGGTAGTTGACGGATACCATAAAATATTTTGAATCTAGCTGGTTTCACAAAAAATCCATATTTCCATTAAAAGGGTTTTACCTTATTAAGGAAATAACAGTTTTCCCGACATTAACGATCGCGCAACAAACTTCACCGATACTCTTTGTATATATCAAACATTAACCCTCTACCCGCATTTCAGTCAATGGTATCACTATGGCTAAGGTTCTATTAAATGTCGGTACGCCGATATAGACTATTACTATTGCTTCGCGTGTCCGAATATGTCTGCATGGTTGTTACTAGTAGTGATTATAAAACTGAGTCTTATAACCTGCGGGTTTCAACGCTACTTGAGAAGAGATGTTACGTTACGCTAGGACAATAACTTTACGTATGCAACTAATGACAAAGCTATTTATATACTAGACAGAATTCTGGTTTATTTGTAAATACATTATAGTAATATACAATTTGAATAGAAAACTGGCACTCGTTGATGTCTTTTGTATGATAGCGGGTTTCGTATGTAATAGACATCAACGCGTCGACTTTTGTAGTTGCAATTTAATAATTACTTTTCACTCACGACACATCTAACGTGTTTTATTACGAATTTTGTTGACCTAGAACATACCTATACAGCGATGGATATAACCTAAGCTTTGAATGTAATAACTTCTACCACACCTCTTCCGTATTACGCCCCTAGATAACCTTCGTCTTATAAAATATTGATTCCGATACTTATATTCACTTGTTTTGTTAAAACCTATTGTTTGGGGATTTTCCACAATGTGGGACAAATCACGGTATCGAAATAAGTTAGCTAACGCAAACTAGCCCCTACAGCAATTTCGTATTATTTTTCCGATTTAGAGATTATTTTTAGTTATATACAACTATGTATGAATTTATTATTTCACGCCTAAACCTCACGCATTACTTTTATAAGAGTTGAATTGAATTTATTAGGGTTTTATTTATTTAAAAGAAAGCCTAGCGAACTACTTTTCAGGCCTACCCCTTTCTCCATCCCAAGACGAAACTATACATTTTCCTTGTGCAAATAAATTCCCCGTTTACTGTGTAAGTGTGATGTAAATGTCCCATACATAAGTCCTTATGCACAACTAGAATATAGACTAGCTAAACCTAACTTTTAGCACTGGAATAGCGACCGAGATCGCTCATCCAGATACTAAGGTCTAATCTCTATCATCTTCTGGGCCGTTCAGGTTAGGTCTGACCAGTGTACCAAGAAGGTGTATTCCTAAGAATATCCGGCATGATACTGCCTGGGGGCATGCCGAATACATTGTGTGCAAGACCTCGGAACCTCGGCACTACGGGGGTTTCTGTTGGGAAGCGAAGGCGAGGGCCTTGCAACCTTGCGTGGAAACACTTGACGAATCCCAGAGCCTTTCGCAGACCTAAGTTCCAAGTCAGACGCTCTATGAATGTGACACAAAAATTCCAGCGAAAGGTAGTAATTACTTATTCCCGATCGGAACAAAAGGTTAATAATGGAATATTATGTAACATCCAGCCGTTTGCTGTCCGAATCAAACGGCCTAAGGTCTTCAACCTTAGTAGTCCTGAAAACATAAGCAAGGGCAGTGTGCCTTGCCAAGGGGTCTCTGAAACAAAAATAAACGATTAGTATTTTTCATCACGATTCTAGAATACTAACATACCTGGTTTTATTTAGCACTGATTCTAACTCAAATAAAGTCAAAGCCCGAGTGTACGATCTCCCGCTATGGAAAATCCCCAATGTTTCGATGAACAGCCGAGTGGAAAAACCCCAGGTGTCCGTCCTCGTCGAATGATGTTCCGTGTCCGTCCTCGTTGACTGCTGGTCCCAAAAAAGCCCCTATCTCTCTCTCCACTGCCTTATATCCTCTTTCATTCGCTGTCTCGATTTTCCTTCTCATCGATCACGCCACCTATTTAGGGTTCTTCTCTGTGAAACATGAAACCCACCATACATTTTACCACAACCAACGAGTCTCACACACGACGTAACTACTTTAATTATCTATGAACCCTGCGGGTATCTTTGAGCCCCAATAAATGCATAAACTTGTATAAGAAACGCGAGTTCACAACCTGTTAACAAGTTTGTCTATTCATCTATTCACCCGTTAAAGATTTAACATAAAACCGAGAAACATGCGTCCGCCCCACCAATGTAAAATCCATAAGGTGTGGAGTTATAGGCAGAAGAGAAACGGGAAATCACCACTGTCAAATAGCCCTACACAGGGAGCAATAATAATCCAGCTCCATAACCCGTACTTATTTTGATAACCAGACATTCCCTTAATCGGTACCTTTTGAATAACAACGAAATTAGATTCATTTACCATCCTAAAATATGTTTAAATACAGCATGAACCAGTCCTCTCTAAATTATGAATAATGACAAACGACTACGGAACCCAGCCGTTCGTACATTCGACACGCTCTTGCCTATTTTGCCCTACCAATTCTAGTTACCGCCGTCATGCCACCTTCTGTTGCACTATGCTTTGTGGTCACAGATTATATCCGTACAGCCATAGACATTATTAACATGATTTCTTTTAATATCGAAAAACCCATAAATATTTTCGCATTAAAACTAGGTAATTTTAGAACTCTTAAATAATCTATAAACACATTTAAATCGTGAGTAATACCACGCTTCTGCACATAGATGGCGTTGGTATCTATGGGAAAGGAGAGAAAAGGAGGGAAGATCTTCGGCGGCAATCACGCGGGCTTTCGCATAGTCAAATGTGTCCTTTTCTATGAGTATTAACTAACAAAATAATTACTAATATAATTATTTCGAATCTCTCCCACCACTAAGGACTAGTTTTAGACGAAATCGTTAAAGTATAACTCGATCCTATAATTTATTTTTAAAAGAATCAGCTCCCGAAATCGAAATAGGTTTTTGTGGAACATTTCCCATGTGAAATATTTTGGCCTAGGGGTCGTTCTGTTACAATCGCCCCTGAATTTTTATGAACATTAAAAGCGAATAAAAATTCGAATTTACTATCTAAGTACTGCTTGTCTGAATATATCTACAGTAACCAAAATATTTCGATTTATAATTTCCGTTTATATTTATATAAAAACCGTTTATCTATAAAAAAGTTGCAATGATTTGACTATGTTTGATTTAGTTTGCTAAACTGGCAATTATTTTCTACAAATCACTTTTCGCGTCACTTAATATCCCAATTATATGCTATGTAGTTCAATTTTCTGTTATAATGAATGAACATATTGTATACTTAAATGTGTTAAGTACGACTGATACTATAGACAGTACTCTAAACTTAACTAACATTACTAAACTTGTTGAAAATTATAAAAATTCTGGGCAAGCCATACGGGACAAGAGAGGGGCAACACCGCGCGGACTAGCCGCGAAAGCGACTAGCGACCATACTTATTACTTCCACACAAATAGATCACTGATTATATTTTGTAATTTGTGACAGACAGCCAGCAAAGAAAAACTAGCCAGGGCGCCGTGAAGTAAATAAAATACGTGAAATACCTATGATGCGTACCTGAGATGCGCTTAAGTAGGCGCGTTCTATACTACAACTTTGGTATTTTTCCAAATATCTAACCACAAATAACATACATACGTACGCATTAAACAGTACAAAACAATTTTTAGCGTTTTTACATAGCCATACTATATGAACCTATTCGTTAGAAATTAATACAATTTTATAACATCAGATGTGTTGGAACATCCATAAATGCACCAATAACTTATTCGCCAAGTGTCAAACTCAATACTACACAAGATAAAAGTTTCGAATTAGCGTCACTAGTTGGCCGCGCCTCCACCTCGCATGTATACCCCAGCTATAAATACCGAAAAGTCATCTTCAATGTTACGATTATACATATCCTAAAGCCATGGCTAGTGGCTATAGCGCGATATAAAATACCAGTAGCGCCATCTCTCGTATACGTTACGTTACTATGCATCCTATACAAGCGCTATATCTATTTGTAAAATTGTATTTTGGTGGTAATTCTTTATTTATTTTGGATTATATTATTACTCAAACCTAACAAGACGACAGGAAAGCGGGCCTATGATAGAAATAAAGCGTTCACCGCTGCTTAAATACCGACTTAGTACGCAACAAAGTAACTACCATTTGAACCACGCAACGGACCCCATCGCAGTCCCCGACAACAGACAGGGCGACTCAAGAAGAAAGTCTATAAGCTAGGACTACGCAGCGTATCTTAAAATGTATGTTAAGATCGCTAGGATTCCTGTTAATTGAGAATTGATCATACGAATTATTTTTCGAACCAACCACAAATGCTCGGAAATCACAATCGCGAGGAACCGTATAATACCTATAAACCATATATACTTTAGACGAACCTCCTACCTAACTACCTACAACAAATGAATGAATGGTTACTATGAATACCATCGGTCTCTTTAGGAGTTTTAAGACGTCTGGCGTCACACAATTACGTGTTGTTTATCATATCGTTTAGTGATGAAAAGTCAACTTGTATATAGTTTAATTAATTCCAATTGCATTCCATCACAATTATACATGCACTCATTCACTAGTGATAAGTAATGCAAGTGAATTCTGTAAACGTTTACGATTCACCGTCTCTAATATGAGCTATATTTTCCTTTTCCTTTCAAACCATTTCGTAAAGCACATCCTACACGACGATTTTGTACTTATTGATTTGTCTTAAGTGCTGTAAAATTATCATTACTCTGACAGAATTACAAATAATGTCAATGTAGAAGATCTCAATCAAGAACGGATTATACTCATATTTTGTTTATAATTTTTAGAATAAAATGTTTAATACTTCCACTCTCTCCATTTCACGTACAACAAATTGTGCTCTCTTGAAGAAAGCCACTAACAGTCACAGTTGACGATGATGTGGATAAAGTTTATGATGATGATGACATAGCAGATGATGATGACATAGCAGATGATGATGACATAGCAGATGATGATGACATAGCAGATGATGATGATATAGCAAATGATGATGACATATCAGATGATGATGACATAGTAGTGGTAATATCCTGGTCACGGCACCAAATTGTAACGATCACCCTCTCATAGAGCAAACAAACTCTCATACATTCACACACACACACTCATCCATACTGAAACCTAAGCTCTATCACTACTGCTACTAAACCGTAAGACTGAAAAACCTACTTCCGACGTTTTGAAACTAATTAAGGCCATTTGTGATCGTCTATGAAACTCTACGTTATGATGATAGTAACCCCGATGCTTTTAGAGTGAGAAGTATAAACAGGTATGAAATTATATAGTTAAATAGATACAAGAGATAATTGGACTAGAGATTAAATTGCTAAGAGTTTGGTAGCTAAATTTGAAATCAGATTAATTTATTAGGTCTAAGGGAAACAAACAGGGCCCCCCTCATTTGAGGAGGGGTAAGCTGCTCCAAAGCCAGATGACTGACTCCAGCATGAACTTCGCTACTCGTAGCCCATGCTTCACTCCGCAGCTTACTATATGAGTCAACCAGAGACATCCTCATCCTACCCTGATATTTTAATTAAGAGAGGGCACAAGATCCTAGGTCTTTGTCAAGTCAATTAGTATTTCGTAATATATCTTGTAAGAGGGCACAACAACAACAACAACCAATGCCTGTGGATCATATCCAGATAATAATTGTAGGTGTGATTAAGTCGATAAAGCATGTAGCTTCCTCCAGGTCTCTCCACATCTTCTTGTTGTAGATACGTATATCATGTACCAGAGCTTACTCGTGAGCATAATGACAAGTCTCAGGATACACCACAGGTTGACTCAAACGCATATGCAGGGTCCAATAGACTCGACGATGTAGATTTGGAAACCCCAAAGGCATACAAAGGCGGACTTCAACAGTGTTCCTTCGACAACAATAAAGGGCCCGAATTCAGCAGCACAGATATAGGTAGAATAGTATAGAATCGGCAGTTAGCCCTGGAGAGAGTGCTCCATACACAAATGCAGATTATGCATAATAAAGTCTTCAGGTTGTAATATTTTCTTCAAAATCCAGTGATGGATAAGTTCCAGAGAACCATGGTGTTGTTTCAAATGGCTTAAGCCACAATATTTTAGTAATAATTAAAGGGAAAGAGATAAAGTCCCATAGGTCAGTCCGTAAGGTAGTGCAGGTATATATTAGGCTACCACCGCTCCGGAAATGGAACCTACATGTGAGGAACGAAGCGGCCAGCTTCTCACACAGCCAAACATCTCACGGGTACTAAACTCAATCCTTGATATAATGTAAAGATAGCAGGCGAACAGGATCATGATTTCAATTGGTAGTCCCAAATGCATTTGATGTATAACAACAAGTTCTTCATATAATTCTCAAGTTCTCTTCAAGTTATAAAAAAATAATTAATATTATCTTGATCAACTGGTGATTGAGGCCTGTAACTTCAGGTAGTCTCAAATAAATATTTTCAGATGCTGGACTCCAATTGGTAAAGGCAAGTAGCTCCAAAGTTTATTTCTTGTTATAGAATATTATTGATGTTGCAACTGTATCAGGGGTCTGTATACTGTTGAATCATCCAGTTAAGTAAGTAACAATGAACTTTAACTAATTGTGGTCCTATGCAATCCCCACGTACAGATTTGGTCGTATCAAAGACGTCCCATCAGCTCACCACTTAGTACTAGAAAGATTTTGCAAAGTTCATGGGATTCAGACAGACTAACTGCTATCTCGTTATATCGGAAGCAAGCTTCCTCAACATCGAAGCAACAATCAAGCAGACCGAAAACTGTACAATGCTACTCTCCTCCTTAGCACCGAATTAACAGCGCGGTTTTCGCACATGCATTAGGTTTAAATAGGTCAGCTGCTATCCAGATGTCTCGAGACCGAAATCTATTAACAACGCGATAACACCAACTCATCTAAAGATTGACTGGCGCGGACTCCCATTCTGCTAATTCATTTTAGAACCTTTTCGCACATGCATTAGGTTTAGATTGGCCAGCTGCTATCCAGATGTCTCAAGACCGAAATCTATTAAAATCGCGATAACACCAACTCATCTAAAGATTGACTGGCGCGGACTGAGCTCTAAGATGGAAATTTATTTTAGGGCGTTTTCGCACATGCCTTAGATTCAGATTGGCTAGCTGCTATAATGTTATTTCAAGATCGGGATCTCTCCACATCACCATAACACCAACTCACCCAAAAATGGTCTGGCGCGGACTCCCCCCTAAGATGCTGGTGTTCCAACAGGACCCCAATCATAAAACCCGATCTGTCACGTATGCTACCCAGAAGAAGTATACTAAATAATATTTTATCAAAAACATGTTCCGTGCCATCTCTACCATATATCTTAAAGTACTATCCACGGTCTAAAGATACTAAGTAAATATTTTAGACTTAAAATCCAAATTACAATGCTTAAAGAAGTCATCCCACTTCCAAAGTAATATAATCCAAGCAGCCCTAAAAGTTCCAAATGCTACTAAAAACCACGCTCATACTAATACTGACACACACTCATACACACTAACATACACACTAACACCATCTATACTATAGACCAAAAGTGCACGCTCTGTCTTTCACATGTACATACTGATTTGACTATTAAATAATCTATAACATTAATTTCTCGCCCCTAAACCCGTTCATACAAGAGAATCTTCAGAATATCAAACAGAAGCCATCTATCGCGTTATTTTAGACAATTAAGTAAAAACCAATTTAAGGTTGAAATACGTAATAAGCAATTATAAATAACCGTATTAAGTGTGGCGCGGCTACAATTTCCGTAAATAAAATATGAATGATAAAAAAAACATTTTTATAAGTTCAAGTATCCCGCTCGGAGGATCGAACCCGGGACCCTCGGTCGACTTCGCTGTAAAACCGAACGCTCGCTACGATAGACTACTTTAGCCGTTGAAGACGCGGCGAAATAAGCGATTACTTTTAGGTAGTTGACGGATACCATAAAATATTCTGAATCTAGCTGGCTACACAATAAATTCATATTTCTATTGTAAGATTTTTACCTTATTAGAGAAATAATAGTTATAAATAAAAGGATAATAAAAAAGCAATTTTAAAAGTTAAGATGTCCCTATCTGAGGATCGAACCCGGGACTTTCGGTTGACTTCGCTGTAAAATCGAACGCTCGCTACGATAGGCTACTGAAGCTGTTGAAGACGCGGCGAAATAAGCGATTACTTTTAGGTAGTTGACGGATACCATAAAATATTTTGAATCTAGCTGGTTTCACAAAAAATCCATATTTCCATTAAAAGGGTTTTACCTTATTAAGGAAATAACAGTTTTCCCGACATTAACGATCGCGCAACAAACTTCACCGATACTCTTTGTATATATCAAACATTAACCCTCTACCCGCATTTCAGTCAATGGTATCACTATGGCTAAGGTTCTATTAAATGTCGGTACGCCGATATAGACTATTACTATTGCTTCGCGTGTCCGAATATGTCTGCATGGTTGTTACTAGTAGTGATTATAAAACTGAGTCTTATAACCTGCGGGTTTCAACGCTACTTGAGAAGAGATGTTACGTTACGCTAGGACAATAACTTTACGTATGCAACTAATGACAAAGCTATTTATATACTAGACAGAATTCTGGTTTATTTGTAAATACATTATAGTAATATACAATTTGAATAGAAAACTGGCACTCGTTGATGTCTTTTGTATGATAGCGGGTTTCGTATGTAATAGACATCAACGCGTCGACTTTTGTAGTTGCAATTTAATAATTACTTTTCACTCACGACACATCTAACGTGTTTTATTACGAATTTTGTTGACCTAGAACATACCTATACAGCGATGGATATAACCTAAGCTTTGAATGTAATAACTTCTACCACACCTCTTCCGTATTACGCCCCTAGATAACCTTCGTCTTATAAAATATTGATTCCGATACTTATATTCACTTGTTTTGTTAAAACCTATTGTTTGGGGATTTTCCACAATGTGGGACAAATCACGGTATCGAAATAAGTTAGCTAACGCAAACTAGCCCCTACAGCAATTTCGTATTATTTTTCCGATTTAGAGATTATTTTTAGTTATATACAACTATGTATGAATTTATTATTTCACGCCTAAACCTCACGCATTACTTTTATAAGAGTTGAATTGAATTTATTAGGGTTTTATTTATTTAAAAGAAAGCCTAGCGAACTACTTTTCAGGCCTACCCCTTTCTCCATCCCAAGACGAAACTATACATTTTCCTTGTGCAAATAAATTCCCCGTTTACTGTGTAAGTGTGATGTAAATGTCCCATACATAAGTCCTTATGCACAACTAGAATATAGACTAGCTAAACCTAACTTTTAGCACTGGAATAGCGACCGAGATCGCTCATCCAGATACTAAGGTCTAATCTCTATCATCTTCTGGGCCGTTCAGGTTAGGTCTGACCAGTGTACCAAGAAGGTGTATTCCTAAGAATATCCGGCATGATACTGCCTGGGGGCATGCCGAATACATTGTGTGCAAGACCTCGGAACCTCGGCACTACGGGGGTTTCTGTTGGGAAGCGAAGGCGAGGGCCTTGCAACCTTGCGTGGAAACACTTGACGAATCCCAGAGCCTTTCGCAGACCTAAGTTCCAAGTCAGACGCTTTATGAATGTGACACAAAAATTCCAGCGAAAGGTAGTAATTACTTATTCCCGATCGGAACAAAAGGTTAATAATGGAATATTATGTAACATCCAGCCGTTTGCTGTCCGAATCAAACGGCCTAAGGTCTTCAACCTTAGTAGTCCTGAAAACATAAGCAAGGGCAGTGTGCCTTGCCAAGGGGTCTCTGAAACAAAAATAAACGATTAGTATTTTTCATCACGATTCTAGAATACTAACATACCTGGTTTTATTTAGCACTGATTCTAACTCAAATAAAGTCAAAGCCCGAGTGTACGATCTCCCGCTATGGAAAATCCCCAATGTTTCGATGAACAGCCGAGTGGAAAAACCCCAGGTGTCCGTCCTCGTCGAATGATGTTCCGTGTCCGTCCTCGTTGACTGCTGGTCCCAAAAAAGCCCCTATCTCTCTCTCCACTGCCTTATATCCTCTTTCATTCGCTGTCTCGATTTTCCTTCTCATCGATCACGCCACCTATTTAGGGTTCTTCTCTGTGAAACATGAAACCCACCATACATTTTACCACAACCAACGAGTCTCACACACGACGTAACTACTTTAATTATCTATGAACCCTGCGGGTATCTTTGAGCCCCAATAAATGCATAAACTTGTATAAGAAACGCGAGTTCACAACCTGTTAACAAGTTTGTCTATTCATCTATTCACCCGTTAAAGATTTAACATAAAACCGAGAAACATGCGTCCGCCCCACCAATGTAAAATCCATAAGGTGTGGAGTTATAGGCAGAAGAGAAACGGGAAATCACCACTGTCAAATAGCCCTACACAGGGAGCAATAATAATCCAGCTCCATAACCCGTACTTATTTTGATAACCAGACATTCCCTTAATCGGTACCTTTTGAATAACAACGAAATTAGATTCATTTACCATCCTAAAATATGTTTAAATTAGGGATGTTACGGAGGTGGTTTTATCGGAACCGAAGTCGGAGTCGGAGTTTCTAAATTTGGTTTTTCGGAGTCGGAACCGGAGTCGGAACCGGAATCGGAAGCGGAATCGGAGTCGGAGGCGGAGTTGGAGATAGTACGGTGAAGAAAGATGTGTTAAGGGCAGGCAATAAAATAAAATTGTAAAAACATTAATCAATCAGCCTCTTTAATTTCAATTAAAAAGTAATAAACCTATATCATATAGGTGACACAAATAAAAATAAACACATTTTTATGACAGTTAGCAAATTAAATCAAATTAATTGACTCCAGAAGTAGCAAATTATAATTAATAAACAACAGCTTTGCAGCTTTGTCTCCATCCAATCTATTTCTTAACTGATCATAGATTAGGCGAGTACCACTAAAAAGTTGTTCGCTTGCTACTGAACCTGGTGGACACAATAAATATTGGAGGACAATCGGTTTAAGGGATTTGAATTTTGTATTTCCATTCACTTTCCATTAGTTCCAAATCAAAAACAGATAACTTTAATTGACACACCGCACAAAACAAAACAAACCATCCGTATTGCGTAACAATAAGTGAAATATTAATCGATGACAGAACGCGTGCTTTTCCAACGACATGCATTAACCTGTTCGTACAGTTCGTACACGTTGACCGCAGCCGCCGCGCGTCGCCGCCGCCGCTATCTGCTATGGTTCGACCTTCGATTAAAACCTCCGATTTAAAAGTATCGGAACCGAAGTCGGAACCGGAGGTGTAAGATCAATCGGAAGCTCCGACTTATCGGAGTCGGAGTCGAAGCTCCGTAACATCCCTAGTTTAAATACAGCATGAACCAGTCCTCTCTAAATTATGAATAATGACAAACGACTACGGAACCCAGCCGTTCGTACATTCGACACGCTCTTGCCTATTTTGCCCTACCAATTCTAGTTACCGCCGTCATGCCACCTTCTGTTGCACTATGCTTTGTGGTCACAGATTATATCCGTACAGCCATAGACATTATTAACATGATTTCTTTTAATATCGAAAAACCCATAAATATTTTCGCATTAAAACTAGGTAATTTTAGAACTCTTAAATAATCTATAAACACATTTAAATCGTGAGTAATACCACGCTTCTGCACATAGATGGCGTTGGTATCTATGGGAAAGGAGAGAAAAGGAGGGAAGATCTTCGGCGGCAATCACGCGGGCTTTCGCATAGTCAAATGTGTCCTTTTCTATGAGTATTAACTAACAAAATAATTACTAATATAATTATTTCGAATCTCTCCCACCACTAAGGACTAGTTTTAGACGAAATCGTTAAAGTATAACTCGATCCTATAATTTATTTTTAAAAGAATCAGCTCCCGAAATCGAAATAGGTTTTTGTGGAACATTTCCCATGTGAAATATTTTGGCCTAGGGGTCGTTCTGTTACACTTACTGTCAAACATATACAGAAATTACAGGCATGAGGCATTTCATCTTAGTCCTCACAGTGACAACGCACCTGCGGTTTTGCATTTTTGTTACCAGTTACTAAATGTAAGAATCGTAGATGTTATGGACGACAGTTACCACTTACCATCAGGCGGGCTGTCGGCTCGCTTGTCACCAAGTAGCATAATATACATCTTTATATATATAATGTCACTGAACTTCTCTCAAACGATTGGACCGATTTTGATGAAATTTTTTGTGTGTGTTCAAGGGGATCTGGGAATGGTTTAGATTCACAATTTTGATTAGATTCAATTAGATTCAAAATGGTATTTAGACTTAAATGGTAAATAGACTTTTGGATTCGGATAAAATGTTATTGCGCGGATCATTAACTTTAGGATCATTAACTTTGGTGTAGGGTAGGTGTAGGGTAGGTGTAGGGTAGGTGTAGGGTAGGTGTAGGGTAGGTGTAGGGTAGGTGTAGGGTAGGTGTAGGGTAGGTGTAGGGTAGGTGTAGGGTAGGTGTAGGGTAGGTGTAGGGTAGGTGTAGGGTAGGTGTAGGGTAGGTGTAGGGTAGGTGTAGGGTAGGTGTAGGGTAGGTGTAGGGTAGGTGTAGGGTAGGTGTAGGGTAGGTGTAGGGTAGGTGTAGGGTAGGTGTAGGGTAGGTGTAGGGTAGGTGTAGGGTAGGTGTAGGGTAGGTGTAGGGTAGGTGTAGGGTAGGTGTAGGGTAGGTGTAGGGTAGGTGTAGGGTAGGTGTAGGGTAGGTGTAGGGTAGGTGTAGGGTAGGTGTAGGGTAGGTGTAGGGTAGGTGTAGGGTAGGTGTAGGGTAGGTGTAGGGTAGGTGTAGGGTTAGAACGCTACGCGAACGAAGTCGCGCCGGGTCCACTAGTATACATATAAAATTATTATTTACTTAACTGTAAGTACTTACTCATGTTACACATTTAGTTGAGAAATAAATTATCATGGTATTCTTTGTGATATTGCGAGAGTTATTTCAGGAGAGCTTAAAGCGGTAAGCGGAAGCGGAAGCGGAAAGAGGAAGCCGAGAAATCTCCAGTAGTAATCTATCAGTGTTGTCGCGAGCATGTCCGCGTGAAGATTAATACATTCCTTGACGTATTTTTCTGAGCGTTATTCCATAATCGGAAAATTAGTACAATAGATACATATAAAAAAATAATTCTCTTAGCGTAATGTCCCGGTTGTGCTCTCGCGCACGAGGGCCCGGGGTCCGCATTGACCATGTTAAAGGATTTGGCAGATCAGGCAATTACAGAGGAGCAACTCTTAGCTGATCTCCGCGACCCTGCACCCTGGAACCTGACCAGATTGGATCACGGTCACACATTATTTATATAACGATGTTTTGCCTCACCGTAAGAGCATCGGTTAGTATTCAGCGAATGTACATAACTCAGAAAAGAGTCATTGGTACATGGTTGCAGCGGGATTCGAACCAGGTATCTTTCGCTTTCGAGTTTCTCGGTCACCGACGCCCCCTCCATTTTAATAGATACTATTATATTGTAAAGGAGGGAGTTTTTTATTGTCAATCAGTAGCTATTCATAGAAGTCCCATTGCACGCTAGTCAAAACGTGATGGCTCATCACATAATTCATGTTCTTCTTAGAGCCTGATCATACATACGTACGCTCTTTTTCATATTTAATATATAAGTGCTCACACTCAGAATAGTCGGGGCCACTGCCCACATTCCATCATTTTTATGTGGTTATGCTGTAGACAAACAGACAAGCGGGCCACCTGATACAAACTGGTTTGCCCGCCTCTGAGGAGACCTCTAATATACCTCTTGAACGATAATCATCTTGGCGTTACCTAAATATCTGGCTGAGCTCCCGCACACAAGGGTCTGGGGTCCGCCTGGGCCACTTGTACACGTGGAATGTACCCACATTCCACGTTGTACACGTGGAATGTGGGTACATTCCACGTGTACAATTTTGCCACCCAATAATCCTGCCCCCATTTAACCCTTGTTCCGCGGGTAATTCCAGAACAAAATCGCATGGAAATGGTGTAGTTTCCAAAGTAATAGAGTTTCCGAAGTTTGTTTGGTAGAGTTAATACATTATAGACAAACAAATATTACACAACAAAAACATCTATCACTTTCATCTTTATAATGTGGTCAATCAACAAAAACAATGTGGGATTTTCGTTTACTCTAAGAAGTCGCAATAGAACCTGCAATATCGTGTATTGTGATAATCGAATTGTGAGAACCGTCCATCATCATCATCATCATCTGAGCGGTCAGTCCCGGCTTCTGCCAGGGTCCGCTTTCCGACTATTGTTCCTCCATTTTGCTCGGTCTTGGGCATTCTCGTATTGTAAGCGATTGGCTCTCGCATCAGACTCGGCGATGTCAATCCATCGCTTATTGGATCTTCCGCGGGACCTTTTTTCTGATAGAGCTCGTCTAATCTAAAATGACGTGCCCCACTATCGCATTACCACACACAAGCAAGTTTAAAATATGGACGCAATACATATACAAATGCCGTTGTAATTGGTCATTCAGTTGCCGGTAAGATTCAAACGTAGGAGCACGCGTCGTTCATTGGCTCCCACACAGATGAAGTGTCGTTATCAATATTTGCACTCACACATCGAAATCAACTAACTAAGTAGTGGGGCGCGTCATTTTAGACTAGACGAGCTCTACCAGCAGATTCAGGCACCTATTTCCTACGTATCCCTGGGGCTAAAGCAACACGTGACCAAACTAGCGAAGGCGGAGCTGCTCGATCTTATATCGTCGATCGATCGTGATATCTCTCACGTCAAGGCTGCCACGGATGTACTCATTATGCACTCGACCAAGTCGCCTAAAGTGACACATCCACCTCAGCATCTTTATTTCATTGGCGTGCTTCGACATCGCCGGCCAGGTTTCGCAGCCGTTTCGCAGATTTGTACATCATCATCATTACTGCCCATAATAATCCACCGCAGGACTTAGGGCCTCTCCCACGTAAGAAGAGGTTATTACCATAATCTCCACGCTTTGCAGAAGCATTGGAGATGACAGTGAAAACGCTGCTGTCCATTTTCCAGTTGCTTTCCATAACTAGAGAGAGGTACCAGTTCGATGCTCAGCGTCGCTATGTACCAATGACCATTTTTTGAGTTTGTGTTACATTAGCTAAAGTGATGCTCTTACGGTGAGATAAAGTATCGTGATGAAACCTGCACGGAATGTGCAACCATGATGGAATCTCATCAGATTCCCTTGTTAACAGGGTCACGGGAGTCAGATGGCAATCGCTCTACTGTAATAACCTGCTCTGTCAAATCCTAGATCATGATCAAGGCATGGTTAACTTTACATAACACAATGAACATCGCGTAAAACTAAGTACGGCAGCTATATAAGTACTTATATAAGTAGGATAGGTCAGTATTTCTACTTCCTCACTGCACTGTAACGCATAAGGTTCTATTTATAGTAATACAAGACAGATAACGCGCAGTTCGCATGCATTTTATTAATCATTAAGTGTAATGCGCAGGCGCATCACGTGAGCCTAGTTGCCTATAAATAGACGCGGAACAAACAGTCTTGATCAAAAATATTGATCATTGACAGACATATATCATTTAGAGGTATGTTCTGGCCTGGACCGGGAATGACTTGTTTGTTGAATTGATACGGCTGTGGGGTGTTTCAATTGATGATCTGATACTGTACGAAACAGAAGAAATACCTACGTCACATTTACAGTTTCCTTCAGCTTTCCTTACAAGGGAAGGAAAGGCCCGTAGTTTTTTTCTGTAAAAAATTGTAACTATGTACCGTAAAATGAGGTTAATATGATAAGCAAGGTAAGGGAAAGATGACTGATTTATAGTATTCCCTCTTATCAGGGTTGCAACATGTGTGGCGTGCTTTGTTTGCATGAAAATAACACTTTGTTAGATTAGATTAATATAAAAAATGAGTGCAGCCCCAGGACATTAAAGTGACCCCATTTTACCAGTAGTTAATGTAATGAAATAATCGAAACCAAAGCCGGAATTAATATAAAATTACTTTATTAATATTTTTGAGATTAGATAGGGCAGATCTTTTCATAAAAATCAGAACGAGGTAAAATGTTTTATACAAAATTTTTAAGAAGCCTAGCCATGTATTTCTTTATTAAGTAAACCTCAACACCACATAAGATCTTATAGAACTTCTTACATTCGATTTTGTTAAGCCAATACTTAACATCTTTTGTAAAGGTAGATTTTTACGGAAGCCTATTTTTACCCACGTTGGATATTATGTATGTATGCGTTTAGGGTGAGAGGCTGTGTGTGCCCACGGTGAAACGGCTTGACCATTTAGATACGGTTTCCTACAATCGACGGTTCTTAAACAAATGTTCTTGTGTTAACGCTCCGGAGGGCGCTGCACTTAACATTTTTCACAAATGTTCTGTAATAATCTCTAAACCGAATTGACCGATATGTTATGAAAACAACCAAAATTTAAATAAATTCCTAGGCTACATTATAAATGCTCTAGGACACGAAATGGCAGCGCTCAGCGAATTTTTTGATCGACCTGCTAGTCGGTTTCAAAAATGTATGAATCCTTTTTCCAGTACAATGATGTTAACCACCGTGGGGTCTTCCAAATTTTTTTTATTATAAGAATTGGATTTAAAATGATGTCGCTCAAACTTCTGTCGAATAACGATTTGTCGAACAACATTTATAGTGTGAAACTTACATTAAGTCTTAAAATGACCAAATCGTTAAACGTCAAAGTCCTGAAATGATGAATACATAATTTTTTTAATTATTTCGTTAATCTTACTATCGTCAAGTTAGTATGTTTGCGTGTTTATTATTAAATCTCGCAAAACCGGGTAAATAGATTTGGATGAAATTTTGAACAGATAATTAATAACCCGGATTAACGCGACCTATAATTTTACAATTACAATTCTACAACACTATCTTGTGGATTTATTCGAGCTATTCATTATAGGAAATGCGTGGGCAATGCCGGAACACTTATTTAGAGAGAATGTAGAGCTAGTGTTGGCAGAAAGTCATGATTATCCTAAATCATCCGTGGCTATTCTAAAAGTCATCTAGAGTGCGGAAACGAGTCCAGCTTCTTGACAGCGACTCTTATTTCCTACACACCAACTTCCTCTGTAATTTACTTACTAGGTACCTTCTTACTATGTTAACGCAACAAC
Organism: Blastobasis lacticolella; assembly: GCA_905147135.1. Taxonomy (NCBI): domain Eukaryota; kingdom Metazoa; phylum Arthropoda; class Insecta; order Lepidoptera; family Blastobasidae; genus Blastobasis; species Blastobasis lacticolella. The sequence continues at coordinate 9,413,098 of LR990044.1, forward strand.
CCAAAATGAGTCCTCCGACACTAAGATGTTTCATTCCATTCTGTTCTGTGTCACCTCCTGCCAACAGTCAGCCCGGAGTTCTAACAGGTCTATTTCCAATTCGTCACTACAGCAATACCTGGGACGTCCGACAGGTCGTCGACCACTGGGTCGTCCCAAGTATGCTTTCCTCACTGCCCGATCCTCTCTACGTGGCCTAATGGCCATAAGCCTATGGCTTTTCAGTCTCCAATTATATAAACCTCGCCCAGCATGTCCTCTAGCTCCTTGTTCTTCCGGTAAAGGCTACTATATAAAAATAATCAGAACTGCAGAGTAGAGTGAGAGAGAGTAGAGAGTAGCACCAACCCCTTACAATCGTGAGTGTCGTACAAGGCGACTAATGTTTTCGAGGCAAAAGATCTAGAGTCTCCGTAGACTTCCATTGTTATATTTATAACACTGCGATCGAACCCGCCAGCCAAGCGTGGAGATTATGGCAATGACCTTACATTTCGTGGGAGAAGCTAAGTCCTGCAGTGGACTATTATGGGCTTTGATGATGAATCAGAACTATTTTAGTGGACGTTGGACCATATCCACATGGAAGAACATAGAGTGCTTTTTACAGATATATGGCAAAAAGTAATACAATATATACTTTTGATATTTATATACGTGCAAGGAAGAGTTTACAAAATAATTACTCCATTGCATCGGTAGTAAGGTGGACCGACGATCTGATAAAGATCGCAGGTACCGGCTGGATGCGGAAGGCACAGTACCGGCCTCTGTGGAGATCTCTGGGCTCCCCCAGAATCCTATGCCCAGCAGTAGGCGTATTTCGGCTGATGTGATGACAATTATGATCAGCAGTAATTGAAAGAGCTGCCAAGATGCTGCTGAGATGCCAAGAAAACTGACAGTTAAGCATCAAGTTAATTGCGTCAATTAACCCAATTTTAACGAACCATTTTTTGCGTACTCATAACCTATCTACGCCTTTACTGATCATAGTGTTCCCATTAGTGGCTGGCGACGTTGAGTCCCTGGTCAGTGGGACACGCAAAAAAATCTTGTTCGGTGTCCCATTGAGCTATATACACTGCTCGTAAAGTAGACCAATGTAATTTTTTTAAATTGATGATCTGAAGGCAGCTAAGCTTAATGTTCCAATTTTGGTGTTTTGTGTACTGCCTTAGTGGCATTTTTTTGCGACAAAAACGCAAAACGCAGATTCTAATCAAAGTCAGGAAGCCGACATACTGGATGTTACTTTATATACTGTACCTCTACATATGATGACTACAAATGCATAATCTATCACTGTGACGACGGTGGTGACCGGAACACAACACAACAATCCAATCAGTGTTACTTCCTTGCAGAAATAGAATTTCCGGGTCGTACCTACTTATATTTTATTTATTATTCGTATGGCATTATACGCCGAGTCGTCGTAAAGCCAAATAAACAGCCAGTTGCAAGCCGGGAAGAGTTGGAAAAGTCTCGCAAATAATCCGATGTATATTTAAAAATACGTCACGTATCCGAAGCCACCTGCGATGCGATGACGCGACCGCAGTGGCCTTCCATGCGCCGAATCGCGGGTTCGCACGGCCACGGCCTTGTCCACTTTCTATTTTGTTGACCGTGTATTTATTTATACAGGGAAAAAAATATTTACATCTAGACGTCCCGATTGTGCTTAGGGCCCGCTTTGGCCATGATCAAGGATTTGGCAGATCAAATTATTACAGTGGAGCCACTGCCACCTGACCTCCGTGACCCTTGTAGCAACCAGGGGAACCTGACCAGAGTGGATCATAGTTACACATTCTATCGCCTGAATGTGCAGGTTTTGTTACGGTTTTTCCCTCACCGTAAGAGCATCGGTTAGCATTCTACTAATGTACTAACTAATAACTCAGAAAAGAGTCATTGGGCATGTCATGGCCGCAGTGGGATTCGAACCCGGTACCTCTCACCCATTCGGTCACGGGCGCTCCGATTACTGATAATATTATCCAATGAGTATATTTTATTAGACACTATGATAATTCGGTCGTGAAAACCACAGAAATTTATAGAAAGTCAAAGGAACACCCATTTTAAAAGTAGGCAATACTTGGGCAAGATTCCTTTGTAAATTTTGTTGACAACTTTTGCCACCAACCTATTACACGTTACCCGGCTTGCTGTTAGTTTATGGGACATCCTGTAAATAGTTTTTGTAATAAGTACATGTTTATATAACCTATTTCAAATAGTTATAGAAGTATTTGCGAAAACGAAAACGGCGGCCTTGATATTTTTTTTGTATATAGTAGTTTAAGATAAAATCACATACAAACAGCCAGACAATTTAATGCTACTTAGGTATGTGATGAATCGTTTGGCGTTATCCCCACGTTTGTATGTAAAATAGATAGTACAGGCTGATTTACTTTCACCAGTTTACATTCAGCTCTGTACAGAATTACAGCTGCAGGTTAACTGTTGTCCAGCTGGTCTAGTTTAAGTATATTTAAAAATTAAAGCTGAGAAAAGATTGCGGTGTCTAATTTTATCATTTTATATTCGGTATTGGGGTACTTAATAAAATAAAAACTTCATACTCATACTCAGTAGCCATCGCCATAGATCGAAATTTAAACCGCAAGGCTTACGCATTGCATTGTATTCGATATGAGTTCTTATAAAGCGATGATGTTACACTTGGCGTTCGAATAACCTACGAAACACTTCATCTGAAATACCAAACATTTTTCTTACCACGGCAAACAAATTTGACGGAAAGTCGATCGTCTATAGTCCGTGCCAAATTGCATTATTTCATGAAAAATACATGAAAACCCTTATTAACTTCTTTATTTCGTCACGAATACGACTATTTGAAGCAGACAGCTATCGCTCTGACCGCTTACAAATTAGCCATTGCCGAGAGATCAATGTCCGCTATTGCCAATCCATTTGGCACGGACTATAGTGCTTTTGCTGTCATAGAAATAACAGCGCCCATCTTAGACAGCATTTCTTTAGGTTCAGATCAAATCAGCAGTGCGAAAACCTTCTAAACGAAGCTTGATCCAATTAGGTATGATAAATAAAAAAATATAATCATCTTGGCGTTAATGTCCTGGTTGTGGGGCCCGAAGTCCGCCTTGACCATGATACAGGATTTGGCAGGTCAGGTAATTACAACTAGTGTCAAATTAGAAGAGACTTGGCGTGTCACGTGGTTCAACTTGCTTAGTAGGCGATACCTGCGCAAAATATTCTCTACTGCCATTTGACAAGTCTTTTCTTTCATGACGGGGATTATACAGTGGAACGACTGCCATCTGACCTCCAAGACCCTGCTACCAGGGGAACCTAACCAGATTGGATCATTCAGTTACACATTCAGTCACCTCAATGTGCAGGATTCATCACGATTTCCCTCACCGTAAGAGCATCGGTTAGTATTCAAAAAATGTACATAACTCAGAAAACAGTCATTGTTACATGGCCGCAGCGGGATTCGAACCCAATACTCTCGCTTACGAGTCGGATACCCTAACCGCTCCGCCACCAACGCCCCTAATTAGGTATGATACACACCGCATCTTTTTCTGGCAAAATATTATCGAGCTATTCTAAGCCATCCTGTATGCCTACACAGAAAAAATTGCAAGTATGTGTGTATACTAGTTTGGCATCCTATCAATACGCGTATTTAGAAACACACCTCCTCCTACATATGTTCTAAAATAAACATTGTTTACCGAGTCGAATACACAGCAGATGGCTCAGTATTGTGTGCTCGCATAATATTTGCTCTGCCTGTCTCTACATAGAGTTCTGTTAATTTGAAGATTAATGTGAATTAATTGTTGTTTGATTACATTGTTCGTACTTTGTGTATTATTTATGGAACTCCATTGTGTGATAGAATTTAAAACCATTTTTTACACAAGTTCCAATATACAACTTAAACATTACATACAAATAACATAATTATACACCTTGTCTGGTGACTTATGCAGGTTATTTTGGTTGTGTTGCTGGTTTTTCTTTTTCCCATTTCTTTGACGTTACATTATTTACTACCCTCATTGACTACCCGCATTTTGGACGAAGCATTATAGTGAATAACATTGTGTTGACGGTTGTATTATTATTTAATGATATTGATATTTGTTGACATTAATTTATTTTATAATTGAAATGTATTACTTGTTTTTGGTTGTATCCTGATGCAAAATAAATAAAGACTTACTTACTTAAAATCAATTTTTTTTTATAAAAAACTAAACTAACTTATTTACAATAAACACCTTACTCTAAATTACTTAAACTCTTAAAAACTTAAAATATTGCGATCAGAAAGAGGCAGAGGCCTTTCGTGGGAGATCCCCTAAGTTCTGCAGAAGACTGATATGGGCTGTGATCGCTACCAGTTTCACATGAATCATTATCAGGTAATATTTTAACAATGGGGGGTATCGTTTAGAACGTTTACATAAAAACTTTTTGTACTTTGTGTTGTGTATTGTTGATGGAACTCCGGTGGCCTATGGTTAGCGGTTGGGACTCGTATGCGAGAGGTCTCGAGTTCGATACCCAGTTACCAACAACTTTTTTGAGTTATGTATCTGTAGACTGATGCTCTAAGGCGCCATCCGCGGTCGTACGACGAACATCGCCCGACCAATAAGAGACCTCAAAACCGCCCGTCGCACAATCATGGTCGTACGACCGTTTGCCAATTAGGACAGCGCCTCACGGTGATAGAAAATAATGTGATGAAACCTGCACATTCAGGCGACTGAATGTGTAACCATGATCCAAACTCAGAGGTCAGTTGGCAGTCGCTCTAATGTCAAATCCTGGATCATGTTCAAGGCGAACCTAGGGTCCTAGCGCACGGGCATACAACCGGGTTGATCGAACTATTATAATATCACCTTTTATACACTGGCAATTGTTAGAAACCGTAATTAATTAAAAGTAGGTTAATAAGTCGTTAAGTAATATATCATTTCAGTAGAACGTAGTGCACAAAAGCTATTATGCATTATTGTTTACATAAACTAGATTGTAAATAGGCATGCGAATATTACAAATAGTCTAGACAGAATTAGGTAGTCTAGAGATTAACTTTTTACTGATTGCAACATCAAGACTAATCAATCAATGCTTTGGTATGTTATATAATGATATTGCAAAATATGGATAATGCATTGTGAGGGTAAGATATTAAATATGATACAAATATATTTTCTATTTTGTGCATGCATTTAATAACGTCTACCTAGACTTCATTAAAAAATAAATTAGTGCATACCTAAAATAAAAATGTGGCGAAAGTTTACAGGTAGAGTACCCACATAAGACTACCATTTGTAATAAGGTCGATGAAAACGCCCAATGTGGTCGACTAGACGTGGAATAGTCGACTTAACTTGTTTAGAAACTAGATTGAATTTCTAAATATAAGTACTTTTCTATATTACCTTAACAGTAGCAATTTTTCCAGATAGCTTGTAGTAGAACTGGGGTAACGTCTAAACAAAAGTAAAGTTTGTCTAGAGTTAGATGGAGAGCTAAAAATATCGAATCAATTTCGCTACACTGAGCCGACGATAATCAAACTAGTATAAAAACTCAATTCCCAAGTTTTACCGGCTGTTTGTTCGTATTACTTTAGAATAACAGTTAAATATACAACACAATAGCTTATCTGCAGGTATAATAATAAAAAGTAAGCCTTTATAAAAGTCTTACTTATAATTTATAGCTATAAATGAACCTTCAGATAAGCCTTTGTAATAATATGTACATTATAAAAAGGTTCATCGCACAGTCGACCTATAGATATTAGATTAATCACTGTTGATGAATGTATTATCTTAACTATTTCTGTTTTTTTTTACGTTATACATAAACAGGCAAGCGGGCCACCTGATGGAAAGTGGTCACCGCCGCCTAAGGACATCAACAACACCAGGAGCGCTACCAATGCGTTGCCCGCCTCTGAAAGGACCTCAAATATACCTCTTGAACGATCCCATATTATGATCGTTCAAGAGGTATATTTGAGGTCCAAAAGAAACCCTGTGGCCGGGAGCTCATTCCACATCCGAATCGTACGAGCAAGTTCTGTGTATTATCTCTACATTTCAATGTTTTGAAGCACCAACAGTAATAAATAGTATGTAGATATCTCTGACTTCATACAGTGCTAAAAATATCCCTTTGGATTTGTCCCTTTTGTGAGCATACAACAGGAGTCCTTGAGTCCCTTTCCCATTCAATATTATTCATTGTGATCTAACAAAAGGCTATGGTGATGATCGTGGTTAAGGATTTTGGAAGAATGAATAAATACTTGTTTGGGATAATGGTCTTAAGGGCGATTAAGTAAATATAGAATAAAGTACACCATACAAATACATAAATACTTACCAGCTAGACACAATTCCGATACTCCGAACCGATAACCAAGGTTAAACAATTCTCGCAGTCTCGGAACTGGATGGGTGACCGTGACTTTGAAGCTAGTCGAACTTCAGCACCCTAACGAGCTCGCCACTCGATAGGTTGCCTCCTAATACCGTTGGCGAATCGAAGTTGATCAAGGTCTTCCGCTGGAGACCCGGAGACTAGTTGAATTTTAGAGCCGATACAATTGAAAACGTGGTAAGATACTCATTGGTGACATTTCGATTGTTGAGTAAAAGCTGTAAACCGGCGAATGGTATTCAAATATTGGGTAGTACAAATGAACGAAACCTAGGTTTTATCGACGGAACAACATTCGATAATATTAATAACTTATTGGACACGACCCGACCGGGATCCTTGATTTGCTACGGAACCCATATATTTTATAGGATACATTTCGGAGAGTGTACGTGAGCACATCAACTATGTAGTACCTCCTTCCATTTTCGGGGCACCAGACACGTTTGCGATCCCACCTATATTATATCGACATCCCACAACGCTTCTCTTCCAAATTCAATATCAAAGGAGTGGGACTTGCGCCCATAACCTATCTTCTTATTTAGTGAATTAAAGTGATGATATGTTGTGTTAAATGGTTTTAATTAGCAACGTAATACATTCAACGGAGTCATTTTATCGAACAGCGAACGAACGCTTCCAACAAATTCAGAATCAGATGGTGTTGCCCACAGATACCTGAAGCTGATGTTACATTGGTTTTTTATAGACAACAATAACACTAAATCTCTTTATTCCCTAGGTAAGTTATATACAATATTATTGCAATATCAGAAGGTCATGCTTTACGGTGACATTTCATGATACATAATTGACATTGTCGAGCAGAAAAGAAATTATTAATAAGACTTACACTGAAATACGTACACTTTGTCAGTCGATTACCTATTGGCGGATTAGTCTAGACTGGAGATTAATTTAAACTGCTGATTGCAACATAACCAGACTAATCAATCACGTTTAAGTGTAATGTATTGATAATACCTTTACCACAGACAAACTTTGTGTGTAAAATATGAAGATTCTCAACACATGGAACATCGACTATGAAAACAAGTTCGAAATTATGCAACATTAGGATTGGTCCTTGATCCTAATGGGAATTAATTCCTAAAGTACTTAACTTATTCAAAAATAGAGCCAGTTATTAATGGGAAACGATGCTGGGCATAATTACCTCACAGGAATTAATATCCAGCATCGTTTCTGTATGCTAATAAGAGATGGGAAAATCCTCTAGGATCCTCACTAATAACTGACTCTCTTTTTGAACGAAATAAGTACTTCTCTCAGCACAAAAAGCAGGCAATTACCTACCTATCAAGGCAACAGCAAAATCTAACTGTTCTATTATGTGAGCTATTGTCCGTACAATCTTACCCGTCTACTACCGAAAGTTTATAACCCCAGATTGCTTATAGTAGGTAATCGTGGTGCTGCCACGGCTGGCGCTTAGATAGACGGTGAATCGCGAAATGGAAAGCAAGGGTCAACGACCGCGGTGACCGAACTGTTCAAAACACATTCTGCAAATCACCACAGCGACGGTACCTACCTATGACCCGTTTTGAGAACGCCGAGGCGAGAGACGTCTATGTCTCGGTACCGAATGGGTTAGAAAATGTCTATGCGCGGACTGTAGTCGGAAAGTTTAGGTAGGAAAATAATAAAATTATGAAGTTTAATTTCTGTTACGGGTCAGGGTTATGTATAATAAGTAAATATTATAAAAAAGTATATAAGTAGTGTATCAGTTATCTAACACCCATAACACAAGCCTTGCTTACTTTGGGGCTAGATGGCGATGTGTGAATTTGTCCAAGCATATTTATTTCAATTATTTATGAAAATTTGTAATTTTCTAGAGTTATATACCTACGTACAAGCGAGAAGGAAAAAGGAGACTCAAATGTTAGATTGATTATAGAAGCTCTACCTGACCCTATTCTTTCACATTCCTTTTCACCTCTTCTTCAACAGTCCATGCAACCCCAAATCTATTTGTAGCTTCTTGTCCATGCCAGTCAACCTTGAAGAGCCAAACATGTGTTGAAGGTTCACATTGACAACTAGGAAGTCACAGTTGGAGGTGAAATGGCGAAAAATGTGGAAGTAGGGCAAGGTTTTATCTTTTTTCTAATTTTGATTAAATTTCATTACCGTCATTTTACGAAACCAAAATACGTAGATACTGTAATTATATGTGTTACAGTAACTCATAGCGAATAAGCACAACAACCGAGAAGCGGATAATAAGAGGAAGGAAAATTATGTTAAATGGAATTTTAGGTATTGTTGTCATAAACTAAAATAAGACTATGGCTAATGGTTGTTATATTTCGGAGACCTTCCATACATAGCTACCTTTTCTATCTCGGATATTTGTCCCGGCATTACGCAGCTTTGAACCAAAGTTCATCGTATAAGATACAGATCAGGTTGAATTCGCAGTTCAGATGAAGTTGCAGCAAGGGCGCATTCGCGAGATTTCGTCCATCATCATCATCATCATCATATCAGCCAGAAGACGCTCACTGCTGGGCATAGGCCTCCCCAGAGATCTCCACAAAGGCCGGTCCTGTGCTTTCTGCATCCAGCTGGTACATGCGATATTTTTCAGGTCGTCGGTCCACCTTGTAAGAGGCCTACCCACGCTGCGTCTTCCGGTACGTGGTCGCCACTCGAGAACTTTACTGCCCCATCGGCAATCTGTTCTTCGAGCTATGTGCCCTGCCCACTGCCACTTCAGTCTGGCAATCCTTAGAGCTATGTCGGTAACCTTGGTTCGCTTGCGGATCTCCTCATTTCTGATTCGATCGTGCAAAGAAACTCCGAGCATAGCTCTTTCCATTTCCCTTTGGGTAACAGTGAGCTTTCTTATAAGGCTTACAGTGAGCGGCCACGTTTCAGCTCCGTAAGTCATCACTGGCAACACATATTAGTCAAAGACCTTCGTCTTGAGACACAGCGGTAATTGGGACGAAAATATGTGGAGTTGGATTCGTCGATTGACCTCTTTCTCGAAATTGGACCTACCTAGCTGGACTATCTGTCCTAGGTATGTATAGTCGTCAACAACTTCAAGTGGAGTGCCTCCAACTGTCACTGGAGTAGGCCCAACAAGGATATTCGACATAATTTTCTTGTCCATGTTCATTTTAAGACCTACTTGTTAAGAGGCACTACAGAGGTGATCGAGCATTTTGCCCAAGTCTTCTAGGGTTTCAGCCATGACCACGATATCGTCAGCAAATCTGAAGTGAGTGAGGTACTCGCCGTTAATATTGATGCCAAGTCCGTCCCAGTCCAGAAGCCTAAAGATATTCTCCAGTGCAGCGGTGAACAACTTCGGTGATATGACATCACCTTGTCTAACACCTCGCTTCAGCTGAAAAGGTTCTGTGGTCTTGTCCTGGAGACGAACTGACATAGTGGCGTTTTCGTACAAACACTTCAGTACTTCGACATATCGATAGTCAATTTGGCATAGCTTTAGAGACTAGAGTACCGCCCAAGTTTCGATCGAATCGAAGGCTTTCTCATAGTCCACAAACGCCAAGTATAATGGCCGGTAATACTTTTCGGTCTTCTGTATATCCTGCCGCAGCCATAGAGAAAAAATTATCTACAGAAGGCCGTAGCGTATGTATGTGGTCTATGATACTAAATCCTTTTCGGAATCCGGCTTGTTCGGGAGGCTGAAGTTTGTTTGAAGTCATCAAACCTGCGTGCGAGACGATTCGTAATGACTCTCGAAAACAGCTTTTATACATGGGTCAGCAGCGATATTGGTCTGAAGTTCTTCAAGAGAGCCTAATCACCTTTCTTGAAGAACAATATCACTATGCTTCTGTGCCATGCTTCCGGCGTTTTTCCCTCATGGATGACGGAATTGAACAGCTTATGAAGGGTCTTAAACACAAGTTTGCCACCAGGTTTCAGAAGCTCAGCCGTAATTCCATCATCACCCGGCGCCTTGTTGTTCTTAAGCTGTTTAAGAGCCATACTAATCTCGTACAGGCTGATGTCCGGTATATCTTTGGTGTAGTGTCGGGTCAACTCTGGGCTGGGTGGGCTCTGGGGTCTTTTGCTATACTAGTAACAGGTGCCAGTGTTGTCTCCTCTCGACCTCTCGACTTCCTTCAAAACCACGGACTTGGTCGAAACATTTTGCCGTCATCCGTTTTCAGTCTCGTCAACTGGCTCTGTCTAATCGACAGATCTCTCGCAAAGACTTTAGAGCCTTTGTTCCGCTCGATCGCCGCCTTAATATTGGTAGTATTGAAGCGGCGTATGTTGCGAGTCAGAGACTTGGAGATCTGTCGATTAAGTCGCCTAAATTAAGAGACATCATCAGGGGATTGCAGAGTTATTCCGCATCTTTCTTCGATGAGTTTGAGGGTATCGTCAGAGATTTTATTTGTTCTGTTTATACGGCAGGCTTTATACAACTTTGCCCCAACCGTATAGACAGATCCACGAACCTGTTATTATAGTCGTCCACGTCGACGCACTCTCCGAGACACTCGAAGCGATTTTGTAAATCGAGTTGAAAGCTCTCGGGGTTTTGGATTTGGATGGGTATAGGCCGGAGCGTGGAGCTCATCAATCTCGATCTTTCCAGCTGGGGATTAATATTCAAATTTCAAATGGGGATTTCGTACCACTGCCTCGAATCTAATTCCAAGAAAATGCTGCACAATGTAGTCATATTATTATTTCTATAGATGTTTACACATATTCTTGTTTTATAGACTTACCCACACCCACCCAGAGTCATATCGACCTGTCGGTCTTACGGACCACGTCTGACATAATCACGGATGATGCGCACGCTTACTCGCCGGTGGCTTTTTGGGCGTGCGCACTTCTTGACACCCACAAATTCAGTTATCCCATATGCACTCTCCCTATGACGTCACAATATACACTCACATGCTTGTTAGACTCTTCAGTTCTCGCGTGGTACCTACACGAAGTATATTACGGGTAGGAGGCCCCAACTTAAGTTTAACGGGCCTGACAGGGCGCCCAATATTTTTAGCCGAAAAACTAAAAATAACACTAAATCAACCAGCATTCTTTCTGGAAAAGCGTTAAACACAAATCCAGCGGCGTTAAAATTAACGACTGCTTGTTTTAAAGCTTACAAAAATAATGAAACAGATTTTACAGTTTGCGCGTGCCTCGGAGATATACGTAAGACGATGTGTTTGTCAGTGCTCTTTCAGCACTCAATGAAATATTAACCAGTCACAGATGACCTCTGCCAGCCCGTTCAGATATCGTGACGCAGGGACGTGCTTAAGGGAAGTGGTTCTGATATAAAGGTCAACAGTGTTGGCCGGGTGTAACTATAAAGTCCAATCAGCCGTTTTCTTTCTAGAAGTTCGATGTTGATCAGATTCACATTCCTCAGAGCCTTTGAATCTGGTTGGTTTGGGTTGTCTTTAAAAGTCAATTAGGATTTAACGACCTGTGTGGTTCTGTTCAAGCAGAGGTTCGATTCCCGGCCGAGCAGAAATTTAAACGATGATATTTTATTTCTGTTACGGGTCTGGGTGTGCTATTTATTTATTTATTTATTTATTTATTTATTTAGCATAAATTTACAGCGTTACAGTACTTACAAATTACTAATACACTGCAAATATCAATAAAATACAAAATATTAAATTAAAAACTTAAGAACATCATTAAATTAAAACAAAATTAAATACATAATCAAATTAAAGAATTAAGATACACACACTCACTCATCCATCAACTCACTAAACCTCAGACATGCATTTCGCGCTTCCATACATCGACTCACAAATATGTCACACTCTGGTGCTGATGCCTGAAAAGCGTTAAGCATGTCCATGCCGCGAAGAAGGGGAGAGCGCGCACGTGCCACGGTCCGCGAGGCCGGAGTCGCGAGGAGTTTACCTGGACGTGCTCTCAGTTGCATCCTCGGCTTAATCGGGACATCCAGTCTTACAACTTGCGAGACAAGTGCAGGACAGTCCGCCTCGCCACGCAAGATACGACACACCTCAACGAGTAAGCTGAAGTTACGCCTTACTTCCAGAGAGTTGAAGCCAAGAGTACCTAGCAAGAACTTAGTGGGGTACAAAAAGGGATAGTATCCATAAATTTTTTTATAGAGAAAACGTAAAAATGTTTTTTGTATTTTCTCCAGAAGTAAGGCGTAAGTACTCTCATATGGGTTCCAAATAATCGATGCCGATTCGAGTTTGCTCCGCACCAGCGCCGAGTATATGAGTTTTATCACGTTAGGATCGCTAAATTCGCGGGAATTCCTTATTACGAACCCTAGTCTTTTAGAACACTCAGCTGCGAGTTTCTTCATGTGATCATGGAAGTTGAGAGTTGGATCAAAAACGACTCCCAAGTCCTTAACTGCATTAACACGAGTAATTTTATTTGTGCCCAGGGTGTACTGAGCCAGCAAGGGACTCTTTGATCGACTGAAGGTCATTACATGGCACTTATCTGGATTAAAGAGAAGTCCATTCTCCACACTCCACGCATATACCGCATCAATGTCTAATTGCAGCGAGTTGCAGTCAGACATCTCAGTCACTCCGCGAATTAGTTTTAGGTCGTCGGCATATAGTAAGCTCCAAGAAGATTGGAGAACCAAGTCGAGGTCGTTCACCATAATACCAAACAAGAGCGGACCTAATACTGAGCCCTGACTGACCCCAGACCGCGTGTGGTATGGATCTGAGACATAACAGCCATGTCGGACGTACTGTTGTCTATCGCGCAGGTAACTTGCAAAGAGTTTCAGTAGAGTAGGTGAAAAACCAATGGCACCCAGCTTACCCAACAGAATGTCATTGTCAACCCGGTCAAAAGCCTTTTGAAAGTCGAAATAGACCACATCCACCTGAACACCCCTATCGAGATGGTCAGAGACAAGGTCAACCAAGGTTAGTAGGTTGGTATTAACAGAGCGTTTGGATCTGAACCCGTGTTGGGTGTCACTCAAGAAAGGCTTGACCTGGGAAGAAATGTGTTCGTACAGAATAGACTCGTACAATTTAGCCAAAGATGATAAATTTGCTACTGGTCTGTAATTTTCTAAATTTTTTAAGTCACCTGATTTTGGAATTGGCTTAACCCGTGCTAACTTCCAGAGCTCTGGATAAGTACCGGAGGAAATCGACAGATTCAAAATATGGCAAATGGGGTCCACTAGAAACTCCTTGCAAGCTTTTATAATAAAAGAAGGTACATTGTCAGGGCCCATAGAAGGTCTTAGCCTGTTAATGGCTTTTTCCACATCCTGAACGGTGATATGCCCAATAGAAATATAATTGGCTGACATGGTTCGGTCAGCCGTACTCGCATCAGCACAATTCAAGAGAGGTGCATTGGGCAAGAAGACACTTGAAAAATAGGAAGCAAATGCATCTGCGGCTTTGCACCCAGTGTTTTCCTCGCCGTTAAAAATAACCTTAGCCTCAAAACCTCCTTTCGATTTTAGGCTGCTTATGTGTTTCCAAAAAGAACGCGGATCACGCTTGATGTTAACCTGAATGCGACGTAGGTAGTCTTTATATGCACTCGCACTTCTCCTTTTAACATCAGCACGGAGGCTAGCAAATTGTGCATACGAATAGTGACAACCATACGCCTTCCACGCACGATGGAATCTAGCCTTACGCTCAATGTCCCTAATTAAATCTGCAGAAAACCATACCGGATAGATTCTGTTTGCTCTGCGATGTCTGATCTTCCTCGGTATGCACTTGTCGAAGATATCATATATTATTGAATAAAAATATTCAAGGCAGTCGTTTACACTATGAGCTAAGTAGACATTATCCCAGGAGGTGTTAGTGATAAGGTGATATAAAAGTTCGTAATTTCCCTTAGAGAAATTCCAGTCATCCTGTGGATCAATGTTACTCGGCCCAAGTACTGTAGATTGTTCCCGTTCGGTATCTCTTAGGGGGACACTAATTTCCAGAGGAGGGTGATAGACATCACGTCGCTGAACAAGACCACCCCCCAATATCTCCATGACTTTCGTCTGACGCAACTTTTCAGACACCAGCACCACATCTAACTTTCCACCGTACAAATTTTCAACAGCATTCATCTCTGTCAGGCCACAAACGGATAAAAAGTAATTATAATTATTCAAAATATCATTTGACTTATATTTAGGATTTAGATTAAGGTCTCCCATTATGATGACTGGTCCTTTCAACGACTCGACCACTGACTCGACTTTTTGGAACCAATTAAAGTACTCAACGTCAGTCGCCCGCGGATTGATGTAAACAACGCACAAATTTAAGGTCACATTACCAAACATGCACGAAGCCCAGAGATCTTCACCGGCGATAGTCTCTAGCTCCGGTCGACGTTGAAGCTGAACACCTGGGCGCGCTGCGAGCATCACCCCACCACCCTGTCCCGTTGACCGATCACGGCGTAGGACGCTCCATGCCGAGCCTGTTACCTCAGCATCATCCACCGACGAATTGAGGAAGGTTTCAGTGATCGCTATTATATCACAATTTCCTAGCGACATGTTGCTCCTGAGATCAGCAAGTTTTGAGTTTAAGCCTCTAACATTCTGATATACTAAAGAGATGCCGTAGTCCTTTCTATTTCGAGCCACGTTCCGTCCCCTTGTCGGCGTCAGGTTTTCGGTATCCGCGAAATAACCACGTCTTTACTCGTGCATTATCAGGCCAAACGTCAGCAGACAAGCATTTCTCGTAATACATGGCTGGAACCGATATCTTGTATGACTTATAGTCACCTCTAGCTTTCAGTTCTTCCACCAAGCAACTAGAACCAGGACACAATTGCTTCAAGTACGTTCGAATTTCGTCAACACCCGACAGCATATTCCAGAGGTGTATACATTTGCGATACTCCACAGCTCTCAGCGTCGTTACGTTAGGTCCAGCAGTACAATGTATAACGTTTGAGCGCCTTGATTTTCTTCTGACGTCAGTCCAGCCTTCTTGGGAGCTGCCAGATTCCGCCGAGGAGCGCTCAACTTCTTGTTGGGGTACGCTGGACACCGCAGGCGCATCACCCACCACTGTAGATTGCCTATGTTCCAAGCTCAGTTTAGGGGACTCTGGTTTCATCGGCTTAGGAGATTCACCTACCTCGCCCACAGGGGCCTCGGCTATATTCCGCTTACGACTACGAGTCTTCCGGGCCAGCACAGCACTTAGGGGATCATCAGTATTTATACCACAGGAGACTGTCTCCACCCTGTATCCATCAGTACGGTGACACTTGCATTGGTTCTCCAGCAATCTCTCAACTTTGTATAATATAGTATATACAGCTATGTATAATAGGAATGTATTTAAAAAAAACAGATAATATAAGTAGTTTATCAGTTATCTAGCACCCATAACACAAGCTTACTCGAGATGGCGATGTGAGAATTTGACCAAAAGAAATACAGCCGTTTTCTTTCTAGAAGTCCGATGTTGATCAGATTCCGAACCCTCAGGAATTTTTAATTGGTTTTGTGTTGTATTTTATAGTCAATTAGGATTCGCTGTAATGCTTTCGTCTCGTGTGTATATATCAAAGTAATGTCTGTAACGCTTGGTCCGTGCCAAGAGTTAAGAATTTGTTTCGACGTTTCATGCAACATTTGTGGAGCGAGATGTTTTATTTAATGACCGATGTGACGAATAGAGAAACACGTGGAGGGGAAGTGAATCACTTTGCGTCGAATTGGTGGCCGAGTACGTGTCCAAACAATACGTAGGTCAGTTTAAGAATATGGATAGATTTGGCGTCGCTTTCGTCGGTTCAGACTTCCAATAAAGGTGCTCTGTAAAAAATGAGTGACATGGGAATTGTTTTTAAAAGCAAGTGGTTACGGTCGCGCTTAACATCTACAATGTATGCATTTAGGTTGCAGCCTGGAGGCAACAAAGATATGAACAAAGAGCTCGAAAATTTCTTGAGTCTGCTCGACTTGGTGAGGGGGGTACTGGCGAATGGCCCCCAGATTCATGCGTTCTAAAAAATTATGAGGCGGTACCTATATCAAAAACAATATCATATTGGACAAACGTGTTAGAATTTTTTTTTTGAAATCGTACTTTTTATTGATCTGTTAAGAAACATTTTGTATCTAGAACATATATATTAAAAAGGACAACACAAACAAATTATAAACTAAATAAATTAACTTAATTAAGAAATACTTATAATAGTACATTTTAGTACATGTATTCATCTTAAGCTATTGTGTAACCGGAATAAACTATAATATTCGACTTTTTACTAATGGATCAGTCAGAACCTTACAACCTATAAGTGAAAATCACTTCCGACACCCTACTGCAAATGAATCGCTTATGACCAAATTACTTATACTTCCTTATTATACATACCCCAACCCGTAGCAGAAATTAAAATTCATCATTTCAATTGCAAATTGCAGCCACTAACGCAATCAATACTCATTATATAGAAAGCTTAATGACCCCAATGAAAAATGATATCGAAAAACCTTCGAAGTCCGTAAATAGGTATATCATCAGAACCGCATCTAGGTAAATAGGACAAGGTTTCCAATTACAGGATTATATCAGCAGGTGCTGATGAATCGATACCTTTGCTATTAATAAGTCCTTTGTGATATGGAGCGTGATCGTGACTCACAGTGGTTGACTGTTGATTACCTATCTTTGTGCGATGCATCTGTTTTAGTTTTATGCAAAGTTCCGGGTTCCGGAGATCACCTAGGTACATACAATTCGCAAAGTAACACACAAACTCACACTAATTAAATTGAACTTCCACGACTAGAAAATAATATATATTTTTAAACAAACAAAAGCTTCCCTACATGACTTCGGACCACCAATACCTCCTCAAAATGTGAATTTGTATAAGTCTTCTTCTCTTCTTGGCGTGTCGACTAGCGGCGTGTTAAATTTGCGAGGACCAATACTCCGCCACAGATATAGCGTTATCCGTGGCCGCGTACAAATCCTCGCGTGTGCAGGTGGTAAGGCACGTAGGACAAATTAGTAAGTGTGTCATTGTCTAGGGGAAGACACCACACAGGCAAACCATCTCCGAGCTGTAGCTCCACCGACACATGTGTTCCCTGCTTCGGCCGACTTGGGTGAAGTATAAGTACCATAAGATACTTACATACTCACTTTTTTTAAGTATTTAGGTAGTAGGTATGTTCTTGAAAACGTGTTTATGGGGATTGTTGCTGCAAACTGTGTGTACGGGATTCACGCACGTGCTGTTTGTAATCTGCGTAAGAGAAGCCAATTATCCAGTAGTTGTTTTCTTTTCGGAAACGTTTTCCGAACTTTGTGTGACGTAGTGCTTACGTGAATACCAATTTAGAGTGCAACTGTTCTTCTTTGCAGTACCTATAAATATAAGTGATGTTATCTAGACTAAGGTGTTAACTACTATTTTGGGTGTCTAAAAGTTGGGCGTACGTTTGACTCACAATGTCTTATTCCAGGCTACTTCTAGCTAGATAAATAAAAAGTATCGGCCAAAACGTGACGGGCCACGTGCACTGTGCAGTGTAGGGTACCGTAGTTAGTAAAGACGGCTATTTGTTACTATATTACAAAAGTTACAAATGCACCTAGTATAGTGGGTCTTATACAACTTCTATGAAATATTTGCTAATTCAGCCACACTTTACAGTTGGTTGACAATGTTTGTGTGATCATCATCATCTTAGTGTAAAATCCCCGTTGCTATCCCGCGCAATATGCGGGGGCCAGGGGTCCACCTTCCTGCTTTTCTTAGTCCAAATTGCTCGGTCTTCGGCATCCTTAGTGGTGAGGCCGTTGGCACGCATGTCAATTTAAATGTGAGATAACTACAAATTTACGTTTTTCCAATTTTGAATTCGGTTTTCTGATTTTTGCTTTTACTGGTGCTACATGGCATTGTTTCCTGTCAATCTTTTTCCCTTTCGAGCGCGTAAATATGCGGAATAAATGGTGCATAAACGGCCGTATCTTTTGATTGCGTTAGCTTAAAAGTTTGATATTTTCACTGCTCCAAGAGATTTGTGACCTGAATATTTGATTTTTTTTTGTACTATATTTTATAACTATAATATAATTTTTTTATACCATAAACACAAGTTTACATGATTTTTAACTAAAATATGTTCTAACATGGCTGAAAAAGTGTTATTCTCCGATAGTATTGTATCCGTGTTACATGCTATGAATAGATTATTTATTTATTTATTAGATATTATTATTACAGATGCACCTATCTCCAATACAACGTGTATGAAATCCAAGTACACTTTCTAAGTTGGTTGATAATTTTTTTGTAATGAAACTACAAATTTACGGTTTTCAGATTGTTTCCTTTACTGATGCTACATAGCCTTGCTTTTTGCCAAACTTCATGATTGACGGTCATCGGGAAGTACAGAATAGGTTTTGATTCCCATGTGAGCGTCAAAATATGCAAAAACAAAGCATTAACGGCCGTATCTTTTGATTACGTTCACTTAGAAGATTGAGTTTTTCACTGGATTTTTCAAAGAATTGGAGACTAAAATATTTGACATTTATTTCAGCTGATCAGTGAGCCTATAAGGGCTAAATATATCAGTGATACCCATGATGTTGCTTAGGTGTAGGCAGCGGTACTTAGTTTTTATTTGGTTGTTCACTAGCCAGTTTATCTACCACGTGATAGCAATAATAAAATTAAGATATCATATACTGGCGGTCCTAGCTCAGCCCTCACCCACAAGACTTTGTTTCTCATGGCGCTTATAAACAGCGCCACCCGGCCACAGCTCAGATACCTACATGATGGGAGGCTTTTTTTTGGGCTGCAGAATGAATTCCCATTCATTCTGCAGCTGACTGTATACAGAAATACAACTGCGTATGCGCGGCGGCGGCGGCACAGACAGTACACAATGCTGTGTTGCATCATTGATGATTCTTTTCAAAATATGTATTTTACCAGCAGGAAGATTTTACATCTGCTAAAGACGACATTGATGAGGTACAGATACCTACTGAAGTATAATTTGTCGTACAACAAGGAATGAAGAATGTCCCGCTAGGTCGGTAATGATTTAGCAGTGCCAATAACTCCATGCTAATATTGGCTAGTATGCCAATGTTTCTATTCTAGAGTGTAATTTATCTTAAAACAAATAGGTAAGTAAGTACTTTATCATTAGTTATAATCAGTTTAATACTTCCGCCTAGGTACTGTGTAGGTACTTATGGTACCTACATTATCGTTAGGTACTTACATAATAAACATTATTCAATTTTAAATAAATAAATAAATAATTTATTACCAACTGGACGCCACAACACAATATTTAAATACAAAAATTACATACATATCAACACACACACAATCATACAAAACAAAACCAAATCAAAACAATAAAAAAAATGACGTAATTTTGTAAGTAAACACTTTGGCCGAACCGAATTTGTATATTTTACGTTTCAAATTCAATAAATCTGAATACAAAAACGCACTGGTATAATGCTAAGGGTATAAGCATAAACAAATTCTAATATAAGCTTTACACAGAGTGATTTGTAACAAGTACTGAAAACTCGACGAGTGCTATCGGAAAATGTTATTTTTTAGTCGTAAAAAATATTTAATTCAAGGCTACACAACGAGAATAGCCACACTGTCTATGGGTAGGTACCTACTAATATACAGTATGTACATTTCATACCAATAAAGAGGAAGCAATCAAATTGTTCAGGGTTAACGTTTTGTAAGTTGTTGTAGGTACGTAATCTGCGCGAAACTACTAAACCGATTTCGAAAATTATTTCACTATTTCCCATGACACGGGCGGTGCCTGCGAGTGTGTTCCCTGATCATTATAATCTAGACACCTTCAAAGCTAGAACAGGAATACTCCATCATCGGCCGCATCGTCATTTACCACCAGGTGAGATGGCGGTCAAATGCCGAGCTAGTATAATTATAAAAAGGCACCATAACTGAGCAATAAAATTGTTAGAAACGAGAAACGCCGCTACTTCCACAAAAGCCTGACTGATTCCTCCGCCGCTAATATATGGAAATTTCTCAAGACGGTTGGGGTTGGCAAGCCACGGGCTCCGGAGCAGAAGCTGTCTTTTTGTCCTGACGTCCTAAATCGACATTTTTCTGCTACACCTCAATTGGATAAGGGCATTAAGGCGGATACTATCGGTTTTGTTGCTTCTCTGCCTAGGCCTTCAGTTCAGTCCTTTGAATTTTGCGCGGTCTCTGAGGATGAAGTCAGGAAAACTCTGATATCCGTTCAATCTAAGGCAGTGGGATGCGATGGGGTAGGCAGGGACATGATCTTTCACATTTTTAATTCTGTCCTTTCATTATTAACACATATTATCAACTTTTCACTCTCTACTTCCTCCTTTCCTAATCTTTGGCGTAAGGCATTGGTCATTCCACTTCCCAAAATCTCCTCTCCTACTTCGTTAAATCATCTTAGACCTATTTCTATTCTACCCTATCTGTCGAAAATTCTCGAGGCCATTGTCCACAAACAATTGTCATCCTTTGTGCTCTCCAATGATCTGATAAGTCCGTTCCAGTCCGGTTTCCGACCTGGACATAGTACGGCTACTGCTCTACTTAAGGTTACCGAAGATGTGAGGGAGAGTATGGAGAACACTAAATTGTCAATCCTTGTTTTAATTGATTTTTCCAATGCCTTTAACAACGTAGATCATGACATCCTGCTTGCTGTCTTATCGCATCTCGGTGTGTCGTCCGCGGTTGTTGATTGGTTCACCTCGTATCTTCGCGGTCGTCGGCAGGCGGTTACGGCTGATGGGTTAACGTCTAGCTGGTGTACCCTTGAGACGGGTGTCCCGCAGGGTGGTATCCTTTCGCCCCTTCTTTTCTCAATTTTTATTAACCAACTTACTCGTGATCTCAGCTGCTCGTATCACCTGTATGCTGACGATTTGCAGATATATGCAGACACGGAGGCTGCTAATATCTCTGATGCGGTGTCTGCTCTTGTCAAGGATCTCGATGCTGTCCAGAATTGGGCTTCCAAATTCGGTATCTCGGTTAATCCCTCTAAGTGCCAAGCCGTTATTCTGGGTAGCCCGTATCAAATTAAACGCCTCGACATTTCCCGGGTTCCTCCAATCCATTTCAACGGTGTGGTTGTCCCTTATTCTCCCCAGGTAAAGGATTTGGGGCTACACATTGATAGTACTTTTAGCTGGTCAGGCCACGTGACTGAGGTTAGCAGGAAGGTAACTGGGACTCTGTGCTCCCTCTACAGGTTTAAATTCTTTCTTCCTCCTTCAACTAAAATCTTACTTGTGCAGTCTCTAATTTTACCCATTATTGACTATGCTGACGTATGTTGCTCTGACATTAACCAAGATCTCCTCCTAAAGCTGGAACGTCTTCAGAACAACTGCATCAGATTCATTTTCGGCCTGCGCAAGTACGATCACATTTCCGAATTTCGTGCCAAGCTTAAGTGGCTGCCCATCCGCCAACGCCGTAATTTAAGAATGCTATCTCTACTTCATTCCATCTTATTTGATCCAGCCACCCCCAACTACCTTAAAACTAAATTCAAGTTTCTCTCTGACACCCACGACCGTGACCTTCGCTCCTCGAGTAACTTATTATTAAATCTTCCTCTTCACCGTACTTGTTTTATTTCTAATTCTTTTGTACTGAGGGCTGTAAGGCTCTGGAATGAACTCCCTCCCGATCTTAGATTGCTCTCCAGCAAATACTCATTTAAGAAAGCTGTTCGTGAGTATTACCTCAATAATCTTTAGTGTTGGGGCTCACGAGTTTGTCTCCGATCTCCCTCATGTTTGACTGAGCTTCTGGTTTTGTCTCTCCTTTACTTGTGCAGTATATGTATGGTTATCTATTCTTGCTATATTACCCACTCACTCACGTTTATTTCTAGCTTTATTATATTTATATTACTTATTTTCAGTTATCTATATATTTATCTGTACTGTTATCTCTGGTTCGGCTATAATTGCATTAACGGTTCCCCTCCTCCATCTTGTTTAGTAGCTTCTCTTGCACCGCCTTACTTTTTCTTTACCCTTTATCTCCTGGTTGACTGGTAGATAAGGCTATTTTAGCTTTAAGTCCGCCTTTGTACTATTTTGTGCATGAAGATTTAATAAATAAATAAATAAATAAATCAAAATAACAATTTATAAACACCTCATATGCAAAATATCGGTGCCAGAACCACGAATACTTTCTGAAACCACGACCAGTATAAGAAGGACTGCATGTTAGCTTTATCCCCAACAAGTCGCTCTTACATTTTATTTCCGGGGCTCTAATTCGCTGGTTGTTAGTACACGTTGGCGCCACATAAAGTACCACGTTGAACAAGTTTATTTTCGTAACCAGACATAGAAATTCGCTAATGATCTTAATGGGTTAAAAGTTGAAAACATGCCAACGACCATACATGAGGATGTTTGCAGAACAGACATTATTAGAATTAAATATTTAGCGCTTTCATGAATACATAGTTACATAGTCATCAACAGCCTGTCACAACCTACTGTTGGAACAATCTATTCCCCGTTAATATACTGCAATAAAAAGCAAAAACAAATTAATGAACATAACATTCGACTACGTAGGAACTCACATCCTTTCCACTCTTTATAATATCCTTTATAACCCGTCCGCTCCTTTATATATCTCTGAACGTTTTCATTTATCCCGTCCACTAGACAAAAATTGTCGTCCCAGTGTACGAACCTCTTTAGCAATACCTCCTCACCATTCCGATTTCTATTCCTACTCCTTCACTGTTCATGCTGCAAGGTTGTGGAACTCTCTGCCCTATGAAATACGCGATAGTAAATCTATCGGTATTTTTAAGAAACGTGTGAAAGAGCACTATATCTCTTAGTTCTTGAAAATGCGGGGTACAATGCCTATAGATAATTTGTAGGTATATTATATGTGTATGTATATTTAGTTAGAAATTGTGCATGTCTGATCTGCGACTACTTATCACATATCTCTTTGATAGGCCTGCTGGAAGAGATTTCTTCTAAGAAATAAGTAGCGCCTGTTGTGTCATCTATAACTCTGTATTTTTCATCAAAGTTTTATGTGTACAATAAACTGGAAATAAATAAATTTTAATCATCTGGCTTTATTGTAAGCCAGTGGCCTAACAGGTGGTCCGCGGACCACTAGAAGTTCGTGACAGTCCGTAGCGAGTCTTTTATACATATTCTTTTGGTTTTCCTCGTTCTCCTAAGTTTTATTTCTTCACGTTATCAGATAACTTTCAGTTATTCACTAACATCTACGTATGTTCGGTGGTATTCAAACTTAGTCTTAGCTTAGAATAATAGAAGGTAAGTAGATAAAAATGAGGGAATCCCCTATTATTCATTTACAATGTTTATCTGATTTATACTTTATACAAAAAGTATATTCTGTGATTTAATAACGAACAACTACAATTTTTAAAGTAAACTTCAACATGGCTCTTCCTTTGTGTAAAGTGTTCAGTTACACAAAGGAACAGCCGTGATGAATTTTCTACATCTAAAAACAAGCAGACAATACACCAAATGACAATACACAAATTCTCACCCATAACATCTGCGATTAAAACATTAAGGTTAATATTTAACCACTACTCTCTACCAGGACGAAGTTACCATGCCTCATAATTCGCAAGAATCGCATTGTTATTTCGCGCCAGATAAGTTGGTGGCTTTTATATACCTCAACATCATATCAGCCAGACGATACCCACTGCAGGGCATAGGCCTCCCCCAGGGATATCCACAAAGGCCGGTTTTGTGCCTTTTGTACATAAACAGAGGTCGAAGAAAACAAGAATTTAGCCCTTCATTTGAAGAAATATGTCCTAATACATACTTCAGTCAGAAAGCAACGATCCGTCGAACTACCGATATTCGATAATTTGTAGTTCAAACCAAGGTTACGGACTCCAGAAACTCTCACAAACTTAACATTTCTTTATTGATTAGGACAATAAATATCTATCCCTATCAATCGTGGTCAAACTTCTCTGAATACCTTTACCCTTTACCCTTGTTACATCAGTAAAGGGTAAAGGTACCTGAAATTCAGTCAGCCCCATTTTCAAATCTACCCAAAGCAGTTTCTATTCATTTAGATACCTATTTTAAAACGACGAAAATGATACATTTAAAAATGCGTAAAAATTTAAAATAACACGCAGTATACAGCTTAGAAGCCCGGTTTACACTAGACCTAACCAAGGTCTCTACTTATCTACACAGTACAGTGTAGCAGATCTTTGCTACCCTGTACTGTATAGATAAGTAGCGATATCTATCCCCTCGTGTGTACGCACGGCCTGTCACGTCGGCGCGCCCTTGGCCTGATTCCCTGATTTCGAGCCATCCCTGACCTGTCCCCAGCCGGGTTGGGCCGCATGTAAGCGGAAGCCTTTGCCATGAGCAAGGACAATATAAATAAGTGAGATTCTTTTTCTGTTTTAGTAACGTATTGGTGGCCAGTGGTAGACTTTGTTATACCTATACCCATCCATTACTTTCAACCTATCCTATACTTTCATAGGTACTAATAAAAATTGTTCATGCGTTGATAATACGTTGAACGGTCGTTGAACGCTCGTTTAACGAGTGAGCTATACAAGGCTTATTTTGACATGTACAAAAACTTTTCCGCCTTCCAAAATGTCTGGTTTCTTCCATACTGTGACTTGTGGTACTTTCCTATGTTAACTCATTGTCAAAATCAAATAGTGCGACATAGACACACCACTTAACGTTCAATATACACCAAGTTCTAACCTACTTATAAGCAAAATATAAATACAAACTTGCAACAAACACTTTAATTACCACGTTGACTCTTATTACAGCAAAAAGTTTCCACGAGATATTCCCCTCGTCACGTGCCACTGACTCACAAACGAAACGGCTCAAGATCTGCCTAATTCGTCTTGTAATATCGTTGACAGGTTTACAAACAGATTTATAAATAGTATAAGAGCTTTCGGTGTGAATGTTGAGATTCGATTCGTACGCGGTCTTAGTCAGAAACAAATATTTAAATGAGCGGCAAACATAGCATGCGGGAAAGGAATTCTTGAAGGAAATTGCCGCATGTAATATGTTTTTCAGCTAAGCTCATCGCTCATTCTCTCTGTTGTAACGTAATTCGTGTTTTGTACAAAAGTATTTTTTTTGTATGATGTGTAGGTATTATCGAAGATACAGTCAAGTTGATGAATTTGTTGTGAAAGTACTTAATTAGGTAGGATCAATTATTTTGGGCAATATTACTATAGATAAAATAAAAGTAATATCTACCCAATGTTTTTCATGCATTTGGTCGTAAGTAGGTAGGTACTAATAAATATTAAATAAATCGTCATCAACGAGGAACGGTCAATCCCGGCTTGTGCTAGAGTCCGCTTACACTCCTCAGCGATGTCAATCCATCGCTTCATGGGCCTCCCGCGGGATACCGCCAAGTTTAGGCACCCTTTTCCCACGTCTCACGTAAGTAAACACATCTACTAATCCGCAATTGAATTTAGAGAGCTTGCAAGACCAAGCAAAGACGATGTAACAAGTTCGTGAAAACATCTGGCCACGTCCAAACGTAATGGAAGCAAAAAGTTTCCAATACAAAAAAAGTTGTTGCTCATTTTTTATTTCCTGCACTCAGCTTGCCAGTGTTTTTCCTAGCCTTTGGGACGGCGGCGGTTTTAGCTATTCGCGCATGCGCTGGTCTGGGATAGGGCAATGACCGACCCCGGGCTGTGACGTCACACTCTAGGCAAAATAGATCGGAAATTGGGAGCTGTAAATGGGAGCCAGAGACGGAACTTAACTCAGGGTGAGCTGAGTAACTTAGCTTAGTAGCAGACGTTTTGACATTTTGAAATATGTTTTTTATAACTGGAATAGTGGATCCGGCTAAACTTCGTTTGCGTAGGGGTAGGCCCTACACACACTTACTTTACCTACCAACCATATTTTACGTGCTTATAACTTTTTCTTGAGAATCAGTCTATCTATTGTTAAAAACCGTATTAAATAAATACCATTGCGTAGTTTAAAAGATCTAAGCGTAGATACATAGATACAAACGGCGGGAAGCGACTTTGTTTTATACTATGTATAGATTATTAGTATATTATCTATTAGATTATTAGTATTAGTAAAGATATTCATAAAATAACATGAGTAATCTACTTGAAATATCTTAATACCAACTTAGTAGAGGCATGTGCTTTATGAATGTAGAGTTCTCAGGATCTCAGGTTGAATAATTTTGATCTTAAAGAGATTTTACCCAAATTTTTTATAGTCCTACGCTTATTTTGACCATGAGACCGCAACAAGAAGGCTACTATTAGTAGTTTCACAGGAAATAACTCTGTAAGTAACTGGTAGTTTTGCGGAATTATGGAAAATTGATACAACAACAAATTAGCCACTCTTGCACCACGTGATAGGGTGCTGACGCGCCGTCCATTACGTGGGATGACGGTGTCCTTTTATCGATATGGCACCTGCACATGCCTACTTAGCGTACATGTTACAAAGCATGCGACGATTATATTTGTCACACGATTTTATCATGCCTGGCCATGCCAATCGTCAGGAGGAGAGGCTGTTACAAAAAGCGACGGCTTGACGTCGTTAAAGATGACCATGTAAGTAAATCAACAAACTGACAACCAAGGATACCAAAGACTGAGCGAAGTGGACATAGAGGTGTAGGAAGGCGGACCCCGGACCCTCGCG
This sequence comes from Blastobasis lacticolella, assembly GCA_905147135.1. Taxonomy (NCBI): domain Eukaryota; kingdom Metazoa; phylum Arthropoda; class Insecta; order Lepidoptera; family Blastobasidae; genus Blastobasis; species Blastobasis lacticolella. The sequence continues at coordinate 9,440,409 of LR990044.1, forward strand.
CGGAAGAGCAAAACCGGGTCTGACGCCAAGATGATGATTATCAATGAGAAGACAGCTTCACAAAGTAAGTACGATAGGCGTACCGCCCCAATTTTCTGTGAGTGCGCACTGAAAAGTCAGAAACCATGAAAGCTAGTCGCCGTCGGCAAGACATGTCCATTGCCCGTGTCGTGACCCTCATCTATCAGATCTTCGGCTCACCCTTTTTATAGGTCCCTTTTTACGTGACCGCAATTCGATAGTCAGCCTATCGTCGGTTTCTTAGATTTACTTTGAATTAGGTACCTCGAACCTCAAGTGTCGACAATGGAAATACAGAAGATATCTATCTCTAAATACTGCCTCATATTGGGTACCTCATACTTCCCCAACGGGGTTTACGCAATTAAAATTAAAAACATGATTTGATAACTTAATATGTAACCGAAGTGTTATGATTGGTTTTAATTAATTATTATATTTCCTTTAAACATTTTGTTCATATTCCTTAAGCAACATTTTATGCCTTGTTACCTGTCCATTTCCTCTATACCTGTCATAGGAATATTTTTGTCACATGTTCACATTTTTCCGACAGCTATAATGTTTTCAAAATAAGACTACGACAATCAAATTAGTCAGGAATTAGATCAACTTACGTTACTACGCAAATGTAATGCCTTTTAACGTTACTTTGTGAATTATTTTAATAGTAAGTATAAATCTACACATAGTATCTACCGATGAATAGTGTGCCGTACTTTCCGCTTATTACAACAGGACCCCATTATGTAGGGAACAGATGTCTGGCCACGCCATCCCCGCCAGGCACGGGAAAGAGAGGCCGGCCCAAGAAGCAATGGCTGGACGTCGTGAAGAGTGACATGCGTGCCAACGGACTCACCACTAAGGATGCCGAAGACCAAGCAAAGTGGACTAAGAAAAGCAGGAAGGCGGACCCCGGGCCCCCGCGTGTTGCGCGGAAACGCAACCAGGATTTAACGCCAAGATGATAATGATGATGAACTACTTACCCCATTGTAGGAAAGCACTACTGCCTTAGTTAAACAATTCACAAACAATAAACAAGAATAAGACAAGTCTGAAACTAAAGAATCGAAGAAAGAAGAAAGAATAAGAAATTTTTTTCGTAAACAATATGTTTTAATAATGAACAGAATAAATACCTAATGTTACAAAAACAAAGTTAGACTGTGTACAAGACACCCTTTTAGAAAAGCTACGTAGACTAGATAACCTAAGGCTACACTAGCTACCTTATAGGTATAATAACGTACAAAAGTATCTACCTACCAAATATATATAGATAACACTTTAACAAATAACTGTTCAATCTACTTATCTATCACACGCCCAACTCTTAACACAAGCATCATACATGAAACGCGTTTCACGTAATACCTAAATGCACGTGGAAATTTCCATGCAGCGACTGTAAAAAATTGCATTTACACACAGAAACACACACTCGTAGCGTCAGTCGCTCGAGCGGTCAGAATCGGAACTACTGAAATTGTAGTTGAAATGGAGCGCTTCATGCGCAACCAGAGCCTCAAGTTGAATGAGTATGTGTTGACACCGCAGCGTGGTTAGATGATGTAATGTGGCCGAAGAGTGCGTGTTTTGGTAAAGAAACCACGCGTGTTGTCGGCTAAGCAACAAATCGATAACGTAGGTAAACTTTCATAACCTACATTCGGTACAGGTTAGTCATTAGGGTGCATTTATAGACATTTATTTTATGCACTTACTATTTATTTATTATTAAAACTTCAGACACAAAATGGTTAAGCCTAGCCTTATATACCAGTCAACCAAAAAATATTGAGTTAAGAAAAAGGTGCAAGAGAAGGTACAAGACAAAATGGAGGAGGGGAAACGTTTAACCAAAACAGAGATAAAAATACGGATAATAAGATTGATAACTATTAAGAAATTGCAATGAGCAAGAATATATAACCATTACTATCCACGCAGACATTTGCTAGCAAACCTGATCGTTCTTGATTTAACAATAGGTTCTAGGTTATTGTTTACTGCAGAAAGTTCTAGAAAATCATGTCAGTAATGCGGTAGTGAGTCCGATGACATGCGTAGGTATATAATCTTATCAATCAGATTGCGGTATTATACCTACCTACCATAAATAAAATGACGCAACATAGATTTCGTAGAACATTTATCGGACTACTTATAAAGATACTATTAAATACATAAATGACTATACGAAATGCCGCCAAACCTTAAAAATAGATACTTACTTATTACTTAAAAGCCGAAAGTTACTCTACATCACTGGTTATTTAGAAGTCATCATCATCATCGTCCTAGCGCTTATCCTCCGGCCTCTGACAGGGTCCGGTTTCCTACCCATTCTTCTTCACTTCGCCCAGTCTTCGGCATCCTCGCGTCGTAAGCCGTTGGCTCTCGCATTCGACTCAGCTATGTCAATCCATCGCTTCTTGGGTCGCACACTGGTTATTTAGATGTACCTATGCCAGTGTAAGTGTAATGCTTAGGTAGGTACCTATTATTATAATCCAATAGATAAGAAAAACCCACGACAAGGTAACAATATAAGTACTTACTCAAATATTGCCTAAACTACCGAACATGCTACTATGAAACAAACCTAAGAACTATCCAGATTACTGAAACTGACTTTCAAATGAAATAAAACCAGCTATTCAGCGGTCCAGCCGTTAGGATGGTACCGAAAATGACACAGACAGATGCTCAGATAGATACGATACACACATCCAACTTATAACACCCCTCTTTTGCGTTGGGTGATAACAAAAGTTAGAATTGCATCATCATCAAAGGTTTTTACGGGGTCGACAACGCGTGGGTGATGCCCTTGGTATTGCAAACGTCCATAAGCTGCGGTGAATGCTTACCATCGGGCAGGCCGTAAGTTTGTTTGCCACTTTAGTGGTATAAAAAAATCTTCATCATCACAGCCCATAACAGTCCATTGCAGGACTTAAGGCCTCTCCCACTAAGGGGGAGATTAGAATAATAGAAAAAGCTGCTGCCCATTTTTTATATATTTTGCAGGCTTTAGATCTTTTGTGTCGTAAACATTAGTTGCCTTGTGCGACAAGTGTATGGAGTTATTGTACTCTGTCGGACACCTCACCGGCCTAATTAGAATTGCATAATTATGTGCAATAAAAATTATCTTAATCTAAAGCTTTTGCGAGCGACTGTAGCATCGTCAATGCTATGATATTTGCCTACTTTTAGCGGTAATAAATAAAGATAAAATTGTAAATATTTACAATAATGTAGGTACCTCTTATGTGTGTGTAGCGAGTTAAGACTCAATTATCGTTATCTCTTATTTAGCTTATCTAGTAGCACATGCGGTGTGCGTAATAATATGTATTTTACTAATACCCTTCTGATAAACAGATGACTAACAATAAGATAGTCCCGCCTCCTTATCTCTCTCATCCACGCTTGGCTGCCGCTATCGCAGATCATGCGAGATTACGCCTGTCTGCTAAGTCGACATAGAATAGACAAAACAATAGTTTTCAGAACATACTCTTAATTAGATTCGGTTGGGTTATGTACATTACTAGAACTTAAGGCTACTAGGTCTTTTTGCGTTCTTAGTTTGATTTTATATTTATAACATTTTATACTAAACAAAAATCTTATACTAAATAAAAATCATTTATGTTTATTATCAATTGAGAGCATCTAGAAGATATTGTATTTGTTATAGTTTCAAATTATTTACGCAGTAAGTATAAGTATGAATTCTGTGGGGAAAAATCTACTTTAGTACAAGAGCGTATACACGTAGAAAGCAGGCTACCCGCGCCGATCTACCAGCGCTTATCGGAACCGGCCCGCGCAGGTAGTCGGCGCAGGCAGTCTCTATACTTTGTACCGAACAAGCACCGACAAGCGCTAACCGTCGTCGACATGTTCCGACATGTCCGATCAGCGCTGGTAGGCCGCCATTTGCTGCTAAAGCAAGGGCAAAATATTAAAAATATATGGTGATATTCTCTCAAAACTTTCCTTTTTTATTTATGGGGCGTACCTACACTTTGTTGTTGCATTTTGATAAACACATTTCCTAGCAGAAACATATCTTCGTCTGATGAGCTCGACATTTTGCAGGCTACTCATACAGACAATCAGCCAGTCCCTGCTTGTACCAGTATAACACTGGCACAACACTGGCAGTGTTGGGCGCAACCACACATTTTTTAAATTGATTGATTAGTCAAACTAAAAATTTAGTGACTTAATTAGTTTTACTAAATAAAAACTTTTAGTTTTAGTTACGACTAAATGTTTAGTCATAAATTTTAGTTTTCAGTTAAACTAACTTCCCCATAAAATGTTAGAAACTATAAAAATATCTGAATCTAGAGTAATCATAGATGGACGAACAGACAACCAGCTTAACTGTAAGTATGTTAATTGTACTCGCTGGCGATCTCTGTTAGAACCAAGATAACAGTAATAAGTGAATTTAATTAATTACAATCAAAGAGATTAGAATGCTAGCGACCTTCATGGTTATAGTACTTATATCTATGGAGGAGTATCTCCGACACAAAAATCCTTTAAAGACCAACTCAGGTAAGCTTACAAACTTCTGGGATCACGTTGTTCTCGGAAATATGTATTTTTTATCGTCTTTGCCACACCACAGTTAATAATACTAATAATATTAATGATATAATACTATATTGGTAGAAATATCTCATCTCATGCAATTTTAGAGCAACGGAACTCGATCGCACCGCGTGGGCGAACTCATTTTCTATATTTCAACACCCTAATTGCTTTGTTTCAGTTTTTACATAAACTACAAATTGATACTAATAACGCCATGTTTTACTTACTGGAATTTTAATCAAAACTATCAATCATGACTAAAAATTAAAACTAATTAGTCGACTAAATTAGTAAACACAAGATAACTAATTCAATTTTCAATCGTTACATTAATCTAAATTTGTTAGTTTTAGTTTTTAGTCGTCAATCAAACTAAATTTTGCCCAACACTGCCTGAGTGCACCAGTACCAAATAAGCGCTGGTAGATCGGTGCTGGTAGCCTGCTTGCTACGTGTAAACGTCCTAATTTTGAAACGATATATTTTTAATTAAATCTGACAAACCACAAGCATAGATATTGGTTTCGGGATTACGTCTACAAAATTTCATTGTATTTGATAGCGTAATATTGAAAATATGATCAAACTACGTTTGTATCGAACGCGCTCGTGTAACTCTTACGGTGACAGAAAATGTCCTGAGGAAACCTGCACATTCAGGTAACTGAATCTTATTTTTACTATACACAGTATCCAACGATCAGACAGCCTACCTGATGGTAAGTGTAACAGTAACATCTAGAGTAGGTGCGTCATCACTGTAAGGACTAACATAAAATGACTCATGCCTGTAATTGCGCTGGTTACCTTATCCTTTGTCTGTCTTATCGCTGGTCGACCACCACGTCGTTTCACCACCATGAAATTTCATTCCCTTTATCCACAAAACCTTTGCCTGTTGTGTCGTTTATATGTATGATATTTCTCTACGTATTTTATTGTGTGCAAAATGTTAAATAAATAATATATACATAACACATGCACGAAGATTTTATTAGACAGATATTTATCCATGGATATTTATTTACATTAAAAAATATATTTACAACTTAAACATAAAATTACATATAAACAATAAAAACCTTATTATAAATTACCTTAATACATAAAATATCTGCCCTAAGTCCTCTGAATGTGGAAATGTGCCCAGAAGGCTGGCCGCGTTGCCCCGCTGGATGGCGAGGCTTATACGCTGTATCAAATAGAGGCCAGCCTTCTGGTCATTGCTAATATCGACCAGGCGCTTGGCTAGTTCCCTATATAAGGAATGTGCGCCTGGTCCCCACGGCCCAAGAGTTTCCACGCCAAATGGCGCAAATATGTAGTCGCCACCGAGACATGCATATTTGCGCCGTTTGGCGTTTTCAGCAGAGGCGGCACCGGCCCCTGCTTGACACGCGGTGGCTGGAAGATGGGACAGCGCGAGGGTATCGATGCACGTAGCATCCCAAACCAACGGCCGTCCCAGTTTCCAGGGCGTGAGTGTCATGCCGTCGGGTCTTTTACCGTCATCGCGGGCTAAGCCGTTGGGTTTAAGCACCGCGGTAGCACCAGCGGAGACAAAGGCCCGACGGATGACATCATTAAGGTCCGCGTGACGTGAAGTTCGTCCGGCGCTCCTACTGCACGAAAACCATGGTGTCCCAGCTGGTCAACAGGGCGGCCACAATGGCAGTCGTGCGGAGCGCTGCAGGGAGCGCCAAGACGCAGGGCCGTGGAAATCCTGAAAGTAGCACGGTCGAGCAAAGTGCTGAGGTTTTTTGAAGGCATTGCCTGGAGCCAGAGGCCCGATTCCCTCTCGCCAGCAGCCAGAAGCCGAGCACGCTCTGCAGAGTTGGTAGTTGCGTTTAAAAGTTTGTTTCGCGCCAACCTACAGAGCGGCTCGTCTCATAGCCGCTGCGAAAAAGAATTAGTGGGCTCTGCCTCCGGGCAAGCCAACTGCCATGCGATTTTGGATTCGGTATAAAAAGCCGATGGAAAAGCCCCGAGTTTGGACAATAATTTATCCACTAGGGACTGCGAGCTGTGTACCGAGGACAAAAACGCTGGCAACGAGACACTAGACACTTTACGAACGCCCAGACCACCATAGCGAATAGGCAATGATGCCTGCTCCCAAAAAGAATTTTCCAACTTGACGTTTAAAACTGATGTGAGTGTTTGTTTTAGTGTTGTCTAGAAGTTCTAGAAGAACGGGATGTTTCCAAAGTTGACAACACCGTAAAACATATATGAATTTTGGAACAAAAAGGCAGTACTGGATTATAGAAAAAGCCATGTGACTGTTAATTTTGTGTACGCGATCCGCAATTGAATTGAAATTTTGAATTTTTTGGTCCACAAAATGTTTCAGCGATTCGTCGAAAATAGGTGACCCTAGAAGGTGAAGGTTAGTCTTGTCGACGACTGTGATCTGTGGGGCTAGGGCGCTAAATGCTGCTAAAATAGCGCTAGCCGACCGAAAAGCCTCAGTGATATACAGCTCACACTTCGAGAAATTCAGGTCCAGACCTATGGCACTGAACTCCCGAATGAGGAGCTGTAAATCCTGTAAGACAGTTGTCGCATCTCCTCCTAGGGTACCGTCGTCCAAGTACCAAACGTTTAATTTTGAATTTAGTTTCTCGACTATGGGGTGTATCGCGAGACTAAAAATGGCCGGCCCAAGAGGGTCACCTTGCTGGCAGCCGACCGCCGAGTGCAAAAGGTGGCCTTTGTGTACAAGATTCGTGGGCTGTTTATAACATTGCCACAGAAAATTACAGGTGGCTTTGATTTAACTTGGTTGAGCAAGGCGCCTCCATCCACAGAATTAAAGGCATTTTTTACGTCAACCTTCAGCAGAACTTCACCGCCTTCATGCTGAAGGAAAGTCCTGAGGGCATGAACGGTGGCTTCGCAGCCTCCTTTCGAACCAAAGCCTAGCTGGATTGGCTGGAAATATTCTTTTAGACTGGGCGCAGAGAACCTGCAACAGAGCTTAGCTGTCAGGCGACGGTAGGTGGTGCCAACTGCAATGGGACGAATTCCCGCGTCCTTTTTTTTTAAAGCCATAGGGTTAGCACCATACAAGGTATCTACAACCGATGGCTCTACCGCGCCTAACAGCATCATGTTCGTAAGCCCTGTAATAGAGTCTAAAAGAATATCACCAGCCTCACCAGCACAGCTCAGGAGATCCTTATGGTGCTGCGGAGTCAGGCCATCGATGCCACCTGCCGAGCCGGTTGGGAATGAAAAAACGGCTTGGCGAACGGCATCCGCTGAAACAGCGCAGAATCCGCAGCACTGGGGGCGTCTGGTAACTGAAGGTCTGCCGGAGGTTGAGGGTGTTTACTGTGGAGGCCAGCCAACGTCTCGGGCGTATCGGGAGCAAATGTATCATTAGAAAAAAGTACGCGAGCTGCCCCTCTGATGTCACCATAATTAATTTTATTTTCTACATGTTGAAGGACATTCTCGTTTGGATTAAAACCTGTATGTGAGTTGGAACAATTGAGAGAAATAGGGTTTAAACAGTTTTTTTTAACACTTGCTGTCAATGAATTTAAAAAAGTGTTAGAGCCGGTATCTTCAACATGCAGAATACGGTATGGGAAGGTGAGAAGATGCTCCCAGCTCTCTTTGTCATTGTTGGCTGTAGCCCATTGAAGATCTCGTGCAAGGGCTTGGGCTACAGCGATTCTCGCTCCCCGGGGGATCCTCTTTAAAATCCGTTTAGATGTTTTTAGGTGGGCCACCCGTTCCCAGAATGGCTGTAAAGGGACTAAAGGGACTGAAACTGGGGCATTGGGAACAGGGGCCGACGAAGGGACAGAGGTGGTAAGTACGCTGCGATCTTTGTGCAACTTACCAATGTGGATATTGAGGCCCCTCTGTCCCTTAAAGAAGAGAGGCTGGGGGCATCTGGGATATCGTAACAAATTTTCTAATGACCTCGACCGTGCGTCATTAACATCCTGGGACATGGGGAATTGGGGATATTTACAGAAATGAACTCCAAAATCTAAAACCAATTAGTTAGAAACTTACACTAAGTTAAAAATCATAAAAACTTATAAAAATAATAATATAAAAGATGACAACATAGTTTGACACAGCAGATGACGCGTTGACAGCGCTCTTCTTTGGGTTGCGCAATAAACAGTGGCCGTTGCCGAGCAACCCTCTACGTTACTACGGTGACCAGCGGCCTTAGCCAAGACGTTTCGTTAATCTACAATCGTTTGTGGTAGAAAAAATGTATGGTATTTGACATAAGCTAACGTTATCTGGCACAAGCTGTTTGTGGTAGAAATTCTTGGTCCATAGACAATTCACGTACTTTAGGCGTACAAAGGAGGCCGATTGGCAGATGGTCCTACACAATCAGAGTCAATGTAGATGTAGGTAGAAATAGTCGAACTTCGACCTGTCAATTTTCTATCATACACGCATCACGCAAGCGGAGCTGTCAAAGATGGCTAGACGGCTGAGTGTGGCGCCGTGTCAAGCTTCTTTAAAAATTTGAAGCGGAAATAAATTTACACTGGCTTCAATCAGGGCGCACGCCCAACACCGCCTACACTCACACTTTCGCACCAATATTTAAAAAAAGCATAGACATGCAAAATATGGGACCTGGAGCCTCGAATCTATTCTTATTATAAATTAATTTCGCAAATAGACGTTTGCTCTGCTTTGACGTTCGTTATTGTCTCATATAATTATGATATTGGATATTCCATAAATAAAAATATATGGTCACAATATTAGAAAGAAACAAACAGCATATATTCTACACCTCTTGCTCGGCTCGGTTTTACCTGAAGAGTGCTCAGTCCAGTCCAGGCTATACATAACCCATTTAAATAATCGTATCAACCATCACAAACCTATCTATCGGCTATCAGTCGGAACTGTTTGTTTGTTATCCGATCCGCGACCTTCAAGGGCGATTGTGGCGGCGCCGGCGCCGGTGCGTCGCCGCACCCAGCACAGGTACTATTACTACTATTGGATAATGAAGAATACCTATAAATGACAATGGGTAAATAGGGCATGTCGGATTTCATAGATACCCTATTTAGCTATAAAGCTTTTGCGTGGTTGTAAAGAACGTCGGTGTCCGAGTGGATAAGGTATCCGACTCGTATGCGAGACGTACCGGGTTCGAATGCCACTGCGGCCAAGTACCAATGACTCTTTTCCGAATTATGTAGATTGGTTGAATGCTAACCTATGCTCTTATGGTGAGGGAAAACGTCGTGATGAAACCTGCACAATCAGGCGCCCGAATCTGTAACCATGATCCAATCTGGTCAGGTTCCCCTCGGAGGTTAGACACAGTCGCTTTACTGTAATTGCCTGATCAGCCAAATCCTGGATCATGGTCAAGGCGGACCCCGGGCCCTTGCGAGCGTGAGTACTACCGGGACACTAACGCTAAGTTGATTTTATTGGATTGTTGTGAAGACCACGACGTGGTAAGCGTAGTGTAGGATGCCTTACGGCCAGGTGTAGTGAAAATTGCGAAAGGCTGCAGGTGGATGCTGGATGCGGCCAACCGAGGACAAGGTGTGGCAGGGCTATGGAGGCCTACGTCCAGCAGTGAATTAGTACCTATAGGATGATGATAATGTGTTTCATATTGCTAAATGAATCGGTCGAATATGCCTTTCCTGTGTTGGGCTCTACAGCCATCAGTGAAAGTGCCGTACACAAACCTCTAACGATGACGCTGTTTAAATCATCTACAATAGATGTTTAAGGAAAATGATGACGATGATTGCTGAATGTTATTTCGGCTTCAAATAGCACAGATTAGGTAATATATTAGGTATGTCATTTTAATATATTTAAATTCATGTATATGTATTTGGCATATAAAACGACATTTCGGTTCTGTTCTTAAGGTCTCTGACCTCAAAGTATTACGCTTAAATTTTAATGGAGGAGATTGATTATGTAGTTCAGTCTATTATCTAATTCGCCTTTTATTAATTAGCTGTGATTCATTAGTTGATCGTTGTATGGTTATTAAATTAAGATTCCATAACACGATGTGCCAAAACATGGAAAACATTTTGTTGCAATTCAGTTTTACGTCGTCTCATTTCTTTCTGTTACTTCCAAAACTGCGATCTCTAGAACGTCGGCCAAGAGGAGAGGATTATGGCAATCCGGATTCCATACCATAGATACTTAAGTACTTACTAACAAACTAAGTACTCACTAACATAGACGTGGGTCAAGCATTATAGAGAACAAGACTGACAAGGTGGATAGTGTGGTTTTTACTTATTTTACTAACTTTTGAAGTCGTTTTAGGCTAGTTTATCTTTTTCCCGAACAACCATTTTAAATAACCTCCATAATGTATGAAAGCATTAGCCCAACCGAATTAGATGAAACACGGCCTAGATATTGGCGATAAATTGGTTCCCATGCTATCAAACTGTGAAAACCCCATCAAAATCCGTTAGGCGCCATTTCCATATTTCTTATAGTTTAGTTAGTCTATTATGGTTCTATAATATTTACAAAATCAATTATACCCCATATGTTGCCCAGGGTTAATAGCACACAACAAAAACATTCTTATTACTATTTCTTCATCGCCCTAAATTATATTTTTGTAAATATATTCAATGTACAGATACACTTTTTTTACTGTTTTATTATATGTAAAGATTATATTGATTTTATTTGTATTTCTTTTAAATACCATTTGCAAAGGTTCTTCGACAATTACAATCCCTTTGACTTCTACACAGCACAGGCACTTCCTCTTTCGGAGGGAACTAATTAGGTGAGAACACGACTCGATGTTTTTGCGTCGCCCCACGACCTTCAGGGGTCACTGCGGAGTAAAAGCGACGCAAATCCCATTCGAACAGACGAATATCAAACGTAAAAGCGAACCAGTGAATCGTTCCCATTTGAACAAATGTTTAAATGCGAAAGAGAATCGTACTCATTCAAACAAATGCTTAAATGAAATTACGTTTAGTACGATTAAACTGTGTACCTAGAATAATTTTGTTGTTTCGTTTGGGAAGTACTGAGGCCTGTAGCACAGTTTTAAATACCACTGGCTTCAGCATCTATTTGTAAAATGTGTAAACAGTTTTTATTGAACAAAGAGACTCTCTTTATTATTTTTATTATTTATTATCTACTTATTAGACATTAAGCCGTGTGGTGACCGGCAGAGTAGAATAGCACCAATCCCTTACGCTCATGGGTGTCGTACAAGGCGACTAATGTTTTCGAGGCAAAAGATTAAAAGTCTCCGTAGTCTGAAAAATGGGCAGCAGCATTTTCCATTGTTATATTTAAAAACTGCGATCTCCAACCCGCCTGCCAAGCGTGGAGATTATGGCAATAACCTCCCCTTTCGTGGGAGAGGCCCTAAGTCCTGCAGTGAACTGTTACGGGCTGTGATGATGATGATTAGACATTATAGTCACTAATGTTGAAGAAAATTGCCTACTCAATAAAGACTATAGTCCTTAAAATTACACCACATTATTATTTTTTAGTAAGTATACCTATTTGTAGTTTGTGTAATCTATTCTGGAAAAATACAGGTTCAATTCACTTATCATGTATTTCCGACTAAACATTCTGTATCGACAGTTGATCTAAAGATAATGTTAATATTTATCTAGTAAAATTTATTTGAACGCAATAACAAAGAATGTCATAGGTAGTGCAAGATATCTTTTGGGTAGGTATTGTATATAAGAGATATGGGTCAAATGATGTATTGAAAATTAAATAATAGTTCAGTGAGAGAGTTAAAGATTAATCAATCAGAAAGAGTTATTGGAAGCTAGATAGAGAGAGTGGTATAGTTAGAAACTCTTCATTTTACGCTCCACTGTTCTTATCTCGAAGATTTTATATATACATACATACCTACATACATACTCACGGCAATATCCGTGTCCTACTTACTTAGGAACTGTGACACAGATTATAAGATAAAATTTATTCATTTCCACCTATTTGCAGGTTTTCGGATAAGTACTGCAGCATTTGCGCTCGGGCCTTAACTTAGTACGGGCTCTAAGACTAAGGTAGGCTTTCGGGTTAGGCTGGTGCTCCCATAGGGTAGCCGGGGCTTTAGTCCGTTAAGTAGGTTGGAGCAAGTAGGATGTAGGTCTGTAGGCTTAAGTAGGTCGGAGCCAGTAGGACATAGGTCTATAGGCTGCCTCTATGAGCACACATAGCACTGGCTAGGTAGGAATTCAAATGGGTTCCATTTGAATTAGATGTAAGGTATCCTATGTATTTTGTAGCATTCTTCAATATACTTTCGTGAATAGAGTTTCAATTAAGCAATTACCATGTTTATTTAGAGTCCTTGAATCCCCCAGTGTTACAGTACTATAAAATATTACAAACTTTGCAAATATTAACTTATTTATTATTAACTTATTCCTGACCGATGTTTCGATCCTAACACATAGAGGAATTCCGGACATAGCGCTTTTTGACGCACGCTGAGTGCTTCAAAAGGCTTTGTAAAGAGGCCCTTAGACACAGAGCAAAAAGAAATTGCCCCATGAAGATAGCTCTAATTTTCCAATCTTTTTGCCCTTAGATCAACTTAGAAAAACATAGAGATATCATCCACCATTCCAACTCTACACGCGCCATCGGACCACGTGGCGATTGTATTAAACACTCGTATTGTATTATTACTTAACATTAATTATATCAGCGTTATGTAAGCAGTTATAACCTCGATTGTTATTGGTAGGGTACACAATAAGAAATAATAACTTGAGTACAAGACTATTTTACACATTCCACAATGCCAGCCGTTGACTCAACTACCTTCCTCAATATACCTACTTGTCGGTATATTTTTTAAAGTTAAAAATTTTGATTACGTGCGAAAACCCCAGGGATACGTCCGAAATTAGTGCCTAAACCTGCCGAAATAAGCAAAGAGGTCCGGCGGGAGGCCCAAGAGGGGATGAGCTGACATAGCGCCGTCGAATGAGAGAGCCTAAGGTTATAGGTTCCCATTTTCTGTATTTAGACTCAAAGTCGGTTCTTTATACGTGATTGAGAACCGACCGGGAATATGATAGTCAGCCCAGCTCCTTCCATAAGTCTATTAGCCTCTTGGACGTTTACAGACCTCTTGAAGAGAACCTGTTCCTAATGAGGCTTTGACTCTGTAGTCCTTTACTCCCTCACACGCCAGGAACACGTGAACTGTCGTTTCCTTAGCTACTAAACAAGGGGTAGGGGTACACAGGGGGATGTCCATAGCTCCGATGACGTGAAATTTTTTCAGGGGAAGGTACCCTGTTATATTGCCAGCCTAAGGTTTACGACGCTAGCATGCTGAAGACTGAGTGAAATGCAGGAGAAAGAGCAGAAAAGCGGATCTTGCCAAAAGGCCGCGGATGGAGATAATTTATAAAAAAAATCTTTTTTGCAGGAATTAGTAGGTATTTTTGCGTATACTTTCTGTGGGGCCGTGTGGTATCAGTGGTATCTAGCAGTGTAGAATTCGGTGCCAAGGTCTGCTATCAGCTGGTGTCGTCGTATAAGGCGAAAATCAGCTTATACCCCGAGATATCAAAAACTAGATAACACAAAGGCACACATGCATACTGAAAATCATATCTACTTATAGTGAACAATGGTCGATCCGGAAGACGCTATTTAGCAAAGGCATTATAACTAATGATGTTATATTATTCGCAGAAATTGGGAGAGGAATAGCAAAGTTCTTAGAAGCAGAAATGTTTCTACTTAGTTGTAATTTTAAATAACATAAGAATTACGACTAAAATGGCGGTTTCCAGCCTAGGGAGACCTCTCTAATGTGAACCCCATCCCGAATGGGGGAAAGTCAAGGAGACTCCTTTTCAGCGATGGACAAGTCAGTACCAAAGAAGACCATCGACTCTAGCCTAAGTGGATTGGCAACTGCAACCACACATTGCATCTAGTAAGAAGTGTTTCGGATCGCAAGTGCTGACGTCACAATCGTAGGCCAACGCATGCACAGTTGCGCACACCGGCGCGTAACCGCTCCGCGAACATCCGCAAAACCAGTTCTAGCCAGATATTGTCACCGATACACCGCCGGTGCAGCGGGCGTGCGACTGTAAATCAATGCTGCTTGCTTGTAAACTTGGTGACGTGACCAGCGGACGATCAGGCTACATAGGTAGGTACTTGCTCGCGTTTGCGCCTGGGCTTTCTTCGCGAGTTGCGACTTAGAGGAAGTGTGATGTATTGTAGGTGGTGAATTGCTTGTGTTACGGCTTGTTGGTAAAGTGCATTGTTGAGTCAAAAACAATTTTGTATATGTGTAGTATGTGTAACTTAGGTTCAGCTAAGCTTTAGTTATTTAAAATTAGAACTATAATAAATAATTACGATGTATCTACACTAAGGCTTCTTCGGTAACGACGTCGCGGCAGACCCAAAAAACGGACAGATGAGCTGCAGGCCTTCGAAAGTGCCTGGCAGACATTGGCACTTCATCGCGAAGAGTGGAAGAACCGGGGGAGTCCTTTGCACAGCAGTGGGGTGATTCAGGCTAAAATAATAATAATAAGGCCTCTTCGTCTTACACAACAACGGCCCGAAACAGCCCACTGTTGTACTTAAACCTCCTCCACTATAGTAGACAGTTTTGCCAGAATCTTCACGCTTGGCAGGCATGTTGGCGATCGCAGTGTTGAAAATACAACAGAAAACACTGCTGCCCATTAACTTATTTACCTACGCGTTTACGGAGCTCTCAGATATTAAAATACTAGCTTTTTGCTTTATCAGCGATTTTGTCCGCATAAAATTCGGTTACTACGTTCTGCGGGACCACATTCAATTTTGTTCTATTCTGGGATATAACCTACATTACTGCCAAATTTCATCAAAATCAATTTAGTAGTTTTTGCGTGAAGGAGTGACAAACATCGAAACATCCTTTAAAACTTTTGCAAACAAATTATTTATTTACATAAGACCTAAACCACCCGGAGAAAACATATTGTTCCATTATAAACAGTTTACGTAAAATATATTAGAATAACCCATACAATATGAATCCCATATTGGTGACACAACATTCGCGTTCAGAGCGTCATTTACGACAATGTACGTAAAACAAAGACAAAGGAATTAGGTATTAACAAAAAGTAAAGCATTTATAACGCAAGTAGAATTAGTGGGATGGGATAGGATTAGCCGTCTTGTACGGTAGGCATCCCTAAAAGAAGAGATTGGTCCTCTAATCTATTTTGCGACGAAGTTCAGGTGGTTAACTTGTCGGTCTATCACGCAGAGGTCCCATATTCGATTCCAGTCCGTGCGGGAATTAAAATGATGAATTTTAATTCCTGTTACGTGGTAGAGCGGACAAAGCTAAACTGCCATGAAAATAGTTTTCAGGCGGACGAAATCACGGGCAAATGCTAGTAGAGCTCGTCTAATCTAAAATGACGCGCCCCACTATCGCATTACCGCACACAAGCAAGTTTAAAATATGAACGCAATACATATACAAATGCCGTTGTAATTGGTCATTCAGTTGCCGGTGAGATTCAAACGTAGGAACACGCGTCGTTCATTGGCTCCCACACAGATGAAGTGTCGTTATAAATATTTGCACTCACACATCGAAATCAACTAACTAAGTAGTGGGGCGCGACATCTTAGACTAGACGAGCTCTACCTAGTTTTAATATATGAGCAGTAGCCTGGCATCATCATCTCACCTGATGTTAAGTGATGATAATGGACACCGAAGAAGGAGCATGGATGTTGAACAACACTTGCTTACAGACCAATTTATGTGGTATAACGCGCCGAATATTTTTGTGTTTTTGATACAAATGCATAATTTTGGCGAAAAATAAGTTGAGAACTGGTGAAATACCTATCTGGCAACCCTGATGGTGTGGTTCTTTGGGACAGGTCTTTGTCAAGTAGTAGAAGACTATTTGTAGCTAATAAAAAAAAATTATCACAATGACGATATTTAGGTGTGTACATTATGGTCAAGTGTACGTTATATTGAAAGGTATTAAATACTAAAACACGTGAGAATTAGTGCTGTAAACAGATAAAATGATTTACACCTTGTCGGTTTTTTACTATAAGCTACTATATCTTATTTACAAGACAATAAAGATAAACGATAAAACGACAATTTTTTTTAATGTAGGTTATTCTGCGAAATAATTGCTTTACTTTCTTATACGACCTGAGTGATTCATTGCCGGGCACGTGCGTGGCACGTCAAATTGGAATGGTGCATTTTAATTTCCTTTTAAGTGGCCTTTAAGTGGCCTGGCCTGGGCCATGGGATGGCCTATGTATACATCAGATATCTAACACCCATAACACAAGCTTTACTTATAGTGGACGGTGTACAGGACAAATATTGATAAAAAACCGCAAATCGATGTACAGGATAGCCGTGTGGTACACGAGTACTTTAGGTTGCAACAATAATTTTGAGCGGTAGTTCTTAAAAATATTCTCATGGGGGGAACAGCAGTGACGTCATCAATTTTTATATGGAATTACTAAAATTTATTTTTTAATCGTATCGTGTTTAACATTACACTGCTGGATGTGGATTCATACTCTCCGGTTGACTGGTAGAGAAAGCTATGAAGCTGTAAGTCCGCCATGTGCATGAAGGTTTAAATAAATAAATGTGGGACTTCTCCACATCAGTAACTAGTTTTTAATAATCTCCTTGTCTGCTTATATTGACCGTAAAATATAAAAAGGTAATTTAAATCTTTATATATATAATTCTTCTGTGAGTGTGTATGTCACTGAACTTCTCTCAAACGACTGGACCGATTTTGATGAAATTTTTTGTGTGTGTTCAAGGGGATCTGGGAATGGTTTAGATTCACAATTTTGATTAGATTCAAAATGGTCCAGAATGTTTTAGCTTATTACTCCAGAACGCACGAACCGATTTCCACGGTTTTGCATTCTTTGGAAAGGTCTCGGGCTCCGTGAGGTTTATAGCAAAGAAAATTCTGGAAAAATTTGAAAAGGTGTAGGGTAGGTGTAGGGTAGGTGTAGGGTAGGTGTAGGGTAGGTGTAGGGTAGGTGTAGGGTAGGTGTAGGGTAGGTGTAGGGTAGGTGTAGGGTAGGTGTAGGGTAGGTGTAGGGTAGGTGTAGGGTAGGTGTAGGGTAGGTGTAGGGTAGGTGTAGGGTAGGTGTAGGGTAGGTATAGGGTAGGTGTAGGGAAGGGTAGAACTAGAGGTAGGGTGGTGTAGGGTTAGAACGCTACGCGAACGAAGTCGCGCCGGGTCCACTAGTTATCTCTATTAATTTATCTAGAGCATTTCCTTGCAATAATATTTGCCAAAAATAATAAAAACTACTGGGCCGTAGGTTTCGCTGATGATTTTTTTTTTCCGAAGGTGGCCGAAGCCAAAGTCGAAGCCCAAGGCTTCAGTCGCACACTACTGGCAAGCGAGTAAGGAAGCGCAATGTTTAAAATACATACAGGAACTAGCCGTAAACTCCTTTTATGTTACTCGTCAGTTGAAGGGGTTGGTGTAATTCTTCCCTGTTGGATACCAACCAATCTTGTACGATCTCATCAAAGACCATGCAAAACCCTCTAATTAATTGATTGGTGTGTTACGTTACGAACTGCTCGGATAATGAAGTATTAAGTCATCATCATCATCATCTCGGCGTTAAATCCCGGTTGGCCCCCGCGCTACACGCGGGTGCCCGGGGTCCGCCCTCCTGCTATATCTAGTCCACTTTGCTCGGTCTTCGGCATCCTTCATAGTGAGTCCGTTGGCACGCATGTCACTCTTAACGACGTCCAGCCATCGCTTCTTGGGCCGGCCTCTCCTTCCCGTGCCTGGTGGGGGCGGCATGGCCAGACATCTGTTCCCCACATAATTTGCCGGTCTGCACAAGACGTGGCCATACCATCGAAGGCGACACTCCTGTAGCTTATCTGCGATGTCACGGACACGAAGACTACCGCGGATGTGGGCGCTCCGCACGCGATCTTTGCGGGAAACCCCACACATCCACCGCAGCATCTTCATTTCCGTGACTCGAAACTCCTGCTTGTGTCGCTCTAGTAGAGGCCAAGTCTCGCTGCCGTATAAGAGAACAGGTCTAATAATGGACTTGTAGACCTTTAGTTAATAATGAAGTATTAAGTAATAACTCTAATTAGTTACGCACTCTCATCACAGGCCAGGCCTGCCCTGAACCTCATTCAAGTATCTATGGGTGGTAAATTATGTATGTCTTGCGGCATTGAGGGTAGATGGAGCGACGAAAATGTATGGTTGTGTTGCGGCGTTGAGGGTAGATGAAGTGAAGAATGCAGCCTAGATGTCACTCTCCCTATTCGTGATTATGGACTCGGACGTGAATTTTTATTAATGCAATTCTGACAAACCTCTTTCGCTTCTTAATTTTGTAAGGATGTGAATTGTTAATCATCGTGATAGTACTAACGATGGACTATCTTACGATGAATAATATCTTAAGGACTATTCTGACAAATCTCGCTATCTTCCTAAGTAACGATGTGAATTTTTAATTGGTAGTAAGTAATTACCAAAAGACCTTACTACCTAATTGAATCTTAATGGATCCGATTCATTCGCTTCTTAATTGTAATGATTAATAATTTATGGAAAGTAATTACCTAAGGACCTTAAGTTAATGATGATGAGAAGGTACTTACACTAAACTTTCCATTAGGTGGACTGTTCGTCTGTTAGTCACTATGGCTATCCCAAAAAACCTCTATGTTTCCTGACGATCGTCATCGATCATCAAATTTTATCTATGAAATGGTTTTACCTCGTCATATCAGCCGAAGGACGCCCACTGCTATGCATAGGTCTCCCCCAGAGATCTCCACAAAGGCCGGTCCTGTGCCTTCCGCATCCAGCTGGTACCTGCCATCTTTACCAGGTCGTCGGTCCACCTTGGCTTAACCACGCTGGTTTTACCTACATGCATGAAATTACTTTACCTTTTAAATTAACTTATCTAGGCTACATTAAAAAGTAGGCAACTGGTTACGTGCTGCGAGTCATTCACCTTTCCAAGTCGATTTAAAACAAATAAAATAAAATAAACGTTAGCTTGGTGATAGCTATAAAATAGCTTTTGGTTCAGAGAGAGTCTTTGGTACATGGCGGCTGTGGGATTCGAACCCGGTACCTCTCGTGTTGCGAGTCAGATAACATTAGCAGTAGGCCACCGACGCTTCGGAGATCACGGCAATGCCCTTCACTAGTGTGGAGGAGGCTCAAGTCCAGCAGTGAAACAATATGAGCCTTTGATTATTTGATAAGAGGGTGTGTTATGTACCTACCTAAATGTATATATCTAACTATACTGTGGGTGTGGGTGTAATATAGGTAGGTATGACTAAAATAATGTAGGTGTATACATATATAAATTTATATACGTGTAATGTATGTAGTCGTATCGTAAATAGATGTCAGGGACGATAATTAGATACTGCTACCTACCGCGAGGGTGTGTACTGGTTTGTCACGATGATTGTATTAAAAACCAACAGCTGAACCTCTCAAAATCGTGAAAACCTAATCTAAAAGCTACCTGCTTGCCATTTATTTTTATAGCACCATCGGTAATTCATTTAACACTTAGTCCCAAAAAAGACTCGAACCTTTCAATAGAAAATAACAGAAGTACATCTTATCGTTATCATCCACAAAAATTTAAATAGATTGTTATCCACTGAGGAGTCTGTCTAGGTGAGTACCACCGCCTTATCTATTTCTGGCGCCAAACAACAATGCTTGCATTGTTGTGTTCCATTCAAAAGGATAAGGTAGAAGTGCCAACTCCTTACACTTGATTCCATCCAACGCCTGGGTTTTCGTATTGTCGATGATCCCCTCCTCACAATGGTTTAGTTAGATCCTTTAAGCCGACCGAGGTAGAGACGTTGGCTCCCTGTGTATTCTCTACCGTATGTACAAAAAGAAATGTTACGTAGAACTGTTTAACTTGGTGTCACTTTTTCGCTACCGCACCCAACGACGATGGGATAAATGTTCCGCGGTGGCCGATTTCCATCAAGTGGACCCCCCGTTTGCGTCCCTAAGCAAAAAAAAAGGTAGCCAGCCCAATTTTAGGCATGAGGCATTCCATCTTAGTCCTCGCAGTGACAACGCACCTGCGGTTCTGTATTATTGCGGTCTACAATCTTAATACATGACTCGTAGATGTCAGGTGGGCTGTCTGCTCATTTATCACTGCGTAGGTTAAAGAAAAGAAATCTATATTTATTTAAATAAATCAAGGTGTGGATAATGGACACTATACATTTGTTAGTATGTATTCATATGGAGGCCTAAAAATAAAATAATATTCTTATCTACACGCCACGTGAAAACTAAAACTGCATAAAATAGAACACTTCACTAGTTTACAAGGCCACTACCTAATAGGATGATCTGGGTTGTAATTCAATTATGTAGGTACCTACATACAGAATGACTCAGTTAGTGCGACGCTATTCTGTAAATAATAAGATTGAAACAGCCGTTTATTGTAGTACCAACCCCCAATCACGGGTGTTATATGAGACGAGACGACTATAATCAATGGTTTATAGAGGGAGACCAGCTCAGATGACCAGAACATAGACAGCAGTGCGATCTATACAACCCGCCTGCCATGCGAGGACAATGGAGGATGTGGAGGAGCCCAGGTCCAGCAGTGGAGTATCTACGGGCTGTTCTCATTCGCTCCGTATAGCGCCGGAGCCGAGGCCTAAGGAGCGGTTGGGCCAGAAATCTAAACTTATAGGATAATTAGTTCGAGTCTGCCATCGTCTAAAAGCCGAGCGTGCGGCAGTCAGGCGGACGCTCCATCTAATGGAAAGGGCCACCGTCGTCTAGGACACCTGCAACCTAAGGGGGCGAATGCGGTGCCAGCCTTTAACAATATGCAGAATAAACAACGTGGGTGATAACAACGCTGGTGATAGCACAGAACCTTGGGGGACTCCCACATTTATAGGCGGAGTATTTGAGTCACCATGACCCGTCAAATGACTTAAATAGTCCTCTCAGAGAAGATGCTCGTGACCCACTTGCATAACCCCTCGAGAAGCCCGTAGGCTGGGAGCTGCGATAGAGCTGCCTCCTGCCAGACCCGATTAAATGCCTTTGCGATGTCCAGACTGACGGCCAACGTGGTGAATAAAGACCTAAGTCCTAACAAAGTTTCGTGAAAATTTGTCAATGTTTCGATAGTGAATATCGGCTGGGCTAGGCTAGCTGATTATAAAAAAACTACTTATAACAAAATCTGGTTTATACTTGTAAGTTCATACCGATTCAAGCCTATTATTGTAACATGAACTAGTTTTCTATTGAAAAAGTAAACCTATTGAATATCCACGTCGCACAGTATACGATCCAGTTTGAACCGCATATAGCCAGCACAACTGATGAAGTCGATAACTTATCGATTGAGATCTCGAAACTAATCAACTAAATAGGCTATTTACTAATTTGATGATATTTTTATATTAGTTAGTAGCTACATTATGGTAGGACAGAATTGGTAATTTTTTAATTATTGTTCCGTACTTACGCAATAAAAGACATGTGACGTAGTTTTCTGACACTTTAATGTTTCTTCTTCAAATGCTCTCTACTCACGGATAATTATTACTTGATCGTAATAACAATAGGGGTTCGCACTTGAAATATCCGGTGGTCATTCGCCTAGATGACTAACATGCGACAATAAAATACCGCAAAGATTACCTATGTGTCACCTGTATTGTTAATCAGCTTGCCTAGCTGCGTGGCCAAACCGAACCATCGCACGATAATAACATTTCAACTGTATTTACATTAGGTACTGTACGTTACGCGATGAAATCAAATTTTCCGTGACGTAAAAAATTACCAAAAGAAAATTTAAGGCAACAAAGTCAATGACACACAACAACAACTTTGGCCTGAAAGCGGTTTGTTTACACGATTACGTAACTAATCCTCAAGTAAAAGTGTCATTCTTCAAAAGTGTCATGTCAAATGATAGAACAAAAACAGCTGTTCACTACATTCGTGTAAACACAACTCATGGACTCTACAAATACTGTAGAGCAAATTGTAGTCTCTACAGGTACCCATGTGAGAATATTTACGATAAACGATGAAAAAACAAATAGGCACCTACACAGAATTATCAATTGAAAATTTCCTACACAATATGAAAAATATAGTGCCTATCTTCTAACCGAACAACTATTTCCACTCGTAAATCATCAACCTACTTTAACTGCCTCACTATTGAGGTAGGTAGAGGCGCTATGATTGATGTCTTTTACATCAATCTGTTAGATTTTATGTGATGCATTCTTATCATACATTTTTATGAGGTGGTAGAACCCTGTCAAGGCTGAGGAATCTGCCTGGGTGAGTGAGTACCATCGCCTTATCTATTTCTGCCACCAACCAACAATGTTGATATTGTTGTATTCCGACTTGAAGGATAATTTATCTTAGGTATCGGTATGAGACATTTCATCTTGTGGTTACAGTGACCTGATTTCTGCATTTTTATTAAGATACTGAATTTAAACGTAAGTCGTATCGTAGATATTATGGGCGGACCATTCTACAACTATTTACATGAATTTATTTTAATTCAATAAAGAGTTTTGTACTGTATTGTAGGTACCTACATATTTTTATATTTAGTTTTTGATTTAAATAATCTATGCTCTTTAGGAACACGTGATAACTCATATTGCCACCTTGATTGTGATTCAGCACGCGATTTTCATTCACACAGTAAAATTCTTAATTCATTAGCGAATATCCTATCACCTTTCATCAAGAAAGGGGTTAAAAGGTTTTTACGGGGTCGGCAACGCGTGGGTGATGCCCCTGGTATTGCAAACGTCCAAGGCTGCGGTGACTGCATACCATCAGGCAGGCCGTAAACTTGTTTGCCACCTTGGTGGTGTAAAAAAAAACCTAACAAAACATTTTGAAGTAAATACGCGTTTTATTTACTTACTGTATCATCATTGGCCTTAAACATCTATTGTAGATTATTTAAAATTTATATGTCGCCCAATAAAAAGTAGCTCTATTATGTCCCTGTAATAAATTGCAGTAACGCCTGCTGGCTGGGAAACTTGGCACTGAAGTTCCGAAGTGAATTTGTTACGTTAGCCGCTAAACTCTCCATTGCCAAATGTATACTTACGTCTTAATTGCTATTTTAATACCTTAGCTAGTTTCGATATAAGCAGGAGTTTTATAATTGGGATAATATAATGGTTTTTGGGTGAATAATTTACGTAATTATCAGATTTTCTTATTGTGCAGGTCCTGTTTCTAATCATCACGTTCTCTTTACTGTAGGCCTGCTGGAAGAAATTTCTTCATAGAAATAAGTAGTGCCTTTTGTGTCATTTATACCTACATTTGCTTTGTATCTATTGCCATTATTGTGTACTATTAAAAAAATTAAAAAAAAAGGTAACATACTGGATATAACAAGTTCTCCGGTACTCTGAATCAATAATACTGACGTAATTTATATGGATTATTATGATTACGTGTCGTTTAATGTGACAGATATGAGCAATCATGCTATCAGAATGATTAATGTGCTGCAGGGATAAGTAACGTAAAATAAAATATAAGATTAGTATTTCAAAGATTTCTTTATTTTCGAAGATTTTTAAACTTTTATATCAGATATAGTGTAATACGCATGCAATATAAAATCTAGATAATATGCACAATGTACTAGTTGTATTCTATACATTATCGTACACTATGAGTCTATGATATACTTTATTGTTGCATGGCAGTTCGTTCAATTAGAAAATCTTAAAATTAATAATAATAGTTAAACTCTGCAAAATATCAAACTATTCATATCCACCGGAAATTAACAGGTTGTTAAGATAAACATACATTTCTCAAAATATCCAAGATATGCCAAAGTTTCTATAGTTTGTCATAAACATTCGATAAACGACATAATTTAACTTTCTAACTAGCCATAGTTTTGGTTCAGTTTCACTGATGTATACAATCATATTTTATTCTAATAAAGCTGGTCCGTTTACGCAGTCATTAAATAGTGCTAACATCACATAAAATCATGCAAAATTCGTAACAAAAATGTATAGCTAACTCACTATAAATACGGCTTCGCTGCCACATGTATCGACTACGGCCAACCGGCTTATAACTAGCAATATCGACAGTTTTCAATACACGTATAAATATAAAAGGTACACATTTATTATTATTTTAGTCAACACTCATCCGAACACTTTGATTGTTAATAATATCTAACGATACCTAAATGGCTGAATGATTTCTTGGAATGACATAGTTGAGTTTCCAAACATAATTTCCATTTTGCGTTTCTGCGTTACATTGATACAAATATGTTACAGAAATTAATACATACGGACAAGCTAACCGAAAATGAAAAATTTTAATTAAATATCAGTGGTGTTAAGATGATGTCCAAACGTACATTTCAAAACAAATTCCATAAAAATAAATAACACCACAATTTACTTATGATTAACAAATCACAGATTCCATTCTCAAATTGCCACGACAATTACAAACTATCAATGAGCCCGGCCGGCGCGGGGCCGCCCGGGCATCAGGCCTTAAGCTAAACACAGTCTTGAAACCCATTCAATTCTACATACATCCTCGGTACAACCTAATACTGACAGCCTGCCGAGGGACCGCCGCCCGACCGCCGGCGGCGGCCCGCGTGCGATAACAAACATGCAACAATCAATGAAAGCGAAGAAGGTGATGATAACAAAGTTAGGTTCTAGAGACCGACTCGGGCCGGGTCGCGGTCGAAATCCGGAGGCGGGTGCGAGTTAGCACATAGAGGTACTCAGCTCTGGTTGCAGGCTGCGACGTCAGCGCACGACGCGGGCATATCACAGAGGGAGCGGCGGCGTTGGTGCGGGCCGTGCGGGCCGGGCGAGCCGGGCCGGCAGGGGCCGGCGCGCTCACAGGTACGGCACGCAGGCGGCGCAGCGCGAGCGGCCCCGCTCGGGGGAGTCGTCGCGCGCCCTGCACACAAGCAGCCGCGGTTAGCTCACGAGGCGCGTTCGGCGCGGCGCGGGTCCGCGCGGCCCAGCGCCCGCTTTAGCTTCTCCACCAACCTGGTGTGGAACTTGTCGTCGCCGCGGTCGGCGGGCTTCGGCGGCGCGCGCGGGCTAGCCGAGCCCCGGGGGCTGTCGGCGGCGCGCAGCGAGCCGCGCGAGGGCGGCGCGGTGCGGCCGTAGCCCAGCGAGCGCATGGCGGGCGCGCTGCGGTGCGGCGACAGCGCGGCCCGCGACGCCGCGCCCAGCGGGCCCTCGGACCGCGACTCGGACACCTTCCGCACGCGGCCGCCGCCGCCGCCGCCGCTGCGCTCGCTGCCCTCCGCCGGCCGCCGCGGCGTCCGCGAGTTGTATATGTCCCAGTCGTTCTTCATCACGGGCATCATGAACGCCATCTCGCTGCCGGAAACGGGGACTCTTTTGCTTTAACGTTTTTGATGAGGTCCGCCTCGCGCACCCGGGAAACTATCGCCGATCGCGGAAAATAGCCGCCGATCGATAGCCGTCGAACGCGATTCTCGGTCACTTGTCGCTTCTCTTTAGAATATTTCAGATGTTTAGATAACGATTGTATTTATAATCTAAGAAAAGTTGTGTTTCGGGAGCAATCAGTCTTCCACGAGGAAATGCCGGTTTGCACTTCAATGTCACTGGCACTGAACCGCTTAGGCTAGGATGTTAACCCTAAGACGAATTGCGGTAGAATGAAGTATTCGTGAAAACACACCCTGATTATAAGGAAAATATTGGCGCCACTGTCGCGACGGTCACCGGCGGTAACTACAGCCGGTATTGAAAACATGCAACTATAGCTTATTCATTAGTAAAAATAAACGAAATTAAATGTGTTTGATAATGTAAGATTAAAAATTATATTTTATAAAGAATATATTTTAATACCTACTCCCTTTTAAAGCATATATTTTTAGTTTCGGTTAGCCAGTCTCCTTGCGTTGCGTTATCGTAACAGTTCCGCTATTCGACGATAGGTGGCAGGCACAGAGCAATAAACTAGCCAACCTGCGGCAAGTGTTCCTTAGTATTGATAATAATGTTTAGATGGCGCTGTAATGTATATGTCGCGTTACCAGAGTACGAGCAGCCACGGAATATCTATATTATGGCGCAGCGAAACAAAATATAGGCTGGTTTGCGATGCTTGCAGTTCTTGGAACAAATCATCATCATCACAGCCCGTAACAGTCCACTGCAGGACTTAGGATCTCTCCCGCGAAAGGGGAGGTTATTGCCATAATCTCCAAGCTAGGCAGGCAGGTTGGAGATCTCAGTGCTTAAATATAACAATGGAAAATGCTGCTGCCCATTTTCCAGACTACGGAGACTCTTGATCTTTTGCCTCGAAAACATTTGTCGCCTTGTACGACACCCATGAGTGTAAGGGGTTGGTGCTATTCTACTCTGCCGGACACCACACGGCCAACTAAGAACAAATACTAGCACTATAAACCACAGAAGCAGTGTGGTTTCATGTTTCTCAAGGACATTCTCATCACCATCCATAGGTATCGTCTACTTGACTCTGTGCGGAAGAGAACCGGCCAAGTGGCATACGCACAACTTACCACATGTTTGCGCCACCAGGGGCCCTACTATTAAACCGCTCGCCTGAACGGTTTCTAATTTGGATTTTTCAATTTCGATTCAGTGACTTTGAAAAGGTCAAATTCTTGTGATCTTTATATTCGAGATAAAATGTGAAATTGTAAACAATAATCATTGAACATTACAGCTACTCACCAATAGTCGTAAGAGGCCCCTTCCTCTTCCTCTTCCTCAGGGGATCCATTTATGAACCGCTCGTCTCCAGTAGAACGGTTTTCAATTTTTATTTTCGGTGTAAAACTCTCGATAAGTATTTTTTTATTACATTGGCAATAATGACAGCGAACGGTTCAAAAATATTGAATTTTTTGTGCTGAACATAAACATTGAAAACCGTTCGATTCATTGCGAGCGGCCCCTGTACTGCATTCACCAAACTTAATCATTGTCAGTAGATAAAATAAATACAAAAACGATAAACGCATGATTATTTTTATTAATATCATGTTTACTTCTACATACAACAGTAGAAACAAAACAAGTTACATAATACAAAAAAATATTTCGCATTCTAGTACAGTCTGCATCGACACTCAAAGTTCAAAATGATCTAAACCACTAAGAAAATTTTATCTTAATAAAGTTGATTTTTCACCACATCATTCTGAACAGTATTCACTTAGCGAGTTTTGATCGCTGTCTGTACAATATAACAAAATGTTTTACAATAACATACTTTATTGGTTTAAACAAGAACATTGTTAACAAAGTTAAGCAATAAAGAAGTTCCAATTCTTCTCATTAACAAGCATAATCATTAGGTGGGTATATATCACAATAAACTTTGTAGCATGGCAACATTTAAACTACGCCCGATGAAACTCAAGAGGCAATTGAGAACACCAAGAAGTATCAAGTATTAAGAAGTTATCGACTTGAAAATCATGACTTCCGCCTGAGATTCGTTTCAAAATATCAACCTAATTTTCTTCCTTCCTTATTTTAATACGATATGTGTGCCATAAGGAAAGGTAGTCCTCATGTCTTCAAGGGATCAATAAATGAACCCCCTTTTTTGCTAAACCACATTTGAGTATTATAGTGTATAATTTTATAATATTTGGTTAGCTAAAATATTTATTTAACTACGTGAGATTTGTAATGTTACATCGATGATTATTTATATCTTGAAATATATCTCTACTATACACATTGTGTCTCTCTATAAACAGGTTGTAACAGCTACAAGTATTTGAAATCGTCTTGTAGACATAATTTATGAATACAAAAATAATTTCGAAATAATTTTAAAACTACACCTGCAATAATAGATGGCGCTGCAGACACATTTTTGATATGTACACAATCTCTAAAAAAAGCTCGGTAAATTATTATTTTTCGCCAGAAATAAATTTCCCTAAGATACTTCATTT
Organism: Blastobasis lacticolella; assembly: GCA_905147135.1. Lineage (NCBI taxonomy): Eukaryota > Metazoa > Arthropoda > Insecta > Lepidoptera > Blastobasidae > Blastobasis > Blastobasis lacticolella. The sequence goes on from LR990044.1 coordinate 9,469,185, forward strand.
TGTATTTATGCTGGCGCTTTGATCTTTAGTTTTATCCGGGTCGTAATATCCGTTTAGGTTGAACATTGTGATTAGTTCCACGAGATGGCGCTGGTAACCGCATTCCATTAGTTTCGTTATGACCTTGTGCAGGTATTTGGCCAATTTCTCGAACAGGTGAAATAGTTCGTCCAGCTGCGCGTAGCTTGAGTGGATGTATTTACCGTCGAGAACTCTTTCCTGCCATTGGCTGTAAATACATGAATATGATTTAAGATTATCCAAATGTGTGTATAAACGTTCATCCTCACACCTTGGAGCCAAATTGATCGCGAACTGTGCGGTTTCAAAGGAACTTGCTCCCACGCACTCTAAGGTTGTGGAATGAACTACCTGGAGAGGTTTTCCCTGGAGAGTACAAGATGGAGTTCTTCAAAAAAGGGGTGAAAAGGTGTTTCTGGTATTGCATACGTTCATATTCTGCGGTGACTGATTACCATCCGGCAAGCCGTAAACTTGTTTGCCACCGTAGTGGTATAAAAAAAAATACAAGATATACCAGCTAAAAACAAGATATACATACCCAGCCTTCAACAGCCGACTGAACTTCAATATGATAGTGAACATATCGTTCAAAAGCTTCATCACAGGCGTGGACCTGTTATTCAGGAGACACCTGAAGAGCACCTTCTTTATGTAAACCACATGGCAATGGTACAGGTCGTCAAGCGTCTTTGCTTTCTTCATGTCGATTTCGAATTCGTTCCAAGGGACCAGAATGCACGTGGTGACTATGTAGTTGTCTAATGCACGTATCATGGACGCCATGACGTGCCTGTAGAGTTGCAATGTGATGTATTGAGGCGACCTCTGCAGTTTGCGCGCGTTCTCTCGAGAGAGCTTTGCTGTCAGTTTTAGGGTCTGGAATAAATAATAACGGTCTTATTCATAAATAGTTATGGGAGGTTTATAAGCTTGCTAAAATAGGGTGCTTGAAAAACATGATAGCGCTAAAACGTTCAATAACGGCTTCATAACTTAAAGAAGGCTGATCCTTTCTATAAACCTATGATAAATCTATATTAGTGAGAAACATGGCCACCGTCACACGAACAGCTGATTTTATTCGCATAGTGATTTATTATAATTGGCTCGTGACTCCATGCTCGACTTTTATCCTGAAGAGGATAGGCAAAGGGGTTGCATCCATACAGCCATGACTTTTATCATTTTCTTTGAGACGCCGTCTTTTATTTTTTTTAGATTTGGCTACAAAGGATTTTATGTTTTTGGCTATAAATTCATCAGAGCGATAACATGATGACGCCAATCTGTATTTTATTAGACCTTTAGCTAATAGAGGTTTGTGGAACATTTATGAATAAGGCATTTAAAAAAACGTTTTAAAGGCCTAATGAGCATTTTAGCTAATGAACGTATTAAACCTACTATAAGGTATTTTAATAAGTAAGACCGTAAGTCTATATGATAATCTATATAATAATGGGCCATCTAGTTTCGCTCAAATGAAAAATTTATTAGTGAAAAAATGGTTACATATGCAACAAGCGTTGGAAAGGAAATTCTCTCCGATGAAGCATTGCATGCATCGTGCGCGCTGGCCGGTCTTTGTCTAATATAGGATGATAATTTTGACAGCTCACTAATTGTTGGTCCTTAGCGCACGCCTATGAAGTTTCGTGTTTTTTTTCGGTAAAATGTACTACGGATAATGTCGTACTTCATAGACAGGCCCCGCCCCTTTAGTGAAGAGCCACGAATAACAACATACAATCGAAAAAAACGAAAACGGTATTAAAATAAAATAACGAACATTGAAAATTAACATTTAGATAATAAAATTATTTTTGCAACTATAACTCTTATTCCTTGTTTGGGTTTCACCATAAGAGATTCACAACAACGATTTCGACTCACGCGTATTCTACGGAATAGGTTGACTGACCGAATAAAAATACGCACGTGTTGTGGAAGGGTTTTTCATGTCGTATTAATAAATTATTAATTCAAAAGAAATAAACAGTTTATTTTGTATAACACGTACAGAATAACCATGCAACTATCGATTCCAAGTTCTATGAGAATGATAATCGATAATCGAATAGATTCATTAACGATTTTACACTACCCCATCCCTACTGTGAACTGTCAAAATTATCATCCTAAATTTGACGAAGTATAGCTCCTTTAAAGTCCCGTTGTTTCTTACTATTTTATTTTTTCTCGAATGGTAACCTAAAGACGCGATGCCATACAACCTAGTCATTCTTAGTTATATATAATTCCAGTTTTATGTCCGAAATATACAATGAATGAAACTGAAAACACCAACCTCAAAATCCTTAGCCAGCACCCAAGCCACGCGCCTCATCTTCACCAGGAGCCGGAACACTCGCGCGTACCGCGACAGCGCGTCCGCGGACACCAACACGTTGAGAGGCCATCGCACGCGGTACGATAGCGACACCGCGGAGAGTGCGTCGGGGGAACTGCGCTGGAAACACAGCGGCGTCTCGGAGACCGCGAAGGAGAGGTTCTCCGTGAATTTGTGGACGTCTGGTGGCAAGCGGGAGGAAAATCAGTCACTTATGTGTTAGGAGCCCCTAAAAGAGAGTGATAATGGTAAGATCGGGCATAAGCGTTTGACAATACGGAGCTCAAAGGCGCAGGAGACAAAACATGTTCAGAGGCCCTTACACACGATAGAATAGACACTGCTGCGAGCGCGTCAGAACTCCGGTGGAATCACAGCGGCGTCTCGGACGCGGCGAACTAAAGGTTCTGGTGAACTTGTGGACATCAGACATAATTGGATATCAGAATTAGTGACAAATGTAGTTGGACCTACACACCTCTGTACACAAAGAATGTAGAGATACCACATTTCACAACGTAGACTTCTTCATTTCACGATCAAAACAAGGACATTTAAAAACAGATCCGTATTCTGAAAAGATAAGCGTAAATGAAAAGGATAACGAATATGGAAATACAGCTTTTATTTGACTTGGAGTGAGCTCCGCAAAGTAGCTCACTCCAAGTCAAATAAGAGCTGTGCCAAATACTAGGTTGGTTACACAATAAGCCGTTCAGATATCAGCGTACGCTGCGTACTCTACTAAATGATCCTACTAAAATGCTGTCGAAATGCTTCCCTGCTATTAGACAGCATCAGTTGTTCATAGGCGATAGATCCATCTGTCCATTGTCGCCATGTACGATATCGCCTAAGGGTGTAGCGTTAGCGTATACATAAACATGAGTATATAATATTTTACTTACGCGATATGGATGACCCAAGAGCCTTGTCCAGGATGCCATGCAGCGTAGTGTAGTTCAACAAATCCTGAGGATTCAAGGTGCTGTCCAATTTCGCGAACAAATTCTGGCATATGCATCTAGAGAATTCGCCGTCCATAAGAAAGAAGTAGTCTTTCAAACATCTCAAATGCTCGTACAGGTCCAGATTGACCAGAAAGTAAGTTAGTATCGAGTTGTTCACAACTTCCAATTGATATGACAGCGGCAGCATCACAGATCTCTGCAAGCAAGCTGTCAGAGTTGCGATGTTATCGCAAGATACTTGGTAATCTTCGTCTTCCTGTGTGGTCGAGTGATTCACGAAAAAGTTCGTGTACGGCTTCTTTTCTGTCTCCTCTATTATCGTCGCTGGGTGCGTGTAAGCGAACGCTGAACTGGCCAGATCCATTTTACTCGTGAAATGATCCGTTGTAAACCCCTTCAGTTCCTTGACACCGAATGGGTTGAACCAATCAAGATTATAGGAACCATCTATTAGGTTTAGGAACGAGTACTGCACGTCAGATATGTCGCCGCTATCCAGACTTTTCGATGGAGAATCGACTGGACTGTCTTCAGGGAGTACGTCACCCGCCTCCCTTTCCGCTAGATCTTCATCAACTATCAAGGAAAAGTCGAAGCCTTCGGATGTAAGAAACTGTTTATCAGACTTCTTGCCTATCTCTGACGTCTTATCTACGTCCGTTCTAGGCGTGAATGCCTCACTTGTAATTGCCTCCTCTAGCGGTACGTCAGCAGTTGTTGGTGTTTCTAAATCAAGCTGTGAAAGGGTGAAATGGAACATTAATATTATAACGTTTATTGAAGAGCACGCTAAAATCATGAAGTAAACGTCTTACACAGAAATATAACAAAGACTACATTTTGATTTTCGCTTAGTTTATAATTTACAAATTGAGTTTGTAATTTACAAATTGATAACACAAAGTAAAATTCTGAGCAACTTACTCCTGGAAATATATCGCCTGGTGTTACTGCTCCTGTATTGAATGTGACTGCTAAAGTTTGAGCTCCCAGTTCAGTAAAAGGTTTCAAATTCAAAGTCAAACCAGATCTTTTAGACGGATCCCGCTTTGGACTTGTTTCTATAGGTCGTACATCATCGGAACCCAAAATCTTCTTTCTGTTCGTCAAGGCCTCTTCTTGAGCTATATTCAGAGGCTGGCCCTTATGTACAAATGCAACCGGAAGGTTATATTCAACGCCTAAAACTTTCTGTTTGTAAATCAAAGCCTCTTTCTGAGCTTCAGTCTTAGGTCCCAATAGTTGGGGTTTTTTAAATGGACCGAAATCTGACTCCGTCCCCAATACCTTCATCTTATTCCGTTGTGCTTCTGTAAGCGTCGCCCAATTCCCATGGACATTATTTTCTTCGTCAACCGATGGTACTTTCTTAATCTCATTATTTTCCTGATCCGTCTGACCAAATTCGTCACCCATGACTTTTTGCTTGATTTTGTACGCGTCTTGTCTCGTTTCAAGATAATGTATATTGTCCTTTTCGTTGTTTAAACCTTCACCGATGACGCTACTCGACGTCGTTGCCTTCACAGTACTATGATTGTTTTCGGAATCAACGGGAACGACATTGCCTTGAGCGTCAAGTTCCTTTTTATTGTCACAATCCTTGTTCCTCGTTACGCCGAGAATACTTTTAGCTACATTGCATAAAGCGCTGAATACATCCGTTGAAGATTTGGATTTAGATTGGTTCGTTTCCATGTTTGATTTTTGTGGGTTTTCTTCTGCATCTTTAGGATATTCTTCGCCGTCTGGTTCGATCTCTTTTTCTTCGGCGTTAGCGTCGAGAAAGTTTTCGTTGCTTACTGACTGTGTATCAATACTCTGAATTGACATTGCCATAATTTCCTCATTTCTTTGATGTTCCAGTTCCAGTTTCTCTCTCTTAAGATTCCTTTCTTCTGTGGACAGGAACTGTATTCTTGTTTGGTCTAGCAGCAAGCGCTTCATTTTCCATTCAGTGTGTATTTTGCTCTTTTCTACTTCCATGTTTAGCTTCGAATAATATTCTTTTATTTTTTCTCTGTAACCGAATAAAATAAACTAATATTAGTCAACAAATTGGCGCTAAAAACAGAGAAATAGGAAACATTTCACGTGAAAATCGTCAGCACAAAAGTTACTCATAGAAAGTAATATAAGTAAACGAAAGGGTCTTAAAATAAAAATGTAAAATATTACAAGACAAGCATGAGAACGTCTTTAGTTTCCTTTAAACCAATGCGTAAAGCTTACGGCTGCGTGATCAGTTGTGCTTGCAATTTATGGGAGGATTCAAACAGGCGCGCACAGGCGGCCAGTACTATTTAAACTATTCAAAAACCGCGGTTTGATCACACCTTTATAGATTCAATTTATGTTAGAAAGTAGTCTAAAATGCAGCAGAGGCGACCATAGTAAATGTATGTATCTCTACCTCGGCGCCCTCAATCCTCATCCCGTCTCGTTGACGTCCCGGTGACGCCAGCGATGGACAAACGGCCTAATGAGGTTGTTTCGTCATCGGTTCTAAGCGACGTACAGAGACATCTAGTCGGTGGCGCATACAGAGCTACTTCTCGTAGTTAAAAGCCGTGCAGCGACATCTACCGTGTAAGTAACTCCCTCACTTCTCATAATTCCACACCTTACCGTACAGTCCTTCGAGCGGGTGCCAACAGCGCGTGCGGCAATACCGCTAGCGCGATCTAAAAGCCGTGCAGCGACATCTAGTGTGTAAGTATAGTACTCATTACTCATAGTTCCACACCTTGTCGTCCAGTCCTGGGAGGGGTGCCAACAACGCGTGTGGCCATACCGCTAGCGCGATCTAAAAGCCGTGCAGCGACATCTACCCTGTAAGTATAGTACTCACTTCTCATAATCCCGTCGCCTAGAGTCCGGTTGGTCTATCGGGGGCTGGGGCTGGGGCTGCGTTCGTCGTCGCTGTCGGGCGGCGCGCGCGGCTCGAGTCTCGGCGCGAGCGGCCTCGAGCGCTCGCAGGGCGTGCTGTTTTTCAGCTACGATCAGCTGGGCGAGGCGAGCGCGCTCCGCTAGGGTAGGGAGTTCGTGTTAAGTACGAGTTTCATACATATTTTCATTTTCATACGTAACGTTTGATCGACATTCATTCAAGGGTTTAATGTTTTTAATGTAAGTTTGTGCAATTGGCCGTTAGTAAATGTGTCATGACATAATAGCTTTCTATATGTTAATAATATAAACGCACGCAACGCATTGAAAAAGAAAAATAATGAAATTACAAAACAACGCCATCTAGCGGCGACTTGTGTTGTTTTCGATTTAACTGCATGTTATAATTCATTAACCTATAGAAAACCTATTTTGCGCACCACTAACACTCAAACAAATGAAAGAATGACGAGAGAAATTTAGTATGGGCGTCGAATCACCTTAAGAGCGAGTCGTGGCTGGTGATGTCACATCACCATAAAATTTGCGAGTATATTTTATTGACTTTTGTTGGCAAAGAACGTAGGGAACATGTCTGCCCATGCCCCGCCAGCCTCGGAAAGGCGAGGCCGGCTCGGAAAGCGGTGGCTTAAAGTCATTATGAATTTTCAGCCACATTAAAGTCTACTGAGAGAGAGCGCGCTCGCAGTAAGTGCTGCTTCTCCGCTACGATCAGCTGAGCGAGGCGAGCGCGCTCAGCTAGGGGAGGGAGTTCATGTTAGAAGGGAGGCGTGGGTGGTGGGGGGTCACCGTACGACTATTTGCGGGTGGGTGTATTTTATCGTATTTTGTTGGCAAATAACGTAGGGAAATGCCACCCCCGGCAGCCTAGGGAAGGAGAGGCCGGGTCGGGAAGCAATGGCTTGACGTGGTTATGAATGGCATTCGTGCCAAGTAGTGCCAACGCCCTCACCACCAAGGATGCCGAAGACCGAGTGAAGTCGACCAGGAGGAGTAGGAATGCGGACCCCGGGTCCTCGCCAATTAACGCCTATATAAAGATGATGACTTTTGATTTTGCAGTTACGAGTAACGACATATACCAAACGGAATTACTGTTTGAGTACCTTTAAAAATGCGTAAGATAACGTTTGAAATTCGTGATTAGACAAAAAGGTGATATTTATGTCCTTAAATATTACAAAATAAGTCGCTTTGTGTCTTCGTGTCTGTGTCTGTCTGTATTATATCCGCTAACTGTTCTAAAACCACCTGCAGCTGAGCAACCTTCAGTCTATCTGATTCGTAGTCTAGCGAAAAAAGTAAATATAAAACAACAACAAACAGAATGCAAAAACAACAGCAACCACCAAAAAGTGCGTCATTTTTAATAGTTGTGACGTTCGTCCCTGTGGCAATGTACTATATGGACGATGTTGCTTTTGCGTGAATGATCCGCTCTATGCAGATAGAAACCAACGCCCTTAACCTGTAGTATATCACACATCCTCACCAGCAATCTTCTCCATAGTCTCGGCCTGTTTCAGCGACGCCATCTCCGTGAAAGCCTTCCTTTCAGCCTCTCTGTTTAGCAATATCTGTTCAAAGGTCCTCGGTTCGCCGCTGACGAACATACACCGCGTCCTGTACACGTCCAGAACTTGCTGCTGACTCTGCAACTCCTCGAAACTGGTGCAGCATTTCAGGGTCGGGTGGTCCGATGAGATCAGCAAGACTAGAGGATCCTGCAACAGTTAGGCCGAAAAATGAGTATCAATAACGCCGAGTCGTTAACATGACAATTCCGAGCAGTCGTTGCAATTATGACCACATTTTTTAAAATAATGTTTTACATTGGCTAAGGTCTTTGGATGACAAATGTGCCAAGGAACTCAGCACCAAGGGTGTTAAAGCGCGATCGAAGTGGACAAGGAGATGTAGGCGCAGCGGACCCGGTCCCGAGCGCGTCGCGCGAAACACCTGCAGTACACTGACTATACAAAAAACACATAAGGATGTACACAATAAAGACAATTATTGGATTCCCCGTGGCATTGTATAATACAGTACATTGAGCAGCTGCGACCCCCAGCTCCTTTATTAGATTATACGCATTCAATGTGAACTATTCGTGTTTACTGTATCACCTACCTAGCGCGAATCACAAAAAAATAGACTTACACTAGGATTGCAATGCTTAAGCAATCGCAAGGACTTTCCACACAGCAGTATGTACGACGCCAACGGCCTCAGGAACTCCGGTACGGCGTGGTTATGCGCTATATGGAACCCTTTGTCCCAATATCTCTTCGAGCGAGTGTTCACATGCTGGTTGTCTTTCCGTATGAAGAACTCGTTGAACTGATCGTCCAATTCACCTTCGAATATGAAGCGCTCTATGAATCTGGAAACAATGCGTTTGGACAAATACATTGCGTGGTTTTCTCCTATAGATATCAAGTGGGGGAAAGAAGTGGGGAGATGTTCTTGTGAATGACCACTTTGACCAGTCAGGCAAGGGTGGCGCTACTGGGAAACGAGGTCTACCGTCAAAATACTTCCTTGTACAGTGGCGAGCGTCGAAGTCGGCGTTGAATGTCAGTATCTCAGTAATGAACTCGGAAACAGTGGTAGCACCCAAAGGGGCTTGTAATCAGGGCAATTCAATCTACAAAAATTTACTGAAACCACATTTATCTAACAAATTTTACGCCTTTTGCTTTGTTGCGGGTATCCAAGACAGTATTAGCTTGACCTCGGGGCGCCTGGGTGACAAAACTCAGGACCTCTGTGGTCGCCGCTGCGGTTTTTGTTGTGCTACTCAGTGACAAACGAGCAGACAGCCCACCTGATGGTAAGTAGTAACTGTCGCCCATGACATCTACAGTTCCTACATATAGGTTGCACGTACCCAAAATGGAGAACCCCAGGTGTTTTGTCACTGTAAGGACTGAGATGAAATACCTTATGCCTGTAATTTGCAAGCATTGTTGCTTGGCGGCAGAAATATATATGGCGGTGGTAATCACCCAGGCGGACTCCTCAGGCTTGACAGAGTCCTACCACCTGATAGATAATAGATAGTCCTTGATCCTAGCTACACAGGAGATGCTGCAGTTGGGCAAGGCCAGTTTAAAGTACTCACTTGAAGTATATCCTGCATATGGAGTGTAGGGAGTTGAACAAGACTCGCGCGGTCCGCGGGTGCGTGACCAGCGAGATCTCGCTGAAGAGATAGGACATCAACTCGGCGCCGCGCGGCAGACACGATGTCGGGTCTGTGTAGTAATAAATAAAATAATAAATAATTCTTTATTCATATACTAGTGGACCCGGCGCGACTTCGTTCGCGTACACCTACTTTACTCCTACCTACCCTCTTTCTACTTGCTTATAAACCTTCCTCTTGAATCACTCTATCTGCTGTTGAAACCCGCATCAAAATCCGTTGCGTAGTTTCAAAGATTTAAGCATACAAAGGGACATAGGGACAGAGAAAGCGACTTTGTTTTATACTATGTAGTGAAAAGACACGCGGAAGATCACCAATGCACTGGACCAACCAGTGAAAACCACGACCACTCTGTAAAGAGCGTAGCGACTTAGAAGATTCATAGACAACAAGGATCTATTTTGTTTTAGTCGGCTTAAAACTATGTTAGTATTCAGGGTTCCGACCCCGTGTAATGGCAGTGGCGTGTCAGTATAGCAAGCCAAAAGCATCTAAACAATAGTTGTGGTCTTATAACCGTAGCAGTAGGAACTATTTTCGAACCGCCTACTATAAATATGTAATGTTTTTTTACAAATATCACAAAAATTAAAATAAGTATCGCTGTATTTTTCCTGCAAAATATAGCCAAATCATGACTTCTGAAATTGACAAGGGAATCTTAGCGTTATTGGCCCGGTTGTGGTCTCGCACGCGAGGGCTCGGGGTCCGCCAGGCTCGGGGGTGTTCCAGGATTTGGAAGATTAGGTAATTACAGTGGAGCAACTGTCATCTGACCTCCGTGACCCTGTAAACAGGGGAACCTGACCAGATTGGATACACATTCAGTCGCCTAAATGTAGCGATATTTAGTTACCCGAATATAAGCCTTAACGTCGCAATGTTAAGGCTGAATTTGCCCTAGTATCCGCCGCAAACAAGCGTGAATGCATCAGAGAAATCTCACCTAAATCGATGAGCTTGTACACCGACACGATGGTTTCAATCTCGTATTTGAGAGGCTCTATGTGGTGCAAGATCTGAAGCAGCGTCGGCAGACAGTTGTAGGCGTCTTCTGTGCCGCAGTGCTCTTCGTACAACTCCGTCGCGGTAAGACGGAATTCTTGGAGATACCGCCTTATAACTTCTCTTGCGGCCTGTAAAATATGGGATATTTATCTATTTATTTAGATACCGCGCGCGCACCTCGAATCTCTGTAATCATTTAACGTTACCCGACGTTAAAAAGTAGTCTATGTCGCTCGGGAATAATGAAGCTTCCTTATGGTGAAAGAGTTTTCAAGATCGGTTAAGTCGTATTTGAGTTTGTACATTAGAAGCAAACAAACAATAAAATATTTTCTTGGTATAGAAATAGTCTTATCAAAGATGTTACAACTTTCACTAGCTTTTTTTAGGATGCTGCTTGTCTGACGAATTTGAAATCCCGTATTGAGGTCAAAAAGATGACTAAGCATGTTCAGAGTTTAAACCCCGAGAAGATTTATGACATTGGTCGATGACTACCGAAGATCCGTAAGTAATAAAGGACTGTCGCGCGCTACGAGAGCGATCGTTTGCTCAGAATTATTTGTTATAAACAAATAATTGCGTTAATGTCCCGGTTGTGCTCTCGCGCGCGAGGGCTCGGGGTCCGCCTCGACTATGATCCAGGATTTTGCAGATCGCGTAATTACAGTGGAGCGACTGTCATCTGACCTCCGTGACCCCGCTACCAGGAACAAAAAGGAGTGATGTTATGTATATACTCGTATGTATAAAATATATCATACTGTGCCGCCCAAAGTTTTTAATTCGGTGCTTATTTCAATTGTTAGCCAGAATTAGTGTTTTCGACACTGCCCAGCTTGCACTAAAGCTTTAAATAAATTTAAGAATGGCTTTTAACGTCATTTTGTATGAACATTTATTTTTATGTTATAGATACTACAGAGACGGCTTACAAGTGATTGTACAGATTAATTAGCCAATATTATATTTCCACTGCAAAAATTGATCACATTCGCCGTTTCCCCACTCGGTATCAAACATAAGATTACAGTGTAAATAGTTAGTCCACAATTTAGCCCGTTTACAAAAAAAATCATAAATCTACATTGTAATCTATCCATACCTCATAAACCAATCCATTGTTATGGAAATGGTCCTCCAGTGTTTGATTGAAGGCAAAAGTGTAGAGACGCTTATAGTAAGTCCCCACAAGCAGCAGCTCTGTCACGTAGCCTGCGAGACGTGTGCATGATATTGCTTCTAGAGCTAAGTCCTCCTTCATGTAGAAACTGTTCGTTTCCTCACAGAAGGGGAACGATTTGGTTTCCACACCAACTGCAATAGTTTAATTGTTAGTGTATTAGGTATTGTCTAATTTTAAAAATTATGAGGTGTAATTGAATAACATACTTAGCAAGTACATAATATGCCTAATGAAAAGTTTCTCCGAAATTATGTGCATGTCGTTGATTTCCCCTTCATATAATCGATGCCACAATTCCACCTCTCTTGGTGAGCTGGCTATTAGCTGTCTCTCTTTTATTTCTGGCATTTTACCTGAAATGTAAGACATTATTTACCAAAATTATCCAAGTTTTATTTTTTATCTTACACCGCAGACAAACAGGCAACACCACCACAAGCCACCTGATGGAAAGTGGTCACCGCCGCCTATGGACAACAGCAACACCACAGAGTCACCAATGCGTTGCCCATCTCTGAAGAGACCTCTTAATATTCCTCTTGTCAATGTAGTCCATGAATACGGCTCATTGTCCTCTTTCCAGATTTTATGTTAGTTTATTATATAAATCTAAATAAAAATTAATTACTGCAGGTCAGAAGGAATGATATTTATAATAACAATCTTAATTAACTGATCATTGAATGTGAAAACAATATGTAACTGTTAGGTTTGTATAAAATGTAATGGTAATACTCACAAACAATTTCCCAAATGTCATCGGGCACATCCTTATCTATCTGTGTAGCAATTTCCCACAAATCGACATCTTCACCTGTTTTAGCTCTGTACACTTCTTGTACATCTATGTTCGAACTGGAAGATGGTAAAACTACCTACAAATATATGATAAACCTTATTAGAAAAACTGTACTAAGATGAGAAGGGATGTTTCTCTTTCCATGTGATACACTAAATTTGCTAACCAAGACAAGAGACTAATAAGTGATTATTTATGGACACCTATGATTAAACAATATGTTTATAGTGACGTCACAACCTTCATCTTGCTTGGAATTTTATTTATTTAATACAGTTGGAATTTTATTTATATAAAATCTTACCTTGACTTGGGCAGTGTTTTCTTGCAAGCTCAGATCTCTCGGAGCCGTCAACCTTGGCAAGTTCCAAATGGCCGATTCCGAATAAGGAGACACCTGTGATGAGTCCAGAGAAGCGAGAGACATTGGACTGAGGAAGCTTTTTATTTCCACTGAATGCGGTTTATGTGAAATATAATCCGGTGAAGCTGAAATATTGTCAATAGTCAGCTACATCTTTAGGTGATCAATACTAAGATCTGATCATGACACCTATATAATTTAAAACATTCTGTGTTAATTTCAAGTATAAAAACTGAAATATACTTACTTGATTTAGATTCAAAAGTTTCAACAGTATATTCGGTGTAAGTTTGCGAGTTTTGATTATATAAACATGGTTCTTGATACTTTAGTGAATAGGGTAATTCAAAAACATGTGACGGAAAATATGGATATGGCTGTGCGGAGGAAAATTTCTCCACTGGTAGTTTAGGAAGCATGTCATTGAAGACCCCAAATGAAAATGGATTCTGAAATGAAAATACTTCATTTAGGTACATTAAATATGAAAATAATATAAAACACACTGACTAAAACTTATGAATGTGTAACAAACATCAGTGTGTCCCCATGTGAAATAGGAACTAGGTTTGTGGAGTTGCGGAGAATGCCCAGGTATATCTAATTTAACCTAACATCAGTATGTAGTCTCCTAGTCAGTAGTTTTCCACATACATTACAGTTACAACTACTCAATAGTAAATCAAGCAGTACTATTATAAGGGTTAAGTGTACTCAACAACAAGGTAAAAGTTAAAATATATTAACAAACCTGGTAAAGCTCTGGTGCGTAATCTTCTTTGACACTGTCACTCAATACCACAAGTAATCTCAGAACATTGTACACATCATCTTTGCTTTCTCCAAAGTTTGTTTGTCGAATAGTTCGTATTGTGTTTATTAAAGCGACTGAGCGCTTGTGCTCTGCTACATTTCTCACATTTTTCTTGATTGCCAAATAGTATGACAGCAGATCTACTATTGGTTCGCCTTTTGCACATGCTATTTCTTTAGGAGTCTTTTTCAAAATAATTTCATAAGCTTCAGACCTCAATTTGTTTATTAATTTCTTTTGGGGGATTTTGCTTTGAGACCAGTAGGTTGCAGATGTTTTTGTACACAAATCAGTCAGAAGTTCAAAGACTCCTTCTCCTCCTTCGTTATGGGGGTTCGATACCATGATGCACTACACAAACAAAATATTACAGCGAAACGATAAAGAGATAGGTATTTACAAATTTACATTAATATCAACAATTTTATTGATAAACATCAGCTGCATAATAATCCACAAAATCTTAAAAAATATCAGACTGATGCAAGATGTATTATTTTAGCACTAGCATTAGCACATTGCTTCTATTCTATGATAAAAAACTAAAAACCTTAAGTATTCATTTTCAATAAAACCCCAAAATCAAATGAACAGTGAAATTGAACAATCAACAACAACAATGTCAACTTTACTGATGTCAACAATCAACAATATTCAACTTTCAACTGTCAACCAAAGACGTCCAAAGAGGATATAATACTGTCAAGAACCACAGACCTACAAAAATGCTGCATGATCACCAATGACGAAAGAAACACTACAAGGTATAGATATAGCGCAAACGGTAAATTGCGATTGTCAATCAGGTACCTAAATATTTTTAAGTGATTGACACTCATTGATGTGAAAATTAATCGTTTATCGGTTGTCAATATGTACTTAATTGAATAAATATTTTTAAGTACTCGTTGGCAGATTGAATACAAGTGACGGCAAGCGCCAACGTGTGAAGGAATAGTTTGTGTTGCCTCGCCTTCGCTTATCGACGCTCGCCTATAGGCCAAAAGCACCCAAGCTCCAATGCAAAAAAAATGGCTTCATTTTTAGACGTCACTCGCCCACCACAAATTAATCTTCGCTTACGTTAGCCAAGGTTCGGCCAATATATACAGACTAACAGAGACATTGCGACTGCTGTGATTGATGACAACCCATGACTCAGTCTCTCACTCTGTGTTTCTTAGCTTTAACGGAGACGGCAAGAGGCTACCCACGCTGCGTCTTCCGGTACGTGGTCGCCACTCGAGAACTTTACTGTCCCATCGGCCATCTGTTCTTCTTGTTGTGCCCTGCCCACTACCACTTCAGTCTGGCAATCCTTAGAGCTATGTCGGTGACCTTGGTTCGCTTGCGGATCTCCTCATTTCTGATTCAATTGAGCATCGAGACTCCGAACATAGCCCTTTCCATGGCCCTTTGGGTATAGTGAGCTTTCAATGGGCCTCATACCCACAGTGAGCGGACACATTTCAGCTCATCATATATGGCGGAAACAGACATCATATATGGCGTAGCTTCCCGAATGCTGCCCGACCGAGTTGGATTCGTCGATTGACCTCTTTCTCAAAATTGGATCTACCTAGCTGGACTATTTGTCCAATGTATAGACGTCCACAAATACAATGTTGAAATGTTACATTTTGATTAAATAAATAAAAAAACCGTTTGATAAAAAGTATGCTAGACAAAAAAATTATTAAATCAAATTGTTTATAAACAACACCCATACAAGGGCACATCAACCGTCATTATATAACGAAGTTACAGCTTTACGAATGGATTTATTTTATTGCTTAACACGCCATAAAAATAATGTCAAGTTATGTATAGATGATACATGTACAGTGGCGTAGCGTGCCCTCCGGGGGCCCCGTATCAATAATTGTGTAGGGGCCCCCCTAGTAGATACCCCCAATTACGGGGGATAGTAATGAGTAACATAAATCCTAGTCTCAGCTTAAGTCAATAAATGGACTAGCCTAGCGCGCTCTACATTTGCGTGACAATAGACTTTAAAAGTCGGGTCCACGAGGCTAGTTAAAGCTCGCAATTTTTGATGTATTGGCCCTTGACTTGGCTATATTAAAATCTTGCGTGATTATGAATGAGCGAGCGTAGCGAGCTCGAAATTTTTGTATATATACATTAAAACAATTCGCGTTTTCGTTGAAAAATACCGTAAAATCAGCAGTATCGGAATCGGGCTATCTCGAAAGTTTTTAGGAGACTGTATATAGAAATCAATTTTGCGAACAATTAATGAGCGAATCTAACGAGCTCAAAATTTCTGACACCAGTATTAACTTGACAACAGTCAAATTCAAAGGTTGAGGGCGTATGAGCCAAGACGATTATGCATGTGTGCGTGTGGGCCAAGGTTATTATGAGCCTGATCCACATTACCCGTTTAGAAAAGAACGGAGTTCTGCCTTTGGTGTTACCAATAGTGCTGAAAATATGAAATTATCAAAGCTGTCGTATTTTTTGACATCTGATGGGTGCACATTTTATACAATTTCAATGACTCATTACTGAGTGAGTGCGAGTGGAGGGCCCTAAGTTGTCTTGTTTTTTCAATAAACATGTTAATAATCTCTTAAACGAAAGGTGAATGAAAACGGATTGTATCACTTTATTTCTTTTGCTATTTTGGCGGAGAGCGAGCCCGACCGTGGCCTGAAATTCTCTATTAAATAAAATTTTTTCGGGAAAAAAAAGTGTTTTACTGAGTTTAAGAGATAACGGGTTTTTGTTTTTACGGGCCCCATATAATTGATACGGCAGATAGTGCGGTAGTGTAGCGTGTGTGCTGATGCAGGCCTTAGGTAAGGACGGGTTCTAGGACAGGTAGGTGTCGGAGGCCGTATGTTTGGACGGACTCTAAGTCAGGTAGGCGTTCGGGTTGGCCTGCTGCTCCTGTAGGGTAACCGGGACTCTAGTCGGTTAAGTAGGTTAGAGCAAGTAGGATATAGGCGTGTAGGTTTAGATAGGTCGGAGCAAGTAGGACGCAAGCTATTAGCTTGCGTCTATGAGCACACATAGCACTGGCTAGGTAATAATTCAAATGTGTTCCATTTTGTGTGTTTGAATTAGATCTAAGGTATTTATATCATTCTTAAAACCAAATTTATCAATATAACATCAATTAAACATTTGCATTTTTACTTTAAACTCAGTGTAACAAGCAGTGTTACAGTAGCTGCGCCCCTGTACATGTACCAAGCTTTGCTTTAAATTTTAATTTTTACACTTAGTAATTATGTATTTTTGACGAGCAAACTGACGTATAACATTATCAGTATCCCACGGAGGAACCAGCCAGCAGCGCGTTAATGCCATTTTATCGCTCCTCGGCCCTGTGTTTACGAAGTAATATACATGTCAATGCTCATGATCCAATCCGAAACATTTATCACTGGCGACAAGTCCGCCAACACATCTGCGGAAGACATGCTCGATGAAGACGACGCGAGCGCCTTTGCTGCACCGTCACCGCGCCAAAAACGTACATGTGTGTGTGCGAGAACGGATTGGTCGTTGAGTTTTCTTCTTTGACCGCCATCGTTCACGAAGTGTTTGACACCCGGTTCTATCTCAGATCAAAATTTCTGTGTTGTTTGGGTTGAGTTTCATTGAGCTTTTGGAATAGAAGCAAGAGAAAAGTCGCTTGTGGAATATGAATAGTAAAGCGAACCACAATAAACAAATTAAACTAGCGGCACACAAATACCTTGTACTTAAATCATAGGAAATAGGGTCTATCAACACATACAAAACAATATGCGCGAGACTCGCCAAAATACACAAGCGACTGGACTGCAAAGTAGTGCTCATGTAGTGTGTATGCGACGATTGATTTGTCCTCGGATTTGTAGGGCTTGGCGTGCGGCTCGAGGCTCGTTTAGTGAATATTCGGCTTTACTTCAATACAGTATAACAATCGACTGACTGAAGCATGAGCGATTGATGCACTTTAAACAAGCAGTTTTATAGTAGGTACTGTCAGTTTGTTTCAAAAAGATAGCGCTCTCATCATTTTGGTACATTTAAAAAAAAACTGTATAATTGTGACAATGATGTTATGCAGCCAACTAATACTAAACTTAAAAATTAAAAGTTCAATCATATCAAAATCAACTTTTAAAGGTTGTAAGAAATGCACAAAAACTATTTATGTAAATAGGCACGATGTTCCATTTTCAAACAGGCCTTTCATATTTGAATTACGTCCATTCTTGATCCTAGCGTCCATGAAACATCCATGTTTTCAATAATGTATTAAAATCTCCCCACAAGGTGGGCCGACGACCAGGTAAAGATCGCAGGTACCAGCTGGATGCGGAAGGCACAGGACCGACCTTTGTAGAGATCTCTGGGGGAGGCCTATACCCAGCAGTGGGCGTCTTTCGGCTGATATGATGATGATGATTAAAACCTCTAAAATGGTTGAATACTATTATCCAGTACAACGTACCCAGTGTTTATATCTACTTTTCTAAGTACCTATTTCAAGCGAATTACCAAAATTGTTGGGGTGCATCTAGCGAGTGGTTAGGAATGCTTTAGAATCACTTTAGAAAACTGCTCATTGTCGCTTTATTCCATCGCACGCTTAATCGCAATGAGCAGTTTTCCAAAAGGTATCTAAAGCATTCCTAACCACTCACTAGATGGCGCCCTAACAATTTTGGTAATTGATAATCGCTCGAAATAGATTCTTAGCAAACAGGATATAAACACTGGATACGTTGTATTGGATAATATTGTATTTGTCAATAGTTTTCAACCATTTTAGAGGTTGTAATAATAATGGAACATAGTGCCAACTTCTCTATAAATATTTCTTTTTACACTTCGTCTAACCTTTAACAGTTATAGTTATATTAAAAAACATTTTATTTTTAAGTTTAGTATTAGTTGGCTGCATAAAATCACTGTAACCATCATACAGATTAAAAAAAGATTACCAAAATTATAGGGGCGCCATCTATTGATGCTTTTTGAAACCAACTATCAATACCTACTGGAAAACTCCTCATTGATCGTTTCTGGTATCCATTAGAATTCTTGTTCCTCTATGTTTGTAGCAAAGAAGATGGAATGATCCATAGAGAAAAACATTATGTCTGTGGAATTGTTAATCTTTATTGGTTTGTAGGGTTTTACGTTTGTGACATAACCTAACATAACCTCTAATGATTGATGTTATGAAAAATAATATATAAATTTATTTAAATTTCTCAAATATTAGCCAATTCAATAATGAACCAAGCAGACGTAACTAAACTGGTGTCGAAACTCCGTATAAAAGTTAATCCAAAACCTCGTAAACTTAAAAATAACAAGGGCCCTGAAGGTAGACTCGACAAACTGCGAAAAACTGTCACGGGCTTAATTAAATATGAAAGACTTGAATTAAATTATAATAGAGGTAATGAGGCTCGACAATACGCGGAGAGGGTAAGATGTCCTTTACATTTTTAGTAGGAACTCGATAACTTTTCTGATGATGTATCAACATCATAAGTTTAGAGTTGAAAGTTAGGTGGGATTGTCAGTCTGTAGATACATGCCGAAATTTAAGACAACTGTCATTGATATGCATATTTAAAAAGTGTTTCTAAACTTTACCTTCCAGCTTATATCGGAAGCCATTCGTCATGGTGACTGCCATAAGCCCACAATGGAGATTGCAGACTATTGGCTACTTGAAAAGGAATTAGTTCACAAATTGTTCAAAGTATTGGTGCCAAGATTTGAGAATATTGGTACATCGTACACCAAACTGCATAAAGCTCCACAACAACAAGTGGGACGCCACTTTGATACAGCTGTTTTAGAACTCCGAGGAAACCCATATCCTTCGCTACTCAATAAGCAGGCCAATAACAGGCAGTTGCTCCAAAATGTTCTACTAGATGCAGCAAAGCATGATTATCGACAATCTAAATATGCAGAAATAGCAAACAAGATAGGGAAATCTGAAGACACACAAAAAAAGGAATCTACACCTAATGCCCTCGACAGTTAACCAATATAATTACTAAGTTTATTTTGTAGAAATTAGTGTTGATACCTGTACTATAGTACCCATAGCTAGTGTTGAATAACTTGCAATAAATAAGTTGGCTTTATATTGTTTTCATTATTAGACTAGCTATTATTTACCATCTATGATTTCATTATGTGGTGTCCTACCCTTATCAACCGTAACCCTACCCTTCCGCTATCCATATCTAGCAACTACCCTAGCCCTCCTACCCCAAAACTCGTAACAGGTGCTAATGCTAACTACCTGATATAGTAATGCTAACTACTGAATAGTACGGTTACATTCATTTGGTGATAAACTTAGGCTTACGCCGCGATTTTACTTGCGATTGTCGCCGATATTCCCAAAGCAATAATTGGTGTGGATTTTCTTTCGCATTATAACCTTGTTGGTGATATCCGTAAGCAGCGCCTTATAGACAATAATACAATGGTCACGACCACATGTTTGCTTGCACGCAGTGTTGATGATGATCTGGTCATTCTGTACATCATGACATACCAGCCAAATACCCAGAAGTCAGTCGTCCACCCGGTATTACACCCGCACAACATATCACAATACTGTACACACCTCGTTTCTTGCACACCCCGTAGACTGGCACCTGACAAATTTTTAGCGAGGTCTGAGTTGGAGGCCATGCTCAAGAATGGTACTTGTCGGCCATCAGATTCTGCTTGGGCGTCACCTCTTCATCTCGCGCCCAAGAAAGAACGGTAGGCGTCCCTGTGGCATAGAACCGTGACAAATAGCCCGATAAAGCATATTCATGACTTTTCGCATAGCCTTGCAGGTTGCAGTGTATTCTCCGCCATCGATTTGTTTGAGGCATATAACCAGATCCCCATGCACGTTGACGACATCGCCAAGACCGTCATCACTGTTGGACATTGGTCGGTCAGACTGCATATCCGTGTGTAGGTCTTCAAACCAACCTAGCGCTCATGTGTAGTGTCGGTTGGAGAAAATTGAATTTATTCCAACCAGCAATATTTTTGCGCTCTCTCTCCACTACACCGTGCTGCCAGCAAGATGTGTTTTCCAAATTCTAATTAATAAGCAATTACAAAAATGTGTTGAAGACAGATATTGACAACCATGTTTATGGAAATATAGGTATGTTAATTATGAACTGGGGTTTGTTTCAAAAGCCTCCTACCTAATAGCCACTGCTTGCCACCAGCTAGCCATGCGGTTGGCTTGACAATCACCACACCGTTATGGGCTGTACGATGCAGCACATTTGTGCTTCAAGGGAGGGGTGATCTCTGCCGTTTAACATTGGACAGCGAAGCAAAGGGCGCAAGATGAGCACCCTCCCCTGAATAAAGGTACGCTGTTAGGTAGGGGGCTAGAGAGTATCTGGTGCAACACTAGGCCTCAGATCTGGCGAATATCGTATGAAGCCGGCATACGATGGATGTAGTCTGGCCTGTCCTGGTAGGCTGGATAGAGAGAAACATGGCTGTAGTATATTGTGTAATGTGGGTAAGTGGTAACCTTGGTACTTCGGTACAAAAATAAATAACACAATGATGCGTTTTAAATTTTTTACACGTATTCAAGACACGGGAGAGAGTATCGACGAATACGTTACGGCCCTAGCAGACACTGAGTTCGAGCAACATGAGGATGGGTTGGTGCGCGATCGTATCGTGTGCGGGGTTAAAGATTGTACACTCCGCCAGCGAAACTCTGGCGAACACTATTGCCAGCATCTCCTCGATCTGCGCATATCTCTGCTGTGTACCGATGAGGGTGAGCGAGGCGAACTCGACCGGGCGGCCGGCCTGCAGCAGGCCCGCGCCCAGGCGCCCAGGGCGTGGCTGCTCGCGTCGACAGAGACCACGGCGGGCTGGCCCGGAGCGTACAGCGCGCGCCACCGCTGCGCCCGCGCGACGGCCTCGCCGCGCCTCGCCCGCCTCGCGACGCTCCTCGGGACATCCACACAGCGTCCACAGACGTCCTTCTCGATTTTGCCTCCTCGTTTGAAAATTCGCTTGCGTGATATATTTTAGTTGCTTTCTCTAGCGTAAGATCGTCTGTCCGCAGCAATCTATCCCGAGCCCTATATAAATATCCCGGCGATATAGCCCGAGCTGCAGGTAGGCGACGACCGACGTGGTCGCGGCGGACGACAGCGGCACGCGGCGGCCCACGCGGGTGGCGGCGCGCACGCCTGATCCGCGCTCCTATTTCGTGTTTGGTGATGGCGAAAGTGACAGCAGTCTGTACGAGGAGCCGTCGCAGGGGGCTAAGTGTGATACGCCTATTACTCGAGGTCCTCCTGAGTCCAATACAGTAAACTACAGTAGTCCACCTAGGCGAGCAGCTGCTCGAGTGGCTAAGAATAGACTCGCAGAGCTATTCAAATAATATCTTGACTAAAAACTTATAATTACTACTTTGTTTACATTGCTTACCTTTAATTCTATTGATAAGTATGATAGAAGTTAGTAGGCAGTTATGCCTATTGTCTGATGTAGGATAAGTAAAATGTATAGGTACGAGGTTTGTTAAACATATTTGGTTAGGTATAATATAAATATATCTGTTACAATTGTACTTGTATGGAGGTACGTAAATCAAAACCTACATGTTATCAACTGTTAGTAGAAATTGGAAATACTAATTTGTTATGATGCTGTATAGGTGGCGGGTGGACGTGTCTAATTTAGTTAAGTTTACAGTTTATGTTTACTAGTTATTAGAGCAACCGTGTTATAATGACTTTTATTGTTATTGTGTTTAAATTTATTTCTTTTTAAGAACTTTGTTTATTAAGGGAAGAGATGTAGTATATTGTGTAATGTAGGTAGGTGGAATTTATTTTTAAATAAAGCAGTCTGACCACCCATCATGTTGATTACTTCAATGGCTTCTTCTCGTTTTGTTTGGTGCAGATGTTAATGGGACATGGCTGTTTCGGCAGCTTCCTACGCCAATGTAGACGTGAGTTGTCCCCGGTCTGCCATAGTTGTGACTCGCCGGAGGACACACTAGAGTACCTATACGCTCACGGTATGCCCTAGTTGGGCGACATAACGTTATGCCCTCGTCACAGAGGTCGGGAGCAACCTCTCACTTCCGAGTGTAGTATACGCTATGCTTGAACAGGGTTGGAGGGCCATGGCCTCTTTCTGCAACGACGTAATGTCCCAGAAGGAGGCAGCGGAACGAGAGAGAGAGGATAACCCTCTTTCAGATTCGCTCCGCAGCGAAGATGGGGTTGGTCCGGTCTGTAGTCTGCAACCACTCGGAACGCGAAACCCATGACACTTTGTACACCGCACCATACCTACGAGTGATTGTCGAGTCTATTTCGTGTACTGCCTTCCTATTTCTGAATCTATTTTTCGTCGCATTTACTTTCTCCTTCTGTGCGTGTTCGAACTTTTATTCTTTGTACTAAAAGGGCGTATACACGTAGAAAACTGGTTACCAACGCCGATCTACCAGCGCTTACGGGTACTGGTCCACTCAGATAACCTCTTCATAAAAAGCAAGCGGGTCAAAGCAGGGGCTGGCGGGCTGTCTGTCTGAGTAGCTTGCAAAATGTCGAGTTCATCAGTTGGTCCTTGTGACTCAATCCAAAGGCGCGTTGTGAGAATTGTCGATGATATCATGCTCACAAGTGGTATTGAGCCGCTGAGTTAGCGGAGGGATTTCGCCTCCGTTTGTATGTTCTACCGCTTGTACAATGGTGTTTGTTCTGAAGAACTGTTTACATGATGCCTAGGGGAAGTCCGGGCAAAGCGAACAGCCCAGGCAAAGCGAATACCCTCAAAAATTCCAAAATGGCGCGGCCGTACACGCGTGCCTTGTGCCACGAGGCCCTTCCCCTTCCCCTCTGTCGCATGCAAACAGCGGAAGTGGACGGTCACGCGTCATTTGCGAAAAAAGTGAGAAAAAGAGAAAAGGAAACTTTTGTTACGATATTTGAAGGTACGTTATTCCATTATTATTCATGTACATATGGTGATACTGTTTTGAATTAATTGTGTCCCCAAAGAGCATTATTTTGTGTATATATACTGTGAGTTTTATTGAGATGCTCTTTCTAGATTAGATTCTAGGTTAGTTTTCATTCAACAAGTACCTGTTGGGCAAAGCGAACATGGGCAAAGTGGATACGGTATCCCAGGCTCCCAACTCCTCACGTTCCTGTGGGAACTCGCAAGAGAAAAATTCAGAAGTCTGAAGTTCTTACTAGTAAAAGAAGAACAGAAAGCTATATTCACTCAAACAAATGCCAAAGTACCTATTGAAAAACATCAACAAAGATTTAGATAAAAAAACAAAAACTACGCTGAAGAAAAATGCGAACATAACCAAAACTAATAAAACGGCCAAAAATGTTAAAACACCCAAAAAC
This sequence comes from Blastobasis lacticolella, assembly GCA_905147135.1. NCBI lineage: Eukaryota > Metazoa > Arthropoda > Insecta > Lepidoptera > Blastobasidae > Blastobasis > Blastobasis lacticolella. Next base: position 9,493,249 of record LR990044.1, read on the forward strand.
ACTAAAATAAATAAATCTAAGGACAAAGAAAATGATGAAAAGTTTACGTGCTATTTTTGTGGAGAAGACTATATTGAAATAAATAAGCAGCCAGTTGCTGATTGGATCCAATGCAATTCCTGCAAGCAATGGAGTCAAGAAAAATGCACGGCTTATGAAGGAAAAGGCATATTTCTGTGTGACAACTGCAATGATAATTGATTAATTAAGTCATTTAATAATTATTTTTCTTTATTTTACATTTTCAGTTACATTTTTCGGTAATTGTTCCTTGATTTAACAGTGTATTCACTTTGCCCTAAGGCCCTATCCTCTTTATCCGGTGGGTTGGGCAAAGCGGATAGCGGCACCAACTGCGATATTATTAATAATATTAGGTAAAGTACTGATGTTATGTAAATTTTGTTGATTATATTTAAAACTTTAATATATGTTGATTCAAACTCAGTCATTACTTTATTTCTGTCTCTATCATTTCTATTTCCATGGCCAATCGAATGTTAAGGTGTCCACTTTGCCCGGACTTCCCCTACGGCTACATTCTATCATCACACCACCTACCTACATTATATTAAAATTTAAATTTAATTTAAAATTAAATTAATACCTGTATAGAACTGCAGTTCAGTTCCATGGTCTTTTGTCATTTACATATTCAGATATCCTATAATTACTTTTTAACATACTTTATTTCTATAGTGGCTTTAAATTTATTCAATGGTAAATTTTGTAAATTTGTGGGGACCTTATTATAAAAGGATGATGATGGATATAGGAACAGCCTATTCACTCTGGCCTTGAAGGCGTCTAGATTATGATCAGGGAACACAGTCGCAGGTAATGCGTTCCATTCCTTGGCCGTACGCATTATAAAGGTTGAGCTGAAGCGGCTCGTGCGGATAGCTGGAAGATCCACTACATAGAAGTTAGAACCTGCAATATCATTAGGTACTATCGTGCTATTATGGGGGAGTAGGGATCACTGAAGAGATTCCTACGGCCTTCAAATAAATGTCATCGAAAGTCCCTAAAGCTGGTACATAATAAAGACTTGGCTGTATAGGCTATATATTCCTTTGCCTTTCTCTGCTTTTTCCGGAAAATCATAAACCGGATTAATAAATTCCGGATGAGATGTTATTGGCAGCACTACTTAGTAAATTCAAATTGAAATAATCTTTACGCTGTAGTCAGTAGACGAAAGTTCTAATGGTAGGTACTTATACATGAATTATCTTTTTATACTACTTACGTACTAAATACGTATCAGAGTTGCCAGATCATACGTTTTGATACTATTTACGTACCTACTATTTGACCGTGTATCGCACCTTTGTCAAACATCCGTGGTAGCCTTGGCGTAAGGGATATCGCAGATAATGAGGGTTTTTTGCCCTGGTTTGGTCACGTGTTGCGTAAGCCTCAGGGTTTTGTGGGAAATAGGTAGATACCTGAATTTGCCGGCATCAGGAAAGATGCCCCGTGGGCGGCCCAAGAAGCGATGGATTGACATCGCTGGGTCGAATGTGAGAGCCAACGGCTTACGGCGCCAGGATTCCGAAGACCGGGCGAAGTGGAGAAGATTAAGTAGGAAAGCGGACCCTGGCAGAGGCCGGGATAAGCGCTAGGACGACGACGACAACGTACCTTTGGCGAACTCTGCTCCTCATCGTACTATTTCATACTAGGTTGTAACGTAACCTCGCCTCCGCCTCCGTTACTGCGGAAATTCCGCATGAAATCATACCTCCGCCACCGCAAGTCTTTTGTGGAGTTGTAACGGAGGTTTACATCATAATAGGTACAACTGTGAAGCTCTTCACGTCTGCATCCGCCTCGGCCTCTGCTAAGGTGGCCTCCGTTACAACCCTATTTCGTACCATGTGGGCTGAGTTGACCCTCTGAAAGCTGTATTTCCGTTGAATCCCAAAATGCAAAATTTTTGTGTGGAGCCAGTTACTTTGCCGTTCCTTCGCAAAATACTGTAAAATAATGGAAGAAAGGTTTGTTTCTTTGACGTAGTTTTGCTCACCGTCACCATCGGCGAGTAAGGTTTTGTTTCGTCACTGTCAAAATAACAGCGTTTTATTGGCAAAAATGCCAAAGTGTCAACTTTGACAGTTTGATTCCGACCCCACAATACCTACTGATAATATTGAAGAAACGGCAAACCATATATTTTTAACTATTTACGTACCTACTATTTCAGGAGCCCGGACGTACTTTTTGAGAAACTACTACTGGTAACACTGCTAGGTACCTACCTACTGTCTGTACAGTGTAAATAAACCTTTGTAGGTTATCTCGCTGTTTATCAGTGTTTACAATATTTATAAAATGTAAGTTCCTTTTGAATTAAATGTATTAGATACAAGTTGATTCAGAGCACACTTGACGTAACCTAGTGCCTGTAGATATTGTTAAGAATTCAATTTTATTAAAATGCAGCACAATTCTAACCTACCAAAAATTGTTGTTCTTGGATCAGCTGGCGTAGATTTTACAACGTAAGTAAACTTTTGATATGTAAGTAGGTAACTACAATACCAACATATTATCCAAGTTATTTGTGTAGGTTCGTCATGGCAGTTACATGTAAGTAATAATAATTTCTAGTTGTATTGTAATGTTGTACCTAGGGTTTTTGTTACTTGAGTTAGTTAGGATTAGGTGGTTTTGTAGCTTGTATAGGTACCTAGGTATTTTATACTGATAATTTATTTAAGTACCTTATCTGACTAGAGTAGATACCAAGATAGATGTATGTTCCTACCACCCACCTAGGTAGGTATTCCTAATTATGGTTATATTTAACGTTAACACTGGTTTATTTATCTGAGTTGCCTTAAGTGAGTGAGGTTTCAAAGGGGGAAATCAGACTTCTAATCGAAAATGTATCACAATAAAATTCAATGTCATCTTTTCAATTCAATTCAAGTCAATGTTATCTGAGTTAACTTAAGTGAGTAAGATTTCAAAGGGGGAAATCAGACCACTAATCAAAAAAGAACTCACAATAAAATTCAATGTCAGTTTTGACAGATTAACGTAAATAAGTCAATGAGCAGTTTTCCAATAGGTATCTAAAGCATTCATAACCACTCACTAGACGGCGCCCCGACAATTTTGGTAATTGATAATCGCTTGAAATAGGTTCTTAACAAACAGGATATAAACACTGGGTACGTTGTATTGGATAATATTGTATTTGTCAATAGTTTTCAACCATTTTAGAGGTTGTAATAATAATGGAACATAGTGCCAACTTCTATAAATATTTATTTTTACACTTCGTTCAACCTTTAACAGTTATGTTTATATTCATAAACATTTTATTTTTAAGAGTAGTATTAGTTGGCTGCATGATATCACTGCCACCATCATACAGATTAATAAAAGATTACCAAAATTGTAGGAGCGCCATCTATTGATGCTTTTGGAAACCAACTATCAATACCTACTGGAAAACTCCTCATTTAGGCCAGAACACACTACGCAACTCGTTGCCTGCATCAAGCTGTTCTGATGATAGAGACGGAAGGTAGCTACAGGAACTCCTAAACTATGCACGTCAAACCTGAGCTTTTCAGCTCGTTTGATTGGCCTCGACAAGTACTCTGACTGATTATAGAGAACGCGTGATAAAAACATGCTATTATTTTTTTTATTTGAGAACTTGTTATCAATAACGCCACAGACATCATGCCTGTGGATAAAACCTTATAAAATTTCGCTAGGTACATAAAATTTTTTTTCTCAGGTATGCGCCAAGGTTGCCAAAACCTGGGGAAACACTTATTGGAACGAAATTCACGACTAGCTATGGAGGGAAAGGGGCGAACCAATGTGTAGCTGCAGCAAAGCTTGGTGGAAATACATACATGATCTGTAAAGTACGCTTAAAATGTTTTCCTTTCACTAATTATGCATCCTACCTATCTACATAATAATGGTAGGTACTCGTACACACACGTACATGAGCAGTTTTTAAAATTTTGCCCTTCCACTATGTGAGTTCGGCATGACGTCCTTGTGTTTGAGCTCATTGTATTTTCCTTAAGATAGTACGACTTTTATACAAATTTTATGTAACCTTTGATTGACTTTGCTTCAATGGTTTGATATTTTTAATGTATTCTTGTGCAATTGGCCGTTAGTAAATGTATCCAATTGAGTGCATTCAATCCAGAGTGATTTCTACATGTTAATAAGAAAATAAAATCTAAAAAACAAATAAAGCAATGGAAAAGTAAAATAATGAAATCACAAAACAACGCCATCTAGTGGTGAAATGTTTTTTCGATTTAATTGGTTTTTTATATAACTTACCGTTTACTAAAAATATAAAATATAATAACTAAACTAACTAACGAAAAGATAATTACTAAACACTAACGAATGAAAGCATGACGAGAGAAATTTAGTATGGGTGTCAGCCACCCTAAGTAGTTTAGATAATCATAATTTTAATTTGTAGCCCACCGTGCGACAGCGAATGAATCTGCCAAAAAGGATAAGTTTGGGTTTAGGTTAAAACGCTCCTTTTTCCGCACTTGGTCCCTTGTACGTAGTTAAGGCATGCTAATTTAGCCAGCCCAGCTCCCTCCAGAAGTCCAGCAGTCTCTTCGGAAGCTCGCAGATCTCTCCCCCGGACCCCATTCCTAATGTGTCTTTTTTTTTTTTTTTTTTTATGTTACTTAGCAGACAAACAGGCAAGCGGGCCACCTGATGGAAAGTGGTCACCGCCGCCTATGGACATCAGCAACACCAGGGGAGTCACCAATGCGTTGCCCGCCTCTAAAGAGACCTCTAATATACCTCTTGAACGATCCCATGTCATAGTCCAAAGGAAACACTGTGGCTGGGAGCTCATTCCACATCCGAATCGTACGAGCGAGAAACGTTCTTTCGAACCTTCGCGTAGTGACCAACAGAGGGTCTACGTAGTGGGGATGAGTACCCAGCCCACGGCGGGTGGTGCGATGGCGGAATTGTGCTGTGGGCAACAGATCGAAAAGTTCCTCGGAACACTCCCCATTGTACAGCCGATAGAACACACACAGGGAGCCAAAGTCCCTTCGGTTAGCCAGTGGTTCTAACTTGCTTGTTTGTATGGGATCGTCGACAATTCGTACGGCGCGTCTCTGTACGGAGTCCAAAGGATTAAGCAGGTCGGCAGTTTCGCCGGCCCAAAGATGGGAACAATACTCCATATGAGGCCGCACCTGTGCCTTGTACAGCAGCAGGCGCTGCCCTGGGGTGAAGTATCGCCTGGACCGGTTAAGCACGCCAAGCTTTTTCGAAGCCAGTTTGGCCTTACCTTCTAGGTGACTCCGGAAGCGCACGTTATCCGATATGTCGACACCAAGGATCCCGATACTTTTTGAGATGGAAAGGGGTGTCCCTTGGAACTTCGGCACATTGACAAAGGGATCCTTTTTGGCGGAAAATGCGCAGACCTGTGTCTGTGAAGGGTTGAATTCCACTAGGTTCAGTCTGCCCCAGTGAGCAACTTGCTCCAAGGAGTGTTCAATCTCTGACACAAGTCTTATTCGGCTTTCCGACACCACGGAACGAGGGATATTCGCACGGCCAGTATAACAAGCATCTCCAGTACTGTCATCTGCATAGCAATGAATACTGGGAATATTCAGCATATCATTGATATGCAGAAGAAACAGCGTGGGAGATAGCACTGAACCTTGGGGTACTCCAGAATTAATGGTCTTAGTATCGGAGCAGCATCCGTCGACAACGACTTGGATGCTCCGTCCAGACAGAAAGCTGGATACCCAATTGCAGAGCCCCTCGGGGATACCGTACTTCGGGAGTTTTGTTAGCAGTGCCCTGTGCCAGACCCGATCAAATGCCTTGGCTATATCAAGACTGACAGCCAGAGCCTCCCCCTTGCTCTCGACAGCCTCAGCCCACCGGTGTGTTAGGTACACAAGAAGGTCACCAGCTGAGCGACCATGACGGAAGCCATATTGACGGTCACTGATCAGCTGGTGATCCTCGAGGTACCCAAGGAGCTGGATATTGATGATCCGCTCCATCACCTTAGAGAGCAAGGAGGTTACCGCTATGGGCCTGTAGTTTGATGGGTCCGAATTGTCACCCTTCTTGGGTATCGGATGCACATGGGCTAGCTTCCATGAAGACGGCACCGTTCCAGAGGTGTAGGAAAGCTTGAATAGGCGCATTAACACGGGAGACAACTCGGGAGCACATTTTTTGAGAACGATAGCCGGAATGCCATCAGGTCCACTGGACTTCCGGATGTCTAGGGAGAGAAGCACACGTTTTATGATTTTTTGGGTGAAACGAACCTCGGGCATGATGCCCTCACACCGTAAGATGGTAGGCGGTGCAGCTCCCCCATCATCCAGAGTTGAGTTATGAGCAAAAAGATTACCTAAGAGATCGGCTTTCTCTTTTGCTGTGTGGACCAATTGGTCATCCGGCTTGCGCAAAGGTGGAAGGGTGGTCCGACAAAAGTTCCCCTCGACAGCTTTGGAGAGAGACCAAAAAGCACGGCTCCCAGAGGGGTAGCTGATCAGTTTCTCTCCAATTCCGCCGATGAAATTAAATTTTGCTCTGGTCATTACCCTCTTTGTTGACCTCGATACAGCATTGTACTTTTTCCTCAAAATGTGGGTGTTAGGGTCCTTTTGGGCCCGAGCCATTGTCCAGGCACGAAAAGCATCCTGCTTCAGGCGAGTTGCCTCAGCACTAGGCCTATCGTACCAGGGCTGACTTTTGCCGCCGAGACGGACTACAGAAGATGGGATAAAACATTCCATTCCCTGCAGTATGACATCAGCTACAGCGGCGGCACAGGTGTTGGTGTCATTTGAGGAAAAGCAAAGCTGCATCTACGGGTACGACGCGAAGAATTCTCGCAATCCATCCCAGTCTGCTGAACCATAGTGCCATACCTTGCGTGTCCCACTGGGGCGAGCCCGTTCGGGTTTAGCAAGAGGCACCTCAGAACGGACCAGGCAGTGGTCAGATGTCCCAAGAGGAGCATCGACGGACACCCGATAACCGTCTGGGTGGGAGGTCAACAGAAGGTCTAACAAAGAAGGATTACGGCCCACAACATCCGGTAAGTAGGTGGGTTCTAATACCAGCTGCGTGAGACCATTGGCCAAAGCAAATTCGTGGGCAGATCTCCCGGCGGGGTTGGTAGGGCGGCTTGACCCTAGCCACTCAGTGTGGTGACCATTAAAGTCTCCTAAAACTACCAACTCAGCCGAAGGACACCGCTCAAGAACCCTGTCGGTAGCGCATTGAATGTGCTCAAAAAACCGATTTGTCTCACCTACGCCGTGACGGTTGTTGTATAGGCATGCGTAGACACGGGATGAACCTCCCTGTTCCACGCACACCCACAAAACAGATTCGTCACTCTGTTCAATGGCAAGACGTCGACAGCAGATATCACCTCTGACGAATAAGCACACACCAGCGCGAGGAAGATACCTGTGTTCTAACTTGTACCCAGGATAGTGGAGGTACGAAGTGTCAGCCGGAGGTGATATCTGTGTTTCAGTCAGAAAGAGTAAGGCAGGCTTCGCCGTCTCAAGGTGGTGATGTACGGCGTTCAGGTTGGAGTGGAGGCCCCTGATGTTGCAAAAGTCCACTCGAAGTGTGGAAGGAGGTGCCGCTGAAAAAACCTTACTCTTTGTTTTACTTATTGCCATGGTATTTTTAGAGGGGTAAAAAAAGGAGTGCTGTAACATTGGTATCCAGCAGGGCAAAGATGTTTTGCTACAGGACGCTGCAGAGGGATGGGTTGTGTGAAAAACTGGCATGGGGGACGGAAGGGCCCCCGATCCCCCCTGAAGATACCTGTCGGGTCCACTCCGGTCTCCTACCCCGGCACGACAGGAATCCCCAGGATTTTTCGCGCAGTTGGCGGGACAGCCTCCCGGGCCGGAGGTTGAAAGTGATGCCCGGGTTCGGGTCCCCTACTAACTGGCGGGCGGCCAGCGACGAGCCGTTTCATCGGGTCTCCCTGGCCCCCGCGCCAACCTGTCACGCCCACCCCCCTATCATGTCCGACACAAAACTGGGACCTACAGAGTACCAACATTACAGCACTCGGACGAGGGGAAATGGCTCACGGAGTACTCTGGCGGAACACAGCCCATGGGCTGCTTAGCGCCATGCAGACTCATCTCCGTGGGTGGTCGCTAGCCATGCGGGCCGAGGCCCTACCACCAAGCAATTTCGGCTGCACTCTTCGCACCACCCGGGGGTCACGTGTAGGGTCTCTAGGGTATAGCCTACGGACGTGGTGCAGCAAGACCCCCAAAAGGGGACTACAGGAGGGACTACAGGACCATGTGGTCCTGTAGTCCCTCACACTCCAGGACCACATGGGCCGCTGTTTATTCGTCTACTAGGCATCCTCTGCATAAAGGGCTGTCTGTAGCTCCTTTCGTAAAATAGTAGTTTGTTTAGGGGGAGATGTCCTGTTATTGTACCGACTACTGTCCTGAGTTCTGTCCGTTTGAGATCTAGCAGTTTATTAGTTAGTCTTTGTGATTGTTTGGTCACCACCAACTTCGACTGTCTACATACTATTGTGTTTTGCCAACGGTTATTGTGCTGGTCCGTCGTGAGTTTGCTTACCCATGCTCGCAGTGTGTTAAAAGAGAGGGGTAGGAATGGAGGAGGACCAGCAATTTTCATCCCTGATCCCTTTTTTGCCAGCTCATCGGCGGCATCGTTCCCCATCGAATTGCTGTGACCCTTGATCCATTGTATCGTAACCCTGTTCGTCAGGGAGATATCTTCCAGTGCCTGGTGGCACTCCAGGATTAGGGCAGAGTTTATGCTGTTCTTTCCCAATGCCTTCAAGACCGACATGCTGTCCGATAAAATTCGGATAACTTGGTCGTATGTATAAAATATATGGAACTCTTAATATTCAGATCCAGCGAGAAGATCCCTGCATCGGTGCCTTGGTCGGTCTTGGATCCGTTCGTGTAGATAAGGATTTCTCTTATCCCAGACCAGACTGCCTTCGTTTCCGCAGTTTGTATCTGGTATCTTTTGCCAAATGTGAACGGTTTCGCGATTCGGTCACTTTTGGCCTCAAACATAGAGTTACTCTGAACCACTGTTTCCCATAAGGTTTGATGTGAGTATTTGCCTCCTGCTGTATATGCAGATCAAGAGGTGGCAATCCCAGTAGTACTTCAAGTGAAGCTGTTGGTGTCGAGCGCATGCAGCCCGTTATGGCAGAGCATGCCATTCTCTGGAACCATGCCATTATCGGAATAAACACAACCCTTACCTCTCTCCACTTTAACGGTATATATCCTATAGCAAAACAGGCCCTGTATATACTGACCAAATGATCGAGTAGTCTCCCACCACACCATTTCAGTAGGCCGGGGAATATTCCATCCGGGCCTGGTGTCTGGTATGGTAGGAAACTGTCCATTGCCCATCTTACCTTTTCTCTGGTCACAACTTCCTCAACTTGTTCCCATTCTGCTTTACTCGGATGGTGTTTCACTGTCTCACTCCATGTCTGCTCATTTTTAATTTCGCAGCCTGAAAAGTGCGTGCCTAGCAGTTACAGTAGCTCACATGTCTCCGAGGACTTTATCGTTACTAAGTTCGTTTTTTATCCTAGCAGCCTGGGTGTTCGATTCTATACCGGAGCAGAAGCGTCTCCAGAACTCCTTCCGTTGCCTGACACGCTTCTTGTATTTCTTCTGGGTCTCCTTGTAGGTATCCATGTCACTGTCGTATCTAGTGTTTTTGGCCTTATTGAACTGCTTCCTAAGTTTCCATTTCAGTTTCTCCAGCTCGGCCCCCACCACTGGTGCCACGGTTTCGAACCCAGGGGAAGTTAGGGGGCATGTCTGTTCATAGGCGTCTGTTAGAGTTAACGTTATCTTGTCAACCTGTTTGTCTATGTCATTATCTGTATGGTAGGTGGGTGGTATTGCTATCTTCACTAGGGATTTCTGGGGCTCCGCACTAATCGCGTACCTAATACGGTCCGTTTTGCGAGGATTTCTGCTCACACTCCTTTCCCGGTTTTCTCCTTTCATCGGTGATCAGAGCAGGAAGCCTCGTCAGACACATGCCAGTTCGAGATTAAGTTAGATGCCCGGTCCGATGCTAATGTCAGATCTATTATTATTTGTGCCCTACGTGTTACAAAGGTGGGTTCTGCGCCCCGATTAATTAACGAGAGTCTGGTTTTCATAAGATAATTAATGAGATCTTCACCTCTGCCGTTCGCGGTCTCGCTCCCCCTTAATGGGTGGTGCGCATTTGCGTCCGTTGCGATGATTACCTCTAGGTCCTCTGCTTCGCAGCGCTGGATCAGACCTGCCAGCTCCGGTGTGGGTACCTCTGCGTCACAGAGTTACAGGTTAGAGAGACAGGGAGCTCATCTTGATGATAGGTGCCATTGCCCGGGTCCACTTCCCGCCCGGGAAGTGCACTGGGCAAGATGTTGTTTCCTGGTGCTTACTGGCTCTCCCCCCAACTGGATTACCACCCTAAGGCCCAGACTATCACCCCCACCCCCAAAAGAGCCAAAGAGGATATAAACACTACGGAAACTGCGAAATTACTGTCAGTATGGAAACGTTTCGCATGTGCTGTGTCGCTCTGACAGTTGTTTCGCAGTTTCGCTGCGGCACGCGAAGTGGAGTCGATGATTCAGATTTTTATTGAGGTAAATAAATTCCAATAAAAAAAATATTCTATTTGTGTTGCAGCTAGGCGATGACCAATGGGGCAAAGCATACAAAGAACACCTCAAAGAAGTCGGCGTAGATGTTGGACATATACAAATACAACCGAATATGTGTACGGGTATTGCTCAAATATGTGTAGCGGACGACGGTGAAAATCAAATAGTTATAGTGCCAGGCGCGAATAACTATCTAAATGAAGCTGATGTTGATACGTATTCAGATCTCATTGTGCAGGCCGACGTTATAATAGCACAACTGGAAACTCCATTTAAACCGACATTAAAAGCCTTTAAGTTGAGCAATGGTGTAAGTTTATTAGTTCAAAGTTTAATAACGGTAACAATATGTAGCCTGTAGAATAGGTACTTACATCAATGAAACAAAAATAAGATAGAGACGTGATAACCAATTTATATTTTTAAATCTTCAGTTAAAAATATTAAATGCCGCACCAGCAAGACCGGATATTGAGGAAATTTTACCATACTGCACTATATTGTGCGTGAATGAACCTGAAGCTTCTTTACTCACCGGCCTTGAAGTTAATCTAGAGTGCGTAAACCAACTTTTTTAAATTATTTAATGTAGGCATTACACGTGCTTTTGTTCTATTAATATGTAAATACTTTTTAGAAATGTTCCACATGCACTGAAAAAATTATTAGCATTTGGTTGTGAAACAGTTATAATAACATTGGGCGCAAATGGTGCAGTATATGCGACAAGGAAGGATCAAGAACTTGTACATGTCATGTGTGAAAATGTGACACCTATTGATACAACGGTATGAGTACGAAAATTATCTCAAAACCTATAAATTTTATAGCAGCAATATTAATTTAATAAAGATCCATGCAATTTTATTTCAGGGTGCGGGTGATGCTTTTGTAGGAGCTTTGGCCAAATTTTTAATTTCACATAAAAACTATCCTATACATCAAGTTATTGGAGCAGCATGCTATGTTGCCTCGATCTCAGTCACAAAAGAAGGAACCCAAACAAGCTTTCCATCCAATGTCAAAGTATTCGACAAGGAATATAAATATGTTACATTGTAACAAAATAATACACATATGGACCGTATATTACATATTTTATTGTAATAAAACATAATATAAATGAAACTATTCTAAGAAGCTATTTATATCTATAAGAAATAAAACTTATGCAGACACACTACTGTTATAATTAAATGAAACTAAAACAAATTTGCTGTTTTTAAATGTAAATAAACAACAATAAACAATACCTTTAAATAATTTCTTGGTCATAACCTACGTCTTTTGACAAAATGGTGCGATTAACTTACAAAAACAATTAAGATAGAGAGAAATACATACTACATTAAATAATGTACTTCCTCAGTATACATGCACTTATTCTAAGGTACAACGTCGTTTTATACCTACCTACATAGCTAACCAGATGTATCGATGGTTATTTTTAAATAGGTACCATGTATTTGCCAGTGACCCGAGTTATAGTAGACATTTATTAAAAACAACACTTTTGTAGGTATAACACAACGTAAACCCGCAGTTTCGCCTATAAAGAACAAAACCCTTAAAAAATGTATTTTACAAATTACTACAGTATTATTTATATTCTAATAAAATGAAAATCTTTGTCTCAAGTTCAATGGTTCACTGGCGCGTGTTGGGTATGTATGACGATTTTATAGAATATATAATGAGTTACTACTTTTGTTGAATAGGTAGGTATGTATTAATATACTTATAAAACGCTCACGCTATACAATAAACATAGGATTTCATCATGTATGATAGTTAATGAATTTATATAATATGATAGGTATAGAGGACAGTGGTATACTGTCTAATTTACCTAAAACCAGTATTGAATATGGGAAACCCTGCTAAAACTATGTACGCCTATATCTTTGTAATCCGATAAAAATACTGACGTATCTACGATACAATTTTCCGGATATCCGGATTTAAAGCGCTTCTTGATACAGCACTATCTATTTCGTTTCACGCATTCAAATGTGAAAAACGTAAAAAAATCTTAAAGATAAATAATACACGATTTATGTTCGTATAGTAAATTAATAGGAAAACTAATGTGGATCAACTTTAGCTGTATCTATACTAATCAATTACTTCTAGTAGGTGTAGGTACTGTCAGCAATAACAGACTTGAGGGTAGTTGAATATTTTAATATAATGAACATAGAGCTAAATATCGAAATATTAATTTTACTTTTTAATTACTTTTCATCATACTTAGCGATATTTTGTGGAGGCTGAAAGAAAGATATCAATTGGCTCGAACTCTTACGAAAGAAAACCGAGGTTAGGTTATGGCACAGATAATAAAATAAATGTAGCATTAAATACGGAATCTGATGGCTCCAAAAATTTTCTAGGTACCAAATTTTATTTTATTTAATATGCAGAGAAATCAGATCATACACGGTTGTAGTACGGTAGGTAGGTACGGGAATGTATGAGATAGGCTGTCTATCCCATTCATTCTCTTATCTTCCTCCATATTACAAACTTGTACCTAAGGCTTTTTTTTGGTTACAGCGCTATACGTTTCACATAAGCTTATCTCGTTCTAAGCAGGGCAGTTCTGTTTAGGTCCTGCTATAAGACCTCATGGTAAGCCCCCTGATTGACAATCAGATTATGTCGTGTAGACGGATAATCAAATCAGGGTCTCTAGATTGGGGATTTTTGCCCATTTTACGGGAAATTATTTTTGAGTAAATTGTAGAAAACATTTTATGATGGATGTCAAGTTAGTAATAAAATACAAGGACAAAATATTAATCTTTTCGCAATTTTATTTATGTACAAAACTAATTTGGGGAATATTGTACGGAATTCCACCTTTTTGAGGTAAATTTAAAAATGATTTAGGGAAATTTTATATGCATAACCCGCAGGCCCTTGTAATTCGACAATCCAATCAAACAAATTGTCTCGGATGTACGGCGTCGTATAGCAGGGCCTTTAGATGTAGATACCTACTAGCTACACCTAGACGAGAAGGCGGACGCGCCAGTCCCAGAAAGACACGATGTACGAAATTATAAGCAACTCTCAGTACCCTCACGCCTATTCCAGCCGCAAGCAGCGCAGATCGCACCGCGCTGCGTCCAGCGCGCCCAGAGGCCTAATTTTTGAACCGCTTGCATCCGCTACCTATCTCTTTACACTCGTGCTAATTTGTTAGAGACAGGCATTACAATGCAACCGCTCGTTCAAAAATATAGCAGCGACCGTTTCGGTCTCGGTACGGCCGGAAATAAGTATCGTCAAAAATGCTGTGGCCATCTGCGGTGCGTTCCGTTGCGCGTTTACCCTATGCCTTGACTGGAATGCATGGTAAGACTGACAAAATGTTTATTTGGTAGGATTGAAATTGAGAGACATTTGAATCAGCAAAGAAATTGGTAGGTACAGTCTAAGATAGAACCTCCACTTTTTTGAAGTCAGTTAACACACCTGTAGGTGTGTTGTCAGGTCACTGTGCTTATATGCCTTTAGCCTGTAGTAGTTGTGCTGGCTGCTAACATTGTAGCTTGCCAATAATAATAATACTTCATAGTAGAAATATAAGCAGGCTTATCGGATTGACTCAGTCCTATCACCATAATTCTCTTAGGAGGAAAGACTAAGGAAAAAATTTGGAGAGTAGCCTCCCTGATCCTTGACCCCTAGAATTCTGAAAATTTTTAGTTGTATGATTATTATTAAATATGGTATTGTAGATAGAATTTTAAATGTTTAAAAGTTTCTAGAGGTAATTCCTAAATATAAAAAAGATTAAGTAAAACCAGGACAAAACATTTACTTCTTGTAGATGTACTTACCTACAGCAGACAGCAATTGTAAAATGTAATATTTTAACTATTCTTATCTTACATTTGGAATTACTCATTGCATGTCAATAAAAGATATAAAACCTGGTAAGTAATGACAAAAAATATAGACCCTACAGCGTTGACAAAATTTTAGCATCATGAATATTGTGGTTATATTAAATGAAACTTATATAAATACAACAGATTAAGTTTCTATAATAGTAATAACATGTGATAAAATGTATGTACATTATACAATGATTTTTGCCCACACTCAGAATCAGTTAAAAACTCATAATTATTTTGAGGAAAGCCGTTAGACTCATCAAAATAGTACAAGACCATAAATATCTGTAAGGACAAGAAATATAATTATTTTAAATTCATTATGTATGGACAAAAGTAATAATATAGAAATAGGTTCATAAATTTTTCCAGTACCAAAAATTTTTGCCATCAAGACATTTCAAGAGAAAGTTTATTATTATTGGTTTTGCCTTTGTATATTTTAGAGATACCTAATAAACACTGCATTTCGTACATAATGTGAACAGATGAAATCTTGCATAATATATAAAAACTTACACAGAAGTCATAATAAAGGCAAGGTATTCATAATGAACATGGAAATATTTTCATATCACAATAGCCTACTTTGTAGGTTAAGAGTAATGCAATACACATTGTTTCCACAAGAATTTTATCACTTATATTTATTTTTTACCAATATTTACACTATCCATGGTGCATTCAGTGTAAAACATACAAACTATCCAGATTGGTTTCATCAACAATTTGAAGTAATACCTGCAAATCTTCCAAACTTGTTATAAGTTTTGGTGCACCGAGGAACTCCACCGCTTTACCTTCTAGTTCAACATTATACTTCAAATTTTTTGGACATGTTACAGATTTACAACATTTCCCATCTTTTGTCTTTTTAAATATCACATGTGTGACACTGTTATTTGTAGGAACAGATGGTAAAGCTGTCTCATGAGGTTTCGTTATTGTACCTGATGAGTTTTCAGTTACATTATTTGCTTGTGTTACATTTTTAAGAGTTGAGTTGCTTGGTATTTGCTCTTCTAAGCCTTGTTGTAAGGTTTCATCTAATATTGATGGACTATTAGGGTTGTCCATTACATCCTCCTGAGAAACATCAAGGGGCTTACTTATCTGATTCAGCTGCAACATACTTTCATCAGGATTATCAACTTCCATAGCAGTTACTGGTTCTTCCTTATTGTCATCTGATTTCCCAAGAAGCATTGCCTCTACATCACTCGATTCCAGATTAGTTTTGTAATCTGTTTGACTGTTCTCTTTCGCCACATTGTTGTTTATGCTACTATCATTCAGGATATCCATTATAGAAGGAAAATCATCCTGCTTACTCTCAACGTTTTCAGATTTTGATGAAGGTTTCTCTTTATACATTAGGTCTTCCAATTCTGCAGCTATTCTGTCATATACTTTATCCTCTTTTGGTTCTTCATCTTTGGGAAAATAATCTATACACCAACCTTCCGATGGTAGAATATCTTTAGAAATGTGAGGCAGTAATTCTGTTAATAGTAGTTTATTTTGAATAGTATTGTTATTATTTTCGGGGTTTGTGAAAATAATGCCATATTGTTTTAACTTGGAATTTAAAGCAACTTTGTTCTTCGCATCGTTATTTCTAATTATAGCAGGTTTCTTCGACCTATTGCTTTCCTTCAAAACTGGGTATGTTTTTGGAGTCTTAAGATTTTCTTTTAACTTATTGTTTTCTTTGGAAGTATTAATTGCCTTTGACTTACTAGAATTCATCAGTTCCTTGACTGGGTGTTGACTGTAAGAGTTTCTATGAATAAGCACCATCCCATTTGCATTGTTACGAAGTCGAGAATTGGGAGAAGCCTCCAAATTATTATTCTTTTTAGCTTTGGGTTTTGAGCTCTCGTACTGGATCTTCACTCTGTTGAATTTTCCCAATATTTTACCAAAGTCCATTCGTGTCACTACAACGGAACAATCACTACATTTTGATTCTTTATATATGCGTTGAATGTTTTTCGACATTTTCAAGACCTTAGTTTTTCTAGTTTCACGATTTTTACTGGGAATCATGATTGCAATATTCAATGAACACAAATCACAATAATGCTAGCTGATTTGATAACTCCTCGGACGTGAACACATTTCCCGCGCAAGTGATTTTAGTCTATTAACCAAACCAACGATTGTTCTGTAAATGCACACTGATAGTTTATTAGTTTAATATTTGATTTACCAAATATTAACCTTTTAATTTGTATATTAATATCACAAATACCAGAACTGAACAGCACAATCTAAAAACGACACACAACAAACCAAGCTGAAAAATGGCGTCGAATAGTAATGTACCCACGTGTCGATAATGATTATGCCAAGGCAATGTCGATATCGATGGATTTCACAGACAATATTGACAACATAGACAATACTCACGTTCCGATGCGATTACATATAATCACAATTTGGATGATTTATAATAAAACCAAATAGTAAGCATAAATAGATAGTTTTATGATCTTTAATATGTTTAGTACAACATTTGCCTAACCTAAATGTAAGATAAACATACACTTTTTGAAAAATATGCTCCATGTCCATATTTTTTGGTTTTAATCTTGTATTTATTGCACAGGTAGGTAACTAGTTACGATCGGTAAGAATTTTTCGCACAAGTATTATTTGCTATACGTTCTTTGCCAATTATTTTACAGCGTTTACGCATAGGTAGGGTAAGACTACATTGTTCCACTTGCCACGACCTGACATCTCCCTTCTTCTAAATTCATTACCCTTTTTATACATGAACGTCGGCTCCTAAGCCGACGCACGAGGCACGAATATGCACACCGCTTCCCCCCTAACGTATATGAGCCGAGGGTGTGCGGACCACCTACCGCTCGATAGATCCCGGAATAGTTGACGAGCCCCTACATCCAGGCGAGCTATTTTGGAAGTGGGCATGGAGCTCACTCCCCGGGTAGCGACTTGCACTTTGCGAGTCATCGAGGTAATACGTAAAGATACTCCGCGCAGGTACTGTAGGTTCGTCGACAAGCAGAACCAAAAATATCTTAGGGTCTATCCACTCTGATCCAGGATTAACCCGCCCGCTATTAAAAAATTGACGAAACGATATTATTCATTTTGGACCAAAACGCTAAAACTGCCGGTAAAAAATATATTTTAATTTTCAGATATAGGTAGTATGTTGTATATACACATGTTTTTATATCCACCACCACCACTATGTACCTCTGGACTACGTTATTCTAATAGCCTATCCTATAAGAACCGATTTGACGCCATAGTAAACATGTTTCATGTTAGGTATAATTTTCATGTCTTTTAGTTATTATTCTATCTCGTTTTATAATTAGATAAACATTGCAGAATACATATGATGCACTAAAATTAACAAAATACGAAAATAATAATCTGTTAAAATGTACAATTTTAGCATAGCGTGAACGATAGAGAGTTAGGCGGTGTCTCCCTGTGACGTCACTCTATCCTGCAGACCACCTAACTCACCTTCCAAGATCCTGATCTTTTTAAGCCAGTCATATGAAAAAACGGCCTTATTATAATTGGCTCTTGGACGTTGTCAATTACACCCTAACCTGTTGTTGGTCTATACACAAAAAATCAGTAAGTCATCTTCGCCAATATTGCCTTTGTTAAATAATTTGTGTATTGTATTGTATAAATAGTTAATGGAATCAAATAACATTTTGCAAATGAATAGTGTTTAAGGTTTTTAGGGATGTTTTTCTATTTTAGGTTTCTTAGGTGCAATAACGAAATTTCATGCTATTATTACCGCACGTGTGTTTCAACACAATGAGCCGTTTTCAAGGCTTACTTCCTACAAATTCCAATAAATGGCGCACTCTAACGATTGACTACATTATCATAATCTCTTGGCTGTATGGTATTCATATTTATCTTTATTTCGATGCAATTTAATTTCGATCTAATCGAGGCGTCGATATCTCCAGTGACGCCCAGTTTCGGAGTCACCTGGAAGAAAAGGTCAAGCTCGTATCTAAAAAGCTGGATGTGCTTAACAGATCAAAGCAATTCTTCACCCCCGGGGCAACGACTTCTCCTTTACAAGGCATTTAGAGTATTGCTCTCATACTGCTTGCCCCTATGGGCGGGAGCACCGGCATATCAGCTTGGTCCTTGTGACTCGATCTAAAAGCGCGCTATGAGAATTATCTACGCAGTTCTACCGCTTGTACAACGGTGTTTGTTCTGAAGAACTGTTTGACATGACACCGACAGGGAGTTCATCCTCACAAATTTGAGCCAAATTTGGCGCGATCTGTGCGGTTCCAAAAGAACTGTCCGCCTTTGCATCTCATCGTCCATGAAGTATAAATGAATAAACTAGAATGCAACTTTAGCAAATACGAAAATATAACTACCGTTTTATAGTACCGTTTTTACACACATAGGATTTGCTGTACAACTACAACAACTTATATTTAACATGTAATTAACTGCTTTTTAACTGTGAAATGAACTAATAAATAAAATAAAATAAATAAGTAACCTCGTATAGGTAGTCAAAAGATTATAGAAATGTTCGAATGGCAGAGTAGAATAGTATCAACATCTAAGGGATGTCGCAAAAGGCGATTTAGTTCAAAACTTCAGGGAAAGACCATCTGCGATCTCAGTTGAACAGAAAATGGGCAGCAGCATTTTCTGTTGCGCTCGTTTCGACATTACTATTTCCGTCCTACCTGCTAAACGTGAAGATTTCGGCAAATTCCGAAAATTCAAATTTCCACCTGCTGAACACCACTGCCCCCTGTACTCGGCAACCACCTTACTCTGAACTATGGTATCGGTCCCGGTAAATTACTTAAAGGCAGGGTGCCAAGAATCATTAACAGCGGAACGGCTACTTTCATCGATGACTGGACTATGTGGGCTGATAAGAAGCTGACCACAGAGCTGAAGGAATAAATGGATAGGTTGCACAGGGACCTCATAAATTATCCAAAGCTCCGAGCACTTTCTGCTGGAACTTCAAAGCTTGGAGAGCTGGGTCTCTATCGATGACACTTATAAATACTGGGTTTATAGAAATTGTCTTCCTGGGCGTCAACCATGGCCTATTTCATCAATGTAAAGGCCGCGGTTGACACCATTGTACATACTAAACTAATTCTAATTAATTCGTAGGATTGAGTATGAATGTGTAGAGTGTAAGATCTACACATTCATACTCATTCAAATCACAATCAATTTAGATCGCGTTGTAATTTTTTTTATCGATAAGTTAAAGACGATTTAATAACTTTCGCTTCACTACCCGCAACGTCGTTCCCTCCAATCGCCTTTGCCACCCATGCGCCATCTACGATACGGTAGTACATATGCATTCCACTGTGACGTAAAAAGGAACTAACTTGTCGCCATATTGTTAATATTTACTTCCGTAGAAACTGACGCCCTCTCTCGTGTTCATTATGATCCTTGTCGCACTGTCAATCTATCAACACATTCAATCAATTCACAAACAACAAAATGGTTGCCTGCTCATTTTGAGAGTAGTTTGACCCGATTTTATCAGTTTTAGGTAGGAAAGAAAAACCTACTACTGTTGAATAGAAAAAAAATGTACCATACAAAGTATTTATTGCTTTGAAAGTCATAGTATGTTCTAAACTATTGTGCATACTTTCAGTGAAGGCTGACTGAAGACAACCAATATGTCTTGGTCGATGCCGACCGCAGGTCAATCATGGAACCCTGCTGGTGTTCCTGCTGGTATGGTTATGCCTCCTGATGTCAACATGGGCTCGTACACTCCTGAACAATGGAATGTGCTTCAGCAACAGAATTGGCAACAATGGGCGCAATGGCAACAGCAGTACGCCCAGTGGCAAAGTCAATATGGTGAAAAGGTTAGTTTAAAAACCTGGAACTCAGCTTTGGGACATAGGTATAATTATACAAGTATAATAACCAGTTCGCAAACGACTTGTCACAGCAAAATTACTATTTTGGACTGTTGAGATCAGACTTGAAATTTTTTATGCACCAAGATCATTACTTATAAGTTTTAGGGCACGGAAGTGAATAGTTTATTTAGTTAGATAGTCAGGTTAGAGGATACCAAAGAGTGCAACTCAAAAAGACTCCAACCGAAAGTCACTTTGTTTTCATTGATTTGATCACTTTCTGTGAGTGAGTGTTTAATTTCATGATCATCACAGCCCGTAACAGTCCACTGAAGGACTTAGGGCCTCTCCCACGAAAGGGGTGTTTAAATATGACAATGGAAAATGCTGCTGCCCATTTTCCAGACTATGGAGACGGTTGATCTTTTGCTTCGAAAACATTAGTCGACTTGTACGACACCCATGAGTGTAAGAGGTTGGTGCTATTGTTCTCTGCCGGACACCACACAGTTTAATTTTATGCACTCCCCAAATTCACACTCCCACCAAAAAATTGGCTCACCAGGGTTGAAAATATTTTTTTTAGATAATGTTGCCTGGGGCAATAAAAATTTGGTCTTGATTAGGCAAATATAACCTCAAAACAAAAAAAATCTATATACAAAAATGTAATGTACAGAAGAGAGGGATAATCAATGGGGTAGTCCTACTTCTCCTCACCCTAGCCTCCTAAAGTGAGCCATCAGCTTTCTAAAAAATTCATCATCTGCCTTCACGTTTGAGACTCTTGTAGCATGACTGTCCTGAATCTTAGTTCTGTTACAGATATCTTCCTTTTTTTATCCTAACACAGAGAAACTCTGTGCTTTACTCTCCAAAACTTGGTGAGAGATTCTGAGCCTTATTATGAGGCCCTTCATGAGGCGCCATATCTTTAAACACTAAATCATTGCTGGCAACACACACTTGTCAAAGATATTTGTATGTGATAGTAAGATCCTGTTGGGCGAGAATATCTTACAAAATTTTCTGAATGCTGATGCAAACCTAGCTGGACTTGTCTAATAATCTCTTTCTCGATCTCTCAGATCTATAAAAGTGGACTATTCATCAAGGTGGTAGGGAGCCGATGAAAGCAAGAGACAAGAGTTCATTAGTGTCCTGGCATCAATCTTGGTTGTGCTCTCGCTAGGCTTGCAAGGGCCTGAGGTCCACCTTCCTACTTCTCCTTGTTTACTTACTTCACTTGGGTCTTTTTGGCATGCATGTCATCCTTAACGACATCAAGCCATCACACACACATCTTCTCTTGCCTAGCAGGGGTGGCATGGCCAGACATTTGAAGATGGTACACATGCCACCCTGAATGTTTGTTGCTATACTAAGGTCATTGACAGGAGCATCGAAGTTGTGGGTCTTGGTGAAGTCCAACAGCTACTTTCTTCTGCACAACTTTTGGTATTTGCCTCGGGGCATCATGCTCAGCTCCATCACAAGGATCCGGTATTGGGCAGTGAGACTTCAGTTATGACTTTAGAGGTGGCTACTTTGCTGATATGTTCTCTCCTAATTAGGAAGTAATCAATCTGTTACTGCAATTGGAAAAACATGTTCATGAGGCGGCCAGATCATCAGATCAGGCTTCCAAAACCATAACCGCATTAAACGTGCCCAGACTAATTACACTTTTCACCCACATTAATGTTTAGATATCCATGCACAACATTATATTGTGACAATCACTACATAGTAATTCCATGATTTGCTACCAGAGGAACTCCTTGTCTGCATCTTTACAACTAACCTGTGTAGTGTAGAGGCATCTTACCAAGTTGGATACCTTACACTTACCCTTACACTACCTCTTATTAGTGGGTGTGTAAGCACACACTTTACGTTCAAGGCTGTCCCGAAACTTCTCAGAGAAGACTGCCCCCACGCCGTTCTCCCGTTCTTACGGGACCTGTAGTTTATCCATGGAGTTTCCTCACCTTCCGCCTGGTGAGCACATCCATAATTCCGTGCTTACTTATTATATTAATAAGATATATCCCTGTGTGTGAACATCCATGATATTTTTCTAATTCTAAGACAAATGTTGGCTATTACTCACTCAACAATAGAGTGATGAATACATGGAATAAGCTGCCCCAAGAGATTGCACCTGATCGAGGACAATAATTAAACACACCAGCCCAGATATAGGTACATCAGCCTTTGGCTGCATGCCTATTATAATAATAAAATATAATGGTGCATGCTTGACAGGTTTTTAATGTTTGTTATTAGAAACAAGTATTAACACTGTATTTTTATTGCTTAAGCCTTAAATGTAATGCTATTAATACAATATAGGAATAACAAATCAACTCTGATCAACTGATTTCTTTTTGGTTAAGACAACTAATTTTGCATTAGCTGTGCTGTTAAAGCGGCGCATTTATAATCAATCCCATAATTAAAAAATGCATAAGAAATAGTATGCCACAATCCTGTTCTCTAATTAATATCTATGTTTTCTTCGTGCCATTTGTTGTTACAGCATTTCTGACGTACATGAATATGCAATCAAAATCAGTAATTTTTATGATACAGAATGATTTCATGCAAGGATTATTTTATTGTATAGGGAGAAAAAATCCGAATAGTGGAAGTTGATCTTTGAAATGTATGAAAACTTACATTTGGAAGTCAAAATAACCCATAGAAATGGTCCCATACTATTTTATCCCCTGCTAGATTAGAGAAAAGTAGCCTGTATCCTTCCCCAGATGGCCAGCCCAACAGCTAAGAAGAAATTTTTATATAGACATATAAAACATTTCTTATTTAAAATATTTGTGTTGCAGTTTGTTGACAAGATCACAGCCCAATTAAAAGGAAAGAAAATACCTTGAACTACTTAGATGCTTAAAATTGAGAAATTTAATAAATAACAATGTATTTCAGTATGCTGAACAGATGCAGACTATGCAGGCAATGGGAGGTATGCCTGGAGCAATGCCTCCACTTCCTTCATCAAACGCGGCACCCCCGCCGGCCCCGCCCCCGCCCGAGCAGAAGCCGCCGCCGCCGCCCCCTCCCCATGAAAACAATCAGCCGCTCTACGGAAATGCCCCGACACCACAGCAACCGGCCCCAGTTCCACCTCCAACCCAGCATCGTAGCACACCTAGTACTAACACCAGCTACAACAAATTCACTCCAACAACAGGTAATACTCAGAACTGGTCGTATACAGATTCACGTGCCATCACCGCCGCCACTGCTGCCCAGCCAGTTAACGCAGAAGCTTTAAAGAAACTTGCAGAAGAAGAAAGGCTTTTTGATATCCAATTCCAAAAATGGGAGGAGGAAATAGAAAAGTGGAGGAGGGAGAATGTAAACCATCCTGATAAACAAGCATACAAGGAATATGAACAGAAGTTTGAAGCTTGTCGTAATCAATTATTAGAGCGACGACAACAGATGAAGCAAAAAAGGGCTCGTTTGACGAATAATCCAGTGAATACACCAAGCACCACTACTGCGTCAAACAATGTGGCTACAACATCTCAAAGTACAAGTAACAATTACAAGCCAACTACACAGACCCACAATAATTATTCAAATAAACCTCCTGCCAGTTATTCTAGCCAGAATGATGCAAATTATCAACAGCATGACATGAATCAGTCTAAATATCAGAACTCAGACGTGAATCAGTCTAAATATCCAAACACAGAAATGAATCAGTCTAAGTATCAAAACACAGACATGAATCAGTCTAAATATCAGGACTCAGACGTGAATCAGTCTAAATATCCAAACACAGAAATGAATCAGTCTAAGTATCAAAACACAGACATGAATCAGTCTAAATATCAGAAGAGCAAAAGTAAAAAAGTAGAACCTCAAGATAGATATGATTCTTATCAGGAAATGGATGATTATCCCTCAACCAATACAAATACTGATAAATCTAGCTTTTTGCCATCAACTGGTGCAAGTAAAGGTATACCAGGATTAGATTTGGTACATGATGTGGAAAAACCGACTGCACATGATGTTATTGATATTACTGAAGATCAACCTAATATTAATCAATTGGCACTTGGACCTGATTACACCACTATTTCGAAGGGCATTAATAATATTCTCGGT
The DNA here is from genome assembly GCA_905147135.1 of Blastobasis lacticolella. Lineage (NCBI taxonomy): Eukaryota > Metazoa > Arthropoda > Insecta > Lepidoptera > Blastobasidae > Blastobasis > Blastobasis lacticolella. Next base: position 9,517,923 of record LR990044.1, read on the forward strand.
GATGAAAAAATTATGAATATACTGTCCATGGTAAGAGGACAAAACATCCCTGGACGTGACAATGATCAGCATCCAAATGCACCAAGGAATATTAATTCAAATTTTCCACAGAATATGCCACTAAATAATATGAATATGCCACAGCATAATATGAATATGCCACCGCATAATATGAATATGCCACCGCCACATAATATGAATATTCCACCGCATAATATGAATGTGCCGCCACATAATACGAATATGCCAGCACATAATACGAATATGCCACCACATAATATGAATATACCACCACATAATATGAATATGCAACATCAACAACATAATACTCCTCAGTCGAATCAGCAACAATGGGCCAGGAATGAAAATTCATACAATAACCAGCAGTTTGGAAATATTCAAGATATGCCATTCAATAGGCAAGGTCCAATGTCACAAAATTATCCTATGCAACAAAACATGCCACCACAGAAAATATTTGATGATAGGCAAAGAGGTATGTCACAAGATCAGGGTTATGATAGAAATTTACAATACGAGGACCCTAATATGTCTTCTGGTGGTGGACCCATTCAGAGAGGCCATGTTCCTCCACCTAGGCCTCCAGAACAAGACAACATGCCACTACAACAAAATTTGAATGATTATCCTCAAGGACCACAAGATAATAGAATAGTTGATAACAGAAGTATAAATGAAAACAATGTTCCATTAAGGCAACCTCAAAAACCCAAATGGGTAGAACCTTTGTTTAGTCCATCTATTATTGTGGAATATGAACACAAACCATTGAGATTAAAAGGTGGGTACTCTTTGAATACAACCTACTATCCGAAAGTCCCAACTGCTTGCCAGGCCCACCTATGTAAAGCTGTTTGGCTTAGGTAATCCTTCAAATACCCATTTGTTGTAAATGCTTAACGTCGAGGCCGATTTGACTGTTTGATATCTGGTAGACTGGTACTATGGAATAGTAGTAAACATCTCCAAATGTGATATCCATAAATATAAATTAGGAAAGAGGCCAAAGAATTCTCATTCGCGAGTCGCAAGCGCCCCAGAGTTGCGGATGTTCATGGGCGGTGGTGATCACTTACTATCAGGTGACCTGCTTGGCTTGCTCGTTAGCCTCGATATAATAAAAAAATTGGCAGGAGATGTTCATGATGATACAAGGTCTTTGTTTATTGTTGCCTGTTACATATTTCAATCTTTTCATGTGTGGATACTGTGACAAACACCTAAAAATGAGGAGTAGGCTTCAACCAATAGTTAAGGGTTGTTGATTTTATTTAAATTGTTTTCTGTAACTTCACTGTTTTGTTTCAGCCCGAGATTTTATTGAACCTGTGCACATGTTTGACTACAATCATATATCGAAAGATGATGAATTCAAGAAGAAAGACTTTGAAAAAGAGGCTGATGAACTGTTTATAAGGAAACCTCGATGGGAAGAGAGAGAAAGAGAGAGCCATCCGCTTGACAGAGAAGATAGATATGAGAGAGATGTTAGATATGAGAAAGATACTATGTATCCTAGTGATTATGAAAGAAGACCGCGTGTTGAATTGAGAGATGACTATAAGATGAAGAATATACCGAGAGATGACGATAGACGGAGGCCTGATATGCGATATGATCATCCAATGAGATATGATGACCGTGAGAAATATTCTAGGCACGAAGATATGTATCACCGTGAAAGAGATAGGGATAGGGAACGGGATAGGGAAAGAGAGAGAGATAGAGAGAGGGATAGGGACCGAGAGAGGGACAGGGAACGAGAAAGGGAAAGGGACAGATTCGATAGAAACCGAGAGTATAGGCGAGACGAATATAAGAATCGGAGTAGAAGTCGCGACCGGGATATTCGCAAGAGGGGCAGGAGTAGAGAAAGCGAAGTAAGTGACAATTCCAAGAAATCACGCGACACTGAAGCAGACAAAAAAGTCGACGAAAAACAAATCACCGCCAAACATGTTGTAATGATAGATGACATCTTAGAAGAACCTGGACGTGGTATGAGACCTGAAAAGATAGTCATCATTATGAGAGGTAATTTGGTACTCTGTAATTCTAATTTTTTGTGTTTTATTTCTAGAGTGCACAGTGTCTAAATTAAATTCTAATGTTGGTATTCTATTTTATTTAGGTCTTCCTGGAAGTGGAAAATCTTATCTAGCAAAATTGATTAGAGACAAGGAAGCAGAGTACGGCCGCACTGCTAGAATAATGTCTATCGATGATTATTTCATGCAAGAAGGTGAAATTGAAGAAAGGGATGCATCTGGCAAAACGGTATTACATATGATACTAATGAGTTTAATATGTATTTACGTATAGTACAGGCCGCGGCACGTAAGTCTAGTTTTGAAAGAAACGCGGAGGGGATAGCTTCGTATGGGTACGCAGTTATTATCTTCACGTCCCTTTGACTCGGTATCAGGTCGCGAGAGTTTAGTACTTTCCTTGCCATATTTAACTATGGAATCACATTGTACACAAACAATGACAACATTCAAAGAAATTCTTTACAAGAATGAACAATCGTAAGAAAAAAATTATGAACGCGACTGTATACCAGAAGTTCGCAAGCCGTCGTATCGGTGCGGTGGAGACCAAGCACGACTGGGGAGCCAATCAGCTCTTATGCATGATGCGTACGCGTTTTTGACTTCTGCGCATTAACGGTCGCGGCTAGACTTTCGTGCCGCTACTAAGGACATTGAGGTGGTAAAGTAATAAAATTAACGCTTTCAATGCTTATATTACAGATAAAGAAGCCTTCTTTAAAATATGAATATGATTTAGAGATGGAGGAATCTTATATAACTTCTCTCAAAAGAGCTTTCAAGAGGAGCATCACAGATGGTTATTTCACATTCCTAATTTACGACGCGGTCAACGACCAACTGAAAAGCTACGCGGACATTTGGAATTACGCGAGGCAAAACGGTTTTCAGGTACGTGTTTGATTGTATGCAGTATCCCTACGTTAGACTCAAATACTGACGTTTCGTGATGGATTTCAGGTGTATATATGCACATTGGAAATGGACCCGAAGACTTGTTTCAAGAGGAATATCCACGGTCGTAGTTTGGAGGACATTGAGGTGTTGTCCGCTCGTTTCTTTCCAACGCCGGCCCACCATATAGAGTTGGATCCCACCACGCTTCTGCAGAACGCTGCCATTCCTGATGTGCATATGGAGGATGCCACGGATGACCCTCTCCCTGAAGATGACCCCCACGAGGAGGTGAGCCCTGGACTAAACCACGCAATATCAAAGTGATGCGTGCATACGTTGCCCATATACATATGACACATTTTCGAGTGCGGTTCAGCAGTCTTACGAATTAAATTCTTCATTGCACACACATAGAGGAACGTCCTATTACAGACTGGGATATTGTCCACATGAAATAGGATGGGGTGTTCATAATATCTACGATAAAATCAACGAGCTAGCACTACTTTTAAATATTGATTTTGATTATTGGTCTGCCTTGTTTGTGTTTATAACATACATTTCTAACATCATGATTTAATTTCTCAAATGATAGCAATGTAATTCGACAGGTAGGCTATACCTTGGAATTTGAAAATAATGTGGTCTTTAATTATTACCTTGAATGTCGGAGCGAGTATCATCATCAACGTCATGAACATAGGATTCCATGCAATACAATTTTTTATTCTAATACTGAATTATTTAATTTATTAAGTAACTATTACTTAGCAGTAAATGGTCTCATCTCCATTAATATGCATAACTTATGTTAATAATATTAGGCTAATCTTAGTCTAGTAGTTTTTGCATCACATTATATTGGGCAGTGTAAAAATATGATTGCAATGTAGTTGTGTTTCACCGCACACTCTTAAATTTTACAAATATAGTTTTCATTGTATTTACTTGCCACTTTTTCGTCTATTGTCCTAATTAGGATAGGATTAGGTTTAATGACTTTTATTACAGCATTTAACTAGTAAGGTGCTGCCCCATCACAGGTTGAAAACGTTTTTACTTCGAAGTGGGAGAAAATGGACGACGCTGTCAAGTTAGGTAGGTTGCTGGTTATACTTCTTATTAGTATATAAACTAACGTCTAGTTTTAAATGTAGTTTATTTTTACATACCGCGGTTATTTTAAGCTACGCGGTGCAGAATCTGGTAAATAATGAAGCACACGTTAGCCAACTCAATGGACCGAAGTTCGGTAATCAGATAGCTTAAGGTCAAACTCTCGAGAGAAGTTTCCTTAGATAGCGCGTATCCAATTGGATACGTTACTATTTGACGGAAATAAAGAATTGGCATCTCCAACGGTGTGTGTAAAATTCAGTCGACTAAATTCAGGAGCAAAAAGCATGAGAACAATTCGAAATGGAATGTTTTGCTTATAAAATAAGGTCCATTTGAAAAGCGGAGCGACGAGTAACATAATATAAGTGGACCTTATTTAATACATTCCACTTTGATTTACTCTCACGCTTTTTGCTTCTAAATTTAGATGACTGAATATAGAAAAGAAGCGCCTTAGTCTTATCTATCTGCACGCCAGGACATTGTTACCAGTACCGTGTACCGGCATCGTGTCACTACACTGCTAGTATAATTACGTATTACTCCTACGAAATTATACTTAAACAAAAAAAAAAACGTGTATATCCGTAAAATTTGATCTCCGGGAAGCTGTTGTGTGATTTCGCTATATTTTTACGTGTTTGTGGAATTGTTTTTGCCCTCTTGAGTATGGCCAGTGTATGGAGTGGGTTTTAACTTGTCTTGTACGTTGTTACAGCGCGGCTCGATGGCACCAGCAGGCCGCTCCGGCCGTCGCAGCTCTCCATGGAGGATTACCTGCAACTAGACAACTGGACCCCGAACGCAGCGAAACCTGGGAAGAAATCTGTAAGTTCGCAAACCTTATTGTCTATGTGCTAGCTAAATGAATTTGTGTTTACACGTACTCGTGCTTCATACCCATCCACAGCGATAAAGGACGTATACACTTTTTGTGTTTAGTCAAACAACGAAACAAGCATAAAAAACAAAAGCTGCTTTTTCGGCTAAACATAATATTACAATTTGTGCAGATAAAAAAATGGAAACGTTATGAATTGTTATTTTTTGACTGTTAAAAAAACATGGTTGAAAAACGAAATTTCCATTTTGTTTTAGTTGTAGACTGAAAACATGTTTACAACTCAGCGTAAACCTGATATTTCATTGATTTTTACCAATTCTCACAATTTTACGACCATATCTCTCCACTGTTTGGATTTTATTATACGTTTACCGGCCTTCGCAAAACCGATGTCCACACGCACTTGACATTAAATTTTTCCGATTGAACATTGTTTAAAAACAAATTGTATACGTGATCTCTTTGCATACATTGCGTTGTAATACGTATCGACAACACTTGCTATTTTGCAACGGTCGAAGTAGAGTATGCGACGTTTTTCTTTTTCTCTGATAAGTAAAAAAAAGACAAAGTAAGTGGCTGTGAGGTGCACGATGCTATTTGATAGTATCGTATCTTATTACATTGTAATTGGAACAGGTACGCTGGGCGGACATAGAAGAGAGAAGACAGCAAGAGAAGATGCGTGCCATCGGTTTCGTTGTCGGTCAGACCGACTGGAATCGCATGACGGACCCTACCATGGGCTCCAGCGCCCTCACTCAGACTAAATACATCGAACGTGTGCGGCGCAATTAGGTCTAAACTACTTTACCTTTGTGTATTAATGTGTCACATTAATCGACCTAGGAGACAAATGGACATGGAGTAACTACGAAAAAAGTGCTCGATGTTGTCTTAGTATGTAGGGAAATTTACAAAAAAATAATTCTACAGGTTACTTTAAATTTATATTACCAAAGGGTATGCGTGCATGTGCTTGTGAATCGTGATAATCAGTTTAATAACTACTAAGGCACCAACTCTGATGACGTGAAAAAGTCAGCTATTTCTTACAAGATTGGAAAATAATTCTGCCAAAATGTATGAAACAGCTGTTTTTTTTTGCGACTTCAAGGGTTGGTGCCATAGTAAAGGTTGTTGAACTTCTTGTCACAAGCACTTGCATACCACTTGGTATCATGAATTTTAACTCAACTCAGTCAAAGTCAAGACGTATACAGGATACAATGCTTATTGACAGATTACATATAATAATTTGACAGATGTCAATGCTGGACGCAACATTCCTGTAACTATAAATCATGTCTATTTGTTTCCTAGGTTTCTGCTCACATTAGTATATCAGGGTTATATCGTTCGTTATCTTTTACATAGTGGCACTGACGACTTCATAAGAATTTGAATTTTTAATATTTTTGACGTTAGATAACGTATTTTGTCTGTTGAACTGAATTTTGTTTAATGACTAGCTATAAAGCAATATTTCACTGTGGTGTTGTCTGATATAATTTATGTTGCTTTCCTTAATTTGAAGACGTATTCTTTACACATGCCACGATAAAAACATGGGTATGTGGGTATAAGGAGATACTTGTATTCTTTCTTATCACGTCTTCTGTGTCACCCTGTATATTTACATTTTATGTAGTAGATAGTCTTAATGATATAGGAATGAATTTGATCTAAGTAGGTCACATCGTTTATTTTCCCGTACATTTATTGGTACATTAGAGTAAGTAATGTTAAACCGTTTGTACAAGTCTTGTCTTGTCTTACAAGAAGTGATCAGTTAAAGGTAATGGGACGCAATCCGAACATGTCAGTCAACATTTTGCGTTTAAAAACAATAGTAGTTTTAAATTGTTTTGTTTTATTTTACTCACTTATGACACTTGTCATCAAAAACTAAAGTGATACCACAGAATTTTAATACAATATGTATAAATGTCTATAAATCTACAAAGTTTCGTTCATTGACGCAGTGGGTATAGATCTCATACTACGTGCCTAATTACCTTTTGACTTTAAATTGCTGGGTGGATTTATAGTACTAATCATAATAAAACGTAGCAATAACCGCAAAAGCTCTGTTACTCTGTTCTCATTTTTGTGATCATGTTTTATTACGTTAAACGACTATAGATCTTAATTTTATCTTGAAGATCGTCAGTAGCTCATCGGTTATGTGGGTTTCTCCTTTTTAGTTGGTAGGACTATCATTTCCAATGATAGGCGAGTCCCACATAATCTTCTCACCATACTTGGACGGCAAGTAGATATCCGTTAATGGATTTTCCACACGTAAAAAAAGGTATACATGCAGGAATGAACATTCATAGAAGCAATTCAGAAGCAACTCTGAAAACAATTTTTTTTTTCGTTTTCTATGTAAATAAATAATAATCTTGGCGTTAATGTCCCGGTTGTGCTCTCGTGCAACAAAAAAGCTGCAAATTCAGTTGTCTGAATTTGCAGGTTTCATCATGACGTTTTTCCTCATCGTAACAGCATCGGTTAGAATTCAACTTATGTAATTCGACAGCTAGGTTATTTATAATAATGCTACACTCGTAGACTAGAAGACAATTGTTACGTAACATGTATCGCCCGACAATGATATGTCGAGCAACACGTTTTTTCTGCGCATTTTTTAGGCGATGTTGCTAGTGTGGCACGACATCACCGACATCGTGCAACACTAGCAACATCGTGTTGCACGATGTCGGTGATGTCGTGCCACAGGTGTTGCGCAAAAATTATCACCTAGTGAGTACGAGCCTTAAGTCAAGTAGGGAATTTCGTTATTCTGATAAAAATAAGATATGTTAGATTTAATAAATTTATTGAAACAAATATCTAACGGTTTTTATTCTATAAACATCTCCTTTTTATCTTTCAATAATATTCCAAAAATTTCAATTTGCGAAGGTGAAGATTTTATTTATTTTAATTTTTTGATAACACCTATTTATTATTTCTCTGACTCTTATTTTATATATTGTGTTACATTTCTACAAAAAAAGTTGCATTATTTAAAATGCAAAAACTAAGTTTTGTACTTTTTATAATAAGTATGTTTCGGCGCCCTAAAACATTGTATTTAGACGTTATTTATTCGTTACTTCTCTGTCATCGCACTTACAAAACCGTGATATCCCGAACTTTCGTTTCCGGTGTCGTGCGTTTTAATAAAATACTGTTTATATTTTTTTGGATCTATTTTCGGCGTGTACTCCTCAGTTTCAATTTTCATAAGGAACTCTCGGCTGTTGTCGTCGTCATTTGACAGGTGGAGATTTTCTTTTGTTTCTTCCCTGGCTCTTGTTTCCGGTTTAGGTCCGGTGTTTATTCCGGATTTGTCCAGTTTAGACTGGCTAGCCTTGGCGATGGCCTCCTCGCCTTCCCGGCCTGCTGTCATGACCACCACTTGCGGCGTACTCATCGCTGTCATATGCTCTCGGAGGCACTGCTGCAAGATGTTCAGGAAGAACAGGAAAGCCAGCAGAGTGAGGGCTGACATTGCCGCGTTGCTTTTGTGACCTCCGCCACCGTGATGACTAGAAAATACACAATTATTAAAAAATTTAATTTTTTTAAAGTAAGTTTTAATGGAAATACTTTAAAGCAAGTATATTATAATAGATATGCTTTTAACGTGTTAACTTTTTGTACAATACAAGAGCATAGGTAAATATATTGCCACATTGAGAATCACATTCCAGTGTGCTTGTTATGAGAATCTGTTTTACAATCGTTGGAAAGGGTATAAGATGTTTCGTAATTTACTTCTCGCCTTACGTAATGAACATAATTCATTATAATCAATTAAAATATAAAAGTACACTAAAGATAATTTAATTTTTGACATTCTCTATATTAATTCTGCAAAAAATCCCTTTTTTATTACTTGGACCTATTATGGAATTTCTTTGGGATTAAACTCTGTATTGTATGTGGCTACGGCTCCAAAGGGTTTTTTGATAAAGTGGTACTTGATTTATGCTCTTATAATGTACCCACGATAGCATAGCACCCAAACTTCTTTCACGTACAGAAAGTTACGCTACGACTGCACCCAACAGCGCTTCGTCTTTTACACCCGAATTATGTATCGTGTTCACTAACAAGGGGTAATTGCCGCGAAACACTTAGCAACATTGCACGACAAAAAATAAAAAGTTGCTCGGCATATCGGGCATCGTTACCCGACAAGTCGCGCAGTGCAATGTGTTGCACGACGATAGTTGTCCCCTAGTCAATACGAGGGCTCTTTACCTTCATGTTTGGTTTTGTTTTGTTTTGTTGCATTCAAAGAATTGTTTCTGTTAAAAACCTAGATCGACACCCGAATATACAAGCGGTTGGCGGTAAAGAATGCACATCGGCTAGTTCGGCTTCGTAAAGCGTCGTTGCTGTCGCATGAGTAAATGCGAAGTTGAAACCACCCGATGTGCATGTTTACCGCCTTGTACTATACACGTAAGTACCTACCTAATCGGTTTTCATTTTTAATTTACAGCAAAAAAAAAAACAACATTTTACACTTATTTTCCGATTTTCTTACTGCGTACGTACCTATCATTGTCATGTAACTACGTCGAAATCTACTCCCAAACAAAATTACGCGGGAAGAAACTCGGAAAGTTCTTTAAAATGTGTGATAATAATCGTTTACGTATCAACGTTCTGTTCAGCGAGCGAGCGAACGAACAAGCTAGAGTGATTGTAATAAAGTAAATCAGCTAGCGCAAACTAGTGCAGCGAGCGTAAAAATAACTTAGAACAAATGAGTGAGCGCAGCGAGTTCGGAGTTTTGAGCATTTTGGCTCTTAAAAGCGGAGTGATAATAATAACAGTACCTTACTTAAATCAGGGAATAAGCTCGTTTCGGAATGATTTTCATTTTGGCTCTTAAAAGATGGTGTATTCAATCGCAATATACAAGTTCATAATGATAGCGAGCGCAGCGAGCACGAAATTTTTGTAAGCTCCCCAGCTTACAAAAAGGTTAGCCAAAGCGGCTGGTTAGCCGGCCCGTGTATATGGCTATGCTTAAAATTATGCGCAGTGACGGTCGCTGCGCGTTCGCTGTTCCGTAGCTGCGGGTTTTTGGTAAAAAAAAGAGCTCTTTGACATTAGCACCTCCTGAACTCAAAAATGCACAAATAAGCTCTGCTCTAGTAACGCTAGACATCATGGAAGGGCAATACAAACTGGCAAAGTCGGAGCTGGTTTGGATGCGACTGAAGTGAGGGGATATTTAAAAAAAATATTTATTTTCTTGTCCTCTATTTTGTCGTCCCTCATTTCTGCGGCTCCGAGTATTTGTCCGGCTTCTTCCCCCACCACTAGATCTAGCCCTGCAAGAACCTATGTCCGCGGTTACCTTGGCGTGAGAGAGAGATTGCGGATAAGATCGAAGGGCTCGTCGGCGCTAGTTTGGCTACGTGCTACATCGGCTTCAGGGATACGTGAGAAATAGGTGCCTAAACTGGTACCCGGCTAGAGATTCCGTGGCAGATATAAGAAGAGTCGGATTGACGTCGCTGATTTGCCGCGAGAGCGTTGGGTTACTGCGCGAGGATGATCTAGAAGAATCTTGTTGATGAATCAAGAAGAATTAAGAAAGGCTGCTGAAGATGAAGAACAACATTCAGCTATAGATGGAGAGGATCACAGCTAATAGGACACGTCTTAATGTCTTTTATGACAACAGTAGCTATGTCGTTTCCTGCGTTACGATTTGTTCGATTAGGTATTAATATAATTTTACTTGTTCTCCTACTTTACTAACAAGTGATCCGATGAATATTAAATTCGGGATTTTTTAGCTTAGCCGGAAACTGGTGTTTTGCAGTCTGACTGCGGGCATTACAAAAGTACAGCGGAGCCCTGAAAAAAACGGGAAGTAACACGAAGAAAGAATTTAGTCCGTGTTGTGCGCTTTAACTAGAGTGACGAATTACATCCAAACATATGCAAGTGTTCAAAGACACTACACAGGTCTACACAGGTGTCTAAATAACATTCTCATCTTTGTTTACCTTTAAGGATTAATATAAATCGCGATTAAAAAAAATATGACAAATTGAAACCGCGATAAATCCGTTAAAGATGTATTAAATATTGGGTTTGGTTCTGTACTCACTGCTTTGAAGCCGCAATGTGGTGACTCTCGTGCGCCGGCGCCGGCTCGTAGGCGTAAATCATATGGGGGTCGTGACCTGCGTAGTCGGTGTGAGACAGCCTGGAATTAGATGGTTCGGATTTGATTCGAATTTCGAGTTTCTTATGTTTTAACTTATATTACCGTACGTTCAACGAATGTCATAATATTATAAAGAACCGGTAAAATTGTATTGAAAAATATATTTTTATTTTGTAAGGTATGCTGGATTTCATGATATTTCGTTGATTAAGATTATTGTGCGTTAAAGCTGCCAGATCGCTTTTCCCGACATGTTTGCTGCGTATGCATAGTACATACTACGAAGCAGACTGCCTTGGGAATCCTGGGATCATCAAGAAAGTAAAGCATTACTGCGGCAACATCATGAAATAAAAAAAAGTGCTGATTTTCGTTTTAGACATCGAATAACATCTTGTGCTTGGTCAAGGAAAAATTGTTGGTACGGACTATGAAACACCCAGTTATGGTCGTGGTGGTATGTTTGAGGGTGCTTCTCCAAAAGAAGTTTATAGAGTTAATGATGTTCTCTAGTCTTGTCTTGGATCCTAAGGAAATTACCAAAATCTATGAAAAGCAAAAGCTTGTTACTGTCTACTAATTGGTAGTACTCAAGGCAAAATTTATGAATTTCGTAAGAAGTAATGACCCCAAACGCCGAATTCGCCTGTGTACCGCCTGGAAAGCAAATAGAATCATCTTCTTTGGATTCTTGGAGTGGCCCTCACAGTCGGCTGACGCGAACCGAATCGCAAATTTTTGGGCGTTGTTAAAGCTTGTGTGGAAAAATACAGAAACCGTCGCTAAACTACCTCGTAGTATGAAAAAATATGGAGCTATATGGATACGCCCGTATCCCGCAGGGGTCTGCAGAGACTATCGAGTGCCGCAAGCTATCATCCTGACACACCTCTTTCTCCGCTCCCACATTTATACATATTTTCATGCAATGTTAGTAAAAAATATGTGTCAAATGTCCCATAGCGTAGACTAAACACCAGATCTATATAAAAACATTATATATAATCTCTATTGCGACGTTCATAAATTAAAATCTATTTTGTAATTTAATTTTGTCGATTACATTCTTGTTGAACAAAGTGCAGCTCTCCTGTTTTTACGTGGGATTAAAGTTTTTGAAAAATAACTTGCAATTGTTTTATTGTACTAAAAACATAAATTAGGACATTTATGTTGTGCTCTCTGAAATGAATTACTTATAGATTAAAACACACTTTGTACACTAGTGCGACTGAAATAATATTGGGTATTCAGGGACGATGTGAAAAGTATTTCAGTGGAACTAGTGGTCATTAGGTGTATTAATCTATAATTTTAGACATAATATTGGTAACTATACCTAGTAAGGAGAGTGACAATAGTGTTGCTCAGTTGCTCAGTTTTTGATCCGTTTTTATAACAAAGATGCGTTCATTCTCGTTCCTTCGCCATAGGGCGACTAGGGGATTGCAATAATGTGGAGAGTCCACGTAGATGTAACACGCTTTTGCCAAAATTATTACGGCTTATAACCTCATTTAACTAAAGCGTGTCCATGGTGCAGCTTGAATGTTGGTGACTATACTTTCTTAGGTTTCGGAACCATGATGATAAAAGGAACCCTTATGGCCCCGCTCTTGTGTCTGTCTGTCCGTCCGTCTGTTTGTCACAGTCAAACACTTACTCAGCTCGTTGCCTTAGAGAGTGTTTAAGGCTAGAGTGCTGTTCCTAGACGGGCATGCTCCATTTTCACCATGTGAGATGGCGGTCAAAAGCTTGGTAGTTTGTAGGTAAATAAAAAATTACTTAAGCTAGCAATATGAATATTGGTATAGCTATGTCTTGAAAAGTGCATTTTTTGCACTGTGTCCAAGATAGAAACAAGGTATTAACTTATTATTATATTTCTAAAACTTGTTGCGGGTATCAAGACATTGTTAGCTTATTCTCGACTAAGACCTGAGTGTCAAACTCAGCCTAAGCACCGGTGCTGTGCGTCTGGCCTAGCAAAAAAGGAGTTGCAGCGGTGGAGATAAGTGATGGGCGTTCGCCCGTAAAAATGACGATTACAGGTAGTAATTTATTTTGTTTTCTACTTGTAGACGATACCACACAGAATGTGAACATAAATAAACAACTCAATATAAAACATAAAAAAATAAGCGGTACTAACCTTTCGGAGACGTGTTTCCCTAGTCCCATTTGCGAAAGGATGTTTCCCAAAGTCATGTTTGTTTTGGCGGTATCCCGTGCGGATGTCAAGGTTTGACTGACAAGACGGAGATGCGACATTTCTCGGGCGCTAGTGCGTTTATCATGCTCCAGTTGCTATTGCCATGCATGGAGAGATGTGACACGCATGCTCATAGTAACGGTATACGCTACATTGGTAAGAACTTGAACACTATGATTCGTACGCGGAACCGGAATGTAGGTAACATTGTGTTGCAGACTGCAGGCGCATTGTTGCGTTTCAAAATCTTTTACGTAATTCTAGTTGTAATTTGTCGTTTTTCAACGGTGTTTTCGTTAATAATAATTTAAAAATATTAATGAACACGTTGACAAGAAGTTGAATATTAATAATAAAGAAATAAATATGCTTGGACAATTCACACAGCGCCATCTAGCCCCAAAGTAAGCAAACCTTGTGTTATGGGTGCTAGATAATTGATAAACTGCTTATTTACTTTTAAATACATACTTGTTATACATATAACACCCAGACCCGTAACAGATCTTAAAATTAATCATTTTAATTTCTCCTCGGCCGGGAATCGAATCCGGGTCCTCTGCGTGGAACCCAACTGAACTACTCAGCTCGTCAATGGTACGTACTTAATTGAAAGTTATGTCTGATAAAGAACTGGTGGATTAGCTCAGTGCAATCTGCTTCAGTACGGGCGCGCTTTCATCGTCATCATCTAAATTTCCGAGCCTTTTGGATACGGATAAGTACGTGCGGAGTTTTTTTCCTGAAATCATGCCTTTGGTCTCGAGAGAGGTTCTTTAGGCGGTACATCATGCTGAAACATGCCTGTGAACAGTCTGAGAAAAAAATCAAGATCGTGTCCGGCGGGCGTATAGATAGAACCAGGGCAGCCTAAGCGTAAGAGGGGACCTTGCGCCGACCTTACAGTGTTCCAGAGTATAACGGGTCATTATTGGGATAATAAATTATTTTAAGTACTAACCCATAATGATAAGTTTTACTAAAACATATGGAGAATGTATAATGTTTAATGTAAACAAGTACTATTTGTAATAAAATTTATTATTTTATCATTGTTATAACAGCGACTGGATCTTTACGAAATTTCCATTTAAACCACCCTGCGTAAACCCCCTCGGTGGTCCATGGGCACTGACTGTTTATCCTGGCCATTTTGGTTGGTGGCTCATAAGAGGAGTTCCTTTAAGCTTGCTAACAATTTCGGGCTTTATAGGATTTGTAAAACCGTTTGTCAATAATTCCATAAATAGATATTATTTGCCTTTGGTAAACTGCATTTTTCATACATTGTCTTATGACACGTTTCATACACTAGGTACCCAATATTTATCTTATACGCTCATGCATTTATGGCGTTACAAATCGATCTTAATAATATAACTTCATAAATATTTAATCAATTTTAATTAAGTGTTGCGTTTTGATAGGCAATAAGACAATGATTCTTTAAAAAATTTCAATATTTAATTAATTTCTTCAAAACTCTGTTACTTAAATTATAAATTGAGTTGCACGTATTACACCCCGATATTATGGTCACTTCACAAAATGTGAGGTTGGCTGGCAGAGATCTCTTTTAGGGATAGGGTTGCATTTGTACATTGTATTGTGACTATGTTACTTTATGTGATGTTTGTGCAAAAAAGAGAATAATAAAGTTTTTTGCTCAGTGGGGCAGACTAAACCCGAAGACACAGGTCTGCGCATTTTCTGTCAAAAATAATCCTTTTGTGTTGGTGCCGCAGTTCCAAGGAACACACCTTATCATCTCGGAACATATCGGGATCCTTGGTGTTAATATATGGGATAGCGTGTGGTTCCGGAGTCGCTTGGAAGGCTAAATTAGCCTTGAAAAAGCTTGCGAGTGCTTAACCGGTCTAAGCGATACTTCACTCCAGGGCAGCGCCTGTTGCTGTATAAGGCACATGTGTGGCCACATATGGATTATTGTTCCTATCTTTGGGCCGGCGAAATTGCCGACCTGCTTAATCCTTTAGATACCGTACAGAGGCGCGCGTTTGAATTATCGACGATCCCATACTAACAAGCAATTTAGAACGATTGGCTGACCGAAGGGACTTTGGCTCCATGTGTGTTTTTTTACCGGCTATACAAGTGGGGAGTGTTTCGAGGAACTATTTGATCTGGTGCTTACAGCACAATTCCGCGATTGCACACCGGCCGCGGGCTGGGTACTTATTCCCATTTCCCTCTATTGGTGTTCACGCGAAGGTTTGAAAGAACGTTTCTCGCTCGTACGATTCGGATGTGGAATGAGCTCGCAGCCACAGTATTTCCTTTGGACTATGACATGGGATCGTTCAATAGGTATATTGAGGTCTCTTTAGAGGCTCGCAACGCATTTGTAGCGCCCCTGGTGTTGCTGATGTTCGTAGGCGGTGAAGATTTTCCATCAGGTGGTTCGCTTACCTGTTTATTAAAAAAATTTAATGCGATAGCTATTTTCAGTAGACCGATCTGTTCTAAGTGCAGCTGTTTTAGTATGAAATTCGTTACACCATTGTTTAATGAATTTAATGTAATGGATACAGGAAGGTCGTGTAAAATAATGGATAAAAGAATTTCGTGAAAACATTTCGGCAAATTAAAAATCAACGTAATAAATTAATACTTTATTTTATCATCACAAACATTCAAGGACGTCCTCAATCATGCAACAATCACGCATAAAATAATACATACAACTAACCTAATTTGGTGATATAAAAATATTATATCACACAGAAATATTTTTACATCAGTCGTTTATTTTATCGAGATTTTGGCGGAACCTAAAATTTTGTATTTATACAATAATAGCAAGCATGCCGATAAAACATGTAGGACGGAGTTTTTAAAGTAGTTGAATTGTATTTTTTATTTCACAATGTCTATCTCATTAGTTAACATCTAAAATAAGTTAAATAAATAAATAAATTACTAGACAACTAAACTCACGCGCACTTAGCGTCCACGCTCGAGTTTGTTTTGAGCACGTAAATGCCAATCTTTTAGGCACTAAGAATTGCGTACCTCTCGTACCAATCTCATACTTCGTGTAATATTTTCATTTGACTAACGGATTTCCCTCCTTCACCTTTAAAATGGAAGGCTTAAAAAGTAAGCTGGATTTGGGAAGAATTGTCTAAAATTGGAAGGTTTTGGTTGCTAATTTTGATAGATCCGACGATGTGTTTTACAACTCGTTCTCGCACTGCGGGAACAGCTGGCGGCAGTCGACTCCGGAGCGCCCCCGGCGGCCGGCCTCGAAGAACTCGTCGAAGGTGCCTCCGGACTGCCTTTCCAGGACGAAACTCGCCGCGTAACTGAGGACACAGGGTTAAGATCAACATACTTGTACCAGGTCACAAAGCTGACAGAAGTGCACTTTGCAGTGGTTGTCAAATTGAGTTGTCTAGAGCCGCGTTTCAGAATGCTCTAACAGAGACAAACCCGCCTTAGGTTGCTGATGCACTGGACGAGAGTGACCGCTTTTCATCGACTGGGCCGTCTGACCGTTTGCCTCCCTAGGCAATAAACTGTTTAAACAGTTGGTTTCGAAACTGATATCTGGGGCTCTACATTCTCAACCCATCCTTCCTTTCCATTCGTAGTTTTGAATGTTGAAGCTAACCTATTCATAATTTGAATTTTATATGGATGTCAGCATTTGAGTTTAGTTTAGTACATTACGGGCCGTAAAGGTGTGAGGTAGAGAGTGGTAGAGCTTCTATTTCATCAGCGTGTTAAAAGACTGAGAATTCCTACCTTCCGAATTGACAGAAGACGCTCTTGGGTCCAATATCATTCGCGCACTCCCTGTTGGCCTCGCACATCGATTTCTGTAGGCAACGGTCATCAGATATGCCGAAGGAGCGCACGTAGGTCTTGAACATGGCGATGGCAGCGATGGAGGCGTCACTGATGGAGTCCTTGCGGCCCAACGAACGCGCCGTCAGCGAACGGTGCGAGAATGAGGTCTTGAGAGCATCCAACAGATTCACTACGATGTTGATGAACTGGAAACCAAGACAAATCAACATTAACGTCCATCTTGCACATCCGCGATGCAGCAATAAACTACCATACCAAAAGCCAACAAGAAAAATGATTCACAAGTATGGTGATAACTAAAAACCTCTACGTTCAGGGGAATAGGAAGGTCGGATGCATACCTCTCCAGCTTGCTTTGCCATCGAGGCCACCTGGTCGGGATCTTTTGCACCGAGCACCGTCGACAGAACCGCTGCCAATATACCCTGAAGCAAGCGAGAAGCGACACCGTTTCCGTAACCATACTTTACTATTTACACTCCAAATAGGAAGTACCTCAAGGAAATAAACAAATATAACGCGAATGTTCGTTTTCTAAATGTTAATTAGTTTCTCTGAGGTATCCCCAGATGTGAAGTTATTTGTAGTGAATTAAGGCCTCTACATACTACTTTATAGACAAGATTACCTACTACGGGTGAGGGTAAACTTGCACGGTGCTTTTTACACTATTACAAGAGTGTCTGAATCACTATTTTTATCTACAGCAACATGTTAGTGGATCAGTAGATGATAAGTAAATTTTAAATGATCATGGTTTTTGTACAGTTGATGTGAAACTCGCAATATTGGATAGAGTTGGTAATTTGGGGGTAATTCTATCATGCAGTCTTTGGTTGGAGACGGGAGGTACCTGCATGGGCGAGGATCCGTTGTCGACTTTGTCAATGCCGTCGCTGCCGCCTCCTCCAAGGATGGCTGTGAGGATCTTGAGACCCATGGAGAGGAGGTTGGCCCAGGGCGACGGGGCCACGGAGTCCGTGTCGATGTTGTCACTCTTGTTGGGGCCCACATTACCGCCAGGGTTGAACAGCATTTGCATGATCATACCTGGAAGTCAAGACGTTTATAAATGAAATAAATGTAGGTCGAACGTGGTCATAAAATAATTTGAACTGCAGACTTGCCACGACAGAATGATAAATACAGAAATTCGGAATTCAGACATTTAGGGAAAAGGTTATTTTAAATGCGACGTATTTTTTTAAATGGGTCAAACTCAGATTTGATATTTGATTATCGTATTGGAGATTTAAAATTCATCGGGCTTAGTAATGCATGGGAAGAAAGAAACTAGTAAAAGCAATGTTTAAGCGACCGTTACCCAGCATGTTGGACCACGAGAAGCCGCCATCAGATATGGAGTTGGTCTGGATGTCGTCTATATCGTCTAATGCGACTTTCTTCAGCGCGTTGGGCTTCTCTGCGAATTTGCGCTCCTGCGCTATCTGACTCGGTGTCGGTGCTGCGTTGCTGTAATACTGCCTGCTCTGTGTCCGGACATTGCTCGTTGACTGGAAGATTAAAGTGGAACAACAATAAAGTAATGAATGTGACAATTACAATAATGGATCTAAGTCTAGTGGGCAAGCGCGCAGCTCAATTTGTTTCCCTTGTTTAATTTTCGACCAGTCTATTCTTGAACTGGTCTGCGTTAGCTTCGACAACTTTAAAATTAATAAATATATTTAGTTTCCTTCCTTACTTCTTTGCCGTCGTTAAATGGGTAAGTTGCATCCACATTAGAATTTTAAAATAACAACAAAATGACAACTACCAATGCGTTTAAATGGCAATAATGTAAGCTTTTCCTGGTAAGTAATTATTCAACTATGGCTTACTAACCTGTGAGATGAGGGGAGCATTGTGCTGAGGGTATGCCAGCGTGTGCAACACTGCTGATGAGCTGATAAGCGTCAGCAGCGCCCAACCTGCCGCCTTCGGATGCATTCTGGGGACAAGTAGAAGTAAGTATTGAGTACATGGAGTAACTAAATACGTAATCGGTAATACCTACTCGAATCTATACACATATAGGTAAGTACATTATGTCTATCAACGTTCTTCTTTTATGGTAAGTACATCTGGTACAAATGGTAAGTGCCTACATGAACAGTTGGCTCATGGATATCGGTAGGTAAGAAGATAATTCTGATAAAAGAATGGTACCCACATTTGCGCAATTACACGAAACATACGCTACGGTTCTGTATAACCTTCAACCTTATTATTTCTTAAATGAATAGAACGTCCAATCGGTTACTATTTTATTTTCCTAATAAATCAAGTTATTGTTGAATTTTTTCAAAAATGTTCAATTTGTCGGACAATTTTAAATTGTCTTGATTTTACAGATTTTAACGTTACACAACGTTACGGCTTGTCTGAGCACAGGGAAAACACTAGAATATTCTATATTTAATTGTGCGCTCGTAATGCAACTCTATTAGAAAGTGTTCTGATGAGTGATTCGCGCGAATTGATTGCCTGCGTTTGGAGTTGCTTAGAAAGTAGTCCCCGAGGCGACTTCGCTTTTTTACGGGGACGCTGTGCCTTTAATTAGAGGATGTTGGAGTGTGATCTAGCAGCTGTGAGATGCGACTTACGATTGTGGTACTTTATACATATTACATACATAACCATTAGGTACATACGGACAAAATCATCATCCTTCGTTCATAATGTTTACCTACTTAACTTGATAGAGATCTAAATTTAACTTTAACTTGGATGGTTACCCAACCACCATTACAACCACACCACCACTGGAAACGCGTTATTGTTCATGGCAATGTATCCCATTATCTTGGTACTTAGAAGTTTAACCGCACAAGTTTACTATCCTCATTTACTTTAGTCTCTAAGGCACCTAATTGAGAATTTACAGTAAGTGGTTCATGAAGTTGAGTATTTTACGGTAAGATCAAAATCTGTCACAGAAATCTATCGATTTGATTGTCAATAAGGCGTATCTCCCGCGGCGGGCCGGTTGTGTCCACTGGCAGCGAAGTGTGCCATCGGGCCGTCCGCGGCCCTCTAATGCAGGTAACCCGGTCTCCGGCTCTCCGATAACTGTATTCGGATGTCACCTCTCGCACCTGCTTTATCAGGTGCTAGTTATATAAATTGACGTAAATGTTTTAAATCGCTAACGGTCACGAATCGGCCTCGAATGGTCCACTTTCTTTGACCGATAAACACATCGCTCGCTACTGACAATTTTAGCCATCTACGTGATGCAATGGCGTGGCGTGCCGTCGTAAATCGCTGTTCTTTTTGCGATAGATTTGTTTAATAGATGCTTGTAAATGGAAGCCTTCACGCAATATGTAGCTACTTATTTTGCTGCAGTCTCGTTAATCGAAGAAAGAAATTACACGTTCGGTGCGGTGCGTCTGCGACGGGCGGCCGCGTGGCGCAGCCGGCACACACGGCCATCGAGATTCTCTCCGGAGAAATTTGTTGTAAGGCTGGAGCCGTCACTCGCCATGTTTTATGTATGTTTTGTTGCCGTTCTCCGGCAGATTATTTTACATCGAAGCGCCAACTAACACAGGCTTTCCCAAAACGCAACAATGCACCGTTTGTCATGCTGAAATAATGAAGCTGCAGTAAATCTTTAAGAGCGTTTCCGCGTAGACCAAGAAAGCGGGAAATGTTGTAATATTCTTCGCCGTAAACCGTTCGAATATTGAACTTGGTTTAGTATTTAAATTGAGCAGACTGCATTCAACTTTCACAATGTGCAGTGGTTACCGATACAGATGACAGGAGAGCGCCGATGTTCAGGCGTGGGGTGAAATGGCGTCGACCCCTTGACCCAGTAACTGCGCAGACGCAGCGGGCGGGGCGGTGCATCGCTCGGGAAACTAACCTCACTTTCGATTGGAACGGATCTCGGCACGATCGCCGTTCTAGCATGCCGCGGCCCTTGCTGATAGATCTTTTAATGACTACTGCGCGTATCTGATTACTTCTGCGAAAGGTAGGTTACCTAAGTATGTGCACCGTTTCGTCGTAAACATGGTTTTCGACGTCATTGACCTTCCCGTGCTCCGTTCACAGCGTTTCATGACGATATTTGTTTGACTGTCGTCTCGGTTTTAGTGGCGCAGGGTATAATTACATCGTCTAGTAACGCAGAACGAGCCGCGCGCGGCGCCGCAGCCAACATGGCGATGGGTGAAAGCAGCGGCGTCCGGTCGCGTGTGTGCCATTGCCGTGCAAGGTTCACGTTTTTCTAATTTCGGAGCGAGGACTCAGACCTGATATTACGCGGTGGCCAACTGGCTTCAGCTTTCATCGGAAATTAACCGTGGAAATATAAGACTCGGGTTTCTCCCGCCATTTAGCTGTTTTCCTCTGCAGCGCGCGCAACACAATGCGCGCACGGTTCCGTTCTCAGCCACCTAACGAGAGGATGATCAGAGGAAATTGTAACGTTGTTTTCTCGGCGGTGTTCCGCGTTTTTTGGCTCGTTTTTCGCCCACTCGCTGACCGGTCCGGCGGCGCGAGCCCGCTTTCTAAAACCAGCGCAAGTCCGCGGACTGTGCGTGATTTGTACACGGATGTGATATTTATTCATTCGTAATAGCTGTTATGCGCTTGGGTACATGAAGACAATACCGGAAATTGACTCATGGCTGAGCAGCCTATGAGACACCTTAGTTATCTAATGCCTCAACATGTAACCAAATGGGTTTATTGAAAGTTTTGAGTAGCTACTAATCCTATTTTACAATTACAAATTAATCGTTGACATTGTATTCATAATCTTATCAGTAACGCCACTTAAATCTTGATTCATTTAATTAGCCGTGGCGTTGCATAGCCGCGAATGTTCTACAAAATGCGTTTGGCTGCTGCGTGCGCGTGAGCACCGTTAGCTCCCGATGTGGATCGAACGGTACACCGGATTGAAGATGCACATGTATCTGTAATTTGTACTGACACCTTCACCTAGTTGTTCGGTGTCACCTATTTACCTTTTTCGGATACAAACAACAGTTTTTGTGTTAATAGGATACCTATTTCAGCTAGTAAGTACCATTTCTTAAGGTGCAATTTGATTTGTGATTATTTATTTATTTAAAAACTTTATTGCATAAATTACAGCAATTGGCTTTGTCTAACAGTGAACCAGCAGACCATACAGAGAGTGATTAAGTAGGCGCTACTTAACAGGAAAACATTGACATAAGTGAAAGAAATAAATATGAGATTACATTAAATTGAATACTAAACCGGGACCCAACTTTGACGAATGATATTGCCTCAAACCATAGGTTATTTGGGCCTCAAACAGTTGCCTATATTTGAACCAGACGGATTACAACAAACATTTCGGTTTACATAAAAAAATCGAACTAACGTACACCTTATTGGAGACAACACCACCATCACAGCCCATAACAGTCCACTGCAGGACTTCGGGCCTCTCCCACGAAAGGGGAGGTCATTGCCATAATCTCCACGCTTGGCAGGCGGGTTGGAGATCGCAGTGCAGTTGATGTAAATCTACCCAGAAACATGCTGCTGCCCATCTTTCAGATTTGTCCCTTAGTCGCCTCTTACGACACCCACGGGATGAGATGGGGTGGTGCTATTCTTTGAAGTGGCGGCACCACACACCGCATTGGAGACAACAAAAACATTACAATTATTACCGTCCAACAGAAACACAATCATATCTTACTCTGAATCTGGGTTTACACGAATATCGGACGTTGAGTTATGACGTCCATCTCGGAATCTGTTACCCAACGCGCGGCAGGTGAATGACGGGGTTCTTCGCCTCACGACTTTCACTTTAAACTTTTTTTGGACACGACCCAAGCAAGAGATAGTGTGAGGCGCGAGGCGATGTTTATCGTAGCGTCGAAACTCGAACCGGCTCGGCTCAAAGCGAGCGAGCTTCATTTTCGGCACCTATGTTAATCATGTAGTGGTTGTAGTAATCATGTCGTGGAGGAACCGTGTTGCTACCAATCTTACTAATTGATGCGACCTTTGTCGCTTTATCGAGTGTGAATAATTTTTTTTCAAAATGAAGTATAAGGAGAATCGCTTGCGTCCATTTTCTTTTAAAACATTTACCTATCCTACCTACTTATTTTTTCGTCTAAACAAATAAAACCTAGACAAAGTTATTTCTGGTACTCTCAGTGCGTATATACCTATTTTGATGATGAGGACGGCCTGCATCCATTCCGCTACTCACTACTTGCAACGCAGTATTGGTCATTCCGAACGCAGCAGCTTTCGCGCAGCCACTTTCGACGATATCACTGCTCCTGCGCACGTCCCTTGCGTTTTAATTACGCGCGCACTTGCGATACTCGCATCCGTCCGTTGATTCGCTCTGATGGAGTGTAGGTACTCAGGTATGTGTGTGAACGAATAAAAAACCTGCCTTCTGTTTACGTAGAGACCGAGTTGTGTAGGTCCGCGCTGTGATCAACTCTTTTATTCCCGGTCGCACCCACTTTCAATAACTCAATTTGTCTTCTGTTCATTTTTATATACTTGGCAATTGTTAAGGGGATAGATGGTCTATACCGAACGCTCGTAGAGGGACTAGATGGTCAGGCCACACAGATCTCGGAATATCGAATCTATTACAAAGATGTTGTTACCAGACCAGTATGTTAGATCATCATCATTAACACCATAGCGGCCTCTCCCAGGTTCTAGCCCTTTTCGTTATCCGCTTCGCTTAGTCTTCAGCATCCTCGGTAGGTCTCGCATTCACCTCCGCGATGATATCGTGACATTCGCTTCTTGGGTCTCCCGCGGGATCTCATTCCTGATACCGGCACTATTTGGCACCAGTTTCCCCACGTATATCACTGGGGCTTACGCAGCGCACGCGAGCAAACCATCTCAGACGTGCCTCTTCAATCTTATCCTCCAAGTCTCACACCAAGGTGGCCACGGATCACCGCTACAAATCTAGTACCACATGTCTAGCTACAAACGTATCAATGTTGTTTTGTTTGTAAATTGGATACAGCGCATCTGGCCAAGATAGAGGCGGTATATCAAAATCAGCCGACGGCTGAAAGGGCATCGCTTTCTATTCCCACGCCGAGAGCATGCCCCCCAAGCCCGTAATAGCTCTAAAAGTTGATAGATACGTGTACTTGTGAGTTTTAATAGCCAGCCAATCAATCGCTCGTTTGTCGAAAGCGAGTTTCCTTTATTTACTCGGATTAGTTGTGTAAGTGGTTGTATGAATATTTTGTTGTGGCCACTTTCTTTGTAAATGCAATGGTTGTTTATGGCGGACGTGTTATGCAGCTAACAGGTACGTGATGTTCCTAGTGAAAATTGACGATTTCTTAATTTACTTAGTATTATTCTAAGCGATTTTAGCAGAGGTGAACAATCCTTTCATTCCTTACGGTTAAAGGCACGAACCAAATTCGACCAATCTTTTTTACAATGAGTCAAGTTGGTCCTTCCCGCTTTTTCCAAACGTTGATATTTTAGTAAATCGTAACGTATTTGATCGTATTTCACATCACAATCAAGAAAAGCGCCTTGATCTTGAACACAGAAGCACAGTTGAATGGATTACGCGGCTATACCGCGCTCTATTTGCAGAACGCAGCAATTAATGACCGTTGAGAATTTTAAATTTATTCCGAATGAATATTGGAGCGTTTGCGCACGCCTGATAACCACCAATAGAGAAGCTTCCACACTGGATCGGAGAAATCTTGGCGAGAAAATTTAATACTTCATAGTTAGTACGAAGAAGGATTACAATTACCTACATATTTTCATACATTTTAAGAGTTTTAGGTAGAAGAATATTGCAAAGACGAGGATTGTTCTACACAAACCGAACAACTTTTACACTGTTGCCATCGCACAACAATACACTCATCAGTTTTGCTTTTGTCATAATCGTTAGAAAAACCGAGACTGGGAAAAAAGATACCGTACCTATTGAGCCCCGATGCAGTGGTCTCATTCAATTGAAATTCCAATTCACCTCGTCCCCTTCGGCGCAGGTTTTAGCACCTCATTAACGAAGTCATGAGTAGAAAACGCGGGAGTCGTTTCTTGCTTCGCGGTTCATAACCATTCATTGTTATGTCAAATACGTAATGCGCCGACCGCGCGGAGTCACTGTCATCTGCCTTTGTCTGATATTGTTTCAATAAGTATGTCCAATTCAGGGTTAGAAGCGTAGTGTGTTGTGGTTTCACATTTTAGAAAGTGAAGGTTTTTATTAACATGACCAAAGCGGACAGTGAAACTTGAAGAATGCATGTTGGCGGCGCCGGCGCGGTAAACGGCGTGAAATTCAAGTCAAAAGACAGCCGCGGCATCCGCTGCCTGCCTATTTACATAAGACGACACGAATTGTAGACAAGGTTTGGCATCTATTATGCTTTGAGGATTTTAGAAATAGTCACAATTATACCTACATACTGACAGAGAAAGTTGACTTGACACAGGTTTATAAAATGTTAAAATGTTGCAGTTTATTCTTTCCTTTCTGGGACTTAATTATTAAATGTTAGCACGAAGATCTTCAACAACCTTCTATTCGTCTTTGTAACAATATCATACCTACTCAAGTAATTGTTTTAAATAGTTCTATGTGGTTCTATCCAGATAATTAATTTGTATAGTGTGCAGAATATGCTTAATTAAGGTTTTCTAAAATAAACTTGAAAGTTACTGGCCACTCCATGGTCTCCACCTAACCCTATGGGATACAGGAGTGAGTGTGTATGTATAATAATGTATATGTATTTAGCTACGCGATAATTCCATCGCCATAATTACTAGGTAATTACAAAATTATATTTATTTAAAATACTTATTTTATAACCTATTTATATGATTACAACTATTAAATTTAAGCACTCAAACTACAGCACTACATCTACAAAATTAAATGTTATTTGTAAAGCCGGAGATAAGGAATTAATCCAACAGAAAAAACTAAACTTAAACGTCTCCCATCACAGTAGAAAGCAACATACAAATACATCATCATCATCACAAACAATGCACTGCGTTTAAACTATTACAGCCACCCGATCGAACCATTAAGCCAGTGCAGTAAGCATCAATCATCATTAAAATATGGTTTCACCAAAATCACTTGCAGTCACTAGCAATCACTAGCGTCCCGGCTGCATTCACTATCGGTTCCTACACTCCCGGGTCCCAGAGGATTACGATGACAACTCACCTTGTCTGTTGATAGCTCGGTTATCACTAACACTGAACACTGTCTTCCACTTGGTAGCTTGGTGTCACCGGTGAAAGTGCGTGTAGTCTCTGCGAGAGATTGACTTACAATGGTGCGGTGCGCCTTGAACTTCACTATATATATAGGATGACCTAGTTTCGTCTGCGGCGGCTAACTGTGCGGCCGATAGCCATCCCGTTGGCCCGGGACCTTCCCAAGGACGTCCATGGAACCCGGTGCGTCTCGCTCCTTGCGGCTAAGGAGTCATTGACTCGATCCCCGTGTTTGAAATATTGGTTTAACATTTTTCCTGTTCCCGAAGGCTTGGAGTCTCGGCTTACGTATTGAGAGGATTTTTTTAATAAACCTCAAGAGATTTACTACAAGTAGTACGAGTACATGTACCTACTTACTTTAATTGGAGCTAATTCAATGTCTTCTTTCAGTTGTATTTGGGATATTTTTGGAGTGTATTGTGGGACCCATAAATTTATAAAATGTCGTTATACATTTTTTGACATAGTTTGTTATTGTTCCAGGTACAGGCGAAAGGTCAGCGATAGGTAACGTATTGAAGCGAAGATGGTAAGTCATTTTGCACATGACCTAGTGTATCACTTGGGGTAATCATTTTTCTTATAAGTTGGGGCTGAAGGTTAGAGTCTTAAAAGTTTTTCTTTATGGACTTAACTCGCACAAATTTTAATTAAGGCATTTTTCATACCATAAAATTTAAACTATACGTTCAGTCACAAGCATTTCACAGAGCAACTTTTTTTAAATATGTAATAGAGCTCCGAAATAACTAAATATGTAACACATAATTCATTAAAATCTTCCTCAATTTATGAACAGAATAGATTGGTTCAAATAAACATCAATTAAACATAGGAAATCAGAACACAACGTTAGAAACAAAGTGGAGGATCCGAGCCGGGTCCCACCACAGCATTTCTCACGCCAATGAACTTCACTGGCAGTGAGTGCAGTGACTGATCGCTATCGACAGCTCTATCGCGATCAAGCCTTGACAATGAGGAACGTAAGGTGAACACGTAAGTAAACTACATAGAAAATGTAGGGCAATCAAATAGTCTTGGCGTTAATGTCTCGGTTGTGCTATCGCGCACGAGGACCCGGGGTCCGCCTTGATCGTGATACAGGATTTGGCAGATCAGGTAATTACAGGGGAGCGACTGCCATATGACCTCCGTGACCTTGCTATCAGGAGAAACTGACCAGATTGGATCATGGTTACACGTTCAGTTGCCTGAATGTGCAGGTTTCGTCACGATGTTTTCCCTCATCGTAAGAGCATCTGTTAGTATTCAACGAATGTACAAAACTCAGAAAAGAGTCATTGGTACATAGCCGCAGTGGCGTTCGAACCCGGTACCTCTCGCTTACGAGTCGGACCCTAAACACTCGGCCACCGACGCTCCAACTTACACGCAGGGCAATCAAATCAAATCATCATAATTGGTGCATTCAATCCCGGCTTCAGCCGGGTCCGCTCTCAAACTCTTTCTTTTCTACTTCGCCCGGTCTTGGCCAAAGTAGGGCAAATATGCGGCCAATGTTTCAAAACGCCCACAACAATCCACTGTGGGGCTCGAACCTCGATGGTGGAGAGTGTTGCCTCCACCCAGATGCCGTCATAGCTGTCACCTCCACGTGTGGCATGCGGGTGGAGACCGCAGTGTTGAAGACATTACAAAAAACGCTGCTCCCTACGTTACATGTCTGGTTTACTGAGCCTGCCTGCACGCGGCTGAAGATGGAACTAATTTAGCACAACAAGAACAACTCCAAACATACATAATGACAGCGACGCCATACCTAATTGCAGAATTAGCTTCGTGCACTCTAGCTAGTAGAACTGCCCCCCTGACATTAGTTAGTCGCCTTCTACGACATCCGTCAATGCTAACAATGGCAAGGGTTGACGCTATTTTTGCTTTACCGGACGCCATACGGGTTGTTTAACCCATTTCATTTGGGATTTGTAAAAGTATTGGTTGAAGTTCTGGAAGCTAGGGTGAAGATACTCTCCAGTCCAGTGGAGAGTACCAGGAGCGCTACACTCCTGGCATTCATGACACTGTTAAGGTCTATATTGGTTTTCTTGTGTGTATTATGATCATGTATTTAAATTCATCCTTATCTAGCTCTAAATCTATTCAGTATGTTACGGTAGGATAGATATTTTCTCGTAACTATATACATACAGGGACAATTTTATTTTACCTATTCGTAATAATTTTAACTTTTTCCCATATATTGAATTGAACGACAACTACAAAGTAACGTTTCTTTACAGATTCTCTCGCTTCAAATGATGTTTTGAGATGGTGAGTGTTTTGCACTTTTTATAAATAGGCAACATGCCTATTGAATTGGCCTCTATTTCTGTATTGTTCACCGTATTTGTTCTTGTAGTGTGTATATGGCTTTTTTACTCAAATAAAAGTCTTCAATTGTGATGTTTTTGTTTCATTTATAAATCCTGATTGGACAATGGTCCTGGTTTATTTAGTCTAGTATGTGGTCAGTCTAACGAAGCGTACATTCCAGCAATCTAGCGCAACTGAAGCTGGGTATCATTCTGGCACTTTTTAAGTCCAGTTTGAGCCTTTACACATTTTATTGCATTTTTCTTATTTTTGAGTTCATTTGCGACTGCTTGCTGGGATAAACGAGTAGTCAAGTAGGTAATATTTAGAACAAAAAAATAAATGCTTTTATGCCTTATATTTTATTATCGAAAAGTACATTTCAACAGAAAAAGAAAAAACTAGAGCACGGCATGATAAGTATTATTCGCAGAAATCTAAATAATTTGACTGACATGGATAATAATTTGAATAAGTCAATTTATTTAGATTTCTGTGGATAATACTTATCGTTGTGATGTCTACTTTCGACTTTTTCTATTGAAATGTAAGTTCTTTATCTAGTCAATAGACTGACCTACAAGTACAGTTTCATGGTCAGCCTGAAATATCTTTTGTTAGGAATAGGTAGGATTTGATATTTCTAAATTTCTAAATTAAGTAACAGTTTTAGTATTCTATGAATGGACTGCCAAACACGAAAATTTTACCATTATTAACAAGCCTGATTCGTAGATCAAAACACGAGGAAAACGGATACACTTTCGCCTGTTTCTCCGAACGGTGCGCTTGCGCAGTTTGCTCGCGAAGAAAGGACTATAATGCGCGCAAGATAACTTTGCGCGCGTCTGTAAATGGAACTAAGTTTGACAGACAGCCAACCTAAACAACTCCCAACAAAAACAATGACAGCGACGCCATACCTCAGTGCACATTTATCTTGTGTCTAGTAGAACTGTCGCGAAGGATCGAGTCGGTACAGTGACCCGCGCATGACTCATTTCACTTTCTTATTTGGGGAATTCCAAAGAGGCTTATGAAAAGTCAGTGGTGAGCAAGGTCCTCTGTCGTAACTTGCAACGTAATGAATTGGAGAAAGGGCCTGACTCGAAGACTCGAACTTACATATACCTATTACTAACTTGTAAAAGGCGTGACATTACGTATGTATGTATAAATCGTTGCCTTGCTTGACGTGAGGTTAATCCCTGTACTTGACATACCTACGGATTTCTAAGCCCGTGATTGAATGTTTATTGTATTTTGAGAAAGCTGGGCGGATGAAAAATATTCTTAGGTTTCTTGAGATAGAGTTGATTAATACTGGGAATAGGGTTTTTAGTAGGCACTAATATCATAACAAGTTTTCTCTCGAAGATTATGTTTGCCGCCGAGAAATTTTACGGCTTAGCTTAATTTGAGTAGGTACCTACTCAATAAATGGTTTATTGCCTTTTTACATTCGATATGGTAAATTAGAGTAGGTAAGTAATTAAATTTTTTATGCCTAATCTCATCTGATCTTATCTTGGCGTTAATTTCCCGGATGTGTCCTCGCGCACGAGGGGGTCCGCCTTGACCATGATCCAGGATTGCAGATAATTACAGTGGAGCGACTGCCATCTGACCTCCGTGACCCTACCAGAGGAACCTGACCTTTTTTATGTAAAGTTTGTTAAGTAAACTTACTCACTACTCTGGATGAAAAACTGAAAGTATATGGTTTGAGAATTAAAATAATTATAATTTATTTATTTATTGATATTCAGATTTCAATCAAAACAGTACCTATAACCTCGATGCAACTAAACATTTTGATAGTATCTATTATATTATTTTAGGAGTCATTCAAGTTATATACCGTTACCATAAATTAATACATGAACTCACACACATCTACATCCCAAAACAGCTCTCTGCGGACTTGAGCCTCCTCCAAATTTGTTGAGGAGGCTCTAGGACCTAGAATCTAGTTGGTCTGTCTACCTAAAAATAACGAGTCAGTGCCTCTTCTCTATATGGACACAACGCTGCACATGACTAGCATAAGGCCACTTTATTAAATTGCCAATTTGTTAAATAATTATAAGTAATAATAAAAATGAAGATAATAAAGCGTATTAAAAACATTACACCATTTATGACGCCTGTAAAGGCCAATAAAATTATGTTCGAATGTGGTTATAAGACATCCGATATCATGATTGTACATAGGTATGTCAATGTCCCCGGTTGTGATACCGCGCGCGCGCGAGATTCCGAGGTCCGCCTTGACCATGATCCTGGATTTTGCAGATCAGATAATTACAGTGGAGCGACTGCACTTTGTCATCCATGACCTTGCTAGTCCTGCTACCAGGGGAACCTGACCAGATTGGAGTTCACAATCACAGTGCACAACCGGGACATTAACGCCAAGATTAGATCGAATTAAAATTGTACCTACTTTATGAACGATTGGTGCGAATCTAGAAAATAGGTCGTCCTGCGTGGGTGAAGGATGTTGTTTCTCTAATATTTATTAACATTCCCATGTTAACAGTCGGAAGGTACTAATAGTAATAGTACCTACCTAGTGGAAAGCCATGTGGGTTCGTCAAACCAGTATGGGAGCTGTTTGTCAATTTACATGTAGTCGCTCGGGGGTAACTGTACCTACGGTATGCGAGACACTTACCTACTTCAGTCCACTGGCCCAAATAGATACAGATATTTATCATCTCAGTGCCGGAGTGGCTACAAATTGCCTCCGTGTCGCGTATATGGCGATGATGGTGGACTGCGCGTGCTCATACCTATGTTTAACAGCCAACTAAATATACGTACGAGTTCCATATTTAAAATTCTGTTGGCGAAACACTAAATACCAACGGTGCCAACGATTTGCCGACCGCTAACGTTACACTTAGACTTGGAAAAGAACTGAAAGTGAGACAGGTAGATAAATCAACGCATTAAATGATTACGATAATATTCTTAGGTACCTACGAATCGCAATTAATAATCTTTGGTTTCAGTGTCCAGCCAGACCAGATGGCAGTATTAGGTATATATTGAAAAGAACACTTGATTAGGTACTTATTAATAAGTAGGTAGGTATATCTAATTTACATAAAGGTTTTGTGCGAACGTCTATAGGCTGCGGTGACTGCTTACCATCAGGCAGGCCCTTAGCTTGTTGGCCAGCTTACTGGTATTAAAAAATACAAGAGTATTTATTACTCATGTATTTATTACAACCCACATACTACCTGCTCTTCCGCCTGTACAAAGCTATGTTCTACAACACTCCTAACAAATAAACAATAGCTATCGAGAACACTAACGATTGTCGCAGCCGGAATGCGGGGTCGGAACCGGCGGATGGATCGTAACCGGAACTGCGTGGAATTAGCACGCGCGGCTCGCCTAGCGGTTTCCATGGCGACCGCAGAGCCTAGGCTTTGCAGAGCTCGGCCTGCGGAGACGAAGGCTGAGGCTGGCTTTCCACAATAGGTTGGACTTGGTTAGGCCGGCCAAGTGCAAGTAACACCAGGTCGTTATATTCAACGACTTGTTAACGGTAAAAAATATGTAGGCGTAGGAGGTTTATGTCCCAACAGTAGGCGTCCTGACTTCTTAGGCGGTGATGATGATGATGATTCCGTGGTATTCAATACTTATAGGTTCTTATAGGTAGGTATGTAGGTACACCTATTTAAAGTGCTGAACACGTTGCAATGGTGATCATGATGGTAGTCATGTAGACTGATGTACCTAGGCTGACAAAGACGATTTTGTAGGATTATTATTATTGGTCTGTGAAGGTGAGTGAAAATAGGCAGCTTAGCGTTTTCTTTCGTTTATGCATTTACAACGCTGCGCCTTGAACCCACCTGCGAGTGTTAAGATTATAGCAATACCGTACAACAAATGTGGAGGTGGCTCAATTCCAGCAGTGCACTGTTACGGGCTGTTGCTAATTATGATGATGAAGGAGGTAAGTTACCTATTAACAACTCGTTTATTGATAGAAACCAGGCAAGTCGTATGGAAACGTGTGCGAGGGTATGAAAACAATTCTTAACACTCAGTGGAAGCCCGCCCTAATGCCCTCGCAAGAATTACATTGGGCCTATGAGACCGCGAACCCGCAGGTAGGTACACACATATTTACCTAAGATAGACTTGATTGTAGGTACGTGCCTATATTTATGTAAATTTAGTTGGGTCTACGTTGGTAGGTAATGATAAGTATAGTTGGCTTTCCCTGACTTTCCTCTTGCTGTTCTAATTGGTTTTATGTACCGACTCACCTTACGCATCAACAGACTTGACCCTCCTCTAAATTCGTGGAGGGCATTGTCATAATCTCCACTGTAGGCAGGTTGAAGAACGAACGTATTTCAGTTTTATTGCATCACCAAGTACATGGACGTAGTCTGTGGTACAAGACACCCCGTAAGGGCACAGCATATTGATTATACTCAACAGACAATGCTGCTTCTCATTTTCTGGTTATATGACATTCTCGTCCATAGATGGGGATGGGGTGTACTCTGCACACCACAGTCGGTAAAGTATTTACTTGATGTTAGAGTAGGTACGTTCATATGATAATTATACGACACGCGTGTCGCTACACAAAGCAAAAGCTCCCTTTAATTGTAGTGAGTGACCCGTTTTCACTTAACGGACGATATGTAGGCTGAAGCTTAACCGACTAATGAACATCCGTAAGGACAAAATCCGGCACCGATATTTATTTTTACCGTAAAACTTGAGAGGAGGAAAACGCAAACAAAAACGAAAGCTCCATTAATCGACGATAATTCCGGTCGGGTGGCGTGAAGTTATTGATATCCGCTTTAATGGCTCGCTGTGTGGCGCCTGATAATAATTAAAATAAAGTAAGTAAGTAAAAACTCTTTTCTAATATGTATATTAGTTGAATACTAACCGATGCTCTTACTGTGTGGGAAAACATCGTGATGAAATTTGCACATTCAGGCGTCTGAATGTGTAACCATGATCTAATCTGGTCAGGTTTCCCTGGTAGCAGGGTCATAGAGGTCAGATGGCAGTCGCTCCTCTGTAATTACCTGATCTGCCAAATTATGGACCATGGTCAAGGCGGACCACGTACCCTGGTGCGCGTGAGCACAACCGGGACATTAACGCCAAGCTGATTATTTACGTAAGTAAAAACTCTTTATTGCACAAACAAAAGTGAAATATACATCACAAAACATCAGAATACCATCAGTTTATATAAAGGCGGCCTTATCGCTTGAAGCGATTTCTTAAATACAATAAAGTGGTATGCATGTATATAGTCCAGCAGTAGGCCATTGGGGCGGTCGAAGTGTTGAAGAGGATAAGGAGGCTAGCAGCAGTTCATCGTTTATGTTGCATGAACCTACCCAAAACCTGTATAAAAGAAGCTAACATAGCTATGCGTGTCTATAGAGACACTAGCTTATCTTATACTAGTTTTAGAAGGTCGATATGCTATGGAATGTTCATGAATCGTAGGCGTTACGCGCGACAGTTACCACTTCCATCAGGTGGGTTATCTGTCTGCTCTAAAAAAATGCAAAGCCAAACTAACCTGAGCCTACAAATAAAAAAATTCAAATTGTAAAATGTGTATTAATTTCACAAACTCGTTTATTCTATGATTTTATTATATGTAGCACTTAGCCAAAGTAGATTATTGTGGAAATTCTTCAGCATTGCCGGGTGGCACGAAAATAGGTATCGAAATCCGTTTTAGTGTCTCGCAGTGTGGCGCCTGATTATAATAATAATAAAGTCACATAAAGTGGTATTTGGACAAGTCCGGCTGTAGGCCAGTGGGGCGGGCGTGTCGGCTTTCCTTCTCTGCCAACGGTCTATTATCGAGTCGCGACCCACAAGGATAGCGGCGCCGGCGCATTCCAACGCCGTATTG
This sequence comes from Blastobasis lacticolella, assembly GCA_905147135.1. Lineage (NCBI taxonomy): Eukaryota > Metazoa > Arthropoda > Insecta > Lepidoptera > Blastobasidae > Blastobasis > Blastobasis lacticolella. Next base: position 9,552,651 of record LR990044.1, read on the forward strand.
GCGCGTTTGTTTATGACTTTCGATGACACGCTGTCGGTTGTGGGTTTTCTTCCACAAGCCTACAGCTGGCGTGATAAGCATTTGTGAATAAGGTTGGGGGGTTTTTGGTAAGTACAAGATGGAAGCAGGCGTGAATGGAATGGTCGGAAGACGAAGACAAAATTTATGATCAAATCGATAATATTTTAAAGAATGATGTCAAAAGTAGGTACCCATAACTAACATTTATGTATGAAAAGGTTAATGAATGTGGAAGAAGTGAGAGAGTTTGTCAGGAACAAGCTTGTCTGTGCCTACCCCTATGGGAAGAGAAAGGAGACAAGGTGTCGAGTGCGCGCAATATAAGTAATTTCTCGTAATTTAAAATGGAACTAAATATGACGGACACCCAATAAGAACAACTCCCAACAAAATCTTCAAACCTAAGTGCAGACTTATCTTGTAAGCGTTCTATGAGTGTCCCTCGCTCGCGGCGTATCGCGGTTGTAGGTGGGCAGATAAGTGTTGAAGTAGAAATGGAATTTGATTGGATTTTCACGAAAATCTAGAACATAGCAATTGGTTATCACTGAAGTGCAGTACATACTTCCTCGTAGACCACTCGATCCATTAAAAAAATATATTAAAATTCTGACTTAGTAGAACTAAACGATAAACCAGTCAAATGCAGATAGCCAACTTGTTCGATAAGTACTAGGTACCCAGAGTTCATAGAATATTAATATTACCTAATGTTGGCTGATTCTATACCTAATAAATCCTGTAGATTCTACAATATTGCAAAGACATCGATATCAAAAGAAAAACGTATCGTAAACACTGCGATTGAAACAGCGCTTATCACATCACACCCTGTGATCCTTATGTCGTGTGGTTTATATTTGCTGTGATGGGTACCAATATACGTACCAACTGCTCGTTTCTGTTATTTGAAAGCGCGGTCTCACGACGCTGCGGTATCCCGTAGGTCAATGCCATGTAAGTATTAGTAGGAAATATAGCTTAGTATTGTGATCGTGCATTGTCCAAGTATCTCGCAGTCTTTAATTGGCAATGCTGATTTGAATTTGCGTTAATTTGTGATTCAATTCCTCGATTCAGTTGTTAGTCATATCAACAGCCCGATACCGTCCACTGTCGGACTTATCATAGCACGCAACTTTAAGGAAGATAGTCGGTAAGTACTTGCCTGCGTCGATATTTCAATTCGGTTTGGTTTCTGTGCCACAGCGTAGCAGAGCTACTCCGCGGGGATCCATCATCTCCAGGCAGTACCCATCATATTATAGGTCCTGGGTGTCAATCAGCTAACGAGACTATTCAACCAGTCTCAGGGTCCCCAGCGGATGACCTCGGTCAACCTCGCTTCACAAACGATATTAGGAGGCACCTATTGATGTGTAGAGATGAAACGCTCAGGCAGATCGCGATCAGCGCAGAACATCTATAACAATTGACCTAGGTAATCCAAACTAACTACGGCCTATAAGTACAAAGAAAAAAAGCAAGTGTAACCTACCTGTAACCAAGGGTAAGACAACACATGCAGCAATGTCACAGTCATAGAAAGTGAAGACTGATCTCGATGTGAAACAGGACGTGTCGCGGATCGCGGCACAATGGGCTACCAGGCCTCGCCTACTATACACTTACAAAGGTACCATACAAGACTTCTATGTCGATGGAATAGAGTGATAGTTACAATAAATGTGTAGATAGACGCGTTACCGAATGTACTCTGTTCCAAACAACATTACGGAGCTTCTATGGCGGTGGTTGTAGTGATATTGTTGTTAGAAAATGCGTGTTTACTTAGACGTGATGCCGACTGTACCAGCTCGGTTTCAAGATCCGAATTTTAGGTTTTCACTTTCTTTCCGTGCTTGTGATTTTACGGTCAGTTTAGATTAGGTTAAGTTTGTTTTTTTTATCCGGAAGTCCCGTCTATTAGTAAGTAAGTGGCTATTTATTATGGTCTTGTTATTCTAAGAAGATACTTTAAATTTATACTTTATAAATTACAGATAGAGGATATAAAGTCATCCTTAGTTAACACATTAGACACCATTGTCCTTTCATGTATCTGTTTGTTTGGCAAGCTTAATTTAAATTGAGAACAAGTAAGTTCTTGAGCCTTGTGTTTGCTCTCTACATTTTGCATTCACATACCTCGAATCACATCAGACACGCAATTATCATCCACCCACAATTTCTCCAAAGCTTATTCATCGGCATTGCCAAACTAGCTGACTCATTTTCGTAAAAGAAATGGAAACATGAGTGCAATTCACCGTGAGAACTGCCAGCTAGTCAGTTGAGGTGTCTGGCACAATGACCCAAGGCAAGAGCCTTAATTAACCTTGCCCCTGCTGTTTGCCTGCAATTAGCAGTCTGTAATATGCTTCAATAAACATGTTAGTAGGTAAGTAGAGGTCCCTCGTAATACCCATAATGTACATACGTGTGATTTTTTCATAGTACACTTTGTGTTCCTATTTTGGGTCATCAGTTACTACCAAATTACTTTTTTAATACGTACTAGTTTCTAACTAGTAAACGTTTGTTATTAGCTTTCTTTGCTGTTTAAATTAGAGACGAATAATTTCATCTGCTTGGTTACATTCCAATGGGCTGGGGCCTGGTGATCTGTAAAACAGGTATTTATAACCTAGTGCAGACACCAGTCTCTCACGCTGGTTATACCTACCTATGGTAAAATTGTATTATAAATGTTATTTTTGTAAGTATATTTCATACAAAATTTTGTACATTTCATGTGAAGAGAAAATAAACCTATTATTTTTTACCTAGGCATTTGTTACACTTTTCGCTAACCCATAAAGTCGTAAAAGATGTAATTTTACATAAATAACTAGTGTCAATTAAGCTTGTTAGTAGTTTAAGTAACAAACATATTAATTGTTCAGTACGTTTGAGCGTAATATATAGGTACATACCCATACCTATTATTTTTATTTAGGTGGATTTTATGGCGGTATTCCCTATCCAGTACGAGACTGGGGTCTTCAAGAAATAAGCATATAGTTATCTCAAATGCCAGCAACGCATTCACGACTCTACTGGAGCCCAATTTTCGAATCGCTCGTCTCGATTCGAACTGTTTTCAATTTTCATTTTCGGCATGAAAAAATCGATATCTTGATGCATGATGCTGATTTTCCTTATTTTTTAACCGTGCTCTTTCGGTATTGTTCATGGGATTTAAAAAATATTTATATTTTCATGCCAAAAATCCAAATTGAAAACCGTTCGAATCGAGACGAGCGATTCAAATATAGAGCCCCTGGTGTCACAGAACTTGCAGTTGTCCATGGGCTGCGGTGATCACTTACCACCAGGGGCTCGTTTGCCTCCCTCCTTCTCAACTCTCCTTTTTCTCATCTTCTTTCTGTATCCATAATCTCTGACTACGGTCTACCCCTGTGTGTGGAATATCTATTCTATGGACTACGGGCGTGATTGTGTATTTATGGATGCAATAATGAGGAGTTTTCCAGTAGGTATTGATAGTTTGTTTCAAAAAGCATCAATAGATGGCGCTCCTACAATTTTGGTAACCTTCTTTAAATCTGTATGATGGTGGCAGTGATTTCATGCAGCCAAGTAATACTAAACTTGAAAATAAAGTGTTTATTAATAGAAACATAACTGTTAAGGGTTGAACGAAGTGTAAAAATAAATATTTATAGAAGTTGGTACTATGTTCCATTATTATTACAACCTCTAAAATGGTTGAAAACTATTGACAAATATAATATTATCCAATACAACGTACCCAGGGTTTATATCCTGTTTGCTAAGAACCTATTTCAAGCGATTATCAATTACCAAAATTGTCGGGGCGCCATCTAGTGAGTGGTTAGGAATGCCTTAAATACCTATTGGAAAACTCCTCATTTTATCGCATCAACCAGCAGTTTTCATATTGAACTTAAGCACACAACGTAAACCGTTATTAATTTTTACACTTTCTTACGCTCGAAATGAAGGGACTGTCCGTCTACGTTTTGTAACGTAATTATCTTTCACCTTTCCTCAATAAGAAAGCTGCAGACTTTTTGAGTATCTATATTTTAGTTTTTATTTCATATGTTTGTTCTACAGTGCTGCCAGCCAAATAAAAAGAACCTAATTGATGAGCACATAGGTATATATCATGGTCTGGAACAGGACTTGATCCCTGACCACTTTATTAATAACTATTATTATATAATAAAAGTAATTGTAGATCATTTTTTTATGAACTGAAATATTTAGTTTGGACAATTCTATCTACAATGCGTAATGTAAACGAACGACATTACAACTTTAATACACCCACCGGCAGCGGCAGTTGCCCAAGTCTTTAACACGAATTTGGAAACAAACTAAGGGTTATTTATGAGATGTTTGTATTGCATCTATCTTATATGATTGTAATTTTCTTTATTACCTCACATCGTCCAATCTACTGAACTAGGGCTCATTAACTAGAAGAAAATGTCTACTAATTTAACATTTTACTCCTTTCTAACTACTTACACAGAGCACAAAACAAAAAATGAAACGAAATATTTAAGCTTGCAGACACCCTATCGCTGCAAGGTGAGCGACCGTAACACTTGCAGAGTATTTTGGCTCGCAATCAGTGTTTTGGATACCGGCGGCCGCGGGGCGCTGCGTTTACTTTCTCTGCCACCTAAAAGTAAACATATGGTTCGTGCCAGTGTGGCTGGAAGAAATCGCTTTTGGTATCTGTTTTTTTTTTCAATACGTAGCTTTCATTTCAGTACCTACCTTTCAAATCGAGGTTTCTCGTATGGCAGACCCTCCAGCCCTCCACTAATGCGGAGGAGTTTCAAGTCCAGCAGTTGATATTTGTAAGGTTCAATTTGCAACGAAAATATTTATTGTTATTTTTTCTTTGAAGAGATCTTCAATAATATATCCAGTTACCCGTAATGCTATATTACGGGTAACTGGTTGTTGCGGACACGGTGATGGGTCTTGACTTGATAGTCGTGAATTATATATGAACTAGTGGACCCGGCGCGACTAAGTTAACGTACACCTTCTTTACCCCTATCTACCTTTTTTTTCTTGCTTATAAACCTTCCTCTTGAATCATTCTATCTATTGTTGAAAACCGCATTAAAATCCGTTGCGTAGTTTAAAAGATCTAAGCGTACATAGTTACGTACATAGATACAAAGGGACAGACGGCGAAATCGACTTTGTTTTATACTATGTATAGGTACATTTCTTTTGACATCGGTCGGATCAATCAAAAGGACTTCGGATGACTTCGGTCGTCCACTTTCCTATTTCGTCATCTTTCCCACTTTGTCAACTATCTGTAGATACAAATCTGATATCATCTATTAATAATACGGGCCATTATATATAGTGCCTACACCCACTGGCTATTATTTAAACATAATTTCAAATCATCCTTTTGTCTTACTTAATACAACAGCATTTAAAAAATTACGACAATAAATAATTCTATTCACCATACCAAAGCGAGTTGAAATTCCCATCGGCCATTTGTAAAAGAAACCGTGTTTGTCATCTACAGATTAACCGCCATTACTGAGATGCATCTGACATGCGACGAGAGCATTTCACTTCCCGGTTTTCCCAAACATCCTCTGCTGATTTCACCTGGTGTCAAATGGGTGAAGAAATGTGTTAGGTTTCTCGTATAACCCGGGTCACGAAAGAAGAGACTTGTCGAATGGTAGTGGAGGGGAATTCGCGCAGGTAATCGTATGCAGCGCAAGTCGAACCACGTGACCTGCCAAATCTCTTCTAATTTGACATTAGCTACTTTTGTTTGTTCTGTCTGGTATTCAACTGTACAAGTTACATAAATCCTAGTAGCAGTTTTGATTATTTATTTATTTAGTAAAACGTGCGTTATATGTAGACTGCGAGGGCGCCGTAGGTTATCCTATGTCATATAGTACAAAAAAATTTCACTTTGTAGCGATTATAGAAGTTTAATAACAAAACGCTGGTATACCTGTGCACAAATTGGCACAATTTTTTTTTATGTTACCCAAACTTCGATTTTTCTTAGCAATAGTACTTTATTTATCCTCTTTGGGTTCTTGACGTTAAAAACCCTGTTTCGCATTTCAGCCACTTTAAAGTCAGTTTTCTTTTTGGTGTGTGAATGTGGATTTTTATTTATTTATTTAAAAACTTTATTGCACAAATTACAGCAATTGGCGGACTTAAAGCCCTTGAGGCTTTGTCTAACAGTCAACCAGCAGACCATGCAGAGATTTTATTGTACTCGATGACGTATGATAACCCACGACGCCATCACAGCCTTTAGAAAACTGTAATAAAATAAGACTAAAAAGAGAACCCGTTGATATAATTTATATGAGACTTGTGCATCGATGATATTGTTCGAAAATGTCATTTAAAGCTATCCATGTTCTTGCCATACCTACGCAGCAACTCTACATCAAAACTAAACTTATAGACATAGCCAAAATATTGTTTAAGTATGGAGCTAGGCTAGAGACAACCAGAGCCATCACAGGAACTAAAAGTTAAGACTGACTTTCTGTCTTATTTTTGCCCGTCTTACGCAGCAACTCTCAAAACTATATAGTATAGATAGAGTCAAGGTAGAGCTCATGTAGAGTCGGAGCTTTCTTCGGTCGCAAACTTTCGTGGCGCATGCGTCGCTTGCGTAACGCCCGCCGGCCATCGATCTATTACCTAATTATTGCATCACCTTTCATTATGACACTCCATCGGGTCTGGTGTTTGATGTTTGCAAATTCGCCGATTTGGTTGCGTGTGTTTGCTCGCGCGGTAGGGTGACCAAGCTTCTGTGCTCGTTTCAACTGACCCCTCTAGTATAAAGTAAATATGTGGTAGGATAGTTCGTTTACTCTGCAAAATGATAATGAAGAAAAAAATACAGGACTAGTTTATCATGAAATTTCTTTACTATCTTCGAAAAAATAAGAGTAAAACAGCATTATAAATCGCATTTGCATCCGCTCCCTTTAGGTTACAGATGTCCTGGACAATGGTGGCCGCTTTCCATCATGTCTCCCTAAGCAACTAAAAATAAATGCCGTACCTACTACGAGAACAAACCCCGCTCGCTCAATTCAAATATCTCGACCGTGTATGGTCCTGTATTTTCATTAAAATAAACAAGTAGGGGACCCTGCCAAAATGATAGCTGGAAAACGCGACGACCTGTAAAATGCACGATAGTTGGCCAGCCTATCGCACGATGCAGCCATTTGTGGGCCACTAGAAATTGTTATGGGATTTGCATTTGACACGCCGCCGCGCATGGGTTTCACGCCGCATTCCGTGATGCTCGCTTTGGATTAGATGTGGTCCACATACTGAATTCGTTAAATGGTCTCGTTTCAGATGTATTACTTGAAGATGGAATGAATTTGATTCATGTGTCAATTCAGATGTTTTATGGACTGAGATCAAACGGCGCCCGACCCTTACTTTAGACACGTCGGTAACACATTGGTTTTGTTAAATGATGATTGAGTTCATTGCGAACACACAGAAAGACAGATAGACGCGGCGTGACACTTTGTAATATGTAGTGAAATACGAGAATATAATCGCATGAGTTAAGATACCCATTTAGAGTTAATCTTTGTGTATTATCTTGCATTAGACTGTAAGCTGTAGAGTTACAGCCGGAATTGTATTAAATTAATTACCTAAACTAAATTGTTTTTAAAATTTGTCTCAGCGTCAAGAACTTAATTCACGCGTTGATATCTTTTATATGAAAACTTCGTCCTCAAGTTTTGGTCAACTTAGCCCACATCCCAATCAGCCCGAGGGCTCAAATGACCAATAATGATATTGGTATTGGTTGGAATATATGAATATTATGTTTAAATGGTTTTACAGTAAACTTCATTAATAGAATAATCTAATTAATTTGCTTTCTTTCCCCCAATTCTGCCGCAATCAAAATTCTTTCGCAGCATTCACAGCATTTTATATATCTCTTTACAATTTTGTTAAAATCGTACAACAAACTCGTTCTTTTCATTTCTAAAGTAAAAGCATGACGCGTATAATACACCACATACTCCACTCACGTACAAACTACATAAGTGTGGAGGCATTATATTTATGTAAAAAGTGTTGCTTTCTTATGTGGCGGCATTGTGTTCCCACTTTGCCTTTGTAGATGTATACGCACTCGTAACTTTCAGCGGAGGTGCGTGGTTTAGAAAATTGGCTCCTTTTGAAGGCCTAGGAGGTGAGGTCAACGACCCGACACTTGATAGTGTCTGCTGATTGCTGTTTTGCCATGCAAGCAGTTTGTTTGTCGAGTGTTTGGTTGTCGGCATCTTCGGACTAAGATTTCGAAGTTGTGTTATGTGTCATCTAAGTTGAACTCGCCTATAGGTGTAGAAAATTGTTGTGGTGTATATACTTTACTTAAGCTCTTTGGGTGAGACCCGTGACAACCACTGGGCTTGGTTGCTCAAAATACAAGTACAGACGACGGAACCACAGAGTATGGCGATGCCGTACCCAGTTCTTGCTGATATGATCTACATACACCCTTGCAGAAGCATTTCTGGCTGGTGTTGTACCTGAACGGAACGGAACGGACGGTGTATATACTTTACTTACTTATTTGTTTCAGCTTTACTTATCGGCTACAACCACTTTATAATCTGGTATTAGGCGCTGCTCGGCTCTGTCTGGTCATTTCGGGCACGGTCCGGCCGTTGTTGGCGTGGGGTGGGTGTGCTCCAGCCCTGGGGCGGCCAACGTGTCACTGTGTGTCTTCTTCCTACTTCCTATTTTTTGTCCTATTCAATAAAGAGATTTTAAGTTGAGTTTGAGAGTGTTTGAATGGTTTCTAGTCATTTGCTGACGAGAGCAACAATGGGTGGGACGATGATTCGATGAGAGTATTCCTGCTTGTGATATTCCTTTGAGAAGGTTTTTATCTAAAAGCTACATGTTGGCCGAGGGAACACTAGTAGAGAACTTGTAGAGGGTTTATGTCGACGCTCGCTTATAGGCTATTGAAAGTCATGCGCCAAGGTGTGCTTAAGGTTCCTTTTTAGACTGCAACTCTAGACTAGCTTGCTTACCAGGAATTTGTTTTCCCTCGCGTTGGTTTCAGTAAGCACAACTTGTAAGTATATATAGTTGTCTTAACAGGGGTCGCCTTTTGTAATTTACCGTTAAACTGAGTATTTTAATTTATTGTTTATTGGAAGGCCCAAGATTACATACGAAGTTTCGTTCGTGAAAGATCGGTTCTTTTCGGTGGGAATTCCTTCAGCTAATTTTGAACGAAAGTGACCAAAGTTGGAGGTACTTCGGACACCACTGTACTCACTTTCTAGTAATGAGTGACGAGTAAGTAATACTTTTTTTTGACAGAATCGGCTGTGATGTGCTGATGAAATGTAGTTAGCATACTTCCTCATTGGCTGTTTTTTCTCATAAGTTCAGCAATTTGTATTAAGTATGATTACTGAGTAATTTAGTTAAGTTTCTTAATGGTCTTGATGAAATTGTATATTATGTTTGTTTGATCATAAACTGATCCTCGACAGGTGTAAATATGTGAGGAGATGTATAGATGTAAAAAAGCAGTGTGTCATGATCGTAGGTAGCTTATGGCTCTCGATAGTAGTGCCTAGGTACACCAGGGAGAGTGTATATTATGTATAAGTATGTATACATATATGTTTTAGTATTTCTGTTAGATATACTGTATAGTGTACCTACATTCTAGGCTAGGTTCCCATTAAAAGAGGACTTAAATCCTATTTGAAACATGAAGAAACACTCATCTCAGATCCTTTCTGGTGTTCTTATGTATACTTACTAAACCAACAAACTAAAATTCTTCATAATCCTCGGAGATAGCTAATTACTAGTTACTGTACTGGAGGACAGAAAATCTTCACATGTTTTGAATTCTATTCTGAGGAATTAAATAAAAACCAAAAGTACCTAGCTTACAAAAGTTTTAATCTCATATGAATTATTGCAATAATTAACTCAACATAACCAGTAATTTATTTCAATAAGTAGGCACATACCTACTATATACATACAGACTGGACTTTCTAATCGTTAATGAGTATTATTTTAAACAAAATTATAGGCAAAAGTAGGTAACAATGCTATTATATATTCTTGCCAGTGTGATCAAAAACTATTTCCGGTAGTGATCTGTGTTAATAACTGTGTCGCCGATTTCGATCTCAGTTTATTTAAATACTAAATTCGAGCGTCGGTGGCCGAGCGGTTAGAGGATGCAACTCGTAAGAAAGAGGTCCCGGGTTCGAATCCCGCTACGGCCATGTACCAATGACTGTTTTCTGAGTTATGTACATTAGTTGAATACTAACATCAGTGAGGGAAAACATCGTGATGAAACCTGCACATTCAGGCGACTGGATGTGTAACCATGATCCAATCTGGTCATGATCCCCTGGTAGCAGAGTCATGAAGGTCAGATGGCAGTCGCTCCACTATAATTACCTGACCTGCCGAATCCTGGATCATGGTCAAGGCGGCCCCGGGCCCTCGTGCGCGAGAGCACCACCGGGATATTAACGCCAAGATGATGATGATTTAAATACTAAATTCATAGGATATTTACAAATTCATTTATAAACCAATTAGTGGGTTGAGTTGGCTTGTAATTTAATATAGTAAGAAGAAAAAAAAATGTTACCTTTATATAGGTACCTATGTGGGTACAGTATATACAAACCCATCCTGCTAATAGATGAACGAAGCTCTGGCGAATTGACTTTTTGGGCAGATCGAATGGCAGTTGCCGCCAAAACGCCAATGTAAAAAGCCAAATTATAGGAAACCGCTTTAGTAGGTTTAGCGCCTAGTAGAAGAGCGGACCCTGGCTGGATTTCAGATTCGACGCAGGTGTCCATTCACTCTGTAGTTGAGTGTACCAATATATCTTATTAATTCTAGAAAAAGTGACCCGGGGTCTCTTGCCTTATGTTACGATGCCATGAACAATAACAACTTTCTACTAATGTGGCTAAGGCTCATGTCAACAATGGACGGCTACGGGCTGTCGATAGATGGATAGGTATTATCTATCAATTTAACATATACATTGCGTAACAAGCCCGAACTAGATATCTATAATACGAATAATAATCAACATATCCGTAAACAAAAACAAACAAATGTGAGTCATAATCTCGGAACTTTCCACAGCCAAGCACGCCAAGCTGTCTGGGCTTAGAGCTTCGTTGCGTAACAGCTAATTATCAGCTTTATTATTCAATAGACTTTACAAACTGCGTCTGGGCATCGACCCCTTAGGTGCGGTACTCACAGACGAGCGAGCATTCGCTTTGCTTTGTGAGTTAGCTCGAACGTTTATTTATTGCCTAGGGAGGCACACGGTCAGACGATTTCACGATGAAAAGCGGTCAGCGTTGTCCAGGATAGCAATCTAAGGGAAACGGATGATGCCGGTCGTTTGCAAGTAAGCATTTGGATAGATTATAATGTTATACATGGACATTCTCCGGAAATCGAGGAGCATGTGTCTATTTTACTTTAATATGGGTAAATTAGGAGCGAACGTAGCAATATTTTGGCCATCACAGCGGTACTAATATTCGTCCGGCATATTCGCGATCTTGTCATGCGACTAAATACAAGAGACGATTGCGTCTATCGCTTTTGAAAATATCACCCCTCTTATGAATAAAATATGAATTTGTACAAGCATATTATCTAAATAATGTACCGGCATGTAAACCAACTGAACCACTCAAGTCGTCAAACGCAGAATGACCATAATTTTTTCTACTACTCAACGACAAACGACCAAACAACCCACCTGATGGGAAGCGGTAACTGTCGCCCATAACATTACTATTGATGCACTTATTTGTAAATAAAATTTCCGATATTTGTTTAAACATGTGTTTACAAATAAAGACATTATGAATTAAAAACATTCCACAAATATTGGCTCGCTCATATTATGCTCGTTTGTGACGCGAGCAAAAGATTGCGCAACAAACTCGCGCTTGAAACGAACGCACCCGGTGAGTACCGTCCTTTACCGACTATGTGTTACGTAGTCGGCGGGTGATAACTCGAGAACATTAAACACTCAATTTCCGAGATCCTTCCCTTTCACATGTCGAACGCACGCGTCTCGACTCGACATGTAACCAGGTGTAATTGGAATGCCCACACGCATAGTAACTGGTGTTACGTTGCCAATTAAAATTGTCTTGAATACTGTAATACTCATTTGGTACATAATTATGCCAAGAAGCTGAGAGAAGTACTGCAGAAATATAGGCGTGAGTTTCGTGGAGTTTGTTCGTACCTACTCTCACTTAGGTACATAATAAAATCAGTGAAAAGATTGCACTAAATCCATTGATTTACTTGACTAAATCCTATATTATTGTACAACAAAGAATAACACCCGTCTCAGACAATATTATTGTCTAATGTTCAGAGATTTCACTACAGAATACATCAAACTATTTATGTGTTCTGTGGTTTCCACTATAGTAAACTATAGGTATGTACCTACTTCAGTTACAAATACAATATTTAACTTTAACCATTACAAAGCTAAAACATTCTGATTATTTCAAATAAGAGTAAGTACCTACATCTCTGCGAGCTGTGAAATACATGTAGAAAGGCAAAGCGAGCAGAGCATACTTCAAAACGTACACAACACAACCTCTCACCGTAAAGTTCATAGGTATCTACTGCATTTGAAAGTCTAAATCACATTACTCAACTTAAAACTAACATCAACTCATTCATCGAGATCACAGTCCTTGTGCTTCTGTTCACACATTCCGCTCCTGCTATCTATCTCTTCAGCCGTCGGCAAATTTCCATACAAGATGGCCGAACCTCGGAGTTTGTCATCACTATTCCCTCGCTCCCCTTCTCCAAAGACAACTTTCTGCATCTTGTACACGAATGGAGTTATTTTACAGACGAGAAGCCGTATGCAGTTAGTTTCATCTTCCCCTTGCTCCTTGATAAGGTTGTCGATAACGTCAGGCAAGGATTCGTTCTTGGCTGTGGTGATTAAGTCCTGGAGACTTCTGGAATTCTTGTTGAGGATCCAAGACGCTGGATCGTCCGTGCGGTACGGCCGAGCTGGCCTCTTAGGACCGGCCAGAAATGTCGATATCTGTAATTACAATGGAGAAATTTCAATCGTGTTATAACAGAAATATGTTATGTACGTACACTGTAGACAAAGTATAAATGCCATAAGCGTATAAATAAGTAAGATCATAATTCTAATATATATAGTCTAAGTCAAACTAGGAGAATTACGTTGCCAGTAAACCAACATTTGGTCGATATAGAAAGTCCACCCAGTAAATAAAAATCTTATTGTACAAATACTAGAAAACTACAAACGACTCCAAACCGACAAATAATTTGTCGGACAAGATTAATTGAATAAACTTCCCACAAGTCGCATATTACCTTTTATTATTTTTTACTTCATGTTCTGTCTTAATTTCGTAAGCTTTCAACTGGTAATTTTGTATTTTATCGTAAGTACCATTTGTACCTACTTTCGAAAGTAATCAGTAGAAAATATTAAACATGGACAGATGCAGATAATACGCCAATCATAGGTTATAACGACTATAAAAAGTCTCTATTTTAGTCGTTTTATTTGATTCGTATTCAATTGTCCACTGACCTTAGTTATTTCAATACACACACTGCACGTTAGCTACTTTCACTTATGAAATATGTAGGACTAACCGCTGATAGCCAAATAAACAGAGTCGTTAATACCCACAAGTGGAGTAGGGCTGGAGATGCAAATAAACATGCAAATATTCAATGACCTCCTTGTCTGTATTAACAATACCTACATATTGTATTTATACTGTGTTATTGAAGATGCAGCAACTTCTTTAGATGCCTACTTTTGCTTTTTTTCACTTATTTTCGATCATACTTGTATATAAAATTTACTCCCGGGAATAGAGTAGATAAATATTACTCTGAGAGACATGTCGTGCTGATCCCATCTATTGGGTTAAGGGCAGGAGGAATACAATTTAGTAGTTTGCAATGTAGAAAGGCAATTAAAATCGCGCGACGGAGGGCCTAATTTATATTAATCTTGCAATCGAATGCCAAGCAAATCTTATCCTTACCATCTGAGCAACAAAGACGAGCGCGTTGACAGCCACCGCGCTGATCTGGCTGGGCTGTAGGCCAAAAAGTTTGACCAGGTGTTTCAGCGGTGCCAATGAACCCGCAGCCTCTTTCACGTCATGTTGGGGCCTGTTCTCCCCTAGTAAGAGGTCATCCTCTTCTTTGAGATTGTCTTCGAAAGGCCGTCTTGGTGGTGGCGCGTTGCGTTGAAACGCCCGTACCACGAATTCGGCTACTTTCAACGCTACCGATTCTGTACCTGCAAGTTTTAGTAAATTATTAGGTACAGTGTATTTTAGGTACAAAACAAAGCATGCGTTAAATATAACAAATTTCTTTTTATTCTCCGTTTAGAATTTTATTAATAGTTTCGAAGCAAATGTTGTTCTAAGTGTAATTGCGGTCATAAAACTATAAGGCGCTTATTATTTGACCATACTTCTTGATGGATATATTTTACTATACTGACATAGTGACAAACGAGAAATAGGTCAACTGTCGTAATACTTAAATTCACGGTATTCAGGTTTCTTATCACCATCAGAGTCCATAACAGTTGGAGGGCCTCTTCTACGAAAGGGGAGCTTATTGGCATAATCTCCACACTTGGCAAGTGGAGATCGCAATGTTATAAATTTTAAAATGGAAAACGCTGCTGCCCCTTTTTGCAGCCTAGACTAGATCTTTTGCCTCAAAATTATTAGTCGCCTTGTACGATAACCATGAGTGGTAAGGGTTGGTGCTATTCTATACAGCCGGATACCACGCGGTAAATCATAGTTTACAGTCGTCATAGTCAAGGTTTCATATTATTACGTTAATTGTATAGGTACCTGCATAACGTACTACATATACACTCACGCATGTATCCTATAGGGGCAGGTCGAGATTACATACTGACACACCTCTTTTACCTCTTCCACATTCATATATCTTCTCACACATTTACGCCGGTTGCCTTTTTGGGTTAAGTGTTTTTCCTCCTCAGGCGGTCTCAGGCGATCCTTCGATTCAATTCGCACGATAGAAATATTTCGTAAAGTGTCTTTCATCCATCCTCTCCATGTCCAAATCAGCGCAGCACACTTCTTTCAATCCTAGCATAGCCTCCTTCATCTTACAAGCCATGCTATAGCACGGAACGGCAACGTCGCTGTGAACCGATTTACTCATTGTTTACATGTCAATGTGCGGGAAAATTGTGAATTTTATGACGATAAATTAAAAATATATTGATAAAATCGTAAATTAACGCGTTTGTATGGACCATCTACGAAGGTAAATAAACGTAAATATATTTATAATTGTGCTAAAATTGGATAAATACGATTTTTGAAAAACAACCCTTGACCATTTCTGTTGTTAGTTTTTTACTTATTTTATGAGTCAAATTCTGTTTTATAATCGTAATCTTTCACTAACAGGTGCAAAGGCGTTGATGCATTTGAAAAATGCAAGTAAAATTATGATTAAACCTTAAAAAAGGGAAAAAAGCTGTGCCGATGTTTTACTTTCCAAAAGATGTAATTCTATTAAACAAATGGACTTTTGCTCTTCCCCAAGCATACTGGAGTCCCACCGAAGGATCTTTTGTGTGTAGCAAACATTTTCGCACTGTAAAAGTTATCACTACTTGAAACAACGATCTTAGATTATCCACGATGATGGAAGCGTTGAAAAAGTAGATAGGTACAATAAGTAAGTGGTTACTTTTTATATACTGAGGCCCTTAAATAAAACTGTTTAAAATGTATTATACCTAATATTTAATAAATTGAGCAATATTTTGGCTGGCATAAATTATTTTATTTCATAATAGCTTTTGGCCGCGACTGCGTCCGCATAAAATTCGGCTGTAACGTTCCGGGCCCGTTCCCGCGGGAATCACATTAAATATCGGAAAAAATTATAGCACATGTGATATTCGGGGCTATATGCTATGTAACTGCCAAATGTCATTAAAATCCGTATAGTAGTTTTTGCGTGAAGGAGTAACAAACATCCATTACGTAGAAGACGAAAAACACGTTATATTTCGCATTTAAAATATTAGGATAATACAATTGCAAGTAGGTACATAGGTAAATAGTGCAGGAATCTATCCAATTTCATATTATCTAACTAATGTGTATACTTATTTATATACTTTATCACTTAAATAACTAATAACATTAAACGACGACGACCGCGCCGATAGTCTTACAGTAATTTTCAGGTTCACTAAAATTAAAAAATGCGACGTTGTCAAACTTCTGCGCATGGCTTGTAAGATGAAGGAGGCTATGATCCTAGTCACCACATGACAACATCATCCTTCAGCTTACAACGAACTGTCATCCGCCCACACATACTCCGTAGGGAGCGCATTTCCACCGCATTTATTTGACTTTTATGATTCTTCTGACTTACCTATTCCTGCTATAAATTACATTAGTAAGTAACATTAATTGATAAAATTTTTGTTCAGTTTTTTCCTGAAGAGAATATATTATGACAGTGCTGTGTAAAACTAGAGTCACTTTCTTACTATTTAATCAACACAGCAACCAACGCTGTACATTTTTTAAGTTTTTATTATTGTCAATTACTTAACTAGAGTTTTAACATTTTGATCGTAAATGGGCAAAATAGGTTGCACTTTTAAATCATCAAATTAACCTTGAGCCCCCCCAAACTATAACTGTCTGATCACCGCACAAATCTGCTAAACCAGTCCTTATACCAAAACTCACCCAGCATGTCCTGCGCAAACTTCATCCCGTTACTCAAGTGGTGCATGAACCCATCTCTCCTCGGCTCCTGAGCTGCCACTTGAGATACTACAAAGAGCAAAAGCAGCGCGTGTGTCGCCATCTTAAAGCTGCGCGGGAGACTACGCAGCGCTGAGACGCGCACTCGTACATGCTATGGTTCGATTCCCGGCCTAATGTGTGCTCGCAACTCCCGCACCAGAGCGTGAATTGTCACAATTCTGCTGTTGCATTCGTATATATGCTGTAAAAAATATGTGGCACATTTTAAGTTAGGTGTTGATTTTTGATAGGGTTTTGATTTAGAGTTTGACCGGTGATTACATCGACTAAGTATAATGTTGCCACTGTTGCTCGATAGATGGCGTCGATGAACGAACCTTCTACTGTACCTAACTAAATTTAACATATAGGCCTTTCAAGAAACGAGTCAACACCTTTTGTTATTGTTGTAAATGTACATGGGCGGCGGCCGGTAATAAATAAGAGTAAAAATAAAATAAATCACATATCATCATAGTGATCACATATCATGAGGTGCTTGCTTGGTTGCCTCCCTCCATTATAAAGTGAACACAGCTTCCGACAACGTGCTGTCAGCGATTTCGCCTCCGCAGAATTCTAGCATGGTCCCTATGAGATAATTTACAAATTTGAAGAAAGATGAAGAGTATGACAACAACTTCTGTATAAAAGATAGAACACTGCAAAGTTTCATCCATGCGTTTTGCATCCACTTTTCTTATGCGCACTGCAAAGGACTTGAACTCTCTGCCTGAGTCATTCTTCCCCGATAAGTATAATCTTGGGGTCTTCAAATCAATAGTGAATAGTTATCTTCTAGGCACGCATGCTACATCTTCGACCTCATCGTCGCTTTCCGTCGACGTCGTTGCGTCGGTGAGTTGAGGTCAAATGCAAGCCTATTGACAAAAAAAAAACCACTTAGGGGTACCGGTATATCTTTTCAAAACCCGGATTTTCGGTATTAACATGAGGTCAATACCGGGATCCCGTATTTTCGGGATTTGAGGAAGTTGCTAGTAATTTAATTTAAACTTTTAATTAATATATTCTTTATTGCATAAAAGACAGGCAGACATAAATAATTGGAGCATTTCATACGAAAGGTTATTTTCTAGAAGAAAAATCTAATTGTAATTTCTCCTATTATAGATAAGTCTTTTCTTTTGCTATAAATATTTGAGAAAATGATATTGCAGCACACTATTACGCGTTTTGTTAGTCTAGATGGTGATTAGAATATAAAATTCATTCTAATAGTGCAAAAGTAATACATAATTTTATTTTAACTGAATACCGAAAATCCCGGTTTTTGTATGAATACCGGTATTGTGAAGGCGTATTTTTCGTCTGGGATCCCGGTATTTTCGGTACCTATCCGGGAATCCGGTTACCGACCCCTAGTATATATCTACACAGAAGTAACGTAGTTTTGTTAAATAGGGTCACCGATCGCAGCAGCTTCATCCTAATACCTGATCTGCCAAATCCTCGATCATGGTCATGGTGGACCCCAGGCCCGCGCGCGCACATCCGGGATATTAAAGCAAAGATTATTATTTTTATTCAAATATATTCAAATAGCGTCACAAACTTCGCTTTTAAAACAATATTATGTAGGAAGTATGTACCGACCTAGATAAAGTGGTGGAAAGGGGAAGCATATAGTATTTTTTTTATGTTATCCGGCAGACAATCTGGCATGCGGGTTACCTGATGGAAAGTGGTCATCGCCGCCTATAGACATCAGCAACACCAGGCGAGTCACTAATGCGTTGCCCGCCTCTGAAGAGACCTCTAATATAACTCTTGAACGATCCCATGTCATAGTCCAAAGGAAACACTGTGGCTGGGAGCTCATTCCACATCCGAATCGTACGAGCGAGAAACGTTCTTTCAAACCTTCGCGTGGTGATCAACAGAGGGTCTACGTAGTGGGGATGAGTACCCAGCCCACGGCGGGTGGTGCGATGGCGGAATTGTGCTGTTGGCACTAGATCGAAAAGTTCCTCGGAACACTCCCCATTGTACAGCCGGTAGAACACACACAGGGAGCCAAAGTCCCTTCGGTTAGCCAGTGATACTAACTTGCTTGTTTGTATTGAATACGTACACGTACGTGAGATACGTACCTAGTTAGGTACTTGAGTATTCTTTGTTTTCGGATGAATAATCCGATATATCATATCGATATAACTACTCCAGTAGTGTTTTTCGTTTTTTTCGTGACACCATTTCCTGGAATGGCCGTTGGGAGTTGAGATGACGAGGAAGACATTAATCGAATTCACATCATAATATCAAACAAACAAATTCTGACACACACAAAACTTCGCTAATTTTGGGGTCAGTCTAATCTGAAACTGAACAGCCTGTAGCAGAAACACATCAGCGATAAACAATGGATACGGAAACTTTATGGTAACAGATATAGTTTATTGTACAAGTACTTTCATATCTGATGTTCTATTACCAACATATTCACAACAATCATTGTACAGGTACCTATCTGATAATAAACCTTGAATGCGAAGTGTTTGATAATTTGCCTGTTAATCAACTGTTAAAGCTCATGAGAACTTGTAGTAAAAATCATCTTGGCGTTAATGTCCCGGTTGTGCTGTCGCACACGAGGGCCTCGGATTCGCCTTGACCATGATCCAGGATTTGGCAAATCAGGTAATTACAGTGGATTGACTGCCATCTGTCTTACGTGATCCTGTTAACAGTCGAACCTGATCGGTTTGGATAATGGCTACTCATTGAGTCACCTGAATGTCGATTTGGGGTCGGCAACGAGTGGGTGATGCCCCTGGTATTGAAAACGTCCATAGGCTGCGGTGACTGCTTACCATCAGGAAGGCCGCATGCTTGTTTGCCACCTTAGTGGTATAAAAAAAATGTGCGATATTATCCGATACTGGTGGACCGTCGCTTAGTGTTCTACATAACTCATAAAAGAGATAACTCATAAGAGGCCATGGTATACCTCTCGCTTACTACTCGACACCAGGCCACCGATGCTCTTATTAAAAATTAAAAATATCAATAAGGATATCATATCATCGGGAGGATTAAAACGGATAAAAAATGTAAAATATCTTATATTCTTATATAGATACTTAATTATACGACATTGGACTAATTTAGGTACCTACTAACTTAATTACTAGTTACCGACTTAAGTAAATAGGTACCTAAATGGCCTTGGATTGTATTCAGATCTACTTTGATCAGTCATGAAAAAGCCTAAATGCCGATGTAAGTATCATCACAAACCCGCAACAGTCAGCCGTCAAACGCCATTCTGAAGTCTGAACTACGTATCTCGGTTCAGCATATTTGTTACGCGAAACGTTTAATAACACGTGGTATTATGGGCAACAGTTAGCATTTGTCTGTCTGCTTATTTATCACTAGGGTTGTTATAAAAAAAGACGCAGACGACCTAAGCAGTGACCTAGTTCACCTGGTATCCGTGACCGCTATGGTCGCGCTCCGCGGACTGCAAAAATCGCAGACATCTCAAGCGCACGATTTCGACACCACACAGAACACAGTTGTTCACACGCACGAACCATGGTCACATCTGTCGCCATATTTTTTGCTGTTACGGCCCTCTGTTCGGCCGAGATTGCGCAAGAAGACCTGCAATACCTAAACGGGCTACCTTTGGACAATCTGCTGAGGCTGAAGGCATCACTGCAGCGCCTAGTTGACACCGAACTTGAGAATGTTACCTCCACACCTGCTTATGTTGACAACTTCGGTGCGCAAGCAATGGCAATTCATGCACCTATCAAAAGGGGAGATTACGAGGATGACCACCTTGCGTACAAGAAGGACCACGAGAGCAAGATCAGTCACGTTTTCTCGATGTCTGTGACAACACTAGCGTTCCTCGCTTTCGGCGGTTACTTATTGTGCCTTATTGTCCAGGCGATAAGGGCTAAGCAGATGTACAACTACCAAATGCCGGGGGCGGCGATGCCGACGCAGCCGGCTACGTTCCTCGTCAGTGCTGGTTTGAAGAAGAAGCCGCAGCCTCAGTTTGCTTCGTATGGCAGGCGGAGGAGGGACGCGAGGGTTGAGGCGATGCGGAGGATTGATCTGCCTCCCGAGCAAATGTTCTCGGCACTTTTGCAGCTGTGCGAGGGTTATGCCAAATGGAACGAGCGGTACAGTGATGTAAGTGCGTAGCTTATTAAGTGCCTACTCTAAAGGTAACGTTTGAGACGATGGATTTAAATAAACGGAGTGCAGCGCCGTGTCGATATCGCCTTTTACAATTT
Source organism: Blastobasis lacticolella (assembly GCA_905147135.1). Lineage (NCBI taxonomy): Eukaryota > Metazoa > Arthropoda > Insecta > Lepidoptera > Blastobasidae > Blastobasis > Blastobasis lacticolella. Next base: position 9,573,925 of record LR990044.1, read on the forward strand.
CCAACAAAATAATGTTATCAGATTTATATCTACCACTATATGTTAACTTCGCCACCAAGCGTAGCGTCTAAATTATAACTTTATTAAAACTCTGTTGTTTTATTTACACGTTATATACCCGATTCTTAAACAGTAGGTACAACGCAATATGTTAATTATATTTTCCCAAAAGATTTTTAAACTGGCACAAAACAGTGTTTACATTAAGAGCAGGAAGCCAGATTGCCCCGCAATATAACCACAATCTGTAAACGTTTTCAAACTGTCAAATAATAACGCTAACACGTAATAATAGATGCATCTTCACTTTTAAGATTCTATTGAACATTCCTGGAGAGGTAGGCGGATGCCAGTTACTCATTGAAAACTGATTCTTATAGTCTTTTCGCTACGGTGTGAAATGGTGTGTGAAGTGGGTTGTTGTTTAGGATATTCCGTTGTGTAGCGGGTCCGAGGATTTGTTTGTGGGATCTGGTAATGAGGCGGCTGGGGCCGGTCTGTCGTCGCCCGCGCTCCTCTGTTTACGACGCCAAACAACACACTCTGTAAGGCGGGCATTTACAGCGCAAAATAAAATTAAATACCACCGTAAAACTTTTGTTCTAAAAGCAAATACTTTGAATTTATAGCCGCGTGAGTGATAATGACTCGTCTTACTCACGTTTCGCTGGAACACTTCTAGTTCTAACGTTGGTGCATGTAAGACTAGCTGGATTATTGCACTCGTTTCCCTTTGCTTGCATTAGTTCCATCTAGGTGTTTAATATAACGGTTAATTAATTTTGTTTAATAAATTGAAAACTGATTGAACTAGTTTTCGTGCAGAATATCTGCTATTCACTTAAAAATTAATCTATCGGCGTTGCGATGTTGTTAAAATGAAATTAATAAACATATAATATCTTTCTCCTGTAAAAATCTGAACCTGTACTTATATGGATCAATTTCCTTTCATTAAAACTGGGCCCGAGATAGTTTGAACCTTGGTAAGGCGAATCTTTCATCTCTTTTCATCGCAAATGATAACGAAGTAACGTTAAAAAATTCGGTACGATATTTTATATTCCACACACTTTAAAGTCCTATTAGCTATTTGCCTACTTATTTATCTGTTGAACTATGGGCTACATTATTTTATCCACGAAATTGGTTCCATGTCAATTGATGACGTGGGAAAATATTTATTTACCTCCTTGACGCCATAGTCGCTTGTAAGCTAGATAATTTAATGTTTGTACCTACCCCAAATAATTGTTTCACAAAGTGCAATAGTAGGCGGACACCAACTCCTCACGTGCCGCGCGGGGACGTAACACTGAGATGATGATGAAACTGCAATAGTAGATACACTTAAACACTGCAGTAATAAACACGCCAAGGAAATAAAGTAGTATCGTACGTCATTAGCGGTACAAGGGAGTTATGTAGAGCCCTAAGTGAAGGGGTTCAAGAGGGGTTCAAGCCGCCTAAGACTAGACCCTCTTTTTCCCAGAGATGAAAGCTATACTTTCCACACCTTCCAGCCAGGCCAGGGCTACTTAATCTGTTTTTTCTTTATCTACGTTTGGAGCAAGGCCAACCGTAGCTATGGCAGTGGAGGGGCCTCGCCAACGCTACCAACTCTAGTGATAGATACCCCTGGTATCGACATTTGCAAACGTCCATAGGCTACGGTAGGTAACTATTTAGCCATTCGCATGTTTGCCACATTAGTCGCATTTAACAATTATAAATGTCGAATTACGATTCATCAACACAGCCCGTCACAGTCCACTGCAGGACCTACGGCCTCTCCCACGAAAGCGGAGGGTATTGCCATAATCTCCACGCTTGGCAGGCGGGTTGGAGATCGCAGTGTTTAAATGTAACAATGGAAAATGCTGCTGCCCATTTTCCAGACTACGGAGACTCTTGATCTTTTGTCTCGAAAACATTAGTCGCCTTGTACGACACCCATGAGTGTAAGGGGTTGGTGCTATTCTACTCTGCCGGACACCACACGGCCCAAAGCTATAGGGTGGATGCGTTCTTTAAACTACGAGTTTCCAGTTTTAACCTTTCAAATTCAAATCACTTTCAGAGAGAAGATAATCACAATGATCAAATAAGCTTGTTGGGAGTTTCATATAATTTGATCGCATAGTTGAAGGCACGTGCACAGAACATTAATTGACACGTGCGGACATTTCCTAACTAGGTAGGTATTTGACGTTGATACCCTCAAAGGTCAAAATGTTACGAAACAAACAGTTTCGTCTCGACTCTCGTATACCTAGTGACGGGTAAGGAATGATGAACGTTGCTTAGTGTTCCTCGAACAGTATCTATAGTTTGGAACGACACCTTGAAAGCCATGATAGCCAGTTTCTTTGCAGGTATGGTCTACTTTCGGTCGTATCGTCATTTACCGTCAAGAGAGATGGCCAAGATGGGGAAATTAACATGGCCGAGTGATGTGCACCTATGTGGTACCGAAGACATTACATGAAATTCCGCCAATTGGAATGAAATCTGTCTTTTTGAAGTCGCCCGCCGTAGGGTTGAAAATATAACTGCAGGTGAGCAAATTAATCCACGCCATTGAAGGCCCGCAACTATGTTAACGCTTATATACAACTCCAAACTCTTACAATTTCATTACCTACCGGCCACACACGATGTTATTTCGCAAACTAGCTAATTTGTAAAGGTTGCCAGCTAATTTAAATGCTCAAGAGTTACAAGGATTGCATTAGCTCTATTAAATGTCACTTTAAATAGTCGTCTGTCATAAAATTAGCTATAAAACGAATCAAAGCCACCGCCTACTTTTTTGCCTTATAAGGGTCGGTTAACTAGTGTGCTGGCTGCAGGGGTACGGTAATGACGATAATGACAATATACTAAGTGATGTTATTAGTCTAGTGACAGCATACAGAATTTCCGCCGACGATAACATAATTATGCGTACCACAGGGGTCAGCCAGAAAACATTTGGATGCCAATCTAAAAATAAAGAATAACTAAGCTTGAAACTGGAATATCTGCCTCAAATTACCATATTATAAATAATAGTAATTAGAAATAGAGCAACCATATCAGATCTATTCTTCATTTATAGTTTCCTCCCCAGCAAAACGCAATTGGCAGGATTGTCATCTTACGACAAAAAGGAACCACAAGATTCGTCGACTCGTACGACATATGAGTTCGTAAAGCTTAACATATTCTTTCGCAATTTATTATCATTTGTACATAATTACCTAAGTCATGAAAGTATAAAAACTAAGCCATATTTAATCAGTGTTTCAGTAGTGCTGATAAAATTTCGAATTGGAGATATCACAGCGCGAGATTAGGCCTAATGTTACTGAAAAATAAAAAAATTCGAAATCCAAAAAAATTAAAATAGGTACTTAAATTTATACAGGCCAAGATATACAGCAATGGATTGTTTAGTGTCAATATATTCATGGCTAGGTCCCCACAGGTCTTGCGAAGTGCCCTCGCCCACAAATACATCAACGGAAATTGTCGTTTGTCCCAACACCCACAGGACTGGAGTGATAAATAAATCGTATATTGGTAACTAACGGTACAAGGCAGAGATGTATAGCTTCGGTATCGTAACCGAAACTAACTAGGTATCCGTAAAATTATCATTAGGAACAATACTTACCAAATCACCAATAACCAACGAATTTCAGGTTGGGGCGGATTTAGTTAAATACTTGTATTGTATTTCTCATAAAAATCCAATCTATACATAAAATTGTCCTTCAAATAATAATTAGTTTAATTTTAAATGATTTCATGAATTTTGTTGTAGCTCACAACATTTCGATAGTTTATAATCTAACTTATTTGACTACGTTAGATTAAAAAAGAACGGATTTTATTGTAGTGGATTGTAGTGGCATATACAATGCGCCATCGTCGTTTACATATTGAAATGGGTTAGGAATTTTACCTACCCCTATGGAACACCAGCGTGAGTGTGTATATGTATGCACCTATTTCATTTAAGTATTACAAGTATATAGAACGAAATGAACGCAAAAAGCGAGCAACTGCTGTAAAAATTACCTACTTAAGAACAAAACGGCTTACAGCTAATTGCGAGGGTAAAAACTCCGCGTCGCAGCCACGAAGGACCGTATACGATCATCCACCAAATTACCACCCGCCGCACTAATACAGATCTCAGCCGATGAAAGGGGCCGGTGTATCAGAACCGCCGCGTTATAAAAACAACGGCAGTTGCCATCGGGCTAGGACACGTTAACTCGGTAATGCCTCCACTCCCAACTCACGTGTCGCCAATAACAAATCGATTCCATCGATTGTAAAGACGATGATGAGTTCTTTTACGAGCCGATTCGAGGCAGATTCAATTTAGTTTAGAGGGCTGTCGGCTGTAAACCTTTGACCCACTGCACCACAGTTATTGTGGGCCTGCCCCACCTGAACCACATTACAGTATAATTCAGTGATAGCAATAACACTAAACATTGTGGAAATCTTATTGATAGTCTATTTCAGCATGAGTACCTATTGAGTATACAGAGATGACACATTGTATTAACTTACAGCTATTTTGTGTGTTTCGCGTTTCGTATACGGTTATCTGGGTCGGGGATTGTTTTGTTTTATTTTGGTATTCAATGAATATGAAATAAATGCAGGCATACATCATCAATAGCCCACTGCTGAACTCAACAAGAGAAAACGGTAATTCAAGAGGTGGTGGAAACAAGGACAATTTAAACAGCTGATGAGTAAGTCGCCTGTGCTTCCTTAGGGTAACGGCACCGTGGCTTTGGCATGGATGGCAACGTGGGTCGGCCGACAATGTGCTACTGATAACCCTGGTCGGTACTGCAAACGTCTGCCGGGCCGTCATGCCGTCATCAAGCCGGCCGAGGTACTCGTTTGCCACCTTAAGTTAAGTACACCGCTTATCTGTTTCTGCCGTTAAGCAACGATAAAATCATAATAATAATAATTATGCTTTGACAATTCACAGAGCACCATCTAGCCCCAAAGTGATCAAAGCAAAGTTATGTTATAGGTGCTAGATAACTGATACACAGCCCACAACAGGCCACTGCAGGTGTAAGGGGATGTTATTGCCATAATTTCCACGCTCGGCAGGCGGGTTGGAGATCGCAGTGTTATAATATAACAATGGAAAACGCTGCTACGGAGAAACAATCAGACAGATTTCGACAGATCTTTTGCCTCGAAAACATTAGTCGCCTTGTACGACATCCACGAGTGTAAGGGGTTGGTCCTATTCTACTCTGCCGGACACCACACGGCTAAAAAACAAAGCACGGATAAACTACTAAGTTTTAAATACATACTTGTAAAAATAATAATTATGTTGGGATTGTTTTGTTCCGGTTTGAAGGTTTAGGTAGCCAGATGTGAGAGATTACATCTAGTCCTCACAGTGATAACCCACTTGTCGTTTTGCATTTTCGTTACATTAAAACCTGAGTGTATGAATCGTATTGTAGATGTAAACTAGACTAGTGCAGATGTAAACATTTTTCGAATATTGTTCCGTCGAAAACATTTTATCTAAGTTTTTTCGAATTTCGTTACTTATATGCATAATCTTTGTTGGTAAAATTGTTGGTTTGCCAATTTATGCTATTCATAACAATTTAAGGTATTCAGAATTATAAATTGGTCACTTATTTCACATATTTCAATTTAGTTCAATTTATGTATTATAAAAAGAAAGAAAGGAAGAAGAGGAAAGTATAGGTTTTAAAATCTGTGGCGGCAAGCTCCCTCGCCTGGGGGTGTTATTGTAAAAAACAATGAAAAAGTATACAAGTTTATTAGGTTTCAATTTGGTTAGGTTAGTACGTGTTTTGACAAAGCGTGCTCACGGGAAGTATTCTGATAGATTGGCTAGGTAGACTGGGGAGCAGTGGAACAATGGGCACTATGGAATGATGTCGAAGTTTCAAACTTATTCAGGCGCTACTGCTTTCACCAATCACAAAGCCTCATACACAACACGAGGACACAGTAAAAATATGTTCGCTCGACAACGATAGAGCTGTGAATAGAAAAATATTATTTTTTATATTCAAACCTTTAGATGTCTTTTCAAAAAACTTTCGTTTTTAGTAAAAAAGTTTACACAATAGATTGTAATATATTATTTTATAAATCTTAAACATTTTGTCTATTTTGAAACTTTTATAGACCGGTGTTTGAAATTTTCGGCACCTTATAGGGCACTATGAACGAGGCACTGGCACACTGAAAATTTACACAAAAGCATAATAATTTTTACGTTTGTCAAATAACGAATTTGAAATTAGCTTTGGAGCTTTTTGCGATGGAGCTAGAACCGGATTTCATGGTTTGAGCTGAAGATATTAAACAAGTATTGCCAAACTTGTTCCTGTCAGGAAAAACTAAACGTAAAACAAACAATTATACTTTTCCTAAAAAAATATTTAAAAATGTCTAATGTGCCCCGTACCCTGTTTCATTGTACCCCAGACGTGGGGCACAGTGGAACAAAGAGGTTCATAAAATGAAAGATTTCGGTTTAAGTTTAATTATTGATCAGAGCAGAAATTTAAAAAATAATACAGCCAGATTTTTAAAATTTGAAAATAGCTTATTCGTACTATTTTATCAGAATTTTAGATGAAACATGGCCTAGATTTTAAGTTGGACGCCAAACTATTAAACTGTAGAACCCCATCAAAATGCGGTCAGCGCCATTGCCATGTTTCTTATAGTTAAGGGGGTCTATTTCGGTTCTACATCAGGTGTTCTAGTTTCCAAAATCAATTATACCCTATATGTTGCTAAGTTCCGGAGAGTAGCGTGTATCAACATACAAACAGATGAACGGGAGTAATACACGGGTGCGAATGCCGAAAGCACGAATAACGATAGCGCGATGACGATTGCCCGAAAGCTTGAATGCGCGATGGTTCATTTGTGCGAATAATCAATTCCGCAAAAGCTTCAAAGAGCGAACGTTCAGTTGTGCGACAATTCCATATGCGCGATAGCTTAAAAGCGTGACGTTTTAATTGAGCGAATTATCTGCTGCATGAATAAATCGTCTTCGCGCAATCGTTATTCGTGCTTTCGGAATTTGCACCCGTGTATTACTCCCCAGACGAACAGATAGACATAAATTTTCAAAATTCTTAAGCTATTACTATTTTTTGATCGCCCTAAATTATTTTTAATGTAGTAAATATAATCAATGTATACACTTTTTACTGTTTCATTATATGTATGTTTTATTACATATATACACGTGTGTAGGTGTGTGTCTCCCCTATGTAACATTGGGGAGAAGTGTCTAATAGGGCTAAACTAAAGTGTGTTACTTTTGGTCGTAAAAATCACCTACACCTACAGTGGCTTCAATCCCCGTCAGGCCCAGGCCTTCCTACTCCACTGTCCACTTCGCTAGCTCTTCGTACTATCACTGTATTCACTGGTGGTATGTTTTTTGGTACGTATGTCATAACTTTCAGCATTGCTTTTTGGGCCAGCCTCATTTTTCCGTGCCTTACATAAAGCCTCATTCATAGACTTATTACCAAAAGTCATTAAAATTCATCCCGTAATAAAACCTATTCAATATGTGCCTAATTTTTTTTTAAACCACTGTTCAAACTTAAACTTGTGTTAATACCATAATCATAAACGTTCAGCAATTTTCGTTACTGATCCTATACCCATTCACATGTCTAGGTGAAGCCTGTTTGGTATGGCTTGAATTAGTGTTATGAATGCTATACACAAATAACGAGTCCAACTAGCTCACTAACGAGGTATCATATTCATATTATGACTTATATGAATAGTTGGCACCACCATGCACCACAGAACAGGCATACAGAGTGTAAAAATAACTTTTAGAAATTTAAGTTTAAATTGTTTTTAGTTAAAATAAGACTAAGATCACGGTAACATAAAACAAATATTCATTCACTAAATGTTAGTTAAAAAAGAGTAGTTAGTTAAAACTACAAACCCCCGACTGCTATTAAAACTTAAAAGTTAGCAACATGCAAATTGATGTACAGTAACAAGTACTTAGATTGATGTACGTAATTACATTATTCAAATAAACTTGAAAGCAGGCGGGATCCATATTCGTATAGGTGCTTGCCTACTTGGCGTGTGATATTTTACAGTAATATAGGATTAGGGCGCCATCATCCTTACTAGAGAACCATTTGGCCTTAACCGAGTCAGTCATCATTATCTTGGCGTTATATTGCGAGTCTTCTTCGTCCTTAACCGAGTCAGGTGTATATTATTATCTTTGACCGAGTCTACTAATGTCCCACCCATTCTCACATGTTTGACAATTTGTAGAGATTGTTTATTTATGATTGATTCTCTTGAGCCTCACCGATTCTGATAAGACTTCGCGTCCGAATTCTTAGATTAGAAAAGTTTATCTTCAACAATTGCAATTGTATTTATGGACTCTGGACCAAGGGTTGAAGATACTGGCTGTTTTGCGGGAGTGCCCATCTTCGGCTAGTCACTTACTTCCAGGTGATATGCCGGTCAAATGCTAGGCTAGTCATTATCGTCGTCTCAGTCGCCTTTTCTATGTAGTCCTTTTGAGCCTCAACGACCTTGGTCGCCTTGTGCGACGCCCATTACTTGAGGAAGGGTTGGTGCTATGTTTTACTCTACTTGACACTAAAACAAACTGCATCGATTATAGTAGTTTTTGTGGGTGCATATTATGTAGCATTTAATTAAATATTGCTACGAAAGATTATTATTACTTAAATGTACCTATTCATTTTAAGTTAACACAATATTATTTATTGTAGTTTAACTAACATGTTTGTTACATGATCATTTGTAATAAATTTTATGCGTTAAGCGCCTAAAATAAATGTATTTTTTTTATAACCATTATCATCATTTTGGCATTACGGCCCACGCGGGGGCCCGGGTACGCCTGAATTTTTTTTAATCACCCTGTATCAAACACGCGGTTTGCATAGACTTATGGCGTTTGCACCTCAGCTCATGGAGCACACGCCACATACCCTCTCGGGCATTACATTAAGCAACCGACAATAAATATATCAACGGACAAAATACATCGCGCACTCTGTTGACAAATCCCGCAATAAAATATAAGCATTTACAATAAAATTAATTATTATTTACACGGCGCGGTGGGCGCGAGCCCGGCCGTTGGCGTTGTGTGGATAAGGTTTGTCACATAGACACATCTTAGGCTATAGGTAAGTAATTTATCTATACGTCGGCGTCCGGATTTTGTTAAGATTTTGTTTTCGTTTGAATTAAACAGTAGCAACATGAAAATAAATTGTGAACGGTCATAAAGTTAGAAACTTGCATTGTAAAATTGATATTTCTTTCAGTTATTATTTTGGCGTTAATATCCCGGTTGTGCTCTGGCGTACGCCGCGCCGCCTTGATCATGATCCAGGATTTGGTAGATCAGGTAATTACAGTGGAGCGACTGCCATCTGACCACCGTGACTCTGCTTCCAGGGGAACTTGACCAGATTGGATTATAGGTACATATTCAGTCGCCTGAATGTGCAGGTTTCATCATTCCCCACCGTTTACCTTAAGTACGTTTCGCGGTTTCCTTTCCTTGGTATAGTTAGCGATTCGGTGTTACATGCATCAATATATTTTAAGGATTTGTGGACTGACGAGATAGGCAAACTCTTAGATACTTGTATGCCTTATTTATGATCAAATCTTATATTAGTTCAATTCTTTGTTAAATCGACAGAAGACAAAATTTTATTTGATTGTAATTTTGTATGCAAGAAAAAGTGTATCAATCAATCTATTTATCTCTTTGGCTCCGTCTACTGTCGTATCCAGGCTATGTTGGTCGCGGGCAGCGCCGCGTTGGAGGTCCGGGGCCCCGCGGCGCCCTGCTTTATCGCACGCTGCGCGCGCGGCGGACACCTCGCGCCGCCCGCGCCCCGCGCCCGCCGCGGCTAGGGTCGCCACTGGGGACTTTCGCGATGTAAAGGTGTTATGTGAGTGGAGATGAAAATAGGAAATTAAAAGGCGGCTGACAAGGTCTGGTTTAGTGTCCTAAATCGTTTAGTTTACTACAAAATAGAGTCAGATTCGCTGCAAAGTAAAGTCCGATTTGCTACAAAGTAGAGTCTCATTTGCTACAAAGTAGAGTCCGATTTGCTACAAAGTAGAGTCCGATTACGTCCAGTCTTACGTCGTCAACTGTCCGATCACGACTAGTATTCTGAAGGTGTTTTTTTTATTACTTAGAGGGACTTACATATGCAACATCCGGATGATCACGAATGCGTTCCCGGCCTTTGACTTCTCAAAGGCTTTCGACCTTACGGTGTAAGCTTTTTTGGGGACCCATCGTCGTACCACGTCAGGGATAAATAGGTACTGCTGAAGGAAGATTTATATGTCTTTATTATTATTTTCATCCTCTCAGTACATGGTACTGGTTAACTAATACCAGTAAGGTTTAGTAACGTAGTAATCTTAAGAATAGCCGGTGTCCACTTGGGGGTGTGGGTTACTCGTATTTTGAAAGAAAATCCTTATTATCCTTATTATTATTATTCTATTCCATAGAGTGATTTTGTGGCCCAGGGTTGAAGAAGTGCTTCAGTCATATTTCTCCGGTGGTAGGACTCTGTTTGATAGGACTCCAGTTGGTGAGAGTCGCATAATCTCTTTGGATGCGATATCCAGATATGATGAGAGTCAACCGTAACTTTAGCCGTGCCCACCAGAAAATGGGCAATAGCTTTTTATGGTGGTAAGCCATACAAAGGGGAAAATAACTTACTACAGAAATGAAATGTTTTAACACTTTTATTATATAAAAAAATAAAACAATACGTCACATCAAGATTACACAACTAGACAAAAAATATAGTAGTCTACTGCGGAGAAAATACGGCGGGCAACGCATTGGTGACTCCCCTGGTGTTGCTGATGTCCATAGGCGGCGGTGACCACTTTCCATCAGGTGGCCCGCTTGCCTGTTTGTCTGCTAAGAAACATAAAAAAAAAAAAAATTAAATAATAAACAAATTGATTATCTGCAAAATCCACTGTCAGTCGGGTGCTGTAGGCTGGCCTCCTGACCGGGCCCGTTTGAATCTGCTATCGAGCTCGGCAGCCGCCAAGTGGGGACCACAAATTGGTGATGCAGCGCTGGATGGAGTTGGAGTTGGTGACCCAGACACGACAGGAAGAGAAAAAGCCCCATGGCGCAAGCCGAGGCGAGAGGACAATCGGTCAACCCGCTCGACCCGGTCAACCTGGTCACCCCGCGTATCGCCGTGGGAGGCGCTGAAACAACCAAAAGGTTTAAGCACACGTCCCGTGACAACAGATCAAGATATATCGCAGAGTAAACAATAATAGGTACCTTAAGTAGATGACATAGAGCATAGCCCCCCGAGTAGATTACGAAGATGCATTCAATTCTGGTGATAACTAGTGGACAGAGTAATCGGAGCAACACAATATTTACAAAAATAATTTTCCAAAGGAATTTTCATTCTTCAAATTCCTCATGCACTTACTTTTCTCGAAATTAATGTGTACAATGCGTCTAAGAATATTCTGTAAATTATTATGACAATATTCTGTAAATGAGTCGAAAAAAAGAAAAATTTAATTTTCATTGGCATCTGACAAATCCAGGAACACACCAAACTTCAAAAAATTCAAATCATAATCTGTTGTCTGTCATGCGGCAATAAGATATGAAGACGCGAGGAAAAAGATCCGCAAATAGAAGTATCTAAGGCGCTGACTCCACTGCGCGCGGTCTAGCGGTCAGAGTTCCGAGTTCAGCGTTTCGCATTCTCTGTGCGGTGTCTTAGAATTTTGCACACACAATAGCGGTCAGACCGCGGCGTTCAAATTAGACATGCGATCTGTCAGAGTTACATTTTTTGAAAGCTGGAGCTACGAAACAAACGTTGAGCGACGAGGACTATAAAAATCGTCAAAAAAGGCAAATGATATCGTTCTATAAACTTTTCAATGACGTCGGACATAGTGACCAGCTGCCAACTGTGAAAAATGGAACGATACACTTTGACCGTCTCGGTCTAACCGATTTTGTGTTTAAAATTCTAAGACACCGCATAGATTATAGATAACTCGGAACTCTAACCGCGGATTGCGCGTCGTGTGGCCGGCGCCTTAAAAACTAAAAACCCCAACTGTAGTGGACGCTTCACTCACGCGGAGGAGAGTCTAATTGTATAATGAACTGTAACAGGCTTTGAAGACAGTTTTAATTTTTATTCGCGACCAGGAGGTCTCAAGTCGGCTAATTTACTAATGGCTGTTTGTCCAAGGGCTGCGGTATTCACATTTATTTATTTATTTATTAGGTTCACCAACAGTTTATACACTACATGAAAATCTTATAGTATGTAAAGTAACACAGCATTTATCTAGTACACATACGATCAGATGACCGGCTTGTCCGTCATTATAACAACAAACTAATGAAGTGGGCTGCACAAGCGAGCAAGCGACCGCGACTCCGTCCACGGTGCCGCTGGCAGCCCTGTGCGGAGTCCCGCGGCCCTCGTAACTCGGTGGTCGCGGGCGCAGGCGCGACCGCGACTTTTATATTACAACAAATAACTAATTAAGTGGGCTGCACAAGCGAGCGAGCTAACGCGTCTGAAATGTAAAAGTATTTATTGAATTAGGATTACGTTAATTAATCTGTTTTCAAACGTCAAATATCTAATGGAAAGCAAAGGGAAAGTTGAGGCTCATCCAGGTAGATCTCCGTCCATAATGCCCGCTCACAGCCCTGCGCGGCGTCCCGCGGCCCTCGTAACTCGGCGCGTCGCGGGCGCAGGCGCGACCGCGACTTTTATTGTGATTTACTCGCGGCCCCGCCCGCTGCCGCGAGCTGCGAGCCGGAATCAGCCAAAAGGTTGCGGGGTCGCTAATTATTATTGTGCTCAACTTATACGATGATTCGCTAATTGTGATGGTTATTTGACTAATAGAGATGTCATCATCGAATGTAATCGGCCCACTGTTGAGTTGTCAAACAGAAAAGTAGGTGCTTTGGTTGAAGTATAAGCCCTTGTCCAAGGGCGGCAGTGTTCACATACCTTAAGATTATAACAAAATACTAATAAAATGGTCTGCACGAGCGAGTCACCGCCTGTCGTTACCATTTTCTAGCAGGCGCCTGCTCGTTATTCACTGAGGTGATTATAAAAAGCTTTGTCAAAAGCGTAAGGTGGTTGAATCTGTTCCTAATGAACAAATCGGTTGACTTTGACCACTTCCTAATTTGTCCATTCCCAAAGTTGTCCACTACCTCACTTGTGTCATGCATGTTTTGAAATGTCTAACTCTACAAATCTAGTATAGGTATCTACTTATTGCTATAAATGCAAAATATTTATTACACACGCACCCATCATATACCACACACGCTCATCATACCCATGTCAATACCCATATAATTTCAAGTTTGAATACTAATATCTAAACACCTCAACGTTTATTAGAACTTATTGCAGGAAACGTTATTACGTCAACAAATCACTGGAACTAATTTAACTCACAAATGTCCACAAGCCCGACTATTGGATAAATAATATTTTATTGATTAAAATTAATCGTTTTTTATGACACGCAAGTAGAAAGAAACTCATTAAATAGGTTTATATTGGGCTAATTCTCGTTATTAATGGGCGATTAATATTGAATTTCATATATAGTAATGTTTTAAAATACGATTATGCAAATATGATTAGTTCTCAATAAACTGTTTTGGAGACGCGATGGGCGCGCCACACGCGGGCTCCGATGCGGCTAATTACAATAAATACGGTAACACATTAGAATCGATCACATCGGAATGTTATTCGTGTTATTTATCGGGACTAATAAACGTGATGTACGGTTATCGGGGACTCTTTTTTTGTTATTTGTTGTGGCTGTGGCCCGTGGCCGGGTTGCGCTGGCGGGGATCACACGGTACGCTATTATTTATTGCGCTTACTGCTTGATACGGCCGCAGACTACGCTTTAACGTGGCAAGGGAGGTTTTTTAATGTACTAGAGCATTGGTTTTAGATGTAATTTACGAAATATTTCTATTTAAAGGTGTGTAGAAAAATTAGGCGTCGTCCTATTTCGCAACGGTCGTACGACCGTGGTCGTGCGACAGGCGGTTTTGAGGTCTCCTATTGGTCGAGCGATGTCCGTCCTACGACCATGGTCGCATGACTGTTACCAATTTGGACATCGCCATATGCTTCCTATAACAAATCGTTTTACGGAGATTCTATAAGCTAGAGCTGTGTTTGCCTCTAAGGGACATTAATCGCTTCGTACAACATCGGTAAGTAGAACGGGTTACTCTGCCGACACCATCTTTGGTCGTGTGCTCTACACGCTCTATTCGAGGGAATATCAGAAGCTAAACAGCAGCGCCTCCTGCCCCGCTTTTTTGCCATAGTTAGAGGTAGAGATGTCACAAATATTCGGTCACTTATTTTAATATTCGGTATTCAGCCAAATAAGCCACAATATTCGGCCGAATATCCCGGTAGCATGAGACAAAAAAAACACATTATTCAAAGCTGTATTTACTTTAACCACTAATCAGACATTCTAGCTTATTATCTATCAATTTCCGCAGTAGAGTGGAATAGCACCAAACCCTGGGTCAAGGTCACTAATGTTTGTGAGACTCACCACCAACTATCTCCGTAGCAGCGATTTATGTGGAGTATTTTCAACACTGCGATCTCCAATCCGTCTATCAGGCATGGAGATTGGCAAAACCCTCTACTAATATGGAGCAGGTTCAAGTTCAGCTGTCCAGGACTGTTACGGGCTATTGATAAAATTATGTGAATCTGTCTGTGGTAAGTTGTGGTGAATCTAAGCTATTTGTTGGTAGCTATTTGCCACGTCATCAATTTTTGAATTCTTTTGAAAATAGCATTACATAGTAGTACTACAATAGCTACAGGGAGATGACAGATGTTCGGTATTTTATAAAGTTTTATGTAGCAACCCTTCCCGTGAAATTAAGCCGTTAAGCCGAATATTCAAGCAGAATTTGAAAATTCTTTCACTAATAGGAAACTTCTTCTCATCCCGACAAAATTATAGGCTCCTGTGGAATAGACAACCATGTTTACAGATATTCAAACTGCGCTAGTGAAAACTACGGGGGACTGCTATTTTAAAATAATATTGGTTTGCTTCGGTATTCTGTTTATTAATGAATAGATTAGATATATAATTTATAATTTATCCAAAAAAAATCAATTTTATAATTATACATTTCACAACGTAAGCAACTTACAAGGATATCGTCAAAGGTGTAAATAATAAATAACAATGTCATGATATTAATTCAAAATCACTTAAACAAATATTATTGTACCTATGTCAATTGATTAATCATTATTATACTATACTTTAATATTGTCACTTTAACGATTAATAATTATTATTATATAATGTGTGAACACGAAAGGATAGTCGCGTCGGAGGCTGCTCGGTCGCGGCCGTCCCCGGGCGGTGCGCCGGCGCTGGTTCCGCCTCGCTCTCCATCGATACAGATTCCCCCTAAATCAATAGCGAATTGATTTCCCCTTGGTCAAAGAGCGTATGTATTATTGAAGAATACTGAAAATGTATTACAGGTGTTATATGCATTATTGTTTATGTTAATAGATTTCTTCTATTGACGTTATAGAAATAAGATCTTTTTTTTTTTAAACTTAATAGCACAATAATATAATTGGCGGCCTTAAAGCCATTAAGGCTTTATCTTCCAGTCAACCAGTAGACAATGCAGAAAGTGAGTAAGTAGGTGCTTTATGAAGCGTGATGATAGATTGTAACTTACCTAAATACAATACTAACTACATCAATATAGAATAAACATCATCATTCATAATCATAATCATTTCTATACTTTCTTTAGATAAGTGGTTGCGTAGGTAGGATACAAAAATAAAGAGAGAATCACTTACTTAGGATTGTGACCGGCACAAAATTGAGGAGAATTTATTACATATCCGACATACAACGGCAACATAATATGTATATATAGTCCACTGACGCTTTCGCGTGCAGAAGCGAAACTGAAAATCAAACTATAGTGACATTCTATACTTACATCCCTATCAGCAGTTTCGCGTAGGCGAACGCGTAAGTGTCTTCAGCCTAGGGTTTCAGTGTACCCACAGACTTGCTCGCGCAGTATACTGCTAAGGAGGTACCTAACTTCCCGACCTTCGAGAGCGAAGGCAATCACGACCCTCAGTCTTGAGAATTCGACGTGGAAGAAGAAGAATACCGATATCAAAATTGAATAAGAAATCACGAGTACCGTCAA
Organism: Blastobasis lacticolella; assembly: GCA_905147135.1. Lineage (NCBI taxonomy): Eukaryota > Metazoa > Arthropoda > Insecta > Lepidoptera > Blastobasidae > Blastobasis > Blastobasis lacticolella. Next base: position 9,590,324 of record LR990044.1, read on the forward strand.
ATAAACCATCCCCTTCCCTTTCAGCATTGGCACGTCATAAAGCACGCAGCGCTGAGGCTCGTTCCGCTGAGTTATGGCGCTCATACACGTCAACAATACAGTTTATTAACAGTTAGTTATACCGTGATGATATCGCGCCTACAATTAAATATTAATATGTGTTCGAAAGGTCCCAGGCTCGTGGTCTGTAGGCGGGCCGTAGGAGATTTATCGAGTGGTTTAATAGCCCTTTAGCGGGTCTTTAGTAACAATATGTAGCTAAAGGTGAGAAATGTTATTTAATGTTAATACCTGTGTTCATGTTTGTCGGTTAAAGTTCAAGTGTTTAAGGGATTGTGGATGGTAAATCAACTCATTGATAATTTGTATGTAAATGTTGTTGAAGGGATAATTTTGTTTTACGATTGTGTAATCTGTAATCATCGTAATCACGTGTTGTGTTATTTAAATAGCTTTTGTCACGGTGACTCGCCTTTGAATAGAGACTTGGTAATGTCAAGATGGCTTCGGTTTCTGGTCCGTGGTTTACCGCGACTTTTCTTGCACAGTTACATACGTGCCCAAAAGCTGTAGGTAGTGCTTGTCTAGTCTAAAATGACGCGCCCCACTACTTAGTTGATTTCGAAGTGTGAGTGCAAATATTGATAACGACATGCGACACTTCATCTGTGTGGGAGCCAATGAACGACGCGTGCTCCTACGTTTGAATCTCACCGGCAACTGAATGACCAATTACAACGGCATTTGTATATGTATTGCGTCCATGTTTTAAACTTGCTTGTGTGCGTTAATGCCATAGTGGGGCGCGTCATTTTAGATTAGACGAGCTCTACCTAAGTATTTCGAAGGTACGCTAGGCCAGAATTGAAAAATTTTGGTGTACAGTCCAAAAATCACGCCAGTACCTGCCACTATCTGAGGAACTGAACCTGGTACACAGCTATTTCAACTGAAATAAGGACTTACTCAGCTAAATCCTATTACAAGCAATGCGAGACTAAACCAAGTAACAAACACTTGTTGTCAATACGAAAAACCATCAACATCCATTGCAGTGCGTCAACAAGCTGGAGTTCTTATGATTATAGGTACCTCCAACGCTACACCAAAGGGTGCAAGAATAAAAAAATCTGCTTTCTCTCGACACGTCAACCTTCACTTGCCATAAGAACCTTCAGCAGTTGGATATGTAAAACTCGACGGCGGGCGGGCGGCGGGCAGCGGCCCGCTCTCGGCTCGCGGGCGAATTGATCGCCTCCCCCGTACGTAAACATGTCCGGCGGCGCGCGCGCACCGCTCTCGTAAAGTGTAAAGGGATATTTTAACGGCGTCGATATTTAATATTTATTGCGACACAGACACCCAATATGAGCCGGTGATTTGTGTAAATCGTGTCGCGTGGATCGATGCGAGCCCATTGATACCGATCGGAATGGAGCCCGCATTCGTTTGGACGCCCGTTTATGATACTTACGGTATCGGTTGAGCATTTAAATGAATACGGATTTGAATAAATACGCTAATATGTAATAACTTACAAGTGTTTTTTATTATAAGCGCACTTAATGCTTATCGTTCTCGTTGGTTCACAAATCAAATGTTGTAACGAAATGCGTAAGCGACGTTTTACATAATTATGACTTGAAATTATGAATGCGCAAAAGAAATAATTTAAATATGCGTTTAAAGTATTTTAAAATTGGGGTTACCTGGCGAGGTGCGTTTATTATTTAAACCGCTGTTTAAATAATAATATAAACGGAACACAGGTGTTCCTAAATTTATCTAATTACCCATTTATTGAACTAATTAACAAATCTACAATACACAAAATAAGAAACAACGCACTTCGATTGCACTACACTCTTGCTACATTACAGAACAAGATCAATTTTAAATATAGAACCGAATAAACGTTTTTGATTCGGCCGGGGCATCGCTCTGGAGAGGATGTTTTTCTGTTTGTTGATACACTTCCGAATGGCCTGATTACAGCGCGTAGCGCGGTAGAGGCCACCGTTTACAATCATTTTTATTGTCATCCAAACAGTAGCAGACTTAATAAATCTCTTGGGCGTTCTCGAAAGCTCTTGGGATTAGAATAGCCGAATAAGGAAGTCCAGCGCAGTTGGGTGTTCAGTTTCACGACCCGTGTAAATTATAATGATTTAGAGCGGCGACTGTATTGTTCGATTCAAATGCTTAATGCAATTCAAAGTTTAGATTGCGGTCAGCATACAATCACAATTACAAAATGTCTTTAGCTACTAAATAGGTAACTATTGGGACATTCAGTTACCAATGTGGCTGTCCCATTGTGACGTAGTGTGGTACTGTACTCATATCTATAAATATTGCTATTAGGAAAGTGCGTGTAACCTCTAAGATGATACCTCTTATATACCTAGGATATACCACGCTGAAGATAACCATCACCATCACAGACCACTGCAGGATTCAGGGCATTTTCCACGAACGTGGAGGTTATTGCCATAATCTCCACGGATGGCAGGCAAGTTAGAGATTGAGGCGTCATAAAAGTAACAATTGAAAAATCTGCTGCCCTTTTTCCAGCCTATGGAGACTCTAAGATGTTTTGTTTCGAAATTATTAGTCGCCTTGTTAGACACCCACGAGTGTAAAGGGTTAGTTCAATTCTACTCTGCCGGACACCATACGACCTGAACATGATAAGAGAACCTACCTAACACAACCTACCGAAAACCTTTGCAATACTTACTATCCAACAGCCAACAAACTGCAATATCAACAATCAACACGGGAACTTCAACAGCTTGACCCATGAAGGTGCAATCAAGGGCAGCTTGTCACATAGTGAATCAGGAAATACTCGTATTAGTTATGAAATACTTATATGTTGATATGTTTAGCACAAGACCGCCGTAAACTGCACGTGTGCGGCCCTGACGCATTCTGATTTATGGAGTGGGGTGATCACTCGCTATGCCATAGCTTATATTGTATGAGGTAGTATTTGGCCTTGTTGCTTGCTAACCACAGACAACAGGATGCCAAGAACAAACTGCGGGCGTTGGACAAAATTTTAGAGGCAGACCATCTATGACCACCGTATAGCAAAGCGGAAGTGCAAAAGTGGGCAGCATATATTTTTGTTGCTACTTACGTATTTACAATATTTGGTCTTGTGGCAACCGACAGAGGAGAATATATATAGCATAAACCAGCATATCCAGTCTACGAGGTTGGGGCGGAGGAGGGAGGTACCATTCTACTCTGCCGAACACCACACAGCTACATCATTTAACTATTTACTGCTCAGTATTTTCAACCCTTAAATCCAGCAGCGGACATGAGTTGTCACGATGTGTGATTTTAAAACTTACTGCTATTTACCCTATCTAGTTGCCACACCTATAGAGATCTACAGCCCTGCAGATGACCCAGCGTCATGCAGTTTAGGCAAACTGCATGATGCTGAGTCATCTCCATGTAGAGACATTTTACTAGTTTCATAAAGTTTTTTGGACATAAATATTTTTCTATTAATCCCAGCTAACACCTAACCCTGTTCTACGAACTTCCCACTTTTCAAGTATCTACACCGATATTATATCGATAGCAAACAAAGCTTATTTTTAAAACGTTAATACTGGCCAGTTAAATGAGATAATCGATTCGAGGATCGAGTAAACATCGATGCGCGCTCTCGATCGGGACGATCGGATCTATACATATCTGGCTGCGCAGACGCACTCCAGGTGTGCGCTGACAAGCAAAATAAACTCGACTGTAATCGATTTTACAGTTTCAAAGCTGTTGTTCTTAAAGCGATTGTGATTTTAGATACATACGTGAGTGTAAAGCTGCGTATACGTCTATTAGACGGTGCAGAGTCCAAAGTTCGAAATGTAAATTGTTTCAAAAACAGAAACATTTAAATATTATTTTACTTTTGGTTTTACTTATATATTGTATCCAGTTTTAAGTTCATATGTTTATTTTATGGTTTTGTATATGTATTTAGTATGTGCTTCCGGACTATAGTTGCATAAATGTATATCGCTCCTCCTTTTTACTCAAGTACTTTTGTATTTTTTTGTCTTTCTTTTCCTGCACCGCCTACCTTTCTCAGGCTTAGATTATCCCGGTTGACTGGTAGATAAGGCTATTTTAGCTTTAAGTCCGCCGCTGTACATTTGTGCATAAAGCTTTAATAAATAAATAAACATAAAGCCAGTATCTGACTAACTCGCAACTGAGTTTTCCTATCAGCAGTTCGAGGACGAGTTCCAGGAGACATACCTTGTAGCAAAAATAAATAGGTAGATGAGCACAATAATTGATTGGGATCGTTTAAGAGGTATATTAGAGGTCTCTTCAGAGGCGGGCAGCGCTTTGGTAGCGCCCCGGTGTTGCTGATGTCCATAGGCGGCGGCGACCACTTTCCATCAGGTTGCCTACTGCCTGTTTGTCTTCCGTATACCAGTTATGGTACTTGTTAAAGTAGGGTATATACCCTACTTAATGTATATAATGTATATACATTAACAAAAAATCCCAACCACTGTTAAAAATAATATAATAATGATATATATTTTTAAACGCCTTTTTATGAGCTTTATTTTGACACCCAACTCGATCGGTTTTAGAGGTAAAAGATTATCAAAACTCACAATATAGCACCTCAATTCCGCAATTTTGAATTTTGTAAACTTTAATGTACCTAGTGTCACCCGTGCGGCCAAGACAAATCTAACAACACCACAAATTTTATAATCCATTTTTTTTAGGTTAGGGCTGTAGTCCATGCCATTAAAACAGTCATACATACACACATACCTACATACGCTCCAAAAACATTACCTTCCTTGTATCACAGTCGGGTATAAAATATATCAAATCAAGTTTTGCATATTAACACTATACCAAATATACCAATCCTGTTGTTTAGATCAATAAATAAGGTCATTTTTTCTTCGAAATATTTTTATATCTTAGTTCTGTAACTACAATAGTCAGTCGAAAAGCTGCCTTAAGAAAGGTTTGGTACATTTCAAACAAGTCATCCATCTTTATTAATGACATATCTAGGTCTCCTTTAAGAGCACATGTGCCTAGAGTTAAACTGTTCAGTATTGGTTATTATTTATTAATAACAGTAATTTAATTATATTTAAATTAGATACGTTTTAGTTTTAATAAAAAAATATGCCAATAATTTAACTGTAATTTAGGACTTATTAGCTCATAATTTATTACGCCTTCCAAAATTGGTCTAGGTACAATACAATTATATCTCTTAAAATAAAATAAAGTTTCAAAAAGAGAAAAAAAATTCGAATGACTACGTTTGTGGTTAAGATTTAAGGCGTAAGATTTTTTAATTTTTTTTATTAAATTTTAGATTTTGAGGTATTAAGTTTTAGGTACCTACTAGCTGTCCCACGCTTTTCTCCCGCGCGCAGTTAGGATCTCTGGAAATATTAGCCTATCCCGCGGGATCATATTATTTAACCGGGATAAAAAGAACTCTAAGACGCTCGGGAATAATGTAGCTTCCTATTAGTGGAAGAATTTTCAAAATTGGTTCAGTAGTTTCAGAGTAAGTACTCCTAACATTTTGTACTCACAAACTTCAAAATACAAACTTGTCTTCTTTAAATAAAAAAAATCTTGGCGTTAATATCCCAGTTTTGCTCTCGCAGACGAGTGCCCGGGGTCCGCCTTGACCATGGTCCAGGATTTGGCAGATCAGGTAATTACAGTGGAGCGACTGCCATTTGAGCTGCATCCCCGATAGGTATAATTTGTGGACTTGTAGGTACTCGTTAAAATTATAAATTTTTCAGGTTAAACATACGAGTGCTACTTATAGTATTTTAATTTTAAAGGTATCCATATTTAAGTTATCCATAGGCTTTAGTATCTATTCTTATGACAGTGAGTACCTACCTACATACATAGGTAGCTGTGTGTATAGTGAGCGATTATCTTCCTACCTAATGTTTACGTAGGTATCTTATTGTTGAAATACCATCTAGATGCGATTTCTAATGTAACTCGGGATATATCGATCAATTTACGAAAGTGGGTGTGAAATTGGTTGCAAACACAGGTTGAACCCATATTTTGTCGTATTACACAGAATGACTTTCATCTAAAACTATAGGAGCATGAAATTGTAAAGTTGTGCCATTGTAAACTCGCAAACAAGATCATTTCATGGTTTGGTATTATGGGCAATCATTGTGTATTCTAGCGAGGATGACACACGGCCAGTGACAGAGTTGTAGGTTTAGGTATCTGCGGAATATGCTTTGCACTTATTCGAAATAGTAGTCACGGGAATGACAGGTCCAATTGGGAAATACATATAGGTAAGTATCAACTATTGAGAGGTACGGGGTTCGAATGCCACTGCCGCCATGTACCAATGACTATTCGATGCTCTTACGGTAAAGGAAAACATCGTGATGGAACGTGAAGGTCATGGAGGTCAGGGGCCCTAATTTTGAATCGCTTCGATTGAAACGGTTTTCAATATTGATTTTCGGCATGAAAATTTCGATATTTTGATGCATGATGCTGATTTTGCGTATAGCCAATTTAATTTAAAAAATTGAAAACCGTACCTATAAATGGAGGCTAGCAATTCAAAAACAGAGCCCCGGATGGCAGTCGCTCCACTGTAATTACCTGATCGGCCAAATCCCATGGTCAAGGCAGACCCCGGGCCCTCGAGCGCGAGAGCGCAACCGAGACATTAATGCCGAGATTATGTATTTTTATCTACCTATAGGTAGATTGACATCCCGTTCGAATTGGAGCCGCCTGACTAGGAAAGTACTTACATACATCCACCTTACAGAATACCGCGGCCAAACAATACAATTTTAAATATTAGTATAGTGTTCCTGTCGGTGAGTAGGTACAGTCTCCAGTGTTCTATGAAATGGGGATTTGGGGAACGTGGCTTTGGTAGTGGAGGCTATTTTGCTGCCAGAGCAACGTGAGCCAGGGTTTTTAAGGCCTTGCCACATACAAAGCTCGGCGCGAGCGCGGCGTGAGCGCGGCGCGATAGTTGCTAGGCAACCATCGCGCGGCGCGATGGTTGCCTAGCAAATAACGCGCCGCGCTCGCGCCGAGCTTTGTATGTGGCAAGGCCTTTAAGGTGGGCGATACATTGGCGATAATCCTGGTCTATAGGCAACTGTGACCATTTTCCGTCAGGTGTTTCTGTACCGTATGATATAAAACAATGAGCAACATTGTAGAGAAATTTATTCTACTTATCTAAAGGTAGGTAGGTATATATTTTCTATGTTAGACAGGTATCTACTAAAACAAGCTCATAGCACATCTGATGGGCTGATGGAAAGTGGTAGATAACTGTCGCCCATAACATGTACGGGTGTAGGTATATATTTATTTATATGGATGGATATCTTTAAGTTTCTAGTTTTCATTAACTTATTTAATGGCGGATCTGATCTCTTTAATAATCGTAACTTTATAAGATCTTGATCTTGGTACTCCAAAACAAAGATTGTGATATTAGCCCCCCTCAAAATATTAATATAAATGTATATTCAGGTATTCCATTTTTATCGTAATACGATAGGCATACTATGCCTTTAGTAGATTACGCCAGGGTAGGTATTATTGTATGTATCCTGGCGCTACATGAGCTAGAGTCGGTGCTGTGTAAATGGTGTTAGGTTAGGTTAGGTTAGGTTCAAACTCACTCTTCCTGGCTCGCCCCGAGCCTCACCTTGCGCTTCTTTTCCCTACACCTGATCAATAAATAGTGATCTCGTTACATCCTTATGTTACAAAAAGTCGGTAAATCATCGTATTAAGTCCCCTACAGCTCCGCACTGGCTCCCCGACGAATGACGCAAGCTCCGCGGTAATAAAATTAAATTCATCTTGCGGAGCCCATATAAAACACATTAAGGAGGCTGTTTATTGTAAACAACTGCAGTATTGTTTAGAGCATCAGTCAATGCTCACTCCATAAGGGCTCGACGGCGCGCCGCCCACCGCGCGTCGTCCAATCCGCGCGCTGTATTTACCAAGCCACGCCCACAAGATGCGCGGGAGTTGGTTGCGGCGCGTTGCGCTGTCAGTGTTTCAGTCTCGTCCGTCGCGGGTACACTGCTGGATTGGGCTGTGGGATGACGTCGCTGAGTGACGTTTCCAAGTTGAAGTTCAGTGTGGAGAGTATACTGAGTAATGAGCGGAGTATACTGAGTCATGAGAGGAGTATACTGAGTCATGAGAGGAAGAGTCCGTCGGTGCAGCAGCCGCGCGCGGAGCCCCCGTGTGCGGGCTGCGTGGCCGCGCTGTACCGCTGCTGCAGGGATGAACCGCCCCTGTTGCAGCTGCAACTGCCCCTGCCGTACGCGCATTTGCACCCTGCGTTGAGACCTACCACTGGTGAGCGGATTTGTTTTTGCGTTGTTTGTGGATTTTTGAAATACCTATTTGTGTTAATAAAAAGGAGTAAGGTACCTCTGGAATCACAGTGTATGCGAGATTATTGTGTTAAATTCGGAGCTGATGCTAAATAATAAGTAAAATAGTTAATTGATATTAATTGTTTACAGACAATATTATGCATACTTAGATGAAATATTAAACGCGCGCGTTGATGTCTTATATATGAGCGCTTACTGTTGCCGATACAAAAGACATTAACGCCACATTTAAATTTTTATATCATTTTCCATGTAGGTAAGATTGAGGTCAAGATAATTAAAATTTTATCAATCCTGTCATATTAGAAATAGACATAGACATAGCCTTCAGTTGCTTACCTATGATATTTTTACTCCCGCCACATACATTATTTTGTTTATTGTAGTTATCACTGCGATTAGGAATAAATGCCAATAGAACAGAAAAATGCATATTGCGGGAGGCAATTTCCAGTCTTCCGCGAAGCTCATTGACATGCTCTATCGTGCCCTTACCACGCATCAGTGGTACCCTGGCTCCAACCCACCTTAGGGCAATTGGCGCAAAAGCATCAGTGGCAGAAGACCTCAAGCGACGAAAATATTTATATAAATTTTTAATTATTTAAAAACTTTATTGCACAAATTACAGCAATCGGCGGACTTAAAGCCATTGAGGCTTTGTCTAACAGTCAACCAGCAGACCATGCAGAGAGTGATTAAGTAGGTGCTACTTAACAGGAAAACATTGATAAGTATAAGTGAAAGAAATAATTTTGAGATACGCATTTATTTCACATATTATACACATTCTAGAATCGATAATCAACGAGTTTTGAGATTAAATTAAATAAATACTATAAATACAATTACTATTTAAAAAATACAATAAACATATACCTAATATATATACATTCACTATATACAAAATGTGATAATGGCTACGCCAAACTCATCACTCATTACCTATGACCTCTTACTGAAAATATAGATTCCTTGGCCAGGGATACTAGTTTGCAAGGACGATGGGTTCTTGGGAACCAAGTTCTCGTAAGATCTTCTTGGACATACGTCTACGTAGATACTCGCTTGGTTGTCTCAACCAACCGAGGATGGTAGCCTACGAGCTGGCTTGGCGCATATCTTGGACTACGGAAAAGTCTGGCTACTTCGATATACGTAGTGGTAAGGGCGCCGTCTTACTGGGCACACTCTAACATTTTACTATGTTTGATCATATTTTATTTTCGCATGATTTAGTTACATTACTTAAAAAGTTATTCCCTATTCATTGATTATATGTAATCGTAAGATTGTGAACAATTTTAGTATATCAACAGAATTTCACCAAGCATTTACAATTTAACGCGTTATTTTTTGAAGAAACACCTATACATTATGTTTCATTTCGGTTATGTGCTTATTATACCCGGCTAAATTCAGTCTTATAAACTTAAAGTCGTAAAAAATTCGACTAAATTCAGAAGCAAAATGTGTGAGAGCAAAGAGTCCATTTTTGTATAACTTATATATGTTTCGCGTCGTTCCGCGTTTCAAAAGGCGTTATACAAAAATGGTCCTTATTTTATAAGCTTGCACTTCTTTTCGCGCTAACACTTTCTGTTCTGCATTTAGCCAAATGTATTAAGCGCATTAGGTTAGGTTGTGGTGTCATGTGATCTTGGCCCAGTAACGAATTATGTTAGAATGTAACAGTTAATAGGTTTTGGAACTGACTGCGTTAGATTATAAACTAACCGGTAGACTAACCGATTTGCCAGTTCTTATAAAATGTATACTGTGATATCATAAGTATCTATAAATTGTTGTTTTTGAAGAAAATTCGTTAGACCTATGTTGCGCAGGAGATTACAGCGCCAGCGCAATTACAGGAATTAGGGCATTTCATCTTCTAACAGTGACAACCATAGAATGAGACAAACAGAAAAGAGGTGACACCACTCCAGCGGTCCTGTATTTTTGTTGCCTGCAACCTAAATGCATGAATCGTAAAAGTTATGGATGAACGACAGTGACCACTTACGATCAGGTGGGCTGTCTACTAGGGGTGGTACGTACAAAAAAAAAGGTAGGCAGGGGTGAAGTAGATGTAGAGTAGGGCAGGAGTAGGTGTAGAGTAGGGTGTGGTAGGAGTAGGTGTAGAGTAGGGTAGGGTAGGAGTAGGTGTAGAGTAGGGTAGGGTAGAGGTAGGACAAGAAGCGAATAAAGTCGCGCCGGGCCAATTATGTAGTATGTAATAATTTCATATGAACAATGGTATATTCGAATCCTAAAATATTTTTTTTAGTTATAATAATAATAATAATAAAGACCGAGAGCTTCATGGTGGAGACCGAGGGCTTCATGGTGGCTATTCAGGATCAAGTAATTAAAACCCGTAATTAGCAAAAATACATAATGAAAACCAGACCAACCGACATTTGTAGGAAATGCAATAAAGCACCTGAGACAATCCAACATATTATTGGAGCTTGCAGCGCAATAGTTCAAACAGACTACAAGCACAGGCACGACCAAGTTGCGAACATAATCCATCAAAAACTCGCCCTTCAATATAGTTTAATTTCACAGCTAGTGTTCTAGAAAACCAAACGCATAAAATGTATTAAGACAGAGCCATCTTAACAGATAAGACAACACATTTCAATCGACCTGATATCACTGTAGTAGATAAAATAAACAAAACAGCCTTCCTGATTGTCATTGCAATTCCGAACACCCATAACTTACAAAGTACAATCGCTGCGAAACTCTCCAAATATACAGACTTAAAAGACGAGATAAGTGTCATCCCGAAACAATTACATACCTCTATAAAAACATTATCCCTGTCCTCATCCTCGTACGTTCTAATGCAAAAAGCGGTTATATTAAACACTTGCAGAATAGTCCGGAAGTTTTTACAGGCTACAGTAGATTAACATGAAACACACTTGGCTTAGGCCCGTGTGTTTCATCAAAATACCAGTATTTCTTTAATACTGAGAAATGTAAAGATAACATAACAATAATAATAATAATAAAAGTTTTATTGCAGGCATTAAAAAACCCATAAATTAATACCGTTATGGCCCTGAATATAATACTTACGGTTATGATCAAAGAAGTACCTTTGTTTAATTTATTTCAAATACCAACATCCCCGTATTGACAAAAACTAAATTAGGCTTGTTATAGGTAATTATTATTTTAAAAGTGGATTGTCTTTCTATATACATTTTTTTTCTATGGTTGTCTTACTTATAAAAAAACGTAGTTCAGAAACTAAAAGCCCCGACTGCTAATAAAAAACCGAAAAGTTTAACAAGCCGAAACTTTCAAATTGACAGGGTTTGGCACGCATGCCTTCTGAGCTTCTCTCCTATGGTATTAGCGTTGGTTTTCGCACCTGGATATCCATTTTTCTGGCTGGATGGTCAATCCGCGTAGTTATCGAAGGCTACTCATCCGATCTTCAAACTATCGACGCGGAAGTTTCACAGGGGTCGGTAATTCTGTTCGCGGCACTTTTTTGCTCCATTTTGCTGCTCCTGCCTGGTCTTTGGGTATGAAGAAGACAGCACAATAACGAAATCTATCAGATGTAAAAGCCAGCTGGTATTGGTCATTTGAACGAAGCCCTTAAGGTCGTCTCCGATTGGGCCAAAGGCAATTTGGTGTCGTTCAACACTGCCAAAACACATAGGTGTGTGATCTCAGGCAAACGGAGCCCATTCTATCGGCTCCAACTTTACGGGATACGCCTGTCCTGTTGGCCGATAACCTCCAGCTTCTCGGTGTTCAGCTAACGTTCAATCTTAACTTAGGCCGGTACTGTACATCGAATCTAAAGCAAAAACTGCAACAGAAAACTTAGCTTCCTTTCAAAGGTTAGATTATGCGGTACTTCACTTATAAACAGCTGCTTTCGTTATATTAAGCAAAAGTTCGGTTCTATTTGGAGTATAGCTACTACCTTTTGGATAGATCAGCTTAATACCAACTGGCTGCTTTGGATTCGGTGGAGAAGCGTGCTAAAAGAATTATTCGTCATCCAGAGCGGATAGACGCTAAACTTCAGAGCCTCAGTTGCGCGTGTGTCGGTATTCTACAGGCTGCATTTCGGGTAATGTACGAGGAAATTGTTCGATATAATTCTACTGGCCCCTTTCCGCCTTCGGGGCACAAGGGCGGGCAAGCGTTTTATCTTTATGTAGTAGATATGCCAGACCTTTCTAATGCGTACTGCTAAACTCACTTTACCTTTGACATGGGCCTAAAATGGAAATACTACGTCGACGCCTTATGTTCAAGTCTAAATTCTGCCTATTATGCTATTTTACGCCTCTAGCGTTCACTTTCCAAACAGAATTTGCTGTCAACTTATTACTATTATGTCGATTTTCACCTAACCTAGGGGAATAAAGACCTCTGGGAAATGGCAGCTGACAGAGACCGGCCCTTCATTATTATGAAGGGAAAGGAAGGTGGTTCGTATGATGTGCCGTAGCCACCTGAAGAGTCCGCGCGAGAGTTGTAAATAATATAAAATTTATAGGCGTAGGGGTAGGGTAGGATAGGATAGGGCACCATGCGAACGAAGCCGCGCCGGGCCCGCTGGTCTATACATATAATAAATCAGTAAAAAAAGTGTGTCCTTTACATTGAGTAGAGCTCGTCTAGTCTAAGATGACGCGCCCCACTACTTAGTTAGTTGATTTCGATGTGTGAGTGCAAATATTAATAACGACACTTCATCTGTGTGGGAGCCAATGAACGACGCGTGCTCCGACGTTTGAATCTTACCGGCAACTGAATGACCAATTACAACGGCATTTGTATATGTATTGCGTCCATATTTTAAACTTGCTTGTGTGCGTTAATGCGATAGTGGGGCGCGTCATTTTAAATTAGACGAGCTCTACCTACATTTACAAAAAAATAATTTAGAACGGTGAAGGAATAGTAATAGAATAATATTTTTTTTGTAATAAATTTGTCTGTCTGTTTGTACACGCTAATCTCCGGAACTACTGAACGGATTGAATGAAACTTATTAGTAGCTATTCGGCCTATGCAACATATAGGGTATAATTGATTTTGGGAACTGGAATACCTGATATAGAACCATAATAGTCTAGCTAAACTATAAGAAATATGGAAATGGCGCCAAATGGATTTTGATGAGGCTTTCACAGTTTGGTTGTTTGGGGTCCAACTAAAGATATGTAATTGGGGTAGATCTAGAGGTACAGATGGACCTCTCCGTAGTACTAGCTTTCATACATTAGAGAAGTCATTTAAAATGGTCCCCCGGGAAAAAGATAAACCGCCCTAACAACGATTTGCACGCAAACGAAGTCGCGGGCAAAAGCTACTACACCAGAAAATAAATTACTGACACTCGTGTATATCACAGAATTTTTGAAAACATTGTGAAAACGGTTACTTTACAATCTAACGCAGATAATCATTTTCAAAATCAGTAACTGTCTAACTTTTTTTTTTTTTTTTTTTTTTAACGCGGGTAATGCATTACGCACGATACCTTCCGTAGGGGGGGACGGAAGGCCTGTGTGGGACTCCCGACAGTATCCGGTGTACCCACTAAACCCCGCGGCGCTCCTGCTTCGCGTCAAGGAGGTGTCATGAGAGTAGCCGAAGCCTTGTCATCCACGACACCTCCAGCGACCGCCCGCCTTACACGGCGGGCCCGCCATGCCCCCCTTGCGAGGGGCGGCTGGGAATAGTCGGATGCGCCGAACTATTCCCACTCGACGGAGGTAGAGGCCTGTGCAATGCAGGCGGAGGTGCCCCCGCACCTCCTGCCCGCTGGCCGCCACCGGGAGCGAGAAGGGAGCGGTCGTAGAGCCGCCTTCTCACTCCTCTTCTGCGTCTGCGGAGCGGTGGCGCGAGAGGGTCATCTTCCCTCTCTCGCTCCGCTGCCTCCTTCTGCGAGATTATGTCCTCACAGAAGGCGGCCATAGCTCCCCAGGCCCTTTCACTTCCAAGCATGGCATTGATCACACCTGGAAGCGCAAGGCCTGGACCCACCACCGCATTCAGGACACGGCGCTGCTCCTCCCAGCCTATGCAGGCGTCGAGGGTGTGTTGCGCTGTGTCCTCCACCGCGCCACATTTGTGGCACAATGGGGTTACCTCTCTACCGATTCGGTGCAGGAACGATCCGAAACAGCCGTGTCCGGATAATATCTGCACCAAACGGTAGGAAAGGGAACCGTGCGGACGCTCGACCCAGTCCTCAATGACGGGACCGATAGCGTCGAGCGTTTGGCGCCCAAACTGCTCGTGGGCCATGTCCTCCTTCCAAAGGCGGAACATGGTCTCGCGAGCTTCAAGCCGTACGGCGTCACGCTCCTCCGGTGCCGGGCGTTCACCTTGCGCCCTCTGCGAGGCCGTCCATTCGTAGACGACCTTTGTGACCCTGGCCTCCAGCTCCCACGGAGGAGTGCCTGCAATGGCGCACGCTGCGGCATGCCCCACCGTGCGGTAAGCCCTCGCCACACGCTGTGCAATGGCCCGTTGGGGCCTGCGGAGAAGGGCCGCATTCTCCCTCTTATTCAGGGAGTCTGACCAGATAGGAGCTCCATATAACGCCATACTTTTTAATATGCCAGCATATAAATGCCGACACTTTGAGCTTGGTCCCCCCAAGTTAGGGAGGAGCCAGCTGAATGCATCTGCCGCCTTTAATAGCCGCGGCGACAGCGCGCTAAAATGCTGACCAAACTGCCAACGACCATCCAATATAAGGCCCAAATGCTTCATTTGAGCCTTAACTTCAACCCTGACACCCCCGACCATGATGTGGGCGTCACGTGGTGCATGTTTCCGTGGACCAGGGAAGAAGAGGGCCTCGGTTTTTTCCAACGCGACCTTTAGACCGAGTAATTGGATCCTTCGCGCGACTAGAGTCCCACCCGCAGAGGCCAGCTGTGCCGCCTCTCGGTAGGTTTTACCCCGGGCCGTGACAAGGGTGTCATCCGCATAACAGAAGACATCCATGCCCGGTAAGAGATTTCCCCGGAGCAACCAGTCATATCCGATGTTCCACAGGAGGGGCCCGAGAACCGATCCTTGTGGAACACCGGTTTCAACGACGTGACGCCGTAGCTGGCCGTTCTGGTCCACAAAAAGGACTTCCCTATTACTGAGGTAGTCGCGCAACAGAGCCTGCAAATACGAAGGTACTCCGTGGAACTTTAGGGCCTCCAGGATAGTCGCGTGGGGGATCGAGTTAAATGCGTTGGCTATATCAAAAGATACAGCCAACACACCCTCCCCCCTGGCCGCCGCGTCACGTGTCAGACTTTTGAGCCTGGTAAGGGCGTCGATCGTAGATCGACCCTCCCGAAATCCAAACTGGGCATCAGACAAATCCGGGCCGGTCGTCGATAAGTGTTCCTTAAGGCGGGATACAACGATGCGCTCAAAGATTTTACCACCTTCATCCAGTAGCACTACAGGGCGGTATCCTGATGGAGAGTTCGCCGGCCGCCCCTCCTTCCGAAGCAGGCACAATTTCCCCTCTTTCCACGGTTTCGGGAACCTTCCCGTCGCAAAACATTCATCGAAGAGGTCCCGAAATCTTGACTCCATATGTTTGGTAGCGATCGCCATCACACGCGCCGGAATGCCATCCGGCCCTGGCGCCGTCTTTTTGGCACGAAGGCAAATTGTCGCCGCGCCAAACTCCTCTGCGGATACAGGATACACGTCACTCAGTGTGGGGACACTCTCCTCAGTAGGGGTCATCCGCGGTGGAGTGAATTCAGTTCGGTCCGGGAACAGACCCCGGACCACTTCATTTAGTAGATCTGGCTGAAGGGTCTCAGTTAGTGGAGGACCAAATGGGCGTAACTTATTTCGTATTGCCTTGTACGGTCTCCCCCACGGATCGCTGTCCAGACCCTGCAACATCTCCTGTCTCGAGCGATCCTTCGCCTCCGTGATTGCCACCCTGAGCACCCGCTTTGCCTCCTGGTAAGAGGCGTATAATAGATCTTCGTTTTGTTGGTCTCGCCGGCGGCGACGGCGGCTTCTTGTATACGCCCTCCTGGATGACACACAAATTGTGCGGAGCTCCGCAATTTCTGCCGACCACCAATACACGGCCCGTCGCGGAGGCGGCCGTCGGGACCGAGGCATGCTGGCATTGCATATCTCGGTTAGGGAATCCTGCAGCTGCAGAGCAGCTTCGTCTACATCAGGACTAGCAGGCGCACCAAACCAGTCCTGGACAAACGCCGCTTCGTGGGCCATCTCCCGATCTAAATGGGTTAAAGCCCACCGGGGGAATGGTGAGTGACTCGAGCTGTACCCACCCTGGGGGCGGGTGGAGACCTCAATCCGAATGTACCGATGGTCGGAAAGAGTTTCCACCAAATCGACTTCCCACTTTGTAACGCGGGCCGCCAACGCGGGGGTGGCGAACGACATGTCCACCACTGACCCTCCCTGCTGCCTCACACACGTTTGAGTTGTCCGGGGACAACTCAAATTCCGGGGATTCAGGAGGGACAGGGAAGTTGATGTCGCCCACAACTCCAGCAGACGCCCGCGCGCGTCCGTGATTGAGTCACCCCAGCGCCCGGACCTTGCATTCAGGTCATCAAGAACGGCGACCTGCCTCGACGACAAACGATCGACGACTCCTGACAATTCCTGGAGGAAATCATCGAATTCCGCCAGAGAGCGGTTAGGGGAGAAATAAACTCCCACAAGTGAGATCTCCCCCCACACGGCGGCTACGTATCCATGTCCCCTCTCATTGACTGAGAGTGGGGGGGAATCCGTAGATAGCCGCGGAACAATGGCCACCAGGCCGTCTCTGTCACCCTCCCAGGTGGGAGGTACATAATATGGCTCGGCAACTACTGCAATCCCTGCGGACCATTCCGCCATGACCTGAGACATTAAGTCTTGGGCTGCCCTGCAATGGTTGAGATTGCCCTGCAATATTGTGCGTTGCCTGATTTGTGACATTAGTCGGACATATTATTATCATCCTCCAGGTTGCCCGGGCGTGACCCAACAGCGGCAGTGGTAGCAGGCCTCGTTACTGGCTGCGTTTTGCCCTTCTTTGTGGGGGGATTACATTTTATCCCCCCCATAACGTGACCAGCGGGCCGTCCACTCGCCGCGCACACCGCGCAGCGCGGCGTTTCACTGCAGGAGGCGGACTTGTGACCCGCTTTCCCGCAACGGAAACAAAGCTCCGCCCTGTCTTCTTGCGAGGGACAGCGCACTCCGGTGTGCCCGACGGCATAACATCGGAAGCAACGTAATGGCTGCTCCTGAAGAGCCCGGATAACACCGGTGCTAAGACCAACTAGTAGCCGCCCCTTTGTGAGGACGGCTTTTGCGGCCGCGACGGCGCACTGTATACGAACCGTGCCCAGTCCGCCGTGGCCTCGTCGGACCTCCCCAGTTTTAATATGCTCTACATTACAGCCGACGGCTTTCGCGACCGCGGCAGCCACCTCGTCCTTAGTGACCGAGTCATCTAATTCAGAGATTGCCAAGGACACAGTCTTTTGCGGCCTCGTCACCTTGGCCATATCGGAGACAGCTTCTCGAAGCTTTGCCGCAAAAGAGTCGGCATGCTGCTCCCGTTCCGCTCCAGGGAACTCGAAGATTCGAGCCCCAGTTTGGGTTTGTCGGCATTTTACATCAGTTATACCAAGGGCCTCGGGCTTCACCGACTCCCGAGCCTTTGTTAATACCGCCTCATAGGTCACGCCTCTCTCTGCGGCCTCCGGCGTAATAGTCACAATGACTGCCGCAGACTTGGGTGGTGCCATCTTCTTGACCTTTTCGGTCGGGGATGTGGCTGCCTTACTTTTCTGGTTTCTCTTGGCCGTCGACTTAGGAGTCGATGGCTTTAGGGCTAAAGCGGAGGCGCTAATCGCTTTCTTTTTCCCCTTCTTTCCTTTTCTGCCTACGGCGGTCCACCCATTATTGGCGGCAGTAGTCGAAGGTAGCATAATATCTGCCTCCGGCAGGATCTGAGCTGATGACGGCAGACCGGCGGACTCGTTCGCCTTTGATGGGCCCGGTTTCGATGGGCCAACTACGACCTTGGGAGTGGGTGCGGGGGGCAGTGCTTTCGGCGCCTTGGCTTCTTTACCCGACGCAGGTTTGGGGAGTAACGACGTTAATCCTCTTATCTTTGCTCCTTTACCTTTGGTGAGTTTCGGTGCCTCAACCACCAAGGCCTCGGCAACCTCGGCAGCCTTCCTTTTGTCCGCCGCGAGTGGAGGACGTACTATTTTAGCCGGTAACAGTCGATCCTCAATTCCGTCAAATAAAGCTCTCGTGAATGCCCTTTCCTCCATAGTGACCTTTCGGATGATTGCATCAAAGTCCATGGGAAAATCGGGTTGAGAGACTTGCGACACCGAGGGAACAACCTCCATCGCTGTAGTAGCTGTCGAGGTTGCGGTTGCTGAAAGTGAGCCGGCCGACTGCGCCTTTATTTCGACCATATCCTTCTTTAGCTTCTCCACCTCGGCCTGCAGGCGATCATTGGTTGCTTGCAGCCGCTGCGTCTCCTCAGAGACCGACCTTTTACTGAGCTCTAAGCATATCTCTTTAAGAGAGGCGGCCTTATTTTTTAATGCCTTCTGCAAGGTGCCCTTCAATCGGTTTGACTTTGCGGCAATTTCAATTATCGTCTCAGAGTCAGCCTTGATCATCTCCTCTAGCTCAGGGATGGTCTTATCTTCATAGTTCTCGGAGAGGGAGACGCCGTATCCGTGCTGGGCGCGGGCAGCTCGTTCTTTCGCTGCTATTCGCTCCTCGAGCTCCAGCGCATACTCCTCTCTCTGGAGCTGGTTAAGGTCTTGCTGGGCCTTTGCCAACCCCACGGAGTGCCCCGTAGTTGGTTTACGGCCACGTTTGGACGCCGCCTTAGTCGCCGCCTTAACCTGTTTGATTGAAGGGGTTTCCGAACTAGAGTCCCCCTTGGTCGCGCGAGTGCGTTTGCGCAGATACTTTGCGCGTTCGCCTACGCCAGCAATGGACGAAGCATCCGTCAATGTTGACGCATCCGTATCGGACCCGCCAAGCTCTTCCCATCGAAAGAAGCGGCTGCCTGAAGCAACCGGAGCCGAAGCGATTTCTGAAGATACCCGAGTACTAGCACTGGGGTGCAAAAACTCCGCATCAGAAACCGGGTCCTGGGACGGCTCCAACGGGCGTTCCCGCCCGGCGTCCGACATCTTCCAAAAAAGTTCAATGCCAGATCAAAAATACACACAAGGTGACCACAATCATACACATCCAATGCACACCAGAGCAGCAATCGCCAGCGAAAACCCGCTCAACCTGAACCTGGAGAGCCCTCAACAGGCAGGGAGCATGGGCAGACACCGGAAAATGCAGAAAATACTGTTTGGATGTAAATGACACCTTGATTGCCCCACGTATGCGCATACGCGTTCGGTCACCCAACCTGCCACTGCGTTACCGCGCACAGGAAGGGGTCCAGGGGAGACGACGTGGACGTAGCGTATGCACCGTGTAATCGCACCTGAAACGTACCGAAAACACTCATGGGGCCTCCCCCAGTAACTGTCTAACTGGGCCGAGTTGACTAAGTCCAGCGGAGCTTTTATTTATTTAAAAGTATACACCTGCAGAACACATATTGTTACATTATAAACGGTATACATAAAATAGGTTCTTCTAATACAATACAATACAATACAAAACTGTTTATTGCACACCAGAGAACACAAGTACATATACAAAAAATATGGTAGATAGTACAAAGGGCGGTATGAGTTTCATATTGGCGACACAAAATTCACGTTCAGTGTGTTATTTAAAACAAAATCAGTAAAACACAGAAAAAGGAATTAGGTTTAACCTAAAAATTATACAATATTAAGCAAAGCTACTTAAATTACAAAAAGTCGTAAATAAACTTCTTGTAACTGCCAAGAGAAGTGGAAAAGAGGTAAATTTGTGAAGAATTTTGTTGAAATCCATTGTAAGATTGGCATATGCGGGAGGCAGGAGAGTGGGATCAAATATTCGTCCTGGAATTGAACTACTTGTTAGGATTCGAAACATCGGTTTTCTGGGTAGGTTACATGGAACACTTAATGAGAAGTGTTTAAGAAGATCGCTGCAGCCAGTAATCGACGACGCATTGTCACAACACACCCTACCTAAACGAAATTAACCTAATGTTTTATGAATTTCTTTAAAAAATAATGCGTTATGTAAGGCTTGGTGAAATTGGAAGTGACCTATTGCATCATAAACAATTCGGTTTTACTCGCGGTCGTTCAACAGCTGATGCAGGTGTTGAACTTATTAAACATATCTTTGGGGCGTGGGAGGAATCACGTGATGCCTTAGGGGTTTTCTGTGATTTATCCAAAGCCTTTGATTGCGTTAATCATGCGTCAATCAATCAACATTATGGAATAAAGGACTTGGCCCTGAACTTGCTAAATTCATACTTGAGTCAAAGAATTCAAAAAGTTGATGTAAACGGAGAGAGATCTATGGGGTCTGTTGTCTCTATGGGTGTCCCCCAGGGATCTATTTTGGGCCC
The DNA here is from genome assembly GCA_905147135.1 of Blastobasis lacticolella. NCBI lineage: Eukaryota > Metazoa > Arthropoda > Insecta > Lepidoptera > Blastobasidae > Blastobasis > Blastobasis lacticolella. Next base: position 9,611,354 of record LR990044.1, read on the forward strand.
GTTTTTGTTTCTTGTTTATGTAAATGACTTACCGTACTTTGTAAAAGATACCCATGAAATTGTCTTGTTCGCGGACGATACATCTTTAGTGTTTAAAGTAAAAAGACAACAATTAACATATGAAGACGTGAACAAGGCTATTGCAGAAGTGGTAAACTGGTTTACGGTTAATAATTTATTACTGAATGGCAAGAAGACAAAATGTTTAAAATTCTCTTTGCCAAATGTTAGATCAGTGCCCACTAATGTACAAATAAAAGGCGAAAATTTGAATCTTGTTGATTCTACAGTATTTTTAGGCTTTACTCTGGATAATAAATTGCAATGGGGTCCTCACATTGATAAATTGGCGAAAAGGCTAAGTTCTGCAGCATATGCTGTAAAGAAAATACGGGGTATTTCTGACGAGGCTACAGCAATATTAGTTTACTTTAGTTATTTCCACAGTATTATGGCCTATGGCATACTGCTGTGGGGACACGCTGCCGACTGGCACAATGTATTTGTATTGCAGAAAAGGGCTATTCGCGCGATTTATCAATTGAGACCTAGAACTTCACTAAGAGATAAATTCAGGAACATTGATATAATGACAATGCCGTCACAATATATATATGAGAACTTAATGTATGTTCATAAAAATTTACACTTATTTAAGATGAATAGTGATGTTCATAATATTAATACGAGAAATAAAGATAAGCTTGTTGCTGGTGCTTGTCGTCTAGCCAAAGTCCACAAATCATTTATGGGTCAATGTGTACGCTTTTATAATAAGGTTCCAACAGATATTCAGAATTTACCATTGAATAAATTTAAAGTCGCTATAAAAAACAAATTATGTCAAAAAAGTTATTATAGTTTATCTGAATATGTAAATGACAAAAGTCCATGGGACTGAACTGCTGTTCTATACAGGTATTTACTTTTAAGATAGTATATAGGACAAATAATGTATTAGTACATAAGACATGTTTAAAAAAAAAAAGAATTAACGTAGGCTCTGTGGGTTTCTTGCCGTTTCTTTCCCCCACGGAGAACCACCTTGGAAGCGGCGTTAATTTTCCTTCCTCTCCCACACATGGTGTCTCCTGTCTGCGGTAGGGGTAGGGTAGTAGTTAGAGTAGGGGTAGGGTAGGGTAGGAGTAAGATAGCGGTAAGGTAGTATAGGGTGGGGTAGGGGTAAGATAGTGGTAGGGTCGGGGTAAGGTAGTGGTAGGGTAGGGGTAAGGTAGTGGTAGGGTAGGGTTAAGGCAATGGTAGGATAGGGTAGGGGTAAGGTAGCGATAGGGTAGGGATAGGATAGAGTAGGGTGGGAGCAACTACCTATCACATGCAGCATGTGTGATGCACGCTCACTCAAAAGTCTGTCTGGCGGTGGCGTGGGGGCCCGGTCGCTCTTTTCCCTCAAATATGGTTGAATTGGACGATGGCTGGGCCCTGCGTTATACTCGTGAACGGGTGCTGCCTTGGTGGACTGGCTTACTCTTGCTGTAGTTTTAGGTGGTTTTTCTTAATTATACTAGACATACCTACGAGTATATAATATAATATAGCGTTCCGGCTCTGTCTGGCATTGTCGAGCCCGGTTCGGTTGTGGTTGGCGAGGGATACGTTTATCTACGGCCATAGGGCGGTCAGCGTGTCACTGTGTGTTTCCTTCCTACTTTCCTACCCCCCTCCTTTTTGACGATTGAAAGAGATATTTAATGTCCTAATCAATAAAGAAATTTTGAATTTTGAATTGTGTTGCAGTTCACAAATTTACGATAGTTTATAGTCTCACAAGATAGATTATAAACTAACGGTTGTCGTTCACAATCTTATGGTATCGTTAACCGTCCATACGGCCACAGTATCGAGATCCTACATACCATATAATATGAAGGGCAAATACGGAGAGGTTACCTATCATATAAGTGCCTATCAAGATCCTCAAGCTCCACGGCTGTACCAATCCATAATTTAGGTGGCAGGTAGCAGGAAGCTTCAGCTTTTCTTCGTTCTAACCTACTTCATTTCAGATAGAATAAACTAACAAAATTATACCAAAAGCTAATGTGTACAGAAACACGCGTCTCAAATTACAGCACAAACTACTATCTACTTTGCAACGCAGAGCATAACTTATAAAAAAACGTTTAGAAACCGTATATCATCTCTCTAAAGTACTGGGCTTTCAGCGAAATTCAATAAACCCAAGAGAGAATGAGAAAGAAATCGACAAAAAAAATTGTTGAAGAGACGGACCAGACATTTAAAAACAATAAATTGCGCACATTTGTAGATTGGTTCCCGAAAGAAAGGATACAAAAAACAATTGCCTCGTCAATTCCTTGAACAAAGCGACTAGACAAACTCGAAGCGTAACATCTGGCGAACCGAACACGACAAACGGATAGCAGACGGGTCCCTACCATCGCAGATCAAATAAATGAAGCCACAAGATATTTGATCACTACACTGTACCTTGACCTAGTGACATACGTAGAGATTAGTTAACAGAAAAACGGACAGAAAAGGTAATATTAAAGCAAAATACCAACGTAGGAAACAAATAGTAATCCGTCGACGAGAGAATGGATTGGTACATACAGATTCAGTTCAGTGATAGATCCTGGCGCGAGGAAAATACTCGTCTAGTAATCTCTAGGGACTAGCGAGCTTCACCCTGTTATGTTTACGTGCATATGAACTATAGGTACTGGTCCGCGGGTTGTATTACAGAAAACGAATTAACTTTGATCTACATTTTGAAAATAAGCAGTGTAGTGCTATATTCTATATAAGGCCTCAACAAATAATAAACTACACGCCAAAAATTTTCACAGGAACTTTAACCGAATTTTTCGGATAAGCTACTGGCACTGAACATCGAGGGACAACATAAAAAGAATAAAAGAAATAAGAGAAACTCAGGGCATCAACAAACAACATACGAAATAACCTACGCTGCTTACGGCAGGACACCGACCGAAAGACAACATTTACGGATAGGTATGCTACGTGCGATAGGGCATCGGCACCGCGCGCGGAGCAACATAAAACAGCTGAAAGTTCAGGGTACTCTACTTGAGATATGATATTAATAGATTAATAAGCGACAGAACATCGATCAACGGCATAAAGTGACACGGCCGGCGAACATGGTGGCGAAGAGCGACAACATAAAACAATAACAGAAAGTGTAACTGCCCGCGACAGAACATAAGTACATAAGGAAAACAGCTCAAAGCTTGCCACCGATGAGGATCACACCATACCTGGTTCTTGCTGATATGACCTATATACACCCTTACAGAAACATTTCTGGCTTGTGTTGTACCCGAACGATTGTGATCCAATCTAGTTCTGTTATACATTCAGTCGCCTAAATGTACAGGTTTCATCACGATGTTCTCCTTTACCGTAAGAGCATCGGTTGTGTTCGTCAAATTTTCCAACTGAGAAAATAGTCATTGGTAGATGGCGGCACTGGGTCTCGACCCCGTACCTGTCATTTATGTGTCGAACTCCTTGACCACGAGGCCACCGACGCCCTCATGACCACAAACGACGCATGAACAAAACTAAGCAATTGAGATATATTTATTATTATTATTTTGTTATTGAAAAAATGTTTTTCATTTGAGATCTTATTTTATTATGAACCGGCTTGCATTTGAGCTCAACTCACCCGATGGAAAGCTACGATGTGCTCGAAGATGTAGTTATAATATGCTTGCCTAGCACCTAAACCGTAACCTGAAACCTATTCACTCTTGATTTGAAAACCCCAAGGTTATATTATCGGGAACAGTAGCTCATAAAAGCTTGCAAGATATAATCAAATCAAATAAGGTACTTAACCTATGAAGATGCGAATACCGCGAGCTTTTTAGTATATACGTAATTTTTACTTAAAAGCACTTTACAAAAATAAGATTCAACTTAGAAAAGAGTCATTGGTACATGGCCGCAGTCAGCAGTGGCATACGAAACCGGTACCTTTCGCTCAAGAGTCGGATATCTAAACCACTTGGCCACCGACGCTCACGTTACAAAAATATGATAAATCAACGTTTTAGCTTTTAAAAGCTAGAGCAATCACAATAAAGAAGTAACGTCAAGCAATGGCCGTGTGGTGTCCGGCAGAGTAGAATAGCACCAACCCCTTATACTCGTGGGTGTCGTACAAGGCGACTAATGTTTTTGAGACAAAAGATCTAGAGTCTCCGTAGACTGGAAAATGGGCAGCAGCGTTTACCATTGTTAAACTTATAACACTGCGATCTCCAACCCGCCTGCCAAGCGTGGAGATTATGGCAAAAACCTTCCCTTTTGTGGGAGAGGCCCTAAGTCCTGCAGTGGACTGTTATGGGCTGTGATGTGTATGATGTGTCAAGCAATGAATGAGCGAGTGGAACTTACCTACTCTGAATTTGTAACGTTTATGTTCATAAGCTAGGCCAATCATAATAAAAGTAAGTTCATTGATTTACTCAATGAATGAGCGAGCTTCCAATAAAATTTTAGCTGGTACGACACCCAAAATATAAGGTATTATCGCAATAAAACTTCAGTAAACTATGGCGAAGGAGCGAGCTTATTTTTGCCATTGTGGCTGTTAAAAGCTGTAGTAATCGTAGAAAGGTTACTTAAATTTACGAATGAGCACGGACTTTTTGTCAAAATGAAGGGTGGCCAGACACAAAATAAATTTTATGCTCTACAATTCAGGTATATTTTTTTATATATTAGAACTTAGAATATACAAATTGAAACGAAAAGTGTCGAAGAAAATGGAAAATATCATGTTATCGTATATGATTTCTAGGAAAGAGTTAATAAAGATATACCTCCTACCTTCTCTGTAATGTGCCTAGTAATTTATCTTGCCTGGTCGAGTCTTATTCAAAACCTATCAAACTTTGGGAGCGCCCTAGAACGGTTCTTTTTGTAGTTAATCGTTTAGCAAGGTCCTATAATAATCGTAATCCTTAGGCATACTTTGTAACTACAACATAATTTACACTATCTTCTTCACAGAAAGTTCTTACACACAAGGCTATCGTCATATTTATAGTCATAAAATAAATTGAAAGTTTCTAAAACGATAGATACATACTCGTAAATCCAAGATCTTAATTTGCGACCAAATAAAACAAATACCTGCTTACTCTCATTTTATAGCTCTACTTTATTGTTAGTTAACTTTTGATAGTTGTAACTAAAAGCTAGAGAGAAAGAATGGGCACTTATAGTACCTACTTTATTGCATAGTTACCTATGAGTGTCTTCATAATCCTACTAACAAAAACTTATCTTGGCGTTAACGTGCTCTTACGAACGAAGGCCCGGGGTCCGCCTTGACCATATTTCCATGATACTACAAATACCTATACTTTTAACCGAAATTCTTTGGTATTTGCATTGTTTACGCTAGTATATAGAAGTCTTTGGATATTGGAAAAATATGGTATGATGTCGTGAAAGTACATGGGTTGCAATCTTCGATTCAAAGATCAAATTACGTTGAGAACCAAATATCTATCTGCCAGGCACGGGAAAAGAGACTGGCTCAAGAAGCGATGCTTGAGTCGTTGAGGACGAGATGCATGCCAACAAACACATCACTAAGAATGCCGAGGACCGTGCGAAGTGGACCCCGGAACCGGGATTGATGCCAAGAAGCTGATAATGAATGACAATGCATTGCTTGACTCTAATATACCTCTTGAAACATCCCATGTCATAGTCCAAAGAAAATACTAGCTGGGAGCGTCATCTTCCAGTCCTATAAATACAAACACTAATCACAAAGAGTGTCCACATCAACGTCCTCGCTGTCTTCAAGAGTGAAGTCGGGCCCGCTGACTGAACGGTAGCGCGATAATATTGACCAAGCACCCTCTCTTTCAGTGTACCGGCTACCGCTCCCATCCTCGCCGCCTGCGCCCGCGCCGCGCTGTGACGTCACGTCCAGCGGGAGACGGAAGCGGTCGTGGTCCCGCGCGGTCTTCAGCAACTTGCAACGGAAGGGGCTCGAGAGAAGGTTCCAGATACAGAAGTATATAACGAAGCCGGACCGGAGACAGCTCGCTGCGACGTTGGGACTCACTGATGCTCAGGTTGGTGTGACTAACGGCCTCAATTATTATCTTTTGTTAATTATCAATTACAATTTGCCATCCTTATCTATGTGGGTTGTAGACAGTGATGGAAAGAGTTTTAATAGATGATTAACATTGACGAGCGTATCAGAAGAAAGCGTTGGGCGTTAGTATCGTGTAAGTGGCGTACTTATTAGCATACGCCGCAAAAAGAGGGGTGTTAGTAAATATGTTTGATAAATGAGAGGAGACATCGTAACTCTCGAACGGATGGACCGATTTCGATGCGGTTTTTTAGGTGGGTTGGAAAACTATGTTATTGAGATGGTTGTTTCATTAAGGTCGGTTCAGTAGTTTTATCTTTAAGAAGGTATTATGTAGAGTAGACTTTGTCGAGGGATTTCTGACATGTCGGTGGGTTAGTTACTGTAATAAGTACTCAATCTCATCAATAATTAAGTTACCGAAAGGATTCAAGAGGAAGGCCTAGATTTGAACCTAGGAGGCCCGGCCTCGGGCTGTCCGCGCCGCGCTATAATAGCGGATAATCAATAATAAAAAACCCCATTTAGATTATTGTTGCTTGTCGTAATAATCCAAGATTAATAGGTTACTATTTAAACTTGCTTCATTTTGACTTGCCGTGTGGTAACCGGCAGCACCAACCTTACCCATCCTAGTCGCCATCGCCCATAACCATATTACCTAGCTGCCGTGCTAACGATATTCACAGTTAGTCCATTTTTGACGAAAACGAGTTAACTACATATTCGGAATCAGCGCAAAAAGCTCTACAATCTGATTTAACTTATATTTTTGTAACTTCTCGGGAACCCATAAATATTAGAAACTACAAAAGCAGTAAATACATTATTTGTCATGGGTTCCTAATTATAAAAGCTGTAAAATCACTTACGGCTACTTTTCTAGTACTGCCTTACATTTTATTCACGTTGTTGCTAATTATATCGACAGTAAGTACTCATACTGCGGATATGATAGGCAAATGCCTGAATTTTTCAATATTGGTTGCTTACCATATTAGCAGCAAGGACTCATACTGTGGTTGAAGTATGCGAAGTATGATCACTTTTTGCATATTGCATTATGTTATTATTTTTAAACAATTGTTTACGTACACTTGTTTAAAGGCCGAGGCCGGGCCTCCTAGGTTCAAATCTAGGCCTTCCTCTTGAATCCTTTAAAGAATTGGGACTATTTTGACGGATGCTAAGAAATTGGATGGGTGCTGATCGTTTTTCATGTATTGTCAGTTGGAATAAGTTGGATTGACGCGCACTGTGCGACCTCAATCCAACGTTGAATACTGGTGCATACTGGGGCTATGGTTAGTCCTCACAGTGACGCACTGAACCACGCCTGCGGTTCAGATTTTTGTTACATGAAATCTAAGTGCTTGAATCGCAGCTTCAATTTATAAAATAATTTTATCAAAAGATAGGACTTTGTCTATCCTTAGGGGTCCGCCTGGGTGAGTACTACCAGTATCTATTTCTGCCGCCAAGCAGCAATGCTTGCCTTGCTGTGTTCCGGTTTGAACGATAAGGTAGCCAGCGTATTTAATCTTAGTCCTCACAGTGACAACGCACCTGCAGTTCTGCATTTTTATTGGCGGCAACCTTAGATGACCGTTACCGCTTACCATCAGGTGGGCTGTCTGCTGTTGCCTCGTTATCTGCCTGTTATGTCAAAATGGACACATAGCTAAGGTAGCGAGGAAAGTTGACCAATCATAGAGCCATAATGAACGCAGTGCTAAAATAGACAGAGAAAACTACTTAGAAACGAGCACTATGAGAAGTGTCTTACCTCGCAACGCTATTTTCATTGCCTGTAATTGTGCTGCCAATCGAATACTAACTTACGATTTCCATCCACAGGTCAAAGTATGGTTCCAGAACAGGCGGATGAAGTGGCGACACACCAAGGAAGGGAGAACGGGCGCGGCACCGGCCAGCGGCCGCGGACCCGACTCCACTCTTGAAGACAACGAGGACGTTGATGTGGACACTCTTAGTGATTAGTGTTGGTGTTTGTAAGGCTGGAAGATGGGGAATGTGCTCCCAGCCACAGACTTTTCTTAGGACTATAAAATAAGATCCTTCAAGAGGTATTTCAGAGTCGGGTAACACATGTTGGTGATGTCCATAGACGGCGGTGATCTCATTTCATCATGAGCTTCCAAGCCCGTGTTTGCTGTGGACTATGACATGGGATCCTTCAAGAGGTATATGAGGCATTGTTGCTAATGTCCATAAGTGGCAGTGATCTCTTTTCATCGGAGGGCCTAGTGTGAGTTCCGCTTCGATTTTACTTAACTATCGCGTTTGCGTTTACGTCGAAATTAGTATGAAGAAAAAAACTTCATTTACGTACCACTAGGCGGCGCTATATATTATTTCATACTAATTTTCACGTAAACGCAAACGCGATAGTAAAGTAAAATCGAAGCGGAACTCACACTAGGCCCTCGGATGGTTCGCTTGCCTGTTTTTCTGGCGTATAACGAGAAGGGTATAAAAACTACCGCTACTGTGTTTCGACCTTAGTAGGAAGGAATGGAGTATTTGTTACTTGAACAATATTGGGTGACGGTCCAGAGTGTACCTACTATACTTAAGTAGACACCTTCAGGACAGAGTAAATAGGTTATTTCAATGTATTGAATATTGAATATGCTAAAAATAAAGCTTTGCCAGCTACTATGTCGGTCAAATTATTGGCTACCGAAATGTGAAAAATGACCAAAGACAAATGAGGTGGATAAATTATTTATGGGGATATTTGACAATACAGGGGTTGGAGGAAGAGGATACTGGCACCAAAACTAAAATTGCCTGTAGGTCATATTAGTATAATAATTTGTAATATGAGGAATTGTAAATTGACTCCCTTTCAATACAGCAGTGGTAGTACGTAGTGAATTTATTACATATCACTTAATATTTATGGCAGCTCGGGAGTTAGCTGAAAGCGCTGGTACATCTCAAAATCATTAATTATATGATACACATACATAAATTCACACTCTATGCACTGATTTATTGTTCGTCTAATAAAAACCGCCACATTTTTAATAATCCAGCAAACCAAACCATTCGCAGCTAATTTCCGACCCGCCAAAGATTGACGCGAAGTGTAGTCAGCCAAGAATTCGAATTATCCATATCAGTAACACTATAATAGTGAATAGAATATGTAATCGATTAACAATAACAACCTGTTAGACAAGTGAAAACTACCAATGAATGAAATATCATTTGTAACGTATCAATAGTGGCGGGATTCAAGGAATTCCATGGTGGACTATCCAAAATAAGATTATTTTGGCACGGCCACCGTAATCCCCTTATAACTTTGAAACCGTCCGTCCGACAATTATGTTTTCTTTTTCGACAATTGATCCATGTAGTAATCAAAGTTGCGGAATTTCATGGTGGTCTAGCCAAACGACCGGCTCACCGGCTCTATTACTATCGGCCCAGATCACTCACCGTTGCCATCACGTTGAGTTGCAACATACTGAATATTTATACCCATGTAACGCAAACATTATACAAAGAAGTGTTATGGTTTACTTACAGAATAATCTGTCCTAAAACTGCTCCGCATTTTGACAGATCGACTTTAATGTAACTACTGTTGTATTTGTTTACTTAATAAATAATAATAATATGAAATGCAAACTACAGTCCGTTTGCGAGGTCAACCGTCTTATAATTGGTCTGGGAATTGATAAAATACTAGAGGTCAATTTTTTGAAACCATGAAATGTATGGACCCTAGCCTAAATGACCAATAACATTGAGCAACAGTTGTCCCCATGGTAAAAGTTGTAGAAAATTATAAATCCTCGTCGTTATTGGTCATATAGGCTGAATTTTCCAGTACAACATGAAGTGTATTTCAATGAGCAGTTTTCCAATAGGTATCTAAAGCATTCCTAACCACTCACTAGATGGCGCCCCGACAATTTTGGTAATTGATAATCGCTTGTAATAGGTTCTTAGCAAACACGATATAAACACCGGGTACTTTGTATTTGATAATATTGTATTTGTCAATAGTTTTCAACCATTTTAGAGGTTGTAATAATAATGGAACATACGAGTAGTGCGAACTTCTAAAAATATTTCTTTTTACACTTCGTTCAACCTTTAACAGTTATAGTTTTAGTTTAGTATTAGTTGGCTGCATGAAATCATTGCTACCATCATACAGATTATAAAAAGATTATCAAAATTGTAGGAGCGCCATCTATTGATGCTTTTTGAAACCAACTATCAATACCTACTGGAAAACTCCTCATTGACCATAACTTTTTTCTTACAGCGATTAGCTATAGTAAAGTTGTAGAAAATGAATCAATTGCTCAAAGTTATTGGTCAAATACGTGAGTTGTCCGCTTCTCCTTTTGAGCCTAATATGGACATCCATGGAGTACAGTATGTGCATGTAATGTTAAGATCTAGGTACATTCTAAATACGATGCAATTCTAAGGAGAGAATATTACCGTTGTCCAAAAAATGTTACAAATGATTGTATTTATCTGATAAGGCAAACTAAATTATAAATATAGTAAAAACTGCAATCAACATAATTATTTGTATAATAAATATTAGTCATATTGTAAGATATATATAGCTTTAACGTGTTAATAGTATTGTAATATTGATGAAATAAAACTTAATTTATGTACTTACAGTATTTATTTAACTCAATACAAAACTTTATAGCGGTATCAGTGCGGTAAATAATAGTCTTTATAAATACATCCATCATACATACATGTTAATAGTTGAATCACTCTATTATTTACATAAATAATTATGTGTTTTGTATAATATTTCGTTTCGTTCTCTACGCTAGGTATTGGGAACACTAAGGCGCTTTTCTTTCTATGTATTAGGGGTTGTCCTAATTGTTGATGTACGTCGCCCAATCAATAGGAGACCTCCAAACCACCCGTCGCAAGACCGTTGCCAATTAGGACAGTGCTTAATACAAAGGAATATGTACAACGTCTTTTACAAATTAGTAACTATTGTATATGTCTGACTGCAAGGACTAGCGAGTAGCGGGACAGGCTTTATTTGAGAGAGCGAGACAAGTCTAGTTAGCCCTTTCGATTTGCGGCGAGACACACAGTTATTTCACCCGCGACAAATCCCGTCGTGTTAGGCAGACAGTATAAATAATATACAAGTCTGAAATACAAGTATCAGACTCAAAATGTATAAATATAGGTAAAAATAGTAGTTCATTTTACAAGACACATTTGATATTTCAGAAAAAACTAAGTTCACATTCATATATTAATAAAGTGTAAAAATCATTCGACCTAATAAAGACTGAAGTAAAAATACAATAAAACTACTCGGAAGTATACACGGCTACCGAATACACGAAGTTACAACCAACATTCTACTTGATAACGATAACAATTTGGCTTCTGAACCCTAGGTTTCACTGGCTACCTTAGTAGTCTACAAGCTTTACCCTCTTGGGTTGAGTCTCGGTTTCCTGTTTGTCCTCTGGGGGATTTCGGGGTTGCCAAGGTTGAGGGGGTTGATTTGGTCTGTACCCGTGACCTCTGTACCCCCCTCTGTGGCCGTAAGGCCTCCTTCTACCCGGTTGGTACCTGTCATGCTCCCATCTATTATCGTAGTGATTGTCGGTCCGATTGTAGTTATCATGCCCGCGATTTTCATAGTTCCGATGGTTGTACTGTCTGTTTTGGTGGTAGCTGGGTCTGTCGTCCTGTCGCCTTTCGTCTGGGTGGTCGTCGTATCTCCGTCGTGGGTTGTAGTGGGAATTCTCGCCTCCATCCGGGTATTTGGGCCTGTCGTCCGGGTATTTTGACCTGTCGTCCGGATATTTCGGCCTGTCGTCCGCGTATTTCGGCCTGTCGTCCGGGTATTTCGGCCTATCGTCTGGGTATTTTGGCCTGTCGTCCGGATGTTTCGGCCTCTCATCCGGGTATTTCGGCCTGTGCGGTGATGGGGATACCCGGTTGGCCTCCCAAACGGGTGGTGGCCGCTCCGGCGGTGGGGATCGGCTCTTGGACTGACTCCTACTGTCTCGTCGCTTGTCGCCCGGTGGTGAAATTCTGCAAAAACGGGATACGTTTTGTAATGATTTATTTGATGGCGTTTTAGTCTATTGTCCGGTAAAATAAATTATAATGTTGGGTTTAGCAATCTTTGTGCAATAGATAAAGGGCAAATTCTATCTTTAAATGTGCAAGAATAAATCTGTTCTCACAAATACATCAAAATTGATCAATGACTTCACAATAACATACAAAGTGCTGCCTACCATATTTTAATGTTATCATTGTCTATAATAAATTTCTGCGGTATTTATAATAGGTATTAAGCTAAATTGCTTGAAACATGATGGAATATGTGATAGATTATATCAATTGAGATACAATTGAAACATGGAAAATCAAATTCACCTGGAAGACGATCCACTCCTGCTCTTGTCCGAATCTTCGTCGCTCGAGTGTCGGTTCTGTTGATGCCGCATCTCACGTTGTCTGATAATAAACAAAATATTACTTCAGTTACGTGTTATGAGTCGATTTCTAGTTGACTTATGATATTTAACGTTTGATTCATGGACCTAGAAAGAATTTACTCCGTAAATGTGAATTAGTTTAAAATGCGAGCACGTTTGTTTGCAATAGACAATCTACATGTCATATAATAAAATTTGTGTATATGTAGCTATTTATACATACATACATACATAAAGCTCACGCCTCTGTCCCACAGCTGAGATAGGCGGAGACGAGACCGCCACTTTGCTCTCTCCTGACACAAATTCCTAGCCTCGCATATAACTACAATTCTTTTCATACATCTCCTTTCTTGCTACTTCAGACCCCAGCTTATTAGATAACGTTACTGATTTAATCAGTGAACGTTTTAGTAGAATGTAAATGTAGCTATTTATTTGAGTAAAATTGTAATTTTGCAAGTTCACGTAATTTGTTGGATTGTTTATACTCCCCACCCTGCAACAATTTTCATATCTCTGTCTGCCTTTGTCCCCCTCCCTGTCAATGATCTTTGCGTAAGCTTGTTTGTCTCCGAATAACCCTAAACCATCTTCCTCTGTCCCCCGCCGCTCTTTGTCCCACTTCACTACTTACTCCCTTTTCCCTCACCCTGTCCCTCATCTTTGCGATTACAAACTTATTAGACCCCAAACCACCTTCCCCTGTTCCTAGACGCCCCTTATCCCACATCATCTTTCATGTCCATCTCCCTCGTGTCCCTTATGTGTCCCATGTCCCCACACGTGTCCCATTTCCCCCGGCATGTCTCACTTGCGCCGTAGCTTGATAGCCAGCTCCCTCATTTCTCGGTCCCGCCTGGCCCGTCGCCGGGACTCCCGCGCCAGCCTCTCAGCCTCCTGACGCTGGTCCAATCGCACTGCAACACCACACAGGGAATTTCAGAGGAAGGCACCAAAGTTATTATATTAGACGGGACTTACACGCTACGTACCTTTTCGACCCTTTTTTTTCTAGAGTGGGTGTAACCCTACCGAAACGTCGGGAAAACAAATCGAAAAGGTACGTCGCGTGTAAGTCCCGTCTAATATAATAATATGTGTAAAGAACGAGAGTTTAGTTTGAGGGGTACCAATTTTCTCGTACAACTTGTATAGCTCTAGTTTGGCATGACACTACAATATTTAACCTAATTTAAGTTAGTAAGAAATAGTTTGTTTTGTATTGTAGAATTTGCTAAATAAACATGATGTCTAAATGTAAATCATTAAAATTAATGTAGTCGATACGACGTAAAGATTGAGAGAGAAAAACTGCAGCAGAAAATGTCCAAACTTATCAATTTAGTTTAGTTACGAGTCACGTAATGATCAAACCAGACAGGGAAAATTAAGCTTTATATTTATACACTTTAGTTTATAATAACATTTGTCGTATTTAAATTAAAAAAATATTTATTGAAATAAGATTATTTAATCAAATGTCAAAAAACTACGAGGAAAACAAAGGGACCGTTTAACAAGCTCTTCCAGGTAGGCAAGTAGAGTTTGGTACAAATAAGGAAAAGAAATGTCTGTCTATCAGTATTGAAGTTACGGCCGCTTCATCGCTAGGGAACGGACCATCTGTGGAACAAAGATCCGGCAAGTACCCACAGGAACTTTGTTATACAGAAACGGACTTTATAATATGGAAGTAAGTATTTTATATCGCTTAGCCGTACTTAAATCATCATCTTGGCGTTAATGTCCCGGTGCTCACGCGCATGTGGTCATGGGGTCCATGACCATGATCTAAGATTTGTGCAGATCAGATAATTACAGTGGAGCGACTGCCATCGGACCTCCGTGACCCTGCTACCAGGGGAATCTGACCAGATTGGATCATGGTTACACATTCAGTCGCCTGAATGTGCAAGTGTCACGATGTTCTGCCTCACCGACAGAGTCGCTTAGCCGTACTTAAACAAGTGAAAACCAAAGAAACTCACGTTGCCTCGATAGCTGTGCCTGCATTTTCCTTTTCAATTTCTCCTTCAGCGTGAGCGTTTCACGCGACGGCCGAGCCTGTAAAATGGTCTAATGTTAGCCAGTGCCGTTGGTCCGAGGACCCACTCTTCACTGAATAAGGTCCAAAGGCTTTGTTACGTTTGACCTCTCCATCACTGGACCTGAAAATATGTTTCGACGAGTAATTCTGTAATTTGGCACGTAGCCGATTTACAAAATTACTCTAATGTGAAAATCTGAATGAACGATGTCACGTAGAAAACTACTTGTAGTAAGATAGTAGAGCTTTTCACGGTAATGCGATTATTACATTTGACTAATTCAGAAGCAAAAAGCGTGGCAGCAAATCAAAGTGGAATGTATTGCTCATAAAATATGGTCTATTTTTGTATGATGGCTTTTGATAAGCGGACCGACGCGTAACTTAATGTGAGTGATACAAAAATGGATTTTATTCTATGAGCAATATATTCCACTTCGATTCGCTCTTACGCTTTTTGATTATGAATTTAGGCTACTGAATTTAGTTAAATGTAATTAGCGCATAAACCTACGATAAAATCGAAGTCACACACGTTCACCATGTAAAGAAATGCTGTAAAGAATCAATTAAACGCACGGAGCATCCAAATATTTGTATTCATATTTCAAAAATGGCGTACAAATATTAGATCGGTGAATGATATGGGTTACAACAAGCTGTCCTCTATGGAAGAATGTTCAAATCTACACTGCATTAGATGAAATGCAGCAGTCTATATAGTTTTATTAAATCTGTCCTCGGCACAAGAACATAGGGAGTCAAGTCTACGGGCAGTGAGGATTCGAAAAGGTGCTATTAATGAAAGCGTACAAATTAAAACAAATGATTCTTACTGACTTTGGAGCTGTATCCAGACAATCGTAACTGATTCTGGTTTGTATTGGGATTATTGCCAACCGCCGATCTGGAATGCAAGAAAAAATACATCGTGAATAAATTGGAATAAGTAGAAGTAGTTGGTGGAGTGGTGGAATGGTGAGGATGGAATGGACTGGACGGTCAGAGCTTTCCATCAGGTGAACTATCTCACTGCGTGCCTCCCATGGCAATAAAATAAATACTTTCAGTCACTTCCGTGTCTATAATAAGTACAATTGAAAATTTAGGCTCAATCGACACCAACAACTTATCATGTCATCACTATCTCAGCCGCAGGACGTTTACAGCTGGACATAGGCAAAGCTACCCCCAAGCCTTCAAAAAGATCAGCGGGTGATCTTTTAGCAATGTAACCAGTGGAGAGCCAATCACATTTTCGTCCTAAACGCTTTGTCACCGATCTGCGGCGGGAAAAGAGGTAAGCGTCGCCTAATGCTCCGCTTTGCAAAAGGCGTGATACAAAAATTGATCTTATTCCACGAGCAATACATTCCACTTTAATTTGCTCACGCTATTTGCTTTTGAATTTAGCCAAATGTAGTAAAAGCGCATCAGTCTAAGCTAATGTTCGGCGAGTAGAAGATACTGTTTTATCCTTAGATTTACGTTCTACACCAATATTAACATAATATTAATGACATTCAAATCCCTTGGCAAGCGTGGTGGGTTCGAGATGGCATTGTTAAAAAATCGCAACAGAAAATGCTGGTACCTATTCTTTGTTCTATGGAGGTCCCAAATGTTTATCACTATAGGCTAAGGCCAATCTTTGTGTTGGAGGCCAAGATCCACTTCGGATCGAAGCGGTTTCGACGAAGTAATTAATTAAGTGTTCAACGCATCCCATAAACTAAGGCAACATCCACGTACACTAAGGTTGTGTAATAAGCTCCCTGGAGAATTTCACCCTGGTGAGTACAACATAGAGTTCTTCAAGAAAGGGATGATTTTTACGGGGTCGGCAGTGCGTAGCTGATACCGCTGGTATCAGCCATCACCCCACCCCCCCTTTAGATTGCAGACGTCCTGGACGTCCGTCCGTAGACAATAAAAAAAAACTTGTAAAAGAAATAGCCCTCACTTGTCCTGGTCATCGCCGTTGGAGGAGTCCGAGTCGGCGGACAGCGCGCTGGAGGACGCGTCCTCGCGCCGCCGCCCGTAGTAGCGCACGCGCCCGCCGGCACCCCCGCGACCGCTGGGGACATACTCCGGACGGTATAGGGGACAATTTGGTGGCAGTGGGGGGTAAGCGTAGACGGATGGTCAAATTTGCCGGTTAATTTTGCTGAGTCAGGCGCGATGGCAACAAACGCCGCCGAGATGAGTCGTGCGCACAGCTGTATGGCCCGGGAGTCCGCGAATACGCGGGCCATAGCCGATCGAGTCCCATTGCGTTTGTATGGACCGGCCAAACGAGTCCGCGCACTCGCGTGACGCCATTTTTGTATGGTCCGGCGAAAAGATATGTGCGCACTCACTTAACGCCAATTAAGACCCAAATGTCGAGGCGGTCGCAGCGAACGTGTTAAACGTCTAGCTTTTCAAGTTAATATTTAACTGAAAATTTGCCAATTTATGTTTGAAAGTAATGTTCAAAGAACAATATTGGCGCGAGTTTACGGAGCTCCTCCGTACATTGTCACAGCCAACCTATTCGCAATAAAGTCAAACAATAATAATATTAGGTACTTTTACCTATGAAATTAGAGTTGTTCGCAATTACACATTTGCTCAAATATTTGTAATTGTACACAACATACCGAAGTTAATACTTTCGATTTCGAAAAAAGAGTATCTAAGAGTGTGTACGTCCCTAAAATTTAATAAAAAACAATGTATAGAGGAGCTCCGCAAACTCGGGGCAATATTATTTGTTACACATTACTTTCAAAGTACATAAATTGGACAAATTTCATAAAAAGCTAGCCGTTATTTAACCGACTAATTTAACTATCCGAGTGCGACAGGTACATAGTTCGCGTCATGTGAAAATAAAGCATATTTGAAGTTTTGGATTCGGCATTTTCAAAGGACTTTCGTCACTAATGCCAAACAGATAACGACCAAATTGGTGGTGTGAGGTGAGGACACATTGATTACTAGACTGCGCCCAACGCTCTTTTCACGTGGCGCAAACTACGATTGCAGTGTATTCAAATTCGCTGATACAGTTCCGAATAATTAATTTAATTAAAAAAAAAAAAATTGGAGACGAAACACCGAAATAACCGAACACATCCAATTTAAAATTTACAGTTTCTGTCATAAATTGAAATGTGATCTTACCTTGTTATCAAAATACTAGTTCAATTTCGAGTTTCGAGCATTAGTATGCATCTTTCAAAGTAATAAGTGACAAGAGCTTACCTTTCGCATGACATCGACCTGGAGTTACGCTTTGCATAGCCACTAGCATGACTGGAAAATACGAATGTCAGTGTTAATTCAAGAGGTCAATGTACCTGGTGTATTATTTACCTGTAGAGAAAAAATTACAAGTCTTTCGACAAAGGAATCTATGAATATCTGGGTAGAGTCTACTTTTAAGTAGACGGCGTAATTGTTATACAAAAAACTTAATTAGCACCTAATGAAAGATCTCTATTGGGGACTTGACTAGATTCAATATAAATGATGAAACCAGGGTATCATTGAAGAGCTTCAAGTAGAACAAGCATAAGAAAATAAATGAAATCGTAATATTTATAATTTTATATTAAAGGAGTGCGTGCATTTGAAACATTTGTACAATGACGTCATAGATCAGTCTCATACAAATTTCATAGAAATCATCAGTTTTCACAGATCATAAATAGTTCCTGATTTCTCATTCAGTCAACTCGCGGATTGTATAAAACCAACCGTGGACAGGATCATGACTCTACCCGGTAGAGTCTACCCAATGAAATAAGTAGAGGCTTTGAAAGCATCATCTTGTTGAAATTTTATATATCATAATATTTAAGTTCGTAATATAACCTTGTTGAGCGACACAAATGTCCCTCAAATATAATACCAACAAACAATATAAAATACCAACTTGGAGGGGCTGCGTGACCGTTTGTTCCTGTAGCGCGGTCTCGAGTTCGATCTGGACCGTTTGTACGGGCTGTAGGACCGCGACCGGGACCGGAAGGAACCGGACCGGGACCGCGAGTAAGACCGGGACCAAGACCGCGGCCGACCGCCCGGCGACCGCGACCGCGGGCGAGCACCAATCGGAGACCGGGAACGTTGGCGCGGGCCATTAGGGGAGCGAGAACGTTGGCGCGGGCCATTAGGGGAGCGGGAACGTTGGCGCGGGCCAATAGGGGAGCGGGAACGTTGGCGTGGGCCAATCGGGGAGCGGGAACGTTGGTTTGGACCAATTGGGGAGCGGGAACGTTGGCGTGGACCAATCGGCGACCGAGACGGAGGTCGCGGGCCCATCTGGGATCGGAACGGGGACCGAGGCCGGGGACCTATCTCTTGACGTTGACGTCTATCTGACGATGATGACCTGGAACGTAAATAAATTGCATTGTCAATATCACATCTTACAATACATAGATAATAAAAATATAGAAAAATCATAGTACCTAGCTCTCGTTTTGCGGACGACGTCCGAGTATGTTTCAGTTTTCTTCAAGTTCTGCTTCACTTTATCGGAATAAAGCACCTTTGGTGGTGGCGCTGTAACATAAAACGAAAATGTTATTGTTAATTTCTGGGTTTTTAACAAGAGAAGCATGGACGGTCATGGAAACAATAACTGCGGTATTATTGGCAAAACTGAACACCATCATAATTAGTCAAAAAAAAGAGGAAACGTGTATTACTTTAGGATCTACCTAGAGTAATACATGATGCTTCTTTTTTGACTGAGTATTATTGATTATTGTTTAGACTGCTGATCGACTGATTACAATAGAGCGGAAGCGCGAGGTTTTGAGGACTTATCGACTAACAATTAGAATGTGGTGCATTGACATCAGGTTCAGTTTGACAGGTTGACGAGTTAGTCAGTGATATTGATGAAAGGCTAGGAAGGTAGGAAAGAGAGATATATGCATAATGCTGCCGTGGACCAATACAGATCAATAATTCCTATCAAATTCCTTTCCTTTGGCAGGGTATTGAATATACACCGTGGCAGGAAAAAATATGCGAAGATAAAAATTACACGGACTAACTCGCGAAAATACACGGACAACTACAATGACAACTTCTCTTGGATTGACCAAGTTGATGTAAAGCGAATGATAAAAGTCTGATCAAAACAACGCGTTTAGTCTGCGTCCGTGGTGGCTATTACCGAATAGACTTTTCGCCTGCACGCAATTGTTTGAACCCTCTCATACATTGCAAGCGAATACAACTGATTGCCACCGCGCAGTTGAACGCGTTGAGGCTGTTGTCTGTAGGCTAATTAAGTTCCATTGCGATCAACTGAAACTATTAAATCGATCATACGTAATACCAAAAGTAACAATTTCAATCATTGAAATACAGTATTGTTAGCAACAGAGTTGCGTAATTAATCAACTGATAGCCACCGCGCACGCAGTTGAAAGCATTGCTGCTGTTATCTGTCGACTCTCGTCTCCGCCTGTGGCACTCCCCTCACTCCTGTCGAAGGAGGTGATGTGCTGTATGGCAGCGGCGGGCTACCATAGTACTGGCCACCTGCACGCGCCTTTTTGTACCCTCACATACATTTCAAACGAATAGTAATGGCCACGTCCGTTTCAACCCATACATTGCAAGCGAATACAACTGATCGGCACCGCGCACGCAGCTGAAAGTCTCTCGTCTCCTGCCACTCACGTTTCTCATCATCATCGCCCCCAAAAGAGGTGATGTACTGTATGGCGTTTGAACCCTCCCATGCCTTGCAAGCGAACACACCCGATCGCCACCGCGCACACATCTGAAAGTCTATCATCTCCTGCCACTCACGTTTCTCATCATCATCGCCCCCTAACAAGGTGATGTATTTACTGTATGGCGATTGAACCCCCCCATGCATTGCAAGCGAATACACCCCCCGATCGCCTCCACATATCTAGTGTCTCTCCTCGTCCGCCTGTCACTCTGCAGCTAAAAGTCTCTCGTCTCCTGCCACTCACGTTTCTCATCGTCATTACCGCCAAACGAGGTGATGTACTGTATGGCGGCGGCGGGCAACTACCCGCGGTGGCGATCTCCGAATAGTACAGAACACTAGCAAGCGTCTGTCTGAACCCTCGCACACATTGCAAGCGACTACAAACGATCGCAACCCAGTTTAACGTTTTGAGGCTTTCATCTGGCGTCTCTCCTCGTCTCCGCCCAGTCACACTGCAGCTGAAAGCCCCCCGTCTCCTGCCCCTCACGTTTCTCATCGTCGTCGCCGCCGAAGGAGCCGATGTACTTACCCTCCCATGCATTCCACCGCGCACGCAGCTGAAAGTCTCTCGTCACACACTTACGTTTCTCATCATCATCGCCCCCGAACGAGGTGATGTACTGTATGGCGGCGGCGGGCGACGCGCTGCGGCTGCGTGACGAGCGCGACGGCGACCGCGAGGGCGCCACCGCGCCGGGCGCCGCGTAGCTGGGCGGGCTCGATACGCGGGTTAGGAGCTTCTTGTCGCTGTAGAGTGTGGGTGTGTTGTCAGTAAGAGTACTACTAGCCCGCCTTATCCAACACACCTGCCAAGCGTGGGGATATTGGCAATAACCTGCCCTTCCGTGGGAGAGACCCTAAGTCCTGCAGTGGACTGTTATGGGCTTTTATGCACTTATTACATTTCACTAAATTCAGTCGCCTAAATTCAGAAGCAAAGAGTGTGACAGCAAATCCAAGTGGAATGTATTGCTTATAGAATTAGGTCAATTTTTATAGCACTTATATATGTTACGCGTCCTTCCGCTTTCCAAAAAGCGTGATACATAAAATGGACCTTATTCTATGAGCAATATATTCCACTGTAATCATTGCTCTCACTCTTTGTTTTTGCTTCTCAATTTAGACGACTGAATTTACCCAAGTGTAATAAGCCAATTCAACAAAAAAATTCTATCACTTACAGGAGGCTACACTATTCCCGAGTGTTATAGGGTAACTTTGAAACCGAAAAATTAGGGTCCCGTTTGATAATTCAATGTTTACGGAGATCCGAAATGCGCGCGCGTTAAAATAGCAAGGGATAGCTTGTTTTACATAAATTTAATCGGTCGTTTTAGTGCTGTTCTTACAATATTGTACACAATTTTTGTAAGACTAATGACTACTGCTGTAGGTCTGCGATATGGGGTATTTACCCAGACTAGCCTGTATAGCCTAAGCTAGGCTAAGTCTGCTGCAGTCAGTCTGCCAGTTTCGATAGCCTTTGGCATGGGAGAGACTTTGTAATAAAACTAAACTCTTATATTATATTAACTTATCGCACGCCACTGTTCTACAATCTTAAAATGGACTGGAACAGTATGATATTCAAAATACTGTTTTATTTACATAATTTAAACGCCACCTGATAGTCGTTGTCCTAGTACCAATATCTAAATTCCCACACCAGTGTCAAGAAATATTTTTAACATTTACAAACATCAGATATTGATTTCCCATGCCTTCGGAAATAATATCAGACACAACACAAAAGCAATTCCATGTTTCTAGTTTTTCGAAAGACGAATGTTTTAAGCATTTACAAAACAATTAAGGCTCGCAATTGATTGTACGGATTTGCTTTGATCAACAATGGCGCTTCCTGCTGACAATACGGATAGTGGAGGTAGTTCTAATACCATCCGTTGCGTGCCTTATAGTGGACGGTGTACAAAGCAAATATTGATAGAAAACCGGAAATCGATGTACACTCGTACAGGATAGCCATTTGGTACACGGGTACTTTAGGTTAAAACAATCATTTTGAGCGGTAGTTCTTACAAATATTGACAGTGATGACGTCATAAATTTTTGCCACCTGTTTTCTAAAAATCCAAGAAATATTTTCAAAACATACCAAGTTTGGGCTCCTCCAGGTAGGAGACGGCTTAGTAAATATTTTGTTAAACATACGCTCTATGTTTTTTAAGACTCATATCGACCATCAAAGAGGCGATTTTAAAAATATTAATAATTACAAATATTTATTGTTTTTTAATGTTTCAGATTCTGAATTTTTTGAAACGATTCTGTACTAATATTGTGTTTTATAATATTATTTAGGTTAAATTGATGCTCATACGCTGTCTTTTCCAATAACTCCCGCCCCTCCACTCTTTACATTGCACCTGAGCGGATATGATAGCGCGAGCCGAGCGCCAGTCTAAGTCAGTCAGTGGCGGAGACAACGTCGATTGTGCGTCGATATTTTATGGAGTGACAGTGTGGAATAGGAAGCGTGTGAGCATCAATTTAATATAGATAATACCATAAAACTCTATAATAGTACAGCATAGTTTGATAAGTTTCAAAAAATGAATCTAAAACTTTTAAATAATGAAAAAATATTTTTTTTGGAAATGTTAATATTTTTAGAATCAAAAGAGACATGACAATTTTGTGAGTTTTACAAAAATTAACTAAGCCATCTCCTACCTGGAAGAGCCCAAACTTGGCATGTATTGAAAATATTTCTCGATTTATTAGAAAAGAGGTCGCCGTTTGTTTGTGAAGTACAGTTTTAGAACCGGCTCGTGAAGAAAAAAATATTTAAAAATAATAAACATAAAATTGATGACATCATTACTGTGGGATAGTTTAGATACCCTAGGAATATTTTTAAGAACTACCGCTCACAATAATTCTTTTAACCTAAAGTAGTAAAATCCTGAAGAACTTTTTTAACATAATTGATAAATGAACCATAATATGAACATAGCCGTGGGTACAAAATCTTTAGGAAAAATGCACAGACGTTAAGAGTTGCCATGCAAACGGCTTCGTATGGTGTGAACGTCTAATATTATTTGCGAAAACATGTGTACTTATCTTTAGAATATTTAGCCAGGGCATTAAGTAACCTTTATTTATAAAACAAAATAACAATCCAGCAGACAGATATCGGGAAACTTATATATGAAACTTATAACACCTCTCTTTTTGCATCAGACAAAAAAATTACATCAAAATTCATTATCCAACCATAATGAACACAGGTGTAAGAACCATAATGAGCATAGAGCACACATGTCTGAAATGGGTAGAAAATACTAACCGATGCGCGCGCCGCTCCCGCCTGCTCTTCCGTCCAGAGAACATGGCCTTCTCTTTCTCCTCTCGCAACAGCTGCTTCTGGTGCTCTGCATCATCCGCATCTCCGGTCAGGAATGAGAACAGGTCGCAGCCCGCCATCCCGAACTGGGGCCCCACCGCGTTCAACTCGTGGGCCTGCTCAGTGATACAGTTGATTACAACTAATATCCATGCTTAGTATTCTAGAATACAGAGTGCAGTAAGGCCATTAAAAAGTAGAAAAAGAGTCCATTCCATTCTATACCAATTATTGCGAAATGAGTGTATGTGCTTCACTTCAGAACGGTTGCACCTATTTGG
Organism: Blastobasis lacticolella; assembly: GCA_905147135.1. Classification (NCBI taxonomy): domain Eukaryota; kingdom Metazoa; phylum Arthropoda; class Insecta; order Lepidoptera; family Blastobasidae; genus Blastobasis; species Blastobasis lacticolella. Next base: position 9,635,443 of record LR990044.1, read on the forward strand.
CAGTCCCTTTTTTTAATTGTTTGTAATTATCAGGACAAGGTTTGTATGAAAGAAACCAATTGAAAAATCGTACAGATAGGATTAGGTGGGGTAGGAATAGGGTACAAACAAACCACGCGAACGAAATCGCGCCGCCCCGGGCAGCTACTAACTATAATAGGTAATCATGAAAGGTTTATATCAGTCGCGAAATTTGGTTCACAATCTTTTTTTCATTTTGAAGGATTTGTTTTCGATTTTAGATCAATTGGGTGTTAGCATAATGGTGCTAAGTTGGATGGGGTGTGGTTACATCAAATGTACACTCAGTCCCCTAAAACAACACTGTTATCACAGCATTATGTATTCTGTATTCATGGGACAATTTCCTATGGGAGTATTTGCATTTGGAATAAAATTATATGTTGTTTAACATTGTAGCATTATCACATAATCAAACTGTGCATATAACTTGTAAATATGTAGTTGGTCTGTTTACTTAGGTGCTCAGGTTAATTTTAGGCTATGCATAAAAGTCCAGTTTCATTTACATACAATCTACAATATATATTAAATTCAAAAAATTTTCAATGACTAAATCTTGTGTTGTTTGATTCATCTATCAAAGTAACAAACCTGTTCCACCAATTTAGTGATGGAACAGAAATAAACTGGAATTAAAAATAGGATTGATAAGTGTAAAAAAAATCATTATTTAAGCAGGTTGATCACACTTTGTGACAGTATATTATTATTTATGATCACATTAAAATGACTATGCAATGTCACACGAAAGGAAAAGTTGTAGAGAAGTGTTCGAAAATTAAAAAGTTTATACATTACTTTCTGTGAAGCAAATTTTGTATCACTACTAATTCAAGAGATAATGTCAAAGAAATATTGGTACCACATAGATTTAGATAAAATTAAATAAACAACATATACACACCTGAGAAGCCTCCATTTTGTTGACATCAATGCTTAGATCCACATCGATGATCTCAAGATCGGAATCATCGTCTGAATCTTTCTGTTCCACTTTTTTAATGTCTGGGCCTGTAATTTAACACTTATGCCATAAGAAAGCCCAAAAGGAATGTATTTACATGCTACCCGATGGTCCGAAAGTTTAGCCGCAAGTGTCACATCAGAAGATTATAGTAAAGCTGAATCTACCGTTCGAGCAGGAAGGTTGTGCTCCAGGATCATTATAATTGTATCCTATTGCAGCACCGGTGCCCCTCTTTTCATTTAGTTTCTCCCTTTGCATTTCTTTCTCTTCAATGGTCACTCCGAACTGTTCTTCTATGGCCAGCTGCTGCAGAAATTTATCTTCACCTAAAATAAAACAAAAAGTTATGTTTGCATTCAATCTACAATAATATTTATAATTGTTTTATTTTTTACTTTACTGCAAGTAGAATGTGACCTCTGCCCACCATATTGAAAAAAAGAGGTGAGATATTGTGTATATTGTATGCATGCATTTATAATTAATTGTTACTCACTTATGCCAAGAAAGACATTCTGAGCTAGAATTCTGTATCTTTCATAGTTGCATTGCCTTTCTTCTGGGTTTAGGTCTTCAGGTGGTATGTCTGGATTCTTTATCTCAGGGATGAAATCAAGATGGGCACGGACATCAAATCGGTCAATCATGTTGGTGGAATCTCCTTGCCAAGGCATCCTATTGGAAAAATAACCCATGTTAACAACATTTTGAAGATAATAATGAAATTTGTTACTTGATCTGTGAAATACCGATGTGTCTACAATATATAAGAGTGAAATAAATAAATAATAATATTTAGGTCAAATTCATTAGTTTAATTGGGTAAGACAGGTATTATTAATATGGGTATTTAAATAAAACAGTGAAGAGAATCTATAGAATAAAACTGTACTGGTGCATTCAGACGCATGTTGTGCAGCCTGGCAAGCAGCCCAACATGCATCCCGAACTCTACAGGAACCAATCCGAGTGGTGGTAAGCGCAAACATAGGCATGAACACAATGGCCTGTTTACAAGCTTATGCTTGTGCTCGTTGAATGTCGTTTTGAACCCAAGGGTCTGAATGCACCGTGAAGGTATGTACAATTTACAATGAAAATGGAAGGTATTTTCAAAATACCTACTAGAAATATAAATACATTACGTACATAATAGCGGGCCCCTCACCCGCTGCCGCCACGGCCGGATCCAAATGAATCTTACATGGCCGGCCATGAATTTGCATGAATTGAGTAGGATCAGCTTTCTGCGAAATAAAGGAAACTCGTTATATCACTGCAATTGGATATTATTACCGATTAGCAGTACAATAACGCTAAAAATACAAACGACATGCTCACAATTTTCTCATAGAAATCCTTGCGACGTTCAGCTCTCCTGCGATAGTCAACAATCATACCGCGAATTAACCGCTCTTGTTTTCTTGCTTCGTGCCACATTTTATGTATATTGTATTTAACTATATTTCACAAAACCATCAACGAAAACAATTAACATTTCTAAATCACTTTCTTCCACAAACGATAGAAACAACAAATATAGAAAATTTTTAGTAGCACAATCAAAGCAAGCAAAAAAAGAATCTTGATTCTTTCTTGCGACTTGCATTTGATTGATTGATTGAAGAGAACTAAGACCAAGAAGCAGGATTAGAATGAGATCCAAAGAGGATATAAACACTACGTTTTCGTCACGATGGACCAATCATCACAAATAGCTGCTTCTCTACACTGTGGACCGTCAGCGTCATTTTTTTTACAATACAGCGGCATACTGATAGGTAGTTTAAAAATAAGTTGTTAGTTCGGCGTCTATCACCAGTAGATGGCGTTGCGCATTACTTAAAGGAAAGCTTTTGATAAGGTTAGCCAAACTTGGAAAAATTTTTGTGAACAGGTTTAGTAATAGAACAATAAATTATCCTTTTTAATTATTTCGATTATTAAAGAATCGCTTTGATTCACCGCTGCCTGTTTTATTGTTTTTTTTTTTCTTTTATAGAACGTCAAATTGAAAGCCAGCTAGTGATGGGCAGACGAATGTGTTGAGGCGCGAAGACCCATCGGAGTGCCAATGTTCCATATTAAAAATTCTTGATCGCTGACTACTGGCTGACGGTGGCTGGTCTATAGCCCAATAGACCCTCCCTACATAGCCCATCCCTCCTCCTATATTGGCCAAGTCTCGTAGAGTGTGAAGAGTCAGCTGCAGAGACTATTGACCCCCTACCACAAATTTAATGCATACTAGGTATGGGGCTCTATTCACTTTGCAGTTTGAGGGAAGTTTAAAAGAAAGTTAAAATGCCAATGACTAACATGCGAAATTGCTGTTTGACATTTCATAATTTGTTATCGCTGGCGTTTGACATTTATCAAAATCATGATGAAGATTTGAAGGTGGCAACAGGAACTCTTGAATAAAATGATGCAACTCTGTCCAGTTTAGACTCGTTTGATTTTGAATTAGTATCAAGTCTTAAATTTAAATAAGGGAGCCCTCGCTTATTTAAATTTAAGAATTTTCTAATAAAAACAAAAATATATTTAAAGCTAACAATTTTAATTTACAGTATATAGATACAATTCGCTACACTCTTCAATATCAAAGAATATTTCATTTTCAATTTGATTGGGTTTGCAAATGTTGAGCCAGTCCATAAAATTTTCAAACACTTCTAAATCAGTTAATGTTTCTGCTATACTCCTATTACAAATTAGATATGATCCTTTTTTTATATTATTTCTGAAAAAATACCACATTTGCTTATGTTTTTCTACATCGACAAAAAAATCCAAAACATTAATAACGATAACATTTGATTTTTCAACTATATCACTTCGATCAGTTACGTCTGCATGTACAACTTTTATTCTATCCTTGTCCTGGAAAAATTGTCCAATCATATTTTCTTGAAGTTCACAACACTCTTTATTCATTTCTATACCGACAATCGAAGAGAAATTTGTCAAATAATAGGCCTGAAAAAAAAAACCAAAAATATTTATCTTAAACGAATGACAAAACAAGGTTAATAGTTAATGTAATGGCACAAAATAGAAAACTAACAGAAGGAACACTCCCGTCGTCATCGAAAATTATTACCGAAACTTGCCGACTTACTAGGGTTGCTACTGTATTAATTCTGAATTTTGAAAAGGGTTTTCAAAAGATCGAATAGAATTTTAAAGACCGTTCACTTAACATGTCCCTTGCAAAGGACCGATATCTAATCCTTGCCATAATGTGATCATAATTGCTTCCCAAGTTGTTCAGATTGTGTTCAAGTGTATTAGATTTTCCATATCAGCTTCAGACATTGTCTTTAGCAGGCGTAATAATATTCTACTGATTATTCACTTTTTAAAAATTAATCGCCACCTTCTTATATCATCAAACCCTGAGAATAACCTTTCCCTGACCTGGGCTCTGACCCACTTCTAGATAATTCATACACATGTAAATTTATGAAAATGCATTATTATGTTATTAGTCAGTTGATCTGATGATGGAGAAGGAAGGTGGTCAGCGACTTTTTTTTAATATTAGACTAGACAGACATTTTCGACTAGACCATTAAGGTGGCCATTACGGTTTCTTATTCTGTTAAAAACTGTCACGTGGTGCCAGAAACTGTTCAACTATTCCTAGGGTCTCTAGCGGAAGACCTTGATCAAACTCGCTTCACCATCGGCATTAGAACTCGTGGCGGTGCTGAAGTTCGAATAGCCTCAAAGTCTGAAATGGTCACCCATCAGTTCTTGGACTCTGCGTGCGTTGCTTGTATGTTATTAAGTAAGCTTAGTTAGGTACAAGTACTTTTATTTTATCAATAAAAATATCGTTTAATAAAATAATATTCGACAATACAACGAATTCTTGCGTTAACAATTGCGACCAAGCACTGCTTGAAACTGCGTGACAATGCCTGTAAACGTAACGTCAATGTGTGCGTGACGGAAATGGAACATTGTTTCCAGCGGACCTCCTGCTGGGCGCGGGCCGTTCTTTATTTTGTGGTAATGGGGAGATTTTTTTTTTTCAAAATTTTTAGAGGTTGCATGTTACTGGCAGCGTAAAGTGTAGACAGCGTTTTCATTCTAATTACACAATAGTTCTCCTTTGGTACTTTTTGAATGAGCTGGAATGATACTTACAGCATATATAACCGCTCCTAATCTAGATCCAACATCTAATATTTGTTTGCCTTCTAGGTCTGCAGGAAGAAGAACTTTAAATACATAATGCAAAGCTTGTTTTGACATCGAATGTGAAATGTAAGTAAGATCCTGAAATGAAAGATAAGTCTGAATAAGTATATCAATGTTATGATTGCAGTTTGCAAAGAATTTGATATTATGAAATTTTATATAGATTTGATGTTTGTATCTCAGGGAATGTACCGAGGATTTTAAATTTGGTAATATTGGTAAAGACCAGTTGCGGACCAGAAAGAAGTTTGTATATTGACTCTCCCGCGTAAATATAGTGCGTCACGCTCGCACAGATGCAATGACCACTGTCTTAAGAGATTGCAAACCTTTTCATACATGGGGAAATCGAACTACCTACCTACCTAAGCAGCAAAGAAGTATAGTGATGAAATCTTCTATCTAAACTTTATCTAAACTTTGATTTTGCTACATCGAAATTATTTCTGCCATTTTTTCTACAAGACTAAATAGTTTTAAAATACCGCTACTTTAGTAAGACAAGAATAGCAAAAAACAATTTAAATATACAAAACCTTTACCTGTGAATTAAGACGTATGTCTACAGTTAATTAGAAAAATATTGTTTTACTATGTTTCAATTATTTGATCTGTTGGGAATAGATAAACTTAAGTCGGAATAGTCTGACCAAGACAACAGTCAGATTCACTCGATTTGCAAAATATTTTCAAAACCTATTTAAACCATTCGATCGCTCAGTTTTCTAATATATATATATCTGACCACTGTCAGAAGGCAAAAACGTCATCGTACTAATTTCTTTCTGGTCCGCAATGGGTCTTTACCACCGTCAGTTTTCCGCCATCCTCCTGACTAATTCATCTGGAGCTTGGCAATTAATGTGTATCACGTGACAAGTGGTCGTTCATAGAAAATGTTAAGGTAGGGCTACACTTTCTTACGCAATTTAAACATTTATCACTCGCTATCCGAGATACATTTGGAATACCTTAATTAGGTATATTTTTTTAGATACTTACTTTTATATTTCGAGAATTGCAATCCAAACAATAATGCTTTTTGATCCTCCCCTTTTTAACAAGATCATCTACTTGGCTTTGATCATAAAGGAATTCGTCCACATGACAAGTGTTTATTGCATTGCAATCAGCTTGGTCTCCTATAACTGGTGGTACAATATTTTCCGACGGCATCTCGGCATTTAGTGGCACACATTTTATTATAGCCTTTCCTATCTTAGCAAGTTGTTTTTCCGATTTCAGCAATTTCTTTTTTGTTTCTAAATCTGTAACAAAAAAAACTGTAAATCTATGTTTATAATGTAGGTACCTACAGATAAGTAAAAAAGCGAAAATACATAATTTTGTTATGGCGAGGGCTGCCAGAAAAAAGGATGGTGGGTGATGACCCCAATACATTGACAGGTACATCATCATAATACCAGGCGGAAGACGCCCACTGCTGGGCATAGACCTACCCCAGAGATATCTTTAAAGATCTTGTGGTTGCGGATGGCCGCAACCAGCTGGTACCGGTCGACCTTTACCAGGTCGTCCTCTACCCGTGGGTCACTTGAGAACTTTACTACCCCGTCGATCATTTGTTCTGCGACGTACGTGCCCTATGTATGGGACGTATGTGAATCGAACGACCTTAGGAAGCAGTGGATCATAATTAAGGTGGTTCGATTTTCAAACAAAAAACAATGGCCTTTCATTAAACTAATAAACAGTGAAACGTGTGCGCATCTATGTATTTTCCGTCATTCCACATGAAGGAACAAGATGGCGTGGTAGAATAATACCGTATACCATATGATACATGAATAAATGATACCGACGGGAACTAAATTTTACTGTGTTGATGAATTGAAATGTAAAACCAAATAGCCATTTGAACATTTCAAGAGTTATTGCAATTCATTAGTTTTTAACAGTAATGTTGTATAAAGATGTAATAAATAATAAATAAATTGTATGTATGTAATAAATAATAGGCACTTGTTAACTATAATAATCAGGCAAATGTCCATAATTTGTTAGAAAGTGACACCTGACAAGCTAGGTAAATGAAAGTAATACAAAAAAATAAATGCAGCTCTGTGGAACTTTGCTATCTTGTTTTAAAATAAGGAATACGGAAAACCTGTATGCATGTGTGAGTAAGGGCCGATTGTTCAATCCTCAGATAAAGTTTATTTGCCCGATAAAGTAATACACTGCCAAATTAAAACAAACTATAATCCTTTACAATTATGAAGTAATGATACAATTTTATTTTAGTCGCATAATAACTTATCAGACTGATATCTTTTATTCGAGGATTGAAAAATCGGCTCTAAGACTACTAACTTTAATGTTCATTAATATCACTTTAAACTATTAAAATGATATGAATGAACATTCGATCGACATTTACGGATGGTTTTTTACAGTTTTGTTAAATTTTTGTTTCGATAGTGCAAAATTAATATAAAATGTGAGCAAGACATTTTCTAAAACATACACGACAAATTCACAAAAAATAACAACTATAAATTTGCAAAAGTGGCGCCATCTAGCGAGCTCTGAACTTTGGGGTACCTTTACAAAATAAGCCCTCCACACGTTGGCGCTTGCCGTCACTCGTCTTCGCTCGGCTTACATGTATAGCCGTCTTCTGAAATAGCTATTAGAATAAAATTGCGCTCGCTCGTTAGCTTGCGTAAATTATTTGTAAGTAGTAGTAACCGTTGTGATTTTATCAATGATCGTCATAACCTATAAAGTTAGATATTTTATTGAAGTTCTAAATTTAGTTCATAGCCTGTGTGAAAAGTAACTTACCTTTTTTGTATGCTTGGCTTGAAATATACTGTTCAACAGAACTTAATTCAACTTCATCAAGTTCTACAAACAAATCAAGTAAGCGGCTCTTAATGTTTGTGATTTCCTCGTCGCTCATTTCAACTATTGTCGGTCACAGTCGAAAGATTTGCAGTCACGACTTGCACAGACGATTATTTAACTTCGAGGCTTTGTTACTTCGTCGTCTTCGACCACAAAACGAATCAAATTAATTTTAGATAACAAGTACGGTACGGCTCTTTCAGAGCTCTGCACAAAACAAACGAACAACGCACGAACGCACAAACCCCGGATCTATAATTCCTTGTGAATTACTCTCAATCGCCGATTGTGTGAACTGACCTTGATTGATCGCATCAAATGTCAATCGGAATGAGTGTTTTGTTTGTTGTTGGTTTTGTTTGTTAAAATTGTTGACTTTGTTGTGCTAATTTTTTGCAGTTTCGCTACAAATGTAAATTTACCAGAATATAACACAACATTTCGATTCAACCCAGAGATTGTCTTTTAATAATGCAAATAAACTGAAACTATACCTATTTGCGATATACTGCGATATCCAGCAGTCAGACACATGCTGACTGACTCATTCACGGACTCATCTCCTAAACTGCTTTTCAACATGAATACTAATGGTTTTATAAAGAATACCTTTCATTGATCGTTATGGTGTTGGGTTTCTCGCATCTGATTTGAATTTGATGCTTAACTGTTGAAGATATTGATCAAATAATGAATGACAACAGTGCTTCCCGTATCAAAAATATTGGTGTATGGATGTCTGATAAGAAAAGCCAGAAGCTAAATTGGAATGAACTAATGAGAGTATGCAACTGTCATGGATACAATCTTGTCAAGGTACCTATAATATAATATCACAGTCTAATTTGCTGTCTGTTAGAATGAGATGGGAAAATTAAATTGTTGGGCAAAATACTCAAAATTAAATACCCAATACAATATATAAAATATAAGTAGAATTATTATAATTTTTGTTGTACATAATTCTTTAAAACATTTTCTATTGCACATATACTTCCTATTATTACTATTTGTTGCCATTATTTTGTCCAATTTTGGACCCATGAAACTCATTTAACAATGTTTTATTAATTTTAGGTCAACCTTGAGAAGTCACTAGAGGAACAAGGTGAATTGGATGTTTTTCTTCATAAATTGACAGATGCTATAGCGGCTGCCGATCAAGGTGATTCCAAGGTTGTCCTCAATTCATATTTTAACTTATTATTGTACTTAACTCAATTACTTGATTTAGATTATGTACCTATTTGAAAGTGTCAAAGCTTTATTTAAAACAAGTACAAACTTTGAATTCATAAAATATAAATAATTAACATACTTGAATGGTCCATAATTTCTATTCTGGTTATCGATGTAGGGATCAATGTATGATATGACCTATTAATATTTTATTAAAATTTCTTCTTCAGGCATCGCACATTATCAACAGAGTAGAGCAGTATCTGTCTAACCATCCTAGAGTTGTTGTGATTGATCCCTTGGACAATGTCAGGCTACTGCTTAATAGGTATGTGTTACTAAAATTATCTACTAAAAAAGGGTGTTTTTTTCATACCACAAATACCCTGTGTACCCTACGTTATTGGCTTAACTTTTTAATAAGTTATTTAAAAAACATTACTGTATCAGTTATACACTGATTCTCATTACACACTCCCATTGATTTCAGATATTGTTACTATTCTATTCTACACAATGAGCCTTCATTCAAGAAACACGGCATATTCACACCAACATTTGCCGAATTCACAACAAACAATATTGATAGAAATATGGAGATAATGAGGCAGAGAGGTGTTACATTCCCAGTAATTTGCAAGCCCACTATAGCACATGGCTCAAAGTCGGCCCATGAAATGGTGGTCATATTCAATGAAAACGGTTTGAAAGTATGCAAACCACCGTGTGTAGTCCAGAGCTTCGTAAACCACAATGCAATTCTTCATAAAGTGTTTCTGATTGGAAATAGGTAAGCCATTTTGTTTGCTTAAATACTTTTAAAATGTCCTATAATAACCTCAATAACTGTAAAGCATTATCTAATTCTGCTGACCAAATAAATAAGTAATTTTGTATAAATACTATTTATTTGCTGTGCTTGTTATCATTAACAAGCACTCCAAACATCTACTTATTTTCTTATAATCCTTGATTCAGTTGCAGATTTTTTTACTGACTGGATAATTTAATAAAATACTATTTAATAATTAATTATGCTCATTTGTAGAATACTCCTGTCTTACAAGTAGATCAACTAGTACCTCGATAGAACAAGAAATGCATAGTTTAAGACAAAATCCTCATCTTTTAACCCTTAGTTACAGTCTATTTATAATGATTTGATAAGTAAAATACATATCACACCTAGTTTTATATATTAGAGGTAAACAAATGAGCAAGCAAGTCGGCAGATGATAGTTGATCTGATCACTGCCACCCATGAACATCTGCAACTCCATGGGGGATGCAAATGTGTTGCCAGGATAACAAAGATAAATAAATATAATTTCCAATAACAGATAAATCATAATGAGTTTACCATTCTTAATTTCCAGGTACCATATTTGTGAAAGACCCAGTCTGAAGAACTTCTATGCATCAGAAGGGTTGGATCCAATTTTCTACAGCACTGGGGAGGTTTGTAAAGCCGATAGCCAATCAACTTTATCCATTTTGGACCCATATGACACCCCTGATATCAGAATGACTTTGAACGAAGAGAAAGTCATGCACATAATTCAGGTGCTTAGAAAAAGAATTAATCTGTTATTGACCGGTTTTGATGTTGTCATAGACAATACAACTGGCAAACATGCTGTGATAGATATCAATGTATTTCCTAGTTATGATAACTTTCCAAATTTCTTTGAGCATTTCCTAGATTCAGTAGATGAGATGGTCCACAGGCGTAGAGAATATTCCAATGGAGGCACTAATGGTGTCACTGAAAATGAGTTCAGTGATATAGCTTACACTGCTAGAAATGGTTTGATAAAGATAGGTATGGAGTCAGGAGAGTTTGGTGTAATGGGTATGAATGTGAATTAATATTCAATTAATATATGGGTCTCAGCCGGTTGGTTAAATTAGCCGATTAATTGAACGGCTGGCTTTTTAAACGAATATTCAATTGAAAATTTGCCAATTTCATGAAATTTTAAAGTAATGTTCAAAGATCGTTCTTTTACCCTACTATTACCCCGAATTAACGCAGCTCCTCGATACACTTTTACAATGCTAACCTAACAACAATAACCTCAAACAATGATAATAGTTTGTATTAGGCTTTATATTTAGTTGTGAAAATGCGCGAAGAAGCTCCGTAAACTCGGGCCAATATCGTTCGTTAGACGTTACTTTCAAATTTTTTGAATTTGGCTAATTTTCAATTGAATAATTGCATAAAAAGCTAGCCATTTAACTATCCGGCTGCGACATATGAATCTCTCTTTATGACCAATTAAACATAAGTTCACATATGAGTTACTAATCAGTGCATCATTTTATTGTTTATATAACTGTATACAGTTATTGAAAGTTGGTGTGAGTAGATATCGAACTACTCGTACCAATTCAATTTGATACAAATATCTACCAAATATATTTACGTATTTTCGATGAGTTGTTCTGGACTCGTCAAATCCCTAGTTTACCGTATTGCAGGTGCTATCCGTGATGTAGATTTTCGGATTTGGTTGATGACGAAATACGGCAATAGGCTTGCCTTCTTATCAGGTTTTGAATGGCTGCCTGAACTTCTGTGTACATCTCTCACCATCATGGTTAGGCATAGTTTCGTGATGATATACCTATGTATATATTTGTATTTTGTATAGACATTCATTATGTAAATCTTTACGTAAATACATAAGACATTCATAATCTAAATATGATTTCTTGTAAGCTTTTCTTTTCAACAACATACCTACATCCTCCGTGGTATTTATTACGATCATTTAACCCAGTTTAAAACAGAAGAGATCAAAGACAAATGTCACATTAGTTTATAATGAGTAACTGTTTAGTGTATGTTTGTTTGCATTTTACGAACCTATTTTATGAGGAAACTACTTTCAAGTGGCAATGAGGAGTTTTCCAGTAGGTATTGTCAATTGGTTTCAAAAGGCATCAATAGATGGCGCTCCTACAATTTTGGTAATTTTTTACCAAAAGGTTCAACAAAATTTATTTTAATACAAACCTTTCATATTTGTATGGCGTCCATTCTTGATCCTAGTGTCCATGGAAAGAATTGACTCAGTCAAATTATGTAACAAATTATTACAACCGCTAAAATAGTTGAAAACAATTGATAAATACAATATTATCCAATACAACGAACCCAGTGTTTGTATTCTATTTGGTAAGAACCTATTTCGACCGATTATCAATTACCAAAATTGTCGGGGCGCCATCTAGGGAGTGGTGAGGAATGCTTTAGATACCTATTGGAAAACTGCTCATTTTATCTATGAGAATACATAATCTCTATGACTTACGGTGCAACACATTCCAAAGACATTCCATCTATCTATATTCATATTTTGATGGTTGGTTGTATGAATGCCTAAAGTAATATGGCTATGTATGTATAGTATACTTATTTATGTAAACAAATGTAGGAAGTTGATATAGGCTAGTTCCAGTTATCGTATTGAATTGAATGCGGGGGAATGTAATTTGGAGCATATTAATCAAAAACTCTTTAAAATTATAAATTTTGGGCTGATTTGATTAGTTTTGACGAGTCATTATTAAAATAATTAAAAAATGTACCTGTAATTCAATGACTCTGTTTAAAGATCAAAATATACAGGCATGGAATGTGCACAGCAAAGTAGTGAATTATGATTGTTAAAATTCTTGTAAGCAAATATTTGAGACTGAGTAATATCATTTTCGATGAAGTATTGGCGTTGTGTAGGTTTAATAAATAGAGTAAGTATTGATTGTGAAAATGTTGTTTAAATTTTGGGATGCTAGAGTATGGCAACTGAAAGCGTATCCTGAAAGAAACCCGGAAAATTTTAGAAACTGTCGTATGGCCTATTTGGTATAACCACAGTACAAAAATAGTCAGCAAGCAATACTGTGTAATTACTTCATAATAGAGTAAGGCACTTGGAACTTGGCAGCTCTCCATGGGGTGGGAATTTGGGGAACCGTGGCTTTGGCAGTGGAGGGACATTTGCCTTTTTGCTGCCAGAGTAACGTGTTATAGAGGTGAGCAACGCATTGGCGATACTCTCGGTGTTGCTAATGTCTATAGGCAGTGGTGACCACTTTCAATCAGGTGGCCCTATGTCAGTATTTGACCACTTCCTGGTATTCGATTGAACTGTAGCTTACATACAAGTAGACCTGAGTGGTTCAGTGGTTAGTGGTCGGTCTGCCACGAAGAGGTCCCGGGTTTGATACCCGTCCGAGCATAAATTTAAGAAATGATTTTTATCTTCTGCTGCTCTTCTTCGTCTCGCGCGTGCGCGAAGCGCACGTGCGGGGAGACCGCTTTTGGGACGAACCCACTGGCGGTAATGTTGGTGCGCGGCCCGTTGAAACGGGCCGGTCGTTAGAGTTGGCACCTTCGTTTATCTTAAATAAATAATAAATCTAATAAATAAATCTTTATTCACTTATCAGGATACAACCAACAAACAGATTGATAACACGTAATACACATGATTATCGAAACATTACATTATTTTTATATACAATACAATACTGGTTATAATTAGTTATAGTGGAGTCCCTGCTTCCCAAACTAGGAATATCCTGTGCTATGGGAAACAGTTATTCCTATAAAACTAGGCTATATTACAAATAGTATTTTGATAGGCCGTGAACAGACAGTTGAATTTCAGTATCCAAATTGGATTATGATTTTGTTATTTTAGATAACCTACGTGTGTTTGTGTGTGTCTGTATGTGTGTGTGTGTGTGTGTGTGTGTTTTTTATACCACTTATGAAGTTTTAGGTCATTTTAGAAGAGATTCCGTATTTGCATAATCTAAGCAAAGTAGCCACACTGTGATCTTGTCTTTCACCTGGAACAATGGTAAGCTATAGAGATTTAGTTCTTTATTCAGCCTATTGTACAGTATCGGGCTTAGAACCTGATACTGTCTCCGCGCAAAAGCGGTCCGGTGTGTGGCGGAGGCGCAGACCGGCAGACCCTTACGTTTTTGGAGGATTTTATTGTCTACTGGTAGGGAGGAGTGTTTACGTAAAGTTGTGCGTAAGATAAACAGTTGTCTAACCGTAAGAACTTTGCTTTCAGTATAGAGAGTATTCGTAGAGTAGAGACGAGATTTGGAAAGCATCACTTTCAGTACAGCTCTCTGGGCTCTTTCCAGGTGTAGGAGACGAGTCTTTGCAGAACCACCCCAAGCAGGGATGCAATATGTAAGGACAGATTTGCATAGGGCTGTGTACACCATAAAAAGAGTCTCTCTGTCCGCCGAATCACGAAGTTTTTTGAATATATGTATTAGCCTTCTAATACGGGTTGTGACGTTTTCTATTTGGTAACCCCAGTTCAAATTTTCATCAACGTAAACGCCTAAGTATTTTATATGGGTCACTATTTGGAGATGTTTGCAGTTGCAGACGATCGGAGACCTCGCACAGTTATGAGCGACAATGTTCGACGAAATGTGAGACAGCTGAGACTGCTTATTAATTGAGAACCGTATGGCTTTAGTTTTCTCGAGGTTAAGAGTTAGTAAATTAGACGAGAGCCAGCTCATAACGGTGCGAAGAGCAGATTCAGCTGCATTTCTTGCTGTATTCCAGTCAGTACCATGCGCGAGTAGTACTGTATCATCAGCGTAAGCGGTGATTTCGCAGTTGTTGAGGGGGAGTTCACACATTGCATTTACGTATACTAGGAACAGTGTAGGTCCAACGATACTTCCCTGGGGTACACCAAAAGTGATGCCTTCCTCATCGCTCACATAATTCGGTCCAATCTTTGTGCGCTGAGTGCGACCCTGAAGGTAGTCTTTAAATATATCGAGTGCAATCCCACGCACACCGATATTTTCCAACTTGGATATAAGGATGGGGATAGAGACCGTGTCAAATGCTTTAGAAAGATCTAAAAAGATCCCGTAACACTTATATTTACTATCAAGTTTACTGGTAATTGAATTGGTAAGTTTGAGTACTGCATCTTCTGTCGAGATTCCTTGCCGGAACCCATACTGGTTTTTCGACAGAAGCGAGTTTTTATTGAGAAATCCCATTAAAGCCTTATTTATAATACGCTCAAGGATCTTAGAGAGTGATGACAGTACGGAAATGGGTCTATAGTTCGAAATCTGGTCTCTATCTCCACTCTTATATATTGGATGTACAATAGCTCGTTTGAAGTATTCGGGAAAAATTCCTGTGGAAATAGCTGTGTTACAGATATGAGTGATGGGGGGGACTAGTACGTGTCGCGACATCTGCAGTACCTTAACCGGGACACCGTCCCAACCCGTAGCACAGTCGCACCTCATGTTCATAATCAGTCTTTCCACCTCTCCAGTGTCGGTTGGGAGTATAACTAAAGAATCCATGGTCATATTTATGTTAGCAGGGTTGGTAATACTTTGAGGACTTTGTATTTTGTTTGCTAGGTCACGCCCTACTCTTGCAAAATAGGTATTTACTTTGGAAACCGCTACGTTTTTGTCATGGTCTGTGTTTAAAAGTTCGTCCGGGGGCTTAGTTGGGTGGTATCCGCTGATTGTGTTTTTGATAACCTTCCAGGTTGCCCCTGGGTTATTTTTGGCCTTCTGGAACTCACTCTTTTCATATGCAGTTTTAAGTTTTTTAAGTAGAGCGTTACAGAAGTTACGGTATCTCTTATATGTATATAGAAGAATCGCGCTGGCGGAAGGAGATTTTGCTTTTATGTGCATCTTATCACGGTTTTGAATGCAGCGTAATAGTCCCGGCGTAATCCAAGGTTTATGGATGGTGTTTTTTCGGGGAATACGTGTAATTTGAGAATTTTTATTAATAATACTTTGCAGTGAGGAGACTAGGAGCTGCGTGGCGACATTCGAATCTGAGGATTCCATGACATTTTCAAAGTTAGTTTGCTCTAGTTCCTCCTGTATTTTTTTATAGTCTAGCTTATTTTTATAGATATTACTAGTATGTAGATATTTATTAATAGTTTCTGCCAATAGGACGACTGGGAAGTGGTCAGTAATGGATGAGTCGAGAACAATAACTGTGGTGACCAGTTTTTTATTTATGAGGACGTGGTCCAGGCAATTATCCAGGCGGGTCGGCAGGAGATGTGCAGGTAGCAGTCCAAGAGAAGCGGTCGCGGTAAGGTATTCACTCGAATGGATGTCATGATTATTATATTGTTTTATGTCAACGTTGAGATCTCCGAGTAGTATTATGTTTTTAAAATGTTTTAATTCAGACATTAAGTTTTCTAGGCTTGACAGAAAATTGGTCAGGTTAGCATAAGATGGAGATCTGTATACACACACTATCACAGTATCCCCAATTTTGCATACCAGACAGTTAGAATCCATCATAGTTGGTTCCATGACAGTGTACCTGAGACTATCACGGACAAACAGCACTACACCATCATTTTGTATAGGGTTATTAGAGGTAGAGAAAGCAGTATAACCATCAAGGCAGGGGAGCGGTCCCGACCCGCGAAGCCAACATTCAGTCAAGATAATTAAGTCATAGGGAATTTTTGTTCTATACAGGAGAGTACAGAATTGATCGAAGTTTTTATTTATACTCCTTATGTTCATGTGAATTGCTTTTAGCGAGTCTTTACTGCTAGCAGCGTGCGCTGAGCACTCCTCAGGAGAGCAGGCCATCGATTTGGAGAGTTCATAATTATCAATATCCGAGATTACTTGCAAAGTACTAGTCATTATCGTATTTAAAAATTTTCCGAAGTAAGCATACCAATGGTGGGCACACGTTGGTAGAGATCTGTAGTTTAATAATGGAAACAAGAGTCAGTTGATTAGGCGTACGGAGACTGTATGAATGTATTCGTGGTAGAGCGTATTTTGGAGGATTATATTTTTCATTAGTTAATTGGATTATAGTGTGTATATGTATGTCGTTTGGGGCATTTTGTGAGTTGTAAGGTAGGTTCTGTGAGTATATTTGTAGGTTACTATGTACGTAATTACATGTCTGTAAGAAACTAAAATTTGTAAATTTTATAAAAGTTAATGGCAAACAATAGGCAGTATTAAAGATATTAATTTCCAAGTTGAACAAGACAAAACATACATACATCTTCTGTTACGGGTCTGGGTTATATGTATAATAAGTAGGTATGTATTAAAAAGCTTTTTTTTTTTATACCTCTAAGGTGGCAAACAAGCTTGCGGCCTGCCTGAGCATATAAGTAGTTTATCAGTTGTCTTGCACCCAAAACACAAACTTTTCTTACTTTGGGGCTAGATGGCGCTGTGTGAATTGTTATAGCATATTTATATATTTTAGATCTCGATAGATAGAGACGATGGAGCGTGAAGGTGCAAGGCTTGATATATCTTTTCTTGACGAGCGTGGGAATTATTTCGAGGGCCAGTCATTATGGGCCGAGATGAATGAATGATTGTTTCTTTACCTGTGCCAGAGAGGATGACTTTTCAATTATAACAGCAGATTAAACAATTCTAGGGTACGCTTTCACTTGCCAATCTGTATTTTTCAGTTAAGATTTTGTTTTATTACAATAGTATTAAATATTATTTCCTAATTACCCACTTAATCATTATTCGTAATTTGGAAATCTTTATTATTTATACTAAGTTAGTATGACATTTAGAAAAATATGTTATCAAAAATAATTCCGCCGACACATATCGCCGTCCGAGACGACGGCGGCTTTGGTGTATAGAGCCCATTGTACAGTGAACTGCCATACACTAAAAGTATGGTAGTGGGTCAGTTCTTTCTGCAGCTGACTGTACGTACATACCCAAAAAAAGTGTTTTAAAATCTCAGTGTTCTGTAACAGTACGTACACTAAGGTGTCACGCCAAGTGTAGAGACTTGGCAAGGGATTTTTGGGTACAGATAAAAATGAAACTAAAAGCGTAATTTCGACGTAGGCTTAACCCAGTATTATTTTCTTTAAATTGTATAAAAAGTGATCCCTAAAAATACCTTGCCGTCCCGTCCTATTAACTCACCTGTCACTGGGCGCCGGGTGTTGATATAGTTACAAAATTGGACTTATTTTTCAGTTATTTTAGATATTGTCGTCTTGGCATCGACGTAAATGATGATGTGATTGTAGTTCATAAAAGTATTGGAAATAAAGTAACTTCGTTACGGTGAAATAGAATTCCTGTTTCGGCGCGTCAAGAAAAAAATATATTACCTTTTAAATTCTAAAACATTTCGTACAGAGAGTTCATTTAATTTGTTTCGTTTTTAGATTCGTTTTACTTGACGAGGGAGGGGGACATTTGATAAGGCGAAGCCAAACAAATTTGTTCCGACTCGAACCTTTTATGGATCCTTATTTATTTATTTAGCTCTTTATTGTACACAATAAAAAAGAAAAGAAAAGAACACAATTATAAACGACACAACAGGCACTACTTATTTCCTATTTCTTATTTTTATCCTTGTGTGGAAATCATGTGATTAGGATCCTCCTTCCTATGGCTAAATGGCTCCTGCCTGTCTGTTTCCCAGAATGTTCATTATCCAAAATGTATATCGCTCGTTTGGTGTAGGGTAAAGGGACATTCTGGAGCTCTTGATTATATCAAAATTATTTAAACTATAATTTAATCAACAGTTATTATCACACATTTTAAAAGTATGTTATGGGTTTCCTACCGCGTATCTTTGTTTACGAGTAGCCAGATATTTCGACGTATTTGCATGTATCATGGTCATTAGTCATTAGAAATCCGGAACATACTTTTAAAATGTGTTTTAATGATATCGACGACGAAGTACCAATATCAAGTACTAAAAAATTACAACTTTTCAAGAAACGAAAAAAATGTCGTCACATTTTTATTTTTTATAGAAGTTTATTTTTAAAAGCTTATTCTATTAGTGTTTAAAGTTATGAAAGATCTAATATGAAACTTAGGGGTCTTGCCAGCACGTGCGAAATTGCATTCTGCGTCGATTGACATTAAAAACTAAAAATCGCCAAAATGGAACTTAGGAGGTATTGGTACTACGTCGTCGAATTATGTTATGAAACAATATTAACTTCATGTAAAGAAACAGCACAAATATTGTCACCAAATTTTATTTTTTATATTTTGAAACGATGTATTGCAGTGAATACTTATTACATATTATTTATTTGTTATACGCGACGTAGAGTCCTAGAGATAGACAGGCACACCGATATTTTATCATTGATGAAGTCGGGGTTAGGTAGCTATTTTTGTAATTACGTGCTTATTTTTTATTTGTCGGTAAAAGTAACTATCTATAGGTTGGTACCTAATGTAATTATACATATACCAGTGGCCCTAGCACAAGTGTGTCCGCGACAAAGCTCGCGCCGCGTGATTGCGTTTGTCTCTTTCTCTCAATACTAAGACGAAAGAGATAGCAATGCCTATGTCGCGCTTTGTCTCGCTTATCGCGCGCGAGAGCAACTTGTGCTAGGCCTACAGAGCCATTAAAAATCAGCTGTACGTACCTGTTATCTAATGGAAAATTTATATTGTTTTATATTATTTAATTTGTAATTATATCAATTGAAGCTGTTTTATTTCCAAATTGATTGATACATTTGGTATTTAGGTTATTGAAATTAAACCATCCATTGTTTAACCCAATAGCGGGCTGGTAATCGTCGTATGTAGTTTGGGACTCTTATTATTTATTAAGTGTTTAGTAAAGTCAAGGTTTTGTATCTACTTCTTTCGTCAGTAATATTTTTGTAATCGATTCGCTTTACAAAGAACCAATTACCTACTGTATATGATTTTAATTTTCTATAGAACTTTTAGTGATTATACACACCTATGTATTCAAAAATGTACCTAATTATACTTATTTAATATACCATGCCAAATCTACATTTAAATTGTTTTTGATATTTCTATACCTGATCCTGAATTTGTGTCTGTTAGAAGCTGTTAGACGTATAAGGATGAATGATGGGACGGTTTAACAAGTAAGCATCTATGCAAGTAGGTCTTGGTACCTGTTACAGTGCTGTAATTACATCTCAGCTTCCTCTAGCGGCGGCGTGATGCCGTATGGGCATAATCATATTGTCATAAACCCACGTAAATCCGCGATAACGGTCGGACCAGTTAACGCCGTGGCCTGCGCAATGTATACCATAGAGAGGCTATGGCAGTAATTGTTAATTCGACACAGTTCAGTGCATAAATCACACCTAGTTGCCGCGAGAGGTAAATCTACAATTTATTACGCGTTACGGAGTTACTATGGTTACGGTATGCGTGCGCGGACGCAGCCCCGCGCCATCCGGTGCGCCAGCGCTGTCGCATAGAAAACACAGGAAGTGTTTCTAGATCGCAACTATCGCTACTCTAATGAGATCTCAGATACGATACTCGGTAACATAACGGTGCCATGTACCCCGCGTGTATAACAAAGGTCGTTAGCGAAAAATCGGTACCGCGTAATTGTGGAGTTGTTTTGAATTGCAATTCTTCACTTCAGTCAGCTGTCGGCACATGGGCGATGAGCACGTCGCGCGCGCAGCGGAGCGCACCGGGTTCGCGGCAAAACTTTCGAACGAAGTTTTTAAAGTTTAACGAGAAACTAGTGTTTTAATTTTGTTTTTGTTTTATCATTCGTCAACAAAAATGTGCTACAATTAAGTTGAGTGGTGTGTGCATTCGGTGTTGACGTTTACTTTCGGATTGATTTCGGAGTAAGTGGTGATAACGACCATGTCAATCTGTCGATTGATTGAGTGATGAGATTAATTGAAAATTTTAATTATCCGTTCCGTTTAGTGCTGGATTGGTTCAGTGTTGTGGATTGCTCGTGTCCCGACTCGATTGTAGGGCACTGGTAAGTTGCTGTGCTTTTTAAAAATTGGTTGTCATGTGTATGTGCCTACCTAGTATTTAATTGCAGTACCTAAGTACCTATTCGTAGTTACCTAAGTGTGTATTTGTAGGTACTTAGGAACCTTTGATAATGCGCGTCTAACGTCTTGTCGCGGTTCAATTGTTTAATTTCGTTCAGAAAACTCCACTTAACTCAACCTACCTACGTTACGTAATTGCCTACGTACGTGTAATTGCTGAGTTATTTGACGAAAATGGATTTTCAGCATGGTAATTAAAATGTTGAGTCATTATTACCTACCTATTGTAATGTTATGTGTGAAGTAGGCATGTTTCAATAGAAAAAGACAAAAATAGACTAAGATTGACCACAGAAATCTAAATAAAGTGACTTACATTATAGAAAAAAATAAGTCACCGATGCTCTTACGTTGAGGGAAAACATCGTGATGTAACCTACACAGTCCATGATCCAATCTGGTCAGGTTCCTGGCTGGTAGCAGGGTCACGGAGGTCAGATAGCAGGCGCTACACTGTAATTACCTGATTTGCCAAATTCTGGATCATGGTCAAGGCGAACACCAAGCTCACGCGCGCGGCAGCGCAACTGTAATATTGACGCCAACATGTTTTTTTTTATTTATTTAAATAAATAAGTCAAGTTATTTAGATTTCTGTGGATACCTATGTAACTTATCACTGTCGTGCTCTACTTTTGTCTTTTACTATTGAAATTGAAATGTAGGTAAGTATAATACAATAGTAAATATAGGTACTATAGGTAGGTACTTACCACCTACTTATCTAGAGTTTAGCTTGGCGGAAATATCATGAAAACTTGGAGCATTTAATGTTATAGTAGGTTTAGATGCCTACGTAATTCATGACATCTCGCAAGGCATAAAATCCTGATATCCCATATTTATGCCGGTACACGTGGTAGGTACTAAAACTTGTAAAACTAAAATTTTGAATAGGTTTCGAACACCTAACGTTTATTTAAATTATTTATAGCTTAAAAATAGTTAACAATAAAACGTGAGAATAATAATAGGTTACGCGATATGCAAATAAGATCGTTAACTGAACGCTGGTCTACTTAGTTAGCTTTATGGCTTTTCACGTTATTTTTTATTACCCCTTCATTAAAAATAGGTATGTTATGTTACTTAAATGTTGGTAACCTGAGACTTTTTTCACTGGCGACATTATTTATAGACTGCATCTACAACCGTGACTTTGTAACCCAATAGGGCAAGGGAAGGAAGTAAGAAGTTAATACGATTAATCGCATCACATTTACAGTTAAATGAGCTAATTCCGTTGGTGGTGTGTTGTACGGATGAGAAATTTAATTAGATACTTATGTTTAATTTTCCGCTCCCGAGTGAATTAGACTGTACGGATCGGAAGCTTGGACGCTCACGTAGGCTTTTGAGAGGTGTATAGAAGAATGCTGAAAATATCGAGGACGGATAAAGTTAGAAATGAAACTAAGCAGAGGCTTGGAACTTGTGAAAAGTATTAAAATATGAAAGCTACAGTACCTAGGGCACATAATGCGAAACGACAAATGCAACCCCTTGCAGCTAATAATCATCCATCGGACATCCTGGCTGAGAAATCTCAGAGACTGGTTTGGGATGAGTACTAGGTCCTTATTCCTGGCCGTAGTCTCTAAAATGAAGATAGCCCTAACGATCGCCGACTTCCGTTAGTAGATGGCACCATAAGAAGAAGTAAATTAGACGGCCATACTGCACTGAGAGTCTGAGACAGGAATTCTAGCCCCCCGCAGTTCCCGTTCTCACGGAAACCTTTACAACGTAAATTACTTATTTTAAAATTAACTTGTGCCGATGAAATGAATTGTAGCTTAAATCGCGCTCATTTTCACGGCCCCTAGGTATAAACTTGTTCGGCTGGCCTTGTATTTATTACGGCGGATTATCGCGCCGTCCACCGAGAACAGTGTCGCTGGATTTCTATTGAATTTGCCCAATTCGGGGCATTTGCAGAACGAATTTTTTTTATTTTTTTTTAATTCCGAATTAGTTCCGCTCGAGTTGCCGCGACCTTCGACTACGCATCGCGGAATCGAATCTTGGCGTAACTGTAAAGCGAAACTAGTTTGGCTGTCGGCCGTCGCTCTAATAGGATCGGACGCGTTCCGCACAGTACTTTTTCTGTACTTTTTCTCGAGCAAGTGCGTGAGAGGTAGATGCCGCGGCGGCGGTTGGGGACACGGATGCTGGTGGCTGCCCCGGTTCCATCCGTCCCCATTTCGCTTTGATATAAATATCCTTTTTCAAGACACTCGCTTTTAAAGGGGACGTTATTGAAAGCCATGCTTTCTGGCCAAAATGTAGAGTTTGTAAAGTTAGGTTTTGTGGAGTAAGGGGCTTGGCTTGTACGGGATTGAACCGCACTATTAACATAACCGACAAAAAAAGTCGGATAACCCCCGACCAAGTTTACTTAAACTCAAATATTTTCTAAAGTACAAAACCGATTTTAAAGAAACAAAGCTAAGAACCATCTCGATTAAACTGGCTTTCAAATAGAGAAACCCGCATCCAAATCGGGTCAAGGGTTCGGGATCTACGACGCCACAGACAGATACATAAAGCCACAGATGTACACGTAAAATTTATAACACCATTCTTTTTTTGTCAGGCTGATAAACTGCTAAAATACTGCTATAACTAATCCATAATTATAATTAATAACTAATGTCTGATAATGAACTGAGTACGCGTACCTTGCTTTATTGCCAAATACTTTATTGCATTGATCAGATGCTAGGCGCGCCAAACCACCGAAATCGGGATCAGCGCGGGAAATGCAACGTAAGTACGAGTAAGTCCAATGTACGTGTTGTCTCGTACATAGCTTTTCATGATACCTATCTGATAACTTTTTCACAGTAAAACCGTTATGAGCTTGTGAGGCATTCCAAACCAATTTCACATGAAATGTTTTTGGTGGAATTTTTTATCCATACTATAGTACGTACCTACCAGGTTTCCCTGGTAGCAGGGTCACGGAGGTCAGATGGCAGTCGCTCCCCCGTGATTACCTGATCTGCCAAATCCTGGATCATGGTCAAGGCGGACCACGGGCCCTCGTGCGCGAGAGCACAACCGGGACATTAACGCCAAGATGATTTTGCGTAGGTACCTACTGGAATTGCGTTTATGTATAGACTGTCCTTGACTGCTATTAAGATTGATCTACCTCCTAATCACCATCATAATCACGTAGGTAGGTAAGCTTCACTAACAACGTCAAAACAACGTTTTTGTTTTGAATTCTAATAGCCTCTAAACAATTAGAGAAGTGCTACCTGGATTTTTTCCATGAGTGCTACCATCATATAGCATTATATGCGTATCTACGTAGTTTCATAACCATACACGACCCTCGCTAGTAAGTACCTACGTATAACACTTGAAAACCGACTACCGGTCAAAATTTGCATTAGTATTCATTTACAATTTACACAATCACGCGAAAGATCAATAAACTCCGTGAATAGAAGTTGTGTGCTGGCTTTTTTCCATTATGTGTGCATAGCGTTATTGGGGTGCGATGAACTCGTATTATTGGGCATGTAATTTCGCGGCGCAAAGCGGAGGCGTCTCGCTACATTTGCAGGTTGCATTCTGGATAGATTTGTCTTTGTAACCCGTTAATATTAAGTTAGTAAATGAGAAATTGATCAATGTGGAAGAAGCGGAAGAGGTTTGTCAGGATTCCAGATGGATCTCAACAAGTGGAACAACATCATATCGGAATATCAGCGTTATTGATCAAAACATTGAATTAATCATGCCGAAAATCAACAGTTGAAAACCGTTCCGACTCGAGGCAAGCGGTTCAAAAGTACCCTGATCGCATAGGTACCCTAAGTTACCCCTAACGGGAAGAATGTGTGAAACTTTAACGAACTTGTGAAGGTACCTACCTAAGTTAATTTTGATATTTGTATCAATCATGGTGAAATAGCCTAATGCCCGATTTGACCATCTCTTCCTAAATTTTAGGGAAGTCCTACTATAATAATAGTTGTTTAATACCCATAAGTTGACGACTTAAGATATTTTCCAAAGCATTTACCTAGGCGTTACAAAATCGGTGTCATAAAGTTAAGGGTGACTTAGCGAAATTAGGTTTCTTCTGAAATTAGGTCTTGGTTGGTGTTGATTTAGGTTTCAATACACACTGTTGTTGCGAATGTCCATAGGCTGCTGTGGTGTGGTGACCTGGGCCTCGAGTCCGCTAGTTTATTTCATTTGATCGAAATGTAATCGAATTATAATTGGATCGCTGTAGCAGCTCAACGGCAGTTTTAATTGAAGCAGAATACCAAAACCGCGTCAAAACTGCCATTGTGCTGCGAATGCGATACCATTACAATTAACTCGAGCCATTAGTAACAGTAGCAGAATACCAAAAACGATTGCAATCCAACTAAAACTCCTACGAAACATTAGTAAATTAGCGGACTCGAGGCCCTGCTTGCTCGTTTTCCACATGTTTTCCTCCTCATAATAAAACAAATATTCAATTACTTTAGCAGCCCCGAAACTTAAGGGGTGATGGATCATACTTCTTTTCGGGGTAGGTAAATTCTGAACTATCTAACTTTGACTTTTGTTCTTCAGGTTGCTTGCACAACTACATTTATCATTACCTACCCACATACATACATATCGACACACACTCACTCCCTTATCCCATAGGTTAGGCATTTAGGCAGAGACTATCAAGCCAACTAACTATAATGTAAGACTGGTATGTATGTAGTTCCTGGTTACCCATCTGACTGTTTATTATTGTTAGCTACGTTTTAAGACTCATAAATGAACCGTTGAACGGATCTCAAAGGAATTTAGCAGCAAAATAACTTTCATCTTGGGGCCGACGACGAAGGTCTTTTACTAATCGGGGGAAAAGCTAGTCTTAACCTGGAGGAAGTCTCTAGTACCTAGACTCAACTCTTAACTCAACTCGAAACTTTAGTAACTTTTGACTGTAGCCTGTACAGTATTAAAATACGATTCCATTGCCGAGTTTGCACTTGAAACAAAACTGTGAACCGTAAAGAGTTACGGCTGAGTAATTTAGATAGGTACCTCCTCGCTTACAAAAACATAGTGGTCATTTATTACTCATGCTAGTTTTTGCGTGAACAGTCACGATCGTGAAAAACATAGAAAATTGGTAGCTATTATGTACTTATTTATGTACTTGTTAATAGTACCTACCAATTCAAAGTTGCTACCTACTGTGTATTTTCTGGTAATCCTATACACTACCTTACATATTGATTACTCAATACTCTAGTAATAACTCAGTAGGTAAGATATTTAATCCAACGATGTTGGTCGTTGATAATGACATGATGTGTCAAGAAACAGTGGAAAAGCGGATCCCGGACCCTCGCGCGTCGCGCTTGAGTACGACCGGGATGATATTGATGAAATACTATAGTAGAGCTCGTCTAATCTAAAATGACGCGCCCCACTATCGCATTAACGCACACAAGCAAGTTTAAAATATGGACGCAATACGTATACAAATGCCGCTGTAATTGGTCATTCAGTTGCCGGTGAGACACCAACGTAGGGGCTCGCGTCGTTCGATTGGAGCAGTCGACGCTCCCACACAGATGAAGTGTCGTTATTAATATTTGCACTCACACATTGAAATCAACTAACTAAGTAGTGGGGCGCGTCATTTTAGACTAGACGAGCTCTACTATATACTATTAAGTATTCTTAGTAGATGCCTATCTATAGTTATTGTGATTGATCGTGCTGTAGTGGAGGAAAAAAACTTACCTACCTAAATCTAGGAATGTACCTATGGGAATACGCTTTATCTAGGTAGGGATCCACATAAGTATTTTGAAGACATGTCAAGATGTTTTTGTATATACACGTAGGTACAGTCGAGTTCATTAATATGTGAGCATTGCCAAGGCTTCAAATATAAATGTACATGGAAGGGTACTTATATATCTGAGCAGATGTACATATGTTTGATTGATGAATCTGCTCAGATATATAAGTACCCTTCCATGTGCACTTATATTTGTAGGTTTGGTAATGCTCACATATTAATGAACTCGACTGTACCTACTGTGTACTGCCGTTTACTTGTTACTCCGATCACAAATTGGTGTGTATGCAGAATTAACTTGTTGACATCGATTGGGAAAATAACCTTGACCAAAATACTCCGCAACACTGCAACTGGTTTATAAAATTCTTCCTTCGTTCACGTTGGTAACTAGCTTCTCTGCCCGCGACTTTGCCCGTGTAAAATTCGGTAACTATGTTCAGGACCCGTTCCCGTCGGAATTACATTAAATTTCGGTAAAAACTATTACTCGCAGATAATATCTTAGGGAATGATTTTTTTGGATGGGTTAAGTAATTTTTGGGTTTATCCATTTCAAACAAACAAACAATCAAATATTTTCTCCATATAATATAAGTATATATTTAAAGTGAGTGAAGGGCCCGAATTCGATGATTGGGACGTAATTTGAACACATATCGATTTTCCTGTTGATCAAACAAGCTTTGACATCCCTCGCCTGAAAAGGAAAGGTGTCCGGAAGGTAATCATGGAACTCGTAAACTGCGTATGATAAAACCACAGATTGTAGGCTCGTTTGATTTGTCTTGACCGGACTCGTCGATGCTGTTCTACAGATTAGTAACTTGGGGTACAACTTATTATCTAAGTTATGTTTCATCTGATTCAGGTTGGTCGAATCAGAGATACAGCTTGACCATCTAAGATCTGGAGGTAATTTAAATGGCCAAGCGGGCAAAAGCTAAACCGCCATAAAAACTATTTCGACGCAGACGAAATCTAGGGCTAAACTGGTCTTGCCGAGAGTCACTTAGCCCGAAAGTTAACCTATTTCGAGAAGGAGTAAGTTTACCTTAATACCTACCTACCTACTTTCATTCATATCACATTCATTTACTACAATAAAGTTCAGTTAAGTGTCACTTTAAGCCTGTTTAATGGATACTCCAGCAAACAATTTCCAGCCCACTCCCTATTCTGGATCGATTAGCGACCCATAATCGTTTTATAAGCGCATGTAGGTGGTTAAGAGCCGTGGTGAGAGCAAGGTAAGAGCGCAAATGGTGTGAAAATGACACACGGAAGGCACAAGAAATAACTGTTAAAGAGAAAAAGGGCAGCAAATTGTTTCCTTTATGATTGATGGTGAGGTAGGTACAGCTCGAGTCGGAGGCACTCTCAGGTGCTGAGTTGAGGCGTGGAGGTAAGCGAACGTCGAGGGCCTAGTAAATATTGACATTGCTCGGCGTAACAGCCTTCGAGCTTGGCATGACGCAAACGAGAAAAAAAATCGGCGCACAAAAACTTGTCGTGTGCAAATTGTACTCGCTTAGCTATACTTACTTTAGTATAGTATACCATACCATGTTTTCCACTGTTTAGCTAGCAGGAAGTGCCAATCTATGATTTTATCGGTATTAAGAAAAACATTTGAATACGTTTGGCCATGCTGATTTAAGGTTTTTTTTAGAATAACTTGTTTACTTATTTTTAGAACAGCAATGGAATGTCTTTATTGTCTGTATTTTAATATAAGAACCTACTTAGGTAGGTCCTCTGTAGGTTAACCTACTCTTTTATAAATTGGGTAGATTACGAAATCAGTTTGACATAGACATAGACAGTACTCTACTCGGTTTCACATGACATTCTTAACCTAAGTTTCCCAATATAAATCTGTTCAGCGGTGAAAATACATAAACAGACAGACATAATCAGATTGCTAGTAAATCGTGTGGTGACCGTATGAATACATTCACTGATTAATGAATGTAAATCCTGTCCTGAGCCTGCATGATGCGCGTGAAGTGAGAGTGAAGGATTATTCAAATATTTATGTAAGCGATGTAGTGCATGCATGACTGTAGCGCAAAAACTGCAGAGAGCAAATATTTTTTTGAATTATGCATGAGCAAGTACTTACTTAATGTTTATATTGAACCTACCTTCCTTCTTCATCAGCACAGTCCACTGTTGGACTTAGGGTCTGTTCTGCGAAAGGTTATTGTCATAATTGCCACGCTTGGGAGGCGGGTTGGAGATCGCTGTGTTATAAATATAACGCTGTTGCCCATTTTCCAGATCTCTAGATATTTTGCCTCGAAAATATTAGTCGAGTAGTAGTAGAGCTTGCTTACCTACCTACCCTCATTGATTATGAATTACCTACTGGTGATAAGGAGTGCGAATTTTTCCTCACAAAATAATGAGGTAGTATCTGGACACCGTCTGATAAAAATATCAGTTGGTGTCGGCTAAAGCCGCAATAACGCATCGAATTAGGAATAGATAAATCTTAAATTGAGCCTTTGAGCCATGACTCACGGATAGTTCGATGCCTAAGCCCGCGTATCAACATGAGTTATTCTTTCGCCGCCTCTTTTTTGAGGTAAGTACGCCTTTATCTGGGTGTTTGTTACGGCTTTTGTGCATATGGCAGCTTGGGTCAAGGATGCCTCCGAAGATTTGTCCGTTTCAAATTGCTGACAGACGGACAGGCGCGTTGAGGCATAACCAAACATTTATGTACATGTTGGTACCTCCATTATTACTTAAATGCTTTCCGCTAATTAGACGTATGTATGCTAACACGAGGCGCATAGTAAGTAGACATGAATCCTTGTTTTTTTTTATTTTTTGATTCTTACTGTTGTGGCTTGACAATAGTCACTAACCGTGGTAACAAACCCGATAATATGTGTGACCTCGGTGGGTTGTGTTTTTAGACTATTAAGTCTCGATCAGCTTGACAGTTTTCTCTATTATCCTCTGTCTGTCTGTCTGTCTGTTTTATGACTTTCAGTGTGTCTTCTCGTCGTCCCTCCTCGACTACGACCATTTTGGTCCGAGTCCTTACATGTTTAATATCATCTGTAATAATATCTTAGTAAGTAGGCCTGTTGGGAGAGATTTCATTTTAGAAATATGAAGGATCTGTTGTGTCGTCAATAATTTTATAATATTTCTGATCTTTTGATCTTTCATATGTAGTTGCAACTTTCAATAAACGAACGGTAAGAAATAATTTAAGTGTCAGCTGAAAGGGGTTTTGTTCTTCCAAGCAATATTTCTAAGAAATTCAAATTTATTACATGGGCTCAGAAATTTTATTTAAGAAGTATTCTTTTATAGGTACTTACAACTTGAGTGATAAAGCTGAAATATCAACTGACTTAATGGGGTAACTAAGCCCATTACATTTTAAAGTACTTACGATCAATTCATTCGAGTTTCAAAATGCGGGTGCGTTGTCACAGGCAGGAGTAATCTGACAAGCTTACTTACTATGTTGACTCCGCAACCCATCCGGATCTTGGCCTCCGTCATTAAAAGACGCCACTCATGCCGATCCTGAACGGATTCCTTCCGCCTGGGTCTCATAAGATCAATCAAATGCTCCAGAACTCGTTCTATGAAGTAAAGTAAAGTAAAAGTAAAATAAAACACATTTATTACACTCAAACACACAGCACAAAACTCTTAAAATCAAATTTTAAAAATATAATCGTTTCCTATCCTACTATAATATAATCGTTTCCTAGTCGGATGCCCAGAGCACAAAATAATAAAATATACTAATACTATAATAGTCGGTATTTAATAATGTACGTCGGCTATTTTCGGCTGCGGCTTCGCTACGAAGCCGAGCTTGCTGATGTGCATTATCTATTCACCGTCGACATCTGTCGACTTTATTAAAAATGCGTGATTTATTGTGCACTAGCGTACCGTCCTGGCTTCGCACGTGTTTCCTCGGCTTTTCTTTACTATTACATGCATGGATTATACTAACAAAATTCTCTAACTGATGGTGAAAACAGCATGAAAATCCATTGCGTAGTTAAAAGATCTAAGATACAGAGGGGCAGAAGGCGGAAAGCGACTTTATTTTATACTATGTACTAGTATAAATGGCCGTGTGGTGTCCGGCAGAGTAGAATAGCACCAACCCCTTACACTCGTGGGTGTCGTACAAGGCGACTAATGTTTTCGAGGCAAAGATCAAGAGTCTCCGTAGTCTGGAAAATGGGCAGCAGCATTTTTCATTGTTATATTTAAACACTGCGATCTCCAACCCGCCTGTCAAGCGTGGAGATTATGGCATAACCTCCCCTTTCGTGGAAGAGGCCCTAAGTCCTGCCGTGGACTGTTACGGGCTGCGATGGCTAGTGTAAAATAAGTTTGTACAATGTAATGTTAAAGACTAGCTGGCCCGCCGTACGACTAGTCGTACGCGTATTGTCATACCCTATAAACCTTTCACATGAATCACTCGATCTATTGTTGAAAACAACATTAAAATCCGTTGCGTAGTGTAAAAGATATAAGCGTACTTACATATGAATGCATATGTACATACATGACAGACAAACGGCGGGAAGCGACTTTGTTTTATACATACTACTATGTAAGGACAAAGACATTTAGGTCTCTGAATTACAATGTGGACGGTGTTGCTATCCGTGTCGGAGCTCCTCTCGGATTGGTAGGATTACCTACTTGCTCTTTGTATGTAAATTTTCGTCTGGATTTCTTTGTTGATTATGATTGCCATCTCTGAGAGGCCTATATACGGTCTATAGACACGAGTGCCATTGTAGAAAGTTCCATGCATTGGTTGAGCCCGTTTAGGTGTCTGTAGTGAAAGGTACCAGTGTCAATCGATTGTATTCTGCCATTTCTACTTCTATACAGGGTGTGAAAACCAGTTGGATCCAAAGGGCCTTAAATGTAAGGCAACTTCCTACTCAAATAAACAAAATAGGTATTATTCTCAATAAATTAAAAAATACGAAATAGGTATAATTTTGTTAAAAATAAAACCTATTAAAAGTAATTTGAAATTTGTATGGTAATATATATCCATATATGACTCCCTTGTTTCGCTCAGATGTTATGTGTAAAACTTTAAACTAAATAGGATATTAACACTTGGTTTTAACTTTAGAGTCCTTCGAATCAAATTCAAATGCCACCCATTACGTAAGACACAGCTTTATCCCCTTGGTCTTTATTACCTGTTCTTTGAGAATTATTATCTGCATAAATAAATACATTCGAATAGGTACTGTTACTTTACAATAACTCGATTTGCCAGATTTGATTTGTTACATACTGTATGTTACCTAAAGTTGTAAATTCAGTTATATTTATGGTCACGTTAGTTATCGAGGTTTACATTTATCTAGAATTTAAGTTCTGAGGTATTTAGTGAAATACATTATAGGTATAGGTTAAGAAGAAGTGTAGGTGTGTACGTAAGTTCCTTTTGTGTTATAAAAGATATAAAGGTAAAATCTGTCCAGACTGACTTGTCTTATTTGGTTATGGGAATTATGTATTTAAATGGATAATTTGCAGCCGTATTAGTTGAAATTCAAATTCTATGTGTTGCTTATTAATTCAAGAAGATTGTACGTGGCGTGATTGATATCGTAATTTTGGGTATTGTTTGTTCACCAAATAAGACAAGTCAGTCAGGACTGATCTTAGGTATTTATTCTGTCTTTCAAGCCAAGTTACAGAAAAGGTAAATAAACGAATCACCGAATTGGTCAAATTATTCAAAAATCATATTTTGTACTTGTACGCTCGCACGTACGTACCAATTTAAACAGTTCTATTTATTTGATTTCACTTCATGACTTTACACAAAGTATAAAGCATGTGTGCTTTGTAGCTATACTTGATCGTGTGTTGATCTGTGATCAATATAATTCTTTGGTTTATATTTTTACATTGACTACGTATACATAGATATAGGAAAAACTGATAGAGTTAACTCTATCATTGATGATAACCTACATGTTTGAATTAAAAAAGTGATCTATAGAATTTGGGCTTGTCATGCACTTTCTCATCAGAAGCCCATACATAATATTTAATTATCGCATAGGTACTTATAATTTCGTAAAATAATCACCTACCTACCTACCTATATGCAAATTACTGTGCGTATAAAATATTGAGCACCATTTTTTAAAGCATTTCAGTTTGTTCTTTATTATGTCAATATCACGGCGGGCGCACTGGCTCATTTTGACTTTATTGCCGATTTAGAATGCCTATTAAATTTTATGTGTGTATTTATTCCCTTTTTCTCGTGAATATCAATGTGTGACCGAGTTCGAGTGAGATAACTTTTAGTACCCATAATGGCCGCCGAGATGGGCAGTTAAGTAACGAACGACGTTGTATATTAGTGGGTAGTTGGATTATGGACCTCATTAGTCGATCGGTAGGAACAATCTATAGGTGTGTGATGGTCAGTTGGTAAAATAATTTTCATTTGTTACTAGTGGACCCGGCACGACTTCGTTGCGTACACTTCTTTACTTTACCCCCTCTTACCCTTCTTTTACTTGCTTATAAACTTTAATCTTGAATCACTCTATGTATGTTTGAAAACCGCAGTAAAATCCGTTGCGTAGTTTAAAGTATTTAAGCGTACATACATACAGACGGCGGGAAGCAACTTTGTTTTATACGGTAGATAAAGAGCGGGCTACCTGATGAAAAGTGGTCACTGATGGAAATAAGGATCAAATCAACCACTTCCACTCACGGTGCCGAGAATAGTCGTGCAATAACCTAACCTACAGCTGTCAAAAACCCTTGCCAAAATCCATAGCACACATATATATTCCCTACTGAATATATTTTAATGAAATAAATTTAAGAAAAATCTAGATTAAACTGATTTTAAAATAAACAAAACTGCAACTAAATTATCCCATCTCTTCGGGGGTTACGATGCCACAGACAGATACACAGATCAACACGCCAAACTTAAACAACCCCTTTTTTCGTCGGGATAAAAACAGACTAAAATTAAGCATGAATATGAATTGTTTACACAGAATAGACAATAGTAGTTTTAAGTACCTATTTTCTAAAGCTATAACGCTAGACGCACCGTCGACGGCGGAGTGGGCAGATAGAATTACTGTGTGAATCATTAAGTAGGGCGAGATGAAATGAGACTTTGGCGCGATTTCACTTGGAATACGAGTAGAAACTCGAACTCCTGTTCCTATTTTGCCATGCGACTGGCGTCTATGCAAATGCATAGGTCTATGCTAATGATCTAGGTATATGTATGCACAACGTACGTACAACATTACTTACTATACTTACACTCGTAATTAAGCGTGAAGGCACAGGATTCCAGCTGTCAATACTTGAGTGGCGATCAGCGGGGCTATTGGCTAACTCAGTTGACAACTGTATTTGACACTAGATAATTCTACACCACGTCATCTACGTTGAAAACTGGCAATAGCGTCTACCAAATTAGAGTAGTGTCAGATTTTTTTATGTCAAATTCAGTTGTCCACTGAGATAGCCGATAGGCCCTCAGAACTGTGTGTCTGTCAAAATCATAGAGCGTTATTGAGCTTTTTGACGTGTGGGGACCACTTATGTATTTGTCTACGCATTCTCTTGTATCCTGTAGGCCTAGCACAAGTTGCTCTCGCGCGCGATAAGCGAAAAAAAGCGCGACGTAGGTGTTGCTATATCTTTCGTCTTAGTATTGAGAGAAAGAGACAAACGCTCTCTCGCGGCGCGAGCTTTGTCGCGGACACAGTCGTGACCGCGACTACCACTGTCCACTACTCCACACTACCTGCTATACAATTCCTGTCTCAATTTCTGTAAAGGTTGGCTGGAAGAGATCGCTTGTAGCGATAAGGCCGCTCATATGTGTTCCTTAGTATTGTAAATGATTGGTATTGTTATGTTTTGTAAGCAATAAAGTGTTTATCTATCTATCTTTTTCTATACGGTGTCTTTTTCATACACATAGGGAGGGAAAACATCATGATGAAATCAGGACATTCAGGCCACTGAATGTGTTCCCCTGGTTGCAGTGTCACGGAGGTCAGATGGCAGTCGTCACACTGTAATTAAGCGATCTGCTAAAGTCTGGATCTGTTCAATAGGTACGAATATCCTTTGGACGCCTAGTACCAGAAACGCAAATTACCGTCCATGCAAAGGACTCAAATGAAGAATCTTTTTTCATTACAAGCTTTTATCGCACGATATAGTACGCGTTAAGACCATTCTAAAGAGCCTAAACACGCTGGTGTTATCTTATTGCGTTATAAGGTCCATGGTAGAGCTCGTCTAGTTTAAAATGACGCGCCCCACTACTTAGTTAGTTGATTTCGATGTGTGAGTGCAAATATTGATAACGACACTTCATCTGTGTGGGAGCCAATGAACGACGCGTGCTCCTACGTTTGAATTTCACCGGCAACTGAATGACCAATTACAACGGCATTTGTATATGTATTGCGTCCATATTTTAATCTTGCTTGTGTGCGTTAATGCGATAGTGGGGCGCGTCATTTTAAACTAGACGAGCTCTACCATATTAATGCATTGTCAGTGACATAGATATATCGGTATAACATCGGGAAGTGGGTCAAATTAGGCCTGCAAGGTCTGCCCCGAACTTACATATTGTAACGTTGTACATTATTGTACATATTGTTAACGTTAACAAACTTTGCAAGTTGTAAATAAAAAGTTTGTTTGTAAGTTTAGATGTTCGGGTAATCTCCGAAACTATTGAAGCGATTTCGAGAATTCTTTAACGGGAAACTACACTATTCCCGGGGGTCGTCGAGTACCTGCTTTCGTTCCCGGAAAATAGGATCCCGTGGGAAAGTTGAATGTTTACAGATATCCGGATAGCATGTAGATGCTACGGCTCTACATTCAATGTAGAGAGTCTGATTTTTGAGTTAGGGTTCAAGATTAATGCACTTTTGTTTTTAGTTAGTTTTAAATGTGCTTTACTTAGGTGAAAAATCATCTTGGCATTAATGTCCCGGATGTGATCTCGCGCGCGACGGCCCGGGGCCCGGCTTGACCATGATACAGGATTTAGCAGATTACTGCTTATGCTTTAATCAATGCTTTACCTCAGTATCTATAGTTTGACGACCTGAGTGGTTCAATGGTCAACATCGGTCTGCCACGCAAGAGGTCCCGGGTTCGATTCCCGGCCGGGCAGAAAATGAAATGATGAATTTTAATTTCTGTTACGGGTCTGAGTGTTCTATGTATAATAAGTATGTACTTAAAAAAAGTATTTAAGTAGTATATCAGTTATCTAGCACCCATAGTACAAGCTTTGCTTAGTTTGGGGCTAGATGGCGCTGTGTGAATTTGTCCACAAATTATTTATTTATTTATAGTTATTGCTTAAATTTTGACTTCCATGACATACATGGTTATGAGATAGTGATGAGTCTGTCTTGGTACTATTAGTATTGTCTAGTTTGGATTTACATACTTTTAATCCTGTCCTATGAGGCATGACGAGACGGCTACAATTGTATCTTACTAATATTGGATGAATGGATAAAGGTTTGTTACTCCTTCACGCAATACTACTGGACGGATTTTGATGGAATTTGGCAGAAATGTAGCTTTTAGCCCAGAATTGCACATAAGCTATAAGTTTTCCCAAATATAATATTGTGTGTCCCGCGAGAACGGGTACGGAACGTTATAACCGAATTTTACGCGAACTAAGTCGCGGCCAAAAGCCGTACATACAATAAATTGTTATAAATGTGTTCATAATTTAAATATTTCTTTTGTGTCCATAGCTAACTCCTTCTTAGGTTTCACAGAGTGAAATTTTCTAAATAAATATTTCGACTATTTCGTACAACCAGGGCCTCGAGTCCGCTAATTTACTTTGGTCGGATTGAAATTGGATCACGGCAGTTTTAATTGTAGCAGAATACCAAAAACGCGTAAAACTGCCATTGAGCTGCGATTGCGATGCGATTAAAATTCAATCGAGACATTAGTAACAGTAGCAGAATACCAAAAACGTGTCAAACTGCAATTGAGCTGCGATTCCTATTACAATTCGATCGAGCCATAGTAAATTAGCGGACTCTGTGCGTTCAACACTGATTGCTTTGCACTGAGTACCGATTTACTTATACCACATTGACCACGCAAAAACCCGGGATTCTGTGCGAGTAATACCAGGTAATTTATACAAGACATTGCACCCTGTATTGCAATTATGTTGTAAATACTTAAGTAACAGGGTTCCGCCGGATTAAAGTACCTATATAATATTGTATGTACCTGTATTGTCAGAAGCTGTGATTAACTTGATGTCTTGGATTAACTGGCAGCAGCTTGAAGATTTTACTTATTTTTTTAAAGAATTTGCTTATTCTAAAGGATACTCAAAAAACGTGCTCGCTTTTTTATGTCATACGGCCGGCAAACCGGGTAACGCGCCACCTGATGAAAAGTGGTCAAAGCTACTTATAGATATCAGTACTTAATACTAAAGATATCGTCAATGCGTTGCTCACCTCTGTATCACATTACTCTGGCAGCAAGAAGGCAAATGACCTTCCAATTCCAAAGCCACGGTTCCCCGAAGCCTGCTCTTAGGAACACTGGAATCCTTACTCACCGGCAGGAACACAATACTATTTAAAATAGTAATGTTTGGCTGCGGTATTTTGTGAGTTAGAGGCACGTACTTCACCAGTTAGGCGGCTTCAATTCGAACGGGATACCCCGCTATTCACAACCTCTCTTAAAGTTGGTCGTTCAATAAAATAAATCCAGTCAAGTAGCCATTTTTATTTATTGTTTTATTATAACTTTATTGCACAATCCTCTTCTATAAGGTTTCATTTACAGTATTTTTTTTATAATTTAATTCAATGAAGACACATTGCTAA
Source organism: Blastobasis lacticolella (assembly GCA_905147135.1). NCBI lineage: Eukaryota > Metazoa > Arthropoda > Insecta > Lepidoptera > Blastobasidae > Blastobasis > Blastobasis lacticolella. The sequence goes on from LR990044.1 coordinate 9,673,384, forward strand.
AAAATATACAATTCGCGGACTTAAAACCATTACGGCTTTATCTTCCAGTCAACCGGTAGACCATGCAGAAATTCAATTCAATTCGTTTATTGCGAAAGTGGGTAGGTAGGTGCTTAAAATAAGATAAATGGTTAATTATGTTAAGTATTAACTGCTAAAATACATATAATTAAATTTTCATAGCATTCTCTTAATAAAGACGCTGCGTCCGAATGCAAGCGATACCGAAAGCTTAACTACGGAACCCCATGCGCACAAACGAAACGTCTACTTTGCATTTCCATAACCACACGAGTGTGTCGGTTGCACACTGATACTAGTGTTGGTTTTTTATTCTGCAGTCCGCGGCTCTGGACGCACCTGTCGCTGGATAAAGGCGAATTTGAACCAAACGTGCGAATTCATCATGCGTAATATAAAACCAGTTTACAGTACAATCACCATCAGTACGAGATAGATGAGCAAAGATTGGCTCTTAGGCAAGTGTTTTGGTGCTCACCGACAGAATAGCTCTCCTGATCTGCTTGAATTGAGAGCTCAGCGTAAGGTTAAAAAATGTATGCCGAGCCGAATGAGCCGAGGGGCGCTGTACCCTGGCGGTTACAAGATGAACTACAGTTGACCATACAATTTTAATAAATTATCGTAGCGTCTATCGACTAGAATCTTCCCTGTAAACTCCTGATTTCAGATTGACCGTATTTTTTTGTCGACTTGTAGACCCCATACGTCCGGCGCAACCTAGACATCAAACGGCGCGAAGCAAATTCCTCGTTTAAACGCCGTTCTATCATCAGGGGTATCAGGTAGTCCAGTAGCATGTTCACCTGATCTTAACATTTTTAAATTACTAATCATTTACACCAAGATAACACGAGATGCTTTTACTCTTGTCTACGTGCACCGTAATTGCCCGACTGCGCCCGGAGGGGGGTTCGCTGGCTTTGTGCGTCCCTTGATCCAATGATGAGTATACTCGTTGCGGTCTCTGTTTTGCATGTCATTTTGCATCGACCCTGTTATTGATTGATGAACGAGTAATGCTGGAGTCAGTGACTTGCAACCTTTTTTATTTTATGTGTGTAAAGGATATGGACAGTGAGAGTAAAATCAAGGCGCTATCCACTCAGATGAACTGAGTAGGTCGACCTCACACGACCTACACGGGAACGCGCCTAAATTATTTGTTGATGCGGTGTTGCACTGGGCACATTACAATAATAACCGACAACTGTTGAGGGAAAACTACGCTCCATTAAATGTTTATTTGGAATGGCGTTATTTGTTAGAAATTATATACAACTTTTCACTAACAAATTTGACGTTCCCGCTTTAACAAAACATAGAAACCAATTACTCCAACCAGGCTTGACATGTTTAATAATTAATTATACCTATTTAACTACCTGAAATTCATAGTGCCTTTTATAAGTTGTAAAATGTGAATCGAATACCTATTTATAAGAAACGTATAGTACCATTTAACAGAATATGAAATAAATATAATTTGTCCGTTACCGCAGAAGGTGTGACGATGCAGATGATGATGTAGCATACATAATTGCCAACCAACACAGCGCCTATTTTCTATTCCTACATTTGTTAAATCTGCCCAAAGTAGTCTTCTATGAACCTGCCACTGTCTCCGCTGTCTTTTGGTGGTAGCCTGAATCATAAGAGTTTCCTTCCGTTAACTTCTTTTTAAACCTCGAGAAAAATAGTGGGGTGTTACAAGTTTGACGTGTGTCTGTGTGTATTGAATAAGAGGTAGTGTAGGAGATGTGTATCTGTTTGTGGCATCGTAGCTGCAAACGAATAGACCGATTTAGATGCGGTTTAATTCATTTCAAAGCCAGTTTTACCGAAATAGTTCTTAGTTTTGTTTAATTAAAATCGGTTTAGTGGTTTAGAAACCTGGTTTCAAGACAGTATTTATTAGTATTTTGCCCTCGAAGGTGTCACAAGTCAGTAGTAGCTCTTTGGGAGACCGCTGTAGATTCTGGCTGAACAGGAGTTGCAGCGGTGGGAACGGCTGACGGGGTCTACTCCTCATATACACTTTAGCCTTAAAAAGTAGCATCCGCTACAATCACAATTATAACAACAAACGTTGATTTAAATTCAATTATGTAAATTGCATAAATGCAGTGCGCGTGAGACAATATTTTTAAGCAATTTCACGCAGCGTTGCGTGCGAGCTCGCTATAATAGTTGATAAAGATGTCGTGCGTGAGTATGCGATGTCAAATTAAAGCAAAACGAGTTGAAATATAACAGTAATTTATATTACAAAGTATGTTGTTAAGGACTACCTACGTTGATATCATTAACCGCCCAAAGGCGTGATGTTGTCATTTTATGAAGATGTAATTTCAAGAAGTCGTCATTAACCGCCGTGTGGACTCGCTTTTTGAATATTGATAATTGCTCGCCTGCCAGTGATTTTTAAAGAACCTTTAAAGAAAATGTTGTAGTGCAGAGGAAAGATTTCGGGAGCTCATTCCACATCTTGTGCTTTCTTCTTTATCCGTAATTCCCTACTCATTGTTATTAGCCAGTCTAGTACCCAATATTTACCCTTTCATTTACACCAGAAACTACCTTTTCCCCTTTTAATTCTTAAAAACATTTTATTTAACTATCAAAATGTATACCAGGTACAAGCTACACAAATCCGGTTCGCTGCGAAACAAACAAAGCCCACATTCGCGCTGCCCTTCGGAGTGAAAGTGCGCTTGCGCACGATAGCGTCGGCTCATTAGCCGCTTCGCGACCGCTTAATGAGCTTGCGAACCGCATTGTACGGATTGTACAGTCAGTCAGGAATTGGTCCCCAATGCCTCCAGGCATATTAATCATTATCATCATATATTTAAGAGTATGACTCTTGTCGGTGGAGAATTCGCCCCTATTTTCTCCTTTCTGCCAATCTCTTCATCTCTTCCTTATAATCCCCGGCGTTCAAAGTGGGGCATATTAATAAATGAATAAAAACCGCTTATTACTATAAGTGCTTTTGAATAATTTGGATGCGCGGCCAAGCCGACTTTGGTCGGACGTCCGATCACGTCCCCCGCACGTCAAAGTGACTTTATTTTGTACTGCGTAAGGATTAGTATCAACTGCAACTGACAGTTGGTCGACTCCAGCCAATACGGAACGTCTGTTAGTGGAAGAACCGACTGTACTCCCTACTCTTTCACCGCAGCCCACCACCAACTAGATATGCTTATGACTAACTAACTAGTCATAACTATGAGACGGACATTGTCTCGAGCCTCACGCCCGTGCGTACGCTTATAATGTTACTTACTAGCTTATGACTAGCTTTGTCTCGTTAGCATGGCATGCCATAGGCCACTTTCTAATGAAGATTATTCCAACAAAGTCACGGGTAAAAAAATAATGATTTTGGCGTTAATGACCCGGTTGTGCTCTCGCGCACGATAGCTAGGGGTCAGCCTTGACCATCATCCAGGATTTGGCAGATCAAGGAATTACAGTGAAGCGAGTGCCATCTGATCTCTGTGACCCTGCTACCAGGAGAACCTGCTCAAATTGGATCACGGATACACATTCAGTCGCCTGAATGTGCAGGTTTCATCACGACGTTTTCCCTCACCGTAAGAGCATCGGTTTGTATTCAACTAATGTACATAGTACGTACATAGGTAACTCAAAAAGAGTTCACTACTGGAGAGGTTTTCCCTGGAGAATACAACATGGAGTTCTTCAAGAAAGGGGTTAAAAGGTTTTAACGGCGTTGGCAACGCGTGGGTGACGGCTCTTGCAAACGTCCACAGGCTGCGGTGACTGCTTACCATCAGGCAGACCGTAAGCTTATTTGCCACCTTAGTGGTAAAAACAAAACATGGCGGTACATAGCGCCAGTGGGATTCGAGCCCGGTACCTCTGGCATTGCGAGTCGGATTCCGTTACCACAGGCCACCGACGCTCCATTTGATACCTAATAATGGTATTCACATATTCCTCCACAGTTAAGTTACGCTTACTATACTTACTCAGCTGAAAGTGGAATGTAAAGATGAGTCTTTATAGTACCAACATTAATGCAAATACCTAGGTACAGCAAATGCTTGTCTACTAATAGACGATTAAAATACTCTACAGCCCACGTAAGTATACGTATGCGTACGTAAGTTTACGACATTTTACAGTTTTGTATTGACTCGGAGCGTGCTAAAGCATAGTCGACGAAGGCACGATTACAACTATAAAATTTTTAGTACTCGCTTGTATAGTTCGAGCTTATTCTGGGCACCGCAATCTATGCCACTCTGCTGCGACTGTAACTGGCGGGTTCTTGTAACTTCTTGGTGGGTTCAGCTACGTGCGTATTAGCTATTCGAAACTGGGAATTAAAGTGTCCCTGATGGTCTTTAGCTATACGAGTTTACTCCCCGTAGGTATTCTTTATGTGTTTTATGCCCGATTAAACTTAACGCCTTGGCCGTGTGGTGTCCGGCAGAGTAGAATAGCACCAACCCCTTACACTCGTGGGTGTCGCACAAGGCGACTAATGTTTTCGAGGCAAAAGATCGAGAGTCTCCGTAGTCTGGAAAATGGGCAGCAGCATTTTCCATTATTATTTTTAATAACTGCGATCTCCAACCCGCCTGCCAAGCGTGGAGATTATGGCAATAACCTCCCCTTTCGTGGGAGAGGCCCTAAGTCCAGCAGTGGACTGTTACGGGCTGTGATGATGAAACTTAACGCCTAAGTTGATTACAGATGTTCCTAGCAAGAAAAAGCAAAGCATCAACACCTTACGCGAAAACTAAACTCGCAAAGTCACTCTTAACTTTATAATACCGATTTTGTGAGACTTTAATGATTAGGAATATCTTATGGCGTCTACATAAGACGGCCTATGTTTAGTGCATTTAACATAAGGATCAAAACAGCTTTCTTTCTACATTGTTTCCGTGTCTGGAAGTTATTTCATGAAGGCCTTAATAAAATAATTATCCTGGCGTTAATCTCCCGCTTATGCCCTCGCGTACGAGGGCCCGGGGTCCGCCTTGACCATAATTCAGGATTTGGCAGACCAGATAATTACAGTGGAGCGACTGCCATCTGTCCTTCGTGACCCTGCTACTAGGAGAATCTGACCAGATTGGATTATGGTTTCATATTCAGTCGCCTGAATGTGCAGGATTCAGTTGCTTCAGTGCAGTTTTCCCTCACGGTTAGAGTACATAACTCAGAAAAGAGTTAACTCACGCTACTTTAATACTCTCTTTTTAATTATCGATGAGAAAAGGCGAGTGTTATAAGTTGGACGTATGTATATGGCGTGGGCCAAATGGACCGATTTCGATGCGGTTTTCTTTATTTGATAGGTTTCAGTTTTATCGAGATGGATGTTAGGTTTATTTTATTAAAACCAGTTCAGTAGTGTAAGTAATATTTCAGTTTATACATGGTCGAGGGTATTGCGAGGTCTTCCCGCCAGTTAGTTTTTACTATTTAGTGGAATACCAGAGACGGAGAGAGACGCACGGGCGAGCAGCGTCTGTCACTGAAAACATCTACAAGGACATATGAAATATTTTAGATAGGTACTCATTTAAAACGATTTTCACATACGTGTTATAGACCAATATTTGCAGCATATCGGCGAATTTCTGCTAAATCTTTCGCTGAAAAATCATCTTAAGACACAGAATTTCCAGTAAATTAACTGTATATAAGTGAGGAGCTAAATGTGCAACTAAGTATTTCCTCTTTTAAAATAATGTAGACATGGTAATGTTGGTAATAGGCCGTATCATACAAACTTTATGAATAGTAGATATCCATCTTTGTAGTCTAACAAAGTTATTTCCTTACGCTTTAAGATTCCAGTAGAATTATCGTAGCCGGTATTTTATGTTCATCGTTGTACGTTGGATGTTCATATTTTATTTACATTTCAAATACTGTTAGTTCTACTTATTAGCTGAATCTTTCAAATAAGCCGTTGTTTATAATTTTAATTGATTAATATTACCTACATATAGCAAAGATCTCAAAATACAGATTGCATTTATCCACTGTTCTCTGTTGTAATGAGTAAACATAAGTTGAAAAAGTTGTGAAGGTAAAAGAGCAGTGACTTTAATGTGTCTAAAAAGCGAAACTAGCATGAGGATGTGGGCCATCCCAGTTTTTTTTTACTTTTAGAACCCACACAAGAGGTTACATAAGTATCTATTATCGCTACAAAAAGTCAAAGTTAAACTAAAATAATTTTTTTTTTTGCGCCATGCTCATCATCGTCCTAGCGCTCATCCCGGCCTCTGCCAGGGTCCGCTTTCCTACTCAATCTTCTCCACTTCGCCCGGTCTTCGCCATCCTCTCGTCGTAAACCGTTGGCTCTCGCATTCGACTCAGCGATGTTAATCCATCGCTTCTTGGGTCGCCCACGGGCCTCTTTCCTTTCCTTTTTTTATGCCATGCTGTGCACGGGTAAATCACCGTTTTGTGGGTCTCCTAAAGTCTACTATCGCTACAAAGTAGAATTTTTCTTGTACTCAATGACGTACAATGACCTACGGCTCCCTACAGTATATACGTTCAGTAATTACTGTGTATTTGTTTGTTGTAGGTACTTAAATATCAGGGAAGGGCTGCAAAGCGGATATTAAATGACGGTTGACACACCTGGCGTCAATTCCTTTAACACTGTATTTACAGCCTGTGCGTGCAATCGTAGTGCCACCCCTAAAGGTTGCACATGGCGATATCAATAGGGGAAGACTTGCCAATTACCCTACAGATGTTTCGTTTACTCATTACACCTACATATTAACGTTGCCAATAAAAAACATTGAGTCGAAAGGTAAAAAATAACATCGGACATAATTATTCGAAGTATTAAAAGACGTTCGAGAAATCGGATCTTTATCGAAAATCCACTGCACTGCACTTTATCGGAGTTTGTACTGAATGCTTTTGTTATGATTTGACGTATAGCATTTTGACTGGAAGAGCTCTGTGCCGGTATCTCAGATAGTCCAGTTGTTTACGCGTAGATACCTATATATGTAACAAAAGGTTAATATTCTGTGATAAAAGTGTAAGAGAGCCACACGAATATTGTATTAGATAGAAATATCCTTAGTAGTACTTACTTTATGTAGATACTGTTACAGAGACATATTAGACATAGCGGATACGACAGTTGGTGTCCCATTTTTTACAGTATGCAAATTTGCGAATTTCAAAAGTTTTTCGAACTTGCAAACTTTAAAAACAAGTACGCGTGCGAAAAGTATGCAAAAGCACTTACATTACAAAAACGTCATCGGTAAAAGAATTTGCATACTGTAAAACGTTGACCTATTTCGAGTACGTTGCACAGAGATCTATTCCTTTTGATATAGCTTACTAATTTTGTCGTTTAAGATGATCTCGCTTTGCATACTGTCAAAAATGTTACACCTCCAACTGTTGCGTCCGCTCAGTCTATAAAGGCCGATAATACATCGAAGCCACACCTCGACAAATAAATAATAATAATAAATAATTGTGGACAAATTCACACAGCGCCATCTAGCCCCAAAGTAAGCAAAGCTTGTGTTATGAGTGCTAGATAACTGATAAACTACTTATATAATTTTTTTTCTTAAATACATACTTATAAATTAGCCGATCCGATTTTATAAGGAACACTTCCGATTACACCTTCCCTAGTATACTAGAGAAAGATACACATTTCGCCAGCACCACGTGCTTTGCGCACATTCAGCGTTTGAGTACCGTTGTTTTATTAATTATTATTAACTGTACCCCAGTTTGGAGGTCACTGACTGTTCGGTTTGTTGTGTTGTGCCCGCGCTGTGTTGTTACGAGTGTATCAAATTGATTTGCAATGCTGGCTATGTTCTGATGTCTTGGGGTCTATTGCTAAGCGCGCGAGCAGGAAAAACAAATATTGTGATTATGAACGCGGTATTAATTTATTGGTAACAATAATAACGCTTTAAAAAGCACCTACTTACTCACTATCTGCGTGGTCTACGGGTGGTGACTGGAAGATGAACTACTGGTTGACTGGATGGCTTTAAGTCCGCCAATTTTGTTGTTGTGCAATAAAGTTTTTAAATAAATAAGTAAAAATGAGTCATAATCACTTCAAAGGCATGATTATTGAACTTTAAGACACTTTGAGTAAGATTTTATTTCTTGTGTTGTAATTTTATATTTTACTAGTTTTTGCCCGCGATCACATCCGCGTGCAAAACAAAAGAGCATTCGACAGTGTTCAACTAATATAGATAGGTAAACTCAAAAAAGAGTCATTGGTACATGGCGACACTGGGGATCGCACTCTATACCTCTCGCTTACGAGGCCAACCCGCTACCTACTGCGCCACAGACGCACTTTATCAAACCAACGCCTTAATAACTATTAACTATCTAATTTTATGACACCGAAAAGGTTCGGCCCATTGCATCCAATATTCGTGATATTCGTGGACAAATTCACACAGCGCCATCTAGCCTCAAACTAAGCAAAGCTTGTGCTATGGGTGCTAGATAACTGATATACTACTTGAATACATATACAGAAATTAAAAATTCATCATTTCAATTTCTGCCCGGCCGGGAATCGAACCCGGGACCTTTTTCGTGGCGGACCGGCATGTTGACCATTGAACCACTCAGGTCGTCATATCCAATGCTGCCTGTAGACCGATAAACAAATTGGTCCTATTGCATTTGCTTACAAAGAGATCGTTGTCGAGAGGTTTTCACTCGGGGGCTATTTCCAAGAGCAATAATGCGTGGATAACGACCTTTTGTGCTTTGTTTTGTATGTTTTAGGGCAGGCACGGATTTGGGACTCTATTATTCATTCATTCATTCATTCATTCTTTTTTTATTGATAATTGTTGAATTACAAGTCAATTACAGGTTAAATATGTCAAGCTACAAGAAATAATATATTAACTCTAATTAATAATTAACATTAAGATTTCAAAATGATCATCATCATCTTTTGGCGTTAATGTCCCGGTTGTTCTCTCGAGCACGAGGCCCGGGGTCCGCCTTGACCATGATCCAGGATTTGGTGATCAGGTAATTACAGTGGAGCGACTACCATTTTAAAATGATAATGATTAATAATCAGGTAATAATAATATATTACATATCTATGTCAATATCTTTAGTTCCAAAAATTCACTATAACAATTGCACAGCCTGTTAGTAAACATGGGTATGCTGGTAGCGGCGACGATATTAAATCATCATCGTCATCCGAGCGGTCAATCTTGGCATCTGACAGGGTCCGCTATCTTGCTCTTTTTTCTTCACTTCCCGATCTTCGGCATCCTCACGTCGCAAGTTGGCTCTTGCATTCGACTCGGCCATGTCAATCCATCGATACTGCCGCTGGGATTTAATATATCAGACTCTATTAAATATGCTCGACAAATACCAAGCGCCCTAGAGTTTGGGCCGGACATCGCCCGAGAATTGCTGGATTTGTTAGATCGATTTCCCGAAATTAAATTCCTTGTAGCAAATTTTTCATTAGAATTGTTCTCGGATTTTATTTTCTCCTAATATTTTACAGAGTATCAAAGATAAAACCTAACTAAATGTCTTAAGAAAACTCATTAGGTCCAAGGACCAATAATAATGGGTTAGATAAGTTTGACACTGCAACTTTTGGCTTTTTTTTCTACACTGAACGTGTATTGAATGCTTTATGGCTTATACATAAAGTCGCAATTTACTTACGTAAAACCACAAAACGATGACCCCTCAATCTTAAACCGGCCCTGTTGACCCCCGTTACTTTACATAACGTCGCTAAGGGCGGTAGCGAGGCGACGGTGAAAGTGGGTATGTGGAGCGAAAGTGCCAGTGTCCACTCTCGGGGCGGCGATTCTACTAACACTATGATGGTAACCTCTGTCAATACTTACGTAGAAATCCATGGTGGTAACATGTAAGTGGAATGAGAACTCTGGCTTTTGATGAACATTATTATTAATCTTAATAGGATTTGAGCCAGACGTGAATGAATAAGAATGCGGTGTGAAAAGTATAACCATATTCTAAACATCTAAAGGCTTTGACTTATCAAATATAATGTTAAAGCTTTTCTTCCGAAATACCTTTTGATATGGATAACATATCGAAGTATTATGTAATACTTTTGCTTTCATTGGATCTTTATTATGAGTACCGCGAAATCTCCTCACGTGTTACGCTCAAGTCAACGACTTACGTTCAACGATTTCCTGGGAATGCTTCGTGGGTGAGCGACATTTACCGACTATAGTATTGTGTTTGATCGTTTATCAATGATTTGTATAAAAAATATCAAGGCAGCAAACATTGTACGTACGTAGTAACGTCCATTCATGCAACGATAACTTCGTTTCGACATAGTTTCATTGATTAACAGAATCGGGACCCGGGCCCGGCATTGTGTGCACTGTGACCCATAAAAGTGTTTATACAACTGCCACCCACAGCTCCACAGTTTTCTTGTTGATGTCGCAATGGTCATTATGGTTGCTGAATTGCTTTGTAATTCAGAGTTTTTAGGTTAAAGTAAGTAAGTCTGTAAGCTTTCTTGTGTGTGTGGTTTATTTACTTAATTTTCTTCATCAAGATGTATGAATTTCATTGGATTAAGGGAGACCCACCTGGTAAATAATAATTCTATACAATTATGTGGTTTTCGTGCGTAAGCAAATCAGAATTATGGTAAATTATTAGTAAAGTTGATAGGGTTGCCAAACAGAATATCGTACCTATATTTCTTTTTTAAGAAACAAAAGTAGTATCCATATGCTTTACTTTATACTATCCTTGATTATATACTTACGATCCTGTATATTCCTGTATCATAATTTTTTTAAATTTTATTTTATGAAGGCATTCATCATCATCATCATTATCACACCCCATAACAGTCCACTGCAGGATTTAAGGGCCTCTCCCTCGAAAGGGCAGGTTATTGCCATATTTCCGTATAAGCTTATACATTTCTGACGTTATAAATAAGTTTTCGCGGTTTGATAGCTTATAAGACAATTATTGATTACTCATGTATGTAATTATATTATATAATTATTATATTGTAAATTTGGCTACCCCAATAGTAGTAGTAGCTCATTCGGCTTCAACTCCTGTTTTTATAAAATAAACTAGATTTCCTACGATTTGACAGAATAAAATTCAGTAATTATTGAAGGTAAAACGACGTAGCCTATGTTCCTTCACTAGATTGTCCTTGCCAAATTTTATCTAAATCTGTTCAAAGGTTAAGGCGTCAAATTGTTTCCAATAATCATCTCCAATAATTATCCTAACAACATAGGCGTAGGAAGGGGGGGAGCCGGGTGGGCCGTGCCCACCCCAGAATGGTCTGATGCCCACCCCAGGATGGGGTGCTCACTGGCTGTACATTGGCGATTGACTCGGCTTCATCGGCCACCTCAGAGGCCAGGCCCCCCCCCCGGAAAATAGCCCTAGATACGCGAATGCCTAACAATTAGATACGCACTGAGAAATTCCTGCAACCGTGACCTTAGCAGACAGACACTCACAGATCTATTGACTAGCACGGAATTCCGCCAATGCCAGTTCGAGAGGCCTCTGCTAAACTGCGTCTCACGTTATTACAATATAGAGCTTCGTATAAATACGTATGTATAATATAAACAATAGCTCGTTGGAATCTGTCTCTCCACGCGTGGGATGAATCAACTCGTTGTGGGCCCGATCAACGGTCTTTATGACAGCGAAAATGAGTTTAACATGCCCCATTTGACTATTGACTCAGCACTGCAGTAAGTGAGTGTAGGCACTGCAGTAAGTGTAGGCACTGCAGCGAGTGTAGGTAGCCAATCCAATTAGATTGCTGGCTTTTACGTCTGTTTTATTGTACCTTTACTTAGGTGGGTAGTTACGTTTAAATTACTCTGGTACAGGCAACTGCATTTCAACCTAGCAATATTAGCTCCTTTTATTCTGGATTTCGGTAGATCGAAATGCAGTCTTCTGTACGTACTGATTTTTGCACCTACTCTACTGTGGAGTCCAATATGTACCGTTGTCCATATTTTAAATTAGGATTGTAAACAAGTTCAACTGAGAAAAAATTTTAATAGCAAGCTTTTGTCTCTATGATCAGTTTTATCAGTATGATCAGTCAGAGTATTTGTTAAGTCTAATCAAACAAGCCCAAAGACTATGGGTTTACACTATGTAAAGTCCCTATAACCACATTTTGTCTCCATTATCAGATCAGCTCGTACCCATAACCTACACGAATGTGTAAAATTTCAGCTCAATCAGAAATCAGGAAAAGGGTCAAATTTAACTTACAAGATTTTATTACGAACAGACATGGGGACATGTGAAACTAAATAAAAGCTTATAATAAGTTGTTTGATAAAAAGTATTTTTTCATAACAAGCTTTTATCGCTTAGTATATATAGTACATACTCGTTAAAACCATTCCAATGAGTAATAAATAAATAAATAAATTCTTTATTCACCAAATAGAGTATACATTTTCTTATGCTAATCTGAAATATATACATTCGTTGAGTCCATACACGATGGGGATATCTTATTATATTAATTAATTCCTATGACCACCTTCCGACTCCATCATCAGACCAGCTCCATGGTACCATATCAATGCTTTGTCATCCAACTTACATAGGTATAACAAATTTCAATCGGATGCCAACAAAGGGTAGAAAAATGGTTTGCAAATGACGGACAACTTACAAACATACATACGAACAGTGCAAGTTTAATAAAAGCTTGTAAGAATAGGAAAGACCACTATGCGGGCGACTACGCGATAGTTATACAGTTTTATTATTGAGACCTACGAATGGCCGCTATCATACACAACTATTACATGCCCAAATGGCTATTCAAAGGGCTCTCAAACATGGCTATCAAACACTCCATAAACCGTATTGAGTGGACGAGTTCGCACCACAAAACGTTATACAAAACTAGTGCTCAATCCCAGCACAAGTTTACTGCCAACTAAAATACATTCAGATAATGGTAGAGCTAGAGGGACGCTACGTAGAGTCGTATAACACATTGTCATACCGGGTACAGAGAGCTGTGGACTTGAATTTGAAGCTAGAACAATAACCCGCGTGGGCGCCTAGCGGCCATTACCACGGTTGCGACAGATTGTGCCATATCCTGATAGAGTCAAGACTTATAAGGAGAGATGGTATTAATCTGCGAAATGTAGAGACATAATATTATGTTCGAAATTTAATCCATTCGAATTGAAATTGAATTCCTGTGTGTCTGCTCAGTTTGCTGGAATATCATTTAATGTCAACTTCTTTTTTTTCTATCGAGAAATGCCTCGTAGTTTGGATTTGTAATATAATAGGTTTGTTGTGAGAGAGGAAAGATAAAAATACCCTTTAGCTAGCACCAAAAATCCACTAGGTATGATGGCGAAATTCACGTGACATTCTATTATCCAGTTGACGGTCGAAAATTGGAAAGCTCAGTCCGTAGTTCTGATAAAATATTGGAAAACTATAGCTTCCGCGCCAGAAAATTTCGGAAAATGCTAACTGTTCAAAAGCCCGACCTATATTTTTTTATTAAATTTCGGTATTTATTGGTGGAGCTTTTGGTGTTGCTGATATTAATAGGCAGCAGTGAACACTTTTCATCTGGTAGCCAGCTTGCCTGTTATATTATAATAAAAAAATATAATTGGAGCCCCTTAGATAGTATCATAATAACTTAACAAATGTGTCCTTAGTAAATTGTCTGCCAAAATGAAGAGGTCATTTGCTGAAATTATGTACTAAGATCGAAACATTTATTCATAATCCCTAATTTTGTGAAGGAGAAATTAACGTTGTATGTGTCGCCACTTACGCGAAATATATAAACAAATTTTTTAACAAAGACGAGCGAATAAAATTCATAAAATGTACTGATTAAAAATCTCAGTTGACAGTTAACCACTTCCTAAGATTGAGGTAATTACAAGCTGATGGCGATGACTCCTCTGCACGAATGGGTTAAATCTAATGTGGTGTATAAATTTACACAATACACATAAGTCCTAGTTTAAATATTTGGCCATAACAGTTGTAGTTCTTGCCCTGTCGTGACGGCTAACAATGTATTTGTATAATCCGTTCCCACATAACAAAACTCATGCACGTCGAAGTATAATGGCGGATGTGTGTATGAAATATTACGTTTCGCAATTTGTATTTTGTATTAACTTAAGACTGTTGACTTTAAGGAATAAATTACAATTTATCGACATTTGCGTTTGCCAATCTTTCTCGATCGCTGAATCTCGCTGAATCGCTGAATTAAGCTGGCTTACTAGAAGAAATTATTATCTTCAGTTACTGAACAAATAATGAAGATGAAAGACGTGGCTGATAAATAAATTAATGAATCAGCAACGGATAGGAATCGGTGGAAAATGCTACGCCGGCAATCGCAAAAATTAAAGCAAATGAATGGCTGATGTAAGTTATTTTAATGAAACTAAAATTCGAGACCGCTACTCGGCCAACGTTAGAAGAAGTGACAACTTTTGCCGAGTCGCTCTTCGTCCTGGTCCAGTGACGATTTGCGAAACAAGATGCTGGATGCGGCTAGCTGAGTATTGGTGCTGATCGGGGAGACCTCTGTCAGAGTGAACTGCCTCCTTCCAGCTGTAGATAGTACTAATTTATCATTCAAACTAAGTCGCTAACAGAAACATAAATGGCATTTCATTATCTTTTCAATAAAGCTAGTCTTACTGATATATATATTTTTTTCGTTTTAATTTATTATTGATATTAAAAATATTTTTCTATATTATCTATTTATTTCTATTTGAAAACCAAAGGTTAAAAAAAGACCCTATATTGTTGATGTATTTTTATTTTGTTTATTATATTTTATGTAATTTTGATTAAAGGTAGGTAGGCCTAACGGTCGTGATGAACATTCGAATAAAGACAAAACCAACTTCGAAATACACTATTACATTACCTCCCATTGAGTTGTATAGGTACGCACATGGACACTATCGACTATTCCTTCCTCGTGAAAGTTTGAGAGCCCAGTCCGAACGCAAAGGCAACCATATATCAGTTGGCATCGTAAACAATGCCCAAGGGCCGTGCGCCCGCGCAGCCCCGCGAAAGCAGCCACATAATTGCCTTCGCCCAAAACGGAATAGGAAACTTAGCACCTAGGCGGATGGTATGATAATGATACACACTCGTGTAGGCTTGGGTAGTACCAACTAGATGTTTATCGGCGAGTTAGCATATGCCCTAGCGTTGTCGTCATTTGAACTTAGATGTTTTTCAATTAGTCTACGAAGAATGTTCTATTCGGTCGCTATGGATTCCCGGCCGGGCAGAAATTGAAATGATGAATTTTAATTTCTGTTACGGGTCTGGGTGTTATACTCGTATGTATAATAAGTATATATTTAAAAAGTATTTAAGTAGTATATCAGTTATCTAGCACCCATAGTACAAGCTTTGCTTAGTTTGGGGCTAGATGGCGCTGTGTGAATTTGTCAACGAATATTTATTTTTATTGTACGACCGCTATATTTAAGATCTATAATGTAACAAAAATCCTACTCCGATCCGAAAGGGGTGTACATATAGGTGATACATCTTGGGATGGAAAAGAAAATTGGCACACAGTTTTGAAAGGCCATAATAGAATATCTCAAGTGGTATTAGTACCTTGATCGCCCAGAAATAAGTTTACGCGCTCGCCACAGCCACCGCGGATGTTACCATGGCAGCGTTAAAGTAACAATTGTGTAAACGAAGGGCCAAAGGGTAGCTGTACCACCTAATACGATTAATTGCCAAAATAAATACACTCTGGGTATTGCCCCCGTGAACATTTATTATTGTCCTTACATAAGACAGCGTTGCAAAGTTCGTTACCGGACTACGGCAAAGCAAAAAGAGTTATGTGGAATGTGCTACTGTCATAGTACCAAGGTTCCAAGTACCTTATTCTATTATGATCGAGAAGTCCGAAGGGACTTTGGCTCCCTGTGTGTGTTCTATCGGCTGTGCAAAGGGGAGTGTTCCGAGGAACTTTTCGATCTGGTGCCCACAGCACAATTCCGCCATCGCACCACCCGCCGTGGGGTTGGTGCTCATCCTCACTACGTAGACCCTCTATTGGTCACGACGCGAAGGTTCGAAAGAACATTTCTTGCTCGTACGATTCGGATGTGGAATGAGCTCCCAGCCACAGTGTTTCCTTTGGAGTATGACATGGGATCGTTCAAGAGGTATATTAGAGGTCTCTTCAGAGGCGGGCAACGCATCAGTGACTCCCCTGGTGTTGCTGATGTCCATAGGCGGCGGTGACAACTTTCTACAGGTGGCCCGCTTGCCTGTTTGTTTGCCGTATAACATAAAAAAAATAAATGACGTGGACAGTATTTGATCCACTTCCCGGTATTCGATTGAATAAAAAGTGTAATGCGCGTTTCAGCTGTTTGTATGGGGAAGACTTACTGATTGTTTCTATACATATATAGTAAGTGATGAAGATTTATTAAATTTTCCGCGTTTTTTCAGGATACGCTTGCAGTTGTCATACTCACAACGATTGGCTACATTGCAGTACAAAACAGTAAAATTGTAGAACTGATCACAATTTCATTTACACATTTCTCCTCCATCCGAGCAGATACAACAACACTAACTTCTAATTATTCTGACGCAAGTGAAACCTGCCGAACAGATTTCTAGTACACCACACACTCTGTTTTGCTTATTCAATTAACATTCGCAAATTGATATTTACACTTACACTATGGGATGAGTGGGGGGAGCATTTCTCTGTGCGGAATTATGCGCTGCGTTAGGCAAGAGGCATTAGGCACTTGTTAAGTACGTTAATTGGGGAGAGAGCCTGGCTAATTTCCTTTGCAAACTTTCAGGCTGCGTCGCAGTTTGACGTAAAGGCATGCTTTGAGCGCGAGATGGCTGGGATCGGAGGAACTTCGTCTACGCTTGGTCAAAGGGCGCAGGGAACGCTAAAGTTTTTTGGGATAGCGTCGATGCTGTAGTTATGAATTTGCAGGCAACATTTTTAGTGAATGGTAGCTTTAGTGTCTTTGACTTTGGAAAGTAGGTACTATTGGTATGTGTGTCGTTTATCGTTATGAACCAAGTTTGTCGCTAACTATGCGGTTAAAAAGGAACTTTCGCCGAACTTTTCGGACTGGTTCTTTCTGGAGAGTACAACATGGCGTTCTTCAAGAAAGGAGTGGAAAGGTTTTTACGGGGTTGGCAGCACGTGAGTGATACCCCAGGTATTGTAAACTTCCATGGGCAACGGTAGCTGCTTACCATCGGGCAGGCAAGCTTGTTTGCCACCATGCTATAAATAATAATTCTTGACTAAAAAATATAAAATTTAATACAAACCCACTTGTTCGCTTATATTGTGTCCTTCTAAACTCTAAAGGGATTGTACTAACTAGTACGGTTTTCACCAATGCATAGACTGAACGATCCACGAGGTAAGTAACATAGTTAGTATTTATCTGAAACTTCATGTATGAAACATCCTGTTAGATCAGTCATCTTTGAAAACTTCTTGTGTGCTGCACGCTTTCCGCCCGAGTCGTACTTTGTAAAGACATGCTTTGAGCCACGAGAGATGTCTGCGGGTCGCCTTAACCAGCTAAAGTCAGTAACTTCGTCTGCGAGCTTGGTCAAAGGTAGTCTTGGAAGAAGAATTTTCTAAAGCGGACTCGATGGTTTCGATTTCGAGTCTTGGAATTTATTTGCTAGCAAGGTATTCTTTGAGTTTGGTTTGGTAACCTTAAGAATAATTTTTATCCTTATGAATCTGTAAATCGCCACGTAGCTGTATCTATCTGCTGTATTCTTGTTGCTTCTATTTGGTATTTTGAACTTTATACGGACTCGGATACGGTTTGCATCAAAGAGTTGTATTCTACGGACACTCAACAAGGAGTGCAAGGCCAGGGAAAAAAAGTTACGGCGGATGGCTGCACAGGAAAGTGAATCGAGAATATACTACACCAGTCTGTGGCCGCAAGAAGTTCGGAAACATACTAAACCATTTAGAAGTAATTAACGTGTGTTCAAGGTAGTGGCAATTTTTTATCGAAATGGGTTCATTCGACCCCCTAGCTTGTAACAATACCTAGACATAGTTCTTTTAAAATTCTAGTTATAATCGGATTCGGATATTAATCGGCTTTGTCTTTCGAATATTCGATTAGATTTGTCGTTAGTGGCGTGTCTCTTATGAAAAGCACATTATTACGCGTATTGCATTACTGCATGCGAGGAGGCCGGGGTGAGAGGGCGAAGGGATTATTGATTCTTTAAGGCTTCGACTACGGCTTCTTTCGCAGGGTTCATTTTATTAGATGGGTACATAGTTTATATTTCGTACTGCACATATAATAGGTAAGTAAAAAAAATATTACATTAGTATTTTGAGGCGAGCTCGTTCTAGTTTCGTCTTGAGAACTAAAGTTGTAGAGAAATATGGGTGTCTTGTTTCTCAAAACTTTCATTTCGTCGTTTTCTACATATCGCTGGGATTAATTTCGTCGTATACAACGTATCGTTGTCCGAGCCGTATATCGGCGGGTGCTCCCCGAGAGCGAGCGATAAATCGGTTGAGTTCATAATTAAAGTTAATGTGGAAAATTTGAATTATTTAATTTTCCAGTAGGTAATAATACATCTTGCAATTCCCATTAGAATTCGTGCAAACACCTTATTCCCATCGCTTAGTCTACACGCACTCGAAGATATAAAAAGATATTTGGTGTAATAAAACTACGAAACGGAGGCACGATGCGACATCGGTTAACTGCGTAGTTAGTCTGTAGCTACGTATTTAAGAATAGAAGTTCTTATGTCCGAATTCATAGTTTTGAAACAATTATGCAGCTATGTGAAAGTTGGGAAGGTCCAAATTAAAATATTACAGTACAGTAAGTGAATTCGTTCGTCTGTTAAATATATCTGCCTACGCATACATGGCGTCTGGGTTCGTAGAGGGGAATTTGAGTTAACTCTAGCTTGTTCTTTTTAAATTGAAATATGCGAGGCAACGTGTCCATCACCAGAGCAGAACAGCACCAACCCCTTGTTGAAGGCGACTAATATTTTCGAGGCACAAAGATATTCTCACACTGCGAACTCCAATCCGCCTGCCAAGCGTGGAGATTATGGCAATAACCTCCCCGTGGGAGAGGCCCAAGTCCTGCGCTGGACCGTTATGGGCTGTAAAGATGATGAACCTCATCAAAAATTTACACCAGTCCACCGATTCGGTAGCTACGACGCAACAGCCCCACAGACGCACTTCAATTTATAACACACTCTTTTAACGACACAAGCCAAAGAACACCAATAACGGGCAATAAGTGCTCCGAGACTGCTTGCCCTAATGAGGGCGTCTCGTGCGCAGTTGTTTGAATATGACATCAAAGCGAAATCGAGACAACTCAAAGTCGTTAACATGCCGCATTTCCTCTGTGGGCTCGGAGCTCAATTCAAAGGGTCCACGCGACGAGCAACGAGATTGGCAGATGTGGGGTAGTTGGGCGATAGTTGTGTGGTGACACTTGTGACATTTTTTTTATCAATTATTTAAGGGCTTTATACATAATGTAGGTACATGCCAGCCCTATTGACTTGTGACATTATCGACTTGTGTCATTATCAACGCAAGATTGGAATATGATCGTGTTCGCTACTAACGTCACACGCTAGTATATTGCTTATGTTTTTGATTTATATGCACTGAGATTTCACAATTTGAAACTATAAATATTGATACTAATTGTCCAATAGTTTTCTTGAGGTGATAAATAGGTACCTTTCAGGGCGACTTCGTCCATATTCTCAACTCGGTCACTTCCTTACCTACTTTGCGGGGGCGGGATAGTTCAGCGTTGCACGATATATAGTTTTTAGAATCGATAGTTATTTATAACTTTAAAAAAGTAATTTTACTAAACTAGTTTTTTTAGGATAACACTGATGTTTTTCTCTCTATATATTTAGCCGTTTTATTCCTCTATCAAGACTGTTAGTATGGTTTCTCTTACAATACCACTAATGTGGCAAATAAGTTTTGAAAGCATTTACCGCAGCCGTTTGACGTTTGCAATATCCCTCCCGAGTTGTCAACCCTGAAAAACCTATTCTCCCCTTTCTTGAAGAATTTCCTATTGTTATATTCCTCAGGTAGCTTATTCCATAACCTTAGTATTGCGTGAACGAAAGTTATTTTAAAACAACACAAAAAATAATCACGCACGAGGATCCGGAATCTGCCTTTTCCATGAAGCAGGATTTGGCAGATCAGGAGCAACCACCACAGTGGAGCAACTACCATCTGACCTCCATGACCCTGATACCAAGGGAACCTGACCAGATTGGATCATTCGCGCAATTGGTTCCCAGTTACGAGGATGAATTCTGTGTTTCATTCGAAGTCAATTCATCCCGTTTGTATACCTACTGTTAAGAACACATAATTATAGACAACATCATTGCTGCCATCGCGATATCTTCTAGAGTCTTTGGTGCCACTATAAGTTGTACAACATGTATGCTAGGCCTACTAGTTGAGTGTTAAGCAAATGATGTCGCCGCTTCGCATGTAGCACTTATGGTATTAGCGCCACACGTCTCTCGAGTAATCTAACAGATATGTTCGGATGATGAACTATATGGGATCGCGTATATGGGTAGTCTGAGCAGCTGCCTTATGAAGGTGATTACAGAATTTCCATACAGGGTAATTAATTTAAATTAGGCAATATGATATAATATATCATCTTGGCGAATATCACGGTTGTGCCCTCACATGCGAGGGATCGGGGTCTGCCTTGGCTATGATCCAGGATTTGACAAATCAGGAAATAACAGTGAAGCGAGTGCCGTCTGACCTCCGCAGCCCTGTCACCACGGGAACCTAATCGTGGTTACACAGTCAGTCGCCTGTATGTGTAGGTTTCATCACGATGTTTTCCCTCACCGTAAGAGCATCGGTTAGTATCATGTACGTAACCCAGAAATGAATCGTTCGTTGGTACATAGTGGCTGTGGAATTCGTACCCGGGACCTCCTGCTTACAAGGCGGACCCCTAACCACTAGGCCAGCAACACTCTTACTAAGCCATCAAATTAGGCAATATGATATCTTGTCATAATAGGACATCCATACATAAAACTCTTACGCCTGACCCACACATAGGCAGAGACTATCGAGTCCCACAAACTACGATCCTGTCACACCTCCTTTGCCTTTCCACATTTATACTCGTATATTTTCCCATATTTTTTACGCAGAATAATCTGTTCTCATTGGGTTTCGGCTACTGCGACTTAAATGAAAGTAAGGACAAGCAATCAGGCTTTTACTTTTATATATTTAGTTAGGATAACTGGCTTATAATATTTCAATGGATGACAGTTTCGTAATGAGACTCCAAATGAGGAGAAAGGTTTACAAAACAAATTCAACAACATTTATCAACATTAGAGTATCGCGTTGATGTCTTTTACATGAAACTGCACCTAACAAACGCTGTAGGATTACGTCAGTGTAACCTGGGGTTTCTTAGGCCAGCGTGTTGAAACAGTCCTAAACGACTTCATCCTTTGGTTGTGATATAGTTTTCATATGTTGTCGATGACTTATGATTTTCATAAACATAGTACCTACATAACGTAATGCATTTTTCCCGTAGGAGTAGGCAGAAACCACATCGTTCCACTAGCTACAGTCCTGACAGATCTCTCTTACTTCTACCACATTCTTTATCCTTTTCATACAAAACTCGAAAACGTCTTGGACACCTTTCGATTTTCACAGTTAGATATTAGTCGTGGTGGCCGTGTATCATTCGTAATAAGTAAGAATCTCAGTGCAATTTAATTAAACTTTAAGTGCGCCTTGTGACTAAGTAACTTTAGTGAGTAAGTAACATTTACTTAGTGTAAGTGGCACTTTATGATAGTAGCTTTAATGTCTGCCGCCTTAATAGTCGGTATCAAAATCGCTCTAAAATTAATGCTGCACCGGCTCCTCGTGATGGTTGTTTTGCCGTCTACGATTTAAAACTTTTGTAATATTCTGAGTATTAAAGTCCGTTGCGTAGTTTAACAGATCTAAGCGTACATAGACACATACATACATATATACAAAGGGACAGACGGAAGGAAGCAACTTTGTTTTATACTATGTATAGATGTATTAAAATGGCTGCCAATTAGTATGAGACGTAGATTTTTTTTTCATTGGTTAAAGTTTTCAAATCTTTATGGTTCGTAGAACACACCCATTTAAAATTTAATGTAGATAATTGTATATATTGGTGTTGTAATGTTATTAAATAGGTACAATGAGCAAAATAATCAAATTCATACACAGTTATTGAAAGGTTTTGTATAGCATTGATAAAAGAAAGTTTAATTTATTGCATAATAAAATTCTTAACTCCTAGGATAGGGGTTTAAGAGTCAGCCAATGGACAATTTTTTAGCCAACTCAATTAAGTTAACGATGCACCAAATACCCTGTAAGTTGCTGTAGCTGCAAAGGAAAATTTGCTCGAAGTGGTAATGGACTTATGCTCTTGGACTGTACTTTGCCAATACTTAATTACTTACAAAATAGATATATACCAGTAGGTGTACTAATAGGGGAGGGCTTTCCTTATACTGTGGTTAAATAGTACGCAAGTACAAACTTTTTCTAATCTGTGTCCATACTGTTCTCAATGATAAACCTTGTCATGGAAATGGTATGAAATGAATACTGCCCCACCGTGTTAGGCTTGCGGTTTGCCACAGAATATACACGCGGTCGTGTAAAAAATACTGTCTCATTGTGAGATATGGCAGAGGGAACGATCGCTGTTGTGCCACATACGTTTTGTCTTTGTGCATGGGCATAGCATCCTGCGTGTCGACGACCTGCGATGAAAAGCCGATTTCTAACCGCTCTTTTGTTGTCCCGTGAATAGCTGGAGTTATTTTCACGTACAGTTAGTGTGCGGCTTTATTTACGCCCGCCACTGCGGAATGTAGAATTAAAACGATGGCTCCTCTTTTGTTTTTAATCAACGCACAATTAAACTAATGAATTAGCGTCGTTATTGCGCTACTATAGTTAATGATAATAGTAATCAAATTAAATTTTTAATTAAATTTATGAAACAAAGTGAATAGGGAATGATTATAATCTGGGCGTTAATGAGACATTGAGGTTGTGCTTTCGCGCATGGGGGCTCGGGATCCGCCTTGACCGTGGTCCAGGATTTGGCAGATCAGATAACTACAGTGGAGCGCTATCTGACTTCCGTGACCCTGCTACCACGGGAACCAGACCAGATTGGATCATGGTGGCATTCAGTTGCCTGAATGTGCAGGTTTCATCACGATGTTTTCGCTCACCGTAAGAGCATCGGTAGCATTCAACTAATGTAACTAAATAACTCAGAAAAGAGTCATTGGTACATGGCCACAGTGGGATTCGAACCCGGTACCTCTCGGTTATGAGTCGGATACCTTAATCACTCGGCCACCGACGCTCCTAACATCGCTACTATAGTTAATGGTGGCACATATTGATTTATTTGTGTACCTACTAACTTTTGTGATAGTGTTTTGGTTAAATTATGATAATTTTTTTGTTGGAAAAAGCATCTTTTTCGTTCTTTGCCCGACGTAACTTGATCGTTCATTGCCCGTCAGTCCTTTTTCTGAGTGCAATTTTTCCAATAAATGTCCTGAATACTGTACAGTTTAATCAGTGTCAAGTGAAGACTGGAGTTGACATTTTGATTTCGTGTGTTTTTTGTCTCGCTTTAACCGCAGAGTATCGTAACTTGAGTTCGGCTGTAAGCGATACGGCGAACCAATGCGTGGCCTCGAGTTCGTTGTCAATACTTCGAGGTTCACTGCATGTCCATTTCTACGTGACACAAATAAAGTAAAATCAATAAAAAATGTGACAAATGTACAATGAGAATATTTTACTAGGTGACGATTCTAAGCTTTCTTTTTTTGGAATTTATTGTGTAATAAAGAGTGTATCTATCTATCTGTGAGCTGTATTTTTTGGTAGCTTGTTTCAAACTACCAAAAATACAACAGGAATAGACAAGTTATGCGTTTAATTTGTTTACTGTGGGTTTCTTGCCGTTTCTTTTTCCCACAGATGGTCATTTTCCTAACTGAAGCGGCATACTGACAGACAGACGACATTCTTTTTACTTATTTGTTCCGAGCTCAGGGGGCGACGCGGGTAGGCCGGCTGGTGCGTGCGGGTGTGAGCGCCGGCGGGCTGGCTGGGGCCGGGCGCGCGCCGCACATGATTCGCCGGCGGTTAGGTGCGTGGCGCGTATCGGTGCCCGGTGTCTCGCCGGAGTAAGCCCTCGTACGCGCTGATCGGTCTGCATGCGTTACCCCCTACCTGGATGAGCTCGCTTAACTTCCCTTTGTTTTCCGTTAGATTTTTGACTATTGAAAAGAGATTAATTAACGTAATCCTAATTCAATAAATATTTTTTCATTTTCATTTATGTCAATCGGTACACAAACAGATAATTTATCAGGTGGTAGGATTCTGTCAAGCGTGAGCCTTGCCTTATTTCTGCCGCCAAACAACAATGCTTGTCCTCACAGTGACAATGCGTCTGCGATTCTGCAATTTTGTTGCCTGCAACCGAAATGCATAGATCGTAGATGGGCATCAGTTACCGTTTACCATCAGATAGGCTATCTGCTCGTTAGTCACTGCGTAGCATAGAAAAAAGGCAAGGGGGACACCTGATGAATTATAGGTAATTTATTCATACTACCTGAAAAATAAGCTAATGTTTACTGAATAATAAAAATATGTGGGCTGCTAAAAACCGCACAATAAAAAGGCAAAGCATTTCTTATTTAGCACGTTAACTTTTTTTCCCTGACATTGAGAGATTACTCTTATCCTGGCATCCATCGTATCAAATTATGTAGGGAAAATTATTTTTTGTGCTATACAATAAATATACCATACGCATTACCTACTTCGGGTAAGTACTAATGCATAATATTTTGTCGAAATGTTTGATTTTACAACTTTGCTAGCTATACTATTTCAAGCTTCATGACGATGACGTCACACAAAGTCCATCATTCTTATGATGGTTAGGATCGCCTCCGTCCATCAGGGTTGTGGTGCTGTTGATTATGATGAAAATGATGTAGAAAATCCTATCTTGTAGTAAGTACTCCATCCAAATTGTGCCGTCTTTTCTAAAATAAGTCAATATAAAAATTAGTCATATTCATATGTATTTTATAATTATTCATTAATTGTGCGCGTCGTATCTGCATTTCTAAGCTAAACATTTCCTTTCGGTAGGCCTGCTGGAAGAAATTTCTTTTAGAAATAAGTAGTGCCTGTTGTGTCAGTTATATCTATGTTATATATCTGTATTTCTTTATTGTGTGCAATAAATTGTTAAATAAATAAATTAATAAATAAATAAGCGAGTACAGAAGGATATGCGTTATTAGTACCTATATGCTCTCCTTTCTCATATGCAGGGACTATCAAATGCAACAAAGTACAATCCTTGCTCACCTCTTTTGCCTTCTTCACATTCATAAATACGTCTTCTCATATATTCACTTACAGGGTTTGGATTAGTAGATTATTGAAGAATATATTATGATTCAATCTGGTCCGGTTGTTGACAGGGTCACGGAGGTCAGACGGCAGTCGCTACACTGTAATTATCTAATCTGCCTAATCCTGGATCATGAGCAAGGCGGGGATGTTGAAGCCACGATGATGTGATTCTAAATATTATACTAAGTTAGGCACAATTGGACTGCGATATTAGGTTACACACAAACCATATTAAAACTTGCCGCCCGAGACGTGAATCGCTTTCGAAATTACATTTGTGACAGCATTAATTCAGCGAGAGCTGACGTTCTAAGGGGATACCATGGCTATTGTTCTTCGGTGCTTTCGACCACCTGATAATAGCCGCTGGCACTCACCGCAGTGGTATTTGCAGCGCGCCGGGTGTCTGGATTAGCTGGCCATCCAGCCACCGAGTGAATAATGGTATCTGTCACAGCACCCTGACATCATCCATTTAGGATGGCCAGGCACGTATTCAGGGTGTTAAGATAAGCAGTTTAAAGGGGCTAGTTTGGCACTGAGTTGTAGATAAAGAGAAAGGAAGAAAATTATCGATGTTTTCTACTAATGTTTGTAGATAAATTGCCGATTTGGTTCTAAACGGCCGTTTTTAGCAAAGTTTCAGTGTTTAGCTAAACTAACGCGATATTTGTAAAACTTTCGTACTAAAAACAGTTTATTGCTCTAGATTTGAGCAGATTTTTGATAAACATTGTGGTTAGCGAGAATTAATTTTTTTCCTGTGGTAGTGTCAGCACTTTCACCCCTCTTAGCGCCCTAAGGCCAGTTTATAACATGTCTAATCACACAGAATGCACAGCCACTAAATAGCACTGACTGACGCAGCGCAGCGGCCAAGGAAATGAAAAAACACGTAAAAACATATTGTGGCGCGAACGCTACACGATGGCAGAGCAGATGCGACGCGGTGTATTCGTTCGCTACAAGTACACCGTTTTGTAAAAACATTTAGAATGCTAGTTTCAGACCCCAAAATTGCGCATTAGGTACAAAGTGCGCAGAAAATGCGGATCTGTACAAGCACTTAGCGGTAAAGTGCTCCACTGAGTCCGGCCCACGGCTAAAGCTTATCCGCTCCCCGTTCGGTGGTCAGTACACGCGTCAAATTGGATAGCAACAGACCATTTCGTACAGACGCCAGAGTCTCCATCCCTCCTCTTGTTCGCCCAGACGGCACAATTGCGTTTGCGGACACCGAGAAAGCCGAATGCTTTGCAGATAGCATTGCTTCACAATGCTCCCCTAGCACCATGGAGTGCGACCCCGGCCACGTGCGTGCGGTGGAAGACGAAGTCCGTCAAAAGACCTCGCTCCCTCCCACCACGGACCCTGTCACTGTGTCCCCCGACGAGATCCACTCCTTCATCAAGGGTCTCAAATCTAACAAAGCGCCGGGCGCGGATGGAATTTCCAACCAAGCGCTTAAGTACCTCCCCGAGCAGGTGCTTACTTTGTTAGCGATCATTTTTAATGCTTGCTTTGACCATTGCCACTTTCCGACCGCGTGGAAAGAAGCCATAGTCATAGGCATTCCCAAACCGGGGAAGCCGTTAAATGTAGCGTCATCCCACCGCCCGATAAGCCTCCTCAAGGCACTAGGGAAGTTATTCGAGAGAGTAGTGCTCTCTCGAATGAAAGAACATCTCTTCAAAGACGATGTTCTTATTCCCCATCAATTCGGCTTTCGTCCCAAACACAATTGCCCCAGACAAGTCCATCGTATAGTAGAATACATCCTCAATGGATTCTACCCAAAGAGAGAAAAGACGGTCGCAGTCTTCTACGACGTCGCCAAGGCCTTCGACAAAGTCTGGCACGAAGGCCTTGTTTACAAGCTATACAAGCTTGGTCTCTCCGATCGACTCGTCCGATTAGTAGCGTCCTATTTAAAACACCGTACCTTTCGGTTCAGACACGAAGGTACTTTGTCTTCCCCACGTCAACTGAAGGCCGGCGTCCCGCAAGGCTCTGTACTCTCTCCCCTACTCTATATATCGTACACGAACGATATTCCCGTCCCCGACAACGGGGTGCAACTGTCCCTTTTCGCCGACGACACGGCAATCTACGCCAAAGGGCGAAGGCCACCCATGGCAAAGCTCCAAAAGGCGGTGAACAAGCTCGAAGCTTGGTTCAAACTGTGGCGCATCGAAGTGAATCCGGAGAAGAGCTCCGCGGTTTGCTTCGATGTTAAGCGCAGACGGGGTGACAGCGACCCCCCTCCCCTCCGCATGCAAGGGAAACTAGTTCCCTGGCAGCGCGCTGTAAAATATCTAGGCGTCACGCTTGACAAAAGGCTCACTTTCCGGCCCCATGTCGAAAGAGTGTGCCGCACCGCCCGTTTCTACCTGGGTCGCCTCAACAGTATGTTGGGTCGATTCAGTAAAATGTCCCTCAGGAACAAGCGAACCCTCTACAAGGTGTGCATTCGACCGGTGTTGACATACGCCTCCCCCGTCTTCGCTCACGCGAGCTCCCACGTCACTAAGAAACTGCAAATTGTGCAGAACATCTTCTGCCGTAGGGCAACGGCGGCTCCATGGTACGTCCGCAATGCGGACCTACACCGTGACATGGACCTGCCTACCCTGCAGCAGTTTCTTAGAACGCTCTCCGAGACCTTTTTCAAGGCCGCGGAGGAGCACCCCAACCCGCTCGTGCGAGAGGCAGCAGCCTACGCTCCCCGCCCGGTCTCCGGCCACGTGGTACGGAGACCGAGACACGTCCTCGCGGATCCCCCCGACGAACTGTCGAGCGCCCTGAACCTCCTCCTGGAGGCTCAGGACGACTCAACAGAGCCCCCCCATGCCGTTTCAGCGGCCCCCGTAGGCCCCCAATCCCAATCCACGGCAGCGGGACCCCCTTCAGGGGTTTCGCTATAAATTCTCCAGCGTATGCTCCGTAAGGAGTGACGTTGAGCGCACCCCGTCCCTACGGGGTGTAGCATCCGATGAAACCTGAAAGGCCCTTATGGCTACAGGTGCTTCCAGGGGGTGTTTAGTACGTATGCGCCTAGGTTCTTTTGGCGAGTCGTGCATAACCAGTCCGGCCGGCCGGCTGGGATACTCATGAGAGTTCACCTCCTCCCTTCCAACCGCATTACCGAAGGGTGCCCATTTCCTTTGCGTTGGGCAAAAAAAAAAAAAAAAAAAAAAAAATTATCTTGTTTACTCCTACCCTTACACGTTCTGCGTGTAGTCATTTTGAATTTGTACTTAGGTATACAGCGTTTAAATTTCATATAGGGTTGTATTAATTTATTTGACTGAGTATTATAATAGATAGATTATTTAAAGGGGTACAAACAAAATATTTACAGAACCATAACATATAAACTAAAAGTGACACTAAAACTAAATCATTAAAAAACAAAAAAGTCATCCACATCGCTGCCCCCCGGAATGGTGGCCAGAAAGCTGGCTACGTTGCCTCGTTAGATAGCAAAACTTATCCTCTGTCCGAGGAACGAGCTAATTCTCCATTATCTATCTAGGTGTCTATTAGATTTTTCGATATTTTTATAAAAAATTTCAAAGGTCACAGGTCATATTTATAACATAGGTACATTTGCGTTTACCATCTACATTATCCATTGTTGTCCGCACCATACGATTTTTGGGTATACACTATACAGGGAGTTACATAAAATATGTATGAAGCCGTGAACCGGATGGAGTGCTAAATGTTTGAAACCGATAGGTACAAAAATTCCACGTACAATAGAAATAATTGTACCTATCGTTTTAATATGTTTAGCACTCCATCCAGTTCACGGCTTCAAACATATATTATGTAACATCCTGTATATTGCTGCAAGGTTGTTTAAACCTTATCAATCAGGTGTAGGTAAATGAATTACTTACCTACACTTAATTGATAAGGTTTTGACTTATTTTTCATATTATTATCGTAATATGTGACTAAACTATATGCCGTTATATGTCAAATAATGGGATTATGTATATCTCTCCAAACATATTTATTTGCATTTTGAATAAAGTCCATTATATTATAAAACACGCTGTATATTGTAGATAGGTTGATTAATTACTCGTAGTAAAAAATCTATTACAAAAGTTCGTAATAGAGATTGCGTATGTCACAATACAAAGCGTTTCAATGCTTTCGAATGGAAACAGTCAAGAAATGACAGCTCGCTGTATAAATTGTTTTTCTGATTCGTCTAAGGACAATGAGGGATTTTCTGACAGGTACTTTAAAAGTAAAAATGTAGTGCGTGCCTAGATGGCGCTGCTTAGACAGGATTCTCAAGTTATATTTGGTAATCGTAGTTACTCGTAAAAGTGTGTAGTAAAAAGAAACTCGGTTTTAGTACCTTTTATGAGAGGGAGAAGGAGAAGCGTAAAATGTCTACATTTTTATGCATCTAACGGTCGTCTCAATTTGAACTATTTTTTCTTTTTAATTTGCTCTAGGAAATTTTCCTATTATTTTCACTTTCACATTTTTTATCTGGTACAATATCTATAATATCTCTGGCCTGATATCTGGTCAAGAGTAGCTTAAACATAGTAAAATGCTTAGAGAGTTGACAAACTAATATTGGACTTATTTAACAACGCAATACAGATCGAAGGTTCGAAAGAACGTTTCTCGCTCCTACGATTCGGATGTGGAATGAGCTCCCAGCCACAGTGTTTCCTTTGGACTATGACATGGGATCGTTCAAGAGGTATATTAGAGGTCTCTTTAGAGGCGGGCAACGCATTGGTGACTCCCCTGGTGTTGCTGATGTCCATAGGCGGCGGTGACCACTTTCCATCAGGTGGCCCGCTTGCCTGTTTGTCTGCTGAGTAACATAAAAAAAGGCATTATAAATTGTCCAATAATATTTTTTATGATTGACTCATTATTTAATTAATTTAAAAATATATATATTGTACCACTATGGTGGCAAACAAGGTTACGGCCTGCCTGATGATAAGTCGTCACCGCAGAATTTGGACGTTTGCAATAAATACCTAACCTTATGTAGGTTTAGTCTTCACAGTACAATTCTGTACAGTTTACTTATAACGCATAGCATAGCTTGTTAGCTGTAAAGCACCTATGTATGTTAGCCGTAAAAGTTATGAAGTAAGTACCTACACGTTGTTACCTACCACCTACGTGATTGGTCTAAATATGGTCATTCGGTGCATTCCGTGGTTGGTTATCGATAACAAGGTATGACACTTGTGTGTGATAGTGATAAATAGTTCGTAAATACGCGGAATGTTTTCTATTGAATTCTAATGATCCCAAGACACAGTCCCACAGCAGTCCCTATCACTCAGCAATGCGTGTCTTTTATGTAAATAATAGACACAGTGCACTGTATAACGTCTCTACAGCCTACAAGAAAAATGATTTTAATTGAGTCCTCGTTTTTTTATGTATTTAATAATTATATTGCACAACAACACAATTGCAGACTTACTGGAGTATTATTTCTTATTTTACAATAGTTATGGTAACTTGCGGATATTTCACAACCTACGAAAATCACATAGTCATATGGTGTTCGGCAAAGTAGAATAATAGGACCACGATAAGTCCGTATTGACTTACAGTAGTAAAAACTATAAAGTGTGGATATGGCAATAATCGGGGATAATCTGTCCTTGTCAGTTCTTCTTGTAAACATTCAGTTATTTGGTCATTATTAGTTTGATCTATTGTCTAAATTATTAATCATGCTGAAAATTATCTCCCGCAGTTCCTTTTTAACATTATTTAATAATATTTTTCGTAACTCACGAAAATAAACAAAACAAAAATAATGACTATTATGAATGACGTTCTATGACGGATACAAACTTGGCACAAGTTGCCATACAGAGATTTTTCAAAAATATGCGATTTGGACTTAGCGTGGTCTTATTATACTAACCCCATATATTCCCTCTTCCGCAATATATCTGCAACGCAAAATGCCCGATTCGCAAAAAAATTGATTCTTTGATGGGCTTCATAAAATACTAATAGCCCAGGTATTTAGGAGGGTTTCAGCTTATGTTATTTGCAGTATAATTCTTTTTTTCTAGGAATGTTTTGTATCGTGTGGGTAAGCCAAATGTAAGTTTGCGACCTTGAAAGGGGGGACTACAACTTCTTGTGGTGAAAAATCTCGAAATTTTCTGATTTTTTCCAGCTTTTTGCTTACGGAATCTCATAACAAACAGGGTAGGTAGGCAGAGATCACATCCAAATCCAATTTCATCCGATGACGCATCGCCTGCTTTATTATTATGTACTTACTCTGTTAGTTTTAAATTTTCTTAATGTGTTACTGGACCAAATAAAGCCACGTCTATGTCTAAATCCCCTCTCTCATTCTCCCCCAACCCGAATAACACCAATTGAACACGTTACAACACATCCAACCATTTAATAACCACCCAATCCAGCCACAATCCGCTCGAGTTGAAACATGGCGTAGTAAATCTGTCCGCAACGGAATTACAGCGCACTGGGGCTTCATAAAGCCTTTTGAGGTGCACCTCGTGCGTACGTTGTGGGTGAGCTGTGAAAGCGAATACTGGTTTACGGTATTGAAAACCTAATAAAGCAGTTAGATACCTAATATAGCAATATAATAAGGATACTGTTTAATGGCATAAAAGCAAATCTTTATTAATTTCTTTCATAAGTATCGTCTTCCTGCGCTAATTATTTTTCGTTGGTATGTTTACTAAACAAGCCTCGGATTTTTATACGTTCACCGCGAGACATTTAGGCATATAAAAGTAATAAAAATATTAGAATCTTAAGTCGCTGTGCTAATTGGTAACGGTCGTGTGGCCAGGGTCGGTTTTGAGAACTCCTATTGGTCGGTCGACGTCCGTCGTACGACCGTAGCCACACAAATTCGGACAGCGGCTAAGGGTGTTTGGGGTACACCTCGTACGTACAGTGGGCCCGAACTGAAAGCTGGTATGCTGGCGTCAATGTAGCGCCAATATTACACAACATAATAATATACCAGCCATGAACCACACACAACGTAATAGAACCAACATATTGCCAATCGTTCCTGAACTAGTCGATCACAACTTAGTTGAATGTAACTTTGAATCGGCATTGGAATTGAAGTTAGATGAAGTGCCAACACAGTTCAAATAAGCCAGCAAATTTGATGTAGGTTGTTTTATGTTAATGTGAGTACCATGGCTAATATGATGAATCAAATTAAGTAAAATTTCATAATTTGAAACTGGCCGGGTGCCGAATTTACACATTTGCCGTCAGGCTTTTACAATTCTACTCTAATCATATTTTAATAAAACTTTTTTGTCAATGAAATTGTAACTTTATGAATTGTGTAGACCAGACCTCTTCACCTGGTAATCATTTTTAAATATGCAATCCTTCACGGGG
Organism: Blastobasis lacticolella; assembly: GCA_905147135.1. NCBI lineage: Eukaryota > Metazoa > Arthropoda > Insecta > Lepidoptera > Blastobasidae > Blastobasis > Blastobasis lacticolella. Next base: position 9,706,526 of record LR990044.1, read on the forward strand.
AGGTGTATTGATCACGGAATTTGTGCTTTCTCACCATATATTCTGCCGGTAAGTAAGGTTTCCAGTGCTCCATGGGGTGGGGATTTGGGGAACCGTGGCTTTGGCAGTGGAGTGGCTTTTGCCTTTTTGCTGCCAGAGCAACGTGTTATAGAGGTGGGCAACGCAATGGCGATACTCTTGGTATTGCTAATGTCTATAGGCAGTGGTGACTACTTCCCATCAGGTGGCCCGCTTGCCTGTTTGCCTATCGTATATCATAAAAAAAATATATATATATATATGTATAACAAAGTGTTCCAATACATCAACCCAATGAGAGTTTTAGAGAAATTTAGAGTTCACTTTTATGTTAATGTTTTGTTTAACTAACATTTTAAAGTATGTTTAAAATTTTATTAAGCATTGTAAAAGCTAGAGTCACACAAAGAAATTAAGAAGGCAATCGTGAACATCGTCATTTGAAGGTGGGCTTTCATTTGACATCTTTATCTTACTTTCGGTTACTAGAAATATTTATACAACTCAGCTAAAGAAATACAGAGACAATAAACTAACCACACGATTCGACGAAACGTAACATGCAAAGAAAACAATAACATTTTACATTTATTACGTTCACGACCCAAATAAATACAGATCTTCATTTATCATTGCGGTGTGCAGTCTTGCATAAACCCCGCCACATCGTGTCGGCTAACATACCGTAGAGCAAAAACAATAAACAGTAGAAATTCTCGGTAGTGTTCTTGAAATGAATATAAATTTTGAATAAACAAAAAATATCTATGGAAAGCAAACTTCATACCCTAAAATCTGTTTCAACATTTAGTCTACCTATGAATAGTGGCGCTGTTGTTTTTGCTGTTGCCTCAAGACTAGCTAATACTTAGCTAATGCGCCGAAAACAGCGGGACTTTAAAAATGCTCTTTACTTACTTAAACAATACATTTGTATTACTATTACTCTGATTAGGCTTTGCCTTTCTAACTTGGGTGTTTATACGTAAGAACTAGAAGTAAGATAAAAAATAATGAGATAGAAATATAATATTTGCATCGAAATTTGCACTCCATCTTTTTACCTATCCTTCATGACGCGTGTCAAGAAAACGAACTATATTTTACCACAAGATAACATTGTGTTTGTTGCTAATGTCAGTTTACTACATTGAATTTATTATTATTATTATATTAGCCCGAATCATCCCACTGCTGGGCAAAGGCCTCCCCCCGATTCTTCCACTCTTCATTGAATATAAATGCGAAATTATAATTAATAATATAATGTGTGAGAGTTTCACGCCCATACGTAGGCAACCGCGAAGTGCACCGAAAATGCGAGACGCAAATAGAGCTCGCCATTTCAAGAGACTGTTTGTAGACGTCCCACCGCTTCTTCCCTGCACTGTGGCAACAGACATCTCACGTCGAACTAAAGCTCGCAGAGTCTTTCAATCATTTCAGCCATCAAAGTCTTTCGACACGACGCAGGGCAGGCGTCCGACACAGCTAGCGCATTGTACTCTATTATGACATCAACGCAAATGGATCAATGACATAATTTGTCGTGTCGGACGTCTGGGCTGTGACGTAACAATCGCCGAATGAATTGCAGTGTAAAGCCCCTGCTACGCGTAGAGTTTTTGCCCTATTTGCAGTTCTGTCCAAATTACATGTTTTAAGCAATAAAGCAAGTTAATGTTTTAAGTAGTTGTTTGTCATAAGGCTACGGCAGGGGTAGCGAGTAGCGAAGCCACCAAGTGAGGCGCCAACCAAGCAATACAGTCGGCTGCGATAACTCTCATACGTTCCTTTTACTTATAGACGCAAAGCAAGCCTGTCAGTACGGAAGGCTTCCAGTATTACCGAAATCATATAAACAATCAATGCAGTTTTTGTCTGTCTCTAGTTTTTGTGATAGTCTGCCTACTGTGGTTGATATTTGAAACCTGTACTATGAGCTTACTGTAGGCCCCGACTTCAATGGTTATAGTAAATTAGTACATTTTAGTAATTAATCATCTTGGAGGTAATGTCCCGGTTGTGTTCTCGCGCACAAGGGCCCGGGGTCCGCGTTCAGGTATTTATAGTGGAGCGACTGTCATCTGAGCTCTGTGACCCTGCTATCAGGGGAACCAAGCAAATTAGTACATTCTAATTTTTAAAACAGTAGTGTGGCGGCAGAGCACTTTCACTGGGCCACAAGCGATGGCAAACAGCAAAAGGTTCCAAGAGAAAGAGTAGGTTACACAAACAAAGGTCTGTAACATAGCAATTATATTTTATAACAATGCGGCTTCCCACGATTTGATATCGTTAATTAGTTAGTTTTAGTCATTTGTAAGATGTTACATGGCTTTTAACTGTTACAATGATGAAACTGATTTGGGATGTAGTTTTTGCTATGACTGTATTTTGACACGTGATGGTGGGTAGGTACGTGTATCTACTATAATCTAGGAATTGCCAGATCACCCGATCTAGATTCCGATTTCTATTCCTACTCCTTCACTGTTCATGCGGCAAGACTTTGGAATTCTCTTCCGCACGAAGTGCGTGACAGCCAGTCTATTGCCATTTTCAAAAAGCATGTACAAGAGTTTTATCTATCACAGAGTGCTCCTAGGTTATAGATAATGTCTGTATGTAGTATATCGTATCGATATGTATGTATGTGTGTATGTATTTGTAGATATTTATGTGTGTAAGTAGAATAAATATACTTATATATATGCCTATTTAGATAGGTAATATTGTGCACGTCCTATCGGTGTCTCATGATCACTCTGGAAGAGATTTCTTTAAGAAATAAGTAGCGCCTGTTGTGCCATTTATTACTTTGCCTGTTATTCGCTATGTATTTCCTGTGCACAATAAACTGTTAAATAAATAAATAAATAATTACTTACAGTGGAGCGACTGCCATCGGACCTCCGTGACCCTGCTACCAAGGGAACCTGATCAGATTGGGTGATGGTTACACATTCATCGTCATCATCATCACAGCCCGTAACAGTCCACTGCAGAACTTAGGGCCTCTCCCACGAAAGGGGAGGTTATTGCCATAATCTCCACGCTTGGCAGGCGGGTTGGAGATCGCAGTGTTTAAATATAACAATGGAAAATGCTGCTGCCCATTTTCCAGACTACGGAGACTCTTGATCTTTTGCCTCGAAAACATTAGTCGCCTTGTACGACACCCATGAGCGTAAGGGGTTGGTGCTATTCTACTCTGCCGGACACCACACGGCCAGGTTACACATTCAATCGTCTTCAATACGAACGTGCAGGTTTCATTACGATGTTTCCCCTCACAGTAAGAGCATCGGTTAGCATTCAACTAATGTTGGGATAATGAACGCCGCAATCCTATTAATACAAACAGCCATACCGACCGAAACAAACACTAACCCATTATGTAACTAAACCCAAGAGCTATCATCGCTCAACCGCGACCGCGACCTTCTAAAGATCGAAATCGGAATATATTATACCCATATCGGGTCACCGATTGTTTTTTACTTACCGCGTGTCATCAATTAAAATGTTTGCACGTGGCGGTGTGATGTGAGGCGGATTCCTGGACCGGTTCGGCCACAATAGGCCAGCAGACCTCGAAGCGCCGCCAATTTAACTTGGACTTTGGTACGTTGAGGTACGAACGCGTGCGGTAGTGGTAGAGATTTTGTGCAGAGTAGGATCAAGATTGCTTGGGTATAGTTTATGTCGGAAAATGAATGAATGGTGAATGAAAATTAAAGAATTGCTTATACACAAATAGATACCATAGACATATCTATACAGAGATATAGAGATACAACGAACCTACCTACAGAGAGAGATTATTGAGCGCAAAGAGTTAAATCAAGATTGCTTGGGTAGTTTATATCGTAGAAGGAATGGATGAATGAATGAAAATTCTTTGTTGCTTATACACAAATAGATACAATATATAGATATCGATAGATCTGTATAGATATATAAATAGATACAACGATAGGTTCGTCGCGTTCATCGCTTACTACAATGAACCCGCATTTGGTATCTTTTCGGGTAGGTAATTTTGGAAACTTTCAATATTTTAATTATTTTATTTTAACCATATTTAAAAATAAAACAAGTAAACAATAACTTTTAAGTCTAGACAAAGTACGTACATCTACTTTTTCCTGCAGTCCAAATATTGTTTTAAATGAAAATAGGCATGCTTTTTACTTGTTTTGTACCTATAAATTCTTTCTGAACTGAAAACAATAGCCGAAATCTATTAATAGTACCTCAGGCGTCGTCCTAATAGTATGGTGTCGACACATAATGGACCATATCCAAAACAGCTTTTAATGCGCGCAGTTTTACGGATTAAATGTGATTTAGCAACAAACACTCGTCGAGTTCGCAAGCTCATCTCAGCGTGGCCTCGTGTGGCAATCAGTAATCTACTATTCAAGGCGACATTTTGCTCCGTCGACAATAAAATTAATAACCCGCGTTTTTGTGCTCCATTCAAGGACTAACAATCCGCTTTGTAAATGCTCGTGAGATGACGGATCACTGGGTATTACACGGACGTGGTTCGCGTAGCCTCCTCCATAATGGCATGAATGGATTGAGACCGAATATGCCTTTATATGTTAATTATTAAGCTTTAAAGCCACACAGAAAGGCATGCATAGGTACCAAGATTTTTCATCCGAAGACGAATGATTTTAACACGTTACGCAATTCTTTTATCGCACAGTTCTTAATACCCGCATTGTTCACCAGTTTAAAATGGCAGTAGCAATAAATTATGCGAAGGTATGCATGTACCCACCGCCAAATATGTTTTTAACGATTCTGCTTTGGCCTATTCGGGTTTTTGGAAGTGTGACGTAAGGGACACAAAAACACATTTGAAATAGGAATTGAAAGATGGCGTTCTTTTGTTCTTATTTTTTTAGGTTTCTCACATTCTCGGCGTGCCTTGACCCTGCTTTTTGCTTTGATCGCTCGGCCTTGGGCGTTCTCGGTTTCCTCAATTAGCGAACAACATCAGCTACCCCAGCTCAGACGCATTACTAAGCAAATAATATGGAAAACGTGTAAGTAATTATAGACTACACAAATGCCCAATAGATAAGTAGATACCTACTTGTATAGATACTAATCCATTGCTTGAGACTAGTATAATAGTGATTTGGTTGTATTTTAAGCTTTGTTTGTTGAAGATGTAGTAACATAAATGTAAGAAAATTGGTGTGCATCTTCTTCTGTACGTATAAGTTTATATGTAGGTATTATAATTAGAAGGAATATAGCTCGCAAAACAAATGGCCGATGGTGCAGTAAAGTTCTCGAGTGGCAACCACGTAAATACCGGAATAAGCAGCGTGGGTAGGCCAAGGTGGACATGGGCGACCTGTAAAGATGGCAGGCACCATCTGGATGCGGAATTCACAGGACCGGCCTTTGTGGAGATCTCTGGGAGAAGCCTAACGCCTATCAGTCTTCCGGCTGATATGATGTTGTTGATAATTAGAACTCTTCCGGAAAACGTACGTTATATTACGTACTTAATATTACTTACTCGGACATATGTACCTATAGTAGAAATTGCGATGCTACAAATGTTTTAATGGTGTAGCAAATGAGGTAAGTTATCTATACGGACGTCGTAATTAATTATCTCATTCCAAATAAGTTATTTATATAACGTTTAATAATTTTTGTACGTTAAATTACTAGCAATTCAAGAATAGAGTATCGCCGGCTCCACATCGTCTGATTCAACCAGCTACGATTTATGTGGCTCTAAAGGTTAAGCGTTTAACATCGCAGACTATTTTCGTTAAGCACACATAATGAATTCCTTAGGCGGTTGGCGCATTACACGCATTCTATGGCCGCGCTCATGTACCGACGTTATTATACGTGGGGCTTAACGTCTTTGCTCCACGTCGCATTACGATACCCAATGGGTATTTGTATTAGTAAATTGGCATTTCACTTGCCTCGTAACAGTGACGTGTAATTTGTGGTTGATAATGTCCGGAATCTGGCGCAAAAAATGGAAGATCAATCATCATTATTCAATTTGGCTTTGTGAGGTCATTGGGAGTGAGTTTTGTGTAGAACGGCCATTGTGCAGGGTATTCGGTTAATTGGATTCACGCTATTTCTTTCAACGTGAGCCATTTGAATAGGTCTACGGTGCGGCTTGAGAAATATGTTCTCTACGCTCTGTTGGTTTTTTATACGATCTCTAGCCATTAACTACTAATATGGAAGAATTGGAAGCAATAAGGAACAGTTCCCTTTTAGTCTGTCTACGGGCCGGGCGGTTCAATTTGAACCTTTGAAAACATTTAATTTTCAAACGAGATTATTTTTCCCGATCAAAAGCGGTTTTATTGATACCATTTTTGGGAGCGCTTAGTAGTTCCGGAGATTGAAGCATCCAAAATATGATATTATTTTAATTTTCATCATTCATCAACAACAGCCTCTGAAAATTGGACATAAGCCTCCTCCACATCAGTAAACAGTTTTACCATAATCTTAACCCGCCTGGTTGGAGATCAGTGATTAAATTATACAACAGAAAAAGCTACTAACTATTTTTTGGTCTACGGAGGTCATATCTGGTCTAAGACATCAGTCGTCTTGTATGACACCGGTTGGTATCTACTATTTTACTATGTCGGACACTTTCTTCAATTCTCAATTTGTAGTCGAGATAATATAAATTTTGCAATAAATTTAAAAAAATCGAGAAACCTGAAGACATAATTCAAGTGTTTGATTTAAGATTATTTGTCACTGTTTTCTATGAACGGACACAATTAAGTAACAATTGAAAAGCCTTCCCGATTTTACCAAACAGATCTCTATTGCTTTAAAAAAAACTACGGCCATGGTCGTTACTTCAAATCAAACCAAACGAGCGCAGTCTTTATTGACAAAAGCCTCAATTTCGGTCCATTTCATCGTACATACCTACGTTCTGTTTTCCATTTTGCCCTATATCACAAAGCATTCCAAATTGGGATGGTTCGGTACATTTTCCATATTGTTAAAACGAGGGCAGTTCGAATTGTGCTGTGAAATGACATTAAACTGAAGCCGCTTATAATAAAAGAAATTCAATTACCTACCTACGTTAAATGTTGTCAGCGGATCTAATAAATTCCTTGTCGAAGAGAAAATTCAATTGAAACTCGTACACACAATTTTGATTTGATTGTGTGTTTGTTATCTAGTAATTTAACAAGTTTGAAGAAGTAAATACTTTATTTCGATCATCGGTGGGTGGCGTAATGGATAGCGGGTCGGCCTCTTAAGCTAATGGTAGGTAAGAACCGAGTTCGATTCCCAGTGCCCTACATATACTAAGGACTTTATCTGTATTATGTATACAATTCGTTTTTACCAATGCTCTTTACGGTGCGGGTAATAATTGTGAGAAAACCGTGATCGAATCTGGTCATGGTCAAGACGGACCACGGGCCCTCTCGCGCGTGAACTGAATTGGTCTGAATTGGGTCTTGTTCCTAATAAAAATAAATTTTGTCTCTTAAAATAGAAATAACCGGAACAATGTTTACTATCTCAGGGGGTCTAAAAAGGCCCCATTAGCATTTCATGTTATGATTCATATCAGAGTGTCACAAACTTATCTGATCCGGTGGCCAATACTGGAACTAAGTGACGCCATTTGAATGGTAATGTCAATGTCATCAACAGCGACGCTACAGATGCTACAGTTTGTGACATATTAATATCATATTATGAAAACCTAATGTGGCCTTTTTAGACCCCTGGTTTTCAAGTTGTGAGTGGCAATATTTTTCTTTTGCACCGAACTGAGTTTTGACAAATAAAACATTCCGTGTACGTCACGAGATAAAATGATGACTTGAAAAACGATGACTTATTCCTTGAGTCACTTCGCTTCACCCGGTATTACCTAGCATTTGGGTATCGGCTTCCCACGGGCAACAGCCGACGGACGAACGGCCAACGGACGGCTTGACAGTATGATTGGGCGTAAGTATTGGGATCCCCGGCTCTGCTGCCCTTGCTAGTTGCGAAATGCAGTTCCGGCCCATTACATTTGGCATGTGCTCACGAACGCGCCGCGAACAAAAAGTTCACAACTTGCGGCGGTACATTTATGCGTGATTTCGAAGGAGGATTACACGAATAAGGGAAATAGAGCGGTGATGGATGCGGAGAAGCAGCAGCGCTCGATTGTTTTTGACCACTGTGTGAAGTGTCACTGGCATATTTAAATAGATAGATAGCTATTAATCACACATGACCCTAGCAGAGGTGATTTTTTATTTTTACATTAGGCAAACATTTCGACAGCCTTCTCACCTCATGGTAAGGGACAACGCGGCCGATGATGGACAGGCATGCCCAGCAAGAAACAGCCTTTTCACGCTGGCCTTGAATTTGCTTTGGAATTGTCAAAAAAACTGGGAATTGCAGGAAAAAGGGATGAAGTAGTAAGCTTGGTAGGGATTTTTCCTTTCTGGTCTATAGGTATATCAGCCAGAGGGAGCTTGAAAGAAAGATAACCAATACACTTTCGCCACAATACATTAGTACTAATATGAATTGTGATTTCGCTGACGATATTAATAAGTGCCTATCTAAAAATAGGCGTCTCTAGCTAAATACCATCTAAAGCCAAGCAGCCTAACGGGCATAAATCAGGGGTGCGCAACAATTTCCCGAATCCGGTCGGCTTCCAACTGATTGGCGGCGATTAGGCGGCGGCAGCTGGGCGGGACGGACACTCCCGCGCAACCGCGGTCGCGCTTGATCCCTCCTCAGGGCTGCCAGTGGACTGACCGGAGACGTTTTACTGCACACTTTGACTTTGGCATTTTGGGTTTAGCGTTGAAGGTGCTCACATTGTGATTGGGTGAATATCGCAACGCTATTTTTTTTAGTGTCCAGACCGCTTTAAAATAAAAAAATTAAATTTATAATATTTATCGTCGATGTTATGGACGACAGTTACCGCTTACAGGTGGGCCGTTTGCTCGTTTGTCACTGAGTAGTATATATAAAATCTATTTTCGGAAGCGGTGGCAAAGACTAATGCGGTAATTCACCGATTTTGAAGCAGTTTTCTTTATTTAGAAATATTTTAATGGAAATGGTTATTAGCTTATATACATTCAAATAAGTAACAAGGGGAAAACAATTCATTTTATTTCTATGAACATTAATATCGTGAAAAATCAATTGTGTTTATTTTAACAAAATATCAATTTTCAAAACTTGTATTTTTTTATTTATTTATTGCACACATCACGAGCTCGTGAGTCTCGCGACCCACTAGCATAAATTCGCAGGAAGCCCGCCCGCTGGGAGCTTCGATAGAAGTGCCTTATGTCAGACCCGATTAAATGCCTTTGTGATGTCCAGGCTAACGGCTAATGGCTAACGCTTTCCCCTCACTCTCAATAGTAGCTGCCCATCGGTCAGTCAGGTACACTAGAAGGTCAAGAATTGGCGTTTCAAAATCAGAGCCAATTCAGGATCACACGTTTTAATGGCTCAGTAGTTTCTAACTAACGTCGTGAATGTGTTTGAGAACCATGGCTGGTTTCATCCACCGACACGTACGACACTGTTGGGGATGAAGCATATCATTCATGATAGTATCGTATCCGCCACTGGAACACACGTAAAGGTGCTTTATAGTTACGTCACCGGCGTGAGTGATCGCCAGCTAGTCTGGAAAACCCTACCACCAGCTTTTGATTGGCGCTACTCGGGGATTACGTGCTTGGAATCAAGGAGCACCATCTGCAGACGTGAACATTAAATCCCAAATTAAAAAAAAAAAACCATTTAATAAAATTATTATTTATTCCATCATTTAAAATCAGTAGCAAACTATTCCTTACAACTCTGCATCGAAGAGAAGATGACTAAAAAAATAAAAAATAATGTAGAGATGCGGAGTGACAACCCTTTGCGTAGTCCTCCTGATTTAACCGTTAAGACTTGAAGGGTGGTCTCTTAATGTGACGAATAATGTGGTTAGATCCTTTCTGTTGGGCCACGGTGGTCCTAATCTTTATTAGATTTAGTGTCAATAATCACGGCCACAATAAGATTATCAAACTTAATTACTGTAGACAGACAATAATAGAGAATACAGAATAATAGGTAGTAAAACCAGTAATTGAATCGACTGCAGTGTTGTCCTAAACCGACTGTTGTTGTTACATTATACATGGATCAATGTCACACTCAATCGATAAGCATTTAAAAAAAAAAGAAAATGCAGAAAAGACATTTATGACGACCTGAGTGGTTCAGTGGTCAACATGCCAGTCTGCCACGCAAGAGATCCCGGGTTCGATTTCCTGCCGGGCAGAAATTGAAATTAAATGTTAGGAGTCTGGGTGTTCTATGTATAAGAAGTATGTATTTAAAAAGTATTTAAGTAGTATATCAGTTATCTAGCACCCATAGTACAAGCTTTGCTTAGTTTGGGGCTAGATGGCGCTGTGTAAATTTGTCCACGAATATTTATTTATTACATAGCACACAACGACACAATTATATAATTGACAAAGAAAACATTACTAATTAAAACATTTAAAACAATGAGTACCCTCCCATGCCACTGTCGGTGGTATTATAGCCACCCTGCATGTGCTGTGAGGCGCAAGAAACGACTCACTGCGCTGGTATTCTGTGGGCCCATTTTTTTATGTACGGCAGTTCTGTTGCTATCTTAAAATCTAAAACAAAGGCCATATTTATTTATTTATTTAAACTTCATGCACTGTTACGTACAATGGCGGACTTAAAGCTAATATTATCGCTGTTAGTTACGCTTAATAATATATCCATTTAGGCTGATGAATATACATCTTACAAGGACTAACGAGTGCCAAAAGTTACGCGGACCTGATACATATCTTTCGCTTCTTTCACATTCATACTTGTTCGTGGTTGAGGGACGAAAAATAGATTGGAATTGATAAACTTAAGAATCACTGAATTTCAAGGGGATAAATTATAGTATAGTAAAAATATAAGTATGTGGGAATAAATAATATTGAAAATAAAAAAAAACTGGTCCTTCCCTAAAGGAAACCAATTAGCAATATAATATTTGTTTACGGTGTTACGGATGTCTAAATGTCCATGGGCAGCGGTGACCTTTCGGCTATGAAGAAAAAGGTTTTTCCCATTATCAACAGATCTACTGCCCAATGGGAAGCCACGTAGGTGTCAGCGACGTCGTTTGTTACCGGGGCGCCGCCGTGATGGGCCAGTGGTTCGGAAGGGACAAATTGGTTCCCGGAGAGCATAGGCGATCGGCGCGAATGACCCACGTTCAGGGTTGCCAGCGGTCGAGAAATGCGCTGTAAACTGGTGAAATCGGTGTACCTTGTTTGTTTGCTTATTTAGCACCAGGTGAGATGATGGTCAAATGCATGGATAATCTAAAATCGAAAACGAAATAAGTTCTTAAATGTAAAATATTTTTTCATAACAAGCTTTTATCGCGCAGTTTTTGATTGACTATCATTGACTATCGTACTAATACAGACCATTCCAAAGAGCCCAAACACGATGGGTTTATCTTGTTGCGTTCATTAGTTCCTATGACCTCGATTCCTTACCATCATCAGACCAGCTCCATGGTACTATATTAAAGCATTGTCATTCAAGTTACATAGCTATACCAAATTTCAGCTTATTTGAACGCCGGGAATTGGGTCAAATTAGGCTAGCAAGATTTGCCCCCAACATACTCGTACTCGTAATCATCGTACATCAAATTTGTAAAAAAGTTCTCGTAACGGATTCTCGACCAAAAGAAGATGTTTGCAAGTGCCCCAAGATTTGTAGCATGCGGCCGTATAGGTACGGTCTAACATTCCTACTGGTTTCAGGTGACAATTTTTTTGTGGCTTTGTGGACATAGTGGTTTGCGAGGATTAGGTTACGTTCGCTCGCTAGTTTACTGACATATTAATAGACTTCCTAGCCGTTTTCGGCTACAGGGACTGCAGCGATATTAGCTACGATTTTCCTGCTACTCCTGTCTGTCGTATGCATGTGACTAGCGTAGCAAATTTTGGATTTTAATGTACGAGAACAAGTTGGGCAGGTCAGACACCGCCTTAAAAGCGATAGTATTTAGCCGCAGGTGGTCAGGCTTTCAAACCGTCGCGTCTTCGATCGAGCTCCTTTCGACGTCTCCACTCTGGACGGTTTGCAGCCAGCGTATCCCATGTACTAGTATCAATGCAACATCTCTTCGTATGTCTCATTGCACATATTTTTAACGCAAGTGCTGCTCGCCCTGCTTCCGCGTAGCATCGTGAAGTTCAGTAAAGAATGTGTAGATGTAGTAGATATATTATAGATGAATCACCACGTCTACTACTCGATGGGAATGTACCGAAAAAACAAAACCATCGCGAGCTTCACTTCCACAGTTCTACCTACAAAGTGTCTGCAGCTTTTCACTCCCCCCACGCTGGCATGCCATCCATCGACTCACGCGTGTAATGGTCGGTAGCCGTGGGCGCGACCGATATACGCATTAGCATACAATGCCGGGCAGGGCGGCGGCGGATGTACCGTTGCCGCGTACATCATCCCGCACATATGTGGGGCATTTCCAATCTAGCTAGATGTCGGGTGACGTGGAAGTAGGAGCTTTCATGAACTCGGCGCTGTCCTAATTGGCATCGGTCGTACGACAGACGACGCCCGACCAATAGGAGACCTCAAAACCGGACGTCGCAGGTACATGGTCGCACGATCGTTGCCCATTAGAAGAGCGCCTAAGATACATAGAAACACTAATTCACACAAAGACGACAATACAATAATTAATTATTTGGCAGTAATATTCAATTAATTATAATTTTTGACGTTTCAAATATAGTTTTTTTTTAATTGTGGAAAAATTCATACAGCGCTATCTAGCCCCAAACTAAGCAAAGCTTGTACTATGGGTGTTAGCTAACTGATATACTACTTATATACTTTTTAAAAACATACTTATTATACATAGAACACCCGGACTCGTAACAGAAATTAAAATTCATCATTATCCATCAGAACCCTGGACCTCTTGCGTGGCTGACTAGCATGTTGACCACTGAAACACTCAGGTCGTCAAAATCATCATTCATCTTGACATATTATTGGTTCAGTTTGCTGAATTTCATTTTATTCTAGATTTATATTAAGTAATAGGTACCTATGTGGATTGTATCCGTATATATACTGTAAGGTGGAATATGGAGATATGTTAAACATAATATGTAACCAAATTTGTAACCCATGTTGACGATTATTTAAATAAATTGAAATTGAAATTGAAAAATCACTACATATTATAAAACAAACTCCCACACCGCGTCTCGATGAACTCAAAATCTACTGAACGAACTTTCTGGGGTGGGGTTTTCAACAATACACAGAGAAATTCTTGGGGAAGGTTAGGTGTATAATTTAATACATAAATTTGTCAAGGTCGCCGGGGCGGGTTGCTAGTAAATCATAAATCATATTTAACAGAAAAAATACACGCCTATTCATACAAGTACTATGAAACTTTCAACAGCACTCATCGCTGAACAAAAACATAGTTCATCAAACTCACGTCAAGTATCCATTGTTCCCGTTTGGGCATATCCTTTTGTGTGACTTGTTACCCGATGGAAAAAACTTCTTAATAGGCTACATACACTGCATTGCAATGATTTTGGATTTGCTCTATTTCTGAGCGTGGGAACGTCGGTGGCCGAGTGGTTAAGGTATAGACTGTAAGCGAGATTTACCGGGTTCGAATCCCACTGCGGCCATGTACCGACGACTCTTTTCAGAGTTATGTACATTAGTTGAATGCTAACCAATGCTCTTACGGTGAGGGGAAACATTGTGATGAAACCTGCACATTCAGGCGACTGAACATGTAACCATGAGCCAATCTGGTCAGGTTTCCTTGGTAGCAGAGTCATTGAGGTCAGATGGCAGTCCCACTGTAATTATCTGATCTGCCAAATCCTGAATCATGGTCAAGACGAACTTAGGGCCCTCAAGCGCGAGAGATCAATTGGGACATTAACGCCGACATGTTTTTTATTTATTTCTGAGCGTGCAACGGATTTTCGCACACAACGTATCGCCAGATGACCGCTATTTTTGTAAAAACAATATTTATCGGTATTCTGAAATGAATTTATATTATTTACATCCGTTAATTGTACCATTTGTTTAGTAGAGAAGTCAACTCCATAGTAGATAGTTTAAGGTTATGTTTATAATTATGTTAATTCGCTGTCATCCCCAGGACAACATCGCCGCCGGGTCCCCGTCCTTCCTACGGCATAACTTTATTTTTCTTCCAGTTCTCATTAGTTTGAAAGCAACTAATGGAAACTTGGAAGAAAGAAGAATTATTTCTTTTTCTGTTAAAAGACAAATCGACTGTCGTGGTATTCCAACATCATTACCATTCCTTACCTAATATTGAAGGAGGTATAATTAATTTGTACAGCAGCTACCGTAGCGCTTATAATTGTAATTTGTAACAAAATCGAAATTAAGAAAAGCCTTTTAGTTCCCTTGTCTCTTGATCTTAGAAACAAAACATTCCTTCATAAGAGCTTAATAGTTACGTTTATAAATTGACATTTTCTCGGCATGATTATCAAGTTTCAACAACACCTTGATAAATTGTCCGTCAGAATTTTTTCTATTTTCATTTATTACCTTTTGATCTTGTCATACCTTCTTAACTAAATACTTACCCGGTACTATATCATGCCTTGTGGTCTCCGGCAGAGTAGAATAGCACCAACCCTTACACTTGTGGGTATTAATTAGCAATATTATTTAGCAATATTACCTTCCCTACCGATGGACAGGCTCCAAGTCCTGCAGTGGACTGTTGTGGGCTGTAATGATGATAGCATGAAGCTTCTCGAATGAAAACAAATAACTTATATACACAGGTACGTAATAACGCTGCTCATATCGGGAACGGCAGCAAAATGAGATATTGTGGATATGCCGCCGGTGTTTGTGAGTGCTCCGATAGGCACTGAGTCTTATTTTATTTCTATTCGACGAATTGACGTTTCTAATATTTTTTGTCTCTATTTTTCCTTATACACATGTCAAAAATCACTTTTCTCAGTCGCGCACACACGTGGGCTTGCTGATATTAATAATATTAAGAAAGTGTTTGGAATAATAAACAGACTTAGTACAGCTGCTCTTAAAAATGTATACACTTAGAATCTGGGCTACCTATCCCTGACTAACATATACTACTACTACTGCGGTATTCATATTACCTGCACTATTTTGGGCAATCCCCATTGGACATACGACGACTATATAGCGACCTGCGCCGGATTCGCCCGGTGTACTAAGTTCTTAATAAACCTTCATGAAGAAATTCTCCAACTGATGGTGAAGATCGCATCAACATCCGTTGTGTAGTTTAAAAGATCTAAGCTTACATACATACATAGAGACAGACGGCGCTAAGCGACTTTGTTTGATACTATGTAAAGAAGACTTGGGACCTGGATAGTTTATAAATAGCTGTTTAAGGCTCGGTTTCCTGGGACAGCGGTGCCGTTTTGACGTCTGTAATACAGCATTGAATGACGTCGCTGGAATATTGACTATGGAAAAGCGACGCGCCGTATTGTTTCCACAGTAAACTTTTCAGTGACTGCTGAATTACATACGCTCGTGATAGCAACACTGCCCTAGGAAACTGTGCCTTTAGCTTACAATCATCATTCATCAACAACTAACTTCTATAGTATAAAACAAAGTCGCTTCCCGCCGTCTGTACCTTTGTATCTATGTACGCTAACTAACTAAGTAACGGATTTTAATGCGCTTTTCAATAATAGATAGTGTTTTATAAGAACGAAAAGAAGGGTAGGTAGGGGTAAAGGGACGCCGGTTCCTCTAGTTAATTTATAAAAATAAGCCCCACTCATGATCGACGCATTCATAATATCTTCGCACTCATCTCTCACTTCACTAGGTAAGTATTCAACTTCGTATTGCATGTTACCATCCAACATTTCAGAGCATTGAGCTCGCTGTCAGTGGATCCGGAGTCTTGCTCCTTTTGCCGGCCCCACACTCGGCCCATAGTGTTTGTTCCTTAGTTTGACTTATGAATATTTAGCACGCTCGAAGTGTTCTCCGAATTCTTATGTTCGCTGAAATATCTGCGAGCGAAGGCGAAGAGCGGAGTGTTCCACAATTTGAATAGCCTATTCGTGATGTTTGTACGCCGGAGTGTCGCTCACTGTACTGTGAGGTATGAAGGAGTCGTTGTATTGGCTCCTGGGACGAGACGCGACGGAGTTCTCCAATTGACACATTTAAAGTGTTTCTTTTAAGCTATGTGACTGTTTGATGGTCTACTACCTGCTAAATACCAGTAGGCCTTTATCAATGTATTTAAAATTACCGCCAAATGAGCTTATTTTGTAATATTATTACCATAATTGATGTGAATCTAACAGTGACAGTGACAAATTAAAAAACTTTAATGAGTACGTAGAGTCTCTCTTTACGATTATATGAAAAATTCTACCACGACACGCCATTTGTGCCCGTCTATATACTTGTAGTATGTCTATAATATACTTGTTGTTGTATGTCGTGATATACTAGGCTGGTCCAAAAGTATTTAGTCAACGGCTTGTTACACACCCTATTGTTTTAATTTTTGTATCGTTTAGAGGCAAATTTTATTACAAACCCCTTGGCCAAAAACCATTAGACGGCAACTTTTAGTTATTTTTTATCGATTATTAAAAATAACATGTCTCAACAAAATTATCAGAATCAACCCCTACGACGGTGGTAACGCGGGAAGCATTTTGTTGTATGATTTATTATGATTATAAATCCTGTAGCCTTTAAAACCTATAGGTATGCCTACTTGAAAATAACCTTATTCATTTGGGCGACGTTCGTCGTACGACCTGTAACAGTGCACTGACGGACTAAGGGCCTCTCCCACGAAAGGGGAGGCTATGATAGGGTATGTTGGAGATCGCAGTATTATAAATATAACAATGGAAAACGCTGATATCCATTTTCCAGCCTACGGGGACTAGATCTTTTGCCTCGAAAACATTAGTCACCTTGTACGACACCCATGGGTGTAAAGGGTTGGTGCTATTCTTCTCTGCCGGACACCGTCCGCACGACCGGTCGCCGGTCGCACGACCTTCTCCAATTAAGACAGCGTTTAAGAGCATCGGTTAGTACTCAGAAAAGAGTTCGAATCGCGAAACCGAATCGCTCCGAACACAGTAGCTAGGTAATCCACCCACTGCAGTATCGCGCGACCGAGGCCCGCGAGCCACATCCGCGGGCCAGATTAGACGATTAGCTGTTTTCCGAGTATCCCTATGATCGCCCATACTTTCTTTGGCTAAGACTTTTCTACCTGTCTTTCCTACTAACTATTCTGTCTTCAATATTTTCTAGCATAGAATCGCGATACCGAATCGCTCCAAATACCGTAGTTAGGTAATCCACCCACTGCATAGCGCGGCAGAGGCCCGCGATTCACATTCGCGGGCTAGATTAAGGCATAATATATGAGTTGGGGCTTACGAGGTGATTGTGCGAGGAACAATGGCGGGCCCACGCGCCGAAACTGGGCGACCCGCGACATAAGCACGGGAGTACGGCAGGCGAGTGAGCCGCACCCACTGCAGTGTAACTGTTGACTCAACGGCCCCCGGTTTGTTAAGGCTTGTAGATGAGGTCTGGTTCTGCTGGCTAGGTGAGGCTTATGCGGTTTTATGTTCGAACGTTGAGATATACATACTACTGTCTTGAAATCGTATCCATTGACCATAGACAGCTGGGCGTCGATCCTTGGCGCCTGGGTGTCTATGTCTGGGTGACACTTTCCATCAGGTTTTCCTGCTAGTTTGCCGCCTTCTATGATCCTCATGACACCAACCAGGATTAAGTTCTTTATTACGTTTGGGTACCTCATTATTTACTATAGAATAGCGAAACTTCTTATGCTGAAAATATTTGGTACCCATATTGTCAAAGAAATAAATATCTTAAATTTAATTTATATTTATATAAAAGTAACGTTACAACACAATGACTTAGGGCCAAAAACCACTGATTGACTAGATTAATGTAAAAGTAAGTATGAAACTGACCTGAACTACCATCATATACCAAAGACGCGGTTAGATCTAGGTATTACCCCTAAACCACTCAGTTCATTAAGTAAGCATTTTATGTATTTTGATTAAGCCTTCAAATGAAATACTGGAGTGCGACACTCACATTTTATGGGCCTGCTATTTTCCCATTACACTGAGTTAGTAACATCTCCTATGGGCATGCAAATGGCCCATTTCGTGGGTCAAATCGAAAAGGGACAAAAGGAAATAGCGCATTGGTTGGGTCACATGGATTGGGTGAAATCTCACCTAGCCTCTGATGGCCGAATACGAATGCGTACTCGTAAAGCTACGGGAATAAATGTTCACCTAGAAAACGTTTTCAATGTTCGATAAGTGCTTAGGACAGAGTTTTCCAAAGACTCTTAGTAAGTTATTTTTCAACGTCAATTGTTCTTCTAGCGGACCCCTCTTCGTTCGCGGCGTTCGGACGACTTCGTTCGCGTACACTTCCTTTATCCCTACCTACCCATTTTTTCTTGCTTCCAGTTTAATCGCTCTATCTATTGTTGAAAACCACATTAAAATCTTTTGCGACTTTGTTTTATACTATGTACCTAACTATTGACAGTTGCAGTTTACAATTCTAAAAGATAATTAAGCAATTTAAATAGATTTCACGTTAATTATCTGTCAACAAAGTAATTTACAATAAAGCTATCAGTAAATCTATAATCTGGGGCTCTATTTTTGATAGCTCGCCTCAATTCAAACGGTTTTTAATTTTTATTTTCGTCATGAAATATTCAACATTTTTTAAATCACATTGGCAATACCGAAAGAGTACGGTTCAAAAATAGGGAAAATCAGCATCATGCATCAAAATATCCAATTTTTCATACCTAAAGACAAAATTGAAAACCATTCGCATTCAAAAATAGGGCCCCTGGTTCTATCTTAGGTATCTATAATCTATAAATCTGTAAGATTCGTATCATATCGTACAAAACTGAGATTTATTATACCTAATAACCTGTAATTATTTGTTTTAGGAGTACACCGGACAATAACAAAGACGCAGCCACACATGTCCCGAAAAAATGATACCGGTAAGTTATTTCCGCATTCATTTCAATCTAATTATATAGTAATATCATGATCATCATTTATTTAGTAGTATAACTCTTGTCGTTGGAGCAATCGGCACTCCTCACTCCTGTCTGCCGAACTCTTCATTTCCTTATAACCACCACCGCTCACTTTTTTTTCATGTCCTTACGATATTCAAAGGAAGAAGAAAGCCAAGATTTTAATTTTGGAAGGTAATCTGGGTCTGAAATTGCGATCACTTAAAACCATACTACAAGGATAAGCTATACTTAAGCAATGAAGTCTGTAACATTTACATAACATATATACATACAAAAACTTTTGTATCATTCATACGATATAACCTAACCGACAGAAAAAACTTAGATGCCACAGACAGATACACAGCTTCACAGATTTAAAAACATACACGTCAACCTCATAACACGCCTCTTTTCGTAAAAATATGCGAATTTGTGCACAACGTCCCACTCTTGACAAAATCCGATAAAACTTTCGTTTTTAAACAGGCAATACCATTATTCCCACCCTACAAGCATTGGCATCGATTTTGCCATCAAATTGCTAGATACTCAACCCATTCTAAGAACCTCGTACAAGCGACTTTTTGTACCATTAAAAGCTAGTAAAGCAATCAAATAGGGGGCAGTGCTTAATGATTCGTTAAGAAACAATTACTCGACATCTGCTTGCGAGCGGAGACCGGAGACCTATTTACTGATAAACGAGGAGTTAGCATCGAAATTTTACGTAATTTTATATGGAATGGGAGTACTTTGCGTTCTCGCATGTTTCTGAGCTACCATTGTGACAGTCTGGCGACTGAGCGCGGTTGCATTGCAGAGGATAGTCGGTTCAAAATTTTTTTTTGTTAATATTAATAAGCGTGCATTTGACCTCAACTCATCTGATGGAAAGCGACGATGAGGTCGAAGATGTATTCCTAGAGGATACCTATTCACTCTTGATTTTGATTGATGATTTTTTCATTCAATTATAATAACAAAATATAGGTCCCTAAGTCAATGGACCAACATTTTGATAACTTCTGCTGTCCTGATTTTTTTTCTTCCCATGTAATGAATTAAGTGAGAACTACTAGGCGGACCTCGGACTCTTACGCGTCAGAAAACAACCGTGATATTAACGCCAAGGCACAGATAAATTTTTTTCTCTATGCGCCAAGGTAATTTTTGTACAGAACAGAGTCGATCCGTTCAAAGAGAAATGTCAAACAAAAATGGAAAAATTTGAACACCATCCTCTGAACCATCCATCCATTAGTACCTATGTATCTACTTTTAGTAGTCTGGCGGCGAAGTATCTACGGAGTACGGTTGCGCCTAGCTTAGGGAGTGCCTATCAAACATCAACTCCAGCTGTCTGTCAAAAGTGACGTTTTAGAAGATGTCGGCCACATGCCAGAAGATCCTTGTAGGTTGTTGTCAGTCTGTATTGGTATTCCAGTTCCAGTTCAGAAACATGCCAAAACCATTAATGTAACCTTTACCAACAAAAACAATATGTCTATGTCTATATTTGTTGAGAATATAAAAACGTGATTTTAATACTATCTCTTATTCTATAATGTAATAAACTCAACTCTAGTTGAACAAGCAGTCTAGATACTTGAATAATGTGTGCGTAAAGCACAGCTTTTCTACATACTACAAATAGGTACGCAAAGGAATGATGGTACGTATCTCAAACACGACACTTGCTTACTGAGACGTCTCACCTTCGAAGAAATGAGGCTTCATGGAATTAATACCTATTAGTTGGCGAACACACTTTTAAAGAATAGGAAAATGTTACTTGATAGTCGGAATGTTAGAATTGCATCTCGGATGTTTGCTGTAATGTATTGATTAGTTAAGGAGAATAAACATTTTTGTCTTAATGTCCTGGTCTAGCTCTCGAGAACGAGGGCCCGGTGTCCGCCTTGACCCTGATCCAGGATCAGGAAGATAATGTAATTGCAGTGTAGCGACTACTATCTGACCTTCGTGAGCCTACTACCAGGGGAACCTGACCAGATTGGATCATGGTTACTCAGTGTATTCAGTCGCCTGAATGTGCAAATTTCATCACGATGTTTTCCCTCACCGTAAGAGCATCAGTTTATGTTCAACTAATATACGTATAACTCAGAAAAGAGTCATTCGAGGCAATGGGATTCGAACCAGGTACCTCTCGATTGCGAATCGGTTCTTCGGACCTACCTATCACTAGGTCACCGTCACTCCAATTTACACGTTTAGTTACGGAGAGTTATGGTACAAACATTTTAAAAGTTGTTATTGTTATTATTGTTGTAAATGATTAGAAAATGACAAAGGAGTAAAGATTTTAAGACGTTCGTGGTTATTCAATAATAACCTTGGTAACAAACCCGATAATATGTGTAGTCAAAGTGTGCAAGGGAGTAAAGTGAATTGAATTTGGAATCTTAAAATTCGTCTGAAAATTCTTAGAAAATATGGCATAAAGGCTATGTAAAGAGTCTATTCGAAAATCGCACCTTTGTTCTTGTTCAAAAACGGCACGTTTGCAATACTGTAACTAAAGGCTAGGCAGTATAGTTGCAGGACCTAAGACTTCTCAAATTGTGGGCAAATGTGTGAAATAAGTAATGTGCTTCGTGTTAACATAATTTTCAGATGCAAATTATATTCTTACATTGATTTAACTCCGGAGTTTGTTAAACTCACAAGGGTGGAGTAAAGTTGAGTATTCACCTATGGTATAAAGCTGTCTTTGCCTTGGGCGGTTAAACCCCTCGCCTTACATAGGACTCTACATAACTTCTTCGCTTCGCTCAGCTCAGCTAGCACATGTCGCGGACACACTTGTGCTAGCCAGCTAGAGTTAAGTTTTAACTCTGTCGCTATGCTTAGGAGTTAACTTGAGAGTCCTTCGCTACGCCTAGGATCCAATATGCCGCCCATGATGGACGACACTGCTATATCCCCTTGGTGTACAATCTACCATTACACTTTTTGGTAATGGAAAGTGTACATGGAATTTTCCATATTAATTACTGGTATAAGAGTTATTTACTTTTTGCAAATATAATAGCGGTTTAATTCGAGATATACCTGTACAAAGATATGAATTTATGAATTTTGAAGTGGGTTGAATAGTTTCAACCCCAATATTGTTTTATCTTCTCCAACATTGTGAAGGTTTTGCCATAATCTGCACGCCTGCCTTGCGTAAATCTTCTTGTCAAAGCAGTAGGTACATATTATTATCTAGCTAGACGACCTGTTTCTAAACTTATGCGACCTTTGTACTCAAAGTTCGCATAAGATTAGAAATAAAATCTCAAGATCTAAGTGTGCGACCCTAATGAAAGGGTTGGCATAAACCAAAAATATTGAAAAGTTAGCTACCTTCATGGTGTTTTTTTTTGCTCTGTTTTATTGACCCTGCCGTTCACAATACGGCCACTAAAATATACGAATAAATAATAACAGATAAGTACCATTCACAACAGGCCCATCACAGGAACGCTACCGGCATTACCCACAAGCACTATACTAACATAAATTCTCTATCATAATTCAATGAAATTTTAACCTTATTGTAACTAGGATTGGGTGCAAAATCCTTCGTTTATCACTAACCACGTGCAATTTAAACTTGAACAATTTTGTCAATCATTTTGCGGCTATATCTGTCAAAATTTCTGTGCCACGTCCTTAGTAAGCTATAAATAGAGTTGAAAGTTATTCGTTGTTACTTTTTACGGATGCAAATAAAATTGCGATTTTATCAGCCATCTCAAGTTGACAGATGCTAGTTTTGATGGACAGATAGACAGTTCGTCCGCAGATGACAGTGATTATGTTCGAATTTACATATCGAACTACTGGCATTTATCATGGTTTAATGTTGGTGGGAGACTGGAAGTCGAAAGTTGATACCAAATAAATAAAAGATGCCAAGAGTGAGTCGGGAAGAGTCCTGTAGGTGTGGTTAGAGCTCCGTTCCGTTACAATCGCTGCGAATTGCGTTCACGTTTTCTATGTGGGAGGATGATTTACGTGGGGGTACAATGACAGTTGAGCGTAACTCATAAAATAATTTACATGTAAAGCAATTTACATGTAATTACTGCTTTTCGAAGTATTCTCCATTATATTTTAAACAGTTTTACATTCAGTCAAATCATTTTTGAAAACATGAAGACCATTGGTCTCAGTTTTTCGGTGCTCAAATGACGTGCTTCTCTCCCAAAAGTTTTTTGAGGACAGTTTTTGAGCAGTGCAGTCTTGCGGAGATAGTAAACTTTTAAAATCAATCATCAGTGATATGGACGATGATCTTCAACTTATGATAAAAAACAATGTCACGCCATTTCTCGCCAATAATAAATTAAATGTATGGGGGAGGATCCATTCACTCTGCAGATGCCTGTACGTTTCAATCATCATCACAACCCGTAATAGTTCACTGCAGGACTAAGGGCCTCTCCCACGAAAGGGGAGGTTATTGCCATAATCTCCACGCTTTGCAGGCGGGTTGGAGATCGCAGTGTTTAAATATAACAATGGAAAATGCTGCTGCCCATTTTCCAGACTACGGAGACTCTTGATCTTTTGCCTCGAAAACATTAGTCGCCTTGTACGACACCCATGAGTGTAAGGGGTTGGTGCTATTCTAGTCTGCCGGACACCACACGGCCAACGTTTCAATACTAAACGACAAAATAATTGCGCGTGACAACGATGAAACTGAATGTAGCAATATAGGAACTGACATGCCGCCTATATGGAAACTATGCTGAACAAAAGTCAACTGACACCGTCTTCACGGTCATTATCGTTGTCGCGGTGTTGTTTTTTTGTACTGAGCACTAGTACCTACATATTTGTTTTTTTTTTAATAAACTGTGGTATTATTGGAGAGGGGGAGGGTAAGGTCAACGATGATGTAGGTAAACGACGAGGTATATAGTTATGTGTACGTGCTTAAGCACAATGCTAAAACAACAATAGCCGTTTTGGCATTGTATAATCATTCTTGAATAAAATATAAGCCTCGCCTCTGGAGTCAGAACTTTCTGCTTACATTTACGTTTTATTTCACGGCCCGATTATTTAATGCCAAGTTAAACAAAGAGCTCGATTTTTCTGAGAACCCCACAATATTTGCTCATTACTCAGCTTATTATTATCCAGAGGGCAATGAATTTCGCCGCTCATTGAGGCGTAAAACCAACCATTTATATTGCCCCACAGTAATTACTACAGCCCCCCAACAATATCGTAGCGCGGTCCGACGTGGGTCGATTCATAAAAAAAAAACAAACAAAAAAAATATTAAAAACAAAAGATGGAAATGTTGAAAGGGCAGCGGAAACGCGGCCGCCTATTTACCTACGTGTGAGCGTTTTTTTCTTTCGCTTTTTAGCCCTTTCATGTAATGTTTCCCCTTTTATTTTACCAAGTGTTGGTAATAAAAGTAAATAATAATTATGTGGGTCAAATGTGAGTCTCATACTTTAATGGATCAGGGACCGATATTTATAGGAACAGAATTGTTAAAAATTTACATTAGCTAATAGACTATTTATCCTCTTTAAATATGATATTCGAAAAAAATACTTACCCTTACCTCTTGCGGTGACGGAAAACATCGTGATGAGACCTGCACATTAAGGCGACTGAATGTATAACCATAATTCAATCTAGTCAGGTTTCCCTTATACCAGGGTCACGGAGGTCAGATGGCAGCTGCTTCACTGTAATTATCTGCCAAATACTGGATTATGGTAAAGCCGGAACCTGAGCCATCGCGCGCTTGAACCCCGTCCCGATTGTGACATTATCGCCAAGATAACCGTAGCTAATAGCATAAGCAGCTGTTGCCTGTTAGTATTTAGACGCAGGTTCCTTAAAGCATTTCAAACGAAACAACTTTATAAGTTTATCCCGACGTTGTGACTACATTTTGTTATTCAGCTATACTTAAAGTGACGTAAGTAGTAAGGTGACAAAAATCTACGACTCACTAAGACGGCATTAAAACCAGTGTCATTTAAAATGACTAAACAACAAATAAAGAGAAGTAAATAAGTACTATCTAAATGCATTTCAAATGGGTCTGACTGTGCAAACAGCCTGGTGAAAAGACCTGAAGTGGCAGTCAGTATAAAACTTTCAAGTGTTATGGCAGAGTCTACAGAAGAGTTCGGGGTCCCGACGATACTTGCACAAAACAGCGCAATTCTGTCCATAGGGGAAGTTCTCTTGAATTCAATTTGCAATTTAAAACTTCGTACTTCAGCGCTTTGTTGCCACTAGTTTGATTTAAACGTCTCTGTTATTGCATGGAAATCGTCTAGCTAAATGCTCTGTAGTGAGGAAAAGCTCGGCAGTGGGTTTCACGAACTTAAAGTTTGATAATTTTGATATTGCGTGGTACTTATGATAGGTATATATTATATCAAGTGGAGGTCCACCCCACAGTCCCATAGTCTCTGCCTACCCCACCTATGGGACAGAGGCGTGAGCTTTGTTATGTTTGTAAAATACCACTATTAGCACTAAGGCTAAATTTTACAGTTATGGACGTACGCAATCTCACCAAAAGACCAGCTGAAAATCAGCGTCGCAGCCTCGGCTGTGGCAATATGTAAACAATGTAAATGTCGAATAAATGAATGAATGAATGAAAAATTCTTTATTGCTTATAAATAAATTATTATTCTATTCTTTCTGTGTTTGTGTGTGTGTGTGAATCTCGGTAAATACTGGACCATGCAAAAAGTAAGCTACGTAAGCCGAACGGCCTCAAATTAATAGGAAGCTATATATAGGATCTTGAAAAGCTTTATGTTCCGGAAAATAACAAAATCTAGGGGTATAGTCGAATGTTCGAAGCTACACTACTTAGTCGAAAAATATTTAGACTATCAAATAAATCATCATCATCATCCGAGCGGTCAATCCCGACTACTGCCAGGGTCCGCTTTCCAGCTTTTCTTTCTCCACTTTGCCCGATCTTCGGCATCCTCACGTTGTAGTAGGGGAGCCCACGATGCTAAATAGGGATTTACTCGAGCGTCATAGAGACCTATTTAGTTGCGAAGCTTAGATAATAAAAAGAAAAAAATGATATATAATGTATACCTTTTCATCGGTGGGGGAGCGGCTATAGATTTTCAAAAATGTAAAAAAAAATCTATTGCATGGACATACTCGAGCGCGTCAGATATTGATAGCATCCATGTCCATTATTATTAACGTCCACGTATTTTTAATAATGTACGTATGTTAATCTGATCGTTTGCATGATGGGGGTGGTCATAGGTAAGGGTTGAAAATGAGAAAAAAAAAAAATTTTATCGAGCGCGTCAGATTTTCTAAGGGGATGTTAAGTGAACCTAAAAAAATGCTCTCATCTAATAATCTGACGATTTGGATGTGTCGCAAACTCGCGGCCATTATTAGAATGTGCCAAAAAAATTCGCCATTTTGAAATACTCAAGCGTGTCAGATTAAGATATATATGGTTCATATTTATGTCCTAGACGTGCTGTCTCATAATCTGACGATTATCTGGAGGGAATCGCCTAATCTGACAATATTAAAAAAAAATTATTTTTTTTAATCATTGAACTTTATTTATTGAGAAGCTCAAGAAATAACATGCAAATAAAAGTGTATGTTGTTCAAGTAGAATACTTGTATTTATTATAAAATAATTTAAATAAAAATCATCATAAAGATATTGAAGGTATAAATCTTATTAAAACTTTATTAATAAATAATCTCCGTCTATGAAATCGTTCATAATTAATATTTGCTAAACAAAATATTCCTGATGAACATAATCCATGCCCAAGTATTAAGCAATAAATCCTCATCTATTTATAGTTATAATTCCGCCAATTACAATTTTTATGAGATACTGCATATCAAGTTAATTTTAACATTAAATTTAATTGCATATCAAGTTGATATGCAATTAAAGATTTGATATCAACTTGACAAAAACATTTTAATCTAATATAAAATCCCCCTAATAATCTAATTACTAACCAAATAATATTAAATTGTATTCCAATTTCCTGTATAAATATTAAAACCCGTAAAAGACCATAACCCCCTAATTTTAATATAATTCCAGCTAACATTATAGACCCAGATACTGGAGCTTCTACATGAGCCTTAGGCAATCATAAATGAACAAAATATATTGGTATTTTTACTAAAAATGCTATAATTATGCAAAGTTCAGGTTGATAGCTTCATCCAATAATTAAAACTAATGTTGGGATCAATCTTCCCTCAAAAAATATATAAAATAAAAATAAATTTATTACTCTAAATGTCAAATATAATATAATTATTAAAAATATAATATTCAATAAAAAAAACTAACATAAATTTAAAAAAAAATTGTCACTTGCTATAACTATTAAAACTCCAATTCAAATTCTCAATAAAATTAAACCATAAGAAATTACATCATAAGAACATATACATATAACTAATATTTCTATAATTTATTAATCTAAGAGAAGAACTTATAAATAAAAATATTAATACTAATATAAATATTTGAACCATTCAAAATATATTTTGAATAAAGCATAAAGGAATTATAAATTTTTTTATAAATAAAAACCTAAACTGAATAAATGTATTTGAGTTTGAGTTTGAACAAAATAAGCCAAAACGTTAGAAATACGTTGTAAATAATATCATGCCACGAACAAGCTGTGATGATATCATGGCAACAGAAACCATAGTGGAGACGGAGTTAGAGAGTAATAGATAGAGAAAAAGTGAAAGAGGAATAGAAACGCGGGGAGGGGAATATAGGCATCACGCAGCTGCACGTATTAAACTTTATCGACGAATTTTTGATACTTCGGCTTGTGGAAATCGTCAGATTATATATTTTTCGTTATTCTTGAAATATTTCCTTCAAAATAAAAAAAATTCAGCCACGCTCGAGAATGTCGAGATGACGTTTTTTTTTACAACTTTGCAGCCCTCCTCTTTCTTTACGTCACTTGCAAATTGTCAGATTAGTGGAATATACACTTTTTAGCATGTAATTAACTCACCCTATCTTAATCTGACGCGCTCGACAAATTCTGATGATCAATTTTTTTTTACTAATCTGTTCCTTGACGGGCGGCCATATATATGAGGCTCGTATTTGGTGGAGGTACTTAACCGGGTACAAGGTATCCGCCTGTATATCAATCTGCCACGCTTCAGTAAATCCCGAAATCCCCGCTTGGGCTCCCATACTATTGTAAGCCGTTGGCTCTCGCGTTCGACTCGGCGATGTCAATCCATCACTTCTTAGACTATCAAATAAATATAAGCGTAAAAGACATTGCCACTGATGTTACTATTTGTTGATATTCTTTGATCCCATAAGTTGTATCTATATTGACGAGGAGAGCAATAACTGAAATACAAGGCTAAAATTGTTACAGCGAAATAAAACAAAACTTTTTCATTCTTAGCTATGATATTTACTTATCATAGCTAAGAAGTTATTTTTGTGTACTTATCACATATCTCTTTGATAGGCCTGCTGAAAGAGATTTCTTCTAAGAAATAAGTAGCGCCTGGTGTGTCATCTATAACTCTGTATTTTTCCTCAAAGGTTCATGGGTACAATAAACTGAAAATAAAATAAATATTTTTAGCCGTATGCCGCTGTATTCATTCATTATGTATACCTACGGATAATAGACACTACGGGAAAATACGTATTCTAAAGTTTATACAAAGAGAAAACAAATAATGTTTACCAAAAAATACGCGAATTGTCATTAGCCGTGCCATGGAGAAGTGCAATGGGCCGCACTCAGCATAATGCCACGGCTGACGCACTGGCGCTGATTTTCAGTGAGCCCCATTACAGATTTGCAATACCATCTGAGATGCGTGGTAAAGATCTTACAACTAATACTTTGGACCGAGACCGGCTAATACCGAGAGAGAGCGTCTCACAGAAGGCCCACTATACTGCAATCTGCGTCCCACAAAAGCAAACACGATGCTGTGAACGGAAGCTGGACTTTCACTGCCAGCAAGCAGAGGCTCGGCCCTCAAGGTAATTACTGGGGAAATTCACTCAGATACCATACGGCCGATAATTAACCCATACGAGTGGGTACGTTTGTGTAGGTAATTAGTGTGTTATACGACCATTTTCCGCGAATACCAGGCTCTGATTGCACTCGTGAGGAGAGGAAACGAGTTACCTAGCTGTTTTCTCAAGCAGACTAATGCGGTGATGTGCTTATTAATTAGTAATTAGAATGACACTGGCGGTATGATTGTGAATCGAGGAAAGGCTGTAAAGAAAAATATGAACTAATCATACCGACAGAAACATATCGGGCCACAGACCAAGTATACATGAACTACTTTACTCGAATTTTAATCCATAATTTTTCCAGTAACAAAAACCGCATCAAAATCGATCTATCCGTTCGGGAACTACGATGTCACAGACAGACATATACATATACAGATCCACAGCGACAATTTTTTCAAAATTTACAGAGCAATCAAAAATTGCCGGTCTCAACCATGAATTTAACTAACTTTCCAATATTTTTAGCGACATATGTTAACCTTGGCCGTGTGGTGTCCGGCAGAGTAGAATAGCACCAACCCATTACACTCGTGGGTGTCTTACAAGGCGACTAACGTTTTCGAGACAAAAGATCTAGAGTCTCCGTAGACTAGAAAATGGGCAGCAGCGTTTTCCATTGTTATATTTATAACACTGCGATCTCCAACCCGCCTGCCAAGCGTGGAGATTATGGTAATAATCTCCTCCCCTTTAGTGGGAGAGGCCCGAAGTCCTGCAGTGGACTGTTATGGGCTCTGATGATGAGGATGATGTTAATCTTATGACACCCCTCTATTTTTGCCGAGTGTAAAAAATGGAGTGTATCGCTTTTTGTACGGGCTATCGGGCAATATTCATTACCAATAGTGAAAAAAGGATCAAAATTGATTCAATTCAAGGAGGTCGTAACAACTCCATACAATACAATTAGTATTCCTCCACTGTCTAGCACCACCTATTGTGATCATGCTAACTAGTTAGGTGGTTCTTGTTCCTAACTATAAGTGGGCTAAGTACGAGAAACTCGATCAAGTATAGATGAAGTAGCTAACGTAGTTGCTTGATAGTTGCACCTAACTGCCCAGTTTGAAGCACTTCAGTTCCGAAGCCATCGATCAATTCGGAAGTGCGATGGCCTTTGAGATAGCTTTGAGAACTTAATTCCAACTTATTTTGAACTGACTTATAGGAATGACTGTGTGAATTGGAACACTATGGGGTTTAGGTTTAAACCTTTTCAGTCATCAGAACACACATAGTATAGATATCACATAGTATAGATTCAGAAATTCAAGAGAAAGGTTTATAAGTAAGAAACAAAGGGGGTAGGCGGGTGTAGGGTAGGTGAAGGGTAGGGTAGGGTAGGAGTAGGGGTAGGGTAATGTAGGGTAGGGGTAAAGAAGTGTAGGGGTTCGACGCCACGCGAATTTAGTCACGCCGGGTCCACTAGTAATTGATAAATGGTCACTCCATAAGGTGACCTGCTTGCTCGTTCGACTCCCTCTATTATAAAAAAAGCTTCTACAAATAAACGCAAAATTAACTAAAGGTGAACATTAATATTGTAGATGTAGTACATACTATTCCATTGCAAATGCCAAAAGCGCGGGATTCAAAACTTTGTAATTCTAAAACTAAAAATTCTGTAGTTTCGCTTCTCCCATGGTCACCTTAAATTTTTCCGGGATCAAAAGCATCCTGTCAGCAGGGAATATAGAAACAGCGTACTAGTCTAAAAAATAAAACATGCCAAAAGCTACGTCAGAGTTCGACTCGCAGTCTCTATAATTAGATCATCGGATTGGAATCCGTTTGTGAGCTTTCCACCATACACTAGTAATTTCCTTTGACACTTCTGATCCGTAGCGATACTGAGTCGCCACAGTCATCAAATTAATGGCTCGTATCTCGACTTGTGAGAGACAGAAATTATTCACCACCTCTTGGTGACCTCACCTCTCCATTGCACCCAAAAGTTACTATACCTATTTTTTTATGCTACTCAGTGAATTAAAGGATAACAAAGTTTGAAATGTTAAAATTATATATTGTTTTAATTCGCTGAACTGTCGCTGGGCTGATGCTTTTCCCAAACATTTTGAAACAATATTCCCACTTCTATTGAAATGACGAGATTACTCTATTTTCAAGTGCAGTGGCATAGTCTCCCGCCTTAGGTGCAATAAATTTATAAACTATCCCTCCCATTTCCAGATGATAGTGCGCGTCTGGTGCGAGAGCGGCGCCGGGTGGGCGCCGACCGCGGTGCCCGTCACGCCGCGCACCACCGCGGCCGACGTGCGCGACTGCTGCCGCGAGCCCGGCGAGGAGCCCTGCCTCCTGTTCAGCGTGCACCCGCTGCATGGCGGTGAGTACGGCACTGAGAACCTATGCAGACGTGTACATCTGTGTGGGATTCTTGCACCGTTTGTCTTGTTTGTCCGTTGTTTGTGTTGTTTGTGGTTTACTAATGACAGATAGCTTCATAATCACAGCCCACTACAGTCCACTTAGGGTAGAACTTTGGGCCTCTTCCACGAAAGGAGAGGTTATTGCTTTAATCTTTACGCTTGGCAGGCGGATTGGAGATCGCGTGTTATAAATATAAGAATCGAAAACGCTGTTGCCCATTTTCCAGCCTAGAGAGATCTTTTGCCTCGAAAACATTAGTCGCCTTGTACGACACCCACGAGTGTAAGGGATTGGCGCTTCTACTCTGCTGGACACCACACGTCCATGCAACAGAAGGTTATTTTACAGCCGAGTTCATTAATATGTGAGAATTGCCAAGGCTTCAAATATAAATGTACATGGAAGGGTACTGAAATTACTGAAAGGCTTGCTCAGATTAATATGACAGGTGACATGTGTACATATGTTGGATTGATGAATCTGCTCAGATATATAAGTACCCTTAAATGTACATTTATATTTGAGGCTTTGACAATGCTCACATATTATAGAACTCGACTGTACTAAAAGATTATCATGTTGGCGTTAATGTTCCGGTTGTGAGGGTCCGGGGTCCGCCTTGACCATGATTCAGGATTTGGTAGATAATTACAGTGGAGTGACTGCCATTTGACCTCCGTGAGCCTGATACCAGGGGAAACTGACCTGATTGTGTCATGGTTACACAATACACATTCCCTAGTTCAGGTACCAGTCCCCACAAATATGTATCCAACATGTTCTGATGACTTAATAATGTACCTAGTTTTATACCAAATTATGTATACGTTGTTGTGGAGAAATAAATGGATTATTTATTTATAAAATGTATTTAACATCGAAAAGTGTCATTGGTAGATGACGGCAGTGGGATTCGAACCCAGCTTGCGCTTACGCGGGTGATACCCTACGCACCCGAACACTAAATATTATGTTGCTAATAAAAACTGCGACAGACAATGACTTCTAGTGACAGAAGTGCTTATACGCTCTGAAGTTTTTGTTATCATTGTCATCACAGATAGTCCACTAAGGCCTCTTACTGAAGTTTCCGGTAACGTAGTCTTTTCTGTTTTCATTCTACAGAATCTCTTTTACAAGCAATAGTACTATTGCCCATAACCTATACTCTATGGCGTTATGTCATCCTCATACACTGGGCAAAGAGTTTCTTCCCAAGCATTGAAGTGTCATTTTCCACTATTTCCCCAACCAGCACGGCTCTGTGATAAAAAGCTGATCGAAGAGAAGTAAAGGTCAAACTGTATCTGTGGTTCTACCAGCCCTAATTAGATGAAACATTGCTTAGATTGTACCCTGGACGCTACCAAATTATCAAAAGCGAACCAAAATCCATTCAGTAGTTTTGTGCTTGATACGCTAACAAACAGGCAGACAGACAAAAATTCCATAAAATATTTTATGTACGTAGTTACGTCCCAAAATCCTCTCCCGACAATTTTTTCTGAAATATCTACAATGTACAGACACGGCTGTTTTATAGTTTGATAATATTGAGAGATAGTAGGGATTGTACCTGGTGCCTTCAAATCACAACTTATTCAATCTCTCGAATAAGGATTAGTAGGTATACGGACAACGAGTCAACCGAGGGACCATACAAATACAACAAGGAAACATAGACCAATCACCGCTTGACTTGACTCGCGCTATGTAAACACTGGATAAACCGCTAAACCCCAAGAAATCCGTAGGTGTGATAAACTCAAAGTATTCAATTAGGGACCCGTTAAAGTCAGTAAATCCACAAAGAAAAGCATGTTAACGACGTAGCTATCCGGCCAGGCATGTAGCGAGTGAGGGTTCGCAAAAAGAGTTGCCACGTTAATTCGTGTTCACAGTTATACGCATTGACGTGTTCGAGGCATCTCTAACTGTGGAAGCCCTCGCTCTGGGGGAACTGTACATTTACTCGTGGATAGCGCAATATTGATAGTTTAGCCTACTTGAAGGGTCGAGCTTTGGTTGTTGTTATTGTGAATTGGTAATGTTTTGTGGGGTGCCATGTACGCTATTGCTTATGATCGTATTAGAAAAATTTAAGTACTTATCGATATATATAGTTTCTTTATTAGATGTTAGTTGATACATTGCGATTGTAAACAATTGAAATATATAAGACTTATGTATTTTAATGCTTATGTATAAAAAGATAAGTAGCGGGTAAATAATGTGCATCGACTAGTTCAGTTTCGTAGTCATTGTCTTGCGTGTGAGACGAATCCGTCACTAGCCGATGTACATAATTTACCATATACTACTGTACTTATTTATTACGCTGGCTGGAATCAAAGATCTTGGCCTCCGACAAAGGCGCCACTCATGCCGACCTACGATCGGACAGGTCCTCTAGCACTTCGTGCAACGAGATGTCCAATGAGGAAAGAAAAAAAGCCTTTGGCTTATTATCAAATAATACCTACGTGTAAATGCGTATATTTTTGATAAATAAAATGGCCGATGAATGTGGCCAAAAAGGATGGTGGCCATACGAACTAGAACTCCTTAGAGTTATGATTCATAATGCTTCTCTGGTATACCTCTTATTTACCTAACCGATACGAAAGGTCGGATAACCCCGACCAAGTTATTTTCTAAACTACAAAACCGATTTTAATGAAACTAAGAGAGAGAAAGCTAAGAACCATCTCGATTAAACTGGCTTTCAAATGGAAAAAAACCGCATCCAAATCGGACCATCCGTTCAGGAGCTACGATGCTACAGACAGATACACACACACACACACACACACACACACACACACACACACACACACACATACACACACATACACACAAGTAAAACTTATAACACCCCTCTTTTTTCATCGCTTTTTCTGGTAGCACTAATGACCAAACAATAGCAAAAATGAAAAAACCAAACGCTGCGATCTCTAACTCGTCTGCCAAGCGTGGAGATTATGGCAATGCCCTCCGCTAGCGTGGTGGAGGCTCAAATGCAGTATTGCACTCAGCACATCAGGTCATCATCACAGTCCATAACAGTCCACTGCAGGACTTAGGGCCTGTCCCATGAAAGGGGAGGCTATTGCCATATTCTCCACGTTATGGCGGTCGCTCCACTGTAATAGTCTGATCTGCCAAATCCTGGATCATGGTCGAGGCGCCTCGGCCCTCGTGCGCGAGAGCACAACCGGGACATTAACGCCAAGATGATTATTATTAATACAGATCCCGGCAAACTTCTTGAGTAAAGGTTTTACAGTTTGGCGAATTATACAAATAAATACCTATGTAGAGCTCGTCTAATCTAAAATGACGCGCCCCACTATCGCATTAACGCACACAAGCAAGTTTAAAATATGGACGCAATACATATACAAATGCCGTTGTAATTTGTCATTCAGTTGCCGGTGAAATTCAAACGTAGGAGCACTCGTCGTTCATTGGCTCCCACACAGATGATGATTATCAATATTTTCACTCACACATCGAAATCAACTAACTAAGTAGTGGGGCACGTCATTTTGGACTAGACGAGCTCTACCACATTTATGATAAATAAAAAAATAAAATAAAATAAAAGGCGTATATAGGAGCGACTTTATATACCATCAAAATGCTTATCCCTACGTCAAAAATATTCAAGAAGTTTTCCAGAAACGTTAGATACTAACTGATCATGCGCATTACTAACACTTAACTCATATAAGCTCGTTACGATCGAGGTGATTCCGAGCACAGTTATGCATACATCAAAGTCACATCCAGTTAGTGAAATACGATCTTGCAGCAGTGCTCGTGAGCGATAGCACTGACAATCATCGATTCACCACGGCTTGACAAAGTGCCCTAACGGTTGGTAATACGCGAAAGTGGACACTCCTTGCTGTGAGAGATCGTGACGTTTATGCCTCTATGAATTTGCCTGACGATCGAATCGGGTCCGGGATTTATGTCGGCTGTAGTATGAGTGTGTTAATGTTATTGCGGGTTCAATTATGTTGGAGAAAGTGGATCAAGCTGGAGAAATAACACTGGAACCGTATATTTAGGGTTCCGTTCGGATTAAGAGACAATTTTTGATAATCCAGTGGGGGGAAAGTATCGTATAATAAGGGGCGAGAACTGAAATTAATTACCTTTACCTACAGTAAAGTAACGTACCTCAAACGTGACCCTTAATAGAAATGAAATATATCTACAGATAAGTCTTTGGTATCTGGGAGCACAATATTATGGTGACTTAGGCATTGCCACACACAAAGCTCGGCGCGAGCGCGGCGCGATAGTTTCTAGGCAACCATCGCACCGCGCTCGCGCCGA
Source organism: Blastobasis lacticolella (assembly GCA_905147135.1). Classification (NCBI taxonomy): domain Eukaryota; kingdom Metazoa; phylum Arthropoda; class Insecta; order Lepidoptera; family Blastobasidae; genus Blastobasis; species Blastobasis lacticolella. The sequence continues at coordinate 9,742,696 of LR990044.1, forward strand.
GCTTTGTGTGTGGCAAGGCCTTTTCATACTTTTCTTTTTGATGACTATAATATGGCTGAAAAGTGAAACTGCCAAGACAATGTGAGACAGACCAGTTTTGTTTACTTATAGAACCCACACAAGAAAAAATGTAAGTAGGTACAATTGCTACGAAAAATCGAGGTTTGAGTAACTAATAAAAAAAAATTTTTTTTGCCTAGTTGTGGACGGGCAGACCAACGTTTTGTGGGTCTCCTAAACGTTTACTATCGCTACAAAGTGGAATTTTTCTTGAACTCGATGACGTAGGATAACCTATCTGTGTACTTACAATACCGATGTATCGAACGCTGTATGCATTCGAGCACAGAGCACTATAAAGCCAGTGCGGTCCGCAAAAACAACGGTCGTAATTGCCAACCGATCGGACGTTCGTGGGAGAGTTATGTCCAAAATGTCATTTTCGCTCTTACGAGTGCCAGGGGCGGATTCAGGGGTAGACAGGGGGATGTTCATGGGGGCTTTTCCTTGTCGATGGTCTGTTAAGTGTAAGTATTATTAAACTTGGTGTTTTATACGTCTGCTAAGTGCTTTTCATCCTGAAAAATTTAAGCTGTCATTATTCAGGCCAGACCAGAGATATGAGGGTTTGAAAATTTGACATAAAGCTTTGAGGAAAGGTAGGTAGGTTCCCACTGCTTTTATCTGCACTTACGGGGTCTCGGAGTTTAAAAAGTAAAGAATAAAATATTTAAAACTAATAAAATATTAATAAAAACATCAAACTGACCCATAAATTACATTACGTGGGTAATAAGTCAAATAATGCACTGTGCCAAAACATTGTCATTAGCTCATCGCAATATCTAAACAATATTTCGTTGTAATATGACGAAGTTATAGGACGTGATGGCCTGGCATCGGTAGCGGACATAATATAACTCCTTCAAATTTATGCTACCGCTTCACACCACATTTACAGCCCACAAGTAGTTCACTTAAGCCTCCTTAGAGCAGTTTACTCGTACAAACGTAATATTTAGCGAAGTGACCAAGTGATTAACGAAGTATGTTGTTCTTGCGCCAAAGACTGATAAAAACGTAGGCTATGTTGATCACAGGTTATTAAGGTTAAGGCACAGGTTATGTCAGCTAGGAGCGGTGTGCGCTGTGTGCTCAATAATTTATTATTATTTAACAAAAGTATAATAACTACATACGTTATGTAAACCTATATAACGTTATGTATGTAGGTAGTATGTATATATAGTCCACAACTGCAGCCGACCCTGCACCTTTTTAAAGTCGTCGTAACCTTAAACTGCCTACGACGGATTTTACAAGACGTTGTAATTAAAACAATTAAAGATACGCCTTATTTACGACTGTTATTATTTTAATAACAGTGCGTAATGTAAAAATCGTCATTAAAGATGCCTGATAAGAAATCAACGGCCTTTTGTGGATCGCATTAAAATTAAGCGCATAAAAACAACTTTCGTTTTATAGGTTCTTATTGGAAAATTTGTAGGGAGCGTCGGTTTCAACTCGTAATTCCGTATCGTAAGCCAGAAGTACCGACTTCGATCCCGAGCCATGTACTAATGACCTTTTTTGAGTTATGTACATTAATTTTGAACACGAACCGATGCTCTTACGCTCAGGGAAAAGATCGTGATGAAACCTGCACATTCAGGCTACTGAATGTGTAGGTAAGTGTGTAACCATGATCTAATTTGGTCAGTTTTCCCCGGTAAAAGGGTCACGGAGGTCAGATGGCAGTCGCTTCATCGTAATTAGCTGATCTGCCGAATCCTGATCATGGTCAAAACGGCCCCGGGCCGACGCGTGCGAGAGCACAACCGAGATGTTGACGCCAACATGACTATTATTGTTATATTGGAAAATTGACATGTTGGAGCCCATTCTATTTGGATTATTTGTTGTAATAGACGGAAGATTCTTTCAAGCAATAAGTTCTCAAATGAAAAATATTCTTTCATAACAAGCTTTTATCGCGCGGTATTGTAGCTACTAATCAAGACCAATCCAAAGAGCCCAAACACACCGAACAGAGACGCGCCGTACAAATTGTCGACGATCCCATACAAACAAGCAAGTTATAACCACTGGCTAACCGAAGGGACTTTGGCTCCCTGGGCTTCGATTCTGGTACGAAAATCGTCTCAGTTGGAGTAACATTACAATTGCATCGCATGTCAAACGTGTGATTGTTATTCAAATGACAGATATCGAGTTGCAACTCTCATGTGATTGTTAAACAAATGATAGATGTTGAGTTGCAACTTTCATGAGTTCGAACTTTTCCACAATTCATTTTCTGGTAATTTAGTTGCATTATGGTTTTATATGGCTGTTGGTACTCCAATAAATAACTAAATAAATAAATAACTAAGTTTCATCTTTCTTAGTTGTCAAACTGCCTTCAATTCTGTCAACGAAAACGTGTCAAAGGTCCAACAATGATTTAACTGGGATGATGCTGGGACTGACTCGATACCTCGACGTTGTTATAGTAACATCACAGTTACATTGCAACATAATAACAACTGCATTGCACACCAGAATCGGTACCCTGTGTGTGTTCTATCGGCTGTACAATGGGGAGTGTTCCGAGGAACTTTTTCGATCTGGTGCCCACAGCACAATTCCGCCATCGCACCACCCGCCGAGGGCTGTGTACTCATCCCCACTACGTTGATCCTCTGTTGGTCACCACGCGAAGGTTTGAAAGAACGTTTCTCGCTCGTACGATTCGGATGTGGAATGAGCTCCCAGCCACAGTGTTTCCTTTGGACTATAACATGGGATCGTTCAAGAGGTATATTAGAGGTCTCTTCAGAGGCGGGCAACGCTTTGGCGACTACCCTGGTGTAGCGGTGAACACTTTCCATCAGGTGGCCCGTTTGCCTGTTTGTCTGCCGTATAATACAAAGAAAAACACGGGGTTGTCTTACGGCGTTCATTAGTTAATATGACCACCTTCCAACTCCATCATCAGACCAGCTCCATGGTACTATTTTAATGCATTGTCATCCAAGTTACTTAGGTAGGTATACCAAATTTCAGCTCAATCGGATACCAACAAATGGTCGAGAAATGCTCTGCAAATGACAGACAACTTACAAACATACCTACATATATACATACGAACAGATGAAAGCTCGTAAAAACTAAGATGAAACTTCATACTGACAGTGAAGATGTAGACCACAAGACCGATATTAGTCTAGTTCATTAGGGCAGTAGAGGCCTTCCGGCTCGTAACGAGTATCACGATATTAAGTACACAAACAAGACCATAGTAAAATTACTTTTTATGGAAGACTAATAAGCACGTAGGCACAAACAGGATGTTGCACCGTCAGTGAAAGTATTGATAATAATCGCAGAGCTTGCAATCCTGATCGGGACATGGTCGCACTCATAAATATGTATGGCATTTACACATGGTGGCCATACACAGGATGGCGGTGTGAGGGTCACTCCATTATGCGTAGATGGCCAAAAAACGGGTTTTAGGGGCCGCATGCGTTTTATTAATTTTGCTGTTATTATGTAGGTATGTTTATATAGATATACTTATCCTAGCTACAGTGTTCCTTTTTTACTACTTTAAAAATTTAGCTTGTATCCTACACCTACTTACGGTATAAATATTAGCTGTGCATGATTGTTGGGTGAACCCAGCTGTAAGAGGTATATTTAAAGGTACTTAATTCATAATCTTTTTAAAGTCAAGTAGAAACAATACCAACAACGGTACTCGCATAGACGGCGTTGTTGCGTGTATGACTCGACGAAATTTTTGAATCATCATCGGAGCCCATAACAGACCACTGCAGGACATAGTCTCCCACGAAAGGGGAGGTTATTGCCATAATATTCACGCTTGGCAGGCAGGTCGGAGATCGCAGTGCTATAAATATAACAATGGTAAACGTTGCTGCCCATTTTCCAACCTACGGAGTCTCTAGACCTTTTGCCTCGATAACATTTGTGTCCTTGTACGACACCCACGGGTGTAAGTTGGTGCTATTCTACTCTGCTGGACACCACACGGCCTTTTTTGAATCGCTAGCCTCGAATCGAACGGTTTTCAATTTCAACATTAAAAATTAGATATTCTGATGCATGATGCTACTTTTCCCTTTTTTTGAACGGTACTCTTTGGTTTGCCCATGTGCTTTAAAAATATTGAATTTTTCATGCCGAAAATCCACAGAAGAAAATTATAATTGTAAACAGTGCGAATCGATGCAAGCGATTCAAAAATAGAGCCCCAAAACCACAATCTCCTCAATACGAGATTAAATGGTGTCCAAAATTAACCTTGCGAATTTCCTGATTGATTGAATCTGGACCGGTATTTCTTGTGACACAAGATATTGTCGAGTCTCATTGTAGCGACTACGGGTTGATTTTGTACGTTGACCTTGTAGCGATTCAGTCATTCTGCTTTGTAGGTATAGGTACTTACTTACAAAATTTTTAAACCCTGCCAAAAAGAGGGGTGCTATAAGTTTGTATATGTGTATCTGTCTGTGGCATCGTAGTTCCCGAAGGGATGGAGCGATTTGAAAGCCAGTTAAACGAAATGGTTCTTATCTTTGTTTAATTAAAATCGATCCAGTGGTTTAGAAAATATTACAATATATGTAAACTTGGTCGGAGGTTATCCGATTTTATCGGTCTGTTAGGTTATTAATATTGATTTTATTGAAATCGTTAGTACGAATTATTAACGGATTATAAAAAGATTCCCGTAACATCCTAATATTCGCATTTGTAAATAACATCACCAATTAATTAATTTATCCGAAGTCGCATCCCAAGAACCGATTGAATGTAATTTCCTGCTATACACGGACACAAAACACATTTGGCCGTGTTATTTTTGCATTTTATTACCGAAATACTAATTCAGCTGTCGATTCTAATTGCCAGATTGCCACTCCGCCTCGTCGAGTTTTAGCATAATGTGGTATTAATTAGCATTTTATCTTGCGATCTCTGTCCGCGACATAACTCCGTCGAAACATCATGGGAACAAAGGAAACGCCCCAATAAGAGATGCATTTGCAAATTGTGCCGCAACTACCATAATTTGGCTTAATGAACTCATTTCTCGGAGGATGGCCCGCGATAAAGCAAACACGCGAGGGAAAGGGCATTAATATTGCCTGAGAACCGACACATACTCGTACGTTCGTTAGCCGCCTTTTGACGGACTTATTCAATTCAACACTTTTATCACCCGCCCGTAATTACTTTTTGATAAGTTACGACACCGGTTGTTAGGAGAACGTGGTGAGGTGGTTTGCCACTGGTAATTTGTTTAATATTTTAACCAGATATATTTTATAACATAGGCAGTTATAAAGAAAATAACATTACAAAGTACAAAGTTTTATTGAAATCGGATAAGCTGTTTTTAAGATATTTATTAATTCGCTTAAGTATATGAAAGTTACAGGTTTGGGCATTTTCTCCATATTAAACGGCAATTTTCTATATAAAGACCTAACAGTATCATTTTAGATGTCTGTGTGTAATAGCTGTCAGCCGAAAGGCCTGATTACTTTTCTAAAAAGTATTTTATTTCATATAAAAAGTTATTTAAACACATTTATTACATTGTGCCAGAAACTCCTTCAAAAATAATAATGCAACCGATAGTTGCGGCCTGCACTAATTATTGCGAGTAACTTTCTTGTAGGCGCTTATCTAAATGATCTTATCATGATTGTAACGTGCGGTTTCTTCATAATACAAGACAATTTTACGCAGCAGTTGATTTACTTAATAGTATTATAATTAGTTTCCTTTTTTTACTTAACAGCAATTACATTTGTTGTGCCCGTTGTAGTAATATTTCCCAAGCCTTAGGCTTAAACTCTTCCCTTTATTCTAACCGGTTGTAATTTTTAAATGCTTTTTCAGGTTGTTGAACACTAATTAAGCAACTTTGCTCCATCCATTAGAGCTGCGTAATGTAATATTAAGATATTTTGTTAGATACCCAGCCCAATTACCTCCCATAAGCATGTAGACAGAGTAATTTCTTTCCAATTTATCTTATTTTCGGCTTATTTCATTTGAGATATTCGGTTGATCTGACGATAATATCATACATACATACATACACACTCACGCCCGCAACCCATATAGGTAGGCAGAGAGTAGTAGTAGTTGATAGCGAGTGCCACAAGCACGATAATAACAACGTATTTAATTATGAAAACTTGACAAGTACAGTCCCATCCAAGTCATTGTAACAAAACGATATTTCATTGTCCGCCGATAAATTACCTAATAACTTTGGTAGCGAAGACAATTGTAACCCTCTCAGGTTATTGATGTGCCATCTGACGCTTGTTAATCGACGAAACAATAATTTGTTACACCAAAGATACCTAATATAATACTATACTATGTTATAGTATGGTTAACTTTGTAGTAGTTAATAATTGGTAGGACTTGTGGTAGGCTCATTCAAGCCTGAGGAGGCCGGTAACACCCTAAGAGATGGTTCTTAGCTTAATAAATACTTAGGTACCTAATAAATATTAAATCAATTTATTTAGATTTCTGTGGAAAATAGGTGCTTTGCCGTGCTCTACTTTTTCTTTATCTAAGGAAACGTACCTGCTTTACTTAATTTTTTTCGAAGACAGTTAGAAATCAATTCCAAGGGCACTTTAGGTAAAATTTTCCCCAACGAAATATGTGTTAGTAGGCGGAATTTATTTTCTTGTGGATATCCGTAAGCTTCATCTGGTTTCACCCATGTTTCTACTTTGCAAGGCTGTCGAGTAACATAATGCTACTTGACTTATTTGTTGCGGACTATCTGGATACTCTACTTCCGTTCCCGTATATTTTATTAAACTGCTGCAGCTCAATCCCAACACAGATTTACAAGGTCTGATCGTGACATTTATCGGAGCTGAAAGCTGATAGTTGGTTCCGTACTCGTAATTCAACAGTGACATGACACGAAAAGTGATAGCTCTAGAGAAACTATCGCTGTTACATCCCTAGACTTGTTACGATAGGTAGAGACAGCCCCGCGGCTTGTACGTCACTATTTTAAAAAGATTGCTGAGTTTTGTATTGCTGGAAACCTATTTTAACCTGGAATTTAACCTAGCAGGCTTAGTAATCGGCACACACATGATCACATCACAGCCTTTGATTATCTATCTGTCAAAGATCACAGCACTGTAAGTAAATATGGTCACAGGAATTTGTCTTATTTTATTTGTAAGTACCGCCTGTTACTGTGTTTCTTATTCGAGAAGATTTTTGATTCCAAAGGGTTCTTACTTAACAAACCACAACAAATCTTAAATATATGCATTTTATTATGCATAAAAAATATTGCAAATATTTTTGACAGTTATAGATTCTGAGGGCACCGTAGGTCATCGAATACAAAATAGGTATCCCTTTGTAGAGATAGTAAAGATTTAGGAGAGCCACAAAACCTTGTTCTGCCTATGCGCAAGCTAACACGTTCGGTACAGTAAAAAACATTGTTTTTGATCATCTCAAAGTTTCCGACTTTATGTACTTATTAGTACAGTAGTACTTATTTATTGTAGTAAAAAAAAATAGTCTGCGTTAAATCCTCTTGGCAGTTGCACTAGTCAGCCTCATTAAAGTCACATTTTGGTCGCAAGTATTTATAATAAAACAATCGACATAAATTCATAAATGTTTCAAGTGCGCTTTCATTCCTGTAAAGCTACAATAAATTAGACGCTCTTAACATAGAAACGAGGTGGATTCCAGGAATCGTTCCACCATCTTAGTCCCATAATTTAATTTATCAAGAACTGTACCAATAATTTCTTGGAAAATGTATTCAGACACTGACAAGTCACGCTTAAATCTTTGCTATTTGAACCGAATTGAAATAAGTAAGAATTTTGCAATTTTCAATTTCATTTATTCATTCATCAATATTGCTAGAGTAAGTCTTAGCATAGGCACTGGCGTCTGTTTTAACCTTGACGATTGTCAGTTTTCGCGTTAATGTTCCGGTAGTGTTCTTACTCGCAAGGGCCCGGGGTTCGCCTAGCTAGACCATGTTCCAGTATTTTAACAGATCAGGTAATTACAGTGGAGCGACTGCCATCTGACCTCAGTGACCCTGTTAATAGGGGAACCTCACCATATTATATTATAGTTACACACTCAGTCGCTTGACGCAGAACACATTCCCTCACAAAAGTATCGGGATTCGAACGCGGTAGTACGAGCCGACCCGTTACAAAATAGGCCATCGACGCTCTTTATTATTTCCTGGGCCGAAAGATCCCTGTCCGTGAAAGGTACCGGTGACAGCCTTAATGAGGTCAACTTAACGGAAAAAAGTCGAGTTATTTTTCTTTTGCGAATTTGAAAACCAGATTATTTTCTTCCCGACGGAAAATGAGAATGGAACGGTAATTATTCAAGTGACATTTTAGTGTTCACTTTATTGCAAGACTTCCTTTTGCCTTTTTCTCTCTCGACAATCGTTCCCGTATTGGAACAAATTAGCACCGAAAAACAAAGAGAACAGGACATCCGTAGTTGAACAAACATGTGCCTGATTGCCCGAATAGATATCTATAGATTAAGGCGGAACCTTATAAGGTTTTCCCCGTATTGTAGTAAATCAAAAAGTAAATGCATCCGCAATGAAATTATATTGGCCTCATCCTTTACGCCGGAACAGAATAATGCAAGCCTTCCAGGCGGAGTTTTCAGACTTTTCAGGTCAGAATCTTACTAATTGGTAATGGATGAGAGATCGATAGACGAAATCGTCCACCTTGCAAGTGGGCGAGGCGACCCAGAACGCTTTCTATCATCATCAGCCATTACTATAGTCCACTGCTGGGCTAGTCCTTGGCTTGCCGCATCCAGCAACCATTTGTAACTATAAATCGATTTTGAAATTTCCTACACTAAGAGCGTCGGTAGCCTAATGGTTAGCCGGTTGGGGTCATAAACGAAAGGTACCGAGTTCGATCTGCAATGCCGCCATGTACCAATGAATTTTTCTAAGTTATGATTATAGTTGAATACTAACTATGCTCTTATGATGAGGGAAAACATCGTAAGGAAACCTGCTCATTCAGGCGACAAAATGTATAACTATGATCCACTATTGTCAGGGTCACGGATATCAGATGGCAGCCCTCTGCTTCAGGTAATTACTGATCCGTCAAATCTTGAATTATGGTCAAGTCGAAAACCGAGCCTACGACTGCGAGAGCAGAACCGTGACATTGACTACCTTAGAAGATACTTTTGATTTCAGGAATATAGTGAGATTCCACAGGATAGTATGTCTACAGTTTCACGCAGTCCATCAATCCAGTTGCCATCGTTGGATGGCACGGCTCAGACTCTCTGCGGGTAGAAGCCAGAGATTGATTGATAGCTGACACAACAAACTTAATCCGTAACTCTTTTACTACTATTTATTTACTATGTCTTTTGTCCACAGTCCATGTGCTGCAAGACAACGAGCTCCCGCTGGAAGTGGCCGCCGCCCTGGGGCCGGACGTGCAATTCGTTCTCAAGTACATCGACGTTGGTAAGTGTCCTTGTTTATTTGCGTCCTACTGTAAAATGTGACTACATTTACATTCGTATTCAGAATCGTTAAAGAGGTTACAGTATTCCAATGGTAATAGTTGAGTGGCAATCGGTACTATGTGTCTGTCAAAATGAACAAAATTGACCAAAGCCGTATTGAATGCAGTGTGTTCACTTGGCAAAGGGCCGCTAGGTACTTCGCATAGTATATAGCTCTCGCGTTGATCCTCATAAGTTCCCGTGGAATTTTACTCATAAGAATATGCTACCAAAATAAGCTAATTCTGTTGATTAGCGAATCCTGACCTAGATTTATTGTGGTATTTCTATGATTTTAAAGAACATTAACACGATAATTTAGCTCAACGACGACACGGTTCACGGTTTTAATACAAATATTAAAACCGAACTTTTTTCTAATTGGTGCTTACGCTTACAATAGGTGTTATTGTTACTACGAACAATCTGAATTTGAAGGTCCATTGCCCACGAACGTCCGCTTCAAACGAATGGCGTCCCTTCCATGTAAGGACCATATCTCTTAAAAACACATTTCATATTAGCACCCAAATGACCACATCTATGATACAAAAACAATTACCTACCTATAATAAAGCGAAATTACGATGTCTCTATTGTGAAAATTAAAATTAAAACCCCCTTGACAATCCGCCTCCCGATAAAAAAATAATCATCTTGGCGTTAAGGTTCCGGTTGTGTTCTCGCGCACGGGCCCGGTGTGCGCCTTGACCATGATCCAGGATTTGGCAGATGAGATAACTACAGTAGATCGACTGCCATCTAACCTTCGTGAACCTGCTACCAGAAGAACCTGACCAGATAAGACCATGGTTACACATTCAGTCACCTGAAGTGCAGGTTTTATTACGATATTTCCCCCCACCTTAAGAGCAATAGTTAGAATTCAACTAATGTACATATCTCAGAAAATAGTCATTAGTACATGGCCGCAGTGGGATTCGAACCCGGTACCTCTCGCTTACGAGTCGGATATCTTAACCATCCGCAACTGAAGCTGACACGTAACGATGATTGCTAAGGCTCAAAACGGAGGCCAACACACCGATACGAAGCTGAAAAAAGCCTTGACGCCGCAATTTAAAGGGCTCATTACGATCTTATTCTTAGCAGAGAAGGGAATGCTGAAGGAAAAAAGGTCGCAGCCATCTCGTATCTGGTCCAATACATCTCGCGTAGCACGTCGATGGTATATTTATTTATCGCTCGGCCTTCGTCGGTAATTGCGTCGCTTTATTTGTTCCCCCGCCCTTATTGACGACTCCCATAAACATGTCGGCTCTAGTGGGGCTTGGGAGGGGCCGTGTATGGGTCTCGGTCTCGGATTATCAAGCATAGGTGTGTCCTTGTTGTCCAATTCTCAGGAATTCAAAGGAGAGTGGTACTGGACGCCTCGTTTAAAAGACATCAAAATAAACGTACGGCTCTAGTGGCGCTTGGGAGGGGCAAGTTTGGGTATCGTTCTTGGAGTATCAGGCATTGGTGTGGCCTCTTGTTATCAAAGTCACCTATTCCTCATAGGAAACTGATACTGGACGCTCCGTTTAAAAAGACATCAAAACAAATTACGGCTCTAGTGGGGCTTGGGAGGTACGTGTGTAGGTCTTGGTCTCGGATTATTAGGAATAGGTGTGGCTCCTTGTGCTCCAATTCTCCCATTCCCCATAGGAAACTAGTACTGGACCACACGTTTAAAAAAAAAACGTAATTAAGTAATTGTATTTTATTAACTTGACATGAATTTTTCGAGTTAATTAATTTTAGTAATATTGTCTTGAACCATTGTTATTAACATAAATATGGATTACGGCCCGAAATAATAGATTTCTAATAAAATAAAATTAAAAAAAAATTTACGTCATTCTTTAACGTGTTTAAGAATTTGGTGCAAGCCGCCCTTAGCCTCAGACTCGGACTCAGGTCATGTTGTACCCCAGAATCGAGTTTTTACAGCATTGAAATTGAGACCAAGGCCGGGCCGCCACAGCGAAAGTGCCGATATCGAATTATCACTTCCACAACAGACGTTTCATTAACGTTGGAACAAAGGCGGACTATAAAATAATAAACGCCCCGAAATACAACATAATTACTAGCGCTGAGGTTTTCGGGGAAATAGTTCGTGGGAATAGCGCGGATGGTTGTGCGTCCTTGGTGGAAGTTACGTTGTTGTTGGGAAGAAGAACTTACTCAATTATGGAAATATGGATAGTGTATAGATACCTACTTTAAACTACTACCAGAGAGTAGAGTAGGGAGCGTCGGTGGCCGAGTGGTTAAGGTATCCGACTCGTAAGCGAGAGGTACCGGGTTCGAATCCATGCGGCCGTCTGCTAACGACTCTTTTCTGAACTATGTAGAGTAGGGAACGTCGGTGGCCGAGTGGTTAAGGTATCCGACTCGTAAGCGAGAGGTACCGGGTTCGAATCCATGCGGCCATGTGCCAACGACTCTTTTCTGAGTTATGTACAGTAGTTGAATACTAACCGATGCTCTTACGGTGAGGGAAAACATTGTGATGAAACCTACATATTCAGGCGACTGAATGTGTAACCATGACTCAATCTGGTCAGATTCCCCTGGTAGCAAGGTCACGGAGGTCAGATGGCAATCGCTCCACTGGTCTGCCAAATCCTGGATCATGGTCAACGCGGACCATAGGCCCTCGTTAGCGATAGCACAACCTGAACATTAACGCCAAGATTATGATGATGATGACTACCAGAGAGTACAGGCCCATCTTAAAGCCGCGTAGAGCTTTATATCTAGCGGTGAAAAGTGAATATACTGTTGCGTAGTTTTTTTTTTTATGTCATTCAGGAGGCAAACAGGCAAGCGGGCCACCTGCTGATTAGATTATTAGAAGAATAATACGAACAAAGAGAGAGTTAACTCATATTTAACAGCCCACAACAGTTCACTGCTAGACACGAGCCTTCTCCAAATTAGTGGAGGGCATTGCCGTATCTGACAATGAAAACAGCTACAGTCGTGCTCATAAGTGCTTTACTACTTTTGGAAAAAGCATACTATCACATACAGGATATTAGGTGAATTATTAAACAAATGGAATTGGCTAAAAGAAGGCCCAATCAGCTGTCCCTTAGGCACCAATAACTAATTCTTAAACTGCAGGTTTTGATATTATCTTGAGTTTAAAATGTTTTCTACTTTATTCTCTTTCGAACGCCACATACTACAAAACCTTTTAACACCTGCACAGGAATATGAATCTTAAGGTGATAATGCACATAAAAGCGCAAGCCTACATTCGTTCCTTGCAGACAATCTCATCTCTGGAACTGCCGAACTGATCTAACAAACATTTAGAAATCTTCATCCTCGACTATCCTTACAGAGATTTTATTCTAACACATCAAAGGGAAACTACCATAACTTTATAGCTATACCTTATCTACAGGTCAATTAGTAGTTTGAGTTTACGTCGCCTGTAATAAGCTGTGGCGTAATAATTAATTAATATCCAAAATTGCAGCGTTGCAGCCTGCGCGCTGCGGTTGGAAAATGAACTGATTGTTAAATTTGGACCAACACCAGCCTAATTGCAACAATATCCAACGACTAGTAACTCCGTTAATTAAGCCAGATGAAAATGGAACTATACTTGTTGTATAAGTACAAACAAGTATACTCGGTAAGCGGAGGAATATTTCGTAATAAAATCCAAGTAGGTTAGAACCTATTAGAAGATAGTAGATTAGTAGAAGATATATAGAAACCCATTACAGTCTGGTAATATGACTTTGAACTACTCCTTTGACGACTAGTAGAACAATAATGAACAATCAACCTCTATTTCTTGAATCGGATTATACGATAGCGGTAATTGACGATACCGGCAAGTAACATGTGACCATAAGCTTTCATTTCCATAAGGAGCTACCCGAAAACGACCCAATCAATATAGAATTAGATTAACATAAATTTGATCATCGTAATCAAGTCCATAACAGACTAAATCAGTGGAGGACTTTGCACTAATTTCCATACTTAGCACTGTCACTTAACATCAAATTACGGTTGGCAAACTGGCGGGAATCACAGTGTTGAAAATACCTAACAGGAAACGGCACTTGCCACCCATTTTACGGTCGACATACGTTCTAGGTGGTCCGAGTATTACACGCATAGGCAATTCCAAAATATTAATGCCAAATCCTTCTCCGCCGAACGACTGAGGCGTTGGGGGTTTAATATGTAGTTAAGGGGTCCGATTTGTACCCCAAGGTACCGGATTCAAACACCAATTTCGCCATGTACCAATGACTCTTTTCTGAGTTACGTACTTTTGTCGAATACTAAACGATGCTTTTACGGTGAGGGAAAACATTGTGATAAACTTGCGACGGCGACTAAATGTGTAACCATGATCCAATCTGGACAGGTTCCTCTATTAACAGTGTCACAAAGGTCAGATGGCAGTCGCTCCACTGTAATTACCTGATCTGCCAAAATCTGGATCATTGTCAAAGCGCACCCAGGGCCCTCGCGTGCGTTAGCACAACATTACCGCCAAGATGACCCTGACTTTCTCCACCGAGCACCTCACGACTAGACAAACATTGAATACCATTCACACCTCGGCACAAGCAATTCATAAGGAGAATCCAACCGACAAATCCGTACACTACGTCCACTCATCCCCTTGAATCGTCACTTGGGCAATAAAAGCGTGCAGAATGGCTGCCTCGTTGCTTCCCTTTATTTTTTCCCGATGCCAGCTGACTGATGGGCGGATAAGATTAATGGCCACAAGCACTCGTTCCAAATTGGACGTCGCCGGTTCACGAATGGATTATTAGTTCTCCCACTTGGTGATTCGGAGATCTAATTGCGATATTTTACCCGGGACTGCGACAGCGACGGGTTGGCGGAGCTAAAGTGTTTTGGAGGCTAATGAGAGCACGATTCAAACTCTGGAGTCACTGTCCTGCCCGAAAATGACCCGAATAATATAGAATTAGAAGAACATACGTATGATTATCGCCAACGAAATCATACTGCTGCGGTGGATATGTGGCGTTACGCGCCTTGATCAAGTGCGTAAGAGATATCGCGAATAAGATCGAAGAGGCTCGGCTTTGCTGGTATGGTCACTTGTTGCGTAAGCCCCAGGGATACGTGGGAAATAGGTGCCTGAATCTGCCGGTATCAGGCAACGAGATCCTGCGGAAGGCCCAAGAAGCGATGGATTAACATCGCCGAGTCGAACGCGAGAACCATCGGCTTACGACGTGAGGATGCCGAAGATCGGGCAAAGTGGAGAAAGCAAAGCAGAAAAGCGGACCCTGGCAGTAGCCGGGATTGACCGCTCGGATGATGATGATGACTTATGATCATCGTAATCAAGTCCATAACAGTCCAAATCAGTGGAGGATTTTGCCATCATTTCCATATTTGGCACTGTCACTTGCCACGGAAATGAGGATAATGAGGCCACGATTGAAATTCTGGAGTCACTGTTGGGTCATCAGTATGGTGAGGTTCACGGTAGAAGAAATTGAAGCGAATCTTGACGACTGAATTCAATCTTACAAAATGTTCTCTTGCTTTAAGTTACAGGTAAGTTGACGCTTGGAGGTTGGACTTTGATTTCTCTCTAGGCTTCATGGTTTATCTTCATTATTTATCGTATATTATACACGGCTTAAGACACTGCTGCTGTAGAATCATTGCGTTGTGTAATAACATCTTTTGTTCGTTGTTTAAAGGTAGGTAGCGAAAGGCACTACGTAGTTACAACATCGGTTTTCCGGCTAAATCCCTTCACATGTTTATTTTATTATCATCAGTCACAATAAAGGTTTTAGGTACTTATGGGTCAAATACTTCATTGTGACCAAGTTTACAATAAGCATATAAATTCCATGTTCTTTTTCTATGAATAGGAAGGAGCAGGTAGCTCGCCAAAATGCCGCCCCAGTAACAAGTGAATTCCCAAATCCGGATATTCGCATTCAGTTTTTTTGTTGTTGAAATGACTAAGGCTTAAAGTCCGACACTCCGCTACGCAAAGAAAAATGCAAAAGTATTCCGTTGCGCTGTAAAGTCAAATAATTTTTGAATGACATCTTTAATGTAATATTTTGAAACAGTTTTTTAAACGAAAAATTATCTGTACAATCTCCGGAACACCTATTAATCGCGTTCTTAATTTTTATACCTTCCAAAGTATCCGACAAGAATCTCAATAAAAATATCCGTCATGACAACACGGATTTAAAATTATAATTTCAACTATGAAAGTCTTAGTTTATCACGTGGGCATTTAATGAATACCTGAACCTGTCAATAAATAACTTTAATAGCGTACCGGACGGAACATTACCGTCACCGGGCGGCTGTTGATAAAATAGCGTCTAACAAAATACTACGTTATCAATAAACTACAACCGCATACGCACACAGAGGGATCTCCGCACGCACACGTTGGACGGATTCACCTGTTGCCACGGTTGTATTATTTTGGGAGGCTTCTCTGCGCGAGCGCAGGTTGTATTTCTCCCACTCCACAGATAGCAGCACTATACACTATCGCCGTCTCTGTCGGCGGAGGGCGAGAAGAAAGAGAGGGCGCCGCAACGTGCATACCTGCGCGTCGGTAAAGCAGACCTCCTCCGCACAGTTTTACCGACCGACAAACTGGATCAACGGTCTTTCCTCGCTCGTATAGCGGACCAACTTAGTTTTAACTTAACACCGTAGCACAGCGATTGTTTTATTCGATTTAACGGTCGATTTTCAGCAATGTTTTGCTGTACACGTCGCATTTTGAATTAGAAAATCGTTCAGTGTGCTTTCTTGACCGTGTGTGAAGTGCTGAAGGCGATATCGTGACTGGTGGGATGGTCAGAGGTTCCATACAGCCTTTGGTCGAGTGAAGTGGTGGCTTAAATCACGCCAGGTACCTCAGTGCTTCGTAGGTTCGTTAAAAGTGGCTGTGCAAAGTTAAAGTTCAAATCTGTGGTGAATGCGCGGAGTTGCTCAATGTACTCGGTGTGGTATCGTGTTCAGTGACAAGTGTGATTGAAAAGGATTGCAACGTACGGTCAACGTGACACAGGGTATGTGCTTACCATCATCTGTTAAGGCTTGATAGGCTTCTCCGCTCCGTAACCTTAACTTTCTACTGCGAATTGAGTAAAGCAATTTAAAATAAACTGTTTCTTGATTGTAAGATAATCGTCAATATGTCACTATGTACCATTATCCCAAGCAAGATCGAAGTAACGGAAGAAACTGGGTATCTAGCCACATAGTGCAACACAAATACATCTATCTGATTTCATAGACAATTAAAAACCGTTTTGTGTATTCTCGAACGTGTTTTCGTGGCCTAGATAAACAAACAACGAAAAGGTACAAATAAATCTACATTTTCGTGATTTGTCAGATATCTTACGTTACCTCCATCACGCTCAGTGCTTACTCAATTAGAAACAATTTGGATAAAATGTTTGCGAAACTTTTTTAGAGTTATGTAAACATACAAAAACAAACAGATTGTACGTAGAGTACGAGACTAGTTAAATTCTGAATATAGAGGGTAGACAGGTAGGTACTTTTCTCAACATATGAACTTACTTACTACTTTACCCCTACCTACCCAGTTTCTTTACTTATAAACCTTCCTCTCGAATCACTCTATCTATTGTTGAAAACCGCATTAAAATTTGCGTAGCTTAAGAGATCTAAGCATACATAGATACAGGCGGCGGGAAACGGCTTTATTTATACTATGTTGTATTACTTCGTATAAACATAAAAGCGTTGCTTTGCTTAACTTAGTACGTGAGAAGATTGTGACAATCCCACACAGGGTGAATGTTAAATCAGATCGTCGAGCGCATTTAAATATAATGCACCATGCGAGCGACTATTGTCTGCCTACACTGTAAAATATATGAATATCATATCTATCGGAATTCCTTGTCGTTATATTTAATATGGTCTTCACATTGTCTACTAACAGGTAATACAAATATTTTACAAATGAAATACTACTATCTAGTTTGCCGGAATATGTAATTGAGTTAGAGGACACCAAAGGGTGCAACTCAAAGAGACTTGGAAATATGCCATATAGACAATTCTGGTCCGGTTGATGTTGTCCAACATTAGCATTTTAGATAAATCTACGATAATAGGATAATAATAATAATGTGAATTCAAACCACGTAGGTATTGCAAGCTCTGGTAATATGAAGCAACGACACAATTCATAGCATAGC
Source organism: Blastobasis lacticolella (assembly GCA_905147135.1). Lineage (NCBI taxonomy): Eukaryota > Metazoa > Arthropoda > Insecta > Lepidoptera > Blastobasidae > Blastobasis > Blastobasis lacticolella. The sequence continues at coordinate 9,760,584 of LR990044.1, forward strand.
AAACAATCATGTAACTAGCCAAACAAAAACAAGACTTCCTACAAGAAAATACACCCACACCCAATTAATTTCCAATATTATTTCTAAAAGTATTATAAGTTCTATTATTATCAGACAACCGTTAAATTCCAATAAGTTATGAAAAGCTTATTTTTAAACTACAAAGCAAACTTTCCAATTAATTAAAAAAGAATACTCCACAAATAGGGTTGCCGACGCAGCACATTCCTAAAATAACTGCATTCAAAAGGTATGTAGGACCACTACGTTTTCGTTTGTGGGAGCCGCTACAGTTGTTGTAAGTCCTTCGAAATTGACGGTTTGAGTATTAGTGGTTTTAGTACAAATTTTTGCCGTATATACAGCTTTCTGTATTGCTACTGTGGTCGGATACCGTTCGATCCGTGACATTTTAGCCTGGAGGGCTATTGAGATGCCTCAGGCTCTGATTCGCTCCGAACCAAGTACATGCCTAGTTCTCTTATATAAACTTGTACATAGTGGCTTTTGAAGCATATATCGAATTGGATTTTAGGAATACGATTTTACTGTCAGACTTTGGTAGCTCAATTACAAAATGCAAGTACGTATTAGTTTCGTAAAACCATACTTTTATTTGTGTTGACTAAAGTGAAAATCTTATGCCGTAGGTATATTCATTTCGTTTATCCCTCATAACTCATCATTTCTTTTCTATGTTATGATCAACCGGCTACGGCAACAAGAAGGTACTTTACCATCAGACGTGCCATAAACTGGTTTTCCATTTTATTGGTACAAAAAACTTGACCATAGACAAGATGTAGTGTCAAATATTTTAAAGACATGTTAAATTCTCCCTCTACGGTGAAACACCATGAAACGAGGCCATTATTTTTAACATACCATTAAATATATTTAACACAATACGCAACAAAGTCACGAACGCAATACTTTCTCACTCGTGATCTTTTAAAAATTTCATCAGACCCCATAATCCCGTGAAGAATAGCGCTATAAACGTGGACCGTACACGCTGGGGAATTTCTAAGGCAGCAATAATTTTAGACAATTAAGAGTAAACGACTTTTTAACGCCCGCGATATTGGGACTGCGGGTAACCGCCGGTTTATATGGGACAAATTGAAACGAGTTCCACTGAAGGCATTACAACTTTGTACAGTTTTGTTCTAGTCTAAGTTTGCTCAGTTTTTGAAAATAAATATCCAAATTCTTTGCTTACCTATTGTCCACGGTTTCGTCCGCGTGGAGCAGCGGTGTTGTCCTGTTACATTTTTATTCAATATTTCTACTCTTGTTTCAACACATTCTCGTAGGAATTTTTAATCTTTCATTTGTGAAAAGAGTGAGAGAAGAGTGGGTATATCCTAGTCACAGAAATCTAAATAATTGACTTTTTTATTTAGGTTTCTGTAAGTATTCAGAAGATCGATCGGCCAATGGTTTGAGCTGTGAGTCGATGTCCTATTGATTAATACTGTATCTAGCAGTATTTCAAATACATAATCTCCGTACATTGGCTCCAACCCTACCCCGCCTCAGGTCCACTTGAAAAACTCGCTCCAAGCCTGCCAGATATGGCCGGCTGTAATTGCAGCCTATCTCACTAGTCAGCCGCCGTGATAGACCAAATGAGTCGGATACCGTCAGAGTCTTGCAGCCAACACCCGCCCACTGCCTCAAGTTAATTACTAACTGGACCAGTTCCAAAACACAATAGTTGCGAGGTTGCAACACGTATTACCATTAGCGGGTTGACACATGAATGAAAAGGGCGTTTCTCAACACCGGTACAAGCACTACGCACCAAAGTTCATACCGTTTTGTAGTGACGGACGATTAAATTGTATGCTAATTTGTAAGAGGACATCGTTGAAACAAGTCGAGCTTGAGTCATGTTGACTTTGATTAACAAACGATTCGGATTTGGGACGACGTGATTTCTACTCACGTTTGACCTGTCGAGGATGAAGAGCAAATGTTGGTTTAATATGCTTTTCGTGTACTGTATTTAAACTTGTAATTTCGTAAACTAAACTGATACTCATTGAAGAATCCCTGAAGAAGAAGAAACATGAGCTAAGGGCGGCTTGAAAACTGATGTATTTTTTTATACCACTAAGGTGGCAAGCAAGCTTACGGCCTGCCTGATGGTAAGCAGTCACCGCAGCCTTGACGTTTGCAATACCAGGGACATCACCAACCACACTCCTTTCTTAAAGAACTTTATGATTGACCATCCCGGGCATAGTGGTTGGTCCAAACCCCACTATGTGGGAAGATCCATGCTCAAATGTTGGATTTTAACAGTGCTATACGAAGAAAATTACTTCATTTCAGTGCCTAGAATTCTATTTCTGAATTTTTGCTTTGCCTTGATTTGTCCTTTCTGAGTCACGTCGCCGAGTAATTTGATCGCGGCACTTCTCTGCTAATCGTAATTAGTTTTTCCGCTTAACTGTAAAAGCTCTGCTAACAGTGTAATTTAGATTCAACTGTAGTAAAGCTGCGAATCACTATCTGGAGTCTACGAGTTTATTCGACTTTGCTAATTGCTCATCAATACATTGCATAAGGTAACATGAAACCGAGAAGAAATTCCTGTAATTCCTGTAATATCTATCGAAACCCAAAGCTAAAGCGGTGGGAAATGATTGCGTCTACATTCTAATAAGAAAGCTGCCAGAATGCTGCGTCTTACGTGGCTTATGGATCGAAACTACATACTACGGAACTAGCGGGAGCTGTGTTATAGATTAGTACTAAGTATACTGGCACTGGATATTGGCAATATTGCTAGCTGAACTTCGAACTAAAGTTTGATATAAAGATAATACTTAGAAATAAAGATGATTTAGCCGAAGGGCGTTAATGTCCTGGTTGTCCTTTAGCGCACGAGGGCTCGAGGTCTGCCTTGACTATGATCCAGGAGTTGGCAGATATCTGATCTATAACCTGACCAGATAAGATCCTGGTTACACATTCAGTCATATTTGGTACATTTCATCAAAATGTTTTCCCTCACCATAAGAGCATCGGTTAGGATTCAACTAATATAAATAACTCAGAAAAAAGTCATGGCCGCATAGAGTTTCGAACCTTGTACCTTTCGCTTACGAGTCGTATACCTTAACCACTAGACCACCGACGCTCCTGATCCTGACTAAGCCGATAAACTAATCCAGATTTAACAAGGCGCCTGTATCTCCGCGGCAAGGGAGCTTAGCCCAATCACAGCGCCTAGTCGCACTTTGAGAGGTGCCGGCAGGCAGCGGTGCGTCGTCAGATGTTCTCACGGGGCGGGCCGCGTGGAATCTCGAGAAAGTTGGCCGCGGGTGTCAAGTGCGGCCCGCAGCCAACCCGGAACCAGTTTTGGTGAATCGGCAAGTGCCGGGGCCCACGCGGGCTGCGGCCGATGAGCTGAGAAAAATTCAATGGATAATTGTATTTAAACTCGCTGAGAAAGTAAAACCTGGGCGTGATATGTGGATTCCAGGCGCTTTTATTCGTTGGCTGATACTTTTATACGTACGCAACATAAGCATAAACATACTAACTACTAACTAATGTTACACCATCCCTGTCTCATTTCGATTTGTCAAGATAAAGTTCATTTGATATTCCAATGTCGTCCTTCTAACCTTGCCAGATTTTCTTAGAATACAAGTGCTTACGGGTGTATATGTCACATCCATTCATTCGCGGCTCCTCGCGTCACCCACTCGCCGCGGCGTGCTTTCACGTGGTCATTTGCCTCCTTATCAGATCTCTCCGTGGAGTATGCTCTCCACAGAATCTGTAATTCTATTCCCATCTCTGTTCAACAGCTCTTTCGAACCGGGAATCCGTTGAATTCAAACATGTTAAAGGTTGTTTAAACCCGCAGTTTGTGGTCTGTGGTTTTTTAGAAAATTTGTTACAGTGATGAGCAGATACGCTGCTATTACAGCGTAATTAAAGTTTATCTTTATTTTCGGTCTTCGCTGCAGTCTTGAGATGCTATACTTTCTCTGATGAATACGTGATGATTACATTAATCTAACGCTACATGTCTAATTTTAGATACATCCTGCATTAAAATGCGCGCGTAAAATTTAACTGATGCAAGCTTTATTACCCTTTCGGCACCTTGGCCGTCATGACTTCATAACGTGCTATTTTCCGCCTGGTTTGCGTCCAACGTTACATAAGTTCCGTAATCCAAATGAGGTAGCGTGTCCGTTCCGGTACGATTTTATCCATATTAATTGTTGCCGGCCATTACTCCTGTAGTAGGCATATGTAAATATTGTGCGATGCGTCGGCAGGCTATATACGATTCGGTTGACGATCGTTCGAATGTATGACGCCAAGGACTTTCGCCTCACGATCACTGTGAAGGTTCGTTATCGTCGAGACTCTCGAATTCCAGGGGTAGACGCAATGAAACATCAAAGACGATAAAATGTAAACATAATCTCAGCTATTGCTTATACATACACTAACGGCACTGCTTGTATTTAGTGAGGCTTCACACTAAATTTGGTGCCTCTCAGTATGTGGGTGTAGTATATTGTCCTCTTTCGCTGCCAGTCTCGGCCCATTCAAATGAACTGAGAGAAAAAACGACTCCCATGCGATTACTCTCACGTGCCATTGTCGATTGTTCCGAGCTATCTAATGGCAAGGTTTAATTGTTGCGGTCTCAGCCGGCTATCAGGGATCCCACGACAATGCCCGGCCCCAGGCCACAATGGATCGGATCCCGGAAAGTAATCCTCAAAGAAAACCCGGGAAACTTACACCGTCCCTCGGGATTAGGCATTCTAGTTCTTGTTGTACTTGCGAACAAAGTTGGTTGGATCACCCTAGGATTTGCACAGTGTTAGCGAGATTGTGAGATTGTGCCAGCCAGACGGTCTGATTGCAGCATCTTTTGTTTGTTTGAGCATTTGCGTTCAGAGACCTTTTTATAAGTGTCTGTCTGTCTTTTAGTCTTTAAGATGTTCAGAAACCTGTTAGAATTGATATATATGTCATTAATAAACACGTCTCCAGGTTAAAGTAACACCGAATATTTTGTTAAGAAATTCCTTTTCGATTTCGAGTACACGCTCGCTCCATTGTTTGTCCCACAAAAACATAGATTGGGCCTCTCGATCCTCTGCACTGCGACCCGATCCGTTCGCCGAATCACGAAGCTGTTGCGTAAACAGAAGTGTAAATGATAGTCGTGGCTTATCTTACAGGCTATTTGCGTTTCCATTGGCCGCCTAGAGTAGGCCTGTTGATTTTATCGCGGGATCTATTGACTCCGACTGTCCGCAACTGCGGTTGGACACGAATAGAAGCCATCAATAAGCGTATTGAACGGCAGTCTGTATAACTCCCGCTTATGCCGATAAGCCGCGGAATTGATAGGCGCAGTAATATTTATCGCTCAACTTATACTAACGAGGTCGTGCAGTTCTACTTACCTATTGGCTTTTCTATTGAAAGGTTTGTAGCTAAACGCGCCGTTTGGGCCGATGGTTTTGTCACGAAACTTTATTAAGTTCGTGTGGAATAAATTTTACTAATTGATTAGGCTATTACTATAATGAGTTGCAATTTTATTCAAGCAATTAGATTAAGGTCTTAAGGAATATCTTTTCATATTCGGAGGCTAGACCAAAGGATATGATGATGAGGATATTACTTTGTAATCCAACCATGACGATAGGATAGCGAAAAAATACATAGATTCTAGATATATAGATAGATTGACCTTGACCAGATCTTAATGATTGTATCGATCAATAAGGTTGGCCAACGTACGGAGACATGATTACCGTGATTATCCTTTCTTCCAAGAATTTGTAAACGCAACAAGAAATCCTCGCCTTGAAACTTCGTAAAAGGCATCTAAGGAATTGAGATAATAAATGAAACTAGCCAACCTAAGACATCGAACTACACAAAGCTATCTGCGCCTACTAGGCGAATCCCATCTCCAGGCCGGTTGAAACTAGTTTCCAACTAGTCCGAGTGGTTCCATAAAATTAATAAGGTCATGTTGGCCTGCCGTATACAACGCGCCATTACGCGGCGGCCATTACTATGACACCTCGAATAGGCTCACACCTACGAATTTCGATAGTAATCTTAGAGGAAAATGTGTGGGGAAAGCCTGATCTATAGATAGGTAGCATTTAAACCGGAGGAGATTTAATGCGTATAAACCGGAGACGGTCCAAGTCTAAACAGGTTGGGATGCTATGTATTTTCCACCTAACCTTCTGTTTTTCTGTGTTCTTTTATTTCTTCTGTATGTTTCAAATTGTTGTGGTGATTTGTCGCGTGAATAAATGCTTTCTTTTCTATATAATTTAATTATTATTAAATTAAATTAATTTAAATTCATTCTATTCTAATTTGAGACTGTAAGGCGGATGATGTGCGAGAGAAGTAGGGTAGAAGAATAATAAAAAAGGAACTATTTTAGGATTTTGTTTACGTAATATGTAAAATGTAAATATGTATCTATAGTAATGTTTTATAGAAGATAAGGAAAATAGTAGGTACCTATATTATATAGCTAGATAATCTGCTAATCATAAAAATCTTCTGATAATGCGACATTAGGTAATATCGATAAATATCATTAATCAAACACTCACATCGATGAAGATAACATAGAAATTAGAAATTAAAACTTTAAGGCCTTAGTGCGTAATAAAAGTGTTACGTACGGATCTTAATCATCGCTATAAAATTAAAACAGTCCATTGTTATAGAATTAAATAACCACAACAAATAACTGGGCTATGATAAGCAACTTGTCATAACAATTACTTCCAGCCTTATTTCTTCAACTATAACAAACAACTGCATTTCTTAGGAAAACCAAGTATTTTAAAACAGACAACAGTTTTCTAGAACCGTTCTTCTGTACGCTCATTACATAACTCTGTTGCTAACAAACAATACTCTGATTTCAAAAATTAAAATTGTTAGGTACTTTTGCGTTTAGGAATGATTTATTTAATAGTTTCAGTTTATTGCAATGGAACTTTATTAGCAACTGAACCCATGAAATCGATAAAAAGTAATAGCAAAAGTAGCAATTTCAATAATTGAAATTAGACAATTGTTAGCAACAGAGTTACGTAATTCGCCACCTACTTCGACGAACAGCTTACGCACTTTCTCCCGCAACCAAACGAACCTGTCGGACAAAAATCTCTGATATTTCAATTAAGTAAGGAACAAAAAAGAGGGCGCCCTAAAGGGTATTGTGTACAAACTTGTTACTTTAATTACCAGCAATTACTGTTGGCAGGGTACGGTCGGTGGAACAATGCGGTGTAACAACTAGCCTTTAGGAACAAAAGGTGCCACTGTCAGTCGCGTGCCATTTGAGCACCTGCCGCTTTTTACCTGACCAGCACAAAAGGATGGCGATTCCCTTTAACAGCTGATGGTTCTAGTTGACGTATTTGGACGTAGAGCGACGTTTATTCTGTAACGCGTTCATGATTTTGTTTTCCTTTTTCTGGAATAGACTCGGGCATTAGGATGATGGTGGTTTATAGCGACTTATTATGCGGGATAGGTCCACCTGTTATGTAAATTTGGGTGGTTTTATAGGGTTTTTGGTGTAGGAATAATTGATGATAGGTAAGTAGGCCTATGGGGTACCTAGTAGATTTTTATGTTCTTTAATAGGTAGGATAGGAAGTATGTAATAATAATCGTCTGCAATGTGGCTGACACGTAAATGAAATTTTATAGACCGACTTAGGTCTATAGACAAAATTATAATAACATATTCATCATAATAAGAACAACTCTTAACTAATTTTTGCGAAAGCGTGGCTGAATATCGACGTTGGACGTCAAATGGTTACTTTTCCGACAAACTTCTGATTACAAACAATTTTAACTCGTGCTTTTTCTAAGTTGCTTTTTTATTTTTTTATGTTCAGCTAAAATTATTGTCGATCACCCATTAACTTAGTGGAACGAAATATTTTCGGGGGTTTAGGCGGGTGAATTTGGTTTGATCCAAATTTCGAAAATCCGAATTTTACTCAACTGATTTCCTACACACGGGTGGCTAGTAATTTTGGACGGACAACGGATGCCCCTTTGCGGAAAAATGTTCCCCACACATCAATTTGTAGCTTGATCAAGCCTATTTTCTCATGCCGTTGGTTCAACCGGCATGATAGTGAGTTGCCACTATAAGTTGTGTCTGTCTCATCCTTAGAAGCGAAACCATAATCGGCATGCGTTGAATCATAAAGTGCGCGTTCACCGTCCGTACCTTCTTTATAAGGGTATACCTTCGCTAGTAAGGATCAGAGTCGATACGTTTGGCGGTGACTTGCGGTTCCCAACACGGTTTACACTTATTGGAACATCGGGGGGTAACGTACCGTTAGGCCATGACTAAGGCAAAATGTTAATCGCGTATATAGGCAGCCACAGACCACAGCAAGTACAAACTTGGTATGAGTGTGAGGCTTGCTTGAATGGTAGGCAATGAAAAACCTTGGACCTAATTGTTTATGTCACTAGCGAGTGTTTCGCAATATCTTTCCCTACGACATATATGAATGATTAAAATTATGAAAAAAAAAATTCATTACAAAAATGAAGTTTTTTTTTGCTTAATACAGGTAAAGAACGAATGTTTTGATTTAATAAAGATTTAAATGAATTAGGTACTACATTGTCCATATTTTGTTAGTAAATCCTAAGAACTACTAATAACACAACTATACTAATACTATACATTCTAATAACGTCACGCCTTTTCCCGTAGGGGTGGGTATGTGTTCACATCGTTCCACGTTCCGTTATGTAATATTTGTATTTTTATTATATAATCGTAATTATAATATACCGTCACCCGATGCCAATAATAATACCATGTGCATAGTATTGCAAATTGTGATGTCTTCATATGTCTGACAATTTCCATGATTAAACCTTTCTCGATTCAATGCAAGGCATGCACTCCAAATTCATATTTACTTGCGCACCGGCTAGATAATAATATAATTACGGACTATCGTATGCAACAAATTAATAAATTCTTCGAAAATAACGATGACAACACCTGGGTATAAGCTATTATATGCAAATCCAGCTGAGAACATCTACCTACACTCCACCTGTGCAGACGTAAATGACAGGTGAACCGTATACCGGATAACACCAAAGGCTCAAAGCATTATGTCTACGCCTGAATGCCAAATTACGCCAAATACAGAACTAGATAGTCCGCATTGCGCATCCTTCCCGCATATTGGCATTCATCGCATATTGTTCAACTGCCATCAGCATATTGCCGGCCGAGCGATTTCAGTTGACGGGAGCAGCAGCGTCAGGATTTTGGTCGACAGAACAAATAGAAGTCCTGCATGACGTTATGCGGCTAAATACTGCTTGTTTTTTGTTGTTCTGGAATCACTACCTTTGTGACGTCAATGTGTGCATTAGTAGTGTACTGGTAGCCATATTCGTATGTAGATAAATATCAGAAAAAGTAGAAGAATATTCCATCAAAATTACTACTTTCGTAAAAGAGGTATATTAGAGATCTCTTTAAAGGCGGGCAACGCATTGGTAGCGCCCCTGGTGTTGCTGATGTCCATAGGCGGCAGTGACCACTTCCCATCAGGTGGTCAGCTTGTCTGTTTGTATGGTGTATAACATAAAAAGAATCATGTTCTGCCCCAAAACAAATGTGTGGCACGACTGATGGCATGCCTTAGATCAACTAGAATATAAATAGTTACTTAAAATATGTATGTAGTAAGCATTTACCAGTTAGTCCTACAATTTATGAACCCCTGATGATCACAGCCCATAACAGTCCTCTGCAGGTCTTAGAGCCTCTCCCACGAAAGGGGAGGTTGTTGCCATAATCTCCACACTTGGAAGGCGGGTTCGAGATCGCAGTGTTATAAATATAACAATGGAAAACGCTGCTGCCCATTTTCCAGCCTACGGAGACTCTAAATAATTTGCCACAAAAACATTAGTCGCCTTGCACGACACGCACGCGTGTAAGGGGTTGGTGCTATTCTACTCTGCCGAACACCGCATGGCCTATGATGAACTCCTTCTAATAATATAAATTAAAGTTTTATATATTTGTGCGGTGCCTTTTTGTCTGTAGTAAATAAATATAAAGAGGAAAGAAGTCTACAAAGAGCCTATAGGAAGAGCTCCCTAAAAATCCTCACGTACTAACCCTTAATAAAATACACGGCGGCGGTACCCTTCCCCTGTGGCACCACAAACGTCATTATCACGTATCACCTGTGGCTTTGGGGTGTTAATGGTTGATATTCATCACGCGCACCGTAAACACACGTGACTCATTGTGTACAAATATTAGAGACACGTGGCTTAGCGGCCTCGAAGTGGTGACAGCATTGGAGCAGCTGCGATATTGGTTAATCAAAGTGGGGTTTTGTTATGCCGGTGGCAAGTCAGACTGTGGATTCGCAAAACCTAGGTTTCATGGGTAGGTATTTTATAAAAAATATAACATTGAATGTTATAAATTTAATTATGCGTACGCTAAGGAATTTTTTTTTAAAGAATCTAAATGTTATAAAAATAATGCGTACTAAATTGATATTTAAAAATATTTTATTAATCGGTTTTTTAGTTTTTGAGTTAATCCATTACAAACAAACAATTAAATCTCTTTGTAATATTAGTAAGATAATACAACCACAATCGCAACACCGCGACTGCGACTGTTCATACTGATACCGAAGTCATGCTAATGCAATACTGTCCCAAAAATGTTCGGGTTCAGGTAGTTTCGGTTACATTTTATATGTATAGTACTCTTATAAGACCTCTCCATCAATAAAGAAAACCTGTACCGAAAATTATCTTGTTAAAAATTTCATGAAAAAAAAAACTTTTGTAGCTACAGCTATGCTTTCTAAATTTATACAATAAAGCCATTGTAAAGTGTGGCGTAAAAATAAGCAAGTTATGAAAGGCTGTGTGGCCTAACTGCTGGGTTGCCCTCATTCGATAGGGCTTAGATGTTGTAATGGTAGCACGCGCAATTGGCAACTTATCTCGAGATAAGCTTTATCGCACCTACCTATTAGACATTTCATTAAAATTCTTACCTTATAAACTTTAAATTCCTAGATACTATTGGTAATTCGCTGCTGGACTTCGAAAAGCGACTGGAAAAGGTCCTAATTGTTACAATTTTTTTTTCAATGTGGGATGGCATGGTAACACGCTCTTTTCCCTTGTGGGCTAAGGGCAGAGCATTAAAGGCATTAAAGTAAACATTTTTGGCCATGCCTTAGAATCAGATAGTTGTAATATGTATATGTAAAGGTACTTTTGTAAATATTATTCGTAAACATCGTGATGAAACCTGCATATTTAGGAGACTGAATGTGTAACCACGATCCTATCTGGTCAGATTCCCCTGATAGCAGGGCCACAGAGGCAGTCGCTCCACTGTAATCTGATCCGCCAAATCATGGATCATAGTCAAGGCAGACCCTGGGCCCTAGTGCGCGAGAGCACAACCGAGACATTAACGCCAAGATGTTTTTTTTTACTTTTGTAGATATTATTCCTAACACAATACCACCAGTGTTGAATTTCAAGTAAGTATCAGAACAAAACAATACTCTCAGACCACCTCGCTCGTATTTTAAACAGAACACGGTATAAATGTTATTTATGATAACGCATAACATTTGGTGATGCAGAATGGCGTAAAATATTAGGAGCATGTCAGTTTTAGTACACTTTCGTGTACAGCATGAAATAAAATTTTACGAACTGCAACATCGTTTGTTTAAATAGTGTTTACTGTTGCTCTACAATGCATTATGAATTTTAATATCAGGCTAGAACAGCCACAAGTACCCTATGCCGCATGGAAATGATTATCGTTAACCTACATTGGTTCTTTATGGATTTATGGCGACGTACGTCATTTTCAAATGCAATAATTTATGAAATATATCTACAAAATAAGAAACATGGTCTACAAAATAAGAAAGGAATATTGCACCCTATTCTCCTAGGAAAGAAGAGCTACCGTGGAATTTAATAAACTGCCTGCTTAAGATTAAAATAGTTAAACGATAAATTGCAATTCAAATTTCCTCCCAGCGTTTGCTTTCCACGGATATTTCGCTCGTCGCTGCGAAAGTGTACAGCGTTTAAGAGAACGGCAAGAATAATAATCGGAGATAACCCTTGGAGCAATAAAAGTTATTAAAGCGATCAGGACGCCCAAAATTATGTCTCAATTTTAATAAAGCGTGCGATCGCGTGGGATCGCTTAATCGCAAATAAAGCCGTAAAGAAATTGCAAATTTTCCAAAGGAATAACAGAAATACGACCCTCCGCGGATTGAGCAAGCGGAATTCCAACAAAAACGATTTTATGCAATTACGCTTAAGTTGCCCGGAGAGTTATTACTAAACCGAGCCTCTAGGGATGCGCTCGCCGCGGCGGAGGACGGACCGTACCCACTTGCTCTCTGATAAGTAATTAAAGATATATTTTAGAACGATTAACACAACATTTAGCTCTATTAACTAAATTGTGTCCAATCTGAGAACGTAGATAATATGTCACTTTCCCGTAAGAGCAGGCAGATACCACTACTTGCTACGGATCTAAAAAGCTGACCTACAAAACCTAAATAATGCCTAAATTAAAGTATTTGTAATAATAGTTTGCTTACGTAAATGATAAGAAAGCAATAAAATCAATTGAAATATAAACTAATAAGATTGGAAGTAATTTATTAACGTCATTGATTGAATAGCGTAGTACGTCTTTCTAATTATTACATTTATTTTTATTACTTACTTAGTCTGTAATACTCAATCCAGATTGATACTTAGGCTAATTTATTCCGAAATTCAATGAAGTTCCCGCGGAAAACACGTCAATACCGATTTTTTCGCAGCGATTGATCGCTGAAATTTATACACTATGCATCGCAGCGACTGATACATTATATAAATTAAATCGAAAATGGTCTGTTTTGAGACCGAATGAGCCCATCACTGTCCGCCGGTCGGTCACGGCGCTTCCCGACCGCGAGTCACGAGCCTCGCCCTTATACAGCCTATTTGCCCTTTGCAAAGGTTACTTTTGGCAACCACGATACTATCACGTATTTTTAGCAAAGAACGCGCCATGCCGCCTGCGGCATTACCGGTCTATTCTCGCGTGAATCGGATATTTTGTTAGACAAATTGGTGGTTCGATGCGTCTTTTTGGGCGGAAAGCAAAATATTGCCACCGTGTTACGGGTTGCTAGGAATAGGTTTTCTGTATTTATGTATTCTATGTACGCTGATTCTAGGTTACCTATATGTATATCTAAGTAGTTATCGGTGTAGCAACCAAAGTAATAGATGTGGTCATAAGGCAGTTTTTTTTTATTGATTAATTGTTCACCACGCAACAGATTTCGTTTAGGTATATTTTATTGTTGTAATCAATATTGTTGTTATTTCTCTTATCAATTAGTTACCTTATTTTGATGAGTGTTCAAGTAATCTCGATAAACAAAACGTCGATGAATGCTTCTACGATACTACAAGACTGTTACAGACACGTTACAGCGAAATACGAGTATATTCACTGTAAAGCCACCACATTGTCAATGTATGCCTTTGAAGAGACTGAACGGTCTCTATCGAATCTAAAGCTTCCCAGATATAGAATTGCAACAATAATATGGAAGTAGAAAAGCTATCGTTTCAATATTTTGCAACACAGAAACAGCAATTGTGGCATCGGGGGAAAGAATCCATAGAATATCGACAATACGTATCCCATCATTGCGCCAATACAATCGAGTTCCAAGAGATACTTTTATTATCGATTCATTTCCTATTATACTAGTTTATACCGATGTAGTTACACTTTTGCGATAGTCATGTATTCCGTAGAACCTTAACATTTTCTTGAAAAATCTCTCTACTGTTCAGTCAAATTAGCTATTATATTTCTTGTAAATAATTTATATTCTTTTGTTAGAATCTTAGGGCGTTAAAGCCCGTTTCCATTCTAGAGGTCCCGGGTTCGATTTGCGGCTGGGCAGAAATTTAAATGATGAATTTAAATTTTTCTGTGTGTTCTATCTATCTATCTTCTATTCTTCTATCTTTACTTTTTTACACAGTAAAAACCATGTCTGTACATTGAAGATATTCAAGAAAAAATTGTCGGAATAGGATTCTGGGAACTATGCCCAAAAACTTTTTTGCAATATTTGTCTCTTTGTTTGTTTATATCACGTAAAAACTATTGAACAGATTTTGATTCGGTTTTGATAATTTGATAGCTTGAAGTCCAGGGTACAATCTGAGCCGTGTTTCCTAATACCATAGCACCTATCATAGTACAAGATTTTTGTCCACTATTATTTATTTTAAAATGTGAACAACACGACAAACAGGTTTGGTATGTTACAGAAATATTCTGGTTTTCTGGATTTCTTCATGCCATTTGCGTATAGATTGGTCCGCGTTCCTATTAATTTAATAGCTGTACTGTATGTAAATATAGTGTAATAAACACGTGTGTTTTTTTACCTATGGATAGTAGTCATTCCTTTCGCTTCATGGCGTAGCCAAATTTCGTAGCTAGCTACGTGATGTTATTTAATCTACACTCGATTAAATATTCGAAAACAATCGTTTAAGGGTACACTTTTTTCATGCCAGTCTAAAAAAATTAAAAAATTACTTTTTGATACAGCATTTCCCATAGGTACTATTTTCATTACAGCTGTATCGTTAAATAGCTTTTTAATCTGTTTATATTTCTGTGTAATTATTTTCCCGCTAAACAGAATACTTTTTCTAATTGTTGTAATTTTTGTTTGCGAATGTTTTTACTTATTTAAAGCAAATAAATAGATAAATGTGAAAGTTGTAAAGTGAATTTCCCGCCGCTTGATATCCTCGACGCATAGATACAACAGAACTGACTCGCAGCTTACTTCCAGCAAAGTTGAGAAAATTATAGGTACGATATTTTAACATAAAAATATGAGTGTAGATAAAGTAGTGTATGCAACTGCATATAATTAGGTATTAAAACACTCGTGTCAAACTATTATCATATAAACAGACACTCATGTTTTAATACCCCCTTTTATATGACAGTTGCATAAACTACTATTTTTACTCTATGGTAATGGGAATAAAACTTCCCATTCCAAAGCCAGAGCTACAAAATCTTACACAAGATTTGTGCAACACTAAAATTTGTTCATTTAAAACAGGAATAATTTGCATTGCTTGCCACACAGAAACCACACTGAACCGTAAATTCTAATGTTTCCTTTGCATTTTTTTTCAATTTCATAATTTCACAGGGCGCGCGGGATAGAAATTTAGATTGCTAATTTATATCGTCCATGCGTCGGTAGAAAACATTTGTGTCATTTTAGCGCTTTCGGTGCTACATCTAGCGGAATTTCTGGGTAATCCACTCCATTCTTATTATTTGACTCCTAGCGGAAAATGTATTAAAAATGCTTAGTGTGTTATATATATTTTTTTCTCTCATTATTTTTTTTTCCTTGTTTAATTTATTTTAATTTTATGTAATTTTTTATTTTTATATGTCTGAGCTAAATGCTAAATAAATACTTTTTTTTTTTTACTTTTTTATATGGAGGAAAATTCTCCCTGTGACTTTGGCGTATCTCCGCCATGGACCACCTCGTCTCATGCTTGGCGAGTCCTAAAACTTGCACAATGGAGGACTTGTTCGAGGCCAGTCCAAATGCTGTATGCGTCGCCGAATACTGGGCCAACAAAGTGTAAGCGGGAGTTAAGTCCATTGACTCGATAAGAAGAAGAGCGGAAAATTTAGCGCTTTATCCAAATAGTTGTTAAATACCTAAAATATGCCGAAATATATCAAATTTAGGCTCAAAAGACCCTGAGTGAATATGATATACTTACGTAACACAAACCACTGACTGAGCGAGCGCAACGAGCTCCTGTTTATGCCACTCTAGTAGAAGCCAACTAATTAATTTCTTGGTCACTCAAACACTAGGTGTGGTTGTAACTTTTAACTCACAATTGTAAGTAAAGTAGGTAGGTATTTGGAGCTAGATGGCGCTGTGTGTATTTGTCCAAGCATATTTATTTATTACACTTGTTTAGCGGAATCTAGCGCTTTTTTAACTGATCTAGCGCCCAACACTCAGACACTGGTGGAAAATGTTTTATTGCTGGCAACCCTGCCTATATTTCACGTTCGCGTTCCGCACAGATTATATTTATTTAAGATCTAGTAAATTTCCATTCCACCCACGGCACACTTCCTAACATGTTATCAGTGTTTTAATTAATTAAGTGCGTGAAAAATCGTGTCGGAAATCAAATTGGCTTTTAGTTGCACGCTTGGACTAGTAGGTCGCGCAATCGCTAATGTTATGCATGGCTGATTAGTAATGGGCCGTAAGTTACTCGGATCTTGTGACGAATTGTTATCATGTATCAGTAGGTGTGTAGTAAATACAATAAAATTATCTTGGCGTTAATGTGCAGGTTTGCATACACAATCTGGTAGGACCTTAGTTGAAGACCCAGGTCATAGCTTAAGGAAGTGTTTATACAAAGATCAATAAATCCTATTGCTGTTTCCTGGTCTTCTCCTATCTATGTTTCAGGCCCACATGTCATTACTGGTAGGACGTGTTGGTTGAAGACCAGGTCTTAGCTTAAATGCTTGCGCCATCATCGACACAAAGAAAGACGAATCTCAACAATCCCCATTGCGAATTCTATCTTCGAACCTCGCACTTGAAAGGATTAATCAAAAATGTATATTTCCAAGCTTCCGAATTTAACTTGAAAATTATTTATTTACTTTGTGGAGATTGAAACGTGTCTGAATGGGCGAGTTAATTCAATTTATTTCGCTATCAACACCTGCGGGGATTCGGTTAATTAGTTTTAGGTCTTAACACCGCTACAGAGCTTGTGCATTTCATAAGCTGGAGTTATTCCGCGCTCTATTTAGTGGGGCGGCTCTCTGCGAAGCTAAAATGAGATGGGTTGAAGTAGTTGCTTACTATTATGGTGCGTGTGGGTACTGGAGCGGTGTTTCACGACTTTTGTACTTATAATCAATGTAGTAGCTGATAGGTAAGTATTTATAGTATTGATTTAGTTACTTATTTACTATTGCGGTACTTATGGCTATTAGAGCCATGTTTTACTAATAAATTTGTATACAATAAATATTGTATCTGATACTTCAGTATAGCATTGATCTATCGAAAATAGTCGGACTCTTGATGGTGATACACAAAAACCTATATAATATTTGCCGACATTATTGTTGCTCTTATAAGGTCTCTAATAATAGGTTCTTCCAGGTTTCAGAACTGCCTATCTATAGAAAAAATCAAAAGTAGGTAAATTAAAACATTTTTGTTACAAGCTGAGCTTACAACAAAAATCTTCATTTACGAGGATTTCTTTTTAAAAAACCCTCCAAGTATGTTAAAATTCAGTATAATTCGCATACTTCCAACCCGTCCGAGCCAAAAAAATTCAAATAAAGAATTAAGCGGGCAACCGTAGTGCAGCCGGAAGCAGGGGTCGCCGGCAGGCGGCAGCGTAACGGATATTGTTATGACGTCACGGCCGCCGCCCGCGCGCGGTTCCGGTACAATGGCCGCCGCGTGGTTTATGAATGCAGCGGAGGAGCAAGCGGCCATCTGCATAATTGAGAATGGTAGGTTTTTTATGGTGCCTGAATATGTGTGAGCGTGTTCTCGTGCTTAGGACGTGGCTTAGGCAGTTTGCGTCTAGGTGTGGTATTTTTTTTGACGTGGAACGTCTAATAAAAAGTAATTACTTATAAACATTTTTTACCAATAAAACTATGTCTATGTCTATAAAATCACACTGAGTACCAAGTCTGTAAACTGGACCGTAACGAAAAGGTCTATGTAGTCTTGCTTTAATAACTTCAAAACGATTAGTCTTTGAAACATGAGTTTAGTGTCATTATTTAGCATATATGTATACCCAGCTCGCTGTTTTGACCTTGAACTTGCGTCGGGGGCAGATGAGGCGGCAGGGGAGGGGTACTGCATTGAATGAATGAATCATGCCCCCCACCACTCTCCATTCAGTGTAACTCACACGTGATTCTTGCGTGTATTTATTGAGTTTGTCTCCAATAATCGAACCATATAAAAATAGGTGTAATTTTGACAATATTTACCTATAGTAAAAATAAGCAATAAGCGCAAAAAATATACAAAAATCTAAATATGTAGGCTTCAGTACGTGCAATATAAATCACGGCTATCGTCGGAAAGAGGGGACCATAGGTCACACATGTGTAGGTAGAGCTCGTCTAGTCTAAGATGACGCGCCCCACTACTTAGTTGATTTCGATGTGTGAGTGCAAATATTGATAACGACACTTCATCTGTGTGGGAGCCAATGAACGACGCGTGTTCCTACGTTTGAATCTCACCGGCAACTGAATGACCAATTACAACGGCATTTGTATATGTATTGCGTCCATATTTTAAACTTGCTTGTGTGCGGTAATGCGATAGTGGGGCGCGTCATTTTAGATTAGACGAGCTCTACCCCAATGTCCGTAGGTATACGTTTCACGTTAAAAGTAACGACCGAGTGTTCCGACACAATCCCACCCGTGTTTTTTTAAAAAAGCGCATTCAGTAAAATCCATGATTGACTCGTAGATACTTACCTACTTAAAATGAATCTTCAACAATAAGTAATTTAATTCAGAAAAAAATCAACTCTTCATTCACAAAATACAGTATCGATTTCCACACCACTTTTCATACGTGTTTATTTGAATTTCACATTTCGGAATTCCATTTACACCCTTGGGAAATGGGAGCCTCTCCGGGCCTGTAAGGCGCTTGATTCATCAGCCTTCGCATTAACCCTTCAACCCTCGGAAAGGTCAATTCGGGGTGCAATATGCAAATGGTTGTTTTGGCCCAAAAGGCTGGCTCTTAGAGTGTTCCGGAGTTCCGTCGCGGGGCTATTATCGCAATTGTGCGTCCATTTCCTAATGAGACCGCTTTTTGACGCCGCAGTTTGGTTTTACAAGTCTTTAATTTGTTTGGAAATCGAATGATACAGCGCCTATTTTATGTAGTTAGGGGAAGTAAATTATGTGTTTCTGCTCTGTGTTGCTGTGTTTCAAAGCCATCTGTTTAAAGTATGGGTAATACTTAAATATGAAAGGTTGCCTAATTACCTAGGTTATAATTCGCGACTCGTCTATTAACGCCATACGAATAAATATATAAATGAAAGGTTGCTTTATTTGTTTGCCTACATATAGTGTCTTTTTAAATATAACTTTGGAATGCACCGTTGTTCAGAAAAACAGCGCAAAACAACAAAATTATCAACAAATTTTATTAATCCCTTTTCCCGACACGATTTGCAAACAGCTCCTTTCCTAGCGCCTGAAATAATTATTTCCTTTTCAAATTTCAGAATGTTCATAATATTAGCCTCCATATAATTAACTAGCCGTTCCCAGCGGCTTTCACCCACGCAGTTCGGATCTCTGTAAACATTCAACTTTCCCGAGGGATGCTATTTTTTCCCGGGAATAAAATGTAGTCTGTGTCACTCGGAAATAACGTAGCTTCTTATTAGTGAAAGAAGTTTTAAAATTGGTCCAGTAATTTTTCAGTTTATTCATTACAAATACACAAATACAAATATTTTCACTTTATAATATTGGTACAGATCGTTATCACTAGGGACCAACTTCCAGAGTTGCAAAGGAATGCAACCAGCTAAGGCCGTCACGAACCGATGTTGTAACATTACAACACGCCGTATCGTAATTGAGCATACCTTTGGGCCTGCAATTTGTACGGTCGTGGTCTGTCAAAGGGTTAACACAGTTAATTGTAAGTGAAACTCGAATAAAATTCATTAGGGTTCAATAGAACTGCGCTATTGAGAATAATTATAATGATTAGTACTAGTAGGTACACCTTTTCTAGGTGGACTTAGGTGGATTCTCAGCTCGTTTGCCACTAAGTAGCATATAAAAAGACTTTTACGTGTTAAGGGGGTGTAGCTTAAGTTTTAAATCTGCTACGATTCCGTACGTTACGTATAGTGTATCATTCTTTTTAGTAAACAGATTTAGGTGCGGATTCCGGAGGAGATTTTATACTAACACTAGTGGACACGGTGCGAATTCGTTCGCGTACACATTCTTTACCCCTACCTACCCTTTTTTTGCTAATCATTCAGTCTATCTTTATTTATTTATTTAATAGTTTATTGCACACAAAAATGGTAACAAAGATATAACAAATACATGACATAAAAGGCACTACTTATTTCTAAAAAGAAACTTCTTCCAGCAGTTGTCTTTGCTGACAACCGCATTAAAATCCGTGGCGTAGTTTAAAAGAAGCGTACATAGATACATAGGGACAGACGGCGGCAACCGACTTTGTTTTATACTATGTACCTATATAGATTACGAATTTTCGATATACCTAGGTAAATATTGTTATTATTTGCTTTCGAATTCAAACACAACTTCCTCGACAAACCCCATACGTTTTTGGTTTCTGGTAAGACACTCGTAGCACAGATGAATTCATCTATGGCCATAGGTACGTAGTGTCGCTAGTCCATGTTTTATGCTCCAGTTACCATGTCTTATGCCCCTGAGCGGTGCAAAGCGCCCTTGCATGTAGAATACGACTGATATTCGGTATTTCTCATCCGTGTTATACGTATTCGGTACCCACAGCTGAGTGGACTGAGCCGCACTAGTTCTAGTCACAGGTAAATGAAATAAATCCTATTATTATAAACTAGTGAACACGGCATGAGTTCGTTCGCGGACACCTACTTCACCCTTACCTGCCCTTTTTTCTTGCTTATAAACCCTCTTGAATTACTCTATCTAATTTTGAAAACCGCAATAAAATCCCGGGCGAAGTGACGGAGGCAGTGGTCTTGGCAGAAGCCAGGATTCACCGCCAGGAGTCCAGGACTATGATGATGAATAGCTTAAAATGCTGGAAAAGTTGTACACGTCAAGAATGATACACGCATACATTTGAAACCTCCATAGTCCATGCACAAATTGGATAGGTAGAGTTGTATACTATTGAATTTACTTATAGGTCTAATGTCCATGTGAATTGTTTATTGAATGCATTAATTCGAAAAAGCCAAATACCTACATATTATTTATCTATGTTTTCAATTCATACGTATAAAAAATATGAATAGAAAGCCTTACTATTGCAATATGCATGTATGCAATGTGAATAAAGGTTTACGTTGAAAATCAGAGGCAATATTGGAAACGACTGCATAGCTCCATTTTGTAGCATGGCAACTTCGCGTACCCACTTACTTTCCACATTAGTCTGCCACACGGGTGTCATCATCACAGCCCACAAGAGTCCACTGCAGGACTTAGGGCCTATCCCACAAAAGGGCAGGTTATTGCCATAATCTTCACGCTTGGCAGGCGGGTTGGAGATCGCAGTGTTATAAATATAACACAAGAAAAAGCTGCTGCCCATTTTCCAGATTAGATCTTTTGCCTCGAAAACATAAGTCGCTTTGTACGTCACCCACGAGTGTAAGGGGTTGGTTCTATTCTACTCTGCCGGACACCACGCGGCCACCGGACACAACGTGGACATCACACGGGTGTGGCTCCGATTTCTGGTCTAATTATTCTGTCGGCTGAGTGCCATGCCGCCGATTCACGCAACGCGTTCCGAGCCTCCGGTTCGCACGTCGGGCCATCCGGCAGTCTGCATTATGCTAATGTCACTCATGGAGAACTGGATTTACCCGGATTCATACCAGTTCGTATATATCTATGTAGGTTGGGGTGTTTGGTCGCGTAAGAGCCGCTCAATATGCTAGTTTCGGTCGCTAGTGTACGTTCCAAGGGATTTGAGTATAGCTAAGTCGCATTAATAGTTTTGGTAACCGTCGCAGCTAATGGATTGTTGGTTGCATAAGCGTTCGGAAACTATGGCGTTAAATCGCAACTGTTTCACGGATTCCTTTACGTACTTATAAATGATCGATTCGCCTTCCTTTCGATATTCGGTGGCATAACGATTAGGCGTAAAAACGTCGCGTGTGACGTAAGGTGTGGCTACAAAGGCAATATGGACTAGTGTTGTGAAAGACTTGAGTCTTTCAGTTTCAAATTCGGGGCTTGAGTCATTTTGCATGACTCGAGACTATTAGCCTCGCAAGTCATAAGTCTTTTGAGTCGTTTGAGTCTTTTGAGTACTTTGAGTCATTTGAATCCTCTAAGTCCTTTGAGTCTTTTGAGTATTGTAAGTTATTTGAGCCGAAATGAGTCATGAGCTTTATAGTGAGTGTTATGTGAACAAAGTTTAAGGAATGATAAGGAAACACGATTTGGAGGACTAAGTCCCGAGATTTTTTTAAAAGACTCAGTCAAAAGTACTTTTAGTCATGACTCAAGTCTTCCTTTAAAAACTCAACTGGACCTCAAAGAGAACTCAAGTCCCATTTCTATAACACTTCAGGACTGGAGTCTCTTCCAACACTAATATGGACTACTTACTAGTCTATTTTGAAGAGAGGAGAAATCGCAATCGGGTTAACCTTCTGTAACGCACGGCTCTCTCGTTTCGATTCGGATGCCTCGATAATAGGCCCCCAGGCGTCTACCGTAAACGGAGAAAAGAGATGTAAGATTCGTAAAGACGTAAGAAAGAAAAGGACGGCAGACTTTTGAATTTTGACAAGTAGTTTAACGTTCTGTCATAGCATTCCAATTTTCTCGGGTGGCTGCGACATTTTGTGGGCGGAATGTAGAAAGTGTGACTGAATAGAGAGCCCGGTTTCACTAGATCCAGACACGATAAATTGAGAAGGAAATTAGCTAGGTATATCGTGACAGTGTCGTTACTCATTTAATGAAATTTTACAGTCGACTCTCAATTACTAAGTTAGGTATTAAATGGTAATTTAGTATTTAGTATCCGTAGAATTCCGGCGCGACTTGGTTCGCGTACATTAGTTCTACATCACCCCTACATTCAAATCTGTTGCGTAGTTTAAAAGATCTAAGCATACATATGTATATACATAGGGACAGACGGCGGGAAGCGACTTTGTTTTATACTACGTATAGATTAGGTATGTACTCTATTTATTATCAAGACTTCCGTTAAATACGAGTCTGTAAATATAACAATTTCCCATTATCATCATATCAGCCGAAAGACTGCTAGGCATAGGCCTCCCCAAAAGATTTCTACAAAGGTGGACCCTGTGCCTTCCGCATCCAGCTGGTACCTGCGATCTTTACCAGGTCGCCGGCCCACCTTGTGGGAGGCCTACCGAGGCGCTGCGTGATCCGGTACGTGGTCGCCACTCGAGAACTTTACTGTCCCATCGGCATCTGTTATTCGAGCTGTGTGCCCAGCCCACTGCCACTGTAGCCTGGTAATTCTTAAGGCTATAAATTCATAATAAATAATAAATTCGTGGACAAATTCACACAGCGCCATCTAGCCCCAAACTAAGCAAAGCTTGTGCTATGGGTGCTAGATAACTGATATACTACTTAAATACTTTTTTAAATACATACTTATTATAAATAGAACACCCAGACCCGTAACAGAAATTAAAATTCATCATTTCAATTTCTGCCCGGCCGGGAATCGAACCCGACCATTGAACCACTCAGGTCGTCACTATGTTGGTGAACTTGGTTCGTTTTTCTCGCGGCGAAAAAAATAAGCTAATTCTAAGCGTACATAGGTACATAGCGACTTTGTTTTATACTACATATAGAATTAGATAAATGCATCACAATAAATTTGCACCCATTCGCCCTCATGCCTAAACTCTGTTCCCACAAAACGCCTCTCCAATTCACGACAATAAAGAATCGTGTCGTCTTTTGTAAATGGCGACAGACAACACAATCGTATCGTGGCGTAAGTTATTGTTTCTCTGTTTGGTAGGGTTTTGTAATGCGAACGTTGGCCCGCGATGAGGACGCAACGGTGCGTGCTCTTGGCTCCATGGTGGTGTCAGAGAAACTACTTACTGTTATGGTAGTTCTTTTCTCTGTGGGTGGTATAGACGTTGCTAATGTAGATACGTTTAAGTAAGAAAGAGTTAAAGTATAGCGCGACTACGGTAAGTAATATCTACAGTAATATAAATAAATTGACTTACGGCAGAAAATCTAAAGTAATAGTAGTATATTATGATTATATTTATTTAAATATATATTCTACTGTAGATTCTGAAATGTCCAGTTTCCTAAACGCTTGTCAATGTTAATCATAGCTTAATACCTTTCCGATGCTGTCCACAACTCATCATAGATAATTATGGCGAATTCAAATTTATGAGTAACAATTGACTTGACGTACGACAAAGCGGCCGAAATTTAATTTATTTCGGATAATACTCATAGGCGTAGGAAGAGGGGGGGCCGGGTGGGCCATGCCCACCCCAGAATGGTCTGGTGCCCACCCCAGGATGGGGTGCTCACTGGCTGTACATTGGCGATTGACTCGGCTTCATCGGCCACCTCAGGGGCCAGGCCCCCCCTGGAAAATAGCCCTAGGTACGCCAATGATAATACTTATCGTTATCGTGCTTTACTTTTGTCTTTTTCTATTAAAACGTACTTTAGAAACAAATCTTTAACTAGGATCATTATTTTAGCCAGTACCTAGTTGTGTGGTTCACGCAACATTTTCCAAATTAAAATGACGTTTGGTTTCAGTATCTTAATATTTGCAAAGTAAACAAACATGCAGTTTACTTATTAAAGTACTTACCATACATTGTTTTTGTGTTTAGTATAAAAACGACGATAATTCAACTTCGTTTTAAAGGTAATTTTAGTTTTAAATATAGGTATCGCCAGGTACAACCACATTCACTACTCTCATTGCTGGGTAGTAATCAACCGATATCAATCAACTAGTGATTTTCATTTGGGGCATTCGAACCTCGGTCGTGCGTGCAACAACAGCGTAGGTATAAAATAATAAAATAAATAAATATTTTTTGACTATTCACACAGCGCCATATATATTCATATTTATTCATTGGTAATATTCATTACATGTCAATGCCATCTAGCCTAGCAAAGTAAGCAACGCTTGTGTTATGGATGTTATTTAGATAACTGATAAACTAATTACATACTTATAAACCATACTTATAAACCATACTTATTTTACATATAACAGGACCTCCGCGTGGCAGACGTTGTTGTCCAACTGAACCACTAAATTCCTCAAAATTTTAAGCTTTATAAGTTAAATTAATTTCTTATCACGACGGAAAACCCCAACACCTACATTAAAGCTGTCTCAGCTACATTTAGGTCACAGCCCTCCCAGGTAGGCTTGGGGCTCAGCTTGTCTTCGCGCGTGACATCTAGAGCCTGGTCTCACAAGTGTCAGATGGTCTCGAGGACCGCGTCAGGCAGTGAGTGGGACGCCCTAAGACCGTTTGTGCATGCTAAATTAAGCGCGGCACAAACAGTGATAATCTGCATGCGTTTGTTGCGACAACTCGGCGTGTTGCTATAGTATAGTGTGTGCACGTACTGCATTAAGGTTTATTGTTATGTTGTATGCGTATGCATAATGCGGGTAATGGGCCCATTAAATTTATGGCGGGCTTGAAGTTGTAGGTACGTAATGGAACAATGATTGTGCGAGTCTACTGTCGAATTTCATACAGAGGTGACGGAGTGTAATGTAATGAGGATTGGTCGTTCTGGTTACCATTCTGAATCACAAACTTTAAAGTATTCGTATTTTTACTTCAGCTCAGATTTCTGATTTCTGAACAACTTAACCAAGAGAGAGATATAGAGTATTGTTTAGAAGTTCCTTATTGGGTAAAACCAGAGAGAGGCTCCTGGTCAATTGCTTTCACTAGACTAAAACGTTTTTTCAATGACTTTAGGAATACGATCTTAAGCTCTTCCTAATAGTCGTACCGACTTCAAACTTTGCAAGGGCATGTTAATGTACTTAGGGTTAAAATTCAGTAATTTGGTGGTAGTCGATCTGATCTGACTGAGCCAGAACGTTGGAGTTCCATAACGTACAAATATTACACCGTATGTTGCATCTCCAGTGTGTATTTTATTACAATCATTTAAATTTTTATCGGTTTCAGATTTGGCTATTAATAGATATTAAAACTTTTTCAAAATGTCTTCTTTAGGCGTACCTACTTTCTTTAGGGTAAGTATATTACCTAAAGAAAGTCAGTATCGTTAAAATGTTGAAAATACGACTCTCGACTGCTCGCATGTTTATGGAACGTAATTATAATGGCAGAGACATGCGGTGAATAATAAATGTATTTGAGAATGTGTTATGTGTAGTTACGGTTACGTCATGGTTTACTATTATATCGGAGTTACATTAATTATAACACGCTACCTTCATTTAAGGCAGCAGTAGAAAGTAGAGCACTAGTTCCTTTATGGTAGCTCTGTGTAAATATTCAAGTTCTATGCCCTTATTAGCTTTAGGTATTTAGGTGGGTAGTGCAAAACACTCATTACAGAAACACGGAAAGAGCTTTTACTATACGCTGTAGTTTATTTAAGGTATCGATTATTGGGGTTTTAACGGCGCCAAATATTTTCTTGAAACTTTCGCTTCGATACGTCTAAACAATTTATACATAATCATCATCATCATTATGTCCCGGTTACGGCATGCGAGGGCCCTGGGTCCGCCTTTCCGCTACTCCTGGCCCGCCTCGCTCCGTCTTCGACATCCTTGGTGGTGAGCTTATTGGCATGCTTATCATTCTTTACGACGACAAGCCATCGCTTCTTGGGCCGGCCTCCTCTTCCCGTGCTCGGCGGTGGCACACAATTTATACAATGTACCTTTAATTCGCAAGCAAACATAGCCCGCCTCATGTAGGGAACAGCTAGGCCAGCTCGATATATGAGGGAGGACCTTATTCCCTCTTACCTATAAACATGTTTGGTAATAACAAAGGCGGCAACGGTCTTAGTTAGCTTGATGAATTTTAGGCTCATGAGCACGATGATTTTTTTAAACCACTAAGGTAGCAAACAACATAGGTTCTATGTACGTAATGTGCAATTGACGAACTGTCTGTATGTCAGGTATTGTCGGACACGGTCCTGCCGTTGTCGTTGTGGAGTGGATGTGTTCCGGCCGTGGAATGGCCAACATGACACTGTGTATTTCCTTCCTACTTTGATTCCCCCTCCTCTGTGACGATTGAAAGAGATATGTAGGTACCTAATGTCCTACTCAATCAATAAATTTTGTTTTTTCAATTTGAATCCACTAAGTAAGTAGATAGGTACTCAATAAGTTTAAACAGTGTTAGACACGAAATCATTAATTTTCCGCCACAGTACGTACAGTGATTAATGGCACTTACCAATAATAAAATACGCACCAATGGATTGGTTCATTAGCATTAATTAGTTACGCTTTAACAATTTATAGTAAATCTGACCATTTTCCATTCATCCATTCCATTTCCATGTTGGCAATGGTACATCCGTACATTGCGTGTTCTGGTTGTCGTTCAGTTAGTGGTTTTACAAACAAACTGTTGATCAGTCTGTGTCTAGGTGTCTAAGAGCTACATTTGGGTTAGTCTACAGATTAACGTAATATTTAGTAACATTTATGTAATTTATGTTAAAAAGAAAGTTTTATGTGGGATGACACATTGTGACTTTAACGCGCGACTGTATCGATCGATAGAGTGGCATATTAGTAGCCTAGACCAAAACCTGGTCTAGGTCCAGTAAGCTAATTACCTAACCCTGTTGCAAACAATTATCTGATTTAAATGATTGAAATTGTTACTTTTGCGATTTCGTATCACCCATTTCATAAATTCAGTTGCTGACAAAGTTCCATTTCAATAAGCTGAAATGAAATCGATCATACGTAATCGCAAAAGTAACAATTTCAATAATTGAAATAAGAGAATTGTTGGCAACAGAGTTGCGTAATTAGCTTACTGGTCCAGGTCCAGGTCCAGGACAATTACTTGTTTCTATTATCAGGCATCGTATCGGTCTGGGGTCGGTATCGAAAATCTACCATTCGTATAAAGGTTAATCTTTCCAAAACCCCAATTTCTCAGTACCATCAAATATTGATCCAAGGTACTTGGACCCCGTTTCTATGAAATCAAACAATGTAATCCAATTTATATGGAGTCGGTTGAATGAGCCGTCTAGCCGAACAATGCGAAGCAATTTAAGCTAATCAAACAGATATCCCTCCTAAACAAGCTCTATGATCGAGTCGTTGTCTCGTGAAAATTGCTGGTTTAGAATGGGATTGCTTTATATTTTGTGGTAAAAATTACACATCTTTTTGTCGGAGTTAAAGTTAAAGTCTTCTTTTTACTTAATTTAGGTCGCAGTGTTTGGAAAAAGACGCTCTGGTGCCAATTTTCTGATCTACGTAGGTCCCAGCTGGTTTGCCTCTAGGGTAAATTCATGCTAAGAGAGTCGAAACGCATGCACAGTTCTTTAATAGTTATTATAACATATTCACCCTTGTCTAAACGTTGTGATGTTAATATTGCATCGGAGATAAAAAACGAGCGAGTAAAGTTCGCGTGCATTCCATAGATTGCATACGAATTCGCGCGAAAAAAGTTATAAATCTATTGAAAATGAAAAAGTATTTATTGAATTAGGATTACGTTAATTAATCTCTTTTCAAAAGTCAAAAATCTAACGGAAAACAAAGGGAAGTTAAGCGAGCTCATCCAGGTAGGGGGCGACGCATGCAGACCGATCAGCGCGTACGAGTGCTTACTCCGGCAAGACACCGGGCACCGATACGCGCCACGCACATAACCGCCTAGGCGAATCATGTGCGGCGCGCGCCCGGCCCCAGCCAGCCCGCCGGCGCTCACACCCGCACGCACCAGCCGGCCTACCCGCGTCGACCCCTGAGCTCGGAACAAATAAGTAAAAAGAATGTCGTCTGTCTGTCAGTATGCCGCTTCAGTTAGGAAAATGACCATCTGTGGGAAAAAGAAACGGCAAGAAACCCACAGGTACATTTAAATATGATTACATTGCATTGATACATTTGTCAATTTAATTTGAGTGAGCCTGTCTTG
Organism: Blastobasis lacticolella; assembly: GCA_905147135.1. Taxonomy (NCBI): domain Eukaryota; kingdom Metazoa; phylum Arthropoda; class Insecta; order Lepidoptera; family Blastobasidae; genus Blastobasis; species Blastobasis lacticolella. The sequence goes on from LR990044.1 coordinate 9,789,789, forward strand.
ATTGGAATATGATGTGAACCTCTACAAATCGGTCAAGATAACTAAAAATAAAAATAAATTCAAAAACAAATAATGGCACAGCAAAAGCAGGCCAGTCCACCAAGGCAGCACCCGTTCACGAGCATGACGCAGGGCCCAGCCATCGTCCAATTCAACCATATTTGAGGGAAGAGAACGACCCGACCCCCATGCCACCACCAGGCAGACTTTTAAGTGAGCATGCGCTGCCAATGCCGTACACATTAAAAAAATATTTGTTATTCAATGACTATTACACATCAAATCATCCTCACCCAATTAACAAAATTGTAAATTTATAAATAACTTCCTATTTCGAAGAGCTAGTAGTACACCATACATTTTTGTCATTGATATATTCATCAATTTTATAATAGGCTTTTTTCATTAAAGTTGTTTTCACCTTATCTTTAAATTGTAATTCAGGCAAATTAATAATACATTCAGGAATATGATTATAAAATCTTATACAGTTACCCATGAAAGATGAATTTACTTTACTTAGTCTGAACAACGGTGTTACCAGTTTATTTTTGTTTCTTAAATTGACATTATGAATATCAGTATTTTTAGCAAATTGGGTAATATGCTTTCTAACATACATAATATTATCAAATATATATTGACTTGAGAAAGTCAATACATCAATTTCTTTAAACAATTCTTTGAGCGAATCACGTCGACGTAATCCATATATTGCTCTTACAGCTCGCTTTTGTAGTTTGAAAATGATGTCACTATCAGCACACTTGCCCCATAGTATGATGCCGTATGACATAATACTATGAAAATAACTATAATAAACTAATCTAGCTGTATTCACATCCGTTAGCCTCCTTATTCGCCACACGGCAAATGCAGCCGAACTTAACCTACTAGCCAATGATTCAATATGTGGGCCCCATTGAATTTTTGAATCTATATTAACGCCTAAGAAAGTAGTTTTCTCTACCAACTCAAGTTGCGTTTTATCTAATATAACATTACATTGATTACTTTGTACATTAGGGAGGCAAAAATGAACGCATTTAGTTTTTTTAGAGTTTAAGACTAAGTTATTAATCGTAAACCAATGAAGCACATTCTGAAGAACACAGTTTACTTCGTCTATATTATTATCTTTCCTATTAATTTTAAATATCAGTGAAGTGTCGTCAGCAAACAAGACTATACCAGCAATATTCTGCACCATGTATGGAAGGTCATTTATATATACAAGAAAGAGAAACGGCCCCAATATAGATCCTTGTGGCACTCCAATGCTCACTTTCCCACCCGCAGATAACTCGCCATTTACATTTACTTTTTGAACTCTACCTTCTAAGTTTGATTTCATCATTTCAAGACTATCATGCGTAAAACCGTAATGTTTTAATTTTAGTAATAGTGTTGAATGATTTACACAATCAAATGCTTTAGACAAATCGCAAAAAACACCTACTGCATTATGATGTTCTTCCCAAGCGCCAAAAATTTGTTGAATGAGGCTAATACCAGCTTCGGTAGTATTGCGGCCTTTTGTGAAGCCATATGGTTGTTGATGAAATAATTTATTACTGTTAAAGTGCACAATCATTTGACTTAACATGATTTTTTCAAAGATTTTACTGAAAACGGGCAGGATGGATACCGGTCTAAAATTATTCAAACTATTTTTACAACCTGATTTGAATAATGGCACCACTTTACTGATTTTCATGAGGTCGGGGAAAACACCTACTTCGACGCAAGCATTAAAAATGTAAGCTAAATACGGTGCTAAAATATCAACAACAGTACTTATAACTCTAACTGACATTCCCCAAATATAGTTTTAATCGGTATTTCGGTAAAAAATGTTTGGAACAGCTCTGCCACTTCTTTATTTGCGGTACTAGTTCCGGTTTCTGTTTTGATTTCATAATGTGTATCACGAGGCTTTGTTTTCCCTGCCTCCTTATTTATTACATTCCACACAGTCTTAGCCTTGTTTGAAGACGAACTTATAATTTTCTTATAATGCTGTGATTTTGCAATTAGACAAACTTTCTTAAACGTTTTTGAATATTTTTTGACATATTCTACAAAATCTTTATCATGGCAATAAGCTCGTTGACCGTATAGTTCAAACATTCTATCTCTGCTTTTGCGGATACCTAAAGTAGCCCAATCACTAAATTTAGATTTACAGTTACTTTTTATTCTTTTTTGCGTAAAAACACTTTGATAAACATTATTGACAGAATTGAACATATCAGAAAATAGAATGTTTGGGTCATGAGAATCAAGAGAAAGGCCGGCAATGGTCTCCGATAAGGCTTGTTTGAAGTGTTCAATTCTCCTTCGAGTAATTGGTCTTGTAATTATTTCATTGATATTACAATTTTCCGTAAAATCAAAAACAACGAATTGTCCACTATGGTCAGATCTTGTAAAATTTATAATAGCCTTTTCGTTGACCTCGCAACAGCAGAACACATTGTCGATGCACGTCGCTGATGATTCTGTGCATCGTGTCGGCTCTAAAAATACATAATTAAGATTAAAACTACGAAATAAGCTTATTATTCTCTTACTAAACGTTGTTTTTTCTAGTAAATTAACATTAAAGTCTCCACAAACAATTACCTTTTTTTTACACGTACAAAGTCTTTCTAAAACTTGTTCCATAGTTTTTTCAAAAATCTCATAGTTTTCATTGTATGGTGGCCTATACACACAAAGTATGATGCACTTTTCTAGCTCCACGCAGGATAACTCAATCTTATGTTCAACTGAGAGGCCAGAAACATCTTTCCGGTCTTTCGATTTAATATTTTGCCGTACTGCAATTAATGAACCACCACGGGAAATAGATTTCCGATTAAAACAACTAATTATATTATAGTTAAATAAATTAAATGACATGTCAGATTCCCTCAGCCAGTGCTCAGTTAAACATAAAACTTCTACAGGAGTTTTCTTTAAATATAATTCTATTTCATGTTCTTTGCCAGAAAAACCTTGTATATTTTGATGAATTAATCGTAAACAATTCTTGGGCTTTTCTTTTGTCTTAAAATCTAGTTTAAAGAGCATCCTTTGTCCTTAGATGATAACATGCAGGAGCCCTGGTCAATCCTACTTACGCTAATATTGTTATAACAATTAATATTATAAGCTAACAATGTAGCAATATACTTTTTGTCCTTTTGCTTGAGATACAATGTATCATTTGTACAAATAATATTGCCAACAAATTTGTTGATGTCAAAAAATGTAAATGCGTTACTATAACGAGTCAAATTATATAAACATGTATTCAGTCTATGAATACGTCTATTTAAAATACCTCTATGTTACAGGAATGCAACATAAAACAAAGTCGCACCCCGCTGTCTGTCCCAATGTACGCTTAAATTGTTAAAACTTTGCAACGGATTTTAATGCGGTTTTCAACAATACACAGTGATTCCAGAGGAAGGTTAATAAGTAAGCAAAAAAGGTAGAGATAAAGTAGTAGTACGCGAACGAAGTCGCGCCCGGTCCGCTAGTAAGAGACATAGCCATGAGACAGACAAACATCTGTTGCCCATGCCTACTACTATGGGTTCCTTCTCCATCCCACGAACACGGCACCCTAAAAATCTCAACACCACAATCTCGACATTCCACAAACTACCTTTCAACATAACACACAGTGCAAATACCGCATAGTTGCTTACGAACACAACTGCAATGCCAAGAGCACACGGTAAGTGCTAGTATTACACGTGTCTACACTAGTCTACTACAGTCCTATTCCTAGCAATGACACGGCCCACTGCACACGTAATTACGCCCGAGTTCTGTAGTGCAGCTACACTAATTAGACCCAGGTTCATGACCACTTCATTAGGTAACCAATTACTGTACAAAGGCAGTATTGTGTTATTTTAATGAAGGAGGTAGGTAGATGCGTGTTTGAAGTATTTTATTTTTATACTAGAAGTTGTACCCGTTAAGATTGTACCCGGTGCGACTTCGTTCGCGTACACCTACTTTCGTACCTGCCCTTTTTTCCTTTCTTATAAACCTTCCTCTTAAAATACTCTATCTATAGTTTAAAACGTACCTAGTTCATACATAGGGACAGACGGCGGGAAGCGACTTTGTTTTATACTATGTATAGCAACCGTAATTTAAACACTTACTTATACAAAATTTATATTAATATGGACGCTGCAACGACAATTAATAACATTAAAAATAAAGTTGAAATGAAACGGGAGTACTCATACAAAATATGAGAATTTATACCATCTGGTTGCTTAGTAAACTAAAAGCAGAACTAAAATCCTTGCCTTGAATAATCTTATGCCGAAATCTTGTTCAGCTAAGAATACTTACACTACTTTATGCAGAGTTTGTTTAACTTAGCCTCCTTTGCGACGGCTAATGCGACGAAAGCACTGTATACTGTAGTTGGAAGCAAAGGCACGGTTTTGTAAGATAGAGCGGCGCGGCCGTAATATAGATGTGAATGACGTCACCATTATAGAAACAATACCGTAGTAACTTTTTCTTATCTGTGACAATACGGCGTGGCGCTTATTGACACCACTCTCTATGAAACCGAGCCATATTGCTTCCATAGTCAACGTTTGTGTGAGACAGTGGGCTTTCTTAAAAGGACCAACGTAAGCGACCACGTCTCCCTTCCGTAGCTCATCACTGGCAACACACACTTCTCAAAGACCTTCGTCACATAGTCATGGCGAGATATATTTGTTACGCCATTACTTCCCAAAAGCTGCCCACCTGAATTGGATTTGTTGATTGACCTCTTTATCGCAGATGCTCCTTCTAGCTTATCCTAGATGTGTCGATTCGTCCACGAATTCGAGCGAAACGCCTCCAACTGTCGCTGGGGTAGGCACAATACGGATTTTACATAATTTTTCATCTTGTCCATTGTCGCAGGGACCAGCTGGATGCGGATGGCCCAGGACTGGTTTTTTGAAGATCCCTGGGAGAGGCCTATGCCCAGCAGTGGGCGTCTTTCGGCTGATATGATGATAAAGAGACAATGTTTCACAGGACATAATTCTTCGCTGTATTACGGTCGCTATATTATCGCACCGCTATCCTTAAAGAGCGTGCCTTAACCCTCGAATGTTAATTGCACATCGCCCGATCGAATTACAAAGGAGCATTGTTTGTCAACTCTGCTAAACAAACTGAACCTGGGATCGCTCTTTCACAGAGCCGTATTTACGTTAATGTTCATTAAGTGAACTTTGAATGTACACTTTGTACAGGCATACTGACGTCGATTTGCCAGCGTTCTAGAAGTTTCTCTGCGACGTAGCTTTTACTAAGTAGGTTACGAGTAGGTTAAGCTTAAATTTATTTTACGATGGAAGCGAATTAATTTCATTTCATTGGCTACAAGAGAAACGGAAAAGGGGGTTGAAAATTGTTGTGTTGGAGGTTTTGGTATGAAATTGGTTTAATCCTGGGACCCACAAAATTACCTACGTATTATGTTTTGTCATCAAGTTGACTGGTGGACCAGTTTATCTTTTCATCTAAAATAATAATAATATTATAATAATAAAAATTGCGTGGACCCAGAACCGTACCAGAAATTAAAATTATCATTTAAGTTTCTAATGAATTACTAATTGATTTTTAAAGAAGACAGAACTCTTCAAACTCTAATGCCCATGTAAATCACATCTTAGGTCCTTGATTGTATCATAGAATATATTTATGATCCCTACCAATTTATCATTTTGAGTACAACCTCTTGGTTACTCTACCCTCTTGTGTTTGTTTGGGATCGGCAGGTGTTATTATAACGAGAGGTCAAGGGTGTCTTTCGTGTTTCCTTTGAAGGTAATGGCCATTTTTAACATGTGTTGTTGTTTGGGCTTGAGCGGCCACCGGGACAAAAGTCTCTGTCATTTTTAAAGATTAGCTCTTGGACAAGGATCATGTTGAATGGGAAAAAATATACGGTTGATATGCCAAGGGTTGTCTACGCTGTTGCTTTTGTAGTCATGGAGGTATTTAGAGCTGTTATTTTGTAGATTAATGAAATGTTTTCATATAAAATTTAATATATCTTGAAAGCTTTCATTACGTATATTATCGGGTTTGTTGATGGTCTAGTCGTGACCATGACGCATGCAATTGCGTCGAAATATCGAGGTAAAAACAATACTAACCGTGGTAACAATCCTATTAATATTCGTGATGAAAGTGTAGTGAATAACCACGAAAATATTTAAAAAGAATCAAGTGCGTTTAATAATTCATGTAACAAAATAATTAATTGTTCATTCTAGCCAAGTTATGGCAAATGTCAAAATAAATCAGTTTTCGAAAATGAAATATATTTGTAACTGTAACCATACGTTTCATTAAGATTAATAACAATATTGTCAAAGTTTAGTAAGTTGATTATTGTTAATAACAACTGCACATTCATAACTGTGTAAAATTATCTCCTACTACTAAACCAACCCACAACTCAAGAACTCACTCCTTACTTACTTACTTAACCTCACCCAACTACACCACAATCCGAGATCAACCAACCCAATCCCGATTCGAGTGGAAGACAAATGCCTACTACATCACTACACAGCACTACAATCCATCGGCCGTGAGGCAGCGTTCACCTCAAGACCATTGGCCCCCTAATGAGTGGAAACAATCCTCCGGCCTCTCGACTGGCCTCGAGGGCACTCGGCCTAGCTCCGAGTTATGTGCCCGAGAGACGCCACGCCCCTCTACAATCAAGCCTCTGCAATCTACTTGCTCGTCTTCAAGTGTTGCTTGCCTCAACGTCTGAGAGTCGTCGCATTGCATGGCTGTGTGCTGTTGATCGATTGGTTTGTTTTGATAGTTAAGCTATTCTTTAGTATGGGTCGGTATATATGGTCGCGGTTTTTGATTTTCATTCACCGCAATCTCGGAGTGTGATTATTGCGTGATTATAGCTAAGCTTTCTTCGATTAAAAGCCTCTGTATCTGATTAACCGTTCTCAGCGGCTTTCACCCTGGCGCAGTTCAGATATCTGTAAAAGATCAACTTTCCCGCAGGTACCTCTTATTTTCCCGGGATGAAGAGTAACCTATGTTACTGAATGATAATTAGCATTTTATTAGTACATTTGTTTTAAATCGTCCCGGTGTTTTATAGTACTATATTGTATTGTACTCGTATTGTAAATAATAAATTGCAATTTATAGTAAGTATTTAGTTATTATTAGTTTTAGTTCCTGCAATTAGTTTCACATAAAGTAAAAAATGTTTAACCTTTTATGGGTCAAAAATCTCAACTTAGAGAAAATTATTACAAGTATTAACGTTGACGTCACCATGAATTGTTCTCTAAGACAGCCATTTCGGGTTAGTCCCACGCAGATTAAGCTTAAATGCCTATTGCTAAACTCTTCTGAGTAATGGTCTTACTTAGTACGATCTGATAGTGCAGGCCCTACAATTACAGCTACCATAATCCTGCAAATATATTCCAATTAGCCTGCGAACAACATTGCTTTCCGTTTACTGATATTACACGTACAAAATATATTTGACTAGCTTTTGCCCGAGATTTCTGCGCAGAGTTCGACAAAGGTAACCTATACGTTTCGAAAATGCTAGAATACGCCTGATATATATAGGATTCTCTACGTTAGGAAATAATAATATAGACTTATAAGAACAACATTAGCGTATTTATTTAAATGTGGATTCATGAACCATCGAAAGTGGAAGCAAATTATGCATATCAAAACATAATATTGCCTCAAGGGTATGAAAGGAAGAATTTCGCAAGCAAGTTTTATAAAAAAACATATAAAGGAATTTATTCGCCTGCCAAGTGAAGTACTTCGGTATTCAATAGAACAGTTTTATTATGAGAAAGACCTTCTAAAGGTGGAAGTCACGAGAAACGAACCTACGAGGTCGGAGCTTTAATAAACTACCTGTTTAGATCTAAACTCTCCAAGGCGAGTAATATTACTCATACCTTATGAATATTGGATATTATTTGAACAAAGACAGCATATAAATTAGGTAATTAGGATTGTAATGAAGTATTTTATTGTTTTATTTGCCTTGTTTTCCTTTTACGATTCCGTTTCTGTGTATTTTGCTAAAATGTTACACAAATTTTTCGCTCATGGGTGTCATTACAAGATGACAAATCTTTACAATAGGTACAGAGGCCAGGATTAGGGGCCCTATTTTTCGCGTGTCTTACTTATTTCTTTCACACTTTTGGTAAGTAGCTATAGACAAGCATTACAGGCGAGAGCTCGCGAGGATGCGCGGCTTAAAGATACCAGAAGCTGGTCAGCAAAGTAACGTATTCTATTGTGATCTATAAATATTCGTGGACAAATAAATAAATAAATATTCGTGGACAAATTCACACAGCGCCATGTAGCCCCAAACTAAGCAAAGCTTGTGCTATGGGTGCTAGATAACTGATGTACTTCTTAAATACTTTTTAAATATATACTTATTATATAGAACACCCAGACCCGTAACAGAAATTAAAATTCATCATTTCAATTTCTGCCCGGCCGGGAATCGAACCCGGGACCTCTTGCGTGGCAGACCGGCATGTTGACCATTGAATCACTCAGGACGTCAATCTATGATCGTCTCATTTTATCTCATATTTGAAAATCGATCTCGTAGACTTTACCTGTTCGTGCCATAATCGATAGGTATCATAATATCTCAAACCACTATGGAAATAACTGATTACATAATTCGTTTATAGCACACGTGCTGCGAAAATCTATTTATAGGACAGATTACGTCGATACCATTGTATGAGGATACGTATGGATATGCTGATATCCATAATGCCTGACGCCTATTGGCATGGCGCTGGGTCGTGACTGGCCGATTTGGTATCCATAGGAAAGTTATTACTGGCACATTTATTTGTCTACCACGGCTTGACGTGGGCGCTTGCTGGCTGTCGATGTAAAGCTGTGTCTACATGTTATGTGGTGAGCACAACAATGATTTTGGCTTTAACGGCCTTTGTAGGCCTTCAGCGGGTACAACCGAGACTCGGATCTATATAATTGAATTCAGTTCAGTACCATATAAAATACAATTTTTTATATATTTTAAAAAGCCTTAATCTAACAAAACTTTCCCTGCTGATTAGCGAGGCTTAAGCGCTATCCCAAGAAAGTGCCAGCCTTCTGTTGATTCGTAATTACGACCAGGCGCATAAATAATAACATGTATAAGGGATGTGTGCCTGGTCTCCACGGCCTAAGAGTTTCAACCCCAAATGTCGTAAATATGTAATCGCCACTGAGGCGGTACCATATTGCAGTAAAGTTCTTTGTTAAGTCAGACAGCCAGTCAGACCGTCAGACTCCTGTATTTACGGAAGAATCCACATAAAAAACAAAATGAATGTTTTTTGTGGTGACCAGCCGAATCATGAGATTGTAGACCTGACCTACTATTCGTAAGTACAACTGCTTTTGTTATACGAATATAAGTACATCTATTGTATGCACAGAGTACGTACAGCACCCACCTCGTAGGCACCTAATAATCGTGATTCAGGGTGCAATAAACTTTAGATTATGTGTGAGTCACGCATGTACTTAGAGAATATTGAGAAAGAACAGGAATATTATTGCGAATCTCCGGCTTTCATTCGCTGAATATAGAGTTTTATTGGCGATATTAACTTTGCTACCTTATTGCAGATAGTTTTACTGTTGGGTTGTTTTGTTACGAATAAATAAAACTTACGATGCAAAACTAGATCCTTTCAACTAGATATTAATTAATCTTTACAAAATAAACTTCATAGGTAACTTCATAATTTAGAAACCTATTAAGTTTTATTAATTATCTTATTATTTATGAATCAACCCACTGCTGGGCAAAGGCCTCCCGGATCCTACACTTCCATACTTCGATACTTTATTTTAATTATTGGTAACATCTTTTCAATACTTAAGTTTCAAAACCAATTAAAATGTAAGTGGGCATCCTGTTCATATTTTGGTAGGCTCAAAAGAAATAAAGTAAGTACACAAAGGATCGAAATATCGAGGTTTAAGTTTGCCCTGAAGTCGACTGGTAGATTCAGCCATTTATTGGCTTATACTGTACTCATGTGAGTCCAATAAATAATACAAGAGAAAGGCTTCCGGCATTTCTATGGAACTGGTTTCGCTGTCCCTCTCGCATTGTATCCGCGAAAACGGGCGAGATGATGGTGCAAAGCGTAGAATTCTTGTTTATGTACGAAGAGATGCAAGGCCGACGGCATAGCTCGGGGAGGCGCAGTCAAGGCCAGCAGAGTCCGATGACTATGATGACCAACTATATTTTAAAACTTTAGTTTTCGTCGACAATTTCTTTCGACTACTATTCGACGGCAATGATGATAAAAAAAACATTATCGTGGCGTTATATCCTGGTTGTGCTATCGCGCGCGAGGGCCCGGTGTCCGTCTTGACTATCCAGGATTTGGTAGATGAGATAATTACAGTGAAGTGACTGCCATCTGATCTCCGTGATCCTGCTATGGGGGGAACCTGACCAGATTGGATCACGGTTACACATTCATTCTCCTGAATGTGCAGTTTTTATCATGTTTTCCCTCACCGTAAGAGCGTTGGGTAGTATTCAATGAATGTACATAATTCAGAAAAGAGTTATTGGTACATTGCCGCCGTGGGCTTAAACCGGGCACTCGGCCACCGAAACTCCACAAGCTTTCGTCCACAGTTTCTTTCGAGTACAATTCAATAGCAATTATCATATCTGTATAAACAAAAAAGGCCGACAGACCATTCTTCCTTAGGCCTACATTATCTCCCAAGCTCCATCTATAAAGGTACAGAAATCATTTTTCAGTGGTAATAATTCAGACAGAAACCAAAACACTTTTGAAACGAAAAATTTTCTCGATAAGTAAACTGCTTAAAGGTTTATTTATTCTATAAATAAAAGTAGGTGCAGGCAATAAAGTAAACCGTTCCCAAAATTATGCCCAGAACCAAAAGGCACAAACAGATAATGGATAGTGGTACTCAACGAACTCCTAAACTTCTATTGTCAATTGTGTTCCTTTTCTCTATCGCTCGCTCTCAATAGACTCATCCCCGTTTATCTAAATTGACTCGCAAAGAAACGTTCCACTGAAAAAATACGAGCAATTAAGCTATCAGTAACCCATCAACATTCTCAACAACATAGAAGTCGAACAATAGACGTTATCACACGTCGTTCTGGACTAAAACTCTGAGCGGAATTCTGCGATAAACTCTGGCGCCTACGATAGAATTTACTGGAAGTTTCTACGAATTTTGCCTTTGTTTCTGTGGATACCAATATCTGTTTAGGTTGGGGCTTGTTCGTGACTGAGACCACTTGCTTTGTAACTCGGGTATGCCACTTATGATCAAAGGTGGGGATGATAAAAACAAATCAGTGCTTTTGCTCCTTCTTCCTACTGTGACTTTGCATAAATTGTGACTAAGGAAAAGTGTAAGTATATATTTAAAACTTCGTTTGTTGTAGCTTATGGTCGTACATTTTTTACATTAATAACTATATTTACTATTCAATCTTAACTTACATAACTTTTGATTGATTGATTCTACTTTTTCCCTACACAACTGAAATCTAGATATATTTGAGCGACATTTAGGCTCGTTCTAAATATGCCAATAATTAACGCTCCGCTCGCTCCACATCCATGTAACTCGCTCACATCGGATCGTAGATAAGGCGTGGATATCCTCGATCCACCTAATGCCCCTAATATTGCGCTAAGCGCCTGCTGACGGTCGCAAGCAATATCCGCCGGGAACGCCAATGACATTATGGTTATTTTGTTTTAGCTTAAACAACCGTTGCACCGTTTGACGGTAGCCGAGAATTATATTACCCATTCTAAACGGTTTTTGTATTGGTGCAAGCAAATTTGAACCTTATCGGCGAGACCTTTTGTGGATCCAGTTGGGGTGGAAATGACTAAGATAGTACTGTTTGCTTATTTATTACAACTTGAGATAGTAGTTTCCCTTCATCAAGTCTTGACTTACATTTTAAACGTGTCCCATTGAGATTTATGTCGTACTTACCTATATCAACCAAAATGCCACGAGAAACCGTCGGTGTTTAGCAAAACGCCACCAAATTTCAGGTTTCGAGCTCAGTGAATTTTGCTAGTAGCAAATTCCGTTTGAAAGCTTACGTCGTGCTCAATATGGGAGTTATTACACGACGTAATTAAAACGTTTATAACAGAGCACGTTCAGCGACTCTGTTTGCTCGGGTATGAGTCTTATGGGGTGACTTGATTGAGATTTTGCAATATACTCGGACTTTGAGTGTTTTAGTTACTGTTGGCTCAGCGTGTGTTTTAGTTACATTGGATCGTGAGCAGCTGTGGTCAGCACTGAGTTATTCTCAATTCTGAATTTGAAATGGTTTTGGACCCCTACTATGATACGATTATTATAAATTGGGAAATCATATTTATGATAATAAAGAGATTTTAATCCGCTGCAATAAAACGCTCTTTTCCTGTAGGCAGAGACCACATTGTCCCACTTGCTAGGGTCCTGTCAAATCTCTCTCGCTACTTATTTAATCTAGAGATGTACATATAAATAAGTTACCAGTCTAGTTTCCGCCTGAGCCTTCATTCTCGCTGTGCGGAATATAAGATGGTACCCGTCTTCACCTACCCCTAAAAGTAAGCAGAAACCTTTTTGCGCGGTTATCAGTCAAACAAACAATTCTAACAAATGTATATGTCTATAACCGAACTAACAGAAAAACTCGGATTAGCCTCGACCAAGTTTACTAAAACCCAAATATTTTCTAAATTACAGATTTTAATGAAACAAGCTTGAACAAAGCTCGATTAAACTGGCTTTCAAAAAGAGAAAACCGCACCAAACTCGGTCCCTCCATTCGGGAGCTACGATGCCCCAGACAGATACACAAAGCCACAGATACATACGTCAAACTTATAACATCCCTCTTTTTTCATCGGGGGCGAAAAACTTCTATATTTTATTAGTATACGGCGCCTGAGCAATAGCACTAACGATTGACCTTCCATTGCTACTTCCAAGACACTATGTGCACGCACTGCCGCAAGAGGACAGGAAAAGAGATGTTTTTACATTGATTTGTGACGATTGACGACCGTTGCTGCCTCCAGTCGTGTCTCGCATGCCGAGTTGCCTTTTAGGGCTTGTGTAGACAGGGAAGGAACGAGAGCACTGAATTTAGATATTGGGTTTTTCGGTATATAAAAATCGATCGTTTTTAAAACGTTTGGTGATAGATCATCGTCATCGTCATCGTAGAGTCTATCCCGGCTTATCGAGGGTCCGCGTTCCGACTGTAGGTACTGACATTTGGCTAAAGATATAGGAAGTAATTTAAACGTAAATAAAACGTTTAGACATAGATACCGTACCCTATGGTGACCACTTTCCATCAAATGGACCCATCACTTTCCATTCACCGGACAAGCTTTATAAAGCATCATAATCACCATCTCAGCCGCCAGACGTCCACTGCTAAACGTTTTCCACACCGATTGACTTGCGACTCTTAGATCGACTTTGTGCCTCCATTGGCGCTCTACATCCAAAATATACTCACTCATGATCTAGCCATCTAGACTGTTAGCTAAGCAAGTTCCTAGTCCGCGTCTGTACCAGCCAGTACCTTGAATTGGCTCGAAGTACGCAATGGTCGCTTCGCAATCCCTTCACACGGTAAATCGGCTCCCCGCCGCTCTGTAAACGTGAGCTTAATGCGCATTTACAAGTACATTGCTTGGTCAATACATGGATAGGCAAGGACTCATCGGCGACGATATGCAATCTAAGCTGCAGTGGTTGGGATAATCGACGTTTGTTTGGGTTTCATATTAGGAATGCAATGTAATGCAGTGAAAACAATATCGAAAACCGTTGTCCCCATAATCGCGTAATCGCGGGACAACGGGAATTAAATAGAATTATTTAAAATAGCCTTGTGGTGTCCGGTAGAGTAGAATAGCTCCAACCCTTTACACTCGTGGGTATCGTACAGAGCGAATAATGTTTCGAGCCAAAAGATCTTAAAGTCTCATAGGCTGGAAAATGAGCAGCAGCGTTTAGCATTGTTAAATTTACAAGACTGTAATTTCCAAGCCGCGTGCCAAGTGAGATTTTGAGAATAACCTCCACTTTCGTGGGAGAAGCCCTAAGTCCTACAGTGGACTGTTATGGGCTGTGATGATGACCATGATTTAAAATTGTTTCCCTTGGCATTATTTCCGTATTCGACCTACGTCTAATACTTAAAGTTACCTTTTTAGGAGATGATGGCAATCACCTTCACTTTCGTGAGAGAGGCTCTAAGTCCTGCAGTGGACTGTGATGATAATTTAAATTTGCTGCCGGTTTATAACATTTCCGTATTCTACCTACGTCTACTACTTAAAAGTTTCATTCTCAGTAAAGTTAAAGCGTTGCAATGGTGTCGATATAAATGTTATTGCAAAGGCAGCATAGTTTTCCCCAATCGAACTTTACCAATCAGCACCGGGACAGTTTCAAGAGGAGAACTGTGAATACTGAATGCGCGTTTGCATCGGGTCATTTGAATACCTGCCAGCATTTATAATTAAGGCGCTGAATACAGCTAACTGACTTTTTTATCAAACCGATTTTGGCGGTTGTTTTAGAAAGCATCATATGAAAAGTAAAATGGCTAACTATTTTTTGACTGAAATACCTACATATTTCAGGGTATCTATAAACTTACTTCCAGTAACGTTATTTCGTTTAGTCAATCATATAAAACCGAAAACATCCGACAAACAGATATTATTGTTTTTATTCTGTATAATTTGTTTACCTTCCGTTCACTCTGCAGTTGACTGCACCGATAGGTGCATTTAAACCATTACCTAATACTTATTTACGTCCGTCCTCCACGTGAACAAATTTCATATTAATAACTTCAGAAATTCAAGTTCCCCAACCTGTATCACCCCCTTCAGTTTCTTTTTGGAGATAAAAATTTGTCCTTCCCCAAGTGGTTATATTTCTTTTTGTTCAGCTATTTATGCGTGAAGATGTTTTTAGGACCTGACTGTTTAGTCTTATATGAACACTATGTATTTGACGTATGATTATACTTCTGTGTCTTACTGCCAAATACCTTATAGGTATTGACACGCAGTACATTGTGCTATTTATTTTTATCCTTTCTGCTAAAATTAATATTAGTTTAGATAATGGCTTAACGCATCCTCGAACTACTCGAGAACGGGTCTAGAGATTGTTTGTGCCCGCATTGATTGTGCCGCCGCCCCGGGCTGGCTGTAACGCCTTGTGGCAACCCGACGCTTCTTTAGTTCACTATAAACACATACACACAACCTTACAGATTCTTAAGATGAAGCAGAGTGGTAATACGCGGGAGAGGTCTAATAGTAAAATGGATCACGGGACACGGGTAAATATATTGGTAATGATTCAATCAAGTGAATGATCATGTGAACAGGCTTAGGTTAATGGACTCCTTTTACCGCACAGTTCCCCCAAGAAATTCAGCAGTCTCTTGGAGGGATCGCGATATTTACTGTTGTTAGTACTATAAAGTAGTACTTTCAAAGCAGAGAAAGCAGCCATGCAAACACCTCCACGCTATCGCGCTCTCTGCGGAAAATACTGCGGGGATAAGATATGTAAACAGGTACCTATTGAGCTCAGCGAAACACTTGCAAACCTGCAAACATTAGTAGAATTTAACGCAAAAGAAATTTTGCCCTTGAGTTTCCTATTTGGGAGGCTTTCTATGGAAGTATCACAATCACCCTAATAAGATTCTTCGCTCCAGCCTGTAGCACAGATGATATACAGAAATGTCGCAGAAATGTGTTGCAGAAATGTCAAACAAACAGTTTAAATAAATTAGCATTTGCTCTCCAGTACGCGGGAAAATTAAACCAGCACACTCAGCTAATCCTTCTCCCGGCCAATAATTTAATACAGCTTAAAGGAAAACGAGCTGCCTTAATCGCTTTAGAATTACAAACTCGCGGCTCCTGTTCAGACATGGTACACGCGAAATGTATGATCATCTGATCATTATACAACTCGTAAGTGGCGCACAATCTTGTGATAAAGACCGCGATCAGCCAGATCAGTTTCATTGCGGGCGATTAGCCTGACCACTAATGGTAACGTTTGAAGCTAAGATTATTGGAACGTTCAGTTTGTGTTGACTATAGTTATGATTGGTATAAATCTACAACTACAACTAGACTTCAGTTTTAGACCTAACGGAGCATTGTTTCCTTATTTTTTAGCAATAAGTGTTCGACGAGGGTCTTATTTCTAAGATCTCGATCGTCCGAAAAGTTTTTAGTATAAACGATACAATAACGATAGGTATAGTTAATTTCATGAAAGTGAAGTGCCATACTTACTGATTATCATTTTAACACTATCTTGTTGACTATATCTGTGATTGAAATTTTTAAAATTCAGTACACATACCTTCAATCCAAAACCTTTGTCTTATGGGATTTGGCCTCTTATAAACGTGTGACAATGGTCAGATGAACTTTATCCCGAAGTAAAAGATATCATAATTAGCTATTTACAATCTGAGTTAGGCCGTACGATACCCGGCAACGCATTGCTCTGTGCAGAAGCGGCAAAGCTAGGTACATGATACAAAAACCGCTTGCGCACTGCGTTTAATCACCAACTCCATGTTTATGAAACAGGCCGCCCGGCGACATTCTTAGACCCACCCTGGACCAGTCGTGGCCGTGGAAAATTGTAGATAACTTTTATATTTTATTCTCCACCGTCTATTGCTACCTACAACGATGCGCAGCCATAAATGATGGGAATCGCATACTGGCTCCTGTTTGCTTATAGAATTTAAGAAACGAAAATGGCATTTTCATATTCCACGAATTTGAAATTGGAATTCAATGAGCTGGTAATCCGCGCAATCGATCGAAATAAGTATCTGTGACAAGAATGAACATTGAGTAAAAATAAATTCACAATGACTTTCCCCAAAAGAGTGAGACCGGTTGCTCAGGATTCGTAAAAACATTCTCTGTGTTATTGTAGATGGTGTAGATAGAATCTAGTTTCTAAAATAAAAGCTACCGTGTTCTACGCTACTACCGCTTGCCAACTTGTACGATGTTGCGTAAACACAACATTTGAATAAAAAGTTGAGAGCCAACTCGCGACCGCCCAACTGGATAAATAGGTTTGATAAGACATGTATGAAAGTGCTCTTAAGAACCAAGCCAAGATGTGAATCTGGCTTGGTTCTAGATGTGATATTCCTCTTACAGTAAGCACTTTTTTAAAACAGACGGAGCCAAACGAGTAAGCGGGTCACATAATCGTAAGACTTTAATTTACAACTATAATATCAATGAAAGGTTATGTTATACTTATTACTTATTAGGTAAATCGTTTCTTTATTCCAAAATTTTTCGTTTCAATATTTATTATCAATATCAAGTAAAGATTTTCAATTAGCAAGCTCCGTTACGTCTACATTATCCATATAGGTTTCAAAGTACCGACTGTAATGGATATGGACGTGATGCAACCTCGAATGTTCCGGTTTCTACCGGGTGGTCTGGGATTACAGATAATAGTCGAATCAACATTGTCTATCGGTGTAGAAAATGGTATTAAAGGCTCAACCGAAGGCGTCTATCTTGTCTTGACGTGCCACCAAAATTTTATGGGCGCGAGCCGTTTTTGTTCACATTCTTTGGTGACACTTTTCCTCGGCCCATAAGAAGTTAACGAGCGTGAAATTACCATTGTTAGTGGCGTTTGACAAATTTCTGTTTAGCTATGCCTGATTGGGCGGCTATAGTCTTGCGGTACACTTAACGTGAGCTTGTAAGTGGGGTGTACCCTGAATACTTTCAGCTCGGCATAACACTCCTTATCACGCTTGCATGAATTAGATAAGGCCTTGATGCAACATGTTTGCCTTTTAATGGGTTTTATGCGCGTCGTATGACGATCAGTAAATTACTCCTATTAATAAAGATGAGATTCCAAATCTAGTGCTAGTCGGGTCGTTCTTCAAAATTGCTGTACTTTTTCTAGATACATATATTCTAATTGTATATCAGAGTAAGCTGACTGGTTGTCTTACTAACATACCAGCCTGCAGCCGAAAGAATTATGGACTTGAACATGTAATTTTGTGTTAAAAGGTCTTACTGCTTACCATCAGGCAGGCCACAAGCTTATTTGCGACCGTAGCGGTATAAGAAATATTGCAAGTAGTCAGTAATAACACAAAATAAAGAACGGCCCGTACAGAAGGTCCACTGGAAACAATGCGCCATTTTCGTCACGCACACATTGACGTTACGTTTACAGACATTCTCACGCAGTTCTCAAGCAGTGCTCGGTCGCGATTGTTAACGCGAGAATTCGTTGTAGTGTCGACTTAAATTGAATATTATTTAATTAAACACTATTATTATTGATAAAATAAAAGTACTTGTACGTAACTAAGATTACTTAATAACATACAAGCAACGCAGGCAGAGCGCGAGAACTGATGGGTGACCATTTCAGACTTAGAGGCTAGTCGAACTTCAGCACCGCTACGAGTTCTAATGCCGATGGTGAAGCGAGGTTGACCAAGGTCTTCCGCTAGAGACCCTAGGACTAGTTGAACAGTTTCAGGCACCACGTAACAGTTTTTAACAGAATAAGAAACCGTAATGGCCACCTAGTTTCTAGTCGGAAATGCCTGTCTAGTCTAATATAAAAAAATCGACCACCTTCCTTTTTCATCATCAGATCAACTGACTAATACCATAATATTGCATGTTCATCAATTTACTTGTGTATGAAATTTTCAATTCAATTGATTACCGGGAAGTGGGTTAAATCCCAGGTCAGGGAAAGGTTATTCTTAGGGTCTGATGATATAATCAGGTGACGATGAATTAAAAAAAAGTGAATAAACAGTAGATTATTATTACGCCTACTAAAGGCATAATGTCTGAAGCTGGTATGGAAAATCTAATACACTTGAACACAATCTGAACAGCTTGGGAAGTAATTATGATCACATTATGGCAAGGATTAGATATGTCCCTTTGCAAGGGACATGTGTTATTGTGAACGATCTTTAAAATTCTATTCGATCTTTTAAATACTCTTTTCAAAATTCAGAATAAATACAGTAGCAACCCTAGAGAGTCGGCAAGTTTAGGTAATAATTTTCGAAGATGACGGGACGGGACCTTCTGTTAGTTTTCTATTTTGTGGTAATAATGACCATCACGGGGTGTCAATTCAGGCGCAGGGTACCCAGTGGAAGACCTCGCCAAAGGTATTAAGAGGCACACCGAACGAAAGACGAGCTTAACGTACGAAACGGTAATCTAAAAAAAAATTATCAATAAAAAATATTGAAAATTCTTAAGATGGGGACAACACGTGGTCGAGGAGATGTTGTATGTATAGAAAACGAACAGTAAATTAATACAGTATAAACTTTAATAATTTCGTAACTGTCGTACGTACGGTAAGCTCCTCTAACCGATAGCAGCCTCTAGTTAGTTAATTACTCTTAAGGATAGTATAGCTGTTTTAAGTTCGCTATATTACGGGCACAAACCTCTTTGGTTTGGAAGATAATAAATGATTAAAACATAAAGTTACAATTTCTATGTCAAATAAAGTTAAGTGCGGCGGTAAAATCGTGGGTGGCCGCATGTAATCTGTCCCGTTGTTATTGGGCCATTTTAAAATATTTCAAGATCTTTATCTTGCGGAAATTGCGGCAAGAGTCAAGTTGCGAACGGGTATCACGTGCTTACGGGTACGTAAACATGGTTGTGACATAACATATAATATTGCTTTTTATTTTTAAATGACATGCTTCGAATTTGTCATGTGGATTTTAATAAGTGAATAGCGGGACGTAATCTAACGGACGTGTCCTAAAAACAACAAGCTTATGAAGACTTCTCACATAATTTTGTTGTGTAATTCCTTTGGTTTTTATGAATTAATACGTACTATGGTGTAGATAGGCCGTGTGGTGTCCGAAAGAGTAGAGTAACTCCAACCCCTTACACTTGTGGGTGTCGACAAGACGACAAATGTTTTCGAGACCAATGATCTAGTCTCCGTACGCTGGAAAATGGACAGCAGCGTTTTCCATTGTTATATTTATTACATTGCGATCTCTAACCTGTCTGCCAAGCGTGGAGATTATGGCAATAACATCCCCTTTCGTGGGAGAGGCCTTAATTCCTGCAGTGGACTGTTATGAGCTGTGATAGCATGGGTTTAGATAGCTTCATTGGTAATCATCTGAGCTGTGAGTTCAGGCTTCTGTGAGGGTCCGCTTTCTTGCTCTTCCTTTTACATATTCACTCACGTCGTAAGCCATTAGCTCTCGCATCCGGCCACGTGATGTCAATCCTTGAATCTCTCTAGAAACCACTTTCCTGTCCAAATACTGGCAAGTTCTATTTGCTACATATCCCTGGGACTTAAGCGATCCGTGACCAAACCCGCGCAGGCGGGCTTCAATCTTATCTGCGATAGTTCTCTCGCCCGAAGGTGGCCACGCATGTACTCGTTACGTACTCGCTCAAGTCGCGTAACGCCGCACATCCACCGCGGCATTAATTTCGTTGGAATCCATTCCAGTCCATTCCGCAGACGTTCTTCGTCACTCGTCAGTGCTGGCTATCATCTCGCAGTTGTAGAATATCACAAGTCTAATTATGCTTAAATGCCTTGATTGGCGATATATTTTATCAAATTCTCTATGATTACCATAGCTGATAAAAGTATATAGATGACCGCGTGGTAGAAGCATATTAGGATTACAGCTTATTTAAGAGATGAATCATTATACTCTAGTCTTCTACTTCGTCGCGTCAATTTTCAAAAACTCTAGATCTGACTTGCCCAGTAGTCGGCCACGGCAACGGCATTATCAGTCGCCAGGAACTGTTCCATAACCTAGTAATACCACGGCAATACTTATTATCGTCAGTACTATGGGACGATTTACGGTCACTACTTGAGGTCAATACGTGATTAGAGGGACAGGACAATTGATCAATTAATAGTCCCCAGGTTCTCCCACCACGCATTGTTACAATTAGCTCAACCAATGTGTTTAGGCTGTTTGAATAGCTAATTATTAAGTTTGCAATCTGCATTAGTACAATACGACTGCAAAATGTATGTATGTAGATACTTAGGTAGACCTATGTTACAACAATGTTCGTATCATAACATGGTATTACATATACGTATAAACAACTCCAAATTATTGTACACTTTAACTGTACAGTATTTGTTCTTCTTAATAATAATGGCTTCATACATAATTATCAAAGTGGGAGTTAGTTTTCGAGTTAATTAGACTTTTAGGCTTTAAGATACCGTAATTACGAACGTAGGTAGAGATAGAAAGTACGTATAAATAATAAACTAATCCTAAGAACCCAGGTAAACTCTTGAGTGCTCAGATAGGAACGGAAACTGTAAAAGCCCTAGCGATGATGGCACCTGGCGAATTCGCCCGAAAGTTCCCTCCAACGAGGCATCAAGCTAATATTTAATTTACTGGCAACGTGGTCACCAATCTTGGCTGTAATTAAATTTTAATCCCCTTGTTACTGAATTATCATGAGCCTAGACGCTCACTACCTTGGTACAAAGTGGGTGGAGAAAGTTGGAGTTGAGAAATTAATTAAAGTAGCCGAGATTCCTCGCCAGTCCGAGGACGGGGCAACAAACAATGTTTAACTTGGACTAAGTTGTTTGACTGCTTGCCTGTCCCGTAGTTGTAGAGCGTAATTGGGGAAAAAGACCCCGTGTGTCGGCGGCAGAGAAAGGGCTTCGGGTTCATGTGTGTACTAGCTTTGCTTGGGACCTCGTTGGCGTGAAACTCGGTCATGCCATGTTTCCGTGGGTTTGAATTTCTGGATTCAATTTTTTTAATAATGACAGCCACTAGATACCGGTCACCCTAACAACATTCTGTTTGGATCGGGCGTTAATCAAATTTATTGGACGTTATTGAGTCTAAGCCCCATCGCCTACATATAAAAATACATATTTGCGTTAATATCCCGGTTGTGGCCTGGGGTTCGCCTTGACCATGATCCAGGATTACAGTGTAATTACAGTGGAGCGACTGCCATCTGTCCTCTGTGACCCTGCTAGCAGGGATTGGATCGTGGTTACTCATTCAGTCGCCTAAATGTACAGGTAACCCTAACCATAAGAGCGATTAGTATTCAATTAATGTACATAACTTAGAAAAGAGTTATTAGTACATGGCCGCAGTGGGATTCGAACCCGGTATCTCTCGCTTACGAGTCGGACGCCTTAATCACTCGGCCGCCGACGCTCCTAAGTCTAAGACGAGTGAGTCTAAGCCCCATCGCCTACACATATTCTCTTCCTATTAAGCGGTTAAAGTTACTCATGTAGTTGCTAGATATTTACAATGATGAAACCGGTCTTACAGCGTTAATGACGCGGAATATTTTCATTGACGACTGTGGGATCGGAATGGAGTGTAACGTGTTAATTATAATTAGATGTAATCTTCGGGTAGCAAAAACGAGAGGCAGATTTATCTAACGATTCATTTAAGTATCGGCACATAAGTCATGCCATTTGCGGCAACTATTTTAATTAAGTGCCAAAAGTCGCGTTTTTATATTGTTTTATGTTGAGATTATTACTATTTTATGGGCAAATTTGATTTGATTTGGGATTTTGTATTATTGAATATTTTTAATGTTATTCTTCGGCCGCATTGTCACTTACCACCGGGTGAGATATCGGTCAATTTGCTGGCTAGTCTAATATAAAAAAAACTTCTTACTGGCAAAGTGGTCGTCGTCGTTACCAGTTGGTGGCTCGCTTCACTAGTTACTGGTGGAATATTATTCGATGTGTCACAATCACAAAAGAGGGTGAAGAATACTCGTGAATATTACTTCCGCACCTTTTATATTTTTATTTATTTCCATCGAATTCAACCATATACAGCATTCATCTTACAGCGATCAGAAACAATCAGCAAGTTATTCTGTGGCGCTAATGATTCGTACCTTGGCTTTTTGAAACTTGTAGCTTAAATCGAGTTTCTTCATAATGTGTAAACCATTTTCCATTATGTTTATAATATCTAAGTACTGTTAATATGAGCCATAGTCCATAGTCTCTGCCTACCCCACCTGTGGGACACAGGCGTGAGCTTTATGTATGTATGTATAATAATGATTGTCAATTGTAAAGCCCCATTATATCAAGTTGAATCGATTTAGCATAAGCCTAGATTATAAATAAAGTAAACTTAAATTTAAAAGTAAAATTAAGAGAAAAATATTTAGATCTCTACAATGTAGAGTTCCGAGATTCCTAACCTCGTTACCGATCGATTATGATTTTCATCGCGTCGTCCGTCCCGAACTCTACTTGTCGACATGCTACGTAGAGTTCGGTTGCGTCGGAGTCGTGCATTGTTATCGGGGGTTATAGTAGAGCGGAACAATAGCAGTTTATGTAACGGAGAGTCGCCGGTCACGCGGCGACGCGGCTTCGGCGCGCTGATAGAGTTCCCGACTAGTCAGTTGGGAACTCTATCAGCGCGCCGAAGCCAGTCGGCTACAGTCCCTAAAAAATAATATTGGGTTTTAAAATGCTTTTTTTATTTTATATTTAAATAAGCTGTACCTGTTGTGATTTTTGTTCTGTATGTCTATTTTGTATACTATTTATTGTGCACAATAAAATGTTAAATAAATAAATAATTTATTTTACTTCGTTTTAAAATTTCAAAATCAAACAGGATGAACAAATGCCGCGATTGATCCTATAGTTGTTTAAAACAAAAACGAGCAGCATAATATTCTAGGTATTCCAGCCATTGTGTGAATCCTTCCATGCCCAACAACACGAGTAAACCACCGTCCAATAAATGCCCGTAGGCAATATCGTTGCGGAATTCCGCACTCAAACGACATCTGATATTCAAAATGAGCTCTACATACGGTCTCTACCGCGTCTCTACATAGCGACTATATAGAGACGCGGTAGTCTCAGTCGTGACGGGCGATGTCCACGGTCAGGGAGCGGTAGTCGCTTTAATTGACAGCGAAAGTTTTGAAAGCTACTCTACTATATCGCGTCTCGTGTTGCATAAACTCCTGTCAGATATGTAAATAAAGCTGAGCGGTAGAGCACGACTTTAGGAAATTGGGCTGTGATATGTGTGCAAGGGGCTTTACGTCGATGATTAATGGGTTTTTTTTAATTAAGTTTTTATAGTTTTTATTTTGTTATATTTTATAGGTGTTAATTACATAACTGATTTCGAAAAAAAAACTCCGATCTCTATTTTGATGCAAAAATCTACCCCATTAATCTTAAAAATATTCATGAATCCTTTTGGTTAAATTAAAAATATATATCGGGTAGGGCTGTGCCGGAAGGCCGGAACACACTGCCGATGGTTTTAATGTGAAACGTCTACCTTGGCAGCTTTGAGACGCGTAACCGCCTTGCTCGCTCAGCGCCGGATATTGAGGTACCCATGTGTAACCCCCTCTTATGTATAGCCCCCTCTTTCCGACGATAGCTGTGATTTATATTTTTTGCTGACTCTTGCAAGGGCTGAAGCTGGCATATTTCATTTCCGTTTCATATTTTTTACACTTTTTGCTTATTTTTTCTATAAATATAACCAAAAGGATCTATTTTTATATGGATCGATTGATGTATATAAACTCAATAAATACACGCAAAAACGTGACGTACAGAGGAGTAACACGGAATAGAAATGCGCGGGAGCGCGCAATCCGATCACCGCCCCACACGCCCACGACGCAAATTCTAGGTCATAACAGCTAGCCAAATATATATGCTTAACAATGACACTAGATGTTTCTAAGACTAATCGTTTTGCAGTTATCAAGGTAAGACGATATAGACTTCTCGTTACGGTCCAGTTTTCTGACTTGGTACTCAGAATGATTTTGAAGAAGTTTCACGTTAAATATTGCTCTTTACGAAGGTACCTTTGCATACCTACTCGATCTACCCAGACGCAGATAATTGCATCATTCATGGTGCCACCATAACACGAATTCTGTAACCATTGTGTCGCTGACTATCCAAGGATTGTCTAGCGGAGATAAGTGCCCGGAGAGTTAGATTTAGATGCAAATCAGTCGTCTGCCATAGATGATTCTCGGTTTACAACCTCAACCGTGCAATCAAAGACCGTTGCAAGCAACATTGTCAACCAGATCACAGGCCGAAGAAGCGTTTCACAAAGACTTCAAGTGCCTATCATTCGTGAATATCAAAAGCACAATTGCATGGTAATCACGTGACATAGTTACTATAGTATAAAGGTTACAAGTTTGATTTGAGTGAAGGAAATTGTCGTTGTTGTATATGACAGAAGCCGGAATTGACCGACAAGATAATGATGATGATACAATATGACACAGTCGATTATGATGTTCTTAAACGGAAGTTCCAAATTCACTTTTGTGTGTTTTCTTTATTCAGACACTTTTACGCGTGAACTAACAATCACTGCTTTGTACATTCAGCTAAGAATATAAAACTATCTTAGCTGTTGCTAAATTGTATTTTTTGGTTTCTTACCGCGTAATAAAATGTCTCTATTGTGAAATTCCTTCCAGAGAAAGAGATCGGAAGCTTTACCTGTTGATTCTTAAAAATAAAGCATCCACCTATAGTTGAAAATCCTCCGCAGCTCCGAATAAGAAATAGATTTCTTACGTAACGACGTCGGTAAACCATCCTTTCCTCCCGCCATAAAGCTTCGAGACGAACCGAACTTCGGAATCTGTGACATAATGTTCCCAGACGAAAGATTTATGATTTACTTTCAGCGGTTAACTGTACAAAATGATGGTTTCGTGAGAGGCCGACAGCTCCGCTATTGGTAAGGCTTTAGGGGTTATATTGGCGTGGGTTCGTTTGCGGTAACGTGAAAACGACATAATTCGCGAAGTCTCACGTAGAGATCTGCCTTTGCGGTGAGGCCGGCCAAGGTGCGGCTTTAGCATCTGGGAAAGTGCGATACGTGATCGCCGTGTAATGCCCGTTTACCGCACAGTGCAGTTATGAGATGGATTCAACCGCCAATTATGTTGAAGGACTTCGTTTCTTGTCACAAGAATAATACGATTTTTTTCACTAATTATTTCTGATAGCAATGACCTTTTTGTGAGTTATGTACATTTATGCTTTTATGGTGAGTGATAACATGCACATGAAACCTGCACATTCGGGCGACTGAATGTGTAATCATGGTCCAATCTGGTCAGGATCCCTTATTTACAAGGTCACGGAGGTCAGATAGCAGTCGCTCTACTGTAATTACCTGATCTGTCAAATTCTGGATCATGATCAAAGCGGACCCCGGGCCTTCGCGCACTAGAGCATATCCGGGATATTTTCGCTAAGATGATTATTATTTCTGTTTTCTAATTTTACCTACTCAAAGAATAGGTAACAATCATTCATAATCGGCTTAGCAACTTAATTCAGACGGAATTCGGATAGTGTAATGTACCTTCTTGTGCAATATCATCATTTAAAAATTTGAATAGACATCTGTTACCCTATTGTTCAAAGGTGTATGGGAAACAATATTTTGTATCAAAGAATCTACTATAATTTGTTGGGATGTCAGTCTTGTATTGTACTGCTTCTTTTGTATGTAAATTATGTGTAGGACCACCACGTACCCATTACCTTTTTTATGTACTTAGTTTCTTTCTACATTAAACACATAAACACACTGAAAATTGTAAATATGATGGTTATCTACCGTATGTTTAAGCTATATTAAGAATAAGAATAAGAATAATTTATTGCCTTAAACAAAATATCGTGCCTTAGCACTACATCTAAACAATAAAAATAACTACGACAAATGGACCTGGCTCCTTATATGTAGGAATAGGGTAGGCATAGGGGTAAGAGTAGGTGTACCTGTCTCATCTATTATATGTTAAGCCTCTTGCAAACGTAACTATAGATTTCAATTAATTTTCCTACACATCATGACACGATTATGTATAACAATGTAATATATTGAGTTCTCCTGACGGATCACTTCTCATTTCACGCAAGGATTAGTGGTGGGTACATCTGCCGTAGCTACGAGTCATAATCATGGTGTGAATGTACACCATTCCTTCTGCTATATATACAGATTTTTCTGCATTGTGGATTTTATGATCTGCGAAGCCACAGAGGCCCGAGCAACATTGTGCTAAGAAAGCTTATCCGCTTAAATGGCGATGTTAATATCAATACTTATTGATGACACAAATATGAACACTCGATTATTTATTACATTACACGAAATTATATCATATAATTATAATAATTTAAACTCATTAGCGCTTCATGCAACCAAATCTGCAGCCTTATTGGTTTTAACTAACCACTCTTCACGCCGAAAACACGCAAAACCATCGGGGAACTTAATTATGAGGCCTGTGTGTAACACGTTGTCGCCGCAATATGAAAATATAAGCGATCATTGTTTAATAAATATTAACCCTTTCTGTGCCCAGTGGATGATAATTTTATAGTACTGATGTGTCAGTGAGATCCGAGTTCAATATAGGGCCCCATGTCCAACACAGGGCGTCTTGTGACTAAAATGATGACGATGGGAGAGATTATTTAAAATGAAATATGAATAAAGTCTCTTTTAGGTCATGTGCACGCCACGCGCATGAAGAGCGGATATGAAATGCTCGCCCTATTCGGCACAAAGTACTTTTTATAACGAGACAAAAAGTAATCTAAATACTCTCTGTCGACTACACAAATCTTACCTTATTCGCTATTTTGCGATATCGTCGCGTCATATCTCCTATGGTCGGCCAATGCTTCAATGCCCGGTTTTTGGTTGCCACTCCAGTATCCTCAATTCGACATACGTGGCCTGCACATCTCCACTTCACCTTCCAGACTTTCCGTTAGGAATTACAAAAAAGAACATGGGAGTTTTCAAATTTTTGGTCGATAGATCCTATAGCAAGCCACGCGCTAACTCCATAGCGCTAGTTCGCACCGCGAATTCATGTAACACAATTTGTCAGCGAACAATGCACGCGATGATTAACTATTCCGGGCTTAATAACAGTTCAGGAATTTAATTAACACCCCCTCTAATAGGCCCCGTTGCATACAATTTCAGCATAATTCCGCGCGAAGTTGACGGCGAAGTTTGCGAGTTTTAAATTTGTTGGATGCGTTCGTCGACTCGTATCGTCGCTATGCTGGCGAAGTGTATCGTACCTGATCAGTGTCCATTTTGGACTTGGTCAAATGTAACATGGCCACAATACGAACAACTATATACCGGCCACCGTGGTCCAGGACATCTGCAAAATAAGGGAAGCAGATGCTGTGTATTGAAATATCATCATCACAGCCCCTTACAGTCCACTGCAAGACTTAGGGCCTCTCCCACGAAAGGGGAGGATATTGCCATAATCTCCACGCTTGGCAGGCGAGTTGGAAATAGCAGGGTTTTAAATATAACAATTTAAAATGCTGCTGCCCATTTTCCAGCCTACGAAGGCTCTAGATCTTTTGCCACGAAAACATTAGTCGCCTTGTTCGACACCCGCGAGTGTAAGTGGTAAGGGGTATTGAAACGTACTTTAGCATTTTTATTTAGCGTTTATGACTGTGAGAACTTTTAGGTGTGAACTTTTATTTGCTCATTATACATTTTACCTATTGGGTAATAATAAAAATGTCTCGTCAATAACCCGGTTGTGGTCTCTCGCGCACAAGGAATTAGGAACATCCAGTACTTACAGTAGAGCGGCTGCCATCTGACTGACCATGTTTTACTTAATGGGTATTCGTCCTATAAACGACAGAGACTTTCCGCATTTTACCTACATTAAACAACAGTAAGCACACTTAAATCGTTTCGCTTTTAAGTTAAATCGACGCATTTGCATAATTGAAGAAATTATGCAAAATGCGTCGAATACGTCGAAAATTATCGACAGAATGCGTTGGAATTTTATTGTGCACTTTTATTGTGCACTTGCGGTTGGGTGCGCGCTGAACGAATGTTTCACTCATTCATTCGTTCACACAATTCGCTCGTCATACGCTATCGTCGGATGACCGTACAAACTCATTGCTTGTGAATTTATAATAAAAGAGTCATTTTATTCGAATCCTTTGTATGCTTAATGGGCTTGATTTGAGTCAAATGTCCATCGTTCGACGATGAAAAACGATGTTTTTTTATGTTAAGCAGTGATCTACCAGCAGGGCTGTCTGCTCGTAGATCACTGATGGTAAGCGGTAACTGTCGCTCATAACATTTAGATCGCAAGCAACAAAATGTCTCTGTGAGGACTAACATGAAATGCCTCATGCCAGCAGTTGCGATGGCTACCTTATCCTTGATACCGGAACACAACAACGCCAGCGTTGTTTCTTGGTGGCAGAAATAAATAAGGGTCTGGTACTCACCCAGGTGGACTCCTCAGGCTAGACAGAGTCCTAATACCTGATAAACCTTATATTTATAGTTTCCAGTATTTTAAACATACATTCATCGTTGTTACAGAGACGGGGAGCACGGATAAGAGCAATGGTATGAAGGAACCGGGATCACCTGAGGAATTGGTACGTAAATCTTATTTTCTAACCAAATTGTCTACGTCAAAAGGATGTTTCATTCACTCTTGTGGCCGCAAAGATTTCGGCATCAATCGGATCCCGCTGCTTAGATCCCGTCTTGCCGAAATCAGCAATCTTTGTTCGCGTTTCGTTTGAGGTGTCCCCGAGGTGGGTGGGGGTAAGATTGCCTTAGTCATCTTGTTTGGCGGCGGCTTATGGAAACTCCAAATTGAATGTCGTGCGTTGTGAATTTTCGGCGGGCTCTTGCTAGCGAAAAATTCCTTCGGGGCTAATGGCGTTATCGCTTTAGGAACTTACTTTAGGTTCGTAGGCTGCGGTGACTGCTTACCATCAGGCAGGCAGTAAGCTTGCCACCTTAGTGGTATAAAAAAAAATTTTGATGCTAAATGTTTTGAACATTATTCTCCAGTTTTTGGTTTTTAATAAATTTGTGTCACAATTTTTCGTTAAATTTATAGTGTTTTTGCCTAAATCGTAGAGTGAATCATTAGCAAACGCTGTCACGCCAATCGGTGCCGGCGTCAAATTACAGCCGTAGCGTCAGGTGTCGAATTACGGCGGCTAGGGATGTAGCATTCGGTCCAGATCACTTTCAGTCTGAATAGGACTAAATTGGACCAGAATAAAATGCAATAAACTGGGCGTGTGTAAAGTATGTTCGGTACATGCAATTTAAAATAAGATAGGCAATCAACGCGCTCGCGTTGAAATTGAAATTCGCAAAACGTGTCAGTATATTTTTATACCCAGGATTAAATAGGTATGTGCTGGTAGCTTTTATTAAACTGGACTACTGAATCACACGAAATAGCCACTTTTTATTCCAATTAGGTAGAGAAAATATTTTTGTATACCTGCTAATATTGAGAATATTAGTAGGTATATTAGTAGGTAGGTAGGTTCTATTTGATGAGTGCGCCGCAGTCCTGACCAATGATTGCATCGTTGTCGAATTAAGTGACATTTTATATCTTATAGTCATCTTGGCGTCATAAACTTCCGTGACCCTGATAACAAGGGAACCTGACCAGATTAGGTCATGGTGATATATGTATTCAGCCGTGTTCAACTAATGACAATTAGAAAAATATCATTCGTATATGGTGGCACAAGAAAACGACGCTCTCTGTGAAGTACCTACGACTGCAAAATTGTGAAAGAAGAAATTTAAACATTTAAAAATATATAAAACGTATAGCTATTTAACATACAATACGTTAGGTAAGAGCTTATCTTTTTAAGTAACACTAATGTGTATTCAATATACAATACACTGTATAGTGATAACACTATGCCGTGACATAATTATTTTTGTTGAACTAGGTATTTAAAAGAGGTAGGGCATAGCGGGATATCTCGTTCGAATTGGAGCCGCCCGACTGGGGAAGTACCTCCACCTTACAGAATATCGCAGCTAAATAATACTATTTTAAATAGTATTGTGTTTCTGCCGGTGAGTAAGGTTTCCAGTGCTCCATGGGGTGGGAATTTGGGGAACCGTGGCTTTGGCAGTGGAGTGGCATTTGCCTTTTTGCTGCCAGAGCAACGTGTTATAGAGGTGGGCAACGCATTGGCGATACTCTTAGTGTTGCTAATGTCAATAGACAGTGGTGACCACTTTTCATCAGGTGGCCCGCTTGCCTGTTTGCTTACAGTATGACATAAAAAAAAAATAGGTGTAGGTAATCGCGATTATCGGTCCTAATATCGATGGGCCCATCCCTATCTGGCGCGGGTGTTAGTGTCGCTTGACGGATGACCCGTCGCCCGTCGATGATGATTGATCGCATTCGGTCCTTTGCGATTGTCCATTGCGAATTTAATTGGACTTTTTGGCCTATGGACGGCGCGAGGTCAAAACTGGCACATGTCACAGTCACACTTTCCGCTTCGCGCATCGTATGACACAATCCGTGCTGTGGGTATCTTTTAGTGCTTTTTTGGTTTAATAATTAATTTATTTTACAATATGATTACATGTATTTATTTAACAACAATTTAAGTCTGCTGGCTGCAATTTAAACCTGTGACCGCAACCGGCAACTCATTCAGATTTAGATTCTTTATTGATGCCCTGAGTGATTCAGTTGGTTAACAAACCGGTCGCCACGCAGAGGTCCCGGGTTCTATTCCCGGCCGAGCAGAAATTGAAATTATGAATTTTAATTTCTGTTACGGGTGTGAATGTAGTATGTATAATTTGTATGTATTTAAAAAAATAGGCTATAAGTAGTTTATCAGTTATCTAACACCCATAACACAAACTTCGCTTACTTTGGGGCTAGATGGCGCTGTATGAATTTGTCCAAGTATATTTATTATTATTTATTGATAACAATAGTTACAGGTCATTGTCACAGTTACATTGAAGGCGGCTTATGAGGCGACTTTCTGCACTCGTCATTTCTTAACATTCTCGTAGTTTCGAATATTTAATCTCACAATACTCGTTTGTTAAATTAATTTAACAGTTCTATTGACGTCGAGCTTTGAGAGTAGAGCTTTTATAAGTAAGGCAGACCGAATATGCAGCATGTGCTATTCACTCAACCCTTGAATTGAAATTCCAAATTAGTAGACACTCGTACGGTACAGAGAGCACATTTGCAGCCAACGCATTCCATTACAGTCGTACGCATCGTACGCATTTGAAAGGCTTAACCAAAAGCTGTTACGGATAGGTGGATGGTTCACCCCATGGGAGGAACGTGAGGGCCACCCCGAGGCAACAAGTCTCGCAACCAGTTGCGATGGAGGAAGTCCGTATATTGGCTTCCGAAACCGTTAAGGGGGTGGGAGGGGAAATGGCATATGTCACGCGTGACGCGCATCACGGCATCGCACGTCACAATACACAATACACGCTGTCGGAATCCCGCTGGAATCTCTTCAATGAGCTGCTTCGAATAAATAGTGCCTACACGTAATTGTTGTGAGTGTGTATGTATGTAATTGTTCCGCGTTCATCCACTCGGAGGGCGCGCTGTGAATGTTTCAGTGGCGTATTCATATTCGTATCAATAGGCTTAGTAACTCTGTTGCCAATGTAGTGTTATGTAGGATGCTACATTAGTGCGCGTGTAATCGCAGCTCTACTTATCCAGGTTTGACCTGAACCTGAACCCTGTACCTGCAGTGTGTATGTAACCAAATACTCTTAGATTCTCGTCTTCACTCATAATAACGTTCTAAAGTACAGTGAATACGCATTTGCTTTTGTTTGAACATTGAAACAGACGTAGAGCTCGTCTAGTTTAAAAAGACGCGCCCCACTACTTAGTTAGTTGATTTCGATGTGTGAGTGCAAATATTGATAACGACACTTCATCTGTGTGGGAGCCAATGAACGATGCGTGCTCCTACGTTTGAATTTCACCGGCAACTGAATGACCAATTACAACGGCATTTGTATATGTATTGCGTCCATATTTTAAACTTGCTTGTGTGCGTTAATGCGAAAGTGGGGCGCGTCATTTTAGATTAGACGAGCTCTACTATACTAGTATTTCTTAACAAGAAATACTCGCGTATGAGTGACCAAGGGTACTTTGTATATGCCTTGAAGCCAGACCCAAATTACATGTCAACAAACGTATATCAACGCGTTAACTACTTACATATTTCTTTCCATTTCGCAAGCGCCTTCACGCTTTCTAATTTCGATACCAAATCTGAGTCAGACCGTGTGAGATATATCCATTTGACGCGAACTGTCCATAAACAATGAAGAAGGTTTGAATTTTAAAAAGAGAACTTGGCACTTGGCACGGGATCAAACGGTGCAGTTACCAAGAATTGTATAAACATGAGACGCTTGGAACGTTACCTATGTCTACGCCTAATACTATTTCATGCATGGGTGTGTATGTGCTACTATATTATATAGTGATTAGTGAGTCGTGTAGTCGTGTCCATTTACGTCTACAGTAGCAGTTTTTTTTTCTGTGACAAGTCGTACGTCCGTAATTCATTTAACTCGTGAATATTTGAAATACGTTTATTAGGTAGTTTCGAAGATCACCTAGGTGCAGACATCGAAATAAATAAATAAGGGTATATCAACTTTACCTTTTTAAATATATTATTTTTTAATTTTAGACTATCCAGGCATTTGACCGCCTTTCACCTGATGGTAAGATCTATTATCTGGTATCTATTCTATAAAAAGGAATAATTGGAAAGACGTGTTGTTATAAATGATGATGATTGAAAAGAAAGGGACGGGCATTGGCGTTATAACTAAACTACGTGGGAATCGGTCTTGCAAAATATTTTAAAATTTAAACGCCTCTACTCAATATTGCCGATATTCATGCTCGATTAATTAAATTATGACATTATTAATTAAATCATTCCAGGTCAGCTGTTTCCAATAAAACACCAATCTGTGCCGTGAAGTGAATAAAATAGACGTATAATTCGGTAGAAACTCTCATAAAACTTTTTGTTGCGTTCGTTTGACCGTTATTTTTACCTTTCATACGGTACTGCTTTTATAAAAAGGGAAATTGGCCAATTAGGACATGTTAAAAATCAGTTGTAGCATACGATTGATGTAGCTTTTATTGTCGAAATTTGGTTCAGTAAAAATATGAAAGGTTCTTACGGGGCCGGCAACGCGTGGGTGATGCCCCTGGTATTGCAAACGTCCATAGGCTGTGGTGACTGCTTACCATCAGGCGGGCCGTAAGCTTGTTTGCCACATTAGTGGTATCAAAAAAAATGAAGAAATTATTATCCTCTCTACGCATAATGACAAATACGCAGAATGACCATTTAAATTCAAGCTATTGACTGATTTAACAGTCTCGGGAGCTGATAGGCACCTCGTTACGGTATTTTTACTTAGTACTTACTCCTAAACCTACTCGTAGCTGTCAATTTGTACATTTTTACTATAACGAGCAGTTCACGAATACTTAACTGGTGAAGTAAGTGTACGTACTTCTATTCCGCACGTTCACTCTAGGCAACATTAGAATCTGCTAAGAAAGTGGAACTGGAATTTGTTTTTCGTACCTTACCTTTTACAGATTTGCTTCGTAGAGTGTCGTCTCTATTGTATGCATTTGAGTAATTATGAAGCCGCAACTAGCCGATGTGCACTATTTACCACCTTGTATTGTACGTAAATTATGGATGAAGAATGGATATATTTATATCTGTTTGTGATACGTTTCGTGAACTTTTCGCAATTAATCAAAATCCCATAATCTGCTAACTGCATTTACATAAGTTACTAGTACTAGTACCTATCACAGATTAGATAATAGTTTGGTAGTTCAGTGCAATCACGATCTCACGAGATCTCGAATTTGCGATCTGGACTCAAGATTGCATTCCCTAATCCCAACCCAAGCATTTAAAACCTGAGGATGTTTTTTGCGTAATAGTTAGACCTAGTACTTACCTGTCATAAGAAACTATAATCTCGTCCAAGTAAAAAAGTATTTCTTTCATCCATCTCAGTAGGGCACATCTTGAAGGTAGCTAAGTACCGTACTGCCTCACCCAGAAACGAGACAACAGACCGCAAACTCAAGGAATTCCCTTCGAAAACCTCGCGATTCTTATAAGACCGCCTCGTTCGACAGGCAGCCTGGTTCGGGCCTCATATCAACATCATAACGGTGCGTCCGACCCCGATTATCTCGTCGCGCCAACAGATATGTGACACACCTAACAGATCTCGTGGTGCCAATGGTAAATAGAAAACTTGTTTTGAAAACTGGGGACACTGCTGGCAGTGCCGGTTGTGTTGACAGCGGATGGCGAGAGCTAGATTTTGGTGGTAATTTTGGGATTTTGTTTAACCTTTTCAATTGGCTTAGAGTTACAAACTTAGTGATTAAAGCGAAAACTCACGTAACATGTTGGTTCAGTACAAGAGCATAAGTGCTATACCACTTCAATAAAATGAGCTTTGCAGCTACAGTAACATACATGTGTTGGTGCATCTTCAGTCAGAATCAGTTTGATAAAATAAGAGGGCGTTAGCTGTCCCTCAGACCCAAATATCTTGTCCTTTACCCCCAGGGTGTTTTTAATATAATAAATAAAAAAGTATTCCTGAAAGCTATAAAAACCTTTTACCTATGTACTGAACAGTAGTGCAATGCAATATGATTCTTAAGGTAGTTATTAATGTATGTTCTTGTACAGTACAATAAGTTCCAACTTTCAGTAGATAGGTATCTATACTTTGAATTCAGAATCAGAATAATGCTGAAAAAATATACAACTTAAATAATTCGAAGAGGTCCCTAGAGATCTAAATTCTAAAGTCTCAACTCTCTCATCTAACCCTAGAAACATCACGTCTGAAATTGAAGCTATCTTCT
The DNA here is from genome assembly GCA_905147135.1 of Blastobasis lacticolella. NCBI lineage: Eukaryota > Metazoa > Arthropoda > Insecta > Lepidoptera > Blastobasidae > Blastobasis > Blastobasis lacticolella. The sequence goes on from LR990044.1 coordinate 9,825,914, forward strand.
ATAAATAGAAGATGCGTAATACACGGGTTTTGATATAAGATAAACCACAAAGTTCGTATCATGTATACTATCTAACATCGTATTAATGCCGCTGGTATAATCTGATATAATCTCGAATTCACTAAATACTGTAAAACCATAAAAGTCTGTGCAGACGAGGGAATTTTGTTCGTGGCAGACAAAAATCCCCGATGCGTAGAAATGTGCGTCTAGCTAGGAATTGATACGGAATTATCGTATTAACAGCACAGAGGTGAAGATGAAAAATATGTTCACAGTGCCTTACATGCGATTACTAGCGGGGCCGGCGAGACTTCGTTCGGCATCCTACGCCTACCCTACACCTACTTTACCCCTACCTACCCTTTTTTTCTTGCCTATAGTCCCTCTTCAATCACTCTATAAAACCGCATAAAAATCCGTTGCATAGTTTAAAAGATCTAACCGTACATAGATACAGACAGCGGGAAGCGACTTTGTTTTATACGATGTACAGATTTTGTTCACCAGCGGCACGTCATTCTAAAACGCTGATAATGAAATGAAAAGTCTATGAAAGTATGCTCTCTAGTGTATTAATTCGACGCAGTTTTAGGCGATCTATTCTGAGTAACTGAAAGTACTCCCAAGTTTTAGTAAAGTGATCTGAGTAAGCTTTTTAAGATCAGGTTTCAGTAAGCAGCGTGCATGCGTTGCGTGTGCGCCTGCGTCGATTGAGAGGCCACTTATCTTTCCGGCGGATCGGAGGTGATTGATGTACTTAATATCGACGTGGTGTGATTCAGCCATTTCACCAAGAGTGGTATCGACAGTAGCATTTCGCAATTTGATTTTATAGAGTATGTAATAAAGGAAAAAGCCTTTCTGCTTTTCTTTGTCATAACTGTTGCTAGAATTATTCAAGGTTTGTGTTATATTGCACCTACATGTGCGCGATCGGTATTCCTTTCAAAGAAAAAGCAATAACATCATTAATTTAGTTAAAGTTTTTATTGATAAAAAAATAAAAGAACTAATATAAAAACTGATGTACAATAAAAAGAAAACATTTAACTAACTTAAAAAATGTTAAACATTTATGTTCAAACAGGGCTGTGAGAACGTTTTCATACAGCCGAAGATGTTGGCAGCATTACCTCTAGCTTATTCTTCCCGCAAAGCTCTTCGGTCACCTGTAGTGTCGACCAATTTCTAGGAAAGTTCTCTGTACAAAGAGAGAGCCTCGAGGCACACCCAGGGTCTCCACAAAATAAATAATAAAGAAATAGAATACACGCAAAAGAAAATGCACGGTCGCCCAAACTTGAAACATAATGTGCTCCTTGATGATACGGTACGCCTTTGAAAGAATTAGATTTGCTCAGTCAAGTTTATCAACAAAAATCCCTCTCTCCATTCGAGTAAAATATGCAGATAGTTATTTGCTATCACCCGACAGAATTCTTTGGACAAATATTCCGTGAACCAATAAATTCCATCCACTATGCGTAGGTTGGAACTAACAATATCCGTAACGGTACGGGGACCGTTGCGAATCGGAAACTACATGTCTCGTATACATATGCAATAGGCAATCTAATACTTTTGTGATAATGTTGTCTCTATTTGACACACTATTGGTAAGCGGTTGAGAAATCTATACATGGTATAAAACAAAATCGTTTCCTGCCGTCTCTCTTTGTGGATCTAAGTACGCTTAGATATGCAACGGATTTTAATGCAGTTTTCAACAATGGATAGAGCGATTCAAGAGGAAGGTTTAAAGTGTATGTAGGGATAGGACGCCACGCGAACAAAGTCGCGCCGGATCCACTAGTTCTATATTTTATTTTGAATCACCAGTGTATAGGACGATGAAGATGTAGGTACTTGTAACTGCGGATCGGGCTAAATACTATAACACGCGTGCCTAGTACTTATATTATCTAACCACATCAGCTGGCAAACAATAGGCAGCGCTAAGTTACCTTGACTGACAACAGTGAAATGTGGGAAAGTTAAATATTTTACAGAGATCCTAACTGCGTGCGGGTGAAAGCCGCTGGGAACGGCTATGTACTGCGTAGGACGACAAGTTATATTTCTCTAAACGTACAACATAAAACGCCTCGTGTAAATACGTAATTAATAAAGATATTCAAAACGGCCATGTTGGAATGCAACGCCGGAATTATAGCACCGTGGTCCGTCACGAATTCTGCGCCGGGAATTCGACCCCAATGCATGAAAGTTTACAACTGCGAGGGAATTTGGCCAAGTTTATTTAAATTAGGACTGCGGTGCGGCGTACTATTAAAATACTTTTGATGTGACCCCCAGGCGGACATATTTCAGGACGGCAGGTACTGCCACAAAACAAATTGTTACAAAAACCACTACTAGAGTACATCGAAATATTTTTTCCTTCATTTTTTTTTAAATTAGACTACCCAGGCATTTGACCGCCATCTTACCTGGTGGTAAGTATCGATGCGGCCGAATATGGAGCATGCCTGTCTAGAAACAGCTATTCACTCTAGCCTTGAAGGCGTTCAGATTATAATGATCAGGGAACTCGCAGGCAACGTGTTCCATTATTTAGCCGTACGCATTTGAAAGGTCGAATGAAAGCGACTCGTGCGAATAGCTGGATGATTTAACATAAGGATGAAGCGTCCGCGTTTTGTCGCGCTTGAACATTTTAAAAGTAATCTAGATAGATAGATAAACACTTTATTGCTCACAAAATATAACAGTATCAATTAATTACAGTAACAAGGAACACATATGAGCAAAGGCGGCCTTATCGCTACAAGCGATCTCTTCCAGGCAACCTTTACAGAAATTGAGACAGGAATATTACAGCAGGTAGTGTTGAGCTACAGGATACAAGAGAATGCGTTGTGTATTTATCTAAACACCAACAAACAGCCAAAAACATGAAATAATCGTACATATGCAGGTATACTAAAATAAAGTTTCACAAATCTTTCGCTAAAAGGCATTTACGAAGTTTTGACTTAAAACTAGGCAATGACTCAGACTGTCGGACTTCCCTTGGCAGATCATTCCACAATCGAGTTGCCCTTACCGTAAACGAGTCGTAGTAGTACCCGGAACGCGTGAACGGGGCCTTTGTAAGTAATCTACGGGTACTTTGGTTTACGAATAGCTCGATATTTCGACGCAAATAAGTTCATGGATTGACCGTTATAGATGACAGTTATCGTTATCGAAGACCGTGTGAAATGGAGGAGAATGAGTCGGAAATACCCTGGCAGACCCCGGTACTGACCGCTCGGATGATGATGATGATCATGATGAGGGTTTTTTTTTATGTTACTCAGCAGACAAACAGGCAAGCGGGCCACTTGATGGAAAGTGGTTACCGCCGCCTATGGACATCAGCAACACCAGGAGGTGGATTGATTACTTGTTTGACTTAAGTTGTATAAAAACTGAAATAGATACGTGTACGAAATTATTAATAGGTAGGTTATGATTTTCCCCATTAATATTTACTACCACCTAGCTATTTTGGGAATACAGCGGATCCGACCCTTCATAAATGTCGAAAGTCAAGATCATGACGTAACAATTCTGACCTTGACCGAAATAGTTCACGTGCTGTAATGTTCGTTCACATATGGAAGTTTAGTGAAATTCACACATTTTAATAGAAAAGTCAGCTTTACTTCGATGTACCTACAACCTACCTATTACTTTTAGTAATGGCTATTTTTGACCATTGTGACCAAAATGTCTTGTGACCTTTGTGACCAAAATGTCTTGTGAAATGTTTCTATTTATTTTTTACAGGTAAGAGGTTAGCTCTTCATGTGCTCTGATTAATTTTTCACAGTGAAACCAAGCTTGCGAGGCCTATTTTACATTAAATGCTTTTGGTGAGATTGTTTTTATCTCAATATTTCGAAGCGGTTGTACGGTCTCTTTAATCAAAAACAATAATAACCGGGTAATAAACATAATAATGTGTGAAGATTTAGGTGTAGTGAATAACCACAAAAGCCTCATATTTCGCAAAAAGTACTAGTTAATAACCTAACCCATGACCAAGTATCTATATACTTCAATATTTCTTAAACTACTGAACAGCCATCTCCATTTTCAAACAAGGGACGGTTCTTCATCTAAATCGGTTCTGAGCCATCTGTTCGTGAGCTAGGACGCCACAGACAGACACACACAGACAGGCTTTGAGCCACCATAGATACACACGTCAAACTCCTAACACCCTATTATCGTCAGGGGTTAAAAACATAACGGCTGGCACTAAAAATCGCCAGCTCCGATCTGATGAATGGCCGGCCATCAATTGCAGATCGGCGTGACCCTTTATAAATATGTACGGGACACTGTGTCGTCAGTTTTTATGGCCCGGGAAGGCTCTCGCATGATGGATGAGCCCGGGGCTGTTTTATTGATTCACTCGATTCAAGTGCCAACGTTGTTGGGAGCTTTCGCCTTGTCCTTTAGTATACTGGCGAGATTAATTAGGACACGCGTAATGTATTGATGGGGTTGCTGAAGGTGGTTATGTACATATTATTAGACATTGTTGTACGGAAATGTTATGTTTTAGCCGTGGTATGTAGCCTTTAGTACGTAGTATACGTTTTGTACGTTGTTGTTACGCTTTAGGCGGTTTTGAGTAGAGTCGAGTACAACGAATTAAGAAGCTCTGTCCGTAACTTTTATTTCACAATATTGACATTCAATTGTGTGGACGGGGCCAAATTCAAGTAAGAAGTAATTATTATATTCATAGCTTTGTAACAGGTGGGTTGTTTGTGGTAGAGAAATTTGTACTGGGAGAAACCTTTTCTAGAGTTTCTAGTAAGGTAAAGTTTTCTCAGCAGGCGTTGAATAGCTTTGCGATACTTCATATTGTCGGTTTGTTAGGTGATTGATAACAAAAGCAATTGTTCTGTTATGTGAACTCATAGTCTAGGAATGTTTGTATTTTATTTCACGTTACTATATACGTACGTACATTGAGAATTTGAGACATAATGTGCCGACCTCACCAAGTTTGATAAGGGTAGATGACGATTTTTATTTTTACTTATTATTAAGTGTTCATCATGAAAGGCATTCAATATTTACTGGAATAAAAAAATAATCGATTATTTGGAAGAAAGATAGCGAAAGCCAATACTTACGGGATATTGGTTCGCGTGTCAGTCAGAGCGTTCCAAAACGAAGGGTTAGCATGTCGCTGATTTTTTCCTCTTATTAGTATTTTTAACGCCCAATACAAAAATAGAGTGTTATAAGTTAGATGTGTTTGTACACATATAATATATGTCAGATATACATATCTGATATATATTATATGTGTCTGTCAATAGCTTCGTAGCTGCGAACAAACGGACTGATTTCGTTGTGGTTTAAAAAAAATATTCGTAGACAAATTCACACAGCGGCATCTAGCCCCAAACTAAGCAAAGCTTGTGCTATGGGTGCTAGATAACTGATAAAACTACTTAAATACATACTTATTATACATAGAACACCCAGACCCGTAACAGAAATTAAAATTCATCATTTCAATTTCGTCCCGGCCGGGAATCGAACCCGGGACCTCTTGCGTGCCAGACCGGCATGTTGACCACTGAACCACGCAGGTCCTCAAAGTATCTACCTACTGGCGTAGACGCAGCGTGGGTAGGCCTCCTACAAGGTAGACCGACGACCTGGTAAGGATCGCAGGTACCAGCTGGATGCGGAAAGCACAGGACCGGTCTTTGTGGAGATCTCTGGGGGAGGCCTATGCCCAGCAGTGGGCGTCTTCTGGCTGATATGATGATCTACTTCAAAGCAAATTTAATCGAGATAATTCTTAGCTTTGTTTGATGAAAATCGTTGGAGCAATTCGGGAAACACAAATTTTTATCATCAATAAATAAAACAATCTAAAACAAAATGTTGCTAAACGCAACCTTGCTACCGTTCCTCACTAAATATTCGGCGAAGGCCAGACCAATTCCAAATCGCTACTGTCTGGAAGCTGGCATCCAAATTGCGAACCTTTAACTTCGATTGCGGGCATCACGCGAGCACCACATTATGGCTGCCATGACTCAGATGCCATGGACAGGGCAATTTCTCATGCACGAATTATTCGCATTTGTAAAAAGGTGTAAGTTAAGTTGTTAAGAGAATTAAGGGCATCTTTGGTCAGGAGGCGATTCTTGCGCGACGCTGCGTTGTCTCGATATCATAACCTCTTTGCCATACCGATACGTCCCCAATGTCAGCTTCGTTTGAACCAATGTTGGTTATAATAGTGCCCAGCTATTGTAATTGATCGACCGTATCAATATTCAGCGCGTCCGCCGGTCGGACTAAGCGTACCGCTACGATCCATTGCTATCAGCTTCGCCTGTATATTATGCGCCTATCTAGGTACTTATTCTTTACAGCCTGCTGACAGACATTAGGGTTTCGCTGGCGGCGAAAAGTGAGGTATCATTTACCTAACCATAAACCTAACATAATTCTATTAGAGCCAGGCCACACTGTCAGAATAAGAGCCCAACCTACAGACCACCTAGACTAACTTGTTCTAAAGCGCCGCCTAGACTAAAGGTCTTTTTTTTAATACCACTAAGTTGGCAAACAAGCTTACGGCCTACCTGATGGTAAACAGTCATCGCAGCCTATGGACGTTTGCAATACCAGGGGCATCACCCACGCGTAAAGGTCTCCAGAAATCCAGAAGACACATTCAGGATATAACTCAGAAAAACTCATTAGTAGATACAAGTCGGTACTATAAAGGTCACTGAAAACCTCTTCGACATTAAAGGATTTGCGAAGGTCATTAAGAAAAGTTATATGCCTGCAATGGAGATCTCAGTGACATTTTAATAGATTAGTGTTTGTGGCGAGAGATAACCGAGTTCGAGATGTCAGCTCGATGTAAAACCGAAAGTAAAACAAGTTTGCCCGTAATAATGTATGAAAGTCCTTCCGTACAATCATTTGCGAGTATAAATTTATTTAAGCCAAAACTTGTTAGGTACCAACACAGTGAAAATGTTATAAATGTGAAATTGCAACATTATAAGATTTCACTCAGCGAGCGGCTTTCTTAACGTTATGACCATTATTCAAGTTAAACTAGTGAAATCGCAATATTGCCACAGCATAGTGAAGTGTTTTAACTAGGTACAAATGGCCAGAGTGCTTTCATTCTGCTTTCTATGAACTGGGAGCATTGAGCATTAAATGCATTGTTTTCGAGCGCTGCAGACTTGCTGGCATTGAATCAAGATTGGGTATTTTGATCTTTAAAGCTGGCAGCGCTGGATGTTATGTTTAAAGTACCGTCTTTATTTGTTGATTTATAGATCTTCTTAAGAAAATGTTGGATAAAAAGTGACAAAATACGAATGGAAAACAAATACCTATAGGAATAAATTCGCGTTGCGAATCCGGAAGGAATTATGAATTGGTTTGTCTTGATTATGCTGTTATTTCAACGATAGACTTCACCTGCGACTTCGTTCGCGTGGACCGCGAGTTTTCCCGATTACAGAAATGGTGGCAGGGACCTATGTGAATTTGGAAAGAATCCAGAAAGAACGGATTATTTCTTTAAGTATTAATCTTTATTTCTTGAGTGGTAAAATGTTAAGTTTACGCACGATAATATGAATCATGGTTAATAAATAGTCCTCATACTTACTGTTCTCAAATACTGTATAGACATCGATCATTTTTAGTATTTTATTAGAAATGAAAGTCTTGTTACAAAATTGAAAGTAATCCATAAGTAAGCTATACCAATTTCTGCACAAAGCATAACTAAAGCTAAATAAAACTAATGAATCGTAAATATATTGGTAAAGATTAGCTCCTCCAGCGCTATAGAACGCTCCGTCCAAGCCGGCGGACGCGCCGACCGCTGACAAGGTTGCCCTGCGCAATCGCAGACTGTGTATAATAAACCGACGGTTAAGAATCAATAGTGTCTATCTCAGGTTTTTGCGTTTTTAACTTTTTAATGTAGATTCATTTAGATTTTCATTTGGCATAGCTTGTTTTGACACCTACGTCAAAATTTAAAAAATATCCATAGTTGTACGCTATGGAAATAGTACCTAAATTAAGAGCGCGTAATTTTTTCTGCCAATACGGTCTATCTCTCCTCAAAAGCGTTTATACTGCACCATATCTAGCGCGCGACTGAAGTGCCGCCGACTGCGAGACGTGCAATAAGGAACTGTTGTAGTTAGAAAGAGACAAATTGATCTATTGGATTGATGCAGCCCTTAAATGGCACTTTTCTTCCGTGCTTGTTTCGACAGGTTGGTAAGTTCATTTCCTCGTTCATATTAATTAGTAAAAAGTGGTAAAATCATTCTAAATTGATTAAATTTTTATGTCAAAAGCAAGCTTTAGTGTTACATTATCTTTTAGCCAACGACAATTGAGATTTTATTTTAGTTTTATGTGTAATTGTTTCTAAACAGGCAACAATTTAAGATAGCTGATATTTCCAGAAATTATTTCTAATCAAATATACGTAATTTTGGGTATGTACTTTATATTTCAGTGCCTCAAAATGACCAATCGGTTCTACCAGGGTATAAGATCACGTAAATTATTAAGTCTACTGCGAGATAAAGATGAATCTGTCCTTGACAGCCACAATGGTAAATTGTTTTTAATAAAGTCGCAGATTAGCTATGAAATTATCATAAATCATCTTGGCTTTAATGTCCCGGTTGTGCTCTCGCACGCGAGGGTCTGGGGTCCGCCTTGACCATGGTCCAGGATTGGTAGATCTAGTAATTACAGTGGAGCGATTGCCATTCGTGATCCTGCTACCAGGAGAACTTGACCATATTTAACCATGGTTACACATTCGACTGAATGTGCAGGTTTCATCATGATTTACCTCACCGTAAGAGCATCGGTTAGTGATCGACTAATGTACATAACTCAGAAAAGAGTCATTGGCGTATAGTACATGGCGGCAGTAGGTTTCGAACCCAGGACCTCTCGCTTACGAGTCGGCCTCCTTAACCACCGACACTCCTAGCTATGACATTTTTATATCATGCTGTATTTACTCTCTTCATTATAGATAATACAACAAAAAACGTGCAAGCTAAGTCATTGGGAATGACAAAGAATAAACTGTTTGATCCATCTACAAAACAGCCTGTTTATCGTACTGTGTCAGACCTATTCAAAGCTTACCAACGACACTGTAATGAAATAAATACGCCTGCTGTATCTAGATACACATTTGACAAAACTTTTAACAAACATAATTTAGCACTATATACTTTGAAAAAGGATATGTGCGATATTTGTGTTGGGCACAAGGAGGGTAATGTAGATGAGCACTTCTACCAAGAGCACCTTATAAAAAAAAATAGAGCCAGGGAGGAGAAAGAGAAGGATAAAGTGGATGCAGCGTTTGGACGTTGCATATTATTGACTATGGATTTAGAAGCAGTAAAAGTCTGTCCTTACTCCACAGCAAGCGCTATGTACTTCAAGACCAAACTAACATGTCATAATTACACCATTTTTGATTTAACAACACGCCATTGCACATGCTATTGGTTTACTGAAACAGCCGCAGATCTTACAGCAAGTACTTTCACGTCTTTTTTCATAGACTACTTGGAGCGACACTGTTTACTAAGAAAACTGTCAATAATTATTTATTCCGATGGTTGCACTTACCAAAATCGGAACGTCATTATGGGAAATGCACTGCTTAACTTCAGTTTGAGACACCAAGTCAACATCACGCAAAAATTTCTAGAGCGTGGTCACACGCAAATGGAGTGCGATTCGGTGCACAGCGCTATAGAAAGAAAACTTACAAATCGCGAAATCCATTTGCCGTGTGACTACATTTCGGCTACGAAGGAAGCAAGAGCATCAAATCCTTACGAAGTCATTCAGATTAACCATAATTTCGTAAAAAAATATGCTGACACATCTACTTGGTTGTACAAAACAATCAGACCTGGACGCAAAGCAGGTGATCCTACTGTTACAGACATACGTGCTATTCTGTATAACACAGAAGATATTAAAGTGAAACTTTATTTTGATCAAGATTGGTTCGCCTTGCCACCGCGACCAAAAAGATTTAACCCTGGTTTTTCGTACTCGCCTTTACATACTGATATGATTCCCATAACTGCCTCAAAATATCAACATCTACAAGAGCTCAAACAAATACTGCCAAGTGAGTGTCACAACTTTTATGACACTCTTCCGCATTTGTAATGTTCTTGAATAATTTCAAGTATCTGTTACTTTTACTTTTTTCAATTTTATTTATGGACGAAATTTCATCTGTTTTAACAATTATTAATAAACAAGTGATTTTCCATTGAATTGTTTAATTTCAAAAGCGGTTATCTAAAGGATATTTCGAAACCATTCACACTAATAGAACCAATACCACCTATCTCACGTTTTCTCTGTATAGGCTAATATTAGACAAGTCTTACAATAACCATCATAATTTAGCATTTTTTTAATTTTTTTATAAATTTAAACATTTTCATTATGTTTCTATTCAAATTAGATAAACGTTTTTTTTATCTCCTGAAAAGTTAACATTTTTGAGATAGACACTATTGATTCTTAACCGTCGAAACTTCATACCACAATAAATCCTCATAATATTTTTTCTTAAATATGGTATAGACATCGATCATTTTCATTAAATTATTACAAATGAAATCCTTCTATCAAAATTGAAAGTAATCCATAAGTAAGCCATGCCAATTTCTGACCAAAGCATAACTAAAGCTTAATGAAACTAACAAACCATAAATATATTGGTAAATAATAGCTCCTTCAGCGCTACAGAGCGCTCTGACCAAGCCAGCGGACGCGCCGACCGCGGACAAGGTTACCCGGCGCAGTCGCAGACTCTGCATAATAAACTTTATACCACAGTAAAAGTACGCAGCTGTTACGGTTTCCCTCCGGCACCACGCACTATAAATCTCACCGGCTGGGAAGATAGTTGTGGAATGTTTAGCTACAGCCGGTTTGTATAGGTACATGTTTCAGGTTGTATGGTTGCAGTAATGGGAAGGAAATGCTTACTAACTAAAACTCAATTTCATCGTCATGGTCCCGGATTATTTGTTAGTCATGTTTTTTTGCATGCGATCATTCAACAAGATTGTTTACGCTATTAACGAAAAAACATACCTATAGCTCTATAATACACATACGAAAGTTATATGTCTGATTAGACTGGTAGGGCGCCGTAGGTAATCCTACTATCCCCTAAACATCTACTATCGTCGATAGTAGACCAACTAAACTTTGGTCTGCCCGCGCACAACCTGGCATAAAAATTTTTTTAAACACCCGAACTTCTCAAAAAAGTGAATTTTTTCTTGTATTTGATGACGCAGAATAACCTACGGCGCCCTCATAGTCTATGTAAGATATCTTTTAACCAGAGAAATTAACTAACATAATTTTTCCATCCGCAAATCTGCAGTATTAGGTACTTATAGTATTTAAGGTTTGTCGCTCCTTGTCCTTTAACGTTCCCAAATATTTGCATAAGTTATGGGGGAATATGACAATATGGTATATAGTCGGGAGATGCTTTCGACATTGCGATTTATGGAGTAAATACTAATACCATATTTCGTATAGAATAAGCAAAGGGTAAGCTCGACGTGTTTGCCGTCTACAAATGAAAGTCGTTACGTTGATAGGAGGATGTTTATTTGACGGATGTTTATATGGAAGAGACAATTTTAATTAATGAAAAATACGCTAAGAAAGGGAAAAGGGAGATTAACTTCGCAATGAAGGTAGTCCAACCTAACAGACGACGGAAACAAAGAAGCTCTGATTAATTAACAAAAGCACGAGCCCTTTGAAACAGTCGCCAAGTAATATTCTCTCGCGTTCGTAGACACGAAAAAAAATCATGAATGAGTGATTCACAGTGGGAATGTCAACGGTGTTTTCAGGAATTATTCCTACGCAATGTTATTAAACCCACTTCATTTCAAATTTAGAACGTCCAGTCTCGATCGCGGCGGCGGTGCGCAGGCGCGAGTCGCCAGAGCGCGTTCCACCCACAGTTGTTTTATTAAATTAAATCGCCTATAATCAGCTGACATAACAGCTATCGCTGTGACGGAAGTGCTGTGTTAATCTAGAGATAAATTCTGTGTGAACTACGGTGATATATTTCGTGTTTGAACAGTTGAAATTAATTTTGCGCTGTTTCCATTTTGTTGGCGCTAACCAGAAGCACGTGCTCGCGTATTTAACGTCTTTTAATCTGTTTGTTTGGATTTCTTCGAGTCTGGATAACTTTACATTATTCTACTTCAAAAGTTATTATATTTAAAATTTTAATTAGTAATTCAACGTTATTCCTCTAAGTGTCTTTTGGAATTTGATACGACAATAACGGATGTCGACGCGATTGTAATTCCATTACAGCACACGCCACACTACTGTCAAACAAACGCAACTCACCTGCTTGATTCAGAGCGCAAACAGTCGTGGCAGATTCATGATAATATGCGAAATACACACCGCTAAAGCATAACGCTCGTATTGTCAACCATGTTATTATAACAGCATCGATTAGTCTTGGAAACAAGTTGATGCGGGGCCTATTTACTGTTAGACTGGTCTTGCTTTGTAAATCATAAACACAGGTACATAGCGAGGGAATGTGCCCCTGACAGCCATTGTGATACTCTCTTCATGAAAAGGCGAGTGGCGACAAAAGACGCCCAGTCACTGTTCCCGATACTCTGATAGGTAGATCGATACAGGAGCCTTTATGATAAAAAAGAGTCCTAATACGCAGCAGCACGTATTTTTACGTTGCGAAGGAAAATATATGACGTAATTCGGTAGTACCACTATCTTACCTAAGAGGCGTAAATTTACTTAGCGATTAGATTGTCTACCAATGTGTTAAGGACGTGTGAAGGTAATTTATTAATAAAAATTTCTTAAGAATTTCAGTCTGATAAATTCATGAGTATCGATGATAGATAAGCTAATAATATATCGTTGTTTTTTGCTAATTGCCAGCGTTATGGCAGCTTTTAGGCAACTATAACGACCCTGTTTTCCGAGAATACTTTGAGAAGTGAAAATGTTCCCATTAGACATATCAATGTCTGCCTACGACATAGTCGCGCGAAGTGTCTAGCGCTCGTCTGTATCTCAAGGCACGTCTAGCTTGCCGTACCCTACATCCAGTAATAACATTTGCTCGGGTGCAATGTCCTTATGAGTTTTGTTACATGACATTTTGCGTTTTGGGTTGTTTTGTCTGGAGGCGTGATTTATTCGCGACTGCCGCCGCGTTCCGGCGGCGCGCCGCTGAAGAGTTTCAAGAAAGCGTAAAATAAGTCATGTATTTTTGAACCCCGAATGAGGTTATGCGAAACAAAAGATTAAAAGCGCGGTTCGGGAGCGATGTATTCGGTTGTTTTTGTAGATTCGGATTATTTTGGTTGTGATTTAAATGGGATAATGGTCGTAGGGTCTATTCCGCAAAATATTTACCTACATAAATCGGTAGAAAGTAGTATTTGAATATTTATGAATTATTGGCACTTTTGAGCTTTATAAGCGCAATAAAACATGCACATTATTTATGATTAAGTAGTAAATATTACTTTGCAAATAAACAAAGCTTTGACAAAATTTGGTAAGGGTGCAAGGGGCAAATATAGGTAATTAGACGGAGGGCGGTTTGCTATCTCTATACTTGTGGGTAACCCTTATCACTTGGTTTTCAACACCTGTCTGCCGCCCTTTGCCATTCCCCCCGTCCCCCTCTCAGTGACGGAGCCGAGTTTGATACCCTTTTAAAAAGTCAAACGTATCCCCAAACGTACGGCTTTATGATACGAAGATAATATTTTCGTCGTATCAAATGACGTGACGTGACCTTTTGCGGGAATAAATGTTTCGATTTCGGCTTAGTTTGATCTTTCAATCCGAAATATATTGAACTATTTCTAACAGCAGGCAACACGAAGATAAACAGCGAAATAAATTCAATATTGCAGCTGCATAATACACGACCAGTCTAATTAGTGTGTGATACTCATGTTATTCAGCGGTCCGTTGACACGATTACGAAAGGATTGAAATTGGACCCGGGTTTACGCCCACTTGTTACTTGACGCAGTTCATCATTCACTGCAATGCTGTGCATTTCTACGTCCATGAATATCGATTGAATTGCTCTAAAAACTCGCGGTCAGTGACAATGGAGTGCGGAAGGTTCAGAAACGGACTGAGATGGAACGCCTACTCGACGACGTCAGCGCACCCGCGCGCTCCAACTATCATGATCGGAGACGACCACAACGACGCGCACTCAAACATCCACGACAACTATCTCCTCACTTATCCGGATAGCGAATCAGACGGCAAAGATCACTCCGCCAACTTGAACGAGACAAAAGCGACTGAACTTCTTAATCGGTTCTACGAGAACCCTCTTTTCATCCCGGCGAGCGAAGTTTTAAAAGGCGAGATAAGTGACGGTGGGGACAGTGAGGATCTAATGAAGAGTGCGCCAAAAAACTTGGCGGATTATAAGTTTAGCGAGGCAGTTAGCGAGTTCGACGTACAGAGCGGGGAGGGGCCCGTCGTGTATCTGCCGACGACGCGAGCGGCGTGCCTGGAACGCGAGCTGCGGGTCGCTGGCTACAAGAAGGTTTGTCTACTAATTCCACGTCGAAAGACTTTCTTTTGTATTTACCCAGTCAAATTACCTTTAAAGTATTAAGACGAGGGCACTAGCAAAAATTTTGCGTAGCAGATACTGCGCCCCATATTTTGGGTTCGATTAAAACTTTTCCGTTTTTTGTCTCCTTAATTGCCCGGCGTAAGTTTTTGACAGTGCAATTAAAAAACAATCAAGTTTTCCTCTGTGACGAACATCTTAGGGCGGTAGACGATATTGCCTACGATATGCTATCAGCTATGTCTACATGGAAAATGTAGTTAGTGAAAATCATGATGCTGAATTGTTCAGGCATAACATGATGTGTTCATGTAAAGCAGATTTGATTAGGTTTGTGGTCGTAATCCTGCCGAGCGTTGTGGTAACGGGCCACCAGTTCGTTAATTACAGCACCCGGTAATACCCTGTTGTGAGCAAAAACTTTAAAACGAAATATGAGGTTGAATTTCCATAAAACCCGCGTCTAGCGTATTCATTAACAGCCATGTAATATTCTCGATGTGCAGGAAAAACAGGAGAGTTAATATTAAAAAAATGTGGAGATCAAAAAGATTGCGGTAAATATTTTATTTTCACTGAAATGTAAATGCATTAACTTTGTTTTTGGCGGGTTGTATTATTAATAGGTACCGACAAAACGCCGATTCATCTTTTTAAATTGTGTTATCAGGTACATCTCATCCTCAAAAAGGTGTTTGTAGTTGAATTTCTAAATGTAAAGCGTTGAAGCTCCTTTCATATGGAGATATGAGTATGTACGGTGTACTCTACAAAACTTGTAGTTTTCAGCTCGCGAGGCATCCAATTACCCGCCTGCCCAGCCCCTTTGTTCCGCTATCCTGCACTTCTAAAACTGGCGATGCCGGACCCCCAGGCCATATCATTTCTGATTAAAACATCTAAATGCAATTCAAATGTCTGTAAGAGGCCGTTGGGATAGTTCTGTGATTTTGTGGGTTATTGCTTGCTTGAATATAGTTTTCTCCCTCATACTATTATTTAAAAAATTTTAAGTAATTTCCGGAATTGTAGATAAATAATATGTAACGAATAATTATCGATTATTGTAGTTATCTTGACGTCCATGTCTTAGTTGTACGAGCGCCCGGAGTCCGCCTTGAACATGCTCCAGGATTTGGCTGATCAGATAATTATAGTGGACCGAATGCCATCTGACCTCCATGACCCTGTTACCAGGGGAACCTGACCAGGTTGAAACATGGTTACACATTCAGTCGCTTGAATGTGAAGGTTTCGTCACGATGTTTTCCCTCACCGTATGAGCATCGGTTAGTATCCATGCATGCATGTCCATAATTCAGAAAAGATTTTCCATTATTTAATTATTGTGTCCTACTTGTGACTAACGACAATGTAGGTAAATATGCCTATTATTATATATTTAAAACTTAATGCACTGTTACGTACAATGGCGGACTTAAAGCTTCATAGCTTTCTCTATGAAATTATCGTGGAAAAGTTGTGGGTCCGTAGACTTTGAGTACCGCAGCCTTGACATGTTGTTATGACAAAAATTCTGCACTACACGAATATACGGCGACACTGCGCGCCACGCGTCGGTAGCTGCGTTTTGTGCAGCCAAAACGGTTCAAAGGACAATTAAACTGCGCGACACTTTATGTGACATCTGGGAAAGCGTGAATAAACAAGAGAATGAAATAATAATAATGAGTAGGTTTATGTATTTGTAATTATTATGTAGGAAAATTATAAACTCGATGTCAAACAAAGTTCTTATCATACTTTACACCTTTTGCTGATTATATTGCGTTTATTTTTAGGAATAACTTTTACGGCATTAATCTAACAAAATGAACTTTGTAGGTGCTATTTTTAACTTTGAATTTAGTGTTATTTCTGAAGTGTTGCAATGAACTTTTTAGCATTATTTCTTTTTATTATCCTACTCTGAAAAGAAAAAACAAAGTAGGCACATCAATTCCTAACACTGTATCTACCTCTTACCCTATCGTGTCCTCCAAGTTCCCAACCTAAATTTCACGTTACACATCATATTTTTATACACACTTAGTTCTGTCCACACTTCACCCCAGAGTGTGGTCTCTTCACGACGAAAGGTCAACCAGCTAGGGTTACGTCACAACAGTGTCCACAGTAGACTGGCGTTCGGGAAATAGATACTTCCTTTGACAAAATAACATAGAAAACGAAGCCAACTAACCAAGTGGTTGACGCAACACGACAGTTCCATTTTTAAAATTCAATTTCAAAATGCAGCTAGAATGGATTTGAAATTAGAACGTCGTGTTCCGTGAAATATGTTTCATGGCTGGCAAGAAAAAAGAAAGTTTAGGGAAACTTTATGAAGTTGCCGTTTCATTGGTTTTACAGTTATGCAGTACAAGGTATACAGTATTAGGTGGCCTGATACCTTCTTAGAAACAAATAGCGTGTCTTCTAACAAATACGAACCTATTATATGCCTATAATAATCCTTTGTTTAAGAAGTAATATACAATGGATTATACTCACATAATAAATTATGCCATGTCAAGAAAAAATCTACTAATAATAGTCTCTTTCAAATTATATCTGGGCGTTAATGTCCCGGTTGTACTCTGGCGCACGTGGGCCCGGGGTCCGCCTTAACCACGATCCAGGATTTAGCAAATCAGGTAATTACATTGGAGCGACTGCCATTTCCTCTATGACCCCTACTACCAGGGTAAAATGACCATATTGGATCATGGTTACACCTTTAGTCGCCTGAATGTGCAGGTTTCATCACTATATTTTCCCTCACTGTAAGAGCATTGGTAAGTATTCAAGTAATGTACATATGAGTCACTCTTAAAAGAGTCATTGGTACATGGCTATTAATACTTTTCTAGACTATGTACTTACGTACCAACACGATATCGCAAATAAAAGTTCGGATTTTATCGCAGCAAATTCCCCATCCATCTAGTCGAAGCAATCCAGACTAGGTTGACCCAAATAACGCTTTATTAAACTAAGTTTGTAATTACTTGATCAAACTGTCGGTGGGAAAATTGATAATGTCTGTTCGAACCATGCGGGAGTATGTCGCCAACTTTAATTGAAGCGGGGAATGCTGCTCTTCATCCACGCACGATCAGTTAGGTACTAACTTAGTAGTTGTTACACTATTTTGTTGATGTTAGAAATAGGTTTGAGGTTGTACTTTGAATATAGCGTTCAACTTGATACTTCCTGAAATGTTGTACTTGTTGCTGGCTTGTTTTATTTTAAGTTTTGTTTTATAGTTTACGGTGTTAGCGAAGCGAGGTATAGTGAAAACAAAATTTTGTTATTACTACTAAAAGGCAAAAGCACTTAGGTACTGTAGGTACTTTGACTATTTTGAGAATCTATTTTTTTATTGCCTAGGTAGGCACACGGACGGTCCCCACCTCTTGGAAAGCCGGTTATTATGAGAATCACCTTTTTTGCGAATCAGCTGTTTTGCGTTTTTCTGACAATAATGTAATGCGTTTATTTGGTAAGAGGTCTTTCAGCCGGGGATCCTGAGACTGTTCAACCAGATATTGTTACTTTAACTAGTCTAGAGCATCAAAATTGACTATAAATTATTAATAATAAAATATTTACGTGTATCTATGTAGGCTTAGATCTGTTAAACTAAGCAACGGATATTTATGCAGTTTTCAACTATAGATAGAGTGATTCAAGAGGAAGGTTTATAAGCAAGAAAAAACGGATAGGTAGGGGTAAAGTAGGTTTACGTCTAACACGTCTTAGAATTATAAGAATATACTAACGTTAACTATAGAAAGCTATCATACTGCCTGTTTACGTGAAAAACATTATTTATTAGTTTATTGAATAAGAATGTCAATTGATGGGGCTCATATGATAGCTGTCAAATGATGACATACACATGACATGATGAATAAAGGTTGAGCGAGTCTCCTGAGGTGAGGTTTGGTATCGATCAACAACGAATTGACGTTGGTATCGATCGATTGATCTTAATCGATTTATCATTAAGATCAATTGACACACTAGCTTAGGGTATAATTTGGACACAAGATAATGAATTTATCATTGTAAATTCTGTTATTTTAATTAATATGAAAAACAGAAAAATGTTGGTAAGCTAAGAAACATAATAGCAGAGAACGAAGAAGATGTATTTAAGTATTAGTACAAGCTTTGCTTAGTTTGGGGCTAGATGGAGCTGTGTGAATTTGTCCACTATTATTTATTATTATCATTTCAAACCTCTAGCTCCAGAGGTAGGTACACCTAGAAAAGAAGTATTCTGTTGCACCCGAGACTTGTTTAAAATTAGCAACAGTGTCTCGAGAACTTGTCCTGCCTAATCACGACGCGATTGTAATGCGAATGAGCGGGATATTTATTATATTTCGCAATAAAAGGCTGTTCGATAAGGTTCTCGAATTCGCAGGAAATTTATCAAAGGTTGGTTTCCTATGGGTTGTTAGGTACGACGTGCGAATCACACGGTTCGTTGGCGGCCTACAAAGCTTCGAGCGACGTCAGAATAGGGCCATATTTTCAAATAAACATCTGCTATTCAGCCATCGTCTGTTCTGAGTAACGACCTCTGCGTTTCCTCCCGGTAGTATTGCTTTCCTGTTAATAAGCCGCTGCCTTTGTTAGTGTAATTGTTCGAAATTTTCTGCCTTTCTTATTCTTCTTTACATAAATAGCTAGATCAGAAAATCCTTTAAGTTTTATATTGTGGAAAGGCTTATAAATTACAGGTAACGTGGTACTTTTTGAGTCTCTAACTCAGTCCTATTTATTTATAATTCACTACAATTAATTTTTTAAATTTTTTTTTGTTGCCGTAGTCCAGGATATCTGCAATTCTTCAAATAATGAGTAGAGTTATGACCAAAACTTATGGCATACTTGGTAGCTTACAATATTAAGTAGGTGTTTAAAATGAAATTTGACTATTGCCACATAAATCTGCAGCATCAATGGGTAGCACCAGGTTCAATTTCATTTTTTCTACTTCCCGGCTTTGGCACTTCTCTCTACGTAAGTTAGGAGGCGCTATTTACCTAGTTGCATACCAAATTATGTATTCGTTATTCTGGAGATAAGTGTAACTTTATTTTATATATTTAACTTTCCCGCCTTTGTCGGGCCTTCGGGAATAACGTTGCTTAAAATAATGTAAGACTTTTTATGATCGGTTCATTATACAAAATACAATACACATTATAAAAATACACCTCTTTTCTCATAATATTAGTATAGACGTCAGATAATATACACTGTAGCAAAAGGAAAATCTCCACTTTTTCCATTTACGCAGGTATAGATATGCAGAATTGTTATTTGCTCTGAACTCGCTAATCGCATGGCTGGACAAATATAACAAGTGGATCGACGAAACGCTTCGAACCAATTAAAAAATACAACTCTCGGGTAATTAATGTACGTACTTCCCTTTCCTATCATTTTATTACGGCTAACAAATATACCATATTATTTTAGCGTAGGGTAGGGCTAGGGATTAGGGGTTTTTAGATACCCGGATATCGGGTATTATTATTTTCAATACCCGGATATACCCAGGTCCTTTCTAATTTTTGAAGAAAATCTAAGTAAAGGATGTTTTTATAAACCTTTGGTTTTCAAATTGAATAATAAAAAAAAAATATTTTTTAGAGCTAATGAAATGCTATTTATGTTTAAATATGATTTCGGCCGAAGGGCAGCTGCGTGTTTTTTCTACCTTAAGGCAAAAATAATTAAATTAAAAGTGGACTTCATCGCTAAACAAAATTTTGTATGGAAGAAAAAATTAACATCAACGAATAATTTCACGTTTTCCATCGACATTTGGGGATGCCTACGCCGTTAAACCAGAGACATAGAATACAACATTCAGTTAGTTATTAGATAATGCGGCCGTTTGCTGCCAAATGTGTACAAATTGAACATCCAGATTGGGTCATCTACGCGCCAGTCGCGGCCGGCACATGGCCGAATTCTTATTCAAACATAAATAGAAATGTATTATTTCTCCAATAAAGCTTATTTATTGTAGAAATAATACATTGCTGTATATAAATTTCACTTATATTAAAACAGTTTTTCTTAGTATAAATTAAATTAGAAACCAACGGTTTAAATAAAATCGGCCTTTATAAGAAAATAAAATAATTATCATAAAATACACTAACTACACATGAATTAACCTAACTTTGTTTTTCTCAGTTGACATAACGTATCGACATTATATCGGAGTATATGCGTTTATAAACAATTGCTTTAAATTTTTTAAGGCGCATCAACGAATCTTTTTATTTTAGTATTGGTACTCCGGTACCCGGGTATGGTGCTCAGATTGTACCCGGGTCGTCGATAATGCGACCAAATCATGGCGCGTGTGGCGTGTAATGACGCGACCTGACGCGTCTACAGACATATACACAGGTAGGCCCGTATACACGTGTATGTTGCGTCATTCGCATCACATGGCGTAAGTGCAGTATCGCTCAATCGTACCCTCGTGTAACATCACATCACATCACTCTAATATAGCGGCACCTTTATTATTTCACTGCATGATGTGTCTGGGCTTTTGCCTCTGGAGACCAAACTAATCGTACATACAGCAGAGAGAGCATTAACTGCTATTTATGTTGCAATCGGATAGGAGTTAACTGCGATTTATTTGCGACTCAGACTGGAAGCCGACTATTTCTGTCGGCCCTTATGCGGACCAACGTTGCGTAAAGCCGGCTCTCATTTCACGCTTAAAAAGTTAGTGATTAAATGGTGGGACAGGTGACGGGATATTTCGGTCCGGTAAGGATTCTTATACACTTCTTTACATAGTATAAAACTAAGTCGCTTCCCGCCATTTGTCCCTACCTAGGTAGGAACGCTTCAATCTTTTAAACTACGTTACGTATTTTAATGCGGTTTCATCAATAGATCCAGTATTTCAAGAGGAAGTTTTATAATCAAGAAAAAAATGGTAGATAGGGGTATAGTATGTGTACGCGAACGAAGTCGCGCCGGGTCCATTAGTGTATACATAAGTAGGATATCTCCCTATAGGTATATTTATCTCAATGATTGGATTGTTGATATCTGGTTTGAAGGATAAGGTAGCCAGCGCCATTAGAGCCATGACATTAAATTAATTCTCACATTGACGACGCACCATCGGTTCTGTAAATATTTCAAGCGTTATAATTACGGAATTATAATAACCATTCTTGTACAGAAATTAGTTTCAATGATTATAATTATAATTAGGGGGGCCTAGCCCTCTGTCGTTGCTGAAATCTACAATTTTCTCTGTTCTGAATCATCGAGCTCAATTCCACTCATAAATATTACTTAGGGCTCGAATGTAACTCAACCCATTTCCCAGATAGTTATTATTATATTGAAAAATGTTCCTCTTAATTAGCCACATCGTTATGATAACGGTTCGCAAATAAAACCGGTATTCTATTGTAATACTTTGACTAATTAATGCAATTGTGCGCCACAAGCGGATTCGTTTGTTTTGGTGTTAATTAATCGAATCCCACTGCTGCTTTTCTGAGTTATTTACATTATTTGAATACTAACCGATGCTCTAACGATAAGGGAAAACATCGTGATGAAACCTGCACATACAGGCGACTGTAACCATCCAATCTGGTCAGCTTGTCCTGGTACCAGAGTCACGGTGGTCAGATGGCAGTCGCTCCACTGTAATTACCTGACGTGCCAAATCCTGGATCATGGTTAAGGCGGACCCCGCGCCCTCGTACGCGAGAGCACAACCGGGAAATTAACGCCAAACTATTACGTAATTAGTATTTAATACCCATCAGAATATGTGTTACAACTTCGAACCAATGGACACGAACCCCCTCAGATACAGGTGTTTTCGTTGTATAGCAGCGACTAATGTCTTATGAGTGGCAGACAAGCAAGAGCCCAGTACTACCGCAGACACAAAATGGGCAGTTACGTTTTCACATTCCAAAACCTCCGTCTAAGCAGAACCATCGCAGTCTAGATTGTTGGTAACTGCTACCTCCCCAATAAAATTTCCATCGACAATTGCTATGACTCGTCTTATTTCTCGTAATTGGCATTTATTTTTAATTCCTGCCAGCGTTTCCGCGAATTCCATTTTAATCTCGTTTCTTGGCACAAATTCAAGTAATTTTATTGGATATTAACTCTGAGACCTGTCATTTACCCTTCTTTTTGTCTTCCCAATTTGCCTTTTTAATGCCTATGAATTATTAATTCGTCGTACTTTTTAACTCTGACCAATTGTTGTTTTGGGATTTCAATTACGTTGTTAAAAATTGCCCTTAAAATCTTCACAAATTATTTTGGTACCTATAGTCTTTATTACTAGACCATTACTGGTTTTATGTATGCTTTGATCGTTTAAGGAGCGTCTGTGGTCGAGTGGTTAAGGTATCCTACTCGCAAGCGAGAGGTACCGGGTAGGAATCCTCGTTCGAAATCCGGGAAAAACATCGTGATGAAACCTGCACATTCAGGTGACTGAATGTGTAACCATGATGCAATCTGGACAAGTTCCCCTAGTAGCAATATCACGGTGCTCAGATGGCAGTCGCTCCACTGTAATTATTTGATCTGCCAACTCCTGGATCACGGCTAAGGCGGAGGCCGGGCCTTCGTGGGCCAAAGCCGCGATATTACCACAAAATATTTTTTTTTATCGTTTTAGGGCTCTTGATGAAGCCTATCGACTTTTTAAGTCACTTGTAAGTATAGAATCTAAATTACTGCAAAAAATTGCTTTTTAAAATTTGAATCTTGAGCAACAGCTGCTCCTAGTAGGTATTCACCGCAACGGAGACTTTGTATAGATAAGACGTAACTTTCTTATAGTTTCAAGGCGGGATTACAGCTGCGTGAACAGAGTTAGATAGCTACCAACTTTATAGTTAACAATATTAAAGCCAGACACAGAGCTGGTTAACAAAACGTCTAGTTATTAGTTTCGTAACACAGGTTAACTTAAGTCTCTCGAACTTCCAAACCGAAGTTAGAGAGAAAGTATAAGATAATAGGCTTCTATAGAATCAGCTATATCGACTTCAGGTGGTTCCCTGACATATATATCTACATATGTATAAGAGGGAGCATCAAAATTTATTAAATGACTGCCTTTAATGTAAAGGTGGACCAACGACCTGGTAAAGATCGTAGGTACCAGCTGGATGCGGAAGGTACAGAACCGGCCTTTATGGAGATCTCTGGGGGAGGCCTATGCCCAGCAGTGGGCTTTCGGCTGATATGATGATGAAGAGATGTAAAGCGCAGATGAAGATGATATGTTGCATGCATTTTATTTTTAAGCCGTATAAGGAATTCGAGGTCTGTGTTGCTGTGAGAATTCTTGACATGCCTGTAATTATAATCTCTACTTTATCATTGAAACTGATACATAACAAAGCAAGTTCGCGACAGAAATAGGCAGTAGTTTCTGTAAGGACTCCGTAGGCTAGCCTAGATAGTGAGACATCGTTTTATATTCTGGGTTTGATTTATAAAACAACTAAAGGCAGGAATACACTGTTGTGTTATGTCGTAAGGCGGCGATTTCGTGTATTTCTTTTAGTAAGAAAGGGACACTAGTACTCTAACGCGTCACGACTAATGTGCACACCTACATAGACAATTTATGGCTCCGACAGCATTCTGACGCGACACGGCACACCACAACACAATAGTGTGTCTTACAGAGAGGCCTACGGAGGCTAAGGATTACAAGTTTTAATTCGTGCATTCAACATAACCGCGAAGTCTATAAAAATTCTCATTACCACAATCTTATGATACATTGCCTGCCGCTCTGCAGGTCTCATTTCAGCTCCTTATAATTTCTGTGTACAATACCACAAACTTATCTCACCGGGGACGGCGTCCATGTTGTCGACTACAAAAGGACATTTCAAATTGGAGACGCTTAGTTCCAATTTTGGCCACCGGATCAGATAAGTTTGTGGCACTGTAGGTTAGACGCCATCCATCAATGACAGGGGAACTCAGCTGCTCCCAAACTGACGTCAGACGATGACTTCAAAAAGAGAAAGCGTGTTTTTAATTACGACTTATTACTTGAAAAGCGTTATTGCGTACGCAGGACGTATTTAGTTTTATTTGTTACATAGCAAATATAAATGTACTAGTGTACCCTACTTTACCTATACCTTCCCTTTTTATAGCTTATAAACCTTCTTGAATCACTCTATCGTTTGTTGAAAACCGCTGCGTTTAAAACCGTTGCGTAGTTTGAAATACCTATCTAAGCGTAGGTACATAGATTCATACATAGGAACAGACGGCGGGAAGCGAGTTTGTTTTATACTATGTATGTACTTTTAAAGACAACTTCGGAAATGTCGGTTATATCGTGTGCCCGTGGGAACCAGATTGAATTGATTATATAGCTTAGTGTTATATTGGATTTTGAGATACAAAACAAAAAAATTGCATTTAAATTTTTCCTTGGAAAAGCAACAAACTTCCAAACAACCATCCCTACAGACTTTGCATTTATAATATTGGTAGGAAGAATTAGTAAATTAAAACTCTTTACCCTCCGACATTAGATCTTATCCACAAAACAAATATAAACACTTCGACGTCGATAATTAGGTTAAAATACAGTGATTGCGCTGGCTGAGAGCTTAATTACGCTCAAATCTCGTTCGGAGTAGTTCACTCGGAAAAAGTCACGACGATACGCACCTCCAAGTGACAACCCTGCTCATCCCTGGGGCGTTTGGTCCGCCAACCATGAAATAAGATTATGTACCAACGACGACCGGCCAGCCGGTAGACACTCTTGTACAACATCTTAGCTAAAGCGTTTATAGAGGACGTTAGCGAGACATGTGTAAATGTTAGAAATGTAAGTGTATTTGTATGTAAGGATAAATAGCTGTAGATCCTGGTTACATAGGGAATGCAGCGGTGAATACGACTGGTTTCCGGGCTCTATCCGTTCCAAGCCGATCGAACCTTACAGAATATCGCAGCTAAATAATACTCTTTTAAATAGTATTATGTTTCTGCCGGTGAGTAAGGTTTCCAGTGCTCCATGGGGTGGTGATTTGGGGAACCGTGGCTTTGGCAGTGGAGTGGCATTTGCCTTTTTGCTGCCAGAGCAACGTGTTATAGAGGTAGGCAACGCATTGGCGATACTCTTGGTGTTGCTAATGTCTATAGGCAGTGGTGACCACTTTCCATCAGGTGGCCCGCTTGCCTGTTTGCCTACCGTAAGACATAAAAAAAGTAACTTGTTATTGTGAATAGGCACTACATTTTTTGTACAAAACAAGTCGCTTCCCGCCGTCTGTCCCTATGTATGTACTATGTATATACGCTTAGACCTTTTAAAGTACGTAATCCGTTGCGTACGCATTCTGCTAAAATCCGTTTTAATGCGGTTTTGAACAATAGATAAAGTGATTCAAGAGGAAGGTTTATTAACAAGAAAAATGGGTAGGTACAGATGAAGTACCTATACGATGGTGTACCTATACAAAACGGAATTTTTTCAAAATCTTTGTTTATATGCAAAAAACATGTTAAAAGGCCTGTGTTCAGCAGTAGACTCGTAGTAGACAATTAAGAGGTATACAAGTATACAATAAATTGCGGAGTCTCATCTTTATGAGTCCGTTACCCGAATACTATCCGCGTTTTTCCAGGGTATTGCTTTAGGAAATTAAATTTACCGACTATGAGCTGAATAACGGTGTTATCTATTTGTGGAGACGCTTCGCCAATACAGGAGGCTCCGGATGACGAGTTTGTTAATCTCTATTTATTCAGCGATCCTGGCACAAACTAGGAGAATCGGACTGAAATGTTTATTCAGTACCTCTGCCAATTTATATGCCATTTAAAATTGAATGGTCGCGATTGTTTGGGTTAAATATACGTTATAGATAGGACCTCGATTTTTTTTTTATTAGGAGGGAATAAGCAATCGGTCACCTGATGGAATAAATAATAATTGGTCGCGGGGTGCCGATTGAGATTTTTATTTGAGAAGTCAGGTTCATTGAGATGGTTCTTAGTTATTTCTATTGGTTATTTCATTGAAATTGGTTCACCGGTTTAGGATAGTTCTTTGTATTTATCTGGGGTTTTGGTTAGGTTATTAAGTTTTTTATAACTGAACTAGCAACCCGCCTCGGCTTCGCACGGGTAGTCCCTAAAACCTAACCCTTTATCATGAATACCTCTGTCTATTGGTGAAAACCGCATGAAAATCCGTTTAGTATATTTTGCGTTTATCGCGATCACACAGACAGACGCGGCGTGGTACTTTGTTTTATAATATATAGTGACAAAGGTACGTAAGATACGAACTCGATGAAAATGAAAAATTCACAAAAAGGAAATAGGCCAGTAAGAGAAATATAGCTATAATAACTGCTACGGTAATCCATCTCGCCGGTGCCCTTGGTCATCCAATTATCTTCCGACCCCGTGACGTCACTTTCGCGGGCCCGGGAACAAACTAATTAATTTTTACTCATTTACAAGTCGTTTACTTTGCCTCTTTGGACGGCCCATAGTGAAATTATTGCCGCAATTTTTCTTTGCCCTCATTCCTTTTTGGGAGCGATCCGTCTCCGGCCAAAGTTTAATTGTTCTAATTTCCTCTGTTTCAGGTACGTTGTGTTTTGAAAGGAGATATTTTTATGCTCACCGGACTGGCGGAGTTGGGAGTGAGTAGACGAATTTTGGGTTAATTTTACCGCGCAGACGGGAAGTACCTATGGTACCGGTTGTAGTACCTTCGACTCTGCCAAGCCCAACAAATATAGTGACACAAAAGTTTTATTTACCTAAAACTAGTTTTATTAGGCTGTAAAATATATAGTACCAAAATATCAGCCCCATTTATTGGCGGGTAAAAATCGACTAATGCCATTACCTACAATAGAGGCAGACCCAGAAAATAGGCAGCGGCATGTGTCTGTTATTGTGTATTTTTAACACGCCTGCCAAGCGCCTGTTCTGTAGAGTAATTGATATGTTATTGGCTTTCTGTTATTTTCGAATATGTGATGTAAAAGAGCTGTTGATTGTTATGAGCTGTCTATGACACCCATATTTATAGTAGCTAATACAAACACACTTACAGGTAAACTTGTAAGTTTAATCAATCATTCGAATGAATACGCACCATGTCTAATAATAAATTATAGAATGACTTAATCCCGATCGTATATCATTTGAAATAAATTAACCATGAACGCTGTGAAGTTGCCCTACCTTGGACAAAGCCGTGAGAAGGCGCTCCAAGGAACTTAGGCTTAGTTAAGTTATACTAGGAGTTTCCAAATTCAGTTACAATGATCTATCTGTATTGGTTTAGTTCGTTCCAAGTTGGCACTAGCGACGGACGACCAGGAGGTACAGGCAGCGTCAAAATGAAGAGGCAAACGTCATTACTTGTCAATTAATTGCAGAACGTCTCTGAAGTCTAAACTATTTGGACAACTCGAGTAAATCTTGGGGTAGTTTCGAATTGACACTCTATTGAAAATAGAGTACACAAAATAATAAAATATAGTAAGTATCCGTATAAAAATGTAGTATCCTTTATTAATTAGTTGACACTTTGTGTTATACATTCTTTATGGAACTTCATTATATCACCTATAGATTAAAGCACTTATTTTTTTACTTTTAAGTAGATATTTTACAAATTGAATTACACCTTTGTCGAAGGGTTAGTGTTAGGGTTAGTGTTAGCTTTGTAGAAGGGTTAGGATTAGTGTTATTCTACCGGACACCACATCTTAAAATGGTTAAATTTGTTTTAATTACGTAGATAAGTAATTTTTATTGAAGGAAAAGGTGTAAGTACCATATTGTTCTTATGTTACCATTGTTTTGCTATAATACACTGTAGTAGATTAGGCTACTATATATTTTTCAACAGTAAGTATGGACTTAACTCTCCCTTACACTTTGTTCGTCCAGTATTTGGTGACGCATACGGCATTTAGGATACCTATAGTAGCATACTATATTATATAGTAGATTTGCAACCCTAGGTGAACAACAAATCAACATTAGCGCCTCTCAAAAATAATATCGATGTATTGAACTAAAATACAGAGATTCAAAGATAATCATTAGAAAAGCAAACACTCGTGAGTTATGAAACAAATGAATGAAATTTCTTAAAGGGGACGTAGGTGTCCCTTATTTGGACCAAGTGGCTATAAAAACGTACATGGATATGAATGTAATAGTTATTCATTGTTATTAATACAATTAAGGTCTATAATAATAAACTACTGAACCAATAAAGGTGCAACTAACCGAATATAAATTAAAGCTGATTCGAATCATGCAGAAATTAATTACGAATATGCAGTAGGTACATTATGTATATTTATTGACTACCTACATACAGTGCCATATTCTACTTATATGATTGGGAAATTGGCGTTTTTTGGTCAAGTGTACATTGGCTTTTATATTTTTAATTGTAAATAAAATATCCAAAGTGAACGTGAGTGAATTGAAGTGAGTGTTGTAAACTTGATTTCAGAAATAGAGTATGTGTAAGTCCCTAAAATTAAATAAAAATATTTTTAAAATGTTTTTATAAAGGTTACTAAAATACCTGTTTTCATTTGTCGTCAGTTTATCTCTTTAACCAGGTGTAATTTTATAAAGGGAGTAGTTATCACAATGATATGATATACACCGGATACCATATTGTTGTTTGATTATAGGTACAAAGTTTCATTGTAATCAGATTTGACATTTCCAAGAAATTGAACAATTTGCTTGTATGAAAATTATTTTCCGGGATATTTCCCATATAAAACGCCAATTTCATAGGTAAGAACCTAATTTTACGCCGCAATTTGCATTGTCTATTTTGACATTTTAAGTACCTATAGTCAGCATCATCACCATATTGGCGTCAATCCTAGTTGTGTTCCGTGTCATCCCGGGATCCGCTTGCCTACTTGGAAATTATGACAAAATATTATCACCACAACACTTATTTCTCGCCTTCAACATAAGGGCTTTTTTTTCTTGTACAAGATGTCTTTTGATGTTCGATTTTAGCCTCTGACTGTAGCAGTCTAAACATTCTATTAACGAACTAAACTCTACATCAACAGCACAATGTTCAAGTTTTAATTGAAATAATACAGAACACTTCACTTGCTACCTGAAGTTCTCTGTTTGAGACTGATGTGGTAACCCTTGCATTCAAAACGGCAAAGATTTGTGTAATTAAAATTGCCTAAATAGGCAATATTAATTACCTACTGCATGTTTTCTTATCAATGTCACAAGGCAAAGCTGTAAAAGGCGGCAATTTTTTTTTATATTTTTAGTGACAAAAGAGCAGACAGCCCACCCGATGGTAAGTGGTAACTATCGCCCATAACATCTACGTTTCATACATTTAGGTAGCAGGTAACAAAAATGCAGAACCGCAGGTGCCGGTGACTGTGAGAACTAAGATGAAATGCCTCATGACCGTAATTTCGCTGGTTACCTTATCCTACCTATTTACTACACATTTATATTTCCTGATTCTACTTTAAAATTACTTAAAGGTTAAGGTAAAAATATATAATATACCTAGATAAATATTAATTTGAAATAATTGAAAAATTTAGCATTCGTTTGACGACGTCGTGAAAATTAAAGTAAAGTAGAAGTGTAAAGGGACACTAATTAATTATGGATTAAACCACGTACAAAATTGAATTTTATTAAAATATTAATTAAGGTATAGGGGAACTTCCGGGCGCGACCGTCCTAATTGCAGTTGACGGCATTTTTTATTTTTCTTCTAATTTGCAACTCAATTTTCTCACTAATACAATACCATCCTAAGTTTAATATTAAAAAAAACATTGCAGGCGACTCAATTTACAAAGTGTGTACCTTCCTTAGGTTTAAACTTCCCCAGTGAGCTCGGTCGCTGACAAAGCTTATTGTGATACGTTGTGGTACGACGACGTCGCTTTGAGAATATATCCCATTTCAGTGTATCATTTTGGAGCGTCGTTAGCCAAATGGTTAAGGCATCCGACTCGCAAGGGACAGGTACCGGGTTCGAATCCCACTGCGGCAATTAACCAATTACTCTTTTCTGTGTTATGTACAATAGTTGAATACTAACCGATGCTTTTACGGTTAGGGAAAACATCGTGATGAAACCTGCACATTCAGGGATGTCTATCCATCGTGTCTGGGGCTCCTGCGAGACCCCCTTTCTGATACCGGTAGGTTTATGTGACCCTGGTACTAACGCATATGATTAATCCAGCGCAGGCGAACCCTCTTATCAAGTGGCGTAACGGCGTGAATAACGTCATAAGTATATCAATTATCATCGTCATGAAAGCTAGTAACTGTCCATATTGTTGAACTTATCTTTGAATTAGCCTTGTGGTGTCCGGTAGAGTAGAATAGCACCAACACCTTACACTCGTGGGTGTCGAACAAGGCGACTAATGTTTTCGAAGCAAAAGCTCTATGGTAGGCTCGAAAATGGGCAACAGCGTTTTTCAATGTTATATTTATAACACTGCGATCTCTAACCCGCCTGCCACGCTTGAAGATTATATCCCACGAAAGGGAGAGGCTCTAAGTCCAGTTGAGTATTACGGTCTGTGATGATGATCTTTGAATAGATGAACGGTTTTGTATCGCATAATCTCCACGCATCGCAGGATATCGTAGTGTTGAAAACACTACCTACTAGAGCTTGCGATATTTTGGTAGGTTCAGCCTGGCTCTTATACGAACTTACACACAAACTTATTTATATCGCTTTATAGGACAAATGTGAATGAACTGTTTGTGTTTATTCTATAGAATTCTGCAGATTATACACGGCCCGGCTGCTTAGTAGCCGGTAAATTATTTAAAAGCCAGCCGTAAGAAGATTAACAAAGCATTTTCTACGGTTTTTTGCTTTTGTAATTAATTGCAGGTGTACGCTGTAATACTTACCAGCAAAAGGTCTGACTGTGCGTTTTTTAAGGCAAAATACTAAATAAATAATGTTGTGTTAACGAGTGTAGTTGTAAAGATACTACGGCTTTTCTTATAGTTTCAAGGAACAATCTATTAATCAAATAAAGGCAATCTTTCTCTCAAACTTTATATTCCTCTAGTACCTAATTAGTAAACTCCCTTGATATGAGCATACCTACTATGAATATATTGTTGTTATGGCCAAACTTAGACCATTGTAACTAATGATATCTAGATAAGGTAGTTACTTAAATTTTGAAATCAGTAACGTAATGTTACGGAAGCGAGAGCCATTGCTTACAACGCGAGGATGCCCAAAACCGGAACCGAAAAATTTGAGAAGAAAGAGCAGGAACGCGGACCGGTCAATCCAGTCCAGATTGACCGCTTGGATGATAATGATGATGTAGGTAATAAAATACACTTACAAAACTACAAAATACATTAACAGTCAAAAGTAATTCCACCTTTTTCCGAAACCAAATCAATTACATCAAATAGCAAAGAATATTCAAACGTTCTGCTCAACAACCACCGACAACTTATCTATCTCAACCTCTTCAGCGCTACAGCGACATATGCAGCCATAGCAAATGTCGATCGATCGGGAACAGATTACGTACTACGTAACATTCTCCGCTCCGTTTGCTGTAAATCCTTACGAAGGGAGACTCCGTTATTTATAGCAGGAGTTTTGCAGACGCTGAGCCTGCTGCCTTGATGAAGACGAAGTGTTTACTTACTCAGCTAATGATATCGGCTGTACTTTCGCATGTCAATATGCTTTGCTCGATTTTGCAGGGGTTGTATTTTGCGTTTAAAAGGAATTACCTAAAAATCTAAATTACCGCCATCGTGCGGTAACGTGAGTTCGAAATTTCATTATTGTACGGCCTTCACAACTACTAGCAATAACTCTTACTAATTGTTATGGAATAACATCTTAAAAACCTAAATTCTAAATATTTGTAATAAATAAATAATGCCTACCACTAAATCACTCAAAAAGCCCTCCCCAAACAGCACTTCTGCGAAGATACCCATTATGGAAGCCGCGTTGCCACGCTGAATGGCCAATGAGATCCTTTGCACGAGGTAGGAGCCTGAACATGGACCAAAACCATTTCCCCGAAGACGATGTCCAACTTCAGGCTATTCGTTTTGTTATATTATTAAAAATAGTCGTTACGGACTATATTTTTATTGTCAAAAAGCTCCTTTGTGTAAAATTTAGATTCATTAAAAACTTAATTGTTATGATTTATGCGGTTACTATATAAAGTTTCAAAGGCACAATTAAAACTAATTTAAATATGACGCTCAAATATCACAAGAAATTTCCTATTAAATTCAATATTATAACCAGCGGTCCTTAAGCGAATATCTATATCAAAATGTGAGACTTGACAAAGTACATAAATTAAATGGTGCTTACCCGAGCTCGTTATTCCTGCTATAAACTGTTTTATTACCTCCAAGTCTCAAGATGAGCTGTTATAGAGGCTTTTGTACAATAAATTGCCTATAAGAGACAAATGTATCCGAGATAGTCAGTGTATGTGTTAATTAAATAGAGTCGAGTGATAAATTAAGAGCCTTTTGTTCTATGAAGGGGCAATTTACGCACGAATTTACTCTTGGGCGATATCGTTATTAAAATCTACGTAAAGGCGTCAAGTTGCTCCTTAACACTTTGAGTTATTTATTTTGATGACAAAGTTGGATAAAAGGGTGCTTAAACTTCGTTATTCTGAATTCATGTAGGGATTTGTGTAAGATATTACCTTGTGCAATTTCTTGAATAATATGTAATAATAACTATCTATAAAGATAGTGTGGTGGTAAAATATAAAATGGTGATTTTTATCCCCGAATTCTGAAAATTATCTAATTAAATTCAGGGTACCTTCTATTAGAGAAATAATTAGAATCAGCTCCGTAGTTCATGAAATTATTCCCACTTATCAACAAAATAAAGCACTCTTGAGAATTCACCTTAACAATAGCTATAAAAATCCATTTAGGTATACACGGTACATTACTTCGGAATAATTACAACAGAATTTCGTATTCACTCAAAATCGAATTTCCCGAACGAATGCGTGATTCAGACCGATAACCAGGTTAAGCAACGCGCGCAGAATCCGGGAACGGACGGGTGACCGTTGCTTGCGTTGACTTTTTAGACTAGTTGAACTTCAGCATCGCAACGACCTCGTCACTCGGTGCCTCCTAATACAGTTGGCGAATCGAGGTTAACCAGCTCTTACTCTGGTGAAGTTGAGACTGGTTGAATATCTTCGGGAGCCGATTGGCCCCGTGACAGCGTGTATGTATGTATGTGTGAATGTAAACTATTGCGAATAAATGCTTACAGGACTATGTACAAAAAATAACGTAAACATACCTAATTGCAAAGGCGAGTTTATCCTACAATGGTATTTATTTCAGCGTACCTTAGATAGTCCAAAAGGAGCTTTAACGAGCGGTGGAGGCAATAATGAGTGTAATGTATATTAAATTAACCTAATATTATAATAACCTAAATATAAATACGAAGTATACTGCTATATTTTAAGAGAGGTAGGGCATAGCGGGGTGGGTATCTCGTTCGAATTGGAGCCACCCGACTGGGGATATACAGAATTTCGCAGCTAAATAATTCTTTTTTAAATAGTATTGTGTTTCTGCCGGTGAGTAAGGTTTTCAGTGCTCCATGGGGTGGGGATTTGGGGAACCGTGGTTTTGGCAGTGGAGTGGCATTTGCCTTTTTGCTGCCAGAGCAACGTGTTATAGAGGTGGGCAACGCATTGGCGATACTCTTGGTGTTGCTAATGCCTATAGGCAGTGGTGACCACTTTCCATCAGGGCTTGCTTGTTTGCCTACCGTATGACATAAAATAAAATAAAAAATAATAATAATACGTAATAATTACAAATACCTACTGTATCTAATACTGTACATATATATGAAATAAGTAATAAACTAAAGTTCTACTTAATACCAAGGAAGCTTCTTCAAAAGTGTATATTTGTACATATGTTAGAATTAAACCAGCTTGTATAATACATGATAACTCACTACTTACCCCTCCTTAACCAAAAATGGTTAAATATACAACAAAATATTTTACAACGTGGTATAAACGGGCGTATTCCTCGGAGGATTTACATTTAAAAGCTTACATTCATAATGCAAGTGGGCTTGCCGCTGTGGCTTTCCCCGTAGACTTGATAGATATCGGCTTTTAACTTAACATTATGATTTTCTTTATTGTTATGTCTTTATTTATTTATTTCCATTAGCATTCGAATAATGTAGATATTACATGATGAACATATGAGAGGGTTAGTAGGTATGTAGGTATATCAGTAAAAATGCTCAATCAATAATGTATTACCCTGTAATACTTTATGATTACCTGCTTTTTAATCATCACATGCAGTCCATTCTGTTACTATTCACACATCACTATGTAAGGCGTTACTCTACGATCAACGCACATTTCCAAATATTAAGTTTTTCAAGTAGTTACTACATTTCAACTCTTTGTGACAGGATCCTTCATCTAGCAGCGAACCAAAGAAATGTCATTAATTAGGTACAGTTTGAAACATTCAAAATAAAACGCACACCCACCATATCCCGTATTTGTTTCAATGTAACACCACCCCGCTTTTCTCAACAACACAACCATAATACTTACCTTACACGGAAACCTCAGTTAACGTTATAGGTATTGCCTGAATAAACACGAAAAGGAGAGAGAAAAATGCAGGAAGTGGGATTTACACACTTTATACAGTCACTATAAAAGGGAGAATAAAAGTGGCTTGGCGCGAACGCAGCCCTTATCACGGAAATGGTTAAGTTGTGTTTTGTTTTCTTTAAGGGGATCTGCGTAAAACCCACGCGCGTCTCGTGCCGTACGAGTTTGGGAAATAATATATCACACTTAGCCAAAGATTAGTCTAAGTCCCGTATAAGAAGATATATTGAAGGCATAACACTTCGCTCCAACGTTATTTGTTTCTCGATTCTGGTATAAGAGTCGTAAGCGCGCCGTAGAGTGCTATTCTTTTAGTCCCTTTGCGGCGGAATCTCTGTGAAAGTTTTATGTCGCGCGTACATATTTTTATTAGGTATTCCGTAAATTTATGTAAGACCCTAACAGAGTGGGTCGCAGATAACTATTTGCTTTGTATTGCCCCTGTGGGTAGACGAAAGTAATAGTGTGTAACAAAATCAGCACAGCACTCAGAGAAAAATAAAAAAAGTCGATGTTGTTTACTAAATATGTTTATGTTTACTGGTTTTGAAGAGTTCGTTAGGACAAACTGCGTAGTCATTCCGTATCACGCATTTCTAAAATACATAAAAAACAAAACACCGACACGACATTGTAAGACTGCTTTACTTTATCACTACTTTATCGACATTCCATCTCCAGACCAATAAATCTCCTAGAATTGAGAGCATTGACGTATTATATAGGTACCATATTCGCATAGAAGTCACAAAATCTGAGGAAGCCGTATAAATTCTCGATATAATTTCCGTTTCATCAATCGCTGGACGCATCATGCATTGCGGTTGCACCTCACGCGCGGAACGTTGCATGGTTCTGATTGCAACCCGTGGATGGATTTGGGATGCATATATTAGGAGGATAGCTTTATCGAGTTTCGTTGATTTCGCTTTCAATAAAGTCGCTTACCGCGTCTGTCTGTCTGTCTATATTCCGCTAACTCCTAAACTACACAACGGATTTTGATGCAGTTTTTCTATCAATTAGTCATTTTTTCCGGAGGTTTATATTCTACAAAAATTGTAAATGCGAATGTTTGTAAGGATTTATGTATCTTTGGATGTTTGTTACTCCTTCGTGCAAAAACTATGATGAAATTTGGCAGTAATAGGTATAGCTTATAGCCCAACACATAGGCTATAACATATTCCGAAACCTAATGTGGTTCTTGCGGGGACGGGTCTGGAACGTTTTAAGTGAATTTGACGCGAACGAAATTGCGGGAAAAAGGTAGTGAATACATGCATATTATGATAGAAAATTTCGACAACACCCATTCGAAGCCACGGCCGACCGCTAGCATATACTAATAAGGAATACGTTATAAACGACTGTAGATATATGTTTACCTATACGCGTATTTAATGTATGTTTCTTGCCACTGTCTCGCCAAGCCCCGGGCTCGATAACGCCAAAATGGCGTTCTAATGACATTTTAATAGTGGCAGGAAGCACTAGCATGCCGATAAATACAGCCTTCGCACCCTTTTAGTGTTTACCCCTGGGTTCTCGTGGAAGGCCAATGTGTTTTTTAACTTTTAGGCTAATTGATGAGCCCATTAAGTACTTAAGTAAGTAAGTAAGTAAATAATTTATTATCAACTGGACGCCACAACACAACATATATACTTACAAAGAATTACATACATATTTCGACACACAATCATACAACAAAAAAAAACAAAAATAAAATCAAAAATAAAATTACATAATTCTTAAAAAACTAACTTGGCATTGCCGTGCTGTGCCCTCCCGGTCGATAAAAGGACCTCACTCAGCATGAGCCGTGGCCAAAGCCGCGGCGCTGGTCTTCCGCGGGTCCCGCGGAGTGAGGTCCGGACCGCTACCCTTACTACGTGCGTTTGTGTTCTACTTGTATAGCTTACATGGACTACTCACTTATAGGTATATAGATAAGTGATATTTTGAGGAAAAGTTTGCCGTGTACCCATAATGATGCAGCATACACTGGTAATATGCTTCTATACATTGTATAAAACAAACCGCCGTCAAACTCGCCGTCTATCCCTATGTATCTATGTACGCTTAGATTTTTTAAAGTACACGACGAATTTTAATGCCGTTTTTAACATTAGACAGAGTGATTCAAGAAGATGGTTTATAAGCAAGAAAAAAAGGTAGGTAGTGTACGCGAATCAAGTTTGATAAATTTGTGAGCGTGTATCGCTTTCTAAAATATGGTCGACGAACAACTGACTAGGAATAAAAGTTACCCTTTCTAACATAGAATTCCATAATATGTAATACCTACAAAATAGATTAGAAAAGAGTTACTGCCCCACAGTGCTCCGAAATGCTAAATTAATAAAGAGCAAAATATCCAAGGCGCAGTTACATTTATTAAGTAACAAGTAACGCCAACAAATAAAAATTTACTGCCTTTATAATTGCCAGGTTGAAATAGGCGAGCAAGTGAAGCGTCAACAAAAATTTAGGGGCATTCCTGAGATAGCGCCGAAAAGGGACTCTTAGCCCGCTTAAAAATATAAATATCTTGGCCGAGCGGCCAGGGACCCATATTTTAATATCCCACTTTTTGCTCATAAAGCATACAAAAGCCGGGCAACTCTCACGACATTAAATTAATCGCGGCTTTTCTGTTTATCTGCCCTAATCCCTAGGGACCCGCGTTTAATGGAAAAATTACTTACCAAACGCAGTATTAAGGTGATTTATTATGCCACTCCGGCGCGTTTGCTCCTATTCTAGCCTTATTTTTAACAAAGAAAGCATTCTGGTGCTAGATTAACCGTATGCCGGCATTCATATTGTAATTACCTACATCCGACTCCCAAATCTTGTTTAGAAACATTGCTTGTTCGTCCCCAAAAGAAAATTAACGAGTTTCGGAATTAAATTCACATCGGGCATAACTTTCAAATAATAAAATTACTCCGTTTTGCGACATTCCAGACACTGTGTGGGCACGTACGCGGCGTATTGTGTTGAATATAAACATTCCCTTTGACCTCTGTTATATTTCGGCTCTGAATGTTTGGGTTATTTATTTTAATTCAGTTACTGGTGTATTTTTGCAGAATAATGTGGCTGCTCTGTGGTTGAGTATTGCCATAATCCACTGTTTTTAATTAGCTGTGTTGTGTCTGGCAACCCTTCGAGTTACGATTGGCGTACAAGGCGAGTAATATTTTAGAGATAGATCTAGAACCTTTGTAGACTAGAAAATGGGAATAATCGGGTATTAATCTCTGTGATAACTGTCTGTAATAAAGATAATTGAGTGCGACAGCGATAGTACTGAATGTCAGTGTAATAAGAAACTTACATGCCGCCAAAATGAAAAATTAAAACAATATTTAAGAAAAGACAACTGACACCTCTCACGGTCATTTTATGAACTATATTTTACGAAGGCCTTTTAAATGCCCCAGATTTTTAATAATGCACCTGCAGAAACTAAAGTTTTTAATAATGCACCTCAAGGAATTCTCTGTTCATTCATCAGAGAGAAATAAAATGAAAAAAGCAGTGTAACACGGCGACTGAATGGACCCGCCGGGACAGCCTCGCTGGTAATGAGGAAGTATAAATTAGGGGTGTACCGTGAAATTCCTCAGGCGGCCGCCAATAAGTCCACAATGGGATGGGATGTGACAGAAATTATAACGTCAGACATCATACAAATGCATTTGTATCGTTTGTATCTTGTACGTCAAATTGTAAAATGGATTAAAATGTGTCTTAAGAATTCTTGTATAGTTTCTTAACTAGGCAAAATTATAGGTTTTAAGACTTACGTGGTTATTGACTCACTTCTCCTACTTCCGCTTAGTCTATTCGCGACCATGTGTCGAAATACCGAGGTAAAAATAATACTAACCTGAGTAATAAATCCGATGACATGTGCGATAAAGGTGTAGGCAAAAAATGTTTTTTAATACAAAACAATAATAATATTTTACTTTTGTTTGATACAATAACAATTTTCGAGCCCTGCAGTTCGATATCACACATTTAGAGGTACATTGAACATTACACATCACACATGGTGATTGACAAAGATCCTTGGAATTTTATTCCTCCAAATATTGACCCTCTCTAAAGAATTAACATTCCTTCCTTTGCCAGCCACACTCTGGCTAAGCACTACTAAATACGATGATCACTAAGCTTACCACTTTCTGTTTACTTTCAACTAACAGATTATACGTAGCTACTTTACTGTCCTAGCATCCATAAGGGTTAGTAAAGGCTTTAAAGGATTTTAAAAGGAGTTATCAATTCTCCCTTACTGGAGCTGTCTCCTCGATATTCTTTCAAGTGGTTTTGGAACGGCCACTTTCGATAAAGATTCCGATAACGTGCATTATGTGGAGCGTTTCAAGAATTCTTGGAGTTTCATGTGCCATTCCTGAGAGTAACAAGTGCATGCATCGGATATGTTTTTTGTTGCTTGTCGTAAAGGATGTTTGGAACTACGGCTTCTTTAAACAAAAGCAGTGTGCACTTTTTGTATGTGTAATGTGTGTTTTGTAAGTTCTTTCTACTTATTTCTTATGGCATAAAGGTTATAAGATTAGCGTAATTTCTTGATTTCTAACAACTTTCAAGTCCAGTTTTGTACAGAGCCTCGCGTAGGGTTGCGTGTCTGTCGGTTTTTTGCAGGTTGAATTTCGGGGAGGACTTGCTCATTTGCACAAGCCAAAGATTGCATGACCTTATTCCGCGGCGGCCCGTTTCCGCCATCGGGAAACGCGACACATGCGGATGTTTGATCTATCCTTATGTCGTGAAACATCCATCCAGCTATCTGCATAAACAGCTTTTGTTCAACCTGCCTACCTACATCATTAGAACTAATTACAACTAGCTAGATTATACTAGAGAACTAGGTACATACATTAAATTCATTGGGATAGTTTTCCATCAGACAAACACGTAAAAAGTACTGCACATAAAACAAACATGAATTGAGCTTACGATTTTTTATTCCGACGACCACGTGAACTAAGGTCCGGGCCGAAGCTATAGAGGCCATACACCATTAAAATATTTCGACTCGTAACAGATACAAATTGGAGCCAGCATTTTTTTGGCCGAGGTGTCAGCCGGGCGCGCCGTCGGCGGGGCGTTGTAAGTTTTTACAAATGGCGTCTAGTAAAAAAAGGGCAGCTTTGCACTTGTGGGGCTTGCCCAAATGCGGAATGTGGCGAGAGATATTTTACGATTCGATGGCAAAAAACGAAACAGATAATAATATGTCCTTATTTACAAAGTGCGAGTATAAGGGAGTCTATCCGGAATACTTTCGATTTCGTACGTAGATACCAAAGTCTATCAGCGAAAACCTGTAATTGGCTTTCTGTTTCGTAAGATTGTTATTAATATGTTGTTGGATAGCTGTTGGTCTTCCAAATAAAATAAAATAAAATACAATTTATCCATCTATTGAAATAGCTATCTACCTATTCTCTATCAAAATTAATCTGAGCTGACATTAACCTCGCTATTTATCTCTGCCGAGCATAAACATTTAACCCCACAACCTTATAACACATTTAGCGGAACACAACGAATTTCTACTGTTCCCACTGCCAGCGGCCGTACGTGCGTGGGATAATCTGTTGAGATCAAAAGGGTCCCGCAGGAGTCGAGATCTAGCGTCTAATGACCTGCAAACAGGGCGATATCACGTGTTAACCCCGCCTCGCGGACGTAATTGATGGCAAATACATCCCGCGAGCTGAAGGGGAGAAAGTATTGGGGTATTGAACGCGGGTTCGTGCTCTCGAGATGTCATTGATTCATATTTTCGAGGCGGCAAGCATTTGAAGAGCAGCCGTAGAGCGCTTAGCGATCAAATCGAGCACGTTTTATTGGAAAGTCATGTTAGGAGCACCAATAGAAGAATGTGGAAGAAATGAAACTGAAATAAAGTCTCATCGGAAAGGTGAGCGTCCTATGTGAGGGCGCTAATTTACCGATACAGACTGTCAAATACAAATTAGAATGTTAGTTACAATAAGCACCACGCCGCTATTCTTTCTTTTTGTTAGCTAGCTAATAAACAACCACAAATATGTGCTAACTATAAAGAGGAGACCGAGTAGGTACCGCCCGTACCTTGTCACTGCTGGTTGTTTCGCAAAGGCCGACCAAACAAATGTCAGACTGAGAGCCTGTCCGTGGCATGTGTTGGGAGAGCGCGGTCCAGACAGACAAGCGCGAAATCAAAACAAAAAAGCGGTCAAGTGCAAGTCGGACAGTGTTGAGGGATCGGTAGGCCGTAGGATAGGCATTTTAAATTTAGAATGGTTTAAATGTGTATGAGATAGAGTTTTCATTCGGATATTTTTGAAATCATAGTGAAAAAGAAATTTTTTATGTTTTTGGCGAGATTAGAGAGCAATGACAACGTAAATTTATAACAGATAATCAAAATTGTTTAGGTTTGTTATATTTCATTAGATTCTCACAAATTCATAACGATAGGTACTTCCAGTTGTTTCGGTTAATTAGATACGGGACGAACCCAATTAAACCGAGTGACCCTACAATGATTCCGAGCTCTTCGTTGAAAGTAAGGAACCCTAATACTTTGAAATTGTACACCAAAATCGGATTTTTGCCGTGACAGTATTCTGATAGAAGCCTCCAATGCACTGGTAGGCTTAAAATATATGATTGGTTCATCCATCTCTTTGTTGAGCGCAACAACTGAAAGTTTAATATTATT
This sequence comes from Blastobasis lacticolella, assembly GCA_905147135.1. NCBI lineage: Eukaryota > Metazoa > Arthropoda > Insecta > Lepidoptera > Blastobasidae > Blastobasis > Blastobasis lacticolella. The sequence goes on from LR990044.1 coordinate 9,868,239, forward strand.
TTGACGTAAAAACTTAGAAATACTGAACTTCCATATTTTACATCAAGATACACACAGGCATCCAAACTAATAATTATTCATATATTCCCACTAACAAGGAAGAAAATTTGGTGGAAAAGTTCTATGGAATTGCAAATCAGGCATTATGATGGTGGTTAAAGATAGAAAGCATCTTGAATTATTCAACGTACTCTAACTACACGCAAATAAACCACGCATATATCTGACATTAACGTGCTTGCTTCAGGGATTTGAGGGTAGGATTATAAGATATATTTCTCGATAAGTCCTAAGGGAAATCGTGGAGTGTTTAATAAAATTTGATTAGGTACTGTAGATGAGTGTTCCCGACTGCGACTCATAGGTACAAACGTAATTTTATAATATTTTTAATATCTATGAAAGTATCAATGTCAATGAAATTTTGTAGACGTGATCCAGTAACCAATATACTCGTATATGCTTGTGGTATGTCAGATTTTAAAATATATAGTTTCAAAGTTGCGGCGGGCTTTAAGATTTTCATACTAACCTAACATCCTTGTTAACAAGTTCCAATTTTTAACGATATATTCTAACGAATATCTGACAATCCACAAACATAGATCATCAAAGATCAAGAGAAAGTGGTCAAGATCACGTCTACAACATTTCATTGGGTTTGATAGAGTAATATTGAAATTATGATCAAATACGCTCGTATGGAGCGCGCTGCGGCAGCACTCCTCTCAGTTAGAAATGTTGCGGTATTTTAGATTTTCTGTAGGTATCTAAACCGACGCTTATTTTTATTGTCTGGATTTGTCCAATTTTACCCAAATCTTGTAAACCAGCAATTATACTTAGTTTTAGAGACGTCTTTACAGAAAGGCAAGGAATTGTTCAACCTAAAACAAGGTTTGTAGTTTTATAACTTCCTTTTACTTCTTTGTTTTGGAAGGTCAGTTTACAAAATATATTTGCCTACCTTTTCAAGGAACTCCGTCTGCGTGCACTCAAATAAATTTACTTCATTCCGTTACCTTTATAATAAGAAGAATGCAAAGACTAATATGAGTTCAGGTTAAGGTTCGAATCCCACTACGGCCTTGTGCCAATAATAACTTGAATGACTTTTGTACTTACTTTGACTTATGTACTTACTTATTGACTGACTTAACTGAAGCCCTTACGGTGAGGGAAAACATCGTGATGAAACCTGCACATTCAGGCGACTGAATATGTAACCATAACCCAATCGGATCAAATTCCCCTGGTAGCAGGGTTACGGAGGTAAGATTGCAGTCGCTCCACTGTAATTACCTGAGCTGCCAAATCCTGGATCATGGTCAAGACGGACCTCGGGCCCTCGTGCGCGAGCACAACCGGGACTTCAGCGTCAAGATGATGATTATTATTAAACTTGCGATAACTAATGTTTAATAAGGCACTATGTTTCATACCCACCAGAGTATGTGTTACAACTGGGGCATGCTTGGCAAAATGCCAGGTTGTAATGTCGCTGTTCGCGGGATATTTAGTACCTATGTCGAGTACAGTGGCGTCTAAAGTAGGATAGGCTCTTTAACGAGTAATTCAGAAGATTTCATTAGGTATTAACCTATTTAAAGAAAGCTAAATGCCAACTTGGTGTAGTACCTATGTATATTAAATATGTAACTTGGTGTAGTACCTATGTATATTAAGTATGTATTTAAAAAGTATATAAGTAGTTTATCAGTTTCTAACCACAAGCTTTGCTTACTTTGGGGCTAGATAGCGCTGTGTGAATTTGTCTAAGCATTTGTAATTGTTTTACCTCTCACTATAAAATACCTACACTTTCCACCCCAATGCAGATGTATTACAAATTCTACGTGGGAAGTATCCTCCCGAAGTTTAATCTTGTTAATGTTAATAATTAATGTGGTAGCATACCTACGCACTGATAGGGTTATTATCTGTACTTTGTCGAGTTTAATATTAATGAAATCCATAATTGAAATATTCATTACACTTTTCATTACCTATTTTACCTGTTTCAAAATTTTTGTGAATTTACTCATTACAATTAAGTAAGTACATGGAAATTATATAAAAAATTTCTGTAAGGTCCTTCCTGCTCGCAGCTTCTGATCTGTGAAGTTAGGTTATGGAATGAGTTTCCTACAGAAGTTTTCTGGAGATAGTGTGGTAATAGCTGAGCAAACACTCATCTTTTACGAAGTCGTCAACACGCGATTGATATCTCTGGAATTTGTGAAGAAGTGAATTTGAATTTTATTTTACATTATTAAACTGCTAAATCGCCATCGTCCACCAAAGTAAATCCCAATAAATAAATATCTTAATTTACTTAACAACACTTTGATATAACCGATTAACCTATAGGCTACTATTCTAGGCGGTTTGTGTGAACTTACATTCCACCTGAAACAATTTGCTCGTCGAGCAAAACTGCACCACCGTTCCCGAATTTTTTTTATTGTATTTCTTAGTAAGTAATTTTGGCCGTAACATTTAAACAAACGAACAAGCTTTATTACTGCTGAAAACGCTAGCTACCCAATTTCATTTATGTGGTTGCATAAAGGTTGCAAACTTGAAAGCTATTACAGCGAACCTAGCCATCTTCATGCCTAATCGTTGGCTCAAATGGTCGAAAGTTACTTTCATCATCACAGCCCATAACAGTCCACAACAGGACTTTGGGCCTCTCCCGCAAAAGGGGAGGTTATTGCCATAATCTCCACGCTTGGCAGGCGGGTTGAAGATCGCAGTGTTGCAAACATAACAATGAAAAACGCTGCTGCCCATTTTCCAGTTTATGGAGACTAGATATTTTGCCTCTAAACGTTAGTCGCCTTGTACGACACCCACGAGTGTAAGGGGTTGGTGCTATTCTACTCTACCGGTCACCACACGGCTAACTTTATTCGGAACATTTTAGCAAACGAACAAGCTTTATTACTGCTGAAAACGCTAGCTGCCCAATTTCGTCTGTGTGGGTATAGCTATAGTTGCATAAAGGTTGCAAACTTGAAAGCTATTACAGCGAACCTAGCCATCTTCATGCCTAATCGTTGGATCAAATGGTCGAAACTGAAATTACACGGGCAAGATGTACCTGTTAGTCCTGGCTCGCTGGCTGACCTTTACAACGGCCTCCACTAGACGGGCCTATCTGCTCATCTCGATCGTGACAAGTTAATTATATTAAATTACAAGGACTAAAAGGAATGAGCAGAGGAATTTGTGAGTAGAATGTTTTAGGAGAAAATTATAGAGATTCGGAATTTCGATTCGACAAACTACAGGTTAATGCAAAACTGGTTTGTGAAGCGACTTTGTCCGTGCATACTTCGATTAATGGTTAATAGGTAACTTCAGATTTTAAACTACCGCAATATTAGTTACACCAAAATGGGCGACTATACACGTTGACACACACCATAACAAGTAACTTTGCTAAAGTCAAAATTAATATTCGAAAATTATTATAACTACCGACCCACCCCGTAGTAACTTTAACAAATTATACACCTAAACCTTCCTCATAAATTACTCTGTCTATTAGTAAAAACCGAATGAAAATCCTTTCAGTAGCTTTTAAGTTCGTGAACAGACAGACAGATGCGGCGTGGAACATTGACAGAAACCTAAACCTACACTTAAACTAATTTATATTCGTTTATATTACAAAAATTGTAGATATGACTTTCACTACTTCACTTACAATAAAACATCGCATGCCCATTGTATTCAATCATTCAGTGCCTCGGAGTATTTTATCACCGCATTATATTATTCGATCTAACAATAGTTCTGTCTCTTTTCAGGTAAACCACTATGTCATGTTTCGAGCGAGTTCGGGTAACGTAACACGGTGTCCCTTGACATTGAGCAACCCATTGCGGGTACGAATGAATAGAGTCACGTCGGCGGCCCCACGGCTCGCCGATCCGTCATACAATATCGGTGTCCCGCTAAGGGCAGCCAAATTTACGACAGGTGCAAATAAAAGGATGCCTCAAATACCACAACGCATAATGGCCACATTTTTCTGTTTGCTCGAGTCGACCGAAAACCACCGACAAACTTCATAATAACATACTTTATGCATCGATAAAGCCCTTATCTCGGGCACCCTTTTCTCAATAGCACATTCTTGGCCGCACGAAAGATACACTGTATACCACTTTCACAGACTTTGAACCTTTTTTTGCAGTGCACACGGTCGGTTTTAGAATCCTTGATCCGCCGCCGAGCATCTGATTTACGATCAAGTGCGGGTTCTTAACGCTCGCTACTCTCCCATTCAGGGTTTGCACAAAGTGGGACACCTTTAGATTGGTGCGGCCTTATGAATTCATTTCCTTTCAATATCGGCTGGCCAATTCTTCTCAGGAATAAGGTCAGTTTTGTGATTCAGATCGAGCATCCTATTCTGGTGTACTCCGTATCAAATCGAGTTGTGAATCCGAACGATTCGCCGCTTGATAGGGAATTTACAAACAAAATAGCAACAATTTTCAACAGCGGCGTTATTCAAACAGAAATCAAAACTTCCTTTGGTTCGCGGCGACTATCGTGCCGATTCGGCGTCACATGAATTCAGAATTGGGCGTCGAGTGGAGCGTAGTGCCGCGAGTGAATATCGAAGAAATTTTCACTTTATTGCTACACCTGAATCGAATACGTCGCAGCGGCTCGAGGTAACGCAAATAGTCACGATCTTTAGAGGAAAAGTCTGGCTAGGCTTTTGTATTGAACTAGTTTTTCGCATTCGTAACGTAACCTACGGACGTGGTGTCGATACTAAGATAAGAAATAACGTTTAGAAATTGATTGTGGTAGTATGTTACTGTACTATGTGAAAATAACTCTTAACAAGTTAAAAGAACACCCTTTAATTTATGCTTCAAAACTATAAACACGTTCCTTCGAGATCGAAGAAGATATTCCGGCTATCAATAAGTGAATTCTTGGGAGCGATCCTTTAGGCGGGACAGGTAGGGAATTCCTTCGAGTTAACCCCTTAGTCTCCTCCCGAAATGAGCATTACGGACGTAGTTTCTGTCTACGTGAAACATTTCGCGCGCTCCCTGTTTTTTCTGCTTTGACATGTGCATTTGGTGAAGTGTAGAGGGTGGGGCGGTGCACCCGCTTTCATTCCGGGCGTCGGGGCTGCACGCCCGTCCGGGTCCTATACTCAGTGACTCGGTGCCAGAGTCTCAGTCACTCGCAGCCCTTCACAGGGGGCGGTCGCGCGCAGCCATGCCGCCTCTCCTCTCGCGAACCACAGTCGCCTCGAAGTGAAGTTTGTTGTCCGCAACATTTTTACAAAATTGTTCGAAGAGTATGAGTGAGTTTTGCCGACATCTGGAAACCTTTGACGTTCGCATTCTAACGAGCTACACAAACGGACTTGCGGTTTTTTGTTTCCAAAAATGGGGTGTCATCATTATCAAAACTTTACTCGTTAAAGTTTTTGGGCCGGAACCTGATCAGACAGATTTATTAGCGATTGGAGCGATCGTTGCTGGATTGAAGTGCTTCGTGTACCTGCGTACTAACCGCGAAGTTTAAGTCTTAGCTAGGCCTATGAATAATAATGAAGTACTCAACAAGGCGGCTTCCTAAACGTACCGGCGTTACCACTTAAGCTTTCGTGCGTTCGCTAAACGTATTCGCCTCTAATGCACTTCGTGTACTTTGACGAAGTACATAATAGCTACTTTAGCGATAACTCAGTAAACATCTTTAGGAAATTTTAGGAAGACAAGTGGTTCCAACAGCAAAATATGGTATTTGTTACGCCATTAATTCAGCATTCATGAACCTTTATACATCACGCATATTTTACGCACGTATAAATGGAAAATAAAAGCAAATCCTTTCGGTCGGTACTGCGTAGTTCTTAAACGCAATTGTGTAATATTTTTGTTTTTATTCCTCCTATAATGGCTTCAGTACTCGAGCGCAAATGTGGCCCTGGAGGTAGTTGTACTAAAATGGATTTATTCATTTCTCCCCGACGACACTGCCATGTGTAGCCTCTCAAAGTTTTACGTCCCACGGTTTTATTACTGTTTCGTTGCTTTTTTTTCAGTCAGACGATAATTTGATACTGTCCAACGTTGATTTGTTGATCCTTGGGTGTTTATTTTTGGATTTATATTGTATTAGGAGATACGTTTTCATTGTTGTATGTACGTTTTCGTATTCATAGGGCCAGGTAAACACCTTTAACGTTAATATCTCATAATCAATCAACTAGGTACATTGTTATTCTTAGATTCTTAGAATTCCTTTTTTACTCGACTGCCTGCATGAAAGCAAATTAAACCAGTACTTTTTCTAAAGTTATCAGAACCTCCGATTTGTTCTACCTACCTATGGTTAAATCTATGTTTAGGTATATCTTCCTAAGTATGGTTGCTCCAAAAGCCAGACCTTACCTAGAAACGCAGGCGTATTCGTGTATTCACAAATATTATCAACGATCTACATATATCGCCTTGACCGCAGCTGAGCCGCGGTCAGAATCAATCGCCCGTTAAGGATTGTTTTGGGACAGAAATTACGTACGAGCCATATTTCGGTTGCGGTTCCGATTCCGTTTCATTGATATTTTCTCCTCTACTTAGATCTAACTTGTAGGGATTTTCTGTATTGCAAACGATTTTTGATATGGGTAATAACTGTCCTACTACTTAATACGCATCTATATCACAAAAGTAATGGACTAACATGTCAAAACTGACCTACATTAGGTTCTGTCTCATTTACATTAATGATGAAACCGTGTGCCGGTCCACAGAGACCATCCTGTCGAAATGCGAACCTGCCACTAAGGAATATTATACGTGGCTTACGTGCTGTATGCTTACATAATGCGGTGGGATTGCCAAGACCACAACCGGATAGCGTGCTGCCGGCGATGAGATGTAGCTACCACAAGCTTCAGTTTGACGTTGGGCTGTTATGGTGATTATCTGCGGTCTGGTTTACCATAGATTCTAGTATTATGAAACTGTAAAAAAGCTATAAAAAAGATTTAAATAATAAATAAATCGGGAGTAGAATAGTGAGATGTAACCAGACCCAAAAATAATTATTAGAATTCTGGTCTATCTACCTGTCTGTCTTGCGCACATCACGCAAAACGCTGAACGGATTTTTATGAGGTTTTCTTAGTTTAGTAGCATGGGGTCCATCTTAAAATCAAAGCCATGTTTTATCGAATTCGGTTGGGTAAAATCAGAGATACAGCAAAAATTAGGAAGGTAATATTCCTTGCTAACTGTCATATCTGCATTAACCATCGTATTCGTAGAATTTTTCTCTACAAGTTCTCTCTAACAGTTGTTTCACACTTATAGACCTGTCGCATCTGTAAATTTTTTAAGAAAAAAGTTTTTGCTAACTGCGCTATGCAGTTACAGCAGTCACGACAGTTGTCAAAAATATATTATTTATTTTAATACTATAAGTACCTATATTCTACTGACGTATGTACATTATGACACTTAGCTGGACGTTTTGTTAGTTCTTTATTACAAATGCATAGGGTTCATATTTGAACATCAACTTACAATTAATTCAGGCAATCATCATCCGAGCACCCAAATCCTGCTCTTTTTCCAGTTCGCCCTGTCTTTGAGATCCTCGTACCGTCAGGCATCCCACGGGACCTCTTTCCTGATAACGGCCAGTTTCTCACGTATCCCTCCCTGAGGTTTACGCAGCACGTGACCAAACCAGAGCAGGCGAGCCTTTTCAGTCTTATCCGCGATTTATCTCAGACCATTTAAATCTACTACGGGTACATGTATCCGTTGCGTAGGTACTCGATCAATTTAAATATATAACTTTGAATGGTATTTACATATGTATAATGTAGCATTCTATTAGTCAAATAATTTTTTAAGTCCGTCGAGTAATTATTGAGTTTATTCATTACAAACAAAAATATAAATATTTTCTCTTTATAATTTTACTAGTAGCCCCGGCGCGACTTCATTCGCGTACACCTACTTTACCCCACTTGTAAACCTACTTATAAACATTCCTCTTGAATTACTCTATCTATTATTGAAAACTGTATTTAAATCCGTTGCGTAGTTTAAAAGATCTAAGCGTACATAGATACATAGGGATAGACGGCGGGCAGCGACTTTGTTTTATACTATGTATGTACGTATAGATTGGTATAGTACAGATTAACTACACCAGGGCTATAATTGTCTATAAAGGCATACAGTTACTCGTAAGACGTATCTGTAGGTCTTGCAGTAAGAGCCTACACCGTCGCTTCGGTGCCGATTGGCCCGTTTGAGCTGTAATCGCTGCCCCAACAACAGTAGCCCGATAGGACGCTGTCTCGGGCTTTATTAATCCACTATGATTATATCTAATCGAGGCTCTAGGCCCGTGATTGCAATTTATTGCGCCGCCTCTTGACCGGTTCTTGCTGCCCCAGACCCACATCCAACGCGGGAATCGCGGGATGAATAACTGTACCCAGTATATCAACTGTCCAATCTGTAGCGAGACTCGCCAGTGAAGCATGGAAGTTGTTGCTCTTAATTAGAGATAAGCTGTGACACGGGCGCGCGATTTGTGGAAAATAGACGGAGATGCCTCCCGAGCGGGATTGAGCGGTGGCGTCTATGGTGTTTTGGGGTTTGTACTGGCTTGTTTAGGGAACAATCACCCTGTTTTGCAGACCATATGAATATTTTACTCTCTGAGTCTATAAGCTGACTGTCTAGTACGAGATTTCCTCTAGCCGTGTTACTAGCTATTGGTACGTAAACCTCGGCAACTACTGAATGATTACCTTCTGGCGAGACTCCTTTTCTTGAAAAGGCAATTGAGAGGAACGTCGTATTCGTTTAGAGTAATTTTCTGGGTTTGGCATTATTATAACTATCGCTGATAATGGCGGTCACAATGTACTTCGTATTAGTATATAATACTTACAATGTATACCATATAATAGCTGGGATAAATACGTGTGTTCCCTGATCAATATAATCTGGATGCCTTCAAGGTTAGAGTTAATAGGCTGTTCCAAGATGGGCATGCTTCATCTTCGGCCGCATCGTCACTTACCAACAGGTGAGGTGGCGGTCAAATGCCTGTTTTGTCTAATATATAAAAAAAAACTTGCAATAAAGACAGCCATAAAACTTTAAACTCCAACCCCCGGTTCACAAACACTTTAATTCTTGAAAGTAACTAAATCAGAATATTTGACATCCAAAATCAAGACGATTACCAACATTTTGGCCAGACTGGGATTAAAGTCATTTAGAGTTTGCCTTTGGGGAATATGGAATAACAATTTTGCGCCAAAATGTCGACTCAAATAGTTGTGTGAACTGCGCTTAAATTGTTGCTTAGTTATGTCACCCAATGACGAAGTTAATAATTTATATTGTAGAGAACAACTGGATATAACAACTAGCTATCTGCTAGTGAATTACGAATGCAAATGTTTCTATTCACAAATCTAGAATAGTAGGTAGTTGATAACTTTGTAACAACTTTCGTAATTTAAATTTCGAACCGAAATATATTCTAGAAGCATCGCGAAGGGCCGAAAGGTTTTATGAAATAATTTATTCGATTTTGTTCATATTTCATGATATTAAATTAGGTCTCGGACGTGTGTATTTGTTAATACATAAATAAATTACGTTTGTGTGAAAATTAGCTAGTGAAACTTATTGACTAACGTCATTTTCTTGATTCTCATGGAATGAATGTATATTGTTATGATTAGGTACATACATCACAATAGAGGTTTAAATTAGTATATTCAAGTCATCGGCGTAATATTGAGATGCCCTAATTTAGTATATCTATATTTTTTTATCAAAGTAAGACATTGACAAACACAGGCCTAGAAACATCATAAATTCCTGGATAGTATTTTGTACTTTGAAAGCGGTTAACGCTTTCCAAAAAGTATACTTTATCCAACATTCGGTGTGCAACAAGCTAATATTTTTAGTGAGCAATTTAATTTTGAGTGGTTCAGTGGCCAACATGCCAGTCAACCACGCAAGAGGTCCCGGGTTCGATTCTCGGCCGGGCAGAAATTTAAATAATGAATTTTAATTTCTGTTACGGGTCTGGGTGTTCTATGTATAACAAGTATGTATTTAAAAAAGTATATAAGTAGTATATCAGTTAGCTAGCACCCATAGTACAAGCTTTGCTTAGTTTGGGACTAGATGGCGCTGTGTGAATTTGTCCACGATTATTTATTTATTTATTATTATAAATGTATAACAAAGTTCATTTAGTTCATTAATTTACTCAATTGGCCGATCATCACGCCTACTTACGCCGTATTCCCGAGATTAGGGCACGTCGTGTGTAAATAGCCTCATGCCTTTCATTACCACTCGGCGTTACTTACGTAGCTTTCTTAAAGAGATTGGAATAGAGTTCGTTTCGAGTTCCAGGGGAGCCGAAACAAACTCGATTTTTGATAGAAAAGTAATACTGTTGACTGCGGGTGTCTTTTGCGGTTAACTTTATTTTAAATTATCTAATTGATAACGACAAAAATTCAGTGAAAGTTATGTGTAGAGATATCTACATTATATCGTTGTGAACTCTTTTAGCCTTTAGTCATAGAACCTACAGCTCTTAAAACTATTGCATCATAGACATTCGTGAATAACAGAAAGCCAATAACAGATTTTTACTCCTTATATTCTTATTCTTAACCATTTGACGTCGTACCTCATTAAGCCTCTGATTCAAGGGCTTAAGGCGGCCTCTATCAATAAAGACGACTTTATTTAACATAACCTCCAAAGGACTAAGCGCATGTCCATCGTCTCAACAAACCCCATCGATGCAGATTGCAGGGTGTCCGAGTATGATATGACGCTTAAAACTCTTTGAAAACGCTTGACCTTACGCCACTTTCACCACGACCTTTGTACGTAATATAAACTTTATTTATTATTCCTTCAAGGTATTCAATTTCAAAAAAAATATCCCGAGACAAAATCTAAAGCTTGCCAATTTGGTCCCGGCGGTCTGGTTCGCAAATTCCCTTACGTTTTCCCCTTGGGGAGAAATACAACCTATCTATTGGATTTACATAAAGGGTTGGATGAGTTCTCACAGGCCCATATATTGGGGTTGACAAGTGCGGAATGAAAGGAGGAAGCGGTGGTAATTCAGATAGAGGTGAGCCCACCTTTTGTTCGAAAGACGTATGTTCGACGAAGCCGCGATAAACTAGATGTAGGCCGTTTTCCTATGTAACTACTTAAACATATATACGCTATTAGGATTTGGATGATGGAAATCAAAAATTGACAAATTGAATTCCCTTTTGTAGCTATACGAGTGAACAACCAACTGAAAGTTTCTGATACGTATATCGATAAAACAGACAGTTTTTGCTCCAATTATTTACAGTGTTTCCTTTGGACTATGACATGAAATCGTTCAAGAGGTATATTAGAGGTTTCCTTAGAGGCGGGCAACGCATTGGTAGCACCCCTGGTGTTGGTGATGTCCATAGGCGACGGTGACCACTTTCCAACAGGTGGGCCGCATGCCTGTTTGTCTGCCGGATAACATAAGTGTTGCGGCATAGGCATCTTTACCCTAACCTTTCTCAAGATTAGTAAAATTGCATATTGTTCAAAAGTGAATTACGAATTTAGCGAAATAGTCGTGATCAGACAATAGGATGCGGATGTTTCCGAAATCAGGAACAAATTGAAATAGGACAGGTGCAACCATAATTAAAATCATTGTTCAACATATCAGCCTAGCCTCGGGTAACATAACAATCCTGATTTCGAAGTAGGGAACAAGCCAATTGGTCGACCCAATTAAAATTAGCGATAACATGTAAATCCAATCCAGGTGGTGTAGTTAATAAAGTTACGATCCAAGTTCGTAATCAACGCTTTATGATCACACACGTGTTCTGATTTGACGGATGAGAGCAGAATGGGTTTGTTAGTGAGAGCAGCTGATGACGTCTTCATGGGTTAAAGTGATTACTTTGGTTACTTGCAACGTGTTTTCGCGTTTCGGCGCTGTGGAGGACGCGATTTATTACAATTTATGTAAATCCCAATCATGCTTTGAAAATGGCGACACGATATGTGTACCTATTTATCGTTCAGCACCAGAAATTAAATTCCTATTTCAGATTATTGTCATGACTAGTGACTTCCGGATTTTAGGTACCTTTTCGCAGATGGAGGACAATATAGCTGCAAAAATGTTTTATCAGAGTTAGTTTTGACATGAAGTATAAAATATATATCTACTTACGGGCCACGGCGCGTAAGGGGGTAAAACTTTGAACGTTATATTTCTAATTAAACTGTAGTTTTCGTTGACTCACTGTATACAGTACTGTGTGTAATCACTTAGTCCTGTTGTAACAATGAATCTTAAACTTGAGTATAGGGGTTTTAGAATATACTTATGTTAATGTAAAATGAAAAACGGGATGTAAAGTTGAAACATAAAAATTAAAATAAACTTATTTTCCGCTAAACCTTGACGGATTTCTTGAAAGTAGACTAATTTTATTTTATATTACATATTGAACTGTGTAAACAACATTTATACAATACTTGATAACAACAAGCAATAACATTTATCGCATCTGAGTTTGTTTGGAACTTTTATCAAGCGGCCTGAGGTTAATGGATGTATTGGTAAAAGTTTGCGCCCACGTGCAACAGGTATAAAGATAAACATTTCAGTAGAATATATTCATAACTCTAACTTTGTTAAATGCATAAATAAATAAAAATTGACGTTGTATTCTGTGACTCTTGCTAGAGTTTCAGTTACTAAAAGATATGATACAACTAATCCTGATAATATTATAGATGCTAGAGTTTATTAGGATAGATCGACGTTTGCACACAAAGAATACGTTTCTTTGACAAAAGAGTTAGTTACTTAGTTAAAGAATTTATACAAACCAACATGCGCGCAATCTCTTCTTCATCCCGTTGGCAGACAGATAAAATGTAAATAAAATAAAAATACAATGAGCCACACAGTTTTATTCATGCAGGTCAGGGATCACTCCCGATCCATTGTCGCCGGATCACGTCAATGGATAACGTATGTTAAACGTCGTGTCCCTGTCTGTACCTATATTTATCTTGCGAATGAATGGATCCCTTTACTTCTCTCGTAAATTTGCGGGATCATCCCTCGCCATTTCTACGATGAAATATCTGGATCTCGATATTTCTGCATATGTCGTATCACTATCTATGAGTGTGTGTGTGAGAGAGGGAGATTTTTTAAGTTCTTGTCCAACTAATTCAAAATGTCGAGAATTGTAACAGTTTGAGGAACGCGATATACTATCGCTCCATATAAATTGAACAGAAATAGTTGCAGAATAATCGTTCGCCTTTTTCTTTCAAGAAAATATCAATGAGCAGGCGGCATTCCTGTTAAGGTGGCTATCAATTTCTATTAAAAGAAAGAGATTCTTCTTTCACAAAGGGAAAGAAAATAGTTTGAAGAACTTTTGCACTATCGCCCTCACAATATCGATCAGGGCAAATAAAATGTCATCGTCCCGTGAAACCGGTGGTACATTAGAAGACTCGTCCGTCTTTGCTTGAGAGGTTGCGCGAAACTTTATCTTCTTTGGAATATCCTCCGGGGCTAGGGTTGCCTCTAGTTGTCCCAAGAGTTTTGTTACAAGTATTTTTGTTGATTGCTTCTTTATATTGTAACATAAGTATTTAAGTTACGGATCAGTGACGTATCTACGTACCTTATTTGGTAAAAGTTGATTTAGTGATTCGAATTTGGCTAAGTAAGGTTTTGTTTAATTTTTCTGTTCAAAATTAAAATTTCAGATTCTTATTAGATTTTAGCTATTATCAATTCATAATTTAATGATTAACAGATGAGTTTATATTAAACATTTAACTTTTTTCTACTACGGTTTACCGTTATTACGTATTTTACATCGTCTGCTATGTCATGTTGGTCGGTTGTTTATGAACCCTTGATGTCCAATTGTGGGAACCCTAAAGATATCCCAACATGACTATCTAGCCAAGCAACGGGGCAAGTTCTCTTAGAACTAATTTAAGATGTTATTCGATATATGATCCCAATATTTTCTTCATTATGATTTATGTGTTACCTATAATAATATCTAGTATCATGTACTTGGTTTTCTTCTTTCTGTAATTGATTTTGGTCTTCTGAAGGCGTAGGACATTTTGTGTCTGTACATACATAACGAAAATTCCATTTCTAGCTACGTATTCAATAAGTTAGTTTCCAATGTAAATTCTAACTATAATATTATAGATATTTAAATTTTAATCATAACAGATGATAGAGGTATCCATAATCGCTTTGAGAAGAGCCAACAAACCTTAACACCGGATCAATCAATGCTTAATTGGTTAATGTTTGTAAAAGCGCCCCATCATTCTAAAAGCAAAGTTCTAAAATTTGAAGTGCTGAACCAAAGTTAATAGGGATTTCGAGAAAATTGCGTACCTTTGGCCTTTACCGGATATCTTCCATCTGAATTGTTTTCGAACTCGATTAGAAGCTAGAGCTTACCGAAAATGATTTACAGCAGTTTTAAACTAAGCCCCATTCAATTAGATTATTGAGGGTTAACCATTCTTGATTTTATCCTATAGGATAAATTGCGTAGATTAAATAGCGCAAGCGCCGGAATTGTTTACAAAGTTACTTGCAAATATTTAAGTTACAAGTGATTAATTTACAAAAACGCAGCCACTGTTTCGCCTTGTAGATTGTGCCTTAAAATTCCACCACTTTCTGTTCCTAAATAAACATTCCTGAAAAAGAAAATTATTAATTTTACCTATACATAATGAAAATATCTGATTTGTTCCAGACTTGTCGTGTTCCGATCTTCAATGCTTATTGTGATGTATATTTGCATAACCAAAGGTCTAAATTGCAAAATTTACTTATTAGATTATAAGTACCTACTGTCTAGTACTCATCACCATTGTGTACTCGGCTGTGAGGGTTTGGCGTCCGTCTTCCTACTTTTTATTTATCATTTCGCTCGTTTTTTTGCATCCTTGGTGGTGAATTTTTTGGCACGTATCTTGGGCCGACCTCTTTTACTTGTACCTGGCGGAGACAACACTGTCAGACATTTGTTCCCACTGTGATTGGCCAGTCTGCGCGAGACGTGGCCATATAATCGAATGCGACACTCGTGCAGCTTATCTGCGATGTTACGGTCGTGACGGCCTACGTGAATGTGGGTGCTTCGGACACAGCCTTTGTGTGAAGCTCCACACATCAACATAGACTGTACGAAATTGTGAATACTCGGGTAGATCAAGACTTGGCATTTCTTTTATTTTTCTTGTTTTTGATCTCGAATCACGGAGTTTTCTTTTTAAGTTTTAAATTTTCCACTGAACACCGACTTTCGAAATTTGGCGGTGTCGACGCTCAAAGAATTTCTCCGACGCCAAACTTTTTCAATCTGATCAATTTATGAATTATTGTAATTACTCACACTTTAGACAAACTAGTGGGTCCGGCGCGACTTCGTTCGCGTGGCGTCCAACCCCTAGCCTATACTACCTATACTTATCCTACACCTACTCTACCTATTTTTTTGCATACAAACCTTGCGCCGAAAATTACAAACCCAACAAAAGTTTTGAATTGCTGCAGTCAATTATTTTGATACCTAGGTTTCCAATTATTGCAATTTTTCTAGGGATCAAAATTTTGTTTTCCATAGGTAAAATAATTTTAAAAGTGGTTCTGTAGAGTTTGAATTAATCAATTACAAACAAACAGGTTATAAAATATTTTCTCTTTATAATATTAATATGGATAAACTGTTAATCGAAATTCTTACCTAGATGCTTCAATGGATTTTTTAATTAAAATCCAAATAGATACTTTCCTCAACATTTTGCTAAAAAAAATTAATAAACGACAGTAAGATAACCTAGATACATAAATTCGCGTATTCCCACCATTGTTATTTTTAATTAATCCAAACAATACTGGCTCATTAAAATTATATCCATAATTAATGTAGCCCTCTCTGTTCCGAAAATTTTTCCTTTGTCACCGCATGTATTATAATGTCCCTCTAAAATGTCCCGAAAAATTTATTGGCTAAAGGTTATGCTACCTATACAATAAGGGCGCTTACGCACTGTATTCAAGATCAATACTAAAAAAAAATATGCTGTACGAAATAGATACTAGACGTCCGGGTTCTGTCCGAGAAGTCCGAAACTTCACAATCCGTCAGAGACTTCCTTATTGCGTTAAGATTTGTTGCGTGGCTAGAAAATGGACTAATGTTGATAGTGTCGGCAATGTAGCACAAATAAGGAAATGATTGTCCCAATTCTGTGCGCCTATCCCTGAATGAACCTTAAGAAATATTTTTGTACATGTAGTGGCACGAAATTTAGACGCCTACAGTTTAATATAGTATATCTTAATTTACTCCTTACAATTATTGTTTAAATATGAGAATCTACTTTTATTATAAATGTAGCAACAAACTGCAAGGACTTCTTATTTAATCGAATATCGGCTAGTCTATATATCCATATGTACAGGGTAGGTCAATCTGATTGTGAGACTCCTCAACGCGGGTCCTATAATTAAATCTCTTTCTAATTGAGCAGGGATCGAGGGATATCCCCATATTACCCCTCCATATTTCATGACGCCCAACCTGCCACTCACACATGGGGTGCGTCACGACATCTGCCCATTATTAACTACAGAGCACGTCCTCAAATCACACAATTCAGATAAAAGGTTGACGAACATATACAGAATTTAGCGAATTGCGCCCAGCGACGTATGACAAAAAATGGAGTCAGTAATGGAAAACAAAAAACTTTTTCGTTTTCCATATTTCTTAAAGAAATTATAGGGGTGAAGTGGATGTCAACCTTCTGCGGTTTCGTTTTCATAAAGTACGGGGATCGGGGAGGCGGAGGGGATTAAATTTTGTGGCGCTTCGTCGCCGAGTCTCGCCTTACCTCGCATTATGAAATGCGTTATTCCGTGATTTCTTTTTGCTAAGGAAATAAGAATTCAGCTCATTCACAGCTTATACCGCAGTTCCCGTCTCGTATACATAAGTAATTTTTACGAAATTGGATTCGCCACGTTCCTTGCAATTTGGTTATTTGATTTTTTTGTTGTGCTCATGCAAAACGGCGAAAAAAAAACTCGCAAAACGTTTATAAACATAAACTATATGGAAGGACTTCCGTAGAGTCTTTTAATCAAGGGGGCGGGTTATGAAACTAACTTTCTCGCATAAAAGAATTTTTCTGTCGAGTTACAAGCAATTTCCTCGACCATTGTATGGCAAAATTTTTCTTAATTTTCCGCCAGCGCGTCGAGTTGAATAATAACGGTTTTAATGGGCTTTTCCTTGTCTTTTATTTCGGTGAAGAATTCTTAACTAGAAATGAGAATTCGTTCAGGGACCATTAGGCCGTTGTAGTTTTTGTACTTATAGATAAACTGATATTCTAATTCCATTATCATTTTTATGGTAGAGGCGGCGTGTAAGAGATTTATTTAAGAGCCTACACAATGTAGGCTTAAAATTATTTACTTAAGGGTGTAGTGCTTGAGTGTTTACGTGCTTTCAGATTCGTAGCTTTAAAGCAAAAAGCAGTAGGGCCCACGGATGCAAATAAAAATCAAATCAACTCGAAAATAATTGTAGACTTGGAATAGCAGAAGTAGCATTTTAGTATTTGCGCACATTTTGATGAAGCTAATATAACTTATTAGAATCATATTCATTTATTATTTTATTATACTTTATTTAGAATATTTATACCTAATAGCTACAAACACGTATAACAGCGAAGCCATTAAAAGGTGCTTGCAGGTAGTAAATATGATATTGCTTGGTCTTATACCTACTCTTATGTACAGACTGTCATCTTCTAAACTTATGAACTTTTTAGTTTCCAGGACCCCAAATATGTACTAAGTACATAATTGATATGGGGACGTTCTTTCAAGTAAACTAATATTTGCGTTATAGGCATTTACTTCAATTTCTTTGTTGTTTGCTCTTCAGTTTTTACCTTTTTAGTAGCAGTTGGAGTTGTTCTTCTTAGTTTTCCTTCAAAATTTTTATCTAGGAGAACTTTTTGTAACGCAAAAATAACATAACACAGCATAAGACTAAGAACAAATTAAAAAAAAAATTTAATTGCCGAGGGAGGCACACAGATGCACCGTCCACCTGATGGAAAGCGGCCACCGTCATCCAGGACATCTGCAACCTAAGGGGAGCGTAACTTCTCGCTTGCGTGAATGGCCCAACTGTAAAAAGCCTCAAATTGGCTTTGAACTTTCGCGTACGGAAAAAGGTTCTGTTGAAAATTCTGTTAGGACTTCCAAAATTAATATTGAATAAAATAGTAAAAGCTGGATGTTTGCACATGACTTGGCAAATTCCTGACGGTTCTCCAGGCGCCGAGAGTACAACGTTATTTACTTACTGTCAGGTCTGGCTAAAATATTACTGGGGTATTAACAAAATTGAGGTGATGTTTATCCCCTTTCAGTTGGAAACAATGCGCCATAAGTCTCCGCATCTGAGGGGAAGTTTAATATCACTGTGAGAGCCTGTGTGGGAAGCCGTGTTACGACTTACGACATCTTAAGTACATACTATACTTAATGGCATATTTAACACCGTTACGAGTGTCACTCAGCCGAGTACAAAAGTTTTTTATGATACCCGTTTTATTAGAGGTATAGCCACGTTAGAACTTATTAGATGCGTTCTCAAGGTTTCCAGTAGGTCTGATAGTTTCTCGATTTGTCTAGATATTAGCAGTGACAATAATGTAATGTAATAAATTATGTGAGTGATAAACTCTGTTAAGTTTTGTATGACTGAGTGAAAATGTTGGCTTGTGTTTGTCAGCCTACGGAAACGGCACTATTGTTCAAAGGGGGATCGCCTGTCAACATGGGGCCCTTGGGCACCAGCCACAGGACCCGCCATGCCAACCCTGAAACGTTGAAGGCCATCAAACTGCTGCCGAGAGCAGTTCGACGCTTCAGCGAAGACACCTCGCCTTCACTCACCTCGTCACCATCCTTCATTAGTTCTTCAGGAAGTTTATTGAATCTTAGAAAAATAGAAAGGAGAGCTAAATCAACGAAAATTTTAGTAAACCCCGTATGCTCCGATAGTATTAGCACTAGTGACGATAGCAATAGGTCGAAATCGAATAGCAAATGGAACGGGAAGAAAAAACGACTTAAGTCGGAAAGTGCAAAACGTCGCAAGGAAACTAATGTTGATGCAGATCTCGCAATTAGCCGGAATGAAGCTAAAGAAGACAAGAAATCGATATCGTGTTTTAAAATGAAATGCTCTACAGATAAATCGCGGTCAAACGACGATGGTAAGTCAGGCAAAGAGAACTGCAACAACGAAAATGTCAGTAATTTGATAGATTCTGAAAAACCTGACTTAATTAATCATTCGCGATCCAGTAGCAGAGAAATATTAGTAGACGAGAGTACAATGACCGATGAGAGTTTGTTGCGGACTGACCAATTGGATAAGGGAAAGACTGATATTGCTGTAGCTGTTAAGGAAAACGAGGTAATGTTTCGTAATAAGGAATTTTATTATTATATTAGACGAGACTTACACGCAACGTACCTTTCCGATTTGTTTTCCCGACGTTTTGATAGGGTTACACACACTGTGGTCACGAGACGACTGGTGTGGAGAGGTGACAGCTGCGGTGATGTACTGGTAGACTCCTACCCTCACATAGAATTGTCAATTTGTTGTTGATTCGGAACTGCACGGCACACACTCACGTCGATACTCAACGGTACGTTGTGTGTAAGTCCCGTCTAATATAATATTATGTGTAAAGAACGCGAGTTTAGTTTAAAACAAACATAAGGAATTTTAGTTCTTGAAAGAAGGGTAGGAGATCTCTAGTTGTAACCCCGAGAAGATTACCGAATACTTACATGGAATTGAGTTCATTATCGGCATCGACCCGTCCCTGATGCGGTTCAATCTGTATGCTAATAAGACCCTGAAACGTCCTGGCTGGCACTCCACTTGGCGCGCCTTCTCATTATTGCCTCAATAGACTGCAGATGATCTTTGTATTATCTGAAAGTACCTAGACAGGCGTTTAGTATTCCAATTGCTTTTTCTAAAATTGCCTTTTTATTCATAATATATTATTCATTTCTTTTATTCTAATGCCCCAATATAATGTTAGCGGCAACTACGCTCAAAGAGTTACGGTTTCTTTCGGAGAATATTTGAATTTACGCGACTATATCAAAGCTTTCCAGAGCTGTAGTAAATTGGAAACGTAAGAATCAAGTAGCTGTGACATTGCGAACCTCGATATCCAGCCAGACTCATGTTGTCCCATTTTATCGAAACATCCGATCGATACGGCCGTGGAAATCGTTTCTCTGGGTTTTGCCGCTTCATTGATATTCGTATCTTTCGTGGCACAGCTGATTTTAATACGGGCGGGCATATTTACATAAAATTTGGAAATGAATATTAACTAATGTACTTAATTCAACGGTATGCTGTTGTAAGCGAAAGCTCTGTATTCATTCCGAAATTTGCAGTATCTGTATAAATTAAGATTGTGAGAATCGTATTTTTGAAATCAATTATCTTTGACGTTGAATCAAAGTGGCTGTTCATAATTAGAAATAATGCACATCTTTTCCCGGAAATTTTTAAATGAATTGTTTACTTTTGTTTCAGGTAAGCACTTAAGCAACATGATTGTTCTGCATCCGAAAGTGACTCGACACAAAGGTAAACCTGCAAAATATGAAATGTTTATTCCTGAAATCACAGCAGAAAGAGCAATTATATTTATTCATGAGCCTCTTTTGAATTTCAACTCACACGTCACATTTTCGCAATATTCGCACCATTGTCAGAAAACAAGCAACTCAAATTGTTTCTAGGATAAAATCAGTATACTGTACATTTTATGGAGAACTAATAAAAGGTAAAGGGAACTTCTATAGAATAAAATGTTTTAATTTCAATATCTGCCTTCAGTAATGATAATCGTTTAAATATTTTACAAAAGAACCAGTTTAACCAGCTCAACTATTTAGTTTGAGAATTCAAACGTAATGCATACATTATTATAGAATCGTGTAGACACACATCGACATGAACTCGAGAGAGGTTTTAGGCAAATGTGAATTCCTGGCCGTAACAAAATTCACAAAAAGGATGAAGGACGCCTAAAACAACGAAGTTGAAAAGTTTTCCCGGCGAAATTACATCAGTGTTTTTAAGTGAAGGAGTTGGTTAGGGAGTGCATACTAAAGATTACGTTTTATGTACTTGTGTGTTAAGTTTAGTTTCATTTGTAAAGTTTTCTTTAAATGAAGATATAAGTACCTAAAACAACTCTTTCAAAGTCTGCGTACAGGGAGTAGGTGAGAAAACTCACTTACGATGGCGTGAAGTAAATTTGCACCAGTAAAGTGGCTTTTGCTGCGTTAGGAGGTACCTTTATTGTGGCTAAAACGGCTACTGCAGTAGACTCTGATTACAAAACAACTTCGTTTGCAGTTTGCAAACTGAGCGGCGGGCGCTAACGTGCCTTCATTGTTTGCCGTAAACATTTTAAAACGCGTACACAAAGAGCCAATTGGAATAAATAGCTAAAATCTATTTTCAATTGGCTCGGATGTATTTGGATATATAGGGTTTTCTGTACTACGACAGTTAATTATAGATGTTGATGATGATGAAGATATAGGTATGCTATTAATTATTGTTAGGTAAAATTATTTTTCCTCATACCGGAAGACGCAGCGTGGGTAGGCCTCCCACGAGGTGGACCGACGACCTGGTAAAGATGCGGAAAGCACAGGACCGGCCATTGTAGAGATCTCTCGGGGAGGCCTATGCAGTGGGCGTCTTCCGGCTGATGTGATAAAAATTATTTTTACTTTGTACATAGAATATAGTACTACTCTCGCTCTAGTGATCGAGTGATTTTGACGCCGTAGATGCTACTAAAATCTCAAACTCCAAATGATGGTGTAAACGGAAGGAAAACGCTGCAATTCGTTATCAATGTTTAACCAAATACAAATAGGTATAGATTAATTGAATTAATCAGTTGAAGGCTACAGTCTTCTCACTTTTATCTCGTTCCCTTGGCAACGTTTAATCAGTCTAACCCGTTTGAGAAAACGTATTTTCGCCAGAAGGTCACGCGATTCACGACGCTTTAAATCACCGTATAAGGGGCCGTAAAGAATTCTTTAAATGTTTATCTTTATGGTCGTACCCTCCGCTCATTTGGAGTGGAGCAACGCGCTTTGTGAGAGAAAACGCTGAGTCACCTATTCAGGAGTGCAATGAAAAGAGACTGGTGTTGTGACGAGTCGGAACTTTGTAAATATAAATAGGCGCGTTGGCATGGGTCGCGGCCTTGGTTCGTAAGGCTGCCGAGCAGACGGCTTTTGTGAGACCATACCTATCTGTGAAAGATAAACGTCCGTGAAAGGTCACAAGAAAATGGGTGAATGAAGTCTTTAGATGATCTCTGGGGCGGAAAAGTTATCTCCTCTATTGTGCCATTAAGCTGTTTATGCAGGAACTATTTTAAGGGATTCGTTTACCAAAAAGGAACCATTGTGGAAGGAATTTATGTAGTAATTTATAAAATTAAAACAAACAAGCCCAGTTTTATTAATGCCAGTCTTTATTGGTCGCATTTTATTTAAAAATAATTGATTAGATCGATCTCAAGATACTTGCTGCTACAAGGTATAAAAAATATATTATTTTCATAGTTTATATCTCAATAGATTAAACGCTATCCACATATTGCATGTAGGTAGTTCAGTGTATTTTTTTCATACTACCCTGATCATACATCAATCATCCTTTAGTAAGGGACACGATATCAATCTCCGTGCGAGATTAAAACCCATTGCATAAAGAATTTCAGGAGTGTTAAATTATTTTCATAAGATTGTGAATAAATCAACATTATACGTAGATTTAAAATAAATTGCAGCTCTAAAAGCATCAACATCGGCTGGGGATCGCAATCAATTACGCCTGAAAGATCACAGGCGAAGATGTTTGGAGATTACACCTTCACAAAAAAGAAAATAACACATCAGAGCATCAATCAAGAACCGAAGGAGATGAAAATTTACGAGACTTTCACAGACGATTTTGCGATAATCTAAACGCAAAAATCCTACATATTATCTTCATATGGGCATTAAGGGAAATTCAAAAATTTGAAATTAAAACGTTCTACAGGGTACTTTCAAGATATTGCTAAATTTTGTTTACTTGCAAACATTCAAAAGGTTTTATTTGTGAAATACATGGATAAATGTAGATTACATTATACAGATACACATTTAGAATATATATAACCGCAAGTCTATACATAGTGTAAAACGAAGTCGCTTCGCGCCGTCTGTCCCTACGTATCGTTGTATCTCACAAACTACGCAACGAATTTTAATGCGGTTTTCATCAATAGACAGTGTGATTGAATAGGAAGGTATATACCTTTCTTTCAGCAAGAAAAAAAGGGTAGTGAAGGGTAAGCATAGGACGCCACGCCAACGTAGTCGTGCCGGGCCTGCTAGTTAATTATAAAATAAATGATTCTAAAATATATGCAATGACTTTGTTTTGGAACGCAAAAAAGAAAATGAGGTTGGATTTTCCCGTTAAATGAAGCTACCTCCCAGCTATATGAGCTTTGCTTGAAGCGTGGAAGTCTATTATACGAATTTACATAATATTTTGCATACAAAATAGAGTGGCCTTGTTTATGCATGTGGAAGAGTATGAGTTTGCTTTTCTACGTTTTCCTAAAATATAGCAAGTGGTTTTAAATATGCTAATCACATATTTTAGTTAGTATCAATGCTTGCCATTTTTGCATAATTTAAGGTAATAATGTGTGTTTTATAAAACTATGTTCCTACCTAAGTAATTATATTACTCTACTTCTCAAACTAATGAGGACTGTATGCGCTTCACAAGTAAGTAGATGATTTAGTTCAACTAACAACAAAATAATTCGCATTGCGTTCCTAAAATTCAATTTCGTTCAGAATTCAACGTTTCATCAATCATGCATCTTGAGATCCTGTGGTTCAATATCTAATTTTGGAAGAAAAATACAGTTTACCCTCGAATAAATCCTTCAAGTGGCGTGTACATATCAATCTTTAACGAATCCAAAGGCGGCACAAGTTTTCTTGAAGTTTTAGTTTTCGTCGATAAATCTGGGAGCTCTTCGCGAGTTTGCCCATCAGCTAGTACGGTTTCTGCAGTAATTTCCAACCGGCCGCTATGAAAGCTAGGAAAACTTTTTAACGATCGCCCGTTTTTAAACTTCTTCAACTGTCTTTTGTGCATATCTAGCATCGGCAACGTCGACCGAATTCTGTATTTCTAATTTGAAAAATTGTTTGTGAATATAAGTCCTCGTCGCCATACAAATTTTCTACCCCTAATTCACTCCCTCCAGATTTGTTTTTTGGAGATAAAATGTAGCCTTACCCAGGTTCTCGTCTATGTCCTTGGCAATTTTTTCTGAAATTTTTTCATAGATGTTAATATTCTAGCCCACTGAATATATCAGAACGTAAGTCAGTAATTATAATAGTAAGAACATATAATAGTAATAGTAAAAGCAAATAGTAAAAACTTCTACTATCGTTTTATTGCAGATACCTATCATTATACTTTACTAAAGACGTTTGATTAAACTAGGTCATATAAAAAACGAACCATGAAAAGCTGCAATTCGTAGATGTTTATGAAAAACTAAGGCGTTAATACATTATCATGTTATACAGACGTTGAAAATATTCATAACTTACTTCATGGTAACTCGCACATGAGGGAAACCTGACGTATAATTTTTTGTATCGATCCATAGTTCAAGGTCCAAACCATGTGAAATGGTAAGCATGTGAAACACGTGGCCTTTCACCACGCTATAGAAAATGCAACGCTTAGTTAAATGCTAGGGTATTTTAAACTTGAACAACGTTTATGTTTCTATTAACATAATTTATATAGTTATAGGGTTATGGGTACTTGTTTCTCTCTTACTGCATCATTAGTCATGCTAAACTCTTTATCATTCTCTTTTTATTTATTCTTATTATTTATTATCTTTATTTATCTTTATACCTATAGCATACGTACTTTATATTATATAGTAAATACCTATAGTTTCATACAGTTCGAAACATTATGATTCTGACCCTTAAATTATCCCGTTATTCATTTTCACTTTAGTCAATATTCAAAACAAATACAAAATTTAATTCAAAGCACAGGTCGCTAAAATTGAGCTGCCTATGGGTGAATCGATATGCTGCCGTGTGTACTTCTTGAATTTTCACATAGAACTTCCTAATTCTATTAATTCGTCCTAACAGGACTAGCCCAATTATTTGGGATTAGATTGGAAACATTTTGCGAACTCGCACACGTACGTTCTTCATTTATCGTATGGGTAATTTGCATGCCCTCACTCAGGTGACCCCAATGAATTATTTATAAAAGGGAAGGTTGGCTCGTGTCTGAACGGAAATAGGTATTGATAAAGAAGATATTTTTAGATACCCCTCACAATTTCGGTATCAACTAGCGTTTGCTTACTACTTTTT
Source organism: Blastobasis lacticolella (assembly GCA_905147135.1). NCBI lineage: Eukaryota > Metazoa > Arthropoda > Insecta > Lepidoptera > Blastobasidae > Blastobasis > Blastobasis lacticolella. The sequence goes on from LR990044.1 coordinate 9,893,979, forward strand.
CTATGGAGTTTTGCAACACTATCTCCATTGAAGAAGTTGTTGAACATTAAGAGAGATACATATACAATTTGGCATTATTACATACATACATAATAGTTACGTTACGCTTTTTTCCAAAGAGATGGGCAGAACATGGGTTGATCTGCTAGGTACCAGAAGTTAAGATGTGCGGCACCATAAACCATTTGTGCTAAAAATAGCAATAAGTTTCCGCGAAATGAGCAAGATTAAATCGAGGTTGTAGTAAAATAAAACAGGAAAATTTTAAATGGATTGCTATGTTTTTATCTCTTTTGTGATCCACTAAGGATCAGCTGTAAATTCTCGTATAAATTAGTTTTTATGTGGTTTTACTTTTGTACTAATTTGTTTCTGGTATCCAGTAATAGATATTTTGGAGTTGAATTCTCCGAAATTTTGCTTCGGTACCCAGTATTTTTGGAGTATACCATCGCAGTATACTGAGCCAGCATAGGCGAGTGTTTGTTTCCAAAATAAATAAAATATTAATAAAGCGCCTCGATTAGATTTCGACACAATAAAAGGGTCGAGTCCAGTCGAAGCCAAACAATAAAGTGCGTAAACTCGACGCCGCCGTAGTGAACAACAGCGAAATCCTTTTAAAATTTTCGACAAAATTAATTAATTTGGCGCGGGATTTTTGAGCCACTGGCTTATTTCGTGTTCCCGTATTAATCTACCGTATTTTGATTAATGTCCATTGTAAATTCACCCGTGTCCCGCGGCCGCAGCCGGCCGTCCAGAAATTGTAAATTTCGACCACTACCGATATTTTACACTGGTGCAATATTTTTTCCAGGGCACAAACGAGTCGTTATAGTGCAGTTGACACCGTTTGCATGGTTGCCTCGGATGGTAGATATTGATATGCAGAGTCTGTATGCGAGCTGCCGAGACAATGAACTTAAAAATCATAATAAATCTTCGCCCTAAAATCTTTTCGCGGTAATTGCATTTTTGCTAGTGACGACGAACTTCAACTGTTTAAAAAACAATTTGACCGCTCTTTTATTAAAAATTTTTGAAAAAGCAATTTTTAATGAAAACGGGATGGTTCTTGGCTCCAGTAATTTATGCATTTCTTGGTCGGGGGCTATCTGACGTTTTTCTATTAGGTTATCTATTGATAATATGTTGGAATTAAAACTACGAATCTTTCTTATAATGTCCAAAGCTGAGCAGTGCATTAGCACTGCAATTATATTAATAATTCCTAATTCTTTATATATTTCTAATTAGTTCAATATTATATATCCATTTTAATCCGGATGAACGCCTATGGGAAGACCCTTACTTACAGCCGTCAAGTAGGTAATAAAGTGTAGATGTTCGAATTAAGGAAAAATAAAAGGAGACCATAAATTCTTTTGCGGTGTCCGTGTAAAGGTTCTCCCCTAATTGCTACCAACAAGGGGCTTTACTTTGACTGTCAAGAATCTGCAATGGCTGCCGGTGCCTCTATGCCCATTTGTTTCCCTGACAATATAAGCGGAGCCATTTTTCCAGTTACGAATTGCGGTCACATACTAGACCATCGCTAGATGTGAAGGCCGAGAAATTTTGGCTGATATAACTTCGTGTTACGGCGGAGGCATTGAGTGAACCCAGAATAAGTAACGTGGAAAGAAAATACAGAGGGCAATTGGGCGAGTGGGCTCCAAAATACCTTGGTTTGTGCACGCTACTACCGGGTTTCGTGAAATGTTATTATTAAAAGTCAGAATTAAACATAACACCATTGTCTTGGGACTCAAGAGTGGGACGGGGTAAGATCATTAACCCGTCATGGCAGTAGATCTTTATGTAGAGAATGATTTAATAAAAAGAGATAAAATAATAGCAGCTAACCGTGATTTGAAGCGTCCAGTACTTGATTAAATATATTCCGAAATTTCATATCTATTATTCAAAGAACTACACAAACATTATTTTTCTTCCACGATGGAAATTAAAAGTCCTATGATATATTTTTTTCATTAATTTTTATATTATGACTAGGACCAGTAATTATTTTTGTATAATTACTACGTGGAAGCGTTTAATTAATGCTCGTAGATATAACAAAAAGGGAAACAGGTTTTTGGCGAAATTGTATTTGTCTAAAATAATTCAGACAACGTTTCTTAATGTCGAGAAATGAGGTTGACTCTTCACTGGGGATGTATTGTGACGTTCAATTTTATTAAAGTACCTCTGTAGACCGTCCTCTCCCTTTATAATACAATGGGTACATGTATCGACTAAGTCTAAGTGCAGAAAAGTGTTGCCAGTCCCGCGGTCGTGGTCAAAGAATGTCCGCCATAGAGCCTTTTTACTTGTCGCTTTTTACTGAATCCCGCAAGCCACTTGGCTTTCACGGTTCAAAAGAAACTTATTTAATTCCACTTTACTGGAATGATCAGTTATATAATATTATTTTTTATTTCATTTTGCTTTTAGAATCTTTTTTGTAGCGATTTCAATTGGATCGACTTCAAAAAGTGAAACATTGTTACACAAAAACTGTCTTAGCTGCTAGTGCCTTTGTTTAAATGTTCTAAGGGTATGTATGTATGTATGTATGTAAACTCTTTATTGCAACAACATAGTACATTTCAAAAGGAAACACTTACAAAGCAAAGGCGAACTTATCCCACAACGGGATCTCTTCCAGCTAACCTTAGACAAGCCGAAAGGAGCTTTAGCGAGCGGTAGAGGCAATAAGAGTACCTTACCTACTTTAAAAATAACCAGAGTTACCAGAGAACCTTAATTTAAATATATTAAACGAGACCAGTAAAACTTATCAGTAAGTAAGTACATAAATAAGTAATCCATAAATATACATACCCGTAAACATATATCCATATAACAAATATATACATATATAAACATACACATAAATATATACATGAAGCTCAAACATCAAATTCTGAGGAAATGCTTCTTCAGAAGTTCCCTGAAGGAAACAGGTGAGCGTGCGTCCTGTATCTCCTCAGGCAGCGAGTTCCACAGCTGTGCCGCATACACTCTGAAAGATTTCCCATACCCAGCTGAATGATATGAGGGAATCTCCAGCTGTCGCTCCCTACGGGGGCGCAGACGGGGGTCAGCAGATGGCCGAAAACTAAACCACTCGCGCAAGTACTCAGGGGCAGAGGGATTGACTAGTACTTGGTATAAAAGACCCAGAATGTGACAATCCCTGCGTCGTCGAATGGGGAGCCAGTTCAACTTCGCTCTGAATTCGGACACGTGATCAAATTTCCGCAACCCAAAAATATACCGAATGCAAAGATTCTGCAAACGCTCCAATCGGGACAACAGCTCCTCGGTCGGGTCCAAATAGGCAACATCACCATAGTCCAGCAGCGGGAGAATGAGGGAGGTCACGAGTAGCACTTTAGTGTCATGGGGTAGGAAATTTTGTAACCTCTTGAGAGAATGAAAGGATGCAAAGACTCTGCGGCTAACCTCGCCGATGTGGGTAGACCATGATAGGGTTTGGTCGAATAAGACCCCCAAGTTCTTGACCGATTCGCTGAACACAATGACGGTCCCATTAAAAGTCAAATTAGGCAAGCTCACACTTTTCAATTTGGTGATAAAGTGTTGACTACCAATCACAATTGCTTGTGACTTTGAGGCATTCACTCTAAGACCATACTCACCAGCCCAACGCTCTATTTTGCACAGGTCATCGTTCAGCAACCGCGCAGCCTCAGCCAAACCGGAAAGAGGCGCCGATCTATACAGCTGTAGATCATCTGCATAGAGATGATGGGAAGAAGACAAACAAGAGGTGATACTATTAATAAATATAGAAAAAAGGACAGGAGACAGAATGGCCCCTTGAGGTACACCAGCCGTTATGGGATGCCAATCGGACCGGCTGTCACCAATCTTGACCAACTGCGCACGATTCTGGAGGTACGACCGAAACCAAGCGAGTGTCTGAGGGGTCATATTCAAAGTTCTCAGCACGGCCATCAAAATATCGTAATCGACGGTGTTGAAGGCGCAACTGAAATCGAGAAGAACGAGCATCGTAAGCTCCTTGTTCTCGATGCTACGCCGAATGTCGTCGGTTATTTTTACGAGTGCTGTGGCGGTGCTATGCCCAGAACGGAACCCCGATTGGTGCTGGCTTAGGAGATTGAATCTTGACAAGTGCGAGCACAGCCTACGCTGTACAAATTTCTCGATAATTTTGGAAAGAATTGGCAGAATGGAGATAGGCCGAAATTCAGCGAAAGAGGAGGGATTTGACTTTTTGGGAAGAGGAAGAACGTGTGCCTTCTTCCAACAGGAAGGGAACACACCAGAAGATAGAGAGACATTAATTATGTGAGCAAGAAATGGAGCCAAGAAGTCTTTAATAGGCCAGAGAATTTAAGGGTCTTTAAGTTTGAATCGTTAATGTCAATATTGTTAATATTTATGTGTCTCTGGAGGGCTCGGTGGAAATTTATCAGTTAAAGCTTCTTTATTACAGCCTAAAAAGCTGTATTTTAGCACAGTTTTTCATCCAAGAAAATGTTTATTTTCAACCGCCCAATAACTAAACATCCTACTTACCTACCTAGGAAAGGTCTTCATTAGAAATTCACATTCACAACTGAAGGTAGGGAAGGAAGCGTCTCTAGGCGTGGGCCGTGTGTCGGGTCCGCGAGTGCCTGTAACAATAGCTCGCCCTGACTTCCACTTCAGTCGGGTTTTGTTCTGCCCCCATTCTTCCACGACGTTATTACTTGCCCCTTTGTCGCGCTTTGGTAACATGTGGAAAATACGCCAAGAGACGTGAAGTGGCCACTAGGATTTTTGAAACGACCTGCATGCTCTAATATAGTTGCCGACAGTGTGACCTAGCTTCGTGAGCGTGGCATGTTTGAAGTGTGCTTACAATTTTTTTATGAGTTTCCGCGTGTTAGAAAAGTTATTTTTGTAAATAAAAGCCAAGGTATAAAACAAGAATGTTCAGATCAAACAAGTTTTATTCCTTGGATTTCTACATAGTCTATCATTATTATTCTGTTCACAACGCATGAGGTAATATGATTGTCAGTTGAAGAGCTCCAATACTTAATGGCTAGCATAATTAATGGCCGTTATCAGTGCACTGGTGGATATACATACATGCATATAGGCAGCCAATTCAATTGTATTAAAAAAATAATCGATAATATTATTGCTATTTAAATAATCGGTAATATCAACGCGATCGTGGTGGTATCTGAAAGGATAATTTCGGATAATCTTTAATACAGTTGAATTTTCGTATATTACGCACTTTAGATAAAAGTAGTCATTGCAATGGATATTCATTTCAATTTAATATTGAGGATATCCGAGTTGAAGACTCCAGTTTTTTTCCGTTGCCACTTTTGTTGCGATACGGATTCCCTATCCAAGACGTTGCCAAGTGACAAATGCTATTGGGAATTATATTCCTTCCCATAACTACACTCTTTCAGGCATTTCCGATGACTACGAGGCAATATCGAAATTTCCTCTAGTGAAATAATAAGATCACTCTTTCCTGCAAGTGCTTAATCCTTTCTCTGGCTTTAAGCGTAAAAGGGCCTTTGGCTGGTTGGTTATTGGCTTTCTTATTTCACTCATGATTGGAGCAACAGATGTATTACTTATTGAATTGACATAATTTGTAGGCGGCAGAGCAACTGATTCTCATTGTCGAAGTAATGGAAGCCGCAATGGCAACTATATATCGAGAAGTTTTATGCTCAGAAACGTACATGTAAGGAATATAACGCTTTGGCTGCCTATGTGTGTCGTGCCAAATGCAATGTAGAGTTTTTAATTGTCTGTCATAATATGCGCATAAAAGGAGGCTTTCTGATACTGTAAATACATTACAAAGTTTCATACGTTTCTAACAAAAAAAAAACCTCTTAATATATCGTATACGGAGAACTTATCCAAAGGCACCACCCACACAATGGACTATTTAACATTTTATCCCCCGCTTTACGTGTAGGGGAGGTACCCAAATAAGGGTACTTTTAAAATATTATATTTTTACAACTTTGCGTGAATAATATGTATAACCATACCAAACAGTAATCATAGATTTTGACATGGCGAAACTATGAAAGGGTTTCTTACTAAATTTATTACGTAACTCTAAAAAACAGGAGAAATACTTAAAGTGTGTAATTCTCTACCTGCGTACATATTGTGTTCCTTGATTAATATAATCTGAGTCGTGTTATTCATAGAAATAGATCGTATGTACAGCCTACTTTTTAATAGGTACTTCATAAAAATATTAAGGTTTATTAAATTCGACCTACTCTTACTGTCGACACTTCACATCTAATATTTTAACACCGGGACTCCTAGCGGGCATAATTCTTAGGATAGTAAGTTAAGGTCGGAAGCAGTGTGGGTTAGAAGAGTTACGAGCGGAACAAATGGCCTGGAATTAGAGTCATCGGCTTTTGGTTTTGGCTTTCTTCTCTCTGAATTGTACAGATTTGTCTGTGCTACAAAATTATTGCCTAAATTTTATTTAGTGAATGTTTTAGCTATTATTTTATTTGCTATTAAAATTATTGTCGTAGCTCCACAGTGATATTAAATATAGCCTAAATTTATTTTCAACAATTTAATGTGTATTGCATGTGTAGGGTGCAAAATAGGATTAAGCAATACAGAACAACAAGATTACATGGAATACAATACTAAGCAACTAAAATAACTTTTAAAATAAAGACATTTTTCCGGAAGAGTTTCGGAACTGATTAAATAATAGCTCAGAGAAACCAATATCCCACTAAAAACATTTCATGTAAGCCAATTGTACAAATATACAAAATGTAAGTTAATTGGTTAGCCAAGCCTCGCAAGCTCTTAACGATTTCACTGTAAAAACATTACCAGATCTTATAAAGAGCCAAGCTCATAACTCTACAAATACCTACATATTGGTCAGAAAGTATGGCTTGGCCGCTTGCCCCCTACTTTTTACTCGGCTGTGCGGGGGCACTTTCGTGGCCCCAGATAAAATATTTTGGTACCGACTTAATTCGGTCTCGACTATCTGACCAAATTCCATCTCTATATATTGTGCTCGGCACTAGAGGTGACTACAAATGAAAGCCGCCTATCATGAATGCCGCCCTTACAATCTCCCATGATTTTTGTATGAATAAATCCCCATAAAATCCCAGAGTAAGATAAAAGTCACAGTTTCGAGCCAAATATACTGTGGCATTAAAATATATTTATTGACCATTTGCAACGCCATTAGTAATTGGATATTTAACACGCCTTCATTTAGGAAATTTATTACGTGTTTACTCGAACTAAATTGAGAGGGATTTCGTAAATGATCTACACTTTATTCTGCGTTGTAAAGGGGAGAAAATCTTTGTTTATTTCGTTGTATTAAGGTTCAAATTGTATGTGCATAGCAAACGGATATTGTCAAGCTTTTATTTAACTTGCACTGTTCGTATGTAAGTTGCCCGTCAAAATTTGCAAACCGTTTTTCGACAATTTGTTGGTATCTGACTAAGCTGAAATTTGGTATACCTATGTAACTTGGATGACAATGTATTAATTATGGCACCATGATGCTGGTCTGATGAAGGAGCCGGAAGGTGGTAGTAGGAACTAATGAATGCACTAAAATAACCCCATCGTGTTTGGGCTCTTTGGAATGAATTTGATGAGTAGTTTCTACACCACTGGATAAAATGTAGTTATTTTTACATTTGAAAGCTTATTTAAAATAATAGTATTCGTAGACGTTCGTTGTTGTTACGCTACACTTTATAATCAATACACTGTACAAGCCATCTAACTCAAAGCTTGTTTTATGTATGTATGAACTATACATAACTTTTGCAAGTAAAGCGTATGGGATCAGAAAGTCCTCTAGGGGTTACTTCTTTTTCCATGGTTACGTGATTGTGACTATTGTCTCGTTTTACCTTTAACTTACCGTCTTACTTGTAACAAAAGATCCACAATATAAATGGGCGGTGAGTATTTCAGACTCATATTAAGATAATAATTTATTGGTACCTGCTTAAAACATGCTATATTAAATGGAAAAAAAATCGGTGGTTATAGAATTTTAAAGGTCAAATATATTTTGATATATTGTATACACATTATCGTTTGAATTTATTACAATTATTCAGTCTCAGTATTCCGAAAATCTGGTTAGTTAGTTTAGGGTATAGGCTCTGCTAGATTTTGAACCTGCGTCTTGAAAAAGGCTGTTGTACAAACCAAATATGTACTTTAAACTAAATTGCTTAATATTTAACAATGGTGTCATTCATTCCTATCGTGTGACGAGTCCTGTGGGTGTCGGTGTTTCCGCCTCTCTACACCGAGGACTTAAGTCGTTGGGTATCTATGAGATATATCTCATTACGGCAATACTTCGATCAAATAAAATACTCACCTACCCTAATCTCCAGCTAATCGCGAAGCTGACCTTATTCCGCCACATCTGCGCCTAGGTAAATAGCATCGCTCATCAGCACTGTCATCAATCATGGGCCTTATGACACTGAGGTGTGGTATTTAGGTATTTCCGAGATAAGAACCTCATGAGATACAACCACTGAATGTCTTCACACTGTACTTGGCACTATGAAAAGGGAGATCTTATCCCAGCCCTTTGATCTCACCCTCTATGGTATTTAAATGAGCCTAAATATAAGTAGGTATATGTTCTTGCGATAACATTTGAGTTTGCTTGGCTTTCGTAATGAATTTCGAGAGAGGTAGGTCGATTAGAGATAGCTCATTATAATAATTATGGGTATACTTACATAGCTTGCACTTTATTTAGTAAAAACCAACACGCCTAAACCAAATCCCGTCCTTGAAATTTCGGTTTCTCTGCTTTCTTATTGTAACCATGCATCGGATTGTCATATGGTTTTTAATTACAAGAAAGGATTACCTATGTGAAGCTTGGTTGGGTTGGTAGTAAAGTAATATATAAATCTGTCGCATTTATAGACCGTGACAACCCACTGCTAGACCCAGTGCCATAATCTTCACGCTTGGAAGCCTTATTAAAGACCGCTGTCGTTAAAATTGAAAATATGTTCTAAACTACATAACCGATTTTAATGAAACAAGTTAATAGCCATCCCAATTAAACTTGCTTCCAAATAGTATCCAAAATCGGTCACCTCTTTTTTCGTGGGGGTAAAAAGCTTATGTCAATTTCCTAGTAGGCCTTCGATGATTCCTGCTTGTCTGACTCGTAAAACATTACTCACCTTACACGACATCCGTAAACAAAAGGATGAGAGATATATTCCAGAGGTCTCGCTGCCCACCATTACATTCATGAATCACGCAAAAAGTATATTTGTAGTAGATATGAATAGAACAGGCATTGCATTGGCTGTTGGATTTTAATCCTCAACAATCATTACAGTACAAAACAATACAATGTAGCAACAACCCGAAAATCCTTTAACGAAAATCTCAATGAAATTACTCATCCGTAATATCCAAAACAGGTGCGGTGCACACGGCACGGATTTGGACCGTAACTCGGTCAAGGCGAATGTAGGGGTGATTATGTACTATTAAGTTATGGTTATGGCCCACGCTACGTTGGCTTTCAAATTATTTCCCCTTTTATGCGGCAACTACAAAAGGAGTTGCCAGCAGTTTCGTTGGAGCGCTATCGATCACCATAAGGCAAATATGGAAATATTTTTGCTACGCTAAGCCAATTTTTGTCGAAACCGATGTCGAACTACCTTCCTTTTTCATTGACCTACTGATCCTCGATCGATACATTAAGGTTTCGTGTAAGTTATGATTCGGCATCAGCCCACACACACTTTATGCATATACAAATAGATACTAAACACATAATATAGGTAGAAAAGCTAACTTATCCTTCACACCAAAATACAATATCGCAAGCATTATTCATGGTGGTAGAAATAGGTGGTTCTACTATAAAGTTCATCATCATCAGCATCAGCAGAGCATTGAGATGATTTAAACCGCGTCACTGTTGGAATGACACTTTCTCTGATGTACGAGTATGTAGAGGCCAACACGAGAAAAACAGATAATTCGCCCTATTCGGATTGTTAGCGCGTTGGTGTCGTTTCGCGCGTTTATGGACTAGATCTTTAAACCAGGCATTGTCATGAATGATCACTCCATACGTTACTTAGTATAATAATAATATAAGTTGCTTTATGTGTGGTTACCCTGCAGGCTGATCAGTCAAGCTTAACAGTTCTAACATCGTTGTGGTATATTTTTTTCCGAATCCCACCTGCTACTGCCAAGGGTTGGTTCTCCAAATATCGACTCGACAAGTTTATGTACGAAGGTAATTCTTTATGTAAAACGACGCTTTGTTCAATGGCGCCATCACTGATTTATTGTTTTTAGATACACCTGTGTTGTTCGTGAATCTAAAAAATGAACATTCCGAATTCAAATCGATCGGGGTTGCGGTTTGAAACGTTTCAAGGCATAACTTACAATTGCATAACACGAAAATGTATAAGGCATTACTCAAGCTACTTAAAGGTTGACATATACAAGTCATGTAAATATTTACATCATATCACAAATCAGCAAAAAGCAGACCACTCATTTAGTTACATCTGTAAAATGTAACTAAAATTGACTCCAAAAACATTTCTGAAATTTTGCTACCTATTATGTCTACGTTATGTCTACGTTAACCACGAAGAATTTAATAAACAATGAAGAGTAAAATTACGAAAATTCCTGCAGTAATTTGTAACGTAAACACTTGCAAATTGTTGTTATTAGTGCGACTAAAGTAATTAGAGCACGCTTAGAGTTTGCACACACGGTTTTTGCGTATTTTGTACTGAACTTCGCCGAGAAAATTAATTGATAAAGTTCGCCTCTACCACACTGCCATAAATATTCATCAGAACAGAATTTAAATGTGAGCACCGAACATGCTTGTTTTTTTCAGGCTGAAGAAAAGTTAATCCATTTCGAGGAAGTTTAAAGTAACGAGGGATATTCGATGTTGTTTCAAAGACGTGTTTAGCCGTCTGTCATGTTAGCATTTAATTAAAATTTAATCTATCCAACGTCGAGAAGGCGCCGGTGTAGGAAACGTGTTACTTTGTAAGACGTTGTCGGGTTTTTAAACAAGATGAATGCGTTGTAAGCATTTTCGGTATCCTCAAAGCATTTTTGGTAGCAAAAATCAATCTAATTAAAAAACTTTTCATTTGTGCCTTCTCACAAGCTAACATATAATAACATTAAATTGTCATTTTAAATAAATATCTACACAAATACGGTTTATGCAGAGAGAGAATTAAAGCAAATTTTACACGCGTATCTGTGTTAATTTCTAAGGTCTTCCACAGTGGAGGTCGATAATCTCTGCTTCGGTATAAACATTTAATTTAATTGTGCCTAAAAAAAGCACAATCCAACCAACACCTAAAGAATAAACTGCATATAACTACATGGCTACAAGGCCTTCGTTGCAATGCCTACGGCTTTCCGCGCGAGCTTGCGACGTGGAAATAAATTCATGGGACCAATGAGCCTTGACGCTACATTGTGATTCATTCGCATTAGGGAGTGGCCGAGAGACGGAATACATGAGCTTTTAGCTGTGTAAGTAGTGGGGTCAGCTGGCTAGTAGTAATATAAAAAGAGGTAGAAGTGAATTGAAGGGAGGCAGACGAGTTGTTGTCTAGTAGAATGTTGAACTCGAGTTAGCCCTATTGAATGTGTGTACCTTTGTCGGTGGTAAGTAATACACGTCGGCTGGTTTCCGCTTTGTAGTTACTCACACGCATCCGACAATGAGTGCGGTACCCAGATTCCCCACTCTGACATCTATCTCATTACCTATTTTTATCCACATGTGTTAAGGTGTTGGCAAGAAAACGTAACAGACAGACAAAGTTACTTTTGCAATTATTTTACTTATTTATTCTTCCGCCGGCATTTCTACTGTGGCATTAAAATTGTCAAAGATATTATATATTTGATTAAATATTATCTTATTAAAAATTCCATACTCGGCACATTCCCGCTTCTACCACTGTATTGCACCAGCCTTCCTGCTCCATCGTAAGGGCGCGCTCACACGTACACATGTTTTATTCAACAGACTGCCTTACCTCTTGACGGCTCTCACCTCCTTCGTTATCGCCTTACACCGAATACGTTTAATTACACTTGAAATAAGCTTGGTGCGAAAGTATTCGTGTGAACAAAGCGTGTCTAGGTGCTTTATTTTTAGCTTATTCGTTGGTTTATTATTTGTTAATTTGTTTTGTAGCTTTTTTGGGAATTGATGTAGAATATGGTTTCTGATTGTCTGTGTGTAGCAGACGTTGCTAATGTCTATTTTACTTTAGTTTATGTTGAAAACTGGAATTGTAATTGATTCCAATCTGAGGTGTACTATATAGTATATATAGGTACTAATTTGTTAGATTAGATTAGATTACTTTATTTATCATTTAAACTACAGCATTTACATTATACTACAACACAATTCATAATACTCGTATAAGCAAAGATATCGTCATTAAAAGTAATTTCCAAAAATAAATCAACAGGTAAAAATGTCAAGTTATTAAAATTATTTAGTCAAACTTTATAGAATTTCTTATAATTTTATTCTTGGAAATAAAGTTCAGCCTGACACATTCGTTTTACTTTCCACCGTAAAACTCAAACTCCTAAAATCTCACTTTTCAGGGCGGTTAAAATTACGACTAAAACCACAACTCGCTGTGTTACAAAAATACTTGTAGAAATAAAATAATGTGTAACAAGAATCTCGCAACAAATTGAAAACACGGGCGCAATTAATCACGTTTAGTCGAAGAGCTGGTTGGCGGGAACGGGTCACTCCCTTCCCGACCGCGACCGCGGCAACCAACTAAGTTTTGGTGTGAGCTGAGCGAGTAATTAATTTCTGAGTCTGGGCAAGTACTGCCTTTTAGGAAGACCGGTGCAACCGAGCGGTTAATATTTTCCCTCGCCTTCGCTGACTTACCACTACGTAGTTGAGTGGGATTTATATTTCATTTAAGGGTTCAAATTGCCGACAACCAGACCGTTTTACTTTATTAAGAATTCTATTATCAATTCATATTAAATATTCATGGATCTAATGATGAGGTACCAAACCGATGGATATGGGTAGACAGGCAATTTGATAGATACCTTATATAAATGAATCGGACAATGTCCGCTACAATAGTATAGCACCAACCCCTTACACTCGTGGGTATCGTATAAGGAGTCTAATGATTTCGAGACCAAAGTTCTGAAGTCTCCGTAGGCTGGAAAATAGGCAGCAGCGTTTTCTATTTTTATATTTACAACACTGCGAGCTCCAACCCGCCTGTCAAGCGTGGAGATTCTGACAAAGACCTCTCCTCTTATTTGAGAGGGCCTTAGTCCTGCAGTGTTATGGGCTGTGATGATGATGATAATAAATGAACATATTATTTTTAATTTTTCATTACGTAAAAAGCATAAAAATAGCCCACAGTCACACAATGCCGGTATGTAGATTGAATCTGTGAATTACAATTACTTCGAATGCCTCCGTTGGGTCACTTCCGCGCAAGGCACGGCTTTGCTCTGAGGGGTAATTAATTTGCAAGTGCCTGCAGCCTTTGAGGTACCACTGCAGTGTGCCGGTTAACATCTTATGAACTGCGGATAACGGGTAACTACGCTATGAATGGAGAATTTCACTTGTGGTGAGAGGTGGTTTGACGGTTTTGTGATAAGTGGAGTAATTACATAGCAGTTGTTATTCGGGACCCAAGATTGTTCCTTGGGGAACTCCCTGACGTGACTAAGAATTGAAGATATTGTGGAACGAATTATATTAATCAAATCCCGAAACATGGTCAAGGCGGACTGCGGGCGCGCGCGCGAGAGCACAACCGGGACATTAACGCCAAAATGATGATTGTGGAACGAATGATAATAGTTAATAACGTTTACATATAACCAATACCGGTTAATAATACCTATTTGACAGATAACAGTATACCTATATAAGCAAGTCCAATATCCGTCTAATTGCTTGTTCTGTCGTATTATTTAGAAATAACGATGATAACGAGGGAAAAGTACACAAAGTCTAAATGAAACAAAATTTGATAAAGACCAAAATTGTATCACGTCTATTTAATCACGATCAAAAGTCCGAACTCAGCAATGAGTCGACGACGAAGTGACGATCGATTTTGAAAGTTTAATTAAACTTTGTTCAACGTGTTGATTTAACTCTCCCTACATAGTTAGTTTATTGTTCAAGAGGAATTGTTGCGTTATTTACCAGAAATAACATGGCTATACCTACTAATGTAGAAAGATATTGCTTTTTATTACAATTGAAACTCGCAACTTGTATGTTAGCATAAAATTCTGCTAAGTTATTGTTTAATGTTACTTGGCATATTATGTATTACATAAAGAGGTGACTCGCTTACCCCCTTGCTAAAGAACGCCTGAACAGAAACTTTCTACAGAAACGAAGTCAATTGACCGCCAAAGAAAGTCTGAAAACTGAGGGCCCGCTCGGCAGAAAAATGACTTCCAATCTTTCTTCTTACAAAGTTAGAACTTCGGCAGAAACGCTGTTAGTGACTTTAAAAGAATTTCCATTTTCATTTTAATGCATGACTGAAATTGAATGAAGGTTTTGGGCTACGCTTCGCTAATAATTTCAAGCGATTTAATATTTAAACATTGTACATAGTTTGAATGATTATTTGGCGGTTCCAAATTTCAAATTTCCGTTCGCAACAAATTACCGTTTTATTTAAATGATTAGGCTCATAAGCTTCTATAAAATTTTGTTTATTTCAGTTTATTAATACCCATTGTCTCTGAAAATTTAAAGGTAGGTATTGTTTTCATTTCTTGTCCGTGGTTAAATTGATTGAACTGTTTTTGGCACAGATCTATATATCTATCGGAATATTGGTAAGCGCGTCTATAGTACTGATTTTGGGTGTATGCGGTTAACTGTACTAAAAGTTTGTAAGGATAGATGTGTAGATATTACGCAAAACAACTAAAATAATTTTGATGAAATTTTGCAATGTTGTAGCATACCTATATATAGCCCCGAATAACGCCTAGTTTCCACGAGATCGCGGTATGCCCGAATTTTACGCGAACGAACACGCGGGAAAAGCTAGTATTATACAAGGGAAAAATTTCAGCCGCACAGTGGTAAATTCTTGTTCAGAATGAAGCCAACGCAAACCCTCGAAGCGGTTTATTAAGCACTTGGGAAAATTACGTTACACTCCCATGAAACACTTTTCTATACCTAAGCAGGCACCTATGTACGGAAAGGGCCATACTAACCTTCTTACCAACATCTGCTTTGTTTTACTGTTCGCAAGAAAATATCGTAATATTATGTAAACATGTCAGCGCAATGTGTTGCGAATTTGCGCTTCCATTTATTTATCTTGCAAGGTTTTGCATACTCGTTTTTTCGCAACGTTGGAGTTTAGGGAATAACTGAATTATAGGTATGCAGTCTGTTGTTTGTAATAAACACCTAATAACATTTTTATATTGTGGTTCAAGAAATAAAAAAAAACCAACATAATTACAAAGGCAAGAATAGACGGTAATACGGTCTATTAGAATAGACGGTAATACGAAAAAATAACAGATCTCTCAAATTGGCAATTTTAAAGACTAAAATATTATGTACCTACATCACAATATTCATTTTAGGTATTGCGGTTTAGGTATTGACAGGATCAGGCATAAGCGATTTCAAGATTATTTTTAAGGGGGTGCATACACTGTTTCAGGGGGGTGGATGCACTATGGTCAGTGGCTATATAATTATTACCAAAAATATTTCTTAACCTATTTTTATTATAGACCCCCCTTCTGGCGCCCATGGGATCAAGAAATAGGGATGACATTTTTACTTTTATATACAAATTACTTTACGCATTTTACTTGAGCTGAGACAACTTGTAAGTTTTAATAGCTATTTCATTGTGCACCTTTGTACCTAATACTCATGTGTTAAACCAAACCACAGACTAATAAATAACACGAATTCCTTTTGCCAACTATTCGATAGCACAGACTAAAGTTGACTTTTTATACGCCTTTTATTAAAACAGGTTAAATGCCAGGAGTAGATGATAGGATTTCCTTTCATGCAAATCATTCTAAAAAGGCCAATGTAAGTATAGCAAATTCGTGTATTATGTAAGTTGAAGAAAATTTTAATCTATAAATAATGTAGAAAATAATTAGAAGAAGTCTTTTTTAACCCTCACGCAAAAAACTGTTTTATTTCTTTAAAAATGATTTTAAAAGGGTTGGTCTTACACTCTTAACTTTGTTAATTAAATCGACTGAGTAGCTTGAGAAATATTAAAGCACTTACCCTGCTGTGTATGTCAGAAACTACATCAAACTACACATAATTCTTAAGTCTGAAATTACTGTCGCCTGTTGCCCATTTGTAAATTTCGTCAAATCGGGAAACATCTATCCTGTAGATCATTATCATCGTTTTGGTGCGAGTCTTGACAGTTCCATAATTTATTTAGGAGCAGGGAGGTATTTAGCTAAAAATACAGCCCTATTTATTGAAGAGCTGTAGAAAAGTTACACACAAAAATAAAGTAGATATTTTGTCGTTATTAAGGTATATTAATATTTTAACTACATAAAAAAACTGCACACCTTTTGTGATATATCCATAACTTGTTGAATAAATGTTCATGGAACGTCGAGGGACTATTTTGTAGAAGTTTCGTAAACAGTTTTAAATGTATAACGGACGAAAATTTATAGCATTTAAATTCAAGAAAGTAGTGAAATTCCGTGGATACTGTAACTGGAATTCGGTTGTAGCGTTCCTCGTAAATAAACTTCGAATTTGCAAACCCTAATTCTTGGAGAAACGCAGTTTCTTCTTCGTAAACGAATATATGCACATCTAAATTACTCGTGTTAATTGTAAGTCTATATTTACTAAGTCATCATAGGTAGTTTGTTGTTTGTAATAAATATAAAATTTTATATTGTGGTTTAAAACCAGAAATTCAATATATATAAGACTATTCATCATATTATCTGTTGTGTATTAAATACTGCAATTAGCAACCGTCAATTTTTTTTGACAAACATTACTTCATCGGTCTGTTAGGCCGGCAGGGAAGGGGGTCCCTTCCCTGCCGCCGGTCCTGTTCCCCAATACTTCACAGAGCGGCCGGCTATCAACAAGTGTCAAGACACACATAAATCGTGCGGCGGCCGCGTTTAATTCGGACGATACGCCAAGCGACCTTCGCTAGGGACAGCTCAAGGGAGGGTAAAAGGGCCCCAGGAGGCAGTTGTTTTTTTTTCGACCTCATGAATGTCGAAAAATGAACTTTGAGCAATTTATGATCGCTTTGGGGAATGATTCACACCGTTCGTCAATTTTCGGAGAACTTTGGGAAATGGGAAAATGCCATACATGGATTTAATTGGCTTAAATGTACGGACTAGCTTTGTAATTGTATGAATGTAAAATAGTAAAGCTGTATGTTTTCCTTAATAAATAAAATTTATATATCATTTGTAATGTAAAAGGAAAATGTTAAAAGTAACGTAAATTTTTTTTTCGGGACAGTTAGTAAGCGATTCTATATTGAAATATCCATCACGACCCTAGAATTAGCATCTTCCCTTACGTATACTTTATCATAACGTTTAGAATCATATGTATCGTGAGCAAACTTTTGAAATATCTATTTTAAACCTAACATTCTAACTTTAGCAATACAATTCTAAAGATACAAATCCCAGAAAGCATCAGCTTGTATGGCAGTAAAATATATCTTGCTCTACAGCAATAATAATGAGAATATTCTCAGCTCCACGGTCTAAATCCAGGATTTTATACGGCCCACTTGAATGAAATAAGACATTCCATTTGTTGTATCCCCGCCCACGCTCCGCCCTTGTGGACATGGTTTAATTGAAAAGTTTCAGCTCTTCAATTGTTGTTTCAACCAACGATACTTAAATAATCAAATGATTATTGAACTTGTGAATGAAAAAATGTTATTTGGAGTTATTTATATTCATTATATTGACTTGGGTAAAGGAAGCAACAAAAACACAATACTAACAGTTTTGGGAGATAGGTACTCTTAGGTCTCAAATAAGTTAACTATAGTTTGTTAGGTATTGATGATTTTCTCTGCACTACAACGTGGGGTTCTTCAAAAGGCATGTCTACAGGTAGCTCAAAGGCCGGCGCCGTATCCGCTCCCCTTAAGTTGCAGATGTCCTGGTCGACGGTGGCCATTTTCCATCAGGTGGCCCGTTCGTCCGTGTGCCTCACTAGGCAATCCAAAAAAGAACTCTAAATTAAAAACTCATAATACTATTGTAAAGCTCAAATGCTCGTATAAATTGTGATCAAATCAAAAGTGGAATCGTCGACTATTCACACAATGACGTAACAATACAAAGAAGCAAAGCTAAGTAGCTAAGGCGCCACGATATTATTATTACTGGCCAGTACACCATCCAGAGCCGGATCGGGCTAGAGTACCCCCTAATAATAGCGGATTACCGCCCTAGGGAAGGATGAAGGAGAGACACGTACTGCCCAGCGCTATCGCAGTGAGACACTCATATTTCCAGTGCCTCCTAATCCCGACCACCAAAGACTACCGCACTTGAATAGCTATAGTCTGTGGAAGCGAAAAATTAGAACAGATTACCGTGTCCGAGCTTTTAAAGAGCTTCAGCGTCTTTGCGATACGGTTAGCGCGAAAAGATTAATTGAAAATATAATATTTTGTTACGAAAAACATGAGTCAAAAATTGTAAAAAATATGGTATGATAGATATGTGTATGATAGAAAAAATATATATATAATGTACTTATAACAATTCTTGAAGATCATGTTGGGCGGCGTTCCAAAAATAACCCATAATATCGTTTGTGCGGTAATATTAATGTTTTTTTCTTTTCCATGAGAATTTTTTCTGGGAAAACCTGATAATCTAGATAAAATAGCAACGTAAGATGAGAGGGAACTGGGCGTCACAACTCATGATTACGAAAAAGTTATAAAGTGAGTTATGGGAGAGAATTTGCATGACGTTTACGACGAAACTTTTTAGAGTACAGTTCAGTAGATCTGAATTTAGGGTTCCTACCTCAATGGGGAAATCAGGGAAAGTTTTTAAGTTTCTTGGCCTTCTTTTTTACGTTTAAAGAAGTAAAACGAAAATTCAAGCAAAAATCTGAGCGAAGTATTATGCTTTCTTAACATTTAGGCTGGTTGTTTTACCTCAGTATGCAATGTTTTCGATAAATACGTACGTGTTTGCCAGCCGCAAAGTTCGAATGAAAAATACGTGAAAACAAATAATGTCGAGAACAAAGGAAAGCAAAAACCAACCAAACAAAACTTTTTAGGAAAAGCTCTCAACATTAAAGCCTAAGCTAATAACTGGTATATGAGTGAGGCACCACATGGGTGCTGTTGATACAGTTATGGGTTTGCTTTGATTTCTATAATTTGTCTTAAGTTAAACTCTTCTAGTTAAATATAGATTTTAATGCGTAGAAACTATGTAAGTATAAACGTTATTTCATTTATACGTTTTAAGACTTTCGTGGTTATTCACTAAACTTTCATCGTTGTTGTTGTTATTGGGTTTTGTGTTATTGACCGAAAATTGACTCGACGAAGAAGTGTTATTTCATTTGTTCCATAATTTTCCAAAACAATTCCTTGCGACGATGCTTAGACAATTTCCTTAATCAAATTTTCATTTTCATTATAAGCAAACCACCTGTTTCCAAAACCAGAAAATTAGGCAGTAGATATTTACATTTATGTCGAAGTAGCGCAGCACGTTCCGAGGACGACCCGTCCATTTTCTATCAGGAGTTTTTGTTTGCGATAGTACTTGGCGGTGTATTTGTATCGGGTCCCGATCCTGTATACAGTCAAACAAGTAAGTAACACTAAACTGGATCAATCTCGCCTGTTTGACACGTTGTTAGCCCGTATAAGCTGTTGACCTTACAGGCTAACCAAGGGATTTTCATTAATGTTTATCATGGGATTTACATTTTGTTACGCCTACACTTTCGCGATATTGTGTTTTCGTTGTAGTCCTACTAGTTTTAAATTTTCTTATAGTTTTAGTGAGAATTCAGTGAAATATTACCTATTAGTTGTACAATTTAAGGTCTTGGTATACGTGACGGGTTTCGTGTTAATCTCGTCACGTGTATTTTGTTCTATAGAAATTGTCCTGTTTCGCCCAACCCCTCAATTGGAAAATAAATATTTTCCGCTTGTTCACATTTCTTTTCTCTACGCAGGTAATCATATTATTTTTGCAACTTTACTTTGAGTAGACCAGAGAAAATGCTCAAGAAAATTTTGGCAATAGGCATGATGCATGTATTTTTATTATAGATTAATTTGATAGCATTTTACTTAACGAATAGAAAAGTAATAGTAGTTTATGCAACTGGCATATAAAAGGGGCGAGTGTTTTAATACCTAATTATATGCAGTTGCATAAGTGTATGCAACTTAATTTTAACATGATAAAGTAGTGACTTTATCTACACTCAAAGTTTCATGTTAAAATTTCGTACTTATAATGTTCTCAACTTTGCTGGAAGTAAGCTGCGAGTCAGTTCTGTTGTATCTACACAAGTCGAGGATCTCAAGCGGCGCGAAATTTACTTCACTACTTTTACATTTATCTATTTATTTGCTTCAAACAAAAAAAAAACATTCATAAACACAAATTACAACAATTAGAAAAAATATTCTGTTTAGCGGGAAATTAATTACACACAAAGTTAAAGACATAAAGGTACATTTCGCCGTGTCTCGGCGCCCACAAAAATTTAAAAAATAAAGGTGTTGCATAATGATTAAAATGTTATTTTACGTTACAGCTGTAATGAAAATAGTATGGGAAATGCATCATAAAGTAATTTTTTAAAATTTCATGGACTGGCGTGGAAAAAGCCCCTTACTTGTCCCTACTTGTCCCTTAAACGACTGTTTTTGAATATGTAATTGGAACATTACTCTATGAGTGTAGATAAAATTACTTTTCAATTATATCCAATAACTAGCAAGATATGAACGTTTGATATTCCTAATTAAATAGAGCGAGCGACATGAAACATATTGTACACATAGTTGTACGTAGTATTTCTTTCTCTATGGTATCAGTCATCAATAGTCATCACCCATATTGTACCACAAATCTTGACTTCAGAACTTGGAGACTAACCTTGCCCCCGTCTTTGCCAACAGTTGGGGGAAGGGGTGGAGCTGACGCTGGCCGAGCTACGCGCGATGGCGCTGCGGCAGCAACAGCAGATCGACACCCAGCACCAGCTGCTCTGCGCCAAGGAGCAGCGGCTGCGGTACCTCAAGCAGCAGGAGGCCAGGCAACACCAGGTCAATTTTTATTTAGTATTTCTATATTTTACACCACCTTTGGGACACAGGCGTGGGACACAGTTTTATGGATACATGTATGTATGTAGGTATGTATATTCTACATTCAGGCCACTGAATATGTAACCATGTCCAATGGTCAAGTTTCCTGTAGCCGGGTCGCGGAGTTCGGATGGCAGTCGCTCCACTGTTATTACCTGATCTGCCAACACATGGATCATGGTCAAGGCGGACCCCAGGCCTTCGTGCGCGAGAACACAGCCGGGACATTAAAGCTAAGATTTAAAGAGAGATTATTATTTTTTATATTTGTCAAGTGAACCATGTTTTACTCATTTATCTCAAGTTATAGAACTAACTTTTAAAGCTAGCGCCTATTGCTCTGAAAGTTAAAACTTACAAGACAAAAGAAAATTACGAAGAAATTTTTTTTGTCGGC
This sequence comes from Blastobasis lacticolella, assembly GCA_905147135.1. Lineage (NCBI taxonomy): Eukaryota > Metazoa > Arthropoda > Insecta > Lepidoptera > Blastobasidae > Blastobasis > Blastobasis lacticolella. The sequence continues at coordinate 9,915,918 of LR990044.1, forward strand.
TTTTTTTATTGTTATATTTATTCCTTCGTGAACCTCTTTGAGGTTTGTCTCAATGAAAATTGTTTCGAACCCAAGATTCGGAATTACTGCTTCAAAAATAATAAAATACACTCTCACGCCCGCATCCCACCGGGGTCCACCCCTGAGACTATCATCTATCTATCTACTAGAGAAGAGACTATCGAGCGCTATAAGCTACGATCCTGATACACCTCTTTTGTTGATCCACATGTTTACATCTGCACATGATTTTACGCCGATATAGTGTGATAAAAGATCGTCGTAAGCTGAAGGATGACGTGGTTGGTTTATGCCGAGATGGTTTGGACATGTGGAGAGGATGGATATGAAAGACTACTAAGTATTTAACCTATGAATGAAAGGGTTGAAGGGCGCCATAAACAACCAACCTGCTCCAAAATGGACAAGATAAGATTAAAATCATTTTCGGATAATAGCAAAAACTCCGATAAATAAAACTTTTTTACTTAATAATTTTTTTTTCAACAGAGTAATAACTAGTAGTATCTGTAGCATATTAAAAAGTCTAGGTACCCTACCCTAGGTAGATATATACCCTACTCTTGTTAGGTGTTATCGGAGAAACAAACAATTTGCCTTCGAGCTACAAAGTGAACACTAAACAGACTCCAAACACGACCTAGATAAATAGCCACCATCCAGGCCCAACTCCAGACTTGCTGGCGTAAACACAAATGCTAATGGAACTAGATACAAATTGAAACTATCACTAACCTTCCAGGTACCTCCTAAACATAGATACTAATTTTTTATATTTGTATGAAAAGTGTGTGACCTCAAAAGTATTTTTCGTTTAATAAACGAATGACACAAAATAATAACCTATAACCATCGATCCTTTAATAACTTCACAGGAATATGATTCTTAAGGTTGTATTGCACCTGTGCTTTTGTATTGTACCTATTTCTTATTTCTAGCTGTATATATGTAATATTTTTTGTCTATGCTTCTAGCTAGGCATACACAATATCACGTCTTTTTTCTAGGGGTAGGCAGGGACTACATTGTTCCACTACATAGAACGTATGTAAAACATAATATGTAAAATCAGTCCAGGCTAACTTGTTTTATTTGGTAAACAAACAATACTCGTACAACAATACAAAATCATGACTTGCCGTATCAATCCCACTACGTAGACTGTATACACTGTGTATAGATGCCCTAAATTATATAAGAAACACATCGAATGTGAATGACAACGAATACCTTCTGCTGCACATTATCTATTTAACTACAAAATTTAACTGAAAATATAAATTTCCCCATCACTTATTTCCACAGATCTTAAAAAACATATTGACATTCAGAAATCGCCAGTCCGCCATATTTGTTTACCAATTAAGACAAGTCAGTCTAGACAGAAAATAGCTACCAATATACATTACTCGTACGTAAATCTACTTTAGCGCCATTGCAACTATTCGACAAATACATGCGACTTGACACGACGGGTTTGCTAGCAATTTCGGTGTCCAGTCACTGCGTCATTTCAGAGCTAGGTTATCAGCATTGCATACGGGGTATTCCCATTTGCGCTCCTCGCTTGGCACGTGAAAGAATCCCCGCTTAAATTGTAATTAAAAGTGTAAGGAATGTAATATAATAGTAACAAGGATATTCGTGCATAAGAAGAGCTTTAATAAAGAAATAGTTCCACAAATTGGATCGATGGCCTCATGGCACGGGAAGGTGCCTACACCTACTACCTATAGCTTGCAGACAGTGGGAAATAGATTTCATGAAGATAGATAAGTTAATAGGTAAAGCCTATGTTTAGCAGAATATGTAACAGCTAGAATAGTTGTGAGTAGGTAGGCGATATCACAAGGTAAAATGTTGCAATTATCTTATTTTAATTATCTTATTTACTAGCTGGCCCGCCGCGACGTGTTGTCCTACCCTATAAACTTTGCTCGTGAATAACTCTATGTGTTGTTGAAAACCGCATTAAAATCCGTTGCGTAGTTTAAAAGAGCTAAGCGTACTGAAGGACAGACGGCAGAAAGCGACTTTGTTTTATATGTAAATGTAGATATGGATATGATTACAGTTGCCAGCACAAATTATTATTATATGAAACGGGACTTACACGCGCCGTACCTGTTCAATTTGTTTTCCCGACGTTTCGGTACGGTAGTCGCCTGCAATTTCAAAATATCATTTTGTTCTGGTAGACGAGGACGGTGTAATAGTTTTGCGAAAGCATTTTCCACCTCGAAATACTTTTCTGCTCTCCAGCTAGAAAATATTCCTGTTAAGTCATAAATACTACGCCGAGGCAGGGAGCGCACGGCGGCTCCTAGAATTATTAAACCTGAGAAACTCGGTAAATCCCATGAAACATGCATTATATGGTGCGTCTAACCTACTTACTTACCTTCTAGTTATTGCTAATCTCTTTACCCTAGCTTAAGCTGCCTGAGTTGCTTGAGATTATATCTACCTTTAGAGCGTGTATCTTCTACATCATCATTATAAAATTATTACAGAGATTGCTTTTAGAGCTTTTGTAGCTTCAGTAGTGAGTTATTGTGTTCCATACTTACCTTGTAAAAACCTCCCAATTGTCTAGATCTCCCAATTCTTAGGATTACTATAAATAAAACCTGATTCTAGGTGGTATCAATAGGTGTAAAAAAATTTAACACAAACAACCGATGATACTAACCGCACATTCGTTACCGCGATGCAGAAATTGTATGTGTGTTTGTATGTTTTTAAATGTCTTTAATACATCGTATCTTCCAAACGGCTGGGTGGATTTCGACAGTTAAGGTATCATTAAATTTACCAGCCAAAAGTTGGAAGTAGAGGGGTGTGCAAATGTTAGTTTAATTTAAACATGAAAGCAAGAAATTTAGAATGGGTCCCCATTCTAAATTTTCTCTATAAATATTAAGTATCTGTGTCCACCGATATGAAAATAGAGCCCGACTGCTTTCAAGTTTAAATTAAAGTAACATGTACAGTGTTCACCCATTTACTTCCAATATTACGCAGGTTTTTAACTTTTCAGTTTTAATAGCATTTCATATCAGTATTCATAGCATTGAGCTGAGGCTGATCCAAATTGGTCCGAGGACGCATCGCCCTGCTTTCTTAATATGTATTCATTATGTTAGTTTTAAGTATTTGAATATGTTATTGGACCAAATAAAGTTACGTCTATGTCTATGTCTATGTCTAATAGCAGTTGGGGTTTTTAATTTTTACACTTACTTTTTTACCTTCTTCTTCCTATGCGATATATGTAAACGAGCAAATTCGTTTTCAAGTAATTAAAATAGTATCTGAATAAATAAATATTACCTACTCACCTACCTTATCCAAGACCGACAACACGTTTTACTATGCTTGTCGGCACAAATTTTGATCGAGATCAGATCTGGTGAAAGTGGTGACCAATCACTCTTTTCTGAGTCATGTACATTAGTTGAATGCTAACCGATGTTCTTACGGTAAGGAAACATGCATCCATGATCCAATCTGGTCAGGTTCCTCTGTTAACAGGGTCGCGGAGGTCAGATGACAGTCGCTCCACTGTGATTATCTGATATGTCAAATCCTGGATCATAGTCAAAGCGGACTCCGGGCCCTCGCGCGCAACCCAACCGGGATATTGACAAAATAAAGACGTATGCCAACAGTTTGACTTTCAATATCCATCTCAAATTATATTTCGCGAATTTTTAGTCCATTATTTTTTACGAACCCCCCGAGATAGACTAATGGCCCGCTTGTTACCGCAGTACTATGTAAATTAACTTTTTAATTTTGAGCCCCACGCTCTTAAAAAAGGTCCGAGGCAAGGACAGATGTGTGGACATTTTAGATTAACCTCTGGGAGTTCATTGTTATTACGAAGTCCTTTATAAATACGGTCACTCTTCAAAAAAGATGCTGGTTAACTTTCTTTTTTGCACTTCCGATTATTGGAAAATACGTTTGTTTTACCTAAATTCGATACTAAGAGTATACATTCTTCCGATAATCAAAAGGCGTGCCTAGATAGGATTAATAGGTATAATGTTACTACTATAGGCTATAGATAACCAAACATTTTACAATACTTTTAATAGAAACCATTGTCTAAAAATGCATTTCTAGGTAGAGTTTTTCAATCTAAAACTTAACTAACCCGTTGTCTATTTCTAGGAAATAGTAATTTTATACAAGTAGACAACAGAATACCAGGGTCGACATTACCAGACTGTCATTACATGGTTCTTTATTGCACAATGTGCTATAACATGTACATTAACGATTCTTTCCGAAAATAGGAGAAGAAAACTCGTTAACATAAGTTATAATAAGGAGTTATTTCGGGCAACACGACGCCCCGTTTTTTGTGTAAAGTTTTTTTTGCTCTAATTAGAAGAGCTCAGCTGGTTTTCAGCTAACATTTCAAATAGAATTTAACTTTTTGCCTCGCGATTTTGTGACGATTAGTGTTTTGCAGTAAGCGACGGTGGTAGAGTGGTTAGGGTATCGAGGTACCGGGTTAGAATCTCACTGCAGCCATGTACCAATAACTCTTTTCTGAGTAATGTGCATTAGTTGAATACTAACCGATGCTCTTACGGTGAGGGAAAACATCGTGATGAAGCCTGCACATTCAGGCGACTGAATGTGTAACCATGATCCAATCTGGTTAGGTTCCGCTGGTAGCAGGGTCACTGAGGTCAGGTGGCAGTCGCTCCACTGTGATTATCTGATCTGCCAAATCCCGGATCATGGTCAAGCCCTCGTTCGCGAGACGCAAACGGGACATTAACGAGTAGCTCGATATTTCGACGTTAATTTTTATTTTAATATTTATCCTTGTCTATTCATTTTACTTTCCAAACAAAGGCGAAAAACGTCGAGAGAGATAATGTTAAGAGAGACTTTTATGTAATTTTTATACGTTTTAATAACATTTTCCAACAAAACTTCTTGAACAAATGTTGTCGTCTACTCCGACAAATTGTTTGTTGTCCTACTTTGCAGCGGTTTACAAACAAAACTCCACGAGGCATAATATTAGATTCTATATCGCTCCAAGATGTAAAATGTACGTCTGGAGATTTGCTAAGCGAAACATCTCAATATTAGTCCCCACAATTTCAAGTTCCGCATTTTGCACACCAATCCATACTAAATAAGTATAATTATTGAAGCTAGAAGTATGAAACGTAATTTTATGGGCGATACCGCATTACTCTAATGGTAGCGTGCTTGCGAGACCAATAACCAAAGTAAGAGCAATGCTCGCAATGTCCGGTAACTGGATGGGTGACCGTTTCCTAATTTGAGGCTAGTCGAAGTTCAGCACACAGCCACTCGTTAGATGTGCCTCCTAATACCGTTGGCCAAGCGAGGTTGGCCTAGGTCTAATAAGGTTTTTACGGGGTCGGCAACGCGTGGGTGATGCTCCTGGTATTGCAAACGTCCATAGGCTGCGGTGACTGCTTACCATCAGGCAGGCCGCAAGCTTGTTTGTTTTAGCAGTATAAAAAAAAAAAAAATGTCTTTCGCTGGGGACCCCGAGACTACTTGAATTCTCATACAGCATGTTAGACAAACCATGAAAACGCATTAACATTTATCAATTTGTTCTTGAATATGAAATAGCCAAACCCCGTACAACAACAACCGTAGTCTAAATAAAGTACTACATACGTAACCAAAATAAATCTAGGGATTTCGCTAATGAATGTCATGATTTTTGTGCGATATAAGTTTCTGAAGCTAATAAAGGGCAGAGACCACGTACAACCCGTTAATTTTGTATCTCTATTTATATGCGATCGGTCGATGTGTTCCGACAAAGACTATGTTCACTTAACACGCCACATTGCAGATGGTTTTACACCTTTAAGAAATTATGTATCTACGTCCTCTACAGTTTAAAATAAATACATAAAAAAATAGCATTACCATGGCCGATAACAGTTTACTGCAGGACTTGGGCCTCTCTCACGAGAGGGGAGGTTATTGCTATAATCTCCAAGCTTGGCAGGCGGGTTGGAGATCGCAGTGTTGTAAATATATAAATGAAAAACGCTGCTGCTCATTTTTCAGCCTACGAAGATTCTAGAAATGAATATGCTTGTACAATAATAATTAACACAGCGCCATCTAGCCCCAAACTAAGCAAAGCTTGCTTTATGGGTGCCAGAAAACTGATAGTCTACTTATATATTTGTTGCTTGGACAATTCACACAGCGCCATCTAGACCCATAGTAAGCAAAGCTTGTATTATGGGTGCCAGAAAACTGATAAAATACTTCTATATTTTTAAATACATACTTGTATTATACATAAACACCCAGACCCGTAAAGGAAATTAAAATCCATCATTTCAATTCCTGTCCGGCCGGGAATCGAAACCGGGACCTCTGTGTGGCAGGCATGTTAACCAACTAAAACACTCAGGTCGTCATGTATATTATATGAGTTACGTGACTAACAACGCGTTATAACTATCTGCTGTACCTGTGTACATAAGAGCTTTTAGAGCTGTTAACTTAGAAAGTCTTAGATGCTAAAGTTTAAACTTAAACTTTACACTACTACGTACTTATAATAGTGAACACTGCCAAGTTACTCTTCCTGTTACAAGTCTTCATGAAAGAAATGACAGACAAAACCAGTCCAAAGTTCAATTTTCGTTGATAGGTCCTGATCCAATTTTTTAAATAAAATTACTTTTATCATTATTTCCCCGTCCCGGTATTTGAAATAAATGATTTAAACATTCATCTATACATAGTATCAAACAAACTCGCTTCCCGGGGTCTTTCCCTATGTATGCTTAGATCTTTTAAAGTACGCAAAGGATTTTAATGCGGTTTTCAGCAGTGATTCAAGAGGAAGGTTTATTAGCAACAAAAAACTAGTAGACAGGGGTAAAGTAGGTGTAAAGCAGGTGTAGAGTAGGTGAAGCGTAGGTTTATGGTACTTGTAGGGTAGGGTAGGCGTAGGTAGTGTAGGTGTAGGGTAGTGTAGGAGTAGGTTAATGTACGGTAGGGGTAGAACGCCACGCCAACGAATTCGCGCCATGTCCACTATTCATTCATTGTAATAGTAAATAGTTACGTAAAGCCTGCACGGTCTGCGTGCTGCAAACAGCCGGTGGGATTATTTGCGAAGCCTGTCGATACAGCGCGCAGCTGCTGCCTAATAACGGCGGCTTACTCATTGTTTAAGTAGATATTTTGTAGTCAAGCGACGCTGGGAACACCCTGTATTGCTTGAAAGGTTGTACCTATTGTGCTGTTTCGTATTTTGAAAGGTGAATATTTTAAAAACGTGGACATGATTAGTGTGATGCGTAGTTTGTTCTATGGGTTTATATATAGCTATAATGTTTGTAATCTTGGGGTCTTCAAATCAAGAATGAATAGGTATCTTCTAGGCACGTATGCTACATCTTCGACCTCATCGTCGCTTTCCATCAGGTGAGTTGAGGTCTAATGCAAGCGTATTGACAATATTAAAAAAAATGCCGTAGCCTGGTGCGTATCGGCTCCCAAGGCAAAGCTAGGTAATGATAATTATGATGACGGCTAATCATCTTGACGATAATGTGCCGGTTGTGCACGCACGAGGGCCCGGGATCCGCCTTGACCATGATCCAGGGTTTGGCAGATCAGGTAATTACAGTGGAGCTACTGCCATCTGACCTCCGTGGCCCTGCTACCAGGGGAACCTAGTTACACATTCAGTCGCCTAACTATGCAGGTTACATCACGATGTGCATATGATAGCATCGGTTAGTGTTTAACTAAGGTACATAACTCAGAAAAGAGTCATTCGAACTTGGTATCTCTCGCTTGCGAGTAGGATACCTTTACCACGATGCCACCGACGCTTTAACGATGGTTATTATACTAAAAAAGATAAATAATACAGCATACAATACAGCTCGTCTAATAGCGGAGGCGTTATTGTTGGAGGATTACTTGAACGAATAGGATTGAAATAAAAAAGAAAATAAAGCGACTTATTTCCTCCTACGCTCCAAACCTTCCGAAAACGTATGTCTCCACGTTTATTTTTTTCTAATTTTATACGCTCAAAATAGCATTATGGGATATCATAAATCAAGTTAGGAGCCGAGTTATGAATGACACATTCGCTGTTCCAACTCGCTCTGTGATAAATGTTGAGCCTTCATCAGACAGACCTATTACGATGCAAATACCGGGTAGTCTGTCTTCTACCGTCGAAATTCCCTCGGTATCTGAAAATTCCTTGCTGTGCTCCTCAGCAATGCCACGAATTTTGATCCATGTCCCTGGCCTTTGTAATTAAATTTGTCTTGTAGTACGGCGTGTGGCTTTAGCACTATGTTTAGTAAAGAGCTATCGATATTCAAAGGCTAATGCAAATGGACGGAGTTATGAATAATTTAAATTCATAATGCTTATAGATTTAAGTAATGGTGCCGACCACATATTTTTATATTTTAAATATAAACCCTTATTTATAGTTTTACTAGCTTTCCGCCCGCGGCTCAGCCCGCGTGGACTATTTACCTAATTTTTAAAAATCCTTCCATCCTCATGTGCTAAATTATTTCATCAAAATCGATGTTCGACGAATCGATGAATCGACTAACACCTCTTAGTCGTGAAAGCGTAAGCGATAGACAAGAAAGTAACTTTCACATTGATAATATTAAAGTAGGGAATTTGTAGGGAAGTAGGGATTTTTGAAACGTTAAGTCAGGATGTTAAATGGGCGGACATTTATCAAAGTAGCTATAACTATAACTTTAAAAAGAACGTGGAAAAGAGTTATTTGAATCGAGCGCTAAATTTCTGCTACAAACACAGATTTACGGCCTTACTTCGCCGGTTCAAGGACTTTTTAATGCGATTTTTATTTCACTTGATTGAACTAAATTACCTATGTAAATCCGGTCACCGACCAAAGTGCGCAGTTAAAAAGATTAATTGGCCTTTTCTAAAGAAGTTTGAAAAATATGTCCTCAGTTTTATTACCTTTGCATCAGTAGGCTAATTTAGTAACTCTGTTGCTAACATTCTCTGATTTCAATGATTGATATTGTTACTTTTGCGATTAGGTAGTTTCCGTTTATTGCAATGGAACTATCTTAGCAACTGAGCCTATGAAATCGGGCAGAGGAATTGTTTGCAACACAGTTACGTTATTAGCTTACTGAATTCAGTATAGGTACGGGTAATAAGTATGTACTGTGTATCTAGAGGGATGTACTGTAAACTAGAGTCACAAATTTGTCGTACGAAGACTACTGCGCAGCTATTTTGTAGTCCATATATCTAAGAAAAAAACTAAGACAAAGTACTCGTCTAAGCTACATTGGAGGTCCCTTGAGTGGAATTCACGAAAGCAGAAATTGATATCTCACGATGTAGCAATAAATGAATATATGTGGCCCTCCTAATCTGATTACTGGTTTTGTGTGGCTGGTGGAAGTGGATATAACACTGAAAATAGTTATATATTTGCATAGTAAATCCGACGATCTTAGCGTTAATGTCCCGGTTGTGATCTCGCGCATGAGGGCCAGGGATGGCCAGGGAGGGCCTTCACCATTATTCAAGATTTGGCAGATCAGGAAATTACAATGGAGCGGCTGCCATCTGACCTCCGTGACCCTGCTACTAGGGGAACCTGACCAGATTGAATCATGCACATTCAGTAGCCTGAATGTGCAGGTTTCATCACGATGTTTTCCTTTCGCTTGCGAGCTTTACCACTAGGCCACCGACGCTCAGAAGAACCGATGCTATGAACTTTATTTTGCCGCATATCTTTTTAACGTTGATGAATAAAGACTTTAAAATTTAATCCCATTACCAGGTAAACCAACACTTTTGCAATTATCTCTGAAGTTCTAATAAACGCTCCCAAAGAAAGTAAATTACGTTATCAACCGGCAGCATAAATTCATTCATTTTTCGATCTGTTCTTAGTAAGTAAATCGAAAAAGTTGCCGGCAAAGTTTTTAATTCATAAAAAATAACGTCCCAGCAATTCTTTGTTGGAAATTTATAAACAGATAAGAGGGAAAAAATTAAATTTTCCTGGTGCTAATAAATTTTGGGCCGCCCCAGTAGGATTGCCTTTCAGAGTATTATCTAGAGTCTGTTTTTAATAAATTTGAACCAATTTGCTTTGATCGCCAGGGGACAAAGGCTGGAAAAACAATTTCGAATTAACAAAATGACATTAATAACGTTTTCATTAAAATTTTAATTTAATTTTATATTAGATTGAAAGGGACGAAAATCCTTGTTGAAAGAAACCGTCGACCGCAACACGGCAGACACTAATGTACATTATTACGTCAACGACTCTCTTTCCGTTGCCTCCCTTATTTGAGTTACCGTTAGACGGTGCCGGCTGTCGCCGCGTTACCCTAATGCGATATTTATCGCTAGTCCAGAAGAAATAAACTCTCGACAAACGATAAATGCGCCTATAAAATAAACAGAATTGCCTGGTTCAGTTTTATTGCAAAGCGTTCATTTTTTATTTTACCTTATAATTTGTAGTAACGGGGTTTAAATCTTTTATTTAAGTACTGGTTATTGTTATGCTTTGGAGTGAGATTTGTCAGGACTGTAGCTTGGAGAACAATGTCTTTACCTACCCCTAAAGGACATAGGCGTGACGTTATAAATGCTATAGTAAATTTTGAAAAATAGCCGCTAAACGTTAAACTTAACAACATCAACAATACTTACTACTAGATGTCGGAGGTAAATAATACGGCGTCGTCTCTGTCGTACGCGTGTAAGTAATATGTAGCTGAAATTTAGTCGATGTCACAGAATATTGATACAAATTTGTGAATAATGTTTTAAACTATCGCGGTTATTATTACACATTTTAAGGTTATGTTCCGGGTTTCCTACCGCGTACCTTTGTTGATGCATGCAACTGTGTCGAAATTTCGGGCTACTCGTCAACAAAGGTACGCGGTAGGAAACCCGGAACATACCCTTAAAGTGTGTAAATGTGTGAATGTTATAAACTGACGACCTGTGTGGTTCAATGGTCAACATGCAGTCTGCCACGCAAGAGGTCTCGGGTTCGATTCCCGGCCGGGCAGAAATTGAAATGATGAATTTTAATTTCTGTTACGGGTTTGGGTGTTCTATGTATAATAAGTATGTATTTAAAAGTATTTAAGTAGTATATCAGTTATCTAGCACCCATAGCTTTGCTTAGTTTGGGGCTAGATGGCGCTGTGTGAATTTGTCCACGAATATTTATTTTTATTTTTATTTATTATAAACCGCCGTGTGTACTTACATCACTGACTTAGCGACCCAACGTGAATCAATACTCAGCTGTGCTTTGTACCAATTCAGAAAGACCTGACAGAATTCCAAGTGCCTTCCCAGCAGCAATAAAAGCAAAATCAAAGCTTTAAGCTACAAAATCAGACAGGATTTGACAATACCTATTATTATCATCAACAACTTGTAACAGTCCATTGGTGGAGTGTACCTGAATAATAAAAATGTTCTGCAAAGATCAGGCGACCAGCGAATCACCTAAAGTTATACCTACTGTCAATTCGCCATCAGTCTTGGAGACCGTGTATTCGTGGAAATATGCAATTGATAGTTGAGTTAGTTATGTAACGCCTTTGTTGTCTCAGCCTCGGAAAAATGGCTTGACGTTTATGTATGCCTATTATATAGTAATATAATAGTAAGTTATGTTTTTCGAGCGTATGTATGTATGTGGATTTTTTTTGGCACGGGCTACAACCCGGCTTAATGGATTTTAACATATGAAGTGTTATTCGCCTTGGTCGCATGAGTGACATCGAATACATTAAATTTTGAAAATAGAAAAGGGCCGTCGGAAAAACAGGTCTTCAAAAGGCGATTTCATACATATTTACAAGTTTCTTTTTCAGCTTTTTAATAGCAGTCGGGGTTTTTAGTTAGGTTTTTATTTTAATACAATCCCTCACCCCTACAAATCACTTTAAAAATACGCAACTAAATTCACATACCCCAAGAAAACATAATAACAACGTCTACGTGTTTGTTCGTAGGTGGCGGTAGAGGGCGAGCGTCTACGGCGGCTACGCGAGCGCGTAGAGGCGCAGGAGTTGAAGCTACGGCGGTTGCGCGCGCTACGCGGGCAGCTCGACCGGAATAAGCAGGCTAATATTGCGCTAAGTGAGTATCTATTGCATTTAATTTGGCGGTAAGGGTATAGGTAGCCGCCAATGTTGGCAAGCGAAGATGGTGAAGGCCGAAAAGGGTAATTACCCACCTTGCCGGGTGTTGTGTTGTGTTACCAGGGGACCAGGGATATGACAGTTGATCGTCGGAAGTATTATGTATGTTGTAGAAGTTGGCACACCACTCTAGTGCGATGTAGGTATTGTCAGCGCCATCAATGTGCGAATGCTTGCCAACCTTGTGTTCGTGTAATCGTAATGTGAGTATTGTTGAGTTTCCCTATTGGATCAATAGATGTCGATACAACACACACGCAGATGTCAGCTTGAACTAATGCAAATCGTACTAGTTCGGCTTCGTATAGCATCGTCTCGGGTGAGAAAAGGTTATTGTCGGACACGGTCCGGCCATTGCCGGTGTGGGGTGGGTGTGTTTCCTTTCTACTTTCTTACCGTCCTATTTGACGATTGAAAGAGATATTTAATGTCTTACTGTACGAATGAAATTAGCATACCAAAACAAATTAAACACATTTAGCTGGAGTGTAGACACCTTGACCCCTTTCTTGATCCAACTCTTTTTTTAGTTGAATTTGTTTTATTCCTACTACGCCTCGCAGTCGACTTATAAATACGAGTATTTACCAAAAACGGATAAGGTGAAACCCAACCTCGGTTCGCCAACAGTATTAGGAGGGACACCTAACGAGTGGCGAGCTCGTTGCGGTGCCTCTTAATACCGTTGGCTAAACGAGTTGACCAAGGTTTTCTGCCGGGGACCCTGAGACCAATTCAACACTCGCATGGTGATGGTATATTATATTGAAATAGGGTTAAAAACAAAACGAAAATAATTTGAATTGACGTGACACATATAGACATAGACATTGACAAATCTTTATATGGCACAAGTACACACATCAAAAAGAATTAAAAATTAAATTTACAAAAAAGGAAAGTAGGGCGATGTCACATCGGACCAAACTGGACCAACCCAGCATAATGCTATGAAGGGCAGGAGCCAATCACAACGCTGATTTTCAAGCTGACCCAGAGGTCGATGCGCGTACTATACAAACGATGTACATATACATTTTTATATGTTACACACGCCTATCAGATTGTACATCAAGAAGTTCCAAATAAAACTAATAAAATAAATCAAACATTACAACTTACTAAAGCGATGGATATATATTAATAATTCATGTTACCTTGAAGAACTCGATTACAATCACCCAACTTTATACTAACAGACAGCTGTTATTTTACCAGTTTACACGTGTAAGGGAGAGGGGAAAGTATGTAAGGGTTTGAATGGGGCAGTGGGGGTGGTGGGTCGATAGCCATTAATTCATTATGAAGTCCGCACCGATCGATTGATGGACGTTGTCAGCTATTTTTAATGTCAGGTAAAGCGGTATAACCTACCTATGTACCAATGACTCTTTTCTGAGTTATGTACATTAGTTGAATACTAACCGATGCTCTTACGGTGAGGGAAAACATCGTAATGAAACGTGCAACTTCAGGCAACTGAATTTGTAACTATGATCCAATCTGGCCAGGCTCCAATAGTAGTAGGGTCACGGAGGTCAGATGGTAGTCCCTCCACTGTAATTACCTGATCGTCAAAAACATGGATCATGGTAAAGGCGGACCACGGGTCCTCGTTGTCGAGAGCACAACCGGGACATTAACGCTAAGATGATTATTTTATTTATTAAAGCGGTATAACCTAACCGACAGAAAAAGCGAATAACCCTCGACCAAGTTTACCTTACCTCATGTATTTTCGAAACTCCTGAACCGATTTTAATTTGTTATTTCTCTGTCGTAATAACGGCAATAGATACAAGGAAGAAACTTTGTACGATTATAGTGCTAATATTAAAGTTTAACAATACTAAAAATACTTAAAACTGGTCACGCGTGAGTCGGTCTCGTGCTACGAGGTATCGAATTTATTTTACGAAAATTTGACGAATGACATGTTGCTCTGGTATCAAAATCTTGTTGTGAACAAGAATATTTTGGTGCCAGAGCAACATGTCATTCGTCAAATTTTATAACTATTTTTGATAATTTTATGAAACCCTTTGAATATGAGTTCGACTAATACGTGGCCGGTTTTTTAACTGGTCCATTACTTATAGGGAATACAGAGTATATATATAGAAGATGGAGGGTAACTGTTTTAGAAGCAATTTTCTCTTTTTTATGTGAAATATTTTAAACGTTTTGTAAACTCAAACAGAGACTGTTCGTTTCATTCAAGAATCATTTCAATAAATGAAAAGATCTGAACAGCTGAAGTTTGTCTAATGTAAAAAGTAAGTTTCTAGAAATGACCAATTATGTTCAAGAAAATAGGGTTCTTTGGGATACATTTTATTATTTTTGTCTATTAAAGGTTTTATAAATTCAAACAGATACGTTTCATTCAAGAATAATTTCAATAAAAGAAAAGATCTGAACAGCTGAGTTTATCTAATGTAAAAAGTAAAGTTTCTAGGAATGGCCAAATGGGATACATTTTATTATTTATGTCTATCATTGGCTTTTTCTTCAAAGATCGGTCTGCATCCCCATTCTATAGTCCATTCACCCCTAATCCTACCCTTAGAGGCTGAGCCTCCCCGATCCTCTTAAGCCATAAATAAACACGAATCACACGAAACACTTAAGCGAAACTTAATGAAGAAAATGTGCACAGAAGGGAGGTAGTTCTTTATTAGTTTTATTCTGCAAATACTAAAGTGAAAGGGGAATTTTAAATTTAAAAGCTTCCATTTCCTCGGTGGCTGCGAGGCGTGAGGAAGTGGGGGTGGGATGACACAGCTGTGTTTGTGCAAACGCCTCCCTTTAATTGCAATGTTTATATTACTGGGCAGACCGCTTTTTTTATTAAGGATTCTTCCCTTACCTTAAACAACGTTTTAAGGATTTTAGCATTATTGGCATTTTTATGATATACGTAGTACGTAAATGGTTTGCTTTGAAGATATCAGTCTACAGGGAGCGCTGGATATAAGTAAATTTATTGAACCCGTAATATAAATTTATAATTACACTATATTACTACTGATATTGATATTGATACCCCTTACCCCGTAAAAAACTGCATTTATACAGAAGCCAATGCAATAATAATAAACGACTGTCATCTAGTTTGTTAATGAATTAGGATATTATTCAGCGAGATCTTTCGAATCCACTCACTCCACCACTTGCATTGCTTGAATGCTACCGGCGAAGCTAATTCTAATGGCATACCCAACCAGCGTCGCACTAAAACAATTAACTGTCAGCGTATCTAATTTAATTACCAACAGGCAATCTAAGCATTGAATCGGAACGGAATTGACCCGCAATCGGACAAGACCTTTCAATTAGTGTAGATCACTATCGGTCTGGTCTGTATGATATTCAATAAAGCGGGAATATCTCGGTGGAACACGGTTATGATAGTCTCCGTTGGGCTGGCTGGAATCGACGGTAGATGGGCAACTGTAGTTTGAAACTGACTGGTATTTAGGGCTGCCATACTGGTGATTTGATCGTATATTTAGTAGCATTATTTGTTTATGAGATTAAAAGATTGTGGCTTCATCAACGATACACCAGTACGGCTAGCATAAGTTGCTCGATAAGCGAGAATAGGCGCGACATAGATATTGCTATTTCATTCATCTTAGTATCGAGAGAAGGAACCAAATGCGCTCTCGCGGCGCGAGCTATGTCGCGGACACACTCGTGCTAGCCCATATATATGTGCATATTATGATTGTATATTTTTTACCCTTGTCCATTGTCCTCAGGGACAAGCCAATTGAACTCAACCGGCAGCCATGCCAACAAATAATATTATTTTACGGGCGGACTTGGTACCTGCGAAAATTTGCTTTGACAAAAACTTGATACCTATCATATCATCACTAGTTTACCCAACGAATTTTAGTTGCTCGCGAAAATAAAGCTTGGGTTTAGAAAGAAAGTGCTCGTGTGACGAATGCTTACAAACCAAATTCGCAAAGCGAATGTTAAAAAAAAGTTGGAAAGCTGCACTGCACAAATAAGTTTACATCAAGCGATTTCTATAT
The DNA here is from genome assembly GCA_905147135.1 of Blastobasis lacticolella. Taxonomy (NCBI): domain Eukaryota; kingdom Metazoa; phylum Arthropoda; class Insecta; order Lepidoptera; family Blastobasidae; genus Blastobasis; species Blastobasis lacticolella. The sequence goes on from LR990044.1 coordinate 9,932,249, forward strand.
GACTAACTAGCTTTGCCCGCGACTTCGCCCGCATTTGGTTATGCCTTTTCCCGCCGAAACCACATTTAATTTTGAGATAAATTGAAACTCACAATTATTTTGGAAAATATGCTAAAACACTGCAATTTAATAAAATCCGTTTAGTAGTTTTTGCACAAAAGACCGGCAAACATTGAAAAATCTTAACAAACTTTCGCATTTATAATATTTGGAGAATAAATAGCTGGCTGAACTAATATAAATCTGAATTCAATGTCAACCCGTCAAGTCCAGAAATAGATCGCTCTTGATACGGTGACCTCTTTACTATTTGTATGCGACTCGACCACTACAACTCTTTATTTGGCACATGTGTCCAAGATCGAAGGATGGCTATTTTCTGTATTCGCCTCTCCACTAGAGGCAAGTTACTGGGCTGTTGCGAATTGAGATGTATGTATACTCGTTTGATGCTTTCCATGATGTTCTGTTGGCAAACTTCATGTGTTAATTTTATAGAATAGAATAGAACTTTAGGAGGTAATTCATAGAAATCGAGTAATTAATCAATTCAAAGCTGTTATAATTTAATAAAGTTCCTCGATGAATGTAAGGAAAATAAGTCCACCAATTGACTATTAAAATGCTGTTGATGATGATGGTGGCGAATAGAATTTAAAAAACCGTGTGTCAATCGGGACCAAAATTTGTGAACCAGTCTCAATATCCCCAGCGGAAGACCTTGGTCAGGAAAACAATAGTTATCTAGCGTATGTATTAAATATTATTGACTAGGGGTCGCAAACCGGGATCCCGGATACCGAAAATACCGGGATCCCGGACCAAAAATACGCCTTTAAAACGCCGGTATTCATTTTACAAAAATGAATTTTTAGGTATTTTCGGCATTCTTTAAAAATAAAATTATATATGTATTACTTTCTGCAGTATTACAATTAATTTTATATTTTTATTAGACTTAAAAATGATTAGTAATATTTTATTTAAGATTTTGATCGTAATCGAAACGTTTGTAACTTATTTATGCTCCATTTAAGTTGGCTTAGCTGGCTGAGCTATACCCACTATAGCATAAGGAAAGACTTAAAATTAGTTTTTTCTTCTAGAAAATAACATTTCATAAGATATTTGTAAGTTTGTAAGTCAAATTCAATTTTTTTTAAATATAAGAACATAATAAATAAAAAATTATAATAAATTATTAGCAATTTCGCCAAATCCCGAAAATATCGAAAATACCGGAATCCCGGTATTGAGCCCATGTTTATATCGAAAATCTCGGTTTTAAAAATATATACCGGTACCCCTATTATTGACCTTAGTTTTAAAACAAATACTAAACCAATACATGAACAAAAACTCATCCATACGGGATCCATCAGCAAAGCAATCGCCGCGAAAGCAAGTAGGTTTAAAACTGATCCCTCGCAGGATCTCGCAAAATCCTTCGTGTATTGGGTCTTCATCCATTTTTGAAGGAAAAATAAAATCCAATAGCACCCCCAATGAATGCTGAAACAGAGGGATCGAATGTCGATTGTATCACTCTCCCAATTGGTACATAAAGTAGTGGGTTAAGGTAATTCAATATAAAGAGGACAGAGATGTGCTCGACATCTACAGTGAGGATCAATCATATGATAGAACTTTAAAGGTTTGTTGATAAAATCTGAATGCATTTTCATAGTAGTTGACACTTTATGTGTTGCGTTGTATTCATGATTGGTCTTCATTATTTTATAGATTTAAACACTTTCATACACTAGGTCCACTAAATATATTAATAATAATATTTAGTGGAACTAATGTGTAAAGTCTTTAATCTAATTTTCATAGCAATGAAACCAAATGAAATAATTTTTGTAGTCCATTTCGAAATGCCTAAGTTATATTGACCACTTACCATCAGGTAGCCCGATGGCCTGTTGGTCTGCCGCATAACATAAACAAAAATATTAGTTAGCAGCAAATGTCAAGCGCAATGTAATATGTGTTACGTAAACTTTACTCGGGTGTCGAATGAATGCCAAAATCAGTGTTCTAGCCACAGAGAAAAAAATATAGCTTAACTATGAAGGAACTTTCCAATCTCTATGGTTCTAGCCAATATATCTTCTCTGGTTTCCCTGGTTTCAAGGTAGTGGACGGTGTACACGACAAATATTGATAAAAAACCGCAAATCGATGTACAGGATAGCCTTTTTTAAAAATTAGTCATTGTTATTATTTTTAAAATCGATTTTTTCACGGTATATATGAGTATATTAAGAGACATTTTGCGCATGTTTTATAAAAATTTACTAACCCGTCTACTACCTGGAGGAGCCCAAACTTGGCATGTTTTGAAAATATTTCTTGGATTTTTAGAAAACAGCTGGCCCAAAGGTGATGGTGTAGTATATTTTTAGAACCGGCTCATGATGCCGTTTCATTTGATACCAAAAAAGATAGCTTTCTAAAATTTTTTTTTTTAATTTCGTATAAAAAAATTTATGAGGGAATATTTTTAAGAACATCAAAGGTCAAAATGACTGTTTTAATCTAAAGTACCCATGTACCAAACAGCTATCCTGTTCATCGATTTTCGTTTTTTTTTTTCACGTAGCTCGACCACTAAGGGGGATTTTAACGTTCTTTGTAAATTATGTCTAGACTTTTTGAGTTTCTAGAAATAACAATTCCATTGTTTAGTACCCAACCTCAACAATTGTACTTTTTAGTCCAATTCGCTTTCAATTTTTTCTCCCAAATAATCCCACCCTAAATCCTATTTCGTTACAGAACCAGATTTTATTTCCCATCCAAATAAATGTCCAATTACTTACGGAAATCTTCAAGTTCTCTCAGTGAATGTTCAATTCTGCGAACGATGCTCGATTCGTCTTTAATAAAGTAGGTATACAAACAATAGGACCCTGTAATTCTGCCGCGTTGCTTAATTTTTCATTCTAATTCTTCTTTACTTACTTGACTATTGAAATACCTTCTGGCGGCTAGCTTGTACAGGGTTGGAAAGGAAAAAACGGTAGTGATGTATATGTATGTATTCCTCGTGCGTTATTCACACATCGATTGCTAAAAACCACGTGGTTTGGTGAAAAGCCTTTCTGAGAAATTTCAAATAAGTTTTTGAAATCCTACCTAAGTGCGGTCTGACTGGCAGACAGACGTGATGGGCTTAATTGTAAACCACAATAGCATTATAATTTACGTGTTTAAGTAGACGTAAAATTTAAATGTATATTACAAGTTTTAATAAAAAATTATTATTTTTATTATGGAAAGATTTCTTTATATTCCCGACTAGGTGTCGGTTATTTGGACCCTTATGAGGTACTATGTTGATATTTATGAGGTATTATGGTTACTGCGAGCTAGTCTGGTGATTTTGTGAATTTTGGATTATGACATTATATGTGTGTATAAGCGTGTCTGTGGTATCTCGAATATTTTGGAGTGCGAGCGAAGTCGGGTTGAGGAAGCGAAGAAGTATTATTATTATTTTATAGTGTACCAACACAAAAGCATTTACGGGGAATTTTACAACTTAAATGTGATTACAAAGGCGCACTTATCTCTATGAGATTTGCCTTCCAGCAAGCATTGAAAAGTTCATTCGCTACATTACTATTCCAGTAGCTACTGGAATACATATGGTGGCAAGTTATACCGCGTTACCCGTTCCCTTCCCCCGCGCCTTCAAATGACACGACTACGGCTGACGTAGTGAACTTAGGAAAAATCAATACTTTTTATTGCCAAGTCACGTATTGTGTTGTTGGTCGCTATTAGGAATTATTACTTTTCGGCTGATTGCTGGCGGGGAATTCCAAGCGGTTTACTAAGGAAGGAATTGTGAGGACGGGTTGTCGTATTTCTAATGGCCCAAGTATTGTGAATGAAATTTATATCTCTTTACTTCTCTACTTATTTTAAGCTTATTTATGTGTAACTAACTTTAAAATACTTTAACACGGAAATTCCATTTTCAGTTCAACTTTACTTAATCCAGACATATGAATACATATTACATTAAATTTTAATGTTGGGTTTCTTTGCAATATTTTTTATTTACTACCAGTCTTCAACCACTATATTTGTGTTATTGCATTTTTAATAACTGCAAAACACGCTGAAAGCTTTAATACAATATAGATTGCTTGAATATTCAAAATTTTATAAAATTCTATGCAAGCCACCGCGTTGAGAGCTGCACTTTCAAGCGACGACGCACAAAAGCCATTACAATGCCGTAGAACCAGTGCAGTAAGTTAAACCTCTCACTTCAAGTCGTCCTCAGAACGGATAATCGGCCTTTGTTAGATGTTGTACTACCCAGTTCATAGCATGTTTACAGGTGGTCATTACTCATTTTAATCGGCAAGTAGCAAGTACCATTTGTCGGGCCCCGGCATCAGTCAGCGTCAATGTTCCCGTTTTTGTGGTGCCTTGTACACGATTAAGCGAACATAACCTAAGCCCGCTTGTTTGCAGAGTTGGGCCGCAAAAAATAAAGCTTTGAAGCCTCTAATGGCCACACCAGAAGTCAATTAACTGTAATTATGAAACGGTACAGAGGTTTATTTTTTTACCAACATGCATATTTTCAGACTTTCTAATAGGTAACATTGATGTATGGAAGCGAAAATTGGATAAGGAGCATGAATGAGAGTGTTGAAAAGTATGGAAGGAGTGTCAATGAGAAATTAATTAAGGAATAAAATATTGATGAATAGCCGTGGGCGAGAGAGGCGAGAGAGGTTTGTCAGGACCGTAGCTAATGGAACAATCTGGTCTCTGCCTAGCTCTACGAGAAAAAATGGTGACAGTTTAAACATTATGTAGGTATGTTGTACCGAAAATTAAAAGGAAATTTATTCAATGATCAAATGTAACAATCTTGTCTCTGCCCCTATGGGAAAAAGGGTTGACGGTATATATGTATACGTACCGAAAATTATTGAATTTTCAAAGCGTAATTTATTCATTGACCTAATAGAGCAACTGACTACTTTACCATACCTATCATGCCTTACAACTTATTAGCAACATTATCCAAATCAGGCCAAAGATCCTAACGACCAGATTCCCTGTAAAAATCAGGCCAAATGGATATTAAGGAGGCATATTTAAGTAAGACGGCCCTTGACACAATCGAGCTATATTTCTTTAGTGGAAACTGGAGCGTCTGGTGCAATCGCGGAGGCGGGAGAGGTTCTCTCCATACAGATAAAGTCTCTTTATTGTCTCCAGTAATTGAAAGGTCGGGTGTTCCCATCCCAGCCTCTGAGCGGGCCCATCTGGCCGCTTTTGCTGTGAAATAGCATTTTTTGCCGGCTAATGTGTTACAATTTCTCAATTGTTAACCTTCTCTCTTTTTATTTTGACTTGAATTTTGGCGGAGAAATAAGGTGCTTGAATAAGTGATTTAGTAAGATAAATAGTTTCGAAGAAATCACGCTTGCTACAAGCGAATATCGCAATGCGCCATTTATAAAATTGTTAAGTTTTTTGCTGAAAATCGCTTTAGAACACAAATCTGAATCGGTCAGTAATGTTTAAGTGTTATAAGTAAAATAAATACTATTAACATAATGTTGTAAACTATCGCGGTTATTATCACACCTTTTAAGGGTATGTTCCGAGTTTCCTACCGCGTACATTTCTTTGCGACATTTTTTTATTTGTAAATAAAGGTACGCGGTAGGAAACCAGGAACATAACTTTAAAATGTGAAATACTAATAATATCCTGAATATTTTAGCCCTATGGACTATGACATGGGCTCCATCAAGAGGTATATTGTCTAGAGGTACGGGCAACAGGCGCCCCTGGAGTTGCACCTGTGTGGAACTCCAGGGGTCACCTGGAGGTGATCATTGTCCATCACGTGGACGGGCCCACATCATTATCTACCGTATATATAAATGCATAATTCATAACAAAAACGAAAACTTTTACCTAACTAAACTAATACGTAAAAATATAAATATTGTCCCTGACCCCAATTAAAAAAAGAATCATCCACTCATCATCAGAGTAGGAAGTATAACCCAATTTATCAAACGTATATTTAACCGAATCGAACTCTAAAAAGGAACCTTCCCCTCCACAGCCAGCGACCTGGAATCGATACGATCTCTCTTCAATGAGAAGGAGAAGGAGTTGTCTGTGGCGGTCGCCAAGGTGGAAGAGCTGACGAGGCAGCTGGAAGAGCTGAGGCGGGGGCGGGCACAGCCGGCGCCACCTTCAGCACACGAGCTGGATAAGCTCAGGAGGGAACTGATGGTGAGTACACTCTCTATGTTTTAACCGCTTTTAATAAGACCTCTAGATAACATGCCTTTTAAAGAAGCCCATGACCACATACCGGAAGACGCAGCGTGGGTAGGCCTCCCACAAGGTGGACCGACGACCTGGTAAAGTTCGCAGGTACCAGCTGGATGCGGAAGGCACAGGACCGGCCTTTGTGGAGATCTCTGGGGAGGCCTATGCCCAGCAGTGGGCGTCTTCTAGTTAATATATTGATTATGATGTTTTAATCACAGCCCATAGCAGTCCACTGCAGGACTTAGGGCTTCTCCCACGAAAGGGTAGGTTATTGCTATAATCTCCACGCTTGGCAGGCGGTTTGGAGATTGCAGTATTATAAATATAACAATGGAAAAAGATGCTGCCAATTTTCTAGTCTACGGAGACGCTAGATCTTTAGCCTCGAAAACATTAATTGCTCTGTAAGACACTTACAAGTGGTGCTATTCTACTCTGCCGGACACCACACCGCCTACACGCTCTAAGTGATACTCCGTATTATCATATCACTTAAAGATTTATAAGCAAGTCACAACAGATTGGCTATAAAGTTATTTATTTCACAACTAATGAAATTACAAGGATCGAAATCAAAGGCAGAGAGAGATTTTATACTTTTTAATCGGTTGATATTCGTTTAGTAAAGACCAACACTACCTCTTAAACAAATACAACAAATTTAAAATTAAATTCAAATTCAATCTTAAATCGAGTCAAACATATCTCTAACAGAAACAAGTTATAATCACAAACATTCAAACTTATTTTGTGTATCTTAAGCTCGCTTGCAATTTCAAATAACTTACAAACTTATCATGTTTGTCTTTAGCAAGTGGTTGGTTAAAATATCTGCAGTCATCTCTGTAGTACACAAATTATTTAAATTAATTATCTTTCCGTTAACAATCTCACGAATAAAATGATGTCTAACATTAATGTGTTTCATACGAGTCTGACACTTAGGATTCATACTGATTGTCATAATTTTATTATATAGTTACACAACAATCGTTACTAGTAATTCATATATTTAAATTCTTAAAAATAGCGTTTCTTTTTTCAAGAATCTGAAAGTGCCATGCTATGCTTGAAAGAGCCACCGGTCGTTGTTTCTACTTTTAAAAACGTCATTAATTTATTAAGCGCATCTAAAGTTCTGCATTCTTAACTACATTGAACCTGTATGATGAATACCTAGTGAATACTTCTGTAAAAATTTAAATTTCTAGTACGTTTGAAAAATATAAGACTCAATATCGCTATGGTGTAATTATTATCTGCATCCGCTTCTGACTTTGATGCCTCGGTCCGGAATAAGAACATTTACTATCTTTGTGTGAAAAAACTCAATTAAACTCAGGAAACTCATTGGTGAAACTTACAATGCAGTGCTTATTTGCAATGAACGCTACTAAATTAACGCATAAACTTTTAAAGTCATTGAAAGAGCGTAGTGCCACTGCCACGGCAAACAATAATTATTTACATGTTTTCTCATAGCACACCCTATCCGGCTTGCACCGGATATCTGCTTGTTATGTTCGTCTATTGCATAATTTAGAAACGAATTGATTAAACATCCTCTGAAAGGGCTAATGCTATGTAAATAAACCGCACGTACTGAATTAAACAAGTGCCGCTTCAAAACATAAGTAGCCACTTAAGTTTTCCGAGTGCTCCCTTAGCTGTTTACTATGCGAAATAAACTTATTCGGGGATCCCTCGTCAAACCGGGCAGTGATCCCTTGTCAGTGTCCGAAAGCAACGGGTCAGATGTCGTGAATCTGTTCACTGTAAACACACCCGCATATTACACTATTGGGCCTCTTCCTGGGTCAACTCTCGCATAGGCTTCTGTAAGAAATATGTCAATGTTTATTCGGGGGAAAAAGACTGCGCCGTCGTCAGTTCGTCACAGGGATTTGACGCAAATGGATTTAAAAGGACGGACAGATTCCGTGAACTCCTAATGGATGCTTCGGATGGATTTTGTATCTCCAATTTTAATTCGGCCCGCCTGATTAAAAGCGGCACCCCTGTATCCATTAGTGTTGTAGACACATTTTTACTTAATTAATGTTTTACCTTCATTAAAGTCGTTTGGGTGTCCTTATTTCAAGATAATGTTTCGATCAAAAATGTAGTAAGCTTTACTTTATCTATGTTTAACACTTTTGTTTTATTTGTCAGGTAAATACTTATGTACCAAGTGTACTGGACCTTGCAACTAAGTATTTAATTGTGTGTGTAGAAGAAAAGTGTTACGAAAACGTTTCAAAACCATCATTCTTGCGGTCAGTCCCGGCTTCTGCCAAGGTCCATTCTACATACTCTTTCTCTGTCGTTGCAAAATCCTCATCATCCTAGGATGGTAAGCCTAGGAGTGACTATCGCTTCTTGGGTAGGCTCCTCTTTCTCTCTTTAGGCACATCGTAGATTGTACCCATTCCTGGAGTTCACGTAGCACGTAACCAAAACATTTCATTAAGAGTACCAATTGGCACTGAACTGTTTCGATGTTATTGCGTCTGCCTGAACGAACACATGGTTCAAGAAAATACAATGTAATGTAACACAAGCATTCGTGCGAAGAAATATTATTTCGTAGGGAACCACTCTCTATGAAGCTGTTACAATAACATGGAACTAGGATACTATTGCTTATTGTTGAGTCGATTTCAGTGAAAACAGCGCCATCACCACCTAAACAGATAATATAGTGGCTCTATAGTTATTCATTGACGAGCTAGTGTCACGCAAAGCACCGATATTAGCGCATAGGACAGAAGCCAAGTAGGTTGCGGGCATTCGGTCGACGTCGTCGGTCATTTGGACTCGATGCCGCGTCGTGTGGGCCATTCTAGAATCGATTTTGACGCATCAATACTAGCTGAATTTCTGGCTAGTGGAGGAGTTAGCCCATGTCTGATGGAAAATACGTCCAAAGCACCCAAAATATCAACGTACCGAGTTTCATGTAAATAAGTTCGACAAATATTAAATAGGTAATATGTAATAGGTAATAGCTAATATGTGTATATAACTCTGTTTCATTTTCACGCCCAAATCGTTGAACAGATTTACAACTTAAAATAACTAGATAGCAACCTATGGAGAAGTAGTTTTTATTTCTAAAAAATAACCCAATTTTACGCGAAAGGTCGCGGGCTAAAGCAATTATTACTATAAAGAACAACTTCGTATTTCCTGAAACCGATTGACGGGAAATGTAACGCAGAAAAGGCGAAAACTTCCCGTCACGGTAGCGTTGAAACGAATTGGATACCAGAACCCAACTTTGAGAATAACTCATCGCGAGACTTTGAAAGGCAGGAAACTCCGAAGACTCGTCCGAAGATACAGCACAAAGAAACAATATCAAAGCCAGCGTATTCTGGTAACGAAGCTCGTAACTAACCCCTTGATCTGGTAGGTACAGCGTCGAGATACAAAGGCTGCCGGCAATTCGGCCAGTAATGTGATTTGGGGACCATTAACATTTTATTTGTGCCACTTAGCCCGAGAAATTACGCAAATGGTCCGGTGATAGCAAATTTTAGATTCAATCACTTTGGTCCAAGGTCAAAGTTGCTATTTCCACTTTCCATGGACTTTCCAATAATCTGTTGGAAACTGTACGAGGCCGTACAGTCCATTTCTCCTATAATAACTTAGGTGTGCGTAAATCATGAAACTATAGGTAAATTACTGAACGGAAATTTACGTCAGGAACTGTTTAAGCTTAGATGTTGAATTAAATTACGTAAGCGTATTTCAGTCAGCGCCTGGGGCCGCCTTGACCTATTATTTACTTAGGTGCCCAACCTAAATTGAATCACGGGAGTGACTATGGGTGTACCTTTTATGTATGTAGTTATGGCCTAAATATAAATCTGATTTTAATAGACATTCTGCGCAGCCTCTTCTATTAGCGTACTAAGACTACCAAACATTGATTTGTACTTAAGTATCTAAGTAAATAGGTTTAATATTGTGCCTATATTAAGATACTAAAACAAAGTTAACTTAGATAAAATATTCTAGATAATAAGTAAGGTATAGGTAAATTTCCAAAGCAAATAAAAATAATTTTACACAATATCTTGCACGTACGTATAATTAGTAACAAGTTTGGTGGTACACTCCAATTTCTCTGATTGCAAGTCAAAATCATTTCAATAGCAATCCTCTTTACTCGAGAAACTGCACGATCGATTTATGCACATATTGCGTATCCTAGCAGATTTCAATTATAATTCGTCATTTTATGCGTGCATGTATGCACCTACGAATGTATTCATCTCGAAACACGTCTGCGGATTAGTTTGGCTTGTGGACCGCTCGGGCGACGATTTCAATTCGGACTCATGACAATTTAGTTGTAGGCACGACATTATAGTGGGCTAATGCGTCGGCCGAATTGGCATCGTGACCTTACGAGCATAATATTATTATTATTCCCTGTATAAACAACAATATCGAATTCAAGTGGAAGTTACCAAGTGTGTATAACATTTGTAGTGGGTTGTATCACAGTGTTTACTCAGGAACCTCTCAGAAAGGTCAGTGCGAAGCCGAAAATCATGTTACCCTATTTACTTAGGAGATGTGCTGGTTTCAATTTATGGCCCGAATTTTGTGAATCGTTAGAGTGTTGCCTACGTTTTAGTAAGCAGTGGAGTAGCGTACGCCGTGTGTGCTGAAGGTTGTGTGGATAGGTCTGGAAAAGCAAAATTTTCGTTTAGTTTTAAACTAACCCTCGAAACTGTTAGCCTTGTTAGCTAGATTTGTAAGGGCCCAATCTAATAAGATAGAAAGTGGAACATTTAAGTAGATATGTTGGAAATTATCGACGTATTTTGCAATGTGGATGGTGTTTGTTGCTTAGCTTATCTCGTCGTTAAGTATGTCCCTATAAAATAAAGATTTGTGTGATCATCATCATCCTCCATCCTCAACCAGCAGACAATCCTGGCTTCAGCCAGGGTCCGCTTAAAATTCAAACACAAACTCTCAAACCCTACTTATATCATGGGCACCATCCAGTGGCAGCGATCTAGGTTATATTTGTAGCTGTACCCCCATATAAATTTTTATATTAGGGTTTAAGGTTAATTAATTTTAGATATTTTTGAAATATAATTAATTAATATCTAAGGGAACAAAAAATAGGTAGAGGCATACAGACCATACGTATGTAGACCAGCCAGCGCGCACGAAATGCACTCAACGACACACTTTCCTAGTCGTCATCCTCCAAATCACCTAGCATTCAGCATCCTCGCGTCGTAAGCTGTTAGCTTTCGCATCCGACTCAGTGACGTCAATCCATCACTTCTTGAGCCTCCTTCGGGACCTCTTTCCTGACACCGGCAGGTTTAGGCACCTACCCATAGATAATGTCGTAGAAACGATATTTCGAAATACAATTTTCGGTAAATAGTTTAGTCAAATCGGCGTTAATTGAACATTTGATATTCGAAATAATTTCTCGGACCCGTATCCCGAATCCCTGGGGCTGACACAATACGTGACCAAACCTACACATACGCGCCTCTATAACCTTATCTACGATCCCTTACTCCAAGGCTATCACGGATGTTTCGTTACGCACTCTGTCAAGTCACGGAACGCCGCACATCCACGTGGCCTACCTATGGAGTTCGCAGACATGCTTCGTCAGCCGGCTAGAGTCGGAGCCATAGACGCGACAATATTATCATCATTATTATGATTTTGGCGTTATATCGCGGTTGCGCTCCCACGTGGTACGCGAGGACCCAGGGTCCGCCTTTCTGCTAGATAGACGCGACAATATCTCAGGCCTAATATTGCTCTTGTATGGAAGTAAGCGTGCGCATCATCTGTGATTAGGTCTGACGCGATCTGTATGTCTGAGATGTTGATAGTACCCTGGATGGAGGAAGATGAAATGCTCTTCTATGAGTACAATAATCGTTCAAACATTTTGACCACATGAATCTACACTTTAAAAGTGCTTTAAATATTTTCCTAGCTGAGAACTTAGTATCTTTGACAGTTTTGTATTTTAGTTTACGAGGTCGCTTTAGAGCTTTTACCATCTTGCAGCATACTTTAGCTCCGTAAATTGTAACAATGTGCGGCGGCGTTCCGGTGTTTCATACTCAAAGTAGTGCCTGGAACTTGTCATAAAAACATAAACGCTAACCAAAAGTTAGCACAAAGCGACTTTAGTCTAGTCCGACTTTGTTACATTTTGTTTGTAGTTACATTTTGTTGGAATAATTTTATTTTGTATCTCTTGGTGCGAGGGAAAATTATGAAATGCTTCAAAAACATGGTTCCTTTAAGAGTATAGAATTGTTGGATACTGTCTTAGGTACTGTATTACCTCTTTTTGACCCAAAATGTCACAAACATGTTAGAATTTTTATCGTAACCGTCGTTGATATAAAAAAATATATGAACCTACTTAAGATTAAACAACGTCTACCAGCCGTTATGGAACGTGGCAATTTACAAAAGCATATCCATATCATCCTTATCTAGACAGCAGCCTGCTTATGCTGGGAATAATCTAGCATCTACACATTGCGGAAAATAATCTGCCCTAATTACGCCCATAACAAGATCACAATTACTAGGCAGCGAGCCCGCAACCCAGCAAGGTATTTTCGCTTTGTACCGCCGCTTTCACGCCCGGATGATCCCCGGGAGTGATATTTTGCAGGTAGATTAATAATCTCCCTTTGGATAGCTGCCTAATTTGCCCGTTGTCCAAATTTACGACACCAATCCAACGGAATACCTCCGAGATTAAACTTCTTGGAGTACAGTTCGCGTTTTATCGGGTTGTCGAGCCAAAAATCGTTGCTCTCCACGAGATTTGTTTACAACCAAGTCGGGCGGCGAGGGTTTGTAAACAACTCGACATGAATACCCGCAACAGATTTTGTACTGCAATAATAAAATTGGTTTGAAATACATATTTTTAACCACATCGGGTAGGAAGCTCGAGAGTTTTATGTAGGTACGTGTCCATATATAAGGTTTGTTTGTTTTATGTAATCATTGTTGAATATAACATTAGCTAGGCGTGATACTAATGGATTTTGTTAGTTAATTAATAGATTCCTAGGTAGGTGTATTGAATTAAGTATTATATTACGCGTAATAGTGTTTAGCACCAACAAGTTATTTCCTCCGTTGTATAAGCTAAAGCCAAATTAAAAAATACAAACTGTACCTATAAGAAGGGATGAAAGTAAGCACCGAACGTTAGTCCATAATAGAAAGCGTGACAAATAAACCGCAGTCCGAGTCGACCTTTTTTCAAGCCGATACACAAACCAGCAGGATCCAATGGCCGAGCTGAAAGCCAATGCTTTAGGTCCACAAAAACAAAGTGAAACCTCGGTTCATTCGCATATTTTCCAATTTTTCTTCCGTTCAACCGCATACAGAGTCGAAAAAACCCTGAATCGTCCTTAATGTCGAAAGGATGCCCAGTGATATGGAAAAACTCGTTCATACGGAATTGATTTACCTCAAGAATGGGGTTTGATAAATCGGGCATGCGGTGATTTTCGATGCATGCAGTGCTTCTTGATAACGGCCGCAGTTATTTATAATGGGCTTCCCTGAACAAGCCCCTTTGATCGATATTAAGTGCTCCTGGTTGTTTGATCACTTACGTAAGTACGTACGGTAGTCGCACAATAATTGTAGGCATGCTTTAGGGTAGGTACAAATGTTGGCAATAGAAGTGAAACTGAGCCTAGGTTTATGGGATCCGTTTTCCGCAATTGGACTCTAAATCATGTGGTCCTTTGTGCGTGAGAAGAAATCAGAGCCTAATACTGAAAGTAGTCTCGTAGAATATATCCCAATTACTGCTTTCCAGCCTACCATAGATACGTTTGAAGTCGAGGCGTACAATCTCCGTACCTACCTAAGCCTAATCACTTACACTCGAACACGACATGGCTTGTAATCCGGTGGAATCACCTTAATCCGCCAAATGTCGCGTTTGGGGAGAGAATCCGGACAAATTAGCGAGTACCAGGCAACAGGGCGAGCGGCAAACCATTATGTCTGACTCAGGTGTGGCCCGCCGATGTGGTACTTTGTTCTGCGAGAACTAATTGCGTAATACCCGCATTCTGCTCTATTGGAGTGTGGCGGTAGTGCTGGCGATTATTGGAGGTAGTTAGCTATTGTTTTGTTGGGGTTCATTGATGGGTGGTGTCCGGTAGGGAAGAATATTGTTCAGAACGCTGCACATCAACCTACCTACCACCAGTAGGAGTAAAGGTTCGCATCACTATCCATATATCTATGCGTGCACAAATCGGAGACAGTCCAAACAGGGTAGGTTGGTGCGGTAGGTAACCTGACAAGGTGACTAATGTATTAGAGGCAGACCTTAAAACAATACAATACAAAAATCTCCCTATTTGCCCACTCCAGTATAAGTTACAATAAGTACAAAGGGCGGTCTTATTACAAGAGTGATCTTTTCCTGACCTCCGTAGACCAGAAAATGAACAAGCGTAAAAAATAAGGCAAAGCGATGGACTGTTATAAGCTGTTTATATATTGTGTTTTGATTGTTTTGAAGTAGCTTTAGAAAGACGAAAATCGGAGTGTGCCACTTGTGTTCACAATTATCTCTTCCGGGATTGAAAGTGTTCGCTCACGTGAGCCCTCGAAGTTTTGAGGAAAACACGGAGAAATATCAGTTTAGTGATTATGGTAGAGTTTGAAAACGGTCCAATGGTGATCACGGACCGGGAATCAATATAGAGTATGACAAAGATTTCGAAAATTAGATGGAAATAAATGTTTAAGAAACATTCAGCAGTGGACGTCTTTTCGGCTAAAGATGATAACATTAAAAATATTCTTGGAAAAAACCACACAACATATTGATGCATGAATGAATTTAAAATAATGCTCGATATAGGTATACCTACGATGACACTGACGAACATGACTGACTCTACTTACGTCTACGTAGGTAGTAAATATTAAATGGTGGCAACTGACGACCCGCCTTTTGTCTCGGGCCTAAGAGGAAAATAATAAGATCTTTCGTGCCGACGGTTTTATATTTTCTAATAACGTAGATTAAAAACCTTAAAAGTTACGACCGATCCTAAAGGTTCGATGAAATGACGGATCCGTTTGACGCCGACGTACCTGCAGCTAATTCTGATTGATTACTTGTCTTTTATTAGAAGACGTAGTAAATCATCGATATTAACAGACACTTACTTGACTTATCACAGGAAAAAACTTTCATCAAAATCTCACAGCAAGGAATTCCTTTTTCCAAGACCGATAGCTATCACCCTCTTTACCGTAAAACTTTGTCATAAGTTGGTAACCCACTTAGTTCCAACATTGTTTAACTATGTTAGAAAAAATAGATTTTATAACTTTCCAGGTGGATGTAAAAACTCTGCGCACTTAAGTTTTCCACTTGCAGTTGATTAAAACTAGAAAATTTATAGGTTTACCCGGTCGGTAGTAAGTGCACATAGGAAGGTACTACCTGGTTATCATCTTTGTGAAATCCTGGCTCAAATCCCTAGTAAAATAGTGCTGAAGTGAATTGTATAATTTGTTAGAAAATGTCGACATTCTATGTAGGTATTCGGCGGGTAATCTTCGGAACAATTAGACCAATTTGAATAGAATACTAATCATAAAGTAACCATTTCGAAATGTTTAACTAAAAGGAAGCTAATAACTCTCGAGTAAATAACAAGATCCCATGGGATTTATAGTTGAATATTTACAGAGCGGGTGAATACCGGAGTTGACGGCTATCCTGTAAAAACGGTACTGAAATCGGGTTTCATTACTCTTCTTTATACTAAAAACAGTAATTACCTAAGAATCAGGCCTATCTTCCCCCATTCTTTAAGCTTAGTTCAGTACGTACAGTACGCGTGCAAAAGTGCATGACTTTTAGAAAAAAAATCATTTGTTCTACTGCCACATACATGCATCGTTAAACAAATGGAATAGGCTAAAAGAAGGACCTATTCGCTGTCCCTTAAGCACCAATAAGTTATTCCTAAACTGAAGGCTTCTTTATTATTTATTAGATGCAAATTGTTGTAATGAATTTTCACACTTTGTCTTATAAAATTAAAATTACAATACTTTTTGATTATTATTACAGTTTCAACATTTTATTTTTAGTTTAATTTGTGTTAATGTATGGTTACAATAAATTAAGACATATTTGCACAAAATGTTAACTTTTTTAAGCCAAAAAACCATTGAGACTTTGAAAAGGAAAACTGACAAAGTGATTCTGATTTGTAATAAAAAAAATAGCTACAAGCGATTTTGGTATAATATTTATTTTAAAATATTAACTACTTTATAACCTTTCGAACAGTATGCTACATAATATAATACCTTTTAACAGCTGCACAGGAATACGAATTTTAAGGTTGTCATGCACTTCTGAACGCGACCGTACCTGTACTAATTTGCCAAACAAATCCCACGAGCGAAGGCTTCCCAGTCCCATGGGATCTTTACCGCAGCAAATGAATTTTAAATGAACTCGGAGTTCTGTGAAATGACAGTGGCCAAGTAATTTATAGTTGGGTGCGTAATTACAGCTGTTGTTGACATTTAATATTTTAGCATAACGTCTGACTTCATTTCCCTTGGGGGTAATTTTGCGAGCACTGCCTTTCAAGAACTATTGGTACTAAAATGATTACCTATATACCTTTCGTAGTTCGAGTTTTAGGCCATAGTCAAATACATACATACATAACATATATGTCGTCCAGGGGCAGGCAGATACCATATTGTTCCACTTACTACGGTCCTGACAAACTTCTTTCGCTATACATCATCATCGTCGTTCGAGCTTTCAATACCTGGCTTCTGCCAGGGTAGGCTTTCCTGCTCTTCCTCCACTTCGCCCGCTCTTCAGAATCCTCACGTCGCGTCGTAGGCCAGGCTCTCGCATCCGACTCAGCAATCAACCTCTTTCCTGATACCGGCACCTGTTTCCCATTCCCACATACGTCTGGGCCTCACGCAACACATGGCCAAACCAGCGCAGACGAGCCATTTCAATCTTATCCGCAATGTCTCTCACGCTAAGCTGACACGGATGTACTTGTTTCGTACTCGGTTGAGTCGTGTAATGCCGCACATCTGCATTTTCATTTCGTTGGCGTCTGTTCGCGGACGTGCTTCGTTAGCGCCGGCTAGGTCATGCATAGAGCATCACAGACCTAATTACATTCTCTTGTATTATAAGCCCCCTTGAACTTGATTAGGCCGAAGTTCCAGAGATTCGGGACTTGACATCGGGGCCGGTATCACTCGGGTAGCACAAATCCGAGTTATTTAAATTTACCTGTTCTATGGACAGCTTCGTTCCCTGTTGGATGGTTTCAATATCTGTACTATACTTATATATCGTTGTATCTCTCTGAATTCGTAATAAATGTGACAATAATGTTCGTTTCTTTGTTACTTTTACAACAAACTCAAGTCCGTCTATTTCCAAAAAAGAAATGAGAATCTACCTAATTAATAAATCTGTTTAAAACCAAATTAATCAAAGACAAATCGGGACTTGAATCGGGTTAATTGACATTAAAGTTATTGGATATTGTAAGTAGGACTGTTAAAGACATTCAATAAAACCTCAAACATTACGTCAGTTTGTTCCAAATGAGCGATAAAAGTGAATTACTGCTTAATTCCCCTGTTAGAGGAAAGAATACGGGGAAGTTTCCCGAGAACCGTTCATCGCTCTTGGTTTAATCGTCGTTAAAACTTTACAGTCGACGGTCAAAGAATTAGAGGTTGATTGTTCTCAATTCAAAATCAAGAAAAAAAATATGATTTATAATTTGCTAGGTTTTAAATTATTTAAATGTATGTTGGGGTTTACTTATGGAGGATTATCTTAATCTTTGGGTTATAGGGTAACTAGACCTACCACCATTATATAAGCCAAGTACAGAATAGAATATCTATACTAACGTAAGCCCAACCTAACCTGCTCGTGGTGTGTGCGGCCTCTGGCGAACCGACTTTTTCCTAACCGATGATGCGGGTCAGATGGTAGTTGGAGTAGGGTAGGTACGTAAAAACCCAAAACACAACAATATACCTAAAGGGGAAGGCTTCAGTGGGAATGCATCCAGCCAGGTATACCTACTTTGCGTGCGCGACTTCATGTCCTTCGGGCATGACCGCTTAAATAATTCGAATAGCAATAATTGTAGATCCGATACATCGCAAGCTCTGTATGTATAATCCGTTCAATTTAGACGGTCGTCCCTATGGACATGAACTGACATGAGAGAGGAAGAGCAAGAAAGTGAACCCTGGCCGAATAGGATTATAAGAATGAGATGATCTATACTTATAGTTTTAGGTATATATATTGTAGTTGATTCATATTTGGAATTTTATTTTTGGATAGTGCCTACCGAACTGTTAATTAAGTTTGAAGACCTTAAAAGATTAATTTAGGAATGCTAAATTAACATTTGCAATCATGTAAACATAATTAATTACTACAGTCATACGTCTGCATTAAAATAATACATTCGAGGTTTGGCAGAATGCCTATTAGTAGCATTAATTGTAACCTTACACGAGACCTTGCTAGGATGAAGTTCGTTCATTAACCTAAATATTGTGATACAAATATTATCATGCAGGTGAGTATTAGGTAGCCTTCGCTTGAAGAAATTAGGGTGAAGCTTCTAATTTAGTAGATAATTTTACTTAGGTAGGTACCGCTCACTTTAAAAGGAAGTAAGTAGGTACCAGATACAAAACAAATAAAAACACGTTTTGGATCAGTATCTACTCATAATGAACCGTATAGAAGCATTGATTAGAAACTTTCTTTGAACTTGGAATCTAACAGGCTATTTCTACTTGAGTCTCCTTCACTAAAGTGGGTCACTTTAGTTGAGGAAGTAAATGATCCTCATGCCTAGCAGGCGGGATGGAGATAGCAGCATTGAGCTATAGGTCGGTCCTACAACCACAGATTCTATATAATCTGCAGCAGATAATGGTGCTGCACATTGTTTGGTCTACGGAGGTCTGTTGCTGAAGCTGTTCTACATTATAATCCCTGCTACTATTATTACTTAGGGTCCGAATCTATCACTCTACAAGAATCTAAATGAAGACGAGTCACAATCATCCCCCCTCTTCCAGTACCGCAACAAGCTGAACGAGCAACAGAACGGGCGGTTGTCGGCGCAGCGCGCGGCTCTCGGCGCTCGCCAGGAGGAGATGCGCAGCATCGACCGCCGCGTCTCCGAGCTGCAGGCGCGGCTGCTGCGGAAGAGAGCGCTCAATCGACAGCTTGCGGCTGCGCATCGGCAGCCGCAGCAACAGCAGAGGTGAGCAAGCATTCATCACTCTTCTCCATACCTATAGTCTTTTAATCAGGTAGGAGAGGTTATCGCAGAGGCAGGGTTAGGGTCCAGTGGCGATCATGAACCGGAAATCATAACGTTGAACAATCTGCGCAGCCAGAGTAAGATCGTAGGGAACCAGTTGATGCTAGAGGCAAAAAGTCTCGTCTCGTCTTCTCCATATAGTGTTGTAATCAGGCTGGAGAGGTTAAAGCAGAAGTAGTGTCTAATGGACAGCGTAAGGTCATAGTGAACCTATGGATTCAAGGGGCACAAAGTCGACCTATATCGAAGTCGCGTGAGAAACAGTAGACGGCTTGCGGCTCAGATAATTATGCTGATGATAGAGAATAGCTTGACGGAGAAGAAAAGACGCTGCGAGGAGATACGTAGTACATACCGATCGATCGTCGTGTCTCGGATCTTCAAGCGATAAGCTTAGTCTTTTAGAGTTTATGGAATTATCTTCAGAGTGAACGAGGCAGGGGGACATGCATCAACAGAGGTGAGATTTGTACATATATTAGGTACCTTGAGGAATCTCCTGAATGTAGGTAGATACTAGGTATTTATAAGCCGGAATCGGTCATATCGGAAATTAGACCGTTTCACACAGACAATGTTGTGAACATCTCTAGAAATAGTTTAATCGACATAAACAATGTTGGAAATGATACATTTTATGTATTTTAGCTCAGATTCTGTTATACAAACTATCTGCAATGGCAACCTATCAAACGCATACACCAACGAACTGGAAATAATTTTTAGTCCGGAATCCGGCGTTTTGGCAAGACACGGCTTGGCCTCAGACGACCTCATTCGCAGCCCTGCCCTCATTCGCATCAGTTTAAATATCAAATCATTCCTCATCACTCTGCCCTTTCAGACAGAATCCACTGCCGACGCAGCAACTGCTTAGGGCCTAGCTACTAGCGAGATTTGGGGCTGGTGGTTGTTAATCAACCTCTAACAAGTGTATGGCCATCGGCCATTGGCCGCCGCGCGTTACGCAGAAGTTTTGCGTAGGATAACTTCGGTTGGCGAAAAGTAATATAAGTGCAATGAGCTGTCCGCCAGCTCTCTCTGCTGATTAAATAGCTTCATGTGCTGATCTCTGCCGTTTCAGACCGAACCCACCGCCCATGCAGCAGCTGCCGAGCTACCCGGCGAGCCAACCAAAGAGCCAGCAGCCCCGCGGCAACGTCGCCGCTGTAGAGCCCTACAACCACGTGCCGCACGCGCCGGCAGTCAGCCATAATACCAATTATCAGGTACGCTTACATAAACATCATTTTCGCAACGAAAATACGTCAAATTTCCTAGTCGGGAGTGTGTATGTATAATGTTACGTAGCTATGGATAAATCTAATTTCATCGATGAATTTCATTTCGCCCTGGTTCAAGATATAATAAAGTTAATTAGGTATGTAGGTACCTACTGCACAACATTGTATCTGATTTGGTTTTCTAGTTAAAGTTCGTTGATGTCATAAGTATTTAGTTTCAGACCTTGCTCAATTGACTTTAAATTACTTTTGCAAGTACCTACTTAATTCAAATTGTTTGGTCTTGTATTACCTAAGTACTTATCTATTTAGATATTAATTTGTTCTTCTTTCTACTTCCATAGCCTATGAAGCAGAACATAATACAAAACAACGTGCCATTAAAACAGCTCACTCAAAGCGACAACATACAAAGCCACATAACTCAGGAAGCGCACTATCTGCAACAGAAACAGATGATGAACCCATTGTACAACGGTGGTTACCCCCATATGGCGCTCGGGATGCAAGACAACCAGTACCAAGGACAGTACCCTAATAAGCACGATATCAACTCATTTAGTCATGTACAGCAAGGTATCAGCAACGCTTATGACCAAAAGGCAATGTTCGACCATCTAAACAAGTACAATGAATACCCTAAACAACCCCAATACAGTCCAAACAGTACGAGTAGTTCGAACAGCAATCAAACAGGCAAAGAACTCAAAATAAACGAACAAGAATTCTTACCTGAATTTGCCGCCAGCAAATCCGATCCAAAATATCAAACATTGCCATACAACACGAAATTCCCACAGAGCACCAATGGTAAAGTTAAACCAGAAACGAACAGCAAAAACAACGAAAACCAAGACTTAAAAAATCAGAATGCAGGAACTATAAACCAAATGACCGTACATTCTACGCCACTCTCGGTTGTGAATAAAAGTTTGGCGACTCCATTGAGTCAAACGGAAGGAACATATCAGAACGAAAATACATATCAGTTGCAAAAATCTGATTCATCCAGTAGATGTAATCAGGAAGGCAAGGAAAACCATGCATATCTACAAAACAATAGGCTAAGTCAAAATGAAGCTTCGAAGAATATCAAGAATCAACAAAGTAACGCACTAAAAGGAAATTCACCAAACTCCGGGTCGAGCACTGCCACAGCGAACAGTTCCATTGGTTTTGGGGTAAGTTCAATCAAATTGACAGCAATAGCTTCTCAACTCGCAGGCATTATAATCATGCTTCATTAATCATGTACCTATCACAAAACTCAAACGCTTAAATCATGTAGCTGTTCATTGTTCATTCATCTGTAAATATCATCATTCATTCATTACAGAAGCCCGTGTCGAGCGTGGCCCCCACATCCGTGCAGGTATCAAGTGGAAAGCCATCACCCATATACCAGACATCATCCACAAAGATACAACCAGTCCAACCACAGACTGTTCAGACCCAATCTGTACCCAATCATGTAGCTAGTAACGTGAATTCCCAACCCCAGATCGTTAGGAACACGGCATCGGGACTGTCGGGTTCAGCCAGTACCTTCAATGGGCAAAACTCTTCGCAAAGTATCCTGCTGTCACCGCCGCAAAGCGCCAGCACACCTCTGTCCACCCCAGATGTGAGCGGCGCAGACAAGTCTCCCAAACCTGCACTGCCTCCTAAACCCACAATAAAGGTAAGCATTACCCATTAACTGTAGAGACTGCAACTGCTTTAGAACTAAACACATGTAAATAAATTAACAATTAGGTAGTTCATTTGATATCGCTATATCGAAATATATAAAAAGCATTTTGTCTGCTTTCTCATTACAGACACCACCTCGGCAGTCTGTGAACAACGATGTAGGTTTTCATTCGACAGAGACACAGATGCCCACTATCCCTGTGCCCGACTCGTCCAATGATAGTGATCTACAAAGCCAGAAAGAATCTAGCAATGGAAGCAACGATATGATAATCAAAGCTCGACCATTAACTATCCGAAAACCACCAATGAGCGAACAACCAAAATTAAGAAATCTCAACAACGCTAAAAACGGGATCAGTGTTAGCATTAACCGCAGAATAGAGATGCCACCGGCATTCTTGTTCCCGGAGATGGATCACTTGATCGATACCCCTAGTGATATGAACGGCCTAAAAGAAAAAACGAAGCAAAAGGACGAAGTAGACAAAGCAATAGTGAACAATAACATATCTCTATCTAGTGAGAAACAAGACGATAGTAAAGATAATGTTGTGTCAGATATAGCTGAGCAGATAAGTTCTGTTGATTTGAACGGTCAGGATTCTCAGGCTTCTGAGAATGTGCTGAGGCGTTCAAAGAAAGGGAACTTGAAGCAAGGAGGGAAGCCACCGCTTACTAGACGAGTGAGTTTCGATCCCCTCGCATTACTGTTGGATGCCAGTTTAGAAGGTGAATTGGAACTTGTGAAGAAAACGGCAACACAGGTCAGTTTATTTATTTATTTATTTATTTATTTATTTTATTCAGGTAGTAAACAGTCATGTTACATTGCATGAGTTTCCAATCATATAGCTAATAGACCTACAACTACCCTAAATATCAATTATTGTAGCACAGAATAAACTGTATTATTATTCAGTAACAATTTTACTTAAAAATACCTACTTAGTAAACATTATTTAATTCTATAATTTATCCTAGTATGCCATGTACATTTTTCTTAAAACTGGCTAAATTATTATGAAATATATCTATATCACCGAATAATAAATTATATGTGTTTGGAGAACGCAGGAAAAACCTATATTTAGCATAATTTGTTCGGCCAAAATTGATATAAAATTTAAATTTTCTACAACGTGAGGGGTTACGCGGTATCTTAAAATTAAGTTTGTTAAGCAGATAGGAACAATCTATAAAACCATTTATCATCTTAAACAGATATACGACGTCAGCAACTTTACGACGATTTTCCAGGCTGAGGGTCTTGTGTAATACAGCTGAAGTTTTGTAATCGACAAAATGGGTTCCCATTCGATAATCTAGGTATTTTAAAAATTTCTTCTGAACTTTTTCGATGCGATCTACATGAAGGTTATAGTATGGATTCCATATAACACTGCAGAACTCCAATTTACTCCGGACAAAGGAATAATACAGAATTTTATATGTAAGAACATTTTTAAATGGCTTACAAATGCGAAAGATAAAGCCCAGTTGTCGGAGTGCGCTCTGTGTTATATGGTCCACGTGGAGATTATAATGTAATTTAGAGTCTAATATGACACCTAAATCCCTGACTTTATGAACACGATCTATGGACTTACCATTCAGTCGATATGCATAACTAATGTTAATATTTTTCCTGGAGAAAGTGATAGCATGACATTTATCTACATTGAGAAAGAGGTGGTTTGTCAAGCAGAATACAGACAAGCGGTCCAAGTCCTTCTGTAGTTCATAACAGTCGTCCGGAGAAGAGATTATGCGGTAAATTTTCATATCATCTGCATACAGCAGGTGATGTGAATTTTCAAAAATATTGCTAATATCGTTGATGTATAAAATGAACAACAGCGGTCCCAGGTGGGATCCTTGGGGCACGCCTGAACTGATATCCAAGAAGTTGGATATGTAACCCTTTAGAGCTACTGCTTGGGAGCGGTTCTTGATGTAAGAGCTGATCCACCTTAATAGGTCACCATGTACACCGAATTTCCCAAGCTTCATAATGAGTATATCGTGGTCGACTTTATCGAACGCCTTGGAAAAATCGGTGTACACGGCGTCCACCTGATGGCCAGCCTCTAAAGCACTATGAACGTAATCAGAAAACCAAAGCAGATTTGTATCAACACTACGACCCTTTAGGAAACCATGTTGAAAAGGAGACACATGATGGGAAATGGCGCCGTATAATTGATCAGTGACTATTTTTTCAAATACCTTTCCAAGAACGCAGAGCTTTGAGATGGGTCTGTACTGCGATACCAAAGAACGGTCACCTCCCTTGTGTATAGGTGTTATAAGCGCTTTTTTCCATATCTTCGGGTAACATCCTTCGCTCATAGATTTTGAAAATATTATGGCCAGTGGGGTGGCTAAATTATCAGCACACTCCTTAATGAAGTATGGATGCAACTCATCAAAACCTGCGCCCTTGGAAATATTAACCCTCTTGAGGTACTTGAGAACAATAGTTGTGGAAAGATTAATAGTTGAAATATCAACAGGCGAATCGGCTACTGACAAATTTTCGTCGGTAAAATCACGTGATGGAGGTTCAAAAACTGAATGGAAATATTCATTAAAATAGCTACATGCGGTATAACCATCGTTAGAAGCTCTATTGCCGAAGATTATGCTTTCCGGAATAGAATTATGGTCAGATTTTGATTTAACAAATGACCAAAAATATTTAGGATTCTTTGTAATTTTCTCTTCAGAAAGCGTTATGAAAGAGTTATAATAATCTCTCTCCAAACATTTGACCCTTTTACGCAATAACTTAAATTCCGAGTAGTCCCGGGGATTGCCATATATTTTCCACATTTTGTGCGCTTTAAGTTTTTGTCTGTCTAATTTAATGAGTGGCCGTGTATACCAGGGCGGATAATGTGACTTATTATGAGACAATCTTTTTGGTATGTATTTCTCTATTAGGCTGTTAATTTATATTGAGAGCTGAACAAAATTCAGATCAACGTTTATATTAATTACAACCAGAAACTAATGTAAGTTAATTTCATTTCAGGTGCAGAATGCAAGCGCTGCAAACGACGAAGGGATCACGGCACTCCACAATGCTATCTGCGCTGGTCATTTTGAAATCGTCAAGTAAGTAAATTATAATTATAATAATTTAGTTGACGCATAATATCTTCAAAAATTCATCAAAAATCTTTTGCCAGTTGCCTAGAAATCCTTCCAAATGGAGGTCCTTATCGGTACTCTACACCTTTACCTTTGCTTTAGTGATTGTGGTCGGTGCAAACATTCTGGTCTGCCCGCCATGCTTTGTATAATATTTCCAATTGCTAATAATAAATGTATCACAGGTTTCTAGTAGAGCTGGGCTGCGACGTGAACGCGCAGGATTCTGACGGCTGGACGCCCCTCCACTGCGCAGCGTCATGCAACAACCTACCGATGGTGCGCTTCCTCGTCGATAATGGTGAGCGTGCACTTTTTTCTGTCATTATAGCAATGAAATATCTTACTTGTTTTGCATTGTGCTCGATGCCCTCTCAGCGGAAATTCAGGACATGCCTCCTTGGCTTATGAAGTACGCTGATGACATTGTACTGGTAAGCAAGCTTAGGCAAGATCAAGATCAGAGTAAACACGTGGAAGGATATGCTAGAAAACGGTGGTTTAAAGTTGAATGTCGCCAAAACGGAGTATATGGCCAGCTGCAGCGCAGATCCCGAAACCATCCTTTAAGGTAAAGAACCTATAAATAGGGATATATATATAAAAAGGGATACAACAGATAAATCCAAATACCTCGGATCCGTGATGCACGAGTCCGGCGATATCGGCCACGATATCAAGTCCCGAATCTCTGCAGCTTGGGTCAAATGGCGGGAACTCCACGTAAAGCGGAAACTAAAACGTAATGTACGGCAGTCACCTGTGACCCTAAAATCCCTGTAAAGCTCAAAGGGCTTATATACAAGAGTATAATAAGACCGATGATGCTCTATGGCTGTGAGACATGGCCAGCGCTGACGACACACGTTGGCGAACTCCACACCAACGAAATGAAAATGCTGCGGTGGATGTGCAGAGTTACGCGACTCGATCGAGTACGTAACGAGTACATCCGTGGCAGCCTTGGAGTGAGGTATATCGCAGATAAGATCGAGGA
Organism: Blastobasis lacticolella; assembly: GCA_905147135.1. NCBI lineage: Eukaryota > Metazoa > Arthropoda > Insecta > Lepidoptera > Blastobasidae > Blastobasis > Blastobasis lacticolella. Next base: position 9,959,110 of record LR990044.1, read on the forward strand.
GGCTCGTTTGCGCTGGTTTGGTCACGTGTTGCATAAGCCTCAGGGATACGTGGGAAATAGGTGCCTGAATCTGCCGGTATCAGGAAAGAGGCCCCGTGGGCGATCCAAGAAGCGATGGATTGAAATCGCTGACTCGAATGCGAGAGCCAACGGCTTACGACGTGAGGATGCCGAAGACCGGGCAAAGTGAAGAAAAGAACTCCAGTGTAATTAATTTCTAAGTATATAATATACCCGGGAGCTAACGCGAATCAAATTTATATTTTGAAATCATACTAGTAGCGCCATCTAGCGGAATTTGCGACTCGTGTTAGACCCCATTGCATGACTAATGCTACCATCTTGTTAAAACAGAAAGGACTTTTCTACTCTTTAGGTTGAGACCATGGTTTGATGGTGTCTAGAAGCTATGATGTGTGTGTGTCATGTATCTATTTCGGGCATATATATCCCTACCATGTTACTTACGATTACGAAGTGATTGCACGAACGATGGTAACGATACGACGGATGCAACATAGAAAGTTACATCACAGCGCCATCTGGCAAACGGTACCGAAACTAAAACGTAATGTACTCAACGAATCCTTGTCGTGGTTCCAGGCGCGTGTATATTTGCGACGACGCTGTCCGACCACGAGACCGCTGCCGAAAAATGCGAAGAGGACGAGGAAGGCTTCGACGGGTGTTCGGAGTATTTATACAGTGAGTATTGAGTATTAAATTACCTCCTGCTGAACTTAAAATGTTGAGTCAGTAAAGCATCATTCGTATTATTAATTACTAATCCTTTTAGAGGGTAGAATCTTGCGGAAAGAGAACCGGCGTGATGTTAATGGAAACTAACATTGTGATTTGTAAAATAATATTTATCATCTTTGTCCCGGTTGTGCTCTCGCGCACGAGGGCCTTTGGTTCGCCTTGACCATGATCCAAGATTACTAGGAGTAATTACCGTGGAGCAACTGCCATCTGACCTCCGTGGCCCTGCTACCAGGGAAATTAACCGGAGCAGATTGGATCATGGTTACACATTCAGTCGCCTGAATGTGCAGGTTTTATCATGATGTTTTCCCTCACCGTAAGAGCATCATGCACAGAGATGCATGTGTGTAAGATTCCTACCTAATAGGTACCTACGTTATAGCGATTTCCAGAGGATGGGATACATTTAGATGCCATTATTGTTCAACCACCTGCCGTCAAGAAACTTGGAATAAAGTCAATGGAAAAGTAGTATCTACCTAACATTACAATCTGTATGTAGTTTACCTACTAACTATACAATACTATATTATGTCCTTATTACCTATACATATTTTGTTTGTCCCTGACAGAATTTTGCCAGCGTTCCTAAGAAAACACGTCACGTATACCAGTACAATTTTGTAACGCAGCTAACTCAAAACCTCTCTTTCCTCAGGCGTCCAAGAAAAGCTGGGCATAATGAACGGCGGTCTCGTCTACGCGGTGTTCACGTACACGGCCGCACGTGCCGACGAGCTCTCCTTCGAGACCGGGGCACGGTTGCACGTTCTCCGTAAGGGGGATGACCATGAACGCGAGTGGTGGTGGTGCCGAGATGACGGCGGGCAGGAGGGATATGTGCCGAGGAACTTGCTTGGGGTAAGAGTGTTTCTGTGACTGTTGATTATAGATAGGTTTAGATGTACAGAATCAAGCTACAAAAAACCATAATATAAAAGGAGCTATCATTGCTATGGGTGTCCATAGAGATGCTAATTTATACTGGTTTTGGGTACGTGGATATGCTTCAGTTGATTTAGCACTTGATGATCATTTGATTCGGCAGATCAGGTCATTACAATACAGCGACTGCCATCTGCCACTGCAACCTGTGATCCTGATCCTGAACAGGGAACCTGACCAGATTGGAACATGGTTACACATTCAATCGCCGGAATGTGCAGGTTTCCTCACGATGTTTATCCTCACCGTACCAGCATCAGTTATATTGTTCAATTAATGTACATAACTCAGAGAAAAGTCATTGGTATCTTTACGGCGGCTGGGGATCGAACTCTGAACCTCTCGCTTACGAGTACGACCCGCGAGCCACTAGGCCACCGATGCTCTCCCACGACGATTTGCTTCCATGATGATACAATGAATAATAATTATTAAATAATAAAATACATTATGGACCCGTAGATATCGTGAATGGGCCGTCCTATTCTGTGCGTATGGACCGGCAAGGTCCGTTCGTAGTCCGGTACTTGTGTATAAAACTAACTAATTATTATCTTTCCGTTGTTTCAGTTATACCCAAGAGTAACAACGCAGCAGGAATAAAAGGCCTAAAATCATGACCTAATATTAACATTGTAAATACATCTAGTTCGTTTTATTTTTTATGTATTTATATCACTGTAATCTAAAATATATATACATACTGTATACAACTTTATCAGATCTAATATTTTGTAAATATTTAACTGTTTAAGTGCAAAACGAATGAGATTATATTGTACATTTTATAAATAACGTGAGTCATCATTATAAATTGGTCATAAAGTTTGTATATTGTTCTTAGGGTGTCTGCAAATACTGTGAGATATTACACATAAATTGACAATACAATAATTATGAAGATCTACAAAATGGTTTTATTTCAACACTTGAAAGGCATATGTGGGTCGAGATTCTAAAACACTCCGAAGTTATTCCTTTACTAGCTTTTACCGGCGGCGTCCCAACGAGATGGACGGAAGACATCATGAAGATTGCAAGAAAGACAGGGTCGATCAGTGTGGAAGGCATGGAGGGAGGCCTATGTTCAGCAGTGGACGTCCAGCGGCTGAGATGATAATTATGACCCGCTACTTCATAACAGACTTTGACCTTTTATAAAACCTAAGTACCTATTTGTGCAAAAAACCGAATGCGACATTATTGGCGACATTCCTGTTTCTATATGAAGGAAGACAAACAAAAGGGAGTAAGACTTTAAGCTTTTCAATGTTGTCAACACCAATATCATCCATGTGTACGATGGTTTTAGCTTAGTTAAAACCAAAAACATTGGCAAGTTAGCTTACCTTTATGGCTGGATTGTTTTATTTTTGTTCTGTGGTTAAGACCATCGAAGACTACCAGAACATGCCTGCGTTGCATGACGGGCTAATGCGTGCGAGAGTGGAATAACTACCGAGCTCTCTCGATTTTCGAAACAGCGAGATACAAAAAAAAAAAACCTCGAGCGAAAAAGGCCGCAAAAATAGGTGTCATCATCATCATCAAGAGTTCGTCGAGGTAAACGGGAAGGTTCCATCCTGTGCACATGCCCAAGCCAATGCAGACGTCTGTTTCTCAAAAGTGCGGTTATACTAGGCAGCTGTCCAGTTTTCAGGATTTCCTCATTAGTGATTATTTCCCTCCATGTTATTCCCAAAATGTGCCGAAGACAACGCATATGGAACGCGTTGAGTTTCCACTCCTGTTTGACATACGATGTCCTTGTCTCGGCGCCGTACAAGAGAATGCTTAGGACGCAAGTTTGATAGACAATCATCTTGGTCTTGGTGGTTAATTGCTTGTTATCCCATACCCTTGCACACAGCTTCCCGAACATCGTGGCCGCCTTGCCGATACGACTTCCGATCTCTGCATCCAGAGAGATTGCCGGACACGGTTATTTGGTTGATCTGTACATCCTTGCGACATGACTACGGTTTTCTTGACATTTATTGACATCCTGGCTGTCGACTGCCCCGTTGGGCGGAAGACTATCACTGATGGTGTGACCATGCTCGACAATACCTGGTTTAGAGATCTATCCGACAGACGCGCCAAACGGCACGAATGCGCTAACAATCCTTTACCATCCAGGGCGAATTATTATGTCTGTTTACTGTGTAACCGAGCCTGTCTATCCCGTGTTGGGCTCTGCATTCATCAGAGAAACTGCCGTACACAAAGCCTAACGATGACGCTATTTAAATCATCTACAATATATGTTTAAGGAAAATGATGATGATGATGATATGTACAAATAGCTTCAAAATAAAATAAAATATATAGTAAAAATGTATATTTATTATCTAAAAAGTTTACATATCCCCTTCGTCCGAATCCTCAATATCGGCTAAGGCTTGCTTGGCCGTGTTCTCTGCCTCCGACGCGACTTCCCTAGGCACCACCTCGTGGCGGCCGTTCGTGGCTTTCGACACCCAGGAGAGTTCCAGCTCGAACTGCTTGTCTTTTAGCTCGTCGTGCACCAGGTAGATGCTGGAATGGATAGGAAAGGGTGGTTAGAGCTGCGTTTTAGATATGTCTAGTCCAGAAAATACGAGTATAACTTGATCAAAAATATGAGCACAATTTTCAGTTACATATTTGTAACACTGCGATCTTAAACCCGCCCGCAAAGCAGGCAATGCCCTCCACTAATGTGTATTAGGCTAATCCAACAGTGTGCATAAATTAAAAATAATTTATTTCAGGCTAACATTAGCCCATAAAATAAGAACTCTTGTTGTGTGATGTTATGATAATAGAACAGCAGCTAGGTAGGTTGCTTACATAAGGAACTGAGAACTAAACTGGCCTTAACTGTAAGTTGCCTTTACATTGGCCACCTGATCCTCCTATTCGAATATTTTTGTTTGGAGTACAGTCAGGCCAAAATAGTGAATCATTAGTTTTCACAAAACGTTTCGTGTAACCAAAATATATCTACGGTTGAGACTGTTAACCGTCAAAGTATAATTGCAAGGGAAAATCGACCTTATTGCTGTATTAGGTGCAACTGAACATCAACCTTAATGCAATGTGCGCAATTTCCTGGTTCAGTTTACATAGCGCCTGCGCCGCCACCACGCAGGCCGTGGTACCGACCCAGGCCTTGACTGTGTGGTCCCCGCCAAAAGTCGAATATTGCACTAAACCCTTTAATCTGCGTGTAATACAAGACGAAGAGGCAGACCAGCTAGAACCTCGACAGAAAATAAAATGGGCAGCAACGTTTACTAATGTATATTATCAATACTGAGATCAACAACAACCAAGAAATTATAGCCCTTGCAATGTATCTCCAATGTATACATTCTGTATACTTATGTCACAATTGGGATTGAAATTCCCTAATCATCATCAGACAAATAGTTATGAAAAGGTACTAAGGGAAATACCACGAGATTACACACTGTAGGTAACGCGAAAATTTGAAAGTATGTAATGTGATCTCTGATTACATCAGATCAGATTGAATAGGCTGTTTTTCGACAAGTATGCACTTAGCACCAGGTAAGTTGGAAGTTAAATCATCATCATCACAGCCCATAACAGTCCACTGCTGGACTAAGGGTCTCTCGTTCAAAGGGAGTTTATTGCCATTAATCTCCATGCTTGGCTGGCGGGTTGGAGATCACAGTGTTATAAATATAACAATGGAAAACGCTGCTGCCCATTTTCCAGCCTACGGAGACTAGATCTTTTGCCTCGAAAACCTTAGTCGCCTGCGATACCCACGAGTGTAAGGGGTTTGGTGCTATTCTACTCTGCCGGACAACACACGACCACGGAATGGCCATGGAAGTCAAATGCCTGTCTTTTAATTTGTAAACCTCATTCCGCCGGCCTATTCCGCAATCGGGACACGCGGTCCGAGCGGACGTTTCATCCTTACGTCGTGGATCTTCCAGCTGTCCGCACGAGGCACGCTTTGGTTGAGCCTTTATGATGCTAAGGTATCGACCGCGTTGCCTAAGAGTGTTCCCTGATAATTATAATCTGGACGCCTTCTTGGCTTGAGTGAATACGCTGTTCCTAGACAGACACACTCCATCTTCGGCCGCATCGACACTTACCACCAGATGAGATGGCGGTCAAATGCATGGCTAGTTATTTTGAAACATTCTATTGTGAAAATAATTATGTTAATTTAACGAACTAATAAAAATGTCGTTCATAATATTGCAATGTACCAGTAAGTAGTCCTAAGGCCTCGGCCAGACAGAAAAGACATAGACGAAGACAGAGCGCAGACGGGGCGACGATGCGACTTTTGAAAACATATGGAAAAGACGGGGCATGCACGCAGACGTGTCTACGTCGTGTCCGCGCCCGGTCTTTGCTATATGTTTTGTGTGGTGTCACTTCTATACATTTTGTATGAAACCTACGACACGTAGCACCTGCTACGTGTCTTTTCATTCTGGCTGTTGGCTCAGGAGTCCATGAATATCTTCTGGCCTTGGATGTGTATCCTTAATTTTATCTTGTAGCTTTTCTTGTACCATCGTCAAACATGCATTATCTTGGATGAATGGAAGATAATGCTATTAGATAAGTTCATGTCCACACATGTACTATTTTTAAAGCTATAACAAATACTGAAACCCAAAGTTTAATACTCACATCCTAGCAGCTTCCTTAACCAGCTCTTTGACAGTCATATCAGCCAACTTTAGCTTCTCAATTTCTGTCTTGGCAGCCTGCTTGGCTTTCCCAACTGCACATCCAAAGTATGACTGAAATTGAGATATATTAGTATTAAATATGGGGATGTAAGTAAGGGTCGCTAGACCGGTCGACGTCCACTCGGCCAACCCAGATATCGCTGGATGGTTTAAGTCCTTTAAAGACCTGCACACATTGGGCATCCACGAAGTGGTGTCAGAGGCAAAGATCCACTTTAAGTCACTCAGCCAACACAGTAAATAAGTGTACTTTAGTGAGAAACAACTTAATAAAAATGTACAATAGCAGAATATCAAATCATGAAAATTTTGTATTAAAATCTTTAACAATTACAACAGCAATAGTTTCAAAAAAGTAAAAGATACAATTTCTACAGTTAAAGAAACATGTGGGTACTGTCATACTTGTTATTAAAAACATAATACTTACAAATGAGACTCCGCTAGGATCCAACATGTACATTTGTGGTCCATCATGTTCTGACCATGTACCCATTACCACGGAGCACCCGTAAGGTCGTACAGCACTGTACAGGGTGTAGGCGTGCATGTACATTGCAACACGCTCATTCAAATACTTCAAAGGAACTTGAAGTCCATACTGGGATCTGTAGTTGGATGCTTCCGATCTTGCAGTCTCCACTATTTGTCTGGCATCAGAGATAAGACCAGCTACAGCCTGGAATAAAGGAAGTGATATGTGAATAATAGCTGTGTTGAAGAACGAAATTTGTAAACAAAGATATTTATTAAAGGGATCAAGAGATATGATAAAATATCATTAAAGTAATATTCACGAAAACTTTGTCATTAGCATTTCTTAGTCTCTAGTGATTACATACTCTTAAGTTATTGAAATAAATATCTCTCTTTGAAAATAGTTGGCCTTTAGTATACATAAATTGTATTATGCATAGGGGTAAAGATCAAGGAGTGTCGATGGCCTAATTGTTCTGAATTTGAACAAGAGTACTGCCATGTAGCACTGACTCTTTTCTGAGTAATTATGTACATTATTTGTATCATAGTCTTACGGTAAACATGATTCAATCTGGTCAGGTTCCCCTGGTAATGGCAATGATCATGGCCAAAGCAGACCCGGGGCCCTCACGTCTGACAGCATAGCCGGGACATTAACGCCCTTGTCTAACCACCTTGGGGTACTAACTATACTGAGGTGGGGTATCTTTATACTATTTTGAAGGAGTGAGTGGAAAGCACATTTGTATGTAAAGTTATTTATAGTTTTGTATCTTATTTAAGAAGATACCATTACACCAGTCTTAGCTTACCATTCCAACATGCTCATCAACATGATAAATCCTCTTGTTGGCTCCAGGTTCGTATAACTTTGAAGTTATGAGTTTCTCTACAGCGAACACAACTCCATCCTTTCCTCGAAGAGCAATAACTGTGCCAGAATTTTCTACAGCCTTTGCTGCATATTCTACTTGGAATACTCGACCGTCAGGGGAGAATTGTGATGCAGAAAGATCATACTGTAAGAAATCACAGAAAGATTATAAAGAATCCTAGACAATGAATAGGCATATTTCAAACACATTTTATGGCGTAAGTATTGCTATTTTTAGTAGCTTTTAGGGTAATTTGAAGTAAATTCACAAGAACAAATCGTCATAAAGTCATAATAGCCAAACTTTATTACAAAATACTAATAAAACTAAAAAACAAACTATCACCATAACCTCATCATTTATGAAATTTGTTAGCGATACTTACACCTGTACCGATTGAACTCATAGCGGATAGTGAATAGTATCAATTCTGTATAGAATTGCCTACAGTTATAATTATTGTGTTCACAATTTGATCGTAAAATACTGTTTTATTTAGCGGCGACGATGACGAGCGAAGCATCAAAAACGAATTTTCATTATTTTCATGACAGTTTATTTTTTTTGGCAACTAACGTAGATGAAGAGGAAGAACTTATACAGCCACCTTTACGAAGTATCTGCAATGAAAAATTTAAATTAATTAATATTTCATAGTGAAAAAATTGTACTGTTAAGGGTTGAAATAGCATAATAAGCGAAATTTGTTGATTAAATTAAAATACCAACGTCAATTCAAATTATACGAATGTGTACACTGAGTAGATGTTAGATGGCGCTTTAATGTGTGGTCCAGCTTGTGCGTTGTGTAGATGGTAGATGGCGCTTAAATAAGTGACGCCCACAGGTTAGTTACCGGCCGGCAGCCTCATTTTACCTCAGTGCGTTTATCAATCACGATAGGAGAGAAGCGAATCGATGATAAAAACATCCTGATGGAACCTTCAAATTCAGGCGACTGAATGTGTACCTAACCATAATCCAATCTATTCTCGTTCCCCTGTTAACAAGGTCAAACAGAAGTCGCTCCACTGTAATTATAAATTGTTAAATAAATAAATACCCTGATCTGCCAAATACTGGATCATGGTCTGTTGGACCTGGACCTGGTAAGTGGTAAGTCTCTGGCTGGTGTAAACTTGTACTGTCCACTGATAAGCTGATTCACAGTATGTACGGTGTTGTCGCTCACGGTTTGAGCGCCTATAGCTTTTATTAGAGCAAAGTCTACGGAGAAAATATTTTGCCTGAATTTTATAATTAAAATTTGTGCTAATGCACACCCTCCATTAAAACCTACCACTCTGCTACGGCCATAGCAACGCCATAGTCGCATCTATATTTTTAAAATTCATTCATTGTTGTTTAAAGAAAATTCTCGACTCCAGAAGCATCAAGTCGTATGTTCCAAATCGCTACATTTTAGTAGAGCGTAAAGAAAATTTTGCACCTTCCAAATTAAAGCCTTATTATTTATTTGGACAACCATTCCTCATCCTTTCATCAGATCAACCATTCCTTTTATTTTTACTAATATTATAAAATGGTTCACAATAGACATCACAAACGGGCCTCAGCCTGAAAAATCTTCACTTATTGATGTGAAGTTTTGGATAAGCTTGCAATATTTTGGATAATTTAAAAGATAAAAACGTTTTAGGTGCTTCTATCTGCATATGCGGTTTTATGGCTACATAATGTACCTAAATTTAAAGTCTGAAATCTAGTTATTACCCATAACAAAATCACAATTACTCAGATTATTTCAAGCACAAGGTCGTAAACACATGAAATTACGATACGAGTAGCGACTTTGGTCATTATGCACAAGTCGCGATTACATCCCTAGACGAAGGCGTATAGCGATACACAGCAGCAGCAGTCGAGTGCTTAAATTGCCAATGATTATCAGTTTTATACGTTTTCAATACGCTAGTGAGCCGGTTTTTGCTGGGTCGAAGATGTGACTTCTGCCAAGGACTCAAGTGCACCCAAGAAAATTTCTGCAACACAGCATGTCTAGTCATGGACGTCGGAGTAAGTGGTAGACGACCTGAATCTGAGCGTTGCGAGTAGTCCATTGACTGATGAACTTTGAAGGGTAAAAGCCAGGTGTTAGTAGAGGCACTCAAAGTCCTAGATTGAAGCTCGAAGGGCGAAACCACAAATGAGTTCAGTTCGAGGTAACTTGGACGAGTAGTACCTACTCGGGCAGCAGGTCGAAAAGCGGTCAATAATATATGAGTACGTACACGGAATTGTGTAGGGAGGTGCAGTTAAACAGTCAGTGCAAACGGAAAAGCCGGTCATGACGAAACATCTATCCAACACGTTGAAAATAATGTGGATCCGGGCCGTACACGCGCCCTCAAGAGAATGAGGAGTTTTCCAGTAGGTATAGATAGTTGGTTTCAAAAAGCATCAATAGATGGCGCTCCTACAATTTTGGTAATCTTTTTATAATCTGTATGATGGTGGCAGTGATTTCATGCAGCCAACTAATACTAAACTTAAAAATAAAATGTTTAATAATATGAACATAACTGTTAAAGGTAGAATGAAGTGTAAAAATAAAAATTTTTTGAAGTTAGCGCTATGTTCCATTATTATTACAACCTCTAAAATGGTTAAAAACTATTGACAAATACAATATTATCCAATACAACGTACCCAGTGTTTATATCCTGTTTGCTAAGAACCTATTTCAAGCGATTGTCAATTATCAAAATTGACGGGGCGCCATCTAGTGACTGGTTAGGAATGCTTTAGATACCTATTGGAAAACTCCTCATTGTAGATACGGGTCGTATAACCCGTAATTTGGTATTCTTACGCCCATTATTATAAATAAATGGAAGCGCGTAGGAATACGGCAATTATCGACGTATCAAACTTATGAGTTACTTATACGAAAAATATTCGAACGTAATATAAACAAGACTATGACGGCTTTCGCTCGTTATCAATAAATCAAATACGACTTATGCCGGGCGGCAGCTCTATGTATCTGATATTTGCCCTAAGATACCTTCAGGAGGCCTACAGCTGCAGTAGCAATGAACCTCCATCTGCTGAGAGCCTTCGAGAATGTGTAAGATTCAATACTGTGTCCAAAGAAGTAAATACTGAGGCCGTCCGAAGAACACTACTAACGTTGGAATTGGTAGCAAAATCGACTTACAAGTAAGTAACCTTGAAGTCGTTGGCTAAGAAAAAATTACATTATAATTTTTAAAATTAACCTACAGGTCATAGCGACCTATCGGTCTACATTTTAAGTCGATTCTACCAGATTTTCCGACATTTTTCAACCATAAAGTAAATTAACTATGTGGTCGCTTTAGTAAAACATACGTAATAGCCTAATATTAACCTATAATTTAACTTCATAGTAAAAATGTGGTTATAGTCGATATATTTGGTGAATGGGACGTTAATTTTACTTAAAGAGGTAATTTAGTCATAAGACTAGAAAATATATCTTATTATGTTTGTTACTAATAATATTATCTTCACAATTACTGTAGATATTTACCAAGGTTTTGTACTGAGGCCATACTTAATTTACGTTGTGGGTAATGTACTAGCAGCTGATATTCCCGACACGCTATCTCATAGCATACGATGACGACATCGTACTGGTAAGCTGGCGTAGATAGAATCTTGAGACCGGGTAAATATGTGGTATAAACTAAGCAACACTGCACAATCTTGCTACTTTACCCTTTTTCAGCCAAAATTTTCGTCTCGGCTTCTAGTAAAACAACCGTAGCACCGATGCATGTCGTTAAGTCGGTATGATGTCTATAAAATCTTCGCACCCACGCAGAAGGGGTTACCTCGCCGTATACTGTGGCTGTATATTCTATACATCCAGGTCATATCTGCGATAATAAAACACTGCGCCGCCGTTATGGAGAAAGGAGCAGATTACCATGTCAAAAGAATTTACGACCTCACCCTGTTTACACGTTTTTGCCACCAGCGCGCTATAAACGCCGAAAAATCCACCGAAATTCGCGCCAAATTCCCGCAAAATGGCCGCAAACTTTATTATTGTGAATCCATAGAACGGTAGGCCGGCTGAAAGCCGCTTGTCGCGTGCACGAGAGTTCAGGGCAACTTTGTTACTGGAATGTTGCTGAAAAGTTAGGACTTTTAGGAACAGCTGTTTCGAGTTCGGCGACTCCTTCATAACGTTTCTATCTGTTCTGTTACACAGCTTAGGTGCAGATACACACTCAGGAAATGAGCTTAGGTAATATTGGTTTTTGTAGGTTGCAAGGTGTGCCCTGATGCTTCGCTTCTTCCCATTATGTTATAAGTTGTTTCTTTTACTTTCTTATTTCCTTAATACGTAAGCATGCGGCGTAATGCTTCTCTTGCCTTTAACGGCTGAACTTTGTGATATTTTTATAAATCGTAATACTTCACTTTTACCAAAAAGCTCAATTTACGCTGCTCCTGAACGGCGTAATGGTACAAGGTTTCGAACTATTTTGTATTGTCTTAGTACAGCCACCTGTATTGAGGTGTCATACGCTCGGAGAAAGTACAGTAGGTACTGAGTTCTTTTATCACCGACGCCAGTCACTCAGACAACAGTTGGATGTGTCTCCTTCAGCTTAATGAAGGATTTTGCCATGTACGAGTATGTACCTACCTACATAATTCTCATGCTTGACAGCTACTTTAGAGATCGCATCAGTGTTAAAAAAATACTCCAACAGAAAATACAGCGGCCATTTTATCAACTGAGGGTTTTACCACAGAAGGGGTTTGTCACAAACTCCCCGCCGAATGTTTGTAAATATCTAGATACTGTTCTAGATACGAACCTGCTCTAACGAGCCTGTATTCCGGATATTTCGTACATCACTGATTTAAGTATCCAATATAGATTTGTGAGCAGTTTTTACTTACTTATTTCCTGTACTTACTTGATCGTGAATACGCTTTCATTGGGTTGCTAGTGTCCTACTTGATGGTGGCCGCTTTCCATCAGATTATAAGACCGTCTGACCGTCTGACCTCCACATGCAATAAAATAATAGATACTCTATACATAAACCTCTTCACTTTTATTTCGGCACTAAGCTGTGCTTATCCAAAGTCTCAGAAACCTTGCGAGTCTCCCGCCCCGCTCGAAACACAAACGCTAAAAGCTGTTTGTAGTAAATCCTTTGCTCGCAACCATTCGGATTGTTTCAACTCCATAATTGCCCAAGTCCCGCATCTCCACACCACTATCAAGTGAACTGTAAACACCACACCCTTGAAAGGGTTCGGGCGTTCCCTAAGTGTAGAAGGAAAGGAATAAAACAAAATGAGCTTTGCTATTGATCCGAGGAGTGTGCACTTTATGTTTGGTGAACCTGAGAATATGAATGAGATTCAATGTTCCAGATAGGAAAAACAAGGCGCGTAGACGGGGAAGCCGGTATTTTGTTCGAGTTTGTTGATTCTATGTTGCTGTTACTGAAAATAAGGTTTGAAGTAGGTCGTTTGTAGTAGATAAGGAACGCCAGTTTTATTAACACGTCTATTAATATTGAAAAAATGTATTGGGGGGATTGTTATTTAATTGTGGTTCTTCAATTAAGTAACAGTTATTATAGTACACATAAAATATATTTACAAGGATAATAAAAATTAACACTAATAAGTACATAAAAAAAATTAAAGTCGTCTAAACCGCTGGCCCTGGTATGGTGCCCAAAAAGCTAGCTTCCTCGTTGGATAGCGTTATCCGTTGCCCGAGAGAGCTCTTTAGACAGTAGTGGTGTCGGTTAACTTTTTCGATAGTTCTTTATACAATTTTCTCGCACTAGGGTCCCTAGGCCCAAAGTTTCCACCCCAAATGGATGAAATACTAGGTCTTGAGCTAAAGTTCCGTGCTTCCTCCGCTTGAGGTCCTTAGCAGCAGATGCCTTTTGCCATCGTCACGTACGGACCCCGTTCGTTTCCAATATGGCCGGTAAGTTGACGGCATAAACTAAAATTGACGGTGACAAGTGGCCTTCGGATGACGTCATAGATAGCCGCATGGAAATTCCGCCCCGCGCGAGTTGACCCGCGACCTGACTTCCCGACCTCAACTCTAAGCACATAGACAAAGATAAGTAATTTAATCGCCATCATCTTGGCGTTATGTCCCTGTTGCGCCCCTGCGCGGCACGTGAGGGCCCAGGGTCCGCCTAAAAGATAAATCATCTGATATGGTACCGATATTCGAGGAGGGACAACATGTAGCCAGAACCCTGACTCTCGCTCTGTAACGGCTAGGAGACTGTTTTAGTTTATTTTTGTATTTGACTCATCACATAGCTCTTGATGCATGAGACTCATTAGGACATAGGTAACTATACTCAGCCAGGTATACTTTAGCATATGTCCAGCAAGTACTGTCAATAAACCTTCGGTATGCCTTGGGTTTTAGGTTTTTGCTGACTAAATTTTCAGAGCTCGAAGATGAAAAGGCCGGCAGAGAAACACTTGAATTTTGCGTACTCCGATTCCGCCTAAACGAACTGGTAGCAAACCGACCAAGCTTGTGAATTGAGATCTAAATTTAAAATTTTGGAGAACATAATTATCTAAATAAAGGTTATACCAAATTAGCGAATTTCCTAAAAGGGCTGCATCGTATAAAGTACGTCAATTTCGGAACGAAAACCCAGAAACGGAGTAAAAATAAGGCCAGTGTGATTATTTTCAATATCAAGAGGCAGGTCCCTGCTGAAAAGCATCTATGATTCATATTAAGGTTTTATGGTACTAAGAAAAACCCAAAACCGATGACACGTCACCACTATGGATCTGGTTACCATATCCTTGAAACTGGAACACAGCAATACAGGCATAACTTACGCGATCAATATGGTGGATGTTTTGTGCATCTAGTAGAAATTTTCTTTTGTTAACTATAATATTTCTTTCATTCCTAGACATCATAAATGAGATGGATCTCACATGGTTGATAGTTTATATTGCCATTATCCTGCAAGTGCAGGAGCCGCGCCGCTGCCGCCGCCTCGTTGGCCGCACAAGGCGCGACATTACCAAATTAAAAACGCTGTCCAACATGTTTTCCCAGGACGGAAGCCGGGGGCTGGCATTAAGTAAATATTCGTGTAATTGCGTTGTCTAAAAAATTTCGGAGATAAATTTTTTGGTCGCGGGCCGGGCACCGCATACGAAATGAGCCACACTGGATTATTATTTGCGTAGCTGACATCCTAATTAAGGTGGCTTTTTTCTTTGTCCTTCGCCCGGAATAATGCTCGCACGGATAATGGGCGAGCCAGCATAACTTGAGTAAACAAAGGGAAAAGGAAAATTAGGTAGTCAACTCACCTGGGTAGGGTCTTGGTCCAATTCAAGCATTTATTCCGGCCTCTGATTTATTTTTCAGGCTTTTATTTAGGTCGAGGACTTAACGAAAGTACGTGCACGTGCACCTATAATATCTATGGGTAAATTATTGTAAGTATGGTTATAAAACCTTTGCTTTTCATCAGTAGTCCTTCAAAATTTAGTAGAGGGTATTGTGATAACCTTTAAACCTTTTGATAATTTCCTTACAAAAAACAACAGGAAATGCTGCTACCCATTTCCTGCTGTTTTCGATAGGGTATCGAAGCTCGATAGTTTTGATAATTTCAGACTAGCGAGTCCCCCTAAGACGTTAATTTCATTGTAGCCATGAGAGGATATGGTGGCCATTGGTGGCCGATGGGAGCGATTATTCTGCTGTACCACCATACCACCAGATATAACGATTCTGCAAATAAAAACGTAAATAAACTTCATTAGTACTCCAACAACCTATAAACAGCAAACAATTTAGAACTGCATCGCTTTTGATCTCCCTCATTGTCCATACAGAAACAAAGTGCCATAGTCACAGCCACCGCTGAACCTAGCTCAAAAGAACAAACTATAAGCACTAAGTATTTTACTGTTCATGAACTCTGAACTCGCCCAAAGTTTCCCGTTTCCAAAGCTGAAGGCGGGCCCGAGTGATAATTTTGAAACAAATTCAAAGCTCGTGGAACAATTAAACCGCTTAAATGTCAAACTGGAAGGCTGGACAGAGTTTCCGTTGAAAGTATCAACATGAGGTTAGCTATTTATAACATTGTATGGAGGTGGACTTTATTATATACTTGAGGTCTGATGGAGATTGACATTGCCGAGTCGAACGTGAGAGCCAACGGTTTACGACGTGGGGATGCCGTAGATCTGGCTAAGTGGAGAAGCAAGAGCAGGAAAGCCGGCCCTGGCAGAAGCCGGAATTGACAGCTCGGATGATGATGATTAGCCTTAATATTTTTCATGTAATATGGCAGACAAACAAGCAAAGTCACCAGATAGAAAGTGGTCACTGCCGCCTATGCACATCAGCAACACCAGGGGCACATTACACACAAGTAAGTATATAGGAAACGTAGGTCGAGTATTAATTTACCTTAATAAAATAATCACTGTTTTCCCTCACCTTAAGAACTTCGGTTCCGCGTCATGAAAGAAGAGACTTGTCAAATGACAGTAGAGGGGATTTCGCGCAGGTAATCGCCTACTGCGCAAGTCGAACCACGTGACCCGCCAAGTCTCTTCTTTCATGACACTAGTATTACGTGGCCGCAGCGGGATTCGAACCCGGTACCTCTCGCTTACGAGTTGGATACCCTATCTGCTCGGCCACCGACGCTCCAATGTATTAATTTACCTTACATATACCTAATTACTTTTACCTATACCTAAGATACAAGTAAATTTGTTTACTTAGTTTGGGTATCGTCTAATGCTATGACCTACTAACCGTTTGTGAGTAATTTGAATTTTCGTAATGTAAGCAAATATGTTGTTGACTACAGTGAATGTATTACTAACTAACCAATTTAAATATGATGTATACTTAATCATACAAATATGATGTAACTAGGCTAAGTTTTTACAGAGAAATAAATTGATCGTACCTTATTTTATAAATAAAGAAAGAGTGCCCTGAAAATCTAGGTTCAGCGTCTCATTACCTCCACTCCACTCACTCCAGTCCACTGTAAACACCTTACGCTGTGCAACGATAAATTACCAATTAAAACGACGTAACAATGGCTTGGCGGTAGCTCCGGTAGCCCACAGCGGCAAACTTATCGCAGTTTGAGCCAAGTCTCGCTTGCACTATGATATATTCTCGCAGATCCATTCATCGCTCCCATGCAAAGTGCACTTACTTGCACAAATTTGAGCCGGCTACCCCATTACGGCGGCTCGCAGTTGATTTCGGCCCGTTCAATCGGAAAAGTGCTATAAAATCGCGTCGTTAGGGCGAAAGTGATTTTCGAAACAACGGCTTGTTCCTCGGAAAATGGAAATGTTCGGCCGGGTTCGGTGATGGGGGTAGGTGCTCTTTTTAGAAGCGGCGGAGCTAGTGCCTCGTTCAAAACCGGGTTATGCGATTATGCTTTCGTTATACCTACTTGAATATGAAGCTATATCGGATAATCTGACTACTGAACAGTAAAACTATTGAATAATAAAACTACTAAACAATAAAGCTCCGAAAGTAAATGAAAAGTTCAGATATTTATGAAACTTTGCAGTTTTTACGATTTAATGAACTATGTGCATTTTCGTTCCTAGTCGTAGAGAGGCATATTTCTAAAAAGTTATTATCAAGTAGGTACCTACTCAAAGTTATTTAGTCCCGAATAGAATCGACGTAAAAATGTAGGTAAGTACCTAATATCTTCCAACGAAGCTGCCATTTCAATCACGTCCCATCTTAAAACTGATTTCAAGCTACATAAGTCTGAAATTTTGCAGCGTTAAAAAATATTAAAAGGCGTCGTAACACCATACCGAAATTGGTCTTCGAGAGAGGCAGCCTTCATAAAATTTTATATGAGAACATCACATACATTGTGGACAAAAAGGAACATTAGGAACAATCTATGTGTCGTGAAACCGGAACTTTTCTTTTCATTGCCATCTACTGAATGGAAGTAGCACCATTTTATAGGTACGAAGTTCTCAACAACTTTACAGTTTTAGCTTAATTTTATAGTTTTGTTACTACCGCTATAAGGCTGCGTTAGGAAAGGAAGTGTAAAGATTTCGGTACTATTCATAAAAACTGAGTGGTTCAACGAGAGATAAAACCTAGAAAGGTGCTCCGGGCGTCTTCGGGGATTCCTTCTTTACGACTTTTTCAGGATCAATAATATATTTACGTTAACCTGTTTATAGTTTGCACTCCAAATACATAACTACTATAAAATCAAAAAACTATTACAAAGAAATCAAGGCGCACAGATTTTCTTCATTTTATGAGCAGCGATCTGAACCGATTTCAAACATAATATTATAAGGAATACGGCAAAGTATATATATATACATAGTATAGGATAAAGTCGCTTCTTGCCGTCTGTTCCTATTTATGTATCTAATATGTATGCCTAGATCTACTACGGACGGAATTTAATGCGGTTTTCAACGCTTTATAAGCAAGAAAAAAGTTGTTAGTTGTACAGTAGGTGTACGAGAACGAAGTCGCGCCGGGTCCACCAGTATATCTATATAGATCTATTCTATATTTACTGAAAATACTTTTCGAAAGCTTACATATTTGCAAGAGTCACTCAAAGCGAGGCCGTGGTTTGCGATCACTCACACGACTCATTAGCTCGGTACGATCTCCACATAGACATGTCAATAACTTAAAAGCTTTATCGAATATATTTTAGGGGTAGGCATAAGATGTTTTTTTCGTCGAAATTCACGCATAATTTAACGTGTAACGCAATGGAATATCCATTAATATTGAAGATGGCCATTTTCCGAGGCAGTGAGCATCAGAACGTTTCTGATTTTAGGGCGCTCTTACGGTCGCGGTCGAGATTCTTGGTACTCACTCAATATTTTTCAGTTCGCATGAAGTTTTGTTGAATAGGCATGGAAAAATAAATGATTTTTTATGAAGTTTTTTGTTAGATATAAAGATTATTTAATAGGTGACTTCTCTAAGTAGTCAATGTTGTAAAAGTAGAAGTGTTCTACTATTAAAAATAATAATCATGGCGTTAATGTCCCGGTTGTGCTCTCGTGCACGAGGGCCCGCCTTTACCATGATCCAGGATTTGGCAGGTCAGGTAATTAAATTACTGGATACACTTCAGTAAAAAATACAAGTACCTAATAGGAGATGACAGGAAAAATCTTCTAAGTATACTGATACTGCAACTGTGCTTTAAGTTATGTTGGCTAAACGTCCAATTCTATTTGTGGAGATCTGTAATTATTTAATTTTGAACTATATTATCTCTTTAACGCTTTTTCCCGTATCAGGTTCGGGGTTCGCTTGGCCGAGAACCAGGATTTTGGCAGGTCAGGTAGTTACCATACGGTAGCACGACTGCCATTTGACCTCTAAACAGATTGGATCGTGGTTACTCATTCAGTCACAGTTAGTATTGTCAATACATCGGTAAATTTTCCAAAAAATAACAAAATATGGATAGAAATTAGTTCAAAAACTATTCCAAAAGTGAAGCTAAAGCCAATTTTTTCAGCCCATGAACTTAGGTACAGTGTCATAAATTTATCTGACCAGGTGGCCCAAATTGAAACTAAATATCGCAATTTTGGAATGTCAATAACAGCGACGTTGTAATTACAGAAAGAAGCCACTCTACAATTACCAAATATTCGAATATTTAAAAGAAAAATCAACATTGTCTATAGTTTTATTGAGTGTTCCAATATTGAAGCCGTCAGAAAAAACTAGCGTAGCCGTAATCATGCAAGTCTGAAAAACTTAATTTGCCTGATTAACAATAACTCTGAAAGTTAATACGATGTTGTACAATATCTGAATGAAATATGGCAGAAAACACTCAAGCAAAGTACTTTTGCAGAAAACTAATATCAGTGTTTGCCAAGCAGTTCGCATTTGGAGAATTGGGGTGACAGAATAGATATAGGAACTCGTAGAGTGGACACTAAAATTGTACTACAGATTGTTATCCTTTTGTAGCTGTTTTAAGATATAGCTGAAACAACACAACACATTAGGAAGTTATAAATTTTCTGAGGTACAAACACATAGGTAAACTTTTTATTATTTTTGACCAGCCAAGCCAGAGGGGCTTAAGATAATTTAACTGTACCTAATAATATATAATGATCTGCAACGTTTGAATTTGAAACGGCTGTATAAAGCTGCTTAACATGTAGGTACCTATATAACGACGCATTCTTCATGCAAAATACATGTCGCATTTATCACCAACATGTCACCAAAACAACCCAAATAGAGACGTCACCGTCTGCTACATCGAAACCTGCTAATAAACGAAAAACTTTCCCATAAAATAAGTCGCGTCGTCTATTTATATTTCAGCACCTGATACCTCGACATAAACAAGTTTAATTAAAGCAACATTATTCTCCAGGCGTCTCTACCACTCTAGCTAGAGTATACGTCTTCGTCTGAGAGTACAATAGAGCCTTATCTGGGCGGCGCAACGATATTAAATAAACAGGCGCGCACCCTCCGCTTGCCTGTATCTACGGGACTCTACAGGCGTTGGGATAAATTATTGTATCGAAAACTAGGCTTGGTTGAGTTTCTACGATTGTCTTGTAATGAGGGAATTAAGCAACGGAGGAATACGTTATTGAGTATTGTATAAGAACTATTAGGGGTTAATTTGGAGGCATTGTAGCGAAAAGCTGTACTTTATTTATTATAATGGCTGCGGTAACTGCTTAACATAAGGTAGCCGATTGGTTAAGTTAAAGGTACCGGGTTCGAATCCCACTGCGGCCATGTACCAATGACTCTTTTCCGAGTTATGTATATTAGTTAAATGCTAACTGATGCTCTTACGGTGAGGTAACCTGCTCATTCAGGCGACTGAATCGTGATCCAATCTGGTCAGGTTCCCCTGGTAGCAGGGTCACGGAGATCAGATGGCGTTGCTCAACTGTAAGTAATTATCTGATCTGTCAAATCCAGGATCATGGTCAAGGCGGACCTCGGGCCCTCGTGCGTAAGACCCCAACCGGGATATTAACGATAAGTTCATTATTTTTAGCTTCTTTTCCACCTTAGTGGTTTAATACAACTAAATCTACTTAACAATACAAAATACGGCGCACTCATACCTACTCCAATAATTACATTCAATAATTACTGAACCGACACACTTGCACGGCCAAAAGAAGTCTACGTACCTATAACATTATTCATGCCTACTTGTATTTCTTTTAGAATGTAATAGTTTCAACCCTAAAATAAACATCAAACACTTGTACCTAAATACCTATGCTGCATTTCACCTATATGCGATTACACTTTTTTTTAAGTGGGTTGGAACATTTTAATTGCAATTTCTTTTTAGCTAAACATAGGCCACTCGTTCTCCCGTCTGTCAAGTCTGTTTCAGACTTTTTGTCTCTTCAAGTCAGTTTCAGCCAGGATATAGCGCCGACCTAAAAAGGCCCTGACTCTTGACTCGTGTATCCGAAGGACGAGCAACACAGGAAAACATGAAGGCTATAATAGAAGTTTTGAAGAAATCGTAAGTTCAAATCGTTAGGATTGTTGGAATAATTGTGATATAAATATGTACCTATCTCTTTAACCAGCCATCTTCACATTACAGAATATGACTTATCGACAACACCTAACAGTCCCAATATTATCTTCCAAGAAATATTGTATTTGTGTAGGTAACCAAGTTTGAACCTAAACTAAGCCGTGTGAACATCTAAGTGACGCAATACAGCTTAGGGGGCTTTACGTTGGCTGTTTAATATGTATCTAGTGCATATAGGCCGACTACCGAGCTGCCGACGGGCAGAGAAATTCGCTTTGCCAAACATCGACGTACCTACCTTGCTGTAAGGATTGGGCGAATATTTTTATATGTGTGACCATACTGGTCATCTTGGCGTTAATGTCCCGGGTGCTCGCGCGCTAAGGCCGGGCTCCGTCGTGACCAGAATTCAGGATTTTGCAAATCAAGTAATTATATTGGAGCGACTCCCTTCTTACCTCCGTGACTCTGTCTAGAGTGAAACCTGACCAGATTGGATCATGTCGCCTGAATATGCAGGGTTTCATCAGGATGTTTTCTCTCACCGTAAGTGCTTTGGTGTTTAACTTATGTACATAGCTCAAAAAAGAGTCATTGGTACATGGCGTTGGCGGCACTGGGGTTCGAACCCCGGAACCTCGGGGTTATACTCAGACCCCTGAACAATTAGGCCATCGACGCGACGAATATTTTTATCTGTGTAAGACATATTTTAGAAAACACCGTTAAACCTAGTTTGGTAGTCGACATTTCAATAAAAATCTTCTAACATAACAAATTTTCTTGTGAAAAACAACTAACATTTGAAATATGGCATGAATGGGGAGAGGTATTTTACGTGATTTACGAAATAAAGTTTAAGTTACAACACTACGTTTTTGTCCATTTATACCCCACGAAGAGGGGTGATATTGTTTGGCATGTGTCTGTGTGACTGTCTGTGACATCGTAGTTCCCGATCGAATGGACTGATTTCGAAGCGGTTTTCTTTATATCACATATAGTTTAATCGAGATGTTTCTGAGCATTGTGTCATTAATATCGTTGTGGAAAACATAGTATTGGTGAATGGAGAGCTGGCTCGTTCCTCGGGCAACGGATTAGCATCGCCGTCCAACGAGGCAACGCAGCCAGCTTTCTGGGCACCATTTCAGGTGGCAGTGGTGTGGACGACATTTTTCGTTTTAGTCTGTTTTTATAAGTACATACATAAAATAACCTTTCTGTCATCCGCATAAAAACCGAAATTATATAAAAATTTACTCTTAGGGAGGTACCTACCTATGGTTTTGTTTGTTTGCTCACCCAAAAATCAAGATAGGTAAATATAAAAAAGGACGCAAAATAAATATTTCCACTACACAGAGAGAAGATAAAGATACTAGACACGGATACTGGATGAATCTCAAATAAATCTTGGCTTCATTTAAAACGGAGGCGAAAGCATTGAACTATGAGGAAACCCTCAATAGTGGCAAATGAGGCACGTTCACCGCTCCCAGGTTTAAGAAAATTTCTTTTAAAAGAAGCTTTAATTCACCGCCTTTAGAAAATGCACCCGGATTTACTTTTAATGAGTTTCGAAAGTGCAACTTGGGGTTACTTTGTGAATGCTTAAGTTCGCCGAGGTTGGGCGGTGTCTTTATTTAAATTGAGAGTTTGAATCCAGAGGAAATTATGATAATGTAGCAAATTCCTGGACGTGTCTGCTCTTTGGTAGTGGGCATGTAAAACAATTTTTTAGTAGTACAAAAAATACAGAGTGCGCCTCTCGAACGAATGGAAGAAACTATGATTTTGTTATTTTTGTGTTTATTTAATTAAAAACTTTAGAATATCGAAAAAAAAAAATGTGAGTAAATTTTTTACAAAATAAGTTACTGTTCTAAGTTTCTGCCACCTTCAGCGCGGATAACAGCAATGAGTGTGTCCCAAAGAATTCGGTCGTTGCACGAATGTGGTCGGAAGGTATTTTGTCCCATTCTCGTCAAAGAGGAATCTTTAATCTGTACGTATTAATTTTATGAGCATATTACACCTACTTATGTTATAAATATATAATTTGACGCCCTGCCCTTAACATGTGTTACGTTACATAACGTCAGTGCAGCGGGCCCAGCGAAGCCCGCGATCTACTGAACGGAGTTTTGTGATACATATTGCAATTAATAATTTTTTTAAGGTCATAATTTCAAAAATATATACCATAAGATTATAACAGCTTATAACTAGAAATACAGAATAAAATCATCTGGTTCTTTTCTACTTGGAGGCACAAATTATAATAAACCTTGGTTTATGGGTCTTGACCCAGCATTCAGCTTTGTTGCTTTTTGACAGCTACCCAGTCTCTTAATCGCGTATAATTCATTACACTTTCCAATTTCAGATTTGCCAGAGGGCACACATTAGGCACTAAATCTGGAACTAACTTATATATTTGTACTCTTCCTATGATGTAGGTTAGGGACTGCTGACAAAATTCTCGTCAGCGGGCCACGGCTTTTAAATGTAGCTGCGGTGTATTGGCACAAATTTTGACACTGCAGACAAAGTGAGCACAAAAAATTTGTAGGAGTATTATGAGACGTGGACCATAAAATTAAAGTGGTAAAATGAAAAAATTGGAAACACGAAATATGGTAGGCGCGTACGGCATGCGTTGTGAAAACGAAAATTTGTATATTGACAGGTTGGAGTCATCACATCACTTTCCGTGTGCGCGGGCAGACCTCATAAATCTTTCTTAAAGGTAGGCTTACATGCTTGGTCTTCGTTACATGTACCTACCCAAAAAGATTGGAAAGTTGGCAACACTGGTATTTTTTTATTTTTGTTTTGTGCGTGTTCCTTATACAGGCTCCAGGATTTGGTTCAGGGGGAGGGGCAAAAGTCAAAATTATGGGTATCTTCTTATTATAGGTATTCTCTACTCAATGACAGAGCGATTTTAGTAAAAAAAAATTGCCCATGTGTGAGCGAGCGGAGCGAGTTCAAAATTTTTGACATTTTGAATCTTAAAAGCTGCGGTGATCAATGAATCGGTGCGAGCTCGAAATTTTTTACGTTTGACGTCTTAAAAGCTGAAGCGAATTGAATGAATAAGCGAGCAGAGTGAGTTTGTAATTTGTGATATTTTGGGTTATAAAAGCTTGAGGTAATCATTAAATTAATGATCAAGCGAAGCTAGCTCTCTATTTGAGATATTATTATTCTTGACAGCAACTATGGTTCTTAAAAGCTGGGGTGATTGTTAAAATTAATATTTGAGAATTTTGTGTTTTGAAATATTGGTGAATATTATGACAAAACTGAAGGCAATGAATGAGCGAACGCAGCGATCTTCGAATTTTTGGCCTTTTGGCTCATAAAACCGTAGTCGATTGTGAGTCAGAGTCGAAGGCAGGGGAGCAACTGCACCCAAGCAACTGATCCGCGCCTGGCCCTATGTTCGTACGATACCTAATTATGATTATAAAATTGTGAGTTTACAACATTTACATCATTTGAATTTTGAAGTTTTCAGTTATCTTTTCTTCTTTTGCGCGTAATATAGGTATTCAAATTTGAATGGGATTCAAGATTTGTACGGAAATCTCAAAAGCCTTCTCAAAACTTTGAAACGATAACGAAAATCTGACAAACCACAAACATTCCTAGATATTGGTTTCAAAATCGCGTTTACAAAATGTCAATAATTTTGATTGATTGATACGGAAGTATGATCAAACTTTGAATGGGCCCACTTTATTTCTGTAATCGATATGCTGTCATTATCTAGCTGTTATTATTACATAAGGTAGGATCAGTCTAATACCTTCGTCACAAATATTTCACATTGAAATATTAAATTTTTTAAATATTCCTAAACTAATCGAAACTTCTTGCAACACTTGTCATTTAATTATCATTATCATCTGAGCGGTCAATCCTGGCTTCTATCATGGTCCGCTTTCCTACTCTTTCTACTCCACTGACCCATCACAGAATTCAAACAAAGACGGATAACCCCAGACCAATTTAAAATTTATTTAAATATTTTTTAAACAACATAACCGATTTCAATAAATCAAGCTAAGAACCATCTCGAATAAACTGGCTTTTAAATAAAGTAAACCGCATCCAAATCGGTCCACCCGTTCGGGTGCTACGATGCCACAGACAGGCACACACCGCCACAGAGCCACAGATCCAAAACTCAGACTTATAACACCCTATCTTTTCCGTCGGAGGTTAAAAACCACACACACAGCAACATGGCACACCCGTCATGTAAGCCGTACGCATATTGGGGGTTAAGTGTTGACGTCCTTGTCAATTGAGCAAGCCTCGTGATGGATGGCGGTTCAGGGGTGGAGTCAACCCTTTAAACGCTCCCTCCCTCGCGCGACTTTGCGACTTTTCACTTGTGCGCTCCGTCTTATGGGAGTTCTAGAAATTTTAGCTCTAATACGTCTAAAGTGTTTGTGTACCTACTCAATATTTTCATATCCGAAAGGATATAGGGTTCTTGGGACAAGATTATAATATTGTTAACAACAATTATTGTACCAACACTTACTGAATATGACTATTACTGAAATATCTTTAACTTTATCAATAGATATTCTGTGCTAACCTACCTATGTTAAGTTAAGTATAAATACATATAGTATAGTATAATCTGTCTATACTGACTTGTCTTATTTGGTAATGGAAATAAATGGATAATTTGCAGCAGTATTCGATAAAATTCACATTCTATGTGTTGCTTATATAATTCAAGACATCTATTTAACGTGTACGTAGCGTAATTGATACGGGGAGTCATGATTTTGGGTCTTGTTTGTTCACCAAATAGGATAAGTTAGTCTGGACGGATCATAGACTAGCGACACACTCAGCGATGTAGGTCAGATTCTCAGGACGTCAGATTATGAGGAGGTCAGTTTCTTATATATGCGCTTATTACAAATTCCTAAATTCAGTGACTGAATTCAGAAACAAAAAGCGTGAGAGCAAATCAAAGTGAAATGTATTGCTAAGTCACGCGTCGCTGCGCTTTTAAAAAATCCGAGATACAAAAATGGACCTTATTCTATGAGCAATACATTCCACTTTGATTTGCTCTCACGCTTTTTGTTTTTCAATTCAGTCACTGAATTTAGGAATGTGTAATAAGCGCCTTCGGACTACGTCTTTTTCTGATTAGGTTATATATTTGTACAGTCAAAGACACGAGGGAAAAAATACCCGCACCGGCTTCGCACGACTTTAACGTAATATTTTTTCTTTTAGGACGATTCTACTCGTTATGATAGAATTTTAATTTTTTTGAAGTTAACTAGGTACGCCAAGGTAAGTATCAACACTATAGTATGTAGTTACAAGTACAGCTACTTTTGGTTTCGTATTTACTCACACATGTATCAACTTTAACTTGAACCAAGGTCACCGACATAGCTCTAAGGATTGCCAGACTGAAGTGGCAGTGGGCAGGGCACATAACTCGAAGAACATATGTCCGATGGGGCAGTAAAGTTCTTGAGTGGTGACCACGTACCGGAAGACGCAGCGTAGGTAGGCCTCCTACAAGGTGGACCGACGACCTGGTAAGGATCACCCAGCTGGATGCGGAAAGCACAGGACCGGCCGTTATGGAGATCCCAGGGGGAGGCCTATGCCCAGCAGTGGGCGTCTTCTGGTCGATATGATGATGATGATGTATCAACTTTGCTCGCGGCTGAAAATGGAACTAAATTTGACAGTCAATTAACAAGAAAAGCTCCCCGTCGTGCGTCTGTGATACAATAAAAGGAACGCTGCACATTGCGCAGAGTTATCTTTCGCGCACCATAGCCTATGCGCATTATTTGCCGCCGTCATCTGAATGTAAACCTTAATTTATCTGAATACAATGTAATATTCATCTCAATTACCCGTCACACTGTCACACTTTTTCTTTACACAGAACTCACTGAACTCCCAACTTGAAAACCAAACTCCATATGTCGGATCGACAGTCAACACCTCCATTCGGAAACTCACACATGGCCGTAGTGATGGGCGATTGTTTATAATAATATCAATAGAATTATTCGAACGATTTAGATTAGACAATTTATTCGAATTCGATTCACAAATTAAATTAGGTTTGCGAATAAAAATGGCAAATTAGGGTAATTCTTTTATACTTGTGTGGGTCACTCTCTCCTCTGTGACTTTATACCCCGTCTCTTTGAGAAATTCCAGAATCAAGATGGCATAAACTACCAAACAATCCACCTAATTCAGTTTGTATTATTTAACATAGAATAATCGTTTTGTATTCGAATATCTTACTTTGCAAGGGTGTAATTCTTAATCTCGAAGTTCATCATCGTCATGAATGGAACTTCGGAAATTTTTGTATTAAGAATTTCGAAGTACCATACATAATTTTTAGGAAGTTTCGTACATCGTGATGAGGAACATTTTAAACACATTGCTATTTTGAACCTCGATGTTCTTAATTACACCCACATCGCAATCGACAATTTCGATTTGATCATACGAATGAACCACATTCGGCCATCACTACATGGCCGTGCCTAATCAAAATGCGAGCCTCGTCGGGAGAGTCATTAAACTAGTTATCTCGTTACCTGTCACAATACAATCTAAGTACACACAGTGATAATTGAGTTAGCCGAATCAACGCTGCGTGCGCCCGGCGCCGCCGGCTGAACACATACGCGTTTGCGGATTCGTTGCTAGAGGAATTAGGGGAGAATAGACAAATGTGGTGTGAGTGTAATGGTGTAAGATTACTGGTAGATACTTTACGGTTTTAAACGGATACGTGGGATATAGGTGCCTAAACCTGCCTATCTGGAAAGAGGTTCCGCGGGAGACCCAAGAAACGATGGATTGACATTGTCTTACGACGTTAGAAAGCTGAAGATCGGCAAAGTGGAGAAAACAAAGTAGGAAAGCGGATCCTGGCATAAGGTGGGATTGACTGCTCGGATGATGATGGATTTACGTTTTTTTTTAAACCAATAAGATGGCTAACAAGCTGATGGCCTGCCTAATGGTAGGTAATCTGAGCCTCGAGTCTGCTAATTTATTAATGGGTTGATCGAATTGTAATTGTATCGCAATCGCAGCTTAACGGTAGTTTGCCACGTTTTTGGTATTCTGCTTCTGTTACTAATGGCTCGATGGAATTGTAGTCGGATCAATCGCAGCCCAATGGCAGTTGTTCGCGTCTTTTGGTATTCTGCTACAATTAACACTGCCGTTGAGCTGCTTTTGCGATCCAACTACAATTCAATCGAGCCAAGTAAATTAACGGCTTCAAGAAACAGTGCGGCCACAGGCCGATAACGGCCATCCACCAAAATACGCCTGCCGCTGCAATGGGTAAAATTTTTTAACGTTTTGTGCGGTGGAGACCATTAAACGCCATCCACGATATTTTTTTCGATTGTAACTGTTAGTCAAAAGCCGAAAACTATCTTTCTCTCTGTCGAACTCGTAAAAATGGCAAAGATACACGTTCCACACGAGTAAGAAAAATCTGGTTTTTACTGTGCACGCTGTGTTTAAGCACCGCGGCAGGCCGATTGTGGAGGTTAAGCGCTGAACGTGTAAACTGGAAATAAAATTATTTTGGAAATTTCAACGGGAAGGAGTTGATATAGGTACAGATTTACTTCATGGAAAACTGGCTGTCGCAGCCGCAGAAAAAGCTTGTGTGGATCATATAAGTTACAATAAATAATTATCTTGGCGTTAACATCCTGGTTGTGCTGTCGCGTATGCGGGCCCGGGGTCAGCCTTGAGAATGATCCAAGATTTGGCAGATCAGGTAAATACAGTGTAGCAACTGCCATTTAACCTCCGTGACCCTGTTAACCTGACCCGATTGGAACATAGTTACGTATTCAGTCGCCTGAATGTGCAAGTTTCATCACGATGTTTTTCCTCACCGTAAGAGCATCGGTTAGTGTTTAATTAATGTACATAACTCAGAAAACAGTCATTGGTACATGACGGCAGTGGGATTCGGACCCGGTATCTCTCGCTTGCGAGTCGGATACCTTTACCACTAGGCTACCAAAGCTCCCAATAAGGTTTATCAAATTAGTTACTCCTCACAAAAACCCTCAAAAAAACACTAGTAAAATTATTTAGGTAGGTTAATGAGCACCTAAGTAGTTTCTAATAAGTACTTATACAGGGTGTTACATAATATATGGAGGTATGAAGCCGTGAACTGGATGGAGTGCTAAACGTATTAAAACGATAGGTACAATTATTTCTGTCCAACGTGGAATATAGTATGTGTATGTATACAGACATACCTAAATACCGTCACGTATCAAAGTATATAGAATAGGTAGGTTAGGAACCCTAATACAAAGCGTACTAGTACCTATATTATCTGCACGCACGACTTAAGTATTTAAGTTGGGTCTCTCTTATATCGGTTTTATGAAAACAAAATGGCCGCCCCACCTGGCTCGATGTCAATGATTCTTATTCGTGTTGCGTCGCGCAACTTGCTGCGGGTAGCTAATCTTGTCCGGGAACAATGTCTCGTTGGCCCCACCCTCCCCTTTAGTACGCAGTGCACACGCCAGAGGGGAGAACCTAAGATTTATTCGGTACTAGATTATGTATGAATTGCTAGTACTGATAAAATTATTGTCATTAAAGCAAATTGATATTAATGTCACTAAAAATAACCAAGCTACGATTTTGGAGAGCAAGATAATATATAGTGTGCTGTAAAGCTTGTGAAGGTATTTAGCCTATATTGATATAAATGACCAAATGATTTGTTTCAGCTTCATTTCTTTTGCGATATTTGTGTTATTCGTCAACTATTTCATCGTCATCATCGTCATTATCAGCCGGAAGACGCCCATAGGCCTCCCCCAGAGATCTCCACAAAAGCCGATCTTGTGACGCATCCAGTCCGGGATCTTTACCAGATCGTCGGTCCACTTAGTGGGAGGCCTACTTACGCTGCGTTCTCCGGATAAACTACTTGTCAGCTTAGAAACTACATATTCCTTCTATACCTACATCGTGTCTTTAAATTTCGAATCGTTTGCAATAACTTAAATGCCCCAACGTGCAGTGTAAAGAACTTCAAAAACTTGCTAAGTAAGTACACGGACCACATAAGAAGGAGTCAGGGCTCCGCCCGTTAATTTCGAGAAAAAAAGAGCTGTATTTTTTCATCGTCTGACCAACAAAGTTTCTGGGACTCTGTCCTCCATTAGCGGCAAACCAACCATGTGCGTTACAGAGGGCAAAGTTTTGCGGTTAATGCTTAAGTTTCTGAAATGCTTCAAATACAATTTCCATCGTGTTTCCTGTGACACTGTGGCTATATAAAAATACAATGTTATGTAGGAACATTGATAATGGATTCAGTGATAGGTAGAGTAGGTACCTATGTGAAAAAAGACTGACAGAAGTTGGTATGGTAAATACAGTTTGATTTTTTTATGGGGTGAAGTCAATCTACTATTATTACAATATAAAAGTCACCTCCAGTAAGATGGCCGGAAAAAAATGTATTCGAAAGTACTAGATAGCAAATAGACGACATGTCTAAATAATATTTTTTTAAATTTATGCTGGCCAATCATTTAACCGTCATCTCGCTGGAGGTAAGTGATGATGCAGAGGATTGTTGATTTGACTTTAGGCAATTAGATGGGAAAACCCTAGCATGGAATTATTAGTAAACAGTTTCACCAAAATTTAGCATTTTACGAATACGTACCACTGCAAAGAAAAAATACAATAAAAAGATTGTTGGAGAAATTACTTACTACAGAAATAAATTACAAACGCACGCACTATTCCCATAGATATTCTCAATAGGTACTAAAGTCTGCTAGGTTTCGTTATTTCGGAATGTTTTAGAGTTCATATATTTACGATCATTTAAGAAAATTCATGAAATTGATATTTTCTGAAGTAATAAATCGAATTTTCATCGAAATTTATGAATCAATTTCTTAGAAAACAATTACTTGAAATAAGTAAATTCAAATTGAATTTGAATTGACATATCACACGTAATTGTTTTCTCGAGTACTCGGCCCTGTATTTTTATCGAAACATGTGTAGCTATTTCTTAGAAAACTATTACCTACGTGTCCTAAATATCATCAAGTACCTAAACCAATCTCTTTTATAAGACTTATTTTATGGTCCAACGCACTTAGGGATCGTAAACTGTATCCCGAATGTCGGAAAGAATTTGAAGTCTATACGAAATGTTTGAAGAATGCCTATACGAAAACTTCTCAACATTTCAACGTACCAATAGTCACCACCTCCTCATTAGTGAATTGCACCTCAAGAAAGAATTGAAATTACCCCGTGTCTCGATCGAATGGAAAACCTTCTTATAGGACTATACATAAACGCTAAGCAAGTCACCATCATCATCATCCGATCGGTCAGTCCCGGCATGCTCCGCCAGGGTCCGTTTTCTGACTTATTAATTATCCTTCATCGCGCCCGGTCTTGGGCATCCTCGCGTCCTAAGCCTTTGGCTCCCGCATCCGACTCAGCGATGTCAATCCATCGCTTCTTGGGCCTTCCGCGGGACTCTTTCTTGATATCTGAAGATTTGGGCACCTATCCTATAAATGCTAAGCAAGTGACCGGTTAAAATTTCTCGGTCTTCAGTAACATCGTCGAACCTGCGTTTGAGACAATGACTCTTGAAAACAAACCTTTACCACAGTATAAAGAAACCCAAGTAAGTAAATTAAGGGACCCACCCCAATTTTCCTTTACAATACCTCTGGCTAAATAAAATTACCCCATAAGATTTGTGACGAAAATACATAAGGAGAAAGGGTACAATTTAATACGGGATTTACCTAAACCGCGGTTGTTGAGTAAATCGAAATTGCTCCGTCTACGAATGTAATTGCTTCCCTCCAATGTAGCAATCCAATTATTTTTGTAAACCCTGAAAAGATTTGCCGGTAGAATACAGAACTAGTGAGGCGACAACGAAATTATATTTAGCTTCATTTTGGTGTAGGCATCACAAATATTGGTCATTATATACTTTATGGTTTTCAAGTAAGTTTAAGTCGATATTAAATAGTGACTAAAGGTGGAAATCGGTACCATCACCATCACTAACACTACATTTTTAAAACAATATCTCACGCCGCGTCTATCTGTCTGTTCACGATAAACACCAAAACTCATCATTATCATCATATCAGCCCATAGTGTGTCCGTTTTCGAACGCAGGCCTCCTTTCCAAGCTCCACGCCTGTCTGTATCCAGCTTCCTGCAGCCAATTTATTCCGACTTAACTCAAAAACGATTGATCGGATTTTCATGCGGTTTTCAAACATAGATAAAGTGATTCAAGAGGAAGGTTTATAGGGCAAGACATCGTGAACGAACTCGCGGCTGGTCATTGAAACTAGTGTATCCTAACTTGAACTTCTTGCGAGTATCTCAAAAACGCACAGACACCCATCGCTGATTCATGTCGACAGCTAATGGTACAGCCACCAAATGTAGCCTCAGTTCACAAGTTAAAAACTTGTTCATACCATACCTTTTATATGTTCGCGGTCAGGTGGCCATCCCTACACGATTCGTTCACATCGGTAAAAGATTGTGCGAGTTTAAGCGGTCGCGGGACGCTTACAGATAGTAGGTACCACCATTACCTATAAATAACTTGTATGAAGCTAATGCCTTAGTTAGATCTACTGGTCGTTTTATAAAATCGAAGAATGCAGGGAATTTGTCGTCCAATTGAGTACTCAGTTTCTTCAATATCCAAAGAAAGCATCATCATCACAGCCCCTAACAGTCCACTGCAGGACTTAAGGCCTCTCCCATGAAAGAAGAGCTTATTGCCATAATCTCCACTCTTGGAGATCGTAGTGTTGTAAATATAACAATGGAAAAAGCTGCTGCCCATTTTCCAGTCTACGGATACTCTAGATCATTTGCATCGAATACATTAGTCGCCTTGTATGACATCCACAAGTATAAGGGTTTGGTGCTATTCTACTCTGCCGGACACCAGACGGCCGGTAAATAGCATAAATAAGAGTATCTTCTAAAATATTACAAGGTATTTAGTAAGGGGTATTCTTTCTGGACATAAGCAGAGCATTTGACTTTGTTTCTCACAAACACCTACTAAATTGACTTTATAAATGTGGCGTTCGAGGTCCCGATGTTCAATGAATTGGCTGCTACTTAGAGAATTGCAAAAATGTGTGGAAATAACAAAGTACTCGCCATATACTAAGTTTAGAAATACGGAACCCCTCAAGATAGTATCTTAGCGCCGCTATTATTTCTTATAAATATAGGTATTTTAATTATTTATCTCCAATAGTGTCACCTCATGAATGCAATGATACTTTTAATTCAATAACATTTTTAATTTTTTTTAAAAATTAAGAATAATATATATTATTAATAACATCCGATCGATCAATTTTAAAATGTTTACATATAAAAAAATTTTACATAAATAAAAATATCTACGTTTTAATCATCGACATTATTATTATTATACATTTTATAAAATTTAATAAGAATTATTATTTTATTTTGACATAAGAAATTGTAGATATAGGTACGCTTGAAACACAAAATAGATAACCATATCTCCTTAGACCGTTCCACCCAAGGAGAACTAAAAAAGCGATTTTGTAATTACATAAACAACAAATGAAAAACGCAACAAACATTGCTTAGCACTGCAAGTGGAGTAGGTTTGTATTGGTTCGAGTAAATACGTACAAGTAATAAATCTTGGGTTCTACGAGCAAAGAAAACAGGCCGAGTAGAAGCCAAGCCCATATGCAAACTGATCATTAGGAAAATCTACGGACTTGCCCCACTTGTTACTCGGCTAGTTACTTTCCCCACTTTCCTCTTAACGGGAAAAAAGTTCCGTGCAACTAATTTGTGTAACTACTTAGCATCTTTTTTATGCGTCGTGCATTTAAAAACTCTGTACATTTCTCCTGGGAATGGTTTCTAACGAATCCTAGTTAAATATTCTTGTAGCGGCTAGTTTTTGCCTTTCCCTACAACTATGGTATTTAAAAAAGTTGTTTTTATAAATATTGGAATGTTGCGGTAACCGTTATTGTTAGACTCAAAAAAGGGTTGTTGTTTAGACTTGTTTTTTTAACATTGGCTTTTCATTAGTTCTTTCTTACACAATATTAATATGCACAGTTAGCTGCAGAGTAACATATTTTTTGCTCATGCCTGGAAATAATAACTAAATTATAAAATGAGGAATTATTATCTCCTGCAAAATACGCCCTACAACTGTATAGTAGGCACGATCGCGCTTGTCTTCTTGAGACGTGACTGAACTTCAAGACTGATATAAATAAGTAACATACTCTGTAAGGTTGTTTTAGCAAAAAAATCGCCACAGACTAACAGTCCGCCTGCAGTCTCTGGTCGTATCCGGCGGCCTGCCGTCCTAGGCCAATAACGTCTCCACACTAAAGCGATTATTGCCTGCCGGGAATGGTCTGTCGCCACCTCTGCGACAACATACTAGCAGTTCGAAATCGTAAATTTTTCACCGGCCGGCATTGGTCGAAAGGCCAAGGTGTTGCCAACTTTATTTTAACGAATCCACAAATTGTTGTATGCCACTAAATTTGGTGCTCCTTCAAACCACCAGAACATCAATAACATATTATGCCAGGCAGAATATAATACCTAAATTTAATATAAAATAAAACAACAATATTGTAGTTTAAAATAAAACTATAATTTATTTTTATAAGTGCCTACTAAAAAAATAATTGTAAAAAGGCGATTTGTCTTCGGAAGAATCAGCTTCTACGATTTCTGTTTTTGCAGGATAAATTTCCTTAGCTATAATTTAAATCATTCAATAAATTAACAAATTAGTTTCGGAGAATCCCCGAAACGACTACCTTATGTTCTGAGTGTTATATACATATAAAAAATATACACTAGTAACGTAAAAATTCGAGTTATTTCCTGTAAATATGTAACTCGGGCTAGTGATTGAATTTCGTACCGTACTACTAACTGAAGCAACCAAAGCCATTAGAAAAATCCACTAGCCACAAATTTGTCTGCTAAAAGGTAAGTCTAAACTACCAGATCTAATGGAAATTTCACTGAGTTGGCAACACTGGGTCTGTTGTACATTTTGCCAAAAAGTTGAACAAGGTGTAAATCATGAAAGTAAAGGCGCTGAAATGACGGTAGTCAGACCGCCGGCCGAATACCTGCTAATGTGTGTTTATTTGGCCTCAAGGCTACGGACTGTCCGGCCAATATCTGTCAGCGGCCACACACTGTCAGTTCGTATTAGTCATCAGTCCGGACTGACGATTAACTGACAGACTTATATCGTCCGGCGAATTGTTAATCTGTGGCGCCCTTAAAGCTAATTTTTTTTAAACATGTTTATTACAAGTCAAGACGAACAAGAAGCAGGTTGACCGAGGTCTTCCGATGGCTAATGCCACTGGTTGAACAGTCTCGTGAGACAATTGGTACCCAGTGACGGTCGGTACTTACCTATATTTAGATTATTTTTATTACATCTAAAATTTAACTTGAACTGTCACCGTTCATGCACCTAATACCTAACAGTTTTCCACGAACATTCCCACGAAACAACCTAACGCAATTTTCATACCCGTTTCTATTACCGCGAGGTCCGAACGCCGTCTGCAAGAAAACTAGAAACGTCACAGTTAAAAGAAAAATGTGTTTGAACGACACGCTGCTACCAGCACCAGCTTTTCGCTTGCTCCCGGCAGGTTCTAGAACTACAAATTTACCATGCTTTGTTTTACGTTGAGTTTAGGCGCAATCGTCGTTAGCGATTATTCTGGTAAAAGTATATGTACATAGCAGATGAAATGCAAGGAACTTGGGAAATAAAGGGGCTGCTCTTGGCGGGACGGTTGTGCGAGACAAAGGGGTGCTTATTGCGAATTCCTGCGCTCACCTTGTCCCGCTATTAAACTACCTTCGCGAAACAGGTCTTAACGTTTTTGGTACCTGTTTCTTTGGTGAAATTTTAGGAGTACCGTTATATCGTTTACGTGTATTTTGGACGCGACTGCGTCTTGCTTTCGACTGTTATAAATTGTTTTTCCTCTTAAGCTTTTATCGCGCGGTTAGCACTCAGCAAGACCGTTCCAAAGATCCCAAACACGGTGGGGTAAATTGGTGCGTTCAATATAAAGTTCATATGGTCTCTTCTGTCATCATCATCAGACTTTGAATATCTCCTAGGACCAGTTCAAAGAGCTTAAAAACAACGGTGTTATCTTGTGGCGTTCAGTAGTTATTGTGACCACCTTCCTACTGCATCATCAGACTTGCTCCATAGCTTTAGCATATTAAAGCATGTAGGATCTTGCCCTGACGATTGGTTATTTGTGTACCTACAGGTATTAAGATTCCTTTTCAAATAACTGTTCAGCTCGTAGAAACATTTATTGACAATTTTAATGTAATTGTTTTTATGATTTTTGTTGGTATTTCTTTGGGTTTGGTTCTTCAGGCTCTCCAATTTGACTCTCCAATTCATTATATTATGTTCTGAAAAAGAGAGAAAACTATGTTTGTTTCGAAGCGACCATTACTCCTAAATGGTCAACTAATTATGTATTTCTTGACGTACCTTTTTGTTCTGTTAATTTATTTCCTTTTGGCATTGAATACGTATTTTCATTATAATTTTTAACAATATCTTGGGCATAAATAGTGTTTACAAATTGTTTTGAAGTTCTCAAGCAGTGACAAACTATGTGATGTGATGTGATGGCGAAGAGTTTATTTCTATTTGCTGCCCTCGAAAAAGACTGTGGTTGTGATAATTTTAAAATTGTTTGACGGCTAGAGAAAATAATTCCGACTAATGTTTGGGGAGTCTGAAGTGTGGAAGTGAAAAAAGTGGATGGATTTTTCATGTTATTTTACAAAAATGAATATTATTTGAGGAGAGTTATCCCAGCCTTCGAACTAGAAGGTGTATCAGTATTATAACCCAGAAGAAGCTATTTATCAAGGATCGCCTAGTCAGTCTGCAAACGGTACTTTTCGGCTTGCTTAAACGAAATCCAAGTGAATTCAGTGATCCCGTCTGGACTAAGGTTATGTGGAGTAGACTCTTTTGGAACTTTTGTGCTTTACTTAGATTATATTTTTAACTTCATTGTACGAAGCTAGTTTCCGGACTGAAAGAATTAGAACCCATCACCGTGAATCTTAGTGTTTTCTTTATTAACTGAACCTGGCACTGTACGTGGGACAGTGTTACGTTAAAAGCTTTGTCATTCAATCTACATATTTACATGCTTTTCAGCTCAATTGAACGCCCGGAAGTGGGTTAAATGAGGTTTGCAAGATTTGACTCGAACATATTACATACCTAATTACTATTAATAAAGGATGCGGTCTAGCGGTTCATAGAAAGTGTTCACTAAGATCCAGCCGCTACAAAGAGAATGAAAAACGGAAGAATGTGAAATACGGAACTCGTATCAGTTGAAAAAAGACATCTAAGCAAATCTAAGTCTAGCCAATGAGCAGTTTTCCAATAGGTATCTAAAGCATTCCTAACCACTCACTAGATGGCGCCCCGACAATTTTGGTAATTGATAATCGGTTGAAATAGGTTCTTAGCAAACAGGATATAAACACTGGGTACGTTGTATTGGATAATATTGTATTTGTCAATAATTTTCAACAATTTTAGAGGTTGTAATAATAATGGAACATAGCGCCAACTTCTAAAATATTTCTTTTTAAACTTCGTTCAACCTTTAACAGTTATGTTTATATTAATAAACATTTTATTTTTAAGTTTAGTATTAGTTGGCTGCATGAAATCACTGCCACCATCATACAGATTATAAAATATTACCAAAATTGTATTAGCGCCATCTATTGATGCTTTTTGAAACCAACTATCAATACCTACTGGAAAACTCCTCATTCTACACAATGAGGAGTTTTCCAATAGGTATCTAAAGCATTCCTAACCACTCACTAGATGGCGCCCCGACAATTTTGGTAATTGATAATCGCTTGAAATAGGTTCTTAGCAAACAGGACATAAACACTGGGTATGTTGTATTGGATAATATTGTATTTGCCAATAGTTTTCAACCATTTTAGAGGTTGTAATAATAATGGAACATAGTGGCAACATCTATATAAATATTTCTTTTTACACTTCGTTCAACCTTTAACAGTTATGTTTACATTAATAAACATTTTATTTTTAAGTTTAGTATTAGTTGGCTGCATAAAATCACGGTTACCATCATACAGATTATAAAAAGATTACCAAAATTTTAGGAGCGCCATCTATTGATGCCTTTTGAAACCAACTATCAATACCTACTGGAAAACTCCTGATTACTCATTGAAAAATAAATATTTTTAGCAAAACTGCAACACTCATGCGAAACTCATGCAACACTGGAACAAGCCGTAGAGTAAATGATGAAAGAAGAAACTCCTTTTACGCCCGGAGTTAGAAGTTTTTTTGTCATTACGAAGAGAAATCAATGAGGAAAGAAAAAAACTCCTTTTAAGAGGAGAGGGCATTGTGTTCAATAATGCGTGTAATGCATTGAGAAAACACTGATATTGCGGCGTGCCCCGGGACATACCATTTAATGTTACATAAAATGGCCTACGGGTGTGCCCAAAATGAAGATTTCCTTAGAATCATGGTATGCACAACACAGTCACCTTGGCGTTAATGTCCCTGATGTACTCTCGCGCGTAAGGGCCCGAGGTCTGCCTTAACCGTTATCCAGGATTTGGTAGATCAGGTAATTACAGTGGAGCGAGTACCATCTGACCTCCGTGACCCTGTTAACAGGGGAACCTGACCAGATTGAATTATGTATGCAGTCGCCTAATTACGACTGAAGTACAGTAGGCTAATTACGTAACTCTGTTGCAAACAATACTCTGATTTTAATAATTGAAATCAGAGAATTTTTGGCTACAGCGTTACGTGATTAGCCTATTGGTTTCATCACGATGTTTTCCCTCACCGTAAGACCATCGGTTAGTGTTAACTCAGAAAAGAGTCATAAACGAAACTTGGTTTTACAGCCTGTCATCGCCGTAGAAATCACAACCACAGGGCAAGTCCTCCTAACGGAGTAAGGAGTTTCATTCGTCATTAGTGGCAGTGACAATGACAAATACAATGACATGCCTGTCATTGTCAATGTCAAGACCTAAGATTTTTTACCTGTCTGTCTACGCAGTGCCACAAACTTAATCTGACCCAGTGACAGCGTCACTGTTAATGGCATTGACATGACATTTCAAAATGGCGACACTTGGTTCCAGTTTTGGCCACCGGGTCAGATAAGTTTGTGCAACCATACCTTCTTCCGGGTGTGTTCATAATTTCATGCCAAGAATACCTTCGTTTCATTGCAAATTAGTAATATTTTAAACATCAATATAAAAAAATTGGCTAGCTAAAGAATTTAAATAATTACGCGAGGATATTACGTTTCATAAGCGTTATTCATTACAACTCTCATTATGCCGGCTGGTGGTTAGGAAAATTTTAGACTGTCTCCTTTCAATTAACATTGTAAGCTAAATAAAAGCTTGTAAAAATAATCATTTTGCCCTCAATATCCCGGCTGTGCTCACACGCACGCCACGGCGATGTTCCAGGATGTGGCACATCAGGTACTACCATTTGAGTTCCCTGGCCCTGATAATAGGGGAACCAGACCAGATTGGATCGTGGTTACACATTCAGTCGCCTGAATGTGCAGGTTTCATCACGATGTTTCCTCTCACCGTAAGAGCATTGGTTACATAGCTCAGAAAAAGTCATTGGTACCTACACTGTGGCACTTCAGATCCAACTCCATACCTGTCGCTTACGAGTCGGACTCCTTAACCATTAGGCCACCGACACCCGACATGACCTATAGACACTTACTTTGATATTGACCAACAACGTCCAATAAATTAACTGGCGATATATTTACGCTTCCGCCGATCCAGTAGCCGGAATTCCACCGTCTACCAAATCGCCAATCTCCAACTGTAAAAAGCATGCAACCCTGCAATACAGCCAAAAGTCGGCAGCCCGCCCGTCGCTGTCCACAAAAAAAAGCCATTTTCGTTCCATAAAAATATTCATGCGAAGTATGGAAAAAATCTACAATCAGCAAAAGCGATCCCCTGAGGCATATTGCGGTACAGAGTTTTCATTAAACACAGACCGCGGGTTTTTTTGTCAAAAAATTGCGTATACTGCCCCGGGCACCTCCCTCTCGTATAAGGAATGTTGTCACAGGGAAATTAGTTCATAAAATAAATTTCTCTTGAACGCACAAAGGACCGACATATCGAAAAGTAGACGCTCACGCCTTCGGAAATACCTACGACGTTTTTCCACGTGTTTAGTTAGACGAATTTGTTACAGCCAGAGAATACGCTCAGGTTTACCTTCGTAGTCGTATTAATTAATAAGCAACATAGTTTGTATTAATTGAGGATAAAATTATCTGGCAGTCTATGCCAAATTCTGCTTAACTTAACGCTACCTACGCTGCAAATCCTTTAGCTAATCATTACCTCCAATTTAATTATAAGTAATTTTCAAAATATTTGAATATTAAAAGTACTCAATGGATTATATTGTAAGTCAAAAACTGGTTTCGTCTTGTTTAGCCATGGGGGCGAGAGATCACAATGTACCTAAGTACATTATGGTAACTCTATTTAGCTTACCACACCGTCTTCACCCATCTTCATTAGCTCTCCACAGTAATATGCTGAGCCCCTTCTAAAAAAATTATTTTTTCCATAATTCTGCTGACGCACGTCAGGCGTGATCGCGGTGTTGACAATAGTGAACTTATTAATCGTGTTTCATTTATAATAAATAAAATAAATAAATAAATATTCGTGGACAAATTCACACAGCGCCATCTAGCCCCAAACTAAGCAATGCTTGTACTATGGGTGCTAGCTAACTGATATACTACTTATATACATTTTTAAATACATACTTATTATATAAAGCACACCCAGACCCGTAACAGAAATTAAAATTCATCATTTACATTTCTGCCCGGCCGGGAATCAAACCCGGGACCTCTTGCATGGCAGACCGGCCGACAGATGTTGACCATTGAACCACTCAGGTCGTCAAAACATAAAACAGGAAAATTAAACGAAAAATTGTCTTAACTTGGCCATTTGAAATAACAAGCTGAAAATTTGTAGAAATGTAGAGAATAGTGTCCTGATTGATATCACAGAAGTTCTAAAAAATCTACCCAGGGGAAAATCGGTAATTTAAAAAAGCCGCCTCCATATTGCATTTTTAGCACAGTGACTGAACACAGTTTTTGTTTTAAATACCTTAATTCAGACTGCTTTATCTTTGAAATCAATGATTTTACGTCAATTTTAGTCCTTAAGAAAAAATAATACCCACTATTAGAATCAAACAAATAATTTTTTATTATTTAAATTTTACTGTACTATTACTAGGAACTCTTTATGCTCTTTATACTCTTTATCTTATATTTGACTGAAGGGCTACAAGATACTTCCACAGGGAAAAAAATACGTAGAATAGGTCCACTATCATGAACGGCTATTGAAGATTCACAAATAATCTTACGAGAACCAGCAACGCTGCCGCATTGAAGCAATAAAGTCCTTCACACGTCGTCATATTCGCTAAGACAATGTTAGTTTGCAATAAATCCTCTACATTACAATCGAGCGGAGTGGACATCCGGCATCTAGCGGAGAGCGGCCTCGACTCAGGGTATTACGTTCAAATAACAGGGGACACTTACGAAAATTGCTTACACAGAAAACTAATATCAGTGTTTGCCAGCCGGTCGCGAATTGGTGGGGCGCAAGTTGGAGACGTCGGCGAATATGTGATGGAGATGACAACAAAGCCCACATAAATGACGGGTGTCCGATTGCACTAAACTTAGGCGACTCCTAAGGTGATGCCATAAAATATTTCTAAGCTAATTTAGGGGTCACAAAATCGTTGTCAGAAATTTTTGAGTGACTTAGCGAGTTCATTTTTCACATGAGGTTGGTATTGGTACCATATTTTTTTGTTTTGTATATTTTAAATCAAGTTAGGAGTCGCGTAAAATTTAGTGCAATCGGACATTAAACTCATTATGTGTCTTTTTGACGCATAAATTAATGTCCCAAAGGTCAACGA
The DNA here is from genome assembly GCA_905147135.1 of Blastobasis lacticolella. Taxonomy (NCBI): domain Eukaryota; kingdom Metazoa; phylum Arthropoda; class Insecta; order Lepidoptera; family Blastobasidae; genus Blastobasis; species Blastobasis lacticolella. Next base: position 10,001,774 of record LR990044.1, read on the forward strand.
TATCGCTCAAAGAGGATGACTATTATAACCAGCACCACGTTTAACTTTAGATATTTTTCCTCATTATCGTATCAGTATATTAGTGTGCCCGTGTCCGTACGTAGGCCTCCTCTCGAAGCTTCCACGTCTGTTTGTTGTCGTTGCTGGCTACCGTCAGCCAAACAAAGTCCCTTTCCGGGTCAACTCAGTATCATATATCCTAACATACTTCCGAAGGCCTGCTGGAACAGATTTCTTTTAGAAATAAGTAGTGCCTGTTGTGCCACTGATTACTTTGCCTGTTATTCGCTATGTATTTTCTGTGCACAATAAACTGTTAAAAAAAATAAAATAAAATATATGTTTTATTTAGGCGCAGAATATAGCGAGTTCGACGGTATGTGGAAACGGCCCGGATATGTCTATCTACATCTAAATGTTTTAATTCCGGCTTGTTGGCGGATATCACTTGTCCACCATTTGGATGGTCTGTCCCTCCCACGGATTTTTTACCACAAGGTCCTTTTTGCATAAAGATGGTTACCATCTCCACTTCCGGCGGTTTATTTCTTCCACAACGTCCATCACTTTTGTCTTTTCTCTGATCCTTTAGAAATAATCAATTTTATTTATTTTATTTATTTATTTATAACTCTTTATTGTACATACAAAGACAGTAAAACATAATAACAGTAAGACAATATAGTACAAAGGCGGTCTTATCGCTTAAAGCGATCTCTTCCAGACAACCATTTTTACGGACATCGTAGAAGGTTCCTAGATAAAGCAGGCATGTACAGAGAGTAAACTTAAACACTATTTACACTAAATGACGAACAAAGGTTTCTACTACAAATTATGAAAAGAAAAGAAAACACAAATATTGCTATTCCATATAACATGAACACAGGCGATGGACTTCAGTTATTCGCTGTTAGGAGATGTACTTTCAGTTTCCTTTTAAATGTGAGCGGTGACTCTGAGCATCTCACATCGCGGGGCAGAGCATTCCACAAGCGCACTGACTGAACAGTGAACGACTTGTCGTAGAAGCCTGTGACATGTTTAGGCATTATCAATGTTAGGTCGCGAGAGGATCGGAGGGATCGACTTTGAACGTCCGAGTCATACCGGAAACGCTCTTTTAGGTATTGCGGCGAGCAGCGGTCGAAGAGCACTCGGTACAATAGCGAAAGACAGTGACTGTTTCGCCGCTGCCGAATAGGGAGCCACCCAAGCCGAGCGCGGAACTCGGAAACGTGGTCGAACTTGCGGAGACCAAAAATAAATCTAATACAATAATTTTGTAGTCGTTCGAGTTTATTAAGTTGTTCTTCAGTCAAGTCAGTCAAACATGAGTCAGCGTAATCAAGAATCGGCAGTAACAAAGACTGTGCTAACGCGATCTTAGTAGGGATTGGCAAAAAATTGCGTAGTCTTCTCAAAGACGACGATGAGGCGAACAACTTACGACTCATCTCAGCAATATGTGGCCACCAGGACAATGTTTTGTCAATAATGACACCGAGATTCCTGACTGAGTCGCTGTATGGCACGCACACTCCGTCAAAGGAGACGTTAGGCAACGCCTTCAGGTTCAGTTTCGCCAACATCCTCGAGCCACCGATAACTATCAATTGCGTTTTCAGAGCGTTAATTTTGAGCCCATGTGAAGCACTCCAACACGCGATCCGATCGAGATCGCAATTGATGTCGTTAATGGCGTTGGCAATATTTTCCGGGGATGACTGCGAGTAAATTTGTAAATCGTCAGCATACAGATGGCAGCTTGAGCTAAGGTCGGCAGTAATACGATTTATGAAAATAGCGAAGAGAATTGGGGAAAGTACACCACCCTGCGGAACACCAGCGCCTAGCTCGCACCACGCTGAGAGAGATTCATCAGCACGGATCCGCTGACGACGACCCACTAAGTAGCTTCCAAACCACTCGACAGCATCTCCAGAAATATTAAGTGATCTCATTATAGCCAAGAGAATCCCATGGTCGACTGTATTGAAAGCGTTGCTGAAATCTAAAAGTGCCAGAACCGTTACTTTACTGTTCTCCATGCCCATCCTGATATCATCGGTTATCTTGACGAGTGCAGTGGTAGTACCATGTCCCGGTCGGAAGCCAGACTGGAAGGGATTGAGGAGATTATGGCAAGCGAGGAAAGTTGAGAGTTGATGATGGACAAGGCGTTCAAAGACTTTAGAAAGGAATGACAATATGGAGATTGGGCGGAGATCAGTGAAGGAGACAGGAGACGCTTTTTTAGGAATCGGATAAAGTAAGGCTTCCTTCCACAGGCGTTCCTTACTGCAAAAGGAGCTAGAAATTCGTTTTTGCGCCATTGTAAAAACGATATCGCCCATTAAAAATTTACGGTAGCCGTCCATTTAACCGTTTTGTGTTAAATGGACGGCTAATAGCAATTATATTTAAAAGCATATTACCTACTTATTTTCTTTTGAGCCGATTTTAATTAAATCATTAATTTTTAAAATTCGTTTATTATAATGTTTCAAAGACCCTGCAGGAACTGCATTGAGTCTCGTGAAAATTAAGGCTATTTTTATAATCATCTTGATAACAAATATATGTCATAAACATTATTGACGGCCTGAGTGATTCAGTGGTTAAAATGTCGGTTTACCACGTTTGAGATCCCGTGTTATATCCCGCTGTGTGAATTGTCCAAGCATATTTATTAATAAATCAGGAAACATCCCTATTGCTATCGCTCCATCCTTTGTGTTAGACCATCAAAATGCCAGCAATAGGTCTGCGTACCTTATTGCGGGCTCGGCAGATAGGCGTGCAGGATTCTCCGAACCACTTATGACGGCTCTAAAAGTTTTGATAGGTGACGTACCCGCGCTATCTCCGCTGCTTCGCTGCTTCTTTACCCATGTTGGGTTACGACGATGAAGAATATGACGCAATATTTTATGTTATTACTTATATTATTATATGTATCTACACAAGTGACAGTCGATTGGACAGCCCTTCTGATGGAAAGTAAGGAATTGTTCGCCACTAATAGCCCAGCCCACATTCGTTTGGTACAAAATAAATAAATAAACAAATATGCTAGGACAATTCACACAGCACCATCTAGCCCCAAAATAAGCAAAGCTTGTGTTATGGGTGCTCAACCACTGATAAAATACTTATATACTTTTAAATACATACTTATTATATATTTAACACCCAGACCCGTAACAATATTAAAATTCATCATTTCAATTTCTGCTCGGCTAGGAATCGAACTCGGGACCTGTATGTGGTAGACCGGCTGTAATCAACTGAACCACATAGGTCGTCAATATTTACGGACACGATATTTTATTTTATTACTACCTTTACTACGTGATAGTCGATTGGACAGCCCATCTGATGGAAAGTTGATGGCATTGTTTGCCACTATAGCCCAGCCCACATTCATTTGCTACCTTATAGGTAGTTCTACTACTATACTATCTACTCGCTAGCCGGAATTATGGATTTTTAGGAGGTACTGGAAAAGTTTTGTGATCAGCGGGGCTATGGAATATAACCGCTACTGGTTTTTCAGGAAGACCGTTATGAGCCTATTCTCATGATCACACGGAAAAGGAATGTCATCTGTGCGCCACCTCGAGGACGGCTGGAACTACTTTGACAACGTCCGTCACATTCGGCGGAACGGCAGCGGTAGCGACTTTTGTTCCGATCTCCAAAGTCTTACTTAATCTGTGCGCATTTGGGAAGAGCCCCTGGAGCATCTCTCGTGTTTCGGTCTGACGAAATTGACCATGTGTTGGTGGAGGCTCTTGCAAATATCCCGAGGGACTAATCCCTAAGCAGCCTAAGCTGCAACTGTAAAATTCGATCACTTTGTTATTTTATTGTTACAATAAACTCACTGTTGAACATTATGTAGAAACTATTTGTAGGAACTATCTCGAAAAATACCTTCTGATATACACTAGTTTATATAAGTCTTTGTTCTGATAGATCTTTCTTATGCGAGAGTCGTCGTCCTCTTTTTCCCACATAAAAAAGCGACATATAATTTTACAGATTGAAAAATAATTATGGCAAACAATATACGTAAAATGACAGAAGTAACAATAATAATGAAATATCATTTATTCAAACCCAGATTTATTTTGTTATTAATGTGACATTGTGGTTGGTGTTGGTCCTACGGTCCTACCTAGTCGATCTAAGTATGCATACGAAAATAAAGAAGGTGTAGGTGCAACACCTGGTATTAGAGTCCTAGTTATTATGAACGCAACTGTGGAGCATAAAATAATTCTAAACTTATATGAAACTTTGATTTAATCTAAGGTTCTAAAGATTTTAAAGTCACAGGTGTTAACGTGTTAGTTCCATGGAAAGAAAGAATACGATTGACGTTTGAAAGTGTTTCTAATACCGACATCTAAGCCCAGCAAATGCAAGACCATGGTGTGGGCTACTTCATTTTTGTTTGAAGTAACGTTCAAAGAGGAAGCTTCAAAGGGATTATGAACAAAGTTTCTTACTCCGAGTCTTGTTACTTGTTATGTAGTTTGTTAGGTAACCAGCCACTTGTGTTTTGTCTTTAGGTAGTGTCTAGTTAACGAATATTCATTATTCATTAACTTGTTTGATGTGGTTAATTAGCTGGGTATTTATAGTTGGTGGCGAATTTACGATCTTCAATCTGTTGTTGGTAATTTGATTTTGTGAAATTCTAGAAATGGTTGTTTAGCGCATAATGGTTGGGCAAACGAGGAGGAGTGACTGATGAGAGTTTGCGTGTTTTTGGCTAAGAGGATTTATGTCTGTGTCTGTGTTTACTTCAGATTGTTATAATAACAATTTTCAATCAGTCTCTTTTTACTTAGCGTTAAATATTAAATAATCATCTTGGCGTTAATGTCCCGGTTTTGCTTCGCACACGAGGGCCCGGGGTCCGCCTTGACCATGATCCAGGATTTAGAAGACCAGATAATTACTGTGGAGCGACTACCATCTGACCTCCGTCACCGCGCTACCAGGGGAACCTGACCGGATTGGATCATGGTTACACATTCAGTCGTCTGAATGTTTCATCACGATGTTTTCCCTCACCGTAAGAGCAATGGTTACTGTTCAACTAATGTACATAACTCAGAAAAGAGTCATTGGTATATGACGGCAGTGGATTTCGAACACGGCATCTCTGGCTTACGAGTCGGATACTGTTACCACTCGGCCACCGATCTCCGGCTCCAATCCAGCGTTATTTGTTGTTAATTTTCGCAATGAAGGTATTTTTACAATTAAACTGCCCGATTCAGTAAAACTGGCGAGTAACTCGTATTAAGAAAATATTTTATTTATATACAAATGTTTCCGCTTTCCAGTCGGAACAAACCATTCATTTCAGTCAAAGGACGTCGTCACCGATCGACTGTAGGTATCCCTTGGCTCTTACGTCCCACAGAAGGACTTTATTTTGTTACTTTTATCGACCATTGTCTCCTTTTCACCGAACGATAGCGCCTAGTTCTACCTTTAATTATCAACCGACAAGCGTCCGACTAGAGACGAATGTGTACGTCAAGTCAACATGTCCTCAGTCGAACTGGAATGAATGAACTAAACAGCGGAAGCGAGGTTTAATCTTGGCCATCAGGCAATAAAATAAAGCGCAAATTCGCGAGGCGTCGGCGGCCCTGCCACGGGCAGACAGCCATCGATGGCAGACGATACTTTGCGAAACATATAGAGCTGCTGTAGACCGTTTATTAATTTAATAGACAAAATGTCATTAGCTCAAAGAGTTATGCCACAGAAAATGCAGAAAACGAACTAAAATTTGCTAATATAGACACCGTAACTAATTGCGCGACAAGAGGACTAATTTGTACTAGTAACATTGTAGTTTATCGTATTAGAAGAGAAAGTGTAGTCGATACTAACTGTATCGTCATAAAGTAAAAAGTAAAGTAAGCACGGTACTAAAACATTTTAATGGGCTAAATAGTTTCTAGCATTGTCATTCATTTTTACTCATAAACCAAAAAAAGTCACTAGTCATTATGGGGAACAATTTGTTGCATTTTAGCTCCCCTATAGCATAACGTGTAACTTAAAATGCGAATCTGCAGGTATGATAAGATTCAAAGGATCTCAGACAAATAACCATTTAATATATTTTATTCCGATGTCGATGTCTTCAAAGGCTTTATTAGCACAGTGACGTTGCTTCTGCAAATTCTTCCTTTTCTTCCAGCAAGGACATCTGTCAGCGTAAGAAATTTCCCGTAGAAAAATTTTCCATTCGTCAATACATGTATAAATTTTTGAAAATCCATTATTTTGAAATCATAAATGGCCTAGAGAATAAAATACAAAAAATTATAAGTACAAGTTTTTCGATGTAGGTTTCCATTGATAACGTGTGTAGTAAAATGAGTTCACTTACAGGTTTTATAGTACAATCTTTTCCCAAGCCTGGTATTAGTGTTAGCACTTCCTTAGCAAGCTGTTTTTTACAAATATTATCCATGTGAAGGGTGAATGAGGGCACATACTTTCTGGTTACATCATTCCATGTGTAACACCTTAGTTTGGTCTGAAAAATATAGTTCTCAATGAGTACCAATCGCGCATCGTTGCATGGTTTTTTTCGATAACAGGATGATAAGTGCAGTCAATATATAAATATTGCCATGATACGGAAGCCATGACTTTGACAAATCATAAAATGATGAGATTCACAGGAGAGGTCATAATTGAAATAGGCCGAGGTATTAAAAAGGATTTCACATTGCTTGTTTCTACAGTCGAAGGTCATTGCAGCCACAACATCCTTGAGTGTTGATTACAGACGGGAACACACAGAATCGGGAGAAACCATTGAAATCGGGTGTATGGACGATTTTTACTTATTAAGTGATTAAAATGTTGGATAGATTTGGAATATGATGTGTGGTCCAAGTTAGGTACCTTTCCAAAATTTCTTGTGCTGTGAGCCCCGTATGATTTCCGTATAATAGGATATTTTTAAAGAGAGAGACGGATGACAATTTTAATTCAATAATTTTTTTATCAAATCGAATTCGTTTCATATACACTTCGTTATTTGGGGCACACGTTCAGACGTGTAAGTCTTCAAGTATGAACTATGTCCTGGCTATACCGTTACTTATGATATCTAAAGAAATCTATTTCCAGTCACAGGCTGTAATAACAACAAAAAAGGCCTAATTTATATATATATATGACGGATCCGGTCAATAGCGTGGAATCATGTGGTCATTAGTACGGACTCATGATGAAGAAAACGGAAGTGACACAGTGAATGACAGAGTCTCGACGGCACGACTCGGGCGGAGTGGCGGGCATTCTTGGCCCGACCGCCGCCGAGAAGTGACGCGTCTTGAAACTGTCTCCACATTTCGTTTATAGAAAGTGTTATTTACGTTAGAAAATAAAGTAATTTTAAAATCACCGTTGTAATAAGAATGTAAATTACTTCAACTGCCTACATTGTAATACCGTTCTGAGTAAAATTATAAGTGATGTTCAAAAATGAATTGAAATAAATACAGTGAATTAAATGTGAACCTTTTTTATAATTTAAGAACGAATACGATCTAATACTGATGACAATGATCCTGATACACCACTTTCCTTGACGCAAAAAACATATACATACATCTAGCGGTATCTGGATACGGTTATGGGTTGATGATTGTGATCAAATACCTAATTTGAATGTATTCAGTTGTTTGAATATATCACTACAAATAATATGTTCGCATGATTCTGATAAATATGCATACGAATTATTATTGGGTACTTACCCCCAGAACACCGAGATTTTTCTTTACATTACCATGAACAGTCAATGTCATTGTCCCATTCCCAAAATCTTCAAATTTCACATCTGTTTCGACAAGGTTTTTCAATCTTGTCGATTGGTCCCACGTATACGATAGTACTTCTAACTCAAATTCACCCTGAAAACAGTCAAATTTTATGTTATGACAATTTTAAATTTTGCTTGACACTTTGTATAACTGTGTGAGTTAATAACATATATTTATAATATGAGATAATAAAACACTCACGTATTCATTCTCTGAAAACGTACTACATGCTACAAAATTAAAAAATAATATACAAAAACGTGTGCTCTGATGTTTTGCTTTCATATTTCACGTCTCACTTGATACAACACAACACAATTCTAAAAAAATACTATTTTTGGGGCCTGACTGTGGTAATGAGATTATAATATTGCTCAATGGGATTTTAATTAGTTATTTTGCGTTATTTTGCTGGATCTTTCATAGCATAAATTTAATATGAATAGCAATAAATAATATTTGATGGGTTTTTATTTTTGGAAAAGCCTTAATTTGTTAACATGTTTTTGAAACAGATAGGTATGTATGTTATTTGATCGTGTGGTGTCCGGCAGACTAGTGGGGTCCTTTACCATATGTTATGAAATCCCATTTAGTACATACCTAGTTGTCGTCGAGTTCTACTTAGGTGTAACAAAGCCAATACAAATATAACAAAATAATGGCTTCTCCCGCAAGGATGTACGCAGGATGTCGTAAGAAGGTAGATTCTAATCTATACCTAAAGTAACTGGGGCAAGGGTACGGAGCAGCGTTTTCGCTCTTTTACGAAGAAAAGCAGAGGCATCTGTCGAAGTCGGGTAACTTGAGTGCTCAAATTGATAATTCGAAAATTATCAATGAGGGTCATGAGAGGAGACCGAATTACATTACTATACGTAAGCAGATCCCTAGTGATTCGCCTACAGCGGTTACACCTGTAACAAGTGACATTTCGCGCTTGGATAGCGACACTGTCGCTAATTAGTGACAAGGTCCTACAATCGATTAAATTGGAGCTACCATCAATTTCGAGTAACGTAATTTGTCAAAATGAACAAAACATTTTTAATTACAATTGTTTTAGCGTATAGCACACTCAGAGATGCTATGACTACATTTAAAAGACTTAAGTCATAATTATATCAATTCCCTACACCTTCTTTTATCCCCTAACTAACCTCATTTATTAAAATCTACCAAGCGGTTACAGCTACAGCCCGCGACAATTTTGAATAGAACAACGTATATCTTATTATATCAGTTTATGTAATGAATTTATAAAAAAACGAGTGACAGAATCAATTACGTAACTGATAGACGCACAACTTATAGTATTTTCGAGGAACGAGAGATTTAGGGGTGCGATATCAACTCTAGATATTCTGCCAAGCCGTTTCTCCCTGTCATAAATTTGAATAGAATCGATTGCTGTCTGCGCCTCCGGTAAAGTTAGATTTCCCCCGGGTCCCCCACGACACCTGACCGAATGTAAAATATATTCGCCATTTTTTTTATCCGCTTCCAAAAATATTACATTTGTGAGCAGAGGCCCTATTTTTTACTAACTTACCCGGCGTTCTCTATTGTGGAGGTATCTAGTCTCCGTGATAGAAGGTTATTGTTATACATACCACAATACAGACTGATTTCTTTTTCTCTTTCTGGGACTATTACCTTACGGTGCAACATAATAATACTACTAAGTATTAAGAAACTACTATTAGGAAATCAAATATAGGTAATTGTGAGTCTGTGTTACTTGAAATAAATAAATTTATTATTTCTTTATTCAAAACTTTGTACACTGTTACGTACAATGTAATTTTATTATTCTACGATTTGAAACTTCCCGGAAAATTACAATTTTAAACAGTTTTAGACATAGCTTACTTAAAATAAATTCATTATAATTCTGACTGATTGTCTACTACATAACACTTTTCAGGCATAATACATTTAATATTACAGATAATAATAATTTTACTTGGGTGCTATTTCCCCAGTTATGTTAAATATCATTGTTCTTCCAACCTCCCCACAATATACTTCAGATATGGTCATATATTTGCCATAGAAGAATTTATCGCCAATCATGTTATGCATCAAGATGTTGTAGTCGGGTATTGTGAAATTGTACAAATTCTGAGGAAAAGGAAACAAAACCTATATTATTTTTATGCATTTCTCTAAACAAGATTTTAGATTTTGGTATGATGATATAAATCAACGCTACACTGACGGCATCAGTGGCAAAAGGGACGCAAATATGGATCCAATGGCCATCCATGATCCTGGGAGCCAAGTGTACGAAGATATTCTAGGCTAGGATCAATTCGCCCTCCTTAGAGAGACAACCGATGAACCAAGACTAGCATGTACATAATACCTAGAATAGAATAGATAGCCTGGGAACACTTCTAATTGGCAGCGACCTGGAGACTTTTTTCCTTGTGAAATTGTTTTTTCGTTTTATTTTTATAAATATATCAACAAATAAGCACATGATTTTACTGTTGTTAATGTTAGTTTTTACTTATATTATGATTATTAAATCAACACTGTTATAAAAATTGTGTAAATAATAATAAAAATAATAATCTTCGCGTTCATGTCCCGGTTGTGCTCTCGCGCACGAGGGCCTGGGGTCCGCCTTGACCATGATCCAGGATTTGGCAGGTCAGGTAATTACAGTGGAGCAACTGCCATCTGACCTCCATGACCCTGCTACCAGGGGAACCTGACCAGATTGGATCATGGTTACACATCCAGTCGCCTGAATGATGCTGGTTTCATCACGACGTTTTCCCTCACCGTAAGAGCATCGGTTAGTATTCAACTAAAGTACATAACTCAGAATACAGTCATTGGTACATTGGCTGGAGCGGGATTCGAACCCGGGACCTCTGGCTTACGAGTCGTATACTCTAACCGCTCGGTCATCGACGCTTAAAAGTTGTGTAAATGACAGGTAATATACATAACATACATACCCACTCACGCCCGTATTCCAGAGGGTTAGGCAGAGACTACTGGCACAGTTTAGAAAAAAGTTACATCGTAGTAAAGGACAGGGGATCTAAATAGGCCACATTAGCGTTTCGTAATATGATTCATATTTATTTGTCACAAACTTTACTGTAGCGTCACTGTTGTTGACACTGACATAATTTTTTAAATTGCGTCACTTAGTTCCAGTTATGGCCACCGGTTCAGATAAGTCTGTCTAATATGAAACACTCAATGTGGCATTTTTAGACACCCTGATCTAACCAGAGCTCAAAATACGTTGTCGCTGTGATACGCGGCTTACTGTCATTTTTTTTGACAGACTCAATAAGAGCTTGAGCTTGAGGGCTAACGCAGCAACAGCCACGTATGAGCCGCGTATACGCCGCCTTATCGATGCGACTGCGTATTTGGAGCACGGGTTTGATCGGACCTTAATCCTATAAATATAAATGCGAAACTTTGTTTGGATAATTGTTTGGTTTGGCTAAAATTTTTTTAGTATATTAATATTCCAGAATAAAAATACGATATAATTTATTGTAACGTGCATTGCGGTTTCCAAGTCACAGCATTACCCAATTGCATACGGACGAACTTGTACCCATAGTACGTTAGGTGACTAGGATAGTTTTGAGTTACAAAAATATTCAAGCTAGAAATACAATACTTATTACAATGTTTAAAATACTCTCCATTGGTCTCTATACCCATCTAAACTAAGATTTGAAGCACTTGCGATAGTCTTCTTTAGAGAGGTTCTCAACTGCTGCTGTAAAAGCATTCTGAGCGTCCTCAGGGCTATCAAATTAAATGCTACAGAGTCCTAGTTTCACTTTTGGAAAAAGAAAGAAGTCGCAAGGAGCTAAATTTGGGATAAAGGTGGGTTAATTCTTGAATCTCAGTGTTCTTTAAAGTGTTTGTGTGAGTTTCGCTTTGTGCGACGATGCATTATCATAGTGCAACTCTTTTAGAACGCTTTGATTCAACACAACAAATACGGTTAGTAAACACACGTTTCAAAACGCTACAATTTAATTGCGTTATCTTTTTAAAAAGCTCTTGAATCTCAAAACTTTTCTAGTCACCCACGTATTATAACGCTCACCGGTTTGATGGCACAGTCATCGTTCACTATTGGTAACATATTTGTCACCATTTTAGTAGGAGCGAATTTGCAAATGTTTTTGGTTGCTACAGAGTAGCTCGAAACAAATTTATTTTCCCTGTCGTTCCATTTAGAGAAACGCACCTTAACCTGTAAATGAAGAAAATACTTTAATATAATATTTACACTCACAATGCGACGTATCTTTGCAATTTGTTTGTCACGACGTTTCGGTAGGATTACCCACCGTGGGTACGAGACTTAAATATACTGAAGAATGCTATAGATATTAAAGAATGGGTATACGTACATAGCTTGTAGAAGCCAATAGCTAGTTTTCTTCTAATTCATGAGTCATACAACTGCATGCAACAGAATTGCTCCCTGGTCCTATACCTGCTAACACTCTTCTTTTCACTAACTATGAGTTATAGGTCAGTTGCAAAATGTGATTTTTTTAGCAACCAAAGTGAATTGATCTGCTTCTAATGGTCGGCAAAAATAATGTTAAATTTCGCCCATATTAACCGATCGTTGCCGCTTTTTCAACAAAATAGCGCTAATTTTAAATTATTATTGGACCATAAAAGTAAACAGCAGATCATTTGAGATTATAATTATTTTAAATAATAAAAATATTATATTATAAATATTTTTATTTTGATGCTAACCGATTGTTTAATCCTGCTGACCAACTGTATAATTCTGCTGCTAAAATCATAATTTATGATTACCACTATTTATTTGCAAATTGACCCATTATCAAGCAACCCAAATATCTACTTATTTTCTGACAATCCTTGATTAAGTTGTTGACCAGGTACTGCTGGAGTTTTTATTTTACGGCTGACAAATATATATATTATGCTTGCCAAATAACTTTTTATCTCAATTTTTTGCTGACCGGATATTAAAAAAAATACCATTTAATTATTTGCCAAACATATTGGCTTAGGTTTTGATGCGTTCAGTTGACACTATAAAATGTAATAAAAAATATCTTACTCCCAATACTCCCATAAACTTCACCACGTTTGCAGAAAACTTTACTGTCGAAGACTTTTTGTCATAAACGTAGAGAAGCGATATGTAACTCTTAGATTTTGGACAAGGTTTTATATCATAGTTCAAAATGTTGAAGTTATAATGACCCTGATGACAAATAAAAACACAAAATCTTTAGGCAACTCTTCGTGTGGTGCAAATCAGATAGGTCATGGGCGACTTATGGGTACGGAGAATGGCCCGTTTTGCCGAACAGTACAATCTAGACTCCTTAAAGCCTATAGGGAGGGGTTGTTTCTATATGGGCATGCTATATTTTTGGCCCCATCGCCTGCCTATAATTGTAGTACGTAGTAAGAAGAAATGATTATAGGTAGACCTTTTCCACTAGTCATCAGGCATTTACATCAGGATGTGTTGTAATGTTTTTTGACGCTGCGGTCTCCAACTCGCATGCGATGAGAGGAACTTATGGCATAGACCCTCCACTAATTTCGAGGAGGGTCAAGGCCAGGCAGTTTCAGTAGATTGGCGCAGTACTACGAATGCTGCGAGGCCAGCCGAACGTAGCCGAAGGTAGTGGCAGTGGAATCGCTAGGCGACTCTATTCTGCGGCTAACATTAATTTGCATCTTGGCTAGACCTACAGAAATAGTAGAAGTCACATTAAAATATTAATATCAATAAACTGCAATAGTTTTCCAACGGTCCACGTTTTTCATTTGTTTCTCTATAAAATAATTATATTTTCTACTTACAATTTCCTTATCAGAAAACATAGAATCAATTGGATAAAAATACATGATTAAAACTGCTGTTAACAATTTTAAAGTCATATCCCCTATTGTCATGGTACCCTGTTGTTATGACAGCAGCACTTTAAATAAATGGTTTGAATATATGGTAGTTTAACATTTTATTTATAATACTTAACTATAAATAATTTAAGTGAGCTAGATAAGTGAGCGCTGTACGTACCTATTTAGGTACATAATTATTGTTGTCGATCAACGATTACGATCGGATGGTAACTTTAAATTGTGCATGTTTTTCCTCTTTAGTTAGCGTAACTACACAACCAATCTCAAGCAGTGTACAATCGTTTAAAACTATTTGCTATTAGGCCGTGTGTTGTCTAAAGAAAAGCACAAAGGATAACCTCTGACGCGTGTGGTACAACAGTCCCAGGACTGTCGTAGACAAAAAAATTTGCAGCAGCGTTTTCGACATAACGGTCTTTAACCTGCCTGTCAAGCGTGTACTTTAGATTTGGTAATAATTTAATAATCCTTAAAAATTAATTCCTGTTGTCTCAGACTCATATGATTTTGGCGGAGAAAGGTTAAGGTAGCCACCAATGTTGGCAAGCGAAGATGTGGAGGTGGAAAAGGGTAATTACCCACCTGGCTGGGTGTTGTGACCGGGGGACCAAGGGTCTTAGATTATGTCAAAACTTGTAGTCATTAAAAAAGCTGATGTTCGAAAGGTGAAATTTTTATGATAACAGTAAAAATAAATAGATACAGAAAATACTACATGGAGTATATACTTTTACGGGTGTTAGGACACCGATCTCAGACACGAGGACATTGCGCGACATTGAAAACAAGAAGACAGACTCTCTAGAGATGTGGTGCTGGAGGAGAATGCTTGGAATATCTTGAACCGCGTTTCCGTACTTCAAGAACTAGGCATCAAACAGCGTCTTTCTACGTTAAAATAAGGGAAGAGTAGAAGATACCCGACCGCGTGGAAGATCACTAATGCGATGGACAGACCAGAGAAAATCTGCTTTGTGTAGGTCCTTGCATGAGTGTACCAGGAAGACGGCTAACGTCAAGGTCAAGATAGAAGGAAATCGTGAAAAGAGTGACATCTGCCTACAGCACATACCGACCACGACCGCTCTGTAAAGAGCGTTTCGACCAAGATGATGACACTGACATGGCTTAGACTTATTTATCTATTTCGCCCACCAAGCAACGATGATTGCATTGTTTTCGGTCTACCTCCATTCGTTCCTATCATTCTCGTATGTCCTTTTTGTTAATCTCCAGTTTACGGTTGCTTTAGTCTAGGTTCATGGTTGAGGTGGCCCTGACCAGTTATTAAACTTATAAAATCAATAAATTATAATAGCATGTGATAGGGGCAATCCACTAAACGCGCTGATTAAATTTTCATTGAGATTAAACATCTGCCACGAAATGATTCCATATTACCAAAATAGTATGGATTTGTATGGACAGACATGTTTTTTTAACTATTTGATAAAACAAATAAGTAATAGTCGCTAGCTATTGGTTTGTGGTCAAGGTGTTTGTAATAAACTCGATGCAAAAATTAAAACAATAGGGTGTATAAGAAGCTGTTGGCTAAAAACTTTTGGACCAGCCAACGTATGTGCTCCGTTGCTCTATCGGCGAGGGAAAATATTGTGGGTAAATCTGCGCATTCAGGCGACTGAATGTATTTATAACCGTGATCCTATCTGGTCAGCTTCTGCTAACAGGGTCACGGAGGTCAGATGGTAGTAGGTCAAATAGTATTACCTGATCTGCCAAATCTTGAAATGGTTGCCAAGATAATGATAAAGATTATTAGAGAAGATGGTATACTATCTATTTGTCCAGTTAAGGTCCTCAAGCTTGATAAAGGTAAATCTTGCAAATCTCAGTTACTACTTGGAGTGGTGAACGTTAATCCAAAAGAATATCTTACTCCCAATACTCCCAAAAACTTTTCAACGTTTGCAGAAAAGGTAATGGTAGAAGATCCGTTATTATATTCATTGTAAGCGTATTGGACTGACATGTATGCTTTAGATTTTGGACTAGTTATTACCCCATAATTCAAAATATTCCAGTTATAATAACCCTGTTGACAAATAAAAAAGTATTATCTACTGCGCATGTCAAGCAGGTTGTCCCCTACCACTAATAATATGCAAATTGCCTTGCATAAGTCATTTGCATTTGGTTCTTGGCAAGGTACAACATACAACATTCGATGAATAACATATAGCATGTATTGTATATGGACAGGCATTGACAGACCAGGTAGGACCTCCGTAGAATAGTACCTCATTCCGTCGGCCCCATTCCGCCTTCGGGAAACGCGATCCGGGCGGGCATAAAATTCACGACAACATCCACGAATGGAACACGTTACCTAAGAGTGTGCTCCCTGATCATTATAATCTGGACACCTTCAAGGCTAGAGTGAATAGGCATGGCTAAAAAAATATATAGCTTGCAACAACATTTTCTGTCCTATATTTCAACACTGCGATCTTCATTCCTCCTGCTAAGCGTATAGGATGTCAAAATCCTCCACTACGTAGGAGGTTCCAGACATTCTCGTACAATGAATAACAGGCTACAAATAACAATGGTACACGAAAAAATAGATGTTTTACTTACATATTCCTTATCCGAAAACATAGACCCTATCGGATCAAAATACATGACAAATACAACTATTAATAATTTTAACGTCATCACCCCTATTTTCATGCTCACTATAGTAGCATTTTCAATAAATGCGAGTGGCATTTCATTCAATAGGTAAACTGGTTGTAGAGAAATGAGCCCTGTTATAGGGCGGAACATGCAATTGTTGTTAATCAACAATGACTTACTAATGGACCTAATATTTTTCTGCAATTATTATTTCCACTACGTATTTAAATTGGCAAATAATTAAACGGTTTTTATTTTGAATATCCGGTCAGCAAGAAAAATCAGCTAAAAACTTATTTAGACAGCATAACATGTTTTTGTCAGCCGAAAACTAAAAACACCTACAGTAACTGATCAGCTAAATCATGATTGTCAGAAAATAAGTATAAATTTGGGTTGCTTGATAATGGTTATATTTGCATATCATACTAGATCAGGAAAATTATTATTTGGGCAGCAGAATTATACAATTGGTCAGCAGTATTAAACAATCGGTTTGCATAAAAATATTATTGATATCCTATAATAGCTAAGGGTCTGTATAATACAATTATAGTCAACTAATATTTTAAAACATCTAAAGATTTTATTGAAAACAGCAACGATAGGTGGATGTGGATGGAGTTCAACAATATGAGCGGTCAATTGCCCGTGAGCATTGTTATTCGAGGATTTGTCACATGAGAATAACAGTGTTCTTGTATAGAATAGGACCACGATAAGCCAAGGACTGACATTAGTAAAAATTATAAAGTGTGGATAGGTATAGCAATAGTCTGAGGATATTGTCCTTGTCAGTCCATCTTGTAAACATTCAATTATGTAGTCACTTTTAGCTTGAACTTGTACTTTAAGTTTGTCTAAATTATTAATTATGCTGAAAGTTATCTCCCGCACTTACTTTTTAATTGTTTTGCCTATTCTTTAATAATATTTTTCATAACTCACTTAAATAAACAATCCTTTAGAAATCAATAGGTATGTTATGACTTTTATGAATTACGTTCTATGACGTTTAAAAAACTTGGCATAAGTTGCCATACAGGGTTTTTTTTTAAATAAGCGATTCGGACTTAGTGTGGTCTTATTCTAACAGTGTATATTATTCTTTTTTATGTAAAATGGATAATCTTTGTGTAATGATGAAGAAAAGCAACAAGTTCCTGGTTATGACGATGAAGAGGTATGTAAGTAGGTATAGGTATAGGTATATAAATATAGGTACCTACATTACTAAAAAAGGGTCATTGGTATGTAACCCTAGGGCTGCCATGTTGGTATCTACCAATGACTTTATTCTGAAATAAATGGTAGGTACGTAGTTGAACAGTAACCGATGCTCGAACGATGAGATAAAACATCGCTGCAATGTTTTATTACAGAGTTCCTGTGGCCACTTTTCAGCTGCATCATCAGACCGTGGACACCATCTTTTTTATGTATATTAGACAAGACAGGCATTTGACCGCCATCTCACCTGAAGGTAAGTGACGATGCGGCCGAAGATGGAGCATGCCCGTCCTGGAACAGCTTATTCACTCTAGACTTAAGGCATCCAGATTATATTGATTGGGAACAAACGCGGATCTCCCATCAGAGTACTTGTCAAGACGAATCCAACGAGCTTATACTCGATAGGGTTGCATTTTTTCATAACACTGCTCCTGTACCTGCTCCTGACCTCTCCGCTGTATCATCAGATCAGCTCAATGACGACATAATATTGCGTTTTCATCGTGTTCTGAGCTATGTTCATAGTTTCTAGTCTATCGGAAAGTTAGTACAAAATCGATTGGAAAATTTGTATTGAATAGACCGACAAATAAACAAACAGACAAGAAAGCGATATAACAAAATCTTGTTTATAAAATTGCGTACTTTTGTTGCTGTTTAAATAAAATTAATTAACAAATCTAAATTAATTTAAGAGATTCTTAAAACTGTAAAATGTGCACAGTTTTGCTGCTCAATATCTAATACTGCTGCAGATATATATAATTTACTGCGACATCAATTTTAAGGCTGCACAAATTAGTTGTTTTGGTAGGTGGCAGTCGACCACCAGTAGCAGCTCAGTTCACTTAATTTGCTGACCGATTAATTTATAGTCATAAAAAACATAAAAAAAACCTACCTAATGGTGAGCGTTGGTGGCTTTTTTATGCTAAATAACATCAGCTAAATAACTAAAGTGGTAAATAACATCTACAATTGATACATTTACGTTGCAGGTAACAAAAATAAAAAATGCAGGTGCGTTGTCACTGTAAGCATTAAGATAAAATGCCTCGTGCCTGTAATGGATTTGGCATATTAGATAATTATGGTAGAGAGACTGTCGTCTGACCTCCGTGACCCTTTGACGTTAACAGCGGAACCAGGCCAGATTAGATCATAATTACATATTCAGTTGCCTGACTGTGCAGGTGTTATCGCGATATTTTCCCTCACCGTAAGAGCATCGCTTAGAGTTCCAGTAGATGTGCATAACACATAAAAAGTAATTGGTATATAACCCGGTACCTCAGAGTAGTAATTACAATTCCACCGGGATATTATTGGGACAGTAGAAAGGGGAAAATTAAAAAGTTTCAGGCCACCTAAGTTGCATACACTTGCTGTTAATAAATAATAATAATAAAAGTCTTTATTAAGAATAACACAGATTCATACATCAATTTAGTATTAATACTAACAAACAATAATAGGCTTATTTGTATATGCTTATAAGCTTGGATATTTCACACAGCGCAAAGTAAGTAAAGCCTTTGTAATGGGTGCTATAGATCTGTATACTTTTAAATACATACTTATTATACATATCACCCAGACCCGTAACAAAAATTATAATTCATCTTTTCATTTCTGCCCGGCCGGGAATTGAACCCGCAAGCTCTGCATGGCAGACAACAAGCTAAACCAATCAGGCTGCCAAAATACTACTAATCTATTTCCCCCGCAAAGCAGGGTCCAGGGGTAAAAATTACTTCGCAAACACGTTTATCACCACTCAGTGATAAACGTGTTTACTCGTTTATCACTGGGTGGTGTGGTAAAAAGAGACAGAACCGATAGTACCGCCCCAAACCAGAAATTGGAAAGTATAGTTTTCTGTAGAGAATTGGTAATACTGCGATTTCCAACTCGCTCTCCATGCGACATACCCTCCTTATGACAATACCCTCCCACGGAGGCTAGCCAGGAGTCTAGCAGAAGATCTACTGTGGCTGTTTCAGTAAGAAACAGTGACTGACTGACACACTATACTTAGAAACATTATTTTTGGGATAAATTAAAGACGACGTTTTATAGGTTTTATCGTGTAATTCCGCCTAACTCATTTTATTAGCAGACATGATGTAAGAAAAGTAACTACGGTACTCATAGATACTTTATTTCGGGACTACATTTACCAGTCAATTTGACTATCAATGTTCTACCTACCTTCCCAAAATATATATCAGATATGGTCATGTATTTGCCATAGAAGAATTTGTCCCCAAGCATGTTATGCATCATCCGGTTGAAGTCAGGTATTGTCAAATTGTACAAGTTCTGAGGAAAAAGGAAACAAAATAAACATTACTTTTAGATATTTTGTGTAGATCTTGAGTTTTGATTTGTATTTAGTTTATTATTTTTGTGCGTTGCCCTTTTATAATAAACCTTCGTTTACAACAGATGTAAGAAATAGTACATTGAGATGTTATATATGTTATATACATACATGTTATATACGTCATCATCGTCTTAGCACTTATCCCGGCCTCTGCCAGGGTCCGTTTTCCAACTCATTCTTCGCTACTTCGCCTGGGTCTTCGGCATCCTCTCCTCGTAAGCCGTTGGCTCTCGCATTCGACTTAGCGATGTCAATCCATCGTTTCTTGGGTCGCCCACGAGGCCTGATCTTATCTGCGATATCCCTTACGCCAAAGCTGCCACGGATGTACTCGTTACGCACTCGATCGAGTCGCGTAACTCTGCACATCCACAGTAGCATTTTCATTTCATTGAAAGTGGAGTTCGCGAACGTGTGTCGACAGCGCTGGCCATGTCTCGCAGCCATAGAGCTCAAAGGGCTTTTATACTATTGTTTAAAATCCCTTTGAGCTTTACAAGGATTTTAGGATCACAGGTGACTGCCGTGAGTTCTCGCCATTTGGCCCAAGCTGCCGAGATTCGGGACATGACATCGGGGTCAATATCGCCGAACTCGTGCATCACGGATCCGAGGTATTCGGATTTATCTGTTCTATTGACATCTTCGTTACCTATATGGATGGATATGACGGATACTCAGTTTTGGCGACATTCAAACCACCGTTTCCTAGCACATCCTTCCACGTGTTTTTTCTGATCTCAAGATCCTGCCTAAGCTTGCTCACCAGTACAATGTCGTCAGCGTACTTCATAAGACAAGGGGGCATGTCATGAATTTCCACTGAGAGGGCATCGAGCACAATGCAAAAAAAGTAAGGGCTCAGCACTGAACCCTGGTGAACTCCTACATTAATCGGGAAGGGATTAGTATGGCCTACGATGGTTTTGACGACGGCTCCAGTACTGGCATACACATCATACTGTATAATACTAATGTACGCTTCGGGTACAGACTTTGATCTGTGATTTGATTGTGATCTTTGATTATCTCCCGAGGGACACTGTCGAAAGCCCTGCAGGTCGAGAAATCGTAATGCAGAGGTTGATTCTTGCTGCAGTGAGACTCCTGGAGGACTCTGAGGGCAAAATTTAATCCATGGCGCTGCAGCCCGGCCTGAAGCCGTATTGACATTCCGATAAAGAACATTCCGGGCGAAGTCTCTGGTCCATGATACGTTCAAGTAGCTTCATTGTGTGGCTCATTAGTTTCATACCTCGATAGTTGCCGTACTCATGCATACTGCCTTTTCCTTTATAGATTCGTGTTACAATATTTATCTACTCACATAGCGTAATGTTCGAATTACATATTCTAAAACAGTCGTTTAAGGATACACTTTTTTCACGATAGTCTATGAAATTTAAAAAAAATACTTTTCGATACAGCACATAACATAGAAAAATAACTTTTTAATCATTATGCAACACTTTTATTTTTTTAATTTTGTTTAAAATGTGTTACCTAGATGTCTTTAACAAAATCAAAATTTAAATTTTCCTGTTTATATTTCTGTGTAATTATTTTCCCGCAGAACAGAATATTTTTTCTAATTATTGTAATTTGTGTTTGTGAATGTTGTTTCTTATTTGAAGCAAATAAATAGATAAATGTGGAAGTAATAAAGTGAATTTCCCGCCGCTTGATATCCTCGATGCGTAGATACAACAGAACTGACTCACACTTACGCTTATTTCGAAGCAGAGTTGAGAAAGTTATAGGTACGATATTTTATCATAAGAATATGAGTATAGATAAAGGAGTGTATGCAACTGCATATAGTTAGGTATTAAAACACTCGTGTCAAACTATTATCATACTCGGCGCCCGACGAAAATTAAAAAATAAAAATGTTGTAAAATGATTAAAAAGTTATTTTACGATACAGCTGTAATGAAAATAGTATGGGAAATGCTGTATCGAAAAGTCATTTTAAATTTTTTTATAGACTAGCGTGAAAAAAGTGTACCCTTAAACGACTGTTTTCGAATATATAATTGGAACATTACGCTATGAGTGTAGATAATCTACTATTACGCGCCATGCGTTAGGTATAAGCCCCGTAGCTACGAATTTTTCAATATTTAATAGTTCAGTGAGCAAGGGTACGCCTCGGGTATCCATTGTTTTCCAAGTTTCTATGAGTATTCTGTCATGGCCAATAGCTTTCCCGGTCTTCATATGGGCCAGAGACCTCTTCACCTCGTCAGGGGTAATCGGGCTTATCAAGCCAAGGTTTGCAGGAAGCTGTGGTGGTGTCACGTGGTTGTTGCCCAGTTCCTTGAAATAACAGCACCAATGGTCTTTAATAGAGTTTGCACTTGTGAGCAATGCTTGTCTACACCTTTTATGGCAACACACTTTCTCACAGCTAAACTGACTCGACTCCGCGACTTTGTCAGCTTGTAGACGAGCTTCTGCCTCTCCACAGAATCCGGAACATCGTAGAGCGGAGCCACCTGAACCAACTGTGCTTTTGCCACCGTTGTTTTAGCTCGCCGCTTTGCCCCCACGTACACCTTCTTATTTCAAATGTGAGTTACTGTGCTGCCATTTCTTGAAACATGCCTTTTTGTCTCTAACTGCTTCCTGCACCTTACTATTCCACCGTCCCGTGTCCTTGTCAATTCTTCGGCTGCCATGCGACAAACCGAGTACTGTTCGTCCGAGTTTGAGGATGGAATTTAGCAAATAGCACCAGAGCTCATTAGTGGTTTAGCCCTTCGTGCTCCAATCGAGACGTTCGGCTGCCTTTATGAACTCCTGGCCCTTGCTTTTTTGAGTCCACCACTTAATAGACGGCTTGCAACGTTATGCACTAAGCCATCTACTACTTAGGTACCTAGACATCCATAACAAGGACTCGGTGCTGAGCAGTAAGGCATTCCCCATGGATGATCTTGCATTGGGATATATGGCCAATGTCACGTTTTCGGAGCAGCAGACAATCGATCTGTGATTGTTGCCTTTTATAGGTGATGGGGTGTTCGGATCTCTTCTGGAAGAAGGTATTAACCATGGCTAAGTCGGCGGCCAGTGCGGTTCGGAGAATTTATTCTCGCTCACTGTTTCGCTGGCCGTAGCCAAAGCCCCCGTGCACCTGACCGAACTCCTCGCTACAATCTGTTTGGAGGAGCTTGCCGTACGTCGCAAGGTGTCCTCGAAGCTATTCCACAAGGCAGTCTTTTCGGTGTCAGCACAACCGGACTGAGAAGCATAGGCGCTGATGAGGTTAGACGTTGATCCTTCTATCAGCGCCTTGATCAGCATGAACCGATCGCTCACTCTGTTCACCACCAAGATGTTGTCACAGAATTCGTCGCACACAACAATAGCGACCCCATTTCTCCCTTTTGCCGATCCGGTGTACACAAGCTTGTATCCCTGCCCGACTTCCCGAGTCTTGGAACCCCGCCATCTGATTTTTTGTAAGAATGCCACCTGAACGTGGCGCCTGCAGAGCAAGTCGGCCAGCTCCCGCGAAAGGCCAGTCAGGGAGCCAACGTTTAAAGTGGCAAAGCGGAGCTTGCAGGTATGCGCTAACGTCTTCAGCCCTGCCTGCACGTGGCAGGGTAGCCTTCGCCCATTTTTCACAGGTTTAGGGCGATGTCCATGTTACCTATATACATTAAACAAAAAAGGTTAAACAAGATTGCACTTACGGGTTTGATGATGCAGTCGTCGTTCAGGATTGGGAGGAATGTTAATAGTATTTTAGTACCGGCAAATTGGCAAATGTTTTTAGTAACTATAGTATAGCTTGGTACGAATTTATTTTTACTGTCATTCCATTTTGATAATCGCACCTTCATCTGTAATTAAAGGAAAGCTTTTAATTTTACCATTGGTGTGACTGTCAAGTCAAGAAGTCCGCCTGGGTAGAGATCACTGACGTATTTATTTTAGCTGCTTATCAATACTGCGTATTGTGTTCTGGTTGAAGCTTATGGATATAATCTCAGTCCAGATCAGACTTACAACCTAGCCACGAAACATTTACCGCAGCAACTTATCGTTTCTTGACTATAATAGAAGAACGACTATAAGTATCTAGATAACTGTATGGATTGCCATCAATCAGTATTTCTTATCGCAACACGTAGAGTCCCACAACAAGCAACGACTCTACTTCCTCGGTATCAATGTTAGACCATCGGGCCGCTTTCCATCTGCTACAAATGTTCTCAGTACAAAAATAGATAGTTTCTCGCCACGCGTCAAAAAAAATCATCTTGGTGTTAATGTCCCGGTTGTGCTCTCGAAAACAAGGTCCCGGGGTCCGCCCTGACCATGATCCAGGATTTGGCGATCAGGTAATTACAGTGGAGTGAGTTGAAAGACTGTCCGTGTAGTTCTAATCTGTGAGGGAAAACATCGATAGGAAATCTGCACATTCAGATCACAAAATGTGTAACTGTGATCCAATCTGGTTAGCTTCCCCTGACCTGACTTTGCTTGCTTTGCTGACTGAGCGTTGGCCTTTTTAGCGTTTAGTGTTTATATATGTATCTTTTTTTTTTCTTACTATATTTTTTTTCCTTGTTTAATTTATTTTAATTTTATGTTATTATTTCTAGTGTTATATGTCTGAGCTAAATGCTAAATAAATACATTGTTATTTATTTATTTATTTAACAGGGTCACGGAGGTCAGATGGTAGTAGGTCAAATGCGAAACTTGATCTTGAAACTTGAACTTGAACTTGATCTGCGAAATCCTGGATCATGGTCTATAAGATGATGAAGATTATTATTAGATGGGGTAGTGCTATCCACGAGTCCAGGCGAACTCCTCAAGCTTGATATACTTGAATACTCATTTAATATCTAACTATAAGATACAAAATATCTTACCCCCAATACTCCCATTAACTTCAAAACGTTTGCAGAAAAGGTAGCGGTAGAAGATCCATTTTCATATTCTTTGTAAGTGTACTGCATTGACATGTATGCTTTTGATTTTGGACTAGGTTGTATCTCATAATTCAACATTTTCCAGTTAAAATGACCCTGAAGACAAATAATTGTTTTGTCTACTGCGCATGTCAGGCATGTTGTCATAACACAGAGTACATAAATATCCTGCCAATGGCGAGGGCAAGGGATTATTCATTTGATCGCCATTTTGAAATGTCATGTTGTTGTCAAGACCTAACGAGCTAACGAGCCATAGCCTCCTTCATCTTGAGCTCCTGCGTGCGCTATCTACCTCTTTTACACTCGTGCTAAGTTGCTTGAGATAGAAAAACAGCCATTAGAAGGCGAGCGGTCGCCTCGAATCGAACCGAATCAATTTTGATTTAAATTACATTGACAACGTCGCCTGTGAACAGTACAAAAATGGGCAAAATCAGCATCAGGCCAAAACTTAAAATTGAAAACCGTTCAAGCCGAAGCCAGGGGTTCAAAAATAGAGGTATACGTAGACTATAAAGAATGCAACAACATTTTTTGTCCATTCCGCCTGCTAAGCTTTTGGGATCATAAAACCCTCCACTACGTCAGAGAAGGTTCCAGACATTCAATAACAATGGAACACGGAAAAGTGGATGTTTTACTTACATATTCCTTATCCGAAAACATAGACCCTGTCGGATCAAAATACATGACAGATACAACTACTAATAATTTTAACGTCATCACCCCTATGTTCATGCTCACTATAACAGCAATTTAAATAATTGCGTGTAGTTATATAGTAGCATTTCATTTAATAGGTATACTTGTCTATTATTAATTTTGTATATAAATGAGCTCTGTTATTTATACGTATGTGTAATTGTTGTCAAAATTACTTACCAATGGATTTTAAAAAATCTACCATTATTATTTCCACTACGTATTAAATTTAAATAGCTGAGCGTCGGTGGCCTAACGGTTAAGTGGTCCTACTCGCAGGCGTGGGTCTCGGATTCGAATTCCAGTGCCGCCATGTCCGAGTCAGAGTCATTACTCTTTTCTGATTTGTGTAAGTACATTCGTTGAACACTAACCGATGCACTTACGGTGAGGGAATACATCGTAATTCGTGATGAAACCTGCACATTCAGGCGACTGAATGTGTAGCCATGACCTAATCTGATCAGGCACAACCGGGACATTAAACCAAAGACGATTTTTTTAAAATTTACTTAACTACAATCGCTCATATCCACACAATCTCTCTCAAGCAGTGTGATCATCATCCTTTAGGTTATTTGCTTTCCTACGTAAACTTCTTCCAATATCATTCACCTCTTTCTATCGCGTGCTACGTTCTTCCAGTTGTGACCAGCATGCCACCTAAAGAAAGACGAAAAGCCCCTGGCGAAAGACCTGGCGTCTTTCTCTTTGGGTATCTATCCAGTTGGGAATGCTCGTTCTTGCTATGATCATCTTGGTGTTAATGTCACGGTTGTATCTCGTACGCGAGGGCCCGTGGTGCGCCTTGACCATGATCCAAGATTTGGTGGATCAGATAATTACAGTGCGCAGTAGAGCGACTGCCGTCTGACCTCTGTTAAGAGGGAAACCTTACCAGATTACTTGACGGTTACATATTCAGTCGCCTGAATGTGCAGGTTTCATCTAGATGTTTTCCCTCACTGTACGAGCATCGACCAGTGTTTCACTAATGTGCATAACTCAGAAAAGAGTCATTAGTATGTGCCATATGGCGAGTTTGAACCCGGTAGCTCGGCGTACGAGTGACTACCCCTTATAGGCCGACGCTCCAGGCCACATTGCTCATTTTGCTACATATGTAAATTAATAAAAAAAAAATCTCAGACGTAGATAATCTCAGATGAGTTAAGCATAAGATTCAGGCGGTAATCTGTCTAGGACCTCCGTAAACTAGGAAACAGGCAGCAGCCTTTCCAAACCAGCGATCTCCAACTACTCTGTCAAGCTTGTTGATTATTGTAACAGGCGATATTCATCTAAAGAATTATTTTAATCAAGCACACAATGTGATTTTTCTTAAA
Organism: Blastobasis lacticolella; assembly: GCA_905147135.1. Classification (NCBI taxonomy): domain Eukaryota; kingdom Metazoa; phylum Arthropoda; class Insecta; order Lepidoptera; family Blastobasidae; genus Blastobasis; species Blastobasis lacticolella. The sequence continues at coordinate 10,028,835 of LR990044.1, forward strand.
AAAACATCTAAAAAGAAACTAATTATTATCTACCTACTAAATCAACAACAAAGTCCGAAATCGCAATCAACAAATTATCCAACAAGCAAGCGGTCAGCGTTTCTGAAAGGTCAACTTGTGTGGACACAACCTAACCTCGACTTTTAGCAGCAATAGAGGAAAATATTAATAACGTCGCAGAAACAAAAATACTTCGAGTCAGCCTGCTGCGGGCGTACAGACGGAATCCCTAATAAGAGAGGCTTATACCGAATAACATCTGGGGCTCGAGGAGCAAACACTTGCCGGTAAACACGAGGTTACAGTAAGAAAAATGTTTTTCTTTTCCCAGCTCCCTCTCTCATATTCTGTCGTATCTGTTAGGACGCCAAGTTTAATATGTGATGTGAAAACTGAAGTTCTATTGTGTAAGGGCTAAAGAACGGCTGAAATATTTAAGCTGTTTTGCAGTTGGGTTTGGCGATTCTAAGTCATTATGTGAGATCGTTGAGAGGGCCCTCGCGTGTCGCGCGAGAGTTTCGCTCTCGCTGGGATGATGATGATGATTTGATGATGATGAAAATTAATCAGCAAAACCAACCTATAACACTTATTGAACGAATATGTAAATGAAGTTTTCATCCCACAGAACCTAATCAATAGTCGCGACAACATAATTCATATCCCGCAGTCAATACGGAGCAAGACCAGCGTAACAATTGCTGCGGCTAATAACAACACCCGGAATGGCTTTACCATGGGCCTCACGTCTGTCCAATGCTGCTAAATTAAGAAATATCTCGTGTATAAATCAATGGGAGCACGATATTAAAATATTCGGGGCGATAGGGTGATGGGGCGATGTAAGGGGATGTAGGGGTGAACGTGCACCCCACTGCATCGCGGATTCCCGGCACGCCCCGCCTCGGGGAGCCTAATTCTTTTCCTAATTTCGCACCTTATTGTCGGCGTGTTCGGTAAGAAAACGCGGGAAATTTTTCATAAAAATTCACTGCCACGCGCGCTGGCCCGCCGTCGGCTTTAAAACTTGCTCCTTTGGCTTTGGGGCTGTTCTTAATGCCTCTCAAAATAGCTTAGCGGATCATGCGGGAGCGGTTTGTTGTCAATTAGATATATTAATAGATGACCTCATATTTTTTTTTCGTTCAGTAAGGATGGTCTAATACACAGGAACGACGAATTTTTTTATGTCATACAGCAGACAAACAGGCAAGCAAGACATTAGCAACACCACTGGACTACGAATATTTTTGCTTTATATAACGTGTACGTTATTATTTAAATAAATGTAAGAGAATTGTATGAAACACTGTTCACGTCTTGCACCGAGGTGGATACTCCAGCGGAAAAGGTACGAAATGAAAAGATATACCCTCCCATCTTTATTCTTGGCATCCACAAAATGAAGTTGGTAAAATATCTAAGACATTTGTCAGTCGATTACCTGAGGGGAGGCCTTCCCCGATAATATTCAAAATTTCACCAACCCCTGCAGCTTGGTTCGGCAATAGTGCGAGAGTATGAGAAATTTGAAAAGCTTTTTAAAACGAAAATGTATGCTTCATTTATGTTACTTATTCCCTTATTATTATAGGGTTCGATTCCCGGCCGGGACAAAATTTAAATTATGAATTTTAATTTCTGTTACGGGTCTGGGTGTTCTATGTATAATAATATGTATGTATTTAAAAAGTATTTAAGTAGTATATCAGTTATCTAGCACCCATAGTACAAGCTTTGCTTAGTTTGGGGCTAGATGGCGCTGTGTGAATTTGTCCACGAATATTTATTATTTATTTATTTATTTTACCTATACCGTAAGTATAAGGTTATAGCATGCCTTTACTTATAAAATTTAAGTTTTTTTTCATTATGTTATTGTATTTACTGCCTAGGGAGGCACATGGTCATCTGACCATGTCATCTGACCTCGCTAAGCTGTCGAAGGCCTCCTATATATTAATTTAGTAACCCGGCGCGACTACGTTCGCGTACACCTACTCCAGCTAACCCTTCTTTTCTTGCTAATAAATCTTCGTCTTGAATCACTCTATATGTTGTGGAAAAACGCATTACAATTCGTTGCGTACTTTAAAAGATCTAAGCGTACATAGATACAAACGGCGAGAAGCAACTTTGTTTTATACTATATAGTTAGATGACCTAAGACCAAAGTTTAGTTGTAATTGGATTTGTGATGGATTTTTCAACTTATTGGAAATGCCTAAGAAATATTGAAAACTTGATTGTATGAAAATTATAATTTCCGTCATACTCGCCAATATTAGCAATTCCATAGGTAAAGACAATAGACAGGCAGCTCGGTCTTAGATGGAAGACTGGAAAGCATCAACGGTCATAATAAATAGCACTTCGCCTTCCTATTTTTAAAATTAAATAGATATCCGCAAAGTAGGTTTATATTCAAATAATTTTGTTTAAAAAATGCTACTTTATGGTTTCTTTTTTCGTACAGCTCCCGTAGTATTGCTTATGAATATAAATTCTGTTACTTACCGTTGCCTTTTCGCCAAAAGAAAATAGAATGCTCAAGATTAGGGCAGACTGGCTTCCATGGGCTAGAGTTAACCATCCATGAAGCTAAGTTTGACAGACAGTGAATATGAGTGGAAATTGTTATTTATTCGAGGTTGGAATAATATTGTAATACTAAGAGGAAGGCAGTCCGGCACCATGAACGATTAGTCATTTAGATATTCCCTGTTTTTTACAAGCTTCTATTTAACTTACAATGTTTGTATGTAACTGTATGTTCGGGATAAATCTTGCAAGCCTTATTTTACCCACTTCTGATGACAATGCATTAATATGGTACCATGGAGCTAGTCTGATAATGGAGTCAGAAGGTGACCATAGAAACTAATGAACGCAACATGATAAAGCCAACGTGCTTGGGCTCTTTGGAGTGGTCTTGATGAGTATTATACGCCTATGACATTCAATTAAATTTTGGTTCATTTAAAAACTTAGATAGGTAATAGGTTAATGGGCTTCTTTTTACGAACTTGAACTCAAACTTGGTCCCTTGTACGTAGTTAAGGCATGCTAATTTATCCAGCCCAGCTCCCCCCAGAAATCCAGCAGTCACTTCAGACACTCACAGATCTCTCGGAGGGACCCCGTTCCTAATGCAACTTTGACCTTGTGGTCCTTAGTCTCTCACACTCGAGGACCACATAGGCCGCTGTTTTTTTTTATTCTACAAGACAGGCATTTGACCGCCATCTCACCTGTTGGTAAGTGACGATGCGGCCGAAGATAGAGCATGCTCGACTTGCCTTGAAGGCATACAGATTATATTTATTTATTTATTTAAAACTTCATGCACATTACAGTACAATGGTGGACTTAAAGCTACGTAGCTTTTTCTACCAGTCAACCAGAGAACAATTACCAAAAATTACAAGGCGGTGCTACAAAAGAAGAAGATAAAAGAACATAAAACAGACTAAAAGTAACATTAATTGAATAAGTATATCAAACATTCACAGACCGAAACTTATTGATAGTATAATAGGAGAGAGAGAAAGAGAGAGAGAGAGAGAGACTAGGAACTGAGCATAACAAGCTACTGGCACACCCAACAACACTACTGCCCAAACACTTAAAAAAAAAAGGAAAAGAGAAAGACTAAGTAGGAAAATATATAAGGTGTTACAGAGACTTAAGGAAATAACTGCGAACTGCTTTTTTGAAAGTAAATTTACTGGAACTTCGTCTGATCTCCAAAGGTAGATCATTCCAAAGTCTAGCAGCGATTAAGGAAAAAGAATTGGACAGAAATCCAGTCCGGTGAAGGGGAAGGTCAGTGAACATATTCGCAGGCAACACGTTCCAATCCTTAGCCGTACGCATTATAAAGGTCCAGCCATAGCGTTTTACTTTTGCACAAATTGGAAGGGGTCCAGGTTTAATATTTGAATATTCGCTCAAACGGAAGATAAGTTCTACATTTTTCATAGACGGGGACCTGGTTACCAGCACACCCACCTACATGAAAATGCCGCTGCAGTCTTTTCTTCTTCATCAAGTACATTTTCCAAACCATATTTATTTTAGGTCTGGGTCGCCCCGTAGTCAGCCACAGCAACTGCATTGTTAGTCGCCAGGAGCAGTTCCTTCCTAGTGCAAATAAGAGGGCAAAAAAGACAAGAGAGCAGATACGCCATGCATTCGGATGGAGCTTCACAGTCGCATCTCTACTGTGCCTGATCGTTGAAACCCCATTTAGCCAGGGTTTCTTTGCAGCGGCCAACCCACGTCCGTAATTGGTTGAGCGACTTCCAAGTTCTACTGCAGGTTGTCTCCTGGTGACAGGGATTCGGTGGGTAAGATAGGTCAGGAGGCGCTGGGTATTTGGTGCGCCATAGCTACTCTCTTACCTCTTTAGGAGGTTTGTTAGTAGAAACCAAAGACCTCAGAAAACTGGCTTATGAAGCGTGTGCGGGGACTTACATGGTCAAGCAATGGGTGTCCCGCGTCTATCTGTCACCTCAAAAAATCGTAAAAGCAAATCCAAAGGCATGAAGTCGATTCCTTTATGATTAATTTAGATTACACAGGTACCAGGTATGATAATTCATACTACCTACTTACGTACTTTTTAACGTATAATCTTTAATATATTTTATTTATTACTTAATATAATCAGAGTAGAATACAGTAGAATAGCACCAACCCCTTACACTCATGGGTGTTATACAAGGCGACTTATGTTTTCGAGGCAAAAGATCAAGAATCTCCGTAGTCTGGAAAACGCTTGCCAAGCGTGGAGATTAGGGCAATAACCTCCCCTTTTGTGGAAGAGGCCCTAAGTCCTGCAGTGGGCTGTGATGATGATAATCGCTTATTAATCATAAAATAACAATGCAAATGGAATTTCAATAATATACCGATGTTGGCGGTAAATGTGTTTTATTTACCGCCCACTAATTACCTATTTATGAGAATAAATAAATTAATGTTATGAATGCAATGGGCTGAACGTAGAAGTGCCATAAGTCCTAAACATTTTTCCTTGATCACCCGAATACACATCTACTACAGTAATATATTCGCCATAAAAGAACTTTTTCCCAATAGCGTTGTGCGTTAAGGCGTTGTAATCATGAATAGTAATGTTATATGTATCCTGAAAAAGGAAAATCTATTAAATTCATTTTGTTCTTCAAGATAGGGGTGAAAAAGTTTCTACGGGGTCGGCAACGCGTGAGTGATGCCCCTGGTATTGCAAACGTCCATCGGCTGCGGTGACTGCTTTCCCTCAGACAGGCCGTAAGCTAGTCGTCAAATTAATTTAGGGAGGAGCACAGGTCACGTGCTGCGTAAGCCCCAGGGATTCGTGGGAAAATGGTGCCAAAACCTGCAGGTATCAGGCCTGCCTTTCTGGAAGCGATGGATTGACCGAGCCAACGGTTTACGACGCGTCGTAAGGATGACGAAGATCGGGGAAAGTAGTGAAGAAAGAGCAGTAAAGCGGACCCTCGCAAAAGCCGAGATTGACTGTTCAGATGACGGTGTTATCTAGGATAGGTAATTGTAATTATACTCACTGGAGGTATTCTACAGTCTTTTCTGACAGTCTTAATGAGGGACATAAATATAAGAGTCCACTCGTTCTGGCACATGTTTTTTACCTCAAAGCTGTAACTGAGCATGTATCTGTTCTTTTCTTCATTCAACTTGTAAAATCGCAGTTTTATCTGTAACATAAGATAGGAACCTATTAAGTTCCTACCTAGTTTATAAATCCAAACTTAATTCGAATACACGTTATATGCTCTTGTGCGAGTTCACAACCAAGACATTAACGCCAAGATGACGAAAAAGCAGGATCTCCGTCGTTGAACAAGAAACGAGCGACGTATTCTGTTTTGTTTTGCTTTCACTTGTCGATGTGTGGAGATCATCGCAAACGTGAAGGCTACGGCAACCCAAATACGACAGTGAACCTGTGACACGAACGATGATGAACGAAGAAATATACTTACACCAAGTGTACCCATGTGCTTCTTTACCGTCACCACAAAAAACAACGAAATGGTTCCATTGGGTGAACGCTTCATTTCGTGCTGCAGTGTTACGTAATCCACAGCTTTAGGATAGTAGCTGGTGGCAAATCGTGACATTTCGGCGTAGTATTCACCCTGTATGTTAAACAGGCTTTTTATTAAACATAAACAACATTGGCTAAATTAAACATAGGGTCTAATAACCTAAACGATAGAAAATGTCGGATAATCCCCGACCAAGTTTATTTAAACTTAAATATTTTCTGAACTACAAAACCGATTTTAATAAAACAAAGCTAAGAGCCATCTTGATTAAACTAGCTTTCAAATAGACGAAACTGCATCCGAATCAATCCTTCCATTCGGGAGCTACGCCGCCACAGACAGATACACAAAGCTACAGATACACACGTCAAACTTGTAACACCTCTCTTTTTTGTCGGGGATTAAAAAGATGGCTGCTCAGCCGGCGTGTCTAAGCAGCAATATTTAATGAGGTAAGAAACATATGTCACAAAAAATGATCGTTTTGCTAAAACTGTTCTTGAAAATGCTTTATATTGAAAGCGCGTTTACACTATTAAAATATGAACATACTAACAAAAACTGTTTTAAAAAACATTATTAACTAACATATATTTCTTTTTCTGAGTGTACCGCTTTCAACCAACCACAAAGAGCCAAAATTGCGATGAAATGTTTTATGTCATGCATTTTATTCTGTGATAAATAAACTACTACGAAAACATAAATTGTGCCTCTAATGAAATCCAACAAGGTACATGAAAATAGGTTATTACGTTATTGTGTAAGTACATAATATAACAAAGGTTATATTTAATTGGTCAATTTTATATAGGTAGTTACCTAATTCATCCATAATCATACTGAAGCATTTATTTACCTAAATAAAGGGTGATTATACTAATTTAAACAGTTTTACCAAAGTAAACAAAGGGGTTATTGTACAAAATTTATATAAATTCTCGGAAGTACACCTCTCATGTCAACTGACAAGCGGAATGATAAAAAAGGGCTTATCAAGCCAACTGCCCGTGTGTAGAGAGATATTTTGGAAGGACGACATGCCAAAGTGGCGGGATCGAGAACGAAATGGGCGTGACTAGTCTATTTTTATCATGCCGCTATTCAGTCGGCATGAAACAACATCTACTAAATAAAATAATAAAACCTAATAAAAATAAAATAGGTGTTTCAGGTAAAAACTGACTGTGATTTATAAGGTGCGAGGCTTGATCCATGTCATAATTAGGCCGCCTATTGTTGTTTCTGCTGCTACAACCTCCTTTTAGATCACCAGGGATATCATGTCAGGTTGGAGCCAGCTTGGCTTACATCTTTCGGTCCGGTGCTGTTCCTTGCGGACCTTTAAGCCTTATCTGTCAAATAAAAGCATCATTTAAGAAGGTACCTAAATATTTGAGATTAATGTTATGCATCAGTTGAAAAACAATTAAATTTAATTAATCTCTTCAAAAAGCTGATTTATTAAGTTACATGTGTGAAGGTATGGGATACGTTGCAGGCGTTTTAATCAACAGTGGATGTCCTGCGAGTGATATGATGATCAGGTCGATAGCTCTTTACCCATAAGACTGGGTATAAGAGTTGCTAAGGCAAATGTGTAGTAAAGGGCTCCAGCGTTAACTGCTTCCCATTAGGCAGGCGGGTAGCTTGTTTGCCGCGTTAGTGGTATAAAAACACAATCCACCATTTTTGTTTGGATATTCATACACTGACAGACTTATGACATCGTTACCACTTAATACGCGTCTGATGATTCTTTCGACACTAATATAAAATGACGTATCTGACGTCGTGCCTTTAGCTATTTGGCTAGACCCGCAGAGTTTCTATTTATTTTGTTTCTGGTTATTTCTATCCCCTCTCTTACCCTTACCCCTTGAAGACACACCCATGCAGTGCGCCGCGCGGCGCACTGCATGATGGGGCAAAACCCGCAATCCAAGCCCGAAATGTCAGTTCTGTATGAATTTTGTCTACGTTTTTCAATTTGGCCCCATCGTGCAGCGTGCGGTGCGATGTCAGTACATGTCAACATGAAACGTTACATCTGACTGTTTCTTTTTACCAACAGTTCGAATCTTTCCTCTTTATGTGACACAGTTCACACACATATATCTGTCTACTTTTTTTTAGTACAGATACAACGCGTGTGAGTGAAATAGGAAACCGACCTTGTCAAAGAAAGTTTGACCGCTGATGCGTAAGCCCCTCCCCTTTTTCTGATTCTTTAACATTAACGAAGTTGTTTCGCTTTCGTGATCCTGTCGTCATTCTCTTCTCAGTTTATCCCGAATTATAAATAAGGCATGTTTGGTTCTAGAACACTAGTTTCTAAAAAGAAATGCTGGTACTCGTAGAAATCTACATTTTGGATGGCACCTGTCAAACTTAAAACTGTAATAACTGTGAAACTATTGGTGCTAGAATACTAGTTCCTAAAGAGAAATGATAGTACTCGTCGAGATCTACATTCCGGATGATAGCTGTCAAACTTAATACTGTAATAACTCTTAAACTATCGCTTCTAGAACACTAGTTTCTGAAGAGAAATTATAGTGCTCGTCGACATTTACATTTCGGTTGACAGCTGTCAAGTCTGTTCCAGAACAGCAAATACTTTCATTTCGGGCACTATCATTTCTTTTTAGGATCTAGTATTCTAAGAGTAATGGTTTCCGAGTTATTTAAGTTTTATACACTCTCTTTATACTTACTACTGATGTTATACTTTGTAGTTATAATTTTGAATGAGCCACCGTGGTATACACTCAGTTTAAGTAAACATTCGAAAAGGACAGAAATAACTACGTTTTAAAACATTTTGTCGCAATATTGTACCAAAATCATGTCTTCAACCCGTTGAGGACAAATTTAAGCAGTGCGGTATATCCCACAACAGAATCAACCAATGTGAATAAAAATTCCCAACATGACCGAATCAATCTTCTTAATTGAAATTTTTTGAAGTTTTTATGTTCTTATTTCCTCAAGATAATATATTGAATGTATTATCATAGAGCCTGTAACCATCGGACAATCAATACGCTTTTAACAAAAAATCGGCAAAGTAGTTATTGAGCTAGAATTAACATCCATACAAACATTCATATCCACATCATCATCACAACCCGTAACAGTCCACTGCAGGACTTCGGGCCTCTACCACGAAAGGGGAGGTTATTGCCATAATCTCCACGCTTGGCAGGCGGGTTGGAGATCGCAGTGTTTAAATATATCAATTGAAAATGCTGCTGCCCATTTTCCAGACTACGGAGACCTTAACGGAGACTCTTGATCTTTTGTCTCGAAAACATTAGTCGCCTTGTACGACACCCATGAGCGTAAGGGGTTGGTGCTATTCTACTCTGCCGGACACCACACGGCTTATCATATCCACATACATACATACAAACCCCTTTCTCCCGCAAGAGTAGGTAGAGACGACATTGTTCCACTTGCTATGGTCCTGACAAATCTCTGTCGATTCTTCCACGTTTATCAACTTTACATACATAGATTGTTAACTTCATTACCCTCCTTTAGCTCCATCGTAGTCGGGCAAAAAGTATCAGTTATAGTATAGTATTCGTGGAAGATCAATCGAGGTGGTCCAATTTCTTGACATATTTCTTTTGTTATACTCTTAGTTAAAAAAAGCAACATTTGCGTTTCATACATTTTTGAATCAAAAATTTAAGTGTCGGCCGAAACAAAATTATTAGTTTCCAATAGAGAAAACAGTTCTTAACATTGTTTACTGTGACGTCAAATCCGCACGTCCGACGGTCGATTGTTATTGGCTTTTAGAAAAGCGATACTTAGTAGAGCTCGTCTAATCTAAAATGACGCGCCCCACTATCGCATTAACGCACACAAGCAAGTTTAAAATATGGACGCAATACATATACAAATGCCGTTGTAATTGGTCATTCAGTTGCCGGTGAAATTCAAACGTAGGAGCACGCGTCGTTCATTGGCTCCCACACAGATGAAGTGTCGTCATCATTATTTGCACTCACACATCGAAATCCACTAACTAAGTAGTGGGCCGCGTCATTTTAGACTAGATGAGCTCTACCTACTGTACGCCCGGTGGTACATAGTGGTGGTGGTGGGCGTACTGGTTTGGCACCATAGTAAGAATTAATAGAACCTGTCTGAACCTGTCTCTGAAAATTGCATAATATTTTTCTGGTCGGCACTTTCAGCGTTAGCGCACTGTGTGTGATCAGACAGTCGGAGACATATGGTCAATAATCATGCGAATCGTTTAAAATAACGCGCGTAAAAGCGTCGAAAAAGCTCTCGTGCAAACGTTGCCTAACTCACAATATTCCGTAAATCTCTCGTGCGAACGTTGCCTAACTTGAAAAACCAGAATAACACCACCGTTTTCTTTGTTGTCACCGTGACGTGGCACCGTGCGGTGCGCCGCGCAGTGCACTGCACTGCATGAGTGGAGCCCGAGCCAGGGTGCTCACTGTTATACTCACTGTTATACTCTGAACTCGGATTTGGAGAGGATCCCGACGCTGAAATATGGTCGCTTGCGTCTCCAGAGGACAGAACTACGCAAGAATCAATGTCGTTCGTTACTGAAATGGAGACAGCACCCAATCATTGCGATTCTTGTCACTCATCGCTATGTTTTTAGACTAAAAACGAAATTATTGTTTTAAAAGCCTGTGCGTTTTTTATTTAGGTATCTAAATAAAATATGTTCCGTAAGAAAATAATTATTTTATTTTGGTATGACCAGATTAGTTACATTAATTTTACCTAGTTTACCTATGCCCCGTGCAAAAATTTCCACAATACCACAATATTTGCCGTAAAAATATTTCGATCCGAAGAAACTGTGCATCAATCCATCATATTCGGGTATAGAGAAGTTGTAGGAGCCCTGAATTTAGGAAGAATACATAATTAATACTCACTTATAACATATGGTCTAAAAATACCTAATGAAATAAATAATAATATTTAATGTTTCTATGCTATGTATTTGGATTTTCCTTTGAATATTCTTAACTTTCAACTTCTCATTTGCCTTACTGAATTCCGTATCAGCCGCTTGATTTGTAATTAGGAAACTTGCAGGGTCGTTTCTTGGCACAGGATATATTGAGTACTTACAAAGTAATGGCAGGAATTGTTAATTCCCAAGAAGGAATGAAGCAAGACAGAAATGTTTCATTCTATATAAAAGGGAGGCAAACGAGCAAGCTGGTAACCTGATGGTAAGAGATCACCGCCGCACAACAATAGAAAAAATGTACACGCGGACAAAATCACAGGTAAACATAAACATACTTATACCTACTGGTAATACTTTGCAATCCTTCGTGAATTGAGGAATTAGCGATTTGAACAACTGGGACCACTGATTATCGCAAAAGTTTTTCACGTCAATATTGTAACTTGAAAAGTATTGGTTAGCGATATCGCTCCATTTAAAAACGCGAACCTTCATCTAAAAATAAAAGTAAGTACATAATAAGAATTAATAAATAAATAAGAAGACGTAGACGAATACTTAGGCGAGGTTAAATTTAAAGCAAGTGGTATAATTAATTACTCCAAATGGGCCCAGAGTCTTTTTAACTGATGATAAAAACCCAAAAATAATAGTTCCACTTTGAGATTTTGGTAGATTCCACACTGTCATATAGTCTTTAGCTTTTGGAAGAGTAGTTATAGTCAAATTAACTATTTTCGTTTGGTAACTTCCCTGTAACAAAAATAAAACGTATGCAAATATAAAATGTTTAACTTCGGGAAATTAACTTAGGAGCAAGGTCTTCTACTGGGGACCCTGATACTGTTTGAACAGTCTTTGGAGCCGATTGTTTTAGTATATGTTTGAAAGTATACTAACATATTCGTGTTCTAAGAATAATCCATTAAGAGGAGCTACAATAAAGGTAAATGTAACAGCAAAAATCCCAAAAAGAAACATTTCGATAAACCACCAAAATATATATGACTATCTATTCATAACATTTCAACTATTTCCTGTTTCAACAATTGGTAGGCATCACAATTGGCCGTCATTATTTTAATTAAACCTAAATTTAACATTAATCCCAATGAATAAAAACTATAATATTTGTAGGTATCACAATTATTTTTGTAGAAAATGTTTTTTTTGGAACTGAGCAACTATTGCCGGTCACTATGTAATCATATTTACCTTAAAATTTAGAAAATAAGGTGTTTATCTACGTATGCATCATCATGTAGGTTCTTGAATCTTTTACTTACTGCTCTAAAACTTTTTTTCTGCTTTGTTTATTAACTCAAGTTTATCTTAAATAAGGTTTCGCAAAATAGCAGCACAGTTACTGAGCCCCAAAAGTTGTTTAAAGACCATATTTTATGACCAAAGGTCTCTTCCATTTTTGTATACTTTAGATGGGCCCCAAATTTCGGGATAACTTCCCCAAGTTAGGTAAAGAATTTTAATAGGAAAGGAATTGTTAAGAGAAGCCTGGGTCAAAGCGTTCCGGGAATTAACAATTTTCTCGTTATATATGTTGGGTTTAGTGCGTTTAAAGGATGCGGCTCATAGATAATGGGAGAAATTTTTGTCAGGTAACAAGAAAAAATGCTAAGAATAATAATACGTTTATCAATATAGCTGATGTCACGCCAATCGTAGCACATTACTAAACTTATACATTGTATTTGAAGAATTTGAACATTCTGCATTTATACAAGGCTCAAAGTCTAAATTGGCTTCATAAAACTTAAGATACAGAATAAAACCATACCGTGAAAGATAAAAAGATGTGTCATGTTTTCAATAAATACAGTGCCTCAAAGTTATCTGACCCGGTGGCTAAAGCTGCCAAAAATCAAAATTGTAAACCGTTCGAATCGAAGCGAGCGGTTAAAAAATGGAGCCCCTGATTTCGCGATTGCGCCATTGCAGCAACGGCGCGCCGCTCGTGGGATCTGGACGCACCCCTAAGAGAATATGGTTCGATGTCGTTCAAGTTCTATAAAAAATTGTTAATTGGATGTGAATACAAAAATGGTTTGAATGACTTAGTCACTATAAAATATATCATTATCAACCTAGCGATTATCCCGGCTTCTGCCAGGGTCCGCTTTCCAACTTGTTCTTCTCCACTTTCCCTGGTTTTTGCCATCCTCGCGCTCGTCATAGCCACGATATATATTCGAGAATTAGTTTCGGTTTCGAGAATTAGTTTACAGTCTGTCCGCACGGGTTACAATATAAAGAAGAATGTAATGGTCTCTCTAACGTGACTGCTTTTGCATGAAGTACCTATCTGGAATTCGAATGTAAGAAACTTTAGGACTTTCTCCCTAGTTGGCTCTAAGTTTGAGATAACAGGCAACCCTGAGCCACGGACGTGGGTTTAAGTTTCTCGGTTCCCTTTGTTACTTGAATACTTAACCAATACGTCGATATTATACTGTGTAGGTATCAGTTCAGTTAACTTTAATATTTATTGAACACTAGTGGGTCCGGCGCGACTTCGTTCGTGTACACCTTCTTTATCCTACCCCTTTTTTCTACTGTTGAAAAACCGCATTCAAATATGTTGCGTACCTTAAAAGATCACAGCATATATAGATACAGACGGCGGACGGGGACTTTGTTTTATTTAATGTTATAGATGAATTATTTTATCAACTTATCTTATATTAGCATCGTACTATTTGATATCAATGACATAGTCATCATCATCAGCAGCTGGTAAGAGTGAACTGTTCATTTTGAGGGTTCTCCAAATTAGTCGAGACTTTTGCAATAATCTCTGTATTTAGTTTTCTAGTCAATAAATATGTTGCATTAATACCGTTGTCGAAGTGAGGTTGACCATGATCTTCCGCTGGGGACCCGGGGACTGGATACTAAGTAACAACTAGATAACTAGTTTAGGACGCCGTGACGCAATTTTTTATTATTTTGCCTTTTATGTATTAATCACGCTCTTGTTGAATCGCCATTTCGCTCTATCGTCTGCTTATAATTTTATTCCCTGATAATTCCCGGCTGCCATTTTCTCTTTCACTTGCTGCACATAACTTGTTCCAGGTATTCCTCTATCTTCCTCAGGGCACCAAAAATAACACACTGCAACATAAAATGTAAGCACATGGGTACTTACTTACATTGGAGTATAGATTTAAATATCCAGAATGAGTTTTGATGGTTTATCTACATTCTACATACACCCTAAAGTTATCCTCACATACCACACAGCTTACAAGAACACATTCGCTTACCAAGACTTTTTACTGTCGTAGATATTCCCGTTCCTCGGCTCCGAAATCCCGAGTTCTCCTATTAACATAATCTCCTAGGATTAGTCGTGCGTTCGCTCCCATAATAGTTGGAGGTTGTCGCATCCGACCGCGGCTGGAGGCTTACGGGCGAGTTCCCAACTCGCACGGATGTGGCCTACCCTTGCGGAACGCTGCGGCCGTGTCGTGTGCACACGCCTTTAAATAACACATGAGTTGCCGAAATGTGTTTCAGATGAATTTGCTTGGGCATGCCTTATAGTGTTTTGTTTACGGAGGGCTTTCGCGATTCCAAAATCCATGAGGTGTTACTGCGGCGTGGAGTCTGAAGTCAAAATAAAGCACTGTCATTGGCTGAAATAGATTTGTCATTCTACAGCAATTGATTCTGTCCAATAGCACGTCAGTATTTTGACAGATTTACGCCTCACTAGCGCTATCTGAAATCGTGAAAACGCTCTAAAAGTTTATTTGCCTTTTTTTATAAATCCATTAAAAAAATAAAACATATTTTTCTGTTGTAGTTCTGAGCTGCTCTATTCAGCTCTCTCAGAGGACGGCTAGTTTGCTACTTAGAATTTATTGTAACTATGAAATGAGAAGCTGCCCAGATACGTCTACGCGCTACACGCTTACATTGTGTAGGTAGCTATCCTCCGAGAATCCTTACGTAGGCAAATATAAGTCCTTACGGCTCCCGCCTCCAACTGGGATGTTTCACCAAATTGACGTAGAACACCGGATCATGCGTTCTTTTGATATGGTAATCCCGGCCCGGCCCGCGGGCAATAATCGATTATTAAATAGGCGAAATCGACAAGATCAGGGTGCCCGAATATCCAGTAAGATGCTCTGAGAGGATTCTTTATGAGGCAAACGGCCGATTGTGCCGATGATCCGCCAGTGAAAAGGAAACCGTCGAGGGTGGACAATATTGCTGAATCTAAATATTCAGACATAAACGCTTCCCGTCCGACCGTAAACTTCCTCATGCTTTCACGAATTAAACGCCGTTTCTTTCGATCAAGAAGGTACTTCCCTGAGGTATGGAATGGAACTCCACATTTTAATTTAGAACTTTGTACGAGCAGTTATTTCTTTATAAACTTTTATTACGGAAGTTTTGAACTTTGGTCAAGTGCTTAATATAATAAGCGGCGGAAATCCGAGCTGGGTTTTGTACTCTTTAACTTTTTAGGGTAATATAATTATTATAAACTCTGTAATAAGAAAATAAATGTTCAAATAGGAATAGGACAAGTTTACGTAGGTAACCGTAGGTACTGAATATACCACAATCTTTTTGGAATTATTAAAACCATTCTTATTCTTATCTTCATTAGGTGTATTTAATACAAAATGGACAATAAGCATAGTATACAATAGGTAAATGTAAAAACCTTCTTGAGACAAATTGTTTAATTTCCTTTTGCAAATGGATTTTTAGACAAATCCAGACATTAAAAATTTATTATGATTACAAGTTTGTTATTATGAGATGCTCAAGAATTCTGTGCTCGGACAATATCTAGATTTTATTTTTGTTCGCAAATTTTCGTACAAAGTATTTAAAAAGAGAATTGGGTAACATTTGAATTGATGTAAAGATTATACCTACTTCATTGAATTACAAAATCATTTCATTTTCATTATGAATCATCGAAATTATACTTACAGGATGCGGTAAATGTGCCTGTGTGTGAGCAAAGAAGTTTTTAAAAACCCAAGATAATTTCTCTAAAACTCATGGTTTACCAGAGTATTCATTATACTGTTTTCTACATAGCACAGTGTTTAAACAGTGTAATATATACCGAAAGTTGAATAGGTATTATTGTTGTTCGTTATATTGTCAAATGAATTATCTTACAGTTAAGTGGTTAACTAATTTCCTGAATTACTGTAGTACGTACCCTCTCGAAGCTTCGAGATTAACTGTAAGATAATTCATTTGACAATATAACGAACAACAATAATACCTATTTCTATTTTTTCACATTTTATTTTTATAATAATAGCTTTTTGATTGGTACAAATTTGCCATCGACATAAACAAATATGTAGAAAAATTCAAATAAAGAATTATATTAATATCGTTCTTATTAAGTAGTTATTTACTTACAAAACAAAAGCAATATTAGTGCTATGAATTCGCATCTGTTCTTTTGTTTTGACTGATTAACGAGTACATTTTTCTGTGTGATAAGTGGTTTGTTTACACCGGTAGAAAATTGGTTAGAGTGAAATTTTACCACATGGGCTCACACTATTAAACTTAATGTCTCCTTATCACTTCATGAGGCACAGTCGCTTGCAGAGTGACCTCTCTTAGCATCATCATCAGCATTATCATCCTGGTGCGCTCGACGGCCCGGGGTCCGCCTGACTGCATCTTCTTGTCCATTTGTGGTGTATTTGACTCCCCTAGTAAAAGTCGGGTGGGGTCCAATTATACGAGTACAGTAGACGACTATACTAGCACACTACTATACAGTGACACGACCGCCGTAATTATCTATCGAGCCCGTACTTGTCCAATCTCGGCAACAAATATAAAACTGCTCGGCCACTCAGTTACGTACATCACGTACGTACGTAGACGGTAAGATGTACGGCTATAAACTGTTCACGACATTTGAAAGCAATTAACTTGAGAATATAGCCAAGTAATACTGATAGATACAGTCGAAGTTGGATTAGCAGACGTGTTTTCATGATCCAAGTCTCTCAAGTAACGATGTTGGAAGAGCTTTGTTTAAAGTTTAGTAAAATG
Organism: Blastobasis lacticolella; assembly: GCA_905147135.1. NCBI lineage: Eukaryota > Metazoa > Arthropoda > Insecta > Lepidoptera > Blastobasidae > Blastobasis > Blastobasis lacticolella. The sequence goes on from LR990044.1 coordinate 10,045,968, forward strand.
CAATTATTCTTGAACTGACGAATGTCCACAAAAATTTTATAAGAGTTTCTAATACGAAGTTTCAGTAGCAAATGTTTATAGAAACAGGTATATACCGCCCCGCCGTTGCTTCCCACGGGTGTTCTCGGTTTTCTCTTTTATAATAGTTATTTATGGTACAAATAAGCCTTCAAGAAGAAGTTCCCTAAATTATAGTGAAAACTGCGCCAAAATCCGTTTAGTGCTCAGGACTTAGCAGATATATAGACAGACAGACCCGAATAGCGAACGGTATAGGAAGTCACTTTTAAGCAAACTTCCTGTAGCTTACACGAGGTCAGCGTCCATTCGAGACGCGTCTGCGCCGTCAGATCGTATCACGGGCTCGGCGCAACGGATATGACAACTTTACTTTTTGCAAAACCTCCTAAAAGGCGTCTGAAGAGCGTTGCATGCGGGCACCAAAAAAAGCGAATAACGATGCCGTTTTAAAAGATTCCGGGAAGCCCCGCAATTTACTGCCTGTGTGTGCACCCTCAAATTTATCCGCGTATACCTCTAGCTCTTTACGAAATTTACTAGAACCCGCTTAGAAACCAAGACTTATTCCTCTTTCTGTCTGTCTCGTGAAACAAATGATCGTCATAAAGAAAATTTTATCGTTGTTCAAGTTTACAGACGCAAAGGCGTTTCAAAGTCATTTTAAAAATTCACGCCATGGCCTTTTGAAGTGTTTTTCGGGTCGGATTGATAAACTGGTAGATAGGTCGAAGTTTGTGGTGATGGCTTCTTCAGAGGAATAATAAATTAGTTATTTAGTTATTTATAGACTTCGTGATAAAAAACAATGGTTATGTAACAAGATTGTACTAGCGTCTTTGGCAACTGACTAAGTAGCAATATTATTTTATCCTTTTTGACAACTGGGTGTGAAATTCAGTTGCCATCGCAGCCGGAGGAAAAAATTAATGTAGGTAGATACTGTTAGTGTAAACATACTTTACCAAAAACAAGTCATTGGTACATGGCGGCACAAGACTACAAGAGATCCAACTCGGTACCTCTCTGTGTGTATTCTATAATGTGTATTATTTTCAACATATAAGCCTGTGTTTCTGTTAACAGAAATGGCAAGCAATTTGACCTACAATGCCTTTGGTTGCACAAAGCCAAAAGTATGGCTGCCAATTCTGCCTAAACTTCTGAAGACACAATCAAACAGACAATGGGGGATCAATTTGTAGTTTGCATTTCGTCGGAATGCAATTGAACGGGGCTGCGTTTGTGTCAGAGTTGCAGAGTTTACAGGTTGGCAACGGACAGCTCGCAAATTTCCCACCGGCACGCAGCCCTCTCGGCAACTTCGACAAGGTAAACTATTCTCTTTATACGTAAACTTTTATACGTTCGAAATCCAATCACATGCAGTTTGGTGAAGGAGCGTTCGTTCGTACGGACGCAAACTCTTCGCCGAGTCAAACGGGTCGAATGCATCGCCAGGTGTGGATTGGCAGGAGGGCAGGCGGGGTTACATCTAGATTCCTTGAATTTTTAAATTGCATTTGCTTTATCTGCCTGAGGTGTCTGATTCTCGGACCAAACATGAGTATCGGACGACGAGCAGGAAATACACATTTAAAGTGAACATTTCAATACAGTGGACAATTTCATGCTACGGACATTTTGACACAGTGGACCATAAAACCTATAGCTAAACCTAGATACAATATTATAAAGGCGACAGATTGTAATGATGTTTGTTACTCCTTCAAGCAAAAACTACTGAACATATTTTGATGAAATTTGGCAACAATAGAGCACATAGGCTATAATTGATCTTTAGATTCAATGTGATTCCCGCAGGAACGGGTCTGGAACGTTTAAATCGAAATACAAATATTTGTTAACCAACAATTTGTTAAACAATCGAAATAAGTTATGACTTCAGGAGCCTCTATGTTTGGTATTTGGTGTTTATAAACTTGTATGTATACTTGTAGGGCATGAAAATCTAGGTCCCTATACACAAAACACCTAGCTAGGTCCGGTCCTGATTCTAGCACTAGTCAATTCCCTCTGCGGGCAACAGAATTGTAGATCAGACAGACGTGCTTCTTTCAGCGATTCGTCAGCACTTGTTTATTTAGGGAGCTCTCGGTCGGGAGTAGTTTTGAAGAGTGCAAATCAAGGAAGCACCGGATCACAAGATACGCTGACTGGCTTAAAATCAAATTATTTTCGAATCGAGTTTGAAAGTAAAGCGGTGCGGAGCTGATCTACGCGGGTTATGTTTCTAGTAAAATAAAGAATGACTATTGTTTTGTTATATTTGCTTAACAAATGAAGATTTTCCTACAAAACCGAATAACTGCTTTGTCAGAAATGAAATGAATTTGGTATTGAACAGAATCAGGGCCTAGATTCGCTAATGGACACAATCCCTATTTTTTTATAGTTCGCTTCGATTCGGACGATTTTCAATTTTGATTTTCAGCATGAAAATCAATAATCATATCAAATCTTAATCATTCATTTAAAAAAAACATATTTCAAGCCGAAAATATAAATTGAAAATAGGTTCGAATCAAGACTAGCAATTTAAAAATAATGCCCTTGAAGCAAACGATTAGTATCACCACCTCTGTTGCACGTATTAAGCTACGTTTACGTAAGTAGTTGATAAAGCCAATCAAATCAACGAGCACATAATTATCCACTGACGGCGACGCGAGCTCGGGAAAGCCTCGAACCTTCCGCGTACGTGTTAATCAGACCGAGTTATCGCAAATAAAAGGGTGCTTGCTGGAAGAAAATTGCTCAATCAAATACTGTTGAGGTTAGGTCAAGCGTGACCCGCCTCGTGAACTATGTAATAAGCGGCCACGAGCGACTTATACCCCCATTAGGTTTTCACTACTTGAATATTTATGGGTCCCATAAAAATTACGTTGGATTACAGCACGGTTTTTGTTCCAGCCGTGTAAATTTATGGCGACGAGCACTTTGCGATACCTAATTACTTGCAGCATTGTGTGGGCTGATAGAGTGGAGCAGCGATAACGTTTTCACTCGCACTTGTGTGGGTCTCCTAAACGTCGACTATCGCTACAAAGAGGATTTTTTATTGTACTCGATGACGTACAAAAACTAAAATATGTTGTTGTTATTCTATTGTTTATTTCCAGCAAATTTTAAGAAAGACGTACGTGAGCAACAAAATAAAACTCAACCTACAGCCCCTCAAAAATTCTCTCTCTACCCTCATTCCTAACCGACTCGAGTCGAGCCCCTGCAAAGACTGTTTTCGTTGAAAAATAATAAAACAAACCAACAGCATCTTCACAATAGCCCTCTTCGTTCAGTGTACCGTCGCTCCAGAGTTAGAATTAAACGCAAACGCTGCAGCCGGATTCAATTTGAATCCTCACAGATCCTATTATTGCCGAAGATGTGGAGGGCTAAGTAACCGTGGCACCTTTAGACAGAGCAATAAATTAAACAAATCCGATTTGCACGTGCGAACGGAACGGAACTCCGCCGAAACTCGTTACGGGTACGCCGTGATCGCGTTTTGTTTATACAATGACAAAAGATAAATTTGTCGAGCGTCTGTTGTTCTCGTATTTACGGCGATGTGTAGGCGCCATGTGTTCGAGTTTGGTACTTTGGTCTGTGCTTTACTTGTATCTATATAAGGAGAAAATGAGGGTATGGATATTTCTGTTTTACTTTGCGATGCAGATACGGTCAATAAGTTATTTTTTTAAATAAATCCCGTTAATTGAAGTACGAGATTTTATACGGTATGGCAGAACAGCAGGGGGTGTGACTTTCGTTACGCTCCTCTCAGCCATTGGTATGCCCTTTTATCGATTCTTTTATTAATTTTCATTTAATTTTTCTTTTCTTTTATATATTTCATTGTTCTATGTCGGTACTTATAATCAAGATTTTCACGACGAATGTTACAATAAGTGACATTCGAATGCCTGTGCACAACTGCTATTAAATAAGTATAGCTAGCAACATAGAAACCGGAACAAAAACTACGAGGCCTTGAAATTCACTTCGTATTCTTTTAGCGAACAACCCTTGCTAATATCGAGGTAAACTAATAACCGAAAGTCGCTGTCCCTGGAACTCTGAACCCACCTTTGACCTCATAACTTCATGAAAAGAGGAAAAAAAAAGGAGGAATAAAGGGCGGCTCGTAGGTAAGCCATGCCGAACACGTTCATAGGGAGTAGGCTGATTTCTGCGTCACGTACGAAGAAAGGAGAACTTTTATTACTTCCGAGTGGGGTAATTGTTATGGAGAGCGGGCCGTATCACTCAGCGGTCTCTTTGGACGAGACGCGAGTGGTTAGTGTCGTGGACTTCCTTCGATACGGGGTAATAGGGGTATCGGACTGTCTAGTTGTTACCAAGATAGGTATGGAAGTGTCTTGCACTGACTCGTTAATAGTGCCAGGAAAGGTTCAAGATATTTTCTTACTTTGTGGAGAAATGACGCAAAAAATCAACACGTGCCAGCGATTTTTATTTAAGAAATCAGGTATGTTTGTTTATGTAAGTATGTACGTACCAGTAAATTTATAAAGCGCTGTCTTATTGGCAACGGTCGTGCGACAGGCGCTTTTGAGGTCTCCTATCTTCGTATCGGCCATCATGGGCACGATCATAATATTTAATAACGAATATTTTCATTTTTTAATAAATTTTCGACATTTTAAGGGTATGTTCCGGGTTCCTTAAAATGTGTAATAATAACTTTAAGCGATAGTTTAAAACATTATGTTATTCGACATTGTTTAATTTGACATTATAATAATGGCATTTATTTGTAATTTTTAATTTATTATTTGACATTATTTATTATTATTTTGATATTGTAAGAATTATGTTTATCTATTTTGACATATTGCTCAACTATTTAGTGTTAAAGATATTACAACCAATATAATAATTATGTGCTACTGTATGTATTTTATATAATTAAATTGACATGTAATTTATATTACCAAATAAATAATATGAATATGAATACATTATCAAAATCAATCAAAATCAAAATTTCTTTATTGATTAGGACATTAAATATCTCTTTCAATCGTCAAAAAGGAGGGGGGTAGGAAAGTAGGAAGGAAACACACAGTGACACGCTGACCGCCCTATGTCTGTAGATAAACTTATCCCTCGCCAACCACAACCGAACCGGGCTCGACAATGCCAGACAGAGCCGGAACGCTATATTATATTATATACTCGTAGGTATGTCTAGTATAATTAAGAAAAACCACCTAAAACTACAGCAAGAGTAAGCCAGTCCACCAAGGCAGCACCCGTTCACGAGTATAACGCAGGGCCCAGCCATCGTCCAATTCAACCATATTTGAGGGAAAAGAGCGACCCGGCCCCCACGCCACCGCCAGACAGACTTTTAAGTGAGCGTGCATCACACATGCTGCATGTGATAGGTAGTTGCTCCCACCCTACTCTATCGTATCCCTACCCTATCGCTACCTTACCCCTACCCTATCCTACCATTGCCTTAACCCTACCCTACCACTACCTTACCCCTACCCTACCACTATCTTACCCCGACCCTACCACTATCTTACCCCTACCCCACCCTATACTACCTTACCGCTATCTTACTCCTACCCTACTCTACCCCTACTCTAACTACTACCCTACCCCTACCCTAGCGCAGACAGGAGACACCATGTGTGGGAGAGGAAGGAAAATTAACGCCGCTTCCAAGGTGGTTCTCTGTGGGGGGAAAGAAACGGCAAGAAACCCACAGAGCCTACGTTAATTCTTTTTTTTTTAAACATGTCTTATGTACTAATACATTATTTGTCCTATATACTATCTTAAAAGTAAATACCTGTATAGAACAGCAGTTCAGTCCCATGGACTTTTGTCATTTACATATTCAGATATACTATAATAACTTTTTTGACATAATTTGTTTTTTATAGCGACTTTAAATTTATTCAATGGTAAATTCTGAATATCTGTTGGAACCTTATTATAAAAGCGTACACATTGACCCATAAATGATTTGTGGACTTTGGCTAGACGACAAGCACCAGCAACAAGCTTATCTTTATTTCTCGTATTAATATTATGAACATCACTATTCTTCTTAAATAAGTGTAAATTTTTATAAACATACATTAAATTCTCATATATATATTGTGACGGCATTGTCATTATATCAATGTTCCTGAATTTATCTCTTAGTGAAGTTCTAGGTCTCAATTGATAAATCGCGCGAATAGCCCTTTTCTGCAATACAAATACATTGTGCCAGTCGGCAGCGTGTCCCCACAGCAGTATGCCATAGGCCATAATACTGTGGAAATAACTAAAGTAAACTAATCTTGCTGTAGCCTCGTCAGAAATAGTCCGTATTTTCTTAACAGCATATGCTGCAGAACTTAGCCTTTTCGCCAATTTATCAATGTGAGGACCCCATTGCAATTTATTATCCAGGGTAAAGCCTAAAAATACTGTAGAATCAACAAAATTCAAATTTTCGCCTTTTATTTGTACATTAGTGGGCACTGATCTAACATTTGGCAAAGAGAATTTTAAACATTTTGTCTTCTTGCCATTCAGTAATAAATTATTAACCGTAAACCAGTTTACCACTTCTGCAATAGCCCTGTTCACGTCTTCATATGTTAATTGTTGTCTTTTTACTTTAAACACTAAAGATGTATCGTCCGCGAACAAAACAATTTCATGGGCATCTTTTACAAAGTACGGTAAGTCATTTACATAAACAAGAAACAAAAACGGGCCCAAAATAGATCCCTGGGGGACACCCATAGAGTCAACAGACCCCATAGATCTCTCTCCGTTCACATCAACTTTTTGAATTCTATGACTCAAGTATGAATTTAGCAAGTTCAGGGCCAGGTCCTTTATTCCATAATGTTGTAATTTCTGACCAAAATGTCATGATTAACGCAATCAAAGGCTTTGGATAAATCACAGAAAACCCCTAAGGCATCACGTGATTCCTCCCACGCCCCAAAGATATGTTTAATAAGTTCAACACCTGCATCAGTTGTTGAACGACCGCGAGTAAAACCGAATTGTTTATGATGCAATAGTTATTCCATAAAAATGAGCTTTTAGTTGATTTAATATGATTTTCTCAAATATTTTACTTGTCGGTAAAATTGAAACTGTACTAAAATTTGTAGGATCCGTTGTATTACCAGTTTTCAACAATGGAATAACTTTACTGTGCTTCATCAGGTCAGGAAATTCACCATTATCAACACAATTATTAAATATATTCGCTAAGTGGACAGCAATAACATCAATTACAGAGCTAATAATTTTTACCGACATACCATCAATGTCGGCAGTTGCTTTCATTTTTATGGTTTTAAAAGCCTTAACTATATCTTGAGGTGTTGCATGCTCGAACTTAAAATCGATGACACTCTCGGGTACATTTTGTTTTAACAAGGATTCAGCGAGAGCAGGAGACGAACTTAAGGATTTCGTAGTTGACACTGGAATGTCTGTAAAAAATTTATTGAATGCCTCCGCAACTTCCGAGTTTTTGGTAACAACATTATCATTTATCTTTAAACTGTACTTAGTATCGCGATTTGTTACTTTTCCAGTTTCACTATTTATTATCTGCCATGTGGATTTTACTACATCTGTGCTATTTTTCAGTTTGTGTTTAACGAAATTCGATTTAGCTGTAGCACAAACGCGTTTAAATAACTTCGAATAATGTTTAACATACTCAGCAAATTCTACGCTATTATTATACGCCCGTTCTGCATAGAGCTCATATAATTTATTTCTACTCTTATGTATTCCTGCTGTCGCCCAATCGCTAATCATAAGTTTGCTGTTTACTGCCTTCACCTTTGGTTTGAATATACTATTACTTTCAGTTTTTGTCATGTGTAAAACTGAATTATAATATTCATTTGTATCATCAAAATACTTTAAATTAGATGATTTCTCTATAATGTTATTTCTAAAACTGTTTAGACGATTGTTGTTAATTGGTACAAATTTAATTTTAATTTTGTTTCTTTCCTCATATTAACATTAAACACAGCTAATTGACCACAATGATCGGATTGCAATTTGTTTATTACAGACTGGCTACATGCCTGGATATCACAAAAAATGTTGTCTAGACAAGTTGATGTAGTACTTGTTATTCTAGTAGGCTCTAAAAATAAGTTGATTAAATTATGACACTTAAATAATGACATTAGCCTACCAGTATATTTACAAGATACGTCTAATAAATCTATACTAAAATCTCCACAAACAACAATATTTTTATTACAATTGCTAACTTTAATAAGGGCTTCGTCCATAATTTTCTCGAACAAATCAAATGATGAAGCCGGAGGTCTGTATACGCTCATTACAATAAGTCGCTCAAGTTCTATACAGGCAATTTCAGCAGATCGTTCAACAGACAGCTTGACAATATCAGTGCGTTCCTTGCATTTTAAGCAATTACGAACAAGTATTAGGGAACCTCCATGAATTGCCTGCCCTCTTGTAAACGAACTTGCAAGTTTATGGTTGTTAAAGCCAAATATGAGCTGGTGATCTTTTAACCAATGTTCAGTAATGCAAAAAATATCAACATTCTCACCGTTCATGAATAGCTCAACTTCCAATTCTTTATGACAACCTGAGTGGTTCAATGGTCAACATGCCGGTCTGCCACGCAAGAGGTCCCGGGTTCGATTCCCGGCCGGGCAGAAATTGAAATGATGAATTTTAATTTCTGTTACGGGTCTGGGTGTTCGATGTATAATAAGTATGTATTTAAAAGTATATAAGTAGTTTATCAGTTATCTAGCACCCATAACACAAGCTTTGCTTACTTTGGGGCTAGATGGCGCTGTGTGAATTTGTCCACGAATATTTATATTTATATTTATATTTATTCGTCATGCCTTGGATATTTTGATGTACTAAGTTAACTATACAATTTTGTTTATTATTATAACATTTTACTTTACGTACATCCAAAGGCTTATTACCACTATTTACTAATGACTTTATGCCAGAGCAGTCCTGTATATTCTGAACAATATCAAAAGATTTATTGTTCAAGTCTAACAGTGGACTGTTATATGCTGCTGATATGATACAGGACGGCTCCTTTGTCTTACATACTAGTTTAAATTAAATTAAATTAAATTAAAATATATTTATTTCAGACCATTGATCCATAACTTGTTAGTATTATATTAGTAACAATTGTACTTATATGTTATGTTAGTAACATTAGTAAGATTATTATGTAGGTAACACTATTTGTGGCCTATAGCTAAATAGTGTTACCTACCCTATAGGCCTAGGCCTATAGTTTAAACAGTGACCCTTTTTGTTTATTAACAAATCGGCACTCTGCTCATATCTACCTACGGTAGGAGAAATCAATAAATTAATATGGTACGCTAACATTGTAGCCAGTTTGACTTTGTACCTACGTCGAAGATACATAGTATCATCTGTTAAAACTACTTTATCTGTAAATTTATTACAGTCAAAAAAGGTAAATGCGTCTTTCTGACTGCAAGTGAAATTATACATCAAAGTATTCAACTTGTGAATACGGTCATTTTCATGGTCGTACGACCGTTGCCAATTAGGACAGGACGCCTAATGTATAGGCTCCTTTTAGAAGCAATCATCACAACCAGTCTACTGCTGCTCGTGAGCCATCTCAACCTAAGTTGAAGTCATTGAAATACTTTCATGCTTGGCAGATAGATTGAAGATGCTGGCCATTTCCTTGTTTACGGAGGTAATAGGTAGATGGGCTGCCTCTATGATTTTAGTCGTCTCTACACCGCGTTCTACTCTGTTAGTTACCACACGACACTTGTTAAATAAGTTGTGAGAAATAAGATTATTATTTTATTTATCTTCATTTATATCAAATGTCGGTAGTGTTCTTAAATTAAAAATCACACATGCGGGTACACCGCAGTCTATAAGAAAGCGGCCATCGCTCTCGACAGGTCAGACGTTGTCCGACTGCGGACACGGCACCACCAGTGCACTGAGCTGTCTTCCTCAAGTAATCTTGCTTAATCGTATAACTCGTATAATTTCTATGTTCTATTTGCTTTCTTTAAAAATTACAATTTTAATGATTGTGAATTTATCTGTATTTTGCTAATTCTAAGTACGTTGCTTAAAATAATAAAATATGATCTCTCGATCTGTTGCTGTCTATTTAGTATGTTATTTGCAATAATATACATGGATTTATTTTTCATATTTCTTTGTTTAATTTCTATACACTTACTCCCACATAGTATTAAGATTTTAACTAAAAATAAAACTAATTCATGTCAGTCTAAAGTCAATGACTAGAAGAAAAAAAACAAGACACATAATTAAAGTAAAACTACACACTCGAATCACTATTTTGTTTAAATTAAGCAAGATAATATCGCTCAAAACGTAGGGGCCCATGTTTAATGAAAAAGCAAAAGTGGAGTATATTTCATTTACCCTTCAACGATGTATCAAGGGAAGACAAGGGTGCAAAAGGGCGAGTCTGAAATGAAAATAAACGTAGAGCGATCGTTCAGACCCTTCAGTTTGACCTGACGTGAAAAAACAAAGGCGAATTTAACACTGAAGCCTTCTTAGAAATGGGTTATTTAACTTGTTATTTAATTCATAAAATACCCGACTATTTCAGCCATCGCTCAACAGTACATTTCATCATGTCTCGTATACAATATAGAATTACACAAAATTCAAATAGTAACCGAATTTCATGTTTACGAATAGGTTTACAATCTCTCTATCATAACCCCATATTTTATTGCTTCGCTCTTATTCAGTTATGATAATTACCTATATACTTACAACATCAGAAATATTAAATTAAATAGATAATACCCGCTCCTACAGCAATATTTCCTTTTGATCTTACTTGTAATCACTCCTAGTTCACTTTAAAATATAGTTTTAGAAGAGGTACTCTTATTGCAACTAAAATAACGCGCCGTAACAGAAATGTCGACTGTCAATATGTGTGTATTGTCAAAAGTCAAATCAGCTATTGGCCTTGGTTAAGCCGACTTCGAGTTAGGAGTTGGACATAATAGAGTTTCAAGTCTTCGATTACTTCGCTAACAGTAATAATTACAACGACTTCGCCTTTGAATTTTATGAATTAAATGTTTAATTATGTAATGATTTTAACAATATATTATAAGTAATTTACTAACACAATACAATATCTCAAAACCTACCCTGTCGCTCAAGCGTCAGGACACTCCTCTCCATTCCCCCTCATCATTCCGAATGCTATACAAAATCATTTACTGTTCATGCAGCTAGGCTATGGAACTCGCTGCCGCGTACTGTTCGTAACAGTACCTCACTCGGTATTTTTAAAAAAAGAATAAAAGAGCATTATCTTTCCACTTGCAATCCATAATATTATATATTTATGGGTATTTATTTAGTATTTGTGTTATTTATTATATATGTAGCTAATATTACTATTATATATATATATATATATATATATAGATACTTATTTAAGTAATTCAATTATATTATGTATTTGGGTGCACGTCATATCTGCCTCTCTATTCTAGCCCTCTCTCTTCGGTAGGTCTGCTGTAAGACATTTCTTTTTAGAAATAAGCTGTACCTTTTGTGATTGTTATCTTTATGTTCATATTATTGTAACTTTCTTTGTGCACAATAAATGGTTAAATAAATAAATAAATGAATATGGACTGTTAAAATTTTTATTTATTTGGTCTGAAATAAATGATTAATAATAAGGAGAATAATAATAAAAAGAAAGGTTTCAAACAAATAGCACAGGATAGGGACAAAAGGCGATTTTTGTGTCCTAGGCCGAAATCTACTTCGGCTGAGCGCTGAGTCAGCGAAGAAAACTCTACATTTAACAATATATTAGGTAGAGACCTAGAGACTAGCGTAGCTCTCTACATTATCCGAACATATGACAAAAGACACATAAAAAATCATACAAACATTCACAATCTCAGTCACATCAAAGCGACATATTAAATTTATTAATGGATCTACTGGCTGTGAAATAAGCGACTTGCAATCATGCTCATCGTGCTAAACCTTTAAAAACAATGGTCTCGAACAATACATTTAACTTTCTCCCACGCACACTAAGGTTGTGGAATGAACTACCTGGAGAGGTTTACCTGTACAGCATGGAGTTCTTCAAGAAAGGGGTTACAAGGTTTTAACGGGGTCGGCAACGCGTGGTTGATGCCCATGGTATTACAAACCGTAAGATTGTTTGCCACTTTAGTGGAATAAAAAAAAACATTTAGAACAAATAGGGATAGGATGTACAGGATAGGGACAAAAGGTGACTTTTTGTGGCTTTCAAGGCTGACTTCTAGCCCAAAATCTAGTTCGGCTGAGCCCTGAGCCAGGCGCAGCCCGAGCCGCTAGGTAGAGACCTAGAGACCAGCGTATCTCTCTACATTATCCGATAATATGACAATAAAAGTCATATAAACATTTACAATCTCAAATTTACACAATTACATATTAAATTTATCAACGGATCTAAAGACTGTGAAATAAGCGACCTGCAATCGTGCTCATAGCAAATTTCCTAGCCTGATAGCACGCTGCGGTCGGCGCCCGCTTTATTCGCACCGTAACACCGGGCAATTTCTGTGCAAATGTCTCAATTAGCACAGAAAAGGTTGATAAAGCCTGGCTATAAATTTGTAGCAGTTCGTAGCGGCTATAATTTAGTCGGTGACCGCGATCTAGAAGTTGATTTCGATGATGATTGGTATATTAATCGATAAGTATTAAGATTGTTCAAAAACTAAATTTTGCATTAATCTTTGATTCCGTTCTTCCGTTCTTCCGATTTTTGTGAATATAGTATTTCATTAATATGAAATATTTTATTGCACCTATCCTACACCTACCCCACACCTAACACCTAGCCTATACCTATCATACACATACTTTACCTACCTACCTATTGTTTTCTTGCTTAGAAACCTTCATTTTTAATCACTCTATCTATTGAATCGCATTAAAATCAGTTGCGTAGTTTAAAACAGGTCTCCTGTAATTTGAAGTTGCGTATTTTAATGGAAATTAAATTTTAACAAAGCTATATAAATCATTCGAATAATTCCATTCGAATAAAATCCTTAAGTGTTTCCAATAAATAATCAATTTATCGTAGACTGGATTGGCAGAGCAAGGGCAGAACGGGGCATTAACCAGCTAACTATGAAAAATCTTAGACGGACCGAACTAGAGGTCAATTGAAGGTAACTTTGAATTTCTTGAGAGCTTGAGGTTTTTTATACTGTGGCTTTTAAGTAAGTTGGAAGTGACATTCAATCATAAACGAAATGTTGGATTTGCAGCAATGTTATCTGATAATTTAGTAATGCATGTATTAAATAATCATTCTTGGTATTGGGTCTTCCAAGAGTAATAACCGTAGAACAACGCACTAGCGGCCTCAATTTTTTCGGCATGAAAAATTCAATTATTTAGGTATACAGAAAATAAAAATGGTGAGAGACACGGAGAGGCAAAATAAACTCTTATCGGTAGTAGGTAACATGGCAACTAGGCGCTTTTTAAAATGTACAAATGATGTAAAATTCCTACTATTTAAGACATTTTGTCTGTCATTGTACTCACGTCAGCTGTGGACCAATTACAGTAGAACGTCGTTACACCATCAGAGTGCAGTACAACAACACCTTTCACCAGCTATTGGGTCTACAGCATAGTTGTAGCCTCTGGCATGTTTCTTCAGGCACAAATTAACTCCTTTGAAACTGTGGTGCGTCACCGTATTGCATCTTTCTGGTTGGCACGTTTGGTAATTCTGTGGTAGACTCGTCATATTTGGGCACTGGGTTGCTGTTATAAAAACCCATTATTAGGAAACCTTTTTCATAAAGTAACAGTATTTGTGGATTACATCTGTTATGTATACTTAAATAAATTAATAAAATATATTTTTGTGATGTCGTAGTATCTATTAGGCACATTAGTACTTATACAGTAGATAAAGCACGTACTTTTGACATGACATGTTATCTTTTGTAAATATTGTGCGGTTATTAATGTTATTATAAATTATTTTACCTATTTTTAACGGTGGTTCTCGGTCTAATAATACGAGAATATGAATATAATAATCAAAATCAGCATAATTTTCCTCCTCCAAAGAGCCAATGCACCCTGTGTTAAGTATTAAACCCGTTTAAGTAATAATGAATGAATGAATAACGCTTTATTGCACAATCAAAAGTATACAATGGGTACTTAAAATTAACAGCAGTAGAAGCAACAGGCGGCCTAATCGCTAAAAGCGATTTCTTCCAGGCAACCTTTTTGGGTAGTGAACTGTCGACAGAAGTGCAAGATAAGGAAATAAGCTGAGAGTGGGGCCGTTCAACAAAAAGCCATAGTGGTGTAATTTTAATTAATACTAATAAAACTATAGATAAATATACCTAGCATAATACTATAAATACATATTTAAAAACAGAATAGAAGAGAGTAAGGTTTATCTGGAATGATATTAGCAAACATATAAGAGTTATGAGAAGCAATAGACTTGAAGAAGCTTTATGGGACAGACTGTAGAAGATAAGCTTTAAGTATTAGACCCGGTTGTCTGATTGAATTAAATAAAAAACGTAGCTGATTTTCATTCAACTTTTACAAACGAACTAATCACTTCTTTAATATAAAATTGCAGAATATTTTAAAGTCGGTCCCTTAGTAAATATTTTCAATAATTATCCAACATCTTCGGGGGCCTGGGTCAAATTTTTTTATCTGTATTCTGTAGAATAGTTAGATTAAGAGTTTTTTTTTATACCACTAAGGTGGAAAACAAGCTTATGGTAAATGATAGCGTGATGGTAAACATTCACTGTAAATATATATTTTTTATTTTAACCGTTTTAAGATAAGCTTTAAAATTTATTATATTAACAACACTTTAAGGTGTTGTACAATTAACTCATAATCATACAACAACACCCTAAAAATTCAGTTTCTAGTTCCTACTTTACCAACATTTTTATTTCTACCCTTTTATATTACACCATATACAATGAAACAATAGAAAGCTTACAGCATTTTTATCTGGAAAATTTACAGCTCTACAGCTCTCCTGGCACACTCCAGCTGCAGTTTACGAAGGAATAGGTATCGAGTGCGTCTCGGCCCGTTCCTGGTGTCGTCATACTGCAATAATGGCACTATTTATTGCACATTCGACACTGGAACACCGTAACGTGTCGTTGCAGATAAATGTCTTGCCACTGTGCTGACAAAGCAGCGGCGAATTTGCAGTTCTTTTTACGAGTTGCTGTTTTCAGTTGTTTATAGTAAAGTGTGGTAATGTTCACTCGATTTTCTTTTTATGAATTTATTTGTAGTATTTGAATGTAATGTTTGACAAATTAGGATCACTGCAGAATAAATATTAGTTACTCGTTTCTCGTGCCGAAGACGTGGCCCACCTCGGAAGGAGTAATAGGAAGGCGGACCCTGGGCCCCGTGCCACAACCGGGACTTAACGCCAAAATGATGATGACTCGTTTCTCGTTCAATTGAATTTTTCATCTTACTTACTTACTGAACTGGCACAACAACCCAAAGTGGATCTTGGCTTCCGACACCCGAGACCGCCACCTCTTCCTATCCTGCGCCATCTCCTGCCAATCGACGATTCCCAGTGCGTGCAGGTCTTTCAGAACTTCATCCATCCAGCGATATGTGGGAATTTTTAATATATAACATACAATAAAACATTTAAAAAGGTGTGTCTATACATTGAATATATATTTATTAAAAATTATTTAGGGCGATGAAGAAATAGTCGGGCCGGGCCCACTAGTCTATCAATAAAAAGAAGAACTTTCAAACGACTGCTGCAAAAATTACAAAAGTCACAATCGGAAAGCGCACTCTTCCGCTGGCAATATAAACTGGCCATTCCGCGCGTCGCCAGGCACTATTGGCCGCAAACAAATGCCACTATTTATCGTAAAAAAGACCAATAAAATAAACAGCAAATCGCTTTTGAAACGCAAAAACGTATTTTACTCGCTTTACGCTGCGATCCCCGCCCAGAAATTAATGAACGTAGATAAAACAGATTGTTAGTTTTAATATCGACGAATTATTATAAGCTTTTTTATTGTTTGTCACGTTTGTTGGCTTTTTTGTGAAAATTTCTATGGATTTTTTGCGCTTGCGGAATTAATTATGCAGAACGAGGTCGTTCGGAAAACTCCACGATAATATCTTAGTAATTAATGTTTTAATATTTCGCGAGCCAATTTATATCGCTTCTGTACGTAAACAAGCACTCAAATAATTATGTGGAGTTATTGGACGTTTTACATCTATAGCGGGATTGTTTTTGCTTCGCGAATCTTAGTCGCTATAGTGAACAAAGCGCATGCCCTTTTGCGTACAAATTGCTTCGTGTAGCAGCGTAAAAATGGGATAAAAGCTCCAAAATTTATGTCCAGGGCTCATCGTGGGCCATTAACACGTAGTAGCGTTCTGCATAAAACATTAAAACGTCAGGACACAGCGCCTGCACTCTTATTTACGACACCCTGTATTAACAATTTTCAATTATTCTCTTCCCTTTCTACATCAGGTGGCTGCGACTTTAAAATTTATAAGGCGGCTGATGAATGTCCATGTTCATTTTTTATTTACGCACAAACAGTAATTTAAATGCAGAATCCATTTTCGGTAACCGAAAAAGCGAATTTAGATTTTACTGAGTGGCAGAGTGATAAACTACCTTATCATATCAGCCGAAGGCGCTCACTTCTGGGCAAAGGTCGGCCCTGTGCCTTCCTCATCCAGCTGGTACCTACGCTCTTTACCAGGTCGGCGGTCCACCTTGTGGGAGGCTTACCCACGCTGCGTTTTCCGGTACGTGGTCGCCACTCAAGAACTTTACTGCCCGATCGGCCATCTGTTCTTCGAGCTATGTGCCCTGCCTACTGCCACTTTAGCCTGGCAATCCTTACGGCTATGTCGAAGACCTTCGTAAGGTTTCGAATCTCCTCCTAAACTACCTATATATAGGTAAGTTACCTCTTATAAACTATACTTAAAGATGCAAAGTTTCGACGCGAAGACACAACCAATCAAATAAACTTTCGAGTCTAGTCATTATATTTATCTCAAACTTTACAATGAAAATTGGTCATGTCTGTGTGCTCATGCAAGATGCGGTACAAAGGCGGACGATATCGAAGGAAGCACCTGCCGCCCGGGTCAAGACCTGCTCCGGGCTCTGATCGAACTGCGAAGATTCATCGATATTGCGAGCCGGGCCAGATGAAACGTTTAAAATTATTATTCGATGGAACGTTCCACATACAACCATACAACGGTGAGGTATGTTATTTAAGGCACTAGTACTTAAAAGTTTGTGGTACAAACATTTTGTTACACGATTCAGATTATTCTTTGAGGTTCAGTGACAGACTGAAGGAGCACGATTTGGAATATTTCGCCCAGTCATCAGAAAATATTGATTGTAAGACTGAGGCACATTGCAGGTGTTATAAAATTATTTTATAGCAGAACTTCAGAGCTTATAACACTTTTACCCAAATTTCGGTTTTAATTTTACATTACCTTCAAGACTTGAGTGAATAGGCTGTTCTTAGACAGGCATGCTCCATCATCGGCCGCATCGTCACTTGTCAACAGGTGAGATGGCGGTGAAATGCCTGGCTAGTTTAATTATAAATAAAACATCACAATTTTACAAATTCAAACTAGTAAGTACCCAAATTTTAAATTGACTATGTCTGTTACGTTTACATATTCATTTATATATTCCTACTTCATCTCAAAGACCGTTTAAGAATAACAAGAGCAACAATTTCGAAGGAGCCGAGCGCAATCCCTCTCAGCTCTGGCAGCGCATAATTAAAACTCACGCCCATGTCCAGTAAACGGCTCTATTAGACCGGTTGAATTTATTTAGCATTTTTACCGAAACCGAGCACGTACCGAGGTAATGGAGTGGCGACGTTTGTCACCGTAACAACCCCGGGATCGTATTCTAAATCGCGATAAAGGACAAATTTACTACTGCCCTAATGACGCTCGTAACTCGCGAGGTGGCCCCATACTAACCAAGTAGGCTTCCGAGGAGGAAAATAAATACTATTAAGAAGATTTAGAACTACCAAAGCTAAATCGAGGTGGGCAAGAACTCGAGTGGGTGACTAGGTTAAGTGGGGTAGGTGCGCTTTTTCTAAAGTAGTCGTTTCCTGTCTAGTAGGCACTAAAATTTATAAGCGCGGAGCGCTGTGCGAAAATGAAGAAAGTAGAGAGAACTTTATAAAAGGATTATTACAATCGCTTTTAGTAATTTAAAAAAATAAAATCTTTATTTAAATATAAAAAGAATCTGCGGTTCAAGGATGAGTTCTTGATACCTAAGGGAGAGCTAATAGACCCAATTAGAATTCTTTTAGGCTATTTTATTTGTTTGACGATGCACTAAATATATCTACCTACTGAAAGCTACAGTAATTGCGAAATTAACTTTGTGGTGTTTGAATAACTAATTGAAGTCTCATTTTTATTTACTGCATCTATTTCTGGCGACATTCTGTATAAATTCTGGGAACTTAATAGAGTCGTATGTAGTAATTCTACCTATGTGAAAACATTTTGTTTGCTTTAGACAATTTGTTTGCTTTTTAATATTTTATTTTGTTTTAAAAATGGTAGGTAGGTTTAGGTATTTTAATTAACAAAATACTTTTTAGTGCACAAAATATTTTTCGGAAAACGATACGAAGTTGAAATGGTTGAAGCCGTTGTAACGAGTGAAAAATAAAAAATGAAAACTGGATTTTTTTATGTTTCGTTTTAGCGAGTTTGACATAGTTCCCTACTATACACGATTCGCTGAATCCGATGTGTTCTTTTATCAAACAGTCGTCTATCATTTTTGTAGTTGCTGTTTTCGATAGAAATCTACAAAAATATCAGTTCTATATTCATTTTTCATGAATTATTCAATCGAAATGTGGAAGTCTATCTCAATTTCGAAACGAAAATAGATATCCTTAAAATTTTCAACTGTAACCGGGCGCGGAGGTGAATTCACAAAATCTCGCTATCTAAAATTGTATTTGAGATATCAAAAACGTGAGATGAAAGCGAGCTGGCCGAATCTAGATAATGCAAATATACCGAGGAGGGCGTATGCGCTTTACGGAACTCCTTTGACGGTCGGTACGCGGAAAATGTTTGAAATACTCTGTGGTCACTTCGTGCATGGCGGAACACACGATAGAAACATTTGAAACATTGCTCGAATTTATGCATACATGGCTCTTCGTTAACTATCGTTATTCTTCAGTATGATTTGCAAAATTGAAATGTGACAGTGACAACGCTGGTTAGGTATAAACGTAGGGGGAGAATCATCATATCAGCCAGAAGACGCCCACTGCTGGGCATAGGCCTCCCCCAGAGATCTCCACAAAGACCGGTCCTGTGCTTTCCGCATCCAGCTGGTACCTGCGATCCTTACCAGGTCGTCGGTCCACCTTGTAGGAGGCCTACCCACGCTGCGTCTACCGGTACGTGGTCGCCACTCGAGAACTTTACTCCCCCATCGGCCATCTGTTCTTCGAGCTATGTGCCCTGCCCACTGCCACTTCAGTCTGGCAATCCTTAGAGCTATGTCGGTGACCTTGGTTCGCTTGCGGATCTCCTCATTTCTGACTCGATCGCGCAAAGAAACTCCGAGCATAGCTCTTTCCATTGCCCTTTGGGTAACAGTGAGCTTTCTTATAAGGCCCATAGTGAGTGGCCTCGTTTCAGATCCGTAAGTCATCACTGGCAACACACATTGGTCAAAGACCTTCGTCTTGAGACACTGCGGTAATTGGGACGAAAATATGTGGCGTAGCTTCCCGAACGCTGCCCAACCGAGTTGGATTCGTCGATTGACCTCTTTCTCGAAATTGGACCTACCTAGCCGGACTATTTGTCCTAGGTATGTATAGTCGTCAACAACTTCAAGTGGAGTGCCTCCAACTGTCACTGGAGTAGGCACAACATGGACATTCGACATAATTTTCGTCTTGTCCATGTTAATTTTTAGACCTACTTGTTGAGAGGCACTACAGAGGTCATCGAGCATTTTGCCCAAGTCTTCCAGGGTTTCAGCCATGACTACGATATCGTCAGCAAATCTGAGGTGCGTGAGGTACTCGCCGTTAATATTGATGCCAAGTCCGTCCCAGTCCAGAAGCCTAAAGATATCCTCCAGTGCAGCGGTAAACAACTTCGGAGATATGACATCACCTTGTCTAACACCTCGCTGCAGCTGAATAGGTTCTGTGGTCTTGTCCTGGAGACGAACTGACATAGTGGCGTTTTTGTACAAACACTTCAATGCTTCGATATATCGATAGTCAATTTGGCACCGCTGTAGAGACTGGAGCGCCGCCCAAGTTTCGATCGAATCGAAGGCTTTCTCATAGTCCACAAACGCCAAGCATAATGGCCGGTTATACTCTTCGGTCTTCTGTACAACCTGCCGCAGCGTATGTATGTGGTCTATGGTACTAAAACCTTTTCGGAATCCGGCTTGTTCGGGAGGCTGGAAGTCATCAAACCTGCGTGCGAGACGATTCGTAATGACTCTCGAAAACAGCTTATAGACATGGGTCAGTAGCGATATTGGTCTGAAGTTCTTCAAGAGAGCCTTATCACCTTTCTTGAAGAACAATATCACTATGCTTCTGTGCCATGCTTCCGGCGTTTTGCCCTCGAGGATGACGGAATTGAACAGCTTCTGAAGAGTCTTAAGCACAGGTTTGCCACCAGCTTTCAGAAGCTCAGCCGTAATTCCATCATCACCCGGCGCCATTGTTTTTAAGCTGTTTGAGAGCCATACTAATCTCGTACAGGCCGATGTCCGGGATATCTTCGGTGTAGTGTCGGGTCAACTTGGCTCTGGGGTCTTTTGCCATACTGGTAACAGGTGCCCGTGTTGTCGTGTATAACTGACCAATGTCCATAGAACCTCTCGACTTCCCTCAAAACCTCGGACTTGGTCGAAACAACTCTGCCGTCATCCGTTTTCAGTCTCGTCAACTGGCTCTGTCCAATCGACAGATCTCTCGCAAAGACTTTAGAGCCTTTGTTCCGCTCGATCGCCGCCTCAATATTGGTAGTATTGAAGCGGCGTATGTCGCGAGTCAGAGACTTGGAGATCTGTCGATTAAGTCGCCTAAATTGAGGGACATCATCAGGGGATTGCAGAGTCATTCCGCGTCTTTCTTCGATGAGTTTGAGGGTATCGTCAGAGATTTTGTTTGTTCTGTTTGTACGGCAGGCCTTATAAAACTTTGACCCAACCGTATAGACAGTTTCCACGAACCTGTTATTATAGTCGTCCACGTCGACGCACTCTCCTAGGCACTCGAAGCGATTTTGTAATTCGAGTTGAAAGCTCTCGGGGTTTTGGATTTGGATGGGTAGAGGCCGGAGCGTGGACCTCATCAATCTCGATCTTTCCAGCTGGGGATTAATATTCAATGTGCCTCTTACCAAGCGGTGATCACTGCCAATTTTAACGCTATTGATCACCGAGACATCATTGAATATATGCCGTTTCGTAGATAGGATGAAGTCAATCTCATTTTTTGTGACACCATCGGGACTAACCCACGTCCATCTGCGATGATCCGGCTTCCTGAAAAATGAGTTCATCATAAAGAGTCCCTCCTTCTCCATAAAGCCGGCCAGCATCTGGCCACGGGCGTTCCGACTTCCAACTCCAAATTGCCCCACTCTCAACTCGTCTCCGCCTCGTTTGCCCAGTTTCGCGTTGAAATCCCCCATGACAACGGTATGGTGTGTCTTGGAGGTATGCATGGCTGTAGAAATATCCTCATACATAGCCTCCACTTCATCGTCGGAGTGAGTCGAAGTCGGTGCGTAGACCTGTATGACCTTCAACGAATACCGCTTGGTAATTCTGAGTATAAGGTACGCTACCCTAGACGACACACTCTCGATTTTGACGATGTTGTTCACGAGGGATTTGTGGACGAGGAACCCGACACCACCTAAGGACAGTTGGTCGCCCTCCCGGAAGTAAAGCATATTTCCGGACTTTATGATTATCGAGTCCTCCCCCTTTCTTCGAACTTCAGATAACCCTATAATATCCCAATTTAATCTGCTTACCACTTCCTCCAGTTCCACGAGCTTTTCGTCGGTCCGCAGTGTCTGGACATTGTATGTAGCCAGGGCCAGTGGTCGTGCTTTGTGGTAGCCTGGTCGCATCCGGTGATTCTTCGCACCCCCTGCCCCGCCGTTACCGTGACCGCTACCATACTATCCGAAAGATGCTGCTGCCCATCATCCGGGTTATTCCCTTAGTCGCCTCTTACGACACCCATGACACCATGGTGCTATTCTTTTAAGTGGCGGCACCACACACCACCAGGGGGAGAATATATACAAGAAATTTTACATAGAGGCATACAAGGCCTACTGACAACTGAAGTCACAATCTATGTTTTGTTTGTTTTTGTAATTATGCATGTAACGTCATCCAAAAGGGACGGCTATCAGTTGTCAAATACCCCTCCATAACCACTGCTATTATCAGATTTGGTGGCCTTGGTCATCTTAATGTACTAGCTTTTTGTATGACATTGAATAATTTGTATAGAATGTTGACTGATTGACAGTATACACACGACAGCCGTGGCATTAATCTGATTGCGCTATCATTAAATTGGATTACATTAGATTCATTTATTAATCAATTAAAATTACATTATAGTACACAATTCATACAAGCAATTCACAGAGATTTCGTCATATATAATAATTAATATATTATAATTAATTATAATCTGTTTCAACATTTATTACATTCGAAGAGTGGCACTGTTAGTCTCTGCTGTTGTCTTTAGACTAGCTACATACTTAGCTAATGTTTGTAGTTTCACATAAAACCACGAGCCTTTCAAGATGAAACGCTGTCGACCCGCCTCTCCACGGTACATGTGGTCTGAGGGTACAGTATTAACATTAATTATTGATCTAGTATTATAATTATTAAGTCCTTATATTAGGTACTCGCTCTTATTATAATTTTCAATTAGTGTAATTAGACGATTGCTTGTATATATATTGCCTCCTAATACCGTTGGTGAAGCGAGTTTGACACTAAGGTCTTCAGCTAGGGACCTCCTGAGATTGGTTGATTGACACGGGAGCTAATTGACACTCCGTGACGGTATTATTATTACTAAATTATTATCGCGTATTATTTTCTTGTTTAGGGTAAGTAAACAAAGTCTCTGATTAGGTCAGATCTGATAATAATTTATTAAGCTTTCATTTGTAACTAGTGGATCCGGCGCGACTTCGTTCGCTTACACCTACTTTACCCCTACCTCCCTTTTTTTTTCTTGATATAAACCTTCCTCTGGAAACACTCAACCTCTTCTTAAGCGCATTAAAATCCATTGCGTAGTTTATTAAAAGATCTAAGCGTACATAGATACAGACGGCAGGTAGTGATTTTGTTTTATCTATATTTAGATTACTCCTATTATTACCCTTTTAAAAGTTATTTTACTAGTCGGTTGGAATATAAAAACACCCAAGTACATTCCTCGACGCTCTGCCCTGCGCGCTGGAATTAATCATTACTTTCGGTGGTTTCGTACGAAATAAAGGTTAAATGCTATTATAAAACCGCTATTAGCCATAAAATTCGTTTCAATGTTATAAATAATAGGGCGATTTCCGACACCTTCATGTTTTATTCAGGCCATAGGCACGTGTTAACGGTCCCGATGAAACTCGATATAAATTTTGTAGGCTTCATTCCATTTTGTATACGTTTATTGTTGTTGGGTTTATCATAAAATCGCAGTTGGGAGGATATACTGGACGTGGTCGTTACAATGACGGCGGTCTTTGGAAATTAGGTTGGTGGCAAAGTTGTTCGTGCTCTTTAGGTATTGTAAACCTTTTGAAATGGAAATCTGCGAGCGACGAACTTTATATATCTACCTAAAGAGGCAATGGACAGGTCACCTGATCAAAAGTGATCACCACTGCTAATGACGATCTGAGTGGTTCAGTTGGTTAACATGCCTCTGCCTCGCAGAGGTCCGGGTTCGATTCCCGATCGAGCAGAAATTGAAATGTTGAATTTTATATTCTGTTACGGGTCTGGGTGTTGTATGTAGATACAATAAGTATTTAAAAAAGTACATTATATAAGTAGTTTATCAGTTGAATAAAAGAAAATTTGCTTACGTTGGGGCTGGACGGCGCTGTGCAAATTTATCGTACCTAGGAGTGTATCCACAGTCCCGAATTTAGATTAACACAGTGCAGAAAAACCATCCAAAAAATTCTCCATACAATAATGAAAACCACTTGCGGTGAGGGAAATCATAATGATGAAACCTGCATATTCAGGTGACTGATTCCTGGTAGCTGGGTCATAGCAGACGGCAGTCGCTCCACTATAATTACCTGATCCGGCAAATCCTGGAACCCCGGCCCTTCGTGAGTGATAGCACAACTGGGACATTAAAACTAATATGGAGTACAGAATTTGGCGTTAAACATTGCATATCGGTTAGTTTTGGCTTCTTGTTTACACTCTACGAAGCCGACGTCCTATAGCAAAAGTATTCGCTTTTTTCATTAATTTAATTGTTCTCTTTCCGACGAAGTCTAGCAAATTGGCCGTCGGATTTAAACCGGTGATGCGATATGAGTAATCCATTCATGTCAGTGCACAAACGCAATATGCAATGGAAACTTGCAGCGTTCGTTAAGCAGCCTTTGTAAAAGCGAGCGGATGCAACGTTATTTTCGGGGCGAGGAATGGAAAATATTAAAAAAGAAACGTTTCGAAATCATTTTATTTTGTTTTCAACGCGATTTTCATGTCAATGAACGAATTTGTACTTCATCGATGTCTTCGTTGTCTTCAGCGACGACAGTAGTCTGAAACTTGTAGAATGAATCTTACGGTGAGTGCACATTCAGGCCACTGAATGACCATGATCTTATCTGCATAGGTTCCCCTAGTAGCTGGGTCTTCCTTTACTAGGTCAAGACACCATTTTTGAAACGCACCCTCAAGTCGAACGGTTTTCAATTTTGACTCTCGGCACTATACTGAGTTTTCCTAGTTTTTAACCGTACTCTTTTGGCGTTATCAATGTTTTTTAAAATAAATTGAATTTTTCATGCCGAAAACACAATTGTAACAGGTCGTATTGATACGAGCGATTCAAATATAGAGCCCCAGATGGCAGTTGCTCCACTGTAATTACCTGATCTGCCAAATCTTGCATCATGGCCAAGATGGACCCTGGGCTCCCGTGCGCGAGAGCATAACCGGGACATCAACTAAGATGATTATTATTTATACTTGTTAGAACAAATTTGTACTCAGTTAACTATGTCACAGTAAAGCATAGTTCAATACATTAAATATTTAGGTCGGAGTCATTATTTCACAAAAATAAAGGCTTTATCCAGTATATACCATGCCACATTTACGTTTTATGTTTGCCCCCACACGTTTTATTTACCGTCGTGTTTTCCATATTTATTTTTGCATATCTACGTTCAATATATCGTGTACGTTTTTGTGATGCGGATGCGGGCAAGAGTTAAATGGTTGCATTTTCAGTTCAATTCAACATGTTCCTGGTGGCGGCGATCTTTTACAGGTTTCGTGTGATTCTAAAACGTTGAAATAACCCCGGGAGAACTCTTATTTACAAAAGACGTGTGATAACGTTAAAAGAGAAAGTTGTCTTATAGGGAGTAATCTCCAATAATACTGGGTATCGTTTTATTAAGAAAATTCTACACAATTATCGGTTATTTTGTTGGCAATAGGTTTACGTTTGACGTCATCTCAGCTGATGGGAAACTACTAAACTAAAAAGTGTAACTGTATTAAACCGTACTGTTCTGGCTAGTCACACTCTCTAATTCCTCGAGGGATATTAAAATTCAGTGTAACATAATAAACACATATACAAAATAATTTCATTTTAACGTTAAACAAATTTAACTATTATTACGTTTTACGTATTTACGCCATGCAAGTAACAAAAGCGAAGCACATGTCAAAACTCCACGAACGTACACGAAAACAATGCCGTAACCGCATACACTCTATATTTTGTGGTAATGGACTAAATAACTACCTATTAGTTTGCACGAATGCAGGTAAATAAGTGAACACAAACATCCACAGTACCAGGAGTGCATGAGAGCGCACGAGTGGCCAATAAATAACAAATCAGTCACAAGCATAATGGGGCCGTTCCTCAGCGCCAAGAAGTTAAACTTGGCCGGGGTTCAAGCAAAGTTCCTGGACGGCCATGCATGCCTCACGGTATGTAGTTGGCTATGGCTGTAGACAACGACAGGAACTAATAGTCACGGGCTAAACGGGCTGTGGGCTCAGATGACCCTTTGGCGGTGCAGGGTACAAAGCTGCCGCCAATGTTGGCAAGCGAAGATGGAGAAGGTGGAAAAGGGTAATTACCCACCTGGCCGGGTGTTGTGACCAGGGGACCAAGGTTCCAATAGTCGATCGTCAAAAATTTTATATATGCCGCGGAGTTGGCACATTTCGCTAACGCGATGTAGGGACGGCCATATATGTACGGATGCTTGCCAATGCTGTGTTTGTGTACTCGTAATGTGAGTATCGTTGAGTTTCCCTATTGAAGTGATAGAGCGATAGATGTCGCTACACCCCCTAAAGTGTAATATCGCTCAATGCGTCATCATAATAATAACTTGTCTTACTATGATCCGAAATGAGTTTTGGCCTCCGATAGCGGGTGACGTTGGCGTCCTGTGATATTTCCTGCCTACAGTCAGTCCTGACTTGCAACTGGTCACTTTAATCAAGTAAAGGTCAATATTATTTACGTTCAGAGCATTGTATAGGTTGATTCTTACCTTTTGACCTTACATTCTATTATGTTTTAAAATTTCGAGTCGTAGAATATAAATGCATACCTACTTTCACACTAGACATAGACATAGACAGTAATTTATTCGGATCCTCATTACATCCTTAACCTAGAGCGAGTACATTAAATTATTGCCTCTCTATTGTGTTCACACAGTTTTCATGGCAAATAACAAAAACAAATCGATTTTAATAGGGATTAATAGGCGATTTCTTTGTGTAGGGATGTGGTCCCAGGAGATGGGTAAATGCTTATTTTAGGTAACTAAAATTTACATAAGCAAAGTCTACGGATAGGCGCTACGTAAAACCAGTACAATATAACGCAATTGAATAAAAATATTATTTCCCAAAACGTAGCCCGATCATAAGGCAAATATTCCGAAAGGCCAAATTGGATAAGCATTGAAGTCAAACGCCTGTGTAACGGCTATAGAAAAAATGCTTCCCATTTTCCCGCGATTTACCCCGCCGTTAGAGTACCCAAAAAATTAAAGTCGGCTCCCATCAGTACGACGCAAAATGGCAAGCAGTTTCAATAACCGCCCATCGTCCCGTCGGCGGCAATAACTACTCTTTTGTACGATGCCACTCACTTACCACAACGCGCTATTGCGCACATTCGTAGATGAAATATTCAACCAAATACATCGAGGCCGTAGCCCCGTCCCCGTATATTCCACCCCGAACCGGATAAAACTGAAAATTGTTTCAGTGGACGCTTGGCGAAAAAAAGAAAAAATCTGTCCTGTCTGACTGTTATGTCATATTGTGTCCAAGACAATGGTAGAAAAATTACAACCTGTGGTACCTACTTTGGTTAATTTCAATCTTGAAAGTAGTTCCTACCTACTTCTGTGATAAAATTTACTTGAAGTTACTACCAGAACCTCTCTCTGATGACATTAAGAGTCTGTCAGATTCCTATTATTCGTAAACTTAGATTTCGCCAGAAATTATATAAATGTACCTAATTGTTTCTTTTTTTTGCCGGAGAAGCGGAGAACCCATGAAGTATCCAGACGCGCTTTTAACCACCGTATTTTAAGTCTTTTTTATCAGCTTATTAACCTTACGATTATGCAGCTATTTATGATTATCTTTATCTAGTACATATAACTCTTTGCAGTTAACAATAATCAACACGTATATTGAAAAGTTAAAAACATGTTTAAAATCGACCAAACCCTTCAAAATTTCCAATATTCATAAATTCTCTGGAAAATACTAAGTAACCAGGGAAATTGCTTTGGCATAACACTGTGATTACAACGACGATACGTTAGGAACACCAAGCTGCGGAACACTCGTGCTCTTTCCTTGCTAATCCAATGAAATTGAAATATAAGACCTTGTAAAATCTCTAGGATGAAAATCTTAGACGAAACTAGATGGGATCTTAAACATAAATCCATTTTTTATAACCTAGCTTAGTGTAGATTTTAGACGGCTGCTATATCTGGCTCTTGTATTTTCCAAAGTAATTTTCGTACAATATGCGTTTATTTTAGAATTGTAGAATATGAGTACGCTTTCAACGTGAGTTTGTGGATGGAATATGTAATTTATTTTGAAGCTTAATATTTAAATACCTTTCACTGGAAGTTATCTCAACCTTTCTATAAAATAAAATTAAGAACTAAATATGGATTTATGAGAGAGAATTGCCGAGAGAAGTGAAATTAAACTGCCAAACTATCTAATTGAACCTACTTTCCTATAAGATAAAAGTAATTATTTATTATTTTAATAACTTACTTACACCACAGTGTTTCCTTTGGACTATGACATGGGATCGTTCAAGAGGTATATTATAGTCTCTTCAAAGGCAGGCAACGTATTGGTAATTGCCCGGCTTTGCTGAGGTCTATAGGCAGCGATGACCACTTTCCATCAGGTGGCTCGCTTGCCTATTTGTCTGCCGTACCACTAAAAAGGACTAAAATTAAATAGTAGGTGGGAACCTACTTAAGTTACTGGTGTTACAATCTCATTAGGATATTTCAGTTATTCATTAGTTGGTCTCACTAAATTATGGACTAATAATAAATTATCGTGTTAAAATAACTTAAAATAGCTACCTAACATTTCAGTTAGGGAAGTTCTAAATCTTTGTGAAGGGTATATCGTCTTATGGTTGAAGTATCGGCAACTTTATGAGGGTAGGTATTACGTTTTTAATTTCACAAGATCACCGCCGTGAAATTCCCTTTCAATAATCCGTTTGCAACGGATCTCAGATTTATTAGATCTCTTTTGGATTAAGGCGTGTAGCGTCAGCCAAAGTGCGTTCTGAGACGGGATTATGTTTGTTTTAAAGTAGATTAAGGTTTTATAGGTAATGAAAGGTAACGGCAAAGTAGGTATCTACTATCATTGAGTAGTATACTTACTTACTTAGGTACTTACTGCGCTGGCTCAGCGACCCAAAGTGGATCTTGGCCTCCGACACCAGAGATCGCCACCTCTCCCTATCCTACGCTCTCTCCTGCCGATCGAGGATTCCTAGTGCGTGCAGGTTTTTCAGGACTTCATCCCTTTAGCGATATCTGGATCGCCCGACTGGTCGACGCCCGCTCGGCCGACCCACATATGCACTCCTTACGGTACGATCCACCCCCATCCTCTCCAGTCTTGCGGCCTTGATCTCTCCAAGAATATTGGGTTCGTCCTATTCCACATGCCGTCCTCCCCCTGTTTTCCGGAAGATCTTAAATATAGAAATTGATCATAGGATACAAAATACGCTTAGGTGTTGTGCAGCGCTCCATAAGGTGTTAGTGTCCAAACTGATAAGCAGGAAAACCAAGATTCGGATATATAAATCAGTTATTAGACCAATCTTGATGTACGGATGTGAGGCTTGGACACTGTCACTTAAGAAGGAGAACAAGTTATTGGTCGCAGAACGAAAGATTGAATAGTATAGTAGTTAGTAATATATTCCGTTGGTTGAAATGTTAACCTACCTGTCATCAAAGTTACAGAAAAGATAAAGTTTATTTCGGATAAACGCAATTCCTACATAATTTCGAATAATAATGAAAATGAAAATATTTATTTGTTTTGCATACATAAAAAAACAATTTAAATAAATTCGACTGTTGTCGACTATAAAAAAATACTAACAATATACTATACAAAACAAAATGGTCCATAGCTCAGCTATGGCTGCCAGTGAGACCAACAGACGCTGTTATTCTGCCATGGCCAAGTTTTATCCTAGTCCAACCATACAATGCTTAGGCTAGGATAACGTTAAAACACATCACACACTTTTCTGCCAAAAGTCAAATTGCGTTTATTAATCATCATCATCATCATCATCATCACAGCCCATAACAGTCCACTGCAGGACTTCGGGCCTCTCCCACGAAAGGGGAGGTCATTGCCATAATCTCCACGCTTGGCAGGCGGGTTGGAGATCGCAGTGCAGTTGATGTAAATCTACCCAGAAAGATGCTGCTGCCCACCTTTCGGATTTGTCCCTTAGTCGCCTCTTACGACACCCACGGGAAGAGATGGGGTGGTGCTATTCTTTGAGGTGGCGGCACCACACACCACATTTATTAATACACAGTATATTTTAAACTAATAATATTCTAAACAATTATGTAAAAATACGCTACTACCAAATTGTACGCCCACAACGTAAACTTTTGCCTACATACCTAACAAAACAAAAAATAGCTTCGATAAAATAGCTCTACCTAACCACGCCTAGACTTATGCGTAGAGCTTACTGCGCCCTAGGTAATGTCTATCCGTCTAGGCATACACGTCAGCCATAGTTCTAGGTACCTACAGTATGGAGGGCTTTTACGAGGGTTGTGGTATGATGCCATTGGTTCAACGCGCACCCTTTTTGCGTCTAAGTTTTCCTTCACTCGTTGAAACGAGTTATGAGTAGAGTGCTTATAGTTTAGCACGTTTTTACTCGTTAGAATAGTGGAGTTTTATACTGGGTAGAGGGAAGCAAGTGAGCTAGCGTGTCACCCGATGGATCACCTCTGTCTTTTACTTGTATAAAATCGAAGTGATGAGGAAGCAGTTGAAAAACTAAAGTTTAGATTCGATACGAAACCGAAAGATTTTATGAAGTAAAACGTTTTCAATACAACACGAGTATCTAAACTATAATAATATTAAAACACTAATTTTATAAAGAGGAAGTGTTTGTATTAGGAAGTTTGTTAGTTGGGGGTAATCTCCGAAACTGCTGATTTTGAAAATTCTTACACTAACAGGAAGCTACATATAATTATTTCCAAGTGATATAGGTTACTTTTTTATACCGGAATAATAATACGTTCAGGATAGTTGAATGTTTAGGGAAATTCTAACCGCGCGCGGGTGAAAACCGCTGGGGGCTAGGAACTATAGTCAATATGATCATGCAACTAGCTTACAAAAAATGTATTCACTTTAATACTTGAGTAGCGACAAGTACTTTTCTAATAAGTAAATTTTCTAAGCCAGTGCCAGCCAGAAAGAACTATTGTAGGTAATTTTCAGATAGAGTATACAATTCCTAACATTTTAAACTATGGCGTCAAATCGTACGTAGGTACGTAAACCAACACCACTATGTATCACTGGGCGTACAGCAGTAGATAAATTTAGGGTCCATATAAAAAGTGAATACCCCACAACTAAGATAATTTATCAGTACCTTAGCTGGTATCCCTAAAACGCTTGTAACCCGGACAAATAAAAAGTATAATAAAATGACTGAACTGAACCGGACTGAAGCTTGACTTAACTTATTCCCAATTTGGTCGAATAGCGATTGTTGGTCACAATTGCAATTGCGACCAACAAAAAATCTCATATTCCGACAAGGACAACAAATAATGTCTTCGTCCCTTTCATTGTTAGCAGTTTTTGTATGTTGTGATTCTGTTCATGCATGGTATTATTATTTGCTTGTCATCTCTATGTATTCTCCCTCTACGGTCAAAATGAACGCATAGCTAAGATTACGAGCAAAAACAATCATAGAGCTGTATTGACAAGTAATGTTAATGAAGACGGGTGTTAAACTACTGGGCTCCCCCGTTCAACTCTATTTACATTGATCCTATGATTAGCAGAGAGAAGAGTGGCGATTACTTCGATGACAGAGAATATAATATTCGCGAGAAATATAATATTCTTTGTCGTTGAAGTAATCGCCACTCTGTATTATTTACATAGTTCAAGATCTTTTAAACTACGCAACGGATATTATGTGTTAATATACGTGTTGATAATACGGTGTTCAACAATAGATAGAGTGATTCAAGAATAAGAATTATAAGCAAGAAAAAAACGCAACGTGAACCAAGTCGTGAACCAAGTCGGTCCACCAGCTGTTTATTATAAACATTAGTCATCATTGACAATATTGACTCCAAATGAATAATAATAACAGTAAATATCCCATTTTTTACACATATGTAGGCACATCTAAGTACACAATAAAACACCCAGACTCTCTTTCAATACAAGGCAACACTAGCACAAACCGCCGTCAAAGCAGCTGGTACGCGACAAAGAATAAGCAATAAAACGACGTGACACTTGATTCTGTCCCGACAGGCCCTCGAGACAATGGGCCGTGCTTAATGCCCGTATCGTCGACGCGACGAGCCCTACCAAGGATCGGTGGCGTAATTTGGAACGACTAAATCTGCGGGAGCAAGGGAGCGGGGTGATCTGTGATTTGGGTGGTTAGTAAATTTTTTTCATTGGAGTGTTTATTAGTATATAAAAACTAACTAAAAATATTTACAAACCCGTTACAAATAAACTAAAACTAAGAACCTATTTAGATGCCCATTACTATCAAAGACCAACGGTGGTCTTAAGATTGTACAAGCGATTTCGATAAAAAAGTATTTATCAGTGAAACCAACTTACGTCATATCATTGAATGGCGGCGCTAGTGGGTTAGTAGGATGATATAAAAAAACAGATAAGTTGGTCACCACTGTAATCACACACATGGTACACACTAATATCAAAACTATATAAGCACAAGCACTCAACCTTTTTTACACATATACTTTTTAATCATTTTACAGTGAGCGGCAACTGATTTGGCGTTGTGGCATTGAATTTATGTACCTGGGTAATAAATAAATATATTAGATCCTGTTTAAATAAATGACAGTTTCTAAAACCGCAGGTGCGGAGTACACTCAATCGGCGTAAATTTACTTATGAGAAGATGTATGAATGTAGAAGAGGCAACCGAAGGTGTAACAAGATCCGATAGTGGCTTATGGCACTCGATAGTCTTTGCCTGCCCCTACGAGAAATTAGCGAGAGCGTGTATGTATGTAAGTAAATATGTAAGAAATCAATATCGGCAATCTCAATAAAGCTAACATTGTGGCTATATTACGAGTATATTTTTATTTATCAAAATTGGAGATCTAATCACCTATTTGTTATTCAAATCTGCAAATCTCAAATGGGCCATATAAAAAGACATAAAAATGCAGGAAGTAACACACTTTTAAAAATATAAAAAAAAACTGACCGAGGGATCTAGGCGTATTTTTATGCGGAAAAAAGTCGCTCCTTTTCAGTAGATATTACGACGAAGTTTCATAGTAACAACCCATGTACTAATTAGTGAGCATGCTCCCTTTGAAACTCGTGCATGTAATGTTACAGAAAAATCATTTCTGAATAGATATAAGTCCTTAAAGTAGGTACTCGTATAGCGTCGTGCGACTTTGTTTGTCTTTCTTGGTGCCTACTTCACAGGTTTGAACCGGTTAAGATTTTGCCGGTATAGGTATGTGTGAGCTGATCATTAAGAAGGCGGAATACTGGTTGTGGCTGATGCTGATACAAACTAAAAATGGACAAGATATGACGAGACATGACACAAAACACATTTATGTAAGTATACCTAATAGGTATCTACCTTTAGTCAAGGAAAATATCGATGTAAATGTAGAGGTAATAGACACCACAGGTGACCGGAGAGCGGGCTCGTACCTCGGCCAGAGAATAAGCATTGCTATTCAAAGAGGCAACCAGCTTTCTGGGCACAATTCCGGGGGACAACGGTGTGGACGACCTTTCTAATCCCTTTTTTTTCATTGTAAATATCTATCTGTATTATTCTTCTTGTCTGTTTTATGAATAAAGTAAATCTAATGTATAAAAGAATATAGAGGCACATTGGAGTTAGTAATACCTATCAGATTCTGTAAACCTTCTTGTTCGTCCAGAATATTCTATCAAAGAACACTACAATGTATATTAAATTAATTTTACTCACTATTAGGTACTTCACCAGTTTTATTAAAGCTCGAGTATTTCCCAGGTGATTCCATTACTTTAAAAGTTAGTGTTTCATGAGTGGAAAACCAATTTCTAGGAACATCCCGCGCTCAAGCCCCACCCCACCTTCCACGGAGCGGAGGTAGTTCCCAGAAGATTTACACCAACCTACATTCTTGCTTCCTTATTAAGCCAGTGGATATGTTGTACAGAATTATTAATAAAGCATGATGTAATATATGGCCTTTCAGGTTTCACAAATTGTATTGTTAAACACCTACCTATAAGGTGAAGTTCGCAGTTTCTAGGTCAGATAACATCGGCCCTACTGAATATTTGAAGGCAATCCCTTTATGAATAACTGAAGCGTTCGGTGCGTAGCTGACCCTGTTTAGTGATTCCGATTCGGCGTACAGTGGCTGCTTTGGTCTTAAATACAAGCCACCAAGCGAACGTAAGTGATATTAGCAATGGAAGTTGTGTTGCGAACAAGTTGGAATTGGTACCAATCTTGTTTCGTACCAACCTATACCTAATGCAGTACAATGGATGGACTCACTAAATCAGTAACGTCCTTACTCAATTGCGTCTTAGTACTAATAAAAAAAAAACATTTTTGTTGGATCAGTGTTCCCACATCGGGCAAAGAGGTATAAAAAGCCTACTCACAGCTGAAGTCACAATCTGCGAATCTGAGAAGCCACTGCATTGTTTTTGATGTTGCTGATATGTAGACAACCGATGATCCACTAACTATGTAGATGTAAAAATCTTTGTCCACTAACACCTTTAAATAATACAATTTCTAATTGCTATATTTTTGTAAAGTTTGCCTAAAAGTAGCGGCATTTAATCACAATATTATGATCCTAATTAAACCTTACATAAAGTCTTTTCCGCGTCTGTCTGTCGATATAGCCTACTAAACTACGCAACGTAATATGATTTTTTTAAATCAAACTAGCCAGGCATTTGACCGTTATCTGACCTTTCCATCTGATGCGGATTTTACGATAATTTAGAGAATTTCTTCCGGCAGGTTGATATGTATAGGTATTATGTACATTCATATTATAATAGAATAACCCTAAAGCACCCGTGCGAGCCCGGGGATGGTCGCTAGCGTCCAACAATATAGACAAGCTTGACAATTCTGCCGGCCGCGACCACAGCCTTAACGCTGAATACATTGTCAGGCCGTCCGCAAACCGCCTAATGCATTGTGCAGTTAACCTAATTTGCTTAATTAAGGCTGATCAAGCCAATTCTGCATTACGGATGTAATTATCTGGCTGTTATTGTTTTGATACCCGGGCTTTACCCGAGCATTACCCGGGCATTAATTGAATTTGCCCTCAAGTTTATTCAGCGACGGTTACGGAAAGGCAATCGGGCCCTTGATTAAACTAAACAATGTTGTTGGCTTACAATTATTAGTTGGAGGGCCCATGTTTGCGTTGAGGCCACCGCCGCCGCAGTGAAAAAGTTTAATTGTACTTTAACACTAATGGTTAGTAACTAACGAGCCATTGCTGTTTATTGGCTAGATATTTGGGGCTTTGGTGGCCGAGTGGTTACGGGATCCGACTCGTAAGCGAGTTCGAATCCCACTACGGCCATATACCAATGACTCTTTTCTGAGTGATACACATTAGTTAAATACCAACCAATGCTCTTTTGGTGAGGCGACTGAATGTGTAACCATGATTCAATCTGGTCAGGATCCCCTGGTAGCAGGATCACGCAGGTCAGATGGCAGTCGCTCCACTGAAATTATATGATCTGCCAAATCGTGGATCATGGTAAAGGCGGACCCCGGGCCCTCGTGCGCGAGATCACAACCGAGACATTAACGCCAAAATAATTATTTTTATTTGGCTACCTGTAAGCCTGTGATTCGTGAATACGTTATTGTATAAATTAGATCCGTTCTTAATTTTGTTGGTTCCAATAAAATTACGAACTGATCTGTTATTTGGACATTAGTGGTCTCATACATATTTCGATCTATATTTTCACTCAGAATCAGACTTACACAGAATGTCTCCTGAAATTTTTTTTAACTTTTTATATCGGTTCAATCAATATCGCTAATTTCTCATAAATCCCGCAACGGATTTGCAGTTTTCACTATCAGTTGGAGAATTTATATCTGTCATTGTATATGTATATCATATGTATAGACATGCATAATATTACAGAAAACCCCCGAGAAAACCCGTGCAAATCCTCTAAAAAAAACGAGAATGAATTTAGCTCTCGCAGTATCGCAGATAATTTCTACAGTAACGTAGTTCTAGTACGTGCCTGTTTAAAAAAATAATAGAACCATTTACATAAATACATAGGTACCCCTACCTGGGGCAAGTATTTTTAAGAACTCTGTATTTTATTCTTGGAACATAGTATTTTTATTCATCGCTCCTTTCTCTTTGTTGTTTGCTTAATCATGTCTGGGAACTAACTTTGCCTGAGGCTAATGTATTTTTATTTTACCAAAGCTGTGCGTAGACGATATAAAAACAATGTTTGTATGCGAATTTACTTGTTTCTGTGGATGTGGATATGCTTATGTGTACATTTGTGACCACCCCTTTATGGAAGCTGCGGTGTAGGTGTACGTATGTACACTATGGTACAGTCTGTTGCATGACTTTAGTCACCACGGATATTGGTGGTTTTTAAGCACATCATGACTGCATCAAATAGCCAAATTCTGATGGTAGGTTATTTTTGGTTTGTCGGCAACTCCTCAATGGTGCTTCGACTGCCTTTATATAGTTATATAATACTTACTACTTTTGTTTAATAAAATTTTTTTTTTTTTGTTTCCGATTCTAAAATTATTTTAATCGTTTTATTTTAACGGCGCAGTCTCTAATGTGCGTTTGAAACCACCAATATGTCTGGTGACATATTATTAAGTTAGGGCATATGAGCCCACATTCGATTACCGGCTAGACTGAATTTGCGATGTGTGACTAAGATAAAATTGGATTCCTTTTTTATTTGTCCATGGCATACACGGTATGTCGAAATCTTTCGTAAGTGTGGAGCAGGATAAACAATGGCTATTGTACTTACTAACTTCTTGGGTTAGAATTAGTTTTTCCACCTGTTATAGCCCATGTTTACCTATTAAGATTGATAATTCTATTCTATAGCGGTTTTATAGCGCTATAGAGAAATTTGAACATTTCCTAGTACCTACCGTGATATCGCGAAAAAATTAATTTCTATTCAACATGCCGGATAATCCAAACCCACAACAACCATAAAAAGGCTGCACAAAAGTACGGTGGTCTGCAAAATGGAAGCGACATTTCTTAAATTTCAATTGGAGGCTGAACAAGGGCTGCTGGCTGGTTCATAATGCCGCTCTCGAGTCCTCTACACAAGGGTTTGACCGCGGCTACTCTGCAGGCGAAACTGGTTGTGGTCGATGCTATGAGAGACTATCCTGTAAAAACCATATCACTATTGGGATAAAATAGCCCTAGTAGTTCCATTATGAAACTACTAGGGCTACTGGGAAGAAAGGCCAGATAGGCACAAAGTGTTTCCTGAGTGCACTCCATACAAACGTAGTTTGATCATATTTTCAATATTACGCTATGAGAGCCAATGCAATTTTATAGATGTGATCCAGAAACCAATATCTATGCTTGTGGTTTTTCAGATTCTCGTTAAAATATTTAGTTTCAAAGTTGGACCGGGCTTTTAGATTTTCACACTTTAAAGCCCATGTTTAAAAAAAGTTCCACTTCTTTACACTATTTCAGATCTTCTATATGGCAAGAAAACGTGGTATTTCGTGTTCAGAAAAATTGTTTCGTTTAGTTACCTAACTATACCTACTATAGCTTTTGCCCACGACTTCGTCCACGTAAAATTCTGTTTTTACGTTTCGGGTCCGTTCCCGCTGAAACCACATTGAATTTCGAAATAAATTAAGCTGTACTATAAGCTACATTGCTGCCAAATTTCATCAAAATCCGTTTAGTAGTTATTGCTTTAAGGAGGAATCAATCCATCCTCACAAACTTTGACATTTATAATATTAGTAAGATTAGTATGCTTTCATTGCACAAATTATCGGGTTTAATACCACGGTTGATGTTATTTTTACATCGATAATATGTGCTACAGTGAACAACCACGAACGTCTTAAAACCTAGATTAGTACCTACGATTTGTATTTTCTCTGATTCAGATCGGATACGCTATTGAACTAAACGTGCTTACTTTTCTCCGATCACAATCTCCATGACGTCCGTTACTACTTTGAACCACAACCGCAGTTTTACTCATTCAGCCTCTCGCCACTGACCAGTGAATGAAACGTCAATTTGAGCCTCCAAATAGCCTTTCAAGAAGTCAAGTGCGTTTGAATTGCAGCCATTCCGCCGGCGGATACAACGCATTAATTCTTAGACGAGATTGCTGTTTCATTGTGCTGATTTGTATTCGGATAAGGCAGTTTCGCTTCTTGAACTTCGGGTTGGAAAAGTTTGAGGTGGCGGTGTATTGTATATGTCTGAGTACAAATTTGGAAAGATTTTCGAGTGTGTTCCTTCAAGGCTCTAGCAAATAGGCTATTCCTAGACAGGCATACTCCCACATAGGCCGCATCGTCACTTACCACCACGTGAGATGGCGGTCAAATGCCTAGTCTAATTATATTTAAAACAATATTGTCTAAGGATGCTCACGGACGAACGGTCCACACGATTGGAAAGGGCCACCGTCGTCCAGGACATCTGCAACCTAAGGGGACAGGATGCAGTGCCCGTCATTGAGTTAGCTGACATCGAGATGTGCCTTTTAAAGAACCGATCTTATAGTGCAAAAGAAAGACTTTAGGCGGAGCTCATTGTTGTGGCAGTTATTCGTTCATTGATTCCATTGGCTCATTGGTTAAGAATAGAGTTTAAGTGGGGATGCATAGTCTCTCATCTAGGAGGACTAAGTACCTACACATGTACGAATGGAATCATCATTGCTCCAAGACTTCTATGTAATAGAAGTATATAATTATATTATTTATTTCGACAAGCCCCACGCTTGGCAGGCGTGGGTTTATACCTATATAATTAATAAAGTTTGACTTTTTATCATACGGGGGTTTATAATATCCAATTTCATAAAAGGTTATGGTTTAGTCAGTCTCATAGAGCATTTCATTCAAATAGTGATATTCTACCAATGTCAGTATGCAGTGTTGTTCTCCACTTCTATTTTGATTTGAATTTTAAAATTTATCCATGACTAGATAAACCGAGACTCTGGCAGTTCATCAATATGGACTCCGTCCATTCCAATTCGCTAAGTTATAGCAAGAAGTCCTCAAATGCCAAGCCAAAACGGAAGCCAGTAGAAATTCAAAGTCTATTGTGTACTTGCTGTTTGGTGAACCGTCCGTGTCTAAAATAACATTATTTTAAGTAAACAAATTGCGGAAGTAAGACAGAAATAGCTATTACTAATAATGTAAAGTCAAGGCTAAAGTAAGTTGGATAACTACAGGGCCTAAGGGAATATACTTTCTCAGTGTACGGCTTCTTTTGTAAGAAACAATTAGAACCTAAGCTTAATACGTAACTCGAAAACAATGTTGCACCCATTATTAGTACAGTCAGTTTCCTAAACTGTATCCCTATTGCGGCGTAAAAAGGAATCAACATGCCGCGCATAATCATAGGTAAACTGAACTGTCTTCCATTACAGTAAAAGACAACTAGCGCCCTCCACATTACTCTCACCCTCTCTTAAGCGTAGTTTATACAAAAGAGACGCGGCGGAGGCGAATAATCAAATAGACATAAAATAAATAATAAATAAGGAAGGAGAATTTCGCTCAAGCCTCCAGGCGACGTCTCCGCCAGCAGGTGACTCGCCTCTGTCGATAGGCGGCGCGCGTCACGTTTTTTAGTAGTCGCGCGTCGCTTAGTGGCGCGACATCGCCGGGCGCAATTCTCCTTAAGACAAAAATGACGCTATGCGACATAACTATAAGGTTTATTTATGTTTCTTTGATTATCCACCACGGCCACGCGCCCTCTCACCGCGTCGCACGAGGCCGCTTCTCTGTATCTATCAATTTTATCCGCACCGCGCCGCCGCCGCGTGCCCTCTCTTCTGTATAAACCACGACTTATGTATAAAGTGCTAATCTCTAGAAACACGGGTTTAAAAAATGAAAAGATATTAATTTTAATGTTAAAAGGTATATTAGTGTTCTATCAATGTCAAATTTTATGTATTAATACCATTACCTACAAAGTAACGTAGTATTTACTGACGAAGTAAAGTATAAATCCATGGTACTTACACCCTAAATCACATAAAAGCGGATGTTATGACGGAGCCATTTTTCTTTTCTTGGTTACGGTAAACGATAAAATTTATAGTTACGGTAGCCGTAATATCAAACAATGTGATCCATTAACTTTGATGGATAAACAACACGCTCTATTTTTAGACAAAAATTTAGTGTTCTATACAAAATGAATAGGTACTTACGTACTTTACTTACACTACTTGGCCATCATCATATCAGCCAGAAGACGCCCACTGCTTGGCACAGGCCTGCCCCAGGAGATCTGCTCAAAGGCCGGTCCTGTACTTTCCGCATCCAGCTGGTACCTGCGATCTTTACCAGATCGTCGGTCCACCTTGTGGGACCACCTTAATCTTAAACAGTGCAGTTATTTTATTTAGGGTGCTATATTATTTTTTATTTTGTATAGGTGATTTAATTTAAAATTTGACATTAATTTCAGTAATAAATTTGATTTACTAATGTAGTTTGTAAGTCATGAATATTTTTTACTAACTTAAATATGGACATTGTCTGAAATAAATT
Source organism: Blastobasis lacticolella (assembly GCA_905147135.1). Classification (NCBI taxonomy): domain Eukaryota; kingdom Metazoa; phylum Arthropoda; class Insecta; order Lepidoptera; family Blastobasidae; genus Blastobasis; species Blastobasis lacticolella. The sequence goes on from LR990044.1 coordinate 10,087,199, forward strand.
TATTTTATTTTATTATTTATTTATTATGTACTCAAACGGACAGCTAACCATTTAAATGTAACTTGTACAACCCCGTAACTTATACAACACGACTCCCACATCATTAGGGCAAATAACACAAACTAAACCTTGATACCTCTCCGCATCCACTTCTTGAATAATATCCATTTCTGACACGTACGGCTTAACCCTTCATGTAATATTAACATCTAAGATACTATTAACACGTAATCCTTCAGTTAAGAGGTGACCCGACTGTTCATATGCTAATTCAGACCCATTACCACCGACGCCTATCTTGAATATGATAATGAATTTAGTATCGGTGCTTGAGGGTTTCTTTGTGAGTAAAATACTTTGTCCAAAGTGTTGAAGGTATGAATATTGAATAACTAAGGGGTTCTGTTCAATGGTTTAGTTAAAAGTATGGTTTATGCTATGTGGAAGTAGGTGTAGTTTTGATGTAGGTTTTTATCTTGTATAGGGATGTTTTTACATTATGCAATATCAGGCTCTGTCAGACTATATAATAGATGGACTAGATAATATTTAAAAAATATATTATGTTTCTCTTTGAATATCATATATATAATCCCAGAAAAAATAATAGCCTCTTTATCAAGCTTTAAAGTGTAGTTTAATGTAATTAGCCCTAAACAAATTATTATTACTGACTGTGTAGCATACTAGTGACCCACTTGGCATTGCACGAGAATCAAACTTATAGCATGGAATTGCCTGAATATTTCATGAAAAAAATTATTGTCAGTCGTACGTAGCACTTGTCTAAATAATATAGACATAAAAAATTTACCCGAGTCCCCCAGTGCGTGGATAGGAGCCCAGAACACCCAGAAGCCCGCATTGCGCTGGATCCGTTGACCTAAGTAGATGCTTAGGTACTGTTTTACTTTTTTTTTTTTATGTCATTCGGTAGGCAAACAGGCAAGCGGGCCACCTGATGGAAAGTGGTCACCACTGCCTATAGACATTAGCAACACCAAGAGTATCGCCAATGCGTTGCCCACCTCTATAACACGTTTTGTATTAAATTCATGGAATAGGACGTTGGCTTCTATGAAGTCGCGTACAAAACCCATAACGGATAGGTATAATTTATACAGAATAACAGCTCGTACTAAGTAACTTAATACATTTATCCCGCTACCAAATTACTCAACATCTCATAGTAAATGAGTCTCAACTCCCACTGGAGTATAACCGCCCGAACGAAAGTACTAGGCGAGCATAGCTCGGTTACAAGTGGTGTTACTAATTCGCGGAGTACGCAGCTAAAAGCCCGCAGGAGCGCGGCAGGGGCGTTCAGTGGACATACATTTTGAAAGCCCTAAAAGCTAATGCTGCTTGTTGCATAGTAATTGTGCGCAGTCCATTTTGCATGTTTAACAAAACGTGCTCTAAATAACACATGTTACAAGTCTGTTGCCGCGTGGAATGAGCTCGGCTCGGTCTAACTAATTAGGAACGCGAATTTGATGTTAGAATTTGCTACAATATTACAATACAATACAATACAAAACTCTTTATTGCACACCATAGAACACAAGTACAGATACAAAAAATATGGTAGGTAGAAAGGGCGGTCTTATCACTAATGTGATCTCTTCCAGACAACCTTAGTATGGAGAGAAGCACAGGATTAAAACAACAGACAGGTAGTGCACACAAAAGCATCACTTATGACAAAAAATATACAAAAAAAGAAAATACATACATTTTCACAACAAAATACCCACAGAACCATAAATAAATAATAAATACCAGACAAAAACCCAGAACCACAGCACACACAATTACCCCACTACAGACATTAGATAATGCTGCTTTACTTTATTTTTAAATGTGTGCAGTGATTCCGCACATCTAATGTCGCGGGGCAACGCGTTCCAGAGTCCAGCCGCCTGCACCGCAAACGATTTATGGTAGAAGTCCGTTGCATGGGCAGGCATCTCCAGCATCCTATCACGACAAGAGCGCAAAGAGCGGCTCTGCGTGTCGGACGTAAACGTAAAGAGATCGCTGAGATACTCCGGTGATGATTTCCCAAACAGCACACAGTACAGAAGAGAGACGAGACGAGCATTCCGGCGAAGTCGGATTGGGAGCCAACCCAACCTGGCTCGATACTCCGAGACATGGTCATACTTACGGAGCCCAAATATAAATCTGATGCAGACATTCTGCAGCCGCTCAAGTTTGCTTAACTGGGCTTCAGTAATGTCCAGAAAGCAGGCATCCGCATAGTCCAGAACTGACAGTAGCAAAGACTGCGCCAACGCCACCCTGGTGTCTATCGGCAGGAAATTACGCAATCTTCTCAAGGAAGAGTATGCAGCAAAAAGCTTTCGGCTCAGGCTAGCGATCTGGGCAGTCCACGAGAGAGTCTCGTCCACGAATATGCCCAAGTTCTTCACCGTATTAGTCCTCGGGATGCGAACACCATCGAAAACAATATCAGGAAGTACCATTTTGTTGACTTTAGATATCATTCTTGAACTACCGATGACAATAAGCTGAGTTTTAAGAGGGTTGACCTTGAGACCATACCTACGACTCCATGCAGAGACACGCTCCAGGTCACGGTTTACAGCAGATATAGCTTCAGATATTTTATCGGGAGTAGCTTGAGCGTAGATCTGCAGGTCGTCTGCGTATAAGTGATAGTAAGAAGAGATGTTGGTTGTTATACCATTTATAAATAATGAGAATAGCAAGGGAGAAAGCACGCCACCCTGCGGTACCCCGGTGGCAACATTGGTCCAGTTGGAGAGCGTGTCACCGACGCGCACACGGTGACGGCGCCCCTCCAGATAACTCTGGAACCATGATACAACTGAGGATGATATACACAGACTGCCCAAGACCCCGAGCAGAATCTCATGGTCGACAGTATTAAATGCATTGCTAAAGTCCAGAAGGGACAAAACCGTAACACAACCATTCTCCATTGCCCTTCTGCAATCGTCGGTGATTTTGACTAATGCCGTGGTTGTGCTATGACCAGGACGGAAACCGGATTGGAGTGGATTAAGGAGATTAGATGTAGAAAGGAAATTGGTCAGCTGGTGATGGACAAGGCGCTCCAGTACCTTAGATAAAAAAGGTAGAATGGATATAGGACGATAATCGGAAGAGGACGAGGGATTGGATTTCTTGGGAATAGGAATAATCAATGCCTCTTTCCATAGGGACGGTACCGCACCAGAAGCAATAGAATCGTTGAAAATAGCTGTCAATACTGGAACGATAACATCTAGGATTGGTAGAACCATATTGCGGCTTATGTCATCAGTGCCAACTGCCTTTGAGGTTATAAACAAGATATTTTTCTTAACATCCTCCTCAGAAAAGGGACTGAAGGAAAAAGATAGGTGGTCAGGAGAACGAAGTGATGAGAGGTTATTTAATGTTGTCACTTTGGTAATATCATCTATGACTGAGGAGGAAGAGAATTGATGGTTGAGAGCGTTTACGTCCAAGTTAGGACAGACTGACTCCTCAGACGATTTGCCTATGCCTAAAGTTTTGAGGAACCTCCAAACCTTAGCCGGGTCACCAGTAGATACGGATTCGTGAATATAGCGACGTTGTGCTTCCCTACATATTTTATTACACGCATTCCTAAGATGTATATACTTTAGCCTATTGTCATCGGTAGGTCGAATTTTGAATTTAAATCTGGCGGAGTTCCTACGCCGCATCGCTGCTTTCACCTCATCAGTGAGCCAGGGCGCCGGCGAGTGTTTGATTTTCATAGTCTTATAAGGGGCATGTTGATCGTACAATTCATTTAACAAGGAGTTGAATAACATGACTTTACTGTCAATGGTCGCCGCATCATAAACTACACTCCAGTCCACAGCCAGTGCATCTGCCCGCAGCCCATCCACGTCAACAGCACCAAAACATCGCTGCACAACAACCTTGGCTTTTGGTTTGGGAGGACGGACTTTATAAGACATGTATATGAGATCATGGTACGAAAAAGCTGTTTAAGTACATTTAATATTGCATTTAATTTAACAAGTACATTTAATGCAATATTAAATGTACTTGTTAAATTTTGACAGTGTTTCGAAATGTAGTGTGAGTGTAAAGGTAAATTAGGTCATCCTAACTAACATTAAGACCACCGTTACAATTTAAAGGTAAGTAACCTAAGTACATATATCGTATTAGTTATATATAGTACCTATATAATAGTATGTAGTATGTATAACAGTCATCTAGCACCCATAGTGCAAGCTGTCCTTAGTTTGGGGCTACCAGCTGCTGTGTGAATTTGTTCACGAGTGTTTATTTATTTATTTAGTTCTTATTTCTAAAATTGTCAGGATTTGTTTGGCTAACTTCACTCACGCTCACTTACGTTTCTGTAACTATCGCCCTCAAAGAAGCCGAACTCATAGTGAAAAATATAACAGAGTATTTCCAAAATAGTCAGAGCCTAAGCTTTTATCTTAATCTATATATTGACTCATCTACATGATTGCATTTTACTTGCGATTGCACAACAATAGGACGTAATCAGTCAAATTTCCTATTCTGCCGAGTCACAGCTACAGACTGAAGTTAATGTAAACTGGCTAAATCCCCGTAAATGCATTGAGCCCTGCCATTGCGGAAAGCGCATCGACAACGCGTCATCAGAATTGCTGCGACATGGAGCGACTTTATTGTATGACGAATGGATGAGTAAAGTCTGCCAAGTACGAGTTGGCGTTTCAACGGCTATGCCTCCTTAGACCGTTTGTCCACGGCATACGTCTCGCCGGATCCGTCATAAAAAAAAAACCGGACCGATGAAGCGGCATATATATTTATATGAACGTTTGTCCACGCGAGCCCTTCAAAAGAACAGATGACGGGTCTCAGATGCCGGACGTCGTGTGGACAATATAATATAGGCCGCTTTTTTTCCCGGATAACGGGTCCGGCGAAACGGACGCCGTGGACAAACAGACTTAGGCCATTTGTCCACTGCCGCCGTCACCTGGACGTAAACAAGAACGCGTGCGGCGCCGAGGTAGCGACACGTATTTACAGTCCACCGCATGCCTGTTCGCTCGGGGACAGGTGGACAGGTGGACAGGTGGACAGGTGGACAGGTGATTATCGTAACTTCGCCGCCGTCATCTCGTTCTCGGTGATGTCACGTGACGGCGGCGGTGGCGGACGGCCTAACTTAAGTCATCATCATCATCATCCGACTCCTACTGGTCAATTCTAGCTTTTGCCAGTGTTCGGTTTCCAACTCTTTCTTCTCCATTTTGCCCGGATCTTTTGGACATCCTCGTGAGCTATTGGCTGTCGCATCCAAATCAGTGATGTCTCTGGCGGTCAGACTTCGCGTAAAATTCCTGCGGGAACCATATTGACTTTCGAGGTAAATGCCTACATATTATTCCGGGATACATAACTGTGAAATTTCATCAAAATCTCTCTAGTAGTTCCTACGTGAATGAGTTCATACATCCAAACATCCTTCCTAACTTTCGCGTTTATTATAAGCAATCAGTTTTTAGAATTAGTTGGATTTGACAAATCATTATACCAACTTACCGCTTTCATTGCACATAATAACCTAGATAACGAAACCAAATGCTATATTATTCGGACGTACCTACCAATTGCATTGTTTGATACATAATTCACTACAATAGGTTACGCATCTTCGTAGCTTCACATACCTGTCCATTATACAAAATGGACACGCTGGATTTCAAGTTCATTAACTCGCATCTCGTTAGCGCATATTCAAGTGCTTTTCCAATATAGGCCTTATGGGAAATTGGAGTATTAAGGCAAATCAGAATATGGAACTCAATATTGAGGAAGATAATTGTGCGTATAAATCCTACGTTCTATCTGATTGGTTCGATTTACATTGGTAGCTAACTAACATCACCTAATAGGTATTAAATGTTCAATATTTTAGGTAGTTAACCATGTACCAAATAAAGTGTGCATTGTAGTGTCCATCGGACGATCATGGCGACTTAAGAGGCAAATAAGCAAGTTCCTCGATAGGACACAAAATGGACAGCAGTATTTTCTGTTGAGTTGTGTAGATATTTACAATAATCCGATCCTGATACCGTCTACCACAACACATTAACAGTCCATAACTGTTCACTGCTGGACTTAACCGTCCAGTACATTATAAAGTATTGCCATAATCGTGTTGGTATAACATCTAATTCTGTTGCCCATTTCTGGTTCTGTCAATAGCCTAACGGCTAAGGGGTCCTGAGATACCGGTTTCGAACCTCAGTGTCACCATGTACCAATAACTTTCTCTGAGTTACGTAGATTAGTTGCACACTATCCGATGCTCTTACGGTGAGGGAAAACATCGTGATGTAACCTGCACATTCAGTCGACTGAATGTGTAACCATGTTAAAATCTGGCCAGCTTTCCCTATTAACAGGGTCACGGAGGTCAGATGGCAGTCGCTCCTCTAATTACTTGATCTGCAAAATCCTTGATCGTGGTCAAGGCGGACTTTAGGCCATCACGCGCGAGAACACAACCGGGACAATACACGTCACATTATTTATGCTTAGCTGATTCACGTATATTCGATATCTGACCTACTTAAGCAAACAACTTATTGTTTATTAACTTTCACATTGATTGTACTTTGACCAAACAATAACAGCATACATAGATAGACAACCGAAACGCCCAAGCGACTCCCCAAACAATCCGAGAGCCCAAAAATTAATGACAAAGATAAAATCTAATCTCTTGGACAAATTGAATGCAAAATTCCCGTTGACAAACCATGGCGTTTTATTTAAGTTCAATTGTTTGTGCGGGAGATAAGAAACTTGTGTTGTGGAGGGCACTAATGAGAATCTTTGCAATGTTTACGGGCCACGGGTCAAAGTAGCCTCAAGTTGGAAGCTTGAAACAATCTCAGCCACGCTCGTTATCTTGCGAGAAAATTGAAGTTCCCAACATTGTCATCGTAATGAAATTCTTGGCGAATAACGTGGCTATTTTGTAAGCCTGGCCCGTCGAGCGTCGGTGCAATATCTGTGCTTATAATATGGCCACTCGCTTTCCATGTAAAGCGATTTACTAAGAGCAGTGCAGTGAAGGGCTTCAAAGGATTATATGTGTATTACGTGGTTTGATATTCTGTTTTATTCCCGTTTAAGTAATTTCAAGGTTTGTAAGCCCGGTTAAGCTTTGTTTCATGCATAGAGAGGTAGTTGCTTGTAATTGTAATATTACTCGTATTACATTTACAAGAACAGTAGACTATTATTACGGTGAGGGAACACATCTTGATGAAACGATAAATAAACGACGAATGAACTACCAATGAAGCTCAATAAACGACTCGTAAAGCTGAAAAAAATCCAGTTTATCGTGCTTTTACTAGCAAGAAACTATAACTATACACAATTACACTTGCATTTGCGTATTTTAGAGATCATATTGGCGATGATTTGGTTACAGTCAGCCATATTTTTTAATTGCATAGAGAGGCACTCGGACGTACGGACGGACCTGATGGAAAGTGGCCACCGTCATCCAGGACCTCTGCAACCTAAGGGAGCGGGTGCGATGCCGGCCTTTGAGGTACCTGTAGACATACCTTTTGAAGAACCCTTATTGTAGTGCAGAGGAAAGACTTCGAGAGGGAGCTCACATGCAAGAAGTGCTATAAAACGTCGTTAAAACATAGTACATGCTAGCAGAAGCCGGGATTGACCGCTCGGATTAATATGATGAAAATAATTACCATTCATAAATATATTTTACTATAAGTAACACTTTACTGTTTAATATGTTTGTTATTAATATTCTTGTTCAATAATAAACTCACTGTACAGACACGTGTGTAACCAAACTTAAGCCCTAAATATATTAGGCTATAGATAATCATAATTACGGTTGAAGGAGCTTATTTCCATAACAATAATATATGCGCGCTCAAGTTCTGTAACGAAAATTAACGCCAGTTATTAGGGTCCATAAGCTGGGGTTACAGAAATTAAAAGATGTCAAACATAAAACTTAGTTGTCCAATAATAACCTGGAGTGTCCGATAGCATGTGCATCAAGCCTATCGACTTGCGGATATTAAGAGGCACATCAGCTAGTACAGTAAGCTGCAGAGAGAACTGACCGCCCTGATAGGCAGCAGGGTTCTTGTTATTATAAAACAACGCGATTGCAAAGCGCGAAGGTAAACGCAAAGCCCCACATTTCTGTGGAGGAGGCTTAAGTTCAGTTGTAAGTTTTTATGAACTGCTGATGTTGATGATGGATGAATCCTTTGCAATTACTTTCGGTGTAAGAACTACGTTTGGAACTAACTGTACTGATAATTTACGTAAATGAAATCACAGACATAATAATATAATCAACATTAAAACACAGCTACTCCCATATTCTTAAACAATACTTATTAGTAAAGTAGTTTTTCTGTTCATTCTCACTGTGCTCGTGTGCTAAGTGAACGTACTGCGTTCATTACGGCTCTATTGGTCAATTCCGCCCATATTGACGGACGCATAGTGCTGATAGTCACTCTAGTATTGCCAGTTGGAGCCCTGTGCGGTCGCTCGCACTGTCAGATCTCATAGTAACGTTTCTGAGATCATGTGTCAGTGAAGAAAGGCATATAAAAGGACTATCATCAGACCGTTTCTTTGATCAGAAATGCCAAAGCACTCCGAAGATACCCGGTAGGGCGCGGGTAGATGAGGATTAAAATTAAAATAAATTGCTTTACACTTTAATTGTATTTCGGGATAATTTTCCGTGCTCCTGAATTCTAGAGCTCCTAGCTGGTATGGAGATGTGGATACAGAGACGTGTGTGGAGTTGACTGTGGTATAAAAAATTTCATTTCAATTTTATTTATTCATTACAGTAATATGGTTAGTAAATATTTATAATTAGATGTCGATAATCAAATACATTAAATATAAATAGTTAATAAATCATGTCAATAACTAATGCCATTTACCAGATAAAATTTAAAGAAATGTCTAAATCACCTTAAATAAGATTAAGGTTGTGGAATGAACTACCTGGAGAGGCTTTCCTAAAGAAAGATTTCTAATCTTTGTGCATAGAATACCTAGGTATATTTTTCTCTATTCTTATTCAATTGTAAATATTCCTATCGTCCGTATATATCTTACATATGTATGTATAAAATAACATTGTTACTTACTTACTCTAGATAACCGTAGTTTATTATATTTCAGCCTAAATATTTTATAATGAAACTACGCAGAATTCTCCACAGTATTCACAGTCCATCAGCTTTACTCTAAATTTCGTTAGTCGTCTAAGTTGCGGTGGAGATACCGCGTCGCAGACTAATTGCCCATTTTCACCGCCATTTCCTGGAAAAAGTATGGCCTACATTAAGTTGCGTTTTCAACCAGTTTATAAGTAGAGAAGGTGATAATTATGTAAGGATTTATGACGTTACAAAGTATAATCATTGACATGATTAACGATGCTGTAAACTTTTTTAAAATAACCATCGTAAAACGATGTTTTATAAGTTCATAGTTTTCCGTCATCGTTTGCGTTCATAGTACTACTAGTAGCCTATGTCCTTCCACAGGGGTTCAACGCTCTTCGTATAAAATTTCATCCAAATCTGTCCACCTACTTGTGTAATTGAGTTACACACATTCAAACCACTTCACAAATTTCAGTATAATTAGGTAGGTAGGTACGCATAACTTTCAATTTAATAAATTGTATTTGTACATTTCAATGCAATTCAATTTTATTCGTTAACAATATTATTATACCTTTGTGTTAAAATTATACATATCATTATTTTGATATTGTCCGTCGATCCCCTGAATGGTACCTACGTACCTACCCAGCTTTGTTTCAATTTTGCTTACACAGCCCATGGTCTGGAATAGGACTTACTTGCATACATTATCGAGAAACTACCAATAACCCACAAACAAATAACCGATCTACCCGCTAAAATCACAACTCAGAAATCCGCGACTGCAACCGAACACTGACGATTTAATGCGAAGAGCGGCGTTTTGAAAAAACTCATTACTACAGCGGTATCAATGTGGTGCATTCCACCTTTGCTTTTGCCGGCAGGGATTGAATTTGAAAAAAAAACCTGCACTTGCAATTACGCTATTGAAATGCCCCTCTCACGTTTCAATGCTTTATGGCGGCCTCTATGAATCCAAATGGAGTGCAATATGAGGAGAGAGGGCCAATAATGAAAATATAAAAACAGGAACACGCTCCTTGCCCCGGACGCTGTGGAGCACACTCCATTATTCCCATTCTGTACTTTTACGAGTGTCCTTAGCGAGCGTTTAAATTATTTCCATCATTTTTTTTTATTAGAGCAAATAGCAACGCTTGGTGCGGATTTAAAATTACCGCCAATGAGTTCGCGCGGGCGGTGAACTTCAGCGGTTTGGATCGTCGTGTGTTTATTTTTCTGCGTCACTCAAGGTTTAATTCTGGTAGTATAATAGTAGAGACGTTCAATCAAGTTACTTGACGGATTTGATTATTACTTTTACTACTTTTACGTTGCCACAAAACCATATGGGTGTACCTACCTAACTTCAATGGTAAGGGCGACTACGGTTTTTATTCGTGAGCTGTCTCCTAGTTTGTGACCAAGTAGTATAAAGTTTTGGGAGCGTTGGTGGCCGAGCGGTTAGGGTAACCAACTCGTAAGCGAGATGTATCGGGTTCAAATCTTGTTGCGGCCATGTACCAAAATTACTTTTTACTGAGTTATGTACATTAGTTGAATACTAACCGAAGGTCTTACGGTGAGGGGAAACATCGAGATGAAACCCGCATATTCAGGCGACTGAATGTGTAACCATGATCCAATCTGGTTCCCCTGGTAGCAGGGTCGTGGAGGTCAGATGGCAGTCGCTCCACTGTAATTACCTGATCTGTCAAATCCTAGATCATGGTCAAGGCGGACCTCAGGCCCTCGTGCGCGAGAGCACAACCAAGACATTAACGCGAATATGATTATTTATAGCATAAAGAAATTTTGTACAGAACCCAGGTACAGAAACTTATCAGACCCGTTGGCCAAAACTGGGAATAAATATCGCCATTTTCAAATCTCATTTTGTTACGTAACAACAGCGCCGCCGTCACAAAATACGATAATGTTGCAACTGAAGCCAATACAATATTATTTCATGTCCTTTAATTAAAGGTCGACGTGAGTATTTATTAATTAAATAATCAAATGTAAAATTAAATTAATTGCTCATTGTACCTATATCTATTTTTCACGAGCAAATACACTCCGATTGGTATTCCACACTCTTACAGTGTTTGTTTTCATACTGTCAAGTGGGCATTGAACGCAGCTAAAAGCAGTGATAACGAACACATTCAAAAACGAATACAGGAACGTACAAAAAGGAATATAGGAATGTCCATTCATTGTCGGTTCCAGGCGTAGGACTGAACGGGACACGCGCGGAACGCACCACGAGGAAAAGGAGGAAAATAACAATATAAATGGGGCAAATAAAACTGTTTCCTGTTTAAAGACTCCACAATGATTGTTATTTATAAATTACCAATCTCTCTCGGTAGCCAATTAATAATAGATCGGTTCTACGTGTTTTGTGTTAGGTACTATTTATTAAGGTCTGCTGGGATTCTGGTGTGCAATGCAGTTGTTATTATGTTGCAATGTAACTGTGATGTTACTATAACTACGTCGAGGTATCGAGTCAGTCCCAGCATCATCCCAGTTAAATCATTGTTCGACCTTTGACACGTTTTCGTTGACAGAATTGAAGGCAGTTTGACAACTAAGAAATATGCAACTTAGTAGTTTATTTATTTACCAACAGCCATATAAAACCATAATGCAACTAAAGTACCAGAAAACAAATTGTGGAAAAGTTCGAACTCATGAAAGTTGCAACTCAACATCTGTCATTTGAATAACAATCACACGTTTGACATGCGATGCAATTGTAATGTTACTGCAACTGAGACGACTTTCGTACCAGAATCGAAGCCCTGAGAGTAAATGACAGAGTAAGTACCCTAAGTAGTCTAATCTAAAAAATATGATGTGGCGCCATGGATGATTTCACTGATTCCCAAGACACCGGTTATTCCTAGTTTTGGAAGCAGGGCAACGGAACTTGTTATGTTCTAATCACAACTGCCATTTAACATGTTTATACCCTTACTGTATTTTTATATTAAATAAAGAGTATTACTATTTGTGTTAATTTTATAAAGTCTGCTGAGAATAAATGACAGAGTAAGTACCCTACCGATTTATGTCAGGTATGACGATCAGGTAGGTAGGATATCTACGGATCTAGTCGATTGCACTGGCGTTACCGTCAACTAGATCACAGTTTCAGCGTTTTGTATGCAGTCACCATACACCATACCATCAGTCGGCGGGAAATAATGGACATCGGTCAGTTTCTATTCGGCTTCGTATTTACTCTCACGCAGGCAACAGAGCCGTGTGGTGACCGGTAGAGTAGAATAGCACCAACACCTTACACTCGTGGGTGTCGTACAAGGCGACTAACGTTTAGAGGCAAAATATCTAGTCTCCATAAACTGGAAAATGGGCAGCAGCATTTTTCAATGTTATGTTTGCAACACTGCGATCTCCAACCCGCCTGTCAAGCGTGGAGATTATGGCAATAACCTCCCCTTTTGCGGGAGAGGCCCAAAGTCCTGTAGTGGACTGTTATGGGCTGTGATGATGAGGCAACAGACGAACTTGCCACACACCACATAGAAACCATGCATTACCAGTAATACAGATACGTACAATACTGGAACCCCTATATCCCTAAGGATATGCATTCCTCAAGGTTATGCAGTGACGCTGCATAACAACAGACCCCTCCCCTTTTCGCTTCTCATTCCGCCGCCGAGAGTCAAAGCGAAAACAGGAGAGTGTATGTGTGTGACAGCCGATATCAATACTTAATAGGACGGTAAGATCGGATGATGGCAGTATACTTGTCAATTATTATATAATCTGACCGATAGAAAATGTCGGAAAACCCCTGACCAGTTTACATTTATTCAAATATTTTCTTAACTACTGAATCGATTTTAATAAAACAAGCTAAGAACTATCTCGATTAAACTGCCTTTCAAACAGATTAAACCGCATTCAAATCGGTTCATCTGTTCGAGAGGCACGATGCCACTGACAGACACACCGCCACACACACACACGTAAAACTTATGACACCCCTCTTTTTTCGTCGGTATTTAAAAACCTTCATAGAGTAATTTTCTTGACAGAACCATATGGCTCCTTCGCCCACTGTGGACGCGACATATCACGGGCTAAGGACTGATTGTTAGGCGCGAATTACGAGCAAATCGACTGCGCTGTCCGACGTCACTCGTCGCCATTATTGAGATTCCGACGCTCGGAGCAGCCCTGATGCTTGTACCTACGTAATACTTGGATCGCTGGATTGTGATCGTCCGTTTGCTAGATTATCGTGTAATACGTAGTACGTACAGTACAAGAGCATAAGTGCATTTACACTACAAAGAAAATGTTCTTTTGCTACAGCAACAGTCACGGCATTTGGTGCAACTTTAGTCAAAATCACTTTGCTATAAGAAGGGAGAATTAGCTGTACGTTTTGTCCAAAGGACTTGTCCTTTTCCTTCAGCGTAATTTTTATATAATAAATAAAAAAATATATTAATGAATGCTATAAAAACCGTTTAACATCTGCACAGTAGTGCAGTTGTTAAATGTGCAGTAGTTAACACCAGCAAAGTACTGAATGAGCATCATACATTTCAACAATGAAATATACCTGCACTTTAGAATATGGTTTGCCTGATCTTAGATGAAAATCTGTGTGCGCAAATTCAGTCGGTTAACCAATACAGCAACACGTTTAAAGGTTTGTGATAATACTGAGCATGTAAATAATTCATCTTTAAACTTAATGCTTCTAAACATTTTAAACTCATAACTCAATCTTGAAATCCATACGCCATGATAACCATTAAACATAATATGTTACAAAGCTAAGCGCACAAGCACTCACATCTAGAGCAAAAATTTAATATTAATTAAATTATAATTATTTAAATTAAATTAATCAAATCCATTTATGCCAGGCCAAGAATCGTCCATAGAGCCGACTGGCATGGTGACCTTTGCTCCTGTCATGTACACTTTTTTAGTCATTTATTAGTAGTGTTTAGGTATACCTATAATAGGTACCTTACAACTGTTTTATCGTTTTCTTTTTCCATTTATGAATAAAGTCTTGACCATCAAAAACTTCCATTTACGGCCAGAATCTCCAAATCCTATGACACGTCTCATCAGGATCGCCGATCGCATGCCGATCTTCCGCAGTGGAAATAAATCTCTCTAGCCGACGACAAAGGTCGGGTCCCCTTTTTGCCAAGGGTCAAGTGAGCTACTGCAAAAAAGAAAGGCTTTGAGAATACCGGCTCTATCAATAATGGCCCGACATTCCTTCGGGAGGCGACCTGCGAATTGTCTATTTAGATATAGCTGATAAGATGGCCGCCCGAATGGGAGGACGTACAATGATGTGGGATTTAGGATATCAGGAATGGATACTAGGTAATGTGCTGTTTCGTAGATTCGCGTGGGTGATGCCTCTGGTATTGAAAACGTCCATAGGCTGCGGTGACTGCTTACCATCAGGCAGGCCGTAAGCTTGTTTGAATAGAATATAAAGGTTTTATTACATTACAACACGACAATTTAAAATATAATCTAGTAAAAAAAGTAAATCAACCTAACAAATAAAAATCAAGCACAAAAAAGTAAGTTTATAAATTATACTGTTGCAATTATATATAAGTCTTCATATTTAAAATATAAACTTGTGAACATTAATATCGCTTCATTAATATCATGTTCCGTTTTCATAAAAATGTCTAGCAACAGTCTTCAAACGCAACATCTAAAAATAAACTTTCAAAACAGAATTATGTGTTATACACGAGAGTCAATATTTTATGCCTCGTGGTTTTAAACCACTATATTATACCAACATATTTAGGCTATAGCTAGACTATAGCGAGAGATTTTAATCGCTACGCTGTTGATTCAATTCTAAACTACTTCACTAGATCTTGATGTAAACTCTGCACTAGCAACAAAAAATAACTTCGCTTTCTTGTACAACACATAACTATTGTCTATCCGCATGAAAACTGCACACGAAGTTTAATTTAAAAACAATAACCGTCAAGTAATTGCTAAAACTTCCGCTGGGAAAACAAATTTGTAACTCAATCGGCTAATTAGAGTTTGTTTTGAAACAATTCCTGAGGCGGAACAAGTAGGTAATTAATAGAGTTTCCCATGAAAACACTTCGCACGAAACTGGATAAGGTTCATCAATTTTACTCACAAGAATTAAATCTTGATAAATTACTCGAGTAAGTGGAGATTAAACATTTGCTTCGAAATATATTGTTTCACTCGTCTCGTGTAGGTACAGAATTATGTTCAATGTTTACCGGGAATAGCGAAAGCACAAGGTTTTATGTCTTAATGAAGTATCAATTATAAATACTTGAGGAAGAAATAATATATAGGTTTCCGTTAATTGAATTGGACAGGCTTTGCGCTATTTTGAATCTGTTGTATTTTCAAATAATATGCTTAGGTACGGTGCATAACGGTTTATATTTTACGATTTAAGAATTTAAGCTCATGTAACCATGATTCAATCTGGTCAGGTTCCACTGGTCACGGAGGTTAGATGGCAGTCGACTGTAATTATCTGATCTGCCAAGCCCTGAACTGCGGTCAAGGCGGACCCCGACGGCCATCGTAGGGCACAACCGGGACATTAATGCCAAGATTATTTATTTTAAGAAATAGAAACTGACAAATATCGCTATCCCCTGATAAAGTCTACATAATATATACTCAAGTGTTTCCCAAACTACTAAAAGCTGAGAATTTCAAATAAATAATCTCTCAGCTTTGTTATAGCCATAAATAAACTCACAGATATGTTAAACTGTAAACCACCACCTCTTATCTTATTGGGGGTTAAAATAAAACGAATATGAATGAACAGTGACATTAATTAATGCAAGTTACTGTTACATAAGAAAGTGTTATTAATAAAGACAAATATAAAAATTGTTGACAGTCGAGACAAAAGTGTGAAGCTTAAACAATACCTATAAATAAGGATGTAGTAGGTACTCCCTTAGTCAGCAAGCCATCAGATTATTTAGTATTCACGTCGGTGTTTCGACCGCCGAATAAAGTTAGAACGAACAACAGGGAGTACAGAATCATCTTATTATCGCTTATTAAATTTCCCCGATACACGTAGGCAGGGAGGTTTCGAGGTCAGGGGAGGGGTGGCAGAAAACTTTGTGGATGGGCTCCTACTTAGTTGATGTTGCAAAGAAACCTACTGTACTGACAGGATGATTCACTGTACCAAATTGTTTAGGTGTTTTTGTGTAACTGTAGAAGTAATTAAAAACTGTGGTAGTTTTCTTGCTCGTTGGCCTCTCCTCTCCTATATTATAAAAAATCATTTGACTAACAATCGAAGTTTTAACTATTTGGATTTTAGCTTAAAATATAACAGAAAAAAGCTTTACATTAACATAAGTTACTTTTACATAAGTAAGGTTAAACTCGATATTTCAAAGTCGCAGTAACTCGAATATTTTAACTGTCAAAGGAAACTCTAATAAAATTTTTAAAAATTCTATTAAAATAATTGATAAATAATTAAAAAATAATCTCCCATGCCGCGTCTGTCTGTCTGTTCGCGATAAATTCAAAAGCTACTGAACAGATTTTCATACGGTTTTCACTAAAAGACAGGGTGATACATAAAAAAAGTTTAGGTGTATGTATAATTTGTTAAGTCGTATAATTTTGTTATTAGACAAATTAAACGATAGAATGAAATGGCAACTGCTTGCGACAAGAGCGAAGCTTACTATTACATTATGATGTCTTTACGTAATACCGTCGCCGTACACTATTTCAATTATATTGCAAAAAATATTTAGATAAATTTTCGATTAACAAGAAATTCTCGCTTAAAAATTTCGTACTCCGAACTCCTCTCGCCAATCGTTTCTTTTGTCACACGCACAATTTCGCACTCATAAATTTTATTTTTCCCGCGGAACCTACGCCTTCATATTTTAAGTTTCGACTCTCGCGTTTGGCGTCGCCGCAAACTCCCTGTAACCGTCACCGGTATCCGAGGGCTGTTGTTGAGTCAATTTAGCGTTGGCAAGTTACCGGGACGGTGGAACGTTCACTCAATTAGTTAATTTCGTTAAATATCCTTGATTGAGCAACGGACGGCAATCAGCCATGCAAATTCGCCCCCGTCATTCCCCGGGACTTCAACGGAATAGAATTTTGCTAAATACGCCCGCTGTTTAGCGAAGTTATCCTGGGCCGCGCTGCAATCATTGTGTGGAGATTATTCAGCTTTTTACGTATTTATACGGTGATCTACCTATGTGTTTCTGCGAATTTGTTAGGGTCTAATAGGTGTATAATGTTTTCAATAGTGGAAATAAAAATAACAATTGTCTTTGCGTTAAAGTCCCGATTGTGCTCTCGGCGCGAGGGCTCGGGGTCTGACTTGACCAAGATCCTGGATTTAACATATCAGGTAATCATAGTAGCGCTACTGCCTTCTGACCGGAAAGGCCACAGTGGGGTTTGAATCCAGTACCTACCTCTCGTTTACGAGTCGGATACTTTAACCACTCGGCCACCGATGCTTCGAATGGTGTCAATAAATATAGGTACATAAAGGTAAGTTGTATTTAGTAGCTGTATGTGTGATATCTAAATGTATACACTTTACCTACAGAACCTTTTACTGATTACATAATGATTTAAATTATCCCGGTTACACATTTTAAAGATATGTTTCGGGTTTCCTAGTACGGATTCAGGAGCTACTGGTTAACAAAGGTACGCGGTAGGAAACTTGGAACATACTTTTAAAATGTGCTTTTACTTATTATTCGCAAATTAAGTTAATTACGTAAAGCTGTATACCGTAGATACTTGTAATTGAGCGACATTATAAATATATAATATAAGAAACAAATAATTACTTTAGCATAAAAGAAAAATTGGGATTTCGATACCGTTGTCTATGTCGTAAAACTTCCTTCTTGCAGCGTGTTTCTTGTTGTTTGCCAATCTCAGAATATCGCACAAGACAAATGTCTAGTTAACATTAGAGGAAAACTGTCTAGAAACTTTGCAGTAAGTAGTTCAGTACTCCAAGGTGGTGTCAGCATTTCCTATCATGTAATTTCAACACTGCGATCTCCAACCCATTTGTGAATATTACGACGAAAACCTTTACTTTAGAGGGACACGTTTTATTTTTATTGACAATGTCATTAACTGTGTTGTTAGTACTGGTTTCTTGAAAAATCTCGGCTAAAGAAAACATGACTATTCCGACTGCTATCAAAAGTGAAGATTTTGCTGTGAGTAGATCTAATATCTGTAGGCCTACTATACTATGCTCACGATTAAATAGTTATGAGCAGTGCCTCTATCGAAAAGAAGATAAACTTTTCAAGAAAATGTTAACTATATCTAACATTGATTTACTACCAACCGTAGATAAAGCACTTCATACATAAATGCGCTTGAAATCTGTCGCCTAATTGACTATACATTTGTACGTAGCAATTTATTAGCCAAATACGCACGCCCCAATCAAAATGCCATTACGTACAGTATCGTATTTCCAAATATCAACTTTTTTCATACTTATAAAGCTCAAAATTGCTTTTCGCGCTGTGGATAATGCTGTGACTGCATTTCTTTTAGTTAACAATCATTGTTTTCGCTTTAACGCATGCGTATGATTTAGACAACTGACGTGATGTCTGACACTGACAATATGTCTATGACTAAAATAATTATTTTTGATGGTTTTTTATAAGTCGTCGTTTAAGGCCATTGTTTCGACAATTTTTGAACACGCACTTGGGCATGCTTACGTGCCGACGGCTAATGACGGACTACGGAAAAGGACTGCTTGACTAGCGATTAAGCAGTCCTTCACCGGGCCCACTTTTCAAGCGTTCATGTGCTATCAACGGTTAGTAATAAATCAATGATATCTAAGCACGTAGTAAATATGATAGAGAATGTAGCTGGATAGCCGAATCCCACTGCGGCCATGTACCAATGACTCTTTTCTGAGTGTACATTAGTTGTATGCTAACCGATGCTCTTGCTGTGAGGGAAACATCGTGATGAAACCTGCACATTCCGGCGACTGAATGTGTAACCATGCCCAATCTAATCGGGGTACCCTGGTAGCAGGGTAACCCTAATGCTCCGTGACCCTGGTAGCAGGGACACGGAGGTCAGATGGCAGTCGCTCTACTGATAACGTCTAATCAGCCAAATGCTGGATCATGGTCAATTCAGACCCCGGGCCCTCCTATGCGGAAGTTCAACCAGGACATTAACGCTATGATGATTTGTATATAGCTACAAAGCCAAATGATTCAGAGCACTGCGATATAGTACCTTTATGTGAAACAACTGCACAAAGGGCAAATACAGTCACAATATATTATTACCCATTGCTTCCAACTCGAGAGAAAGCTAAAAGAAACGCAATGGCCACAAAATTGTGAATGCATTGTGGAAGTTTGAGAAAGAAATGAACTTTGACTCGGAATGTAAAGCAGGGCATTAACTATTCATCGGACCGGGAGCGCGGATGGAATCCAAATTGAAGGAAACACTCCTTCTAGGGGCGGTGTAATTGAGTCACCAGCCTGATGAGTACGTATTGGTACGCGGGGAGTGGTGAGGCATGCCAGATTTTCCAATAATTTGTTACAATCAAGATCATTTAATACTGATACATAAGAAATAACTTTTCCGTTTTTTATCCGGAGAAGTACATTTTTATTAGGACCTAGGATTACGTTGTAAGGTAATGTTTCATTTCAAGGAGTTCATCCTCACGCCTTGGGGCCAAATTGGTCGTGAACTGTGCGGTTCCAGAGGAACTTTCTTCCACGCACACTATGGTTGTAGAAAGAACTATCTGGACAGGTTTTGCCTGGAGAGTGCAACATGGAGTTCTTCAAGAAAGGGGGTTTGTACAGGGTCGGCAACGCGTGGGTGATGCCCCTGGTATCGCAAACGTCCATTGGCTGCGGTAACTGCTTACCATCAGGCAGGCCGTAAGCTTTTTAGCCACAGTATACCACAGTATACATTATTTTTAAGTTTGGCTTTATAAAATACAAAATAAAAATTATCATCTATCGTCAGCCCACCGCAGTTATTATCCTGTAAGAAACCTTGAAAATCAATTTGTCAGTTGTTGTCCTGTTAAACATAAATAATTATACATTAAACACAGACGATCTGTTGGAGTTTTCATCGCATCTACCCCTAACAAACCCCACCAAAGGGACCCCAGCTCATTAATTAGAAAGTCCGCCGTGACTCAACAGATTCGTGAAGGAAACACCGGGGTGGCATTTACTTATTTCGGATGCATCGACGAGTTGTTGTGACAAAACTGTGGGAGTTTCATTGTGTCGCAGTTATGTTGCTTCGATAGCTTTACTTACTAAGGTGAGTAGTGAGGTAGAGAGCCAACTCTTCCCACTCTATTTGTCAGAAGGGACGAGATGGCCACGTTTCATTTTAAAGGGTCAACTACAACTCGTCTCGCTGTCACATTCTTTATTTAATATCGATAGTCACGAAAATAATCTGATTCTATTTTTAGCGAATTATAATTGTTTGAAGAAACATGCTCTCGACAGCACAAACTGAGGGAGTTTTTTTATGATGGTTTGACTGTTAAGTTGCTGCAATAGCTTTACTTACTAAGGTGGCTCAGCCAACTCGTCCCACTCTATTTGTTAGATTGGACGAGATGACCACGGCCAATTTAAAGGGTCAACTCCAACTCGTCAGGCTATCACATTCTATAGTTATTACCTACAATCACGAAACTGATCTTGTTTTGGTTTCGAGCAAATTATTACCGTTTGAAGAAATATTATGCGCTCGACTGTACAAACTGGTAGCTTCAAACAATAGATATTGTATTGCGGTGACTACTAAAATTATTAAAATAACTAGAGTCGCAGACTTGTCCCGCGGGCCGAAGTGACAGCGGGTCGAGTTAAATCGTGGCTCCACCCAGTAAGGATTTTGGTCTCTGACACCCTGCCATCTTGGCTTCGGTATGCGAATTTTATTATTTAATTTTACTTTTTCTTTGATGATCGTTGAATAAAGAAACATTAGTATATTTTAAACATTACAATATCCCGTTTCTATCTAAATAGTAGACTTAAAAGAAATCGTATTTATTTTGAAGCATATTTATTAATCTAACTGGATTCCTATAGTTTTTTTTATATTTATAATTATTTAGGGTCATTCTCATCATCGGCTTGTCATCAATTCCTACTTCTGCTTGCCCACTTGATAATAAAACCCTTTTTATATTAAGAATTACGTTCACCCTACCTTTTTTCATGATTAAATCCCAAATTATCATTCTCATTGCCAACCTCAACACCGCGTTTGCACGAGCAGTTAAACTTGCTGCAATGAAATTTCCAACAGAAGCACTGAAGCACACAATACGTTAGCTGATCACTGTAAATTGCCGGGGTGACGTCACACGCAGCAATGTAACGTAACTCCCGCAAAGTTATGGAGACTATCGTGACAAATTTTATGAAACCACCCTAATTTCACGACACAGCGGAGTCGGGCACAAAGCTCGGTAGTTATAACTTGGTCGTTATCTACGGTATTTCCGCAATTAATCCTATCTGCAAGATAAGGCTGTTTCAAGTTAAGGGCCAGTCACTGGGGATCTAAGCAATCTTCACGGGTGACTCGTCAAAGTGGGGAAAGGGTCGGAAGCTCAAGAGACTTTCAACAATGCTTGTTATCTTAGAAGAAGCCGAGGACGTACCTAATGATATCATTTTAAATAAATACGGGGTCACATCTCGGCGGCTGGCCTTTGATTCGAATGTTAGAGACATTCCAAGCGTTTTAGCTGAGGAAAATTAAGGACTCCCTTTTTGTCTGATATCTATCGAGCCATTTCTTCTACAATTCCAGAAAGATAAGGCATTTTAATTAATTGAGCGCTCGTGTCACAATTTCATAAAGAACTCGACATAAATTATTCAGACAAAGAAGTCGGAAATTAGATTAGAAAATTTTATAGAGCTCGGTATGGGACTAAGAATTTCTCATCAACTGAAAGCTGGAAACGGAACCTACGTTATACAGGGTGTTACATAATATATGCATGAAGCCGTGAACTGGATGGAGTGCTAAACGTATTAAAACTATAGGTACAATTATTTCTGTCGTACGTACGTTTTAATACGTTTAGCAATCCATCCAGTTCACGGCTTCATATATATATTATGTAACAACCTGTATAGATATGTCATATAAAATCATTAAGTGAACTGGTAATCGTTACATTATGTTGTGAATCTACAATTCGAATTGAATTTAAAGACAATATGTTTACGTAATGTAATGTTTTGTGATGCCATCGCCAATAATACTTAGCCACGTTTTTCTTAATATTTATACTATACTAGTGGACCCGGCTCGACTTCGTTCGCGTGTACCTAATTTAACCCTACCTACCCTTTTCTTGCTTATAAACCTTCTTCTTGAATCACTCTATCTACTGGTGGAAACCGCAGTAAAATCCGTTGCGTAGTTTAAAAGATCCAAGCTTAAATATAGACAGACGACGGAAAGCGCATTATTTTATACTATACATGTATAGATGTTGAAGTTCTTTCATGCATTTGGGTCACCTAAGCGACTAGCTCCACTAATGCAGTGCAGTGCACTGCGCGGCGCACCACGCAGTGCCACGTCACGGTGACAACAAAGAAAACGGTGGTGTTATTCTGGTTTTTCATGTTAGGCAATGATCGCACGAGAGATTTACGAATGATTGTGAGTTAGGCAACGTTTGCACGAGAGCTTTTTCGACGCTTTTACGCGCGTTATTTTAAACGACTCGCATGATTATTGACCTTATGTCGACCTTATGTATGGAGGTCAGTTGGCAGTCGTTCCACTGTAATTGCCTGATCTGCTAAATCTTGGATCATAGTCAAAACGGGCCCCGGGTCCTCGCGTGCGAGAGCACAAACAGGATTTGACGCCAAGATCATCATTATCATCGTCTTGGTGTTAAATTTCGGTTGCCAGGAGTCCGCCTTCCTACTCCTCTTGGTCCACTTCGCTCGGTGTTCGGTATCCTTGGTGGTGAGTTTGTTGGCACGCATGTCGTTCTTATCGACGTCTAGCCATCGCTTCGTGAGTTGAACTCTCCTTCCCGTGCCTAGCGGGCTGGCATGGTCAGACATTATTGTCCCCACGTAATTTGTCGTTTAATTTCCTTACTATCATTATCCGCATCTTGTCTCTCACGTTCCGTTTAGAGTAATCTGATCGATTATAATCGTATGGTGCAGGATGTTTTTCAACAAGCTCATAAAACATTATATTGAAGTCAACATCATCATAATGACGCCACGATGATTATTTAATTTATATTATTGTCAATGCTACATTGACATTACAATTTGTGTGCCGTTTTTGTAACCTTGATCTGGCTCGGGTTAATATTTGATTATAACATAATGGTGACATCCTGAAAACCTGCTGAAAACGGTCCGGATACATTTCCAGTTTTACCATCAACTGGTAAGTCTATTTTTTCACCGGTATTCCATATAGGGTGCACCCAATAGTTACGTCGAGGTCGTCTACATTTTTGCATATTAACCATCTGCAGTACGGCCAACATGTCTTCATCCCCGGAAGAAGACATAATTTTACTTTAAAATCTTTGAAAACGAATTTTTTCTTTGGATGTTTATTTCTGACAGGTGTCCATAGATTCACCATCTGTAGACCGTGGTAAGTCATTCCATATTTTAACTAAAAAGTATAACATCAGTAATATCTAAAGAAATTGAACCATGCAACTTCCGCGAATACTATACTATAAATGATTCTTTTTACCCGACTACGATGGAGCTAAGGGAGGGTAATGAAGTTAACAATCTATGTATGTAAAGTTGATAAACGTGGAAGAATCGACAGAGATTTGTCAGGACCATAGCAAGTGGAACAATGTCGTCTCTGTCGTATGTCGTCAATGTCGTACTCTTGCGGGGGAAAGGGGTTTGTGTGTATGTATGTTTATATGAATGTTTGTATGGATGTTTATTCTAGCTGAAAAACTTCTTGGCCGATTTTCGTTAAAAGCGTATTGATTGTCCGATGGTTACAGGCTCTATGATAATACATTCAATTAAATTATCTTGAGGATATAAGAACATAAAAACTTCAAAATTTTTAAATTCAGAAGATTGATTCGGTATGTTAGGAATTTTTATTCACATTGATTGATTCTGTTGTAGGATAAACCGCACTGCTTAAATTTGTCCTCAACTGGTTGAAGACATGATTTTGGGACAATATTACGACAAAATGTTTTAAAACGTAGTAATTTTGAATTTTGAATATTGAATTTTGAATTTTGAATTTCTGTCCTTTACGAATGTTTACTTAAACTGAGTGTATACCACGGTGGCTCATTCAAAACTATAACTACAAAGTATAACATCAGTAGTAAGTATAAAGAGAGTGAATATAACTTAAATTACTCGGAAACCATTGCTCTTAGAAAACTGGATCCTAAAAAAAAATTATAGTGCCCGTCGATATCTATAAGTATTTGCTGTTCTGGAACAAGCGTTTTAAGGCAAATAGTTTCAGAGTTATTACAGTTTTAAGATTGACAGCTGTCAACCGAAATGTAGATGTCGACGAGCACTATCATTTCTCTTCAGAAACTAGTGTTCTAGAAGTGATAGTTTAAAAGTTATTACAGTATTAAGTTTGACAGCTGTCAACCGAAATGTAGATGTCGACGAGCACTATCATTTCTCTTTAGGAACTAGTATTCTAGCACCAATAGTTTCAGAGTTATTACAGTTTTAAGTGTGACAGGTGCCATCCAAAATGTAGATTTCTACGAGTACCAGCATTTCTTTTTAGAAACTAGTGTTCTAGAACCAAACATGCCTTATTTATAATTCGGGATGAACTGAGAAGAGAATGACGACAGGATCACGAAAGCGAAACAACTTCGATAATGTTAAAGAATCAGAAAAAGGGGAGAGGCTTACGCATCAGCTGTCAAACTTTCTTTGACAAGGTCGGTTTCCTATTTCATTCACACGCGTTGTATCTGTACAAAAAAAAAGTAGACAGATATATGTGTGTCAACTGTGTCACATAAAGAGGAAAGATTCGAACTGTTGGTAAAAAGAAACAGTCAGATGTGACGTTTCATGTTGACATCTACTGACATCGCACCGCACGCTGCACGATGGGGTCAAATTGAAAAACGTAGACAAAATTCATACAGAACTGACACTTCGGGCTTCAATTGCGGGTGTTGCCCCATCATGTAGTGCGCCGCGCGGCGCGCTGCACAGTGGGACATTCCGCCATCTGTCAATGTACTTGCATACAAATTGCTCGGCGTGTAACAAGTTTTGCCACATCGTGCAGTGCACTGCGCAGCGCACTGCATCAGTGTGCGTTCAAGTTAATATCGAATAACAAGAAAATGATGTCAACATTTACAATGTCAATGGAGGGAACTGCCTGCATCTGGCATGAGTAAGTTAGCAAGTCAGCAAATAAACCCAATTTTCGATCATGTCACAGAAAGTTTAATACTCGTAGGGAGTGAGCTTCTACTACGAGATAGTAGGTTTTCATTGATTTTTATATTACCTAGGACAGTCGGAGAGTCCATCTGATGGGAAGCGGCCACCGTCGTCAAAGACATCTGCTACCTAAGGGGAACGGATGCGGTGCCGGCCTTTGAGGCCATGTTTTTTGAAGAACCCCATGTTGTAGTGCAGAGGAATGACTTCTGGATGGGAGCTCATTCCACATCCTGCTCGTACGTGGTAAAAAGGCTCATTATGCCCGTATGTGATATGTGAATCTGTTGATAGAAATCCTCTGGTGTAATGAGTAAATTTCCATTTTTAAGACTTTTTAGGGTGGAGCTACGGATACGATGACGGTGGTAATTAAGTTATAAATAAGCTTCTCGGCGTAAAGGATTTCGCATTGACCGTGATCCAGGATTTGACAAATCAAGTAATTGCAACCTGACCAGATTGGATCATTGGATGATGGTTGCTTCACTATTGGTTTAACTATAGCCTATAGCCAACACCATCGCCATCACAACTCTGACCTTTGGAATAGGTAGTAACATTTCCTTTTAAAATACTACATGTTTGTGTGTAGTAAACAGCTTTTAAGGTTTTACGTGAACTTAAATTCACACGGAGAAGCTCTTTACAGCGCCGCCATAGGCTCTAGTTTTAACAACCTACTTAGATTGAAAACGCTGGATGAGGAGACCAGTAGCACTCTAATCTCCTTGTAAGGTAATCGAAAATCGTAAACCACTCGTAAACCCATAGTAGGGGCTACTCGTGAGTAGTACAGGAGCCGTCTTAACAAAACGATCAAAGCTGATGTATGTGAAGAACTTTTAACAAACCGATGTTCTGAAGCAACTTGGATAATGTTATTCCGATCCAATATGAAAGTTTGATTTGCTTGTTATTTATCAAATTCGAATACTTTTATTCAATTTAGGTTTTCACTAACACTTACGAACGTCATGTCATACCTACATAGGTAACAATAAATAAAAATCTATAATAACTGCTAGGCGCCGCGGCATCATCGACTGCATTTCCGGAAGTATGTATTTTGGGTTTGCTTTATGATAGTATGATCTTGTTCTGCAGAAGAAGTATTGCAAAAAACCTCTAACAGTTTTATGCTTTAGTAAACCACTATCACGAGTACGGCTAGCACAAGCGTGCCCGCGACAAAGATCACGCCATGAGAGAGCGTTTGTTTCCTTTTCTCGATACTAAGATAAAAGAGGTAACAGCTGCGCCTTTTCTCGCTTATCATAAACACCCAGACCCATTACAGAAATTCAAATTCATCATTTCAATTTCTGCCCTACCGGAAATCGAACCCGGGATCTGAGTAGCAGACCGGCTGAACCCATTGAACCACTCAGGTCGTCAATGTCAACGCCGAGTCTTCAGCAAATAAAATTCTGCTTACTTATGGCTCAGCAACATCAGGGTTCAATAAAACGATTGGCGACCGTGACATGTCGACAGGGGTGCCGAACATTTGGTTTTATTTCGTTCAGCAACTCGTTTAGCTCGTTTAGCCGGCTGACAATCAATCACAGTCAATATATGGGACAAAGGATCTCTGTGCCTGTCGTGCTTTCCTCGACTAATGATTTTTTTTAAATTTTGATTTTGTTTTAGGTAGTGGTTCCGTGTTCTATGCACGCGTATTTGATGTAACTTACTCATTGAAAACGATATTATTATTTAAAGAATTCCAATACATATTTTTAGTAGTAAGCTTCAAAAATTATACCCCTAAAGCTTCCTCTTGAATCACTGTCTATTGGTGACAACCGCATGAAAATCCGTTAGTAGTTTTTGAGTTTATCGCAAACAGACAGACAAACACGGCGCGGCGTGGGATTTTGTTTTATATTATGTAGTGAAGTATTTTCCGACTGTTACAGTATCTATCGAACAGGCGAGCTCTATTGAATAAGCTAAATAGCTCGTTCGAGCTAACCTTGTCCGGACGGACCTCTGTCTGGCGTCCAAATTAAATTTCCCGCACATTGATTTCTACAGGGTGAACCAATTACTTAATTTGGCGATTAGTTCACAGCGCCGTGGACTCGCCGACGCGAAGGGGGGAGCAGATTTATGGACTAATTTTATTTTATAAGCGACCCCAGGTACGGTAATTTGATTACCAAATAATTACAGCCCCTAAATTAATTTGGGTGTTTTTCTTTCGTCACACCCTGAACGGGACGTTGTGTAAACTCAAACACATTTCGGATTCCGTGTAATGTCGTAGAATTAGCTGGTTGGGAAGAAATATTACGACGGAAAATTACAACGTCTATTATGGTGTTTTTTCGTTTTTTATGCTATTCAGTGATAAACGAGCATACAGCCCACCTGATGGTAAGTGGTCACTGTCGTTCATAACATCTAGAATTCATACATTTAGGTTGCCATGCTGGTAACAAAAATGCAGAACCGCAGGTGCGTTGTCACTGTGAAGACTAAGATGGAATGCCTCATGCCTGTAATTTCGCTGGCTACCTTGCACTTCAAACCGGAACACAACAATGCAAGCATTGGCGGCAGTGGCGTCACAAATAGATAAGGCGGTGGTACTCACCCAGGCGGACCCCTCAGGCTTGACAGAGTCCTACCACCTGATCTCATGTGGCAAAGATAATCAAAGAGGAACCGCCGTTAGTCGCAGTAACTTTCGAAAGCAATGAGCACCAAGTCCACCACGATCAATATCTGTGAGCAAGTTTTGTAATAACATTAAAAGCTTCAGATTTCAAGTACGAATGTATTAAGGTTTTACTAGCATCTGCCTATAGGTTCTTGTTCTCTGATCAAAGATAAAACTTTTCTCATTTCTGTCGCCAAACATCAAGAAATATAGTTATACCCTCATCCAAGCATTTTTATAACCATACGCAATCAACGAAGCGCGAATACGTCAAAGACATACGTAGGTAGGTATGCAAATCAGCATATTCATAAGATCCTTAATTTTGTTCTCTTCGTTTTGCGAAGGATCAATAACTCGATGACATTATTCGTTTTTTTCTCAATACATATTAACGTTTCAATATGTCAGTCATGTTCATATCGGAATCCTTGTTACAGGCACCGATAAGTATTAAGCGTCGCCGACTTTAGTTCCAGTCAGTACTTATAACGTTCTTTCTTGATACGATTATAAAGATAATTATTTATATCTGTGTTTAAATTAAAGACATGGCTCTGAGTACCCACTCGATGCATTACCCTTGCCATTCATGTATATAAGTGCCTATGTATTATATAGGTAACTTGTGGACCCGGCGCGTCTTCGTTCGCATAAACCTTTCTTGAATCACTCTATCTATAGTTGAAAATCTCATTAAAATCCGTGCGTAGTTTAAAAGATCTAAGTGTGTATAGATAATGCATACCTAGATACTTGTATACAGGGTGTTACATAATATATGTATGAAGCCGTGAACTGGATGGAGTGCTAAACGTATGAAAAAGGTACAATTATTTCTGTCGTACGTGAAATAATTGTACATAGGTACAAAAAAACGATAGCGTTTTAATACATTTAGCACTCCATCCAGTACACGGTTTCATATTCGGTATTATGTAACACCCTGTATATGTAGGTAATTAAATGTTATTGATAATAGCAATGCTCATGAAATAGGCTTACTATTTAATTTAAATCATGGAAATAATTTGAAGTAAATCATTCTTGATAGATACATATTAAAAAGAGCCCCGTGTCCACAGTTTTGAAATCTCTGGCGCTGGGCTACAGCACTACGAATTCTTTTAATTCAATCCCCTCTACAAACCCCGCGCCCCTCTAATTCTGGATTCAGTCCGTCAAAGGGGACCCGCGTTTGATCCGACAAATGGGAGGCAATTTTTTTTTCAACAGAGCTCGGTACAAACAGAGAACGGTGCTTTGCGAGCGCTCCCAGTGGCACTCTGGTGACCAAATGACCACGGCAAGCCTCCCTTGTACAACTCGAGTGTATGTGGGACTTAACGGACCGCTGTATGGATACCATACATACCTATATAAATCGTGATAATGAATTTGACCACCCCAGTTTATAATTGAAGAGCTTTATATGAACTTTTGATGTTTGAATCAAAGGCAAAGACTCTGAACTCGTCTCGATGTCTTGAAATTGTAACGGTGTATTTAGATAACGAATTTAAACATATACAGGTATATCTACGTAGCTTCTTCGATCATTGTAGGTTAAGTCTTTTTTGAAATTAATTTACCTACCTATTATGATTAGGTAGGTATCTTCTATTTCTAGTGTTATCACTCAACTTAAGGGGTGCTGATCAAACTAAATGTGATAGTTAGGTTAGGGTAGCTATCCGAAACTATAAGAGATAACGTAAATTATTCACGATGGCCGATTCTGAAATCAAGAATAAATGTGTTCAAATTGTACTTCTTTTAATGAGCAGTGCAGTGCTACCGACTCTTTTCTGAGTTATGTACATTAGTCGAATGCTAACCGATGCTCTTACGGTCAGCGAGAACAGTGTGATAAAATCTGCACATTCAGTCGCCTGAATGTGTAACCGTGATCCAATCTGGCCAGGTTCCCCTGATAGCAGGATCATGGTGGTCAGATGGCAGTCGCTCCACTACTACAGTAATTATCTGATCTGCCAAATCCTGGATCATGGTCAAGGCGGACCCTAGGCCCTCGTACACCTAGTGCACAACTGGAACAATACCAAGGTGATAATGATGATGATGTAGAGCTACAGTACAGTTAAAAACGCGGTGTAGCTATTTTTATCAAGACCTACCTAGAATCTTAGACTCAAAAAACCCTTTCCTTTTGAAACTATCCGACAATAAAAAACAACTATCAGAACCCTCCCTATATCAACAACAGCATGGTAACAGATGGCAACACAAGTTTCTGTACACAGCCGGGATAATAACCGCGGCACGCAACACAAACTCACGTGAAAGCACTACACATCCACGGGGAAGTTTATCAGTTCGGATCACGTGCTCCCAGTCCGCGGAACTTCATTATCGTTCACTATTCGCGAGGGAATTTCCACTTGGCGACAGATTATCACGTTTACCACCCCCAGCTGCGCAAACATACGGATCACGGCGGCTGTTTCGGGTACTAAAGTTTCCCAAAACTGATAATTGCTTTTTGGTGCGACAACAGCGACTCCTATTTGTGTAATGTAGAAATTGTTGTAACGCCATTGTTACGTGAGACTATTAATTTTCAGCTAAAGTAATTAGTAAGCTTTTCTGTAATAGACTCTCTACCTGTGTATATCGCCCGGAGGGAAATATTTTAAATTTCGGGTTATGCGTCTTTTACGGCGCAATTTACTAGGCCGTGGCTGCATAATTATATAATCACACATAATTTTTAAAATGTAAGTGTGTATAGTTGTACTTAGTTTACGCAGTATTAATGACGTTATTCAGTAAAGCACCTACCCAAGTACTGATACTTTTGAAAACAACATCTCATTATTTGATGAAATCATCATCACAGCCCATGACAGTCCACTGCAGGATTTAGGACCTATCCCACGAAAGGGGAGGTTATTGCCATGATCTCCACGCTTGAAAACGCTGCTGCCCATTTTCCAGCCAACGGAGACTCTAGAGATTGTGCCTCGTTAATATTACGAAATAATCCGCTATAAATAAATCGATATATAAATACTCCTTTGTGGTATTCGAGAATATCTTATTAACAAACGTTATGTACATTATCAGTGTTTGCCTTTGATTTATAGGTCTATTAAATTATCACATTCACGTGGAACCTCCTAATTAATCCTATAATTGAACGACTTGTAGCTTCTCTTATTGGTTTATACAATTAGCATTTTGCTCTAATTTACTAAAATGTATTATATTCAATCTAAATGAATAAATAATAAATAATTCATTCGTAAATTACAGTGCACAAAGCAGAGCCTGGATAGCCACAAAAAGGAAAAAAGGCCTTAGATATTTCCACTTTTTGGAAATAATCTAGTTTTGTGTACTCACTACTTAAACATAAAACCAAAATGTGCGGAGGCTGCGGATCGTGCGGATCCTCGCCATGCTTCCCAAGCGGCCCGCCATGCTGTCCTAAGATTACAATCTACTCGTGCTATACAAAGATATGCTAAGAAGTTTGTGGCCGTCTCAATTGTCGCAGCTGGCTGAAGCTTCGACGCGCGCACGATTGCTTCAACCTACGACTATATAATGTCGTCCCTAGTGTTGTAT
This sequence comes from Blastobasis lacticolella, assembly GCA_905147135.1. Lineage (NCBI taxonomy): Eukaryota > Metazoa > Arthropoda > Insecta > Lepidoptera > Blastobasidae > Blastobasis > Blastobasis lacticolella. The sequence goes on from LR990044.1 coordinate 10,119,310, forward strand.
AGTGGAAATATAAATATTAAATATTAAATTTACGTAGTTGCTACGAGCAGAGAATCCTTCGTTTTACCACAATTTATGAGTACTTTGAAATTCTCGTTCACTTTTGGCAAATTAAAACAGGTATACGAAGCATCGCCCTTGAACAGGTTCTTGGAAGCACTATTTAATAAAGCCAACCTTTTACATAGGCTCGGTTCTACGTCAGTTATGGAGGCCAATTAATTTTCAGGGTGACTTTAACTTTTACGTCACTAGGGCGAAAATAGAAAAGCTTTGTCTTCATCTAAAAGACTAGGAGCGGGCTCAGTCCGCTCTGCTGATTAATGTACTACTCCGCTCAGGGTTTTGTACTATATCAACCCAAGAGACTTACTTGAAATTTTGCATAATCAACTCCTGATTACTTACTTACTTTTCAAAGATAACGTTGTCATATTTTGTCATGAAATGTGTATTTTTTATTAAAAAAATGAAACTGACTTCAATAACGCACAGAAAAATGAAATAAATAAATAAATATTCATGGACAAATCACACAGCGCCATCTAGCCCCAAACTAAGCAAAGCATGTGCTATGGGTGCTAAATAACTGATAAACTACTTAAAAACTTTTTTTTAAATACGTACTTATTATACATAGAACACCCAGACCCGCAAATGAAATAAAAATTCATCATTTCAATTTCTGACCGGCCGGGAATCGAACCCGGGACCTCTTGCGTGGCAGACGTGTTGACGATGTTGACCACTGAACCACTCAGGTCGTCAAATCATCAGGTCGTTAGGAAATATTTACTTTAATTTTAATAATAATCCAGGCTTATTTTTTGTAGTCAGTGCCAGCCAGATAAAGTTCATTTATTCATTGATTAACGCTTGTAGGCATATACTGACACCGCAAATGAATGAAAACTTGTTTCTTATTTTTTGTGTAAGTTAAAATTTGTTTTCTTTTTTAAACACATTTAAAAATTGTTTACGGGTTAAACTCAAACACAACCCATCTACATACTAAAAACCAGCCGCTTCCATTCCTACACAACTACAATCTCAGGGTAAACAACGAATGTAAAACTCTATCGTCTTAAGCACGATCGTCCCTCAAATTGGCCTTCTTCCACGGATAATTGGGTTATCTCGGTGTTTCCGACGCCCCTGGTTCGACGGTTTACGCGTGTCGAAGTTTATTACTGTCCATTAGCTGGTACGTTACCCTATTTGATAGAATTAGAGGTGGCGAGTCGGGAGAAGAACGATTTAAGTCCACTTGTAATTTGTTGTGTATAAGTCGAGTAAGGTCTCCAATACTCCATGGGGAACCACAGCGTTGGCAGTGGAGGGGCTAGCATTGCTGCTAGAACAATGTGTTTGCGTTTGATTCAAACTTGAATCGCTAAAAATAACTGAATTCAACTTTCTAAGTAAGTATTTATAATTATATGCCGGCTCCACATGTTGGTCCCAACGTTAGCATGGAATAGAACTTGATAGGTTTGGATTTCGTCATCATCGTCAACCTATACTACTTAGTTCACTGTTGACGTTCCCAATAAATGCTAATGCAGCCCCTGACCTAGGCTTGCAGCCGTTCGCAAAACGTCACCCCACCTGGTCAGAGGACGTCCTATACTAAGTTTGTCGAGTCGCTGTCTCCACTTGAACTTGTCATTTCTTCGGTAGATGACCAGCCTACTTCCACCTCAGCCTGCTAATTCCGTTTCATCTCAGTTTATGTAGGTCCTACAAAATAAAAAAAAAAAAAAATTTCTTTATTGATTAGGACAATAAATATCTCTTTCAATCGTCAAAAATGAGGGGGATAGGAAAGTAGGAAGGAAACACACAGTGACACGCTGACCGCCCTATGACCGTAGATAAACGTATCCCTCGCCAACCGAACCGTGCTCGACAATGCCAGGCAGAGCCGGAACTCTATATTATATTATATAGGTAGATATGTCTAGTATAAGTAAGAAAAAACCACCTAAAACTACAGCAAGAGTAAGCCAGTCCACCAAGGCAGCACCCGTTCACGAGTATAACGCAGGGCCCAGCCATCGTCCAATTCAACCATATTTGAGGGAAAAGAGCGACCCGGCCCCCACGCCACCGCCAGACAGACTTTTAAGTGAGCGTGCATCACACATGCTGTATGTGGTAGGTAGTCGCTACTCTATCCTATCCCTTCCCTATCGCTACCTTACCCCTACCCTATCCTACCATTGCCTTAACCCTACCCTACCACTACCTTACCCCTACCCTACCACTATCTTACCCCGACCCTACCACTACCTTACCCCTACCCTACCACTATCTTACCCAGACCCTACCACTATCTTACCCCTACCCAACCCTATACTACCTTACCTCTATCTTACTCCAACCGTACCCTACCCTACCCCTACTCTAACTACTACCCTACCCCTACCCTAGCGCAGACAGGAGACACCATGTGTGGGAGAGGAAGGAAAATTAACGCCGCTTCCAAGGTGGTTCTCCGTGGGGAAAAGAAACGGCAAGAAACCCACAGAGCCTACGTTAATTCTTTTTTTTTTTTAAACATGTCTTATGTACTAATACATTATTTGTCCTATATACTATCTTAAAAGTAAATACCTGTATAGAACAGCAGTTCAGTCCCATGGACTTTTGTCATTTACATATTCAGATATACTATAATAACTTTTTTGACATAATTTGTTTTTTATAGCGACTTTAAATTTATTCAATGGTAAATTCTGAATATCTGTTGGAACCTTATTATAAAAGCGTACACATTGACCCATAAATGATTTGTGGACTTTGGCTAGACGACAAGCACCAGCAACAAGCTTATCTTTATTTCTCGTATTAATATTATGAACATCACTATTCTTCTTAAATAAGTGTAAATTTTTATGAACATACATTAAGTTCTCATATATATATTGTGACGGCATTGTCAATATATCAATATTCCTGAATTTATCTCTTAGTGAAGTTCTAGGTCTCAATTGATAAATCGCGCGAATAGCCCTTTTCTGCAATACAAATACATTGTGCCAGTCGGCAGCGTGTCCCCACAGCAGTATGCCATAGGCCATAATACTGTGGAAATAACTAAAGTAAACTAATCTTGCTGTAGCCTCGTCAGAAATACCCCGTATTTTCTTTACAGCATATGCTGCAGAACTTAGCCGTTTCGCCAATTTATCAATGTGAGGACCCCATTGCAATTTATTATCCAGAGTAAAGCCTAAAAATACTGTAGAATCAACAAGATTCAAATTTTCGCCTTTTATTTGTACATTAGTGGGCACTGATCTAACATTTGGCAAAGAGAATTTTATACATTTTGTTTTCTTGCCATTCAGCAATAAATTATTAACCGTAAACCAGTTTACCACTTCTGCAATAGCCTTATTCACGTCTTCATATGTTAATTGTTGTCTTTTTACTTTAAACACTAAAGATGTATCGTCCGCGAACAAGACAATTTCATGGGTATCTTTTACAAAGTACGGTAAGTCATTTACATAAACAAGAAACAAAAACGGGCCCAAAATAGATCCCTGGGGGACACCCATAGAGACAACAGACCCCATAGATCTCTCTCCGTTTACATCAACTTTTTGAATTCTATGACTCAAGTATGAATTTAGCAAGTTTAGGGCCAAGTCTTTTATTCCATAATGTTGTAATTTCCTGACCAAAATATCATGATTAACGCAATCAAAGGCTTTGGATAAATCACAGAAAACCCCCAAGGCATCACGGGATTCCTCCCAGGCCCCAAAGATATGTTTAATAAGTTTAACACCTGCATCAGCTGTTGAACGACCGCGAGTAAAACCGAATTGTTTATGATGCAATAGGTAACCTCCATAAAAATGAGCTTTTAGTTGATTTAATATGATTTTCTCAAATATTTTACTTAGAGCCGGTAAAATTGAAACTGGTCTAAAATTTGTAGGATCCGTTGTATTACCAGTTTTCAACAATGGAATAACTTTACTGTGCTTCATCAGGTCAGGAAATTCACCATTATCAACACAATTATTAAATATATTCGCTAAGTGGACAGCAATAACATCAATTACAGAGCTAATAATTTTTACTGACATACCATCAATGTCGGCAGTTGCTTTCATTTTTATAGTTTTAAAAGCCTTAACTATATCTTGAGGTGTTGCATGCTCGAACTTAAAATCGATGACACTCTCGGGTACATTTTGTTTTAACAAGGATTCAGCGAGAGCAGGAGACGAATTTAAGGATTTCGTAGTTGACACTGGAATGTCTGTAAAATATTTATTGAATGCCTCCGCAACTTCAGAGTTTTTGGTAACAACATTATCATTTATTTTTAAACTGTACTTAGTATCGCGATTTGTTACTTTTCCAGTTTCACTATTTATTATCTGCCATGTGGATTTTACTACATCTGTGCTATTTTTTAGTATGTGTTTAACGAAATTCGATTTAGCTGTAGCACAAACGCGTTTAAATAACTTCGAATAATGTTTAACATACTCAGCAAATTCTACGCTATTATTATACGCCCGTTCTGCATAGAGCTCATATAATTTATTTCTACTCTTATGTATTCCTGCTGTCGCCCAATCGCTAAACATAAGTTTGCTGTTTACTGCCTTCACCTTTGGTTTGAATATACTATTACTTTCAGTTTTTGTCATGTGTAAAACTGAATTATAATATTCATTTGTATCATCAAAATACTTTAAATTAGATGATTTCTCTATAATGTTATTTCTAAAACTGTTTAGACGGTTGTTGTTAATTGGTACAAATTTAATAGTATTTTTTGTTTCTTTCCTCATATTAACATTAAACACAGCTAATTGACCACAATGATCGGATTGTAATTTGTTTATTACAGACTGGCTACATGCCTGGATATCACAAAAAATGTTGTCTAGACAAGTTGATGTAGTACTTGTTATTCTAGTAGGCTCTAAAAATAAGTTGATTAAATTATGACACTTAAATAATGATATTAGCCTACCAGTATATTTACAAGATACGTCTAATAAATCTATATTAAAATCTCCACAAACAACAATATTTTTATTACAATTGCTAACTTTAATAAGGGCTTCATCCATAATTTTCTCGAACAAATCAAATGATGAAGCCGGAGGTCTGTATACGCTCATTACAATAAGTCGCTCAAGTTCTATACAGGCAATTTCAGCAGATCGTTCAACAGACAGCTTGACAATATCAGTGCGTTCCTTGCATTTTAGGCAATTACGAGCAAGTATTAGGGAACCTCCATGAATTGCCTGCCCTCTTGTGAACGAACTTGCAAGTTTATGGTTGTTAAAGCCAAATATGAGCTGGTGATCTTTTAACCAATGTTCAGTAATGCAAAAAATATCAACATTCTCACCGTTCATGAATAGCTCAACTTCCAATTCTTTATTCGTCATGCCTTGGATATTTTGATGTACTAAGTTAACTATACAATTTTGTTTATTATTATAACATTTTACTTTACGTACATCCAAAGGCTTATTACCACTATTTACTAATGACTTTATGCCAGAGCAGTCCTGTATATTCTGAACAATATCAAAAGATTTACTGTTCAAGTCTAACAGTGGACTGTTATATGCTGCTGATATGATACAGGACGGCTCCTTTGTCTTACATACTAGTTTAAAGAGTGACCCTTTTTGTTTATTAACAAATCGGCACTCTGGTCATATCTACCTACGGTAGGAGAAATCAATAAATTAATATGGTACGCTAACATTGTAGCCAGTTTGACTTTGTACCTACGTCGAAGATACATAGTATCTTCTGTTAAAACTACTTTATCTGTAAATTTATTACAGTCAAAAAAGGAAAATGCGTCTTTCTGACTGCAAGTCAAATTATACATCAAAGTATTCAACATGTGAATACGGTCATTTTCAGTATCATAAACATTTTTTATGAAGGGAAATGCGCATAATACAATTTTTCCTGCAGATAATCCTTGCAACACTTCAAAACCCTTGACTATATCATATTTTCGTACTTTAAGGCTATTACTTATTAAAATTATTATATTTACATTTTGATCTATGTGTTCTGAGTGTTGTAAGACTTTTTGGATAATACCGCTGTACGACAAATCAGGCATGCAATAATTGATTACTTTAGAATTCGTACAGTCGTTTAGTAACACTGGGTTGGGATCTACATATACCATGACATTTCTTTTTAACAATACGCATGGAAATAATGACAAACCCTACTCTACAATTGGCTTTTGATAATTGATGATAGGATCACTAATTGTAGTCAGCTGCAGAATGACTGAAGCCTGTAAGGGTCAAGTTTACCTGCAGCTGCCTGTACCTACAGGATTGAAAAGCGATACGTGAAGTTAACAAGTCGTAGATTAGATAGGTATATTACTTTGTTCACAAAACCAGACCGAAACTCTTTCACATGTCTAATCCAGTACCCCATTAAGAGAACAATACACGGAATCCCTCAATGATACACCGAAGCTCGCATACTCGAACAGAAATTGAACGGGAGATTCGAATAGCATGTTTAAAGGTAAAATGCAGTCGACCCAAATCCGCACAATGGCCGATGTTTTCGTGGAACACAATGCGTCGCCATAGCTCTCTGGCGCAGTTTGTTCAGGTGCTCGCGAGTCGCGACTCTTGAACTGACTGGAATTTTAGTTTTAAATTTTTAAGAAATGCGGGTACTCGACAGTTCGCGCGCTACTGTTTGTAGAGGTACGTGGGTACGTGCGGAGTGTACCAAGTTGACGGCGTCGTGTATGGAATGTGCTTATTGCAATATTATGACTGTTATGTACGTACGAGTATTATGTATTATTTTTGTTGTGTTCCATACGCCCTCTTGTATAAGCATTGCTATATAACTAGTTACGTACGGTTAACAGTCAGTGTCTGCACTATTTTTTTAGAGTAGACAGCCACCCTGCCGCCCATAACATCTACGATGTTGCAAGAAACAAAAATTCAGAACCGCAGCTGACTAAGCTGAAATGCGTCATGCCTGACATTGCGCAGGCTACCTTATCCTTCAAACCGGAACACAACAATGCAAGCATTGTTGCTTGGCGGCAGATATAGATAATACTGTAGTACTCACCCAGATGGACTCCTCAGGGCACACGGAGTCCTACCACCTGATAAACACATCCATCGCCGCTTCGGTAGTCGCCAACTGGGACATTAACGCCAATATGATTAATAAAACATAAACAGATAAGTACAACCTTGTCATAATCTTGCAGAATCTGTGATAATTATACTGTTAATGTACAATAAAGTGTTAAATAAATAAATAATAAATAATAAACCCTTCTAATAAAACGTTCACCTCCATTACCTCAATTGCTTGCATATTCGCAAGAGATCCGCATGCATCGTACCGCTGTCGTAAATAAAACTCCAACAAAATCGCAGTTCCCGTGCAATGCTTCGAAATTCCCTTGGAAATTCAACAATAAGAGCGCTGCATCTTGTATCTCCACCAATCTTAAGTGCAGACCGTCGTCATGGTCTCGATTCTACAGATGTACGTACAGCTTTACGCAGTATAGTGTCTTGAGCTGAGCATCTGTCAGCGCCCAACGCCGCTGTACATCTGCGTTCAATTGAAATGCAGCAGGTACATGAATATCCTCGTCAGTTTAATTCTAAATTACAATTTCGTCATATTCGTAAACAATATATTAAATTGTTAAAAAATAAAATCTAAAGTAAAATTTTCACTACTTATATATTTGTAAAATACCGGCAATGTACTTGCGACTAGTGTTGCAGATATCCATGGGTGGCGGTGATACCTTACCATCAGGAGACCGGCATGCTTATTTGCCGCCCTCTATTATGCGATTCCATAGCTAAAAATAAAAGTGGAATGTATGGCTCACAAAATTAGGTCCGTTTTTGTATCACGACTTTTTAAAAGCGGAACGACGCGTTACGTAATATAATTTAAGATACCAAAATGGATCTTATTCAATGAGCAATACATTCGAAGCTGATTTGCTCTCACGCTTTTTGCTTCTTAATTTAGCCATGTAATATGCCATGTAATAGTAACAATAAAAAAAAATAAAAAAATCTTTATTTTCATTAACAAAGAGTACTTATATCTATCTTAATAGTGAGAGCATTAAACAAAAAGATGCGTCTTTAAGTAAACAGAATAAATAAATGTCGTTGTTAAAATATTTCGTTATTAATTAGAAGGCAATTGGAAATTTCATTTCAATTACAGCTTGCAATGGCTTACAGAATACCGCAGCAAAACACTACTCTTTTAAAGAGTATTGTGTTTATGCCGGTGAGTAAGGTTTCCAGAGCTCCATGGGGTGGGAATTTGGGGAACCGTGGCTTTGGCAGTGGAGGGATATTTGCCTTTTTGCTGCCAGAGTAACGTGTTATAGAGGTGGGCAACGCATTGGCGATAGTCTCGGTGTTGCTAATGTCTATAGGCAGTGGTGACCAATTTCCATCAGGTTGCCCGCTTGCCTGTTTGACATAAAAAAAATATTGAAATGATGATATTTACATACATAAGAAACTACATACGAGTACCATGGCGCAACGCCATCTTCCCGTAGGGGTAAGCAGAGATCACATCGTCCCACTTAATACGGTCTTGACAAATCTCTCTCGCTTCTTTCACATTCATCAACCTTTTACGTGATATTTACCACTATTAAATACCTACTATAGTCTGAACTATTCTGAACCTGTATCAATATGCAATTTGTCGAATAGTCCCCATTTTTGGTTTGACATAACCTACGTACACAAAATTGCTGTTAGTCTCCGGAGTGAGCATGGGTAGCTCGTTAAAGGTACGAGTACCTTATTTGACGGGAATAAGGGACATATTCAAATGCTGCTTTCACAACGACATCTTCGGCACAAGGCGCGGCGACCTCGTCTCAGTTGGAATACAGATTGTTTACTCAGCCAAATTGCTTTGTGAAGCTTCGGGCGGTTAAAAATGTTTCGGAATCCGTCATGAGGTCTTGCATAACACAATCTTCTTGTTTCGGCGACAGTGTTTAAATAGGGAATATTATGTCTTCCTGTAGCAGGGTTGTGTTGTAACGTAAAGTAGTAAGAGACTCTAACGTAAGGTAATAAGAGAAAAGTAGTCAGGTAAAAATATTTGTACAGACGTCCCTGATACTGAGACCAACGCTAGTAGAGTTTTAAGCATAATAATCAATCAATAATATTATAAAGATAAAGAAAGGTCAGATCAAGAGTACCTACCCCTTTTTTGTGCCCACCGCAACGAGCAAGGGTCACTCTTCGGGCTAATGGAGAAGGGAGGAGTTAAACACTCATGTGAATTTACGCGGCCGGCCGGCTGGTTATGCTGGACTATGCAAACCTGCTTAGGTTGGCCTACACCAGCTAAACATCAAGGCTTATAATTGACATTCATGCATGGAAAGGTTAATGAATGTGGAAGAAGCGAGATTGATCTGTCAGGGCCGTAGCAAGTCTCTGCCTACTCCTACGGGAAAAGACGTGACACCATGGTGTGTACGTATGTATCGTTATGTATGTATGTAGGGAGCATCCCTTTTGATCATTGCGACATGTGGTTGCCATCGTAGGTACGTTTTGCAAGCGAATGTAGATAACAAGGGAAAAAGCTGCTGCTATTTTTCAGTGTGTTGAGATCCTAGATAGTCCGTGTGTACTGTGTAGCAATTCTCACAAAAGCTACTACTTATTTCATATAATAAAAATAAACGCGAAACTTTTCAAGGAAATGTCAAAGTTTTCTGGTCAGCCCGCAAACACAAAACAAACGTTGAACACAAAGAAGGTAGACGACTTTAGTTCCTAGTTAGTAAGTGTAAGGGGAGGTTAACATTATTTCTGCCTTGTCCTCGGTCCAAGAAGCGATTTTTCCGATAGCCCAAGCATGATCCAAGTTCGTGATTGTCTTGGGAGCTAGTTCGGTTTATAATTAAACTTGGGTCAAGTCGCAGTTGACTCTGAGCACAGCTCGCACAGCTCCGAACTTTGTTTTGATGGAACTCCTCCGCCCCAAACTACACTTTAACTTGTTTGGCAAATTAATTTTTGTTGTTGAAATATAATTGTCGTGCACGTTTTTAGGGTTCTACCACAGAAATCGAATTCACTTACTTATTTATTTAAATTTATGTGGGGTTTACCTATTCAGGTCGAGCTTTGAATTTGGTCTTGTTAAAGATTATACATAAGATCTAAACATTCCGGACGAAATTTTGTAACTGAAACCTATCTAAAATAGAAAACCGCATAAATACCGCTGCGTACTTGCGTAGCTAGCTAGAAAGTTAAAGATACACAAACAAAGAGACGCGAAAAGGAACTTTATAGTATACTATGTAAGGATGTCTATTAAATACAGCAGTGAAGAGAAACGAATGCAAAACATCATTATTTTGCAATGTTACTGATAACGAGGCAAAGATATCTCGCTCCGACGTAGGGACGTAAAAAATATGAGTTCCAGCAGGTTACAGTACCAACGTGTGCGCCGAAAAAGGTGCCTATTGGAATAGATTTTAATTTTAGATGTGGATCGCGCGCTTTCATTCCTGTATTCTGTCAGTTTTTTGTACTTGTGATCAAAGTGAATTTCAAATTTGAGAGCGTGTGTTGTGGATTGGGGTACCAGCTGGTATCATTTTACGATTTATATTCCAATTCCAACATAGAAATGTAAACGCAGATAAAATCATTTTGGCGTCAATATTCCGGTTGTGCTCTCGTGCACGAGGGCCTGGGGTCCACCACGACTATCTGCCCTTTGTCTCTGACTCTGTTATATATGGTTTCTTACTTATCAACCCTTTATGTAAATTTGCATGACACAACAACAACCAAAAACAATCCACTGCCAGACTTGATCCTCCACTACGTTTTGCCGTAATATTCACGCTTAGCAGACTGGTTGGAGATCGCAGTTTTGAAAACGCACAACACAGAATACGCTGCTTTTTTTCGGGTCCACGTGGGTACCTATCAGATTCTCGGGTGCACGGAGGTTTTAGCTGGTGTTTTATGTTGGCTTAGGCACTTTGCTACTAAGCCATTTTTACCCGACTGCGTCAAAAGGAGGATAATGTTTCTCTCGAGCGTATGTATGTAAGTTTACGGGTTACAGCCCTAACGGCTCAATGGATTTTAACTGATGAGGTGTTGTTAGATTCGTCATGGTCGCGCGAGTGACAATGCGAAATATTAAAATTTAAAAATCAAAATACATTATTTTAGGTGCCATGGTGCCATATCGAAAACCCCTTTTGTCTAAAATCAATCGAGTGAGATATCAAACAAAAGTTCTTCAAAAGGCGAAAATAATACAAGTTTCACAAGTTTTCAAGTTTTTCACGTAAAGAATTTGCGACTATTATTTTTTTTAATAGTCAGGGTTCTTTAGTTTTGTACCTACTACTAACTAGTTTATTTAATTTTGTTCAGATTCTCTACCCACGGAATTCAATTATCTTCTATAAATAAAACATTCAACGATAAAAACTATTTTTTTTATCTATATTGTGTAGGTATTATGTTTCCTATGGTTACGGCTGAACCGAACGGTTAAATTTTTAAGACAATCTTCAAATTAACCCAGCGGGTAATTTTATGAAATTTATTACTTTCATCTTCTAAAGGTACCGTGCAATGTCGTTGCGGGTCGCTACTTATTTTACGAACTACGTATAAAGTACCCAATTGTGGTGAACTTATTACCTAGTAAGCCTACTCAGCGACCTAAACAGGATCTTGGGCCTACAGCACCAAAAGATGCCACTCCTGTCCACCTTAAATAGCTTTCTTCTATCTGAAGCTCGATCAGATTCTTCAGCACTTCGTGCAACTAGCCTTAGAATATCCCACAAGACGTTTCTCAGTAGAACGCCTAAAGCAGGCTGTTGTAACATGAACCAAATTTCAATTACGTTCACATCCTGTCGACACACTGCGTCGGCACTCTTCTATGATAAACATTAACCTCATTCCAAGTTTACGAGAACTGTCATAGAGTGGCTTAGTCGGGGGAGCAACCCCTACTTAATTCTAGGAACTTGTTAAATTATTAATGGCCCCGTTATGCTCAATTTCCTGGCTTTTAGCTGGAAACTATCAGCAAAGTTTGTCATTTAAAATTTTAATCGATCCTTTCATTATAGGCTTGTCGTTGACGTTGCAGTAATTAATCTAATATTATAGCAAACTTGTGGGGACCCGTACGGTTCAGTAACGGTTGTTTAAAATTGGGGGTAACTTTACTCCTCTTAGATTTCTCTGAGACTATGTAGCTCTTTAATTGCTATACTGTTATTGAACCGATTTACAGATTATTTTTTTATATACAGGTATAGGTAATAAACCAAATTTCAATAACTTTCACAAATAGTCAAAAATTAGATTCGTACTTAATGAAACTTTTTAAAATTTTCAGTATAATTTTTTAATTCGGAAATATTTATCAAGTTTTTTTATATGTGATTCTTATAAACTGGACAGGATAACATCTGTCTGATCAGCTATTAGGCGCTTGGTACAAAATCATGTGAATGCACAACCTGGATATTGACGTCAAAATGATTTTTTCAAAGGCAAAAGACCGGCATTTGACCTCTTCTCCCCTGATGGGAAGCGACGATGAGATCGAAGGTATCCCATGTTTGCCTATAAGATACTTATTCACTCATGAATAAATGTAACTTACGTCAATCTATTTTTATTAAGAAGCAAGTAACAAGTGGAACAGTATATCCTCTACCCACTCCTAAGAGAAAGAGCCGTGACGCTATCATGCATGCATTTTTCATCAGCCAGTTGACAATATTGTCAAAATTAATCTGCTCACTGTCCATATTTCACATAGGTAGCATTGCAAAAACAACATTTGTATCAAATTTGCTCGCGACCCGACGCGGCATCCGTTGATTATTCCAATTTTTCGCATGGCCCAACCCCGTTAATTGTTTTCCCAGTCCATCCAATCGCTCTTCAGTTAGCTTTTACAATTTCAAAGTGTCATTTGATTCGTGATGGATTCCCAAGTTTTTTGGCAATTTCACGCTTCGCAGGTATCCCCTGATGGGTTCTGTTTTGTTTCACAGTGTACCTGGGATTGTTTGAGTTACAACGGCGCATAGATGAGGATTATCTGGACTCAATTGTTGATTGTGAGGATTGCGAGCGGAGGTGGAATGAGTTTTCTTAGCTGGCCAATGGTGACTCGGAAGCGAGAATCGTTCATTTGAGTAGGCCAACTGTACTTTTGGGTATAGATATTGTGTCTCACGAAGTACATTTGACTTTGGTTGTAGTAGTGATGTGTAACGATAGGCGCGGTTATGTGTATCTGACATTATTCCTTGACCATTTCAACTCTCATAAAATAATATAATAATTTAAAACATGGTGTTATTAAAAAGTTTGTGAGAGAACATTTCAAAAGGGACCAAATTACAACATAAAATAATATAATAATTTAAAAAATTGTGTTATCAAAAAGTTTGTAAGACAACATTTCAAAAGGGACCAAATTACAACTAATCGTGTTAGTCAAACGCTTCAAAGAACAATGGCTTACACAAAAAACACTTTCATGCCAATGCCCCATAAAAGTTAGCGCTGAAATGAAAGTTTAAATTTGTTAGCATTACGTAGCGAAATGTCTCTATTTATTACGTGTAAGCGTGACAAAAACACTAAATATGAAATGGTCACTTAAATCAGGGTAATACCACGCCTACTGCGCGCCGAAAACTATGTTTTCGTATGAAATCGCGTGCGATATTGCGTATTATTACGTCATTTACCCACTAGAACATACCGATTAAGATAACAGATCTTGTTGCCTATTTCAGACGCTAATGTACCGTTATTTAAAATGTCATTTGGCTGTTAAGTACAGTGTTCCAGAAATACCGTGGTAGAGATAAAGCTTACAGAATGTTGGGCTTAATTAGGTTATTATAAGTAAGAAAGTATTGTCCAGCTGGCAGCAAGGCAATCGAAAGAAGATTATCTCGACTCGGTGTAGTCTAGGCGCTAACTCATGTCTAGTGTGCAGTTGATGTGCCATAAGTTTTGTTGCGGGACTTTGTTATATACCTCAACAGCTTTATCTTAGCGTTAATGTCGCGGTTGTTCTCCCTCACACGAGAGCCCAGGGTCTGCCTTCCAGCTTTTCTTAGTCCATTTTGCTCAGTCTTCGGCATCCTTGGTAGTAAGTTTGTTAACACTGTCATACTTTACGACGTCAAGCCATCGCTTCTTGGACCGGCCTCTCGTTCCCATGCCATTTGTTCTCCATGTAATTTGCCGATCGGTGTAAGACACGTGTATGCTACCGCGAATGTAAGCGTTTCAGACACGGTCTTTGCGTGAAACTCCACACATCCACCGCAGTATCTTCATTTACATGACGCGCAGTTCCTGTTCGTGCTGCTCTAGCAGGGGTGCCGTATAGGTTTAGTAAAATTATTTCACTAATAAAGCTACATTGTTCCTGAGTATCTTACGGTACGTGACCCCCCGTAATCTTAACAGGATCTTGCCGGATAGTGGAATTGCACACGGATAAAAACCGCGGGGCTGTCTAGTCTATTTTGTTATTAGCTATAACACGTCCTGTATGGACCAAACCCATAATAAACCAACCCCCTTTAAATCGAAATACATTTATTTATTCATACTTTATACAACATTACAGTTAAAAACTAATGCGTTTCACAAGTTAAGTAATAAATTACAGCTACTACATTGCATCTGACCTCATACTTTTTTGTAGCTTATAAAAGCTTTAGGGATGCATTGACTGTCATCTCACGTGATGGGAAGCAAGCGACGATACAACCGAAGATGGAGCATGTCAGTCTAACATCCCTATTCACACTAGCCTTGAAGGAGTCCCCTGATAATTACTTAAAGCCACGTTCAGGAAAGTATGATTAATAAAGTTAAAATAATTTTTAAAATGATTTTTTATGTATTAGACTAACCAGGCAATTGACCGCCATTTTACCTAATGGTAAGTGATGATGAGGCATAGGAATCTAGGAATATCCTATTCGCTCTAGCCTTGGTGGCTTCCAGATTATAAACTTCAGGGAACACACTCGCAGGCAACGTGTTCCATTCCTTAGCATTAAAGTCTGAACCAAAGCAGTAAACTATCTACGACATAAGGATGAAGCTTTTCGCATCTCTCATCTCGCATTTGGCTGATCCATCCCAAAGGTGGCAGCAGTACTGCATGCAGTATCGGACTGAGGCTTTATATAAATTGTAAAGAAACATTTATTTTTTATACTTTCAAAGACAAACACGCAGAGGGTTTTAATGTTTCTCGAGACTCAAAACAAAAACTAATTTCCTTTCGGCCGATTATCGTCGTTGCGACGATCATCCCATCTTTAAAGCTAACATAAACGGATTATTTGTCACCCCTTTGTTGGGCCCCCGGGGAGCTTATTAACAAAAGCTTAATCGTCTCAATGGAGCATTCGCGTCTTAGTTAATCTTTGTAAAAGGTATATTTAACTCGGCGTATAAATCTGGCCCTTTGTTTCCTTCTCTCTACTGAAGGTTTGAGAAAAAATATTTATTACAGTTATCGGTCAAAGGGGGTGTTGTCTACACTGGCCTGAACAGGGACACAACGAGACGTCAACGAATTTTTTGGGGTTTTTAGCGGATGAGTTTTTCAATTCTGTTTTTCATTCTAGGTAATCTTTGGGATTTAACGGTGGACCGTTCCAATTTTGTCGCACAAACTACGAATACACAGTATGTGAATTTCGATTTCGATTCGGCTTCCGATAAAGTATTTGTTATGGCCCATTTCCAGAGTCAAGACTTTCAATTTCATATTAGTTATTGTACCGATCTTGTTATAAATATATTAGAAGAGATAAATCAAATTATTTCATCTTTGTATAGAAAAACGTACATATTCTATAGAACAAATTAAATATCCAAACATCGCATTATATATGAATAACTTAACTTCAACATGTCGTTTCCCTGTTGCTAGCTTAGCAGCTAGAGGGTAGTAAAGGCAGGTGCTATCCCTCAGCTTCCATCCCAATGATTTAAGAACACTATTATTTGGCAGTATCGCGGGTGCTTGCTGGCTCGGAAACATGCTAACGGCCAGTGATTAGCATATTGTGCCCCTAGTAGTTGGGAACATTCCATCACGCCAATGCGGTGTAGCGATACTGCGATGAGAACTATCGGGATGATTTTAGACGGTCGTACAGTAAGTCTTTCAAAGTCAAAGTTAGTTTCATTAGTTTGGCAACAATATTTGTAATAATTTGAAGGTATGTGATTCGAGGAGAAGCGACCACTTACCGGAAGACGCAGCATGGGTAGGCCCACAAGGTGGACCGACGACCTGGTAAAGATTACAGGTACCAGCTGGATGCGGGAGGCAGAGGACCGGCCTTTGTGTAGATCTCTGGGGGAGGTCTATGCTCAGTAGTCCTTCTTCTGATATGATGATGATGATGTAATTCTTCTGTATGTATTTATTGTATGTACTACTAAAACGCTCAAAAAATTTAACGGCAGCTATAGTATACTCGTAGTATAACCGGAAAGAAACATTGGTCTTTGACGAGGAATGTAAAACAGGTACCAGAGACAACGTTCAAAGATTATTCTTTACACTCAGTTGAACAGTGCAGTGACTTGAGCCTGCTCCACAATAGTGAACGGTTCCACCCTTGGCAGGCGGGATGGAGATCGCAGTCCATTTCCCATTCGCAATTCTTTGCTCTGCGGAGGTCGATTGCTGGTCAGAATCCACTCGCGATTCTGTGCGACAGTAATGGGAATATATTTACGCGGGAGCAACAGAGACAGGTGTCAATGTACGAATTTCTTTGTTGATCCGCTACTTAGGTTTAGAGTGTAAAGAGATGAAATTTGCAACAGCTGTAAAACATCTGGTAACACCTGTATATTAGAGCCTATTTTCGAGAAAACCATTCATTCAACCATTTCCAAAATGTTTACAAAACGCCATAAATATCAAAGATAAAGATATCAATATACTTCATAAATCAAAGTTTTGCTATCCCATGCGCTATGTTGAATTCTCGTATGATGGAACCTCCATCCTCATTACTTGCCAAGCAAAATTAGCCCCTAAGGTGCTCTATCAGACGTCTACTGCCACTTTATTATCCCTCATACGTGCTTACTCATGCTAATTTGTACCTTTGATGTGGTTTACGGCTTCGGTATGTGATAGACTAAAATTAAACACAATAAAACAAGGAGTTTAATCAGATGCCAGTTTTAGAATCAAATACTGTTATCGGAACTTAGGTAGCAGGTATTGGGTTTGGTTGAGTAGTTTCTTGGGTGGAATATTACGTAAAGGTTAAGGAACTATTATAAGATCGAAATATTAGGAACTTGTTTGCTTGTCAAGCTTGTAATTTTCCGTAGTGAGTGGAAGTAAAATATATGTTCTTATAATTTAATTATAGAGTTATAATTTAAAAAACAATGAGTGTAGGAAATTGCCTCCGTTCTTGACCTGCTTCAGACACGGAACTATGATTATTCATAACTGCATCCTGAATATTCAGTTAATAAATAAGTAGGCATTTACTATAAACCAAAACTTCTTCATTTACACACTACCAAAACGTTCATAACTTGTTACGAATTCTGTACAAGTAACGTTCTCTTCTCCATATCATTTTCGGGTACACATACAGACGTATAAGTTCTTTTTTCTCCAAACTTTCCACCCGGATGGCCGGACAGCACTCAGCACATTCCCGCCGTCCTTTCAGCCAGTGTTGCCAGCGTCGAAAGTTTTCAATTTAAAAATGCACCATTTGCTGGGCGCGCCGCCGACTTTTTAATCTGTTGATCAAACAGTACAAGCTGACGACAAATTTATTCCCGCACACAATGATCTTAATCTGGATGTTTGTCGAGCCCCGTTCGTTTTTAGACTGGCGACGAGATTTTTCCGTGTTGTGGTGAATTCGGAATAAGTTCTCGGATTCGTTGTGTGCTATGAATTGTAATAGGTATGATACATCTCAGTTTTATAACATTTAGTCATCGCTGCACGACTACATGCTGCATTTAGTGGCCGGCGAACGGTCGGATGTCACAGGTATCGCTGGAGTGACGAAGTGAAAAGAGACCTGTTAAAACTCCAGGCTGACTGTTGGCAGGAGGTGGCACAGGACAAAGTGGAATGAAACTTAGTGTCGTAAGTAAGTAAAAGTAGTAATCGCTGTAGAATTAAGTTTACAAACTAAGTTTCACAAAACTAATTAGATGCAAGTTCCCTATCTTCTCGCCGACATTTTAATATTGAGATTTTGATTTTTCGTTTCTTCGTCACAGTCTGTAAGTTTCTTTTTATTATTATCAAGGGAGCCACACAGCCAGACGGTCCATCTGATGGAAAGTGGCTATCGTCGTCCATTACATCTGCAACCTAGGGGAAGCGGATGCGGTGTCGGCCCTTGAGGTACCTGTAGACATGCCTTTTGAATAACCCCATTGTATAAAAAGGGTTAAAAGGTTTTTACGGGGTCGGCAACGCGTGGGTGATGCCTCTGATATTGCAAACGTCCATAGGCTGCGGTGACTGCTTACCATCAGGCAGGCCGCAAGCTTATTTGCCACCAGTGGTATATTAAAAAAAGGTATAGTGTAAAGGAAAGGCTTCGGGAGGGAGCTCATTCCACAACTTGCACGTGCGTGGTTGTAAGACTCGCGATGCTCATACGTTAGTTGGATGCCAGGCGTCTAGATAGTGTGGATGAAATCTATCCCCTCGAAGGGTGCGGTAGCGGAACAGAGACGGTGGCACGAAATTAAACAGTTCTTCGTAACATTCCCCGTTGTACAGACCGTAGAGAACACGCAGAGAGCCAACGTCTCTCCGGAGACTTAAGGGATTTAAACTATCTAACCATCTGTGAGAAGGGGATCATCGACCATACAAATAGCCCGGCGTTAGATGGAATCAAAAGTAAGGAGTTGGTATTGGCGTGTTATCAGCTCATAGATGGGAGCAGTACTCTTATATGGGGACAAACCTACGCTTTGTACAACAAAAGTCGATGCCCCGGTGTTCAGCACTTTGTAGCTTTATGAAGCAATTCTATTTTTTTTAAACCAGCTTGGCTTTGCCCTCCATCTGATCCCTAAATCGGGTTTCGTTCGATATGTCGACGCCACGGATCCCGATACTCTTCGAGATAGTCAGGGGAACGTTCTGGAACTGTGGCACTACATCAAATTGAATTTGATTTAGTCGAAGAGCTGATTGTCCTATTATTGGTATCATCGCGAAAGTAGCGGTCTCTTCTAGCACCTAGTCTCTCTAAATTAAGTCAATTAAATTATTTCAATATTTCCTTACAATTTGTCTCGTGATAATTTATATTATCATCAATTCAATTGATCATTTCTTTATGATTAAAAATGGCAGGTACTTTTTTAAAGTTCGTGAATGTTAAGAAGAAATTAGAAAGTAAGTAATTCTGCTCTAGCAAATAGAAATATCGTATTTTTTGTTTCAAGTAATACCGGTATAATTTTCCGTCAGTAATTAGGTGAGTACCTACTATTTGTGCCAGTCGGTCAAAGATACTAAACCTGTGATTTGTCATCGCACAACAGTTTTTAATACGTTAGGTGTTGAGATTTTTGTTGGCACTCGGCCAAAGCCATTGTTATTTAAAAGTCGCTCGCACCCGCAGCAGCATATGTTTTGCTTAAAACTCCGCAAACTAGTGTTGTGCTACATAGAAATGTTCGTTTTATTATTTTTGTATGTACTGCGTGAAAATATTTTGTAGTCTGTCGAAACTTGACGGAGGGATTGGGGTCCTATTTTTTAGGTGATGATTGAGTCGCCGTTCGACTCTATCGTCGTTTTCAATTTTCATGTTTGACATAACAACTTAAATATTTAATAATACATTAGCAACACCGAAAGCGAATCAAAAATAGGGAAAATCAGCGTCATGCATCAAAATATTGAGTTTTTCATACCGAAAATCAATATTGAAAACCTTTCGACTTTCGAGCGGTTCAAAAATAGAGTAAATCGTTTCAAAATCAGAAATTATATATTCTGTCATCTATTCAGTAGCCGTATTCACAATGGCTCGGAAATCGGATTCGGATACGGAATCGACAAAGGACCCCGCAAAAGTTCTTAGGAAAATGTGTTTCAATTTTGATGAAATTTTCATATGTTACAGAGAGTAGAGTTTCCGTGGAATCTATCGGGATTCTGAATAACAGTTTTCGAATCGATCGACACGGATTCGCCGCTCACGAATTTCATGTCGAATCGTTCGGAAACGGTTTCGAATAATTGTGAATACGGCCACTGGTGGTATCTACAACCAGAGCAGACTCAAGCCTAGCAGTGGACCGTTATGAGCTATCTAATTGATCTGTGATAAATTATGGAATCCCGCAAATATACACCTATCAGTTATTTTTTATAAACACGTTAAAACAAACTATAAGCTTATTTCGATAGTTTACAATAGGTACCGCTCAGCCCTATTAGTAAGGACATATTAAACTGCGTTCAATAGTGCATCAGCGAACAGAATTGCGGTGCATTAAGGAAATTTGGCCAAATTAGCGAGCGTACGGCTAATTTTAATATTTGAATACACATTTTAGCCGAAAACATTCCGGTAACAGTTGCCAAACAATGGCGGGGCTTTTTGCATATTACGTTTAAAGCCTTCTTATTACACTGTCACTGGTTAATATGTATTTTATTTTTTAATATAGCAAATTAGCAACACGCTGCATGTTACCTCAATGGGGTTTTTCAACCTAATAACATCGAAATTACTTTAAAAAGGATCCTTTCATCATTTGAATGGTAGCACATTTTCACGGTTGATGTTTTTAATAAAGTATAAAATTTGTAAAATATCGAAAATTCTTATAGATTCATAATATATATAAATTCATTCATATTACTTTTAAACGAGATTTTTAGACATGAAACTATAGAAATATAGGTAACCAAAAAAGTAAACTACTTTGTAAAGGGATGCGAAGGCACCTACTCAATTTAATTGTAGGTAAGTAATTAAAAAAAAGAATAATCTTACAACTTTTGTTAATTGCTATTGAAACGTACTGTAAAACATTGAATATCAGATTTAACTTAACATTGTAATTGCAGCTTTAAATTAACCTGTGCTCTTATTCAAGCACCGGAAAAGCGAGAACAAAAAAACAACATACTTAATAAACAAAGCAAATAAAAAACTTTACAGAATGATTGCTCTGTGTAATATGAAAGGCGCAATAATTGATACAACAGCATGAGAACGTGATACATGGCGAAAAAAAATTTTTTTTTGTGTAATTTCTGCGAAAAGCATTTGGACAAAGGGTAAGGGTAAACACTCAACGGTGAATGGAATAAAACAATAAAATTGTTGGCCGACATTTTTTCGCTCCCATATTGACGTTGAGTTGGCATGTTCGTCTAATAATGTTTGAGCAAGGTCGAAACTCGAGGATGGCCGGTCAAGAAGACTCGCCTTGTCTACAGATTGGATTTCCTGTAATACGTACCTATAAGTGGATCTGCCAAGTTCTTTTTTCGCTTATTCATTTCGTTTCGTTGTGCTTGTTTCGATCTTTTTGTTTGAAAATGTTGTACTTACCTCGTTATTTTGTTTTGTGTTGGATACTTTAGATTGTTGTGCAAAGAGGCTTAATTTGTTCCAATAACACATATCACATCCTGATAGGCAAGGACCGTCGAAGACCGAGGGAAGTGGGCCAGGAAGAGAGGGAAGGCGGACCCCGGGAGCAGCAAGCGCTGTAGTGCAACCGGGATATAGCAAAAAGATGATTCTGATATCCTGACAGGCGAGGACAAGTGGGCGTTCATTGGGTGAGGCCTATGTCCAGCAGTGGACTAGTATGATGATGACATCACATCAACACCCCGTAAGGTCCACTGTAGAGCTTGAGCCTCCTCCACATTAGTGCAGGGGTTTGGCTCGCTCTATTATGTAAAGTGGTGGCTCGTTTGCCTGTTTGTCTACCGTATGACATAATAACCAAACAGACAGACAAAGTCGGATAACCCACGACCAAGTTCACATAAACTTAATATTTCGTATTGTGACAACGCTAAGAACCATCTCAAATAAACGGGCTTACAAATAGAGAAAACCGCATCGAAATCGGTCCATCCGTTCGGTAGCTACGAAGCCAAAGCCACAAAGCACAGATACCACGTCAAACTTATAACACCACACTTTTTCGTTGGGGGTTAAAAAAGATCTACAAGCTTTGCAGCCTCTTTTTTGGGTAGTTTTAGTTAGGTATGCAGTTTTCTTTCGTGGGAGAGGCCCAAAGTCCTGCAGTGGACTGTTACGGGCTGTGATGCTGATGATGATACCTCTTATTCCATACTTATCTACATTGAGATATTGAAGACTTGTACCACCTGTCTGTAAAATGCAACTTTCTATTGTCTGTCCCCAAAAAGTATCAAAAGAATTTACAGTACCACAAACACATCTGACCCGGTGGGCAAAAATGAAACTGACAAAAATAGCGGCACTTCATTTTGAAATGTATTTGAACTGACATGTCAATGCCAAAAACAGCGCTACCCGTCATCGGGTCAAAAAACCTTGTGGCACTATTATATATGTCAGCGGTCACTGACACTTATCCTTTTTTTTTACAAAATGGCTGCGTAATACCAAGATAATCCCCGTGAACACCGCCCAAATCCGTCTCACTTAAAAATGGCTGATAAAATTTTAAATTACAAGTGATAACAGCGGTGTTTCATGAAGGAGCAAAGCCGCGGAAATCCCCCATGCGGTTTCCGCTGAGGCTTTGTAGCTGGGTGTATCTACTCGTACGCGAGTAATCCGCGGATTCGCAGAAATTACAAACAATCCCTTTAAAAATCCCCTTTCACAATATTTTGCGCCGTTCGCGGGGAAAATGACGATGTTTAACAACGCCGGGTCAAAGGTCGGTTGACATCAAGGAGCAGGTATGTGCCTAATACATGCTGTATGTTGTCGTTTGGATTTGAATTCCGAAGACGGTCTTAATAACGATGAAGTGCGTGTAATTTTTCTAAGCTATAAATAATCAAAAGATCGCGACTGTACATCGGTTGGGACAAAATATCTACATGATAGTTTTGTAAAACAACTCGTAGCAGATTAATAAAATGACAATCCTAGAGAGTACCTACCTAAACACATGAAAGTTCTTGCATTTGTGTGACTACAACTGTTTTTACTGGCAATATTCTTCGTATCGTAAGCCGAGCTAATCTGCGTATCATATTAACTGTCTACGAGCCCTTTTACAATAAATTCCTACAAAGTTACAGATCTCTATCGGCTAACGTGTAACATCCCTCCCAGTACAGGCTATCGAAACTCCCAACACGGGCAGCCATGAGCGTAGTTTCCAACATGGCGACCACTCCCCTCGCTTGGCGGGAACAGGAACTATTGTTTAAAGCAGCACTTAAAAACTAATCCAGCCTAGTGCTGTTAAAACAAAGTGCT
The DNA here is from genome assembly GCA_905147135.1 of Blastobasis lacticolella. NCBI lineage: Eukaryota > Metazoa > Arthropoda > Insecta > Lepidoptera > Blastobasidae > Blastobasis > Blastobasis lacticolella. The sequence continues at coordinate 10,142,927 of LR990044.1, forward strand.
CTCGCGGAATGTCAGACGCTGATTGGTTGAGGAGAGGCCCCCTTGCTAACGTCACGTGCTTTGTTGTACAAGAACCTAGTTTCAACCCCTCCGCGCCTGTCATAAATAAGCACATGATATTACGAACTATGCAAAATTACAAGTGAAATCCTGTACTTTGAAGTGTGATTGTTAGATAACAAGCGAAACTGAAGTAGAGTTACCAGTTAATTATAAATAGGATGTACTTGGGATTTGTAGTTTTAGGATTTTTAATAATAAAATTATTATGTTATGTTATACGGCAGACAAAGAGGTGAGCGGGCCACCTGACGGAAAGTGGTCACCGCCGCCTATGGATATCAGCAATACCAGAGGCGCTACCAATGCGTTGCACGTCTTCAAAGAGACCTCTAATATACAAAATAAAAAAAAGTCAAAGTCGAATTTTATTCAAATTGGGTTTACAAAACTCTTATGAACTCCATAGAAATACAAATTTACAAAATACTTTAATTGAGCATAATTGAGCCCGTAACGTTTGTTTGGACCGGACCTATTTATTGGTCCTAGGATACCTCTTCAACGATCTCGTCTGTGGCTAGGAGCTTTTTCAATATTCGAATCTTACGAGCGAGAAACGTTCTTTTGAACCTTCGCGTGGACAACATTAAACTACATAATGGCGATATGTACCCAGATTGATGAGAAACTTTGACTTTCCGTGTCTACAAGGGAAAGTATCTCAAACGAAGGAACACTTATTATCGTGTCTATGTTTTGATAGGTTATATTTTTCCGGCCCAAACTTGGGCGTCGCGGACGGTATTGTTTGAGGCTTTAAACAAGTCAGCGCCTTGGTCTGCAGTAAGGCTCCACATTCACAGATATTTTCTGTAGTTGCGACGTACCTCCATCTGCACAAATTTTCTTTTGATACTTCTTTCTGGTCGGCCAGTACAGCTGTCAATTTATGCCTAGGTGGCAGTTTCTCCTCTGGTATTAATCGCAATGTCGATATTGATATAATACATAGGTATGTTTCATCAAATACTTTCCATTTATATTGTATCGTTATGATTTACCCACGTCATAAAACTTTCGAGAAAACAGACCAACTAATTGTTTTATCTTTAAATTATACCTACAATTATACCTACCGTTCACGCATTGCCAACGATACTCTCGCATATCAAACAAAATTATTTACCATGCTATTTATTTATGCTATCTATTTATTTATAACAAATTAATGTACGAGTACTTTAATTTTGCATGACTACTGCACTGCGTTATAGAATTTCCAATTATAAATTCGCTATATTGACTTGGTTGCATAAATAATATGTTAAACTAAGTTTTGACCGCGACTTCAACTACCTACACATATTATTATATAAGACGGGACTTGCACGCGACATACCTTTTCGATTTGTTTTCCCGACGTTTTGGTAGGATTACACCCACCGTGGTTACGAGACGACTGCCGTGGAGAGGTGACAGCTGCGGTGATGTGCTGGTAGACTCCTACCCTCACATAGAATTGTCAATTTGTTGTTGATTCGGATCTACACGGCATACAACACTCACGATATATATACTATATATAATATATACTACATAATGACTGTTACGAAAATATATTCGTAATAAACGTAATATTTATCCATACATTTTCGACCACACTATTACATCGAGAACTGTAATAGTGTGGTCTCACAATGAAGGTACGAGAAAGAGACATGACGTTATTTATATACTCAGTTCCGTATGTTTTTTATTTATTTTATGAACATTTTTGAAAGAAGGAGAGATATTCATATCAACATAAACTTAAACTGATTAAACTGCACAACATTTAAAACCACTCACGTTACGATCATATATAGCATAGATACCAACTAAAAATAACTTTTTTTTGCCTCATCATTACAGCCCGTAACAGTCCACTGCAGGATTCAGGGCCTCTCCCACGAAAGGGGAGGTTATTGCCATAATCTCCACGCTTGGCAGACGGGTTGGAGAAATAGAATAAATAGAAAATGCTGCTGCCCATTTTCCAGTCTACGGAGACTCTATACGCCTAATTTAAATAAATAGTAGCCATTAAACAGTAGCGATCAGCTGCGACAACAATATCACCAGAAATATAGAATCGTATTCGCGGATACCCGTTTCGCTCGTCACATGTTTAGTTATGGCTGCCTTTACTAGGTCGGCCATTTTGGTTAATTGATACTGCAGGTTCCATAACCGCAATTTGATATTGCCGAGGGGTTGAAAGCTATTCTCGAGTATTCAACCAATCGGTGAGGTTTTCGAACGTTCATGGGCTGTCTTTTGTTTTTGTTCGAAATTGCATGTAAGGTAAGTATGTAGTAATAATAGGAATGTGCATAATGTTGTACCCTCTTGATAGTAAATACTTACATCTTGTATATTCTTCTTAACTCGAGCGGATTACTGCGCTTCTACTATTAATTTGTAAGGGTTTATTTAATGCTCTTTGATGGAGTAATAATGAATGAATTATAGTTATTATAAATATAATGAAAGGTAATAGAAAATAAAATGTATAAAATCGAGGTAAAATGGCATTTAGGTACCTACTTCATTTTTCTACCTAGTTCGCATTGCGTATTCTGATATCTGGCTGTTAGAGTCGATAAAATGGAATCATTATTACATAGGTAGGTAGATACCTATTTTGAAATAGTTCTAAATTATGTCAGGACCTAGAGACGTAACTAAACTTAAAGTAATTTTATCAAGGTCTTTATATCAGCTTTGGTTCAATTGCCTTCTCATAAATACATCTTGCCGTACTAAAACACGAAAAATTATTAAACAATACTGAGCATTCCTTATAATTCATTCGCGACATTAGTAATGAAATATAATGAACGATATAAAATATTGATAAACGATACCGAAGCGGTGCAAACAATAGTTTTATTGCTTCCCGTCTCAACTCATTTAACCCGCACGTGACTAGGGTTGCCCTAAGGCGTTTTTATCATCCTCAGGGCTGTCGAAACATTTGTGTGTTTTATTTATTACCGCGACCTTTGAGGGTTGGCGTTTTGTTTTTACAAAATGTGGTAACAAAAAGTTGTTTTAAAAATAGCTTAGGGGACAATGTGACAACGATGGTTCAGTTGGTTAACATGCTGGTCGCCACGCAGAGGTCCCGGGTTCGAGGACCGAGCAGAAAGTTAAACGATTTTTTAAATATCTGTGACGGGTATGGGTGTAATATGTACTTATAATGAGTATGTATTTAAAAATATAAATATAAGCAGTTTTTCAGTTATCTAACACCCATAACACAAGCTTTGCTTACTTTGGGACTAGATGGCGCTGTGTGAATTTATCCAAGCATATTAATGCATATTTTTATGTGTACCTATAGATAAATGCTCTACGCATAGGTACAGTGCTAGAGAATAAGTGCCACCGAGTTACATTTCTTGCACTACTGTGCACTTGTTAAAATGTTTTATAGCATTAAATTTTTCTTTATTATATAAAAAATCCCTGGGGTAATAGACGAGTGGCCGTGTGGTGCCCGGCAGAGTAGAATAGCACCAACCCCTTACACTCGTGGGTGTCGTACAAAGCGACTAATGTTATAGAGGCAAAATATCTACAGCGTTTTCCATTGTTATATTTATAACACTGCGATCTCCAACCCGCCTACCAAGCGTGAAGATTATGGCAATAACCTCCTCTTTCGTGGGAGAGGCCCTTAGTCCTGTAGTGGACTGTTATGCGCTGGGATGATGATAGATAGATGCTTTACCCATAGGTACAATGCAAGAGCATAAGTGCATGTACACTTTAAGCAATTTGTAACTTACTCAATGAGTTTTGTGATGTCAAAATAAAAATAATAAAAATAATGTCTGTCTATGTCTGTCTATGTCTATGTCTATGTCTGTCTATGTCTATGTCTATGTCTATGTCTATGTCTATGTCTATGTCTATGTCTATGTCTACGTCTATGTCTACGTCTACGTCTACGTCTACGTCTACGTCTACGTCTACGTCTACGTCTACGTCTACGTCTACGTCTACGTCTACGTCTACGTCTACGTCTACGTCTACGTCTACGTCTACGTCTACGTCTACGTCTACGTCTACGTCTACGTCTACGTCTACGTCTACGTCTACGTCTACGTCTACGTCTACGTCTACGTCTACGTCTACGTCTACGTCTACGTCTACGTCTACGTCTACGTCTACGTCTACGTCTACGTCTACGTCTACGTCTACGTCTACGTCTACGTCTACGTCTACGTCTACGTCTACGTCTACGTCTATGTCTACGTCTATGTCTATGTCTATGTCTATGTCTATGTCTAGGTCTATGTCTATGTCTATGTCTATGTCTGTCTATGTTTATGTCTATGTCTATTAGAGATGAAACGGATAGTTGTTTGGCCGGATACCGGATACCGGATATCCGGCCAGCCTCCTATCCGGATAGTCGGATATCCGGCCAGCCTCCTAGCCGGATAGCCGGATATCCGGCGGCCGGATATTCGGCGTAGGACTTTATACGACTGCATGTGTTTATGTAATTTCAAGTCTTCGTTTAATATTAAAAAAAAAAAAGGTACAATTATAACACAAGCTTTGCTTACTTTGGGGCTAGATGGCGCTCTGTGAATTTGTCCACGATTATTTATTATTATTATTTCTGTCGTACGTGAAATAGTTGTACCTATCGTTTTAATACGTTTAGCAATCCATCCAGTTCACGGCTTCATACATATATTATGTAACAGCCTGTATATCTTGATTGGCTTTGGAAATAATATAACCCTAAATACATTATTATACTAAACAGCACTTGTCAAAACTACACACGACAAAAATGCGCATTTATGCTGATCAGCGGGTGTCACCCTGCTGGGCAAAGTACGTAATGTCCACACTCGTGGAAGTTACAAAGTCACACCTGTGCCCGAGAAAATTTGAGAACGCTCAATGCGATGGTGTGGGCATGTGCTCCGCCGCCCCAAAGATCACCATAGTGCAAGTAGCCCTAAATTTGGCGACGACGACTCGCTGACGCGGAAGACACCCACGCGCCACCTGGCTGAAGGCGGACCAAAGGGACCTGAAGGACAATATTATTGACGCTGCTACTGCTCAGAATAGAGAGAAATGGAGAAAGCAGACAAGGAGAGCTGACAGGCATAGTGCAAAAAGAAGAGACCAGAAAACTATTTAAATTTTTTGCTAACTTACCAAATGAACGATACGAGTAGAATAGGCGCCGATGCCGACATAATCAATAGTGTTTTGATTAATATTTATGGTTTTTGAACGTTTTGAGACGACTTTTTACTCGACTGCTACAAGGGCATATATTTCCGATGAGCAAAATCACTTTTATGGACTTTTCATACATTTTTTACTATCCGGTATCCGGCCGGATACCGGATAATGCGTTAATATCCGGCCGGATATAGTAAATTATGGCCGGATAGGCCGGATACCGGATAGTGGCCGGATATCCGTTTCAACTCTAATGTCTATGTCTATGTCAATTTTTTGTTTTTTATGTCACACAGTAGGCAAACAGGCAAGCGGGCCACCTGCTGGAAAGTGGTCACCACTGCCTATAGACATTAGTAACACCGAGAGTATCGCCAATGCGTTGCCCACCTCTATAACACGTTGCTTTGGCAGCAAAAAGACAAATGCCCCTCCACTGCCAAAGCCTCGGTTTCCCGAATCCCCACCCCATGGAGCACTGAAAACCTTACTCACCGGCAGAAACACAACACTATTTAAAAGAGTATTGTTTAGCTGCGGTATTATATAAAGTGGAGGTACTTCCCCAGTCGGGCGGCTCCAATTCGAACGGGATACCCCGCTATGCCCTACGTCTACCTCTCTTAAATCTATGTCTATGTCTATGTCTGTCTATGTCTATGTCTATGTCTATGTCTATGTCTATGTCTATGTCTATGTCTATGTCTATGTCTATGTCTATGTCTATGTCTATGTCTATGTCTATGTCTATGTCTGTCTATGTCTATGTCTATGTCTGTCTATGTCTATGTCTGTCTATGTCTATGTCTATGTCTATGTCTATGTCTATGTCTATGTCTATGCCTATGTCTATGTCTATGTCTATGTCTATGTCTATGTCTATGTCTATGTCTATGTCTATGTCTATGTCTATGTCTATGTCTATGTCTATGTCTATGTCTGTCTATGTCTATGTCTATGGCACATGGGACAGCTAATTCTTTCTTCTTTTGGCTATATATACACAAAATGGCGTGAATGTTGATGCATTGGCAAGATAATTTTTTCTTGAAGTGGTATTGCACTTATGCCCTTGTACTGTATATTAACATTAGTATTGAATTGACATGTTTATGGTAAATTGAATTAATGTAGCTACCAACTTCATCTACTAAAAATATGGAATTGCTTAAATTATTGCTTGAATTGCTTGAAATATATGATTATTGATTGATTTATTAACTAATTTTAATGGTGAAATCTAAATAGGTTTCTGGTTGCATATTTTCACGACAAGATTTCGAAGGAAGCAATACGGAAAATTATACTGGATATGAATACACTGAATAATAATATTTTTGAACAAGATATGAAAATGGCTTTAAGGCTCGGTTTAAGATGATTGTCTATCTCCGCGCAAAATGGAGGTAACGTGTATTTTAAATGGCGATTGTCTCAAGGTTGTATAAACTTGTATACCGCCCGCTCCGTCTAATAAGGCATTTCAGACGTTCATATCTTACTAATTTTGGAAGATATTTATAAACAATTTTTTATTTTCTATTCGCTTAATAACGCTGTCAAATTAAATAATAAAAAATACAGTCATCATGCCTATTGTCTAGATCCATAATATTTAGGTTTATCTCTAGACGAATTAACTTGTAGTAGTGTAAGTTATAAAATTGTAAATATAATATAGGTATGATTAAAAAAAAACCTGAGGGGAAATATGTTGATGAAACCTGCAAATTCATTCGACTGAATGTGCAACCATGATCCAATCTGGTCAGGTTCCCCTTAGGTCAGATGTTGCTCCACTGCAATTACCTGATCTACCAAATCTTGGATCATGGTCAAAGCGGACCCCGGGCCCTCGCGCTGAATGCACAACCGGGACATTACCACCAAAGGCATGGTATAATTTAACACATAGCAAAAACAATTACTTGGGCCGCTACCGCAATATTTCAGAGCTGGGTACTAATTAAAGGCCTGTATACACGCAATACCGTTTTAAATATGTAAATAACCCGTAGACGTTGGTCGAGATCAACCCACGTTATTAGATAGTGGACAATTCCGGGAAAATTATTCTCGGCTCTTTGGACATTTTGTTTAGTTGGTCGATTAGTTCGGAGGGCGGTTTGCGTTGTCTATGGCGGGAATAAATTATTTGTGTGGCCTTATTAAATATTGAAATACTGGGATCGGGACGGTTGTAGACGAGATTTGGTTTTATGCGAATAATTATTTTTATAATTATAATTGAGACGTTGGCCGTGGAATGAGTGAGAGGGGTGGTGCCCCCCGCTCTGGGTAATTCCTGTTGCAGAGGCTGTCTATCGCCATTCAGCGTGGCAACGCTGCTAGTGTTATGGGCACCTTCGCACCGGCAATGGCAGAGTGGGTTAAACATCTAGTTTAAGTTATATGACGAAGTTATACGGATATCTAGTCTTAAGCTTTTATTTTGACTATGTAAAATATGTTGACATGTAATAAAATAAATAAAAAATATATTAACATTATTTTACCAAAAAAAATTATTATTGAGTGTAAAATAAATGTTTCATTTTTATACTAGAAGGTGTGATCCACAAGGAGTCTGGATTTTGAATCATTATTATCTTCATATCCACCGACAGATGCCCACTGCTGGGCATCTCTTCCAGAGATCTCCAGAATGGCTGGTTCTGTGCATTTTGGACGGCCTGAATAAATTTCACCGTCACGTGGTGTTAATCGCCTCCCACGACTATTCAGCCAGATTCAGCACACCTGAAAGTCCATCCAGTTACTGGTATAATTGTGCGTTGCCTGTTGAAAAGTTAATTTTGCTTTCGGTCTCTCAAGCAAGCTGCCACTGAAATGGGACCTAAAAAATGAACTTAGAACGAAAATTTGAGTAAACTGAACAATTTAAAACTACTTAATATTGTTTTTGTTAGCAACATATTCCCTGACGGACAGATTTCCCTCATGAATGTTAATTTGTTATATCCGCTGATTCTGTTGCGCTCTTTAACCTACCCTGTGTAACCTAAGTAATTTCACATAAGTATCATCAAATTCCGTTCAGTAGGTAGTTATTCCTTAAAAATTAATAATATTCCTACAGGTGGATAGCTGACCGAATAAGTAGATTTTTTAAAACTTTTACTGTTGTCGTTGCTAAATACAAAGAAAAATCGAAGTGGTCCATGGTGTATGGAACCACTAGTCTAAGGTGATACTACCAGTAGGCTTGTTACGTAACTCTGTTGCTAACAGTTATCTGATTTCAGTGATTGAAATTTTTACTTTTGCGATTCCGTATCATCAATTTCATTTGTTTAGTTACTAACAAAGTTCCAATACAATAAACTGAAACTATAAATCGATCACACGTCAGTTGCAAAAGTAACAATTTCAATAATTGTAAGCATATTATTGTTAGCAACAGCGTTACGTAATTATACATGGAAATTTTTAATTTATAAACCCTATCACCCCCCAATCGCTCGTCTGCGCAATTCGGTGGCTCCCTGATTGTGTACAGTCGTATACTGATTACAGATGCCTTAGCCCACAGCGGCTGCCACCTACTATTAGGTAAATAATACATTAGTATGGAGGAGTAAGCCAGGAATTGGCCTGTAGGCGTTCCTTGCATTGCTTAATTGCTAATGTTATAGGTTGAGGCTTTCAACATAGGCAAAGATTGCGGCTAAGAAAAGGGAAAGAACTGTGCTAGAATATAGATAGGTAGATAGAGGGTAAATTGTTATAGCTACTGTATTGTATCCGGTTAATGCGTAACTACTAAGGGCGAAGGTAAGTTTTTGTTGTCTGAACCTTGCCAACGTAAGGCATCTCCAAGCCAGGAAACTTAATGAACAGGGGAACATACAGGCATAGGTAGGTCTCGTTACTTATATTACTACTAATATTACTGTGAGGCAATATCAAAGCTTTTTTACAGCTGTACACAAAGTACACATCTGAATACATAGATAGATAGATGTAGTCGGAAAAAGTAAAAGTACCTAAAGTAAATATTCATTATTAAGAAACTGTACATGTGACAAAACACATTAATTTATTATCTTACGTAGGTACCTAATTCCGCCCTTCAAGCTTCCTGAACCAAAGTTTCATAATAACTATTCATCCCATCATAATAACGTTCAGCAACCTATCTTGTGGTGTCACAATGGCGGCTCTATTGTCAGGGTTCGACCAATAACCCCAACAGGAGACCAAATAAATACCCGCCTAAAAACACGTCCAAATTAGTTCCAAAGCGGGCCATTACATGAGCAAATACGCTACACCCGACCGAGCTAAGCAGTACAAACTCCCATTCGGTAAGAGATAACGGCAGACACCGTCGTCCCAAACGCCCCTATTTTTCCGGAGTCAAGGGCCAAAACACACCGAATTTGGACCACGACCCCCTATTTACATAGGAGGATGTGTGCGGTTTTGTTTCTGTTTGCGCTAGTAGGGTGTGCCCGGTAATTACGGCGCTGGGACAAGTCCCGAGGCGCGGCGACCACAGCGCGGAGCCGGTATGGGCTGGATATGGCGGGTGGTTGCGTTTTGAGTGCAGTATAAGAATGATATGAATCATGGGCGTAGCCAGCATAGGGCAAGGCAAAACAAAAAATCCAGGTTTTAAGAGCCAATATACTATCGACACCCAACCGAGTTCGCTGCGCTCGCTCAATCATTGATTTATGCTACGTTTACATATTCACCCCCGCCGTTTTCACTACAATCCAAAATGTTGTTGCTCAAAACACTCCCTCATTTATTTATACATTCACGTCGCCCGCGTCCCGTAATCAATCTGAATTTTAAAAGCCATGGTGCCAAAAACACATCAGCAGCTTGCTGCGCTCGCTTTGTCATTGGTATGCTACGTTTATCATGCTTACCCCAGCTATTTTGAGGTTTAATTCAAAAAAATTCGAGCTCTCTGCGCTCACTCATTTTATAATTGGCCATAATTCTGTAAAAAGCAACCGTCGGAAAGACCGACGAGCAAAATGAGATTTATATCCCTCATCCCAGATTGGATCATGGTTACACATTCAATTGCCTGAATGTGCAGGTATCATTCAGACGTTTTTCCTTACCGTAAGAGCATCGGATAATATTCAACCAATGTACATAACTCAGAAAAGAGTTATTGGTATATGGCGACAGTGGGATTCGAACCCGGGACCTCTCGCTTACGTGTCGGATACCCGAATCACTCGGTCACCGACGCGGAAGGGAGTAACTCTAAGTATCTAAATAAAACCTGGACCTGGATACTTGGGTACATCAATATACAAAATAAAATCAAAACAAAAATCTCAAATCAACACTACATGACATTTAATTTAAACTTAAAAATTTTAAGTCAATTCCAGCCACTGGACTCTATATCTCTTGGACCACCTCTGTCTTCTCTAAATGAACTGGGCCCATGTTCATGGTAATTCTGGGTCTTACCTGAATGTCGATGTGGTACTAAAGGGAATAGAGGTTATAAATATTGTATCGGCATGCCCACTATCAGGCAACAGGGCCCATCGGTGCCGTAAATTGACCTTCACTAGTCTCTTATCTTTTAAAATGGATTCATTTAACTTTATTGTGGCAAAATTTAACTTTGTCTAAAGCGTTTACTGCAATGAAAGTTGATTTGAAAGGTGAAACAAATGATATTTTTATCTTGAGTTCTTTATACAGAAGGAAGGAAATATTGTTACTGCTATAATAAGGCACTATTGTAAAGACAGTTTAAACATTACTTCAGCGCATAGGTATTAAATTTGGCAGAATTCAGACGTCTAAATTCACTGATCAATTCATCATTCAATTATCAATTCAACATTCAATGATCACTTAGGACTTAAATATGCTGCGATAGGGCCGAAAATCGTACAACCTTCTATCTTGCAAAGTACCCATCCCGAAAAAATCTTAATCGCATTTCTGCAAACCGTAAACAGAATTCCATCCCTTGCGCCTTTGTATCGAATGTTGATCAATCTATTAAGGCTTTTTCTTGCTTTGAATCTACTTAAAAATCAATCCGGACCCCGAGCAGTCGTTCCAATCAATCACAGTCCGATTGAGAATTCAATCCCAACAAGAGATGACTGCTGAACGATTACATTACGTGATATCGCGAAAAAATATCTACGCAATGGTATAATATTCCCATTCCATAAAATACCTTGGGCTTATCTAAAATCTTATGACAGCTCTGTCATTTGCCGCGATTGTGGAACGAATGCGAAAGGCATACTAGGTATGCCTTACGTAATAGACTATGACTTTTTTAATTGTGATTGTTAATGGCAAAAAAGTTTTTACTTTAAATTGGAGATGAAATCAATATTTTTAAATATAATTGCCAAGACAAAAGAGTTATGTATGCGCTGTGTTTAAATGGACTTGTTTCCATACTACTATTATTAACGGCTCAAGAAAGAATACTTAGCTCTTTTAGACACGTTACTGGTTTATTAAACTTGGTAGCTTGGTATTATTTGTTTTGTCAGATTTATCGTAAAAATCACACTTCACACATGTAGGTACTCCCACATGTATATTTAATTAATTGTAATAATTATTATCCTTCTTAATTGATTTCACACATAACAGCTACGGCACACAGGTCAGCGAACTTTTTTATTATCTTATGTGTAACTTTGATGAAAGAAGGCTTCTTATAGGTGTGAGGTAGATTCGAGGGTAGATTGGTATCTCAGTCTTAAGGCGCTAAAAGGGCTGGTAGTGCAGACACTTTAGGAAATAATTCAGTTCTCGCTAACCACAATAATGATCAAAAATCTGCTCGGCTAAAGTTTTTACAAATAACGTTACAAATTAAATGCTAAAACAAACTAAGACAGTATTTGTGAAAACTTTTATATTTAAAAATAGTTTATTGCTATTTCTAGACATTAAGTTGAGCAGATTTATATATTGTGGTTAGCGAGAGCTAACTTCTTTCCTAAAGTGGCAGCACTTTTACCTCTCTTAAGCGCCTTAACAACTTCTTCCACCAAGTAACAATGACTTCGGACAGATCCGCATTTAAAGCTCGACCAGGAACATTGTAAGCTGTCAAATGGGGCACAAATTCCAAATGGCAGCAACACCGGCGTAGTATTCTGTGACCGAATTCAAATGCCACCTAAAGTGTGACATGGATCATAAGAAACGTCTCGAAAAGAAAATTAACATGTCGACATTGTGAAAACAGAATACTTGACTTATCGGGAAAAGATAAGTCAAGTGTTCTAGCGCACTCTTTCGTGTTCAGACGCTCTGTTCGTAGTGACATTGACGGCAAAATTGTACCCGTATCGTGCCCAAACCGACTGCTTTTAGGAGGCGTACAATAAAGAAAGCGGCGTAAAGGAACACTATTCAATCGTAAAGTTGTTTTGCTCTTTTATGACTTTTATCGCCATTTATCCACATTGTGTCAGAGTTCCTGATTACGAACTAGCTCAGAGACTGGGCCTCTCCGTTCCGTCACGGTTGCATTACAGGGAGACTCAGTTAAGACTAGTACAATCAGCTGCGCAGTGTTGAGACTCCGCTACCGTACATTTAATTAGGGTTATAACGTATGCCTTCTTAGCGGAGGCGGAGGCAGATGCGGAAGTGAAGAGCTTCATCTCCGCGGATGCGGAGGTTAACGGAAGCGGAATCGGAGGTGAAATTGGAAAATTATTTATTCATGGTTTATCTACGTAATAGAAAGTAAAAAATCTTTATTTCAAATAGGTAGAGAAGCTAGCTAATGTGCAACCAGAACCGAAGAAAAGTAGCCGTGCCGACCCCACCAACTATAAACCAATCTCTATCACGTTCATACTATGGAATTGTATGGAACGCATTCTAAACAACAAGCTCCTAACATACCTCGAAGAAAATGATCTCCTGAGTGATCGCCAGTTCGGTTTTCGAAGTGGTGAATCTACGGGGGACCGTCTTGTGTATGCGGGTGGCATATCTTTGGAATAAAGCTGTTGAAAAGCACGGAGAAGCTCTTGCTGTATCTTTGGATGTATCCAAAGCATTTGACAGGGTATGGCACGATAGCCTTATAAGTAAGCTTCCATCATTCGGGATCCCCGAGGGTCTTTGCACATTTCCTAAGGGAACGCTCAATAAGGGTCGTCCTCTTCGGAAGAACAAGCGATCGACGCCGGTGTTCCCCAGGGTTACATTCTGTCAGCAACCCTGTTCCAGTTGCACGTAAATGATCTGCTCATGTCCGGTGCTTTTGGGTATGCGGATGACACCACAGTGACAGACGGACATCCAGTGCAAAGGCCAAGAGAAAGGGTGTAGAGTCGCCTGGACCAAGCTCTCCAGAATATTTCTGATTGGGGAGTTACCAATCTTGTGCAGTTCAACGCGTCTAACACGCAGGCATGTTTATTCATCGCCAAGCTAAGTACATTCCCTCGGACTCCAACTTTCCAGGGTGTGCCCCTACAAATAAGTGATAGCCTCCGCCTGCTGGGCATGGAAGTGTTACCCAAGCTGGACTTTGGTGGGTATATCGAGTCCATAGCTAAAACTGCTGCCCAAAAATTATCATCCTCTCTAGGGCAAGGCGGTATTTCTCATCTGAGCAGAGGTTGCTACTATATAATGCCCAAATTCGACCATGCATGAAATATTGCTGTCACCTATGTGACAGATCTGCTAAGGTATATCTGGCTGCTCTAAACTCGGTTGATAGACGCGCCAAGAAATTGATAGACAATCCCCCATTGGTGCAGGAAAATCTACAGGATCTGGATCACCGTCGCAAAGTGGCATCTCTAGCGGTCTTCTACAGACTACACTTTGGGGAATGTACGACAGAATTACGAGTTAGTTCCACCAGCCCCATTCCATCTTCGGGGCTCCAGGTGTAGGTCAGCGTACCATCCCTATATTGTCGACATTCCACCTATACGCACTCAGCGGTTTTCTAACTCTTTTCTTTTGCGAACGGCAAGGGAATGGCACTCGCTGCCAGCACATGTTTTCCCTGAGCACCACAACTTGGGTCTCTTTAAGGCAAGAGTACCTAAATAGGTACTTAATAGACAGGTATGCGCCATCGTAGACAGCATCTGCACTTAACATCAGGTGAGATGGCAGTCAAATACCTGTCTATTTCATATAAAAACAAAGTACATTCATAGCACACTTTCTTAAAAATACAAACATTACGAACAGGTATTAAAATTTAAGGAAAACAAATTATATTTTAGTTCAGCTTCGTGTCGCTGCTCGCGCATTGTATTATGACGGAAATAAACCTCGGTTACAACTCTGGAAAAGTTTTTGCGGAGTTGTATCGGAGGCTGCGGCGAAGTTCCGTTACAACCCTACATTTAATGCATGATAGTCCCTTGACTCTGCAGCTGACTGTCCAATGGAAACGGTCCCCCGGAGATTCGTATCGGCTCCGCAAAGCGCGTGCTGCCCGGCCGGCGTGTAGTGCTCCCGATAGCAATCTTCGTCCGATATGCAGTTAATAACGCAACGTGATAAATAATTTTGATGCGACTCCAATAACAAGCTTTGTTCTTTAAATTCCTTCGAACTATGAGTTGGTTTCAGGTTGAGAATGTTGGAGAAAAATAGAAAGAACCGTTTTTGTTTAGAGTGGTATTTGCGCCGTCTTAAATATACAACTTATTGTATTGTATTCAGCCCTCCTTCTTTATTCATTTTATTTATTAGACTAACATGACATGTTACAATGGATGTGATCCTAGATTGAACTATAGAACAAATAAGAACTAGATTGAACTATAACTATGCGTGCTACATAAAAAAGAGAATACTGAGGAATTAAATAAATTTGGTTAGTTTAACTTATAAAACAGAGTCCATTTTGGATAGCATTGCGTTGTATTTTCTGTTTTACATATGAAAATTTTGAATAAAGATAGCCGAAAAGTAGACAGTCCATTTTTTGTTTTGCCTGAGTATACATTGCACGATCAGGTACCATATTAATGCACTGTCATCCAAGTTACATAGGTGTACCAAATTTCAGCTCAATTGAACACCGAGAAGTGGGCCAAATTAAGATTTGGCCCGAACATAGACATAGCATAGGTAGTTCCATGCAAAGTTTGCAAGTCAAATAAAAGCTTGTAAAATAGATGTAGGTACTTAGATAGGTAACCAAGATAGCTTCGCCTGCGGAAGACACGGTCTGATCTGTCAGTTTTTCCCGTCTATCTTACGGTCGCCCCAGGAAGTAAAGCGATCCTCCAAGCCACATTTTAACACAGATTACCGTTGGCGTAGCTTTATAATATTCCGTGTCGAGTTTCCTACTTAGCTTTTAGTTTAGTGCTCCTTATTGTTTCAGCTAAGTGCATACATTCAATGCAAGCGATTTCCCAAAGCAATAATGCATGGCCTTAGAATTAGATTTAGAGATAATTTTGTTGGGCTGGGAACAATGCGCGGAATGTTTAGCGGTTGGCGATATGGCGAGTTGAATTAATTGCGAGAGGGTGGAAACAATAAATACTTACATATGAATTGAGATTACACGTTATTTGCGTGTTTTTGCTTCATTATTTCGATTTAGTTAAGTTGTAGAAATTTAAACCTAATATTTTAATTAATACGGAATATGTCAGCTTTGGCACTTGGAAGTTTGTAAGACATTGTTGAGGGCATTCTACCATTCATCAGGTTCAATTGATAGGTACTCTTTCCTATTACATTCCTCGATTTAATTAATAGCAGAGATCTCTAAGCCCGGCTTGCACTAAATTCATAAACACGTTTAAGAATGAAGCTTAGCGTTTCTTGAATGAAGATTTTTGTTTAATTATCAACTTAAATGCTTTTAAGACTTTGGTGCAAGCTGCCCTAAGAGTTGGATTTAAAATATGTTCGTAAAACACGTTCGTCTACATATCAATAAATATTCTCACTAATGAAATTCACTACAAATATTGAGTAAATATTTATTGTTGTATTAATATAAAATAGTTTTCTCACAAGCGTCACATCTCGAGCAAGTTACGTTATGGAGGGTGATTCACGTTTATGCATCATAATAAAAACGCCATAAAATCCGCCTTTATTGGCCATCATCCATGCACTACTGGTATACTAAATTAAATTAAATACACTGTTTATTAAATCGAAGTTGGCCACGACAGCGTATTTTACAACGGCCGGCCTTTAATTAAAATGGCTGTGCCAAAATTGCTTTTATTGCTGCATTAAATATTTAATTGACACAGTTGTAGTATGAAGTGGAGTGGCGCTACTTATGTCGTTCGGGTGTGGGGTGTTGGTGGCGCTACTGCTACTAGATATGTGGAAATCCCATAGAGAAACTTTTTTTTAATAACTCTAATTGGTTTCAAAACAGAAAAGACGGACAGTACGCTGTTCGACTTTTAACCTCCTCTACTATAATGGGGTAAATCGTTTCACTCGGTAAATAGGTATTTTAAATAAAAAACTAAATCAAAATATTAAAAAAAATTATGTCCCGGAGATACACACGAACGGACCACCTGATGGAAAGCGACGTCGTCCAGGATATCAGGCAGGTCGTCAGGGCAATAAGAAGTCTTCTGTAACTCTCTTTCAATTCAACTAATTGTACGTAAACAATATGAATGACATCCGCAACATCAGGAATTCATCTTTTGACAGCTTAGCAAACTTTGAAGGTAACATTTAAGCATGTCTGTACCTTAGGGGGTATTTTTTATGAATTTATTATCATTATTAATAAAAAATTAATACATACCTTCTCTCTATTCGTTTCTGCAGCCATCGGTATTAGGCCAAGTGTAGGTCCTTAAGGCACCAAAATATTCCCTCCATTTAACAATTGAAAGTGTCCCCAAAAATTAGAAGACAAAGGCCATGTTCCCTTCACAAAGCCCAACGAAACTTCTACCGTGATAAATACAAGGACGAGCTCAAATCTATTGTTTCACTTAAGAGAGCCATTTGCATATCAAAGCTTCTCAAAGAATGTCTAATAGAAGTTTTTGCATTTGTAACGAACCGCAAGAATCGATAAGAATTAAATGAAGCGTATCGCGGGCCCTTCGAAGCAGTTTTTGAGACCTCTCCGGAGTTGTCTGGCCCTTAATTAGAAAAGTGAATTAGTCAGGGGGCTACTCTCTATCTATTTACATGATTCGTAAACTCGGTACGAATTACAGCGTTACAGGGCACGTGAAAGACGTGGAATAAGCTCCTTTCCAAAGCCTTTTGCGGTAACATAGCGTTCTTCAAAGGGAATGTCTACAGGTACCTCAAAGGCTGGCACCGCATCCGCTCCCCATAGGCTGCAGATGACCTGGACGACGGTGGCCGATAAGGCAAAAAAGAATATTAACGCGCGCTAGCAATTTTAAATTTGTGATAGGTCTTGAAATTGTCGGCTTTGAATTTGCACAAACTCTTAAATTTTACATTAGAGAGAGGACTTGCACGTCCTAGATAACGGTTTCCATCAGATGGTCAGTCTGACGTAGGGTTGCCAACCCTACTATATAATATAAATCCTACTATATTAAGAGTCTACCTACTATAAATTAAAATATAGTAGGCAAAACTACTATATTTAATTAGCACAACATTACTACTTACCGCAAAACGGAACGCGTCCATAAGATCCTCAAAAGAAAAATTTTCCTGATGCAAATCGAATATTTCAGAACGATCTTGAGTCTTGACACTTTTATGACGTGACGTCAAACTCAAGTCAAATAAAACAAAACAGCTATGAAGCTCAATGTTGCAGAAAGTATACATTTAAGAAATAATATAGCTACGTAGATTTTATTTAAAAAACCTACTATATATTTTTTATTAATTCCCTACCTACTATATTTTTATGGCTTCTCAACCCGAAAATACTATTTTTGGTCTAAAAAAAGTTGGTAACCCTAGTCTGACGTGACAATAAAAAACGTAAGTAAACTAAATGCTGAATAAAAATGTTGCTGTTTTATAATGGTAGTACCGTAAGCGCTCAGTAACCGCCAGCACAACCCTAAAATTACATGATAAATTCCAAAATTGCCGACAACAGTGTAAACAAAACGTAAACTTTCCCCCATAAAGCCACATACGTGTGAAGTTTTACAATACAGTGGAGGCACATTAAACGGCCGCCCACGGGCATTCAATTATCCAAATACAAAGGTGGCGGCGTCACTAAGTGGACTTATTTGTACCCGAAAACGTCGCAGGAAACATTGGGCTTTGTCCTTAATGCCACGCGAGGCACTAAAACGAATATAAAAACAAATTACGGTGCCCTGCACGGCGCGCGGAGGCCTACGGAGGCCCTATCTGAGCACCGATAGCGCTCCGCCCGCCGAATCGGCCATTAGTCGTGTAGTTTAAACTTTATTACTGCTTTAGGTAGAGCCGATTGGCACCCTGTGACGGTATCGTTATTAAATGTAGCTGTGTGTAGTATTTGTTTCGAATGTTGAGCGTATCTGAGTCGCTTTCGGAAATTACTAGCCGTTCCCCGCGGTTTTCACCCGCGCGCAGTTCCATCTCTGTAAACATTCAACTATTCCGCGTGATTTTATTTTTCCGACATCAAAATTGTTGTTGTAATCACTCGGAAGTCGGAACTACAAAATCGGTTAAATAACTTTTGAGTTTATCTATTACAAACACACAAACAAACAAACCGACAAACAATCAAATCTTTCCTCTTCTAAATATTAGTATATATTGATTGTATAGAATAAAGGGTATTTTATATGGTATAAGTTGTAGAAACTTGGCAACAATTTAGGAAGTTGCCTTTAAACCACTTAAAATCAATGTATCACTTTTAATTCCGAGATTGAGCAAGCAAATCGCCATTTGCATAGTTTAGACAATAATTAAACGCCTCGTTAGCATTAAAGAGTAATCCAGACCACACACGATCAAAGGGATACCAGAATAAGACTATAAAAAGATCCGTTTTCAGAAATAACCTACGTCCGATATCCGTATGTTCCCAACTGCTAGTGATAATAAATACATCAACAGCGAACCGTTCATTTCGAGTTTTACAGTTCATTTCACTGGACTTCGAATAGATTTTATTAGGTACTAACCCATTTTTTAATTCAAACACGGTATAAATGTTTCGAAGACAATAAATCAAGTGGCCCCAGAAATAATTCATGTCTTGTCTTCTTGGCTAATGTTAGAATATTTCAGGAAAAGAGTAATATTGATGCTGTGCCAAAAATTGTCCACATTACCGCTTGAAACTCGGAAATAACATGGACAGTGGCATTGTTGTAATACCCTCAGGGAAGTCAATAATTTTTTGGGAATTTTAGATCTCCAAAAATAATCATCACTCATATAAGTAGTGTTAATACTTATGTCACAAACACCTATCTCGAAAGAATTCTATATCCCTTGGCCTATCCGCACCTAAAGATGTCCTGTGACCATCTACAGATCATAGATCCGTCTTATAAATATTCGTCAAAAATGTATTATGTTATGGAAACACAGATTTTCAAGACAGACAATAAACAAACAATATCATTGGTTCAAGTTGCTGATGGACGTGTTTACCCACTCTTACCTACTACGAGAACATTTCCCGAGCTAGCTAAATGTAAAAATGTATTTCACGTCAGTTCCGATTTAGAACAGCGTGTGGCGTAAATAAAGAATCGAATTCCAATCCACTACACCCACGCGATCTCGTCGCTTTAATTTTGCTTTTTAACGTTTCCGAACTGACTGTCGTGGACAATACAACTATTGGCTCTAGCTCGAAACTAGTTACAAATTTGAATTACTTTGTTACAAGCTTTTATTCGACTTGTAATGTTTGTAACTATGTAATATGTATGTTCGGGTCAAATATAGCAAGGTTGATTTCACCAAATTCCCATCGTTCAATTGAGCTAAAATTAAGTATGCACAATGTAAATTGCAGGCATCTCACTAAGGGGAGCGACGATCTGGTAAAGATCGCAGGTACCAGCTGGATGCGAAAGGCACAAGACCGGCCTTTGTGGTGATCTCTATGGGATGCAGATCTTCCGGCAGATGTGATGATGACAATGATTAATGTAAGTGATGACAATGCTACCAATGCAATGATATGGAACCATGGAGCTGGTCTACTGATAGAGTCGGAAGGTGGTGATAGGAAATAATGAACGCAATAAGATAACCACATCGTGTGAAAAAAAATGCATTTATTAAGGCAATAGATACTTTGCGTCACTGCGTCGTAGCTTCTTCTGTGAACACTGAAGACGTCTAGTAATTCTAATAGCAACAAAATGTTTAACCACGAGATCATGCTTGATTTCTACGGTCATTGGAATATCGAGACAATACATTAAATTAATTTTCGAATTAATTAAGTCCTTAATAAATAAATAAAGTAGGTTTGTGGCACTAATTGGCATGTTTTAGTTTTTAATTTAAACACGGTATAAATGTATCATTGCCACCGCCGTTCTCATAAGCAAACGAATATAACCACTGATTCTGATTATCTTTTATCACAACCTCCATTCCTTATTCAACATTCGCTATACTACTTTGGGCGCAATAAAATGGATCATGGGCAAAATGAATAAAGTGATCTAAGACGGATTTATTACTTGTCTGAACCTCGCTGGCTTAAGTTTTATCACTATGTCCAGTCGAGAAACGCTGGTATCGCGGCGAGGCGACAGGAAATAAGGGCCGCCCCCTCCCCCCCTGCCGACTGAGATTAATTCACTGAATAAATAAAAGTCAGCGGATTAGGCCAAAGTCGTTTCCTCCCTCTTAAGCTGACCTCGCGTGCTTTTGTGGAAAAATGCCCCCCACATAAATAAAAGGCGGACGACACCGAATCAAAGTGAAACAGGCGTATTGCTGTTCGCTTGTTTGATGCTTGATGCCTAATTAGTGACGACGTAAATCATGTCTTGCATGATTTAAGGAGTATGTTAAATCTCTGTGATGTTGGTTCCTACTTATGTGATGTGATTGGAGGAATAACTAACTTTGAAGGTACAAATATCTGAATTAGTCATTCACGTTGCTTTAGTAAAAAGGGCACGCTATAACTGTTCGATGAATAGGTACAATGTTTTAATATTATGGTTTTAGAATAAGAAAAATAACAAACAGTTTCGTAGTTACAACAACGAAAAACCGCTTTGTTAAAACTTTCCACTGGGACCCAAAGATAACATTATAATTCGGGACCACGATTTGCAAATCTCACCAAATATTTACGTAGGTAGAACAAGCATTTAATGTGTCCTGCTCCAAGCAAATATTTGAATATGATTGTATTCATTCCCCAGCAGAGTTGAAAAAGGTCGAAGATGAATCACGAAATTTGAAAAACCTTTTAAAAAATTTCCACCGAGCCAGACGCACGGGGCCATAAAAATTTCAGTGCACGGCTTTTGCACTTACAAAATGAAATAGTGGCTTGTTTTCAGCGCGGAGAAATTGATATTACCTTAATAAATGTGGGTTAATCTTTAAAGTGCATCCGTATTGTGTCGTGAACTGTTCATTTCAAAATTGCTTCAGGGAGTTGGCTTTATGCTTTGCTATATTTAGTAGAGGTATCGAGTGAGTTGTGAGTGGTAGCAATTGTAGTTGATGACTACTCGATCGTTGCGGTTCTGGATAATGACACGGCGATCGTGACAGTAATTCAGGGACACATTTAGAACAGTCAAGTTACAGATGCCCGGGACGTGTGCGGTCCGACGGAAACGTGGTCCACGGCTCCGGAGCTGACTGCGGCAATATTACAGCAAATTGCATTAAAGCTTACATAGAGACGGCACAGTATACGGCGAGATACAACAACAATATTAAAGTTTTAATCTAATATTTATAGGTAAACGAAATTATACAAATTACCTGCACTTTATGATTTAATTGGCATATTTATTTGAGTAAGTTTAGGTATACAAAAACAATTAGTCTTGAACGACAGTAGTATAACTGTGTATTGAATTACGAATGTAATATTTGATAACAATACGGCGACACCGAAAATAGAAATCCATAAACCACCCTTTGTGCCATACAAGAAAAATATTCCAGCGAGATTGATAGAAAATAGAGCGAAGCATCTCAGTTTCCCATTTACTACCACAATGGAATTGATCGAAGAAGTAGAACGGATCATAAAATGCACGTCGCTCGAAGAGAAGTCGCTTCAATCAATCACAGACTAATCGAAAATTCCGACTCAATAAGCGGAGAGGCGATCCAGGACGGATTATGTGTCTCATTATTAGATATTACTCGGATCACTCCCAGCCATTCCCATTCAAGTAATTCCATTCAATTCGTCCAGTTTTATTTCCTTTATGATCAAAGAGGAAAGGAATAAATTAAGGCATCTTAGCTTAACGATCACTAAAGCTGAGTCGAAGGATTGTCCTTGTACAGATTGAAAAGTTTCACAGAACAATCTCCATCTCATGATTGAAATTACCAGTATTGTGTAAGGCATTAGGACCTCTTTCAAAGTCCAGTTCGGTATATATGCAATGCAAATGATATAAAAGGCCCAAATTTTGTGATTTTCTTACCTACATTTTGGGAGAGAATACGAAATTTGTCTTTGTATCTTTGAAATATAATGGAGGTTTGGACTTTCATTTGCAATTATTGTTATGGCGTTGCTACATTATGTTCGAACTTCCATAATGAAGATGAATTTTCAATGATGAAATTAAAAAGTAGGTACTCTTAGCAGTTCCAATACAACGGGATTTCAATAAAAAGGAAGATTTGGAATACGTTGAATTTAAAAATATTTACATCTGAATGTATTGGACTTTTACGCTAAGTAAATTATGTTAGGTATTAAGGTACGAATTTACATTTTTAAGTGAGGATTTCAATTTTGTTTTTGCCCCATCTTCTTTGTATTTAGTAGATGGCGCTTTCCTTGAATGATAAATAATATTTTTTTTAACACTTGTTAAGTGTCTCTATCATATTAGTATTAAAATAAATGTCTATCACACCCTATGTTACATATAGATACAGTTTATCAACCCAGTAGGCTAATTACGTAACGCTGTTGATAACAATTTTCTGATTTCAATCATTGAAATTGTTACTTTTGCGTATGTATGATCGATTTAATAGCCTGTTAATTGCAATGGAACTTTCTTAGCAACTGAGCCCATGAAATCTTTGAAATTGCAATCATTGAAATCATAGAACTGTTAGCAACAGAGTTACGTAATTAGCCGATTGGTCTATCCCATTTGTTAAAGGCGAATCCCCTACGATATTTCGAATGGCGCAAGACCGACTGACTAAAGCCTGAACACTCATATTTACCACACAACACAAGGTTTGTTTCGCACCCGTACTCCAATGGAAGATAGTGACCGTAATATTAAAGGTAAGGGCGCGTCCTCACCCTAGAGCGGTGACGTTTTATTGAATAACGAGCGCGAGCGCTGGCAGTGGCGATAAGCAGCGTCCAGAGTATTTTGACCCCTTTCTTTTGGCTTAGCTGTGCAAAGTGACTAATGGTCTAAGTACGAATGACAAGCAAAGGTATTTTTGTTAAGTTGACGCTTGTTTTTTGGAGTTTTTAGAACTGTCTAGGTTAGGTTATTTATTTGTGTAGTATTTGGAGGAAAACGCTTAATTTTGTTATATAAATACGGACGATGTTGAATATGTAAATCTTTTATTTATATTACAGATGATAAATCTGGTTTTAACGTGTTCACGGTACCCACCCATTTTGATGAAATAAAAAATATAATACATAAATACCTTGAAAAATTCACACAGCGCCGTCTATACCCAAAATCAACTAAGCTTGTACTAGGGTTCTACCCTAGGTCCTAGGGGACCCGTAATACTCATCATTTCATCTGCCCGACCGGGAATCAAACCATCGACCCTTGCGTGGTAGACCAGCCGGCATGTTGACCACTGTACCTAAATCGTGCAACGTGTTACAATACGAGAAGTTCATCTAAACTTGGATGACGCCTGAGATGCACATACTAATACTAGGTATATAGTGTATTGTGCCGAGTAGTACTTTTGATTAAATATAGTTGTATTGTGCATAACCTACATAACGTTAAAACTAACAACTACAAGAAAACCCACCATTTCGTTAAGGGGTCAGGCTAAAATGGCCGCCGGTTCGAGTCAAGAGCGTCACCCCACACCTGACCCCAACACACGTGTTACCTTCATTGTTGTTACTTTAATTAACAAGACATGGCTTTTCACTATGAGGCGGAAAAGGTACCAGCATAGCAATAAAGAGGGACTTTTTTACTGGTTCTTTTAAATGGGTTAGGATATTTCGAAGGTATTGTGTGTGCGAGACACTTAATTATTGTGTTACAATTTTATGTTTCTCGCTTTGTATGGTTTTATTTACAGGAAAATTATTAATAACTAAAGGGCTAATTTCACGCAGCAATGGATCCCGTTTAGCCCACCGTAATCCACTGCTGGAACATTTACGTAGCTTTTTCAGAAGAGTGGTAGCTATATATGAGTTGACATGAAACCTAAATATAGAAATCTCACTGCAGTTTATTTTCCTATTTTTCAAGTGAGATGTCAGATTGCTCTGCAGAAAATAGACATAAAATTTTCATAGCGTCAGACCACATTCTGAGCCAAAATAAAGCAGCAACTACAAGTAGCTATAGATATTGATTAGTCCAAGTCGCTCTAAGCTGGCGAAGTCCAAAAATAAAATGAAAAATAATGAAGTCAGCCCACCGAGCGGACACGGTCGCAATTACGCACCCAGCGTCGACAAATTGCTCTACTTATTTATGGTTAATGAAATTCAGATTTTATAATATCGGCCTGTGTTTTACGCACTCGTTTGCGCGTTTGTAGAACATGCCCATTATTATAAAGAACGCCATCTAGCCGGCACGGACCCTGTAAAAGTTTTAATATTGCCTGTCGTCGTTTAAGTGCTCTAGAGTTTTCAGATTTATTAGTCATTATCCTGTTAAATGAGTAGACGCTGGGAGAGTTAGTTACCGGCGCAGTAATAATTCATTGCTCTGTATTAACATGGATTATTTTTAAAAGGAAACTTGCCCCTGCGAAAACTGAATTTTTAAAGCTTTTATATTTTAAGTTTCTGTGGATATTCGCTCATGGTTGGAAACAAAAACCAAATTCTAAATTGAGGATTACATAGTCATCCTAGTGTAGAAGTCAGGAAATTCGCCCTAATATGAATATTACTACATTGTATCTGTCTGAACTTAAAGACTGTTATAATTGTAACGTCGTACGTTGTAATTTTGCGAAATAAATTATTTTTTATTTATTTTACTTTTAGCAATTAGATTGTATTTGAAAAGTTTCATGTGAACCAACTGAAATGCTTGTATTTTCTTTCATCCACATTAGCAACTATATTTCATGAACTTTACGAGCTCAATAAAAAGTATCAGATCTTGCATTTATTTGTATCGTTTGCACCTTAAAGCGTCTTGTTAACGCAATATTTATTACCTTTAACCCCAGGTCGGGATTGGACGTCCAAAAACTGCTTCAAAAAGGGTAATTAAGATGAATTAATGATCACGAAAGTCGGCCTCACGTTGGCCGGTAACCTTTTAGTCCTTCTAATTGGTTCCCACGCCACATAATTTTTACAGTAAATTGCTATGCCAACGATTACCTCACTCGATGTCTAATTTTCTGGGACAATAGTCGACTTCAAATTAAGGAATATGTTAATTTTTTTCTTTGTCCCGCGCCGGCAGAGCGGAAGATTATAATTATCTGAAAAATTGTTAGAGCACCTTGCTTTATCGCGTATCGGGCGATCTAATTTGATGGTCGCTAAGATTGATTAATTTTAAAATGACGTACCTATATAAACCAACCCTTCGGTATGTTATATATTTATGAACTATTCCTAGGTATTGGATCATTAGTAGGTATATAATAACCACCTAGTGCAACAAAGAGAGAGTGGTGAAGAAAAGTAACGGTCATTTACAGTACATTTCCAGATAAGAATCGGCTAGAGGAATGGCCAGATAGCCACGACGCAGAAATAAAAAACAAAAACAAAATAGTTATATTCATAATTAGCTATTTTTTTTCCATTCAGTTTTACAGCAATAAAATTTAGTTATAATTGTAGAATTCTATCAAAGTAACTTCACAAAACATTTTTCCCTACTAAAAATACATCACAGAAATGTGAGCTTTTCTTGCAAAGTTTGACAGATCGTCTAGTCTTTATTAGTACGTAGGACTCAGTTTATTTCCAAATGTTCCGGAAAGCAGATGTCGTAAAATAGGTATATGTAAAACTGTTTCCATCATTCTGAACTGCTTTTAATGCCCCACCACATCATTTAATAACCGCATCGAAATCGACCCATGGGTTCGGAAGCTACGATGTCACTGACATGTCAGTATACGTCAGTGCTCTATGGGGATCCGTGCGTGGCTTTGACATTACAGTTGCCTATTTGGTACCCACGAATAGCGTATCTCGGGTTTTTAGAGGTAGACAGACGCATTTGTGTGCGGCAGCGGTTACTGTTGTCTATCTGGTCTTTTGGTAGGTAGATTTTAGGCTCCACTAAGTGGAATTAAATTGCGAGATAACTAAAAACAGTAAATTTGAGACCCAAGTTGTCCGATTGCTTGGTTGTCAACTTGGATGAATTGATATAAAAAAATTTACACAAGTGTTCTTGGATCTATCTCATAGACCTACACATGTTGTTCCAGATATGCCTAGCCGTTATCTACCGTCATCGCAGCCGCCGCCTTTGATACCAAGAAGCGTCAGTTCCCCCACAAATTTTATATTACCACGGTGGATGGGGCAATTTCCTCTCGTCAACCGGCGGCCACCCCGACGCACTCGCGGTAATGACAAAACGACCAACTGAACTCGTTCCAAATTAGATGTGTCGCGTTCAGTTTACATGCCGATAACTGTATGGCACTGGCTGGATTGGGCGACAGTGTTGTTTCGTATTTGGAATGAGACCAGCTGAAAGTGGTGCAGAAAGAGGTGTCGGATAGGTAGGTATAGGAACCTCTGTATAGGAAGGTAGGTAAGTACAGTTTATTTAGGTATTGTACATTAAAGGAGATTGTAAAAATACAATTTAAAACAATATAGGTACACAAAAAAGTCAAAAAAGAATCGATAAACCTACTGTAGGTACGCTATGGTGCGAAACCTAACTAGAAACTAAAAGAACACTCGCAAAACCAACTAGTTCTCCTATATAAATAAAACAATTACTATTTCCAATCTCCCAACCGCCATTAAAGGCAACTTTATGACGACATAAAGATTGAATGTCACCGATCTAACAACCGATAACAATGAAAACAGACACTCCCTACCAAATTTCTTCCTCTGCTAAATCATCCGTGTCCGTAAGCCGTTAAAATGTTGTTAAGTACACATTTGTTCACATTTAATACTATTTATCTTCATCGGTTGAATAGGAAAGAGTTAAATTGGACCCCACGTTTTTATTGTTGACCAATTTAGTCGTATATTTTGGATAATTGTTGTGTGAATGCAGTCATTACTGAATACCGGTGGCAATACTGTGAAGCCTGGGTAGTTCATTTAGGTGGGTGCCGCTGCTTTACCTATTTCTAATACCAAGCAAAATTGCTTTAAGAACTAAGTATTAGTTGTAGGTAGTAATTTTTTTCGTTGTGGTATTAGTATATTAAGGTACATGTTATACGAGCATGTGCTATTTCTGCTTAGTCCTCACAGAAACAGCGCACTAACGATTCTGTACTTTCTTGCAAATGTTGAATGGACTGTATAATTAATTACATCATGCTATTTATTTAACAATAATCTCCAAAGATGTTAGAGAATGTCTTTCCACTTGTCACTAATAATGGTAATGTTTATGGTTTTAAATTAGATTGTCACTACTGTGTAAATAATCAAAGCTATTGGCTTTAAATGATCAAATAAATCGTTTTGATTAATAGTTGGTCCGTTGGAATTTAAAAATGGTTGATCCGTTTGAGTTGGTCAGTATGGATTGACAGCATTCAAATAAAAACACTACTTTTTCTTTTAAATCTTCCACGGATCTAAATCAGACTTCACCGCCTCACCGACTTCATGTAAGCCACCCTTACAGCCAGCAGCTGAAACGTTACGTTAGCGCCACGTACAATTAAGCCGGCGATCAGTATCTGTTCGTCGAAAACTTTCTCGACTTTCAGAGCGCCGAGACGAAAATAATAGCCGATTGCGCCCACACACTGGTATCGAGACACATGGGCTGTGTCAGATTGTCGAAACAGACAAGGCGATAGATCTAACTCAAAACTACAGTGCGAGGATCTGGCGAGGAAATTGTGTAATTGTATCTACAATACATACAATGTGGATTTGATACCCTAGTCGGAATTAAATAATGGAATAAAGTGTTGGCTTCGTATATACACACACATGACAGAGACGTAGCTCTATAACGCCGAAATAGCCAATATTCATTATTAACAGCCTATCAAGACAGAAGTATCAAAGATAATAATAAAATAAATAATTAGATTAGACGATAGGTAAATAATGAGTGGTTTCATATTAGGCACGATTTCTATCACTATTCACGATGAAACCGTGAAACGAAATCGAAACGATGAAATCTTAATCCATGATCCAAACTGGTCAGGTTCCCCTGGTAGCAGGTTTACGGGGATCCACTGTAATTACCTGATCTGCCAAATCCTGGATCATAGCCAAGGCGAACCAGAACCGCAAATTGCCTAAATATTTAAATAAATAATGCTTTTCAATATTTTAAAATAAAATATATTTATGGAAGTTAAAGTGGGTAATCTGTACCTACAATGAACAAAAGGCAGTCTAGACGCGTCACATCAATCCAAACGACAGCATCAAAGGCATACCTACCCCGACGACCGAATACTTCTAAAATGGGCTTTAAAACTTTCAACAAGAGACTTTGGTTATTACTTTCTCGAATAGCGCCGCACACTATTTTTGGTAAAATGGCTTTCGCAAATGGAAAATGGTATAGTATAGGAGAACACATTATAATTATCTTGGCGTTGCTGTCCCGGTTTGTGCTCTCGCGCACGAGGGCTCGGGGTCCGCCTTGACCATGATCCAGAATTTGGCAGATCAGGTAATTACAGTAGAGCAACTGCCATCAGACCTCAGACCCCTGTTAACAGGGGAACTTGAACAGATTGGATTATGGTTATACA
The DNA here is from genome assembly GCA_905147135.1 of Blastobasis lacticolella. Taxonomy (NCBI): domain Eukaryota; kingdom Metazoa; phylum Arthropoda; class Insecta; order Lepidoptera; family Blastobasidae; genus Blastobasis; species Blastobasis lacticolella. Next base: position 10,172,444 of record LR990044.1, read on the forward strand.
TTGAGTATCCTGAATGTGCAGGTTTCATCAAGATGTTTTCCCTCACCGTAAGAGCATCGGTCGCACGGAGCATGGCCGTGTGGTGTCCGGCAGAGTAGAATAGCACCAACCCCTTACGCTCATGGGTGTCGTACAAGGCGACTAATGTTTTCGAGGCAAAAGATCAAGAGCCTCCGTAGTCTGGAAAATGAGCAGCAGCATTTTCCATTGTTATATTTAAACACTGCGATCTCCAACCCGCCTGCCAAGCGTGAAGATTATGGCAATAACCTACCCTTTCGTGGGAGAGGCCCTAAGTCCTGCAGTGGACTGTTACGGGCTGTGATGATGAAGAGCATCGGTCAGTATTCAACTAATGTACATAACTCCGAAAAGAGTCATTAGTACATGGCCGCAGTGGTATTCGAACCCGGTACCCTTCGCTTGCGAGTCGGATACCCTTACCACTCGGCCACTAACGCTCTATAGGAGAACACATCGATACAATTAAATAAAACACCACTTTAGGGACAGACATTTACAAAGGCAATTTTAAAATTTAAAATCACATCAAAACCTAATTGAATCCGACAAAGTAAATTGAATGTGAGCACAAATGTAATTGAAATGAAAATAATGAAGACGCATTTAATGTTAATGACAGCTTTCAAAACGCTCATCTTAATTTGGAGTAAGCAAGCGTGACTTCAGTTTCTGACAATGCATTTCATGGTTCGCCTCGCATTTTGTGTGTACAGGGAGATGCATTTAAGCGACATTTTGCTGACTTTGACACAGCAAACACACTAAATATTAAACAAGATTAAACAGCTGTAATTAAAAGCTAACACTAGCATGATGTTAAGCTGGTGCATGTTACGTAGGTATGCAGTTTAACAATGTAGCATAACAAAACATTGCTGTTGTGTTATTTCATACTACTAACTACTACTACTACTAATAAATTCTACTTCCTGCGTATATACTTTCTTCCTACTTACTCCCTAAATTTCATCATGAATGAGGCAATTGGAAATTGTCTGCGGATACTTGTACAAAAACGCACATAGGTAGGTACCTATCGACACTGAAGCCAAAACGAAATTAACAAAGAAATATATTTCTTTGTTTCACTCACTCAAAATCAGTAAATGGATTTGTATAACATTGAGTACACGGATTATTATCTAGCTATATCAACACATAGACTTTTATTTCGAAATTGATCGTAGGTCCTCTGGGAACACAGCTTTACCGAACCCATAAATCTGTTTTCGAACACATTGTCGCTTCCAATCAGGTGCCTAGCGAAATTGTAAGATAAAATTACGCGAATGTAGTGACGTGAAAAAAGCTAGTAATTGTATATAATCCCAAAAAAGACTTTCCCAAAACACTACTCTACATGAAACAAAAATAGTAAAACGCATTTTAAGACAATTAATCTTAAATATTTATTAGCAAATTGTACAAATATCTCAAATAGCGAAGCTCTGTACCGGTACTAAACTGATTAATATGCATTTAATATCCTTCTGTGCCCGGTTACTCCCCAGAGTAATTTCCGACAAATTACCAATGCATTATTTATATGTAAATGAAAATTTTGCCCCGAGGTGCCCGCTATTTAATAGCGAGAATGGGAATTTAGAAAATTACGAGTTTGTTCGTCTATGTTAATTCAAAATAATATCGAGTAGGTAACTATTATATCTCCCTATTTTGCTGTTTTAATAGTAAACTATAGGTGTTACTTAGAATTATGTTAATTTTATTGCATCTGCTGTTTCGAAGATTCTTGAAGATCATAATTACTTATTAGTTACGAACATTTAACCTAAGATTTAACTAACTTTTAAAAGATAATTAAATGACATTTTAAAAGTTTCTTATAACAAGTATTTGTACCCATTGCGGGTATCATGGTCACGGGACGTCTTACTCACTCGTACTCGTAAACGAAGGTATTTATATACATACTTATTATTTTAAGTTATCAATGTGAGTTAAATTATTATAAATTATTGCATGCCAGATTCTAGCAAAGCGTGTAAACCAAACATCTTAATTAAGATCTTTGCTGGTAGAAAACTCAACTGATGAGTTAAGCTCGCCTTTGTACATAAGTTACCTTCTGTTAAATTGTATTTATTATTTTTGTGTACAATAAAGAATAAAGATCTTATTGTAAACCACATTTTACGCTATAAAAATATTATATTCTACCTTTAAAATGTGTGATAATAACCGCGACTATTCAAAACCATAATGATAAAATATTTCCAAACTCTTCGATAACTTAAATTTAATCTGCAAACGAGATGTCACACATTAATAAAGGCCCTGACACAAACAAAGCTCGGCGCGAGCGTGGCGCGAGCGCGGTGCGATAGTTGCCTAGGCAACGCGCCAGCATCGCGCCGCGCTCAGGCCGCGCTCACGCCGCGCTCAGGCCGCGCTCAGGCCGGCGTGAGCGCGGCGCCGCGCCTGCGCTGTGCAGTGCCACAAACTTATCAGACCTGGTACCGGCGGCGCTGTTTTTAGGATTGACATGTCAGTTCAAATACATTTCAAAAGTAAGTGTCGATATTTTTCCGCAGTTCCAGTTTTGGCCACCGCGTTTCTATGACAATCGGCACACATAGAGTGGCTGCTCCATTATTCGGGGAATTGATTTTTTAGGATGGTAATACTCCCACATGTCGTAATAGCGGGTTAATTACTCGTTTCTTTTTACCAACAGTCCGAATCTTTCCTCCTAATTTGACTGGTGCATTACGCAGATAATTTAGAACCTGAGGACGAATTTAGGCTTACTTTTTATTCCCCTCTACTCGCTAGCTTGCAAGAGTATATATAAGGTAGGTAAAAACCTGAAGCTTGGAAAAGTAAGCCCTACCTCTGAAATAAGTCGCCTTTTACGACACCTCTTAGTGTGGACGGCGATGCTATTTTACTCTGTTGGACACCACACTGCAAATTTTGCTCCCTAGGTAGGCCCCCTAAGGTAGGTAGGATGAAGGGGCACAGCTCTCCTACATCAGAATCAAAACATTTCAGTCCGACTTATTTGTCGAGTTAGACAAACTTTTAATGATACCGTAACATAGAGCACAAATTCTACAGTGCAAAAATTCGGTGGCTAGAGTCTAACGCTGATATAGATGTTTTGTTTAAGTACCCGCTACAGTACACAGAAAATTGCGCTCAATCTTATCCACCACAATGGTACAAAACACATTGATATCAAATTACATTTCTTTCGACAATCTTTCGGCCTGCCAGATGATAAGTAGTAATAGATGGTAATATAATAAGAAATGGTTTATGGTATGCAAGTATTGCCATAATATTTACATTTCAATTTCTGGAGAGCCTCAGTGGCCGAGCGGTTAGGGTATTTGACTAATAAGCGAGAGGTACCAGGTTCGAATCCCGCTGCGGCCATGTACCAATGATGCTCTTACGGTGAGGGAAAACATCGTGATGAAACCTGCACATACACCTGAGTGGTTCAATGGTTAACATGCCGGTCTGCCACGCAAGAGGTCCCGGGTTCGATTCCCGGCCGGGCAGAAATTGAAATAATGAATTTTAATTTCTGTTACGGGTCTGGGTGTTCTATGTATAATAAATATGTATTTAAAAAGTATTTAAGTAGTTTATCACTTATCTAGCACCCATAACACAAGCTTTACTTTGGGGCTAGATGGCGCTGTGTGAATTTGTCCACGAATATTTATTTATTTAATTTATACAGGCGACTGAATGTGTAACCATGATCCAATCTGGTCAGAGTCCCCTTGTAGCAGGGTCACGAAGGTCAGATGGCAGTAGCTCCACTGTAATTACCTGATCTGCGAAAACATGGATCATGGTCAAGGCGGATCCCAGGCCTTCGGGCGCAAAAGCACAATCGGGACATTAACGCCAAGGTGATTATGATTTTTTTATTAAGATTATAATTTCGCTTTTTTTTTTATGTTACTTAGCAGACAAACAGGCAAGCGGGCCACCTGATGGAAAGTGGTCACCGCCGCCTATGGACATCAGCAACACCAGGGGAGTCACCAATGCGTTGCCCGCCTCTAAAGAGACCTCTAATATACCTCTTGAACGATCCCATGTCATAGTCCAAAGGAAACACTGTGGCTGGGAGCTCATTCCACATCCGAATCGTACGAGCGAGAAACGTTCTTTCGAACCTTCGCGTGGTGACCAACAGAGGGTCTACGTAGTGGGGATGAGTACCCAGCCCACGGCGGGTGGTGCGATGGCGGAATTGTGCTGTGGGCACCAGATCGAAAAGTTCCTCGGAACACTCCCCATTGTACAGCCGATAGAACACACACAGGGAGCCAAAGTCCCTTCGGTTAGCCAGTGGTTCTAACTTGCTTGTTTGTATGGGATCGTCGACAATTCGTACGGCGCGTCTCTGTACGGAGTCCAAAGGATTAAGCAGGTCGGCAGTTTCGCCGGCCCAAAGATGGGAACAATACTCCATATGAGGCCGCACCTGTGCCTTGTACAGCAGCAGGCGCTGCCCTGGGGTGAAGTATCGCCTGGACCGGTTAAGCACGCCAAGCTTTTTCGAAGCCAGTTTGGCCTTACCTTCTAGGTGACTCCGGAAGCGCACGTTATCCGATATGTCGACACCAAGGATCCCGATACTTTTTGAGATGGAAAGGGGTGTCCCTTGGAACTTCGGCACATTGACAAAGGGATCCTTTTTGGCGGAAAATGCGCAGACCTGTGTCTTTGAAGGGTTGAATTCCACTAGGTTCAGTCTGCCCCAGTGAGCAACTTGCTCCAAGGAGTGTTCAATCTCTGACACAAGTCTTATTCGGCTTTCCGACACCACGGAACGAGGGATATTCGCACGGCCAGTATAACAAGCATCTCCAGTACTGTCATCTGCATAGCAATGAATACTGGGAATATTCAGCATATCATTGATATGCAGAAGAAACAGCGTGGGAGATAGCACTGAACCTTGGGGTACTCCAGAATTAATGGTCTTGGTATCGGAGCAGCATCCGTCGACAACGACTTGGATGCTCCGTCCAGACAGAAAGCTGGATACCCAATTGCAGAGCCCCTCGGGGATACCGTACTTCGGGAGTTTTGTTAGCAGTGCCCTGTGCCAGACCCGATCAAATGCCTTGGCTATATCAAGACCGACAGCCAGAGCCTCCCCCTTGCTCTCGACAGCCTCAGCCCACCGGTGTGTTAGGTACACAAGAAGGTCACCAGCTGAGCGACCATGACGAAAGCCATATTGACGGTCACTGATCAGCTGGCGATCCTCGAGTAATATCTTTATATATATAATTCTTCTGTGAGTGTGTATGTCACTGAACTTCTCTCAAACGACTGGACCGATTTTGATGAAATTTTTTGTGTGTGTTCAAGGGGATCTGGGAATGGTTTAGATTCACAATTTTGTCAGAATGTTTTAGCTTATTAAAAAAAGTTTGAAATTTTCAAATTAAAGACGTGTAGACAGGACAACGTCTGTCGGGTCCGCTAGTTCAGTATAAAATAGACGAACAATTGCCCAAAGCTTACTTCATGGCCATGGATCGTAGTTCTTCTTGTTCGTGTACAATTGACTTACCGCCGTACAGAATCAAATTCGACTTTTTTCTAACAGATTTATCGCTAGCGGCTGAACCGGGATTTGTCGCTAGAATAGTCCCCGCGGGCTTAAGTAACCCACTCTTACGTATTTGTGTCTTTGACATTTGTCAAAACGCACTTGCCAGGTGAAATTATTAAATATTTACGGTAGAATTTTTTTGGAGTTTTTTAAATATTTATGGTAGAATTTTTTGTAATTTATATATTTATATTTTAGTGCGTGCCTCAACCTGAGGCTGCCTCTAATTCGTACGCAATTCCGATAAGCAGCAACCAAAAACAGCAATGGAGTATCTTTTTTATGTAAAGTATAATAAACATCATGTATTATTTGTAAAACTTATGTTTTTAGCATTTGCAATAAATATTTCAGTGTTTATTGCAAAAAAAAACGGCCATAATTAGTTGGTATCTTCAATCAAATTCAATGCACTCCATCTGATTGTTTTTGATTTGGCCGTCTTACATGCATGCGCACGATGTAACTTTGCACTGGCGGTATAACACCGTGGATTTAGTTCTGACTATTAAATGTGGGTAGAACAGAAAAAAATACTTATTACTGTAATATGTATAGTACAGCATAAACCGGAACGGACTAATATTTGGAACAAGCGCCATAGTTACTTTTGTTCAGCTTGAAAATAGCTATCCAACGACGTATTACACATCTCTTGGGACCCATCTCGGGGTGTATAGTGGTGTAATATATGGATATGTTATGAACTATCTGTATGGCTCCATTTTTATGTATGCATTCTGCATTTATTATTTTATAGGCTCCACTTATTGTATATGCGCAAGATTAGCTCATGTGGGTTGGTTGTGTAAGTAAAATACATGTACAGAGGTGTATCTGCGTGGTGCTGTGTGGCGGTTGCTCGTTGGGCCCACCCAATGAGCAGCCGTCGCACGGTATTCATGCTTGTGTGTTGCACCGTTGTATACCTTGGGACCCGTCCCGGGGTGTATAGTGGTGTAATATATGGGTATGTTATGAACTATCTGTATGGCTCCATTTGTTATGTATGCATTCTGCATTTATTATTTTATAGGCTCTACTTATTGTATATGCACAAGATTAGCTCATGTGGGTTGGTTGTGTAAGTAAAAGACATGTACAGAGGTGTATCTGCGTGGTGCTGTGTGGCGGTTGCTCGTTGGGCCCACCCAATGAGCAGCCGTCGCACGGTATTCATGCTTGTGTGTTGCACCGTTGTATACCTTGGGACCCGTCCCGGGGTGTATAGTGGTGTAATATATGGGTATGTAATGATCTATCTGTATGGCTCTATTTATTATTATATATGCTCAAGACTAGCTCATATGGGTTGCTTGTGTGAGTTAAAGACATTCACAGATTTGTACCTATGCAGTGCTGTGTGCCGGTTGCTCGTTGGGTCCACCCAATGAGCAACCGTCGCACGGTATTCATGATCATGTGTTGCACCGTTGTATACCTTGGGACCCGTCCCGGGGTGTATAGTGGTGTAGTATATGAGTATGTAATGAACTATCTGTATGGCTCCACTTATTGTGTATGCACAGGATTACAAGTTGGTTGTGTAAGTAAAACTAAGTGATGAATTTGTTAACCAGTTGTAAGCGTTATCCGGATTGTATTACGAGAGAAACACCATTGCCAACAAACTGTTATGCAGTTTGGCAGGGTAACTATAAGTAAGACAGAATGTACGAAATATTGTAAGGATTAATAAATAAATAAATAAATAAACATAGCTATTGGAATGGTTACCACTGTCCATACAAATTCTTGTACGCGTTAACAATGTTATATCTGGCGGCTAGACAAGATTGTTGACAAACCTATTCGATCCGGTGGCCAAAACCGGAACTAAGTGTTGCCGTTTTGAAATGTTATGTCAATGCCAACAACAGCGATGCTGTTACCCGGTCAGACATTTTTGTGGCACTGTAGACGGCGCTGTTTTATTGACTACGGTAACCGTCAGAGTTATTTGTTCGTTCAACCGCATCAAGATGTATAGCTCTATGGGTGCTAGTGTCAGCAAGAGCAGTATAGTAGGACCACGCTAAGACCGAATCGCTTTAAAAAAAAAAAAATTCTGTATGGCAACTAATGCTATGTCTTTTATCCGTCATAGAACGTCATTCATAAAAGTCATAACAAATAATTTGACAGACTTGAAAAATATTGTTGAGGCGATTGGCACATTGGAGCGCAGCGTTCATTCTGGCGAAATTTGGAAATATGTATAATTTTTATATTGTTTTATATACAATAAAAAATTTAGGAATTCTCCAAATTGTTATAATCTTTTCATAAATTTATATTATTTAGGCGAAAAATAATTTGAGAACTGAGTAACGGAATACCTATTTGACAATCCTGGAGACCTCACTTCACAGCAGCGGCCTATTTGACGCCTTTTTATGTGGAAAGTACAGCGCCAAAAACTTATCTGACCCGCAGCCCGTGTCAAATGTTGCAAAGAAAAAAAACTACGGATCCGCACGAACGCGCGTGGATGTGTTGTCAGTGTGTTCGTCTATGAGTAATTTCCATAGAAACCGATGACAGCTCAAATAACTTTATGTCACGCACTAACGCACCTCACGCACAACTGTACGGTGCTGCGTTCCAGTGTGCGGATCGCCTAAATAATAATGGACAATGACTGACAAGGACAGATTATCCAATAGATATTGCCATATCCACATTTTATATTTTCTACCATTGTCAGTTGATTCGGACTAATCGTGGTCCTATTATAGTAGGTAAATGTACTTGGAACCCACAATCATCCGCGAAACCGTCGGGTTTAGATTATGTTTATTTATGTACCTTGGCCCAAAGCCTGAGATAGCCTAAACAATTCACCATTACAATTTTTTCGTCGCTAATTTTAATCTCGAATACCCCAAATGGCGATAAATAGCGTACATTGGCAACACTTTGTTGGCGCGACGCCGGCAGTACCGGACTAAGTCCATCAGAGGCCCGGGGCGGACAACCTTTATAAGGCCCCCAGTTTAAGAAGTTTGATGTAATTTTACAAGCTTTTTATTCAGTTCACATTTGTATGTTTAAGTGTTTTTATTTATTTAGTTAAAATTACTTCTTTGGCGGAGGGGGTCCTCGACCCTGATCTTAATTCTGTTTGAATAGTGATACGGCGATAGCTACGCCCCTGTCACTGTACTCCGAACCACCTCTTCGATATGTTCTAAGCATATTTTAAAGCCTTGTATAGGATTTGATCAAGGCAACTTGGAGACGTTTGGAGGCCCCCCTGGACCAGAGGCCCGGGGCAGGCCGCCTTTCCCGCTTTGTTCGTTAGTCCACCCCTGGCGGCGCGGTGCCGGCGTGGCGTGAGCTCGGCGCGAGCGCGGTGCGATATTTGCTAGGCAACGACAGCGCGGCGCGATAGTTGCTAGGCAACGACAGCGCGGCGCGAGCGTGGTGCGATCGTTGCCTAGGCAACGCGCCAGCATCGCGCCGCGCCCGAGCCGCGCTCGCGCCGAGCTTTGTGTGTGGCAAGGCCTTTAAACCGCGATCAACGGCATAAAATCAAGGGTGACACAGTAAAAATTATCGACAGGAAACTAATGCAATTGGCCGACGCGTCATTAAATCCAACCAGAAACAAGTGGGCCAGCGTTGACCCCGTTTAGAGCAAGCCCGAGGATGAATTAGAAAAAAAACATTTGATCAAGGTGGTCATTGATCAAACACGAGTGTGTTATCTTTTCCTGTCCTACTCCGATTTGTCACCAGCAATGGACGACATAGGGCAATTAGTGGGACCACCCAACGTTAGGCGCCGAAGCTCTGGCATTAGGTGTTTTTACTGTGGACGGTACGGACGGACGTAGGTAGGATGTGGACGATTTTGTTGGTGGATTCTTAAATGTTTTCGTTGTAATGTATAACATTTTATGTATTTAATTTATTGTGATTTTATTGTAGAACATCTTATTTATTAATTTGTTATACAGTTTAACACCATTTCAAGTAAGTATTTAATTAATTTTAGCTATAAAGTAAGCCTTATTTTATCTCCTGACTCTTTTCTGAACTATGTACATTAGTTGAATACTAACCGGTGCTCTTAAAAACATCGTGCGAAACCAACAATCAGGCAACTGAATTTGTAACCATGATCCAATTTGGTCAGGTTCCCCTGGTAGCAGGGTCACAGAGGTCAGATGGCAGTCGCTCCATTATAATTATCTGATTTGCCAAATCCTGGATCATGTTCAAGGCGGACCCCGGGCCCTCGGGCTCGAGAGCACGACCGGGACCGGAACATTAACGCTAAAATGATTTTTTTATTATAGCTTTTTGTATTATGTATCTAGATATATTTATATTATTTGCATAGTACACAAAGTTGTGACAAAGACGGTTAGAAAATTCTGCTAATAGGCAAGGTAAGTACGAGAATCCCACTGAATTCTTCCATCACAGCAAATATAGGCCTACTAATTATTTGGGACGTAATAGAGTGACCATTACTGGAGCTTTTAGTGGTCATTTAATGTACAAGACATCCTACTCCGATTTACGATCGTCATAAAGTCGTGTCGATGTAGGCGATTTAAAGCCACTCACAGCGATGGGCGACTATGACATTGTCAGCCATGGGCTGGCTAAAACAATTTGTTACTGTGGGAAAAAAGTGACACGAGGGACAGCTGTTATTTTAGAAGTGTTATTCGAGTTGCCGGTTCGATATAGCGTCCGACGCGGATATGTGACGGATAACACGTTTTCTGTATTCGTATCCAATACGCGATATATTGGACCAAATTTAGGTTATTAATCATCATCGTCAGACCTCCACAGTACAATGTTAGATTATTAATATATGTAACGAATATATTGAACCGCTTACGACGTCCTTCTTTGAATATTAATCCATATCCTTTCCTTATGTAGTATAAAATAAAGTCGCTTCCCAAGTCTGTCTGTCTGTTTATATCCGCTTACTTCTCTTAAACCGTACAACGGATTTTGATGCGGTTTCCCGGATTCCCTATAATTTTGAAATTTTGTTCTGGAATGTTTATATGTACAATACATGCATATTCTATTCCATGCAAAACCGGGGCGAGTCGCTAGTAAACTATAAACAGAAAGAAAAACCTATCGGAACATCCCTCCACACCCATCAACCTCGTAACAAGAACTAACGCCGATCGAAACTACGTCAATTCCAGAAAAAACCTTGCCAAAAGTACAGCGCAAATCTCCTATATCCAGAGCAGATGCTATCGCCAGCGAGAATAATATCCCCATGAGCGATTTCCTTAATTTCGTGAGGCGAATCAAGGGATCGAACCGCCCCGATCGCAAGTTAGTGATAACGTTTATGGCCCGACGCCGATCGCAAATAACGAGGATCTTTCTTTCTTTCGATCACGACCGCCGGTTCGGCATTCGTGTCTGGATGTCAATTGGCTATAAGGTTGCGAACTTTGCCGAAGATGCGATTACGAGGTCTCCCTTTATTGTTCTTGTTTCTGGTATTGGGTGAGGGAACGTGTTCCCGTCGCGAGATAAACACGTGGGCGTCATAAATTTTACCTGGCAATGTTATCTTTGTTATGAGTATGTATGACACGCGTTCGTGGATGTTCGACCCAGTGAGGGCGTGTTGCTTGCAATCGATCTCTTGTAATCCACGTTGCGATCCGCCTCCGAAGTGCGCCTCACATGTCTATGTATCTACTTGCTTAGAAGCTGTTCGAAATTGCGCTTTCTCCCAACCCGGACCATGTGTGTAGGTAGAGACTTATGCTTCATGTATGTAGGTATCTTCTCTCAATTCTACCAATAATTAGTATTATATGCCTGTTTCATTAATTAATTATATCAAATACGCAATTTCTGTATTTTAGAGTACCTATGGATTTTGAATAATCAATTGGAATTCAACGAGTACTTTCGACAGCTATTGATATGGCTGATGATTAATATTATCTTTATGATTAAATTGAGCGAATGAAACTTTCGCGTATTTTAATGTCTGCTACAATCCGAAATTCTGGCTACATAGGTGGACATAATCATTGTGAATGAATGAATGAATAATTACCAACACTCGAAAACAAATCTTAAATCGATTCCAGTTTTGCATCCACAAAATTAACACGATTCCGAGAAATTATGTATAATACTAAACGGTACATTATATTATAATCAAAAATATCTGAAAATTAGCTACCTTCGTGGCGGACACTGGAAAACTTTTTTTTGCTCTGTGATTATAATGATACAGATCATCATCATCATCATCCGAGCGGCCAATCGCGGCCACTGCCAGGGTCCGCTTTCCTGCTTTGATTATAATGATACAGATGTTCTATAAATATTGCGGGATAACATGTTTAAAAATAGCTATGAATTAAATCGCCTTTTATACAGTAGTTCCACTTTATTATATTCGAAACCGATTGCAATTTAATAAAATTTGTATCATCATCATCACAGCCCATAACAGTCCACTGAAGGACTTAGAGTCTCTCCTATGAGAGGGGAGGTTATTAACATAATCTCCACGTTTTGCAGGCGAGTTGGAGATCACAGTTTTACTAATATAACAATGAACATGCTGCTCCCATTTTACATCCTACGGATACTCAAGATATTTTGTCTCGAAAATATTAATCGCCTTAACACCTATCAGTGTAAGGGGTTGGTGATATTCTACTCTGCCGGACACCACACGACCAAAATTGATATGATCAAGTGGAACTAATGTACAAAAGGTGATTTCAACAACAAGCCACAACACAAAGTGTTACATATTTAAATATAGCTACATACCCATACTTTTACTTATTCGTATATAACAACAAACCAGCTCGCACCCATTTTTAAACAACATATTCCAAAGCCGCTTAGAACTAAATCTACCAGTAGCGATAGCTGCACGCTATTCATGGTTCTGAAACCTTATACAGGCTGTATCCGGAGTCTGTTCGACCAATGGGCTTGGCTGAAAAGCTTAGACCGGATGGCCGAAGCTTTGTCGACCTCCAGTGTATGGTTTCACGAGGCTTCGGTTGGTCTTATGGTTGACAATAGTGTCAGACTTCAATGGTTATTTAATATGTGGGTATATCACTGTAGGTGGGTGTGAGTAACACTTACTTAGGGTAATGTATGCCCGATTTTGGCTACTTGTGGGCTTCAGACTAACGGCTGTCAGGGTAACGCTTAATACATTTGCCTAAATTTAGTAGCCTAAATTCGCGCAAAAAGCGTAAGAACAAATCATATAATGTAATTCAATTTTTGTTTCACAGCTTTTGAAAAGCGGAGCTATGCGTAACATACTGTAAGTGATACAAAAATGGACATAATTCTATAAGCAATACATTCCACTTTGATTCGCTCTCACGCTTTTTAATTCCGATTTTAGACGATTCAATTTAGCCAAGTGTAATGTAAACTGAATCAGTTCCATAAGTCTCAATCTAACCTGAACCATACCAAATTAATACTTCTGTTTAAACAGCCGTCGCAAAAAAAGGAGTTAGGTTAGACTTGCATATATTTATGTATCTGTTTATGTTTCCTTTTTGGTAACGCAAGTTCGTTCAACGCAGTTCCGGCAGTATTACGAACTATCCCGAATTTGGGAAAGTCGTGCCCATATGCATAACCAAATTCGGGTGTGCCAGCGAACATACTTACCCAATTCGTTGAGTACTCAAAACTGTTTAAACGTTTTCGGGTGTTCGGGTAAACGACCTAATTTAATCTATTAAGTATCATTTAGGTACAAATACGTACGATTCGGGTATGGAATGAGCTCCCAGCCACAGTGTTTCCTTTGGACTATGACATGGGATCATTCAAGAGGTATCATTAGAGGAGCGCAGAGCATTATTTGCGCCCGTGGTGTTGCTGATGTCCATAGGCGGCGGTGACCACTTTCCATCAGGTGGCCCTAAGTAATAAGTTATCAATTGAAATGTCTTTTTTTCAAGCTTATTTTGCGCGGTATAGTACTTACTCATTAACACCATTCCAAAGAGCCCAAACCAGATGGGGTTATCTTTTTGCGTTCATTAGTTCCTATGATCACCTTCCGATTTCATCATCAGACCAGCTCCATGTTACCATATTAATGCATTGTCATCCAAGTTACATAAGTATACCAAATTTCAGTACAACCGGATACTAACAAATGGTCGAAAAATGGTTTACAAGTTTTGACGGACAACTAAAAGAGCTGAATAAGAGTTTGTAAAGACCCTACACATATCGACAAACCAAGCGAAATTAGATACCTATATACCAATAAAAACAACCCCTTGACTTGTGATATTGGCTCATTCGTGTTGATTTGTTTATTGCCCATTCATTAGCCAATCGGAGTGAAGTAAACAAACACATATATTTACGAGACGAAACTTCGTACGTCGCTCCCTAACCAACCCAACATCATAGAAATCCTCACGAGAGCAGGTTGCTACATACATTAACATATTTTAAGGATTCCAAGTAAAGTTGCCGCGTTATCACCTGCCGTTGTATAGGATTATAGAAACATCATCATATTCCGCAATTTACATGTAGATAGTGGCCGTGAAATTATGGTAATCGCATCTCACTTCCAGCCATCATCTTTTAATTTAGATATCGTAAGCCTCTCTGAATACATTCTTGTGGAGATGAAAGGTGAATCGTAATTCCAATGTAATTCTTGGTTTTATTCCGCGTTAGGTATTATTATTAGGTAATAAGGTAGGCGGTAGTAGGTAGTTCTGTGTTTGTGTTACCTGTTACCTAAATATATGAATTGTAGATGTTATAGGCGACAGTTACCACTTACCATCAGGTGGGCTGTCTGCTCGTTTGTCACTGAGTAGCATAAAAGAAACTATTAACATAAAGAGTACTAAGGCCCAGCTGCAATGTCGCAGAATTCAGAAAACAGAAATTACGTCGAATTATTCTTAAGTTTTCGCAAGTTTGGAGTATAAGATGTTTACATTATCGCGGTTTCAGTATTAATTACCACTACCAATTAAAATATATGTAACTAATCACTTTTGTCCTAGCAACGCCACTATGTAACACTTTGAACCTAAATAACCAATTGAAAATAAATAAATAATTGTTTTAACGGCGACAATAATGCCAGAAAAATAAACCATGAGATGAAACTAGTGACTCACATTTGTACCGTCACACATACTTAATATTACAATTGTAAGCCTATCTGAGCAAACCAAGCACAGCTGCATTTGTCATCGGCAATTTGGGCAGAGAAGTAATTAAATGCCTCAAACATCATTCGGAGATGACAGCCGCCGACTGACGGCCATTCAAAGGGACAATTCCCAATAATTCCGTCATCATTTACAGTGCCACCAACTTACCTGTTCAGTTGATGGCGTCGCTAGTAGTGTAGAAATGGGCGTTTCAATCTGTCATTGCTTTAGTTCCGAGTTTGTCTACTGAATGAATAACTTGGTGGCACTGTAAAGCCCGGGCCACCCAGTAGAGCCGTTTAAGGAGAGTAATAAGAACAAAGTCTGACTGAAATTAGGGACTGCAGTGGAACATTCTGGGTTGGACAAAACGGGAATGTTGAAAACGACGTGTTTGCCGACTCCAGTTATTACCGAAGTGTTTAAATAGGAAGAGTATAACGTCGTAAATGCTTAGAATGGCTTTTAGGACGCTTTTTCTAAATCTTGGGTTTATTGAATATGGGATTGTACTTATTTTTATTGGGAAAATCCGAACCCAGTTTCTCTTGCTTACGAGTCCGACCCACTAGTCATTCGACCACCGATGCTCTACGATGCACGCACCCCATTGTTTTAAATATTGAATTTGATAATTTGAAATATTCATCACCAGTGTGCAAATATTTCGAATTTTTTTTCATGAAAACAAACTACACTTCACCACTTCGCTGTTAGCGTAGGAAGGGGCGAGCGAAATTATCACCTACCCCTTTACTAACAGTGCCACTCTCACGTCCACTCCAATACGTTCGCCAACTGATAAAGGGTATGTGTAAGTGACATTTTCGTTTTGTTTTATAAAATATTCCCGCCATCCCACGTGGCCAGGCAGCGAGCGCTTCTGGGAAGCCGTGAGCTGTCTGTCACATCCAATTGTGCCCAGCTTGTAGCCAGCCACCGTTTCGCAGTCGAGCCACATAAATTTCGATGTTATCTCCAACAGTGGCAACTGTCTTATTTAAATGTACACAATCAGAGCAGATATTAACGTTAAACGACCGATTCGGAATCAACTCCGGCGTTCTAATTTCGAATTTCTGGGAAACGTTCGTAGAGGATTGGAATGAAGACAATTTTAATTAGGTACGTTACGATTTTATTTTCTATTTATATTGCAAATTAGAATACGCGTTTTATCGTACATATTAGATAATATAAGTAAAATAATTTGATTTCTTTTAATTTTATAAATATATTTAAGTACCATCAGGACAGAGGCGTGAGCTTTATTCAGTGGACCCGGCGCGACTTCGTTCGCGTACACCTACTTTACCCCTAACTACCCTTTTTTTGCTTATAAACCTTCCTCTTGAATCACTATATCTATTGTTGAACCGCATTTGAATACGTTGCGTAGTTTAAAAGATCTAAGCGTATAGGGACAGACGGGAAGCGACTTTGTTTTACATTATGTATTTATGTATGGTATGTACTATCCTTCAACTTACTTGCACTCCATCCTCCCACGCAACCAGCCAAAACGAATGCCCGCTACACCGAAATAAGAGGACCACCCTTCAATGCATTACTTCCCCGGATTTTATTCTAAACGCCCAATTGCGTTCCATTTTCGAATCACCGTCTGCGATGGCCGTAAGACGCTATTCGGAGTCCCAAGCTTATTGCCAGTAGACGGTACAGAGTGGAATAGATTCCAGGCTGAGCCCCGCTTCACGCGTTGTCAGACCGAATAAACTTCCAAATCGATTCCACAGCTGAGAGTGACACCCTGGATAAGGTCTGCTAGCGCGCGCCAACATCTGCATAAAGAAAGCTAAAGCGAATACCGGCAAATTGATTTCAAATTGTGATGCTGCTGCTTTTGTTATAGTTGCTTTGTTAATTATATGAGGTAGCACAATAATGTATTGTAAAGGTGAAGGGTTGGTTTTTTTTATTGCCTAGGGATGCACTTGATCAAATGTGATGGGGGTGCTTTTTGACATTTACTCTAGCCAAAAACTTTATTAAAACGTGACTGAAATTGAACTTTGACAATAGGTATACGACTGTCGAAGATATTTGAGAAAACATTTTTTGGGTGCAATAGTCATTTCAATGTATGACACTATTATGATCCAGAATAGGTATCTGCAACTAAGAAATAGTAAAGGTCTAAATCTGAACTTAGCCACATAAGTTACAGTTGATGTATTTATTATACGTTTTAGCAGAAATATTCTAAATATTATTACAAACGTTGCCGACAAAATAAACTTTATAAATCATCACAGCAAAATTTTAAAGGCGACATAATAGGACATAATACCGCAACTGACAACTTTTATTTGAACAGAATGGTCATAAAAAAGCCAAATGTTAACATTATGCCACCCACAACTGTTTTATTGCGTTCCGATTCGCGCCATTTAACTCATCAAGGCCATTTTGGGGGTTCGCGTGATGTGATCATACCGGTAAATGTTTCAGTTAAAATCAATAATAGTAGTAAAAATGTACCGAAGCAAGTAACGGTAAAGTGTTTAAATAATAAATATTATCCGCATGAATTTAGAAGGAATGCTATATGTAATACCAATCTAGAAATAAATACAGAGGATTTGTTTAGACACACAATACAGAGGATTTATTTAGGATACAGAGGAATACCGACGATTTATTATAAAAATTCTGTATTTTGTAGTAAATCAAATATAAGTAAAAAACATACAAAAAATACAAAAATACAGAGGAATTATTAAGGATAGCTGAAGAACTAAATTAAAAGTAATGCCGAATACATTTTTGAAAAAAAAAGCTTTCGCATTTCAATAAAATTTCAATAACAATTCCCGATATACGTTTATTATAACCGCATTAAGTGTTTAGTTTAGATTTAATTGCTATCAACAACTTTATCTGAAACACGATGGATATATGGACCATCCTGCAGCGAGAGTCAGTTACAGCAAAACAAATAGCTGCTCCGCTTTTGGTCATACTTCTTGTTCTCCTGATGACGGCTAATATTTCGCTGATATCTCCAGTGGAGTTAATTATTTGAGTCAATACTGGGCTTTTAGCGGTCCCGGGGAGACAATCGATCAAGCAGCTGGTCGCAAGGCTGCGTAATTTGATACACATTGGAATGTGGCCGCAAATAAAATCACTTAGTCCCAGAGTGGCGCCCTGCGGTGCGCATCTACCGCTTACTGCGAGGCAACGACATAAAATGGACCTAGAAGCGTCGGGATAACACCAGTATTGATATTGGAAACGTCCGCACGACAATCACGCCAGCAACACGTATATGCAGCTTCTTGGATTTCAGAATCACCATTTTTATTACCCGCGTCTGCTTCACTTACGGGTGTTCTAGGAACTTATGTTTTTATATGTTTCATTTATGTTTTGAGTATTTTGTTTCCTAAGCGTGTTATGGACTATGTTTATTAATGTTCCCTATTAGTTTACTCGACGAGCGAACTAAAATCGCTAGTTCTCTGAACACTTCTGATTAACGACCAAACTTGCAACAGAAGTATCCGTTGCAATTAACCGGCTACATCATTCTTTCAACAACACTCTTTTATTTTTCTATTTCCTCCTCTAGCTACTACGAGGCGAAATTGAATTAAAAATGTCCGTCATTTATCAACAGAAACACTAAAGAGTGCCGCTATAAAAAATCCGCAAACAAAAGCCTTTGACGTGTTTACGAGAGACATTTTGAACTAGGAAAATTCGTAGGGATAAAATAGCGCGTGAAATTGTTCCCGGGATTTTTGGCATTTGTTTGTGAAAGCCCGTATTACTGTAAAATTTAGATGTGACGCCTACTTTACCTGTGTGTAGTGGGGTTATGACGACTAGAGATTTGTCGCGGTCGGATTTGAGCGAGGGAATATTTGAATAAGGATGTGGGTTTCGTTTATCTTGGAACATGAACAGTTTTATGGAGAGAAAAAAATATTACCTATATACCATTACATATAATTCGAAGATTCAGAGCAGAATAGGCAGATAAATAATTTTGAAGAAGGCGGACCCCGGACCCTCGCCTGCCGCACAGGATCGCAAACGACACTTAACGCCAAAATGATGATGATGACGGACGCATAGTTGGAACCTTCGCGCGTACTATGTGTACTACCAAAGTAATGTTTCTGAAGACGGAAGATAATTTTTGTAGGTAAACTAACATACATTCATTTCTGTATATTTCTAGACAATTTACAAAGTAATGACAGCAATAATAATATTTATTCTAGTAGTAACATTTCTATATTCAATATAAACTTGAGTATTTGTCCGAAGACCACATTTTCACAGAATACGGACGTACACTGACAAATGGCTGTAGTTCTTTAGAACAAAGTGGGTTATATTTCGTTCCCACACAGTAAACGTTTATTGAATAAGTAAGAGGTTGCTTTTATAAAACGATGTGCACCTTTGTATTTGACACTGTATATTTCTTAGGCGCGGGTGGCCATCGTATGGAAAGATAGGACTAGTAGCAATTTATATGGTAGTTTTATCTATATTATCAACTATTGCCCGTGACTTTGTCCTAACTTCCCTTACTTAGATTTTACATAAATCCCTAAATTCCCTTACTTAGATTTTACATAAAAACGCAAAAACATGCATCTTTACAAAATTTTAATAAGAAATTTTAAATATTTTCTTATTTGGAACATCTCTGAAATATTTCAATAGGCCTAACGCACGTTTCCTCTAATTGGAAAAGGCTAAATATTTCATCTAATTTGCATAGTTTAAAATCTAAATCTGAATTCCAGAAATATAATTCTGGAATAATGATTATAATATAGAAACTCCTTCTATATATTAATATCACCGCTCATGAGCATTATTCCGCCTCTACTTAACAAGGTACATTACATAACAAATATCAACAATAAAAAAAATACCTCATGTCGCGGTAAAAACATGCTTTTTATTATTTGTGTGTTTATTGAATTATTCATACTAACTGTACTCGCATAGCTGTTATGCCCTCTCATCGTGTGTTGAATCACTTAGTTCTAACATTGCCGCTAACTTGAGATCATCATAATTACCGAATCTGTATTCAGGTGGGGTACAAGCTTTGCCTTATCGAGTCCCTGATTTATGGCATTTAAATTCTTATCACGTCGTGATAGGGCTCTATTTTTGGTGTCCTCGCCAATTTGTTCAGTGTTTGAAAATATTTGTCTCACGAAGCAGGGTAGTAAAAGGTACTGCCAGTATGAGGCATATATGTCATAATATTATTACCTATCTGCGGTTCATCGGTTGAGCCCACGCACGCGACGACCCGTAGTCCGCTTGACCATGATCCAGGATTAGACAGATCAGGTAATAACAGTAGAGTGACTGCCATTTGTTACGTGGAACGTGATTAGATTGGATAATAGTTTTTTTTTTTTTCAAACGGTTGGCAAACAGGCAAGCGGACCACCTGATGTAAAGTGGTCACCACTACCTAAAGACATTAACAACACCAAGTGTATCGGCAATGCGTTGCTCACCTTTGGAGCACGTTGCTCTGGCAGCAAAAAGGGCAAATGCCCCTCCACTGCCAAAGCCACAGTTCCCCAAATACCCACCCCATGGAGCACTGGAGACCTTACTCGCCGGCAGAAACACAATACTTCTTAAAAGAGTATTGTTTAGCTGCGGTATTCTGTAAGGTGGAGAGGTACCTCCCCAGTCGGGCGGCTCCAATTCGAACGGGATACCCCGCGATGCCCTACCTCTCTTAAAATTCTCTATAATATTATCATCATTATCTATCATAGATGATTTGAACAGCAACACTGCTAATGGTACGGCGCTTTCTATAATGATTGTAGAGGCCAAAACGAGGAAGACAGATTCGGGCAAACAGTGAACAGACAAGAGTATTTGCCTTGGATGGTAAGGGATGATCACGGTGTGGCCATTCACAGCAATGCCTGCTTTAAAGATCTAGCCGACAAACACTCAAAAGGACACCCACCGGCTGACACTTCCTTGCCAACCGAATTCTCTTGTCGATTATGTAATATTTGCGATCATATTGATGTACAATTCACGTGTGATTTCAAGGTTTATTTCGAAACTTTACTTGACGTAACTGGACAGTAATCTACCTAATGGTATCTAATTAAAACCGTGCAGATAAATACGTAATTTTTTTATCTTGTCCTTTTACAAACTTCACACTTTCCTAACTCGTCTCATTTTTCACTTCATAATGCACAACAGAACGCTTCTGCCCATTTTCTGTTCTACAGATGACCTAGCTAGTTAAAAAACCATCTAGAATATTATTCACATTACATGGCAGGATAACTAGTAGAGTTAGCTTCCTCCGCTGCGGTCAGTTTCACAAGGCGAAGCGATCAATAATGCGTCTGTAGGTAATAAAACACTGTTTATATCAATAAACAGTGTTTTATTCCCTCGGTTTCAATTAATAAATAAATAGCTTGGACAATTCACACTGTGCCACCTAGCCCCAAATTATGCATAGTTTGTGTTGTGGGTGCTAGACAACTGATAAATTACTTACATACACTTTTTTTAAATACATCCTTATTACACATAATCATAAAATCTTAATTCGCCGTAAAAAGCATAATAAAAATCCTCATTTTTATTTCTGCTCGGCCAAGGAATTTTAACCGGGACCTCTCCGTGGCAGACCACTGAACTACTCAAGTCGTCCAGGTTTCTATAAAAGTATCATTCTACGAACTCTTGTACCCACTCATAGTCCCTATTGGTTCGTAAATGTGTGCATGCTGAAAATGTTTACCTACATTAACTGAGGAGGCCATAAAAAGCATAATCTAGCTTATTATAATACACGTAAATTGTCTGTTTACGAGTACGCTGTTGATAGAATAGTAATTGAAATAACTGTACAAGGCTAGCATTCGAGAACCCATCAAAGACATCAGAATGTGCTACTCCTACTAATAGATACTCTAATTTAGTCTAATAACGTAGTGTGTTCCACCGTACACAGTGATAATATGTTTGTTAGAGAAATTCAACGAATGTTTAAAGTAGAATTCGATGATATTGGTACTCCGCGAGGATTTGGTGACTAAAAAAGCCTTTTCAGAACATATTATGTCGGGAAAAGAATGGGTAATACTTGCCCATGAGCGAGGAATGGCCATCGGGACGTATTTATCGGGAAAGATTAGTAGCAATAAAGGGATTTCTTATAGTGTTTCAAGAATGTATTATCAAATTAAAGCCACAATTACGAGTTTACAATTGCAGCCGAGACGCGTGGATTATTTGCAAAGCCCTCCACCAACCCATGGTCCTGATTGATTGATGATCCTCCTCCAACCCCACCGGCTACTGGCACCTCAACCTAACAGGCTTATGACCATCTCCGATATATACAATAATCAAGTTCATAAAATTCACAGTCAAAAGTAATGATTCAGATATCCTAATATCGAACAGGCATGAGACGCATAACCAAGTAACCCTCCGGTACCTTACTCAAACAACTACAACGAAACGCGTTTAAATTTTAATTCGATTCTTTAACAAAGATTAATGCTCACAGTCCGTACCCGTGTTTGCGGGATGGCAAATAAAATTTCTCGAAATATTAATTATGATCAAGCAAACTTGCGGTTCATGCAAAGCGACAAGCATTAAATGAGTCGTCGTGCCGAGTTCGGCTGCACACTTTATCAGCTTGTATTATCTTAGCCCGGTCAAGTGAGACAACCCGTTGGACGTCCGCAGCGTATTCGCAGTCTAACATCTTAATAACCCGACGAAGGGTCGTGTAGGCACAGCATGACGCACTGCCTACAACACTGCAATTATTTTTCGACGGAGCGACATCTTACGCGGAAACAGAATGCAGTCAGAAATTATGACTGCACAATGTTGTGCGAATATGTGTGCCATCGGGGCCTCGATTGGTACTCGTACTCGTAATAAAAACAAGTTGAAATTGTAACTTAACACCGTAAACCTGTCACTGTCTACGTCTCGAACCAATAAAACAACCCAAATTTTCCGACAGCGCCGAATTTTTATCGTCGAAGACTAGATCCAACACTGTCGAGGTGACATTTGACAAGCGTCCGCTATAAAGTTTAACGTAACTCAACCGGGGACGTCACGTCGATGAGCGTAGAAAGTCAACCTTTACGACGGCTGAGCGGCCGAAACAAAACAAGTTGGACATGTCAATGCCCACGCCTTGGTACGGTAACCCGATACAAACAGGCGGATACATTTAACACCAGAGAGGTTCGCGAGAGGTGCGTTGCGTGCGCTCTGTGCATTAGCTGAGCGTCGAGCGACGCGAGCGACGGGACGATAGTTCAGTAAGCGACGATAGAGAAAGAGAAATGGTCGGACTTGTAAGGCCCCTTTGACATAAACATAGACATCGATTTTATTTGGCAATTATTACAATTATATCAAACAAGTTGTAACAAAATCGCAAAACCCGTTCTGAATCCGAGAAAATGCTGTCTAAAGTAGCCACAGTCCTATATCTTTGACAGCTTACGGACTAAAGCGCTTTCGGCTGTACGGCTGAGTTCTGTCCGAGTAATACTATTCGACTTGTCGTATTTACGTATATTCAGGAGAATTATTTAGCACCGCTATTGGAACGCCAACTTATCTTGAATTTTATTTGTATTTTCACGGATTCGTATTGGATACATTGTATATGCGCTCTAAGGATTTCTGTCGCCGCAGTAATCTAGCCCCTGACTGCGGGGAGACACGCAACCGATAGCGACGGTGCAGGCACCGATCGGTTATAGAGAACACGGGCTTTTATTGACTCTAAAATGTAGAATACAACCGATATCTAGTACAGTATTATGTTTATATTTGACTACCATTTTCGCTTACGTAAATGTAAGTTTAATATACCTACTGTGGTGGAAAATGCGTTTGTGATATGTTATTATATTTTTAAAACTTGTTTTTCATTGATTACAAATATTGTAAGTATGTTTTGAGGCATATCAAGTCAGCAAGTCTTCATATAATTTTCAAACATGTCTTTCGAAGAGTCTATGTAAAGATCGCGAGTTTAGTTTGAAACAAATATATGTCTTTCTAATATATTATGTGTAGTTGTAGGTATCTTTGCTCAAAAAATAATGTTAACGTTATGTCCAAAAATAATTCTGAACCTCGTAAAAGACCAATCCATCAGCTTCATTCAGAATATCGACACCACAGTGTCCACACCCTAAAATGCTCATCCGCTCGCCCGTGTCACGAAAGGAGATACTTTAATATCCGATTCATTGTTCTGTTACAAATTTGTCAGTGATCTTTACATTAAACTTTTTCTCTTTTAAAATTTGAGACGGGTCTATAATCCCCGTGCGGCTTGCACTTGTAACGTAAATCTACGTCATATGACACGGGACCACACAGTCGAAGTTACGACATTAAAAAATGTAGGCACCTGTCATAGGGTTAAGACTAGGGTTGTTAACTTTTTTTAGACCAAATATAGTATTTTCGGGTTTAGAAGCCATAAAAATATAGTAGGTAGGGAATTAATAAATAAATACATAGTAGGTTTTTTAAATAAAATGTACGTACCTATATTATTGCTTAAATGTATATTTTGAGCTTCATAGCTGTTTTGTTTTATTTTACTTGAGTTTGATGACACGTCATACAAATGTCAAAACTCAAGATCGTTCTGAAATATTCGATTTGCATCAGGAAAATGTTTCTTTTGAGGATCTTATGGACGCGGTCCGTTTTGCGGTAATGTTGTGCTAATTAAATATAGTAGTTTCGCCTCATCATCATCATCACAGCCCACAACAGTCCACTGCAGGACCCAGGGCCTCTCCCACAAAAAGGGAGGTTATTGCCATAATCTCCACGCTTGGCAGGCGGGTTGGAGATCGCAGTGTTATAATATAACAATGAAAAATGCTGCTGCCCATTTTCCAGTCTACGGAGGCGCTTAGATCTTTTGCCTCGAAAACATTAGTCGCCTTGTACGACACCCACGAGTGTAAGGGGTTGGTGCTATTCTACTCTGCCGGACACCACACGGCCAAGTTTCGCCTACTATACTTTAATTTTTAATTTTAAGTAGGTAGACTCCTAATATAGTAGGATACTATATTATATAATAGGGTTGGTAACCCTAGTTAAGACCGAGGTGAGCATTGGTGAGCATTGAATACGCTTCGTTTATTTTCTTTCTCGCGAGGTTTGTATTTCCATCGACATGTGTTGGGTAGGCAATCATTTTCTCTGTAAACAATGCATTGTTAATAGTTGGTACTTATTTCCTTTCCTACCCGCATTGTCAACTTCGAGGAAAGTGATTTATGTTATTGGAACTTAACTTCCTTGAGTTTCATTTTACTACAGTGTCTGATATCGTGAATGAGGCAAGAAAATGCGTATTAAGAATAAGAATCGTTTAATGCCTTGATTTTAAAGCAATATTGTGACTTACTACTAAATCTGATTATTTTGATAATTTACTATACAGCTATTTATTGACACGAACAACACAACATTGAAAAATATACAAGATAAGAAAAACTACAATTAATACCTACATTTAAAATACCAAAAATATATACAGTAATACATATAAAATATACTAAACTAAACCCTTATAAAATATAAATATTTTATTATCTAACTAACCTAAATTAAAAAAGATGTAAAAAACCAGGGCCACGCGGTAAGGTGCCCATCATGGCGGCGGCATTCCCGCGCTGGATGGCGATACTTAACCGCTGCGCGAGAAAGCTGCCGGCACGTGAGTCACCCGTCGCCCCCCTGAGCCGCTTACCAAGCTTCATGAAGAGCGAGTGTGCGCCCGGGCCCCACGGACCCAGTGTCTCGACACCAAATGCGACAAACTCGTATTGGGCGCCGAGACAACTGTACTTGCCCACCTTCGAGCGCTCTCGTATCTCAGCCGCCGCGCCAGCCCGTTTAGCGGTTGCCGGAAGATAGGTCGCAGCTAGTGTGTCGGCGCACGTGGCGTCCCACACCAGCGGGCGACCCATCCTCCATGGTATCATAGACATCCCGTCAGGTCTCTTGCCATCGTCCCGTGCAATGTGTTGAGGTTCCAGGATTGCGGGGACGTTGGCGCTGACGAGAGACCGTCGCAGGATGTCATTGATCGCGGCGTGACGGGAGAGGCGGCCAGCGCTCGAAGAACAGGCAAGCCCATGGTGACCGAGGCGGTCAACACTTGCTCCACAAGAACCACAACTATGCTCGATACAAACCTCGGCTCCCAGCCGGAGACCGATGGCGAGACGGAGAGTGGTCGGGTCGATGAAAGTGCCGGTGTTGGGGGATGGGTAAGCGTGGAGCCAGTGCCCGGATTCTGGTCTGGCAACTGCTTCCAGCCTGGCGCGGTCTTTTAAAGATGGTGAGATATTAATAAGGGTGTCTAATATGACTTGAGAAGAAATGTTGTCCCAGGCCTTTTGAATTTTGGGCGTGGGAGGAAAATTTGGGCTCGGTCCAGCTAGCCAGGCAGTTTCAGCCTCCGCCAAGCACGCGACCTCACAGTTTGTAGCCGCGGGGGCTTTAAGAATATTACCTGTGAGGTCGGACGAGCTATAGATAGAGGACAGAAATGCCGGCAGTGCTACACTAGAGATTTTGCGGGTTCCCAGGCCACCATACCTAATTGGCAGGGAGGCCTGGGTCCAAGCCTGCTCGCTGAGTCTGATATTTGTGATGGATTCAATTTGGAATTTTATTACATTATCTAAGTGTTGGATTAGTACAGGGAATTTCCACACTGGGCAGCAGCGGAGCAGGTAAGTAAATTTAGGAACGAAAAGACAAAACTTCAGTATGAAGAGGGCAGAATGGCTGCTAATTTTAAGGAGGCGGTCCGAAAATTCATTAAATTTAGAAACCGAACTTGTTAGAAGCGGTGGAATGGCCTCGTCGAAAATAGGGGAGCCAAGAAGGCTCAGACTGTCTTTTGTGAGTATTTTTATGTTTGGGGCTACGCTATTAAAATTTTGGATTATGGATTGTGCCAAGGTTGTGTCTATTTTTTCAGAAATGAAGAGTTCACATTTGTTAAAATTTAGTTCCAAACCAATGAGGTCAAAATTGTGTTTTACCATTTCTAAATCAGTTAGGACAGTCTGAGCATCCCCAGCTATGGTACCGTCGTCCAAGTACCATACATTTAATTTTGATTTGACACTGTGGATTATCGAATTTATGGCCAAACTGAAGATCGCTGGACCGAGTGGATCACCCTGCTGACACCCCACGGCCGAAAGAATTTCATTATTTCTGTGCAATAATTTTGAAGGACAGTGATAACACTGTAGCATAAAATTATAAATCTCCGGAACATGTAGTTTAATTTTATTCAGGAGGGTGTCCCTGTGTACCGAATTAAAAGCATTTTTTACATCTAATTTAAGTATCACCTCGCACAGATCGTCTTGCGTGAAGGTGCGTACGGCATGGACCGTTGCCTCGCAGCCTCCGCGGGTTCCGAAGCCAACCTGTACGGGTTCGAAAAGAGACTGGAATTTAGAACGAGTTAGCCGAACACAAATTTTGGCAGCCAATCGCCGCAGGGTGGAACCTACAGCGATCGGTCGTACGCCACCGTCTTTCTTAGTCAGGGCTATTAAATTAGCCCCGTATAGGATCGGTGTCACTTCCTGGCACACATTCCCCTCTAACATGACATTCACCAGCCCGGTTAGGGCTGAGATGACGTGGTCGCCGGCCATGCCCACACCGTGGCTGGTGAGGTCCTTGAGGTGTTGAGGGGAGATGCCATCCAGACCGGACGCCGAACCTGCCGGGAAGGTGGCGATGGCGGCAACAACATCTTCCTCTTTGGCGCGGAGACATGTTGCGATGTCAGATGGGGGGTCTACAAAAGGGGGGCAGGAAGGGCCTGGGGGGTGTTTGGATTGTAGTGCGGTGGCGGTCTCCGGTGAGTCGGGTGCAATGGTATCATTTGAAAAAAGTTGCCGAGCGGCGCCTTTTAAATCTCCGTCTTGCACTTTCTCTTCTACTTTAGAAAATATGTCATTATGATGTCTGCTATGCTGAGGCCTTCGAGGCGCCGCTTGGGGTAATTGTGTGTTTGGAGAAGTGTTGTTTTTTATTTGCTGTGTGAGGGAGGTCTTATTCTCAAGTGAGGTGTGTAGAGTTTTGTATGAAAAGGTGAGGAGGTCATGCCAGGACACGAGATTGTTGTCGCGTGTGCATCTTTTGATGCACTCGGCTAGAGCGGAAGCTACACAGGATCGGGCACCACGAGGTATGCGTTTCACTATGGCTGTAGAACTTTTTAACTGGCTAAGGAGTAAGTGTAAGGGAGTAGATGTGTTTGTGAGTGGTGTGTTGTTGTTCTGGGAGTCGTGGCTTTGGCTACAAGGTGAGCATAGAAGGATGCGCGCGTGATGAACTCGCGATTGATGTATATGGAGCCCTTTGATGCTATTGAATGACCGTAAACATACTACGCAATGTTGCATGGGAATGGGCTCAGGGAAAAGGGGCACTTATTGACACTGTACGTATAAGAGAATAAAAAGCCTAAAAAAATATACTTATAACTATAGAAAAAGTTTTATCACACCCGATTGCACTTCACATAATTGTTTATAAATAATAAAATTTTCATCATTTCGTCCTTCACTTGACAGTGACATCTAGTTTCTGTCTCCTCTCTGGTGACATAATCAGGCCAGGAAATTCTTCAGCGCGCGCAGACGTCTAGGCGTAGCTAAGCAACGTATAGCGTGACGTCATGTCAAAAATAATTGTAAATAATAATATATGCACTGCGCCTTGTATATGGCGCCCCCGCAGCCACCCACAACTCTGCGTACGCACTGCCACGGGTTCTATCAGGTAACAGCGTATAAAACTGCGTAGGGAGCCACGAAATTTTATAATAATTTATAATAATAATTTTGGCTTGTCAATATGTTGGCATGACAGTATGACATAATTTACTTGTATATTTACTTATTAGTAATTTACTTATATACGAGTAGCGCAAATGCAAAGAAAACTACGGCAAATGGAACTTGTTCTGCTTATGCTGTAACGGTTCGGTATGGTTCCGTACAGCGCTGATTTTCATCTATGCCTGCTGAGTAGGTGTTTAAGAATTTCAACTTTATAAAATAAATAAATAAAACAAAACAATACAAAATTTATTACCTGCTTCGAGTATATTTTTATACATGCAAAAAGGTTAAACTTAAATGTTTCCGTCGGCGGTTTAGCTACCATTTTTGCTTATGTAAATCATGTTAAATTTTGTCAAATTAACTTGGCATAAGGTAAAATGAGGCTTTTGATGGGAGATCGACGGTAATTACCGGTTGTAATTATTAGCATTTCGCTGCTGTCACGCGACCGTATCACCCCGGGGCTGGACTTGAGTGGTCCACCGTTGATGTGCATGGCCAAGTCCGCTGAGGCCATAGTATTCAACAGATATTGGATGGTTCGGTATATTATTTCAATAAGAGTGCAAATTTGCTAATTCCCAAAATTCAAGTACCAGTCTGCCGATAAGTTAAGTTAAATCTGAGATTCAAGTACTAAACTTGAGTTTAAGCTTATATTTTTTAACTCTAATGGGTTAAACACAGACGGTCTATCATGCAATATGACTTGGGTGATGGTTTTCACGTATCCCTGCACCAACATACAACCAAACCCAGCACAGGCGAGCCCCTACAATCTCATCCACAATGTCTCTCACTGCAAGACTGTCAGGTGTATTCATTACGGACTTAGTGGACTCGTGTAACGCAAATCCATCCAGCAACATCGTAATCCTTCTTTTTTTTAACAATTTATTGTACACAAGAAAATTAAAGAGAGAGTACAAATTAGATTTTAGACAACAGGCACTACTTATCTCTAAAAAGAAATCTCTTCCAGCAGGCCTACAAAAAGAGAGAGATATGATAAATATACGCAGATACGACGTGCACAATAATTATGTACTATAAATAAATACATACATAATATTCTATACATACGAATAGGTATATATGAATAAAATAAACATATGCTATATTAATACATAATACATATATGTTAAATATATATATATATCGGCCCATTTCAATGGTTGAAGAACAATTTCTCCGGCGAAGCGCGCGGCCGTCCGCACGGTAACCATCAAGCACGATAATTTGAGCTAATTTTCGTAATTCTGCATAATTCCGTCGAAGTGCATGTTGTGCTCACAGAAAAAAATCATTATGCCAGTTTTCAGAACTTGGCTCCCGAGATCTAATTTCTAAACGCCCGCTAGCGAGGTCAGGTAACGAGCTAAAGCAGTTCCTTCCAAGCATTAACGGTGTCTCGAAAAAGAAAAACAAACAGCAAGTTGCCTGAGAAAAATATCCAGTGAGGTATTAAAATAAAAAACTGTTTTCGTGTTGGAAAAAAATTATTTGGCCTGTTTATATTCGTCAGTGTCTAGCCTTTGTGGCTAATACTGTTGAAAGACTTGTCCTAATTATGCGTTCTAGCTTTTGCTCGCAATTTTCGTAAAATTCGCTTATTTTATTTTATTTTATGATATTTCAACTTCATGCACAATACAGTACAATGGCGGACTTAAATCTACGTTGCTTTTTCCACAACTGTGGCGAGCTCTCGTGGGAACTACTGAATTTCATGATAAACTTTAACACAAAATGCGGGGGCCCGGCGTCCGCCTTTTCCATCATAATCATCATCATGGTCAATCCCTGTTTTATTAAAAACCAAAGTTGAATTCAAATCCTATCTTGAACACGCATAATGTTCGGTCATATACAGACATATTCATTATTAAATTTTTCATTTACCTACTACAATATAAACATCACGTACAACATGTACATACTCGTGGATAACTTGAAAGACAATTAATTTAATTCATTTATAAAATTGCTAGTCTAGGTGTAAGGTAGATCATGAACCGATCCCATCAGTTGATTGTAGCTATTACTGGAATCAGCTATCGACATTTTAATTATCTGTTTCAAAGGATTCTCACAATGCCCGCTAAGCCAGACCGCTTAATCCATCTGCTCAGCGGGTCAATAGCTAAGCTTTTATCATAGCAGCAATTAGATGCAATTGCTTAATTGTATCATCCGCTTTAATTCAGTTCAGGAGCATGGTTGGTTAATGGAGAATGGTATTTATATCGACGTATCAATCTGTGATAGGAACTAAGTGCCAGTAATGTTGATAGGTACGCTGTTACGTTGTCAGTATACTTTATCAATATCTGATTCGAGTTCGTAAAATCAGATCTTAATCCTTAAAGATAAGAATTAAATTCGATACTGATGGTATTTCGTAATATACTAACTATTATTGTATTTGGTACTAATATTATTTTACTCTGACTTAATTCTACCACGATCTGTACTTACAAAAAGATTCCGAAATACAGTTAAAATGTCTCCGGTAATATTATATCAGTGTTGTGTACATTTAGCGTCTAAATAAAAACCTCGACTGAATACAAAATACAGTAGGTACTATTTTTAACCGACTTCAACAACGGAGGACGTTCTCAATTCGTCAATCTCTTATATTTTTATGTACGTTCTACGATTACTCGAAGACGCCTGGACCTATTTGGAAAATTCTTTTTTAGTTTAGTCCAAGTTCTTCCCAAGTGGTCCTATGATACAAAGCGAACCACCCCCTCCCCAAAAGGTTTTACCCCCTTCTTTGACGAACATTTCTGTGCTGGCACCGACTCCAAAAATAATGATATCTAACTTAACTTACTTATGTTGACACATTAGCCCCGTCTTATTTGCATCCAATTGTCATGTGGGTTGTGCTGCCGCACATCTCCTGATTATTCAGCTTCAAAATACTAATATGTCTACCTACCTAAGTTTTCATTAAATCGCGACAAGTATCAAAACCTATATAAATCATTACAAATAAATAACGCAATGTTAGAAGCACGTAATAAAGTGCATAATGAATCACAAGCAAAGTGAATAGCGAAGAAACTAGCTCCCATCCATCGCGTATCGACTATCGAGGGTTGGAGCCAACTACAATCCAGGGAATACTAAAGGAAAATACACGATCGCCTCTATCGCTTTAAGCTTTGCTTGTTCGAGGTCTTGACCTAAGTATGTGTACCTACACACCCAATAACTTAGTTCGTATAAATGTTTTGCTTGACAATATTTTGAAACATCTCTAGATTTGGCAATGACCTGAATGATCATGTGTGATTTTTTATACTGACCCGCAAGTTCGTTACTCACAGTGATTACTCTGATTACTCTCATACATAAATGCTACCGTATACCTTCTGTACCTAACTGGAATACAACAACGCGTGCATTGTTGCTTAGCGGCAAAAACAGATAAGCCAGAGGCCCGTCGAGTTTAACTCCTCTAGAGACCTACCAAACGCAAAAGCTTTAGTTACAATGAACACTTATATTTCTTTAGCTTTTTTATTGTAACGAAATATTCTTTACTCATATTTCCCTCTAAATTAAAGTAAAGTAAAATAATTTTATTCCACGCAGACACACGAAACAATTCTAAAATATTCATAGAATAAAAAAAAGTCATTAACGAAAAAAAAACGATTACGTGTTGGAATACAATTTGCAATGCTCAGTAGGTCTAGGTACATACTAATTACTCTCGGAGTCTACCAACGTCTCCGGGCTACAACTCAAGCCATATTATTGCGGCTAACCCCTCAAAGTTCATCGGATAATGAGAGCATTTGTTGCGTGCGAAACTGGAATCCATTTTGCGCGAACTAAGTATTCTTTAAGCATCAATACGGTCGGGGCCGGCCACGAAAGGCGTTTACGATAAATCATGTTTCGTTTAAAGCCTTTCTAACACTTCATTTCGCAGATTCCCCAAGCCGATGCCGTCTTAGGAGTAAAGTGCTTTCTTAAGGGCTCTTTTGAAATAAATCGCGAGGAATGTTGTGTTACGAGTGCAATAATAGGAATCAGATTAGGCTCAATGTGTATTACCTTTTGTTTCGCGCTAGTGGTGCCCGTTCCCTCTGTAATTAATGTGTAAAATGTCAGTTGCACGCCGCGCTCTGCTTAGCTAAATGCAAATAGGATGGTGCGGGAACTTTGCGGTTTTAAAATTTGTCCCTCAAGGGATTTTGCGTTTATAGTGCTGAACTAGCGTGTCGTGTTTAGGGAAGTTTCTAATTTCGCTCCACTGCTTTTACACGATTTTCGCGGAGGCCACGTTGTAATTTGCAGTTTACGTTTCGTAACAAAGATTTTGTTGAAAAGTGCTCGTTGAAATGCGATATGCGCATTTGGAAGTAAGTGGTGCAAGTATGAGTAATTTCTTTAATTAATGTTAAGGTTTTGTGTTCTTAGATAATGGGTAGGTATACTTTCTTATAAGGTTAACGTATCCAATATGGATTGCCCAATGTCCAGGCTGTTTATTACAATAATGTCCAATTTCAATATCGTGTTAGTATCCAATTTGTTAAAGACAAGATTTTCCAATTGATCCGTCCTAGATGCGAGGCATACTACATAATATTACATTGTCTAACCTGTATATTTACATAGTACAAATAAACTAGAGCACTAGGAGCGTCGGCGGCCGAGTGGTTAACGTATCCGACTCATAAGCGGCAGGTACCGGGTATCAATCCACTGCGGCCATGTAACAATGTCTCTTTTCTGAATTATATACAATAGTTGAATGTTAAGTCAGGTGCTCCTGGTAGTAGGGTCACTGAGGTCAGATGGCAGATGCTGCACTGATGTGCCAAATCCCCCAAATGTGTACTCATGCGCGAAAGCACAAGCGGGACATAATTTTTGTTATTTAAATAAACTAGAGCACTACCGACTAAGCTAGAGAACTCTCTGCCCGAATGTTCTGTACAACACACGCTACAATTCCCGTCCCGTCCTAGTTTACTATTGGAAACTATTACCACGTGCCACACATAAACTGAACGGGCTACTATAAAAAGTCGGTGTCGCATGTGATACCCGCTTCCGTACTTCAATAAGGCCGTCCTTGTTGGAACTGGAAGTAGCCGAAATATTGTTATGGCCGCTTAAAACTTATTAGACTCAGTATGGACGACGTCATTTAGATGTAAGTGAACGCTGATCTCGATGATTAGTAGTCCGATTTCGATGTGGTTCTCGCGGTTATCCGGCAGACAAAAAGGCATGCGGGCCACCTGATGGAAAGTGGTCACTGTCGCCTATGGACGTCAGCAACCCCAGGGGCGCTACCAATGCATTGCCTGCCTCTGAAGCAACCTCTAATATACCTCTTGAACGATCCCATGTCATAGTCCAAAGGAAACACTGTGGCTGGGAGCTCATTCCACATCCGAATAGTCAGAACGAGAAACGTTCTTTCGAACCTTCGCGTGATGACCAACAGAGGGTCTACATAGTGGGCAAGAGTATCCAGTCCACGTTTGTGTTATTGCTCACATAGCAATAAATAGAGACATCGGGATCGGGACGACTCGCGAACGAGACTGTGTGCGTTTGCGGGTAGAGTAGCGAACGGGACCAGTCGCGAACGGGACGAGGTGTATTTGCGGGACGATTTGCTGACGGGAGAATATACGCCTAAATGTTGAAAACCATTTACACTGTTTTGTAGATAGGTACTATCTCACATAGTAAGTCTTCTAACTGAATGACACCGTATTTAATTTTAGAAATTCATGAATCGTGCATGGGTATTTTTGTATTTTCGTTGTCCAAACTGTTGATGGTAGTGACATCCCTTTCTGTAAAAACCTTATCAATAGTGATGCTGATTAGACTAGATACATGAGTAGGTATTGGATGCTCGATGCATTGAAAAATTGTATTTTGAATAGTACATGACATCAAATGGGTAACCATAACAGATTTTGTCATACCTATACATAGAGATCTTATTGGTAACCATCCACCACGACGCTATTATATTTTGCGTAAAACCCATTATTGTATTTTTAAAGCTCCAACCTCAAAGAAACCATGTAGTACCTACTACATGGTGGCAATTTAGCACTTTTAGACTTTATCTATTCAAAGCGAGAATTTGGTGAAATCCCCTTAATTTCTACCGAGAATCTTAACCTCCCCACAAAAGTGTCTGATCCAAATAGCCGAAGGAATTTTTCACCATCAAAATTGATGCGGCGGTAAATTGTGTTACGCAACCCGCCCGAGTTCTTGAAGAAATATGTAAACAGACACCTATGTTGGACGTGAACAAACTAAATTTATGTCCCTATAATAACTGTCGAATACCACTGGCAACAAATTACATGATGCGTTGAGTTACTGAATGGGCGAGGGCAACAAATAGCATAGTAATTCCAAAGAGTTTTGAATAGAGTCCAATACTATTTCGGTCGCTGAACGCTGATCTTTAAGCTATTATTTCGTTTTGCTCCGACATGGCTTGCCGATAGAATGGCCGCTTTATTATGAAGCTATTAATTTTGTGAGAACGTGACTCAAATCGTGTTTGAATAAATTATTTGTGTTTATTTTATTCTACGCCTACTGCTAAAGAGAGATATTTCCAGTAACTAAAATCTTTACTTCTAAGCTTTAATAATAATATAAGGCAACTTTACAAAAGAGTATACCTAGTAGCCTGTCTCGCGGGATATCACGTTTTCATGACATCATCGAATGTGATTAAATGGTATGGAGGTAGCTTAGACTAAAACCTGAGGCCGGATGTACCTAAGCTTATCGAGCGTGCGGGACAAAGCGAGTTTATAAGCACGTATGGATATCATAAAGGTAGGCACTACTCGAATTACAAACAGTACAGCGGCCTTAGCCAAGAGATTTCGTTAATCTACAATCGTTTGTGGTAGAAAAAATGTATGGGATTTGACATAAGCTAACGTTATCTGACATAAGCTGTTTGTGGTAGAAATTCTTGGTCCATAGACAATTCACGTACTTTCGGTGTACAAAGGAGGCGGATTGGCGGATGATCCTACACAATCAGAGTCAATGTAGATGTTGGTAAAAATAGTCGAAATTCGACCTGTCAATTTTCTACCATACACGCATCACGCAAGCGGAGCTGTCAAAGATGGCTAGACCGGCAGTTCAGTTTGCCGACTTCTCTTCACCGAGGTGTTTGGGTAATTTACATCGGTTTAACCACTGCTGATGCACTTCGAAGCACCAAAGCATTTATAATATCATCACTCTCTTGCGCTGTCGTAATTGGCAACGTTCGTGTGACAGGCGGTGTTAGTTTTAGATTCGCTCTAGCTTTAAATGTATCAACAATTATTCCATTCATTGTTTCTAGGCCTCTCACGATATTAGTTCTAGAAACATTAACTAGAAATTTCTCATGAGCAATTTTTTATAAGAAAATATTGCAACAGACATTATTCCCACGGTATTGTCTTACCACTTCGAATTGAGATAAGGTGTACCTAGGCAACGCACTTTTTATCGTCTACATAGCGAAAATGGCTTATACTATATTTTCTTATAGATCATAAATAAGAAAAATATACTATGTAGAGTAAATAATGTGAACCCAGAAAATAGACATCATTGGCTTTTACCTGTTCTTGCTTAATAACAGTCCATAGTTTCTGCCTACCCCACCTGTGGGACACAGGCGTGAGCTATATGTATGTATGTATGCTTAAAATATCAATAATAACCCAAAACTCAAAGTAGTGTCGAGGGGATCACTACTCGTGTAGCTGCGTGCGGAGCTAGCACTGATAAAAACATAATTTTACAATTTTGCCTCACGATATACAAGGTAAGCTACCGATATTCATCGCAGGAGAGTTCTTCGAAAACCATACCGGTTATCATTGGTTTGGCTCTGTGGCTCTGCGGCTGCGTACTCCCACTCTTCCAGTAGCCCCGGTACACATCTGCGGGCGCCCGGGCCGCGTCTCAATAATGAATGCATTGTCCGTCCGTTCGTCTGTCCGTACGTACTGCTGCGAATTATTTTTGCTCAAACCTGCTCGCGTCAGTTAAGAAAGAGTGACTGTGGAGCCGCTTCGGGGGTTTGTATGTTGGGGATTGCGGTGGGGGCTGTGGTTTCACGTTGGGTGTGGGGTTGTGGCCCACGTATTAGTGCTGGGCTAGAACTGTTTTCTTGACTTTGACTTTCTTTGATTTTAGATTCATTCTCATTTTTAATCAGTTTAGAATTGTGATAGTCTAGTTTGACAAACGCATCACAGTCATAGTATTTAGATGCAATTACTGTAATTAACATACACACTCACGTCCGTCTCCCATAGGGGTAGGCAGAGACTATCGAGTGCCACAAGCTACGACTGTCATACCTCTTCCACATTCATACATCTTTTCATGCATTTCCGCGGGTTGAGAATACTCCCGACCTGCCCTGTAATTAAATAAAAAATATACCGAACAACATGCTGACAACTTGTTTTATGTGGCGCAGTGCTAGCCATCTGCTTGAGCTATCACAGACGAATTGTCGGCAGAACCATCATCAGCTGTTAAACACATACGTTGTAGAATACCGTTGTCCGACACTCGTAGCTAAACGTCGGAAGCCATCGCCAAATGCAGTACTCTCCACTCCACGGCTCCTGCGTTCCACCGTGCTCCGTCATGAATGAAGACACATTTGCCAACGACAGCGGGCCCGGCGGAGTTATTTGATTTATTCCAAGACCAGGCGGGGCCTATTGAAATCTACCATCGGCCCTCGTTTATTTTGATACCGTAATGAACAGTCCAGGCATCTGTGCTGTGACAATTATAACGTCAATCCCCGCAATGGCACTCTGGCTTTCGCTTTGTGATTTCAAAGCAGCCGAGTAGATACTTGAGCGACGAGTTGTATCTCGATAATTGACATGCGGCTGTGTTTATAATTATTGGCGAGCGATGCTGTTATCCTGGATTGCTATGGAAAGCTGATGGGGTTATAGAATATTTTGTTTACTACGCTTCCTTGGTCTGTATTCAGAAACGTTAGTCCACTACATGGTTCCAACTGACAATGCTTGAGTAGCAATCGACACTATGCGTCTGTGTTAAAGCGTTAGCAAAATTGACCAAATTTGCCAATCATGGCGTCCCATTTTTTTCATTTATTTACAAAGAACATGGTATGGGTACATTAAGGTGTTACTTGTACATGGGTATGCTGGTAATGGGTAGAACTTCTCTGTGAGATCGCAAAGTAACGCTACTTAGAAAGAAAGAAAGAAAGAAAATATTTATTACAAAGGACGCCACGACATGATTATGACTTAGGACAAGGGTTGCTTGTTTGAACGCGTTAACCTCGGACACTACTGGACCAATTTCGAATATACTTTCTCTAACAGGAACCTACATTCTTCCTAAATATCACAGGGTACTGCATGATGTTGAGCACTTCCGCACTGCATCCGTTAGCTACAGTACTATTTCTATTATAGTTTTCTTTAGTACCAACGTTGTCTTTTCTTGTCGCGTAGCAAAGAAAAGAAACAATTTCTATAGAATACCTACTGTATTTTAGACAAAGTGTTTCGTATGTAGAATTTCAGGGACCATATTATACATATCGATATTATATTATTGGCAGCCACGGAACGATTTATACTTATTTTATTTATAATATTTATTACATTTTTAGACTATATGTAGAAGTAAGGCACTATTCAGCCATTAGTATGAATACCAACAACAATACAGAAATTACCTCTTATATCAATATTGGTCTCAAAACACGACAAGAAGTTAATCCTTCGAGAAACGTGATCCTTTGAAAAATGTGTCCCAATTATTTCTAAGAATTTTTGACGGGCCCATCTTTCAAAGGAAACGTCGTTAAATTATACAAATTCTTCGTTGATTTATCAAGTAAGCTTTGAGAGGAAAAAGCCATTTATTAATTCAATAAATATGATTGTAAACAAGCAGCAAAGGTTATGGAAATACAATCAATGAAGCATGTGTGTAGTTGGACTTGGTTTCATATATTGTTAACCTAGTGTATATTTTTCTAGTATCCTCTAGTATGGTGGAGATTTTGGACGATGTGATATTCCGTGGGTTATCCTACTTATGGAATGTAAGTCAAAACACAAAATAACCGGCCTCGCCAAAAAGAAGTTGACATAACAGAAGAATCCATAATGTTGGTTTTGAGAATGGTATATTTTAAACATATTTTTAATAATCGAAGAACTAAAGCAAGCATTAGGTCACCTGATGAAAATTTTTCATCAAGCCATGGAGACCCTTTGTACCTAACCCATTGTACCTAAGATACAAGTAAAATTTTATTGGTTTAGGTGTATGTATCGT
Organism: Blastobasis lacticolella; assembly: GCA_905147135.1. Classification (NCBI taxonomy): domain Eukaryota; kingdom Metazoa; phylum Arthropoda; class Insecta; order Lepidoptera; family Blastobasidae; genus Blastobasis; species Blastobasis lacticolella. The sequence continues at coordinate 10,211,611 of LR990044.1, forward strand.
ATAATATTATGACCTTACTAACCGTTTGTAAGTAAATTGTGTTTTCGTACCTTAAAATTAGCTGTTTACTGTAGTAAACCAATTAAAATATTATGTATACTTAATAATACCTATGATACCTATGATGTAACTAGGCTAAATTTTTATAGAGAAATAAATTTATTTTATCTTATCTCCCCTTAACACTCGGAGAACCGCGAGTGCGTTGCTGGACTTGTAAATTTCAAAATATTATTTTGCATTACGTAAATAGGCAATATATCGATAGTGGGGTCCGACTCGCAAGCGAAAGGTGCCGGGTGTGAACCCGCCATGTACCAATGACTCTTTCCTGAGAAATGTACATTAATTGAACACTAACCGATGCGGTCTTACGGCGAGGTACTACATCGTGATGACACCTGAACATTCAGGTAACTGAACCAATCTGGTCAGGTTCCCCCGTTCCAGTTCAAATAATTTTTATTCAATATAAATATTCTCAGAATATACTTATTGAAAGTCACAGATATAAACAATATTATAAATTATTTTACTTGTAACTGATTTACGGCTAAGGAATGGAACACGTTGTCTGCGAGTGTGTTCCCTGATCACTATAATCTAGACGCCTTCAAGGCCGCATTGTCACATACTATCAGGTGAGATAGCGGACAAATACCTGGCTAGTCTAAATAAAAAAATGGCAATCGATTAACACACAACCGCCAAGATGACTCACTATTACGTAGGTAAACAGGAATTATCACGATCGCTGAAAACTACTCCATAACATTTACCGTATCAGATTCTACACGTCGCTTACAATAATAATAGATACCGTAATGTGGCAATACCGTGAAACCGGGATCGTTCTCCCAAGCCGTGTGTATTTAATAGCCAACCGATCTTTCTAGAAGTCGTCTCGTTCCGCGAAGAATCCACGTCGGTGGTTCGTGATGCCGCCGTGATGCGAACAATCCGGCAATTTGTCGGATGCCTGGAATATCCCTTTGGGCGGCCGGCCACCAACGAACGTCTTTAGCCCAAGTGCGCGCCAATTTTTACTCCCAAGTTAGTAAAAGAGTGAAATCTTCATGACGGTGAATTCGCCTAATTGGTAGCGCTCATTGCTCGGATGTCTTGCGAATTTTTGGAACGAGAAATTCTTTGTAGCCGTGTGTTTACCAAATATTTCTGTATTGTTGTTTGTGTACCAATTTCTCAAAGGCTGGCACTCATTCGCGACCCCCAGGCTGGCACGCATTATCGGTGTTTCGGATATCCATGTACCTACCATCTGATGACCTGGTGCTGGAAATGTCCTAAGATAAAGGTATAGATTTTACTACTTGGACATTTAACGCCGAGGGATATATCTAATAGTAATGTTAACGCAAGTTAAACATGTCACAATGTCGGTATAGTTTGAGCAAGACAAAGCTATTTCGCAGTTTTGCCACAAAATAAAAACGGCCCGGTGGTTTTGCTTTTGCGCGCCTACGCATCAGGGGACTACGGGCGTAATTGTGTTGCTATGTAATTGACGGAATGATCCATGCATTATCTTCTGGGATTCTTGATTGAAATGTATTTTTTGCTAACTAGGCAATCTTAGTGAACAGTAAAAAGCACTAACCCACAACAAGAAATAAAATGGTTGTTCGAACAATTTCCCCGTATGTCGCGGGTGGTCGTTTAGATATCCCAATAGCGATGGACATTCCGGCCTTTCACAAAAACCGCTTGTCTGAAAAAGCCGAACACGCCGGCGGTAAGGTAACACAATAGCTCCATAAACACAATGTATCTCGTCCAGTTCCCTGAATTGTATTACGCAAATCTGTATAAATAGAGGCGTCGAAATCATAAACCGTTTATGATGGTGGCCCAATAAAAAGCCGGTCGGACCTTGCAGGTACCGAAATATTTGGCAATTGTTATAATTCTTTAAGATGAGTCAGCGAAGACTATCCTCAAAAAATTTTTGAGTAAAGGGTTATTAGATTTGAGGCGCCAACATTGAAGGGATATATTTGTTTTGTACCTGCGATTTACGAGTATGCATCTCTAAAGCTAGCCTATTGTCCTTTATATCTTTGTTGTGAACAAATGCCATGCTTATCTCTCCATTTCCCGCTCACCCGTCCCCGAGACAGCAGCACTTCTGAAACGATTTAACATTTCACTGATCCGTAGTCGTCTCCAATTTATTGCTGTAATTATTTTCTTCCGGTTAACTAGCGGCGAACAAAGGACAATGTTTCTTCGGCCGAGCGGCGAGACGCCGTGAAATTGACAGATGTTCAAAATAATAACCAAAGTTACAGTTGAACGGTAACAAAGACCCTAATTGGGTCGCCGATGGATTTAAATTTCGAACGAATTAATTTCGGTCGTAACTAGCCCGAGCGTTGAGAGATCATTTGTAGATGAGGACTAAGTTTTAGAGTGTCATTTGCAATCGTAGTACCAACCTATAGGTAGTGAAATTTAGCTAAGTATAAAGTTACTTGCAAAATCGCTATCAAATCACGTTTAGGTAATATAGTTGTACGTACACCTCGCGTCAATCTTTACAACGGCTCGGTAGGCAGCTGCGAGTGCAATCGTTAAATAATACCTCAATTGTAATGATTTTTGGTGGTAATTACTTCACACGAACAATAAAGCCTTAATTTAAAGCTCGTACAACGTAAAATTATACTAACTTGTCATGCAATTAATGTTTTTGGAAAATACTTTGAGCGCTCGCAGATAAGTTTCGAGGAATCCCAAAGATTGACGCGAGTGTATTTAATAGTATGTGTACCCACTTACACATACTATTAAATACACTCACTCTATCACCATTATCTGGACCCAGGCCAATCACACCTGCTCGTGGCCTACTGCTGACAGACGGACGAGGCTCTGGCGAATCGGCATTTCCCTAACGGGTAATGAGGGTCAGCTGAACATCACAATTTTTTGTCGGAAACCGCCTTCAGCAAATTTAAGAGCGCTTTCCTATTAGAAGAGCAGACCCTGGCAGAAGCCGGGATTGACCGCTAGGGTGATGAAGGAGGCTGAACTGATGTAGAACAGCTTGTAACGCAATCAACATTTTGCTCTCTCTTCATATTTTTACTCAAGTTACCACGTACCCCGCATCATGAAAGCGACTTTATTTAACCCTTCCTTGTGTATGCTTGTATGACAATCAACACAACATATGCCTTAAAAGAGCTTAGGTAGTTACCACAGCATTTAAATATAGACCCAAGTACCCAATTTGTATTGCAGTCTAAATTGAATATTTTAAACAATTATGCTTTGCAATATCCGATTCCGTTTACCTCCAACTTTATAATTTGCGTAAATACTTTACAGGTTTTCCGGCAGAACTTTTTCATTGGTAATTTAAGATCGTAACCTCCACCAGGTATCTACCGCGGTCGAAGCAAATCGTTGAACATCAAACAAATTACAAGACTATGTTTGTTCAGTGCAAACCCAGTGCAAGTATACAATCATCAGCATGAGAATATCGCCAGAAAAAATTGCAATAGTTTTCTGTATAAACTTTGACAATGAACTTTATTGAAAGTCGTTAAGGTATATATTTCATTGGTGAACAGCAATATGGTACACACGAACGTGCCAGTCGAAATAATATCTTGTGCAAACGGAATAAAGTTTGATTTCTACAGTTGTTTTAATGTTTTGACTACCGACTCTGGGAATACGCCTTCGCTATGGGCTGTACGAGGTTTTGCGCCTGTAATTTTCTCGTTAAACTGGACTTTGGTCTTATTAAGTCATCAGCATCATGCCGTAACGTTGTGTCCGTCAGTTTTTTGGAGTAAATGATTTAATTTTGCGGCGGTTCCTGTATTCGGAGCACATTTTTGGGTATCTTTCTGCTTGGGCAACTGTGATTTAAATAAGTTAAAGCTTGAGTTAAATAATTATTTAATAAACGCTTTTAGTTTTATTTTTATGTCAATACTTTTTTTTTTATACCACTAAGGTGGCAAACAAGCTTACGACTTGCCTGATGGTAAGCAGTCACCGCAGCCTATATATCATGTATGTATGTAAACTCTTTATTGCAACAACAAAGTAGATACATTTCTTTATCATCATTATTATCATGGCATTAGTCCTCACAGTGTATTGCGGGTGCATATTGATTTGTAACACATACAACGCAAGTATGTACATGAACCCTACAATCTATGTACGAGTATTCCGAGTTCGTTCATATCATATAGGTAGGTGGCTATCTGAATTTGTTACTAATCAAATCATTACAATCGGTTACAGTACACAGTTGGGTTTGAGTCTTTAAGAGAGAAATATGAAAATGATATGACTGCTCTTATAAGCAGGTATGTACTTATTTCCAAAACTGCTTTTAACACAGAAATAATTTTTGTAAAATATTCATAGCCGCGCTTGTCTAAAAGGCCTAATCTGATTCCACGTCTGGAGGCGAGTTCGTGAACTCAAAACTCATTTTCTCTCATTTCGTTTAATTAAAATCTACATAGAAAGAGGAAGCTCTAATAAGAACCAGCTCCCAAGGCAAACACAGCCGGATAAGCCAAGCCCATGCGCACACAAATCATAATAAGTATGAAGGCAAACTGACTCCCTAGCCTTCGTTTAGAATTGTAATTATCGTACATTTCGGTGAGAAAACTGGGACCGACTCGTTGCTAAAATTTCATTTCTCTTAGGTTCATGAACCTTTATTATGGTTAGTGTCATGAACCTCTGAAATGGTTAGGGTCGGGGTTTCGGGGCTGTTGGATAATTCACATACGTCACCAGAATAATCCAGATTGGCAGCACAACAAACACGCTGCTGCCAATTTCTAGTCTACGATGGGTCAATTCGACGTTAATGTCTCTGTTGTGCTGTCGCGGACGAGGGACCAGGTCCGCCTTGACCATAATCCACGATTTGGCAGATCAGACAATATACAGTGGAGCGACTGCCATCTCACCTGCGCGTCCCTGTTAAAAGGCGAACCTGACCAGGTTGGATCATGATTACCTCCACATTAAATTTCGGGGTTGTGAGAGAAGTCTCATCATGTACCTACGTCAGCACCATAATCCAGCTTGGAAGCACAACTGAAATCTCTGCTGAAAGTGAGATAATAGACACCGACTCATTCCAATAACGAATTTCCAACCAACCAACCAATGTCTTATAGGCAGACTCCGTCACAGATCAGTCAGTGAGCAGTTTCCATACCAAGGTTTCAATGTAGAGCATTGTTATACCCTTCCATACTTCCCACTCTTTGAGGTAGGTACCTATATCTAAACACAGCACTATATATTTATACTATATTAAATCCAGAGCTATGCATTCAGAAACAATCGTGAGTTAAGTAAAAAAAAATAGACGATGTAGGACAATGAGCTCATCAGTACGTAGTATGTGAGCAAATTATTTATGCAACGATAATCTTAAGTTGAACTTCCGTAGAACACAGGACTTATAGCGAAGTCTTACTAACTTTAGCCCGTGTTTGTAAACAATAAGTTACCTAACTTACCTTTAAATAATCCAAGAAATTTCCACTTTACGCTTCCTCGCAATAAATGTAAAAGTGTGTACCTATGTATGTAACGATTGTGTAGATACTCAGAAGAAGTTGTCTTGTTTACCCGGTTGATATATATTTTTTAATTCCACTTTTACTTACGTTCCATATAATTAATATTAATGCTCCTCTATCACTCGTTTCCTTCAAAAAACTTAGGATGAAAATGGATAAAAAGTTAGGAAGGTACATTTTTAATCTTATTTCCATCCCCTTACACAATATTCGATATCGCCAGTTTCAGAGTTTTTTTATCTAAATATTACTGAAACTGATCTACTCTATTCGCTTATAGCTAAATCTACAGGTATCCCAGACATTTCTGTCAACTAGGCAAGTATTAACATAAAAACGCCACCAGTTTTCTGCTAGATTAAATTGTCGACGGGGAAGTCGTCCCTTGAACGAGGTTGTTAACGACTTTTTTCCCCAGTAGAAGGATTACAGTATACCTACCCACCAGATTACCTATAGGTAGGTGGGAGCCATAAATCCGTGGATTAAACTAACCTATCCGAGATTGCAATCTGCCGTCCGCGACGGGGCTGCTATCGATAATTGTGCCCGGATACCGTGACTACTGGAAATATATGGTTACCAACAGAAAAGATTGGGAAAATTGAATTTGTAATGAGTTTTCAGAGTATTTTACGTGCAAATATTTGCCGGATAAAGTACAATATTTTGCTGTTAGGTATGTAAAGTGAATTAGAGGTTTATTACTTTATAACGTTTATAACTTAATGTTGGTTAATCATTATTACAAAGTAATTATTATTAATTTTAAATGGAGGTGATATTATTGTTTTGACTAGTTTTAAATTAAATTAATATGAAGTTGAATTTTTAGAAAATTCAAGAATTACCAAAATAGCATTCATTTTGACCGCTAAACTTTCGTTGTGTTTCCTATTCGCTCAACATGGTCGGTCATAGTCTAAATTACGGAAGGAATATGAATCATCATCACAGCCCGTAACAGTCCACTGCAGGACTTAGGGCCTCTCCCACGAAAGGCGAGGTTATTGACATAATCTCCACGCTTGGCAGGCGGTTTGGAGATCGTTTTTGTATATGTGCAGTGTTTAAATATTACAATGGTAAATGCTGCTGCCCGTTTTCCAGACTATGAAGACTCTTGATCTTTTAGCTCGAAAACATTAGTCGCCTTATACGACACCCATGAGTGTAGGGGGTTATGAATATGAATATTACCTCTAAAAGGCTAATGAATGTTTGCTATAGGTGCAGTTACTGTTTATAATTTTGTAGTGTATAGTATTATAGAATTCAGTATATTTATTTACCTGTCTATTTATTATAACTTATTTAATTTTTTGCTCCTATTTACTCTTGCACTTCTAGCTCACGTGAAACATTACCACTTCCCAAAGGTTGTCTGGAAGATATCACTTAAAGCGTGTGTATATTATATTGATTCTTGAATATTATGTGCAATAAAGAGATTTTACTTACGATTTAAAAATCAATGCAAAAATTACTGCTTTATGAGCAAGTGTGTTGTGAGTATGTTCTTTAACAATAATCATCATTGTCAGCACAGTCCACTGTCCTCCATGGCTGTGATTGATTATATTGCCATGATTTAACCAACACGCCCGCCAAACGGCAGATGTGGGATATCACAGTGTAGAAAATGGCTTCTTGCTCTCGTCTCATCTACGGCATGACAAAAAATATTACATTGCAGTATAAAAATAACTAAGAGCGATTGGGGTCTTCGTTTATTTTGATTTCTTGCTGTTAGGTATTCCTTCTCGTACTTTGCCGGACACTACATGATCTAGTTCGCCTTCATCACATCACAACCCGTAACAGTCCACTGCATGTCTTAGAGCCTCTCTTATAAAAGGGTTATTGTCATAATCTCTACTCTTGGCAGGCGGGTTAGAGATCGCAATGTTATAAATATAACAATGGAAAAAGCTGCTGCCCATTTTCTAACCTACAGAGACTAGCTAGATCTTTTGTCTCGAAAACATTAACCGCCGTATAACACCCACGAGCGTAAGGGGTTGGTGCTATTCTACTCTGCCGTACACCACACGGCTCTATCACCGTCATATTTCCATATAAATAAACAGAGATTTCACCAGGACTTTTATTTATGGTTTAGTAGCATTTTTGTGTAGTGGGTAGGTATGTTCGATCATCATCACAGCCCATAACAGTCCACTACAGGACTTTGGGCCTCTCCCGCAAAAGGGGAGGTTATTGCCATAATCTCCACGCTTGGCAGGCGGGTTGGAGATCGCAGTGTTGCAAACATAACAATGAAAAACGCTGCTGCCCATTTTCCAGTTTATGGAGACTAGATATTTTGCCTCTAAACGTTAGTCGCCTTGTACGACACCCACGAGTGTAAGGGGTTGGTGCTATTCTACTCTACCGGTCACCACACGGCTAATTATTGTTCGATAATTATTGTTAAATGATTTTGTATAGAAAATAAACAAACATGATTTACCGACCAGAAATTCCATCTTGACTACAGTATAGGTAAATACCAATTTAATTTTATTACAATGAAATACTGCATTCTATAAACAACCTCCGCGCTTCGTTCGTAAATTCGACTGCCATACGAAATAAATTGGTTGTAATCGTATACCCAAACAAGCAGAAAACAACTGAATGAGCAGTATCAGGTTACTCAAAAGAAAGAATGGGCTCAGCTTTACTCCTTTTTGTAAACTTTACGATGTACCCAGTAACTACCAAAAGAAATGTCAAACCATTTTCCGGCGAATCTTAAATGAATGTAGAGCTAACTTCTATTGTACGATCATATTGTTATTTATTTCAATGTAAATTCCTACGCACTACGTTCCTCCTCCTACGTACGCACTCATGCCATAAATCGTATTTTCGAAAACATCAAAACTATTAATAATCGTTAAAATGCTTAATGATCAGAAAATGTTTATGATACCGATTTTTGTATGGAAGTCGATTACAGCTATTAGTTTCACTAATTACGAGATTTTACAACCACAATTTGGTTTTATGACTATTGGAACATTTTCTATTGGAGAACTGAAATGCACAGCACCGATGGGGGTCATAAAGAAATTATTACGGTATCCCATAATTTTACACCATAAAAGAGCTGGCGAAACATTGCCTGAACTCGTTCGGGTTAACGTAAGTTCAAAAAGGAATGACGAGATCAAGATTGAACAGTTGTACAAAGTTGACTCGAAGTGGAGCATTAAACATGTGAAATAATTTCGGGGCAACAAAATTCCGTGGCGCAGAAATTCGGTTCCGAACACTTACCTTACAACTACCACCTGACTCTGCGGCTATAAAAAAACGTTCTCAAACTTTGAATAAGGTAAACTGTGCGCCCTCTGACAATGAGCACGTCACCGACTGCCCTTTGAGCTGTCAGCCGCCCGAGAGAACCAGGGCAATTACATTGAAAACCTCGCAACGCAATCTTGAAAGAAAAAAATAATTCTAGCTTTGAGTCAACTGACGTAAGAAGCTTATTAGCACGCCCGAGCTGACGTCCTCGAGACCCGCTGTATCTATTTCAAACTCCTTCCGTTCATCTTGCACAAGAGGCCAGTAATTGTCTTCATTTATTTATACGTAAAGGTAGGCTTTAAAGTTTATGAACGCGCAAATTTAATGAAGTAATCGCTGAATAAAATGACTGCCGATCATATTAATTACGTTGTGATAATTAAGTTCAGTCTGATGAGAAAATTGCATTACAGTAATTAAATACGGCATGTTTAGAATAGTATACGGAAACTGGAATAGATAGTGGGTGGTGAAACTCGCCAAGTGTTAATTATTGAATCAGTGAAGCCGTGGAACCGCCGAAACCGTAGTTTGTGATTGGTCAGCTCCGAGTTGGAGGTATGACCAAAGCCGCACTAAACCCATTACGATCTCAAATTACCCAGCACGCCCAAACCACGGCTCGTGTGACTAATTGGCATTAAAGGTGCTGCTATGTCTTAATTAAATTATTCTAATAATTCCCCGGCAATTCTGACGCGGTCGAAGAATTTTACTACGTTACAAATTTTGTACAATGGAGCCATTTCTGAGGCGAATGGGAGATAGACTGCGTTAATTAACGCAGTTACACACAGAGAATTGTGTTTAATGGAACATTCGGGATCGAGCCCTGGCTTTATGTAAAAGAAACAAAAAGAATTGCTATGTATAGGTGTATCTGCGTAGTACGGATTACAATAATAAAGGAGGAAAAGGCCGCTTCGAAATACTCGTAACTTTGAAAACAGAAACCAATTAAAGACGTGAAGCGTTCCCTCATTGCGGATAAATTTTATTACCTCCCAAACATTTTTCTATTACTTACTCATACAGAGGGATAGTTTTGCTGGCTCAACCTCGCGGATAGCCGAGGGAAATGAGGATTCCTTCGACCGTTAAATTTACGACATGTCCCAGGGAAAGTCTTGTCTTATACCCGAGATCTCTTTTTATAATTTATATGGTTTGTTACGACCGCACGTATCCTGTTGCTTTCATGAAAATGTATGGGTTCGCGCCGTAGATAGACGCATATTGCTATGAGAAACGCGAGCCTCATGAAAAATGTTATGGCGCGCTTTTTTAAAGTTGGCACTTAGTTGTGGTTTACAACCCTTTGTTTCTTTCTCTGTCTTTTTAAGGTCCAGCAATCAACTCAAATTATTGTAATTGGACCCGGAGAAGTTGCAATAAATAAAGTTATTTAATGCAGTTCTATTTTGAAAAATTGATAGGAGCGGTTAGCTGTTGCTATGTTAATATTATCGGAAATTCATAATTTATTTAGACTGGTATCTACATTTTCTATCTTTGTATCTACATACCTGTAGTTTCGACAATTCTTTCTCTAAATTTCTCACAATAATATTTTATTGTACTGAAAGTAAGAAAACTGGTTCACGCAGACGAATTCATTAAATAATGCGCATCGGCTAGTTTCGACTTCCTATTTACGTGTGTCAGATGCCGATGAACATTATTCATTGTCGATATATGTACAAAACAGTAATTAGGTGCATAATGTCACGTAATTTTCCGTAATGGTAGGCAGAGACCACATTGTCCCACGTGCTACGGTCCTGACAAACCTTTCTCTTCCTTCCACATTCATCAATCAACACCAAAAAAATTTCCACTAAATAACATACACCACAAATTGTACATTTTATCCGTTGCAATAAGTGTACCGGAGCAAGCTATAAATCAAAATCGTTGTCTAGTGGGCAGGCGTCCCGCCGTATCACATGACCGTTTTTGCGTCCAATCTTTTGGATGGGGACTTTGCTCACGATGTGTAAAATTTATGGAAATTGCATTTTCGCATTATGTCCGATATGAGGGTGGCAGACGAGTCCGCGGAAACTTGGTAAGGAAACCGGCGACGTTGCGATTCGCTCCCTCTTACCTCCGCTAAGTTTCGGTAGATATCGACGGCATACATAGGTGAGCGTAAGTAAATTCAATTTTAGTGATGTATAATATTAAACCTACACTGTTATGTGGGTGAGTACAGCAGATTGTCTTGAAAGAAGGTTAAAATAAATAAATAATATCTAATAATAATTGCTTGGATAATTCACACAGCGCCATCTAGTAAACAAAGCATGTGTTATGGGTCTGATAAACTGTAAATACTTTTAAATACATTCATATTATAAATATAACTCTCAAACCCGTAACAGAAATTAAAATTTATCATTTCAATTTCTGCCCGGCCGGGCATCGAACCCGGGACCTCTGCGTGACATGTTACACTGAACCACACAGATCACCAAAATAAAAAGCAAAACCAAGAGTTGTAAACACGTTAAAATATTAATATTAAAAACAACCCCATGAAGATAATATTTTGTGTTATAAATAAGTTATAACCTCTTTCCAAAGCAATCTCAATTTATTTACACCGAAGGAAAAAACTGCTGTATACTCTGATGAAATCTAAAGTTATAATAGAATCATAAACAGAAAGATCCTTAGGGTTAATACTCAGGAGTGATAAAAGGAAACTTCGTTAAACTTGGCTGAAGACAGCCAAGTAATTCTGGTTGTCGGTCCAAGATCTGACAGAAAACACAATTTGGGGACGCATTCGTTTCGAGATTGGGATCAAAGGGTTTTATTTCTCAATAAATGACCACCGATTGTTTACGTACCTATAGGGTACTTAATTAAAAAAGAGCAAAATATAGACATAAAGGATTAAATTCTACAATATCAGCTAACCGTGGAGATTATGCCAATACCCTTCATTATTTTTGCGGAGGCTCAAGTCCAACAGGGGACAATAATTACGGGTTATAAATACCCAAACAAATGGAGTGTTGGTGGCCTAGTGCTAAAAGTATCCGACTCGCAAGCGAGAGGTACCGGGTTCGAATTCCACTGCTGCCATGTACCAATTACTCTTTTCTGAGTTATGTACATTAACCGATAGAACACTAACCGATGCTCTTACGGTGAGGGAAAACATCGTGATAAAACCTGCACATTCAGGCGACTGAATATATAACCATGATCCCATCTAGTTAGGTTCCCCTGGTAGCTTGGGTCACGGAGGTCAGATGGTAGTCGTTCCACTGTAATTACCTGATATGCTATATCCTGGACCATGGTCAAGGCAGACCCCGGGCCCTTGTGCGCGAGAATACAACCGGGACATTTTAAATATAAATTCCCAAACAATATTCAACGTACATGCAAATATCATATACTTATACCGTATTTCAGTGTCCAGTTGCACTCTCTAAGCTATCGGTAGGTACAAAGAACACAACAAAAATACTGTGGAGAAAGTTATAATCAAAGTAACGACGTAAGCTCATCGTCTCCTTTGAGACCAAAACTCTTTTAGGTACATCTTCAAAGAATTGTGTGATGGTGGGGTAATTCACAAACTTTGAAACACGAGTTTTTCTTAGGGTTAATTCTCACAGTGCCCGAGCCGGTAAATTGCACAGACTATCTACTTACTTCTTTGTGTAGGCAAAGAAATTTATCTACCTGGAAAATGGATGTGCCAAGATTTTATGTGGAAAGTTATGACTGGAGTTCTGCATTTTTGGTGTTCACCGTCTTGAACGTAAATAGAGACGGTCACGTATAACTGACTTTAGGATTAATTATGCACGTAAATAGGTATTCGGGAGAAGACGGGATATTAAGAAATAACAAAAAAAATTGTCTTGATTGTAAGACATACAGATTCACAACATTTGTAAAATTTGAAATTTCTGGAGGTCTCCTCTATGGCGCAGGCCTTCCCCAGCTCCCTCCAGTTCTATCTATTCGGGGCCATCTTTCTCCAACCCAGTCCGAATCTTTCCATAAAAATATCCTACGATCGTTTCTTCATCAGTGGTCTATTTTAAATCAAACTGAAACATAGAACAGCCGCCGTGGTGTCCGGCAGTGTAGAACTGCACCAACCCCTTACACTCGTGGGTGTCGTACAAGGCGACAAATGTTTTCGAGGCAAAAAATCTGGAGTCTCCGTAAGCTGGAAAATAGGCAGAAGCCATTGTTATATTTATAACACTACGATCTCCAACCCGTCTGACAAGCTTAGATATTATGGCAATAACCTCCCCTTTTATGGGAGAAGCCCTAAGTCTTGCAGTGGACTGTTGTAGGCTGTGATAGGATGAGATAGAGCAGTCGCATCGACGTTGACTCACTATGTTTGATTTCAAATTATTTTTAGAGGTTTACTATTTATAACAGCTATAAAACCGACGAATATTTCTTGTTTCAATTTATGGCATTATTGTCTTTAAAACTATTTTTAGCTTTAGCTTAGCTTTTTACAACTGCTAATAATGGTAAACAACTGGTGACGAATTCAATTTAAAAAAATACAGTTTAAAGTTATTTTTAACGTAATATTTTCCAAGCTAAGCTCACTAAAATTAGTTAACTTCATTAACGTAATTATGTAACTGAGAAAAGTTATTGCCTTTTCATAAAAACCTGATAGGTAAGGAACTCGAAAAGACTTACCGAGACCTTTAACTTTCTGAATAATGAAAACTACAAAACTCATTTCGTTGTAAAAATAATACCATAAAAAATGTTAAATAAGAAGGGATGGCTCTGTTCCCTCACTGTTACAATTCCATCTTCTCAACTGTACAATTTCTCTGCATAGAATAACGTAACATGAAGAGATTGTGTAAAATGTTTATTCACAAATTTTCCAATTACTATTTTAAGTTGTTGTTTGAAGCTGAAGTTTGTACCCATAAAATTGTGAAATCAAGAACACAATTGTAGATGTCAATTTTGCGTGAAATATCTATTATACTGACTACAATAAAAATTATAAATGCAAATAAATTTTACAACTGTCTGAGTCAGAAAACATTTTTTATTTTTATCTTTTAGTAGAAAATTAAAATGGAAGCTAATAAAAAAAACATCTTGGCTCAATGTCCCGGTTGGATAGTGCTCTTGCGCACGAGGGCCTGGGGCCCGCCTTGACCGTGATTCAGGATTTGGCAGATCAGATAATTACAGGGGAGCAGCGACTGCCATCTGAACTTTGTGACACTGCTACCAGGAGAATCTGATCAGATTGGATAATTGAACAGAAAGAAATGGATGTTATCTCTTTCCTACATCAGTCTGAGCTGCATAGTGCACGGGACGAGTGAAATAAAAATGCTGAGACTGAAGAAATAAACGAAAGTATGCATTATTATGATGACGATTTTGTTCTGGAGTCTGCGGAGAGTGCATTATTACCAAATTTCTCTGTCATGAATCGTATACATATATTCTAGCTCACATAATAAATGCACTTGTTCGTTTCGCTAGTACATTTTGTGAAACGTATATGGCTAGATAGTGTTGCAATAATTTCTGTATAACCGGCAAGATTGAGGTAGGAATCTAGTAGATGTGGGTAGAACAGGGGTATTAAGAAAATAGTTACAAAAAATTAATTAAATAATACCTAACGATTAGATTCTGAAAAAATACCTATCTTAAAATAACATTTGAGTCTTAGCAATAAACCTAATAAAAGCCTTTTTTTTTCACAAACACAATGATGACTAGGACTACCGACGAATTCTTTTTTTTTAAAGTACTTTAAAAAAAACAGGAAAGAAAAAATCTCTACACAAGTCTACTCGATCGGTTCCACAGTGCCCACATAATCAATGAAGGAGTAGAGGATTGCGGTGCTCCCATCCCTTCCACAGGTATATGCATACTAGATGATACTGCAAACCATTGAATTCTAAAAAAATACATGTCTCAAAAAAACAATCGAGTCTTGGCAATAAATCTAATAAAATCCATTTCTTTTTCATAAAGATTATATTGACTGGAACCACAGTACAAATCACAGATGAATTCTTTTCTTTTCAAAGTTCTTTATTTTCTCAAGTTAAGAAAAAATCACTACGCAAGTCAACTCGATCGGTTCCACAGTGCCAACAAAATCAATGAAGGAGTAGAGGATTGCGGCGCTCCCATCCCTTCCACAGGTTTATGCATACTAGATGATACTGCAAACACGCCGACTTTTTTTTACTCCAGCAGTAACCGAGAACACTTCGCCTGGAAAATGAGTGAAAATAAAACACCAGCCGACTCGCATTTTGGTTTGAATTTGTCAGCGTCAGTAATAAAATGTTGAAAGGGATTGTTTAGGCGCGTCACGTTCACTTTGTTTTTCAATTCTTTTGTTTTGTAGGGGCAGGTGAGGGGAAATATTTTAGATACCACACTATACGATGGATCTTACTAGTTCCATCCAGTAACTACCCGTTCCCGAAACTACTGAAGATACTGTCAAATCAACAACATCCAACACCCATACTCATAATATATGAATATCTTAACTTTACATTCGTTGGCAGTTTATTATTCTATGTCTCGTACCGTATTGCATAGCAAATCATTTGTTGTGTTGGTGCCATTATTCGCTATATTTTTTCCAATCTATGAATTTTCATGCGGGGCAACAAAGTCTTATTTTATCAACCATGTTTTGTCAACCAGTGGCCCTAGCACAAGTGTGTCCGCGACGAAGCTCGCGCCGCGAGAGTGCGTTTGTCTCTTTCTCTCAATACTGAGACGAAAAAGATAGCAATACGTATGTCGCGCTTTTTCTCGCTTATCGCGCGCGAGAGCAACTTGTGCTAGGCCTACAGGTCGGGTCACTAGAAGTATGAACTCAAGATAAGTCTGCACATAACGTATGGCGTCCCTGACATTATTTATGTTGGCTCTCTGTTAAATTTAGTTCTATTTTCTGACGAGAGCAAAGTTATCTTGAGCCTAATGTAGTGAATGGGAACTGAACCCAGTGCCCTCTGCATAACAGACTGGCATGGACAGGCATAGGTTTATTCAGGGAAACGTACATTACCTTTTTTTATACCACCAATGTGGCAAACAAGCTTACGACCTGCCTGATGAAAAGCAGTCGCCGCAGCCTATGGACGTTTGCAATACAAGGGACATCACCCACGCGTTGACTTCCCCGTAAAAACCTTTTCACCCCTTTTTGGTATAACTCCATGTTGTACTAGCCAGGAAAAACTTAAATGATTTTCTCGCTTACTGTTTATTTTTTCTTAGTCTATAATATATGCTATACCTACCAGCAAATTCTAATAGAAAATGTCAAGACATACCTACACCCGCGCACATTAATCTTTTACGCCACAGATAGATATCGAGCGTAGGTATACTTCGGCATCTTCCTGTACAACCATTCGAGGAAACAGAAAACCCAGCAACTAATCTCATACAAAACACACGACCACTTGAAGCAAACAAGACACCGGTACCAAACAACAGGAACAACAAACACAAAATAAGGAATGTATTGGCTCCGCAGCGAGGTGAACGGAACACGTGAAAATTTCAGTAGACATTCTAGCCAGAGGAAAAGGTATGCCTATCGAAACATCTGAGAGTACGAAACGCGCGGGAGGTAATTTCGTTTCGGAGAACAAGAGGGCTAATTAGAACTCGTAAGAGATGGCCGAAGTAACTAACACTGCGGGCTTAGGGACAACTAGTGGCTTAACGCGACATGGACGTTACAGACGAAACAACCTCGTGTGAATGGCGTTTCAGTGCTTGGATTGCGTAATGGAACCGTTGGTTGGTTTTCTGCGGTTATAAGCATGTTTAGATATTTGTAGAAGTGAAGTAGTTTTTAGGAAGACAGATGATTTAAAAAAATGAGATGGGATACATTTTTAAAGTATGTTCACAGTTATATCAATTTAGGACATTTAAAATATTTGTTATTTAAATTATACTTACATTAGTTATTAAATTAAATTGTTTTATGGATTCTACATTATTAAGGTTGACGTCAATAAGTGTATATGTATTAATACCTGTGTTTAATAAACAATATTGAAATTTGAAATTTGAAAAAAATAATTTAGGTATATTCGTCAGTGCACAAATTTTGATTGGTTTCATTTAAATTTGAAGAAAATTCCATAATGTTAAATCAAACTATATTATATTAATGTCTATTTCCACTTATATTGAGTCTAACCGACACATTTTAGAGTTTCTCTTTATATCAAATATCACCAGATTTTACAATTCCGATACGCAAGCAAATCGTATACAAATATTGTATGTTATTTTATTGTGCTTATTGATATCGTTTGTCCTCCAATATTTGGGAACTTTGACCTCCTGAAACTGAGCGCTCGATTTTACGACGCCCGCCGTAAACCTTCTAACATCGCACCAGCATGTCACCGCGAGAGGGTTGCAGCATCAGTCTTGGACTGAATCTTGGTTTTCGACGCCGATTCAAACTAATATACTCAAGATTGACAGGCTTTATTTTACATGTACTAGTAAAACATAGTGGCCCTGCATGCAGAATTTTTAAAGTTATGGATTTGGTCCATAAAATTGTCACGTGCTGCATAAGGCCTAGGGTTACTTGTGAAAAAGGCGCCTAAACCTGCCGATACCAAGACAGAGGCCGAGAAGCGATGGATTGGACATTCAAGAGCCAATGCTATGATGTTATGCTGAAGAAAAAGTAGGATGTGTACCCTGTAGTAGCTGTGTGTAGTAGATGTTGTAGAAGCTGGGACTGGCCACTCAGATATTGATGGTGAATATTTTACAAATATAAATTTCTTTATTGAGTAGGACTTAAAATGTTATTATCTCTTTCAATCGTCAAAAAGGAGGGGGTAGGGAAGTAGAAAGGAAACACACAGTGACATGTTGGCCGCCCTAGGCCGACAACGGCCGGCCATGTCTGACAATACTGGACAAAGCCGGTCATGGCCCGATATATTATATAAGAAAACCACCTGAAACTACAGCAAAAATAAGCCAATCCACGAAGGCAGCATCCGTTCACGAGTATAACGCCGAGCCCAGCCATCGTTCAATTTAACACGTCCATTCAATACTTTAACGAACGTAAATTTAAGTCCAAATCCGTAGAAAAAGTAAGTAGCAATAAATATAATTACATTTAAATATATTACAATAATAATATCCATGTGGTGTTCGGCAAAGTAGAATACAGCACAACTAGTGACGGGTGTCACAAGGCAACTAATTTGATAGAAGTAGATTGACGGTATACCAGAATTCTTCCGTTGAGTATGCTTACATGCACGTTGAGTAGATATGCGTAGAGACCACATTATTTGAGCATACTCAACAATCCGCCTGCCAAGCATTGATATTATTTCAATACCCTCCCGCTGGACTGGACCACCATAAAGTCGTTGTTGTCGTAAGGTTGCTGTCCTGTATAAAAACAAGATTACGGAGTTTCTATCCAAAATAATGAATACCTATTTTTCCTTCGAGTAAATGTTGAACACTTGTCTGGATCTTATTGATCTGGATTGTTGACGCTAAGAACACATAATTACAAGTATGTATATGTATATTTTCATAGGTAAACTAATTCCGAATGATACTTTAATTGTTTCGATTATATTTTACAAATGTTTCATTACTTTGACACATTTTTGTTTCGTTGCTTTCATCTAGTGTTATCATTTTAATGAAAATAAGTGTAGTCAAGAATGAAACAATGTTTACCATCCCATCGGTCTCGGTCAGAATGAAAACGCAAAACTGGCGCCTCTATTCTCAGATCATAAACTGCCATGCCATTGAAGGGATCGCGTTTGTCAACAATATAAACTTGAGATCGTAGGCTAGATCCAACCCGGTCACATTTCGTACAGGCCCAAGGAAGTAGCTCCCATTATGGGACCCGAGTTGGTAATTACTTCGGTTACAGTCAAGCCTCTAATATACTTGAAGGATTTACGACTTTTTACGTCAAATTTTCCACGGTTGTTGACTTTATTGTCACTTCTATATTATAAACATAAAAAGTTTTAACCTTAATTACATACATCTTTATGTTTTAATCTCACTTTTGGATAGTTATCTAGATGCATTATATTTGTTGAAAATTCTGTTATCATAAAACGTCAGTGTATTCTTTACAAAGGCGCTGACATGGGTCCGCGGTATCTGCGACGTCGTGGCCGTATCGAAATTGCAGACGGCCTGGTCTAGACATAGTCTGGGCAGAAACTGGAAGATTAAAGACAGCGGGATGAATAGAACCAGCCGTGGGTTAGTGGAGAAAGAAAACGAAAAATGCCTTTACGTAGAAAGGCTTGTGCGCTGTCACGTACACTGTATTCTTATTTAATCTTTTTGCAGCGGGTTTCGTGAACGGGCTCTTGCCTCTAGCGAAAATGTTCCTTGTTCTGAGTTATAATGACTGCCGCGATGAGGAACGAAGGTAAATATGAAATGTTATTCACTCAGCGGATTATAATGTTTCGTTGTTTTACGAGGAGCCATTACAGAGGAAATTGGGCGGGCAAATTGGGACCTAAATTACCTAAAATTATTATAAAACAAACAAAACAGCTGACTATTAAAATTTTTAACTTAATCATGATTAAACTGCAATAAAAATTTGGAAGTCATGAACCCCTTCATATAAAAAATGGCATTAAATAGTTGATGCGGTAGCCATTAATAATATTAATACGGCTTCACGAAGCGAGAACCATAAACTTTGAACAAACGAGAGAGGCGGGATACTTTTTACCGCCCGAGCTCTCATAAAAACGCAAGCCCTGAATTAGCTCGATTCTTTGTCACCCCTTTTGAACAACCCTTAAATTCCTACTACTACCGTCTTTGTCTAACAATAACCACTACATTCCCATCCGTTAAACTGCATCAAGGAAAAACAACGTGAAACCACCCGAGATGAAACGAGATAGAATAAAATATATGCACTAGTAGAGGCGACAGAGAGAGCTGTATAAGTAGTAGTAGGGACGTATATTACGCGGCGAGTGTGAGAGGGACGAGGTGAACCCCAGCGTGCGAGCGAGAGAGCTGTAAAAATTAACCAACACAGGGGAGAGGGACTGAGCTTCTTGAAGCGGGGTTAGTCCGCATTCGACCGCGCTCGAAGCAGTGTCGTCTATCGGAAGAAGCTCTGTGTGCTCGATTCAAGTTCAATCGTATACACATTCATGTGTGATAAATTACTGTGCGTCTCGGCGATAACCAAGTCAGTGTATCCTACGGATAAATAGACATGCGAATCTATTCACCGGAGATTGGATTTATGTTTTTAAGAAAATTAGAAGGGATTTTATGAAAGCACTAGATCATAATATAATGCATCAGTGGTAAACAAACTCATCAGAGATAAACATAATAGTAAAAAAGACTTATGTGTGCAAGACTAATATGAGTAGAAGATTACGGTTCGGATTTATGTGTTCGGAGTTATGATAAGCGCGGAGCTTTGAAGAAGGATTGTTCATAGAAGACAGGGATACCAAAGAAAATGTGTGCCAAAATGTTAATGTATAGTTTTTCCTTGTTTACTGTCTTAATATCATGGATTGGAGTGCTGGCAGAGGAGGAAGTGTCATCGCCGTTGCGGGTTGCGCAGTGTAGAGCGACATGTTTACAAAAGGTAATGTACTAAAACTGTTATTTTTGAGAACAATTATCCGTTAGCTTCAATATAGCCTTTCGAAGAAACACGTATCCCATTTATATTCGGAGAAACCGGAAAGTATTTCGTAATTGCTTATGCATCCAATAATTTCCGGCTTATTGGGCTTAACCGCCCTCTCTAAGCGGCTTTACAGGGAAGATAAGCAAAAATTCCAAACGATACGCATTACATTTTCTATGATAACATAAGATATTTATGATTTTACAAGCGAACTCTGTTTATTGCTTGTAAATAAACAAACCTTTAGTACGTTAATATTTGACTATGTATCTATCTAATAGACTTTGCCGTCGCCTTGTCACGCACGCACATCATATGAAATTCTAAGAACGTAGAAAATTTTCAAATTTAAAATATACATACTAATCGAGAACATGGTCCAACACTATGGCTGATTTAACGTTATAAGATATAGAGAGCACAACCCTAGTGGTCGCTGGGGATTATAAAGATGGCGCTTTTTCTGTGTCGCCGAAATAAAGTGCAGTTTTTGTTGAAATTATTCACTCTATCTTTTACTACATAGTTTAAACCCTTGTCTTGATACCTGTCATCATAAATTTAAGCCTCTTGTTTTTTATGAAGCTGGATGATACAAATGAATAAATACAAAACTTTATTTCGGGAAAATTGTACAGGGTTATGCGAACACATTGGCAATGCTAGTTAAAGACTGTTATTATAAAAGTCCTTTACCAGCGCAGCACCTCTAAAACAAGCATTATCTCTACCTAAATAAGCCTACGGAGCTATTTCCTAAAGCTCTGAAGTTGTAACAAGCGAGCTAATCTACTATCTATCAATCAAACGCGAAACACAATTATGGGGCTTAGGAATGTTTATCGGAACCGTCTAAAATGATAAGTAAAATTTATATCGACCAATATTTACAGATAGAATTTATCTAAACAGGTTTGTTATTTATTTGAACTATTCCGAACAGGTTGCCTGCTGGTTATCGTTACTATGCCTCCATAAACGTAATTTGTATCGGCTATCCCTTTTAAATTGGTATAAACTTATTTGTTTCGACTCTTGCTTATGAGGTTGATCAATAAATCTTCACGTATTGTTAATTAGTTTGTTGGTTGAAAATTAATAACTTGAAGATATTGAGTCTGTTTTATTTTACATATTGGGTACCAAGTTATCAACAAAGCGGGTTTCTTATTTTATGAATGTAAAAGGCAACTATTTAATTCATGATGGGTGTTGTAAAATATGTCTGGCAGATCAGGTAGGAACTCCATAGGCCAAAAGATGAGCATCAGCATTTTCTAGTGTGTATCTTAAACAATACAATTCTGGCTGACAAGCGTGGAGATTATAGGAACACCCTACACCAACGAGTAGGAGGCTCAAGTGTAACAGTGGACTCTTACGGTATGCTGACAATGATGAAGATAAAGTATTGCCATGTTGAATACCATTTCATATTATCTGCTCTAGAATTTCAACAGGTGCCTAACATAAATTTTAAACTTCGTGCATGAAATCTACAAATTCCAACTTCGCCACGTCCTTGGATGCAAAATTGAATAGCCTCGTAAATTAGCCATATCAGCTCTATTAACTTTGTCAGTGCCTACTCCGTGAATGTCTTTTAATGGAATTGGTTGAATTGCCCATAAAATTACCGCAGCCGTTGTTATTCAGTTTTGTAATATCGCAAATGCAGTCAGTTATATTATTCCTAGTTATAAATAGCAGTTTTGTATTGCCGTAGCTATTATATTATTGAATTTTATTATTGCTTGTCGATCTTTAAAAGCCCAGGTAAATTCTATTCGAAAAAATAAAGAACCCATATCATGCACATCAGCCATCACCTACGTCAAATATCGACATCTGTTTATAATCCCAAATATTTAGTATGTGATCACGCTTCGTCCCATTTTTTGCGATGAAGCTTTGGCGGGGGTATTTTTTTTTGCTAAAATTCTACCTGCGTCTATCGCCAAACAATAAGCTGGCCGATATTAGCTTTTTTATATTGTTTGCTAAGGGATGTGCGTGACGTTTCCAAGGGCGGAAGGATAGGTAGTTAACCATCGTCGATTCTTTATTCAGCGTTTATTAGGGTATCGTGAGGAAATGCGCAAATTGCTCAAATCGTCCAACAGCACGAATTTATAACGCTCTTTACCTACCTGGAGGTGCTTTATGAGAATTTGCTTTAGCAATATCAATTTCAAAATCTGCTATCGCGTTACGAAACTTCGTACACTTAGAACCATTGTTATTCCAGTAAACTTCTTTAACTATGCAACAATACCTTTAAAAAACATTTTACAATTCCATTGTTCGCAAGGTTTTAAAGCCCTGTAAAATTAGCGAATTACTTTTTAGAGAAGGTTAGCTATTTTTGTCAGCCGTTGCAGGTACTTTTACAAGAATTATTAGCAAGTAACCTATTTATATTTTGGCAATGGACTGCTTTGGCTCCGTCCAAACAATTGCATAACTGTCTTGAAACTTTAAAGCTTTGTTTTTTGTTTCTCAGAATATCTTTTTCTCGAGGAGTCCTGTTCAGAATTTTTTAGGCAAGGTAGGCCCATGCCTTTCAAAGTTGTCGTTAAATGTCGCCGTGGTCTATTTTGTCTGTTGTCTTTATACATTGCCTTTTTAATGTAGGTAGAGCTCTTTCTTCTTTTTGTGTATGTGTTTTTGTTTGAAGTTTTCTCTCTGAAGAGACTGAGTTTGAAGAACATGTGACGAATTTTAAAGAGATGTTTAAATTATTTGTCAAGTTGTTAAACAAATTGTCACAGCCACATCAAAATATGTAGTTGGCTTGTCATGTTAATTTCATCTTTAATTTTGTCGTTTTTTAATATTATTTTGTGGCTGATATAGGTGTAATATAAAAAAATACGAGCTCACAGTACAAGTTAACCAAACTCTTTAGATTGAAAGTACCTCTTGATTTCCATTTCACCTTGAGGCCTACGCTATTGCAAAAAAGGGACCGTAAAGAATCAGGCAGTTGATCGCGAAATAAAATCTCGATTAGAAATTTGGGAACGTTCCAGTCTTCCCTTACATTACGGTCTCTTTTCGAAGGAACAACATCGACCTGGGCATTATTATTTTATCGCTGCTCAGCCATGCACAAGAGGTAGAATAAAATTTTTGTTCGACGAAAAATAGAAAAAAAGTGCCCCAAGGTTTCGGATGCACGTCCTCTGGCAAAGCAACGCTTAGAAAAAATAAACGAGAAAGTCCAAGCCGAAATGACCTGCGTTTTTGTCCACGATTTGTTTTCGTTTTTGTTACGTTTGAGTTCATTTGGAAGTAGCCATGTCTGTTGCTTACTGAATTAACTTAAATTGCCTTCGCTTTTTTGTGTTTAAGAGAATTGCTTTATGTTTCTTTTGTGGTAGTAATTCTGAACGCGGTTGGTGTAATTGAAAAAATGAAAAAGTTATTAACTGCTTTGACTTTCAGCAGCAGTAATTGTAATTGCTGAGCTATTTTTTAAGATACAGTTTTACAAGGAGATCACTATATTTGTCCATACAATACATATATTTATTAGAAATGGGGACCAACTCGACCTTCATATCATCAAAAACGTTCAGTATCAACTGCCAGTTTAATAAGCCTGGCGAGAGGTAACAAAATACTATAGGTGAGCAGATTTAAATCGTTTGGAGGTGAGAAAGAAAGGCCGCGAAAGAAGAGAGGCAAGGCAGGCTGCGGCGCGGCGCGTTCATATGGCCTCACCTCGTGAAGGGTGGCTTATCCGGCAAGCAGTCGTAATAGAGCCGTAGA
The DNA here is from genome assembly GCA_905147135.1 of Blastobasis lacticolella. NCBI lineage: Eukaryota > Metazoa > Arthropoda > Insecta > Lepidoptera > Blastobasidae > Blastobasis > Blastobasis lacticolella. Next base: position 10,236,031 of record LR990044.1, read on the forward strand.
GGAGAGCAGACGATTAATGATTCATGACCCCTCGGAGCGCAGTGTCATCAATATTATTCTGTTTGTATCCCGCGCGTCGGCCCACCCTCGCCCGCGCCCCGTTCATACATAAATAAGCACGACACGTCGTCTTCTCTGATTACATCGCACCGATGTAGTGAGAAATAGTGTAGTCGGATGCTGAGCCCGTCTTTTGTTCAATATATTCTCCAGAGACACAGAATGAATAGTTTAACAGTGTATGCTCGCGCGCATGTTTACGGTTTCGGGTTTCCCTTGAAGATTGTCGATAAGGCGAAGGCATTTATTTGTTCGATGGCTATAAGCTGATGGTACAATCGAGTCTAGTGTGAAGTTATGCGCTTCAAGTAACAGGTCGATATGTATCTCTTTAGGCCGTCTTAATTTCCCAATCCCAAAGGAGTTTATTCAACAATACTTTATGAATATATTTTCACCATTGCTAGACGTATATAATATAGTATTAACAATGCCAATGGATAGATATTATAAAGACAACATACTAAATCTTCAACCAACTCGGATCATGCATAACCTATCATTAATAGCTAATTTTTCATCGAAATTTGACACCGTCCGCCATCCTATAATTGGGCAGCGCCATGTGACAATGGAAGAAACACATCGTTACCAGAAATTACACGACGTGCCGTTAGCTCAGCGTTTGATGTAGAGGCAACTGTCACGCGATACGGTGATAAAAGCAGAAATAAGTAAAACCAGGACCCGACAGTGACTCGAGGGCAAACACAGATTGATAGTGCACGGGCCTTTGATAATGTTATCGTGATTAATTATTCGGATAGGCAAAGAAGTGACAATGAGGATCTTAATGAGGTTTATAGGGATTTGTAGTTTATTCACATTGCAATAGTAGTATAACATAGTATAGATAATTAAAGAATATAGGTAGCCAGTTGGTTACTTGGTTAGTGAAATAAGTAGTTGGTATTATATTATGACTATTTCGTGTAATTAAAGATACTACTGTGCGTCTCTATATTGCCAATTATGAAAATAAAATAAAATTTCATTTTATAAGCGTTTCGTCATTATTTATTACATTTATTTTACCTTAAGTAATTATAGTTCAGTAAGCACTAAGTTATAGTAATAAAACTTTGATTGCTTTATTTAACGATTCAGGCAGTAATAGATTGGACCAAATAAGAAAAAAAATTGCGTTTAATTTTAGCTTTAGTAGTGGGTAATAACCAGGAGGAAAACGAAAGCCGTTAAAATTACCGGTCAATTATATTTTCAAGGCGTCAATAATTCCTTCATATTTAATCGTTGTTCCAAATTAAGTACTTTTCTCTCTAAATATTGTATGTCGTGGTTTTGAGACCACTTTAAAAGCTATTTTGGTTATAATTGTGCGATAAATAGATAAACGTTATAAACTATTTAGTTATGTTTATTTATTGCTATGTAGGCAATAGCACAGGATTTAATATTTCAATACAAATCTTAAATTCCGTTTAATTTTGAAACAATGTAATTATTGTTTTTTTCTGACATCGATATTGGTTTCTAAATCGCATTTACTAAATATCATTGGCTTTGATTGATTTGTATTGAAACTATGATCTGTGTGGATCCCGCCTTTTTTCTGTAATCGACCTATATTAGATATCCCATCAGCAAAGTATCAATGAAATTTCAACCACAATGAACAAACAAAAATAGCCATTAGAAAATCAAATTCCTTGAGAATTGAAAAAGGAACAAATTCTCAAACCTCCTCCGTCTAACCACGAATCATTCCGGAAACATGCGCAATTTCTGTCTAGATGGAAGCATTCCGTATATTTTTTTCCTCGACCGGCCCTATGGCGGAGACGCTAAAGCGCTCGGAAAAGACAGGCTGGTTCTGATAAATGATGGCTGCTACTGCTACACAGCTTCGCTTTTAATCCTCCACCATTGTGTCGCCGTCCGATTTTTGACGTCGACCGCTCCTTCCAACGCAAACACCTACGTAGTCCTCCATATAAATAAGATATTAATGACCCTTTCTATTTTATCTAAGTCCGTAATCAATTACAACGTTTTGTTTCTCCTCAGGAAGTCTGTTTTGGCGTTTCTTAATGGTGGTCTTTAAGCGTGTTTTAATACTATCCGTGTGCCAAATTCGTTTTGAACCCACGCGCTTTTTTGCCGTTTGTCTTTGTTGCTAATGTGATAGGTTGCATGTAGTTTAATATGTTACAGGCAAAGTAATTAGATAAATTAAGTGATGCTATACTAACATGACTATTAAGGTGGTTATATTTATATGTGAATCCGATTTAAAAATTACTTTTCTTATTTATCCTACGCCAAAAATATTTTCAATTGTATATATAATTATATAGTACCTAATTCGAAACTGGTTGCACTAAAATTTGTATAATAAAGTGGAACTAGTGAACAAAAGTGGAGTTCGATCACGAAGTCACATCACAAAGTATTAAATATGCTACGAACTAGCTAAAACTGTCCAGAACAATAGTCGAAAGGGTTAAACTCACTTTTTTCTATGTATATATAGGTATTTTGTTCACCGAAATGGTTTTCGAAGTAAACTAGTAGATCGGTACTCGATTAAGGGCAGTTGCCCTCACCATAGGCCAGTAAGCCCCAAGCTCCCGATGAAATCGAGATAGTTTTAATGCTCGTAAATTTCCGACACAACGTCCTCCGATCGACTAATCGCTTTCGTCGGGCGTTACGGGTAGTTTGTAAACTGAAATTTTCGAATATTCTCCGTAATATTCTGGTCTAATGTACGAAGCACCATCAAAGTAGGTACTCAGTAGCGAGTTAGGGTTTGAAATTCACTTCACAAGGTGAAGAGGGTGAAATACATTTTAGGGTTCATAATCCTGCATAATAAGATCTAAGCAAAATAAATGTCTAGAATGATCTGATCAACTACAATAAAAGATTTAGTTAAACCTTATTTCCCGACATAAAGTCCCCTTCGAACGACCAATATACCTAGTTTTAAAATAGAATACATTCTTATTTAGATAAAACTTAATTTTACCGTTTGGTCAGACTAATTTCAACAGTCTGCTTGCTTAGCTTCTTCTGATCCTGACTGTACCTTCCAGACTAATATTTCTTAGATGTTTCATTTCCCTGCTTCATGTCTGTTCATAGTAAACACATGAAAAGACCGACGTATGCGCACATCATGGTTTAAACATAGGAAATACGAACTCGAGTTGTTCACGCATCGGCGAATTTGTTACTTTGAACAAAGCGGAGTAGGATGTCCGCGATGGGCGGGGCCTCAGCTCCGATGCGTACGCGCAAGCTCAAACGCAAGCGCACTCAAGGGTGGGGAATGACAAAAGAGGGGGAACCATTATTTTCCGCCTAATTAAAACGTTTCTCTGAATAACTCACTCTCTCTGGGTAACAACACAAATCATAACCTATTAATAAACACTGCGCCAGCGCAACAGAATAAGGTGTCATAATTTATTATGTCCCCAAAATTCCGGGGAAACTGAACCGAACCAAATCCCTTTATCTCAGCATTAATCTTTTAAAACCCATAAAAACGAATCTTTGGATCTTACCAAATATTTTGTACGAAATTGATGGAGGGACCGTCACTTATCTGCGTCTCAGATCTTGGTGCGGCGATCAAAATTCCTAGAGGTGTCGATACACGATACAAGTATGCTTCAGATGTTAGATATTGTTATGTAAATGCATTATGAGCATTAACTTTATAACAGAAACTAAAAATGCAATAGGGACAAATTGCTTATTGGTGATTCCAGATAAAAACAAACCACTTAAATGAGGTGTTGGGATTTAAGATAATTCGGTTTACTGAAGTCTCAGGGAACACTTGAGAGCCGAGATAACATAGTCCACGTTACTGTAAGCTCTCTAAAGAGCTAAAAATAGTCGAGTGTATCACTAGAGCATCGCCACAAAGTGTGAACCGATCAGGCCGCGTGGGCCGCGCCGCAGTTGGTATTATTTCTCACAAAAAACACGAGGCACCCCGTTGTTTTAATGGTAAAAAATAATGAAATATGCCTTTTTATAGCGCTTTTTATGTAAAACGCTGAGAGTTTTAAGTGTTGTATTTAGAATGAACAACCTGCAGTGAACAGTAAAGTTGGAAAATATATTTCTCAGCTGTTGCGTCCGCAAGTTTATTATTGAATAGACCCTTTGATTTCGGAGAGGACTTTATTAAAACATAAAGTGAATCAATTAACGGTAGTTGAGATTTTTACCTTATTGAAAGCTCATTGGAATCATGAGTAGTCACAAATTAGAATAATATCTACCTACATATTAGAAAAACATACCACATTTCTGATCAATGGATTTACACGTGTACGTTATTTAAGAGCGTTACATAGATATAGGCAAGTCTTAAGAGCGGACCCAAGCCTACCCTGTCCGCAAATAATATATTTGTAGTTACCAAAATTTCCTCATAATACAATATTTATAGAGACTCTGAAAGACGAATCCTTTGCGGAAATACACCTTTTATTCTCACAATTCCTTTCTCGCGAAGATAACGTGTAACACATTGATCATGACGATAATCAAATGAATGTAAATTCAAAAGCACACTTAAAACTTGTTCCAACAACGGAAATAGCACTGTCATTTGTTAAAGTTTATCGCGTTTTTTAATTGTGCAGAGGAAAAGGAGCTTTTATATATTTTTGTAACATAAATATTAAACAATCTGTAACATTAAAAACCAGATTTTTCTTCTTCTCCTAGATCCCAGAGTACAGAACCAGTACTAGATAGAAGAAGTCCTCATATGGTTTAACATCTAATTAGGGACACGTCTTCGAATGAAAAACACTTAATCAGCATTCTAATTTTAAAGTTTCGACTCATCTGAGTAAACATGAGCGATTGTGTGGAGGGAATATTGGCTGGCGTTGACAAAAATACCAATGGGGTGCAGAACGTGGCTCGTGTTCTCGTCTGTCATGGCCAATAACACATATCAATGTGGCGTGCATTTGGCCATGCCACTTGGTAAGCTTTAAATTTAATTTTAGGCAGCTCCAGTTACAGCTCGACACAATACGGACACAGTACAGGTAAAGATAAAAGAAATGCTAATGCCTGATTGCACTAAACTTTATACAACGCCTTACTTGGGTTAAAATATTCTTTACAAGAACAAGGTTATGTATGTACCAATGGCTCTTTTGTGGTTTACGTACATTAGTTGAATGCTTACAGATGCTCTTACAGTGAAGGAAAATATTGTGATGAAACCTAAACATTAAACTGAATGTGTAACCAATCTCGTCAGGTTCCCCTGGTAGCAAGGTCACGGAGGTCAGATTACAGTCACTCCACTGTAATTATTTGATCTGATAAATACTGGATCCAGGTCCATGATCAAGGCGGACCCCGGGCCCTCTTACGTGAGAGCACACGGGACATTAACGCCAAGACAACTAACTTTGGCGTCGTCTAAAGTTCAGTGCAATCCAGCAAGAGTCTCATAATTCAATTCCAAGCTTAGTCGCTGTATTTTTCTTTAGAAAAACTATATTGTAAACCCACAGAATAGGGTATATGTAAACTATTTTTACCTGTACAATAATTCATCGATTTCATGGCCGTGTTTAGTGACACTACGCAGAGACACTTTTATTATCACGAGCAAGATATTTTAACGAACTCCAGAGTACGTCTAAAATAAAAGACGGACATGTTTTAACTTTTTTTTTCATTGGCCACGCCATTTAAGTCACAATCGTAAATTTTATTGAAATGTCGCAACAGCGATCGCCGCACGAGATGTCTTGTCTTTGGGGACGAATTTATGCGTAATTCGTAAACAAATTGACGTGGTCGGGACAATCTTTGAAGGGGACTTTCCAGCTTGATGACTTGACACGTCTTTTGAATCTTTTTAAATATTTTACGACGACGACTTATAAATGGTTTGCTTTAGTTGTTTATGCTAAACTCTAAGCTATATAGTCTCTTTTCGTCGGTCTCTTCCATGCCGTTTCATGGATTGTTTTATGTTTTCATTTATTTTATTCGAGAATTTTTGTAAACTTTGTAGCGTTAGCAATCTCTTCTTATAGTTACTGCGACTTTGCAAAACTTTTATCGTATGAGCTGTTTTAAAATCGACACCTCAATGCTCCGTCAGTCGAGTCATATGGCTTCGTAAGTCGTAAAAAGATATCCAGTTTCACAATAGCTACCATTGTCTTTTTATTAGACATTCCTCACTTTCCTTTGCCTCATTACACTCTATCGATTTCTTTGATGTCTACTTCATTTTATTTTATCTCGTCATGAAATTTACTCATTCAAGATTCTTATTCTGGTTTTATTACTTTTAGCCAAGACATTATAATTAACTATACCTACATCTAATAATTTACAATATTACAACATAATAAAAAGTATAAGTATTCAGCTTTCTAAATTAAAAATTTCTACCGAACCTGAATCAAATACGAGAGACGAAATAAATGAATAAAACAAGTCCAAAAAGTCCGAATCCAGTCGGAATGGGGTAATAAACTTTTTAATTTGTGGTGAATTCAATCAATAAGAACAGGCGAAGTGTCGTAAACACGCTCGAGTCGCGCGCCCGCGGAGCAGAGCCTCAGGTTTTCTCGACATGGCTTCCTGCTGTTCTGCGTTGCCTTCTAAACGGCTATTAGCTTGCTTTTACGCGAGACGCGCCAGGCGACCGACGTGTTTATTCTTAATTGACTCCTAAATATCGTTGTTTTGGTCGTGAATCGTGTTAACCGGACATATTTATTCGGACGACTCAAGGCACACTCTTAAGTGAGCCATTCCCATATCGGTATCCAATGGAGCCAGAATCCTGTTCCATTTCTTGTTAATTAGAATTCTCGACGAAACTTTATCGCATTCAATAGTAACAATTACGTCGTGGACAGTTGCTGTTCCTTTTGCAGTCAGCCGGGGACGCTGCGCGAGTTTATCTGATGTAACAAGTATCGGTAGGGCTATCGCGCTGCGTCAGATGTCCGTTGTCCCGTTTCTACTTATCTGCACACTAAATAAAAAGCCTTTCCGCCGATCGGAGCGCGGCCTCTGCGCGAATACCTGGCTTTCTTCCTGTGACCGGGCACCGTTTATCGCACGTGACGTGACAATTCTTTTATCCCGACACTTTGTTTCCACATAAATTACTCGTCCGTTCGGCTACCGAAGATCGCCTCGGCGTCACGGCTCTTGCGGGTTGTCCTTCGCTCGGTTTCGTTTTGCATTCTCCCAGCCGGGCCCGTGTTTGCTCATTGTCTTCGATTTAAATTAAAAAAAGGATTTTGTTTTTATTGTCGCTGTCCTTTCGCCCACAGCTTTATGTGACGTTAAGTTCGGAATGAAGTATTCTTATTGTTGCATCGTGCAGCCTTTACGCAACGTTGCATAAATTATTTTGTTTCCATTGTAATTAAGGGGATAAGTTAGTGCTGAATTATTTAAGTTGTTCGCGAGATTTATTTGCATACGTACATGTGTTTATTCTTTTCCACACAGGCGGGTATAGCGGGCAATATAGTCATTGACATATTATGTAGGCTATAAGTATTTTCTGGATTGTTCTGTACAAAGCATAGTGTGACTGCGGTCACGCGCAGAGTACCGCACGCTCTGCGCACGCGGGTTGCTAACTAATAGAGCTCTATCACCAGCCTATTTCTGATGCTATTATACATGACAGTCAGATAGAAATCAATGAATAGACTTTGATGCCGCACTTTGTATTGTTGCCACATGCTTGTTTGGTTGACCGCTGACTTCAAGTCAGAGGACATGACAGTAGAATTAAATTCAAATTAGAAAGCTGCATTCTAGTGTAAAGCATTCAACCATGAGTCATGTAGGCACCTACATTTAATTCTTAAAAATAAAACTCTTCTATGCTAGCTTTGGACTACTACAGACTGATGATTATACCCTTTCTAGACCCAATCACCTACTCCTCATAACTTCAGTTTATGCCTGGCAAGGTACCCGACTACCCGCCCTGCTTACAATCAAAGAGCCGCTATTATATACCTACCTACATATATATTTTACCTCTCTATATTGCGGGTATATCGATATTGAGCTGCTGAGATCAGGTGTCAAGTTTCGAATCCAGACGGTAGTTCCCAACACATTATCAAGGGAATTCACCTAACATACTCGGAGTAACAAGTGTCTAATCTCCTTAGCGGCCACATCAGGGCCGCAGTGCCGCATGAAAATTAGATCCCCGAAGCAAGTTTCGGGTTTAACGACGATCTTAGTGATAGTTGGTAGGAAAGGATATTTGGTAATGTTAAGGATGCTTGGTATATTTTTTACGAATATTTGAAAAAGCTTGCTTTTGCTGCGATTTCAATCAAGATCCTGTTTCAGCCAGTCAGTTGCTGATTTATACTTAAATATATATAGCTTGTGTTGTGGGTGAACTAATAAAATACTATTATCATACATACTACTGGCCGTGTGGTGGCCGGCAGAGTAGAATAGCACCAACCCCTTACACTCATGGGTGTCGTACAAGGCGACTAATGTTTTCGAGGCCAAAGATCAAGAGTCTCCGTAATCTTGAAAATGGGCAGCAGCACTTTCCATTGTTATATTTAAACACTGCGTTCTCTAACCCGCCTGCCAAGCGTGGAGATTATGGCAATGACCTCCCCTTTCGTGGGAGAGGCTCTAAGTCCTGCAGTAGACTGTTACGGGCTGTGATGATGATGATATATAGAAGTGACGTGTGGTATCCGGCATAGTAGAATATAACCAAACCTGTTCCATTGATGGATATCGTCATAGCAGAATAATATAAGAAAGGCTGACCAACTATTACCTAGATCCATAAAGTAGCTCTGAAAGTAGTAAATTATAGTCACCGGCTTTGTCTGTGGAGTAAGTTCTATAAGTAATATTGCGATCTCCAACCCGCTTGCCAAGCATGAATATTATGGCAATTCCCTCCATTAATATAGAGGAGGTTATGTCTTTAGTAGGTGAAGAGATAATAATATTAAACTAGGTAGATGTTATTCAATTGCACCTTCATTATTGTATCACATAGTGTTTCTTATCACAGCAATTTTAAAGGTAGGCTAAGTGAATTTAAACCGGTCTAAATTAGAAAGGTTAATTACATCATTGAGAGTCCCTGTCTCTAGCTGGTATTCAAAAACCTATATATACAGCAAACTCATTTATTTAAACATCACAATCAGCACCATTAACCTTAATGATAGTCCTTTACCCAATTATACTTTTCAAGTCAATTTTCGGCCTATCAACCAAAATTAAGTGGATTTCGAGATCCAAAATTCTTCTCGGAACAACAGCGTCTCATAACGATTTCTTTACGATTAATTTCTCTGCCCTTTCTAGTTACTCCACTTCCATGATTAGAATCGAATGTCGTCCCAGCGCAAGATAACGGTAGAATGGGTTCATTGACCTTCCCCGTCTCTTGATCGCTGTTAATGAGCTGTAATGGGTGTTTCATATGTAGATGTAATAATTGTCCAACACGTGACGTGTAGTCAAAGTTATATAGTCATAACGACTTCCTAAGTAGCGGCGCAGCGCACATATTGATTGCGCGTCCCACATGCAATACGTGTAGACCTGCTAATAATAGTATCTACAACATAAATTATTGAAGTTTTGTAACGGACAACCGGAACGTGTAATTTCATAGACGTTACCGATGTTTAATGTGTTATGTTGAACCGGATGCCGAGCGCATATGTTTAAAAAGCTATTATCCTGAATATTACATTTGACAAATCGTATTTTTGCCACGTCCGCCATTTGTACTAATGTCGATTCTTTGTTGCAGGTAATTTCAATAAAAGGAAGGATGACTTCCATCAATTCCCATTGTATGGGTGAGTTTATTGTAACCCCGCGTGTAATGTCACTGACTCCGGCCGATTGAGCTCTGACATAAATTTGTCGTAAAAGACTTCTCGGCTATTGTGACTGGAGCGCGATTCGCTCACATCCGAACTCGTTCTTTTGATGCACAACGGAAATGGTTCTAATTGAAATTGGCTCTGCTCGAGAATGCTACGCGGCTGGAGCCCACAAAGCAATGTAGGATAGGTTTTGTTGGCAGCGACCGCGTTGCGGGATCATTTCAATAAAAGTTATTGTATAGAAAACTGACAATGGGTGGTACAGGAAGTGGTGCGCGCGTGTATTGAGGCAAGTGGACTGTTTATAATTTGTGCATTGTGCCCGATGGAACGCGTCCGCCGGCCGCTCCATTGTACGTGTTCGCTCGATACGTTTCTTCGTAATTGGCTTTTACTAAAACGCTCGCTCTAAACGATTTGGTGACAAAAACGTTTCGCACATCCCCGTTCCAATCGTCCTCGTGGCGGGATATTGATAGCTAGCTAGAGACTTTGTTGGCTTTCAAAGGGAAAAATATTCACTCCTTTATTCGATTTCACGCGTGGTCCCATGATTATTTGCGTAGACGGGTCTGCTAGCACTGGAGTCGACGCGATTTGGCACCTCTATGTTAGAGAGCGTGTGGGGAACGTTGACCCTGACTCTAAAGACAGTTTACAGTTAAAATCATTTTTATAAAAAAGGTAGTTAAATAAAAAAGCAATGAGTTTATATTACTTGCTCTTCATCATCATAATCACCTTATTTGCTGGTCTGCGCAAGACGTGGCCGTACCATCGAAGGGTGCACTGTTGTAGCTTGTCTGCTATGTCACAGACGTGAAAGCTACTACGGGTGTGATATTGCTTGTACTTATAGATACAAAAAATAATTGCTTGTTCCATGCAAATTTAGACTAAGTAGATATCACCGCAAATCAAAACCGTGCCGTAAACCTAAATAAAATAGGCACAAATATACGTAGCTAAGTTGATGTTATATAGCATAATAAATTCCAATATTCATCACTAAGTGGCAGACTACAATGGCTACTGCAACTTTGAGCGATAAGTAATCGCATTAACTTTGTAAGTAATTAATTCTCGGGGATATTTCTTACGCCGTGATAGACGTTATCTTTAAACCCATCTTTATCTGATACGAAAACCGATACGCTGTATATCGATACTCGACCAGAATACGTTGACCCTTGGCTTTTGTAAATATGTGCCGCTAAAAAGATGAGGGGGCAACATTTAGGGATTCTGTTGAGCTCAACGTAAGTCGGTCTAAATTTACTATCGTCTTGCGCCTCAGACCTCCTAGCGGGACGATCGTTAAAACCGTTTATTAGATTTTTATTACCGTTTCTGAACTATATTTAAATTTCTATCAGAATTCTAGTATCGTGACGTTTTACTTTACGAATAATACCAACGGCGTCGACGTTTTGCACATGACTAACTCTTCATAATTAGAAAACCTCGCTTAATTCAAATAAGTTTTCAAATGAGAAATTATTTTTCATAAGCTTTTATCGCGCGGTATAGAGCCTACTCATGACCATTCCAAAAAGCCCAAACACGATGGGGTTATCTTATTGCGTTCATTAGTTCCTATGACAACCTTCCGACTCCATCATCAGACCAACTCCATGGTACCATTATAATACCATCTAAGTTACGTAGGTAAACCAAATTTAAGCTAAATCGGATACCAACAAATGGTCGAAAAATGGTTTGCTTCGACGGACAACTACAAACATACAAGTGCAAGTTAAATATAAGCTTGTAAAATTTAAAGTAACACCCTGTATTTACAAATAGTACTTGTCTATGTAAATACGGCTCTACAATTGGTCAAATTTGATCGCTACCTTTCATAGGGACGGACATAGTGTGCAGATCGCCACTTAAGTATTGTCACTGACCCCGTGTGTTCGACCACCGAAAGACTTCATAGTAACGTTTCTGAATACGGATGTAAGTATCATAATCTACAAAATTTACTTACAGAGCAGATTAAGGAAGGGAGCAATAAATACCTACCGACTTTCGTATAAAGTGTTACTCCCGACATGCGAAGTCGATTTATTCCCTATGATCCGATACGTGAGCAAGCCAGCTCCAAAGACGGGTTCAATGCAACCCGCTTAGCCTGACAAATGGTCGTGTCCCGTGACGTCATATCGCCCGATCCGAGTTAAGCTTGGCACTCTATGCACTGTAATGGCTTAATTTTACAAGCCATACGTTGATATCTTGCATATTTTTATAGGTATTCACATTAAACTGTGTCAGACTTATTTGCAAGTGGAAGTTAAAGAAAATTGAGCGTCTGTGGCCACCTAACGGTATCGGGTTCGTATCCCACTGCCACCATGTACCAATGACTTACGAATGACTCTTTTCTGAGTTATGTATATTAGTTGAATACTAACCGATACTCTTACGGTGAGGGAAAACGTCGCGATGAAATCTGCACATTTAGGCGACTGAATATTTAACCAATCTGGTTAGGTTCCCCTGGTAGCAGGGTCATGGAGGTCAGATGGCAGTCGCTCGATCATAGTCAAGGCGGAACCCAGGTCCTCGTGCGCGAGACTTATATGCAAGTAGAAATTAAAGTAAATCTTTAACAGCGCTTTTAAGCAAAATCGAGAAAGCTCTTCACACTTTCTAAAACCCATACCTAATGTTATAAAAGGAAATGTTCGCGCGAAATAATACGCAGTGAGAAAAGTAAGTTGGGTTTACTTACTCCCACTTAAGTAGGGAAGTACATAACATTAGCTGTAGGAATGTGGAAACTACTGCTTTTACTGCATAGTAGAAAACGTTTAACTGCTTTTGTTTTTGCTGAATTAAGTACCGTTTATGTCCCTTTTCGCTGCAGATAAAATGTTCTCTTTTTTGTTTGAATTAGTTTTTGTTCCTTTATTATTTGTTTTCACGATACTGGTATTTCGTTACGTTACGTTTGTACCGATCTTTTTAATTTAAGAGCTGAGTAGAATAGCACCAACCCCTTACATTCGTGGGTTCGCACAAGGCGACTAATGTTTTCGAGGCAAATTATCTAGAGTCTCCGTAGGCTGGAAAATGGGCAGCAGCGTTTTCCATTATTATAATTATAACTCTACGATTTCCAACCCGCCTGCCAAGTGTGGAAATTATGGCAATAACCTCCCCTCACGTGGGAGAGACCGTAAGACATGCAGTGGCCTGTTATGGGCTGTTGTGATGACCATGAATATACATTTTGTAGGCACTTAGTTCAAGTCACAAATCCTCCGAACGCGTTGCTCAATCCAATTTAGTCTCATCATAGCATCCTATTCTGTCGCACAATGTTCGTCTTTGAATATTTTAATTAGAAAGTACACAAATAGGAAGCTATTACGTGTACAAACGGAGGTGAGTGATGCGGGCGTGACCACGCGACAAAGGAGTCAGGTAGCCCAAGATGACGACGAAGACCTCCCACACCCCCCACCTCCTAAGCCCCTAATAGACCTCATAGAGGAACCCAGTACAATACAAGAGATCAACGTATCCTGGCCAAGGTGGCATGCCGGACGGCGGCCTTTGCCAACTAAATTGGATACCAATCGAAGCGTGACGATTTTATCTCAACAAAAACGTCCTACCTAACCCTTTCTTTGATATCTTTACGTAATTCTCGGTGGACAATAGACCGGTTTCAGTGGTCCGCTTTTTATTTTATGGACCGGTGTTTTGATTGTGAGACAAAATATATATTTCCTCTCTCGGGGATTATTGATTTTTAGAGAGTTTACGCCGAAACTGCTTCCAGTGAATCGGTTTTATTGTGTGTTCTCAGTATGAGAAATCGTGAAGCCTTTCAACAACAGCTATATTGGGTTATTTGATCTTTAACTCGTTGTTTACAATGAAAGCCAATGCGGTCTGTTTCGTTCGGGGTGAGCGAAAGACAAATAGCGTTTGAGATTTCTGGGTCAGCTATTCCACATTTTCAGCGCTATAACTCAGCGGTCCAGCGGTTCCATCTTCACCCAGTGATTAGCACCTCCATAAAGTCAGCTACAAAACGTGCTGGCTGAGTAGATTTATCGCGAGGCAAGTGGGGCGAGTGCACCATCACCGTAAATATCCGACTTACGCTTCCACTCCCAGTGAACTCCACTCTATTGATTTATGGCTGGGGTTTTAAAAGCTAACTTTTTATAAAGAAAGTCGGGCCAGTTGTTTCCAACTGTCTGCAGCATCTGGCTTCTTCAGTTTTTAGTTGCCTGCTCCGAACTTTGTCATTTTAAAACTTGGGCCCCCCTGAAAATAATTTTAAAGGCTCCAGCGTTCAGGTTGTGCGTCTACCTTCCCGTCGCATGAATTAAGTACGGATTACGACTACACAATAAAGTGAAGTTGCCTACTTACTTAAGTATTAACGCGCAGACAGACAGGTGAATAGTTAGCGGTGAATAGCATTAAAATCTACAGAATAGCTGAGGTAGCAACATAAATTTTCATTCTAGTTAAACGTACATAAATCCTTATTAATCCTCATTTTATTGTCAATCCATTCAGCGAAATTAAGGACGAGAACGCCAGCGCTACAATTCTAAAGGGCACCAACCAGTTGGTAGTTAACATTATAAATCAAATACTCGTGTACTTGTCATCGGGTTGCAATATCCGAGCTCGGTGCTAGATAAACCGGGTTATTTAAAATGTTCAAATGGTCGACAGGGCTTTCGTATTTCGCATGCACCCACTCAAAATTGCAGTTTAAACCAAGAAGCTGGAGGCGGATGTACTACGGCTGCTTGCGCTCTCTTCGTGTCTGTTTATTTACCTTTAACACCAACTTAATTGGCTATAAATTGAATAGATGGAAGTGAGCTAGTCGCAGTCGTGTTTTCTCTTGTTACATCCAATATTCATGCTGTCCCAGACCCCTTTTGGTTAGAAATACCTACCTGCGCAGTTTGTTACTGTACGATCTTGTTCTGTGTAATGATGTGACTTTTGTGTGACTTTGGATTACTTTGATACCTATACGATTTTGTATAGAACTTAGAACATACAATGACTAAATGACTAATGAGTAGATCTCAGTCCATTCAATCTTTAATAAGAAACTTTGTTTCGGCGGGCAATAGTTCATCACACTCTAACAACACAACGATACAACCGCAAAGTCTCGACACTTAGGGCCTGTTTATACATTGCCGCTTGCAAACGCGTACGCGTCGTACGCGCATAGATAGTCACCGCGTGAGTGCGGTCGCTGTGCGTTTGCTGACAGATAATAAAATAAGCTTTCTATCTTTACTATAGAAACCAAAATTGCATAACATTTGGGAAAAACCGTGCACAAACCGTGTATGGGCTCTTACGGTCGAATTACGATCAACCTATTCCTAAAGGAGGCACCGCGTCGTGCTATAATAAATATCCTTAATGAATGATGAATTAGGGATTCCCGCGAAACAACGCCTAACTCCACCAAGAACCAGAATCAGTACTTTCAATAAACAAAGTAGCTATCCGTCCAAGTAGTTTTATGAAAAACCTTTCTTTCAAATGAATGTAAAGCTCTGGAGTTGCGAATGATTGCACAGCACCGGTAGGTACGGGTGAACCGGCAAGCGGTTGGGGGAGTGCCTGTTGTGCCCTTGTCTCCTGTAGTTTTACATTCATATCCCCTCTGCAGGAGGAGTCACAATTAGCAAGCCTAGGGTATCTAAGTGTCTACGATGTACGCCCACTTTTACAATAGGGTTAAGGGGATGCTTTATCCATAGGATGTTTAACGGCGTTATGAAATACATTATTCCAAATATACAACCAAGCCGGACGGGTCTGCCTCTCTAGGCAATGAAAAATATGTGCAAAAATTCAAAAAAGTTAGTTTTGTTTAAATATCTGCTCTCGATGTAAATGTATATATCACAGAAAGGTGTTTTAAACCTTAACTTAGGTACACAATATGTTGTGATATTCATGATCACCCTTGGTAAACTATGCCTTAATATACGATAATCTGGATTGAAATTTATCCTACGATCATATGCGCTAGACGCGCCTACTGCATAAACCTCTTCAAAACTACTTCATATGTTGCCTTGGTATGCATATGCAGATTGCGTCTTAATCCAGCTGAGTTTCTAAGTAAGCCATTTACATTTTGAACTGAGGCACCCCGCCTTAAGAGGGCTAGTACCGAGTGCACGGTAGGATTACCTCACTTTACGTGCGATGCTCTGCTGTTTACCCTAAGGGAGAGAGCGGCCTTTATGGTGTTTGTGTCCCGCTCGTGTAATTCTTTCAGCCTGTTTGTCTTGGATTAAACGCATGTCTTTGCTTTTAACGCTACTGTTTGCTCGACCGCCTACATAAATATTTGTAAGAGAGCACGGCCATTTACTTCCCCGGTTATGAACCCTTTAATTGCTCTTCTTATTTTATGCTTTTGAAATATTGCTTTGATAAACTGGAGCTGTGCCGCGGTCGTAAACTCTCCCATAAAAAATTACCCGCTCCAGATTAGCTTCAAAAATAAAAGTGTAGCAAGTTATAATCTCATTAGAGTATTAAGACCTTTCGATTTGGAGCGCCGCATTCCTGCTGTTACTCTCTGATAGATCTCGATCAAGGAAATGTCTAAGATTGTGAGATCACCGTCTGAGTGTTTCGTGCAACTGTACTTTCGTTCGGTCCGTTCTAATGATATCTCCATTGTTCACGCTGCAGATCGATAGGTACACTCGCGCGCGAAACACACCACTAACTTCACGAACTAAACTATCCTCGATGAGATCTTTCTCTCTTATTCTCTGTAGTATTCCCTGATGCGTGCTCTCCGTATAAGTTTAGGAAACAGAGGATTAGATTACCCTTCTGAACCCTAAAATGACAAAGTTTGGAACGACACGTAACTTCTCGCGAGCAAATTACAACTCCTTATAACTCCGTTTGGCGATAAACGGGAGTATTTATGTGTTACGCCCGTAATATTTTGAGCTCGCAGATACAATCCGGATAGGGCGATATTTTACATTCAATAACCATAAACAGAAATAAGCTAGCCCGATTAGCGAGCGATACAAACGACATGTCAGGGGCTGGATCAGATACATAGTAAAACATAACCATTTTGTAAGGCGTCTCAGCGCTCTTGTATCGGGAACCTGGTTGCGCTGAGTTGGTACTCGGTTGTGGATAATTTTCGCATTGCACCAATCGGATTCGGTGTCGATATCGTTTCGTAACGGTCCCTGCATCGGAGCTGCATTCTGCACATTACCCTCTTGGAAGTTGGATCTCGATTACCTACTCGTGCAGCGAGCTTTATCTTGGACGACCTACATGAAACTAAGCATGTTGCTCCTACGTGATTCAAGTGTCGGTCCTATTTCGCAGAGTTCATTATACAATGGTTCTATGACTTTGAATGCCAATGTCTATGAGAAGAATTACTTACTTATAGGTCTGCATTTTTGCATTACATCGTTCAGGCAGGTGTAAGTAAAAGAGTCCCACGGGAGGCCCAAGAAGCGATGGATTATTATCACTGAATCAAATACGAGAGCTAACAGCATACCACGCGGGGATGCCAAAGACCGAGCGAACTAGAGAAACAAGAGCAGAAAAGCGATACCTGACAGAATCCATGATTAACCGATTATGACGATCATTCACGATTTACTTTTATCTTTCTAATTGCAGAATTTCGAAATTATGGCGTGTGGTACTCGTTATTAATTGCGAATATATATATGATTAGCTTTCTACCAGACAAAATACAATAAAAACAAACCTCTCCTTATGCTAAAAATACCATAGACTCACAGCGTGTCAAGTTGTTTATACAAATAATAAATCAAAAAACACCGACTGGTCAAACAATCAGAATTTTGATTGATTATCCCAATTGATACATGGTTCGTTAGTAACCGCAACCAAGCGCACATCTGTCGCATGCTTGACGGAACTTCTGAGACATACAAAAACAGACAAGGCCAGACGGAAAGGGATAGAAACAGAGTGTGTACTGTATAATAGAAAGAGACAACGCTGAATAAAATTATCCCGAACGGATGAGACGTATTCGACAAAATTCGATAGAAATTTGTGGTTTAACACAAAAACTTGCTAAACCGGAATATGTGGACTGGTATATTTTTGCTGTTGTTTACGGAAGTGGGATACTTTCAAGTGAAGGTGGTTACAGGTGCTAAGGGAAGGATTGGCCTAATCATATTTGGGAATGTAGGTGTATACCGACTAAAAAGTATGTTCTTATATTTGCTTGAACACGATACTCTCCGAAACAAATAACTGAATTTAGAAAATTCTTTCACTCATGTGAAGCTAAATTTTTGTCGAGTGTCATACATAAAGTAGTTACTATAGCACAGATGAGTTACAGGATCCCACAGAATAGTTGAACTTTAGCAGAGTATCGGGCTAACCGGGGATGAAAACCGCAGTGTGCCAGCAGTAATATGTTGTTACTTGTTATACGTATTGATCGCTGCTACGTAGTTGCGCCGCGTCAACATATTTTAGAAACTTCCATCCCGAAATTAGACTTAAATCCGGGACATAAACCAAGACTTCCACTGTTCCCCGAAACTGAATAGGAACATAATAGTTCCCGTAATCCTTTACTTGTATATCGTAAAGGGGGAACAGATTTGTGACCGGGATTTGAAACAAAATAGACTTGGCATGAGGCAACTCCCGAAGGATTAACACGATGCCCGCTTTTGATGTCGCATACCTTAACATGGGAATAAAAATTTTATTATCTTATTCCGTGACTATAATACATTGAAAGGCTATCATGGCCGCGATAATAAACACAACAAGAAAATTGTTTTTACAGTAAACATTGACTTTAATGCAGAAAGTACTGCATTTGTGTGATATTCTGAAAGTAAATACGTTTTGTGACATTTAGGGCCATGTCGTGTCGTTGATATGCATATATATAAATATTATATATGCATATATAATATTTCTCGAGGATAGTAGGTGCCTAATTAATAAACATCATAAAACAATACCTATAATATATTAATCATTGTAGGCGTGTCGTTATTCATCTAATTTGAGTTTGATTAACGACACTTTTTGTAAATACTTGAATAAAATCGCAATAAATTGAGAATTTTATAGCGAAGACGAAATATTGTTTTTGTACGCAACTAATTCCAAAACGTTTTATTACGCTATAAAAATGACCGTTTTATTTTACATAAAGTATTTAAATTTATCGCGGTTGTTTCTTCTTTGACAGTGTTATGTGAGTCTCCAATAGAAGTCTTGAAATGTAGATTTTGTTATATTGGGTAGGTAATTTATTCTAATGTAGTACCTATATGGTTCCCATGGCGTAAGTCAAATGGCTGTTAAGATTAGGTTTGTGGTATAATTTCATGAAATATCACGTTTCTAATGTTACTAATGCATTCTTGAATCTTAATAACATAATCGTGTACATCAAGGGTCGGTCAGTCGCGCAAATTCCGGAATGCAGCTTAGGGCCCCAGCTACTTAGTGAAAGCCAGTTTTCTTGTTGGAAACGTATCCTATTGTCTCCGCTGAGATATAAAATACCGATATGACCCTACGTCTTGGTTGCAAGAAATATTCAAGGGATACAACCCACACTTTTAATAGCGGTTACATCATTTCCACACAATGAGACCGCCGTCCACACCCATTCTCTGTCCGTATGATTTGAAATTATAGCACCGTTTTATTTGCTCTCGCCGCATTTATATGCGGTCGCCAAGCCGCACAATGTGCCACAATATTATATGTTCAGGCACCTACATACATAGCGGGGCGAGCCGGCTGGAGCAGTGTCGCATATGTGTTGCAACGCCATACCGTGTGGGAGGCAGAATGAAGCAGTAATTTAATCCTTGATTGTGTTCCCATTTAATTTATTCGCCGCATGATCAAATTTGGTCCGTGTTTGTGACCATTTATATCATTCAATGTGGCAGCTTGATTTAATTCTGCTTTTGCGCTGACTCTCTGACCGTAGCGGGATACTGTCTCCATTTTGTATTGTTTATCTATCTCAGAAGCAGCTACATTTAAAATTTTGTGTGAGTATTTAGTTTCGTTGCTACACACTCGCTCGTTTATAAAAATGTACAAAAACGCAATCTAAAGTATTAACAACAAAACGATGTTCATACTATTGCTCAATTATCTTGCCCTTGAGTAGAAAAGTAATACCTATAGGTAGAGCACGTATTTATATTAACATCTTAATAAACTGGTACATTCTTATCACTTCTGCGATCCTCTTGTAAACTAATTACAATTTCAAAATTAATTTATTACACGTCCATACGCCTACCCACCAATCAATACATTATCCTTTAAATTACGCTATGCTTTTCGTTATAGTAAAATTTTAAATCGAACCAGAGTAATAATTTAAAATATAGTTAAAGGACTATGTGGTCTCATACTGCCGTAATTATAGGCGGCCCGTCAGAGAGCCAATGGACATAAAAACTTAATGATGCTATAATATAACATCAATAAAGTAAATTGGCAGGATGGAACGTCTATAATAAGTAAATGGGTCAACACTTATCTTAACTTCACGTTTTAAGAACCCTATAATTTTATTATTCTTAAATAACTAGGCAAAGCCTGGACAGAACAGAAATATGCGAATTATTTCAACGTTTTTCTATAATTTTATTTTCAACGACAATGATTTACAGTTTAACAACGACTTCTTTGTTATTTATTTCTATTGCAACAAACGCTTCAAAGTGTTAATTGTATGTCTATAAATTTACATTGACTAAAGATTAATTCTTGGTCACGTCTCGCGCATGAGACGGATAGACGTTTTATGGTCTTGTTCTAAAGTCAAGATAATATTGTTGGGATCAGTCAAACGACCGCAAAAAGTTGAACAAAGAACGGAGTCGTTGGAAATAATATACGTAGGGTAGACCCTCGTAATAAACGTGAACCATACGCGACCATATTTCATGAAAAATTCATATCATGGCCGGGTCCTAATGATGTCGATGCCATCTTTTATTGCCAACAGCGACGTATATTTCATTAATCGTTTATTATTGAGTGTAGACACGTTCATGACAGTGTAGCCATATTTGATAGAGCTTTTTAAGTTTTACCTACTGAAGGTAAAGAATGAAATTTGTAGCTAATCATAAAGCAGAGAATTCTTAAGGTGTCGAAGGCCATTTAATCTATTTTTTTTTCTATAACACTAATGTGGCAAACAAGCTTGAAGTAAAATTATCTCAATAACTTGAGCAAACATTTTTATTCACATCATTCAATAATTGCTTATTAATTAGCCAGATCGAAATATTGTTGCCGACAGAACTAGTTATTCAGTTGTTGTTGTTTTGTTAACTATAAATGAAACTGAAACAAGGTAACTACGCATCTAAGTATTATATTAAACTGACGAATGACAAATGTATCTGCAATAGCAATAATGTATTTAATACTGCAATCCAGAAAGCTTTTCGCTGAAAGTATCCAACAAACGTACACCACCTTTCCGAAAAAAGCAAAATCGAATTTTCCTGCTACTTCTTCACTTATTTTGTCTCTCGATACCCAATAACCTAATTTTTACTTCTGGGACGTAACTGAAATCGAATTTGCTACTTGTAAAAACGGTTCAGTAATGGAGTTTGCGTAGACACATTAGATTAGGTGGACTGGTAAGGAACTAATATAGGTTTTCTGGTGTATCTTACTTTGAAAGTTTTTAATCCGTAGAGACATGGATTACCAAACCTTAAGATTATTGATAAACTTTTACATTTTTAACAGTAGAAGATGTAGAATAGAAATACATGTATTGAGAGATTTCGCTCTTCTTCCTTGCCGATACGAGATACTACCATCCGCGATAAACTTCTAGACACATCTATGCTTTACTTATAAGCCTCTTTTGCATAGCCATCGAGCTCATTAGGGTCATCTCGCGCACTCTGTACTGCGATTTCTTGCCCGCTCTTCAAGCCGCGGTTTCTGTTCTCCCAAGAAAATTACATTTTTTCCCCACCATTTGGCGCGCTAGCTTAGATTGTATTTTATCTTTATGCGAAATCATAATTCATGCTGTTTTTGCTCCTTTCTGTGAAGGAGGTTGTTAGGTGTTTAATGTTTTTGCTTCCCTCTCTATCTGTTACATGTAAATGTCGCACTCACCATTGTTTATTGTTGTCGATAAGATGGCAATTTCGGATAGCGTTTAATTGGTGGCAATTGGTGCTGGTACAGTAATCAAGTTCACCTCCAAAAGTTGGTCTTTGTTTATATTGGCTACTCCATGACCATTGCTGTAAAAATGTAATATTTTCGTCCTGCTTATGCTAACATCTCCTTAAGTTAAATATCGAATTGACTATACCTAAGAAACCGTAAATTATCTGAGAGGTGTTACAAGGAAACGTAATAGAAACCAACAACCAAAAACAAGCGTTGTTTACATATCACATTTCGTTAGGTTGAGGTATTAGATTTGTTCGTGGCTTTGAATTGACCCCCAAGCGCGTCCGCTCGCTACCCACAAAACAAAATGATAAATGAAGAACATCGGTAGTTACCCGTTACATAAACGCTGATGGATTGATTGTAAACGACCATGTGTGTGCCCATCGATCGATTAGTTCCTGCTCAGGCGCAGCCCGCGGCCTGACTTATGGACGATTATCTTTAATGGATTTTGTAAACTTTTAAAGCGACGGTATGCAAGATCCTGGCCGGCCCAAAAAAATCCGATTTAAAACCCCAATTATCTATCCAGGTTAAAGCATATGGCTCATAATAACCTTTATGGAACGTGTTAGAAGCAATTATCATTTGTTTCACTAATAATAAGCAACTTATCTATGACTTTACATAACTTCTTTTCACATAAATGCACCATGTAACGATTGAGCAACAGTTCCGCAACCGATTCATTATTCTTTTTCACTTTCTCCTCACAAGATCCCGGAGTCAAACACGAAAGATTAATTAAATAATATTCAATAAGCGTTGTTTGATTAACAAAAGGGTAATCTGCGGCGGCATCTAGTACAAATACGCGGCCACTCGACGGGCAATGTTTTCAATCACAGTCATTCATCATTATTCACTCACTTCCCTTTGCAGTTGCCGAAGTACCAACATTCACCGGTTCTGTTTTGTTTTGTTTGACTTTCATATTTCCAAGTCTACCAGACGAAGCGTGCGATACAATACTTGTAATAATTGAATTGCTTAGAAGTTCTTTGTTGAACGTGTATTTTGAAATTACTGAAGTTGATTACGATTCTTAAGCTTTTCCCGTTTTGGGTAATGGGGAATCATTATTGTTTAATCTAATACCGAGTCTCAAACAGTTCACCACAATGAAATGTTTAGTTTCTTGCATTAGAAATCAAGTGGCTTTGATTGTATGTCAAATTCAAGAAGTGTTACGAGAAACTCTGCTTTTGTTGACATGCATAGAACGTTAGCGCGGTCGCTGCTCGCGTACGTTTTTTGTTATCATTAGTTGACGTGAAATAACACTCGACTCATAGTACGCCAGTAGAAAAAATAAATTGTGTGAAAAATTACGATGATTACACGTAATAACGGGTGGACGGCGAGCCGTTTGATGGCCCTGCCCAGAGATTGGCATCATTAGCCACAATGATACTGACCCGAAAGAGTAATTCTGTTTTCTTTGCCACTCCTTGTGTTACTTTACTTCCTTTCTAATGTGATTATTGAACATTCAGGTATTGTCTTTATAATATTCCTACTTTTACTCAGTCGGTATGAAACGTGGAGAACTTGTATTCACTTCTGATATAATTAGATTTTTTTACGGTACCCCTAGGCTTTGTACGGTTAGAAACACTTAAAACACAATATGCTTACCTATATATTTATAAATTTGTGTTACACACATGAATATAAAGGCATAGATATAAGATGGAAGAGTTTTTTGCCATGCACTGACTGCTACATTCTTTAATTACGATAGGTACCTACGCTGCAAATTTTCCTGTACTTCTACTACCTATCATTATGTCATTTAACAAATCGATGTAATTTATCAAGAACACGCAACATAATATGCTCAATTTGAATGATGATAAATGTTTTCATTTTGTGTGTCTTTTCTACCTAAAAAGGGAATAAATGAAAAAGTTTACTTTGCTTTCTGGCATTTGATAGCCCAATTGAAATCGTCTCCCCATATTACGACATAATTGTGCCAACGGTACACTTTTTCACGAATCGATTTGATATTTCGAGTAACATCTGTGACCGCATCCCAATACGCTCCGTTGCTGTATCGAGCAATTAAAATGGCCGCCGTGCCGACGGTAAGCAGATGCCTGTCACTTTTATCAAATACATTAAACTGGGCTGCTCGGTTCGAACATTTATTCTCTTCGTTTTTTTTTCTCGACCGAGCATAAAACCCTCTTTGAACGCAGATAACGAGTAATGTATTGGTGTCCCGTCGAATAATTAAAAGTTCCTCTGTTTCCAAGCTAAGTGTGTTGTTAAAGCACTAATTAAGGGATGAAACGGTCTTTATTGTTGCTTATGTCAAGAAATTCAAATGCTTCGTTGCGATCATATTCTTACGAGGATATTCGTTTCTAAATCCTTTCCATTGTTCCCTTTTTATTGAATACTGTATCCACGGCCTCGCCTTCGTAACCACAGTCAATATTATGCGTTTCGTTATTGAACTGTCTAGCGAGTCTAGCTAGTTTATTAGAAATGCGCTTTCCATTTTAGGTCTAACCTCATTTTCTTTGCTCAAACGCTCACAGAAATGAAACTAAGTTCCCAGTACTACATTATACAACTCCATTTGGTTTATTACCATTATGAGCACCAACTCTGTGGTAATAAACAAATGTTTGATTATCATTAATAACTCCTTTTCCATCTTCATACATCATAACCGTTATGAATTTTATCATAGCTATTAATAAAACAACTCGGAGATACGGTAATGAGTTGACTCCAATAACGATGCTGGTGTTATTTCAATGCATGAGCTTACTCATTTATTTGTAGGTATTAATTGCACTTTTATATTTAATTCAGCGAGTAACTTTTAACCGGCTCAGATTAAATTCGTTCCATATTTATAGGCTTTTAATCGAATCCGTGTTTTATATTCGTATACTACCTGTACAGAACAGACAATATCATTTATGTTTGGCATTTGCAATTTAAATGTAACATTTGGATTTGTACTGATTTTATCATTGTTTGTTTTCACATCTTTGACCTCAGCAGGTCAATTTTGTTTGGCTTGTACGTTTAAAATGGCATTGTATGACTGACAGGCTGTTATGTTTGTTCACAGTTCGCGGCGCCGCGACCTGGCGGGGAGTCATCGTGTTTGCAGGGACCTGACTGTTATTTGGTGAGTAAATCTTTAACGTACTGTGTTTGCTATTAAAGCGTTTGAAATTCTTCGAAACAAGTTTGAGAGTTATCTTCGGTGGAAATACAATTACGCAAATTCTGACGATTTCATGGTAATGGTATAGGGTATAGGTACTTTCCGGAATGTTGGTAATACAATTTCTTGTTTTAAGTATATTAGTATGGCACCGATGTGAAAATTTAAAGCCCTAGATTTATCTGATTTTGAATTAGATGTACATAATTCAAATAAAATAATGTTAGTTTTAACACTAACCAGCACAGAGCCACATCGGCTTGGCAGCAGTGACCAACGCACCACGTAAACCATCAAATAAACTTATTGAGTCATGATTATTCTTTTAATATGATTAAACCCCCCCTTCTTTTTTATATTTAGACTCCTTTTCTAGATAGTGCTTCCATTATTTATTTATTTTCATTTCATTTCTGATTCTGCATATATAAAATGTAATTTATGTAAGAATTATTACAATTCAATGGACTCCGCAAAATCAGTTCAGTAGTTTAAGCGCTGTAATATACATTGTTCCACTCCAGGATCCCTTTCGGGGTGGAACATCGTTTCTATCCTTAGTCCTTAAGGGAATTTCTTGCGCATTGACGTACATAGACAGCTAAATTATTAAATACCTATGTAAGACTTTGGCATATCGGAATTTACACCGATTTGCACTGTAACTAGAATTAAAAGTATTTAATTTGACAAGTATAACCTTATAACATTTACTTTGAAATTCAACTGAATTGAATTCGAAAAGTTTTGATCTAGGTAATAGGTAATAGGTTCCATAATAGTACTTTTAGCGAACAGACTTTTCTTGCACTTCAACTATATTGGTCTAGACGTCGTAATTTTATTTCTGCGATCTCTGAGCTAAATGGCGCTGACGTTCAAATGTATTTAGGTTCAGATTTTTTGCCTTTACAGAGTATGTAGGTATTTCTTTTTGTACTAAAATTTAATAACGAAATGAACAATTTAATGAATCATTGAAATTTAATTATGTAGCGGTAACCAATAAAGATCCAATTATTAAAGCCCGTCAGATTCGTGGGAACAAAGCAGCGGTACGTTTTGTCAATACCAGTAATTAATATTGGAGGTGGTTCTTGTACTTATGAGTGCTTCAGTGGGCCGAGCTCTGTCGCTTTGCTGTCAACTGCGACTAATGAGTGTTTTAAATGACAAATGTTTCGTGGTGGTGTTGTAAAGAATGTCTAGATGGCATAGGCTGCGTATTACCCAAATTAAAGGTTTTTGATTTTATAAATATTAGTTTAATGTCAATTTGAAAAACTAATTGTCATAGAATTTACCAGTGAGACGTACCTATCAGTAATTATTATGTGACATTATTTATACAAGTATCACTTGTCAAACTAAATTACAATTGAAATATTATTCTTGACCTATGATCGTAATTTGAAATCTTCAATGTTCATCTTTAGGTAGACTATAAAGTAGAAACTTTGCTTTATTATACCAACATTAGGAGCGTTATACGTGTCAGTAGTAACGCCATAATTACACCGACCGCAATAAATCATAAAGACGTACAAATTACTCGTCAAATTGCGACAAGCAACGAGTATGTGGTAATGATCAGATTTGTCATGGATTTTGTTTTTATTGTTGCAGTGTTGGGAAAACTGTGAGCTTCTTCAGTCTAACTACCAAGTTTGGGGAGCAGTTTGCAACGAGAAAGACATTTGTGTAAGTGTTTTAAAAGTCAATAATTTATAAGTATATTTGTCTAATGTTCGTGACGTGATATCTAACTGAGATATTCTTTACAGTTTCCCGGCTGCAAGGTGGCATGTGATTTCCACTCGGAGGCAGCAAAAGCAGCGCAGACGCAGCCAGTTATCCATACCAAGGGGGAAGGGGTGGTGCGAGTAAGCGGCGCTGTGGCTCGCTGGCCCCCTCCCGCACCACGCGCTGTCTCCCGCCCTGCCCCCCTGGTGTACGTCGTAATGCGAAAATCTGTCGCAGGCCCATGGCGCCAAATCATCCAGACACAAGCTCTCGCCACCAGAGTTCCCACAAACAATGAAGGCGCTCTTCTGCGAGTCCTCGTAGTAGATCCACAAGGGCTCGTCACCATCTACAGCCCGGACGAGACCTGGGAAGGTTATGATAAACATGATACAAATCATTTTGAGGACAAATGGGTCCTGAAAGAGGTATCTCTTATTCACCAGAAGGTTCTTGTAATCGGTGAAATCGCTTGGGAACCAAGAATAGCGCGAGGCGTATATCTCGTCACATGGGAAGTGGATGGTGGAGGTTTAAAAGGAAACCTCTTCACTGATTCCACTAGAGTAACGCTGTCTTTATGGCCAGATACGATATATCACATTCAGGTCGAGTTGGTTTCTCGTACTCCGGGTGTTGATAATGAGAAGTCGATGAAGATATCGGTTGACACAAGTCGCGCTCAACGTGTGTCGACGGAAAGCGTACAAGATGTGAAAGTTAGCGAGGGTGACCGCCTTATGTCTGTCCTGGTGAGCTCTATGAGAGGAGAACGAGTACATGACCGGACGCAAGATTCAGAGCTGGTGCTGGGCTGCTTATCCGCTATGATTGCCTTTGGATTAGCTGTACTTGCAGCTATACTGTGGAGGCGTAGACGGCGAGGCACTTTCCCAGGGACCAATGTGTACGTTGGGTCCTCTTCCATTCTAAAACGGAAGCTGGTGGAAGACTTCACTCCTGCGGCTCGTTGCTTCCAGCCAGTACTGGCTCCAGCAACCCCCACGAACGAAGCGAAGGGGGACGTTGTGGTGTGACGTCACAGCTTCGACATGTTGTCTGTAGACAACCGTGCATTCAGTTCCTAAATATTCGAACGATCAATCTCACGAGTCGAAAACTGTACTTCTGTGTGACTGAGATTCAGTTTGTGATACGAGACGTCTCGGACAAAGTGAGATGGGAAATTATGTTTCCTACGAACGATCAGTTTTGTGATTTACTTTGTCGTGTTGCGGCCTATGTCGCGAAACTCATTGTGAAGCTGTTGTAATTATATTAATGTGAATTTTTGTAAGTAGTCATAGGTGATTGTAAATTAAAAGAAGAAAACACTTATAAGCATATAAATATATTTATGAAACACAGTAAGATTAACACCAGAAATAATTAGCAATGTATATATGTTAAGTGCAAAATAGTAAACCATTTATTTTCTAAAATAATGACGGATATGGCTTGTAAATAAAAGTACTGCGTGTATGACCGTCAAAGATGATTTTGGTTTTTCTTTTTAAGGTTCATGGATAAAAAATTGATTTAGAACCACGTAGTATAATCTTATCAGATTAGAACTATTTTTACAACTAGTCCCTACAACGTTTAGTTTAACTTCGTACTAGACCATATTCTACTAAGTAATGGTATCCAAGTCTATCAAGATCTTGTGATTTTATATTTACTTCATTGAATTCAGTTATTGATATATTATAAGAGATCAGAACTAAAACAATGTCTTTTCAGCAATAACTATATATGTGTATCTATCTGTAAATAGTTCAAACATTCTATTTGTAAAGTTTAAAGATAAAATTATATTTTTCTGTATTGTGAAATTACACGTACATAGATAGTTGGTTCTAAAATTTACAAAAAGTAAGCATTACAGTTTTATAACAACTATGTTGAAAAATTTCTTAAAAAACCTTAATTGGGGAAATTAAATTATAAATGTGTTATAACATATCTTTCACGACACTTGTTTCCCCGAATATAGAACTTGGTAAATTGTTGTTGTCATGAAGACATATTAGATCAGACTTTGGAGTGAACTATGATGTAATTACTAACTATTAATCATCATGTAGTCAAATTTGTTTAAAGTTGATGTTAGCTTTAAACAGTGTACTTAAAGTTTTAGTTTTCGTAGTAAAAAGACATAAAAAGCCAAAATTACTTTTACATAAAAGACATTTTGGTTTTTTGATGACCAAAATCAAAGTAGTTTGTAAGTTAGGAGCTTAGTTGAATTTATTTATTTTTGTGATTAATTTCGTACCTTCAATCGACTGTGTAAATAATAAATTACTCGCTAATGATGGAGCTGAAATTTAAAAGGTATAAATAAATAATGTCTGCCAAATTATTGCGTTTGTTTTATTTAAGAAAGCTTTAAATAAAAGTACTTACATGCTCCATCATGTATTGTATAAACAGCTGTAGAGGCGAAATAATACACCTGAACATAATATTCCCGGCGTTAAAAGATGTAAAAAGGACATACCTTCGTAATGTTTAATTTACTGCCACTTAGGAGAGCGAACAAGTAACGAATGTTCCTCACACCTCTGCTGAGGCAGGCTAGGTTTTTCAACACATTCTGTCACCAGAGGCGGCCGACACACAGTAGGTTGCCAAATTAATTGTTTTTGTTCTTCAGGAATCGTATGTAAGTTCTCGTTTTGCTTCGTTCCAAAACAATTTAGAAACCATTATAAAGAGCTTCGAAAATTCAATCCTGCACTTTGTAGAATTCCACGCGTGAATGGCCAACAATAAAAACGACGATTCCCAGAAAAGCTTTTAAGTAAATATGAACACACGGGATTAAACATTGCTCATAAAGGATACCGTTGGTCGAGCCGTCATTTGGTCCTGTCCCAGATAAAACGGTGCCCATTGTCAAGGGATTAGCGTCAACGAATTTGTTGTCAACAAACGCCTGATCAAACAAAAAGATTTAGGCGTCACGGACCCCGAGGAACCCTTAGTTGAGATCATTCATGTCACTTCGGGCATGCAAGCTTAAATGCTTAACCCATGGTATTCAGACAACAGTTTATTAAGACTCGAGCAAAAACCTCAACCGGACCGGCGGCAAAGATTACAAGGAAACTCGGAGGAACTAATCGTAAATTCGCTCCTATCTTTTTAAAAGTCAATTACCAAGTTTGGGTTTCATTAAATTGAGAAATCCATTAAGCTAATCGCTAAGTTGGAAGCCACCATCGTGACGATTATGAAAAGGTTACCTACCAGCATGCAAATGCAAAGCATCTTAATGTAAATTACGTGTAAATGGACGACGGAATAACATTTTGGTA
Source organism: Blastobasis lacticolella (assembly GCA_905147135.1). Taxonomy (NCBI): domain Eukaryota; kingdom Metazoa; phylum Arthropoda; class Insecta; order Lepidoptera; family Blastobasidae; genus Blastobasis; species Blastobasis lacticolella. The sequence goes on from LR990044.1 coordinate 10,266,507, forward strand.
CTTTAATAGACGACTACATTCAAGCGTCCCAATAAATCACGAAGCGAGATAAGATATGGGCTTTTTGTTTTCTCGTCGTTAAAGTTGTATCTTTATATTCGCTCCTATCTACTTATAAAAAGGCAGTTAAGATATTCGACTACCAGTTTTCTCATTAATTTTCATCAAGCAAAACTTCGTTTGCTTAGAAATCTATGATTATGGGAACACACGGCTATTCATTTTAGTTACCCATTTTATTCTTGGCCCGCGGTTCTAGTATAAAGCATAGGCCCATAAATAACGAGGAAAATAGAAGGTGAACGCTTCCAAGAGTATCCTTTTGGGAGCGACCAAAGCATTCTTTTAAGATTTATTACTGAAGTTGAACACATTACTTATTCCTTATGTGCCTTCCGATCCGATAGTCCCTTGAAGGTAGACGTTTTTTCCAATGCGTTTCGTTTGTTTCGTGATATTAATAATTAATTTGGCCGAGTGTTTGCTGGCTTCGGCATCTGAGGAGAGGTTCCGAGTTCTGAATAAGGCTGTTGCAATATAAATTGGCTAGCATTACTATTGCGTGGGCATCGAACAGGATAATATCAATGGGCCAACGTAATTTGCATGCAATTTGAGACATTTACTGCCTAGTTGTCATTTCATTAGGTGACTCATATCGGCTTAACTGGTATCTTAAGATATGCAGTCGTCTCGCAGCGTGATGTTATCACATACATTAATATCTCCTGTATAAACAGAATTATCTTTGCTTTGATAAGGTTATTGGATCGAAGCGGAATCCTCAAAGGGGATGGAATAACCTCCGTTGACAACAAATCAAAATGATAATCATCGTTAATTACTTTTTGAACTGAGCTACCCGTATGCAAATTATTCGTCACGATACGATCGGGCATTTAAATTTGATTGAGTAATAACACTTGTATCAGAAATCGGATACGTGTAATTAGTAGGCGTACCATAAAAGGATTAGTCGAAATTAAAGATTGAGAATTATTCTTATTTTTGCATGATATGACCTACATATCTGCACAACCTACCTGATAAGTAAGAGTCATATATTTTACAATGAACCTCTAAACAAACAGCTAATATTTTTAGTGATTTACTAGTGATTCTCTGACGAATACACTAATAATATTGCCATATACTTTTAATGGATTGCGAGTCAAAATAACTTAATTTTTTTTTAAATAAAGAATCAGTAGCGATTAAATATTAACTTCTATTTCAGGTCGCCTCACATTTCATTACAAATTCTAAGTATCTACAAGTTCTAAGAGCGTGTAAGGAAGTCTCACTTCCAGAACCTGGCTTGGCGACATCTGAGTCTATCTCCTGATAAAATATTATCTCCGCCGGGATTGAAAAGCAAAAATAAACTCGCAATCAGAGCTTAGCCGCTAGGTAAAAACTTATCTTGGGTTTGTCTATCAAGTTATATTTAAACGATTGATATAACAAAAGTTATAATTCGTTAATGATTTGATTGGATCGACAAAAAATCCAGGTACTAAATAATAAAGGTAATAAAGGGGTTTGTCTATGCAGTAGGTATCTATACATATTAACTGAGCTATAAATCTTAAAAAAAAAACATCTTGGCGTTATACCTGGTTGTGCTCTAGCGCACGAGGGTCCGGGGCCCGCCTTGATCATGATCCAGGATATGACAGATCAGGTAATTACAGAGCGACTGCCATCTGACCTCCGTGACCCTATCAGGGGAACCTGACCAGAGTGGAAAATGGTTACATTTACTCTTTAAATGTACAGGATTTATCACGATGTTTTCTCTCATCTTAAGAGCGTCGGTTAGTGGTATGTTCGGTTAATGTACATACTTAACTCAGAAAATAGTCATTGGTACATTGTGGCAGCGGCATCGAACCCGGTAACTCTCGCTTGCGAGTCGGATATCTTTACCACTACGCTACCGACGCTCCAGAAATCTCTAAAATATAATATAAGGTTTGTAATCAGACATACCTAAATTTTCCTAGATGTCTGACGTTTTTAGTACTTACTTATCAATTTTAGTTACTTATTTCTTTTGAACAACACAGCTCGAACTGCTGTACGTACAACCTATAGAAATATACTTAATTGAAGTCGGAAGTCTGTCATAATTTCACCACTAGAATTAGTCTGCCAGTCGGCAGCTGGGCACCTAGGTACAGCCCAGCTTGGAGGAAGTCTGCTTATCTACGTCGACGCATGCGCATTTGTCAGCCACTAGTGGGTACTTCACACTGATTTATTAAGACGCTGCGTTTTATTTACGATGATTTGTTCTTGCGATGATTACTAGAGGGTTTGATGTTTTAAACTATCGCGGTTATTATCACACATTTTAATGGTACGTTCCGGGTTTTCTACCACGTATCTTTGTTGACGAGTAGCCCGATATTTCGACACAGTTGCATGCATCATGGTCACGGGACGACTGGAGAGATACCCGGAATATACCCTTAAAAGGTGTTCTACAGGGTTGCTCTTGTATACACTAATACTATTTATTGCTGTCAAATCTGTTACGTAGTACTCGCCTTATTAATAATATTTTCTCTGAAAAAGGATGCCAGCTGATTGAACAGGTCAGAACAGGTAAGAGGCTGTTCAGATACCATGTACAAAAGGGTTTGTCAAACCAAACACTAATGGCTAGACGTCTTAAAAAACTACAATAAAAAATTTTTGATGATGTTACTCTGTTCTCATTTTTATGAAAAGACCTACATCCTTTAAGTTATCCACAATACCTGATACCGATTTTACCTGAATCGCTATCGTTTCGAAGATTTCATTGAATTCGTAAAATTATTGACGGAAAAATTGTGGCAAAAATAGACCTTTAACAGGCTTTACTTATTATATTAATTTTTAATGTCCATAGTATTGATTTTTTGTTATATTCTATATATTAGGTACAACTGATAACAACGGTGATAACAAAAAGCCATATTGACATTATAAGTAAGCAAGTGTAACCAGCATCATCGCAATAGCCACCCATAGCAATCCACTGCTGCTGCCATTAACACCACATTTCAAACTCAAAACAATAAAGTTCCGATCGGCATTACCGTACTTCTTTCCCAGCTATCCTAGTTTGTTATTTACCGCCGCGTTTGAGGATCAACCGTGGAACAGCCCTAACGAACGCTGTCTGCGCGAGAGCATCGTAATAGCGACCTGTCGGCGTGGGCGATCAGCTAAACATCACCTTGTATCCACGGTAAATATTTGTCTTCAACATAATTACAGCTATTAATCAATGAGCTGCACTACGCAAGGTGCAAACGTGGGAGGAATAAGAAGCAGTGTCTCGATAGAGCAACGCTTTCGTCATTTTTAATCCACCAATTAATTGTAGGGTTTTGGACCGAATCGACTTCGACGGCACATCTGTTTTGAAACATGAATAGGTTGGTATATCCGGCGAAATGTTTGCCGTACGTATTTAATCTCCGTAATTAGAATAAATACGTATGTTATGTGGAATTCTGTCCAATACTACAATTATTATTCTCAACCAGTATCCCAACAAACAATACTTAACATACATAAATATGTGGACGTCTGTGGAGGACATTTGCCTCGGGCGAGTCAAGTCCTGCCATCTAGCGAGGCTACCCAGTCGGATAATGTTCCCCTTGAGGTGGTATTAGCCGAGACCAACGAGATAGCTCAGTTGCTATGTCCTAATTTAAACTATTTGTCACACGCGAAATTTCCAAACTCACTAAGTCAAACCCTTTATCCCATCGCATCCGAGCGCCAATAACTCGGCGACGCCGACTCCGTTCGGAATTCGGAACTCGAACTTCGAAACTATCGAACTATTTGACGCAATTACGAATAGTTTCATCGTTGTTGGACCAACAGGTGGCGCCACGGTCCGGTCACCGTTTAATTGCGTCTGGTAAAACAACCGGTTATAATAATTAGTGAAGGGGCGTTTGTGGGCGGTGCGTCAGTTCTCGAGGCGTGGTCCGTTTTCGGTGAGTCGTTCTCATGTTTAATTGAATACTACTACGATGTGTCGCGAGGCATGCTAGGTTAGTTGTGGCGGCAAAAAATGCGACTACGCATACCTTTGTTTTTCTTGATACCAGCTGCAACTCGGCGCCAATGGATTAAGGGGGACGGAGGTGGTGGGAAAAGTGATAAAGGTATTTTTACTGCGTCGGATTGTATAAAGAATCTACATTGTGGAAGTTGTTCTCGTAGGTGCATTAATTAGATACTTAGAAAACATACTTTTCGTTTTAAATAAAGTTTGCAAAGCTAGCTTCTGTTTGGATAAATACAACTAGTGCGCAGTTAAACTGCACGAACTTCATGTCTTTCTCCTTGCTCTGTAGTTAGTACCTGCTCAATGTACATTTTGTATTTCATTCCTCCTTTATTCTCGCCTAAAATTCTAACACCGCCAATCATGCTATCAAAACAAACGCCTCTCCAAAACCGAATAGGTACCGCGTCTCATTACGATAATTTAGTTATTTCTACGCCGGAACGGCCCGCCTCATGATGCCATTACGCCATTACAGACAAAAGGAACGTAGAAAAAACCCCATATCACGTAAACTATCAGCGTACAATTTACTAAACTCCACTTTGGTTGCGATGCGCGTGCGCGCTTCGTGCCCGGCGCGCGTGACCGCCGCGCCGCTCCGACGTTCGCGTAATCCTATAAAAATCCTAGTACGAATCTATTGTTAACCGCCTCCTTGTTATGAATTCATGCGCAGTCGAGTGTTCTTTCTTTATAGACGGTGTTGCGTCGTAAATTTGTGGGGCATAGACAATAGTAATCGAAGGCATTAGCGGATGCGATGAGACCGTCGGTGATCTAACGGCTACTGGGTGCGTCTTGTTAGCGGGAGGTACCGGGTTCGAATCTCAGTGCCGCCATTACCAAGTACTTTTTCTGTGTTATACGTACATTAGTTGAATAGTATCCGAAGCTCTTACGGTGAGGGAAAACATCGAGAGCCCTGCATATTCTTTATTCGAAGCACTCGGAATGTCAGTTTAGTTCTTACAAGACCGAATCACTTACAGTTTTGCGTTTTTGTGGGTCATAATATATGAATTCGGCGACAGTTCCCGATTTCCATTAGGTGGGTATTGAACAGACAAGTAACCCACCGAACCAGCTTTTTCAATGACAACATTAGGTATTGCAGGTAATATTATAAAATAATAAAAATAAAAGGTATTGCACAAAGACAAAGACTTCATTGGTCGATATTTGAAACCTGGAGAGGCGATCACGGTCAATGAACAAAAGAATAACAAGGGATTAACAACAAAAGTAGAATTCCCTGACCTGACCGATCTGCAGAAGCCCAATATTAGAACCAAACCAGGAGGTACTAACACTACTTGCTAACTAGTATCTAGATACTGACAAACTAAAGACTGGAACGTAAAACAACACAATTTTATTCGCATTTCTTGTATTGTTATTGAAACCGCACAAGACAGGTAAAAGATATTCTATTCGCCGTACCTGGAAACTGTAACTTAAATCGTAGCTTTGAAAGTAAAAAAGGGCATAAAATAATCTTCACAGTCGCACAGACTCAGAAGTCTTGCTTACCGTTCCGTGTCGGTTGTACAAAAGGTATAATACACTAATTCGCTTGCTGGTCGCGCTGGCTTGGTTTTTGTGGGACCAGTGAAGCTGGTGGGCTTTATTACCTACGTGAGATCCCTGGCCATGTCTTGCCGTTGCCACTGTGTGGGGAAAAAATGAATTTATCTGTCAACTGACACGTCCATGTTTTTGGGTTTTGGTGTTACCTCGTTGCGGCAAAAACTGCGGAGGTGTCGAGTTTGGATGTCGCGTTTTTGCCGGTTTGTTTTGTTCATAAACAGTTAAGGCCTTGCCACATACAAAGCTCGGCGCGAGCGCGGTGCGTTATTTGCTAGGCAACCATCGCGCCGCGCGATGGTTGCCTAGCAAATAACGCGCCGCGCGATGGTTGCCTAGCAACTATTGCGCCGCGCGGTGGTTGCCTAGCAAATATCGCACCGCGCTCACGCCGCGCTCGCGCCGAGCTTTGTATGTGGCAAGGCCTTTAGGTCTATCTAGGTAAGTATCTGAGTTAAATAGGTAATTCGGAATGTTATGAATAGAACAAAACCGTATGGCAAGAATTTTTTATATATTTACCTAGAAAAAAATACGACTAAAGAAATGTTGATGAAGTGATGATAATCATCTTGGCGTCTATCCCGGCTTCTGCTCCGCTTGAAAAAAATAGTAAGTACCTATGTGAAAGAAAAAAGACGTAAGAATATGGATCCAGAAAAAGTATTACGGTGTACCTACGGTAGTATATAGAAGTCTCTGGGTGTACCTACATTATTTGTACTAAAACATCATACCTACCTATTCAATTCATCAGAATCAAAGACCAACAACCACCTTCCGCCGAGAAGCTTACATAAACACGCAATCGATCGCCATTACATTAAAACGTAAGTAGAAAGGGAATAAATAAACAATTTATATAAATCGCAACGTGCAACTAAAGCTGCCTACACATTTTTCACTGTACCGCCTGTTGGAGATTGTATCAATAATTGGCATATCTGTAAACCGGCACACGGTAGATCATTTAATTTTCTTAATAATTTTCTATCGGAGACTGCCCGAGGCGCCTGACTCCGGTCTAGCCAACCGCTCGTTTTGTACTTTTTAGTAATACGGCCTAATCAATCTCTCGTACGGATGCTTAGGCCTAGATGTAGTATATGTTATTAGAACAGAGCATTTTAGATTAATCGACTAGCGGCGGAAGTCTCAACAACGGTTGATTAGCGTTTTGATACAGACAAATGATGTTTTCGCTCGGACTGAAAGCAATACAATGTTAAACAGCTGATATGAATAATAATATGATTGTGACTTTTTTAGGTTGTCCTGTAATAGTAGGTACAGTACCTACATTTGCTTTACAATTCCCACTTATGGGGATTATTGGATTTATTTCAATAAAAATCATTATAGTAATGTAATAAAAGCTCAGAAACTTATTTCTAAGTGCAGAATTATCTCTGCTTACGTAATTGTAAGTATAAAACAATCAACATACGAGTTCTATCTGTTTTCATAATCTAGGCACATCCTAGCAGCCAGCAGGGAGACATACCTGATGGAATGAAGCGGTAACTCTTCGCTCATGTTATATCAACGACTCATGCGTTTATGTAAGTAGTACTCTAAATCATCGTATCACTATTACAGCATTTTACTCTAGTTTCCTGCTCCTCGTATCATATCCTCATTACTGAGGGTCGTGAATCCCCCGATGAGAAAACTAATTTTTGTTTTACGATATATCTCCGCCTGTGTCATGATGTCGTAAAGGACTTTGTGCAGCTTGATATTCAACGTTCAGCGACTTTGGTCCTGCGACCTCTGGCTCGTTTGTACCTATGGTTCAAGATGTGCCCATCTTGTCGGGCTAAAAAGTTACAAAAAATTCTCGTCCCGGCAGCCAATTTAGAGATTTCTGATTGCAATTTTTTTTCAATGCAGCATCGTGTTAAGCAGGATCTCTTATCCACATTACTTAGAAGTACCTTTCGACGTAGAGGTGCAGCTTGATAGCTCAACGTTGAGCGAATTTGGTTTTTCGTTTGCCATTCCCTGTAGGTCTCTATGGTTCAAGATGTGTTCATCTTTTCGGGCTATGTGCCCAAAATTCCAGAATCTTTCGCAGACAAGTAGTGGAAAGCCTAGTTTAAGTAACGGGTAACCTACACTGAGTACTCGCCGCGGCAGCCAATTTAGGGTTTGCTATGGATAATTTTTTCTGTAAACTCTAGCCCATATTATTTATTTGTAGAAACTACATGTAACCTTTAAGAAAAACCCGTCACCAAAACATAACTATGATCACAAACACGAGGAGAGTAGGCATAAACAGACCCTACGTACCCATCTAGACCGCCTCAGAGTTTAGTGTCGGCAATCTGAATCGGTTGCCGCACTTGCCGCCAGTGATTTATACGACGTGGGTACCGTCCTGACTAGCCCGACTCCCCCCCCCAGTAATAGAGGCAATTTCTGAACGAACCGAGGACGTCGCAGCAGATTTTGATTGATACACCCGTAGGTGTTAATCAAGCGGTGGCGGGAGTTGTCTCCTTGTAATTCTTGAGTTTGATATGGGGGCATAGGTAGGTAGATTTCATAAAGAATTGAAGCCATCTGGGAAGGAAAGTGTGTGTAAGTAGGGAATACTACAGTATATAAGATACGCTGCAATAAAAAAAGACAAAGGTAGAGCTCGTAGGATAAAGACAAGTTGTCTCCACAGAAACCTAAATTAATTGATTTAATTATTAAAATAAGTCAATTTATTTGGATTTCTGTGGATAGTACTTATAATTGTCGTGCTCTAGGTGTGTCTTTTTCTATAGAAACTTACTTCAAATACAAATTTAACTTACACATTAACTTATAAACATAATAATTACACCGAAATAGATTCAACAATACCATCCATTGTTGAGTATCGTAACAGGCGACTAATGCCAAGGCCACCGGTCATTTGCTTATTACCTCTGAAAACCATTATTACCTTCATAAACCAATCAGTGGACAGCAGCATTTTCTGGTGTGTATTTTCAGCACTGCAATCTTCTGTGGAATTTGCTGTGGAAATTATGGCAATACCCTTCATTAACGTGAAGACAGGTCAGGTCCATCATCGATTCTGATGTTGTGGGCTGTGGATGGTTATGATATAAATTTAACATAGTATAGTCTACGGTGCTCTTAGATTTTAGCAATTACAAAAAGGGAATCGCCAGGATTGTTCTAAGCAATTTTTTTTTGCGCCGACACAGTCCAAACTGGAACGCGTTGCTCATACAATAAGGTTCATTGTTGTATCACGCGTTTTGAAACGCGGAGCGATGCAACAGTGCGAATAAGTTGCAATTTTGATAGATTTGTGCGATAGTTTTTTTTATAATAAGTTATAAAAAAAACTATCGCACATATAAAAAATCTATTTGGTGTTACTTTTAGATGAGTTATAAATTTAATATTTGTATAAAATAAATTGTAGTCGTTACTGTAAATTCTGAGATCTTAGCAATAAAAACTAATTTCTATAGAGTAGTTCCTGCAATACAGAAACAATATTTCAAAAATCTATTCGGTGCTAGGTTTAGTCTAGTTCTTCATCTATCCTCTGTATTTTTTACATTTTCGAATAAAATTAATGAGGAATCATGGCATGCCACGACAATCTGGACATTAAAAAAAATTATTCATTTCGATAAAATGGCCGCCAAGCTCTTCTAAACTTTTTGAATTGGGCTAATCTCAACCAAAAACTCCGACTTCTTGTTTTCTATCTTCCAGCTACAATGACTGAGAAAACTAGCTAGCTCGATACAATCTACTTACGTGTAACAAAACGTCGGTATCTCCTAATCAATTACCCGCGACGCTGTACTAATAATATTAACGCGACGTAACCGAATACCAATGCCGTTCCTATAATTGACGTCAAACGATTTATTGGTATCGTGCGACCACATTTATTACGTTGATTAATGTAGCCTAATGCGTACCCACATTTACAATAGGGCTTCGATATTGGAAGCTGAAGAGCACCAAAACTGAAGTAGGGATTCGAATCTACCGATGACGCAAGTTGTTTTTATGTCAATAGCCAATGAAATTTCTGTGAATTGTTTGATTGATACTAAGAGTCTGAAATAAAATAATACTATAAAACCAATAGAATAAAAAAATTATGCTTTACATTTTATCAACTTACTTCTCACACAACAAAGAGACATCACAAATAAATAAAAAAGAGTAGTCTTAGTTGTGACTATGATTTTATATGGCAACCATAATTATCTGTAATAACAGGTACTTATCATACTTTAAAAGATTATAAATCATCACTTTGCATAGTATCGTAGCACCATTTAGCAATAAAATAGTCTGATTGAACTGGTTTTTTAATCAAAAGACGACAGATTTGCAACTTGCAACCTTCACGATAGTAGGCACCTACCACATGAATATAGTTGAGCATTCCCACAACAATATTTTCTACTTTCCAGTACCGTCAGCTACTACACTTAGATAGGTTTGGTAGTAGGGTCATACGCTATAATCGCATTAATGTTATAGAACTACTTCAGCAGGATTAACGAAATTTGAATTGCTTATTAAGATGACTGACATGTCCCTTAATCTCCAATACATTAATCGAATTAAGCTGGCATGCGAGCGCTTCCCCGTCGTTATGAATTTTAATCTTGCTTAGTATTTAATCTCAGATCTAATCTAGATACGATCGACGTGACAGGCGGCATGTTGGCTACCTAATGTGTTCCTAATTAGTTTTCCAAATTTTAATATCACTAGTCTAATAGCAAATAGACTGGTCGATGTCTCTGAAACTGGATTGACTTTTGTAGTAGTGACTGTTACCAAATAAGGCTTATCTGTTTAGAAATCGAGAACCTTATTTACTAATCTAATCTTCTTTTGAGAGTTCTTATAGTAAAGTCCAAGCTTTTCATAGTTCGAATCTAACACCTGAGAGTTTTTATCTATAGCAAAGTGCAAGCCTTTCGCTTCATCGCCTAACTCAAATATCAAATCAGTTTTATATCAGACTCGTGTACCCATACAAAACTCGGACCAAACTAATCCATGCTAGTTGAAAACCGAAACTTTGTGTTATGATTTCGTTATATGGTAAAATATATTTGAGTACTTAGTTCCCGGATCGGGGTCAGCTGGAGTTAGGATAGAGCTGAAACTGGGCTGCAGTGCACTACAGTGGGGCACCGCAATCGAAACTTTTAAAGCCGCAGTGTAATCAACTTTTATATTGAATTTCTGATGGGACTCAAACTGCGCGGCACTAATTTAAATTTTTGCAACTAATTATTTCGCCTCCAGGTTAAGGTTTATGTTTGTTATGTCCATTACACTAAAGACCCTTGCCAATCGCAGAGTTGTTTAATCGGCTATATAACGAGGAATGTTGTCTCACGTGGCGTGCAGAATTTTAAATGAGCCGAATCTCTTAGCGCCATAATGAGCATGTTCGCAAATTTAATTGAAACTCTTAATTACTTTCTTTGATTGCTATCTGCTTTATTGTGTCGCGGCATACCGCAGGCTCCCGAGGAATGTCGAAGTTTTGTTTGCTGCGTCCAGCCGGAGTGATATTGATCACTAAGAACAATTGCCAAGCTTAAATTTGACGAGTAAGTTATGTTAGTGCTTTGTGTACAGATTTACTGGGTAAGTAAAGTTTACCAACTTCTTTCTGGTAAGTATGTGGGGAAGATGTAGTGTTATATTTAATAAGAAAACGTATGTTTTGGATAGTCTCTCCCTAACTCTAGACATGGGTGTGAGAGTGTATATGCACTCTATGCATATGCGTATGTATGTATGTATATATATTTTATTACAAAGGTTCACTATACCTAAGCTGTCCTAAATGGCAACTGTCATGCGGACACTGTCGTACGACGGTCGTCGCCCGACCAATAGAAGACATCAAAACCGCCAATCGCATGACCGTTGCCAATTAGGACAGCGCCTAGGGGTACCCACATTTACGAAAAGAGAGGGGAGGTAGATAACCCGCAATACCTAGGTGGCCTCAACAAGCCACCCAAAGACGTATGGAATGCCAAAAAATGTGTGAATAAAACAGCAAAGTTGAAGCTTGTCCACGAAAGAGCACGATTCTCATTCGGTGGGGAAATAAACGTGGATAAGGTGGTTCCTTCAGTAGCACGTGACGCGACGACAAAAGGCTGGCCGACAGGTATTTGGTGAGCACAAAATTGGATAGTAATCGATGCGTGAAACACTACTTATGCGTGACACACACTAGGGCGAGGTGGCGGGCACTCACTACCAGAGAAACCGCGTTATGATATCGAAAGGTATTAAGAAAAGGAAGGCATAGGTACAAAAGATTTTGATTGGAGTATATTATGCTTTTGGTGTATTTTATTAGTAAGAAGAAGAGTATGCAGATTAATGTTCCGCCACGCTAACTCCAACCCTAATAACGTCTTGGGTTGCTGCGTACTAAACCATAGAAAGTACGTAACAAGCTAACAGACCGCTCACCTGATGAAAAGCGGCAACTGTCGCCCTTAACAAGCGGAACCGCAGACGCAACGTCAATGTGAGAACTAAGCTGATAAGCTGTTGCGCCTATAAATTCCACCAGCAACATTATCTTTCAATAGCACGATAAGCCGTCGGTCCCGTTTTCCATCGATTATTAGCGGTCGTCATAAGCCACCTCGGAGACTTCTCGGGTGGCTCGCAACTCCGATACAATCAGAGATGATAGCTCTCACGGCGATGACGTTTTGTTTAAAACTATCGGAATATTATAACGATCCATTGATTGTTACATGAAACATTATCACTTCCCATAGGTTGTTTGGAAGACATCTGATTTTGGTATATTAGAACGTTTTGAAAGTGCTCTAGGTTGTCTCAAATCCATATACAAGAAGTTGACAGGATCACGGTAAATATAGGTATGTATATAAACTTTTCCGTTGAGTTAGGTGTTCTACAGTCCCAGCGACCGTATGTCCCATCCTCCAAGCAATAAGAACTCGACCGGCACCCGACTTCGGACGCGCCTTTATGCACAAACGAAGGTCATTACGTTCGGATATTCAATTTACAAGCGCTGATTCAGCAATAATTTACTTTTAAATCGAATTGTGGTATCGATCCCATTCCGGCAACGAAGTTAAAACGAGTTTTTATCGTGTTTTTTGAGTTGGAAGGCGAACAATCTAAATATTCTTGCTGAAATACTTGTACTGATGAGAGAATCTTGAAAGAAACCTTTCTATATGAGAATCTATCTCTATCAATTATCTAAACCTGCATCTACCGCTTCATTAGCATCCATAGTCACTTACTTAATGAAAATACTCATTAAGATAAATAATTATGACACGATTTTATAATATACTTAGATTTGTCTGACATAGAAAGCTACGCTTTCAATGTCAAGGAAAATTTTAATAAAACATTACAATATTTAAATTCAATGCCAAGTCTAAGTACCTATATTATAAAATCGTATTTAAAAGAACGTACGTTAAAAGATAATTATCTTAATAAGTATTAGCTGATATAGATATATCCACAAACCCTGAACTAGATTCTGTAGAAATGCGTAAAATACAAGGAATATGTATGATCGGCTAACTGTTTGTTCCCGATAATAGAAACAAAGAGAGACATCAGGGAGATATCTGTTAACGACGGCCTTTTCCTCCCAAAATTGTCTTTATTGATTTTATGTACTTTCTGCTTGATACACAATGACAAGCACCAAAATGTAGGTATATTCATAGCTCATTTCATTATATTACAGTAAAATACCTAAATTCACCGTAATAACAAAATATGCGTATTAAATAAATTTCCAAAAACTTGTGTTATTGTCCTATCTTTTGTTCATGTATCTAGTGCTAGCTTTTAGTAATCTCTTTGCAGTGCTTCTATCAAATCACCATTAGTATTATTATTTATTCGACTTTTTATCTAAGGAACTTTCACGGAGTACTAGACAAGGGAGGTTCTGATATCAATTGTAAGCGGAACCAGTCCACATTCTACCTACACCATGGGTGTGCCTTGTCTTCTACAGCATCGACCGGTATCATTTGATATGACAAATTCAAAGCTCAGATTCATATTTTATGCATTAGTCTCGTTCTATATGCGATCGCTTGATGTCGCAAGCGCAGTTTGTATTCTTGGAATAATCGGCTGATAGTATTGTAATGTGACACCTCTGTTGTTGCGATATCCGTCCAAAGGTGTCGCACTGATTTAGGCCCCTAAGATCGTAATAATTTGTGAATCGATAATTTAAATATCGAGTTATAGGTACAAAATCATTTTTTCATTTGCTTCTGTATAAACATACAGTTTAACAGATTTATTGTATGCTGATGTGATTATGTTATACATAGAATACCATAGAAACAATACCGAATGCATAACTACACATAACGTAGAGAAGATTATTTATTCAGAAGGAGACAAACACCAGAGCACGTTTTCTTATACAAGCAGTGACCGGAGATCTGTTTTGAATCAAAATTCATAAATTGTTGGTTTACAGTTGATATATTGTTTTGAGAGGAAGGCGTGAGCATTGGATTTGTTTTTTATTACCATATTTTTACTAGGCAGATTGTTATGAGAGATAACATCGGAACTGGAGAACGGTTCATATTTAAATGGAGGCGGTAGTTTATTTTAATATCCAGAAGCGAAACTTGATAAAACACTCCGAGGAAAAGTCGCTCGGAAATAAAAATTGTCCCTAATGATATAATGCCGCAATAGATCATCCGTGACATTCATCGGAATATTATAATTTTTCGAGATGAATTATTAAAACTTTGTAGTAACACGACACGAGGCTTGAACGAATATTGCTTAATCAATAATGTCATTGAACTTTTAAATAGAAATCTGCAAAAAGTAGTGGGTAACAAATCTCTCGCAATCGACGTCATAGATAGGATTGAAATATGATAGTTTATCGGGCCCTCCACAGAGTTCTTTGTGGTTGGATCATCATTTATCATCGATTTATCGGAGATCGCCGCTTCTGTGTACCGCTTAGAAAAATCAATCTCGGCAACTATCGGTAGCTTTCGAAATATGAAATGTCTACCTATCTGCTCGTACCTCCTCGCAAATGTTTAGTGAGTAATAACAGTTATGATGCTGTGATAGAATTCGTCTTGTCAAGTTGTAATTTAGAATTTTTTGTTCACTGGCAGTAGTATCTAGTTGGTAGTATCTGTAGTAGGAACTCAATAAATTTATAGTTTAATTAGCTTTCTCGCCGTTTTCACCAGATTACATTTCGACAGTTAAATTCTGTTATTTTTGTGGGAAACTATGACACTTAGGAAGAATAATCTTGTCAATATCCCGATTGTGTTCTCGCGCGCGATGGCCTCTGGTCAGCTTTCACCATGAACGATCCAATATTTGCCAGATCAATTAATTACAGTAGAGTAACTGCCGTTTAAAACTCCACTCCTGTAACTGGGAAACCTGTCAACAAGGGAAATTTTCTACATTTGGTCACTTCCAATATTCATTCATTACAATATTCCACTAAATTAGATATCTCATTTAAACGACTTTAAGGTCGTGAAAAGTCACCCAATGAAAATATGGAACTCTTTCTTACACTATGTATAGAAAGTGAAACTATTTTCTTTAACAATAGGTACAATAGAAATTATGGCTAGCTATAAGATTTGAAGAATTAGAAGGAGAAACCAATATTTCGGCCCAGCACTGTAATTCTAGTTCATTTGAAAGCAATAAGGGGCAATGAGGTCCCACTCACGTAGGCGCGGGGAAGTCGAAAGGCACGTATTTTTCGCATTATCGGCTAAATTATTATAAAAGTAACAGACGTGGCGAGCAATTCAGACGGTGGTGCCGTTGTGGTGCGAAACAATTGTTACAGAAATAGCACGGTCGACGTTATTTCGCGGGGTCTAGAATAGTCACCTTAGCAGTTTACGTCGGGTTAATACTTGACTGTTTCGCTTGTTCTCCTTTGCGTTTTATGCTTGTATGCGAATCGGTACTTTGCCTTAGTGCTCGCTTACATAGTTGCAGAGCTTGCGTTCTCAATTGTTAGCTATAGCCTATGGAAATTTACGAGTATGTTAGTAGTAAATTAAGGTTCCTTTTTCGGCCAACGCAACCTATATTGTATGAATGGGTTGGATCAAATCAGTTTACAAACCGATAAAAATCCGAATGACAGCGACGTAAAAAGAAACTTCAAACTAACGTGCCATATTGAAAAAGTCCTCTTTGGTACAAAATATGACTACCTACCTAGAAACTAACAAGGGAGCTCGGCGCGTTCATTATGATCTTTGTCACACTGTATCCTGGAGACATCAAAACCCAAAATCTAAAGATATGAAATAAGTATATATACTTACATTCCTTATAAGTTAAATTCCTTTCTTTTTAGAAATTAGAATAACTTTATGCATTGAATTTTGATAAAAAAATAGTTATCTCTTTTTATTATAGTAGGAATCGAATTTTATGAAAGAGTGTAATGTTATGGACCAAGTGATTATTCCGGGCTTTTTTATAATGTCCGGGCAATATGCGAATGACAACTCAAATCGGGCAATGTAATTAATACTTATTAAAATTTCATTATTTATCACTAATACGAATACTGTTACGTAACTGTTGGGTAAATTGATAATTTAGATGCATTAGGCAACAAATTGACGTATTAAAATCAC
This sequence comes from Blastobasis lacticolella, assembly GCA_905147135.1. Taxonomy (NCBI): domain Eukaryota; kingdom Metazoa; phylum Arthropoda; class Insecta; order Lepidoptera; family Blastobasidae; genus Blastobasis; species Blastobasis lacticolella. Next base: position 10,282,884 of record LR990044.1, read on the forward strand.
GCGCCAGTTTTTAAAATGCCACACCAAAAAAATTTGGATTTGTTTTTGGTGCGGTATTTCATAAAATAATAATAGATAATAATAATAAATAATCGTGGACTAATTCACACAGCGCCATCTGGTCCCAAAGTAAGCAAAGCTTGTGTTATGGGCGCTAGATAACTGATAAACTGCTTAAATACTTTTAAATACATACTTATTATACATAGAACAACCAGACCCGTAACAGAAATTAAAATTCATCATTTCAATTTCTGCCCGGCCGGGAATCGAGCCCGGGACCTCATGCGTGGCATGTTGACCACTGAACCACTCAGGTCGTCAAGGTTCATAAGAACTAACAGGCTCGTCGTTTCGCTTCTCACAACCCAACCCTTTGTGACAGAACGACATTATAATAGATCCGGTTTTTGTCAAATTTTCAAATAATGCAGTTAAATTAACATATTTACAATTCCTGTTTAGGAAATGTATAAAATTCCTAGGAAAAGTACATAATACAATTTATTTCACACAGATTTTAGCCAATTTTTACATTGGCCAGGAAATCGATATAATGGCGGATTTTATACATTTACGGTGACATCAACATTAAAATAATATGTAGGTATAAAAGAACATAGATATTATTACTCTGCCCAATAAGTGAAGGACATTATTCATAATACCCGGTCAATTTAAACATTTAAAAAGTTTTAATCACATTGTCCTTATTGAGTAAATTTGGGCATTATTCATATTACCCGGGTATTGTAAATTCATAACATAAATAAGGAGTAGGTATAATTTATTTCAATGTTAAATACCTACTTATGCATTATGTTGGCAGTACAGCGCCACAAACTGGAACTAAGTGTCGCCATCTTGAAACATAATTTTGTTGTCAACAACAACGCTGTTGGTTCTGCCAACATTATAGAATAGGTATTTAAACCTGAAATGACATATTACCTATACTGTAAGTTGTAACGTTTCATGATGTCAACGTCAATAATGTTAGTTTCAAATAGCGCCATATCATTGAAACATGGATGTACGATACAAAACATTTTCGTTGCTTGTAACATCAATGTGACAAGACTGAATTAACATTTTGTGTTACCTGTCAAACAACATAGTGATGATGTTCATACACGTCCCTAACATGTGGGTCATAGACAACAATGACTGTTAATATTCGAATGATTTGTTTTCATTCGATATGTACACTGAGATATCTATCTCTTGTTTTAGTGTGAACCATTGTATTTTATCTATGAAATACCTGTCTGGTCATTTACATGATTTAGATTTAGTGTCACACAATTCTATTTTAATTTATCAGAAAGAAAGAAAGAACATTTATTGACACAAACAACTCCACAACATAAAAAAAAACAATAAATCAAAAAGACAAAAAGAACACAATTATTACAACATAAAATACACAGTAAGACTACACAGTGCCGATGTAATATACCTACTTGATTTTTGTATTTGTTGTGAAGTGTAATTGATAACGTGCTGTGGTGGTGTGTTTGTGCAAAAAGGACCTCACTCAGCATTATGCCCCGGCGTGAACGTGGATTAGAACTTAAAATAGTACATAAACTGAGTTATACACACCATTTAAGGCTAAAGAAAAATTTGACTCTACCTACAAACTTACTATTTATGTATAACTAGTGGACCCGGCGCAAATTCGTTCACGTACCTTTCATGCTTATAAACCCTCTCTTGAATCACTCTATGAATTGCAGACAACCACATTAACATTCGTTGCGTAGTTTAAAAGATTTAAGCGTATATACATTCATACATATACATGCACATATAGATACATGGAGACAGACCGCGAGAACCGACTTTGTTTCATACTGTGTATAGATATTGACTACCTCGTAATTTAAATCTCGTAACTTGTTAATTTGTAGCTTTTATAAATTAAACATATCACACCTCCGTCTATACAAGAGTTATTTATAAAGACAGTAACAAAACCAAAAGTACATTAGTATTCGATCGCGTTTTAAATTTTAGATTCGTTTAAACCGCTTTATCACAAGCAATATCGCCGATGTATAAAACATTAGGTAAGTACGTAAGTTTTGGATTGGTCCAAGAGTTGGGAAATTTTACTTAGAAAGTTTGTAGGAGGGGAGAGATTCACGGAATTTTTGAGACTAATAAGTGTCGTCGCAGGTCCTGCATACTAAAGAGACATCTTGCGCATGGTAATGAGATGAACTCACAGGGAATATAAAATGACTAGCCCCAACCTACACTTTTTATAAAGCACCGCTGTCAAAATAAAAAAGAGTGTCTGGAAGTCAGGAAATTTTAAATCAAGTGAAATATGAATAACCATAGAGGTATTTTATTTGGACCAAATCTAACTTCCTTTTGTAGCTGAAACAAAGAGTTATTTTTTTAATAGAACCCAAAGTCATTTCCTTTGATGTTTCTGTTACATACTTACTCCAAACCAACCCAAAGTGACCCAAAGTGGATGTCTCTGCTATATAATAATCTAATTCTAAAACAATTATGGTTGAGCGGGACATTTTCTTAGAAACCCTGGTTATTTGTTTGACAAAAAATATCATTCCGTACCTAATGGGATCTTATCATTTCTGCTGATTACACGTTCCCTCTCCCAACAGAAGGCGATGCTATTAAAATGTCATTAAAGTCACCTCGGTGTCATCTGCGCCGTCCATTTTCGTGGGACCACCTTTTTGTTGCAGTTTTTAGCTTAACATCGATTCCAATTTACGTTTTCTCTTACTAACCCCTCCGAATCCTCATTCTCGACCCTACGTGTTACAGAAAAGGTTGTAGTTCGATTGCGCTGCAGCAAAGTATAATCTTGTTTTATTCCGTTAATGACACTTGATGTAATTTGATGTAAATTGACCGCCGTCCGGCGTCGGACTGGGCACGCAACATGTCAGCTATGAAATTGTTACCCCGCCGTACTTTAGTTTTGACACGAGATTAATGTCACGTGACAATGTATGATCTACGATCGTCGTAAACTATATCTTTTCCTTTGAAATCTTCGAATTATATTCCCCCTAATCTGTGTTCTGGCTGATTATGGTGCAATTATCGGAATATCAGTTCGGAAAAGATCCAAATGATCTCTTTCTGAAAACTGGGAGGAACGGTAAAATTTTATTGATGGCTGTCATGGTAATTCCACGGTCGAGCTTTGAAGGCAAAGAAATTGCTTGACCAACCCCCCCAGTTGCGTAATGGCCGATGTGACCGAGATATCTTAATAAGTGGTTCTTGATCAAGTTCCCGCGTTCGAGGAACCCTCGGGCTTTGCATAATTGTTAAACGTCTTTTAACAACGCTGCTTCAGATGCCCAGAGATTGTTAGCGGTAACACTATTACCATACCTTGGAGAAATTGTTATGCCACTTTAATGTTATGTTGGAGGTTTAGCTTGGAACAATTTGAAACGTTCTCTTGCCATCGATTTCAGCAGATTTGGGATTGTTGTATCTTAGTAGGTACGCTACATATTTTCTGATCGTCATGTGTTTTCGGAATAAAAAGTGTTGTAATGCACATGACAAGGTGTTAGTGTGGTTCCTAATTGAGAGGGGTATCTTCCGAACGTGCTCCATACAAACGAAGTTTTATTTTAATTTCACGACCTGAAATTTGACGACCTGAGGGGTTCAGTGGTCTGCCACGCAAGAGGTCCCGGGTTCGATTCCCGGCCGGGCAGAAATTAAAATGATGAATTTTGATTTCTGTTACGGGTCTGGGTGTTCTATGTTAAGAATGTATTTAAAAAAAAAAGTATATAAGTAGTTTATCAGATATCTAACACCTGAGGTGAATTTGTCCACGATTATCTATTATTATTATTAGTTAATATTAAACTATTAAAGCCAATGAAATTTTATAGACGGGATTTAGAAACCAATATCTATGTTTGTGGTTTGTCAGATTTTCGTTAAAATATATTTAGATAGATTTAGATTTGCTAAGATTGGTTAACTACCTTGAACTTTGAAACTTTATATTTTATCTGACAAACAATTGATATAGATATAGGTTTCTAAATCGCTTTGAATGGTTATTTGAATGGTTACTGGTATTTGGTGATATTGAAATTAGGTTCAAACTTAGATTGTATAGAGCGTGCTCTGGGAACACTCTTTTTTTAAATAATGAAATTGTTTCACGGATTTCAGATATTTTAAAACCATTTTATCCAAAGTATACAAATAAAGAGGCGACCTGCTCGATTGTTTGCAGTCATAACGTTTGAAATTCCACGTATATGATCTGTTACGAATGATATAATGATAGTGTTACCCGAAAATACTTACTTTTCGTACATTTCTTGAAGAACTCCAAGCTGTAGGTTGTATCTACGGAAAAGGAACACCATTCTATCCTGCATTCCGAATCACGCAGTTTGTCATGAAAAATCTAAATAAATAGCTTATGATATATAATGCTGATTAACATTATTTACAATCGTATAGATACATTTTTCTAGCTTAGTTAAATACTTTATCCTAGTAATTAAAGTGATTAAAAAATTGTTTGTCTTTATACCCTCGTGTTGCTATGCCCAGACTTCCGTATAAATTAATACAGTTGTAAACAAAGGTCGAATTCTACTAAGAGATGCGATTGTGCTCAAAGTTGGCCCGAAGTCATTTGAATTTCAGAATTTCAATTGGAAAGCTCTGTGTATAGCTATGTATATATTTCTTAGAGCAGTTACGATAACAATTCTGGCTCTTTCGAAATCTGTAAGCTATTTCTAGTTCAGTTAGTTAATTCAATTTACGATCAAAGGGATCCTTAATCAGTACCTAACTTCGAGTGAAGTTCAAAGTTCACACAATAGGTATTTGGAATTCAAATCATCAAATTCAATGGACTAAAACACGTGCCAGCGTTATATTATGGAGTCTGTAAACTTAATAAGAAAACAGATACCTACTTACGCAGGTATGCTCTTGGAATCAACAATGCAATTTTACTTGAACACGAAACCTATTAGTTTGTTTTCAGAAAAGATATGATCGGTGTATTCCATTACTGCGGATTGCGGGTAAATGATTATTTTTAAGTTACGAACCGAAAGGTTGATACAAAATAATCGCGTGACCGGCTTTTTGCTCATTAGCCTGCAACGAGGTTCCGCTCACCGTCGAAAGGTTGAAAAAACTAAATAGATCACAATAAAAAATCATCACCGGCGTTATAGCGTATGAAGTATGAACAAATGGACCTCAGCTGCCTGCCTCATTACTGTCGGAGATAAAAAGCAAAGTGCAGTTGGTTATTACATGTTTTTGCGAGCTTATTACCTGCGGGTTTTGAAAAATGTCATGTTTACTTTTTTTATCAGTAATAAATAATTTATTACGGCAGCCTCAGTTATGATTGATAGCTTGAGCTTGTCGCGCGTTTAATCTTGAGATATACTTTTTTTAGATGTAGCTACGTGCACTACAGGTTTCGATGTACTTATTGCTTCTTAGCTACTGGTAGAGTGCTTGCACATGAGCAGGTAGTGTACTTGATCCTGGATAATTACGACTTGGTTATTTTTATGTAGATAGGTATAATTATAATAGTTGTAATTATACCTATCTACATACATACAGTATAGTAAAAATGCGCACGTGAAGTTACTCGCACATAGTTCGATTTTATTATCTGCAATGTTTGATATGGGGACTGTTTCAAAATACGTATCTATAAAATTACCCTGTAACTGCGCGTGCTGTTTTCTGAAACAACTCCTAAAATTCTTTTATTATTTTTACGGGAATTCGATGAACAGCTTCCTCGTTGTCCCAACGCGAAAGCTTTTGAAAGCTTCATACCTAGTTTAAAAATTAGAGAAATATTAGTTATATCGTTGTAAAGATACATCCGGCGACAATACGAAAATATATATCTGAATTTCACCCCACCTCCCGCTACGACGTCATAGACCGCGGAAGTGCAAAATTATCGTTGGATTTGAACGATTGTAACTGAATTTATTCGATTGAAATCTAAACGTCAAATGTAAAGAAAATAATTATTGACTGAATAGAAAGAAAAATATGGTAAAAATTAAGCGAGTGATTTCCGTCTCCGTCGTTTAAGAAAGAAAAAAGCCCAAAATAAGTATAACAGTTTGAACCAGGTTGGCAAAAGGCCGAACGGCAAATCCGAAAGTCGAGCAATCGTGGCTGCAGTGATGTTTGCTGACGATATCGCGCTGACATACAAGGGGCGACTAGTCCAACGTGTAAACAAATTTAGGGAGGCTCTTGAGAACGGTGGTGTAAAGATTTTTGTGGCGAAGACATGTTTTCTACATGGCCTGCAACAGTCCAGATCCCATACACGTGCGTAAATGCGACAAATGAAGTCAAACGCATGGATCAGACCAGATACATGGGATCTATACATAGCGCAACCGGGGACATCGATAGCGACGTCAAAGCCCGAATATCAGCGGCTTGGACCAAATGGCGGGAGGTGACAGGTGTCCTTTGTGACCCCGATAAAGCTGAAGGGACAGGTCGATCAGACCATCATTAGACCTGTGGCCCTACACAAGTGTGTCCGCGACAAAACTCGCGCCGCGAGAGAGCGTTTGTCTCTTTCTCTCAATACTAAGACGAAAGAGATAGCAATACCTATGTCGCACTTTTTCTCGCTTATCGCGCGCGAGAGCAACTTGTGCTAGGCCTACTGCTCACCGCGACGGCAGCGAGACTTGGTCCCTACTAGAGCGACACAAGCAGGAGCACTTCACGAAGATGCTGCGGTTCATTTTTTATATTTTTTATTTATAAGCATATTTTTAACACTTTTTGCGTTGTTTTTATTTCTTTATTTAATTATTTAGGCTAGCCAGGCATTTGACCGCCATCTCACCTGGTGGTAAGTGATGATGCGGTCTATGATGGTTTTTGCTATAAAATTATCCAAATTACACCTATATTTCGTGAGTTACACTGACTTGAAATGCGCGGGAGTGCGCGTTTCGTTCATTCAATGCACTGTCCCTCCCCCGACGTGTCACCCGTCCCCGATGCATATTCAAGGTCAAAACAGCGAACTGGCTAATACGCTCAACAAATGTTTCTAAGACTAATACTTTTGCAGTTATTAAGGTAAGACGATGCTAGACCTTTTCGTTACGGTCCACTTTTCTGACTTGGTACTCAGTATAATTTAAAAGACGTTTCACGTCAAAAATACATGAACAAGACTTGTACCTCGATACTCATCTCCAAGGCAACACATAATGTTAGCGCTAAGTCGCTATTGCACTTCCAGAAACATGTGATTTTCGCGTGAGATCCCCGTTATTTCCGCGAATTGCGGTCTCCTACATTGCTTCGCTCCGGATTGGCCTGTAATGATGGCAATTTTGTGACGCCTGAAGAGTCAGCTCCCACAAATAGTAGCTGTAGGAGGCACTGATCCAATATTATTGCTGGGCCCGGCTAACCGTTATTTATGTTGTTGTTTTAGACCGTCAAGGAACAGATAGTTATCAAATTGTATGAGGCAGTCTATAAATAATGGGAATTGGAGCCCGGAACGATGTCAATCATAATACCGTTTTCGTTAGTTGGTGATTATTTGCTGTGTCCTTTGGTGATGGAAGTTATGGGGGCTGTATTGGACTTTCGTGTTTGGGAATTCACAATACCGTTGTTGGTATTTAGTACCAACGATTCCATTAGAAAAGAAAAATTTCTTAGTTGGTTACAATTTAGTACAAAATATATCTGAGTACGTGTGACATAGAATATTCATAGACCATGTAACGGGCAATATAATGTTCTATCAACCATGGCGATTATGTGAAGGATACATAAGCAAGTCCAACAGTTACGATAGTAAGAATGGTAAGATATGCTCAAATAAATATCATTGGAAATCAAAATACACAACAATTATTAAACTTTTTTTTTTAATTAATACGGCAGACAAACAGCCAATTAGGCTACCTGATGAAAAGTGGTCACCGTCGCCTCCACATCAGCAACACCAGGGCCGCTACCAATGCGTTACCGCTTCTATGGATACCTCTTGAATGACCCCACTTCTTTGTTTTTTATATCACAAAACGTATTAATACCTATATTAAACAGTATCACCAACAAAACACAAGCGTGCCCCATTAATCATACCAAAATTTAGTGAAATATAAATCATATCCTGCATCCCGAACGCAATCGGCGTACCCGAATTCATTTTGTTTTCTTGTGACACAAACGCATAAAGGGTGACAGTAATGTACCCTGCTGAGTATTTATACTCGGTGTTGTTACCCGGAATGATCCACAGAATCGGGACAGGACCTGTCTGTTCATTGTGGGGCAAATGATAATGGTAATGGTGGACACCATGTTGCGCTTCGACGTAGCTCTGTGGGCGTCGGTTGTACTGGATGTGTCAATTCGGATGTCGTAGAGATCGTTTCGGAAATGTTTCTAGTTGATATGGTGTTTGAAAACTAATATTGCAACTTTACCTCACGATTTCACTTTGTGTGTAACCAAAATCTGTGAGTTCGGTTCGGTTTAGTGGCTGAGGTAGTTGTTCTCGCGGAGCAGGTGACGTTTACTAAGCGTACTTTGGCAGTTTTGAGGCGCTCTCGAAACTGCCTCTCTTGATCAGCGCCGACATTGGGGTGTGGCCCATGTGTGGCCCATGGCCATAGCTGTGATTGACAGCGTGAACAATGACACTAGATTTATGTTTCTAAGACTAATGGTTATGCAAATAGGGTCCATTTTTGTAACACGCCTTTTGATAAGCGAAGTGACGTGTAACACAATATAAGTGATACAAAAATTTACCTTATTTAGTGAGCAACACATTCCATTTTTGCATTGCTCTCACTCTTTTTGTTTCTGAATTTAGACAACTGAATTTCGCCAAATGTAATAAGCGCAATATCTTAAAAGCTTTCTTGTGTACCTACAATAACTTCTTAATAAATAAATAAAGAAACCTGATGCCAATTCCAGGCATTCTAACTCTATGTCTGTAGTAGGAACTTTAATATTAGAGATAAGGGGTGGGTTGTGATATCGATAATTTACTATGGAAATGACTAAATAAACACAGATATGAATGAGTGTACCTTCTGTCGTGTTTAAAGCGAGGCTCACTATCGGTAGAGCAATGGACGGGTTTTACCAAAGTATAAAGAGAGAGCGTGAATGTGAATTTATGGTGTAGGCACTATTTGTATTGATGGAACAAATGAATTGGCATTTTGTAAATAGTGGTAGTCATTATTTGCAAAATCACACAGTAAACTCGCTTTTCGCGTCTGTCCGTTTATCTGCTAACTTCTCCTAAAACTTAGAATAAGTCACTGTACATACCTACATAACGGCATTGTGGATCATGCTCAGTGCGTTTCGCTTAGGAGGTCGAGCTGCTAGATTAGGCCACTGAGAGTTTGATTTATATAACTTATATTTTCTAAGAAACTGCTATTCTTTGAATTGATATGGGAAAAACCTATTTCATTATTCCTTAACATTCCTGCTATTTCACAGTTCCACAATATAGTCGCTATTGGTTCTCTCAGCCATAACATCTCAAAATCGTCCATTGGTCCAAACCGTTTCCGCCTGGTAAAATGGAAGCTGTATTCTAGACGCTGCAGTCTGCTGTCAGTCCCGCACATCACTCAATCAATTTAGAATACACACAAAATTCCACAATACAGTAGCTACTGGTTCACTCAACCATAACATCTCAATATCGTCCATTGAACCAAAACGTTTCCGCTTCGTAAAATGGAACCTGTATCCTAGACTGCAGACTGCTGTCAGTCCCGCACATCACTCGATCAATTTAGAATACACACAAACTGTCACCCAACAGTTAAGGAGGAGCAATAACGTTGTTGCAGACCACGCGAAGGCCCGCCGCCCGCAGCAGTCGGCGGTTACCCGATGCGGGCTCGGAATGTTGGGGTTCAGACATCTGACAACAAGTGAAATATTCGTACGTTCAACTATGTGCGCGGTTAATCTTTTTTTTTTGCAAAAAACGTTATTATTAAGTATTCAATCTTTAAATGGGAGGAACAAATTAGATAGGTATAAGTATCTCTGGAATAATAAAACCTGTCTATAGAGCTTTTTTGTGACACAAGGATACAAGTGCTGTTGTAAGACTACTTCATGAGAAACTATGTCGTAAGTTTTGCTCTAATAAAGTACAGTACTAATTACTACAACTCATTAGCCCCTTACTTCATATTGTCATATGATTTATTATATGGTCAGGGGATCAACTGAATGTTCTTTTATTTTATTTTTTATCTTATTAACAAGAAATAATTAGCACTATTGCTGTTATAACGGATAAAAAATTATGAAAAATATATATTTTTATAGGATTTCGTGCTATTTGGGTTTTGTGCTGTTGATGGTTGACACCATTGTGTTATGAACGAGTACCAGCATAATTCTGCAATTTTAGTTTTGCGTATACAAATTCAGAGACAAAAATAATGACTTTATACATATTTACTGCTGCCTGCCGTGCCATACTTTTTATACATTTCGATTTGCTGCGGTTCATAAAAACTTTGGAACGTATTTCATTTTACAAAGGCAAAACTTTAGCTCACAAAACAGTTTCAGTTTGCGGTGTTTACTTTTTTCAAATATATCTTATCGCGTGTTCCTGCTATATTCCAATTTAGTTCAGCCCCATTCTAGGGTTAAAGTTTTACTGCACTTCGATTCATGAATGTAAAACGGCATCGATCGTCAAGCATTGCGGATGCTTTGCCAAAGTAGCATTTGTTGTGAAATTGTTTTTACAACAAATGATACTTTTAAAATAGAAGTTCCAGATTTTCATATTTTTTATGTATTGTTGATACTACGCTACGGTGTAGGCGTGTGTATTATCTTCTGTTTTAAATAAATTTATATTTTAGCATAGTGAAATTTCAGATTAGAAAAATATAAAAGTATTGGAAAGTTTTCAAAGTACTGGAAAATATATATGTTTTTTCTTTTCATTTTCGAACGAAATTTTTCGATTACTTTTACTAGTTGTTAGTAAGAACAGACGAAATTATTTCTAACGATTTTCATCCCACGTAGGAGTCCGTCAAGGGGGTATAGTATTTCTGCTGCTTTTTAACATAATGTTAGTACTGAGTTTATCATGACAGAGATTCTAGAAGACTGTACGGAAGCTAATGCGGTGGGGGTTTGCGTGTTTCATATCTACGATGCGCTTGATCTCACCGACTCTTTGCGACTAGCAAACACCATATCAATTGATGATCTATTGATAGAGTATTAGCCTTCGATTTGGATTAAAAATAAACTGTAGCAAGACCAAGATGATGATTGTAGACCGTCAAATAATAATTGTCAGGAGATTAGAGCGTTTGCAGGCTGAGAAGTCGTCTACTCATATGTTTATCTTGGAACTAATTATCCAATGTTAATTATCCAATAGAGATGGACCATTCTGGAGTCCATCCAAGCCAGGAATTTATTTAGTAGAGTTTGGGTTAGTAGGTAGGTAGTATAAAACAAAGTCGCTTCCCGCCGTCTGTCATCTATGTGTGCTTTGATCTTTTACCCTACGCAGCGGATTTTCATGAGGATTCAAAAAGATATAATGTGATTTAAGTGGAAGGTTTATTAGTAAGAAAACGGATAAGTAGGGTTAATGTAGATGTATGTAGGGGTAGAACGGCACGCGAACGAAGTCGCGCCGGGTCCAATAGTATTTAATAACTTACTTATCTTTTATTCGCTAAAAAGAATATTTAATATCATTAATGTTACTGTAGTAATTTTAAATGTTGGCATCCCATTATTACACGTAGGTATTTTAATGAAATGAGAAAGAAACATTGCAAGAATATTAATATTAAATTCCATAATCATGAAGCACAAAGGAAAAGTACTAGGTACGATACGAATTTACGTATCGTAATTTGTTTGAAAAAGCGTGTGCTCGGAAAAAGTATTTCGAGAACAGAAATCCATCACGAGCGCTTAAAAGGTTAATTAGGGTATTTTAAAAGAAATTGGCCCACTGGAGATAGTGGCTACTTGGTTCCGTTAATGAGAGGAGAACATTATTAAAGAGCATGAGGTGGGAGGAAGGGCGTATAGTGGGGATATATAGGTCGGTTATGTGAAGTCTGTAAATGTCCCTCGACAAATTTTTGGCACCGATACCTTGACAATTAAATTATTGCACTATTTTAGTTTTGGGGAAACAAGTTATTTTGTTACTAAATTAGGTAAATAGTTCCGGGTCCCTTGAGTGTCAAAGCTAGTGGCCATTCCCAAAGAAAAAAAAACGATTGAGTAACAAGTTATCAAGATTTTCGCCAAACGAACTTGCCTAGAAATGTTTCTGCAATAGATTAAAGATTTCGTTGCTATTCCAAAAAAAATTTTCATAGTACTATCTAAAAATCGAATATGTAAGTTAAATAATCAACACAATGCGGGAACAAATGCTTAATTTGCTCCTTTCAAAGCGCCAACTAGCTGCGTAAAACGAGCACGGGGCGAGCGGCACGCATGCTTGAAATGATATTTGGTGGCGCCGCAAAATTTGCCAAACGCAAGTCGCGAAAAGATGCGCGCGTACTAAAAATTTACTATTAAATGATATGTTTGTTTGTTTAACGTAAAAATCTGAATTAATTTAGATAAAGTAATTTAATTATTAGTAGCCATTTTTGGTTTGGCCAACCTCGCCAACTTAGAGAAATCGCCACCGGTCAAAACTTAGTGTGTCTTTCAGCCGTTGTAGATCCTGGATAATATTCCAGCTAGTAATTCCAGCGGTAGGCTTGTACCCGAATAACAAATAGAGTAGTTCGCCAGAATGTTGATGACATATCCACCTTTGCATGTCCACCACGAATAGTGGCCCCAGAATGATTACGTTAATGGACAGCTAGCTCTTAACGACTGCTGCCTCTGAAATTGACTATAAAACAGATACGGATTAAATTTATGGCCATTAAGACGTTACCTTTATTCGATTTTATTGGAATTAGTCTCGGGCAAAATGGCTGAAATAGATAGGTGATAAGTGAGCGTCGACTTCTCGGTGGTGAGCGATAGAGTTTTTAATTTAATGTGGCCAATCAATACTTCTGTGTCTACTGTTTGGTGCAGTAAAAAGCTATTACACACCAGCGACCTGTTTGGAGACGCTTGATGTATCGTATAAATGTGTAGAACCTAATTGTGCATGTGTGGTTTTTAATTGCTTTGTGTAGATTGTATAGAGTACGAACTTCCGCCCGCGGTTTTGGCCGTGTATAATTCGGTTATAGCGTGGTTCCGTGGGAACTAGCTACTTTTAATTTTGAAATAAATTACTTATATCGTACTAGCGACCCGAGACTGGATATGGTACAGAAAATCCTTTCAGTTCCATAAAAAAAATACTGTACATCCATGCAATCTACAAAACGTTCACATTTAAAATGTTAGAATATATTTGTTATAGAGTGGTTCGCATTGTGTGCCTAGCTAGACGGAATAGAATTGTGGTTTCCAGTTTGTTTTCCTCGGCAAGCGCAGTGAATCCGCACAGAAAATAAGCAAAGGTGATAATTCACGGCAGCTGTCAATTTTATCTTCACACAAGCGGTTCACGCAACATTGTGCTCTAAATTCCACTTAAATAAATAACCGCAAAATTCAATTCAACAGACCGTTATAAAATAAGATAAAGGCTACAAAGTCAAATCGTTTTGCGCGGTTAACCACAGCGCTCTGTGTCAGGGAAACCGTGGATTTGAAAGTTAATGCTTAGACTGCATTTCAATCCCTTCGATATACGGGTATGTATTTGAAATGGTGCATAAGCGCGAATGCTTTTAGCCCACTATTTGCGTACCTGTTGATCTCCACCTGGGAAAATTCGCACCGGCTCCATGGTAAAACAATTTCGTTTAAAAAGTTATTTCAACTGAGTGCTGGTTAGTTGTGAAGTAGGTTACATCGCAGCTGCCTCGAGTTTCGAGTTTTGCTAGCTTGATGAAGGATTTGACCCAATTCCACGGATTTAGGGATACGAATCAACAGCATGTTGCGGTTCTTTTCAGGAGAATTGGTTACAGCATCTGTTGATAGTTATGGGCTGCTGATGATTGGTGATGAGCTTATGTAACTGTGTTGTTTGAAATGTTTGGATAAAATCTACTAATCCTGCAAAAAGAAGTCGACAACTACAGGAAGCGGTTGCGGTAGTCTTTGAGGTAGGTACTTGCAAACATGCCTTTTGAAGAACCCCATGTTATAATGTAAAGGAAAGACTTCGGCGCCAGCGAATCGTCTGGTTTGCGCAAGGTTGGTAAGAACAGGCGACAAAAATCCTCTTCGATGGCTTTGGCGTGAAACCAAAAAGCACGACTCCCAGATAGAGGGCTTAGTAGTCTCTCACTGACGTTGCGAATGTGTTTCAGCTTAGCCCTGGAGATTTCCATCTTACTCGATCTGGAGACAGCATTGTAACGCTACTTTAGCGCAACAGTATTCGGGGCCTTCGCATCTCGTGCTGCCGCTCATAACTGTAGAATTTTTATTGTCAAAGGAATCGCCGACGTGACGCCAAAGTTACAATTCGTAATGTCGTGGTGGATTTTATTTGGCTGTTGATGTTGTAGCTGATGTTGAGGTAGCCCCGTGGCTGGCCTTGTATGCGAATGGTCTGGATTCAAATCCCACTCGAGGCATGCATTAGTGTGTCATCTTGGTTTGATTTTAATCAACGTACAGGTTTTGAATATTTATGTGACTGGGTTTTCTTTTTATTTTATTGCCTAAGGGTACCTCCTTACCTACGGTCCTTACCGCCGTCTGTCTACCTACGATCAGACTGTTTATCTGATTGAAAGTGATAACTGTCGTCCTGTGCATCTAAAATCTACTGGGGAATAGGTGCAATGCCGGCCTTTGAGGTGCCTGTAGACATGCCTTTTGAAGAACCTTCGGGAGATAGATTATTTCCTAACTTAAATTGTTCGCGTTAAACGCCAACAATCCAGATGATGTGGATGACATCTGTCCCATTGTCGTAGGGTGTGAGGGCGGAAAAGTGACGGAAATGTAATGAATTAATTTTCCAACACAAAGAAACTGCACAATAATTGCACACACACTTGCAGTGCACAACTTGGCCAGCGTTTTAGACCGAGGCGTAAATCCTCTGGCTCAGATTTGTGAGAAGGACGCCTCAGCAGCGACACCTTTAATGTTCGCAATGATTTACATACACATTCGCACAATAATCCCCAATATTATTTCAAGTACTCACCACACAGGACATTTAAACTGGCTCTGCGCTAACCCTCGCATTGTGTTCTGTTTTCATTCAATCACCTTTGTAGGTTTTATCTGGCCCGACGGCCTGTCGCCCCCTGACAAAAAGTTACTTTAAATTATTGCCACGCTATACGTTGCTGTGCGTCTTGAAAAAGTCCCCCGGCTATCCCTAATACCCGACGAAACCAATTTGAATTCAATTTAGCTTTTTTTCGAGCAAGCTTTTGTTGGCTCTCAGTTGTGTTTACCTTATTCGATTTCTGTAATTTCATTCATAACAAACTGGATTTGGGGTTCGGAAAGCCCATCGGGGTTGACAGGGGCGTTTGAAATAATATTCTCTTTGATAAGAGCCGGTTCGGTGTGCCATTGGCGACGTAAGCGGTGGGGCTGCAGATCCATAGAAGGGATTTGTCAATGTGAAGTGACAAAAACTAATTACGGATCACAATGAATCGTTCGGGGTAAGGGTTGCGGCACGTCGAGACATCGATGCGATATCGATTCCAGCACCGCATAACGTTCGCCGTGATTACATTAAAGCGGCCCCTGGGAAATGTTGCCCCGAATTGGTATTTGTTGCCTCGAGTTTGGCCCAGCAAAAAACAAATTCCATATCAAACATTGATAGGATTTTATGGCCCCCAAGGTGATATCAATTTAAAGACACAGGTTGTTTATTTAACCAATTCGACGCCGACGTCGAATTTATATCTCCGGCTGGCATTAGCATATTAAAGCCACTACTTTTGAAGAAACATGAGCGCTAATATTTTCTTCAATTTGTCTGTCGCTTACGAGAAAGCCCCCTGTAGCGCGGGTGCGACAAAGACAAACAATAACACGGCGCCCTGTGGCTACCTATTGTCTCGCAACTGGACCGATAGTATCTCATCCCGGTGTTAATAGACTGTGCTGGACTGGCTGCGTTTAATTGATCACAATGTGTTTCTTATTATGGTTTTATTTTTCTTTAGGTGATACAACCTTCTTTTTTTTTACTGGTTCGTTTTTGGCTTAAGTACGTAGTATGAAGATAAATTGTATGTTACAGGTACGTTCCAATTTATCAATGTGGACACTTTGTCTGTCACTTTGTAAAATTTCAAAGTAACAATGTACCTTCATCTAAGTAATTTATATAGGTAAACACATAGGGTGACTTTAAATTAATTCTTGATACCTGGGGTATAGGTACATGTACTCGTGATATCATACAACTTTTACTATGGCACCTACTATGAAATCGCGAAAAAAAATCAACTGTTTCATACAAAATTGACAACAAATTCTGCCAAAATTATCATCATCGTCTTGGCGTTACGTCCTAGTTGCGCTCCTGCTCGGCACGCGAATAAATATATGTATGTAAATAGAATCAGCTGAATAGTAGTAAAAGTTGTTCGTAATCACAAGCTTACCTATGCATACTTATCCCTTAGTATCAAGAATTAATTTCCAGTCACCCTGATACATAGACATAATTTTATTGGTAAAAAATGTTTACAAGTCATTATTTGTTGTTACATAGGTACAATTGGTTATATACATAACATTAGATTAGGTCAGAGCATCCCAACATATTAATTTCGTGTCTCTGTTACAATTAATTTAACAAAAATAAGTCAATAATATCATAATAAATTTAAAAATAATAATACCTACTACGTCACACAGAGATTTACCTACATTGTGAATAGCCCAAGCGATTGAACGAATCGCGGGTAAATATGTAAGTAGGTTCAACAACGATATTTGCCGCTGGAGATCAAGCCGAAGTCAAATACTTAACTAAGTAGGTAGCGGAATTACATTTTTTCTATTTGCTCTCTTTTATTCTGTACCACGCAAATTGGTTTTTTAATTACTTAGGGATTCCTTTTATTCTTTTCATTCGTCTAATTTGGGACTAATCCAGGGGTAACGGAGGACCCCATTGCCGACGGCGGTGCCCTTTCTATTGTACTCTTTAATATTAAACGACCCCATGATACGTCGTGACGTCTTGAACTCTGTTAGGGTTAGCTCCACTAAAGGGTCAAAATTGGTTTCGAGTCAGCTCGTTTTGAGAGCGAATCACTCTTGAATCATCTTCACATAGGTAAAAACTACTAAAAATGAGATTAAATATGCTTTCAATGCTAATGTAGCTTTAGCTGATTTGTTGTACGGATATATTTAAATTTGGTGATTCACTTCTAGCGCGAGAGATTTTTTTTCACCGCCGCCTTTAGACATCAGCAGCATCAGGGGCGCTACCAATGCGTTGCCCGCCTAAAACGAGAGTATTCATTAAAGGTCAGCGAGTTACTACCTAATGTAACCACTTAAGTCATTATGTCATAATATTAAGTCACAACATAACATAGTCTGCCGTAGATAAATATAGAGGCCGTGTGGTGTCCGGCAAAGTAGGATAGCACCAACCCCTTACACTCGTGGGTGTCGTACAAGGCGACTAATGTTGTTGTTGTGGAGGCTGGAAAATGGGCAGCAGCGTTTTTCATTTTTAACTTTGGCAACTCTACGATCTCTAACCAATGGCAATAACCTCCCCTTTTATGGGAGACGTTCTAAATCCTGTAGTGGACTGTTGTGGGCTGTGATGATGATAACATAGTGTCCTTCGCGTATTTTGTTATCCAACCTGGACCCAAACCTTCGCTGATTTAAGAGATAAATCCTCCATCAATCATCCATGTTGGTACACCTACTCCCGATTACTTTAAGCCTCCTAACATTACGGGAGACATTATAATTAGCCATGTAACGAAGTTTCTGAGCTCAAATATAAGTCCTCAAGTTGTGCTTAATCAAACGCTCCACGTCTAGTTAAGAACTTAATTTAGCTACGAAATTTACAGAGCTATCTAATCTAAATATAAAGTAAGTTCATACTTCTCGGCTATTAAAGCAAACATTATAAATCATACGAAAATAATAACGCTTTGTACGCCTCAGGTCATTGTAATCAGGCAGAGAGGCACTTTTATTTGTCTTGGAGCTAAAATGTTTTACGTACTCGTGCGCGTAATATATTTTAGTATCAATAATTCATTATTTTATCTCTGCACATGGTCGCATTATACGTATTTATATGTAGGAATCGGGTTAATTAATAGTGTTTATATAGTGCTGTGTGCAGTGAGGTTTGAATGGTTTATCTGTGACAGGATAGGTACTATATATAGATACCCAATAGCTGACATTGATCTATCGGTCAGAACTAATTCGTAAGCGGTCGAAGCGACAGTTGTAACGTTTTAAATAAATAAATAAGCTTGGACAATTCACATAGCGCCAACTAACCTCAAAATAAACAAAGCTTATGGGAGCCAGAAAATTGATAAACTACTTAAATATATTTTGAAATACATAAGTACTTAGAATACATAAACACCTAGGCTAGACCCGTATAAATTTAAATCATCATTTGAATTCTTGAGTGAGTTAAACATTATGAATCTTTAAATGAAAATCAAGAGTCAGTGAATCAGAAACTAATATATATGTCTGTACTTTGTCAGATTATTAAAGTTTTATAAACAAGGGCTTTAAAATTGTATGACAATCTTTAAGCCCGGCTTTAAAACGATGTTAACGAAAATATGACAAACTACAGACATAGATATTGGTTTCTGGATCACGTCTTCAAAATTTTATAGGCTTTGATAGCGTAATCACAGAAATGAAACAAAAACAGAATCCATGTGTCTTAAGTCATGAAGGAAGCATAGAAATGGCCGCCATTTTATATGTCTGCGTAATTTTAGGGTTGCCATATACATGATCCATTTTGCCCTCTTTATGTATTATGTTAGCAATACACCTTCACAATAATAAATAAATAAAAATTATTAATTTCTGATTGTAATTATTTATTACAAAATTCTTAAGTAATGAAATATGTTGATAAGAGGAGCCTCCTGGAATACGCTACATACATAATGAAGTTTGATAAATTTTTTCAATATTGCGCTATCAAAATCAATTAAATTTTGTAGACGTGATCCAGAAACTAATATCGATGCTTGTGGTATAATAAATATATCAATTCAAAGTTACACGAGATTCAAGATTTCTATAGAAATATAAAAACCTGTGTACATTGAAAATATGATCAAACTACGTTTGTATGGAGCGCGCTTGTGGGAAACTAGCCTTAAGGCTACACTACAATGCTCATAAGTAGGTATAAACATTTAAGGCGAGGACGGCACGGAATTAAAATCCGTTTTGCGCCGATAGATCATAGAGGAATGTGTTACTCATAGAATAAGGTCTATTTATGAATTACGCATTTTGAACGCGGAGCGATCTGAAAATGCGAAAACGTACTAGTTTCGATAGATTTTTGATGTAGGCACACAGTGTAACTGTAAATGAATAAATAAATGATGATGATGATGATGTTGATGTTATAACTTGATTGTGCAATCGTAATCGCAGGTAGAAAAGTGGAACAGGTGAGTTTTTATACATATTTAGGACCAACGTTTACAAGGGGTGTAAAGTGTGAAAGTGATGTCGAAAGGAGAGTGAATGCCAGAAATATAGTGAAAAGAGCACTACATACTTTTGTGAACAGCCGGGTGTCCAAGATAGCTTCTTAACAGAGGAGTGCTCGTTACAACATTGACGTATGGAAGAGATAGTTATCTATGAGACAACAAGCACGAAAGTAGGATAAATGCAATAGAAGTGAGGGTGTTTAGAAGTATTGAAGGAGTTTCAATGAGCGATAAATTACGGAATTGTGTAATTGACTACTAACAGCCCTACCGTACGCCTGCCGTTTCCCTCCCGTACCCCCACCGTAGCCTTATCGTGCTCCCATAATCCGTGCAATACCCCTCTCGCAACCCTCTCCTAGGTCTACCGTAACCCTGCCGTACCTCTCCCGTAGCCCTGCCGTACGCCTGCCGTTTCCCACCCGTACCAATGGTGGGTGGGATGGGTTCCAATTGGTTTCTCTTCTACAGTTTCGTATAATTAGAATCCAATCGTCTTTACGGGTTTTATTTCTAGGAAACCTATTAAAATAATATAACCCGGTTAAAATAAAATCGGGATCGAAAATAATAAGGGGAGCCCTTATCACTTTCGATTTTCGCTTTCGCAGAAAGCGGTGTTATATTATTTATTTATAAAATCGGACTACTATGCTTACATCATAGCAGTACGTAGGGTAGACTATAATTATAATCATTCAAGTTCTTTTCAGATACGATAGGTAATAAAAATTCGGAATCTGATCTGAGTCACAAATTTAATAAAGAATTCCCCAGTTTATGGGAATTTTCCCGAAAAACAGGTAGCCACATCGTTGTACTTTTGTTCGAAATTTGCACCAAAGTAAATAAAACATTAATAAAAAAAAGTAGCACTAATCATAATTACTTACGCGTGGTAGGTAATTCCTCCTGCCTTGTTACATTTTTTCCAGTAACTTTTACACGATTTCACTACACATGACGGCATTTTAAAATATTTTTCGTCGAGGAAAAATATATCCGAACGCTTCGAAATGGCGGCGCGTTGTAAGACCCGAAGAGTGTATGTCATGTACAACAAAGGAGATTGTCACACCTTGCATGCACCACATCTCTTTAAGGTAACATGGATTCTGTTTTTTTTTTTCATTTCTGTGAGCGTAATATTGAAAATATTATTATGCTCAAACAACGTTTGTATGGGGCGCCGTCGGAAAACACTCCTCACAACAATTTCACTTTTCAAAAGAACTATTGGAAAATATGATATTGGTATCAATAAATATAAATAGTAAAGCTAAATCTAAATCGATGAAAAATGAAGGTGATATTAGTAGATCAATCTTCCATCTCTCTCATTCATAACCTAACCTAACCGCCAGAAAAACGGCGCATAACCTCCTTCCAAGTAAACATAATATATATTTCAATATTTCCTAAAATACTGGACAATTGTAATGAAACATAGCTAGAACTTTCTCGATTAAACCGGCAAATAAATATACTGCATCAAAATCAGTCCATCCGTTCGGGAGCTACGACGCCACAGACAGACACATACATACACAAATACACCCATACACAGAGCCACAGATACAAACGTCAAACTTGGAACACCCCTTTTTTCGTCGGGGGTTAAAACAACTTAGTGTATAAATATAACACGCACGTTAGGTACCGTATTTCAAATATATATTTTAATAATAAAATATAAAAATGTAAAAATGTTTAAGAGTAGGTCATTACAAAAAATCTGCGTATATTAAAAAGGTGCATACACCCATTGTAGAGATATTATCAATAGGCGACCTCGATTGTTTTCCGTCAAGTGGTTTATTTGCCTATTTGAATTCATTCTGCAGTAATTAAATGAAACCGTAATTAGGAAAGAAAAAGAACACAATCCAAATATACTTATACAACATTTTACACATCAGCGACAGGAAAACTTAAACCTCCGGAAGCTTTCTATTGGCAACTTGATGGACAGACAGCCGGACTCTATTTACGTGTAGTTGGGTACATAACTCTGTCTGTCATTATCCTTACCCCTTACTACAGAATTACGCGCTTCATCTAGAATAATCTAGATGACTAGATAGTCAGATGTTAATACTTGGATTTTCTCTCTGCCCGATTTAAGGCAAGTGTTTAGCGAAGTACAGGAGTTTAAACCGACCAGACAGTAGCGAGTTAACTTGACTTACAAGTTGCCTTGCATCTAGATTTTAATAGAATCGCTGTTCCTAGACAGGCATACCAGGAAAGTAGGTGGGAAAATGCCTGGCTAATTCTTTTATAGAAGCCGCATGGCGTACAACACATAATGTCGTGTGTCAGCCCGCATCATACTCTCGCGAAGAAATCCTTACATGCGAACTCAAATACGCAACTTCTACCCACATATCGTCGCTAAGAATACTCAAACAACGCCCACACAACACCCCGGTACTCCAGAAATTCGAACTTAGAGCAATTTATTCAGACTGTTTAATTTTCTTCAAAATCATAAATTTTCCGTTTAAGTCATGTTTAAATTACATACTTTTATGTTTTGCTTATCTGTATAACTTAACTGCCTTTGCCTATCGAATTTGTAGGAGGTGTGAATGAAGGAAATCGGAAGGAAGGAAGGCACTTTAGGAAGAACATCGGCCGTCTTTTTGTAAAAATGAAATGTTTAGCTATATATAGCGAAACATAAAGTGTAAAGTATAGACACCTAGTGTCAATCTTGTGAACTATTGTAAGTCCATGTTGCATCCACATTGTATGAAACGAATGTCAAATAAAACACGCTTACATGTTTCCTATTTACGTTGGTTTTATTATAAATACCAACATCACATAAAGTTTTCATTGTATCGCTTCTATGCGTGAATGAAAACTTTTCCATTTAAACATATTTTATAACTATTTCTAGTCATTTTCTTGTACAGAATTTTTTTTAGTAGCTATTCTTGTCGTCAGTGAGATCTGATTTTTCCTAAAGTAGTAGCGCTGTCACACCTCTTCGCTGCCGGCCCTTTTAAGGCCTTAATGAACAGTGCCAACTCGTTTAGTAAATTCGGTAAAATAGGAATATAATGCAGACTAGCTTTTTTACTCGCGACTTCGGCCGCCTTAAATTCGGTTGCTATTTTCTCATTACTTAGAATATTAGTATAGGTACTTTAGCGCCGCCGTAGGTACTTATCTAGTGATAAGTAGATGGCACTGTACATACAGAAATGTTACTAGTTGAATCCTTAAAACTATAGTTTACAAGGCAAGCAGTGATTTAAATACAAATATTTTATACCTAAGATTTCGTTCCCTGGCAGAAACAGGGATTAATCGCACGGACGACGATTTCTATCACTTTTTAACCACCATATAAGCCTTGCTTGTAATTCAAGAAATTACACACAGTCCTCCCTAATATTGGCTTAAATTTCCCTGAAATAAAGTTACTAAAGGAACTTGTGAACAACGATCCGACAAATATTGGATCGGAACCGTAGTAGTGGCATCGGAGACAACTTTCTAATACCGAGGCGTTACAGTTTAGCCGCTTTAATTAATTCCAGGCCGATCCGATCCGTGATCGACGTTATCAACTGTACCATCTATCAGATATATATCGGACCCGTAGATCCATAATACCGTGTGATCCTGTTCAGTATCGACTACCTACATCCTTACATTGTAGGTACTTATAAAATAAAGTCGCTTTCCGTGTCTGTCTATCCTTATATCTGCCAGATGCCAGACGAGATCACCGGTGCGGAATCCATTGCCGCGATGAAGCGCAAATTTAAATTGTACTGCTTTCGGGGGGACGATGGGTGACTTGGGCAGTGTGTTGTCATCACGTCGTGTTGTCACCTACTGTATTTTTATACCTATGTAATTCAAACATTTTGAACACAACATTCAAAGATTTGGCAGGTCAGGTAATTACAGTGGAGCGACTGCCATCTGACCTCCATGACCCTGCTACCAGGGGAACCTGACCAGATTGGATCATGGTTATACATCCAGTCGCCTGAATGTGCAGGTTTCATCAAGATGTTTTCCCTCACTGTAAGAGCATCGGTTAATATTCAACTAATGTACATAACTCAGAAAACAGTAATTGGTACATGGCCGGAGCGGGTTTGAACCCGAAACCTCTGGCTTACGAGTCGGATACTTTAACCGCTCGGCCACCGACGCTCTTGTATATTTTTACTTAATAATAAAAAAAAACTCATCCTAAACCACACAACGGATTTTGACGTGGTTTAGGGTGAGATAGATCATTTCTCTATTTGTATCTATAATTTCTTTAGTTGTACGACTACAACCACACAGCCAACCTATGTTACAAACTTCATGTTGTTATATTCATCTAATTATCAACAAATATACTCCAATATATTAATATCATTAACATAAACGTAGGTAACATTACCCAAAGCAATATAATTAAATTAATGTAACGAAATAATGTAGGTATCTAATGGCCTATAACAAACCAAGCTTATTAACCGTCGCAAACATCGCATAAATTTAACAATTTCACAATTAATTTACTTCGAAATAACTAGTGTAAATAAACAGATTCTGAACGAACTTCGTAGTTTACGATTCAACTATAGACTTCCAAGGGGAACTCTTCTTAACTAATCCAACTTCAGCTTTACAAAGTAACATACTAGCTACCTTAAGTGAGAAGACTGCACTAAGTAACATAGACGAAAAGCTCGTGCTCCTGCCAGTTGTTAAGACTGGTATAAAATGTCACTTATTTAACTTAACACCAAGTTAATTGGCCATAAATTAGGTGCAGACTTAAAGGCTCGCGATTTACCTTGTTTACTCGTCCGTTACAAGCAGTTCGTTTTCAAAGGACAACCCTTGTAGTCTAATTGTGTCTTACGTAGTTTTTAAATTTGTGTAAAACTGTAAAATTTAAATTGAAAAGCGCATTCTCTGTATGAAAGGAAGTGCTATTCTAGCTTTAGTGGAGCATCCTTGAATGAAGCTAAAGGTTTAATTAACTTTTACAGCGGGGAATTCGAAACTACATAAAAATGCTCCCGTAAATGATACGCTGTTGTTTATAAAGATTGAACAACAGACCTTTCAAAAGCGTTACCATAACTTACGTTCTTCGTTGGCTCGTGACAGTTCGCTAATTACACTGCAAACTGCGGTTTGATCCCACAAACGATGTAAAAAGAAAGTTTACGTACGTTTCCGTGCTACGAGACAAACTTCACGCAACAGCTGGTGGATAACGAAATTTTTGCACGCGCTCCCTGTACGCGGAAGGCTCTTACAACTTTGCGGTGTCGCGTTGTCAACTTGCGGCCTAATTTAGAAGGGAATTTGCTGTTCTACGTGTATACTGCATCTTTTTCTCGTGCCAGTCCGCGTGAAATTCGGCTATTATGTTCTGAATCCGTTCCCGCAGGAATCATATTAATTTCAAAATAATTTAACAATTTAAAAATAATAGCCTATGAGAATTTTGCTTATTACACAGAATACTGTGTAATAAGCAAAATTACTGACAACTTTCATCAAAATCCGTTTAGTAGTTTTTTTGTGAAGGAGGTACAAACATCTATTCGATTAGGTACTATGAACAATTCGTCTACACAGCTTAGAATTAGAACTAGAACGAACGACCCCGTACAGTGCGATTTCAAAAGAATTTTCTTCCATACACTCTTAGGTTGTAGAATGAGTGAAAATAATTTGCGAGATACGGAAGTCGTTACAGTAAAAGTAAAGAAAGCTTAGAGGTCGTTTAAATAAATCATAACTGTAGTAGATACTACGTATATAGAATTTCTAGATAGAAATACTTCCCTGTAAGATACTCATATTACAAATTTGTGCACAGGGGAAAGAGTCAGCGCTTAAGCAACTATCTTTGAAAGCACTGCAAAACAACAGCATATACACTAACGTGATTCTAGAACGTCACTAGGCACTATATAAAGGATAATATCTTCTCGCTAAGTGGGGTTGCTCTGCAATGGTGAAGCTGACGAGCTAGTGAGAAAGGGATCAGGGATGAGAGTTCTGCTTCATTCCTATCCCTGTATTTTAAGACACTACGCTCATGGGCGAATAGACACCCGTGACCAGCATAACATGCGTTGACAAAGCACACGCACAGATAAAATTGTTGGTGACCAAACCGACTGCTAGCCAGTTAACAGACTATTAGATCTCAAACAAAAGAAACTCAGGACAGTAGTTGGACAAACTACAGGGCATCTAACCCTAAATAAACTACTATTAACTATCGGAGCTACAGAAAACTCTATGTGCATAGGATGGCTGATAGCCGAGGAAACTACGACTCAAGTGGTCGAGCGTGTGGGACTAATGGACCACAGAGCTACATCAGGTCTTATTAGGAATAGGAAGGGATGCGAATATCCTAAGAGACTGATATACTATAAGCGAGTTCGACTGGCTCATTTAGACGCACTTTGACAAATACGCTTTGGCTAAATTAGCACGCCTTACACGTACAACGAACCAAATTAATGTCTATGTGGTGAAAAAGCTAATCCTAAGCGGCTATGTCAGAGCCTAAATCGTTTACAAATTTCATGAATCTATTATAAAAACACATTAAATTATAAATTTAATAAGTATTTGTGGGAATAGTATACCTAACTAGCTTGGGAGTGTTAACATTGAATAAAAAGCCTGAGACCATGTTTGATTATCTAACTCCTATTATATTTAATCTAAGCATATGAATGAAAGCTCCGTGACTGAGTTCATTAAAACGAGACGGTCTGTATGGACAAGCTAATATAATATAACATACCTTCAAAGCTCCACATGCAGTTGCTGGCACCATAATTGAAATAGTACCAACAATTGAGATCGTTTTCAACTTAATTAAAATTGACAAGTGAACATAAAAATAGTTCATTAAGGCAGTGGCTGGCTTTTCGAGGCGGGATGGGCCCCATCACGATGATTCAGCGGTCCCGGGTCACTTCGGAACAAAATTAGCTTCACGATCAACAAAACAACTCCAGTCAGCCGATTTATTAATCTTATAACGCGAGTTTATTAATCACATTTGTCGAAACTTATGAAAGGTTATGTCTGTTGCTTCTAGATAAATAGGTGGATGTCATTTCATTGTGGTAAGGCGTGATGCTGTTTGGGAGTATTTTATGCGTGACTTTAAAAAAGCTTGTCACTTGGTTGAAAATTGACTCTAAAAGCTTCTGACTCGGTAATGTTCCCGGTAATCTGGAGAAAGTACATATGAATAAATTTATAACTTATAATATAAATCATTGGGAAAATGTGTAGGTAAGTTGTTCAGAGATCACAAACACCAAACGGTGCATATTTAAACCAGTAGGCATGCCGTTCTATTAATGTGTAACTCTAACCCGACATTATGATTAATCGTTAATGTATTAACATAAACTTCTCATAATTAAGAGTATCGCATATCGAAGATCAAATTTCATGCTGAGAATTATCAGTTGCAAAATATAGACATAGATAGCTTCAAGTTTTCCAGCAGTTCGTGTTTTACGGTCAGTACCTATAACATGCACACGACGATATGTACGTCGCCAGGGCTTTGTGCTCTGTGTATAGAGACCGGCAAAATGAAAGTGTGATCTTCATAGATAGCCTCCATAGGTCTCCTTAGAGGCGAGCAACACATTGGTAGCGAAGGTAGTTTGTCTACCGTATTACATAAAAAAATAAAAAGTAAGATAAACACTTTATTGCTCATAAAATATTACAATATCAAGAACTTACAATAACAAGGAACACATGTGAGCAAAGGCGGCCTTATCGCTCTCGAGACTGTTCAGACTGTCTCAGGGTCCTCAGCCCCGGTCACTTTGTACTATTCACGATATTCGTGTTTAAATACATTTAAACGAACTGATCGCTTACAGCGATTTAATATGACCACCACGAATATTGATGATATTTCTGTATGTTAGGAATTATTTGCATAGATACACAGATCGATTGAGGTGCACGGGTGTTTTTCTCTAAATTTGTTGCGATCAAGTATGAAATGTAGAATATTCTCTCGGATAACAACAATATTTCAATAGAAATTTGCGCGTTGCTTGGCAATCTGGCCGCGATCTGTCACATACCTTCTTAAAGAATAACATAGCTGTCCATAATTAGTTTATTCTTGGTCATGACCATAATAGCTCCACGATCTGAAGCCGAACGACACGTCGTGTCTAGAGTCCGCTTCTCAAAACAATGTATACGTGGTGTTTCTTTTATTTTTGCCTGATAAATTATTCATATCATAATCCGAGTGACGCGGGCGATCGCAGCGTTCCGCCGACTCATCCGACAGGTCTAATTTAATGCGCGCATTTATTATTGGTAATGGAATTAACCGCGCCCGATTATCATATGATTTGATGGACGCACTATCTCCCGATCGCACCGCCGCCCACCGGACCAAAAAAAGAACGGCTCTCGGTCCACAGACGACGGTCATTACGACTAATTATTATTATCTTTATGGTAGCAATCGCTCCGCCGTGTTCGTTTAGTGCCTTCTTACGATAAAACGCTACCTACTGCATAATGCGAATCCGTTGTCGTTCCAGCCCCACGAGAGTCGGTTGATAGCTTTTTAGGTGTCATTTGCGGTGAATTTCGTTCTTGTGTAATGACAGAGCGGCGCCCGATCGCCGGCCGATTTGATTACTTAGCTCGCGTTCCCTTCATTATTTGCGATGATACGGACCTTCTCGCTTTTTTCTGGTTCTGATTAAAAATAAAGGCTCCAATGCATTACCGTCGGCAACGGTCACTTATAATGGAATTAAATTATATCCGTAGCGCTTATCGTGGACTCTGTATCACGTCCCGCATTGTTACTACCATTGCTACCTAAAATAAAAGTAAAGTCTACCTAATTTTCGTTGGAGCCGCTTTATGGCCCGCTATTTGGTACGTGGAGCAACACAAAGTATAAAGTTCTGGAAATCCATTGTTCAAATTAGTATTTCAGCGTTGCTCAGTCACGTAGTCGTGTTGGAAACTATTTACACAGAAAGAAAAGCGGGAAGCCAGCGCAGTTAGTCGAAGAGCCGGGGAGCGAGATAAACTGCAAAGTACGTGTGCCGAAATACCAGTCTTTCCTTCACTTGTTGTAACTCCATAATGAGTTTATTCTATTCGGCTTTAGACTGTGGCTTATTTATTAGCTCGGAAATTAATTTTCGGGTGTTTTTCTGTTATGAAACGGTAAGTTCTTGTCGATTTGCTACAGATTGTCTTTCGGAAGGATTTTAATGCCTTATATTGGATACACTTTTCATAAAACTACATTAGGTACCGGTAGGTAACTTGCGCCTCATCATTTTGTGCAATACAATTCAATACGGTTGTATGTATCGAGACTCAATACACATGTGTGAATATTCGATTTCCTAACACTGGATCTATGTAGTGCCTACACTAACGAGCAAACACAAATCCAAATGGAACAAGATCACGTGGGCATTCGAGTAACAGATACAGACTGAAGGTAAACGCACTAGGCTTTATTTGGCAACATGAGCGAAATAGTCATTCAGGGTGTTATATTTTGCTGATCTTAGGCTGAAGGATTGTTTAGCACTATTGGACACGTTTGGACAATTTATATGTAATTTTATTTGAATAAATACCATGAAAACATTTTAGGAAATCCTTATATAGTATAAAATAAATTCGCTTGCTGCGTCTGTCTGTCTGTATTTCCGCTAACTCCTAAAACACGGCACGGATGTTGATGCGGTTTACACAACCATTTACAATTTTCTTCTGGAAGAATTATTGGTTATATGACGGTCTCAATAACAATATTGCGAGTCGCTGGAAGTACTAAATATTACATTTTCCATAGGTACCTAATGTAAAGAAGCGAGATTTTTTGTTTTAAATCTAGCACAAAGAATAAAGAAAACAATGGGTTAGTAATAACTAGCTCTGTATTTTATTAAAAAGCCTGCAGTTGGCGGGAAACCAGATTAGAATAAAGAAAAAAGAACTGGTAAAGAAAGCCGAGGTACCAGGCGATCAGCGGGTCGTAGGAAGTAAATGAATGAATAACTTTGACCGACCGTAGCTAAAGCGCAGCAGCTGCTTTGGACGTGACCGCTGGCTCGACCGTGACCGGAGGCAGGTTGATGATGTGATTAGAACATTGGATAAAAAACCAAATCTGTAAACAGAAAGACGAGATAAAAAAGAAAATGGTGACCGCATAAGATTGTTTATAGAGTAAGCAAAAAGGAATAGAAAGGCCGTGGAGTTCTTCGGGCGTTTTGGAATAATGCCGAGTTCATTAGGAAATAATGCCAATATTTAGATGATATCTGCATAATATGGTGTAGCAAAGCACGCGCTCACGCTGCCAAATCAGCACGAGTGGGTACCGATTCGTTGCGAAACGAACCTAATAAACCTATTTCCAGCGTTTCTTAGGTATACAAACAGCGATTTGTATTCCAAGAGCGCCATCGAGCGTTACAGGTATAAGCGGGACACGTCGCACGCTGCGTCTCGTGAGAAAATATAATGGCGGACACTAGAAATTTTCGTCCAGCGCCACGGCAAAGTGTGAAGTGATTAATCGCTGGGCGTGGAACACATGCGACGGGGTGTTATTTCGGAAAGAATGTCGGGAACGTGCTTCCATGACCCCCTGCTAGTAACAAATACCGCGACATCGGTGACGTGCCGGGACACGGTGTTGTAGGACGCAGTTTAGATGTATTTCTTGATATAGTCCCAATGATAGTATAAATGCGAAACTTTGTGAGAATGAGTCATTCACCTATGGATGGATATTTGTTCTGTTTCATGCAAAAATACTTCTCATTCGCTAGCATTACGCGGATGTCGCGGGTGGCTATGGGCTATTCTATGTCTCCTCGGGGGTGTCTAAGGCAGCAGTAATCACATTCCATCGGGTGAATCTGTTGTTCGTGTCCTCCCTTAGTAAAAAACGGATTTTTATGGTATTTCAGGACAGTTTATATCTGATAATAATATATAGCCTTATGACTTATCACGAAATTCAATGTGGTACCCTCGGGAAGATGGCATAACCGAATTCTAGACGGTTCGGCCCCGAGCAATAGCTTGTACTTTTAGTGCTATAGATTATGGGATCTTTACTTGGTAACACTTCTTCTATTCATTTGATATCAATGGTGATCTGTAATATAGATATTTATTACCTAGTGCGGAGACCAGTCTCTCATACAGGTTCTACTGTAAATTAAATTGATCTGTAATTATCTAGATAATTGTGATGCCTATGTGATGAGAAAATAAAATATTTCATTTATATTATTTATTTATTTATTATATAAAAGAGTCGCTTAGGTAGATACTATGTAATCCTAAGTTATAAGCTCTTCTCAAATCTCCAGATTCGAGATTCTGATCAGATCTGTAATGTTCTCAAAAAAGCTTGGTTCCGAAGTGGCAAGAATAAAAGGATATGTATGCAAAAAGAGTTCTGGATATATGCGAGGCTATTGAGTTGTGCAGGTCAGAGCAAAGTGGCGGTCCATAGTGTCTGCCGGTATGCATGCATGCATGCATAAACTCTTTAATGTAATCAAAAATCTAAAACATCGAAGTAGCTAACGTCATTATACATGATCATTCTGTCCTACATTTTGTAGAATAACTAATTGGACTTACCCATGCCTTCTCCCATAGAATGGAGATGTTCCCCCACGAAATGCGAATAGGACGGATGTCGGCCATTCGTTACGTGCGATCGCTCATTTGAATTTCGAACAGTGTCTGTCTCAATTTCGTTAGTTTTCGAGGGTCAGTGGATGCCGGACCGAGGGACCATTCTAATTGAGAACCTTCGTAAGCCCTCGCTGTGTATCATTGCTGTAATGAGAGGCTTATGTCCTTTCAAGAAAGAACACCCCAAGTTTCAAGATGAACACGACCAAGTACTAGTAATCATACTTAGTGTAAGCACACTTTTTGAGGACAAGACAAAATAAATAGTTGAATTGTCTCCTTGGGTATATTTTGTATCAATAAATAACTTATTTAATTATGCTATTAATAAAAGTAGTAGAAAAATAATTGATTACGTAGATATATTTGCTGCTTTTTTTATACCTAATAATAAAGTTAAGAATCTTCTCGATATCTATCGACAAATTGGAGCATGACTTCATTACCGAATGAGACTACCTACGATACAGGGAAGATTATTTGTAGTTTTTCTGTTTTGTAAACATAAGTTTATAAAACAGAAAATACTTAGAAAAGGAACAAAGATATATAAATTTTTGCCACATGACGTAGGTAATAGAAGTTAGTAGGTAATTTAATTTTTTTGCCTCTCAGTACCTACTTTAATATCTACATCTGAGGCGGACTCCGGGCCCTAATGTAGCAATGATGATGACCCACCTAAGTACATCTATTTCCGCTATTGGACGATATCCATATATACCACACATCACCACACTGCTACCTACCTACCTACCTACGTATAACATTAATAGTTTGCAAAACTCTGGCAGTGTTTTATCTACTTTTTGGAAAGTGCTCTCAGCCCGCATTTTATAATCCCGCGTGAGGCATTGTGCCGGCGCCGGCCGAGGAAGCAGGAAGCCATTACGGCGGCACATGCTCGAGGTGACACACGGATTTCGGCTGATACCTACGAGACCCTTTGTACTGCGCTCCAGATTCCCGCCCTCCAGGGCAAGAGCCGCTATTTGAAAAGGCCGAAAGTTGTACCTTGTGTTGTTAGTGATGGGAGTATGGAAAAATATGGAAAAGTTTTTGGAATGGTTTTTGTTCGAGAATCCCACACAATTAAAAAAAGTTTCGGGCCGAATTTCACGCATAAGTTATGATGACAGTTCAGTGATGGGAACAAAGACTTCTCTTCTCTCTTCTCTTTAAATACTAATTATAAATCAATGGAAGGGAAATAAAATATCGTATACTACCGGGTCGTCCACGAATATTTTATACATCTCTGTGTGAATTTTCCGACAATTTGTTTGATAATTTAATGTGACGCTTCAATCGTTAAGACGCAAAATTATCACTTTGGCATATTAATAAAATTAACTAAGACTAAACGTGCCCCTTTCGAATCAGCCAAAAATTTATGAGACAGAATGTGTAGTGTCATTAGTTATGTGACATCTTGAGCCATTCGGGAAACTAAAGATGTCTCAGAAGAGACGTCCAACGCATCTAAGATATGACAGTTACTCGTTGCAACTCAAGTTTCATTAGCCGACCAATCTTCACAGCGGATGAACGTAAATCTCTCACGAAATTTATTCAATAACTTAATTGCCTCATGATCTGAATTCTATATTTCTTCTTTTTATTGCTCTCTGGATATCGGATCAGCGATCTTATGTGGAGCAGCCGTCTAATGAATTTGTGATGTCGACGCTCTAAATAAACTCTGTCATCGAGTCAGATGTTTTAAATAAATTGCCATTTTAACTGCGCGGGCACTCGATAAAATGTATTCTTTAACGGCTTTATGGGGTCTAGAATTGTACAAAATTTAACACATTAACGTTTTTTGGAAGACATTTGCGTTTGGAGCGTTGACAAATTAGTACTGATTTAATATTGGCTATTTGAATTTATTATCTTTTACAGATTTATAGGATTTCTTTATCTGTTACCTCACAACAAGTCAGACCTGCTTTGCTCCACCTTTGATGTTTTTTTTTTTTTTTTTTTTTTTAACATTTATTGTGCACAATAAATAGTATACAAAATGTGTTGATGTTGTTAATTATTTTATTGCAAAGAGGTGAATGTTTCTATATAGTGTTATATGTGTTTTGTAAATGTATAGATAGGTGTGGAGCTGTATGATAATCGAACAACAAAAGCATTCGCTCATGCTCTTTTTGGTGTGAGCCACATTAAGCTTTTTTAGACCAGGAAGATCAAGCGGATCCACTGATAACCCAATAGGAAGGCAAAGGTTAAACGATCTTAGAGTGCTCTATTAAGCAACGAATGCTCTATACGCTCTAATGTTCTAAACGAATACGTTGGACGCAGCATTCGCTCGCTTGGCTTAAAAAAGCAGTTAAATAAATTATTTGAAATCACTTTCAAGTATACCTAAAAAGCAGTAGTTGCAGCCCCTGCATACATGGCGTACCCTTACTTAGGAGTAAGTACCAATCTTTTATAACCAAAGAACACTCTTTACAAAGAACGTTACAAAAAAGTGTTAACACACTCATGAACGTGTTGAGTATTGAGTTACACCCTTGATACTATCTCCGAATCCTTTATTATTTTTAAAAGCATCCAAAAATAAACACTATCATGGAATACATCAAATTAGTGTTTCACCCTCTGTCGGTCTCGCGTTTCTCGAAAAAAGTATACCGATCCGTACTTCCGGAGCACAATAGTTAAATATAATGAGCCATTACGGTAACCCTTCATACTACAGAGCTTTATATTGCTATAATGGCTGGTACGGAAACATAGACGTAGTTCTATAATGTCCATGAGATTCGTAATATTATTACTATGCAGGTAGTAGCTAGTGGATGTAGGTACTAAGATAAGATTTCAGTCTGATTATATCTCTGGGTCAGGGTATTGTTTGATTTGTGAATATTTTAAAAATAGATGATTATTAATTCGTGCAAAATAGGTTATTCAGTAGGTATTTCTTTTTTGTACTCTTCATTATATAGGATCGCATTCCTAGAACGAAAAAACTTTCAATCGAAGTACCTACATAGTCTACTTAATCCTTACTTACAGCTTTCTCTAATAAATAATGTCCATCGGCTAGGTCGGCATAGTAATTTTTTTCATGTCAATCCCTACCTGTTGTTCAACTGACAAGTTCACCTGGTAGGACAATAGATACTTACGCAGACCCGGGCTCCACCTGGATGGACAACAGATACTTACGCAGACCCGGGCTCCACCTGGGTGGACGAATACCATTCTCGTCGTAAAAACCATAGGTCGGGAATGCAACTGCAATTCAAATTGAAGCTTTTGAATAAGTTCGAAGTTGAAACTAGCCGAGGGCATAACCACCATGTACTGCTATGCTATTCTCTAAGACAATTTGACAACATCCGTGCGCGCAACGATGAAACGTGACAGATCGTGGCCAGTTTGCTAAGCAACGCGCTAATTTCCATTGAAATATTGTTATCATCCGACACTTCATCGTTGCGATCAAGGATATATCTTAGAGAATCGCACTCAACGGACTGTACCCACTTACTGATAAAAAGACTTATTCCACTCACAACTATTAAAGTTTACAATCGCAGCGCCCCAGCCGACTTCGAACCCCCTTCTACCTTGGCTCTACCAGACTTCCGTGACCAATCGTGACGGATAGGCCTAATTTATCAAGGTGTGCTTCAATTTTATAATAACCTGCAGGTTGCGTGTGTGACAGTATTCTATTAGTTGGCGGCTCGATTAATCTTCGGCCGCTGTGTTATTACTGTCTAAGCCGAATTAATGGTTGTTTGTTGAGTGATCGAACGCCTTTATTCTAAGTCAGAACTGCTGTTTTGGACGCCATTGAGGTTACTGAAGTTACGTAGAAATCGGTAAGTCGCCGTTATTCGTCGTCCTATGTGCTTGTTATGTACATTTTATTAGAAGAACGAACTGAATCTCTCACAGCAGGTGTCGATGAAGGAGACCTGTTACTCCTTCAAGCCGAAACTACTGAACTGATTTTGATGCAGTAACAGCTCTTAGCTGTAGTAAATAGGCTAGAGTTTATTCAAAATTTAATGTGGACTGTTCAAATTCTGGGGTGGTTCCGGATCCGCGCATCCAAAATATAATAAGTACTCATAGGTTTAAATAAAAATATAGTGTGCCTATTTATTAGATACAGCACAACTATAGTATGTAATGTAAAAAACACCCATGCTAAATAATAGTCTACATTATGGACCAAAATCGATGCAAAATGACCGCTTTATGTGTTTATATTTTAAAGTCCTTTCGATGTATAGATAAGGTATTGTAATGTATGGAAATCTCCAGGATTTGTTATAATATTGCTAATTAGTTGTAGTTATTAGGTCGTTAACTCTGAGCGTACTAAGCCATATTAAGCCTTCTCTTCACCACTCGTCTTTGCCGGTCGATTTCATAAAGTTGAAGATTATAGCACTTAAATTTTGAGAGATCATAGATATGAGCTGATCAACGTCATATTATGTACCGACAAGGCGATATCGCACGTTTAATTTGCATTTAATGTATGTTATGTCTTGTGTGGTTTAAAATTTAAGTACCTAAATGTTAGGTAAAACTATGTTGACAGATTAATGATTTCATAATTATGCATTTTGAATAAAAGCTATTGAAATTAGTTCTGAGGAGCTTAGATGGGTATACCTACTCACATCGCAGCTGACTGTACAGTATGATACCAAGCGAAAATTAGTCGTCTTTTAAGCCCCAGGACTATATTAGTTAGGGTTAGTGATAGGGTTGGTGCTTTAGTCTAATCCGTGGGACAATGCACACACAAAAAAAGAGAGCTCTATTTATTTTATACCCGGTTTCATTTTAGTAGATGAAATTGATCAGCACGCCCGACGTGAAGTTATAGCACATCTTTCAATTTATATACTCTTAGCCCCATCCAGTTGTGTGACTACGGAACGTTACTCTCTTATTTATTGAACTAATAAATATTTATGTCATAATCCAGAGTAATAGCGTTTCGGAACCGAACCCGCTCCTCATAAGAGCACAGTTGAGCACACCTGAGCTGGCACTCACGGGTTATTAGATTCTTTTCGAAGACTATAAAGTTTTTAGGCTTACACGCGCCAAGAATTGTTCTCGTGAAGTTGAGTTATTTATTTTTAATACAAAAATTGAAAAACAATTTCTTTTCATGTTTGGGGCTTTTTAGTGGCTTTATTTTTCTCCCTAGAAATAAAACTAGCAACAGAAATAAAGTGTAAATTATATTACTAATTATTATTACAAAATTACTGACAGAAAGCTTAAATTAGGCACGTAGGCATTCTCAGTAAGGAATTATAATAACACAAATGAATCTTTCGAGAATTTTCTTTGTGGTAAATTACGTTAGTAGGTATCTACCTATCTATCTAGACATATTGCTCGATCTGTAAATTCAATTTACCTTAAAACGAATTTTCATCATTAGTGTTGACTCCAATAAAATTTGAGTTGCCATCAACCAAATCTCCTTTGTATTTGATGTTTTGGTGTTCTGAACAACCTGAGAATATTCTTAAAAGCCACAAGTCCATTTAAATGAGATTTCTCAAAAGAAGCGGCTACAATCTGTAAACACAACATGAATAAATACCAATCGGTACATTTACTGTCAGATGCATTGTAATGCAAAACGAACATTCACTAACTAATGAAGTTATTTCTTGTACCAGTATTGTATTAGTCCTGCACCAGTGTGTATCAGCTAAGTAAGTAAGTGTGTTGCAGCAACGACGGGAAGTAAGTATAATGGTAGTAGTAGATTTTGGTCGCACCCTTAGATCGGTATTTTAATCTACCTAACAGGCAAGCAGACCACCTTATGGAAAGTGGTCACCGCCGCCTATGCCCATCAGCAACACCAGGGGCGCTACTAATGCGTTGCCCGCCTCTGAAAAGACCTCTAATATACCCAATTTATGTAAACCTTTCCCGAATTCTAAGTAAAATAACTTTCTAAAATAATTAATAGCGCGGCGATTATTTTAATGCTATTATTTGTTTAATGGTGTCGCCATAGAATATAGTTTTTGTATGTAGAAATGTAAATATTTTCAAAACAAAACATAAATTGCACTAAAAGGGTTTGGTTTTTAATTTAAGTTTTAGTTAATTAGAATCTGACGGTAGCTTTTTACATCTTGTTTAGCTATTCCAGCTTAAACCAAGAGAAGTGGTCTCTGAGAATAGCTCATGGTATTACTGGCCAGGAAGAAGGCAGTGGTAATTAGATCTAATGGACGCGGCGCGGTTGCCCGGGGCCCGCAATTGCTGCCTCCATCCCACGTGGAGATAGCACGTCTATCAAATAATATGATAATCGCTCTTGGTTAATCTCGGG
Source organism: Blastobasis lacticolella (assembly GCA_905147135.1). Taxonomy (NCBI): domain Eukaryota; kingdom Metazoa; phylum Arthropoda; class Insecta; order Lepidoptera; family Blastobasidae; genus Blastobasis; species Blastobasis lacticolella. The sequence continues at coordinate 10,320,834 of LR990044.1, forward strand.
TTGGCAACAGGTGGAGCTAGCAGCGGTGGTGCTAGTTGGTACAATTTGATTTGTCAGTCGGAACTAACAGGACATATTATGGCCGTAAGTGGCTTCCGGTGCTTGTCTGGAATTAAAATCGTATTGTGGTCCCCGCTCATCTACCTTTCGGCTATCAAATAAAGTTGTGCACTAGTCGGCTCATATTCGTTAGTTTTTGCTTCATATTAACTTCTGCGGTACGACTCTGACAGAAAATATGGTCTACAAAGCTAAATTAGGTGATGTGCATTATTTACAGCCGAGATTGTACTCGTCTATAGGCGGCGGTGACCATTTTCCATCACGTGGCCCGATTGCCTGTTTTCCTATCGTATGTCATAAAAAAAATTACTTCCTTACCCATCAAGCCATCATCAAGCGGTCTGCTTCTGGGCGGAAGTGGGCTGATAGACATTGGTTCCCTAAGCAATTTGCCAGTCTACGTGAGACGTACCAATACCAACGGCGACGAATGAAAAACAAAACAAATAAATAAAATACTACTAAACTTTAGTCTGTTTTATTTGTGGGTATGTACGAGTAGGTACCTACTGCTACTCGTTTAAACTTATAACCTAAAAAAGCCTTACGGCGTTACGTCGTGGTTATACCACTGCTAGTATAACATTACCATGTCAATCTGCCACAACCAGCCAACTGCACTCTGGACACGGCTACTGAAATTATATAGCTTAAATTTTCATCTGAGTATTTTCGTTATTTGCTCCGCCTAGCTACAAATAAATCTTGTGCATATTTAAAGGAGGCCTAGTCCAGCAGTAGTATTTATATTGATGGTAGTTTGCATACCCACTCTTTAATATTTACTTCTTCATCTATTGTAGATGATTTTAACAGCGTCATCGTTAGGGGTTTGTGTGCGGCACTTTCTTTAGTGGCTGTAGAGCCCTACACGGGAAAGACAGATTCGGTTGCACAGTGAGCAGACATTACAATTCTCCTTGGATTGTAAAGGGTTGTCAGCGCTTTCGTGCCGTTTCGCGTGTCTGACGGCTAGATCTTTAAACTAGGCATTGTTGTGTATGGTCACACCGTCAGCGATAGTCTTACCAAATTGGGCGGTCGACAGCTAAGCTCTCTCAGCTATTCCAATCGATATCAAATCCTCGCTTGAGGTTGTCCTTGTAGAGAATTTAGGGGTGTCCCATTGGTCGTTTGGCATTTGCAATCTCTCCCAGAAGAGTTTATCGAGGTAAACGGGAACGTTTCAACCTGTACACATGCAATAGCTAACAGAGCCGTGTCTTTTTCAAAGCGTGGTTATACTAGGCAGCTTTGCAGTTTTCCAATACCTATATATTAAGTTATAGAAAATTATAGAAAATTAGCGGATCCTAGGTAAACATGTTTTCCACCTTAGTGGTACAAAAATGGCTTGAATAAAAAATCCTATGTTATTAAAATAAGTATACAAGGTATCATCAACTGTTACGAAACATAACACAAAGCATGTTTTGTTAATTGTAAAATATTTTGTGGGTTGCATTCATTAAAGCTGTTCATTTTAAAAGCTCGAAAGTTTATGTAATAAGTCCTTTATTTTTACGACTCTTAGAATTACCGTTTCCGTTCAAAATAACAAAGATAAGTAGGTAAGGTAAAGAATTAAAGAAATGATTATAATTTATCGACAGCTAACGAACTCGTCGATAAATTATTTATCTAAGCTCTGTGTCCGGGCTTTCGGAGCCGATGGTATACTCCTAGTCACTGACATTATAACACAGTATTCATCCAAATTTTATGAAGTTAAATTTGTACTATCTACAGACCTCTTCACCTGATTGAAATACGTTAATATCCTTGATGGTCATAGTTCCAAGTAATATAAAACCATGCTCATAACAGTAGGCTGGACATTAACCTCTTCCACATCAGTGGAGGATTTTGTCATTGCCCATTTTTTATAACGGGTGGAGGCAAACTACTTAAAACCTTATTAAGCAGGAGCAGATGGTAAGATTTAGATTAGATTAGATAAGATTTACTGACGTGTTGGAGAATAACTATTAGATTGAAAACACTGTTACCAATGGATAAGATATTTTAAAATTTTATTTTAATTGAAAAGATATTTTAAATGTTAATGTGTGCGTTGTCTGTAATTGTAACTATTATTGTGTCGTGGTGTGCTATGTGTAATAAATGTCTTTTCTTTCTTTCTTTCTTTCTTTCAATTGTCTAGTCTGCGGAAGGCCTGACTGGTTGGGCTTGAAACTAGGTTCAAACAATAGCGTTTTATACACATTTAACACAACACACATTAAAAACTTTTAAACATACAGGTACCTTGTTACAATTTTTTCATTATATATATTTTTGATTATCTTACTTAACGTAGAAGAGAACTAAAATTTCACGTCCTTTTTATTAGATATATATTATTTAAATGAACATACTTATTAAATAAACTAGACATATTCATTTTAGGTCTTAACATTAGGAAAGTATAGCATTGAGACGAATTTGAAAACTTTTAATTTTGTGCATTTTTAAGGCCCTACCTATTTCGGACGAAATGAGAGAACGACCCCAGAATGTTAAAATAAAGAGAAATTGCACAGGCTACAGATGGAGCCACGGTCGACTAAAATGTCTGACTATTCAGTTATTTAAATGTGATGGAATGAAAACATTCATTCCATCAAACATTATTACTGTATCTCTAATTATGGACTCCAATTATTGGAAGCTCACTCGATATTAAAAGGTAATTCAGCCAAATACCTCACATTGTATAAACATTTGCAATTTCATCTATAAGGCTTTTATTATCTGTTCAATTCGACGGTCGTAACTTAGTAATTAAAATGGTCCCAATGATATTTGCTTATGCATAAAATTAACATAAATACGGCAGATTATACGTAAATAGGATTACGTATAATTTATTGTTTTGACTTATTTATTGGCGTAAGCTCTAGTAGAACTTGTTTATTAATTCGGTCGGGACTACAAGTTCGTTATTCAAGATTCTTGGGTGCTTTTTTAGTTATTCTAAAAGAATTTTATTCGTAGGTATTCCAATTTGCTTGAAAGTTCCCAAACTTATCTAAGTGGAGTTATTTGCAATTCTAAAAGTGCGGATAAATATAGCTTTTAGGATTACTTAGTAAAACAATTTCCCCTACACGTCAACACACGCAGATGTTACAGTCCTCTGTTGGGTTTGAACCTCCTCCACATTTTTGGAGAGTTTAGTATTAGGTAATTATAACCTAAAAAGGAAATAAATAACGGAATAATTAAATAAAAAACCTACATCCTGAAGTTTTTCCGAAACATGTCCAAATTAGGACTCGTAATCTTTCGTGGGCGTGTTTTTTATATTTGTACTTGATAAAAACATCTACGGTAACGTAAAAATTCTTGATTTTTACCCACCAGGGTATTGCAATCCATACAAAATCTCTTGAGTCTCCTGACAAGTTTCACCGTGAGGTCGGATGTCGCGGTTCAATCTGGGCCCAAGAGGCAGTCTGATGGATGACCCAGTGCGACACTTTAGAGCCACTTTTTGCATTTTTTCTGAAGCTACTGGAAGGATTCCTGGGGAATTTCAAACGTATTCGTCTTCTGTTTACTCTAACTAACTCAATGTTTTGGTGGTATAGTAATTGTTTTGGGTACCTATAGGAGGTAGTAATTGGTTATTCATATTAACCTTCTAATTAATTTTTAATTACAACAACATTTATTTTACCAACATTTGTTAGAAAGAGGAACTACTGTGACTTATACGTCACTATTTCCCTGTCTTGTTATGTTATATTTATTATGTAATTAATGCTGCATGTTTAAAGGATCCCCTGATGGAGTGGAGAGTAGTACGGAAGAAACTGTAATGGTTACGAGGAATGAGCACGAGGATTGCAAAGAAGACAAAGGATATGATATCTGTCTGGAGATAGCCAGTCCCGGACGATGTATTATTTTTATTATTTTATATATTTTGAGATCGCGGTCACATCTTGAGACAACTGAAATCGGTATTGAGATCGGATAATAATACACTCTCATGTTTACCAGTAGCTGCCCACCACAATCATTCCATCACCCTCGACCCACTGATCTGCTATCAAACTGCTGTATCTCCCATCTACTCCACTCCCGCTACAGCATTTGCATTCGGCCGTCAATCAGCCGGCATGCGAACTCGTCACGTCGCGTAGGCGCGACCCGACGCGCTTCGTTACCCACCAGTCGCCACGTGATCTTGTCATAATATTTGTACTGTACAGTGCGACGCAGTGCGTGCTAGTGCAGGAGCTGCAGTTTGTCTTTTGATGAGTAATGGGGGTAGGTTTTGGAATATTTTGCTAGAGACTTATAGTACTTTTAATACATTTAGTACTAAGAAAAACGTTTAGTCTTGGCAAGATAGAAATTAACTTATCACTAATTACAAACGCTGCATTTCCTACTTATCTAAGATGTGCTGCGATGACCTAATGAGGCACAAATTACTCAAGGACAGGCTGGATAGCCTGACAGACAAGCCAAGCCAAGCCAAAACAGTATTGTCTTGGAACCCGGAACTTTATGGCACCAGATCATTCACTCACCGGGATACATATAAATTGCAATAAATTTCAAGCTCGCTGCGCACGCTCTATTACTTTTACTGACACTCGAATTTTTTTACAGTCTAAACACTGAACATTTTAAACTCGCTACGCTGGCTTTGCCATCACTCAATTTTTAATTTAAAAAGGTATCTATCTATACTAACACGTCATTAGATAGGTCTAGGTAGGTACCTATTTAACTCAATTTGTAGCTACACCCATGGCCTGGCTGACCCACCCTAGGAAGAAGTCATTGCGACGCCTATGGGCCTCATCCGATGAATTTGCCAGGGGCCTGAGATGGTACAGCTACGCCTCTAATACCTACAGAGATTTTAACCCGTTCAACACACGTAAGTATTATGGAAAAGCTATTATAGGCCCTGGAGGAAGCTTATGTAGAGCAGCAGACATGACATTACACTACAGCCATGACACTACAGATGATAGCTAAAACTGAATTACCATCGTAAACTATCACAACATAATCGTAACTCAATGAGGAGTTTTCCAGTAGGTATTGATAGTTTGTTTCAAAAAGCATCAATAGATGGCGCTCCTACAATTTTGGTAATCTTCTTTAAATCTGTATGATAGTGGCAGTGATTTCATGCAGCCAAGTAATACTGAACTTGAAAATAAAGTGTTTATTAATATAAACATAACTGTTAAAGGTTGAACGAAGTGTAAAAATAAATATTTTTAGAATTTGGCACTATGTTCCATTATTACTACAACCTCTAAAATGGTTGAAAACTATTGACAAATATAATATTATCCAATACAACGTACCCAGTGTTTATATCCTGTTTGCTAAGAACCTATTTCAAGCGATTATCAATTACCAAAATTGTCGGGGCGCCATCTAGTGAGTGGTTAGGAATGCCTTAAATACCTATTGGAAAACTCCTCATTACCATGAGACATTGCTATTTCAGCCATAAGCAACAGTTTCAAAAAATTTAGGTTAAAGTCAAAGTCAAATATTTTTATTCAAGTAAGGTTTACACAAACACTTATGAACTTCAATATATAAATAAAGGTACTAAAGGTAAGGCAGACCAAATAATTTAACTAATATATAAAACAATAATAATTTATATTTTAAGGGTATGTTCCGGGTTTCCTACCGCATACCTTTGTTGACGAGTAGCCCGATACTTTGACACAGTTGCATGCATCATGGTCACAGGACGACTGTAGAAACCCGGAACATACCCTTTAAATGTTGATAATAACCGCGATAATTTAAACATTATGTAATAATTTATATGTACTTACAAGAAGATTTTGAGTCTTTCAATAAGTTCTAAGCTATCACCAAAACACTTTTGTACACACAAGCACATACTTTTGTAATGAAACTGAAGTAAAATAAATTTATTTTACTCAACAACTAATGAAAAATAAATGTGAAACCACTTTTTATATTGACCACTGGCTCCTGCGCTACTTTGTAATGGCTGGTACCCCTCTGTACCCACCGTGCGAAACATGTCACGGGAATGTCACGCTGTCAACGCACGCGCAACGCGAATGACACGCAAAACCCGACGCAATTCGTGCGGCACTGTTGATTTTACTTTTGTAAATAAAATAAAGGAATACAATTTCGTTTTCTTTTTTAAATTTGATATATTGTTCCATCGGTGCAACTGCTGTTTATTCAAGATCTACTGCGGTGACCTAAAGAGCTAATGAGTTTTGATACTTAGACACGTCCAAGGACATCCTAATTATATTCTGTCCTAGAACCCCAACAAATGTAATTAAGAGCTAACAGGCTGTTTTATACTCCTAGGAAACATATCTGACTTTCCTCCACATAAAATGTAGACAGCGTAAAACATACCTATCTAACCTATCCGACAGAAAAAGTCGAATAACCCCCGACCATGTTTACATATACTCAATTATGTTCTATACTACTGAACCGACTTTAATACAATAAAGCTAAGAACTATGTCGATTAAACTGGCTTTCCAATAGAGAAAACCGCATTCAAATCGACGCATACGATGCCCCAATGTCACAAAGCCTATACACAAAAGACAGATCCACGCGTCAAACTTACAACAGTCCTCTTTTTTCGTCGAGGTTTAAAAATATAAATAGGTTATCCAAATGGTAAATGCCAGGATTCAGGAGAAAAACGCACCAAAATAAAAATAAAAAATATTGAAAATATCAAAAGTTCGTTGTTGTACTAAATTAAGTACTAAGTTAAAAATAGGTTTCTGCGAAGTATCGGTACAATGAATACAATTACCGGACGAAATTTCTATCATAAGAAAAATCCCGTTTACCATCTCAATGCTAGCGAAATAAATTGTCTAGACGCGTTTCGACTTTGTGAATCTCGACAAATCTCAGTGGAGTGACAATCGCCCTTAATAGGAATCAAACGAATGGCACAGCCATCCCAGTCGATTCATTTCGACGCTCTGTTCTGAATAATGTTATTACTAAGGGGCATGTTCAATGGTACAGAAAATCCTTACGAACGACTCCTTAGAGGAGAATGGACGGGACGGAATTCAGCGATTGACCGGGACTTTTCAACTGGACAGCCCTATTGCAGGCCATTGCGCACAGTCAGATCCTGGGCAAGATTGTCATTTTTCAAAACACATATCGGCCGATGTTGTTCCATGAACAAATGCTTATGCCTATGCCATCTAAGTCGTTCACGTTACTCATTTCTAGGTAAGGAAACTAGTGATGCCCACGGTTTCCTAAGTGAAGGAGCCTGTACCTATATGTACCTGTATCTGTATATGGTCTATGGTCCGATCTATCTTAGAGAATATGCCTGCTCTTCAAATATCTTCATGACACTAGCAATATATCGTTAACAGAAAGAATATGTATGAAATATACATTTATAATTCCAGATTGGTAAGCCGAGTTTTGCGGAAATTAAAAACAAATAATGCTTGACCTCACTCGCATCACACACATTGGCGGGGAGAAAATATATCTACTAATTTATTGCTTACCTAAATGATAGGATCTACTTATATAAGTATATTACTATTTAGTTAGGTATTCACGCTCACCAAGTACAAGAAAAAATTAGTTTCCTTTAACATAGAGTTTGCCTGAAATTGTGATCTATTAGCGCTTTCAAGATCCTTTAGTCACGAACACTTTAAAGTGAAACGAAAGTGAGCTATGACATACTCGCATCAACTCTTAGCTAGTAGTGCATTATAAATAATCACAATATATGCACTTATTATTGTTGTACAATTTTCCAACAGAGCGAATTGTCTTAGAGCATTAAATTGAGCATTTGCTTGCTTTTCTCATATTGTAGGTTCTATAAGTAAAAAATACCGGACGGCCTCACATCCTGTTGGCAATGGTGACATAAAAAGTCACAACGTTACAAAGAATTTTTCTTGTACTCGATGATGTACCTGATGATACCCTATCCCCTTACAGAGTATAATTAAAGATGATATCGACCAGCTGATGTCCTGTCTGCTGGTTTGTCACTGAAGTAATTTATAAAGCATGATAACTGCATCTTCGCGACCCGAACATTGTCTAGTTCACAAATAAACAATTCTTACCTTGTTATGTTCCAGTGTATAGATAATTAGCATTAAGCTTTTCAGCCAAAGACCTGACATTGACAACGCACCTGCAACTCGGCATTCTATTTAACTGGTAGCTAAGATGCTATCGGCGCCATGTCAAGTGTCACTGTCTGCAGAATTTGTATTAAGTATTTACCTATATTGAATGCCTACCTACTTAATTCAGTCATTCCTAATTCGTATCTTTTTTCTCTGTATGACAAGGAGGCAAAGGAGGCCAGCAGATCGATGGATATTTGCATACCTGTTTAGGTATATAGATTAGAGAGTATAAAATGGCGCGCGAACTCCCGGTATCCGCCTAAATAAAGTTGAAATGATTGCGGCTACGCTAAACTCTAGGCTTAAGTAGGTTGACATTTCAAGTTGACTATCATTCTTCTAGGTTACATTGTTAGCTTGGGTCCAGATAAGATTGCTTTGAGATTATGGCGTCTTTGTCATTGTTTATATTGTGTTCTTATTGGCTGTCTATTAAAATTAGTTCTTTGGCGGTGCAGGATAAGATAGCCGCCAATGTTGGCAAGCGAAGATGGTGAGAAGGTAGAAAAGGGTAATTACCCACCTGGCCGGGTGTTGTGACCAGGGGACCAAGGGTCCGACAGTTGATCGTCGGAAGTTGTATATATGCCGTGGAAGTTGGCACATTTCTCTAGCGCGATGTAGGATTGTTAGCGCCATCTATGTGCGGATGCTTGCCAACCTTGTGTTCGTGTACTCGTAATGTGAGTATCGTTGAGTTTCCCTAGTGGAGCGATAGATGTCGCTACAGTACTCCCCCCGGAGACTGGAGGTCGATACCGAAGCGAGAAACGCTGAAGCTGACGTATGAAGCGTAATCAGTCTGGCGATGCGGTGAGCAATGGCGTAGCTCTGGCGTGAGGTTGCGCTGTGAGCTGTGCCGAAGCGATGCTGTTCCCAAGTCTGCAGTGAGTCGAGACTGGGTGGGGACAGTGAGATGCCGCAGGTGAACGACCAGGAAGCACGCGTTGTGCCGACTATGGTCAAGGCTGTGACTGCTGTGTGCGGGAGTCAGGTAGGGAAGACGTAAGGATCACGTCGGGGTCACCACTTTGGCGGTGCAGGATAAGGTTGCCGCCAATGTTGGCAAGCGAAGATGGTGAGATGGTAGAAAAGGGTAATTACCCACCTGGCCGGGTGTTGTGACCAGGGGACCAAGGGTCCGACAGTTGATCGTCGGAAGTTGTATATATGCCGTGGAAGTTGGCACATTTCTCTAGCGCGATGTAGGATTGTTAGCGCCATCTATGTGCGGATGCTTGCCAACCTTGTGTTCGTGTACTCGTAATGTGAGTATCGTTGAGTTTCCCTAGTGGAGCGATAGATGTCGCTACAGTTCCTTTATCATCCGCGACTAATGTTATCTGTACAAAGGATCTACTTTTCCTCTAGAACTTGACATGTTGTCGCCGGGCTTATGACATGACCTTTTACTAAATATTTTTTTAACAAAAAAGCCTTTTTAAAAGGTACCTAATATGATTTAAGCAAATTTTAACAAAGAGTTCGCCACCTGCTACTGATACACATTCGCAGCATACTTACGTGTCGGTCAACAAACAGTAATTAACATAATAAATTAACTTTTTCATTTCGTGTTTAAAAATAATGTAAAACTCGTACATACGTTGCGGTGAATAAATTAGCTGTGGCAATGACAAATCGCCCAGTGGCCACTTGCGGCGTTTGATAAGTATTCGGGGGCACTTCACTTGGCACGATACGACACTGCTCGGTCGTTTACCTACGGAATAATCTACCGTTGATATACATAATAGTCGTGACCTTGAAGTAAATGTGCTTGGGTAAGGCAGGAGGAACGGGCTTGTAGAAGGAAATAGGTCTATGATCGTTAAACTGACCCTCCTCCTCTGTTCATATTCCTCATATATGAGGGTCGTGACCTCTCATCGCCATAAATAAGCCTGTCACGGACAAAGGCATGCCAATATAACATGGTTGCCTCGTGGAACATAGTAGGTATGTAATGCGGTACGGATCTGATCGGACTAACGCATTGGGCTACGACCTCTAGGTCTTTTGCCATATATCTACCTTTCCAGTGATCATCAGTCTTACGAGATTCTCCACGTCCGTTCTGTCAATATGACCGAAACATTCCAGTACTCTTCTAAGGCAGATGGCGGAAAGCCTATCCTTAATGTTTAGCTGCTTTAAAATGGATGCGTTAAACTGATACTACCGATCAAAGCTATAAAATGTACCTATATACCAACTTTTTCTATACTGGTTTGGTGGCAGACAAGCTTACGGCCAGCCTGATGGTAAGCAGTCACCGCAGCCTATGGAGGTAATACCAGGAGTAACACTCACGTTGTGCCGAGCCCGTAAAAAGCGTTTCTTCCCTTTCTTGAAGAATTCCATTTTGTACTCTGAACTTTCTAGGGAAATCCTCTCCAGGGAACCCACTCTAACACGGAAAGTTATAACGGACGATTTATTCGATTCAAACGATTATTTCAGGCCACTATTTTCATTTCTGTTTGTCGCGTCGTCAAATGTAAACCGGAGTGGCATTTGATAAAAAGTTTACGTAGGTGGGCAAATAGGCACCTGTGACAATGTACCTACTTTCTTTTTCACGTGCGAACAGACAAATAGGTTGTATGAAGTGCACATCGATCATAATTCGGCGTATTTACTGGGTAATTGTTTAACGATGTCATTGTCATGCTCAAGTGACATTAACATTTTGTTTTATTTTATAGCTCTGCTTGATTTATCGATATGATTTCATAGACTGTGAAATCATATCGATAAACTGGCGTCAGTTTGGCGTGGACTGTTTATTCTGACTTGTCTTATTTGAAAAACAAACAATGCCCAAAATCACGACTTGCCGTATCAATCTCGCTACGTATATTGTGTATAAATGTCTTGAATTATACAAGAAATACATAGAATGTGAATTTCAACTAATACCGCTGCACATTATCCATTTAAATACATAATTTGCTGAACCAAATAGGGCAAGTCAGTTTGGACAGATTTTACGTTCTCGTGTACAACAAAAATGGTACTGTGTAGCGATAGTAAAGGTTTAGGAGACCTACAAAACATTGGCCTGCCGGTGCACAATATGTCCCAAAAAAATTGTTTTATTGACCTAAACTTCGAATTTTCGTGGCGATAGTACTTAAATATCCTCTTGTTCACTAGAATTTAAAAAAAAACGGTCTGCCTCACATCCTTTTTTCAGTTTCACTTTTCAGCCACATTAAAGACACTTTTCTCTTTGGATAACCTACGGTGCCTTAACAGTCAATTTGCAGGTTTCATCGCGATGTTTTCCCACACCGTCGGTTAGAATTCAACTAATGTACATAACTCAGAAAAGAGTCATTGGTACATGGTCGCAGCGGGAACGTATTCGAATCCGGTACCTCTCGCTTGCGACTCGGATACTCAACCGCTCGGCCACCGACGCTCAGTAAAGAAAGGTTACAAAAATCCGTGCGAAGCCGTGGCGGGTTGCCAGTTTTTTTTTTTATAAAATACAAAATAACCTACCAATTCCTTTCTACAATAACCATTGACGTATTAGCGATACATCGAAAGTAACGCTAATTTAATCGCCTTTACCAGCCAAATGGCCTACATTACGAATCGGATCGAAGTACCTATACACAAATAGTTTATGTAAGTAAGTAGCCGGTACAAAGAAAGTAACAGAATGGGTACAACAGACGGCGCGGCAAGGTAACGATTAGAGATGGGACATGGCTGTACGATGGTTTTGGTTCCAAGATATTTTTTCCTGTTGAGTACCGACTCTGCTTTGTGTAGACTCATTAGTTTTTAATCGATCGAAGGTAGGGTATCGATCTTTGGTGCCGGAGTTTCGGTGCCTCCGGCGTGGCTTTTGCTTCTCTCCTAAGCTTATTAGCTACGCGCAATATCTTGAGCGAGGAGAAAAAATATTAGTAAAATAAAAGATTCTGAGAGTATTTTAAAATACTTTAAATGGAATTTTAATTCAGTTAACAGTACTCCACCAACCGAAATCATGTTAATAACTATTCCTGATTATTCCATTTATGTCTAGACGTACCTAATTAATTCTTCCGACATCCATTTTGAGCTCCATAAGTTCTACCCGCAGTACCAAAAGCGGCATCAGTTATGGTTTAATTTGTGGATTAGACCAAATCCACGACCTATTCTATCCCAATCCCGGCTCCACGGTCAAGACGCCGCGTAGGAGTCCTGGCGAATGCTACAATAGCCGCCCGTTTGTTATTTTATTTGCTCTCTACTCAGTAAACCCTATTACCCATCGGATGGTTTTGATTCCGAGAATACCATGTTTACATTTCACTGCAAAGTTATGTCACTGTTGTCACAATATTTGACTTATGAGTGTTTCGGGCGCTGTGAGAAAGTTTATGAATGTGGCGAGCCATTGTTTGTGCACGGACAACTATTTAATGGAAGTATCTTGAGGAATCATTGGTCTGTCTCTATGATAAGCTTTAGATAGTTGTTACTTTTGAAGTATAGACTTAAGATTTGTGCAATTTTGTAATATGTGCAGCTGTTTGTTGACAACATTAGTAAATAAGCAGAGTAGAAAATTGACTTGCACTCATTAGGTGTGCCTACTATATCGTAGGCGAAGCAAAGTTGACCAAGGTCTTCCACTGGGGACCATGAGACTGTCTGAAGAGCTTCGGGAGAGGGTTGGCACCCCGTCACAGCATAATTTTTTACGTTATATATTTACGTGTGACTCAAGCATTCGCTAAGAACGTATTTTTAAAAGTTAATGCTTATACTACAATAAAGACTATTAAATTCTAATTAATTTATATATATTCTGGTGAAAACGAAGGTTTTAATACCTATATACATTATTTATTTATTTAACCCTTTATTGTACACAACGAATGTTACAATTTAAATGAACTTATAGACAAGATTAAAAAATATACAGCTTATTACATTGTTGCATATTTAGTATTATCGACAAATTCACATTGGAGCATCACTATTACGGTGCTTCTTTATTCGTCCTAGGAGAAACAGCTACCTAATGGGCTGCGTTATTACCAGTAACATCGAAAAAAGTGCATTAGTGGTGCTACTATCGTGAGTGGGATAAAGTGTATTTGAATATGGTGGCCGAGGGACTGAGTGAATAAGCCACTTAGCCGATTCACCTCGTTCCATAGTCATTGCAACTGGTTTGTTCTTGTAGCGATTTGAAAGAACCATATTGAATCGATGTTTGTTTAACATACTTGAAAACCTACTTTCACAATCTTCTTGTTGCTATAAATGTACCTACGTAGATACCCAGAGTTACGCCAATGTCAGCCCGAATAAAAATAAACTCCAAACATCCATTTTTTCCTAAATATTTAAGTCGTTCAATTCTCTTTGTAAATACCCTGAGGATTCAGTTGTTTTTGTTGAGAGAACTATCGGCACTGCTAGCCCATATGAGCAGGCGGGTCATCTTAGATTGGACATTGATTTAGTTGGTGAAGTTTCAGAACACATCTCCTCTTTGACTCTTATCACGGTTAGTTAGCCGCGTCTCGGGGCTCGGCGGGGGAATATGAAAAGGAGTGCCCATTCTTTGAATATTGCATTTGACATCTAAGAGTTTGGCTTATCATAACTGCGGGTAGACGTAGTTGGGGCCCACTTTAATAAATTATTACTCCCAAGGGTCGAATCCCGCCAGCTTCTGAACGCAAACGTACAATAAACTCAAAATTTACACCCCTTATCTTTTATGACAGTGGTAAATTAACAAAGTACGTAACAATGGGTACAACATAGTAACGCGTACCGGCCTCAGATTGAGTTGTATCGTGGCGAAAAGCGTCTAAAACACCCGGTTTCTGAACTCTCAGTGCCTCCAGACGGTATTTACGAGTCGTCCGTTGAGATTTACAATTTCTCACTCACCTCGAATCTTTATCGCCCGCTTTACAAACAAAGAAATGGACATAATGATTTTTTCGAGGCCGTAGTCGCGAATAAATAATTCATTGTGCGCCGGCCACAGGTTCCTAGTAACGCAAGAAAGCATATTTCAACTGGTATCGTAAACTGCGGCGAATGACAACCCTCGTAAAACTTTATGCGCCGTACCAAGTCGTCTCGTCTCAATTACAATTACAAATTATTACAAATTTTCAAGTGTCATATGCAGCAGTGCTCGAAAAGCGACGGCTTACAATGTACGCCGCTTTTATCTGCAGCCATCGCTCGCACATTGTTGTGTAGAAGATGCTAATGGGTTTATTCCAATGAATAGTTATTGTAGGCGGCAACGCATGAAAACTTTGTTGGAAATGTATTTATTTTATTGCATAGCTACTAACTAGCGCTAGTGTGAAAGCGAGGCGTGGAATCGCGTTAAAATTTGTACTTACGTACTCGTACATACACACTCACGCATGTATCCTACACGGGTAAGCTGATACTATCGAAAAAGTTTAAAAATGTACAAAGAAAGTGATTAACATTCAAGCTCAAAACTGTGAGATGACATTACACTAAGACTAACAGCTTTGCAGTTATTAAGGAATATTTATTCATCTTAAGCTATTGTAATAACTTGTTACAACTGATTCCAAAGGTAAGACGATATAGACCTTTTGTTACGGCCCAGTTTCCCAACTTGTTACTCAGTGTGATTTTAAAGCTGTTTCACGTCTAAAATTAAGGAATCTCACCAACAACAGCCATACATACCAACCAAGAAAACAAAACCCACTCTAAACATCACCCCACCAAACCCGCAGCCACAATACTCATTCGAGACCAATTAAACCTAAACACCGTCATAATGCCTGGCTCAGAAGACGTGGAGCCAACGTCGAAAATCTGTAATAACCACCTCACATTACCGCACACTATTGTTTTATGTAAATAAATCACGGGCTGGCAATCTGCGTTGTCGCAAATTACAGAGGAGAATCGCACATGGGCGAAGTGTACCGAGACAGTCCTTAATATTGGGTCAGGGCACAGCCTAGATTCCGCCGCGGGCGTGAGGCTAAGCCCCTCTATATCACTTAGCTGTGAAGCAAAACAATAAAGTTTATAATGTACGTATCTAGGTCTAATATCTTAGACTTTATATGGATACTATCTACCACTGTGTATGTGGCGTACCTTTGTCGTATTTTCCCATTGTTAGGGAGTATCGAATTTGGCACGTATGGCGGCAACATTGTATGAAGTTTGTAATACAACGTCGTCAAACCTATTTTATGTTGTTGTTCTAAAAATATTTGGCAACCTAACTCTAAATCTGTCTCTATAATATTTAGGCTTGCAGAGGCACCGTCCCAATCATGTAGTTGGATTCTTGTTACGACGCTCATCATCAGTTTGCCACTGATATCTCGTCAACTGTATATGTTTATAGTTGTCATAAAAGATGGCAGTAAATGCCCGATAAGGCACGCTTGGCCAGTGAGCTCCCATATGAAGACGTATCCAATAATGTTTAAAGTCAATTGGTACACTTATAAACGTGGCTAAGTGTGTTGTAAAAGTATAACGAGACTCTGTCCTATTATCATTTTGCTCTTAGGCACACAGCTGGAATTGTTTTATCAATGCGAATGTGGCAACTATTTATGCTCTCGCGACATTTACGAACTTGTCTGGAAATATGGCCAAAAATAGTCCCATGAACGCCGCTTACGAGTTCGTGTATATTGTGGCAGTAATTTTTATAATACCGGCCAAGTTCGTGTTGCAATTGCAAGCGCAGTAGAGGGATTTGTATTTCAAATTTCATTTAGTGTTCTAGTGAAATGGCTGTGAATTACAGGTAGACCGACGGCCTGACACAGGAATGCCGTGTTACAGAAATTCTGAAAATAACGTAGCTTTATTATAATTAGCGGAATATGTAATTAATGTGCACTATTGTGCACTGATTAACGAATAATGGTATAATTACTGACGATAGTATCTGTATATTAACTTTAATTTGTCAATCAATCGATAATATGGAAAACTTATTAGCGAGAAATTTATAAGCGTTGTAATTAATAATTAATATGGAAAACTTATTAGCGAGGAATTTGTTAGCGTTGGAATAACAATACGATTTTTGTTTTTGGTGTTTCGAATAATTGAATTGTTATAATTTCTTAATACGGTGCGCTGTCACCTTCAGGACAATGTCATACACAATATTAAAAGAGAGTATGTTATTAAATTAAATTTAAGCCAGCCAAAATATTACTCATATCCATGGTAAGTTTTGAAATAATTTTGCAATACATTCAAAACAAAGGCCCTGAGTAAGAGAAGGTACGGTGGGCATTCATAAAATTTATTTATTATAGAAGTACAAACGCGAACAGTACGCACGTCTATTTCGTGGGAAAATTTATCGTACGCCGATCCCGCATTGCCTCCGCTGTACAGTCTGCAGAACTTGGCGTCTGATTGTATCTCTAATGGCTGGGTGTTGTGCGTTCATGATTTGTGATTGATGCACCTTGTAATGGCTGTTCCTTATTATATTTCAGCAAGTTTCGTGCAGCTGCTGTTTTATATAGTGCAGTGTTAAATAATTAAAAAAAAATGTAATTTAATTAACGTCTAATTCTGAATTAATAATAATAATAATCCTTCAGTTAGGTAAATAATGAGGTGGCTTTCAAATACTCTACTTACATACTTTATTTTAGGAACAAATTTTTAATCACAGTCAAATTAAGAAGTAAATTGTAAATATAAAATCAAAACAGCTTTTGTCAGCGATTTCTTTCACGTATGAGAAAGTATTGTTGTAGTATATAGTATTGTATTGTTTTGGATGTTTCACCTACAGAAATTCCAACAAATACACGAAATTTCTCACTTATAAGTAGGTGTAAAATGTCATGCACAAAACACATTTAGATAGGTAATTCAATTTATTTTGAAATGGGTATAAGCGCATACAAAGTAAACGCTGTGAACAGTTTATCGCAACAAAATGCAAGGCCAAGCCGTACTTTCTTCTGGAAATAAGGAGGGATGGTGCCTCGTAAACCTCAATGATACACGCCTGACTCGAACAATAAAATAAAATCCGCACCGATGTGTTGTTATCGGAAAGTTTGAGAAACACAGCTCCATTTCCCGTGGCAAAGCAGCCTTTCCCACTGTGTTTACGACATTGAAAACAATTTAATATGGGAAAATATGTTTGCCCATAATACTTCGCGAGAACTAAACAACAGTTCGTGCTGGGTATCCGAAACAGGTGTGTTTAATAAACATAAATGTCTTATAGGTATATCAATCTTCTCTGCATTATTTTCATTACTGTTATAACTAAGTAAGTACAAAAAGCGTTGGAGATGTTAATTATTTCCTAATGAAGAAAGTAGTGTAGGTAAAAAATTGCATGAGCCATATAAATCGATCGATTTCAGTACTAATTATTATACTTTGATGATAATATTTGGCAGTCTATAAGTTGATGTTAGTGTTGCAAAATAAAATTGAACGACGTTACGGAAATATAAAGAGGCATTACGGTCTTAGTCCTCATAGTGAAAATAAATCTGAGGTTTTGACTTTTTATTATACCTATGAAACCTACTTAAGTGTATGGATTGATCATGGAACCTAATAAGTGAAAATAAATCTGAGGTTTTGACTTTTTATTATACCTATGAAACCTACTTAAGTGTATGGATTGATCATGGTACGTAATACCATTCGTGGTAAGTATTCATTGTAAGGAGAGAATGAGTATGTATAAGGTCGGAGCTGTTTTAACTTCTATAATAAGCCTATTGTAATTTAATTTGCTGGATATGTAATTAAAGATTGTAAAGATTAAAAGGCAATAAATCGGCTCTTATAATTAACTTCAACTTAATTCTTGACGTCCCGGTATTCCGGGAAAATATAATCAATCTGGCAATTTTCGACATAATAGCCCGAAAGTTTAAGGGTAAACGGCATTTCCGTTTCCCGAATAAAATGTTATGGTAAATATTTTTAGGGAAGGAAGTTTACAATAATTAGCTGGCACGGCTGGCCCGATGAAAGCGATTTCGGTTGTAAACGGGCTTCACTGTAAATAGTCGTGTTGACTTTACGAGGTAATAAAAATGCTCGAAAATGTTCTTATTCATCGCGGGGAATACTTTTGATGCGGTTGGGGCTGCACTGTCAGCGAGTGCTTGGGAAATATGTAATAATGTTCGAAACTGTTGGTTTACCTTTTTTGAACATAAATAATTTAATAGAATTTTACCTACAGGGGTAGAGGCGAGGTGGAATACCACCACACCTAGAGCTGATGGTGGTGGTGGGGCTCAACCAATTGGCTTTTTCCCTACCGAGTTGTGCAGGTCAAATGGCAGTCGCTTGAAGAAAATGATTGATTGATTCTATGATTCTGAACGTTCTGAACATTTGCCTACTTTTTGGAAGCGTCCTGATGTTCTGAAGCATCTCGACAACACTTGAGAAATTTAAATGATGAATTTTAATTGCTGTTACGGGTCTGGGTGTTCTATGTATAATAAGTATGTATTTAAAAAAGTATATATGTAGTATACCAGTTAGCAAGCACCCATAGCACAAGCTTTGTTTAGTTTGGGGCTAGATGGGGATGTGTGAATTTGTCCACGATTATTTATTTATTTACACTTTATAACAAAGCTCTCATTTCTGTATCAACATTAACATTGACAAAAAAAAAAAAAAATTATTATTGCTCTGAACTTTGATTTATATTTTGATTATTTACATGTCAAGTGCATAAGTCTCTGATTCTGACACTTGCAGTGATAGATAGAATGACCTAAGTCCGTAGATCGATTCACTTTGTCAGTTTTCGGTATGCAACTAAGTTCGACAAGACTTCGATTTTCGGAGTCTACGTCTTTCTCTACGATCCGAACTTTCTCCATCGCTTAAAATCAAATTCATTGTACTGATGCCGCGAAGTGCTGGTTATGACCATAAAAATATTACACGGACATCAAACAATATCGGAACAATTTCCTTCAAACATTAAATGATTTCAACAAACTGTACTCCCAAACTGAGGCCACACCCAATGTCTGTATATTGGACTTTGCTATCGGCCTAAGCCGAACAACGTGCTTGGAAAACTAAAACCGCAGACGTATAAAACGTGAAAACAAAGAATAAGAATCCATCTTTCAGACGACTTTCTATATTAGTTTTATTCCCTTTGATACCTATTCTCCATTGTAAGTAAATAATGGTTCTTGTTATAACGAACAGCTTCTTCACATATTTGTAACGTATGTAGATAAGAGTTATTATCTGTCAACATTGTTTTGGTTTGGTTATGCACACTTCGTGAATAATAAATGTCATATTTGCCGTAAGATGTGTCTTATGTCTATGTGTTTTTATTTTAATAAGTAAGCATTTTACAATTACATTTACTCACTTTATCATCATCGTCTTGGCGTTAGTCCCGGTTGTGCTCTCGAGAACGAAAGCACGGGGTCCGGCTTGACCATGATTCAGGATTTGGCGATCAGGTAATAACAGTGGAGCGACTGCCATCTAAGCTCCGTGACCCTGCACCAGGGGAACCTGATCAGATTGGATCATGATTACAAATTCAGTTGCCTGAATTTGCAGGTTTCATCACGATGTTTTCCCTCACCGTTAGAGCATCGGTTAATATTCAAATAATGTACATAACTCAGAAAAGAGTCATTGGTACATGGCCGCAGCGGGATTCGAACCCGATACCTCTCGCTTACGATTGGATACTCAACCTAGCCGGGCGGCTACCGACGCTCCTTTATATTTACTTACTTTATATTATATCTAAATATACTCGGAGAATATCACATTCTAAACCTAATCTCACTTAGGTGCTCAGTTTCGTTATATTCCTAGAAAGGATAAATCAAGTCATTTCGCCAGTTTCGTTAAACTATATTTTCTGACACCACCCGCACAAACTTCGAGAATATCGAAACCAATTGAAAGAACAAAACGTCTTCTCTACTTTAAGTAATTCGTTCCCAGCCAGCCACACCGTGGGACATAATAGAGTAAAAGATACACGTACCCACATTGCAGTTACAAAAGACTTGTGAGATGGGGGTAGTGCAGAATTTTTGAACGTAATAACGGTCTCGCGGGCCGTAGACGACGTCGCATTTTGATGAGCGTTTCATACGGGGAATATTAATGTACCCTCTCTTTATTTCCAGACGGAAATATATCCCTTGGTTTATGAAATTCTCTTACAAATACACGCTCAAACTTATCTGACCCTTCGCCCTTGTGTTTGGTAAAGTTTTCGCCGAAATTCCTCGGATTTGCTTTGGAAGTGGAAGATTTTTTGTGAAAGTGAGAGATTCATTTGAAGAAAAAGCGGTGTCAGCATGATATTTTACTGTTTGTGACAAAATTACTACTAGGTATTGTATTGTAGGTAAAGGACTGCATTCAACAAAATGTATTTTTCTATTGCAAACAATACCTTCAATATTTGCAGATACAAATTGACTATTATCTATTTTTTGTTATAGACCAACGCTCACAATGTAAGCTGATATTTGCATATTATTGATTCACAAATGGCGCTTTGGCTCGAAATGCTCGAACGTATTTCCGTACGTGCCAATATAGGTATGTCAATTTGATACTGCAACTTAGAAACATATTTGCAATTCAATTCATGCAAAATCATCGTCGAGCGCTGAAACGTTCAGAGCTTCGGCAGTGGCTTTACGAAATGCAAATACGTAGATACCTTTAGCTAATGCTTGAAAGACATGCTTTCGTGGCTCAGCATTGGTTCTCAAAGTTAAGCGCTTGCTTTTAGTTGACGGTTTGCAATTTACAATTTTTTCTAAAACATTCTGCGATAAATTAGAAGTAAATTTTGTACTTCAATTTAAATTCAAATCGCAAGCATGTTATTTTGTTCGCCAACTCAATTGTACAGGTAATCGTAATAATGACTACCTAAATTATAATATTATCAGACCATACTTACTCGTCCAATATTAACCCATTTCCTATTCGGCACCAATTCAATTCATTTTACATACTTAAACTATTAATGTTTTTGTTTTCGCTTTATCTAACTACAGCTATAACCGGATGTAGATATATCATTGTAATGAGTACCTTATAACAAATACTGGTAAGTGGATACATATTATTCAAACAAAGTTTCACAACCACTGCCCCAGATCACTTAGCTCACATTTAGCCAGCCCTAGGCTACGGAGCTGAGGTTGGCTACTTAATTAGACATCACTAGCAGCTGACCACTCGGAAGTGAGAGATCCTGCCAAGCCTCGCCTTACATGACAGACGAATTTGAGGCTTACGTTGTGAAGATAAGGTGGACGGTCGTGGCAAACTTGTGTTGTGATTTAAATGTGGTTGGACGATGTCTGGATGACATTCACGAAGGGCATCGGAAGCAAGGAGTCGAGAAACCGAGATAGCATCGAGTGCTGATAGCGATGCTGTAGGCGTTCTGTTCCATTTAGTAATCTACACCATCCTATTGGGACGCCATCGTGGATTATCGTATCAGGTCACCGCGCGCCGTGCTGAGAACGGAATCCCGTCACGTTAAAAGTTTTTTAAAACATGGATGCTAAAAATACTTTCTTTAATGAGGATCAGTCACCATTATTGATTTGTGACTTTTAAATTAGCTTATGATTCCACATGAATGACTGTGAAGAAATCTTTACTATATCTCTTAAACAAGAGACCATAAGCGCTAGAACACATTTTGTCTGATTTTGTCGACACCGGGACAACCTTACATTTCACGTAATAAAGCACATATTTCATTACGCTTGAAATTTCCTTCAAACCCTTCAAACCATATAAATTTAGGCATTTCAAAAAGGTCTTTAAAAATGTTTTATCTGGGTTTCATTGCTATAAAAATACGTAAAAATTTATCAATAAATCTGTAAAATAATAAAATTTTATTGATCGTTATTTCCTTTAAAAACCTTTTCAGTTTGTATGTACCTACGGTGTACAAGAACCATCATAATCAGTAAGTATATATCATTATCAGGAATTGTTCAGGACAGGTTACTAAAAAATAAACAAAATCGCATATAAATGGGAAATAATAAGCTAGAAATATACAGAGTTTAAAAATTTTAATGTACTGGATCCGTGAGAAATTCATAGCGACCAAATGTTACGCGAAATAAAACAAACTTGGTGTAAGCATTCACTGGTAATATATTTTGAAACAGTGCGAGTAAAATTTATGTGCAAACCAAATCTCTATGATTTACGGTGAAGCGTCAACTGCTAACAATGCTGGTGACTTAGTACAAATGAATACATTACAACATTCTATTGTTGGTGTTTTTTACTTTGACTTTTACTAGGCGTGATTAGTTTTTATTATTGAATTTGATTTCATTGTGATCTTATTAGCCATCTTGTAATTAGGTTTCGTATATTGACTGTTCTGCATTTCATGGTATTCGAATTAATTGCGGGTTTAATTAGAATACCCTTTGAACTGCAGCGGCTACTGCCTGCTACTTTTGCCTCAGAAGAGATACCAAAGAAAATAAAGTTCGGATCAATTATAGCCTGTGCCTTTTATTCAAATAGTAACTACGCATTACCTGAATAAAACAAGCAAGATTCTTCTACACTTACTTTAGACCTAAGTCTATAACGGTGCATTTAGACCGAGCAAGCGAATGCTAATTCGCGTTCTATATACAGAGGTAGAGCATCTAATTCTACTCTTGTTTGTATTTATGCTCAGAACAGACACAGAACAACGAGCAAATGCACTATCCTGGAATTGCAAACGTCCATAGGCTGCGGTGACAGCTTATCATTAGGCAAACCGTAACCTTGCTTGCCACTTTAGTTGTATAAATAACAAAAATACCCTTGTTTACATCAAGCAAATATGATTCAGGTGAATGAAAGTATACCCATGATCCAATCTGGGCAGGCTCCCCTGGTAGCAGGGTCACGGAGGTCAGATGGCAATCGCTCCACTGTAATTGCCTGATCTGCCAAATTCTGGATCATGGTCAAAGCGGACCCCGGGCCCTCGTACGCGAGAGCACAACCGGGACATTAACGCCAAGATGATAATTTTTTTACATCAAGCAAATATGATAGTAAGAGTATTCGCCCGCTTGGTCTAAAGACGCATCGCAACAGATATTACAGTTTACCACTTCAATTCACTTCTGTATCAAATCCGAGACTGCATTACAGACCGGCATCATGGACCAATTCTGTCGTCGTATAAATGACTGTAAATAACCGCAGAATTAGCTTTCACTCTCTGTTGTTCTTTGTATCAAATTCGAGACATAATGTCCCAATTTCCGGCGTGGAAACATTCCGCCGATGTACCGCATCAATCACTTTTTTTCTCATTGCAAGGTGAAGGAAATGAATTATACTCCAAGTGTACTCAGTATTGCGTGAAAAAATGTGTGAAAAATTGCCACGATTACCTCTAATGACAGCGATGTAACGTGCTATATTTTCGGTAGTCTCTCCGTCATTAGATAAAGCTATATTGCTTTGACCTTTATGTTCGTTTCTTCTCGCATTATCTACGGTTTTGTTTGTGCCGAGTCATTAGACAACATGTCGTTTACTTTTGTTACCGTTACATTCATCTGCTTCATCTATCTTATTTACTAACGTTACGCATTTTCGTTTTATCTGTGTGCTTCCCTAATTATCTGTTCAGGCTAATTATATCATGTCATCTGTAGTTTATAGGTAGGTATGTGTACGTCCACAGTTAATTAAATGAAAAAAGGCGGTATCGCGCGCGTTGAGGAGTAAAAGAGACGAGGGCCAACTTCTTCCAGTGCTCCACAAATTAGCAAAATTCGAGCGGTTAGCATACGTAATAAGTCCTGTTGTGTTTTAGTAAAATTTTAGAGAACGTGAAGAGTGCAACTACCACCAATGGTTCTAAATCAAAATCAATGCTTCTAAGATTTTAATGAAATTTTAAATTATAAGCATAATTGAAACGTTTATTACTAGACGAAAGCTACACCATCAACAAATCATAACTTGAGCACTTCACATTTGTGAAGTGTTTGTCGTGATGTTCAGGCCGGAAACGCACAACAGAAATCGCATCCGACCATTTTCTTGTTTACGGAGGACGTAGATGGTTTGCCTCAAACTCCTCAAATACTACTGTATTTGATACAACTACTGCTAAAACTGGTTTATGCCAACACACGGCAATTCTTTTTAATTCCCGACGAAAAGACGGTTGTTATAAGTTTTACGTGCGTATCTATGTGTATCTATCTATCGCTTTGTGTGTAGCTTCGTAGCTCCCGAACGGATAAACCTATTTGGATGCGGTTTTCTCTATTTGATAGCCAGTTTATTCGAGATGTTTCTTAGTATTATTTCGTTCAAATTGGTTTTGTAGTTTAGAAAATAATTCAGTTTAAGTAAACTCGGTCGTGGGTATTCGACTTTTCTGGCGGTTAGGTTGTAGTAAATAACTTTTGTTCTCATTTGGTACTACTGATACACATATGTATTGAACCCGAAAGCAATAATAATAATAATTAGGACACAGTAAACCGGACTGTATGCGGTAGCAGTATCAATAAAGTTCCTAGATGAAAGGGCGGTCATTGGAACCACTCAAATAAATATTGGTATGGGTTAATTATCATAAAATGTATACTCTACGTTAGTTGAGCACCATTACCAAATAGCTACCATTAAAGGGTCTGGGAGATAAGTATGGAATGGGTCGGACTCAAGGTTAAGAAGATTTAAAGTATTTTTCGTAATTAAAAGATATTACATATGCTTTTGTGTACTTCCTATGCCTAAATGCTAATTTACGGTTTCTTTGACTCCAAGGTTTGCTGGTAGAAAACTCAACTGTTGAGTTAAGCTTGCCTTTGAACTTTAGTTACCTTCTATTAAATTGTATTTATTATTTTGTGTACAATAAAGATAAATACATATTTCAACTTTCGTATGATTTACCAAAGTAGTAGGTAAGTAATAAGTACCGAAGTCAAGTATTTAAAAAGCACCACGTTTTATAGTTCTCCTATTTTGTAGTGAAACAATGCTAAAATGCTTCATATTATAGCAATTATACTGTCAATAGCATAGTTTATTTTACGATAAATTATTGAAATAAAGAAAGAAATATAACATTTATTGCACGTAGACACAACGACACGATAATTCGGCACAAAAAAAAACTAATAACTAATTATTAGCATTGAGTTATAATATAGGCAAGAGACAATACCAAGGTCTATTACGTTTTCTAAAGCCTTATTTATTTCACTTGGATAGGTATCAAAACGTGATATTATGTTCAAAATAAAAAAAAATGCAGTGTGCTACAATTTTAATCTTATTATTATTACTTTGATATTAGAGTCTACACTCTCTCAGTCTACAGTTTATATTGGACTCATATCACACACCTAGTTGATTGAATATGTTGATTTTTTAAATGGTTTTCCTATTGGCTACCTAATTAAACTAGGTATAAAAGGTTAAATATTAAAACTAGAGGTACAACAACGAAGACCCCCACTGTCCTACAAAATTATCATTAATTCAGTACCAGACCCAACAAACCGACGAGACCCAAGAGAAGCGACATGTATGCGTATCTCCTGTTCCCTAAGTCCGCACACGGCTAGGACATAGTTAACGCCACCCACAGCGCTAGAGCCCTACAAGCCTGTAAACTGGTATTATACTGCTGCTAAAACATCCTGGAAACCAGCCTTATCGTCCCCGATCGCCGATGCATACGTATTGCGTCTAAGTGGCCAATCGTTAATAGACTTTATAGTTGGCTAATGTTACACTGTCAATGATGATGGGCTGTTATTAAGCTTTAACCGTCAATTTAGTCTTAATGTCATTTTATGTGTTGAATATTTTTGTAGGTACCTTTGTAGATGGCGGTGGAGGACTCCGCCAAGTCTAAGGGGTTCGCTTGGATGGGGGGTAAAGTCTCTGTAAGTATAACTGTCGCCGCGAGACAATGCAAGCTTAACTTGTTTCTAGTTTTTAGAATCTAATGCTAGGTACATCCTATCTAATGCAATTACTGGCATGAGGCATGTCATAATAAGTGCTTACCAAGGCAACTTTATTCAATTAATCCTACATTAATCGTAGATTTTACTACAACAGTTAACTCATTGAATTGAAGGGAAAAGTTGCTCTGATATATTATGTAGGTACACTCGCTAATCACATTTTTAAACATCCCCAGCTCATGTAGGTACCAACTAAAAAGCACCCGAAAACGCATGCTCCCCAGACGCGGATTAATAAGTAAACAAACCAACTTTCAACATCATGTTATCGGCTTAACACAATGAATATTCAGCAAGCCAGGCTCAACTTCGCAAGATGCTGTTTAAAGTCCAAAAGGGAGTATAGATTGCGACGTATTGCAAAGTGGGGAGATAAGAAAAAGTTATGTGCAAAAGTTAGGGCATAAATTCCGTCAGAACGTCTGGTCTCGTCGTGGCCGGTGATCGAAACCTTCAGATTATCCTACTTCGACAGTTGAGGCCAAGTTTCGGGACGAACTCCAAATTATGCCGATAACCCTTTATAGTGGAAGGATTTATCACGCTTTTTATGGCGATCAAGCCCCGCAATGTGGAACTAGTTTTCGGTATGATGAGACTCGTTACCGGTCTTGCCAAAAGTGAAAGATTTATGTAATGCAACACCTAAAGGAACAAATAAAGGTATAATTGATGGTGTTCCTGAATTATTTCCACGAAATCGAAGTCCCTGCTACTTATTTATTGGTCCATTTGTGATCGATCTGCACGAAACTAATTCCAAAGCAATGAAAATATGAATCGATTACCCGAGGGCGTGTGCTGCTATCTAGATGTGGCCGTAATAGTTTTAGTACTCGTAAACAAACTGTAATTGCTTTGAACTAACTGGAGTTTTTATCTGGCGAGTTTAGTAATAATGTCGTCACGATAAAAATCAATTGCAGAAGAAGCTCACCTCGGGAGCTCGTGTAATAACAGTGTTCGGGGCAGCCGCGGGCGCCGTGCTGCGCTCGCGCAGGGACATTCTCATTTCATATTCTCGATGTGTTATTAAACGTAAAACGTTCACAAAATACAGTAGTTACTTTTTGTTTAAAAAGTAGCCGGGACGATTAAATAATTCGTAGTCGTAGTGGTCGAGCTACGTAAAAAAAAACCGCAAATCGATGTACAGGATAGCCGTTTGGTACACGGGTACTTTAGGTTAAAACAATCATTTTGACCGGTAGTTCCTAAAAATATTCCCAGGGGGGGGCCAGTAATATTGACATTAATTTTTAATATGGGAATCGAAATTTTTTTTTTCGGAATCCTATCGTGTTTGGTATCAAATGAAAGGGCATCATAAGCCGGTTCTAAAAATATACTACACCAATAACTTTCAGCCACCTGTTTTCTTAAAATCCAAGAAATATTTTCAAAACATACCAAGTTTGGACTCCTCCAGGTAGGAGACGGATTAGTAAATTTTTATAAAATATACGCCAAAAGACTCTTAATATGCCCATATCCAAAGACAAAAAGGCGATTTAAAAAATATTTTAATTTACTAATTTTAAAATACTTTTTTCTTTATTAAAAAGTTGAGATTTAGTTTTTTTTTAATCATATCGCACTGTACTGCACTTTACTATTGTTAATCTATGTTAAATTGATATTAATACGTTTCCCCCCCACCCCCCCTTCTCCTCCTGCACCTGAGAGGATTTTCCTGCACCTGAGAGGAAATCAAATTCGCTTAGGTGCAGAGTGAGGAGTGCGGAGGGAGAGAGGAAAGGGGGAGGGGGAGATAGAAACCGTAAGAGCATTATTTTACATAGATAATAGCATACAACACAATAATAATAGTACAGTACAGTAGAGTTCGATAAGTTTAAAAAAATACTAAATTTCAACTTTTTAATAAAGAAAAAAATATTTTAAAATTAGTAAATTAAAATATTTTTTAAATCGCCTTTTTGTCGTTGGATATGGGTATATTTAGAGACATTTGGCGTATGTAATACAAAAATTTACTAATCCGTCTCCTACCTGGAGGAGTCCAAACTTGGTATGTTTTGAAAATATTTCGTGGATTTTTAGAAAACAGGTGGCCGAATGGTATTGGTGTAGTATATTTTTAGAACCGGCTTATGATGCCCTTTCATTTGATACCAAACACGATAGGAATCTGAGAAAAAAAAATTCAAATCCCATATAAAAAATTAATATCGATATTACTGCTCCCCCCCTGGGAATATTTTTAGGAACTACCGGTCAAAATGATTGTTTAAACCTAAAGTACTCGTATACCAAACGGCTATCCTGTACATCGATTTGCGGTTTTTTGCCAATATTTGCTGTGTACACCGTCCACTATCGGTTTACGTTATGAGCGCGGTAGGTACCTACCTGTTCCAAGTTCGTAATGGTTAAAATTAAGACATGGAGAAATTAGGCAAAAAAAGGTGACACATTAAAGACAAAAGCTTCATTCTGAAAAGAAAATCATATCAGACTTTAATATTGTACCTCTTACCATACTACTACATGTAGTACTATGGACCTATATAAATACCAACAAAATTTACGGAAAGCGTTCTCTCCTCCGAAAATGAATGCTTAAAAATTGTATATTAGCTGTTGTATCCACAGTAGCAGCAGAATCACTCTCCGTGTCTGAGATTACATCGCCCCACGATCCGACCCTAAGCATCGATCGCTGGACAATTAAGATCGGTCGAGGCAAGTATTTTAACCTGTGACGGCTTTTAATCGACCATTGCCTTAAACATTCTCAGTGGCCCTAAATTGTAGGGAATCTCCCACGCAATTTTATTTAATTATAAATAACTTACATTATAATTTGTTCACTTGCTGGTTCGTTCTTTTTAGTTTTACACGTACCTGTTTGTAGCAATCAATATTCATAAAGCGAAGTCGAAGCGTATTCTTAAATAATATTTAATTATTTTGCACTTTAGGCGTTCGGAACAACCCAAGTATTTCGCATACGTCATGCGCATGCGCAGATTTTATTATCGTATCAGGGTTTCGTACGATTGACATGTTTTATGATGTGTGTAAATACAGTTTTGTTTGTTGTATCATTATTTTTGGCTCTGACATGAAAATAAATTTTCACAGTAACATTTTGTTTAAATATAAACAGTCAGTTCTCAATTTACCATATAAAGCGTGAGATAGGTATTGATTTTAAAAGCTTGGATCCTCTTAATATTGGCCGGGTATAAAATTAAGTCTCTTACTAATATTTGTCACCGTTGCTTTGCTTAAACATACATAGGTACATACCTACATACTCTCGCCTACGTCTCACGTCACGTCTCCCTTAGGCACAGATGATCGAGTGCCGTAAGCTACGATCCTGACTGGCACACCTCTTTTGCGTCTTACACATTCATACATCTTCCCCGGTTGAAGATACTCCTGACCTACCCTTGTATTGTTTACGCTAGAACGTCTCTATGATCTAGTCTAATAGGTCTAGTACAGTGAAACGCATTAGAACCGAGAATTACCCAATACCGCATCGGAACCTATCGCGACGCATGAACGAATGGGCGGGAGTGAATAATTTCGTCTGATTTATGTATTTCGTCGTCCACGGAACCGAGCAGTCCTGCCTCATTACAGGTTGACGTTGAATGATGTTCGGCACGACGGGAAAAACGCCGTGTTTAACGCCGGGCGTTTATGATTTAATTCCAATTCGCAAAAAATGCGATGGCTTCTGGTGAACGACCTCGATTTAAAAGGATTTAGGGTTATTGTGGGTTATTTTGCACACTCGGCATCATCCACACATAAATGAAATAATATCCATATTCTTTGATATGTAATTCACGTGCTGGTTTAGGTATATACGAATATGCTTACAGACGAAAGAAAGAAACATTGCTAATACGAGGTTTGTTCATAAATAAGCAAACGTGAGGCTTCAAACCGACGTATCGCTTCTAAGGGCATCAAACAAGGAACGTTCGATCACGTCTTACCAATCCAAATCGGAGATTGAATCGGAAGCTTAGATAAATCCAGCTATTTTTAATAGATTCGAATCGATACCATTTTCTTGAATGTCGATTCAAGATATAGATAATCCGACAAATCAAAATATATTTAAGAATTGTAAAGGTTTCGAAAAAGTTTAATCAAATTACATTTCAAATGGTCACATTTCGTCAGAGTCATTAAGGAGCCATTCTTTTGTTAAATCATACGAAATCATCACAGCTCATAACAGTCTACTGCAGAACTTAGGTCCTCTCCCGCGAAAGGGGAAGTTATTATCATAATCTCCACGCTTGACAGCCGGGTTGTAGGTCGTAATATTGTAAATATAAAAATAGAAAACGCTGCTGCCCATTTTCCAGCCTACGGAGACACCAGAACTTTTGCCTCGAAAACATTAGTCGCCTTGTACGACACGACACCCACGAGTGTATGGGGAGTTGGTGCTATTCTACTATGCTGGACACCGCACGGCTTATGACAAGAAAATTTGATAGGAAAATAAAATCTTCATAATTTACTGATAGAGGAAGATCTAAACAATAACACATAATAATATTTTGAATTCGTAATTTTTTTACTAATATGATGGCGCATTAATTTCTAAATTACACCGATCATTAGTGAGGGTAGCATAATGAGTAGTTTTCAGAGAACATGATCGACGGCTCGAGCGTGTCTACATATTTTCAACGGATCTTTCATATAGTCAATCGAGTCGTTGCACTTCAATACGATATATATAATCGATTCAACGACAATTGTGTCGCGTCCCTAGTCCTATTCGCGAGCAGCTTTTTCGAGTGATACGAAAACAATAAAATCGTGCCGTTAGCAGTCCACCGTTCGGAAACGGATGTTAGTCGGCACATCCGGCGGCCGGGAAGGCGGCGTGCCAACAGAGTGTGTGAAAATGGAACGTAAACGCAACTGATGATGCTATTTCATCTAGTCTAAAACAATTGTGAGCTCCCACCGTGTTTTCTTTGGACATGGATCGTTCAAGAGGTATATTAGAGGTTTCCTTAGAGGTAACGCATTGGCAGCGCCTCTGGTGTTGCTGATGTCCGTAAGCGGCGGTGACCACTTTCTATCAGGGTGCTCGCTTGCCTGTTTGTCTGCCGTATTACATAAAAAAAATTCAAAATAGTATTAGTTACTTATTGCACTTTTTATGAGAATAAAATATGATTTTTACTTAAAATTTTAATTTTAATTTTTTATGAATTATTATTGGTCTTGATACAACAATCATCTCTGTTTTGTCATTTTGGTTCTCATTCCTTATACATATATACGATTGTATTAATACTTGTTTCCCAAGTACTATTATCTAGTATTATTAGCCATTTCTGTCCCATTGCAGGGTAAACGCCTTCCTGTGCTTCTTCCGTAACTCGCGATCCAATGCTTTTGTTGTCCACTCTTTAGAAAATGAATTTAGCTCGTCCCGCTATCTATGTCTAGGTCTACCGTGCTTTCTACCGGTCTATCCATTCGGTGGATATTTTAGCCCACAGTTCGTTTGACATGCGGTATACGTGTCCAGTCCAGTCCCACTTCAGGTTTGCAGCTGTTTGATCCACCGCTTCCATTCCCATCTATTACAACAGAATTACTCAATCCAAGTATTAGAACCATTATATAATTGATTTAAAATTGACATACCCCTCTTTGTAGTTCAGATTACTTTAATATTCAAATTTGAAGATGATTGTACAAACAAAGTTTAGCAATTCCATTATTTCAGCAGTTAATAAATTTATCAAAACACTGATTGAATGTCATATTTGCGTAATGCAGGATATAGACCAATACACGAATGTGCAAACACTGTTAACTGAAATTATGATTAACGGTATTAATTATGCATTAGCTTCAAATATTCTGTCACATTAAATTCCAAACACAGCGGCAAATTTGATCTCGCATACGTCATTGGATTCCTCCGGGCTCCGAAGTCACGTGTAATGAAAAATTTGTATATGTAACGTGAACTATATAGGTGTATTTTCGTATGAATTCGCAAGCGAGGAGTAAATGAAAGCATAACCGTAGACATTTCCACTGGGGCCTATATTTACATCAGCAATACAGAAACAATATAAAAGAGTCATCACGTGAGAAATAATAGACGGACGTTAATCCCGAGGGATAACAACGTATGATAGATAACATCCCGGCATTTCCATGGCTGATACTCATATCTGGAAATACTTTCACAAAACAAGTCACGTATTAAATGAGAATATTCGGGCGAGCCTCTGACTTATTTATCATTCTGCTCAGAGCTACACCCATGAATTTTATACAAGATTGAACGATTTACTGAGCAAAATTGATGGAACATCTATTGAGTGATGTCGGCGCTTGATTGAACAATGTACGACAGAATTTTCAGTATACAACTTAAGTGGAAAAGTTTTGGTGCTTCACGCTCCGAAAACCTGGAACATTTTCGGTCGTACGAGAAACGACACAGCAGTTTGGAATACACATGTAATAATTTGTAAACGAAGCAATATATCTATACTAGCCAGAATCGCAATATATATACGGTAAGGATTTTTCCTATAGGGGTAGGAAGAGACCACATCGTTCCACTTATTACTATCAAAACAAACTTCTTTTGATTCTTCACCTTTACAAAATATTACATAGGTAATCGTAATAAGTTGATAAATATTAATACAGTTCCAGGGAGATTATTCAAATCCTACAAATGTAGTAAGTTAAATCATGAAGCTAATTCAAGCCAAGAAAACATGAAGCCTTCATCTCTCAGAACTCCGAATTACTCCATATCTAGCCTAGCTACTTTGCCTAATACAGTAAGGTCGTACAGAGACATAGCTGCCATAGCAATATCAATATTACAGCCGTACCAACATAACTGGGTTAATCCAGCGCTCAAGTTTCTCAAGGATAACCAACGCCTCTCGAACGCCTGTTGTGTTATGATAATGCTCCTCTTCGCAAACAGATCCCGAACCATTGTGTAAGATGAACTCCTTTTGATAACACTCCAGGTAGATTATTGTGTCCTTTTAAATTCTTGTACAAAATATGGTTTCAATATGGAACATATTAGTATATTTTATTTTTTTGAGACAATAAGCTTTATCTAATCATTGTCGACCTCTTAACAATTCTTGGAAATAAAATAACAAACGCAATACAAAATCAGTTTTTTTTTATTTCTTTATGAGTTTTATGGTTCTTAACGAAGATATTCTTGTGAAATCAGTTTCTTGGTTGCTCCTTACTTTGACATTAATATATATCGTAGTACAGATCAAAGCAAGAAGTCTGGTTTCTTAATTTTAGGTACGTACTATGTACGAACATTGCGGTGATTTTAAGAGCACAATTTTTCATTGCTGATTTATGAGGATGCTCCTTTCGTAATACTTCGTGTATTTCTCAAGTGCGCTTCAAGTTGGAGGTTAAACGAACATTTAGCGAGATAATTAAAATTATATGCCCACATTTGCAACAAAAATGGGAACAAAATAAACATCGCTGCATTGGCTGATGGTTACGTACAACTCGACTACTTCGTTCTTGCAGTATTATCTCTAGCCAATGTAGGTCTTTTTTTTTTCAATTATAAAAAATATCCTCATAATCCTGGAGGAAAATGTCAATGGAGCCGAAGATGGAGGAGCTTAGCGCTTGGAATGCGTTATTATTTTCCAGTGCACAATAAACACTATAATATCTCTAGGGTATTTCTGAAGTTCCTAACGACATTATGTGGCAGCGAACTCTGTTGGACAGACATAGTTTCGGTTGCCCGTATATCAGCCATGCCACTGGCAATATATTGTGCATTCTATAGTAATTCCACTAACTAGTACAAGTTAGCGGCAACTTGTATGCATCTTTGTTAAGAGTATTACCGAAGCTTCCACATGAGTTCAAGTTATGTGAAGATTTAGGTATGTTACGTTTCAACATGAATTTGGGAGCAAAATCATTATTTTTTTTATATTACACCCTTACACGTTTTAATATTTATTTATAATTTAATGATAGTTCGGTTTAGGCTGCAGGGAGAGCCTAGGGTAGGGGTAGGGTAGGGTAGGGGTATCTGCCTATCACTTACAGCATCTGTAATGCACACTCGTTTAAAAGTTTGTCTGGCGATGGCATGGGGGCCGGGTCGGTGTTTTCCCTCAATTATGGTCCTGCCTGGCATAGCCGGGCGCGGACCGGCTCTGTCTGATATTGTCGGACATAGTCCGGTCGTTGTAATCATGGGGTGGGTGTGTTCCGTTTTGATGATTGAAAGAGATATTTAATGTCCTATTTAAAACTTTGGCATATCCTGCGTAGGGTAAGTTAGGACTTTGACATTGACATATCTCTCATATGGTTATATGCGAGATATGTCAAATTGACATATCTCGATATAAACTAGTTTGGCCTATCTACAACCTTAAATCCTCTAAATATACTTGTACTTAAAGTACGTACGGTTTAATTTAAGCGCGCAAATTACAATGTTTAAGTGTCATAAAAAGGCGCCAATAGGGATATAACCTAAAAAATATTATCAACGAACCCTTCACGGTCATTATTATCATGTAGCGCTTAATTATTTTGCCTTCTATTGAAAAACACTATAGTCGTACTAATCCATCCACCTTAAACAA
This sequence comes from Blastobasis lacticolella, assembly GCA_905147135.1. NCBI lineage: Eukaryota > Metazoa > Arthropoda > Insecta > Lepidoptera > Blastobasidae > Blastobasis > Blastobasis lacticolella. The sequence goes on from LR990044.1 coordinate 10,355,816, forward strand.
CAAACACGGGTGCCGGTATTGTTGTAGTTGCGTTATAGCAGAAGATGAGACTTGTACCTCACCTGTCAGTGCTCACATAAATATACAAGTGAATGATGCCCGAGGTGAACCTGTCAGTACTCTGAGCAGAGCAATTAATTACAATTTTAATTGAACGGGTTTACTTGCTCTCTGCAATGCAATCCGCTGTGCTGTATGTTAAGTAACCACTTTGAATTTAATTTGAAAGGAGACTGGGTGCAAGCGGACTATGATCCAGCAGCATTATGGCCATGACGTAGGTGACGGTTAGGGTGCCTCAGCTACATTATTGTTTAAGAGAGCTTCAATATCTGTCCCGGCAGTTTCGAGAAAAAAGCGTTCATATGTCACTTTTGTATGGCAAGTATTGTATTCTTTGAATTAGCAGCGACTTGGTTACTGAGTATGGGTTGAGCACTATCTATGCTGCACGATATTAAAATCGGCCCCCGTAGTTTTGAAATAAATGCATGTCAGAAGTGCCAATATCATTTGATGCCCCTTCTGTAAAAACATGTATTTGAGGGTGCTAAACATAAATACTATACGGTCTATTTGGTCATAGACCACTCCCCCTAAACAAGTGCCCCGGTTTGTTTGCTTGGATTTTGTATGTGTGGCTTTTTTGTGGCTTGGCATGTGAAGCTATGGTCAGTTTGTACTCTAAAAGTGTTGAGTTTACAAGAGCTAGCTATTTGTAGCTAATAAAAAAATGAGTGACATACAAACCAACATACACATATCCATAACGCCACGCCTGTTTCCCTGCGTAGGCAGGGATTGAGTGGAATACATTTCTAAAATAGCAAAGCTAATTTATCCAGTCACAAGAAATCAAAACAAAATATTATCATCACAGTCATCCTGAGTCATACCGATTAACATGAAACGTAATTTTGAACATCGCCCGCCCGTTACCCGAGTGGCACTCATTCGTAAAAATTCTCTCCACAGATCATTATTCACGTCTTATCTTTATTATCCCCAAGTGGAGAGAGAACTTTAATTGGTGCCACATGTTTCAAAACGAATGCTCTGCCTTTTGGCGACGACGTACTCGACGCGACACATTTGGGGGATCGTCCTGTCAACATAGTTATGTGTAAAAAACGTCCAAATTTACCCTAGAGGGATTTTTTCTGTTGTAACGGTGTTTGTTTAATGAAATGAAGAATGTGTTGTCAGATCAAGGTGGTAAGAGTAAGTTTATGCGCAGGATATAGTATGAAGAGATCAATGTCCGCTATTGCCGATCCATTTGGTACGAATTATAGTACCTACATTTATCTTGTATCTACGTTTTAAATTTGTAGCTTAGAATAAAGATGTTTCTCATGTATTGTATTTTTGTCATGCAAATAAATCATCTACACTTTGCCCGTGACTTCCGTAAAAAGTTGTCCGTACCTCTTCGACCAACAAACTATTGTAAAAAAAACATAATTTATATCTCTTGTTCGTCTACTGCTTGAATTAAAGGCTAGCAACAGTATTACTTTACATTGTATTAAAAGTTAGAAAACTTAAAAACAACAAAGCACAGAATTTCCAAACTCTCTCTGACCTTTTCGAAATAACTCACTCAATCAATCAATCTAAAATTACACAGTCAATCTAAAATTAGAGTACTCCGCTGTCATTTTCAGGAAACGAACGCTGAAAAAAGAAAAAGTTGTTAAATGCTTTATCACCGAAATTTATGGTTCTAGTAGCGGAAGTTCTAAGTGTAAAGGAAATTGAAATAAATCTACCGCAGATGCTACCAGTCATTCGCTGCCCATAAAAAGAATACCCTGAAAGGGTTATAAAAATTTAACGCCTTGTATTCGGAAATAGAAACAATATCAATGTATCAGCTTCTCGAATTAGGGGAGATAATATTGCTGATACAATTAACACTCCTAAATACAATATATATTCCTTATTAATAACGGGATAAACATAACCGCTAATACTACAACGTAAAAATTGCCTAAAATAAAAGTATCTACTTTCCTATATCATCTCATCATAAATCATTATAGCATAGGTGATGATGGTCTTCCGTAATTTATAATAATTATAATTTTCTGTACTCATCTTAGGTTAAGAATGTAATGTGGAACCGAATAAAGTGCCACCTATGTCTATGTCTATATCTACATTACGTCGAAAAGCAAGATTCATATCTTTCCCGTCTACCTTTTCACTAACCGAATCAGCCTACACACTTCGCTTCAACAGCATAAATCGTCTCCCTCGTATGAATCATGTGAGTATCTTGCACGTCAAGCTTTAATTGTACGTTCTAAATTTGTACTACCAGCGCACTGTATTGACTTTACGACGTATTTGCATTATAAAACGCTGTGACATATTGTCTGTCTGCCTCGTAATTCCGACATGTAATGACCCGTGGAGTGTGCTATGACGTACGGCGGCACGGTGGGATGATCAGCACTTTCGAATTATGCTTTGCTCGTGGTTTTGTAGTTTGCTCCCTGTTGATTTATGGAATTAATAACTTGGCCACTATTTATTCACGCGGAGTGGACGTTGTAACATTTATGGCTGTAAATCAAAAACTGGCAAATTGAACTCGCGCATAAAGTCATCCCATAACTGCTGAATATGATCATAAGTAGTGTTATGATCTACGTTTACGACTTAATGGTGTATGATAATAAGATTATATGCTTTGTGGTGATTTGGTTAGTGTCTGTGTAATTAAACAAGTGTTTTTAAGCTGTAAGCGTATCTCGTAAAATAAACTTTATAACTCGTAAGTAAATAACCAAACAAAGTCAGAAACGACGTCATTTTATTTTCTTTGTCCAAAAGGATCATCAGTTCTATTAGGTACCTACAATCGTCATTATCCTAGCAGCCAGTCCCGGCTTCTGCCAGAGTCCCTTTTCCGACTCGCTCTCCTCCATTTCGCCCGGTCGTGGCCATCCAACCTACAATGTTGTTTTCAAATCAGAACTAAAACAATAATATCCAACTAGCCGATCCCAACTGCTAAGACAAACTACGTCATGACTCCTCTACTCGACAAAGACACATTTCTAATACCACGTCTGCAGTCCGACTACAGCTGCAAGCTAACGTTATTAATGACGTGACATTTGTCTCAATTCGTCTCACTGGCTCCACTGATAGGTGTACTGGCATCTCGCGTCATCTCATCACGGTGGCGTTACGTCGGCAGAATTTTGAATGCTCACTCATTACCTCGGCGCTCAACGTGTTACGTTACCGACCGAGGGAGTAATTGACTGAAACGTTAATGTGTGACGAGTTTCATTCAATTTCGGGTCGCAGTTTTCGGCATTACGTCTACATTGTTGGGGACGTCCTGTTTTATGAGTTAACCGAAAGGCTTGTAACGGTGATCGTTTTATTTCGCAGAAGAACGCGTATTGTCACTTTTTTTTTGTTACCGCCGAAAAATATGTTATGGATCTGGGTGTAAAATGCTTAGAATAATGTGCCCCTGGCCTGGCAGCCATGTCAGTGAATCCCACCGAATATGATTTCAAGCGCTGTTTTTTACAAACTAATTGTTAACTTGCAATGTTTATGACCACTTATCCACTCAAGCGCTTATAAAGCCATGATATCTGTAATATCATGGATTAATAATTTAATACAGAACCATCTATTGACATTTTGTAAAACAAATGACAGCTGTCAAACTGTCAACAGGTAACAAACTGACTTTGGGATTGTAGTTCCCTTGGACGGTTGAGATTTTTTTTTTCAGGTACTACGTCTCCCGTGGACGTGTGAGTGGTTATGGATGTTCGGGGCAAATCTTGCAAGCCTAATTTGACCTACTTCCCGGTGTCCTAATAGAGCTTAAATTTGGTATAATGTAGCCTAGAATTAGAACATAGGCTATAATTTACCCTAAAATTTAATGTTGTTCCCGCGGAAATGGGTCCGGACCGTAAAAACCGAATTTTACGCGGCAAGGTCGCGGTCATAAGCTAGTATTATAATATTTGGTCTCTCCCGCATAGAAGACTATCGCACCAACCACCATTCCACAGTATCTCCTAATGATATAAATGAGATATATAAACGACGGAAACGTACAAAAGGGCATTATATCGTCATGGATTCTGTCAAGGCAGTACCAGGGCGGCAGAACTGGAGAACAAATGCGACGTTTGTTATCGTTCTCGGCCATTAATCACTGCTGGCTTGCTTAGCGGCAGCTTGCTTATACTCGTGTTACAGTATTCCGGCGTTCGCGCCCCTTCCTTCCATTCGTAATCCACCGTTCTTTTCCGAAATTGAATTATATCTTATATTGAAATTGAATGGGCTTCGGCGGTTTAAGTTTTTATAGATAGAAGAAGATATTATATGCATTACGTATCAACAAATTCGATGCAACCTCATACTTGAAGGAAAAAATGAAGAAGAGAAGGAAAGAGATAAATTATATAAAACCAGCTTTTAGCCAGACTTCACACTCCGGTCATCGCTCACGTCACTCCGCAGTACTTGAACTTCCTAGCCATTTCCTTAGTATTCTTTATAAAGAATTAGGTATGTTAATGAAAAATAAAAAAGTCCCATGATAACCTCAACGACAAATTTCGTGCATAAGTACGTAAAAAGTAGGGGCGAAAAGGTCATAGTCATTCCGCTATACAAATTCGTCGGCTTTCATCGATAAATCAGACGATTGATTTATTGACAGGCGCGTCCTATTCTCAACAGATTCGATATAATTTGTTAGCCAAATAATCCGGGATTTGGATGCGGACCCCACGACGCCATAAATAAAGGCGCTGGCAATAAATGCGTGGAGACAATTACGACAGCAGTCGCAACGAGCCAAATTTCACCCACATTATAGCAAATAATAGCAAACAGTAGGCAATGCTCGGCACCCTCCCTCCTGCCGATATGTTACGCCCAAATCCCCTTTATATCTAAATGCACAACAGGAGATCGAAAAAATCGCTCGAGGAACCGTTAGGGCAGGCGCTCAGTAATAATGTGAATATTTATGTCACGGGCACGTGCTGATTTGCCATAATGGTAACACGAAATTCGCATATTTGTAATTGCATTTTGGTAGATACTGCTATGGAAATAACGTGTCTATTGATATTTATTATGGCGCTCATTGAATTTTATGGCGCTTTATTGCATTTTACTTTGCTTTCGTAAGTTCTGTATACAACAAAACAGTCGCCCTGATAGATATGTAAATTTAGGCAAAGTAAACATATTGCGAGGTAGGTTTTATGCGAAACTAGGAAAATGGAAGTTGTCCCATTATGTCAAACGTTACACCCGTTTCCCATGTTTATGGTTCGAACAGCGTCGTTAGCGTATTGTTTATGAATACTAAATTATTTCACTCGCAATATTCGTTGCCATAATACACCTACAGAATGTTTGTTTCTACTTAGTTAGGGTTTTCATAGCCACGGTAGAGCTGCATTGCGTCTACAAAACGGTGCATCATATTTACTATAGATGTAAAGTATAGGTCGATTACCGAAAGCTGGCGTGCTCCATACAAACGAAGTTTAATCACAATTTCCATAGGCAATCAAAGCCAATTCAAGTTGTATGGGATTTAATAATATTTTAATACAAAATTTAAATCCCGTTTAACTTGGAAACGATATATTTTAACGAAAATCATACAAATCACAGACATAGATATTAGTTTCAAAATCGCGTTTGTAAAATTTCATTGGCTTTGATTGGTTAATATGGAAATTATGATCAAACTTCGTTTGTATGAACTGCGACAGCTTTCGATAAGCGACCTATAGGTTCTAATTATTATAATTATTGTATTAATTGTACTTAAATATCAATACACAATAGAATTGGTTAAGAAGCCCTTTCCAAAATAGGAAATAAGTGACGAGAGTTCCCGGTAAGCGACTTAATCCAGAATGCCGTCGGATAAATGAAACGAATGAAGCTTCCACAAAAGAAGCTAATCTCATTTTTGGGTACGACATGAGGGAGGTAGGGGACATGCTGGCCTCAGGGGACACACTCTGCGCTACGTCTCTAAGTCTATTAAGACGACTTGCTGCGTACTAGGGGTCCCACCGCCCCGGGGTATAGGATAGAAAAATATTTTACACTGAGAACCGCCACCTGTCGGAAATTGAGAAATCTTGGTCAATCTCGGGGGAGAGGGGACGCCATTGTTACCAACGGCCTCAGATACAGATATCTCCTCGGCGAAAACAATTAGTTTCATTTGCGAAGAAAACTCCATTCAGACAGAAACAATAGTCGCCAGGAAAATGAGGCCGTCTCTCAAACGCAATCAGCGCACCGTAAGATCGCTTAGCGACATTGGTCTTGGGAAACAAGAGAAATGCAGCTCATCTTGATTTATTGTGCACTACCGATAAAATGAAATTGCGGTTTGTAAAGGCTGCAACTTTATAGGTCGGGCTCGGCCAACAGATGTAGGGACATCCAGCGCCTCGGGGGACGCAGGGGACGATATAACAATGTTACCGAAGTTCAGGCAAGGCCGAGGGCCGTTGCGGGCAAATTGTGACCGTAGGGTCACCGCCCGACTATTTGCCCGGCCAAATTACATCGGCCGAGGTAAATATTGCGTTCGTTATTTAATAAGGCGCAGTAAATCGTGTCGCCGCAATTAGGTCTGTTTATTTTAAAGACTAAAACGAAAGTGGAGACGAGTCAGGAATGTCATAACAGTGGTCTCGCGCTATTAACAGCCAAAGTTATTGCGATGCACGAGACCGGGAATGGTAATCCATTTTATTATGGAGATGAGTATTAAATCCAGTCGCTGGCCGCTGCTAAATTGATTTAGACTGCTTGCAACAATAATTAGAATCGTATGATATATCGGCTCGGTGGACATCGTAATGGTCGTGTTGTTTGGTCGTCAAATAGTAGCGGTAGCCCATTATTCACAGTCAGTATTGTAGTTGCATCATTAAAATGTTCAATTCAATTTTGTATTAATCTGGTTTATACATAAACTCCCTTGTATACTTTGTTGTTGTAAAGAAAAACATTTTGTTTCATTATTTTCGTTTATAAAATTTTACTGATGTAAGCATCTGAAAATATCTGCGTTAACTTCTGATGATCATCAAAAATACTGTTAATCCTGGATTCTGAGTTTCACCATGTCCTTGGATGATTATACACACCAAAATAGGATACACTTTCTCTCTTATGTCCCAATTATATGTCCACCATCAATCAATACTTGGACACAGACAAGCTCTCGGTTTGGTTTAGGTCCTCTCGAAAAAAGGACGACTCCTCATTAATCATTCCAAATACCCGTTCGGAGTACGCCTCTGCGAAATTAATTCTAACTCAATCAAAAAGTTTTGGAATTTTTCGTTTTATTAATTGGAATATTTGAAAGGATATTTATTTGAAAGAGGCTTATCGCCTAGTAGTTAATAAAATTCTTCGAATAAAATATGTTATATTTATGAAAGTATTAAGTTTAATATTAAGAGTAATATTTAGAGCAGTAGGTGCAGTGACACAATGAGAGACAATTCGCTTGATCCTTGTTAGTTTTCTTATGAAGGACCAATCAAGTGATTTCTCGTCAATAATTGTTTAAAACCTTCAGCTTTTTGCACCTTTTGTGTAGGTACTTATGAAGCGTGTCCATTTCATCGGTTGCATGAAAATTGCCTGCCCTATTGTGTGGTCCACTGCGATTCAAGAATGTCGTAAGATATCAGACCCGTTTGATCACGAAAGATGGGTTGGGTTAGCTATATTACAAGCAAGTAAAATAGTATCGCCTCGCTACTGTCTTAATGCCAAATCACTCCAAAGATTCCGGAGAAAGCTTGGAACCTGCAAAAGGACTTTAGACGAAGCCTGATGAAGTCGCCAACAAAAGCCAGTTAGTTATTAAAAGAAGGCAAGTATCCGCTCTTTTCGCCAAATTAGCGTTTTAATTTTTTCCCCATTCCCGCTGATAAAGGAAGCAAAGTTCACGTATTGCCGTTCCTGGCCGATACATTCGACATGGCAAGAACAATGCCCTTTTGTACAATCGAAACGGTCCGCTGGCTCAGTGGCATTGTGCTACTCTTTTCAACCCCTGATCGTGATCCATTTTCTATTTATAAATGCTAAAACAGAGATTCTTATTATCGACGTGCCGTTTAATCTATGACGAATATAATATTGAAATGAAATTGCAAATTTTATATAAATGAATATCGTTAGCACATACTTTTTGCTTGCGAAGCCGCTCGTCTGGATTGTAAAGTAGGTCACATTCTTCTCAAATGCTTGACAGGTCAAAATTCATACTTTAATTGAAATAATCTGCTAATTTAGATTATTTTAGATTCACAATACCCGGTTATTCGTAGTTCCGGAACTCGGCTGTTACAGCGGTAGGTCCAGAATTTTAGTGAGAGCTTAGTGACAAGGGTGTAATCCTGATAACAGCACAGCATAAATCAGCTGAAGCGCTCGACGGTGTCCCGTTGGATCGAAACACCCTAATTTACTAGCGCATTAGCTGGCCACACCACCGATTATTTACAAAATAACAGCTTAAATTTAACACGGCCGCCATTTTAATTTCATATTAATGTCCAATTAGTCCCATTAAAATCAATAACGCTATTAAGAGATCGGGAGACTCAATTAAATCCGAAATAAATAGCACTTGTAGTGTGAATATGTTAATTGATCTATAATTTTGCCCGTGTATCCAAATGCCACATGTGATGTTATGGGTAAGTAATAAAATAAAATTTTATGGGATGATTGATTTCTTAATTGGCCTAATGTGTTTTTTAATAGAGCTGGGCGGTAGACGTATCAATTAAAGCGATTGAATATCGTGTTTGCTATCGATAGTTTGCAGTGATATTTATTAAATCCACAGGCCCGATCAGCGGACCACCGATAAGTCAGCTTAATCCCAAATTTATTACGTACTCTCGCCTCAACAATGTCTTCTACGAGGCAAAATATAGGACCGTCTTCCTGTTGGCCGCCACTTAGTATGTGCTTATCGAGGATATTAAACAAAGGAAGACAGGGCATTCGAGTGGCTGGCAGGACTCGGGCGGCCCACACAGTTAGGCTCAATTTTAAACAATTACTGTTGAGCGAAGGGTAAATGTTTGCCTTCGACTTAGAGCCGGTGGATCGCCCACACGCGCTGCTGACAGGTATTCATTACATCCACGATGCACACGACGCGGCTGCAGCCGGGCCCGCCCGGCAGAAATGGAGATTTTAAATTTTGAAATTTCGAATTCGCATTCCGTCGAAACGTGTATCGCTCGAACAACTCAATAATGGCTGGCTGGAAATTATTTTTGGCATTTGCTCTTCGGATCGGTATGGTAAATGTTTATCTGGAACGATTTGTAAAATGCTATCTAGGAGTATGTGTCCATCGAGTACCTACTGGTGTCGTTAGGTTTTAAATACGTTATTCTGTGGCTTGTCGAAATTCTCACCAATCGTTATTGGAAAGTTCATTCTCCACGCCACATTATATATTCAGCACTATTTCACCTGAAATTCTATTTTCCACGAATAATGTCCCCGACGCCAACCATTTTGAAGAAAAATGGGCAGCGTTCCGTGAGTTCAGTATTAGAGTAACTCATATCCCCTAGTCCTCGACGTAAAATATTTGCCTGAGAGCGAGACAACAGAATAATCTATTTGAGTGTAAGACAAATGTTTAACAAAGTTGCGTTCTCGCTCGGAGCCACCCACACTAACACAATATTGTTTATCAACTGGATACTTGGAAATACAATTGCTGTTATGATTCCGATAGCGAATTCGCTGTTTCGGCTCCTAGTTGTTTTTGTTTACGTCGGTACGTCGGGAACATGTTAACAATTAAATTAAAACCTGTCGATTTGGTAGTTATACCTAGTAGGTGCTTACGTAGAAATTATTGACAAACAAAGTGTTAGCTGATCTTATAATTAATGTACGGAATCAAAATATTACTATATCCCATAAGACCCGTAAAGCTGAAAGGGCAGGTTCATAAGACCATAATTAGACTTGCGGTCAGCAGGCAGCGAGACTTGGCCTCACGTCTGTAACATCGCAGCGAAGCTATAAAGCGCCATCGATGGTATGCGCCGACCGTCAAATTACCTAGATACGTAAGGAACAAAATATTTATTTTCTTTCTTCTTTGTAGACACGATAAGGAGAGGTCGACCCAAGAAGTACCGGGATTAACATCAAGATTTTTTTTTATGTTATATGATGGTAATACCTTTATGATTCGAACATACCAGTTTGGTCCAATTGGGAAAGAGTTTCTGTTAGGTACAACCTTGTATATCTACCTACACATATATCATAAAGACCCATTAGTACAGGCTCCAATGGAACTTGGCTACGTCATAGAGCAGCATCAATGTCTATTAGCAGTGGTTACCACTTTCCATCAGGCCCGCTTGCCTGTTTGCCTACCGTATGACATAAAAAAAAAAACATGCAGACGCAACCACAAGCCTGCGCCTTCGGACATTTGATTGCGCTACGTGATTTGCTAATTATAATCTTGCAACAACAAAATCTTACTAGGATTACGAAACAGAAATTAACCTCCCAACCCGTTATTGCCTTGTAATAGCATAATGGGTGTAATAAGCGAATACGGTTTTGCAGTTGACTGAATTACGAGCCGCAAGTTAAATAGGAGTGGGTAAATCATGCCACGCTGTACTATTATATTTTAATGGCAGTCGGTTGTACTGGGAGTACCTAATTTTACTCATACTTGAAATTATAATAAAGCCGTAATTACCAACTTGGGATATAATTGTCTAATTCCTTTTACCACAGTGTATAAATAGTGATGCCTCTACGAAATCAAAGTGTCCACAATTTTTTTTTCCTAAACCTAAGCCCCAATGTCATTGACCCAAACATGCTCACACAATTAACATTATAATTACAAGTGTCAATATTTAATACCTATACTGTGTTTGATACCTATACTATACAATTTGTAGTATAGGTATTAAATACTGTGTATTTAATACCTGTGTAGTGTATATAATTTAAGTTATATGTTAAAATAACACATAAAAAATTGAATTTAACAAAGTGGACATGTAAATTTTAAATTTATGCAATAAATGAACAATGAACAATGAACTCTTAATACCTACTATAGCCAGTCACGAGAAGCAATTAAATAGAAAAGAACCGGTACAGATAACAATCTAGCTAGTCATAAAAATAAAATTGTTATAAGTATAATAGAATTTAAAATCGTATAACTAGAAAAAAATTCACGGCGACTTAAGCTAACAAGATTAAAATAACAAAGTCGGCACCCGTTTTAGAGTTATTGTAACTCAAAGGATTCCAACCCAAAGGCAGGCGTGATTAAAAATAAACTTCCAAGATTAACATTCCCGCGTCAACCCTTAGCAAATACGGCATACAAAAGAAACGAAGGGAGACACGGTGTTAGCCGAAATTCGATACTCACCAGTGATTTATTGAAATATCTAAAACATCTTGGTATTTCATAAATCGCATTGGGGGAGATAAAAAATTGTAGTTTGCGTTGCTGTATCGTTTTACTTATGATAAATCATCAGTCTCCGTTTAGCTAGAAATAGGTGGGTACTTAGAATTATCCACAGTTTTGAGTGCAATCTCAAAGTGCGGTTTGTAATAAATGAGTAAGTGGTGTTGTTCTTTGCTTATTATTTAATTTGTTGTTCAATGTCAACACTATAATGTAGTGGTCCAAAACTTAGCTACATTGACAGCTGTCGATGGCTACCATAAGATCCTTCTGCGGGCAGGTTTTGGGCATGCAGGAGACGATAATAGGTGTAATATAGTTTAGACAGCACCACAGGAACAGTTGGCATCGGAGCCATTTGAAAGTCTACACCTGACCATGTCGTCTTTGCTCCGGTCGGTCTCAGTCCGAAGCCTGTTTAAAGACAACCACAGACAGACGAACGTGGTAACTCATTTCCAGATGGACTTTGTCAGATGTCATTAATAACTGTTATCGTTGGTTTTTATTTTCATAACGACTTTTGAGATCACTGTTACTGCGCTAGCTAGCGACCTAAAGTGGACATTGCCCCCCCTATTTTTTTAAATAAAATTAGCTAAAACTAAACTGCATCATTGCTACGAATCCGGTATGCAATTAAGACTTATATCGACTGATTATTGAATCATTATGCAATTTAACCACACCTAAGTTTGAACACGATATTGCTCGAGGCATTTAAGTAGCAAATTCCAATGGCCTAATTATCTGCTTGCCAATTTAAATTTATAAAGCGACATTAAGCAAATGTCAACAATTTGTTTTATTGATATTAACAATTACGAGGGCGTAATTTCTGGCTGGTGACACATAATTATATAATAAGATAATTATATAGCTTAATAAATGTCTGGGTAACTGGTGAAAGAAACGACTTTACATTTCTTGATATAAATTTAGCCGAGACCAAGCTAGTGACTTCATTATTGGTAATACCGCAATTACCTATACACGTCAGCGGTAACAAACCTGACAAAAACCGCGTCGTGCCCGCAAAGTCACCGCGTGACAACAGGACAGAAATCGTGCAGTTTACTCTACACACACGACAAACCGTGCAGAAATTGTGTACATCTCTACGGACCTTACGGACTTGAAGATCTAAGTTAGTAGACAGATAGACTTTACGACTTTCAACTTTTGGTTTTATACTGTTTAGATAGAGATTAGAGGTACTGCCATTCTCCATCTGTCGCCCCACCTGGAGCCCAAAAATATTCCCCAAAAACGAGAAAATAACGCCGCCGCCAACAAAGCAGGCGGCTAATTATAATTGATAATTTGCCACATTTTTTGCATTTTTATTAGCTTCCCGAATGTAGAACGAGGGCGGTCGGACACCGGCCGTGCTCCTACATAATTAGCAGGCTGTAGCAAGCCCGTATCGCCGCTACCCGCAGCCACTTTGCATATTTTGTTTGCACAAACATCGCCACTGTTTGACTGTTAAAATCAAGGACCTCTCCGGACAGTCCGCGACCGCGTCCGACCAATGGAGGTCCAATTTACGAGGGAACGATTACATATTCTAATTGCATCTCCTTGTTTATTGGACATGCATAATTGTGGTTAACAGTAATGGTAGTAGCGATATATGTAAAGTAAAAACGAACAATAGGTTGGTGTTGTACCTACGTCGACCATCCCGAAATTTGGTCCTATTTTCCAGAAAAACGTCCTCCATCGTCCGCGGCTTTTAAATACTGGCTGTAGCCAGGGAAAAAGCGCATTCTAATAGAGCTCAGTGGCACGAACCCGATTGATATACAGGGTGGTACATAATATATGGAGTGCTAAATGTATGAAAACGATAGGTACAAAAATTTCACGTACGACAGAAATAATTGTACCAACGTTTTAATATGTTTAGCACTCCATCCAGTTCACGGCTTCATACATATATTATGTAAGACCCTGTTTAGGTATACCTAAATTTGTTCATAATTTGGGCAAAGCTCTTAAAGATATTGCATTAAATTACACGCAAGAAATACGTAACATTTTTGTTAGCCGAATTTTTTTAAATCATTATCATCATTATCCTAGCGGTCAATCCTGCTTATGGTAGTGTCCGCTTTCCTGCTCTTTCTTCTCCACTTCACCAGGTCTAGGGCATCGTCACGTTGTAAGCCGTTAGCTCTCGCATCCGACTCAGCGGTGTCAATCCATCACTTCTTGGTTCTCCTACGGGACCGTTTTCCCGATACTACCAGAATCATATCCTTTATATGAAACCAATATTGATTTGAATAGAATGGGCGCGTATTAAGGGCAAAAATAATCATTCTCTCTTTTGAAAGCAGAGTTGAATGAGCATAATAAAAATCAAACGTCAACCAATTTTCGTCCATTTTGCCTTTTAGCTACGTATTTAAGACGCAGTATTATTATTAATTTAGAAGAAAAAATATCAGGGAAACGCCGCGGAAAAATAGTAGGTACCTGTTTTCATTCTTTGTGAAGAACAACAAAGGGGCTCTTAGAAAGATTTTCATCGAGTGAGTGGGGAATAGGAAAATGTAGGGATTTAGTTTATTCTCATCGGAATTACTGTTTGTTGGGCAATTTATTCGGAAACTTCTGTACAGTTCGGAAAAGTAGTGCGCATAGGAATTATAAATTTCTTTAGTCTATACCTACGTGATTACGTAAATGATACGTAATTTTGTGATACAATAATGTAATTTTATAATATTATCGTCTGATTACCGTTATTTGATAAAGTCGCTAAAATAGTTGTTTTGTTTGTAATAATTAAACTTTACAGAGTAAATAAAAGGAATTATGATTGAAATAGTTTTGTCTCCATAGCAAAGCCGTGCCTCGTACAAATAAATATTAGAAATTATTTCAAGCATATTTTTATGAATCATAAAATTACCTATTCAATTCCAATAAAATGCTGAGTCACTTCCCTAATCCATTCTAAAACAAGAGTACAATATTTTCTGGTTTCTGTAAAAACCAAAAGGTATTTATCTATCGGTAAACGTGTATTTACTTTATCATACACTAATACATACAACGGAAACACGGCCCACATGTCTGTTTCTAAAAACACAAGTCGGCAAGCATTTCTTGCTGGACGCAAGCTATCATTTTGTTGTAAATATTTGCAAGAAGCACCTATCAAGTTAACGTCAAGCCTGAGAATAGAGGCTTATTTACAACGCAGAGGTACAGTCCACTGCATATTCGGCTAACGTGGAAAAATGGGCTTAAAGTTACATAAAATAGGGTATTGTAATAAATGACAATACCATACATAACCGTAGATTCAACTCTCTTAACGGTACTAAACTTTCAAGTCAGATAAATCTAAATCAATGACTATATTTAGAGTGGGCAATAAAGAATGTGTCTATCTATATATATTTAATAGAGCTACACTACAATAATAAAAAATATTTATTATATATTTCAACTAATAGAAAACAACAAACTTCTCTTCGTAAACATAATTCGTCCGAACTGATTTGAAGCAGTTATACTTGACAAAAACTTGTTTGTCGTGGAAGGTGGCGTTCAGTAGTTCCTAAAACTACTAAACGCAACAAGATAACCCCCATCGTGTTTAGGCTCTTTGGAATGGTCTTGATACTATACCGCACGATATAAGCTTGTCGAGAACTTATTTAAATAAGTCATTTTCTATTGTAACGTACTGTACAGAGATACAGAATATATCCTCAATAAACATACTTTTCATTAAGTCTTGTACCTGGAGCAACCATGCCGCGGGTCGAGTCGCTGGGTTCGCTCACCACGTTTCGGCGTAGCATGTAATCTGCTTAAGTGCCTCAAAACCAATCCAGAAGATGACGAACTAGAAACAAATCATTATGAACTATCAAAAGTTGCCTTAAACGTTTACCTTGAGCGTCATTTACTTTTTACGCCAAACGAGCAATCACCCCACCTGATGGTAAGTGGTAACTGTCGCTCATTACATCTACAATTCATACATTTATATTGCAGACCTAAGGTAAAATGCCTTATGCCTGTAATTTCGCTGGCTACCTTATCCTTCAAACCGGAACACAAAAATGCAAGCATTTTTGCTTGGTGGCAGAAATCGATAAGGCGATGGTACTTACCCAGACGGACTCTTCAGGCTTGACCTCTAACTGTAGGACTCTTCCTACCACCTGATATAACGGCACTTGGATCACAGTTTCATTTAGAAATACGCTACGCCAGAAATGCACTACAAGAACGCTTAACCCAATACCCCTCCGACTGTACTGTGACTTGCTAGATAGAGTAGAACAAGTGAAAAATTGTTCGCGTGTCGACATAAAAAGGGGTTCGCGAAAGTATTCAGCACAGCCATACGTTTAACTCCCGGCTTTATTCCGTTCAAACATTCGATGGCGGACGGCCGGGCCTGTCCTTTCATTGCTTCCTAATGCGTAGCCCTTTGAAGGACTTGAAAGGATCTCTCCGTGTCTTTGTTCGTACGAATTTACGTACCATTTACCTGACAGTGCTCGCGAATTCGTGTTTTATGTGTTAACGTGTAAATCTTGGGAGTACGTTGTAGATGTTTACGCACCGATGATCGGGGATTCGCAGATTTCGTCTCAATCAACCGTGAGTTGAACGCTGTCGCTATGTTGAATTTTATTGTAGTAGGCTGCTATGGAAATCATTCTTTTTTTCCGGTTAGGAGCTTCGGTGGCCTAGTAGTCGCAAGCGAGAGGTATCGGGTTCGGATCCCACTACCACATTGTACCAATGGCCGTTTCCTGAGTTATGTACGTTAGTTGAACACTAACCGATGCTCTTACGGTGAGGGAAAACATCGTGATGAAACCTGCACATTCAGGCGACTGAATGTGTAACCATGTCACGGAAATCAGACAGTCTCTCCACTGTAGTTACCTGATCTGCCCAATCCTAGATCATGGTCAAGGCGGACCCCGGGCCATCGCGCGCGAGAGCAGAACCGGGACATACACGCCAAGATGTTTTTTTTAAATTCTTTTTTCCCGGTCTGATTATGTTACCCGTTATTCGTTAAAAATGTTGGTTGTTGTGTGTAATGCTTAAACGTAAAACGAAATATGGGTCATACGTAATTTAAGACGGCTTTGGTCAGTCTTTTCAGCGCAGAATTAAATAAAAAGTTGTCTATGTCATCACTACGGACTCCTGGACACACCTATATTACTCACTAAATAAATTAGGTATTATTTTTTATACCACTAAAGTGGCAAAGAAGGTAAGCAGTCACCGCAGCAATGAATAAAATTTTTGTATCTGTATTTGTACTTACAGTAGGTTAGTAGTCTGTAGTAGTAGACGTAACCACTTTCCATCAGATGGCCCGACATAAAAACAATAAAAAGGTATGATCGATATTTATAAAAACAATCAGTCAATACACTGGACAAAATTATACGTTCTAAAAGTGATTTACATGACGCAAGCTTGCAAGATTATACCACGACGACCTGAGTGGTTCAGTTAGTTAACATGCCGATTAATTAGATATCTAATACCCATAACACTAGCTTTGCTTCCATTGGGGCTAGATGGCGCTGTGTGAATTTGTCTAAGCATATCTATTTTTTTCTCTATCGCAAGCGTCTCTACCATGCATGAACAATATACAAGTCCAGTACGCTGTTATTCTAGCTAGTCCATACGTTAAACACTGACCCAGTATCTAGGCCATTACGTTTCCTGTCGGGTGTTCCCTAAGTGAATATTTGCATGTCGTTAATGAACTCCTGTACGTTTTGTGGAATGACCCCATAAAAAGTTACTTACTTTTTGTCTCCATCGCCCCAGTTTAATTAAAAATTATTTCCCAAACGACCTTTTGATGGGTCACATTAAATTTGTTATCACCATTTTGTTGCGCGTTACAGTAATTTAATTGGATGACACGGATAAGTAGGAATAAGCTGCTTCACTGAATAAAATATTTAGTTTACCTGTGTTAGGTACCTATATTTATTCTTAGTACATAAATATTACATTATTGCGTAAACGGTCCATATAAGCCCAATGCTGGGCTTAAGCTTCCTCCATAGTAGGGGAGGATATTGCCATCATATTCACATTTGGCCGGCGGGTTGGAGAGTTTCAAACACTTCTACAGAAAATTGCGCATTTTCTGATATAATATAAATAAATACATATGCTTAGACAAATTCACACAGAGCCATCTAGCCCCTAAGTGAGCAAAGCTTGTGTTATGGGTGTTAGATAAATGATAAAGTACTTAAATATATATACTTACAGCATGTTATTATACATACAACACCCAGACCCGATACAGAAGTTAAAATTCTGTTAAATATCGGGAAAAGAACCCGGGAACGACCAACTGAACTACTCAGGTACAAGCTACCTACTACTACTAGCTACTATACCATACCATACTATACCATATGTAGCTACCTATATTCTACTACCAATATAAATCCTACTAATATTACAAATGCGAAAGTTTGTAGAGATGGATATATAGATGTTTGTTACTTCTTGATGTTAAACCCAATGAATGGATTTTGTTAAAAGGCAGTAATATTTTAGTTTATAGCCCAAAATAGCACATACGCCGTAAATTATCCCGAAAATCAATGTGGTTTCCGCGTGGACGGCTATGGAGCATTGTGACTGAATATTACGCGATCCAAGTAGCGGGCAAAGGCTAGTAAATATTTTAAACGTAGGACATATTATGGCAGTACGGACATCAGTTGGTAGGACTCTGTCGAGCCTGAGGAGTCCGCCTGGGTGAGTACCACCGCATTATCGATTTCTGCTGCCAAGCAACAATGCTTGCAAGGTAGCCAGTGAAATTACAGGCATAAGGCATTTAATCTTAGTCCTCACAGTGACAACGTACCTTTGGTTCTGCATTTTTGTTACCTACAACCTACATGTAGGTATGAACTGTAGATGTTATGGGCGACAGTTATCACTTATCATCAGGTAGGCTGTCTGCTCGTGTGTCACTGAGTTGCATAAAAAAATACAACTATACGAGTACAAACTTAATATTACGAAATATGCTTTACTAACAAAACGAGTCACGTTGCTTATGAATAAATTAATATAAAATAATACCCCGAAACCCTGTGAATAGTTTCCTTTAAACAAGCGTTATTGATCAGCGCGTGAGGCAGGGCCCAGCGGCGACCAGAACAGTTGGCGTTAATGGCTCCCCTTACCCCTGGGAAATGCGCTCCTGATAATGCGAACTGTAATTTTATGTTGCTACAATAGGCAAGTCGATCTCGCAGATAGAGCGTCTGCATAAATCTAGTGGAGAGCTAATGGGTTTTATCGACGGCAGACGGCTGGATCGGAAGTAATTATGTATCTCGCTGAATAAAATAGCAGGTGCTCGTCAGGTCGCTGGATGCTTATGAAGATGTAATGCTGAGTACAGATCCTATATATACGCATTCGTGATAACCATATTCGTAACACAAGAGTGTGTGAAAGCGAGCACCTACAGCAATTGCCTGAATACTGAATTTGTATGTGTATTAGTCAGCTTTTTGCGACTACTTACAGGTATTCGGGACAACAACCACATAGACAGCGCCATTTTTCATTGACCTTGGTCGTTGATTGGTTGGTTGACTCAAAGTCATTCTGTTGGCAACCGTGCTGGTGTCTGTGACTGTACAAATGTCTGACCTAATTAGAATTTGACTAAATCAGAAACCGACCTTTTCAACATCTGTCGTCCTAAGAATCTGATCTGCTGATGGCACGTAGGCATCTTCGCAGAAAAAGCAAAACGTACAAAGAAGATAGAAATACTTGAATTGAAGCCATCCCAGCTCCACTGCAGGGGAGAGGCCTCTCGTAATATGTACACCGTTGTTAAAATTTAAAATACAAAATTAATTCGTAAAACTTCAAATATGTGAAAGGTAGGTCTGAAACGAAATAATACATTTTACGATATCCTGCAAATTGTGCTATATTTACCAATACGGAAATTAAAGTTCGCAAATTATTCTTGCAAAATGTAGTTTATATGTAATTTAAATGGGGATCTGAACATCACAAATATATATCACCTGTGTCCAATTAGGAAAGCGCATTTTTAAAGACACCTACTCAAAAAATTCAATAACTTAGCATTCTTCGTTAAGCACATCACATAAAGTAACAAAAAAATTCAGCCACCATTACTACAGACTACAAAGACAACTAAGAACAATTGAACGATTGCCGAATAAAGTTATAAAAATATAAATAAATTATTACTTACCTCCGTAAGTAGAGTTTAAAATGAAATGATAAAGGTCGGCAGGTACCCACCCACTAAGAAAAATGCTTACCCAATAACAAAACAACTTAAACAACACCGCGATAAAAGCTTTTGAAGCTACTTAAACTAAAATCTAAAATAGCTTTACCTTTGACCAAGCGATATGGAAATTGCATTATTTTAGTAATTATCTCACGAGCGTTCCAGTTCTAATGCGTTTATAAATGTTTTAGTTGAAGTTTCGTTTGGTTCGGGGCTTTTAGATAAGTCTGCGTGAGGTCAAGTCTTTCAATGTAAATGCTTTATGCCGCTTTAAGTTCAGTAACCGAGATAAACGCTGTTTGAATCCATTCAGTGCATACTGTACTGTTACAATGGGAAGTAAAAGGCATTTGCCAAGTAATGTAAGATTGGGTACAGTTGGCTGTTCTCGTTCATTACAGTATTGTTCATTCACACCATTCGTTCATTTGATTTTGAACTGCTTATTCAAATTGTGAACTACTATGTACTATGTCATTTTTATTATATATAGGTTTGTACCTAAAGTCAAGTTTGAATATTTGACTTGGAAATATATTTTTGAATGTATTTTGACATGAATTTTATTATCTTTAATTTTATTGGTTGCAATTGGTATAAAGGAAATTGTATTTGGTGGTTTAGTAATGACATTATTTGATTTACTTTATTATGTACTATTATCGTAGATTTATTCATTGTTTGTTAATTAATGATTTGAAATTATAATTATTTATTATTTGTATTCCATTTAAATTTGTACGCCGAATGGCAGGTCACAGCCGCACACATTTACAAGTAGGTACTTTAATGTAATGCCTATTTTACTTGTGCTATCACTTATAAATAAATTGAAATTGAAAATTGAAATCATTTGTGGTTGTTTATAAAATTATGGAGGATAATAAATCTGCAGATGTTTACTAAAGTGACACTCAAAACGATAATAAAATAACGTACTGGATCTGAATCTATTAATAATAGATGAATAACCTAAGCCCCAAGATTATTTTACGATCACAAAAAGAGAGAATAACTCTGCATGAGAATCTGCAAATAGTAAACAAAAGACTGGTAAATAATAAATAAACAAACGCGGATGGAATCCCTATATCATGAGAGCCCTGACTTAACTGAGCTTACAAATGATCAAGCAAGGAGTCCATGCGTTTCCCTTTCTACTTTCTAAGGCAGTGGTTCTCAACCGGTGGTCCTCGGATAACTAGTAGTTCGTGACAGCCTTCGAACAAGGTAGGGAAGATCTACTAAATGAATTAGTTACTTATTTTTAAAAGGAGTCCGTTGGTTCTGTGCGTAAATTCTCATGTATTTGTAATTGCAAACGTTTGTAAGTTTTCTCAAACTTACACAAGGACCAGCCGTGTGGTGTACGACAGAGTAGAATAGCATTGGTGCCGTTTGGTGTCGTGCAAAACGACTTATGTTTTCGAGGGAAAAGTTATAGAGTCTCCGTAGGCTGGAAAATGGGTAGCAGCGATTTCCATTTCTATATTTATAAAACTGCGATCTCCAACCCGCCAGCCAAGCGTGGAGATTATGGCAATAACCTTCCCTCTAGTGGCAGAGGTTCTAAGTCCTGCAGTGGACTTGTGGTTTGGGCTGTAATGATGTAATGACACAAGGAAAGGAGAACATATTAAGTTTCAACAAAATTCGTTCAGATTTTTGCCTAAAAGAATAAAAACATCCATCCATTATCTATCTCAATATCCATTATCATTCGCAGATTTTTTGTCGGTTTATTAGATTAAAAGCCCTCTCTTAGATACGAATATTTGTAAAGATGGTTGTTGAAAAAACAAACTGCTAGGACTTTTATGTGATTTCTGGTAACGACAAGAAAAGGTTTGGAACCGCTGTCCTAAAGCTTGGTAGTGCTATCTACCCCATAGCTTGCCCTCCGAAAAAGTAAAGCAGTCCTCGATAAATCACTGGGTATTAGACGTATCGCACTCCCAGTAACACGGGGGCATAAGTTGTTAGAGAGACGTTATTTCTGGTGCAATGTTGAATAAAGATGGATGTGTATGTATCTAGTTTTAGTACTCGTAAATATTTGGAATTACTTTTGTGTTGAGGTTTTTATGGCTTAGGCACAAGCAAACAAGATATCCGCCATCTTGTTGCTAGGTAAGTAATTGGTACTTATCCTCATCTGTGGTCATCCCATTACGTAGACCCTCTAGTGGTATCCACGCGAAGGTTCTAAAGAACGTTTCGCACGTATACCTATAATTCAGATGTGGAATGAGCTCCCAGCGTTTTTCCTTACAGTGTTTCCTTTGGTATATGACATGGCATCGTTCAAGAGGTATATTAGAGGTGTTCTTAGTGGTCTTGCTGATGTCCATTGGCGGCGGTGACCACTTTCCATCAGGTGGCCCGCATGCCTGTTTGTCTGCCGTATTGTAATTTGAATTATCTTTCATCGAGTTAAATTCGAAATTGCGACTCAGACTCGGGACCTATCGGTTGTCGACTTACAATAACTTTAAAAAAGAAAACATCGTAGCTGTAGTAAATGTAGAATAAGACACCCTACCCCTCGTCATGTATAAATTAACAAATTAGCTATACAAAGACGCGTATAGCATTTGTTTCCCATAATCTCGACAGAACGCGTAAAATATTCAACTCATCCGGCCGTATCCGCGAACGTAATTTCGCCCCGAAGCTGTGTGTGCGTTTTTCTTAATACATAAAATAATTTCTCGTCAGCACGTCTGTACGGGAGGGAAATGAAAACATGGAAATTTATTTCCCCGTGTGTCTTATATAAATGAACGGAGGGAAGCTCTTGAGGTAACACAGTCTAGATTTAGGCCGAGATAAGGGCGTCATCACACGCGGGGCGAGCGCCACGCTACCGTGTGTATGCGCCCTATTTTCACACCACCCTTTTGAATAATGTTGCGATAGGCTTCAGCGATTCAGTTTTTATGATTCCGGGCGTAAAGGCCCGTTTTATGGCGAGTAAATAGGGATGCGTTTTCTTATGATATGTTTTTCGTGTTGCATAAAATATTATGAAGCCGTCCGGCTTTTTGTATAAGTAATATCGGGGTATTATAGTGTTATGGGTTCTTTTGGAGCGATATTAAATTGCGGTACTTACTTAGAGTGAAAAAGTAAATTTGTTACGAAAATACTGCTACTTTATACCACTAAGGTGAACAGGCTTACGGCCGGCCTGATGGAAAGCTGTCACCGCAGCCTATGAACGTTTGCAATACCAGGGGCATCACCCACGGGTTGCCGACACCGTAAAATTTGCTACAATATCTAATGTACATCTCACCATCATAAATTTTAGGTTTAGAGTGTTTAAGTCTCCCTCTAACTATGATTTGCCTTGCACCTACAGTACTCGTGCTAACTTCTCCAAATTACACACACACATTAACACATTCTGTCAGAGACACGGCACTTACCGTCGTAGTCACCACTCTCAAGTACTTACGCATCAGCAGCTTATATAGGCAGTTGATGCGTGTCACCAAAATATTACTACCTACCTACTTTTGATTAAGTATTCTGTGCTGATATTTGAGACAACTTATCCTTTAACACGACTTAACGTAACAATTGACAAAGATGAAAATCCTCATTAGAAAATGTTCAATGATCTATAGAAACCTTCAACAATTCACACAGCACCGTCTAGCCCTAAAGTAAGCAAAGCTTGTGTTATCGGTGCTAGACAACTATAAACAACTTAAACTCAACTACCCAACTACTTTAACATACTTTTAAATACATACTTATTACTGGTTGGCCGGCAATCTGCAAACTGCGTGGCAAACTGAACCACTGAGGTCGTCAAATAGATAGTTACATACCTAAAGTACCCATTTCTTATCGAGACAAAAATATCCATAAATGAACTGACTACAATTTCACAGTACCTACACCTATCATCAAAATCCAACAGATCGTTATGTACCATACACACAAACAACGTACGGGATATATCAAAGTTTATCTCCCCATTCTGTTTCTTGCAAAGGGCAACGGTTTCAATAAAACGCTTGAAAAATTGCTGTGCTCCCGCGGATGAAATTGAGATCTATTCACGAAACACAAGTTGATGCTCGGCGCCCGGGGCAGTGCTAAAGACCCTTGTCAATCACTCTTTATCCTTTAACCTCCACTCAATTTATTATGATTTGGGCTTGTGCAATACCCGATGATCCGCTAAACTTATTGGCCTTGAAATTGGCTTTTATTTCGCTTCCGAGTGCCATTTGTTTATGCGTTTTAGGAGTAAAGCTCGGCTAATACAGGTGGGGCTTTTTCATTGTATTGTATGTGTGTATGGTCGAGCGTTGGGGGTACCGTTTACCGTACCGATAAATAGAGGACGTAAAACATTGTCATGACAATATTGTTTTGGTCTTTTTATCGCTCAACCTTTTACCTATATATTTGCAGTTTTATTTTACATACAAGTCAAAAAGGTTAGAACAATTTTGTATGAAGCTTAGGACAACCTCTTTTTTAAGATCCCTCTCTGTTTTTGATTTATTTATTGGGCTTGTCATATCTATTAAATAAATTGAATGAAAAGACAGTTTCCGTCATTTTCGTCATATACATATACGTCATATACAGAATAGCAGTTTCATAGGTAGGTAACGACCTTACTTCATAAGGTTACTAAGAGCAATAAAAACACAACCAATAACAGCAAAGGTCCTCTACACGCACTATCTTACTCATTATTGTAAGTTCTGTTTACAGAATCGGGATCAGCACTAAAAACGCCAAATAGATGGACTTTCAGAACATGTTCCAACCGACACGTGAACAATCAGCACCGTCTCATAGATAGTTATAGTTAATAAGTACGGCAAAAACACAACCAATGACGGCACAGGTCCTCCACACGCACTATCTTACTAATTATTGTAATTTCTGTTTACAGGATCTGGATCAAACCCAAAAACACAGATAGATGGACTTTCATAACATGTTCCAACCGACACGTGAACAGTCGGCACCGCCTCAAGAGCCTCTAATTAATTCGAAAACTTGCCGCGCCGATTACAGCAGATGCCATTAATAGCTGAGAGTGCCTCGTACTTTGTATATAACAAAGTTGCAATGATAAAGTGGCGAATTTTATATCGTCGGCTGAACTGAAACGTCGGGGCAAAAACAAGTAGGCTAAGGCAACAGCTGGCCGTAACGACATCACGCGAGAAAGCAATATATTGGCACAGAAGACGCCATTTTCCATGCTTTGTTGTGGTCGTACTGAACTATAGTTCGGTACGTAGTGGCCCAAGACAAATGGTGCATCTTTATGTATTTCACTGTTGATTTATTGCATAGGAAGCAGTGGAGGGAATTGTTTTTGAATAATAACGGGGCAATCGTCGTCTTTCGAGTAAATTGATCGGTTGTAGATAACTTCTATATGAGTTTTCACAACCCAACAGCAGTCATTAGATTTGAGACTTTCGTTAGTGGAGGGCATTAAGTACTATAATCTCCATGCTTAGTGGGCGGGTGCAGTGCTGCTGTCCATTTTCCAGTTTACAGAAGTATTGTAATAGATATAGTCTGCCTCTATGACTAGTCGCCTTATATAAAGACTTGAGTGAGACAAGTACCATCAAAACCCTACGGGTTTTTACAACAGTCGCCAATGATGGGTCGTTGCTACGTTTTACTCTTCCGGTCAATTAAAATGAACATAAATCTTCATAATCGCTAATATCATCACTCATATTTCCCATCCACCACTGGATACGAGTATTCTCAAAGACTTTAGGCATTTATTGTAGACCATGCTTGACTTACCTTGCCGGCGATTTGCAAATTCTGTGTAGAATAAGGCCGTATTTTTTTTTATAATAGGGAAGCCATCAAGCAAAGAGGCAAAGAAGGTTTCCTGATGGTTTTTTTGGTATATTCTACGGTGCTTTGAGATCATCTGTTTCTGCGAGATCACCGCCGGAGACCACCCAGCCATTACAAAAAGGGAGATCTAAAATGCATCAGGCTGTTCAAAGCATTGTTTTTTGCACCGACAGACAAAACTGTAACGCGATGTTCAAAGAATAAGAGTCATTGTCGTATCACGCGTCTTGGAACGCGGACCGATGCAAAAAGTGCGAAAAAGTGCTAATTTTGATAGATTTTTGCTTATTATTAAAATACTATCAGTTAAATAAAATATATTTTGTGATACTTTTAATTTAGTTATAGATCAACGTATTTGTATAAAAGAAATTGTAGTGGTTCAAATCCTGAGACTAAGCTATTAAAACTAGTTTTCATAGCTGAGCTTTTGCTCTTGATATTTTTTTCTGCAATATATAAACAATATTTCAGAAATCTATTCAATGATACTTTCAGTTTTATTCTTTAGCTATCCTCTGTAATTCTTCTAGCCTATCACGACAACCTGGACATTAAAAAATCATCCGTTTCGACGAAATGGACGCCATGCTTTTTTACAAACGAACACAGCACCCCGCAAGTTCATTTCGTTTATCACTTTACCCGCTTTAATTACAGCTGCAAATACTTACAAATTACAGCAACACGGCGTATTCCGTAAATACAATTACGCAGGCACGTGACTCCCGCCCAATATTAATGCTCGAAATCCATTAAAACGAATATGCGTAGCACAATATAATTATTCTAACGTGCAATTAGTGAAACCGACGCCATTACGTTGAAGTACAAGTTGAATTAATGTCGGGTTAGAGTCACTCGAAAGTTCCATTATCATTAGGAACAGGATAATGCTTAGGTGATATTTCGGGGGCGTGCGAGGGACTGCGTCTAGAATCTTGCGGAGCGAACCTTATGTGCAACTTTTTAGGAATTTGTAACGCCTAATGTCTGTAGAATGGCTTTTTTGTGGTAAATATATTTTATTGCACACTGCACCTTATCTATAGAAGAAACCTTTAATTATATGTGTCAAGAAACAACTTTCAGATAAATTCAGATAAAAAGCGATTCTAGATCTATGATGAAAGATACCTAATGATACACACATTTTCTGTTTTAGACAGACAATACGCTCAATTACAGAAGGCATATGATTATAACCTTATTTCTCACATTGTCAACGCTTTTTAAATGAAACCTAAGTCCATGTATCGTAGATGTTGTGGGCGACAGTTGCCTCTTTTTATAAGGTGGTCTGTCGGTTTGTCGCTAAGTAGCATAAAAACACATCTACGATACTGACAATAAGCTTTGCGACCACTTTATTTACTGCAGCTGATCGTACATTACTGTACTAAACACAACAAACAAAAGTGCACTAAACATAGCCACGTCTCCGCTACGGTTAGAAGAAACAAGTGTACTTTGAGGGCAATGCACGTAAATTTCCGGCCGGCACTTCCCTTAGTTGGACTTTAGGGGTTGGTTCAAATAAACCTTAGCGCTTTCGTGGAATTAGTTTTATATGTATAGGTACTTTGTCTCTCTCCGCAGACGTGGCAATGAACTCGAACAATTAAAGTTGGAGTCAAGTAAAATACCTAGGTATATTTACTTACTTGTTTTAAGTACTTTGGACTTAGGGTTGAATATTCGTTCATAATTATGATTGATAGGAATTATTGTTGGAAAGTAAACTTTGTCGGTGTTTGATAGAACGCCCTAGCTTCTTATTCATTCCCCGTGTTCTATTAGAGCTTAAGAACAATTTACATGCTTTTATATATTTTTAGGTATATTACATTAATGTACACACAAAATACTTAAAGATACAATAAAAATAAACTCCTCCTTCTCATTTGTTAACTCTTGACAATGTGCTCGTGGTTTCGTGACGATGCGTCTTCTTGTACTTGTTGCGGTCTTCACCGTTACAGGAACATAAACACCTGCATTAAAAATACTAAAAAATAAAAAAGTAGTTCACACCGCTGTCTCCCGAAATTGCTATAAAGAGCCCATGATGTACAGCGATGGTAATCACTAGCTCGAGCAACGAGCCAGCTCTCAAATTTTCATTAGTGTGGTAAATTTTTTTTAAGTTCTAAGAAACTTCTCGCACAAGGGGTCCTAAAGTTTCCACCCCAAACGCTAAAATACGAAGTTATCCGCTAGGCTTTCGTTGTTCCTCCGCTTGAGGTCGTCTGCAGCGGAGGCTACCAGCCTCAGCACAGCTAGCAGTGGCAGCCACTTTTAATGGCGCTAGATAATAAATTGCATAGTAGTTATTATTTACCTAATATAAGTAATAAAAAATTATTATCTTAGCGTTAATGTCCCGGTTGTGCTCTCGCAAGATACTTAATAAAAGTAAATTATATTTAATTCACATTTTTGACAGTTTACTTAACTATTTCATAAACTATTAAAAATGCCAGCCTTCTAGTTATTATAATTTTCATATATCTACTTATACTTGTATGTATATTAAAACATTATTTAATGGAAACATATGCCTACACCAAGCCAGTTTGTGGTCATTTGACACTAGATAGGTCTGTTAAACTTAATTTATTTCAAATCTTAAATTCAAAATCTTTATTATCAATCAATATTATCCCATAATCATTAATTAATATTACATCATACGTAATAAACAAGGGCACCTACACACTTTCCTATAGGTAACTCAATGCACCATAAATATCTTGCAATTTTTAATTGCCCCTGTTCCTGAATAAATCATTTTAGCAAGTATTCCAGTTTATACGGGCGTTTAATTTTTTTTTATTTCACAACGATCGAAAACAATTAATATTCATCGATACGGTGCCCGGGCCGGGTCTGCAAATTTGAATAATTGGCTGATTTTTATGCAGTTGAATTAATGCAATTGGTACAACAGTTTTTATAGCTTTTCTCACCAATCGAATCGGGACAAATTCGCTATCGCTGACGATAAAAATGAGATAAAACCACTGGTGTTATTGTCACTTTTCGATTGCAATAACATGAAATGTTTTTTATTGGCTACCTACGTGATAATTGCAATGTTTTTATGGCCGCTTGTTTGTGGGGGCTTCGGCAGAGTAGTGTAGCATCACCCTGCTACTGAGTCTCGCAATAATGTCTTGGAAGACCGTCCGGCATCTCCGTAATGTTGAAAATGGAGTTTGGTGACATCATCATCGTTATCTTAGCCATAAGATGTCGTGAACATATGCCTCTTCCCTGGCATTGTAAGCCAAGCGAGTGGCTATTTATACGGTTCTCCATGTCTACATTATTTTATAGGAAGACGTTTTCTATGGGTAGTGTGTTATTGTAAAAAGACACTTCCTGTAGAAAAGTGTGTAAATAATGTAATTTCCCACTCTCGGCTAACTGTGGATAAGTCGCAAGAAAATATTGGCATAAAATGAAATCTCTACCTGCTTCATAATTTAAGTATCATATTAAATTAAAAAGTCGTACAGATCGTATAATATGGTAGCCACAGGATTTACTACGTTTGACGAATCATGGTTCCTACTCGAGAACATAACGTGTATCCAACGGTCATCGATTTTACGATAAAGACCATATTATTTCAAAGTTGTATGTAAGGAACCCTACGTATGCGAGTCCGCTTCGCAATTGGGCGGTTTTTTTCTAAGTAGTAGTGATACGTTTCTAACTAAATATACATATACACATTGACATTTACCTAATATGAAATGAAAATAAAAATAAACCGTAAAACACTACTTATTTGCAACAAATGCAGTAAACATTTTGACTCCAGCTCCAGTAGTTAATTACATTAATGGTCACCGCAAATGCAATGGCTCTGCATAACGAGTAAATTCTCACCGCATCGTGCATCGATTCGACTGTATTAATATTTTAAGTGGACTGTACTCATTATGGGTATCAATGATATTTTTATCGGGATCGCGATACATTTTTAAAATGGCCACGGTGAAAAAGACATTTCTCAATTTGAGCGCTTGAGATATTTTATGTGTGCAATATTTTGCAGTTGTTACTCCTGCTTTTACCTGGTTTTCATGCTACATGCATAAGTGGGTACTTATAGATAAAAATTGACGTAGAACTAAATCATATTTTGTTCCCTCAAATATTATAGAAAAAAGTTATAGAAATACAAAGAACTCAATTTATATTTTACTTTAAATACACTTTTTATTTGACTTTCTATCACATCAGTGTCACATCCCTATAAAAGTGGACGAGTTGGGAAACTGGATGAAGTCTTCCTGATGCTATGAAAATTAATTATGATTTTTTCCTGCAACGAAATTCATTTCGTCTGTATTAATTTATGTATTTTCGTGTGAGGTTTTGTTTACCTAAGTATAGAAACGAAATACTACCCAATAAAAAATTCAAGTGCATTGCACATTGGTCCCTATACTGGCATTTCATTAGGTTTTGTGTTTTCGATTGGCTAATGTATTAGTGGATCCAGACTGAACCGTGCGCCTCATATTCTGCCTGTCTTTCCTTTTAGAATCACATTTCTGTAACTTTTTTCACGTTTGCGTAAGAAGCCACAACTTGCATGTTTATGCGGGAAACATATTTTTAAAAGTCCATTATAGTGTTTGGTTTTCTATCTATAATGTGCCACTTATAAGAGCAAATTAAATATCATGGTTTGTTTTACTTTTAATATTTTTTCCCGTATAATTACGAATGGCAGCGGTCGCCAGCGTAGCGCCCGGCAATTTTACTCTCATCATATCGATATTAGAAAATGTATTATCGCTTGAAAGGATCGCACGGTTGCGGGCTGCCACACACGAATGTAGACTGTATAAGCCTTGGGCATGAAGAACGGGCTGCCAAAGCAGCTAGCAGCCACGCAACGCTGCTGACATTCTTACTTACCGAGCAAGATACTGCCATCCGTTACTTACCGATGCCACTCACTCAATAATATAACCCTAGTTAGAGCCCTTGCACTATTTCGACACCCTGTACATATACATTTCCTACTATGACAGCGAACTAATAAGCCCAGCTACATTTGATGCCGACTGTACACTCGCTGCATATGACGGGAGCTTTGGCAACATGGCGGCCCTGACGTCACATCCTGGACCGGAAGGGTGCATATCAAATCGGTCAGTCTATGTCACGGCAGCTGCTGCCAACGGATGCATTCACAGATTGGTGGATGCAAAATTAATTCGCCTTTGTTTGGGTGCGCTCCGTGATTAATTTCGAGCATGCTTTTCCATTTGGAGTGCAATATTAAAAAGTTACTTTATGTGATTAAAAATCTTTTGCAGGGTACTCTGCTCATGTAACAGAAGTTTCTATTGTTAGTCCTAGACGAAAAATTTATAATACGGTCAAAGTACGGTAAGTTTATAAACTGTTAAAGACAGATTGCGAAATCTATCAATCGTTAAATTTTACCTATAGCTGCATTGATACTTTTTGTCACAACATTTTTAAGCCGCATTACTCTTACCAACCTAAGACTTAATAGAATTGATCAACAATACGATCGAAAAACTGAATTTCTTATTCAACCTTTAATTCCGCAACCAAACGAATTCCTACCGCCACGTTCACGTGAAGAAATCTTACTTGACGTCAAGCTCGCCCTCTCACTTACCCGGTACGCCCTGCCTTTCCAGTTATTTGATTTCTCTCCGCAGATATGTGTAGTCTCCAGTCTAGTAGGTGGATAATTGAATTGCGAGCTCGTTGCCGCTGCCAGCACGTGTCCCGTCCCCTGGGAGCGTCCCGACAATATTTTGTTTTATCTATTTTTAATGGCATCTAGAGGGTTAATCGCTGGTGCAGATTTGAAAGCTTGCGACTTGCGGCATGTTTTCGTAAGGGAGGTAGGGCGATGCAAGTGCACTTGTAATCGTAATCCATCGCGACGAGAGTGATCCAATTTTGATCTCTTAATATTCGGAGGATGGACACTTAATGTTGTAGAGATTGTAGTGGGGCTTATGCCGCTTAAGTGCTGTTGTAGAGGGCTTTGTACACATTTACATTCAAATAAGATGTTATTAAGTAGCTCTGTTGTCTCTGTTCGTCATAATATTTTAAGAACAGTGGGGTCCCGTAATGGGGGTGTTTAATGAATGTGATGATGTCCTAAGTAACTGGCGTTACAACATTATGCTAATGGGCTGTACGACTGTACAGTTCAAATTTTGTTTGCCTAGTATATATTTGATAGGTACGACCAGT
Source organism: Blastobasis lacticolella (assembly GCA_905147135.1). Taxonomy (NCBI): domain Eukaryota; kingdom Metazoa; phylum Arthropoda; class Insecta; order Lepidoptera; family Blastobasidae; genus Blastobasis; species Blastobasis lacticolella. Next base: position 10,387,828 of record LR990044.1, read on the forward strand.
TGCGTTGCGCGCGCGACGCTAGTTTCTAGACTGGCCGCCCGGTCCTACCCCCACCCAAGGGTGGCTAGTCGCAAGCGCATGATAGTTTGGATTCACACAGCCACTGTCAATACACAAAATACAAATCAAATTAGTTTATTTTATTTACGTAATACGTTTTATATCTATAAATATATATTGCGACATTTGGTTTTTTTACTATTTTATTTATGTTTATTCTATAATAGCAATATGATTTATAAATTCATTTTATTGTTTAGATAGTAGGTATTTATTTATTTGAAGTGGGTATTGCTTGCTTGACGGTGCAGTGTCGGTGGGATATTACGGGGCCCACTGAAAACCAGCGTTGTGGTTCGCGGCAAGCGGCCATAACATTATGCTGAGGAGGCTCGCCATTTACGCTGGATGCCCACGAAAAATGCCACTGGGAACCCTATAATTGTCTCCGTGTTTTATGTACTCTTTTTTTTGTGTTAATTGTAAATTATTATTGCGTGGCGTACTTTGTAATAAATATTTTCTTTCTTTCTAATGTTGCCAAGTCTTTAAGCTCACAGAAAATAGTAATTTATGATGTTGCAGTTGATGATAATGTCTTGTCACAGAAGTGATTTTTAAAAAGGATTTTTTATGCAATACGGCAGGCAAACAGGCATGTGGACCACCTGGTGGAAAGTAGGCACCGCCTATGGACATCAGCAATACCAGGGGCGCTACCAATGCGTTGCTCGCCTGTAAGGAAACCTCTAATTCCCTAATCTATTTCAATATTGTTGCGTGCGTTATTATAAAAGTTATTGCTTTTATAATAACGCAAGTGACAATCCAACCACAACATTTCTGATTTCTGTTATTACAGAAGTCTATATTTATTCGAGCGATGATCTAAGATCGATGGTTCAATGAGCAATATACAAATAAATCCGCTCATGTGAGTCTAATACACCATCCGTAGGCGGATTCGTAATAACATAGCAATTTTCTCGTCTAAGCTTGTCGGGAAGGCGTATTCGTTTACGCAGCCAAGTCCCACTGAATGCACGTTTGCTACCTACTCAAGGCGCTGCTAGAAAGCTCTAATTAGCTTGTTTTGCGGAGCTGAAGACAAAATACCTACCTAAGGAAAAGTTGACAGCAATCGGTGCGAGATTCTACATTGCTAATGAAATGTTTCAGTGCTTGTAATGTTTTGTTGTTGTAACTGTTTTCATATTGGTGTGCAGTTTGATCATAGCCCATAGCAGTCCACTGCAGGACTAAAAGCCTATCCCACGAAAGGGGAGATTATTGCCATAATCTCCACTCCAGGGAGGCGGGTTGGCGATCGCAGTGTTGTAAATATAACAATGGAAAATGCTGCTGCCCATTTTCCAGCCTACAGGGACTCTAAATCTTTTGTCTTGAAAATATTAGTCGCCTTATATGACACTTACAAGTGAAATGGGTTGATGCTACTCTACTCTGCCGGACACTACACGGCCACCATGTTGCCGGTAGTTTACTTCTTTATTATCCTTCCAAATATCCACTGAAGAATACTCTCATAAATCAGATATAAAATTAGAAAAAAGTTAATGAGCTTGATAACAATTAATTTAAGAATCAGAATCCTAAAAATCCCGTCACCGTACCGTGGCTAAACTTATTAACATCCTCTTTCATAAAGCAATAATAGTTCTCTCAAATCCACACATGAGTCATCTCCATTTTAATTATCGAAGTCTAGACTAACGTGGCAGTACACAAACTAGCTGTGACGTCACGCAAATTGGACGACCCTGTCATTACGGGTGTTGGCCCCGAGCCAGTGATATGCCGCTATAATTTACATTGTTTCGTGTATCATTTCAGTATGGATATCGATAAAATTTTACGGCTCCAGCGCACGGCGTACCATGTGCCGACAGAAGCTACTATACTACACAGAAACATGGCATTTATTGCCTTATATTGGGATACGTGTCTGGATCTCCTGAAATTGAGGTGTACTGGGGAAAAGAAAAGGGATTCTCTGGATACCTATTACAAGCTTTTATTGTTCTGACGCGGGATGATTTTCCTATCTGTAATTTCATGTTTGGATAAACTCGGTTTCTCAGGTGGGTAAATTGTGTTTTGGGACACTTTTGGGAGCTTGAATAAACGATTTGATAAAAAAAAATTGTATAAAACGTACGACAAAGGCAAAAGTTTTGATTGCTATTGCTGGTGACAGCTTCGTACCAAGCAGACTTCGACCAACAATCCCTCATAGATAAATCGCCCTATATGATTCCGCTAATGAAACCAAAATAAGATAATTTAATTATAATTTGTACGCGTGGAGCCTCAGTAGCCTAGTGGTTAAGGTATCTAACTTGCAAGCGAGAAGTATGAGTTAGAATCCCACACTTTTCGCTTGCGATCCTATTCTCTGCTGCCATGTACCAATGACCTTTTTCTGGATTATGTACATTAGTTGAACACTAACCGATGCTCTTACGGTGAAGGAAAACGTCGTGATGAAACCTGGACATCCAGGCGACTGAAAGTGTAACCATGATCCAATCTGGTCAGGTTTCCCTCGTAGCGGAGGTCATAAAGCAGTCACTTCACTGCCACTTCAGTCAGTGCAGTCTGTTCACTTTAATTATCTGATCTGCCAAATCCTGAATCATGGGAAAGGCAGACCCCGGGTCATTGTGCGTAAGAGCACACCCAGGACATTAACGCCAAGATGATTATTTTTATTATAGCTTGTCAGGGAAAATGTAGCTTGTTGTTAGAGACGGCATTGTTTGTGCAGTCCCAGAAATATTTAACAAAGATTACCTACCAACAAGCAAAGTAATTGTAGTTGTAACTCTGTCAAGGTAGGATACAAACGCTTTATCATTTCTGATGCCAAGCAACAATGTTTGCTTATTAGTTTACCGGTTTGAAAGATAATGTCAAGCGCAATTACAGGTATAAGGTATATCATCCTGGTTCACACCTCACCTTAAAACGTATTGAAACCTAAACGCATGAATCGTAGGAGATATGTGGGGCGGTTACCGCTTTCCATCACGTGGGCTGTCTGCTCGTTTGTCACTGAATAGTATAAAAAAGAACATCATCACGAACCCTCTACAAGGTGTGCATTCGACCGGTGTTGACATACGCCTCCCCCGTCTTCGCTCACGCGAGCTCCCTCGTCATAAAGAAACTGCAAATTGTGCAGAACATCTTCTGCCGTATGGCAATGGCGGCTCTATGGTACGTCCGCAATGCGGACCTACACCATGACATGGACCTGCCTACCCTGCAGCATTTTCTTAAAACGCTCTCCGAGACCTTTTTCAAGGCCGCGGAGGAGCATCCCAATCCGCTCCCCGCCCGGTGTTCGGCCACGTGGTACGGAGACCGAGATTCGTCCTCACGGATCCCCCCGACGAACTGTCGAGCACCCTGAACCTCCTCCTGGAGGCTCGGGACGACTCGACAGAGCCCCTCCCTGCCGTTTCAACGGCCCCCGTAGGCCCCCAATCCCAACCCACAGCAGCGGGACCCCCTTCTGGGGTCTCGCTATAAATTCTCCAGCGTATGCTTCGTAAGGAGTGACGTTGAGCGCACCCCGTCTCTACGGGGTGTAGCATCCGAAGAAACCTGAAAAGCCCTTATGGCTACAGGTGCTCCCAGGGGGTGTTTAGCACGTATGCGCCTAGTCTCTTTTTTGGCGAGTGGTGCGTAGCCAGTCCGGCCGGCCGGCTGGTACTCATGAGAGTTCACCTCCTCCCTCCCAACCGCTATACCGGAGGGTGCCCATTTCCTTTGCGTTGGGTGCAAAAAAAAAAATAATCATCGTAATATCAGCCGACGCCTACTGCTGAGCACGGGCCTGTCCCAGAGATCTCCACAAAGATCCTATGCCTTTCGCATCCAGCTGGTACCTGCGATCTTTACAAGGTCATCGGTCCACCTTGTGGGAGGCCCACGTTGCGTCTTCCGGTACGTGGTCGCCACTGAGAACTTTACTGCTCCATCGGCCATCTGTTCACTGCCACTTTAGCCTGGCAATCCTTCGGGCTATGTCGGTGACCATGGTTCGCTTGCGGATTCATTTCTAATTCTATCGCGCAATCTAAAAAAAGTACGTTTCTAACTATGTAGTTCCTATTCACCGCAAATAACAAGAAACCTTTCTACCCATTATAACTGATTACTAAGAAATATGGAACACGATAATACGCCGAAACCATAGTGTGTATTATCGAAAACGAAATTGGATCAGATGTTATTACACGTAATCCTGGGGATTCCGATAAAAGTCATACAGTAAGTCACGACCAGACAAGGACCTGTGTCCAAGAGATAAGCCACTCTTTGATATATGTAATGTAACTTAGATCAATATTATGAGAGCAAGCAGAACTTCTTTGGGATGGCACGAGCTCCCAGGTAATAACTGCGTGGGATTAGGGATGTGAATACGGTCCAAAAACGGTCTTAGACTTCAGTGGCATAATATAGGTATTCTATGGACCTGTGGTACCATTAATTATTCCACGCCATTGTTATGGCTGCATAAGTATATTTCAAAATGTTGCGTAGGGTAGCATTGATACTTCTTAAAGGTGTTTTTTAAAAAGATATTGTTAAACTATTTTTTGGATTCTCATTTTTAATGTATGTTTGTGCAATTAGCCGTTGGTAAATGTATCCAAATGAACGTGAAATGGATTTCAACATGTTAATAATACAAAACAAAGCAATGAAAAAGAAAAATAACAAATATTAGATATTAGACGGGGGACAACTACACTTTTTTTTTTATGTCATACAGTAGGCAAACAGGCAAGCGGGCCACCTGCTGGAAAGTGGTCACCACTGCCTATAGACATTAGCAACACCAAGTGTGTCGCCAATGCGTTGCCCACCTCTATAACACGTTACTCTGGCAGCAAAAAGACAAATGCCCCTCCAATGCCAAAGCCACGGTTCCCCAAACCTCTACCCCACGGAGCACTGGAAACCTTACTCACCGGCAGAAACACAACACTATTAAAGAGTACTGTTTAGCTGCGGTGTTCTGTAAGGTGGAGGTACTTCCCCAGTCGGGCGGCTCCAATTCGAACGGGATACCCCGCTATGCCCTATACCACTCTTAAAATGCGACACTTACATGCGACGTAATGTTTAAATTTCAAAGCGACGCTATCCAGCGGCGAATTTTTTATTTTTATTTAACTGCTCTATTTTATATCATTAAGCAATAGAAAGCCATTTGCCGTACCTTTGAATACATTTGCTAAGTGTAAACACCATAATTCAATTACTAAACACTCAAACAAATGAAATAATGGAAAAATGTATTTTGTATGGAAATCGAAACCCCAAGCCTAAGTTTCGGCCCCACTGTTAGACTACTGCGTTCCCAACACTTTTCGTGTACAACTCCAACAGCGGGAGAGTAAGACAAATATTGAGTCAAAGTAAGTTCCACCGTAGAAGACAGGTCCCGCACCCTATGGTAATTAATTATTAACTTAGCAGTTGAAATTCTATTTCAGTGTTAACTTTGTGCTTATTTCATTATGAATATAGTTCTGGGTTTAATTTATAGGGATAGCTAGCTAGCGCCCCATGTAGTCGGTAAACTTGAGATGAGTTATGGTGCGACAATGTGACGACATTGGTATTTATAATCAGTAATTCAAACTCTTATCACATCCTAGTAAGTAAAGCAGTTGCACGCCATTTTGTAAACTAAGTTAAGTATAAAAAATTGATAATCATGTTGGAATTAATGTCCTGGTTGTGCTCCCGCGCAAGAGGGCCCATGATCCGCCTTAACCATGATCCAGGATTTTACAGATCAGGTAATTACAGTGGAGCGACTGCCATCTGACCTCTGTGACCCTGCTACTAGAGGAACCTGACGAGATTGGATCATGGTTACATATTCAGTCGCCGGAATGTGCAGTTTTCATCACGATGTTTTCCCTCATGGTAAGAGCGTCTTTTAGTATTTAACTAATGTACATAACTCAGTGAAGAGTCATTGGTACATGACCGCTGTGGGGTTCGAACCCGATACCTCTCGCTTACGAGTCGGATACCTTAACCACTCGGTCACCCAGGCTTCTGTGATACAATAATAATAATAATTATGATATAGGGTGTCCGGCATAGTACAATATAGCAGCAACCGATATTATGGGTATCGTACAAGACAACTAAAATTATCCAGATCGGACCATAAAGGTCTCCCAAGAAACCAGAAAATGAACACCAGCGCTTTCAATTGATTTTCAACATTGCGATCTCCAACCCTGATCCCCAATCTCCCAATCTGAAACTCAGTTCTATATTATGTTCTTAAAGCCGCTCTACCTATACAACCACAGACTTATACATGAGTTAGGTAGTTTAACTACACTAAAGACTGTAGAGCTCGTCTAGTCTAAGATGACGCGCCCCACTACTTAGTTAGTTGATTTCGATGTGTGAGTGCAAATATTAATAACGACACTTCATCTGTGTGGGAGCCAATGAACGGCGCGTGCTCCGACGTTTGAATCTTACTGGCAACTGAATGACCAATTACAACGGCATTTGTATATGTATTGCGTCCATATTTTAAACTTGCTTGTGTGCGTTAATGCGATAGTGGGGCGCGTCATTTTAAATTAGACGAGCTCTACCAGTGTAACCACACTATAAACTTTCCACCACCGCAAATTAAACTGAGAGTTCGAATTAAATAAAATAAAAAACGAAATAAATAAAAACGACAGCGCGTCGTTCGTTTTTTGGAATTCGTAGGAGCAGTGTTTCTGCAAAGTGTTAACTAAAATTTGCATAGTTCGACGAAACTTGCACTTTAACTATAGCACCAACCGAAACTATTATGAATGAATAACACGTTATTGCACATTTATTTTGAATATCGTACAAGACAACTAAAACAATCCAGATCGGACCAAGACTTTCATAAACCAGAAAATGGGCACCAGCATTATCAATTGCTTTCAATACTGCGATCTCCAACCCTCCTCCACTAACAGAGGCCGTCTTTGGTCGCAAATCTGCAACCCACTTCGTATATAACATTCTTAAAGTCGCTCTACCTATACAGTCTCCCACATGAGTCTCAACCACAGTCACATATATGTATTAGGTAGTTTAACTACACTAAAAACTGTACCAGTGTACCTACACTAAAAACTTTCCGACCGCAAATTAAACCGAGAGTTCTTAAATAAAAACGACAGCGCGTCGTTGTTAGGCTCTAGCCGGAATTCGCAGGAGCAGCGTTTCTGCAAAGTGTTAACTAAAATTTGCATAGTTCGACGAAACTTGGCCCTCGGAGTTGTACGTCAATGTCCCGAGATGGGTACTGTTTCACGCCACGAGGCGAATTTTAGTACCTAATGCAGTTTGTTATCCGGGCTTCTGGTTTGCAAAAACTTTGTTGCGCTACACGTAGTTGCTGGCGAGTGGTTTTATGGCGTTATGATTCGGTAGTCGTGCTGTTTGGTGGAGTTTACTTGGCTGTAATAGTAAAATAGAGAAAAAACAAATTCCTAGTCAGTCGGCTCTTACGGTGATATCAATATTTGATTTGTGAGACTATTTTTTATTTTACATTCTCGTTGTTAATGTGGCTACTTAATTTTAAGTTTTTTACGCCCTTTACAAATCGAGGAATCCGTTCAGGATCGCCATGAGAGGTATATTTTGGTGTCAGAGTTCTAAATCCTCTTTAGGTCGCTGAGACAGCGCAGTAAGTATTCCCTAGCTTCATACTGTTTTATTTAAAAAAATGTCTCCTATCATAGCAGACTTTACGGTTACGAACTGTAATAATACTGAAACTTGAAATGTTTAAACGAAAACGTAATAAAGAGTTACTCAGAGAACACTTCATTCCGCATTTCAATGTCCATCAATTTGACGAAGAAACCGTTACCGAAATTGTATAAATTATTCTTTAAACGACATCATAATTGAAACAAAAAGTTGTTTCGCTGAATCGTAAAAGGTCTCGTCTTCATTCTTCAATAAAGTTGACCACAATAACGCTGTGCTTGTCCAATTAAGGTTACACTGCTACGAATGCACAAGGAAAAAAATACAAAATAAAAAGAACTATTAACGAAGCTAACTGGTAAAAAAGTTCAGCCATCTAAGTTGCCAGTTGCTCTATTCCCTTTCAGTACAGAGATCCACTTGTTACATCTACAACATTATCCTTCCCTTGTTTAATTAACACTGAGAGAGGGCCGTAAACTTTATTACTGTAGTTACTATCGGACTTGTTTCAACCACAAAGGCTCACGGAATCCGTCATTGTATGTAGCCATAGGGGTACAGTGGGGTACAGTGGATCATGTCGGTGCCTTCACTCTTAAAACTCCGGCATACGCATTAAAGTGGATAATAAAACATGGAAGGTTGCTTTCATTAGCTCGAGCCTCAAAGAGAGAAGGCTTTCTTGAAACCAAAACTTGGGTCGTATAAGTTTGTTCTTAGGGTACAATTTTTAGGAATATACCTAATAGTTATTTAGGTATTGGTTGTAAGTAAATTTGAAATGAAACCAGAAGTTTTAATTTTTTTGATCCACCGAAAAGTTTTAGATCCATTAAGAATATCAAACTCTCTCAGAAAGGGAGAGAGTGATAACGAATACAATAGTAAATTATGAATCACTTTTTGTACACTAGTACAATATGAAATTGCCGTATTGATCACAATCAATTTCGAACTAGTTATTGACCGTGACTTCGTCCATGTTACATTCGGTTAATACGTCTCAGAGCCATTCCAGTGGGAACCACATTGTGGGATTAACAAACTTTCGCATTCATAATAGTACTTCACGTTATAAAACCTACGACATCATAGCTCTATATTTAAATCGTATTTACGCGAGCGCTCGTGTGCGCCACCTATCTTATTTACACTCGTAGTAAGTTGCTAGAGGCAGAAGAGACAGGCATTACAGAGCGAGCGCCCGCATGGATGTGACCGATTCAAAAATCAGGCCCCAGACAATACAGACTTTTGAGTAGTAATAAAGGTACCTAATTCTGAAACCAAACAAAATTGTATTGGCGTGGCTCTATTTCGAGGATATAAAACAAGTTCAGCGGATGTACCAACTCTAAACGTAACCTTCGGTTTATGGGGGTGATAAAATTTCAAATTTCGCTACTCAGCGTCGTTAGCTATCTGGCTACCTTTATTTATACCATAAAAATGAAAGCGACATCCGACTTTTATTATTTAGTGCGGCACTGAATCGTAAGTTTATAAGTGGAACTCATCTAATTTTGGTTTGAGGTAGGTACTTAAGTAGGTACCTTATTTTTATATAATCGTGGGGAAAACCTATTTAAGGATAACAACTGGCCACCTGGACGGCGTAGAAATATCCTACCCGCCAAAAACCATAACGTACCATCAGAAACCATCAGAACATGAGGGTGCAGTTCTCTCATAACGAAAAAAATAACAGCGCAATACCTAGTCCACTGTGGCACTTGTGTTTCCTCTATATTACCTAACCACAATCTCCACCTTATCTTTTCTTGTTTATAAGGGCTATATACGGTCTGCCCCTCTATTAGTCACTATTACATTTAATGTGATATCCGCATTAATGTACAGTGTGGGGCCTGAAACAAGAGCAAAAATTTAAAATATAGATCCTTTAACTAATCAATAACTAAGTACACGTGGTTTTAATATAAAATGAAAAAAAAGTTATCTATTTAAAACAAAATTTATCTAGCCAGCAATGTACTGCATACCGTTGTGTCCAGTCGGTATTCTTGACATTGACATTACGATCGTTTGCGTCGTCCCAATATGAAGGAAATGCCTGGTACCAAGACATCTAACGACAATTTTGCGATGACGAAATTCATTGATTATGGATTGTAACTTTAAATTAATATTAATTTAAAGTTAAGTTAATTCTTTGAGTTTAAGCACTTCGGAGCATTAGGATCAGGTCAAGGTAACTTCAGATACTCTGAGGAGTCTGCGTTTAAATTTATTACAGGCCCCTGTTACAGGCCCCACCCTGTATATAGTATATAGAAGTCTTTGGATGTCCGTCATCCGCCATTTCGTTATATAGATATTCAAGTCTGCCAGTCACTACACGGACAATAGTAAAGATTACTTAATTAATGCTAAAAATTACAAGAGGAACAAAGGTCGTGCTGCTGCATTGTTAAGTATGATCTCAAGTAAGCAATCTTATTTGAATTTTCTCTAAATTCCAGCTCTAAACGCATTTAAACTTTGACCCAATAATTTCCTTGAAGCGTCAAGTTTACGAACACATATAACGCCAGGAATTTAATAAACAACATAACAATTCATACCGAAGTAGCTATAAACTCATATATTTGTGTGTTAGGAAGTTTGACTCATAAAAAGTTTGACAACGTATCTTGAGTTATTGGAGGGTAGTATAAAAAAGTTCGACAGCGCAAACGCGCCTGGAAGAAGTTTTGTTACAGTTGTAAACGTATACGAGTGATTTACAGTACTTGCAAAAAAGTTGATAATGCATAACTGTGTTGGATTTATGATTAATTCCTTTGCCTTTCCTCGGGAACTGGTCGCGCGTGTCCCTCCTGTAGACAAGTTGGGGAACATGTTTCGTTATTTCCTGTTTCTTTATTTAGGAAATGAAGGCAACATGTTAAGACATTGGTAGCGTTGCAACCATGACTAGCAAGAAAAGGCGCGTCATAGAACTTATTTCTTTATTCTTTATTGTACACAAACATGGCATAATAATACAGTACAGTAACAGATATGTACAAAGGCGAGCTTAACTCATAAATTGAGTTTTCTACCAGCAAACCTTGGAGTCATAGGAACAGGTTTAACTTATTATCTATTAAAACTTGTTATCGCTTTCATCTTAGTATTGATATAAGAAAATAAAGGCTCTATGTCGCGAGCCTTTCGGCCGCATACGTAGCCGCGGTTTCGTAAATGGTTTTGTACAAAATCAGTTGGTTTAAAAGCGTTTCCTTTCTGGTACGAAACACGTTTCAAAAACAAGTCCACATAGGTTCCTCCACACTCACCTCGGGCAGTATAATTTTAATATTTTTATATCAGCTCATCAATTTTATTACTGCGACTGCGACTTCAATTTTCATACTCATCTTTTCTTTTTTCCCCAGCCAATATATGAAAATTTAGCGCTATCCGGTCCAGCGCCAGCGGTTAAGGAGCAGCCAGGCACCATCAGCACCTTCATGGAAAAACTGACACGACTGCAATGGGAGATTTAAATGATACGCAACGGATGAGTTATTACATTGGTTGCAGTTCGTAATATTAGCTACAAAGGGGTGAGGAGAGTACCACACTACACGACAATATATTTATTATACAGCAACATAGCGATAATCTATATTAAATTCCAGTCAGTGCCCAGCATTATTTCCCATGCATACATGCATATTATATGTGTACGTCGAAATTGCGACATCCAAAGTGGAGTGACAAACGCAATGTTACGCAATAGAACGCACGTTCCCTGCCATTTGGGAATTGTTGTTCTATTCCTAACTGCACCTCACCCGTTCATAATTGACCAAGCAACAGCTACGCGTCTAAACTGCCATGCCACCGGGATGTATTTTCAATTAGCGACGTCAGATATTCCATGATGTGATACGTCAATTAAAGCTAGCTATTGTGCAGCGTTCCAATAGCAAAGCGGGCGAAGGGCCACATCAGCGTTGCGGTCAACCGACGCGCGGCGGACGTTATGTCGTCCATGGGACGTTTGGTGCAATCGACGACGTGTGGCGGATAACGAGGAACTGTAAAATCACTATCATAAATAACTCAATACTAAGATGAAAGAGACTGCAAGATCTATCACGCGCCTTTTCTCGCTTCTCATGGCTGCATGGCTACTAATGTCTTCGAGCATATAAAAAATGGAAAGCATCAGTTTTTGTTAAAAGCCGCAATATCCGCAATCTAGGGGTAGGCAGAGACTTACATCAACCTTTTCATACCAGTGACTTCCATTCGCCGTGATTTTTTAGTTAGGTATCAGTTGGTTATCGCTGCCTAATGAAATCAGAAACACCATGGGCGGCACCAGTGAATTGGAAATTGTCTGCCTCTAAAATATTCGAAAAAATTGTAGTAGTAAAAAGGTATTGCCAACATTACATTTCCAAACCACCTGCCAAGTGGAGTATGGCAAGATGCTCCACAGATGTGGAGGACACAAGTGCAACAGTGAACCAAGAGGAACGTAGAACGAGTTCTAGTACTGAGGATCTTTGTTTTATGGTTTAAGTCATCGCTTTCTACCTACACCACCAACCCCTGCCTAAATGTGAGGGCGTAAGCATACTACACAATGTATCACCAGATTATACGTATGTGTGCGAAGGGGTGATATACGTGTTGCGGTATAAACAATTGCGCTAGTGTGTGACACTTTATGTATTTGATGGTGCAAGCCTGGCTTAGTAATCTGGCTACATTGTTGTAAGCGTAAATCCTACTTACAGGCTGTAGTAAGCGCAAACCACAACAGAGCACTCCGCCACAGGTATAAGGTCGCTTGTGTATTCACTCTCGCGAAAAGTAAATACGCCCGGCAGATATTTGCATCATGTTCCACCCTTAAACTTGAATATGGAGGAGATCCCGGCGAACGATATACTGAACCTTTAATTAAGTTACTCGGTATACGTATCCCCGACAGCGAGGCGTGTGGAGCTGGTTTACGAGCGCCAATAAAGAAAATGTAATTTTAATAATGCGAATTTTCGAAAGCCATTTGTTTTCTATTCAGCTGACTCGATAATTGCCAGCGATAATTGGATTTCCGGTCATAAAACTGTAAAAACGCGTTTCTGAGCCACCCCCGCTTGGGGTGCCAGGGTGCTACGGGGGTGTCGCTTATTTATATGCTAATGTCGAGCCGGAGAAATGCCACGCACGACTAAGGTGCTGCACCTGTCCAATTATAAGAACAACATTTCCCCTTGTGCATTTTCATGAAATTTTCTGCATGGAAATTGAGCTAAATTTCACCACGTTTCAAAGCTCCCGTACTTAAGCGGGTATATTGGAGCTATTCCACCTCGACGCCAGTATGCAACGGTCTATATAAATATTTACTTAACGGCCATACAGAGCTCCCGGCTGCATACAGATGGAACGCTATCCAGGTTTTGGTTGGAGCTAAATTTCAAATTTCTACCTGGTATTCGATCGTGATAGAAAGGTGTTTGGAATAACCTATTCGAATCATTTAGTATTGGAAATGAAAATGCGTAAACATACGTTTCAAAATACACAGAACGTTACACATGGGGATGCATGGGTATCATTCACATACTTCTTTACACATCACATCACACAACCCAGACCAAGTGATCAAATTAAAATTTAACGTAATTCATTTAATCATATTTTGAAAGAAAAACTAACTATGATCAACAATCTTCGTGTTAATATAGGTTACCTCCTATCCCTCTTTCTCCTTATCATAGCCTCGAACAAATTCTAAACATTTTTCATAATTATCTAGCACAAAGTAAACGATAGTCACCTAGTTCCACTCGTATATATTTATGGCACGTAAGATAGAAGCGGACCCACCTCACAGCCGTTGCCCACAATGCCATTTGTGTTGCTGATGTTACTCCCCCAGCATTAGTATTCATGGAAGTCAGTCGATTGAGTAAAGAATTTTCGCGCCCCAGACCGATCTTGACGAGGGAACGGACTATGCTGAGTGGTTGCCATTTCCTCCTTCCCTTTTATTTTTTTCTCCAACAACTTAATGGAGTCGTAACGAATGGGCTGGTATTTCATTATAATGTATTAACTTTATCCCCCGAATTAGGGTAATTACGTGTTTGTTCACTTCTGGGTCGATGCAAATTTTGGGTTCGTAACTGTTTTTTGGATTTATTACGGGAGAAATTCGAAGCGTTTGAATCACAGATAGGTATTAGGGTATTATTAGTGTAAAATATTTTAAGAGAAGCATGAAAACGAGATATTGATTCAATTCATGTTAAAAAAGTAGACTAAAATGCATCAGGCGCAATTATAAGAATGGGGCATTTATCTTATTCTTCACAGTGACTACAGCTACAGTTCTGAATTTTTGTTGCCTGCAAGCTAAATGGGCGACCATCAGGTTTCCAAATAAAATAAAAAAATTGGGTGGCTAGAACTCACGTCTACTATTGCAATTTTTTCGTGAATTCTTTTCGTCCATCGGAATTACATTTGAACATTTTGCAAGCGGGCCGGATGATGTGGATGGCTGCGAAGTAGAAATAGTTGACTTTCGGACTGGATACTCCGCATTTTCGCCAACCTGATCGAACTGGTGTTCTACTTACTTTTTTAAACAATGAAGATGTTGTCTTTCCACATCTGAAAGTGGTTTTGGACGGTCGCCAACGGGACTAACTCCCTTAATTTTTGCTTTATTTTTGTTTCTAAGTTTGGGTCTTGCCATTTCTGCATGTTTTGTTTTTAATATTGTTTTATTTTTTACCTTAAAATGACTTTAGCTTTTAATCCAACAAGAAGTTTTGATGCTGAACGGCACCTGCACAACACTTCACTTTCAATCGAGTTTGCACTATAATTGTAAGACCCTATGCAGGTTGATACAGATAGTTCATTGCGCAAATAGACGAGCATACCTGACAATGTTAGCAAAGCAAACCAAGAAATGGTGCTGCAAAGACAAAGAGCCACATTTGCTCAGTGCTAGAACCAAAAGCACATTCCGTTTTCAGGAAGATGTGAGCCAAACTCGGTGGTAAGACTCCATCGAGTTGATTAAAGTTGTCAGCTTTGCAACTTGAGTAATGCAATTGAACCGCACACAAATATCGTTGACGGAGTTTCAATCTGACATTGCACTAGTAACTTACATTTTGATGGGTATCTAGCTATGATTCCATCGCAAGGTTATCAACGATTGCATCATAGGTAGGGGCTCTATTGGTGAACTTATCTTCTAGTGGTAGTAGTTCTGTAATTATTTTATTAGGCAAAAGACGTCTGTCGCTAGATTAAAAGTTCTCGACATAGACCTCCCTACAATCTGCTACATAGCATATTCTGGTCACTGATTTTTAGTCGTAAAAAATTCACAACACTATTCTGATATAAAATAT
Organism: Blastobasis lacticolella; assembly: GCA_905147135.1. Lineage (NCBI taxonomy): Eukaryota > Metazoa > Arthropoda > Insecta > Lepidoptera > Blastobasidae > Blastobasis > Blastobasis lacticolella. The sequence goes on from LR990044.1 coordinate 10,403,007, forward strand.
ACCTCATTGCACTCGGATTTCAAACTTAAGAATCAAAGCCAGCATTACCAGTCTAACCCAAATTCAAACCCACATAATACCTGCCCCAGTAAACCATCTAGACAAATTGGAAAACTTAAATTGTCCGAAACTGCGGCTCTGGAATAGCATAACTGTGATTGCAGCGCATCGCCCGAAAGGCGGGTGCATTACGTCGCAGTCTGGGTATCGCTAATCCGCGGGGCCTTGGCACGCCGCAGCGTATGGATTACATGTTCAAATAACCGCTGCACGGGTCTGGTGATAGTGCGTATACATTGATACCTAAACAAATCGAATCTTACTCTCGGACTCTGTCAAGCCTGAGGACGAGGAGTCTGTAAGCTGCAATGCTTGTATTTTGTGTTTCAGTATAATTAGTCCTAGTTTGGAGGCTAGTACACACTGCTTAATTAAGTTATTTAAGAAGACTTATGTATGTATCTATATTGTAACTTTCTTTTGGAGACAATACATTATTTATTTATTATTTATTATTATAATATCGACAAGGCACCAATAACTCTGCATTATTGTTAACTTAGACCTAAACCTATTTGAGTTTTGACTAGTAGATTAATATAATAAATGCTGGTCATGTTTTACGCGGCACAGTTCCAACTCTTACCACTCCTGGGTGTCGTATAAGAGAGGTGAATGTAGATGCAGACCAGCTAGTACCTCCATAGACCAGAAAGTGGGCAGCAGCGTTTTCTATTTGGGAGAAATGGCTGCTGCAGGGAAGGTGATTAGCATCTACCTATTTACTGCCATGGCAATGTGTCCCGGGGGTTTTAGAGGTGGATATAACGCATTCTTGTCACCCTCTGTGTTGCTTATATCCATTGGCAACGCTGACCACTTTACATCGATTGGCTCGCTTACGTGTTTGTCTACCGTATGGCTTAAAAAATCCAATGCTAACATTGTTCTACAAATTTCGGCGAATACTTCAACACTGGGTAATCTCATTTGTGTTATAAACCAAAAGCAAGTAGGTATTATTATAAAACAATCGCGTAATCCAATTTCACAGTCCCATAAAAGATAATCCTAAAAGCAGACGTTAGAGAACACATGCGGCGAACAAAATGTTAAACCTTCTGAAACACAAGTCCTGTGCTAGCTGTTCCAAAACGGATTAAGGAAACCGGGATTTAGCCCAATTTCGGGGCTTATGCTTTTAAAAGCTTGCACTGGAGCTTGCATTGTCTCTTATATGTGATGAGTGTTTGCGTTCGTAGACGCCATGTTTATTTCATCCTATACTCAGCACGAATTGCAGCTCAAGTTAGCACTAACGTGTAATATTTCGCGTGAAATGTAGAATTTGCAGCAAACAAACAAATTCTAAACAACGGTTAATAAACTTGTCCTCATCGCAATGCTACCGTTCATATTTCAGAGCCCTACTATTTGTTTACAAAAATTCACATAGCAAATATACCTCCTTCATTTCAGATTAATATCTTCGAAAGAATCTATCGCAACGAAATGTCTTGAAGGTTGCAAACAAAAAGACTTGAATGTATCTTATTAAAACGTTTCCAAAGCAACAGTTGTTCCAACAAAAGTTCTCATTAGCCGAGACCGGAGTGATTCATAAAAGAAAGCAGCAGAAACAGTAGCAGCGTGAGAGAACGAAGGAAAACATAGCCAAGAAAAACACAATTAATCTCGTAGTAGAAGCAACGAAGCAATTGCAACGGAGAAGTTAAGGCAATACTTTATATCTTTATACGAAGTCTAATTTAAACCGGAGAACGCCAATGAAAAAGGATGAAAGTTTGTTATTGATTGTTGTTCGGTGCGCCAGTAGGTACGATTCGTAACCGGTAGCTCCGACTGCATCGAACTAAGATGCATTGGAGTTGTGCGTCTTGCATAATTTACTTGTTTAGAGTTAGTTTCTAAGCTCGATATTTATGGAACTATATTTTGCGATATTATTTCCCAGTAGCATTAAGCTGGTAAATTGGATTTTTGCTGCGAATACGAGTTTGAACCAGAAACAGGAGTAATAAATTTAATTTATGATTCTCAGAGTTGCTTACCTAGTGGTTACGAAGTCAACGGTGGATTTTAATTACTAGGAAGTAGGTACTTTAAAACCAGATAAATATAATTTCAAGTTACCATCCTTAAAACGATAGGTATGGTTCGAATGATGATAAATTTATAAAATCACGATATCATTACTAATTACTCTAATTAATTAGTTTTGCTTACTTTGGGGCTAGATGGCGCTGTATGAATTTTCCAAGCATATTTATTTATTTTTATTATTTATTTTAATCGGTATCTACATACTTTGTTCCCGAGTACCTATTCTATGTTATTTGTAAATCAAAACGCATCAAATGCCATAATCAAAATTGTAAAATGCAAGTAAAATTGGTTCTTCGACCTTATTGCTTTGGACTTTTGAGTTTTCCTATCAACACCAATCACCTCAAACACTGAGAGGTACTCTTCCAATCCGAGTCCGAGAAAATGCAATCCGAGGAGTCACAGTTGTATTTCTATGTCAGCTAATGTAGTAGATAAATTAATAAATAAATAAATATTCGTGGACTAATTCACACAGCGCCATCTAGCCCCAAACTAAGCAAAGCTTGTACTATGGGTGCTAGATAACTGATAGACTACTTACATATATTTTTTTAAATACATACTTACTATACATATCCGAGTTCTGTGCGAGCTTTCCATAGTCCGTCAGCTTACCTTACTATATATTCAGGCGAAGTGTTCCGTACCGTTTCGGGGAAGCCGCCATTGGAACGCCAACTTCAATTTGCTAGATATTTGGATGGACTCAGATCGAAGGGGGTGCATAAGCGTTGCGCTATAATCCTACAAAAGCAATAGCCAGACCGTAGACCACAACGAGAATGAAGTGTACAGTAGAGTTCAGTACGGCAGGACACGAATACTAACACAGGCCGAAGCCGGGGAAAGGTAAGCGTTCGGCGGGCAAATGCAATATTTCGAGCGAGCTTGTCGCCCTGTCACTCAAGCGCGTTGCGTGATCACCATTGCAATTTCGAGCGTGTGGGGAGACCTCACGTGTAATGAACGCGCCAACGACTTTGTGTTAGTCACTACGTTGGTGGAGTCGCGAATTGTGTGGTACGAAAATCGAGGAAAGTCTTTGTTTTACATTGTTAACTAGTGGGGAGGACGCGACTTCGTTCGGGTCTACTTAACCTTTTTTCTTGCTCATAAACCTTCCTCTTGACACATTCTATCTAAGCGTATCTATCAACTACCGTTGCGTAGTTTAAAAGATCTAAGCCTACACAGATACATGGGGACAGACGGCGGGAAGTGACTTTGTTTTATACTATGTACAGAAGATTCGATGACTATGTTCAGAATTTTCCTGCAACAGCAATGTTGTGTAAGTGCCAGTGCATCAAGTCTATGCGAACCATGGCTAGACAATCGGGGTCTTAAAAAATATAATAGCTAATAAATACTAAAAAAGTTAAACTAAAAAGGTTCCCATCTTGAAATCAACATTAGAAAATTAAATTGCATAAATAGCTATCCAATCATCCAGAGTAGGCCTTTGCCATAACTGTCACGTGCAACTTAAATAAACTCTGTAGGTGCAATCCCCCCTGACAATGTAACGAAGTTAGGCGTTGCAAGTGGGGTCCGTCATTCAGACGGTTCGTTACAATTACGTGACTGCAATTCACTGACTGCTTGCGACGCACAAGTTGATACCGCCCGTGTTTAACGCAGGAAATGGAAGGGGGCTTTCAAGAAAACGTACACGTAAATGGGGATGTCGATTCCTGTAGACCTACGATCGTGGAAGGCAGAGGCCAATTATGACCTACGACTATGAGAGACAGTACCACCACGAATATGTTAATAAATGGCACAAAAAAGTATTTTTTTAGTTTGATCCGGAATTACACTAATACCTACCAGCTTGAGCTGAAAATCAGCCTCGCAGCCTCGGCTGTAGCAATATGCTGAGCTGGAACCGTTTCGGCATTTTATTAATCAGTGTACCTATTTCATGTAAGTCAACAATGTAAATGCCGATTAAATTATTATTCTATTCTACCTATATTTTCCTCCAGTGTCCATTGATTGGCTGGAGACATACAATTTGCAAAAAACCACTGCGATCACAGGTCGTATCGCTTGTAGTACGTAGGTCTTGTTACCTGAAATAAATGAATAAATAAATAATACACACATACATTCATAGTCACGCTAGTGACGCATAGGGGTAGGCAGGGTCGGGTAGTAGGTAAGTATAAGACTTTAAATTAATTACAGTGGTGACAATATGTTATTCTTCATTTTTCGTTATTTTGATACTGAATTTCATTTAGTTTTGATTTAAAACAGTGTTTCCCCAATGGTGAATAAAGTGTACACCTATAATTGGTTACACATTCCATTTAGTACCTTATCAAAATTTTATTCTTTGATATATAAATTTGTATACCGTTGGTGTTCCTTTAATAAATTAATAAAAATGAAAATTGCTATATCGGCCGCCAGCTCGCTGTAGCGATAGCAATTCCGCTTCAGGCCACAGCCACTTTACACTGCCGGCATAAACTTCCCATTTTCAGTGGAGCAATGGGAGCGGATCACATTAATTAACCGTGTATCTGGTCTCTGATTAAGAGTGCACCACCAGAACGGCGCCGGGTCAACTTTAATTGGCTCGCTGTATTTTAGATGTGCGATACGTCTGCCAGGGACGTCTCCAGAGCTTGAAACTTTGCTTTTTGACGCTCCACGCTAGATGGAGAGATGGAGATATTTGAAAACCAGTTAAATCGAGATTGTTCTTAATTACTGTAATACGACAACACCTCGAGGGATTCAGTTGGTAAACATGCCGGGTCTGCCACGCAGAGGTCCCAGGTTCGATTCCCGACCGAGCAGAAATTGAAATGATGAATTTTAATTTCGCGTTACGGGTCTTGGTGTTATATGTATAATAAGTAAGTATGTATTTAAAAGTATAAGTAGTGCTTCTTACTTTAGGGCTAGACTTAAAAAAAACACGCTTTCTTACTTAAATAAAATTTTTCTTAATCTAATCGAATTAACGTAGAAATAATAAAACTAAATCCGCCTCTGTTGCTGGAGGGTTAATGAATAGGAGTCTAACATGTGGACAGTTGTTTTTGTTGCTCAAAATAATGTTTTGTTTCGTAATTGCTCTGTGGTTAATTTAAACTTAGATGCAGAGGGTGAACTTTGTAGGCTGCACAGAGCCGGTTGTTAGTTCCCATTTATAAATTGTAAAGATTTTGTTGGGCATTGAGTGTCATGTGGTGGTTGTGTTATGCTTATTTGCTTAGGAAATGGTGGTTAGCAAATGCTTGTAATTACTTGATCTGCCAAATCCTGGATCATGGTCAAGGTGGACCTTGGGCCCTAATGCGCGAGAGCACAACTGGGACATTAATGCCAAGATGATGATGATGACTTAGGGAATGGTCTTCAAAAACTCTATGTTGAACTCACTTGAGAAAACCTTAGAAGGGCTTCGTATTTATGAAATGCTGTATGCCAATCATATTATTTAGTAAGTACTTGATCAAAATCAGCTGGGCAGCGTTCGAAAAATGCTCTAGATACATTCAAATAAGTAGTAAGGGGAGCCGATGCATATAAGCAGTGACAGCTACTGGCTGCTACTGGCTGACTGGGGCAAAGCTAACCTGGTCCAGTTTAATCCTTCCAAGACCCAGGCATGTCTCTTCTCAGCAAAGCGTAGCCATTTCCACCTAACACCGTCTTTCCGAGGTGAGTCTTCCGCCTTTGACCGACAAGTAGGAGCTGCTTGGTGTTACCCTATCATCAGACCTAAACTTCGGACTGTACAGTCAAGAGCCCAATTAGCTGCTTAAAGGCCTTGCCACATACAAAGCTCGGCGCGATGGTTGCCTAGCAAATATCGCGCCGCGCGATGGTTGCCTAGCAAATATCGCACCGCGCTCGCGCCGCGCTCGCGCCGAGCTTTGTATGTGGCAAGGCCTTAAAAGCTTGGAATCCTCGCCAAGGTGAGAAAGTAATTCACACAAGGCCAGCACATCAATTTATACTAAGCACAAGTCCGGGAATGGACCATTACTCCTAAATGGTCAACGAATTATGTATTTCTTTTTGGTCTGTTATTTTAATTCCTTTTGGTTTTGAATACGTATTTTTAAATAATTTGTAATAATAACTTGGCATAAATAGTGTTTACAAATTATTTTGAAGTTATCAAACAGTGATAAACCATAGATCGATGATCGATAAAAAAGTAATAAATTTGAAATTGATTGACGGCTAGAGAAAAGAATTTCCGACTGATGCTGGGGATCTGAAGTTTGGAAGTGAAAAAATATGAAGGATTTTTCATGCTAATGTACAAAAATCAATATTATTTGAAAATAATCTGTATTATTGCTCAGCAGAAGCTAGGTTGACTATGAGTTCTGGCCATCAAGACCTTTGTGCCAAATCGTTCTCGAACGTGTTTCAGTGAAGACCCGAGCGTTTGTAAGAGAGTACAGCTGAAGAATGGGCAGAGTTATCCCAGCCTTCGAACTAGAAGGTGAATCAGTATCATACCCCAAGGCTTGCTTTAACGAGATCCAAGTGAATTCAGTGATCCTGCCTGGACTAAGGTTATGTGGAGAAGACTCTTTTTGGAACTTCTTGTGCTTTATTTAGACTATTTTTTAAATTAACTGTACGTAGCTAGTTTCCAGACTGAAAGAAATAGAACCCATTACCCTTAATCTTTGTGTCTTCTTTATTAACTGAACCTGGCACTGTACGTGGGACAGTGTTACGTTACAACGTGTCAAGAGACTGTTTGGTGATGATTCGCTTGTCGAGTCTCGTCTTCTGGCTCTGGAACGCCGTCGTAGAAGTAGTTTCTAAAGTGAAAACGTCATCTTAGCTAGAACGAAGAGAACACAAAAAATATTATATCTTTGCCACCTCCGCCGTCTATGAAATGATGGTGTGGAAAAAAACAAAAGACTAACAAAAATATAGAAAAATCGAATCTAAAGTGATAAACGAGCGGGGAAATGTTGAAATTGATACACAAAAACCATGTAAAAATGCCCCCCGAGGAACTGCAAGGGCCAGTAGCCCGTTCTGCCATAAAACCAAGGAGATACAGAGGTATAAATCCAAATACCCACCCTAATACCCTTGTTTTTATAGCAAAAACCATTATTACTTTTACAATTAGGTATATACAAATACATCACGAGAGATCATTCCACTAAAAAGAAATACTCTAGACGAAAACAAAAACATTTGCAAAACGTAGTTCCAACCACGTATTTACATGAGATAATCCCTCATTTTCCAGGAAAAAAGGTGACCACCAAAGCCTGAAGGGCTAAACCCCTCAAGAACAGAAATTCCAGACTGTAACCCGTATTTACATGGGACAATCTCTAATTTTCCAGGAAAAAATGATGAAACATCGAAGCCAGAAGGCCAAACCCCAAAAGAACAGCAATTCCAGACTGTAACCCATGTAAGTAGTGATTGGAAATAAAAAAATACAATAAACTTTGTTTTTTTTCTTTTCTTTTTGTAAACTAAACTGTTATTTGAAAAGGAAACCCAAAAAGGAGTAAGTATTGCAGAAAAATCAGGGGTAAACTCTAGAGCAGGCATCCTTGACGTGGTAGATATCACCTAAAACATGATGAGTTTCGCCTGCTCTGGTTAGGTTACGTGCTGCGTAAGCGCCAGGGATTCGTGGCAAATGGCGCCTAAACCTGCTGGTATCAGAAAAGAGGTCCCGAGGGCGCCATAAGATGAGACAAAGACTTACGACGCAATAATTCTGAAGGCCTAACGAAGTGGAGGAAGAAGAGCTTCGAATTCTTACTCTTGTCATTCCTATCTTGGAAGGAAGAACCGCTAAGATGATGTACTTAACGAAGGTGCTATTCGTAAAAAGTTACCTTCAGAAGGTTGTAATATAACTAAATTTAATCAAAAAAAAGACATAACAGCAAATTTTAACACCACACAGTATCGTACCCCAATCATTCGTCACAATATCACGTGTCCCTTAACACAGACTCACCCTCGAAAGATAAAAACAAATTACGCCAATAAACCGTTCAATAAACTTCCAAACGCTCCCAATAAAGCATGGCACATGGGAATACTTTTTTATTTCAATGAAAATGAAAAGAAAAACGAGAAAATATTCATTTCGCTTCGTAGGCGGCAATTTTGTTAGCTCTGCGCCGTGCGTCCGCTTGTACGGCGGACCCTTGGGAAGGCGATCCATATTTCACTATGTGCCGACGTAGCCTGCGTGGTCCAACTATCATTCGAATTAATGCCACGATATTGATTCACGAGAAAAATGTGGATATTACTGTTTACCAAATGCTATCAGATTTAGCATACCTAAGTACCTAAGCGCTTTGACTTTGGGTTGGGTTAACGACACCGCAATTTCCCGTCATCGGCTGACGAAATTATGCAAACTGGAAATGGAACTAATGAAAATCCTGGAAGGTACTCACTGTCTATTGCTGACGAACTTCCACATTCATTATAGTCGAAAGAAAAACTCAACTACGGATAAAGAGGCGCTCTAAAAAGTACGAAACATGAAACATCCAATTTGCCAACCATTTAATGTAGACAATATTTAAATTAAATACAAATAGGTAGGTCCAGGAATTTGGAATAAGCCGTCGGGTTGAAGAATTAAACACCACACTCCGGGATTGACTGCTAGTACATGTTATATTAACAAATATCTAACAATATTCAAATGCTCTGCGGCTCTGTTTTTGAACCGCTCGCCTCGAATTGAACAGTGTGATTTTGATTTTCGGTATGAAAACATTTATAATTTGACACTGATTTTCCATATTTTTTTGTCGTTCGTTTTTTATGTTGCCAATGTAATTACAAAATTGAAAACTGTTCGATTCGAGGCAAGCGATTAGAAAATAGAGCCCTTTACTGAATTCAGGATAAACTAGGCATTAGCCATACCAACCTATATTTTTAATTTGTACCTATGTACCTAACATTACCTGTAATGTAATGTGACGTAAAGCAAACACCTATACCCCGTCACCGCAGGCTATATACATTTCCGCAGAGTAATTGCGGGCGCATTCCGCAAATTGGATAATTATTGGGCCATTCATTAATGGTGTCAAAGCTCTAAATAGCGCTGGCAGCATGCGCTGAATTCTAGTAAGCCCACAGCATAGACAAATATTAGGAAGCTGCTTTCTTTGCTGACTTATCAGGAATTCAACCGATATCATATTGTAAAATAAAATTGCCTTTTTTTAGCCGATAGGTAATACCATGTTTTACTTTACATATAAATCTGGACTTCTTTAAGACCAATTAATATCATAATTTTACTAGTATATTTTATACCACTTAAGGTGGCTAGCAAGCTTACGGCTTGTCTGGTGGTAAGCAGTTACCACACCCTAAAGACATTTGCATACTAGGGGTACCAGTGGTACCCTGGGGTCCGTGATGTCGATCCTGTACAACCTGTATTAGTAAAAATAAATCAAATTGTTCAGTGCTCGGCCAATGGTCAGTGTGTACGTTGTTGGTACGCTATCCTACAGTTAACTTACCCATATATTTCCATTGCGCATACTGTAAGCGTCGACCGTCGGTCGAACTCGGGCCTAACATTCGTAGTTACGATATACGGGCTTAGAGAACCTGAACCGTGGCGCTAACCCAGCTACTTAACAAATCGTAGCTCAGTCAAGGCGACAGCGAACGAGTGGGAAATATTAATTTTAATTTATTCACACTGTAAACCAGCCACGGCCGTAGCAGTAAATTAAGTAAGCGGAAGAAAGCTCATTTATTTTTGGCCGGATGCGGTGAAATTCACATCCGCGTTAAATACACAACCCGGCGGGAGGCACTCTCTCTTCTAGTGTTGCCAGTTGAAATTTAATTTCTGACACAAATTACTGTCTTTTTGTTATTCGCTTTCTGAATTTTAGATGATGAAATTAGCCCGCCGTTTGATTATTAATTCACACGTTGAATCGCGCCTAATTGAGAATTGTTTGTTAATAATTCATCAAGGATTTTAGCTTTGATATACGTAAGCTCAAGTGAGTTGTTGGTATGTTTAATTAAGTTGGGTTTCCAGTGCGTGCGACGGACGGGTTTCTGGAAGAATTTAGCGCGATAAAGTGTGATAATTATGTAAGTGTACCTAAACAATATTGACTAACATTTTAATCTTCAAACATAATTATCTTTACATAGTTTTATAAAATAAAATTGCTTTCCGCGTCTCGAGGGTAATTTTTTTAAAAGCTTACTCAGTGTCGTACAAGGCGACTAATATTTTCGAGGCAAAAGATCTAGAGTCTCCGAAAGATGGAAAATGGGCAGCAGCGTTTATAACACTGCGATCTCCTGCCTACCAATCGTGGAGATTATGGCCTCTCCCATGTAAGGCGAGGTCCCTGTCGTGGGAGAGGTCCTAAGTCTTGCAGTGGACTGTCATGGGCTGTGATGATGATGATGATCGGATGGTGATTTAAACGTCGCGTCGTTACGTCAGCGTGTCATCAAAACTATACAATTCGCAAATAGCACACGAGTGATATGCGACAAATCTACCACGTTACGTGTAGGTACACGCGACACAAAAACGCGATACATTTTTCGTATCGAATGGCGGTCCCGGAAAGCGCACGTCGTTCCGCGTTCCGGCTAGGCCGGCACCGTTCCGGTTGCCTACTATTATCGTATCGGTAATAAATCCACCCGCGTCAACTTAGACAAAATATGTTTTTTTATTAGCGGCCTCGCCAAAGGTATTTGTCGACGGATACCGGATTATTTATCGCCTGTCAGCTGACAAGGTCTGTGTTACTGTTAAGAACGAATATTTTTGGTTGGTATTGTTGATATATGGATTATACATACCTATTTAAGCTACATTTCAGTAGAAATTGTAAAACTATTATAGTGGTTCATCGTCGTTGCTCATCCTGTAGGCCTAGCACAAGTTGCTCTCGCGCGCGATAAGCGAGAAAAAGCGCGACATAGGTATTGCTATCTCTTTCGTCTTAGTATTGAGAGAAAGACACAAACGCTCTGTCGCGGCGCGAGCTTTGTCGCGGACACATTTGTGCTAGGGCCACTGGATGATCACGGGTCGCTTGAGATCCGGGGAAACGTCGGAAATCACCTGTCCGTATCAGGAATGCGATCTGGACGGGTGATCAGTTTGTACTTTGAGGCAAGTCGAACTTCAGAACCGCAATGAGCACGTAACTCATAAGGTATGCCTCATTGGAAAAAGCGCGGTTGACCAATGTCTTCAGCTGGGGATGCTGAGACTGGATGAACAGTCTCGGGAGCCGATTATTCTCATTAAACGATATGAATATTAGATATTACGTAAAATATCAACATACGCCTCTTTCCTGTTAGGGTCAGCAGAGATCTCATTGTTCCAATGGCACGGTACCGATAAACCGATCAACATTTTCATTCGTGCTTATCGGTGTGGTTACTCTGCACCTGACATTTCTTTAAAACATCCTCAAGCGGACGTCTACATCTTCTCCTTCCAACTATGAGTATTGTTACAAAATAATCTCGAAAACGATTATCTTATTCAATGACGTATGGACAGCCGCAGAGGATTTTCGATACGTATACCATTCGACTGCGGAACCCTAAATAGGCTTCATTTTTTTATTACATGGATTATCTATATTGAAAGTAGTAGAATAACATATTTGTTGCATACCTACATTAAAAACTTTAACAGCTTATTTGAACCAATATCGCATTCAATAAAACGGATATCGGCAATTAATAAAGTCGATATTGAACTATTACGTAATCGTGTTCCAATTAACGTGCCGCCAGTGGCAGAGTGTTAAGGGTTAAGACTATTGGACAGAATCTGGTTTATATATTTTTATTTTTTACAATCTATAGATAATTTAGAAGCTAGGTAGTTTATTCATGGTATTAGGTACCTACTTTTTTGTAGTCATATTTTAATTCGTGAATTCTTTATTCGAATTTGTTCGCATTTTCTGAAGTTAAAAGCACCCTTACTTGGGGCTTTGATCTCAGAGTCTATAACATAGGTACCCATAGAATATAGTGAGAAAGTTCAATTACATAATATCATGCATACCATACTAAAAATGTAGGAATTTAAGATTGTTACAAATATATTATTTAGGTATAGTTATGGACCTCATTTAATCCTTCGATACAAACTTTTTAATAATAGGTAAGCGACAAATAAATAAAATGCCCAATACAGTTCGATTATGATTACGAAAGGAATATACAATCTAATCGAACTAGTGATGTGCAAAAAGCAAAAATCTTTGGTCCCGGACCGAAAACCGCGCTCCCGATTGGCTCTAGGCACTCGATATTGCTCGTATTTTAATGAGTCCCGCTGTAAGACAAACTGTTCTACCGGACACGGCCTCCCGCAGTCGATAAAATCACTGGATGTTACTTCGGGGATTTACTGTGCCAGGATTAATCAGCCACCGAAATAAATTAGCGGGCGGGACCAATCGCATGGCTTATATGGGCGAGCTTGATAGATGATCCTTGTTTTTTGTTTTAAAAAGAATATTTTTAGGCAGTGGCTTTGAGTAAAGGAATACAATTTTTAAGACTATTACTTTTAGGATTATTAGGTTTTTTATTTATTAAGACCTGTATAACCAAAATGCAATCTGGTCATGTTCCCCTGGTAGCAAGATCACGGAGGTCAGATGACAGTCCCTGACATCTGACGAGTCAGTTAATGAATGAACCCTGTATTCACAGGTAAGACATTTTTAGTCATAAAAATGTAGAGGTAACGCGCATATAGACTATCTTTATTTTAAATATTGTTACATGCTGTTATGCTAGCGATGTCTACAGCAAAACTTTTTTCACTTATAAATCGTGAGAAACACCGTTCGCAAAAATTATCGATCATTATTATTATAAAAGCCATCTAATAATACAAATACTTCAAAATAATTTAACTTTAGTAATTTATTATTTAATATTTTACCTTCAAAGTAACCCGTACAACCTTCAGCCTGACCCATTTCAATTCCAGCTTCTATTATTTAAGTCTACGGTGAAGTGGAGCAAGTTTTAATTAACGCAAATATCTAGCGCGGGCGGTGTGGACATTACCTAATAGTGTTTAGTAACAGAATCCACTAGCTAAAGAGCTTAGACCAGGCTTTATCGATGACATTCATCAACCGTCTTGCATTTAAAATGACTTTAAAATTAAGATTAGCTATATTATAAGTCGGATAACCAACGACCAGGTCAGGTGCCACTCATACACTCATACACTCTTTGTAAAATTGTATAAATTTAGCATTTAATTATTTATGTAAAGTATCTCTTCCTTCACCTTAACTTATTGTTTATCCCTCACCGTCTACCGTTTTCGTTCACATTGGTTTTTCACGGTTGACTGGTAGATAAGACTACTTTAGCTTTAAGTCCGCCAATGTACCTTTAGTGCATAAAGTTTTAATAAATAAATTTACAGAGCCACAGATACACAAATGTCAAACTTATATCACCCCTCTTTTTTCGTCGGGAGTTGAAACATATGAGTGAAAACTTGACCGAAATAACTATTCACAACTTAATTGATTTCATAACTTATTTAAAACTGGTCTAAAAAATTTCTTTTAGATTTGGTACACATAGTATAAAAAATATCTATCATAAAATTATATACCATATTCATGACAGGTGCATCCTTATTCTCCCCATACTTCGGGACGATATATCAAAATACGACAGCGGAGGTTAAACCGAAACCCATTTCATTTTCCCCGTCAACACCGATATAAGCGCAGCAACAAAATAATTAGACAAGAAGTTACCAAAACCATTCCTTGGAAAATCAGAAAACCGGGGCGGTATTAGGACCGTTAAAGGCCCCTTTCCTCCTAAAGGGCCCGTTATCCCTCCCCACTTCACCCCGCGCAGTCGGCCTCCTAATGATGTGCTTTGTCTACCAGAGATAGATAGACCAAAACCAATTTTACGCCAAAACTCAATTTATACTGTTCATAATTTTCTCTCGTAACAAAAAGTTCTATTAAGTCTAGAAATGTAGAGCTTTTAAATAACATTAAATAATTAATCAGTGAATTAAGTGAGCATCTTTCCGTAATCAGGGTACAGGTGATAATTTTTTATCTCTCGTTTAAATGGTTGAGTAAGCTTTTGATGATTTAGAGTTCCTTAGAGGTTATTAAGTACCTACCTATAATTTTAAAATAAGTTAGTGGATTTGTACCAGGAAATAACAAATCAGATACCCTATTTTCGTGGCGAATACTTTTTTATACGATGTAGGTTGTATTAATTTCAAATGTGAACGGGCCCAGCAACGCTCCACAGCCAGGCTCTTAATGTAAGTAAAATCTGGTTAAATTCTTCGGTCGCATCGTCACTTAGGTACCACCAGATGAAATGGCTGTGAAATGCCTGGCTAAACTAAAAAATAATAATTAGGTAATTCATGAACTGAGGCGTCTAGTTTCAAAACCCGCTAAAACGTTTTTCATAAAATTTCGAGAATTTGTAAAAAACCGCTCATCAGTATAGCTTTGGCCTAAGGCAAAAAAAAAATGATACGAATTATTATTGTCATCTGGCAATACCAAGAGTGCCTTCTTTTCATCTATAAAATAAAGGATAATTTGAATTATAACGGAAAGTATTTTCATTTTGGCGTACTTTGTAACGAATATTCGGTTTTGATGGAATTTGAAAAGGACATGTTGTATTTTAGCGGGATTTGATAGGAGCAAATTGCAAGGCGTGGATGGCGTTCTACAATAAATTCTAATATTAAAATTTTGCCAAATAATGAATAATTACTATCAATAACTACGAATTAAGAAATAAATAATAAATAAGGATTTATCAGGTTAATAAAAAAACAATGAAATTATAAAATGCAATTAAAAGAAACTTTATTTAATTAAACATAATTGAAAACTTCTTAGTAGAGTATATTGTAGTTAGAGTTAAATATTTTGCGAAAAAAGCCTTGCTTCACTTTCAGATCATTCTCGCGCTCATTATTGTACATACGCCACATTTTGCGTATGTTAAGGCCGGATGGTAGGTACAGTCTTTGTGTTTTGGATCTACAATAATGACTTTCTTGTCCATTAAACTTTTCAATGAACCATTGAACAGACAATTTCTTTGCTTCATATCTTTGGCTTTTATGATCACCACCTCTTTTTTCTGTGGGATGGTTCCCGCCACATTTGTGAAATCTGCCTAGAACACCCTTTACTCTATCTTTTTTTATCATAAGTGCATCAAGAAATGTTTTTTGACAAACCGGTATCATTAATCCTCGATTGTTAATAATGTGATATTTTGTGGAAGTCTGCCTCTTGGAGTTGCTTTTTTGTTTTTTGCTTGTTTTAACATTGCAGTATTTTAATATAAATGAATCTTGCGATATTTTTGTACTACACTTGTAAAAGTTTCGATGAAATCTTCTTATGTCTTGACATGTTAAAACCATGCATTTAAAAGCCTTTTGGTTATGTGCACATGTTTGAAATTTTGGCAGACTTTTGACTTCGTACCTGAAAAAAATAAAAAAAAATATTAGCAAGAAATAGATAAAACACCTAGTTAAAACTTAAAACTATGTGTAAACCCTTCCGTTACACGTTTGGCATGTCCATTGTAAGTAGATACTAACAACTTAAGAAATAAAAAAAATGCCCTACGATGTGCCTAAACAAAAAATATATACATACCTACACTTAGATAATTAAATTCGTCAAAAGGTCTAGCTAAAAAAAGAACCATACCTTCACTTACATAGTTAAATTCGTCAAAAGGCCAAACCAAAAAAGAAACATCTAACTCTAAATCTAAAGGCATTAAGCTAGCGAATCCCACTAGTGATCAACCACACTTAATAGTAACAATAACTTAACAACAATCAACAATGGTTCATTTTGCATATCACCATCGAAGCCGCTTAAAAAGTAGTTTGATCACAAATTTCTCTTACCGTTTTTGGCGCTCCTTCGTGCGTTTCCAGGCTGTTTCATTACGAGGTTTCTTCCTTGCCTCTTGAGGGTTACATTTTTGCACGAACTGAGATAAATCTTCCATTATTTTGTATCAAAAACAATAAAAAACCGCAGCAACAATTAGCACTTTATGAAAAAATCGCCATACTGATTTCGCAGTCACGTGACCAGAATACCGTACTGTCATTGGTCAATTCACTTTTAGAGGGTTTTGAAAGAAACGGAAGGCGTATTAGCGGAGTCTGCAACACAAATCGAATTATAAGTGCTAGTTTAGTAGTCTTTTAGCGTATTTTGATAGGAAATGATTGAACAGTATGATAAGAAAATCGCAGTAGCGTCATTTTGAGATATAAACCGAAATTAGTTCCAGGAGCGTTTTAGCGGGTTTTGAAACTAGACGCCTCAACTGTGCAAAAATCAAATTCTGCCATCGGTCTTTTTTCGGTTTGATCAGGACCCAAACCGGATTCGTCCGTAGCCGCACATCCTTACCCTCTACCCCAGCTCGTCATTAGGAGTGGGCACGCAAAGGGAAATTATCCTCACTTAACCCTCCTGGAGGCGTTAACTGGCACCTCAGAAGAGAGCACTCGCCGACGATTACTTTATTATACGGATTGGAATAATTTTTCTTGTGGCAATATTCTTTTGGCGCCACCCGCCTCCTTCTACGCGATAACGAAGTATCTGGCACGTGTAGGCTCCTACTGCATGTGACGCTGTGAATAATTTCCTGGTTCGGTGTGGTAGAATATCCGATTTAATCAGTTTCAGGTTACGGGTTACGGCATTGTGTTAGTTGATGGTGGTAAACCACTACTCTCTTCGAAAACTTCGTAATGATCTACGAAATTATTTAAGTAGACAGGTAGCCTAAGATTTTATTTGTTATTAGTTTTTTGTTATTTATTTATTTATTCTTTTTGTACAACATTACAGCTTAAAACTGTCCTAATGTCCATTACAAAATTTTATTTTTGTTATAACTTCGTATAATGTGTTATTTATTAAAAGGGGTATTGAATTACTGAAAGAATTTCTGTGATTTAAATTAGATGTGCCATATAATATTTATGGTCCGAAATATTCGTAGTTAGATGAATTTCGTATTGCTTAAACAAGAATAATTCCATAAAAAAGTACAGAGAAAAACCCTATTTAACCTAACCTTATTTATTTTTGATTAACGTCGTAAATCGATATAATCTAATATATATCCATACCTTCTAGAAATCCAATTTTCATTCGTTCTTCGTCGTTACGTTCGTTCGTGACTTTCGGTACTAGAAAGTAGGTAGGTAATCCCTCCGCGAAAGCTGTCTAAATGAGCGTGAAGCGTGACTAACTCCTGCATTCTGTCCCTCCAATTTCCGACATCTTGATTGTTCTTCCGAATGAATGCGCCAAAATAACAATTCATTACGTCTACTGCAATCGTGAGGGATGCAATTTGCGACCCTTGTTGGTCAATAAAACGAGCCAACACGGAGAATAGGAACGGGTAGTCAGGGGAAATAGTCAAAATAATGGCCTAGAACGGATAATTAAAGTCGGAAATACCGAGGACATACAAATGAGACGCTTTTGTTTCTTTGATAAATGGATGATTTTTGTGACTTTTTATATAAAGCGCTACAAATAAATTGTTAACAGTATGATGTAGCAGTCCAATACGGGCCCAAACGAATTGGAACGCCTTTCTGAGCACCAAGGGTGCACCAAGTCTATTTTTAATTGTTATTTAAAAGTAGATATATTTTAAAACCATCGTGATTAATAATAAATTATATTGCTAAATAAATTTATAAATATTTCTGAACGAAATGTATGAGATTCTTCGAGAACATTCAGTACTAATAACTAAAACTTACTTATGCTAAATATGAAATTTATCCACAATATTTAATAATAATTTTGCTCAATAATTTCATAGTTAATTGGAATAATTATATAACGTCTCACCATTTATTGAAATATGTAACGGTTTTCGATTTCCGTTTAAACGTTGGGTATAACGTAAACGTCGAGACACTGGGAGGGACCTTTTGCTCCAGGCCAGACAGTTTCTATTGCTCATTTTAAGGGGTTTCGGATGTTCCGGGTTTACAGGGATACAGTCAGTGCAGTGTGCCGTGACTTAAAAGTGAGTTCGAGTTTCAGTAGTAGCAAACAACTTTTGCGAAAGCGGGTAGATCGACTTCGGCCGCTTTATCGCTAACCAACATCGTCCGGCGCTCGCAGCTCTCCAGTTGTCCCGTGACCATGATGCATGCAACTGTGTCCAAATATCGGACTAGTCGTCAACAAAGGTACGCGGTAGGAAACCCGTAACATACCCTTAAAATGTGTAATAATAACCGCCATAGTTTAAAAGATTAGTTTCTACTGCTGATTTGTAATTGATTTATTTGTGTAAATTTTCAGGTAATATTGCCGTTGTCCTTCATTTAAAGATAAATTAGCAAGTATTTTGCCATGTTTTATTATATTTAGAATATTTGTCATATTTTCCATGCAACTTTGTTTGCTATGATTGTTTATCCCATAATATAAATAACTTATCTAATTTGGTTTTATCTGTATATTTAAATATACTTCTCCTTGCCTGAATAAACAGCATTTTAAACCTATTCAACTTCCAATCCTTAGTTTTCGATAAAATATTAGGCAACCCTAATTAGTATCTTCTAAATTCTTCTTAAACATCGATTTCTTGTTCTAAACACTTCATTTTCAAACAAATTCATACATTCGATCTGTACACTTTATACACACTTTTCTAACAAGTACATTGCCAGTCT
Organism: Blastobasis lacticolella; assembly: GCA_905147135.1. NCBI lineage: Eukaryota > Metazoa > Arthropoda > Insecta > Lepidoptera > Blastobasidae > Blastobasis > Blastobasis lacticolella. The sequence goes on from LR990044.1 coordinate 10,421,947, forward strand.
TTGACAAAGATGTAGGCTCGTTTCTTGAAGAGACAGCACTTGAAGATACACCACTGGAGCACTGGATCTGAGTGTTAGGCAGTTTGAATGTCAAAATGCTTGTGAAAGAAGTGTTTGCTGATATGACGAATGATAGGGTTAATGTAATAGTAGTACTCTTCTACTCATAAACGCCAAACGGCAAGCCAAAGCACACACAGTCCAACCGCCACATACACAGGCTCTGTTCGTCGAAATGGCTCACAATCTGTGAAATGGCTAAATGAACATCGCCAACAATCCTATTGGATGCGGTTTAGTCATTATCCCGCTAATATTTGCCACTGCCACCGCACCATGTGTGACTGTGTCAATCCCATAATGCGACCAATATTCATGATGTAATAATTCTGTGATGTATTAATTCAGTGTATACCGAAATTGGTTCCCCAAATGAGATCGCAATGTTTTGTATGTTTGATTGAAATTGTATTGATACCTACTTCTTGGGTGATCATGTGTGTTCTGATAACTTTAATGGTATGGTTGTAGAAAATCAGTGATTTTGATATTTTTTTTCTGGTTTCGGACGCGTTTTGAAGATAATGTTATCTTAATTTTCATTCTGATTCTATAATGTGTACACCTAACACTGTAACACCTATGTATTTCCCTTTGGACTATGTCATCGGATCGTTCCAAAGGCATATTAGAGGTCACTTCAGAGGCGGGTAACGTATTGGCAACTCCCCTGGTGTTATTGATGTCCATAGGCGGCGGTGACCATTTTCCATCAGGTGTTTTCAAAAAGGGTTAAAACGTGTTATGCGATTTAATAATATTGTGAAACTGATATTATGTATAAACAAAAGACTCACACACTATACATTGACCGTTATATGTATCCGGAAAGACACAGACACAGTTTTGTGAAACTGTTGTACCTAAACAAAGTTCAGTGCTAATAAAATAAAAAAAAGAACAAAAGGACTAGTATGCTCTTGTACATGTGAAATTACAGTGTCCTTTTTTAACGGAGAAGGCTTTGCATTTCTTACATATTTTTGAAAATAAATTCCCTATCATCTAGGTATAGATAGTAATATCATTATCATATCCGTCGAAAGACGCTCACTGCTGGGCATAGGCCTCTCCCAGAGATCTCCACAAAGACCGGTTTTGTGCCTTCCGAATCCAGCTGGTTCCTCCGATCTTTACCAGGTCGCCGGTCCACCTTGTAGGAGGCCAACCCACGCTGCGTCTCCCGGTATGTGGTCGCCATTCGAACTTACTGCCCCACTAATATACTAATGATATTATAAAGAGAAAATATTTTCGAAAGATTTTTTCGATTTGTTTGTTTGTAATATTTGATTAATTGAAAAAACGATGTCAGCCAGTAACATGATATTTTATCTTTAAAAATATAGAGATTCCTAGGAAAATTGCAATATAACCGAAGGTATCAAAATGTTGCATGTTCGCACATGATTTCAGAAAGGCGGCTATTTAATATCACAGTCCACTGCAGGACTTAGAGCCTCTCCCACGATAGGGTAGATTATTGATCGCAGTGTTGTAAATATTACAATAGAAAACGCTGCTGCCAATTTTCCAGTCTACGGAGACTAGATCTTTTGCGTCGAAAATATTAGTCGCCTCGTACGACACCCACGGGTGTAAAGGGTTGTTGCTATTCTACTCTACCGGACACCACACGGCAATCTATTTACCTAATTATTTTTTTGTTTTGTTTGTAACTCAGTAAAAGGTATATATTATAGTAGGTTAGAGGTTAAGTAGGGGTATGGTAGGGTAGGGTTAGGGCAGAGGTAAGGTAAGGGTAGGGTACGGTATGGGTAAGTCGTGGTAGGGTAGGTGTAGAGTTCATAAAATTAAAACAACGCGAATGAAGCCTCGCCGAGCATACCAGTATCAAAATAAAATGGTATCTTATTAGTTTAAATTTATTGATTTATTTAAACATTGATGGTGCACAACTTTTGTATAATAGGCAAATTATTTGTAAATATCAAATACATTTTACTGTAAGTGCGAGTTACTTCGGTACGAAAATACACTCCAGAACACAAACACACATTGGGGGGATTCTCGCATCATTTGCGCAGACACTCACGAGGAAAAGTTTTATGACAGCACTCCGACAGTAATTGTCGATATCTACACAATGCCCCATCCCGGGCCGACGTGAATTCGAACTGATCAAACTTTTTAGCGATGAAAAAGTTATCATTTCACTTTTTGTAACTTCCCGAATAGGGGTTGAAAGAGATTTTCCGGGAGGGACCGTCGACGGAGGGTCGCTCCCGGACATTGAGATATAAGAAAACTTCGATTTTAAGTTAATTACGAATGACAAATGAAGCTGTCAATCGTTTCGGCGTTCAGTTGTTCCATTTTTATGAAAAAAATGTATTCCAAATCAGTAGAAAACTCAAAAAGAAAACTTGTAAAGAGTTTTTAAAAGTAAATTGAACGAGTTCTTGAGATCTAGTAAACTTCCTTTTTAGGCCGTTCCTAACATGTCCTCTCTAAAGACCTCATTAGAAAGCTCAAAGAAGCTCAATCTGCGATCGAAAGAGCTAGGTACCGACGCTGAAGATATCCGTAGCAGGTAAAGTCGCAAATCTGAAGTGAAGTGGTAAAAAGGCATATAACTCGCAGAGCCGTTGACCATTCACGAAAACGACAGACCTTATAAGAGTTTTTCGATGCCTATTGATGCTAGAGACACAAATTATATTGCTTCATGTTGCAGCTGGTATGGTTAAGATGATGAATGAACTTATGTATCTTCTAAAACTTAAAATACAAAGCTATTTAAGTATAATTGTTGCCTTAAGATACCACCTCACAATAGGTATAAATGTGATAGATATAGGTAGATTATCCAAAACTTTTAGTCTGGGTTTGTTTGTGTATAACCTACATTCAGGCTCAGTTTTAACAAGGAAGCAATTAAATTTAGATAGGAGCAGCAACAGAAGTTTGAAACTATTTCCATTGCTTCATTTGTCGTACCTTCGAAAATATAAGTAAGATCATTCGTTGACTAAACATAATTATTCGTTGACTAAATAATAAAGAATATTATGCATATTAATTAATTAAAAATGAAAATTAACGTATGAACCTTGAGAGCTAAACCGATAGCTTATAAAGCGGTTTTAGAGGATGTTTCACTGACAGGATTCCCTGTCTCGTAAATACATAATTCAGTTCAAGGAAGGTTTTATGCCACGCGCGGTAACGCACAATTTGCCTAATTTATGTGTCATAGGTACTTACTTCAATCATTATCACGCTACGTTACCTAACTACTTACAAGGTGTATCAGATGTTTATCTCCTTAAATAATATCAATAAAATACCTAACAAAACATCGGATATAACTGATAGTTTTTAAGTAGGTAACTGAGTTTAGTTGCATCCAAAGTGTTCCGTAAAAAGTAAATGCATTCAACATCGGATTTACACATAGGTACTATTTATTTTATACGTATCCTCGTTAAGTACTAATTGTAGCTGCAAAATACGTAGGTATGTCTCAGTGGTGGATACCATATATTTGGCGGTTATTTGGGGAGGCATCTGTATACTATAGACTAGGTACCAAGGTTTGTTAGCAACGGGCCAAACCGTTGCCGGCTCGACGATGCCGTGGCGCAAATCATTTTTTTATGTTGACATTCATAAGTGTTTTTTGTAAAATCTAACTTGAATAAACTATAGACTATTGACTATTAACTACCCATTACTATATATTGTTATGAAAAAAAAGTTTCATTCCATAAGTACATTTCCTATTGCGTCTTTACGACAACGAATCGCGTCGCACTCAATCACGGGAACGTGCCCGATGAGAAACACTTGGCAAGATACAACGGGCCTTTTTGATGATTTATGCCTACTTTATTGATAAACTTCCGTCGAGGAAGGGTTCCTTAGCTTTTCCTTGTTCGGAAGGGAACGGTTCGGTAGCAAAAGTTCCGCGGTTCCGAGGTGGAGCTCATTTTCATGTTATGGTTAATTATACTTGTTTATGTGGGAAGTTCAGCAGTTGCGGCGAGGCTAGTGTGCGTACAACCGGTGTTGGTACGGTGTTCGCTAATAATGCTATGATGTAGTAATATAAATATTTGGCACACTTTGTTGATTGTTTACGGCTCTTTAGTGAACTGAATAACATCATAATGGGTGCGAGGGATTGGAGCAACCCAATGTAGGTTTAAAATGCACTCAAATAAAACTCTTATGTAAAGATACCTATTTACTGGAAATAACTTATTACAAAATAGAACTTGGATTGTTAGAATGAGCCTTCAGCCTCCTCAAAAACACAAATTTCCATAATGTTGAGAATTCACAGGTTTCGCTAACAAAGATATTTCATAAAAAAGATTAGAAATGAAAAATCAGTTCAAGACAAAGCCTATAAAACACTGCCTGGGAATCAGCGAGGATAAAGACGGGACCATATTCAAATATACCTAAGTATAATTCTTAGTAGGTAGCTACCTATAATTTTGAGCAACGTATACTAAGGGCGTCTTCCACCCAGTATTTATATTGATATTTAAACTAAAAACTTCGTACAAAAAAACGTTAAACCTCATTCTTAAACGTCTATAAGAATTTGATGCAAGCCGATCTTAAACTTCAGTTTTTACTTGAATGTAGCGGCTATAAACAGCTTTTGGGCACACGATTACATTTATAAATTCATTCCAATGCGTACGATTCTTACATAATGTAATGTATACCCTATATCTACATACCTACGTATAGTTGCCAACATTACCTAAGAGGGGTATTTTCAGGATTAGGTTTTAAAATCTTTAGTATTTTAGCCTGGAAACCTTATTAGGGGCTTAGACAAGCGGCTCGGAGTACAGTAAATAGACAGCAAGGACGCATTAGCAGTCAATCCAGCAGAACGGCACACTCTTTCAAATGAGATGGCAAGTAATTTCACGAAAACCCAGTTCTAAAATAAATTATTCATTGGCGACGAAACGCCCAAAGCCTCGTATTCATTTCATTTCTGAATCTCAATTCCACTTTTTCTCCTCCGCCCTTTTTTCTTTATCAAACGTAGAGGTAGGTTTAGTACCTTTAATACATTTTAAATAAGAACCTCGGATTAGGCTGTAAAATACATAGAGCGAGGGAGTTATGCCCCATGTCGGCAGTTAATTCGCCATTCTATTTGGACTGGGTGGTGAATGTTTTAATAATTGCGGCCTGTCTTTCTTATATACCTACTGAGGAGCTGGCGAACAAAACGGCATAGTTGCCTACATGAAACTAAATTTTACAGGAGCAGTGAAAATCTGAAATGGTTTTTATCAAAACCGGTATAATTACATGCCAAGCAATTACGCCGTTATGATCGAAACCACGAACTTTAGATGCAATTTTAACACAGTTTTAATCCGTTTTGATTGGAAGAAAGTTGAGGTTCGTATTCAGCGGATCTAAAACATCTAGATTGAAAAGAAAACTATTTTGATCAGAAGCGTCAGTATACCCACCATTTTGTTTGCCTGCTCCTCTAATCATATGTTGCTGATAAACACATACCGTACAAACATTTTGTTTGAAAAATTAAAGCAATTATTATTATTCATCTTGGCGTTAATGTCCCGGTTGTGCTCTCGCGCACAAGGGCCCGGGGTCCGCCTTGACCATGATCCAGGATTTGGCAGGTCAGGTAATTACAGTGGAGCGACTGCCATCAGACCTCCATGACCCTGCCACCAGGGGAACCAGACCAGATTAGATCATGGTTACACATCCAGTTGCCTGAATGTGCAGGTTTTATCACGATGTTATCCCTCAACGTAAGAGCATCGGATAGTATTTTAATCTACATAACTCAGAAAACAGTCATCATGGCCGGAGCGGGATTCGAACCTGGGACCTCTGGCTTACGAGTCGGATACTCTGACCGCTCGGCCACCGACGCTCTTAAAAATAGAATATATAAATTAAAGCAATATTTCTTTTTATTGCCTAAGAGGACACACAGTCAAACGGTCCACCACAAGGAAAGCGGTCGCTGTCGTCCAGGGTATATCTGCAACAGAAGGGGAGAGGGTGCGGTGTCGGCCTTTGAGGTACCTTTAGACATGCCGTTCGAAATTCAGGATCATTCCACATCCTGCACGTGCGCAGAAAAAGCGTTGTGATGCACATTAGGAGTTATTCGTAGTTGATTCTTAGTATGTAGTAATTAAGGTAATTACTCACTATGGTTGTAAATGATTCAAATATTTTTACTCATAATATCTTATCATAGGTACTTTTAAATTTAACCAAAATACAATGTAATTTAAGACTTAAGTTTCATGAATAAATTATTATATTTTATTAACTCGTACTGCTCTTACAGGCATAATAAAATGTTCTCACAATATAACTACAGGTCTACATCTTAAAAGGTACATGGTCATCTTCTTTCTGACTTTAAATTCTTAAGTATAATATTCCCCCTCACGCAGCTCTCCGTGCACACTTACGAGTTTGCGCTGTTTCAGTCTCATCTTTGATACATGATAATTAGCGATGGAAACTAAACCGGTCATCATCATCACAGCCCATAACAGTCCACTGCAGAACAAAGGCCCTCTCCCAGGAGAGGGGATAGTATTGCCATAATATCCACGCTTGGCAGGCAAGTTGGAGATCGCAGTGATGCAAGTATATAAAAAATTAAAAACGCTGCTGCGATTTGTCCAGCCTACGGAGACTCTAGATCTTTTGCATTAAAAACGTTAGTCGCTTTTACGACAGCCACGAGTGTAATGGGATTGATGGCACTCTACTCTGTCGGTCACCACACGGCCAACTTGGCGTAAATAGTTTGCCATAATTCGCTTGCCATTATCAGGGTCAGGCGTTTCAAACTTTACCAATATATAATAAAATATCTTTATCCCCAAGTACCACCGATTGGTCTCCAATATAGACGTTATGCAGAAACTAAAGTCGTAACAATATCAAAATATTAAGGTCCTTAACGAGGGATAAGATAACGCTATGAGAAATGTAAATTGCTGTTTAGAATCGCTTTTAAGTTGCCTTAGGCAGTGAAATGTTGGATGGGTTGCCCGTGTGGGGATCGCATGCGATATTCATAAACAACTAGGCGTAGATAAGGGGGCTCATAATTGAAAATTAAAAAATTATGCCCATTGCTGTAATAACAGCTGGCAGATGTTGAATAAATTGATTCATAAAAGTTTGAGTGCATGCATCATTTTTAACGTAAATATTTAAAATATGCATTGCATTCAAAAGCAGAATTGAGGGCTTTATTTTGAACCAACATTGCGTTTAATTTAGCGCGTCTAATTACAAGCGTCGGTGGCCGAGTGGTTAAGGTATCCGACACTTAAGTGAGAGGTACTGGGTTCGAATCCCACTGCGGCCATGTAGAAATGACTCTTTTCTGAGTTACGTACATTAGTTGTATGCTAACCGATGCTCTAACGTTGACGGAAAACATCGTGATGAAACCTGCACATTTAGGCGACTGAATGAGTAACCATGGTCCAATCTGGTCAGGTTCCGGTTAGATGGCAGTTGCTCCACCGTAATTACCTGATCAGCCAAATCCTCGATCATGGTCAAGACGGACCCTGGGCTCTCAAACGCAACAGCACAACTAGGACATTAACGCCAAGATGTCAAATAACCTTTACAAATAGCATAAATACAGCGTGACATATGACGTGAAATATTGTTAGATACACAATACGCTCAAAACTATCACCCCCCTCGTTCCCTGCGAAATACGTTTGCCATCGGGAATTGGGTCTGTGATTTTATTAAGCCGCAATATATTGTGAGTGGCGTATTGGTGGGGTTTAATTAACTGCCCTTCCGACCGCCGGTTATAACTCAGCGGGCACAGCTAGTGACGTTATGCGAATGGATCCGCGGTAAACTATGGAATGCACCATGTGAGCTTAATACCTTGGACCCTATTTTTGCGCTATTTCAGCCGCGTTTCGAACGACTTCAAATTTTTATTTTCGGCATGAAAAATTGAATGTTTTGATGCAAAATGCTGATTTTCCCTATTTTTGATCCGTACTTTGCCAATGTGATTTGAAAAATATTAAATTTTTCACGTCGAAAATCTAAATTGAAAATCGTTCGAACTGAGGCGAGCGATTCAAAAATACAGCTCCAGATACATTGTGAGTGGCGTATTGGTGGGGTTTAATTAACTGCCCCTCCGACCGCCGGTTATAACTCAATGGGCACAGCTAGTTACGTTATGCGAATGGATCACAAGCGGTCATCTTTTAAGAATAAGAAATATTTATTTACACAAACAGAAACACCACAACACAAACATTTGGAAAACACGACATTTTGTAACACAGAAGAAAAGAAAAAGTACATAATAATTAACAAAAAAGCACATAAAAGTGCCGATGCGTGTGGTAGTAGATAAGTGGTGTGTGTTAGTGGTGTAATGCATGTGTAAAAGGGACCTCACTCAGCAATTTGCCCCGGTGCGAACCGAAGCGCTGGTTTTCAGTGGGACCCGCTGAGTGAGGTACGGACGAAAATAGAGATATATTCATCTAATACATAAACTATAATATTGTTGAGTAATGTGTATGCTGTATAGTGTGTAAAGTTCGGTAACATTGTAGGAATTAATGTTTACGGGTGAGTACTGAGTATACTTAATATAATACATGTGATATTGCGATTATGGTAATGTCACCGTTAAAAAATTGTGATAAATGTTATCTACCTACGGAATAAAATTAAATATTAGAAAAATTAATGTAAATAAATGTCAATGTGAATGTTTAAGGTGAGACAAACAAGCAAAGCAAGCAACAAGCAATAAGATTCGCAACGAGACAGGACATATAGCAACATATATAAGTACAAAATATATACCTACATGTGCAGGAGAAATGTGGAACAAACTCGCGAACGCCAGCGCCGTCAGCCTGCAACCCTTTTTGTAAGGGTAAAAAGTGTTAAAAGTGTGTGATGATTTCAGGCCACGAAGTGGCGGCGGCAAGTCGTTCCAGCATTTGGTGGCTGCGAATTTAAAGCTTCCGCGGAACGCAGTTGTACGGTGACTTGGCAGTACCAGCGAATATTTAGATGCTCGGATCACGTTCTGGACGTCGCTAGTCCACAGCAGTTTGTCTGCAAGGTATGGTGGTGTTCTATACCTAACTATACCGAACAGTAGGTTTGCCAAGCGGAAATGCATTTTTAAAATATTCGCTTGATTTAGATACGGGGTGATGTGCGTGCGGGGAGGAATAGGAAAACAAAATCTAGCACATGCACTTTGCACTTTCTGAATTTTCTCATGTGTTTTATGTGTTTATGTGTGATAGCAACCGAGGGCCATAAACTACGTTCAGATAATTATGCTTGGAGAGAACAAGCGTGTCGTTTAATTGAGTTCGTATATCAGTCTTAAGAAAAGGTCTTATTTGGTATAATACCTTTAGCCTATAATAACACTGGCTTACCGTCGATATATGTTTCTCAAACCGGAGCTGCTCATCCAAAACTAATCCTATATTTCGTGCCTCACTTACACGCTGAATAGGTACATTTTGTATATGCACCCTTACGTTCACCGCTAATATTTTCTGAATTTGCCTCGTACTACCCAGAATCATAAATTTCGATTTGTTCCGTTAATAAGTAATAAATTACTTTTTGCCCATTTGGCTATTCTATCCAAATCGTCATTCAACCTTGTAACAGCCGAAGCAACGTCACCAGGACTACATGGTATGTAAATCTGTACATCGTCAGCATAAATATGGTATTTGCCGGATAACCCTTGGAATGTCAGCAGTGTAAATTTTAAAGAGGATCGGGCCCAGGATAGAGCCCTGGGGCACGCCTCTCGTAACTCGGTTTGGACTTATGGGTCATCCCATTTCTATCCACTATTTCGACTTGCTGCATTCGGTTTTGAATGCACTAAGTGAGTATCACTCAATACCTGCCCTACCGGCCCCTTTCTCACGCTATGACGCTAAATGTTGAAGATAAAGTCAGTGACATTTTAATACAAATTTGTGTTAAGGGAAATTGTCGAATTTAAGATGTCACAGAACAAGAATAGGCCCCCTGGGTCCCTATTTTTGAAACCGCTCGCATCCACGGGAGCGCTCGCGTGCGCTACCTATCTATTTCACACTCATGTTAAGTTGCTAGTGATAGAAAAGACAATTGTTAGAAGGCGAGACCTCGCGTGGGTGAGAGCTGTTCAAAAATAGGGCCCCTGGTAGAGTAATTTAATACTGTAATCACGCCGCGCGCTTGCAGTTACTGCGACGGCGTTATTACAATGTTTAAGCAAATATTGAATCAATTACTGATGTCACAATTTGTTCAGCAGATAACAATCTGAGGCCTAGATACGTTGGCGTATAGTAACATTGTACCTAGCTATTAAATAATACGAGGGGGGGTCAAAAAGTTCGCGGAATGGAGGGGATATCGGGGGGTGGGGGACCTGCCGAAGGTAGTATCTAATGAACAACTCTTTGTGAGTATATATGCCAAGTTTGAACCTGATTGTGTCAATAACCTTTGACCTGTCGTCATCAAACAAGTGAATCCGGAAGAAAAACTTGAACATGGAAAAAATTGAGTTTCGTGCCGTCATAAAGTTCCTCACTAAGCAAGGAAAACCACCTCAGAAAATTTTGGAAGAAATGTTATCAGTATACGGGGACTCTTGCCCTGGGAAAACCATGGTGTACAAGTGGAATAGCCTTTTCAAGCAAGGCAGAGAGTCTCTTGAAGACGACCCTCGCTTAGGACGGCCGATTGAGGCCACCACCTCAAACATCGTTGAAAAAGTGGAGAATCTTATACTGGAGGATACTCGTTTGAAGAAGAAACAACTTGCAGAAATGGTTGGAGTATCACCTACAACCATTTTAAATATTCTACACGACAATCTTGGGATGTCAAAAGTCAGCGCAAAATGGGTGCCAAGAATGCTCACACCACCACAGAAACAGCTGCGCGTCGAGTATTCAAAGGAGTTTTTAGACCTCTGTAGCGCCGACAAGGAAGGAATTTTTGCAAGACTTGTTACTGCAGATGAAACTTGGGTTCATCATTATGAGCCTGAGTCGAAGCAAGAGTCTGTGCAGTGGCATAAAAAGGGTCAGCCCCCCCCCCTAAGAAATACAGGGTGTCACAATCGGCTGGAAAAATCATGGCAACTGTTTTTTGGGATACAGAGGGTATTTTATTAATAGATTATAAAGATAAGGGTGTTTCTATAACGGAAGAATACTACGCTAATCTACTGAGACAATTAAAAGAAGCAATCAAGGAGAAAAGGCGGGGAAAGTTGACAAAAGGTGTGCTGCTTTTGCATGACAACGCACCGGTACACAAGAGTCGCGTTGCGATGGCTGCCCTTCATCACTGTGGCTTCGAAATGTTAAACCATCCTCCCTATAGTCCAGACTTAGCCCCCTGTGATTATTTTTTATTTCCCAAATTAAAAAAGAGCTTCGTGGGAAGAAATTTTCCGATGATGAAGAAGTCAAGTCGGCGATTTCGGCCTATTTTGAGGACAAAGACAAATCATTTTTTTTCGACGGTATTAATAAGTTAACAGAGAGATCTGAAAAATGTATTCGACTTAAGGGGGAATATATTGAAAAAGAAAAATAGTACAGTATTTTATTTCACCCCCCTTCCCCTCCGTTCCGCGAACTTTTTGACCCCCCCTCGTAAGTTAATAATATAGCTGTACACAAGAGAAAAATAATATCACTGTAATAAGAGCTTGTGTTTTCTCCGCCAACAAACTGCCATGCAGTTTGGCGGGAGCAGTAGAACTGTATTTTCTTTGTTTTTGGCGTAATAAACAATTTATTTATTTTATTATTTTGACCTATGTGCAGTTCGGTTCGCTAGTACTACAACGCACCATAAAACAAAATTTATATAAAAGTCAACTTTGAACGGACTTATAGAATAATGAAAGCATTATCTCGATGCTTGCATGATTTCGATGTTTTAAATCTCGATCAAACGATTGTAACATCGACGACCATTTTCTATTCTCATTCTTTGAAGAAGAATATTGATAAAACTTTTTAGCTCTCGTTCATATTTACAATACTTGGTTACGATTTTATCTGAATCGCTATTGTTTCCAAGATTTCATTGGATTCATAAAATTGTGGACGGAAAAAAGTTATGGATATAATGAACCTTAAATTTTACCGTCATTTTCTAATTAATAGACCGAACAACAAAGACTAGATTTATCATAAAAATTAGTTTTCCTAAAACAGAATTTCTACAAACACCTATGAAACATTTTTCACAAGCATAATGCAACGAGGTACTCAGAATATTCCACTACCACTCACATATCCCCACATAAAATGCTAAAAACAAAATTCCAAAAAAGCAGACAAGAGCCTAAGCGGCCCAACGTAAGAGATAGCAGTCTGCAGTAGCGATTTCATCAAAACCATCGTAAACTCTGCCCTGCACAACGAGCCAACATAAAGTTTAAGCTGCTTTAAGTACGGAACTCATTTGATCCCCCATCCGGCGTTCACCGGTAGGGGTGAAAAAAAAATACGGAACCCTAAAAGCTGCGCCATAATAATAAATATCAATTTTACCGGCGCAAAATGGCTACGGTATACAGCAAAGGTTTTAGGAAATCTGCCCCGGGTTAAAACAATGAACTGCCCTTTGCGTTATATACTAATTTCTCGTTTCTTTTTTGGGCGAAGCTTTTCTTGGGCTGAGGTGAAATGCCTTTTCATCCTTTGTATAGAATCGTTTGGGAAATGTATTGGACTGTAGGTAACATGTGGTCGCAAAACCACAGTGCATATATCATTTTATTTTAAAGGAATAGCTAGGCATTTGCCGCCATCTCCGAGGGGAGAAATAAATTGGGCACGTTGTTTCAAACACATTTTATTTTAAAACTAAAACAGGTAGTTTCTCGATGGCGGCCATTTAACTATAGATAATAATTGATCAATATCCCCAGCGTTATTTACCTACACAACTACTAAAACGTTATGTCTCATACTATAGATACACTTAATAATGTGCTGATATAGTTATTCGAGTGAGAAAACATGTTTGGTAGGTCTATTTATGTACTTAATTATAAGGCACATGTAACTACATGTGCTCGTACATTACTGAAGGTACTACATAATATTTAGTCAGGTTATGTTTTGCTTTAAATACAATATTTATTATTATCGTTTAATAAACATAATATCAATTTTACTTTTGGTTAGTAACAATAACTTTTTTCAGCTAAGCGATGCGCTGCGTATCGTAATTGTGAAACGATAAATAAATAATTGGCAACGGTCGTGCGACGGGCGGTTTTGAGGTCTCCTATTGGTCGGGCGACGTTCGTCGTAAGACCGTGGTCGCACGACCGTTGCCAATTAGGACAGCGCCTATTAGTAGATTGAACACCAAGGGAATAAACCTGTGTCCTACCGTCTCAAGCGGCATATTGGATCCTGAGCGTAGCGAACGACTCTAGGGTAAGCTCAGGAGTTATGTAAAGTCCTGCCTGAGTAAAGCGAGGCGTTCAAGCCGCCGAAGACTAAGACAGCTTTATCCCAGAGGTGTACACTCTACTTTTCACACCACCTGTGAGACAATAAATAAAGCAATTACAGCTTCTGATTTTCTGGTTGGTGGTTTTCTTCTGGTTTACGACATTTTCGTGTCAATATTTTTAATAAATAATTTGGATTTGAAAATAAATTATAATAACACGATACACATTTTCAATTTTACACTTTTTCCATTTGCCCAATTTCAGCAGTCTAAGGTCCTACAACCATACTCTTAGTCTATAGTCACACTTGTATAATAGCGACTTATTTATTTGTTATTGTAAAAAATATGTGCTAAATTCGAATAAAGTCTCCTTACACCACTATAAGTTTTTATATAATTTTAACTTTCCAAATTCAAATCACTTTACTCCCTTTTAAGTTTCATGCATTGGTAACAATGCATTCCAAGGTTATTGAAAGAGATCCCTGGAGAGTTTTCTCTAGAGAGTTACAACATGGAGATCTTCAAGAAAGGGTTGAAGTGGTTTTTACGGGGTCGTCAGCGCGCGCAATGCCCCTGGTATTACAAACGTCCATAGGCTACGATGACTGCTTACCTTTCGGCAAGCCTCAGTGACATAAAAAACAAGGCTGTGCTTTACGGTGATATTGTAATTTTCATGATACATAATTGGATCGGCCGTGTGGTGTCCGGCAGAGTAGAGTAGCACCAACCCCTTACACTCGTGGGTGTCGTGTCGTACAAGGCGACTAATGTTTTCGAGGCAAAAGATCTAAGCGCCTCCGTAGACTGGAAAATGGGCAGCAGCATTTTCCATTGTTATATTATAACACTGCGATCTCCAACCCGCCTGCCAAGCGTGGAGATTATGGCAATAACCTCCCTTTTTGTGGGAGAGGCCCTAAGTCCTGCAGTGGACTGTTATGGGCTGTGATGATGATAATTGGACATTATCAAACAAGAGGTGTGCAAAAATTATTGTAACAAAACTGGGATCACTTTTGTAGGCAAACAAAATGGCGGTGAAAAAAGCCGAAGATGACGAAGGGGCCACTAAACCGACGTTGTTCCCCGAAATTTCATTTATGACGTCATCTGTGACATTCTCCGCGACGTGACGCCATCTCGCGATAACTTCGTTAACACAAAACGGGGCCTCGGATAGCGAAAGTTAAATTAGGGAAAAAACAAAATGTCGAAGGGTGACTAGACATTTTAAGCAAGTGAACTTTGTTGGGGGATTTTCTTGTTAGTTTGTTTATTCTTATTAAGTCGACTCGCCCTTGTTTTGCGAATGAGGACGTTAATTTTTGCGGGTTCGTAATAAAAGTCTTGCCGAAAATAAGACGAAGATAAACTAAGAAGAAGATAATCGTAAGCAAAGGAAATCGGTAAATTAATCGTAGCTATATTGGATAGTGTTAGCTACGCATAGTTAGATTATTAGTCCAAGAGCTATTGTAGCGACAACGGCTGTCAGAATGACAGGAGGAGGGAGTTCGTCTGCGGTTCGAAAACGGAAGAGTGATAAAATTGTATTTGAAAGGTTAAACAGAACATTTGTTACAATATTGGTTTCGTATACTATTTCAAATACTATTGTTAAACATATCGTTTAACAATAGTATTTGACTTGAAGCAAAGCTTTAAGATGTTGGTAGCTATGCTCAATTATCCCATTCGATAACAACTGTGATGGCGTGAGCGATAATAACTACTTGCAAAGTAGCGGCACTGGTCTAGCGGCAGCGTGTTTGCGAGACCGATAACCAAGGTTAAGCAATGCTCGCAATGTCCGGGAAGGGGATGGGTGACCGTTATGTACTTTGCTGCTAGTCGAACTTCACTTCACAGCACCGCAACGAGCTCGCTACTCATTTACCGAATTTCACGCGGACGTAGTCGCGGCAGAAGCTAATATTACATAAAATATTATTATTTTTTACCAATATGTATTTTGTAGTGGTGAGAATTATCACAACTCTGTATAGGTGTATATTTAAGTATCCATAACCTTCATGTGCAATTAAATAAATTTTGGACGGATTAACTTTTTATTGACCTTGAAAATATACTTAGCTACCTGCTGAGCTATATGAAGGTACGGTCATTAAACCATATGACTTGAAACAATTATACATTGTATGGCACAATTTACAAGCGCAATGCTTTCTGCAGTAAATTTATTTCTCCATGCTTTCATTCGTTTGTGTTTAGTGATTGAGTCATGGTTTAGACTCTTACGTCTTATTCATAAAAATACGTTTAAAACGTGCATTAGCTAATCCACTCATCAGCTCGAGTTACTATCTAATACCTTGTGTTACAACTTGTAATTAAGGACCCTTTAGAAATAAAAGCAACATATCTTTGTCGCCGAGTAGGAAACAGACTATAACTCTTGTTACTTGCAAACGGCTGCAGTAAGTGCTAAAAACAATCAATCATAGTATGATGTCAGTATGACCGTCTGTTCGCGTGTACGAATCGCGTGACACATCTATTTAGCGCCATAGTAGGTACATACTAAAAGTAAATATATATTTTCACTTCCAACCTCTTCTACATATGTATACCGATTTCTCCCCAGTCCTGTGGCTTGTGCTTTCAAGACTGATAACGAAAGTTAAGCAACCCACGTGGATGCCGGTAACTGGATGGGTGACCGTTTGGTACTTTTAATCGATGTCCTAATTGGCAACAGTCATGCGACGGGCGGTGAAAGTTCGTCGTACAGCCATAGTCGCACGACCATTGCCAATAAGGACGGCGCCTGAGGTCGATCCAACTTCAGCACGGGAACGACTTCGCCACTCATTAGGTCTGCGAAGCGAGGTTGACCAAGGTTTTCCGCTGGAGACCCTGAGACTGGTTAAATAGTCTCGGGAGTGGATTGGTACCGTGACTGTATATTTTCATTACTTATTGTATTAAGTAGGCCGTGCAGTGTCCAGTAGAGTAAAATAGCACAAACACCTTACACTAGATGTCGTTCAAGGCGGCTTATGTATTCGAAGCAAAAGATCTAGAGTAAAGTAAAGATCTTCGGAGGCTGGAAAATGGGCAGCAGCGTTTTTCATTGTTATATTTATTTTGTAACACAGCGATCTCCAACCCGCCTGACAAGCGTGGAGATTGCAATAACCTCCCCTTTCGTGGGAGAGGCCCTAAGTCTTGCAGTGGACTGTTATGGGCTGTGTGTGATGATGATGATTACATTAAGTATTCATGCGTAAACAGTTTTAAACCTATTACGTCAGAAGGGGAGTTATTAACTTAATGGTGATTCAAGGTTAGGCTATTTATGAAGTAGTTCTCTGTAGTTGTTTGGATTATGAGTAGTCAAGTTGATCTTTATGAATGTAATATCAATGCTTGTATCGGAACTTGTTGCAGTCATTGACCTTACCCAGTACCGGTTTTTGATGGAGGTATTTTAAAACTTAAAGTACCTAAATACGGCGATTCGTATTCTTGAATAACAAAGGCATTTATTTCATTCATAAATACAGCGATGACTAAAGTTTAAAAAATTTTTTTATTGATGTTTTAAAGATGTCTTAAACGGCGGTTGCCGTCTGACCATGAACAATACTACCTAAACAATAAACAACCTCGTTTGGCCGGCCTGCCCCGACTCCTGCTCGCTCGAAGATGTATTCAGTGCTTCAGATAGTGCCATCCGCGTTGCTCGGTTTGGTCTGGGAAAATATAAGTACCTAATAATAAACAAATAATCTTATACTTAACCTATTGATTATTGAAACGATAAGAAGAATAAAAGACCGAACCAACGCAACCCCCAAACAGAACCACGCCAATATGGAGTCCAAGATGTGCCAGGAAAAGCTACGTTACCCACGCACGCCAGCCCGAAGTGTCGGCCCGCAACTTGTTTCGGTGTGCCGCAAATAAATATTGCCGAGTGCGACTAATTGGTTCCCGTTGGATTCGACAGCCGTCCGGGCCGGCGCTGCGGCCGCCCGCATAATTTATCCGGCCCGTGCGCACTACCCGGCTTGTACAATGTACAGTGCGCGCAAAGCAATCCCGTACTAGTAAAAATAAAATTTGAATACAAGGAGCTTTATCTGTAGGCTAATTACGTAACTTTGATGGCAACAATTCTCTTATTTCAATGATTGAAATTTTTACTTTCGTGATTAAGTATGATCGATTCACTAGTTTCAGTTTATTGCAATGGAATTTTGTTAGCAACTGAACACATGAAATCGATGATACGGAATTGCAAAAGTTACACTATCCATCAGGTTTGTATGCTGTATAACATAAAAAAGGTGGTAGGACTCTATCAAGCCTGAGAAGTCTGGATGACCACCGCCTTATCTATTTCTGTCGCCCAGCAACATTGTAGTACTGCATTGTGTCTCGGACCGGTACAACCTTAAGTGTAAACGGAATTTATAGTTTGCATCAGGTGGATCGTCCGCTCATTTGTCACTAAGTAGTATCTCTTCGCTTCTACATAACATCACATCAACAGCCCGTAACTAGTCCTCTGGATTTAAGCCTCCTCCTTAGTGAAGGGATTTGCCATAATCTCCACGTTTGCTATAACCTCCGCGGGTTGGAAACCGCAATTTGAAAACACGCAATACAACGCGACTCTATTCCTGCAGTGGCCTGTTACGGGTTACCGCAAAGTTTCTGAGTGAGAATACCAGTTCATCTCTGTACACTTGGAAGGCACTAAGGCGCGCGTTGTGTTTCTATTTCTTCACATTTATGGGGTCAAGTAAACTCTGGTGCGGACTGTACCATTCTATGCTGGATGGACATTTGGATCAATTGAATTAGGGCGACTTAAGGAACCGATACCTATGGCTGGATGAGGTGTGAGCTATGTAAGTCGGTTCCCATAATGATAAGGGTTAAAATGAAGTATTGTCTTGTTTCTTTTAACATTTTTTATTAAACTATATTCTGCATCATAAGTTTTATAAGTCTTAAAGAGATGCTTACCTCTGCATGTGCTTATGTGGGTCATTTGTGTGCCTCTAAAGTAGCTTTGTTTGTTCCATTTTGATTACTTTTTTATAGAAAAGTTGCCTAGCCTAAAAGCTCTTAAAACTTGCAACGGTTGCATAAAACGTTTTAAGGAGCAAGCTGCACTGTTTTCAAGAATAAGCTGTATGTTAATCGCATTGTTTTAACGCTCCCACTAACCGTACCGGCAGAAACAATGCCGGGTTTTACATAACGTGCTGTGAAGGTTCTCCGGCTGGTAAATTTTCAATTTCTTATTCCAGCAGTCGAGCTATTCGCCTACATTGTAAATGTAATTTCCAGCGCTGGCCTGCTTTATACTTCGTAGAACCCCACAACGAAAGCTAACTCGGTGAAACATTAAAATTGATCTTGAATAATTCCGCTGCAGGAAAATTGTGGATCCGTTTTTCACTTCTTTTGCTCAACGTTTTTGCCCATTTGGATTCCGGTCCGTATCCAACTGAGCCTGTTATCCTCTAACTTTGCCTTCTCGCTGAAAAACTCGTGCTATTACCGTAAATATCAATTTGTATGAAACTAGAGGGCGGGGTCTTAGCCGGCGGGGAAAGTTCGCTGCTACAGTCAGTTACAAATTGAAGTAGCTCATCGCAGGATTTAGGTTCAAACGTCATATCGGCTCTCAACTTTAAATTGAGGCTTGTAGAAAAATTAGGGCCGCTCATAAAACTTGCGTCGGCCATTGGAGCCCGCTTTATTGGCTAGCCATAAAGCTCACGTCCAGTTATAAAAGCTAAGTTAATGGGATTTGTTTGTTACTTTGGCTCATTCGTGTCGCGGAATCGAATTACCGTCGCGCAATAATTAGGTGAATAATTTTAGCATTCACTGCAATATTTGCAATGGATTGCACAACAACGCCAATTAAAATATAAAATCGTTCATATGCATTTCAATGGAGTTGGATTAACTTTATAGGTTGGTAGTATGAAACTATGTATTATTACTTGCTTAGGAATGTGACTGGCGATGACCTCGTCCGCGCTCTTCGATAAAGTCAAGCACTGTTTTTTGCTTTGACTTATTTTACACTCGAGCATCTAATTTATACCAAATTGATTTTCATCAAAATTGTATAAAATATAGATCCCTACGTCAAGTCAATTGATCATATTGTGCCTCTATATTTAGGAATAAATTATTATAGGTAATAATAAATAAATAAATATTCGTGGACAAATTCACACAGCGCCATCTAGCCCCAAACTAAGCAAAGCTTGTACTATGGGTGCTAGATAACTGATATACTACTTAAATATATATATATATTTTTAAATACATGCTTATTATACATTATTATTTGAAATTAAAATTCATCATTTCAATTTCTTAAATGCAACTAAAGGTTCGCTCTGATCCCTCAAATGAGATTGCTAAAATTACTTACATAAGGTATCGCAATTTTTGCAATAACTTAATTAAAAAGTTAAAACGCAAATATGAAAGAGAGCAGTTAACTAATGCTGTTAAAAGTTCAAAAAGTTTCTGGAATAATATAAAACGTATAACAAATTTAAAACAAAGTAGATCTGATAATTCTGAGTTGCTTGGCATCAGGTACTCACCTGAGGAATCTGTCCATCACATAAATGACTACTTTGCTAATATAGGGAAATCTCTAGCACAACAGATTACATCCAATGAATTTAATGTAGCTAGATATGACAGTAACACTATTTCACCACTTTCGTCTTTTGTTCTGCTGGAGGCAGATGAATATGAGGTCTACAGAGTGTTAAATAAACTTAAAAGTGATAGCGCTCCTGGGTGGGACTGCATTCCAACAAAATTTTTGAAATGCGCTGGGCCCCAAGTTATCCCCATTATAACCCATTTAGCCAACCTTTGTTTTAGACAGGGGGTTTTTCCATCTCTCCTGAAAAAATCAATCATAACACCTGTGTACAAGGGTGGTGACAAAGACGATGTCAACAATTACAGGCCAATATCTATTTTGCCTTCACTATCCAAAATTTTAGAAAAGCTTATTAATGATAGGCTAGTAAGTTACCTTAACAAATATAATGTACTATCCGAAGCACAATATGGTTTTAGGTCTGGAAAATCAACAGAGGATGCCATTACAACTTTAACGTCACACATCATAGATAATTTAGATAAAGGCAGAAAATGTCTAACCGTGTTTCTAGACCTAAAAAAGGCCTTCGACACCGTCTCTGTTACCTCGCTTGTGGATAAGTTGGAAAAGATTGGAATAAGAGGATTGCCGCTATCTCTATTTGAGGACTATCTCCGTAATAGGACTCAAAAGCTAAAAATCGGCTCCTATGTCAGTGGAGAAAGTGACATCACATACGGCGTGCCGCAAGGGAGTATTATTGGCCCAACGCTTTTCTTAATTTATATAAATGAGTTGACCAACCTGATGCTACCAAATGCTCATATTATTTCCTATGCTGATGACACCGCGATCGTGTTTCATGGCACCTCATGGTCAGAAGTCCATAGACATACGGAAAAAGGTCTTATCAGCGTGGCAGCTTGGTTGGAAGACAACTTGTTAACATTGAATGTGGCGAAGACTAACTATTTGTGTTTCAGTATTTACAATAACACTCAACCTGACAATAATTTTAATCTAAAAATTCATAAATGTAGCGATCCAGACAGCAACGATTGTGATTGTCCAAATCTTACTAAAGTGAGGTCGACTAAATATCTGGGCGTAATGATTGACCTACGGTTATCCTGGTATTCACATATTGATCTGATTTCGGGAAGGGTGAGAAAATTAATATGGATTTTTAAAAAACCAAGGCATATAGCTAGTAAAGAAATACTAGACCAAATGTATGTTGTGCTGGGTCAGTCTATTCTGAATTATTGTATTGCCGTCTGGGGAAGTGCTCATAAGACCAGATTTATTCAGGTAGAAAGAGCTCAAAGAGCCCTTCTAAAGGTGATGTACTTCAAACCCAGGATATTCCCAACAAATGAATTACACAGAATTGCCGACAAACTTACTGTACGACAATTGTATATTCTGCACACGATACTGAAAAAGCACAAATCCACTAAATATGACCCTAATATTTTATTGAGACGTAGGAATAATAGTGTGATTTGTTGTCCTCTGGTAAAAACCAACTTTGCAGCAATGCAGTACACTAGGATGTCGTCATTCATATACAACAATTTAAATAGGAATCTTAACTTCTACCCTTTGACTAGACAGGAATGTAAAAAAAAGGTTACTATTTGGCTTAAAACAAAAAATTACGAAGAGACTGAATCTCTCTTAAAGATAGTAAATTAGAGACTTGGGTAACGTATTTAATATATTTACATTATTTAACGCGTTTATTTATTTACACGTACATGCAAGCAAACACACACAGACACACACACACGCACACACACACTCACGCACACACTCACGCACACACACACTCACTCACTCACTCACTCACTCACACACACACACAGACACACACACACAATGTGCGCACATACGCACATAACAATATGATTTTGATTGTAAGTTTTGTATTTAATTTAAGCTTTGTTTTGGTCACGAATGTTATTTAGTGAAATTTAATTATGTAAAAGAGCGAGATTCTCCTGATACAAGTATTTATATACTTAATAGGAGATTTCCACCTAAATTAGATGTGTAAATTTAAAATCGAAATAAATCATTTATTATTATTATTATATTATTATTATTATTTCTGCCCGGCCGGGAATCGAACCCGGGACCTCTTGCGTGGCAAACCGGCATGTTGACCATTGAACCACTCAGGTCGTCAGGTATATATTGATTGATTTAAGTTTAAGTAGTTATAAGCTAGATAAGAAATAATCAACCCCCAAATAAAACTTAACTTAGCAACTTTTGAAAACACTGCGTACGTTTACAAAATAAACTAAGGAGAGCGATAATATTTTATAAAAATATGGGTAATTCAAATGCATGCCAACCAATTTGGCGCACGGGCGCACTAAATCTTGCAGGATGCATGGTATACGATTGCAAGAATGGTTTTTGCCAGCGGCGGTAGGAAGGTAATGTTTTTGAGGGTAGTTTTTGCGGGAGTAATGGCAATCCATGGCGCGATCCCGTTGGGACAGTGTCTCTGTCGCTATAAATTCTTTATCCGCACCTATTCCAATTTGTGGCAGCGCATTGCGCATGTTGGTAGGATTTGTGTGTACATAGATGTATGGACGTCAGCGTCGGTATTCACTTTTTACGTCGTAGTCGTATAGTCTTGCATGCAGTGAGGCGTTGAACTCGCGCCCTGATAATGAATGCTAGTGGTTGCAGGTAATGCAAAACCAGATAGGTATTAATATGTTAACTTGAGATTTGTTTTCTTGATAAGTATTTTGCACAGAATGAATAAAATAAAAAGAACAAAATTGCTTCGAGCCTCTTTTATTTATAAAAATAAAACGTACCCGCTGGTAACCGGTACATCACTACAGCATTGATGGCCCTTGGTTTCACACTGTTCTTACTTCTTGATGAAACTAGAGTAAGCGAGGGGAGCCGAGGTAATCAGAGGCGACGAGTAGTAGGGTGAAGCGATGGCGCCATACGACGAGGTGTAATAAGGAGCAGCCCCGGCGTAGGTTGTGGGCGCAATGTAGGTGGACGGATAGTAGGGAGCCAAACCAACGGACCTCTTCTTGATGAAGTGAGCGGGAGTGGAGTAGGCTAAGGCACCGGTATGCAGGTAGGGGGATCCGTAGTAAGGAGTGGAGTAAGCGGTGGCCAGAGGAGCAGTCGCAAGGTAGGGGTTGGGTGCGATGTATGTGCTAGGGGCCAGGAACTGGGCGGATGCCGAGCGTTTCTTGATGAAGTGAGCGGGCGCGCTCCAGGCGAGGGGGGCGCCTCCCCAGACGGTGTTGCCGAGGATTGGAGTGGTGTAGGCGGGCGCGGCGGCCAGGCCCGCGGAGGACACGTACGTCGTGGGCGTGATGTAGCTGCTGGCGAGGAAGGGAGCCGAGCGCTTCTTGATGTAGTGCGAGTAGCCGAGGCCGGACGAGTAGCCGAGGCCGGATGAGTAGCCGAGACCGGACGAGTAGCCTAGCGGCGAGGAGTAGAGCAGCGGCGACGAGGGCAGGATAGCGCTCGATTGGTAGCCGTAGCTGTACCCCGGCGCCAGGTATCCAGGGGCCGAGTAGCCCAGGTTCGGGGCGATGAGCGCGCCGGGCTCGGGCTCCGGTGCAGGCTCGGGAGCGGGCTCCGCAATCACGGCGGCCGCCACGGCGAACAGGACCACAAACTTGAACATTTTTCCGATTGTTGTTCTACGAACGACTGATGCCAAGACACTCCCTCGTAGAGTATTTATAGGATTCAGAGACAAAGCTAAGGGCGATCTCGTTTGCAAACCGGTGCAAACCGATACAGGAAGCTGGTATTTAATATAGCAAGGTCAACGAGGCCTAGTTGTTTCATCTTAAATGTGAACAACCCTTAACCGGTTGCATTATAAAAGGTAAGAAAGTGTTGGTTATTAATATCTTGCCGCTTTGAGAACAATATTGAAGTGTCAGTTATATCCAGCTTTATTGAGAGCAATTAAGATTCTAAGTGGAATTAACACAAAGGGCGAGGCAATTCATTACTCGTTCACTGATACAAGGTAGTTGGCTCAAACTTATTAGGAGCAGTTTGGAACTTAGCTGCTTGGTTGCTAATGAAGAGGTTTTTGGTGACCCTGCATGGACCCTTGTCACGAACTTTGAATGTATTAGCAAGCACTTGATATGACCTACTTCGGGGGTATCAATTAGCTGGATGGATCCATACCCTTCCGAGGGTAGCCGCCCTGTATTGGTTACTTGTATGTCGTTGTTTTGAGAGACAACTCTAATTGATGTTGCAAGTAATATGTAGGAAAACTCTGATCATAAAAACTATGGCTTTAGATATAGAGATAGAAAAAAAAGTTATATTTAATAAGAAGGTAAGTATGAGTGTATATAATAGAGAAAAGTAACCAAACATAGAATAGGGTCCAAATATGGAATTCCTCTATTTCTGCGAAAATAATATTTGAAATCGCAATACAGAACCATACTCTGTTTCATATACTCATATTAGACGTGTATACGTTCAATCTTGTCCGTAGGGCAAAGTCCGGTGACATGGCATGTGCGTTTTGTTTGGTTGCTGCTCACAACATTTTAAGAGACGTAAAAACGATGTATTTCTTATTATTTAAAGAGTGATAATGTTTTCCTCGCATATTTATGTGGTTACATAGATGCTAGTTCTTGTATTTCCAGGCTGTTTATTTGTTTCTGTTTTGTAATTATTTTAATATTGGCAATAATTTCTGAGGTCATTAAATTCCTAATATGGACAGGCACTGGGGTCCACTTATGGAACATTCCATATTTGGGCCAAAATCGAAATGGATTGTTTAATTTTTACTTTTAATGTGTTAATATTTATTTTCCAGAATGCTTTCTAACACATAAAATAAATAAAAATATCCGAAATCCAAAACTTTGTGGATTTATAACATAAAAACTATTATTTTGATTTGCGGTTGGTAAACAGAATTTTTCAAACAAAGCCTTAAAAAAAGCTGTTTTACAAACAGCAAATACTTTTTTAAGATTTAAGCCAGCTGAACCGATTGGCATCAAATGTTATCTATTTATTTGATCGGACGGATTACTCAAGATACGGGTTCCACCCTCACTATTTCCATTTTCATATGTATTTAGATATTTAAAAAAATCTTTTTGATTTTTTGCAATATAACAGTCTTATAATTTTTTACAACTAATTACCAATTTAGTAAATGATGAGACTAGTATTTGTTGAGATTTATTCTCATGGTCCATATTTGGGGTACCTATTCCATATTTGACTACCTTTTTCATTTTTTGTTTAAACTAGGTTTTTGATACTGTAAATAGTTATTATAATCATGAGACTACCACTAAGTATTGCAAAACATTATATCTTCTCATCTAATAAAGAAATTTACTTCGTACTATGAATAGTTTATTTTTTATATTCAAAAAACAAAATGTATTCCATATTTGGTCACTTTCCTCTACTGTATATAACAATAAATATTAAAGTAATAGTAACAACCAAAAAAACACTCTGTTAAAAAACAGTTAAATATTAGTAGTAAAAAAGAATTGCCGTGTGATGTCCGGCAGAGTAGAATAGCACCAACCCCTTGGTTGTCATACGAGGCGACTAATTTTTTAAATTATAAAAGGTAAAATAATAAAAGGTTTTCGAGAGACAAAAATCTAGAGCCTCCAGAGACTGGGATATGAGCAGTAGCGTTTTCCATTGTTACATTTATTACACTGCGAATTGCGATTTAATTTCGCTTACCAAGCGCGGAGACAAAAACCTTAACTTTCGTGGGAGAGGCCCTGAGTCCTGCAGTGGACTGTTGTGGGCTGTGATGATGTTAAAAAAATCTGATCATAGAAAGCCCGGCTGGAGGAATATAGAGATAGAAAAAAGTAACATTTCATAAGGTAAATATTAGGAGTATCTCTATAATCGTAGGATTCATTTTGATTTCAACCCTCCACGGCTCCGAAATGTTAAAGTAGATTGGGCGGTGATCTCCGCCGGTCAACTTTTCCACTTCATTTAAGTTCTATACTTAAATTGTACATAATGGCAAAAAGTTAGGGACTTCAAAAGATTTAACAATGCTATTCTGAAGGGTCTTTTCCTGCTACGGCTTCTTATCTCGAAAAAGATTTTCGTGTAATAATGTTTCAGTGAAGGAAAGTCTCATATTTCTTTTCATTTAATGTTTCCCATTAAAATTAGATTTATTTATTACCTACCGAGAATTAAATATAATAGGTTCTGGGCGCTATATACTAGCTAATGGTTATTGAACAACCTTTAAAGACATTTTCTAACTAAGGCTTACATAATTAATTGTGGGATAAATTACTAGAGTTGTTTGAAGGATAATACAATCCATCTATCACATGTTTGCAGCTATTATAGACACAACATAATATTATTAATTGCTTTTATGTATTTCAAATTATATGTACAGACATTATTTTCTACTGTAGTGGTAAAATTTGTATTTAACATACCTAATGGATTGTCATGATGCAAAATGATTACACCTTATAATTATAATCATAACTTTTCCCTTATCAGGTCGGCACAACATGTCTCCAAGGACATGCTATAAAAAGTTTTGCTTCTGGCCGACATGTCGACTGCCTCAGGCACGATTTAATAAATATTTCGTATTTGTATATCTTTATCACATTATATTTACACATTTGCTTACACACAACACTGAAAGCATACGATTCAACATAGGGATGATCAGCGTCAGGCTCAAAAATAGGGCCTCTGCTGACATTAACCCTTGTTAGGAATACTCTTGAAATCACAGTCTTTAAAACACACCACAGAAAACACTTTTGTGATCCTAGCTGGTTACTACACCCGTAGGCGAGGCGGTTATTACAATACACGACACGCAAAAATTACATCACATTATCTACATAAAAATCTACAAAAGCGATCCGTAGGTACTCGGTGGCTCAGTTTCTGTACTTGCCCTGCTCGCAAATCTGAATGTCATAGATTCAAACTTCACAATAGGTACATACATATTTATAATCATGTTTTCAAACATTATTTGCGGAGGTCCAGGAGTTTCTAGACCTTATAACCTTATGACAATTCATTATGAGAGATATATCTCGATTATTTAAATTACCTAGGTAGGCACTTATAATAGATACAAGCTTTACTGCCCTTGGAATTACTATGGACAGATTTATTAGTAGTTGTGCGCTGGTAATCATATAATATTCTGTGCTAGACTTTGTTCGCGATGTTATTACCCCCTCCCCGTATACTATTACCTAGTGAATAATAATACTTTTCAGATGCTGAAAGGCTTCCACTCTCTCTTTATTGCATTTGTAGAGAGAAATTAATGTTACGTTTTCAAACATACCTATCAAAGGTTATCAAAATACTTTTAAGTTTTGTTTACTTTAAGGTTAAATGTGGAGTTCTGCCAGAGTCCCGCATCTTCCACAACTTTATGTAAACTCCCACCTCCTTCATTTTACATAAGACATAGGTCTGCAGCAAAGGGAGCAGCAAAATTTAATCAAACACGTAGTGAAATCGTAATAGAGTAATAAAACTTGAGATTTCCAAATTTAATTACGAAGTTAATTATCTCGGTTTGATGAAAAATTTAAATCCTCAGTTAGTTAATTTCCGCAGAAACCCGAGATTCATTTTCTCATTTGCTTTGCTAGTCGACGAGGATTAAATTCTGAATGTAGTTCGGCTACATTGAAACAATTATACTCTGTTATTTATGAGCGTTATTTGCTTACAATTCATAAGTCTTCAGTTTAGTAAATTTTTTTGGCATATTCTCCTGATAGGAAGCAGGAAAGCGACGATGAGGCCGAATTTTCTCTAAATATCTACTCGTGTCTACAAAACATCTAAGAATCTCTTAATAACTTTTTCATGCAAGAATAGAAGCGGACCTTTGAGCTGATTGCTTATGCTACTAAGAACTACAAACACTGAAGTATTTTTGTTATATAAGTATTGTAATGCAATAGACGACCTGAGTGGTTCAATAGTCTGCCACGCAAGAGGTCCTGGGTTCGATTCCCGGCCGGGCAGAAATTGAAATGATGAATTTTAATTTCTGTTACGGGTCTGGGTGTTCTATGTATAATAAGTATATATTTAAAAGTATATATGTAGTTATCTAGCACCCATAACACAAGCTTTGCTTACTTTGGGGCTAGATGGCGCTGTGTGAATTTGTCAACGATTATTTATTATTATTTATTAAAGTCTCCTTGGGGCAGTCCGACAATCGGCCGACGGGATTATTTTTCCACTTGATCCAACTGTCGGACCAACGTGAACTTTTTTTTCCATTTGCTCTGGTTGTCGGATTAACAGTTTTTTTTTCATTCACTTCCTCCGACTGTCTGACCAAATGGAATTTTTTGCCACTTGGTCCGGTTCGGTGTTTCATTTGTCTCATAATAATCAACCATTTAAGCTATTTCGATTAAACTTTTGTGATCCTAGGACCATCCTAGGACCAATAATGTCTGGAACGCACACCGGCTCAATGTTGCCACGGCCCGCTTTTGTAAACCTAAACTGAATAAAAATTATTTGACTTTGTCTTTGTGTATTTTGAGCGCACGCCACGGATGATGCATTACGCGACCAAAGTCGCTCGACAAGGACTAATACTTAATACAGTAATGAAAGGATATAAAGACAAACATTCCTATTTGTCTTATTTTGGTAATATTTTAGGACATGGGTTACTTTTATCAAAGTCCAGAGGTCATATATCCGACTTAGTAGGATTAGGGTAGGTGGATGATCAAAGTCTACCAAGGAAGTCACAGACAAATACTATCTGACTCTCTCTACCGTTCGATTTGGTATATAATATTAACCTCATATTCTTCATTTCAAATGCAAATGCGTGGAGTGAAGCATTCTCGGCACTATTGGATGCAATAGTGATATATTTTCAGGAACGGTATTTTGTTCATTCAATCTACATGTACAAACTATTCTCAAGTTAATAGCCTGTTTATGTGGGACCTAGATGAGTAGGGATCACAGTGTAAGCAAGACACAGTAAGAAATTATATTAATAGAAACGTTGTAAGTCTTTCCCCGTTTTAGTTTTGTAGATTTGCCTACATTTCTTATAGATGCTTCATCAGCATATTATTAATCCACTATTTTAGGACGATTTCCTAATCACAAATCATAATATGAGGACAAAGGCTCAAATACCATTTCGACCATGAAATTAGTTTAAATACAGATATCCTTACTAATTTAACATATATTATCATGATAAAAATATATGGTGCCGATCAGGCCCGACACTATTGAACCAATCTCGTATTCCTAAGCGAATCGTTGTAAAATATAATAAAGTTATTTATTTATTTGCACACAGAAAGTGGCATATACCCATCTGTTCGTTAAGTAGAGAACTAAGCCAAGGAGGTTAATCATTATTTTCACCAATGGTTGTATCAAATAATTCACGAAAAGGCCCTACTTGGGTAGGTCGGCCAAGAAAGTGGAACATCTTGCGGCAAGAGGAGGCTTTTCACCCTTCCTTTGCCAGTTGTACTTTGTAAAACAAAGGTAAAGTGTAAATGAGAATCTGACCGGAACCTTACTGACAATTTGGTTCCACGAGAAATTCATGAAAACTGATAAACCACTTTCCCAACCGTCTTTACAGTACCTATACAAAACCGAAAGTTCTATCCAGTATTACTGGATATCGAATTTCTCTCTTCAGAGTGACAGTGGCTGAGTAAAACGAGCTCACGTCGCCCGTTCCTGAGTGCTCATGCGTCCACCTTAGCACCGTCGGACCCCACTTAGCATATAAACGGGCGATACTGGATTTAGGTGTTGCACATGTTTTACATTACTTAGGTTAACTATGTTACACGGATTCTGGCTGTAATAGGTAGGTACCTATAATAAATAGGTGGAATACCTATTTAAATGAATGGCGGAACGGTTGATTTAGAAGTGTCGACCCCATTCCAACATTTAGTTTCGATGAAGAGAGACGCTGTTGTCTCTAAGGTATTGTTTGTAGTTCCGCTGATACCCACGGGACTTACAAAGATGAAACGGGGTCTAAAGTGTTTGTGCTAGACAGTGTTTTGTTTTTGGTTTTTTATCGGCATTACTCTTTTTCTAACTAAAGTGGGTACTAAAACAATAATCAATATTTTTCTCTTATTTAGACTCTAAATTTTTTTATCATATCATGATTGATGGAGGAAATTGTGAAAACATATTTGGCAACTTAAGGTAACTAAGGATATAAGTTGACAAAAAAAGGTCGTCAGTATTATTATGTGGCTATAATATGCGTTTTTAGTATGGTCTGTGATGTTGGGTTAAACTAAATCGTGCCAAAACATTGAAAAAGCGGACAAAGTTCGCTACAATCGACATCGTGAGGGCTTTTTTTTTATTGTCTTACACTGGATACCTACGAATAGCTAGAAAAGTAGGTAATCTTTATGGGGAAAAATGCATATGCCATATGTAACTTAAGTACAAAGTGACTATGTCTCGAGATTGTTTAGATACGTATATATTGTCTAGATAATTGATGTTATTTCAGAATTTTTTTTTATCATAAGAGTTTAATATGGTGTCTTATGTCTACAATACTCGTCGATAAATTTATCTAGTCACATTTCCTAGTCATGCGTAATAAAGGTTACGTAAGTATGTGCTTTCGTAACAAAACTTGTTTATATGTAAGGAAGGTGTATATTCCATTACTATAATCTTGACAGGTACAAAATTAATATTAATAAGGGCGTTGTTGCTTACAATATTTCCTGGTTGTATTTCTCTCGGTTAGAAATATTTGAAATTATAGTATGTTGCAAATAAAGATTTGAATATAATGTAAGTAAACAAATTGAGCGTCGGTGGTCGCTCACACACACAGTCTATAGCAGATGTGCACTATTTACCGTGGACAACTATAACTGGAACGATGGCACATGCGATGGATGGTGTTGGAGCGAATGGTTACGGTATCCGACTCGTAAGCGAGAGGTACCGGGTGCGAATCCCACTGCGGCCATGTACCAAAGGCTCTTTTCTGAGTTATGTTCATTAGTTGAACTCTAACCGATGCTCTTACGGTGAGGGAAAACATCGTGATGTAACCAGCACATTGAGGCGATTGAATGTGTAACCATGATCCAATCTGGTTAGGTTCCCCTAGTAGAAGGGTCACGAAGGTCTGATGGCAGTCACACACGCACTCTGACTCACACACCATGGGATTTGGTCGTATTAGCCACGTTACGTCAGACAAGTGTGTTGCTAATTTGCGATTTGTAAAAGGAAAACTGATGGCCCATGTATAACGAACGCATATCACATCACTCTAATGTGTCGCTACCTTTATTCTTAGAAAAATTAACTAACCAATAAACACCATATTAAAAGTTGACATCCGGAGTAACATGAAATTATCGAGAACTAATATCAATGAAACCGTTTCTCTTTTAACACTATCTGCCCATAGGACATTAGAGGGGCAATTATTTTTAATAGCCAGTTTCAAGAAACAGTTGGCCACGAGAGAAATTAATGCAGAACTTCATATTAATTCAATGTAACGACATCTTTATGAGCTGTGACACAAAGTAGGACGTGCATAGAGCGAATAAATCTGTCACAAGCGTTAGCGCTCGGTCACAAATTGTAATTTAGCGTCACGTATGCCGAACGGATAGACTTTTTAGCGTTACACATGGACGACTGGGTATGACACGCAATATTAATAATATGTACCATTTTGACATGATATTTTTATTTTGTTCATAATGTTTTGTTTTAATCGTAATGTTACTGTTTGCTTCAATCGTCCATACTGCCGTTATAACGCAAAAGGGCTTGACAGATATAGTAAAACATAAAAGATTCTAAATATTTATAAACCTTGCTGTCCCCGAAATAATAAACTGGGAACGAATTTGAAAGTGAAAAAAAACAAAAATTAGCATAAAGTTTGAAAAGCGATAAATCTGTTATTTTATGTTTTATTTTATATTATACTTTAAACATATTATTCGAATTGATCACCTATTATCATATATCATATATATATCATATATATAAATTTAAAATTGATATAAAAGAAAATTAGGTAAGTCCACATACCACTTGTGTCATTTACGCCTTTTTTATCAACGTCAATGACACAAATATTTGTTCTAACTTTAGAATTTACCTATGGTATTATCGTCAGTTACGGCCTTTTCTATTGAGTTTCATCAAATACGGCTTTGTAACTTCTGAACACTTTATTTTAGATCACCAATCGCGGTTTATCCCTTATAAATTTTACAGATAACGTTAATTTATCGAGATAAATAAATTGAGCAGAGGCACCTTTTTTCTAAGTACTGAGGTATCAAAATCTCTATTTTGTAAATACTGTTGCGCCCTTTCTTCTTATGACGGCAGCATAGCACTATCACCAAAACATGGACGCTCAAACGTGGGTCTTTGTTGTATTTACTGATTTGGAACATTTCAGATTTTTTGTATAATATAGGTTGGCACAATAATTCAGCAAAGCTGTAGAGTTATCCATCATCGTCCACATCAAATACCACCTAATGATATACCGTATAGTATCAAGGTATAACTTGTAGGAAAACATCAATTTTCCTATTGACTAGACATACTTACTAACATACTTTCGAATATTAGCGATCAACAATAATAAAGTAGAACATCAATCATTTGTAATAATGGATATTAAAAACGAAGTGCACTAGAAAATATTCCACAAACTATGTGGTCGTGTGTCACTAATGTTAGTGTTGGACCAGTCAATAATTTCTAGTTCGCTTATTAGATTAACACTGCTGTTGTGTTATTATAAATCATGTCTAATTTATTATGCGAACATCTATGAATCACTCGTATTGTTCGATACAAACCGATCTTTTAGGTACTATCCTATTATTGCTGTCAATAATCTATCGGCTTGTTATTCATAAAAAGTTATAGCAGGTTTATAAAAAGTTTTAAGCTTGCTAAAATATGGTTCTTGAAAAACATTATTCATAAACGGATATTAGCGCTAAAACGCTCAATAACTTTTATGAACAAGGAATTTAAAAAATACTTTTTAAAGGCCTAATGAGTGTTTTAGCTAATAAATGGTTTAAAGGCCCTGACACAAACAAAGCTCGGCGCGAGCGTGGCGCGAGCGCGGTGCGATAGTTGCCTAGGCAACGCGCCAGCATCGCGCCGCGCTCAGGCCGCGCTCACGCCGCGCTCAGGCCGCGCTCAGGCCGGCGTGAGCGCGGCGCCGCGCCTGCGCTGTGCAGTGCCACAAACTTATCAGACCTGGTACCGGCGGCGCTGTTTTTAGGATTGACATGTCAGTTCAAATACATTTCAAAAGTAAGTGTCGATATTTTTCCGCAGTTCCAGTTTTGGCCACCGCGTTTCTATGACAATCGGCACACATAGAGTGGCTGCTCCATTATTCGGGGAATTGAATTTTTAGGATGGTAATACTCCCACATGTCGTAATAGCGGGTTAATTACTCGTTTCTTTTTACCAACAGTCCGAATCTTTCCTCCTAATTTGACTGGTGCATTACGCAGATAATTTAGAACCTGAGGACGAATTTAGGCTTACTTTTTATTCCCCTCTACTCGCTAGCTTGCAAGAGTATATATAAAAAAAAATAAAAAAGGTAGGTAAAAACCTGAAGCTTGGAAAAGTAAGCCCTACCTCTGAAATAAGTCGCCTTTTACGACACCTCTTAGTGTGGACGGCGATGCTATTTTACTCTGTTGGACACCACACTGCAAATTTTGCTCCCTAGGTAGGCCCCCTAAGGTAGGTAGGATGAAGGGGCACAGCTCTCCTACATCAGAATCAAAACATTTCAGTCCGACTTATTTGTCGAGTTAGACAAACTTTTAATGATACCGTAACATAGAGCACAAATTCTACAGTGCAAAAATTCGGTGGCTAGAGTCTAACGCTGATATAGATGTTTTGTTTAAGTACCCGCTACAGTACACAGAAAATTGCGCTCAATCTTATCCACCACAATGGTACAAAACACATTGATATCAAATTACATTTCTTTCGACAATCTTTCGGCCTGCCAGATGATAAGTAGTAATAGATGGTAATATAATAAGAAATGGTTTATGGTATGCAAGTATTGCCATAATATTTACATTTCAATTTCTGGAGAGCCTCAGTGGCCGAGCGGTTAGGGTATTTGACTAATAAGCGAGAGGTACCAGGTTCGAATCCCGCTGCGGCCATGTACCAATGATGCTCTTACGGTGAGGGAAAACATCGTGATGAAACCTGCACATACACCTGAGTGGTTCAATGGTTAACATGCCGGTCTGCCACGCAAGAGGTCCCGGGTTCGATTCCCGGCCGGGCAGAAATTGAAATAATGAATTTTAATTTCTGTTACGGGTCTGGGTGTTCTATGTATAATAAATATGTATTTAAAAAGTATTTAAGTAGTTTATCACTTATCTAGCACCCATAACACAAGCTTTACTTTGGGGCTAGATGGCGCTGTGTGAATTTGTCCACGAATATTTATTTATTTAATTTATACAGGCGACTGAATGTGTAACCATGATCCAATCTGGTCAGAGTCCCCTTGTAGCAGGGTCACGAAAGTCAGATGGCAGTAGCTCCACTGTAATTACCTGATCTGCGAAAACATGGATCATGGTCAAGGCGGATCCCAGGCCTTCGGGCGCAAAAGCACAATCGGGACATTAACGCCAAGGTGATTATGATTTTTTTATTAAGATTTCAATTTCGCTTTTTTTTTTTATGTTACTTTAACAGGCAAGCGGGCCACCTGATGGAAAGTGGTCACCGCCGCCTATGGACATCAGCAACACCAGGGGAGTCACCAATGCGTTGCCCGCCTCTAAAGAGACCTCTAATATACCTCTTGAACGATCCCATGTCATAGTCCAAAGGAAACACTGTGGCTGGGAGCTCATTCCACATCCGAATCGTACGAGCGAGAAACGTTCTTTCGAACCTTCGCGTGGTGACCAACAGAGGGTCTACGTAGTGGGGATGAGTACCCAGCCCACGGCGGGTGGTGCGATGGCGGAATTGTGCTGTGGGCACCAGATCGAAAAGTTCCTCGGAACACTCCCCATTGTACAGCCGATAGAACACACACAGGGAGCCAAAGTCCCTTCGGTTAGCCAGTGGTTCTAACTTGCTTGTTTGTATGGGATCGTCGACAATTCGTACGGCGCGTCTCTGTACGGAGTCCAAAGGATTAAGCAGGTCGGCAGTTTCGCCGGCCCAAAGATGGGAACAATACTCCATATGAGGCCGCACCTGTGCCTTGTACAGCAGCAGGCGCTGCCCTGGGGTGAAGTATCGCCTGGACCGGTTAAGCACGCCAAGCTTTTTCGAAGCCAGTTTGGCCTTACCTTCTAGGTGACTCCGGAAGCGCACGTTATCCGATATGTCGACACCAAGGATCCCGATACTTTTTGAGATGGAAAGGGGTGTCCCTTGGAACTTCGGCACATTGACAAAGGGATCCTTTTTGGCGGAAAATGCGCAGACCTGTGTCTTTGAAGGGTTGAATTCCACTAGGTTCAGTCTGCCCCAGTGAGCAACTTGCTCCAAGGAGTGTTCAATCTCTGACACAAGTCTTATTCGGCTTTCCGACACCACGGAACGAGGGATATTCGCACGGCCAGTATAACAAGCATCTCCAGTACTGTCATCTGCATAGCAATGAATACTGGGAATATTCAGCATATCATTGATATGCAGAAGAAACAGCGTGGGAGATAGCACTGAACCTTGGGGTACTCCAGAATTAATGGTCTTGGTATCGGAGCAGCATCCGTCGACAACGACTTGGATGCTCCGTCCAGACAGAAAGCTGGATACCCAATTGCAGAGCCCCTCGGGGATACCGTACTTCGGGAGTTTTGTTAGCAGTGCCCTGTGCCAGACCCGATCAAATGCCTTGGCTATATCAAGACCGACAGCCAGAGCCTCCCCCTTGCTCTCGACAGCCTCAGCCCACCGGTGTGTTAGGTACACAAGAAGGTCACCAGCTGAGCGACCATGACGAAAGCCATATTGACGGTCACTGATCAGCTGGCGATCCTCGAGTAATATCTTTATATATATAATTCTTCTGTGAGTGTGTATGTCACTGAACTTCTCTCAAACGACTGGACCGATTTTGATGAAATTTTTTGTGTGTGTTCAAGGGGATCTGGGAATGGTTTAGATTCACAATTTTGTCAGAATGTTTTAGCTTATTAAAAAAAGTTTGAAATTTTCAAATTAAAGACGTGTAGACAGGACAACGTCTGTCGGGTCCGCTAGTTCAGTATAAAATAGACGAACAATTGCCCAAAGCTTACTTCATGGCCATGGATCGTAGTTCTTCTTGTTCGTGTACAATTGACTTACCGCCGTACAGAATCAAATTCGACTTTTTTCTAACAGATTTATCGCTAGCGGCTGAACCGGGATTTGTCGCTAGAATAGTCCCCGCGGGCTTAAGTAACCCACTCTTACGTATTTGTGTCTTTGACATTTGTCAAAACGCACTTGCCAGGTGAAATTATTAAATATTTACGGTAGAATTTTTTTGGAGTTTTTTAAATATTTATGGTAGAATTTTTTTGTAATTTATATATTTATATTTTAGTGCGTGCCTCAACCTGAGGCTGCCTCTAATTCGTACGCAATTCCGATAAGCAGCAACCAAAAACAGCAATGGAGTATCTTTTTTATGTAAAGTATAATAAACATCATGTATTATTTGTAAAACTTATGTTTTTAGCATTTGCAATAAATATTTCAGTGTTTATTGCAAAAAAAAAACGGCCATAATTAGTTGGTATCTTCAATCAAATTCAATGCACTCCATCTGATTGTTTTTGATTTGGCCGTCTTACATGCATGCGCACGATGTAACTTTGCACTGGCGGTATAACACCGTGGATTTAGTTCTGACTATTAAATGTGGGTAGAACAGAAAAAAATACTTATTACTGTAATATGTATAGTACAGCATAAACCGGAACGGACTAATATTTGGAACAAGCGCCATAGTTACTTTTGTTCAGCTTGAAAATAGCTATCCAACGACGTATTACACATCTCTTGGGACCCATCTCGGGGTGTATAGTGGTGTAATATATGGGTATGTAATGATCTATCTGTATGGCTCTATTTATTATTATATATGCTCAAGACTAGCTCATATGGGTTGCTTGTGTGAGTTAAAGACATTCACAGATTTGTACCTATGCAGTGCTGTGTGCCGGTTGCTCGTTGGGTCCACCCAATGAGCAACCGTCGCACGGTATTCATGATCATGTGTTGCACCGTTGTATACCTTGGGACCCGTCCCGGGGTGTATAGTGGTGTAGTATATGAGTATGTAATGAACTATCTGTATGGCTCCACTTATTGTGTATGCACAGGATTACAAGTTGGTTGTGTAAGTAAAACTAAGTGATGAATTTGTTAACCAGTTGTAAGCGTTATCCGGATTGTATTACGAGAGAAACACCATTGCCAACAAACTGTTATGCAGTTTGGCAGGGTAACTATAAGTAAGACAGAATGTACGAAATATTGTAAGGATTAATAAATAAATAAATAAATAAACATAGCTATTGGAATGGTTACCACTGTCCATACAAATTCTTGTACGCGTTCACAATGTTATATCTGGCGGCTAGACAAGATTGTTGACAAACCTATTCGATCCGGTGGCCAAAACCGGAACTAAGTGTTGCCGTTTTGAAATGTTATGTCAATGCCAACAACAGCGATGCTGTTACCCGGTCAGACATTTTTGTGGCACTGTAGACGGCGCTGTTTTATTGACTACGGTAACCGTCAGAGTTATTTGTTCGTTCAACCGCATCAAGATGTATAGCTCTATGGGTGCTAGTGTCAGCAAGAGCAGTATAGTAGGACCACGCTAAGACGGAATCGCTTTAAAAAAAAAAAAATTACTGTATGGCAACTAATGCTATGTCTTTTATCCGTCATAGAACGTCATTCATAAAAGTCATAACAAATAATTTGACAGACTTGAAAAATATTGTTGAGGCGATTGGCACATTGGAGCGCAGCGTTCATTCTGGCGAAATTTGGAAATATGTATAATTTTTATATTGTTTTATATACAATAAAAAATTTAGGAATTCTCCAAATTGTTATAATCTTTTCATAAATTTATATTATTTAGGCGAAAAATAATTTGAGAACTGAGTAACGGAATACCTATTTGACAATCCTGGAGACCTCACTTCACAGCAGCGGCCTATTTGACGCCTTTTTATGTGGAAAGTACAGCGCCAAAAACTTATCTGACCCGCAGCCCGTGTCAAATGTTGCAAAGAAAAAAAACTACGGATCCGCACGAACGCGCGTGGATGTGTTGTCAGTGTGTTCGTCTATGAGTAATTTCCATAGAAACCGATGACAGCTCAAATAACTTTATGTCACGCACTAACGCACCTCACGCACAACTGTACGGTGCTGCGTTCCAGTGTGCGGATCGCCTAAATAATAATGGACAATGACTGACAAGGACAGATTATCCAATAGATATTGCCATATCCACATTTTATATTTTCTACCACTGTCAGTTGATTCGGACTAATCGTGGTCCTATTATAGTAGGTAAATGTACTTGGAACCCACAATCATCCGCGAAACCGTCGGGTTTAGATTATGTTTATTTATGTACCTTGGCCCAAAGCCTGAGATAGCCTAAACAATTCACCATTACAATTTTTTCGTCGCTAATTTT
The DNA here is from genome assembly GCA_905147135.1 of Blastobasis lacticolella. Lineage (NCBI taxonomy): Eukaryota > Metazoa > Arthropoda > Insecta > Lepidoptera > Blastobasidae > Blastobasis > Blastobasis lacticolella. The sequence goes on from LR990044.1 coordinate 10,460,992, forward strand.
AATCTCGAATACCCCAAATGGCGATAAATAGCGTACATTGGCAACACTTTGTTGGCGCGACGCCGGCAGTACCGGACTAAGTCCATCAGAGGCCCGGGGCGGACAACCTTTATAAGGCCCCCAGTTTAAGAAGTTTGATGTAATTTTACAAGCTTTTTATTCAGTTCACATTTGTATGTTTAAGTGTTTTTATTTATTTAGTTAAAATTACTTCTTTGGCGGAGGGGGTCCTCGACCCTGATCTTAATTCTGTTTGAATAGTGATACGGCGATAGCTACGCCCCTGTCACAACTCCGAACCACCTCTTCGATATGTTCTAAGCATATTTTAAAGCCTTGTATAGGATTTGATCAAGGCAACTTGGAGACGTTTGGAGGCCCCCCTGGACCAGAGGCCCGGGGCAGGCCGCCTTTCCCGCTTTGTTCGTTAGTCCACCCCTGGCGGCGCGGTGCCGGCGTGGCGTGAGCTCGGCGCGAGCGCGGTGCGATATTTGCTAGGCAACGACAGCGCGGCGCGATAGTTGCTAGGCAACGACAGCGCGGCGCGAGCGCGGTGCGATCGTTGCCTAGGCAACGCGCCAGCATCGCGCCGCGCCCGAGCCGCGCTCGCGCCGAGCTTTGTGTGTGGCAAGGCCTTAAACCTACTATAAGGTGTTTTTATGAAGAAAACTGTAAGCTTATATTAATAGTGTATTACTGTAATAAGTTCATGATAATTTTTTTAATTGCCTAGTGATACACATGTATAAAATCTCCTGATGGACAGTGGTTACCGTCGTCGTAGAGGCGCGGCTTTATTGCCAGCCTAGGTAGGTATGCATAGGTAGGTAACCGTATGTTTACCTACATTTGCCTTTTGATAAACCCGAAGATGTATAGTGAAGAAAGACTATGGAACGGCGGCCAATCCACATCTTGCACCTGTGTATTGTCTTACTCTCCACAACTTAGATAACCGCTGCCTGGACACAAAAATAAATTTAGTGCCAAATAAGTACCTAAGCTTCATACCCGATGGAGGTAAATCTGTGGGTGTAGGTAACTGAGTGTGTGGTGTATGCAATTTGAAACATAACCAGGGGGTGCTCCATATGTGAATTTAGTTTAGGTTTGAAAAAAATAAATTGAATCCTTCTAGTGTCGTTCTGTAGACATATATATGAAATTGACTAAAATCATCTTGACATCAATATCTCGCCCAGAAAGACAGACGCCCCACGTTCATAAGGTATTACCTTTATAGCACTCTATAAAACAACAAATATACCCACAGAATTCCCTTGCAACCAAATTAAGAATAAATCCGATACCCAATCAAAAGTCTATATTTTAGGCGGAGTTAATTTTGAAATCTGCGCAGGGAAGACAATTGGCGGCCCGCTAGGCGGCCCCGGGGACGCCATAATGAGCTCCCCTGGGCCCCGACGCCCGCTTTATGTTTACCGTTCTGGCCAATACCATATTTTAAAAGTTCACTTACCAGTATCTGGTACAAGATTGAGTAGGAGATTTATCTTACGATATTGAGTAAGTATCTACAATGGATAACACTTATCTCAAATGTTGCTTCAAGTTGTTTCTTGCTTGAATTTCTGCCTGCCTGTTCAGGAATAATAATAATAATAATAATAATAATAATAATAATAATTTCCTTTTTGCCCATAATTTGCGTTACCTTTTTATGAGAGGTCGGCTTTTTAAGGCTTTATAAGTCCTAGTATATCTGTGACCAATATCCATCGTTCGACAATTGTCTTACAAGTTTGTAAGCATATCCTCCATCGGGTCCTCGGAACAACGGTAGGTGCGAAAATGACCCACTGACCTTACTTTGGATTAGTTTTGAATTTTATTTTGTATATTTTGATTGATTGTATTTTATCATTGACATTATCTATTGGTAATTCTATTAATGAATATATTTTGATTGACGATGTGTGAATATTGAGGCGAGGAATTTCATAGATACCATATAAAAAAATAAACCATCCTGTAGATGTTCCAATTTCACCGCGGAACCACCAACCAAACCGAACCAAATTACAAAGTTAAATAGCACCTAATTAGTCTTTGAGACGAAGGCAGCACAAGCTGTTGCGAAATTCATCGGCTCCTGTACCTACACGCGAGACGCGGTACTAAAAAAGCTCTCATCAAACATTTATACTTCATTTTCCAAGCGCTGCGATAACAAAACCTCATTCCGGATGACTTACTGCCATAGCGGGGGTGAAAAAATACGTTCGCCGATGTTAGGTCACAAAATACACAAGGAATCAATTCGACTCGACGTACCGACACTGGCTCTGCCCATTTCCCACAGGGTAGGAGCTGCCTCCAGTACCGGAAATGTTCGTCCTCCTCTAGATTTTTAATCGGGAATGAAAATTGCGAGCGATTTGTCCGTGAATATTGACTTAGCTGTTAATAGATTGCGGTTATTACTCTGCCGTGGACTGTTTTCTTTTGACTTGGGTGATTTTAGCTTTTTACTCGGGATTATAAATTAGTAGACTATGGTGGGATGCTAAATAAATTATTAGAAATTTGTTGATTGTGTAATTGTGTGTTGTTAGCATTACGTACGAATAGGACTTTTTGCCGTTTATGTACCAAGTATGCTTCGAATTTTTACGGCAAAGATTTGCTTGTGAGGAAACTTGTAGATTAGAGTACGTCCAAATCTCTCCATCAAATTAAAATGGTGGGAATACGCCGATGTAGCAACGACTGGCACGCCGTTTACGCATCACATGCGAGCTGCGTCGCCTGCAATTGTTTCGTATGACCAAATGCAACGCGCCGCTCTGGTGCTACAACAGGTCGGCGAGCAAGCCGATGCTGCAACTGCGCATTTGGAGCGCGTTCGCAAGATTTGGACGCACCCTTAGGAATCACCAACCCCTTCCACTCACTGGCATATAAAGAGACTAATGGGCGTATCGTCATGGGCCCGGAACCGGCGTCGGGCCGGCTTGAAATTGGCTTGAATTTCTTTGAAATTGTACTGAATTCGTCGCTGTTTCACTGACGCCGACATCGACCGTCAGTGCCGGGCCGGGCTAGTAGACGCAGACCTTATCAAGCTAGGAAATAGGCAACATGGGAATTATGGCAAACCCCGCAATGGAGGAGGCTTTTTCCTATCTGAAAGTGAATGGATTGATTACATAATCATCAGTACCTAAATAATATGAATATAATTAATTTAAGACCTTATGCCTCATGTCTGTAATTATGCTGGCTATCCTTCAGACCAGAAAAATTATAATAATAAAAAATTATCATCATGGCGTTAATGTCCCGGTTGTGCTCTCGAGAACGAAGGCCCGGGGTCCGCCTTGACCATGATTCAGGATTTGGCAATCAGGTAATTATTATAGGATCATGGTTACAAATTCAGTTGCCTGAATTTGCAGGTTTCATCACAATGTTATCACTTACCGTAAGAGCATCGGTTAGAATTCAAAGAGTCATTGGTACATGGCCGCAGCGTGATTCGAACCCGATACCTCTCGCTTACGAGTTGGATACTCAACCGCCCGGCTACCGACGCTCTAATGCAAAAATTATAGCTTGGCCGGGTTCCTCCGGCTTGACAGAGTACTGCCACCGGTTTCTTCTTTAGTTTATGTAACTAAACTGAATATTCGGATTATTATAAAATACATTATTTCAAGTCTATCTAGCATAAACGCATGTTTCATTTTTCTTTTTTCTGAATTCTGACAACATTTTTATATTTAACCCTTTTAATTTTTATCTGAAGCTGAAGTGAAACCCAATAATCTATCTCCCATTGCAAAATGTAAATAGTATTTTATGGCAGGCTTTTATCGCCAGACGTATTTAAATACCGACGGCACACTACCGCGCAATAAAATTGACTATCTAAGGCGGTCTATCCATCCTTTATCTTTAACTACCCAATTCCGTCACCGTAAAAAGTGCTTTCTTGCCATTTAGCGGTGTTTTCGTCCTTTTTTACCTCAAAACCGAGCCATAACACCTCTCCAGGGTGCGGTGATATTTGCATTTAGAGCGAACGACTGATATTCCCGAGTTTATCGGGAGATCGCGGGTCTCGGAGACCCGCTGCACTCGCAAGGTTCTGTTCTGTCGATTACGTGAGCGCTAAAATAAAAGGGGCGACCTTAACGTGTTTTCCTATTACCAGCAATGGCTGGGCCCATCGTTACGATCGTTCGTGGGGCGTCTGACTGTTTACTTTCTCGTAATTGTTGTAGTTTAACAGTAACGCTTTCGGCTCATGGGTATCGTACGAGACGATGGCAGTGAAGTGTCGCTTTTTTTGTTGTGTATCCATCGATGTAGACATCGATCTCAGATTGTATTAATATTATTAAAGAAGGCTTAGCTAAAGCTGCTGACTTACCTTTAATTTCCAAAATGTTGATTATATTACAAGCTTTTATTTAACTTGCAATGTTTATAACTATAAATATTCGGGGTGAATCTTGCAAGCCTAATTTGACGCACTTTTGGTATTCAGTTGAGCTGAAATTTGATATTTCTATGTTACTTAGATGGCAATGCATTAAGATGGTACCATGGAGCTGGCTTGATTTTTCATTTGAGAACTTTAATTGCCGAAATCTTGAGTTTACTTCTAGTGTTGTAAATAAACAATTCAATTACATTTAACACTCAATGAGTGGTATTAGCACCTTTCCCCTTCGCTAAAGTACCAACGTAATTGAAACTGTTCAGCTAAAGTTTGTACGTCATCTGTTCGCCGGATTCAAAACAGAAGGAAGTGAAAACGGAGCATCTATTTCGTTATAATTAATTAAAGAACTCGTTTGTACGTGGGGATCTAATTCTAATTTATTTGCTGGGTAAACCGTTTGAAGCCCGGACCCCTCTCGGGTTGGTGAAAGCCGCTTAAATTGTGGTCCAAAACTGCTCACTTTGATAAGAAGTAAGTACTTAACCCGCACGTGAAGGCAGTCGTTTTTTTATTTATTTCGACCATCTACTAAAATTTATAAACTACTTGCTTTTGCCATGATATTTGTATCAGAGTTGATTAGTTAGTTATGCCGAGAACTCTTAATAAATAAAGTGTAGGTGTCTTAAATCGGTGTAGGTAGGGGTTATGTAATAAGTACGGGTACGATTTTGTAATAAGTACTACCTAATAAGTACTTTGTAACTTCTTGGAGTCTTCTGTGTATTTTTTGAAGTATTTTATTTATTCGTATTGTCCTTCTCTGGTGCCCTCTACTGGCCCTTCTATTCCTATTATAGAAAGCTTTCGCTAATAAACAAAGTCCTTCACTTGTTTTACTCTCTCGTCATCTATACATCATACTGCGAAGTGTAACATCCTAATCTCTTTTCATCGCCTTAGCTTTTATTTTGCTTTCAATTTTCATTCCCTTTTCTTTAAACGCCTTATTCACTAAATTTAACATTTCCTGCTCTCTCCGACGATGCAATTAAAACTATCACAACATATATATGATAATTAAACTCAAACGCGAAGGAGAAGCCTAACATGCAACTTATCCATTCTCAATCCACATTCCATCTCTTTCAAACCTTTCAAAGCTGTTATCCATATAAAGATCGAAAGCCAAGCATATGCAACATATCCCTGTCTAAAACCTCTCGACATAAAGCTTAATACAGGATTTTCTCATATAGAGCCTTCATGGCCTCACTATGCGGCCCCCAATCCTATAACGTTAGTGACAGTGTTGACCACAACTCATTCCTCAGCAGCCGGTCATACGCCTTTACCGAATCTCTTAAGTCCAGCTTGCACACCCCACATTTGTCCTTCAGTATCACACCTCACTCTTCTAATCATAATCTTTGCATACAATATGCCGACAATACTGAGAAGACTTATGACCCTTTGCCCTTGTAGAGTGGAACAATTTGCACCAGTCCTCTGGCACTCGACCATCCCTTGTAACGTAAGTAAACTGCAGGGCAGTGTCAGGTTCAATTGTATAAAGAAAACTAAAGAATCAGGGTAGTAGGTTATGCTTATTCAGTCCAGTTAGCTAGCCAATACAAATTATTTATAAAAAATACTTTAGTAAAGCACTATTATATAGGTCCAAAAGAGTCTTACATGTACATTTTGTCCAGCAGAATCACATAATTTCATCACTTTGATAATATCATTAAAATAAATGCAGTCTTTGTGCATTTTTAGTCCGAGATCGATTTCATTAATTTTGCATGGCGATAACAGTTACTTATAGTGGCGATCTAGGTCTACCTTTTTGTTCGAAGGCTGATTTAGTAAAAATAAAAATCGTGAAGAAACCTCCACTTTTTTCCCCTCCAAACTTCAGACGCCAGACATCTGTCTCCTTTTTTTATTTCTCTCAAGCAGACAATCAATTTCATATTTATCACAGCCAGTCTTTTTCGTGTAAATAGAAATAAAATCTTCGCCATCATGGCATCGATCTGTGGTATGTCACTGCTTGACAACTTCACAACAATTTGTCAACATTATTTATACCAAGATCAATGTTTAATAATATTATAATAGAAACCACGCATTCAATGCCCAAAAGGAAATAAATCAACAGAACAAACAAGTACGTCTAGAAATACATAATTCGAAGATCATTTAAAACAATGGTCGCATCCAAATAAACATAGTATCCTCTCTTTTTCAGAACATAATATAACGAATTGGAGAGCCATTAAAGCCTGAAGGGCCAAAACCAAAGATACCCATAAAAACCATTATGAATGTATGAAAAGTTAAAAATTAAAGCATCAACGTGCCAAACCAACGTTTGAACAGAAGTCAAACCCTACATACTACAAAATTATATTTGAATCAAAACATTAGTAAAACGTAGTTACAACGTAGTCTGATTTTACAGAATAGACTTAATTTTCCAGGGAGGAATGATGAGAAATCAGAGCCTGAAAAGGCAAAATATAAAGATACCCTTAAAAACGATATTACACTTTAAAAAGCATTCAACATGCTGAACCAATGTTAAAACAGGAGTCCTCATAACCGTAAGTAGCAAAATAAGACCAGAGAGATCCTACACCCTCCAGCACATATTAAAAAGAAGCCACGGTGCAACAATCTTACTACACCTTTACCACTTCTCAGTATTTCGACAGTCACCTTATTACACAGCAGCCTTACCCAATATCTGTAATAAAAGCTAACTTAGAAAGCCACGTTAAGTGGCGTAAAAAAGAATCAAATAAACCCTCCGTTCCTTCAACATTAATAATACCACAACGCAGCAGACAATGAACACAAAAACCTGTTCCACAAAAACCTGTTTCACATCAACATGCCACGTCAGGAAATTAAAGCGACAAATCTTAGCGCGAAATTAAGGGTGTACAAAAAAGTGTCAAAAATATACAAAAGCAAATTTTCTAGCGACAAAAACGGGTATTCAAATTAAGCGGGACAGCGGGACAGGAGGCTCGTTACGGACCGCGGGACGAGCGGGACACGGAAAAAATACAAAACATTCCCGGACAGGTGTGAGGGAAATACGGGATGGAATGCGATAATCATATTTCAGCGCTTCAGTTCACTTGTTGCAGTGCCCGCTCGGACGGACCTAATTCCTAAACTTCGTCGAGCGTAGTGGCGATCTAATTTTTTATGCTTTTAGTTTAGGTTGTCCTACGTCTATATACAGTATAGAGGTATAATTATTGAAAGTGTATTTACCTAATGTTATAACAGAGATCTGAGACATTGATAGAGAGATGATGGCGCTGTGTGAATTTGTTCAAGCATAATATTATTACATTTGTTTTTCTTTTCATTTCAGGTAGGATACTCCTCGGAAGACACGCCCATGGCCAAGGGCAAAGGCAAGAGAGAGAAAAATCAGCGGTCTATTCTGGCGTAATCCAACAAGATTGCTCGCTGGAGCCTCGCTATCTCTTAAAACAGTGCTAACCAAATATTTCAATTACACTAAATTATAAACGTTGAGTCAGTTTAACGTATAAACTACATGTAGATACATACTCGTACACTACTTGGGGCAGCGACTTCGTATTGAGTTCGAGGATATTACTCTATCTACATGTCGTATTCGTCGAAAGAAAGGGGGCCCGATGACCTGGTAACGGTCTTTTGCTGGACGTGAGCCTCCTCCACATTAGTGGACAGGTATTATATATTATTATTATTTATTTAACACTTTATGCACAAAATAGTACAAAGGTGGACTTAAAGCTTTGTAGCTTTATCTACCAGTCTACCCCGAAAACTGGTAATAAAAATTGCAGGCAGTTATTGGCACAGTCTCCAGTTTCGAAAACGCAGTGTTCAAGAGACCGAACAGCAAACTCTGATGCACATTATTTAGCGTACCAAATAGATTGACTGCCTCTATGAGATTAGTCGTAATTTTCGTCACTTCTAAATGTCCTTCACCTTACTATCAATAATTAGGTATAATATTAGTATAATACAATATTAGTATTCCTAACGAAAAATAAAACAGCGACAACAGCAGCTGTCGCGGCTGAGGCAATAATTTAAATTGGATTATTTTACTTTCTCAGCATTCCGCGAACAACCTAATTCCGGTTATCCCCGACGACACTCAAAACAAACGAAAGTCTGATAAATGTTGCTATTAATCTCGGCTGCCTGAGTGCGCCCTTTGCGAGAAAGGGACGAAACATTTCATAAATAAAACCTAAACTTACGATTCTAGGTCGTAAAGAACTGAATAATAGGGCAGTTTGCCCGCTGGATAATTCGAAAACATTTTTCCGGGACAGGTTTTCGCTCGACAAATTTTTACGCGTTTAGTGTGAGCGCCATGATTTACAACGATTTTTCTTTAACTCCTTATTTATTTGTGCCGTTTTGAATACGGTTTATGGGCGGGTACCGCTATAGAGGTACGGTCGATATGAATTTTTGTTTTTTAAATAATCATATTAGTAAATACTGTCTAGTTTAGACTGAGGTCGCCTTTTAAGGCTTTTTAAGACCTAGATACTATAGTCGAGGGAGTTCGAGCAATATTCTACTATGCTGGACACCATACGGCAAAAATGGAAAGAATGTTAATGTGTCTCGACGATAGTCTGATGATAATGACGTTGCATCAGCAACAGTGTTGCTAACGCGTTCTGTCATTGTAATATTTTCTTTCATACATACTATTTTTTTGTACCACTAAACAAGCTTACGGCCTGCCTGATTGAAAGCAGACACCGCAGCCTATAGACGTTTGCAATACCAGGGTTCACCCACTCGTTGCCGACCCCGTAAAAATCTTTTCACCCTTTTCTTGAAGAACTCCATGTTGTACTCTCCAGGGAAAACCTCTTCCGGTAGTTCATTCCACAACCTCAGTGTGCGTGGGAGAAAGCTCATTTGGAACCGCACAGTTCGCGACCAATTACTATTTGTAATGATGTTAAGAGGGCTCAGTGTAAGTTTTGCTTCGGTTTTACTTTATAATCGCGTTTGCGTTTACGTGAAAATTACTATAAAACATGTATAGCGCCATCAAGTGGTACGTAAATAAAGTTTTTTCGACGTAAACGCGATAGTAAAGTAAAATCGAAGCAAAACTTACACTCAGCCCTCAGGATGTCACATTGTTTTTATCTAGTTTGGCGAGACATCTATGCCTATTATTATAATCATCATCATCATCCGAGCAGTCAATCCCGGCTACTGCGAGGGTCCGCTTTCCTGCTTTCCATTTTGCCCGATCTTCGGCATCCTCACGTCGTAAGCGGGAGACCTAATGATGTTAATTCATTAGGTCTCCCGCGGGACTACTTTCCTGATACAGGCAAGTTTAGACACCTATTTCCCGCCTATAATTATAATCATCTCACGCAAATGATGATAACAAAACAATAAACATAAAACTTGCAGCTCTAAAAGGCATTTTAGTTCTACATGTCATTTAGCTGGTCTTTTTGTCGCCACTTAATTCGATTGCTGACCGGCCCAGGCGAATGATCTGCATACCTAGTTTTACCTAGCTTGGTGAGTCATCTATGCCTATGATTATAATCGCCTCACGTTGATGATGATGACAACAACAACAACAAAAACTAGCAGCTCTAAAAAGCATTTTAGTTTTACATGTCATTTAGCTGGTCATTTTGTCGCCGCTTAATTCGATTGCAGACCAGCCGGCCCACGCGACTGATCTGCATACATTTGCAATCGGGACACTGTCTAAATTAAAATAAAATTGCCACCGGCACGAAGGAACAGGCTTAATGTTAATGTTGCTATAACATTTGGCTTCTTTATTAGGGTTCCGAACAGCAAGAAGTTAAAGCGAAATCGTTATACGATCAGTTTATTGTCCGTTTGTGTGTATGGCAAGATTCGTTGTGTCAGGAGTGGGATAATAATACGCCAGCATGCATACCATAAGTACACTCTCCAATATCCCACAGAGGTGGCAGCTACTATCGAGTGACATAAGCTACGATCCTGACACACCCATTAAAAATATCAGCTTGAAATTAAAGAAACGCAGTATAACAAAAAACCTGAAGATAATTCATCATCACAACCCGTAACAGTCCACTGCAGGACCTAGAGCCTCTCCCACGAAAAGGAGGTTATTGCCATAATCTCCACGCTTGGCAGGCGGGTTGGAGATCGCAGTGTTTAAATATAACAATGGAAAATGCTGCTGCCCATTTTCCAGACTACGGAGACTCTTGATCTTTTGTCTCAAAAACATTATATAGTCGCCTTGTACGACACCTATGAGTGTAAGGAGTTGGTGCTATTCTACTCTGCCGGACACCACACGGCGGGTGATTAACTTGTTGATAATTCATAAAAAGTCTTCTTTCGTTTCATTTCTAATACCCGACGCAAAAACAGGGGTCTTCTAAGTTTGCCTAATGTATGTATCTGTCTGTGGCGTCGTATAGCTTTCGAACAGAAGGGCCGATTTTGATGCGTTTTATTTAATTGAAAACCAGTTTATGCGAAATGGTTTTTAAACTTGTTTTATTAAAATCGGTTCAGCAGTTTGGGAAAAATTTTGTATACATATACAGACTTTGTCGGAGGATTTCTGATTTGTTGGTTATCTTGAAAAGGTTTTCAACAACCGCGATTTAGATTTGGTTCCTGTTTAAATTAAAATGTTAGTACGGATCAGAACCCAAAAGGCACTTACCAAACTCGCTCTTGCCTTATTTTTTTATCATTTAGCAATGCCGGCCACAGCCCGTCGTGTCGCCGACGAGGTTGCGTCGCGATGCGTTGCTTTTACCGTTTTATTTTTACAACGATTAATGGTCGTGTAATAAGTAATGTAAGTAGCCAATTAAGTTAGGACTTTGCTTAAGTGGTCAAGATTGAGTTGATCTTGGCGCGTGATCCATTAGCAATAGAGTCTATATTAGCATTTGTCTAGAATAGCCAGAAAAATATTTATTCGATCAAATTAAAACTAAGCATTCAAGATACACAAGACAAGAAGAGAGCCAAAGGCGTACGACGCGAGGGTGCCGAAGACCGTATGAAGTGGAGAAGAAAGAGTAGAAAAGCGGATCCTGGCAGAAACCGGGATTGACCTTCGGATGACGATGATGATGACTTAAGAGTGCTGTATGATGTTTATGCTCTAATTGGAGCTTTCTTAAATCCCATTAACCCGTACATCTAATTATCTACCCGGCTGTCTTCCCACATTACTACACCTTAGTCGTTGTCTCAAATCCGCAGCTATCTTCTACTCCACTTTCCGTCTGACTTACGGCGTGAGCCCATCCACATCCACTTCTATTTTCTTTTGACCTATGTTTTCGTGTGTCGGTGTTACGTATCGGATCTTGAAGAGCTAGCCTGGGTGGAGTGATTATCTGAACCGAGTAGCTGAAAAGGACTAAATGCAAAAGGCCCATGCTCGCATTCCTACAAAATGTGGTCCCTAGTCTCTAAAGGCTATCTGCATAAAAACTCCGCAGATTCGTTTAGAGCTGCAGGACCGTTTAATGTAGTAGCTTTGGGTAGAAGAAGATTGAAAGAGATAAGAACAAGAATATATCGAATTATTAAGTAAAACAAAGTCCCCGCCACGTCTGCTTAACTGAATACTATCTTAAACTTTATGGATTTTGTTTCACCCATACAAGTGGACGTATAAGGTGAGTCACATATATGGTTTAGTTTACCTGTGGAAGCCAGCGTTTACTAGTTAATACTAAATTATAAAATTCTCATTAAAATCCACCTCGTTAGCTCCTTGTCAACATAGTTGCTTGTTGAGGTAGTTTTATGGTTATTTTAATTTATATCGACTAGCCACTTACATACGGAAACCGTATTTTATTTGCGAATCGCTACACAGGCGTATCGATTTAATTCAGAGCCACCATGAAAATATCGAAGACGATCGTAAAATCATTTTACGACCCCCTCCATTACCATAGGACGAAGAAAACATACCATTATAGATATGTGGTTATGTTTTATACGTGGTATTGTTGGTAGTTGCATATTTAAATAGGTCGTTTAGAAATCGTGATTGTTATCGATCGATTGTATTTTGACGTCGCACTGCAGTTTGTTTTGAAGTAATATCGAAGTAGTAGTCCATGTGAATAATATTATGAATATTATTCATTAAGCGTTAGATATTTCGCTGATAGTTTTACATGAAAAGAGAGTATAGGTACCTACGAGTACATAGGTTTATAAGTAACTGGCAATCGAGATTCGTTCATGATAGAGCTATGATAAACCACTTTTTAGTTTTTTCCCAAACCTAGATAGGTGTTAAAGATTTGGTATTAAATTTTGACAGATTACTTTTTATAATAGTACCCTTCATTTCCATGTCTGCAATTTAATTCCCGTTTAGTAAGGATCTACAGCGGCGACCTATTAGAGATTCCAGGTTTTGATACTCAAGCTGCGTGAGTAATACTGTTTTGAAACCCGCAATTTTCGTTAATAAATAAAGATATAATTGTTCTTCCTAAATTCTCGTCATTCCTTAAAAACATAGAGAAATCGATAAATAGCGGAAGAATTTATTGTCTAGTAATACTTACCTATGTAACGATAATATTTACAGTGTTACTTCACTAGTAACGACTTTTTTTTTTAAATAAACGTTTATTTTTGTCTAAGTAAAGTAGCGTTCTCATAGTGCTCGTCTGTAAATAAACGCACAGCATTCAATATAGCTCTGAATGCAGTGCAATTTCGTTCAGTTTACCGGACGCATAGCGCCGATTGCCACTCAAGAAATGTCGTTAGAACCCTCTGCGTGCGCGCGTACTGTGAGTCCTCAGTCAGACAATTTCTGAGGGATTATGGGGTCCACCAATCTGTTGGAGGGCTGACTCGGCAGAGGCCGCATTCGCCGAATGATGGTGATACTAAATCTGAAAATACGTTTTAAACTTAGTTTTGTTTTAAAACCGCCGCGCCGTACAAACATGGTGCTCAAATAGAACACTTTGTATTGAAGAGTCTCGGAGTCCAGACATGAATACAGTTATGAATACTTGAATTTTAAGAACATGGTACCCTTAGTTTGAGTTACCTATGTTAAAAATGTCTATGACTTAATTTAATAAGTATAAAATTATTATGATTTATTTTGTACAATTATAATATTTGCATGCCCAAAATTGGTGTTAACTCAGAGATACTCACAAACATTATAATATCTTGATGAATCTGTATGCTTACCTGTGTCACAAATAAATGCCTTCTTCTTTTCCTTTTGCCTTTGCCCGCATTGACAACTATAATAATAGCAATATTTTGTTGCCAGAAACCGCAATCGTTCCAAAACCCCAGTGCCACTTAACCTAATTAGGCATCGGGCTGAGTGGAGTAACGCTAGGAGAAACATTGCCCCTCGAACAAGCCAACTGCAGACTAAATACCTGGACGACGGCCAGAGCAAACGCCGAACCCAAACGTGAAACAAATCCATGCTCTGGATTCGAATATTTACGCCATAGTATCAAACAAGACTGGGGTAAAGAAATGGAGTATGGGAGCGTCGGTGGCTAAGTGGTTACGGTATTCGTCTCGTAAGCGATAGGTACCTGGCTCGAATCCCGCTGCGGCCATGTACCTATGACTCTTTTTTGAGTTTTGTACATTAGTTGAATACTAACCGATACTCTTACGGTGAGAGGAAACATCGTGATAAAACGTGCATTATCAAGGTGACTGAATGTGTAACCATAATCCAATCTGGTCAGGTTCCCCTGGTAGCACGCTGATGGAGGTCTGATGGCAGTCGCTCTACTGATCTGCCAAATCCTGGATCATGGTCAAAGAGGACAAAGGGCCCCTGTGCGCGAGAGCGCAACCTGAACATTATCGCTAAGATGATGGTGACTTCCTAACTATAGAATTCGATAATGAAGAGACGTTTTAAAATATTAATAGAATATTATAAATCTCTAGAGATAATCTCAAGTCTATTTCAAGTAATAAATACAGTCGTTACCAAAGGAACTACAAACATATACAACTGCCTACCACGCGGTCGGCTTCCCCAGACGTCTCAAGACGTTTGGCGATGCAGCAAGCCTGGAGGGTGGACCAGCCATAGCCAAACCTACCACTTGTCATTCTGTTAAGTACAAATGAGCATAGATAAGTAACCTTGTTACCTACGCCACGCACGCAGCACCGGCGCCGGTTGGCCATCACGCGCCTGAAAATATGCGGCGCGTCCCGTATTTGTGATCAAAATGTAAATTGTTCGCGCACACGCGATCTCGTCACGTGGAATAGCATTATGTAACCTCCCTCTTACTGGGGATTACCCCTGTTTTCGGGTGCGTGTCGAAATACTCATAAGATCTTGGGGCTCAACTATGTAGGCATCTAGTTGCTAGTATTTCTGTCGCTTTTGATACGGTAATGGGTCGGTGTAGTAATGTAATACCACAGACTAAGAGGCAATGTACATTACATGGAATAACACGAGTACAATTTGAGTCATTCATCATACTTTGTACATCATCATCATCCTAGCGCTTACCCCGGTCTCTGTTAGGGTCCGCTTTCCTGCTTATTCTTCTCCACTTCGCCCGGTCTTCGGCATCCCCGGGTCGTAGGCCGTTGGCTCTCGCGATGTCAATTCATCGCTTCTTGGGTCATCCGTCAGGTTCATACACCTATTTCCCATGTATCCCCGAGGCTTACGCAACACATGGTTAGTACAATGCATACCTACAACTTCATCACGACTCTGTCGCTTCGAGACATGTTCGTGAACCGAAAGCGGTGGCGGTTCAAGAGCTCACATCTATCTCACTATCTGCCTAGGCCTACGCTGAAGGATATCTTGAATTTTTTAGAGGAATTGGGTTGGCAGGAACATTAGTGTTACCCAAACTATAATATCCACCCACACGTAAAAGAGGCGCAAAGTCGGCGAGTTACAGAAAATACTCGGGTATATCTAATCTAATATACCTGGGCCTAGCCCTACGCTCCTACGCTTCAACCATATAGTATTCGTATGTATTCTGTGACAGCGGTAGGCGTTGTGTCGCCTAACCGTAACCGCAACCTAATCGACATACAGGCGGTGCTGATCCGCTCCGTTTACGTAGTTCTACGTACAGCGGACGCTTAGTAGATGCGATACCGAACCGGTGCCGATCAGTTTACGTCCCGTTTTGCGGTTTCACACTTTTCTTTCTTAAACATGACGGCGATATACGATAAAGCGATGCAGACACGTAGGCAAGCAGAGTTACGTAGTTGCCCCACTAGATATTGTGTGCTAGGCAGACGGGTTCGATAAAGTTTTGCGTGCGTCATCTATGACTCGGAGGAAAGGACGTGTTATATACCCGGATGTGATGCCATTCTGCTCTCATATAGAAGTAGGAAGTATTAAGCCAAGCTTAACAACGAAACTGGTTATTACTGGTAACTGTATTTTGAGATGTTGTGTTGTTAAATGTGAACAATAGGTTACGTGTTACATAAGTTACTAACTTAGTACATTATATAAAATGCTTGAGTTGAATGTAATTGAGTGTTTCTTGTATTCGTAGCTTAGTATAGATACACCACAGGGGCGTAGCTACCGCCGTATCTGCCGTATCAATTATACGGGGCCCCCGGGCCATAGGGGCCCCCAAAGGTGTGTAAGCAAAAACTCGTTATCCATAATTTCAGTTAAACTTTCCCTATTTCCCGATAAAAATAATTATTTTATAGAATTTCAGACCAGGGTCGGAGGCCCCTACGCAAAAAAGACAATTGAAATCAAGTGATACAATCCGTTTTCATTCACCTTTCGTCAAAGAGATACCTATTTATTATTTTTATTGAAAAAAACAAGACAACGTAGTGCCCTCCACGCGCACTCATTTATTACTTCGTTGAATTTTGGGTAAAATGTGCGCCTATCAGATGGCAAAAATGGTAACAATTTTGATCACATATTAAAAATTTCATATTTTCAGAACTATCGGTAGCACTAAAGGCTTAAGAAACTTCTTACTCCGTTCTTTCTTAAACGGGTCATATGGATCTGGTTCATAATATACCTTGGCCCACACGCCCACACCCATAATCGTCTTGGCTAACACGCAATCAATATTTGAATTTGTCTGTTTTCAAGTTAATAATGGAACGTTTTGATAGCAAAAATATTGAAAGAAATTTCGAGTTCTTACGCTCGCTCATTAACTGTTCGCGAAGTTGATTTTATTATATGTAAATTCTCGTCAAAAATTTCGAGATAGCCCGGCGCTATCGACATTTTGCTGATTTTACGGAATTTTTTATTTAAATCGCGCAAGGCTTTAATGGATAAATTACAAAAATTTCGAGCTCGCTGCGCTCGCTCATTCAATGGTATAAGTCATAATCGCGCAAGGTATTAATATAGCGAAGCCAAAGGCCAATATATCAAAAATTCCTAGCCCTACCTAGCCTCGCGAAACTGACTGTCTGTTAGAGACTATTGTCACACAAATGTAGAGCTCGCTATGCTAGTCCATTTATTGACTTAAGCTGAGACTAGGATTTAAGTTACTCATTAGTAAAGTAGTTGGGGGTATCTGCTAGGGGGGCCCCAATAATTGATACGGGGGCCCCGAAGGGCACGCTACGCCACTGACACCATCAATATTAATTTCTGAAATAAGTCGTTTATTAAATATTTGGAAGCATACAATTGGATGTGGAAGCATAAATTTCCACCACACCACCATACCTACACCACAAAATATAACGACCCCGCAGGAAGTTTTAGAAAAGTCTTCTAACTCCCCGAAATACGATAAGAACAGCCATATAAAAATACTTTCGTTAAGAACAAAGTAAAAAACACTGGTATACTTTATACCATCGCCATGTCATATTATATTCTACAGTGTAAGGGCACCGTAGATTATCCTATCCTGATCAATTTAATCTGGATGCCTTCAAGACTAGAGTGAATAGACTGCTCCATCATGGCTGCATCGTCACTTACCACCAGGTGAGGTGACGGTCAAATGCCTGGCTAGTCAATTCTAAAAAAAAAACCTACGTCATCGAGTACAAGAAAAATTCCACTTTGTAGCGATAGAAGAAACGTTGATCTGCCCATGTACAACCTGGCACAAAATAAAAGTTGACGTTTGGCAACCTGGCACAATAAAGTGGCAGGTTGCCAAAAGTCAACTTTTCCTAGCTATAGTACTTACTTGTCTTCTTGTGTGTCTTCTAGAAGTAAAAAAAACCAGTCTACTTCACATCCTCTTAGCAGTTTCGCTTTTCACTTTAACGTGTCATTAATATTGTCTATTAGTTCATTCTTTCAATCTTTCTAGTAAAAAATAAAAAGTGTAGATAATTTGATAACTAATTAAAATGTAATTTGTGTACTTTAGGTATCTCAAAAATAAATATCCACAATTGACAGACGATTAGAAAATATAATTCAGAATCCAATCACTTGAGTTTCTTTTCATGGAAAATTAATTTGAAAGAGAAGAACACAATTACGACTAATAATTTCTTAGAATATTCCAAAACCATGCTTGCCTAATGATAAAGGGAATAAGTATGAACAACGAGTCTAATATTAAATGTGGAAATTTACAGAGTTTGTTTGGATTTCATTAAGTAATTTTCGAGGAAATGAATTTGTGTGGACAGCTGTAGCAATTATGCGAAGAAATATTACCGTATTAATTGTGAATTATTGCTGAATTTAATGAGGGGGTGGCTGGGTAAACGTGTCAGCAATTTAAGTCACTAAATAATACGTAAGTAGGATGAATTTGTCGTATTTTGTGCCTGTTTACTTGTTAACTTGGAGTTAATAATTAAAACCTACATTCCTTTTTGGGATTGTATGTGCATCGTACAAAGGTACTAGGCAAAGGCCTAACGTGTAAATTATGACATAGATATCCCATCTTATTGACTTTTAGACTAGAGTTTTCTATGAATAGCAAAAAGTATTAATCTACATAAAGTTGAAGAGAAAGTAGAATTTTTTTCAACTTTTATAGTCGTGGGTAATGGAAGGATACTAGAGGCATGCCTAAGCCTGAATACTGATCCTATGATCAGTTGTTGACATGCTGCGGTTAGGAAATTCATTCTATGATGTCCTTCGACCAAGTAGGTACCTATTTGCAAGATTACATCAAACAATGGAGGCGTATAACAAATATTTTATGCGGCTAGAGACTTAAACACGCAACCAATGCCTAAATTATACTAGAGCCATCTTTCCTGGTCGGGGGAAATTATTGAATTGCAAATTCGATTTAGACAACTGTCCGCTGGATGTGCCTTCTCCTAAAAGTTCCCAAACCAAATTTGATTTAAACTGGTTCAGTGGTTTGAGCGTCGGTAGCGTAGTGGTTAAGGGACGCGACTCGTAAGCGAGAGGTCCAGGGTTTGAATCCCACTGTGGCCATGTACCAATGACTCTTTTCTAACTTATGCACATTAGATCAATACTAAATCCTGCACACATTGGCGACTGAATATGTAACCATGATCCAATCTATTCAGGTGCCCCTGTCAACAGGGTTACGGAGGTCAGATGGCAGTCGCCCCACTGTAATTGTATAGTAATGTAAAAATAAAACGCCACTTGGATCATGGTCAAGGCGGACTGCGGGCCCTCGTGCGCGAGAGCACTACCTGGACATGATTTAGTGTTTTGACCCTGAAAGCATAATAGGCAGTCTTACTTTTACATTCATTTTGTAACTTTGTATGGATGTGTATTAATTTGTGGCACTCGATAGTCTCTTTGCCTACCCTTGTGGGTACCTATGTTTTTGTACAAGTACATCATAATTACGTCAATAATAAAATAGTAACACATATTTTACCAATGTCGATTCTTTTATTCCTCAAGTCAGCAGTACCACCTTTAAGGCACTATTAATATCAAGTAAAGAGGTATCAGGTGCCCTAAAAAGTGCAACGCGGATTCTTCGCGAACGGATGAGCGGACGTTGTCCGTCGAGGAAGAATTGCGTTCAGAGGGCTTAGTGTGAGTTTCGCTTCGTTTTTACTTTACTATCGCGTTTGCGTTTACATGAAAATTAATATGAAAAAATGTATAGCGCCGTCTAGTGGTACGTAAATGAAGTTATTTTCTTCATACTAATTTCGACGTAAACGCAAACGCGATAGTAAAGTAAAATCCAAGCGAAACTCACACTAAGCCCTCAGTTCGTTGTGGATCTCGGTCGACTTTGGTGAAATCCTAATCACTATAATCTGGAGGCCTTCAAAGCTAGCGTGAATAGGCTGTTCCTAGACAGACATGCTCCATCTTCGGCCGCAGCGTCATTTATCGCCATGTGAGATGTCGGTCAAATGCCTGGCGTCTAGTTTTAAATAAATGCAACTATCTACCTAATATTAGAAATTACAAAATATCTCTTACAAAATAAGCCACGAAGCTCTCCAAATTCCGTATCCACTGAAGCCAATTCCAGCAGTATTATCCCTAGACCCTCGTAAAGACCCATCAGCCACCGGCGGGCGGTCGTCTCAATTCAATACAGCTCACATGCAAATGGTCGGTGATTGTCGTTTGTATGGGCCACAGGTAAATAATCCATCGGCCAGCCTTGGTGACGCTTTATCTACTAATCTACCGATTGCTTCACGGAGGCATCGATTTTAAAGTTACGTTTTATAGGAGGTTTATTTTGTTATTTATTTTATCTTAGGACAGTTTCCATCGGCAGTCGACAAAAGTAAGGAAGTTTATTGATGCCGTTGACTATAAAAATGCGGGAAATGACGAGAAATCTGTATCTCTAATAAATATTAGAACAATGGTTCTCAGAAACAAAAAAAATATTTAGGTATCTATTTGTCAATATCTGCAAACCTTGACCATCTTCAAAACTATCGTGAAACGTGCTCCGAATTATGCCGATGAAAATTCGCCATAAGTTATTTAAGGCGCTGTCCTAATTGGCAACGGTCGTACGACGCACGTCGCCTGATCAATAGGAGGGCTCAAAACCGTTTAGGACAGCATCTTTTTTTTATACCACTGAGGTGGCAAACAAGCTAAGAGTAAATATCAAAATCAATACCTAGTTAATTTTCAAACCATCAAAAATGAAGTCATAGACGTACGTCTTTTTGTCATACTGTAGACAAACAGAACAGGCAAGCAGCGGCACCGGAGTTACTGGGTCTCCCTTGGAATTGCCAGAATTATTACATGAAAGGATTCATCTCCTTTCTGGAAACCAACATCACGAACGAATTAAAAGTGCGTTCATCGCGTGATTCCAAGAGCTGAACCTTGACGAGGTAGTGGTTAGTGAAATGCGGATGTGCTCTTCCACGTCCTTCGCCGTCAGCGTATAGTCAAGCTGAACAACGAAGTCTATTCTTCTGGACAGAACAATGCTCCGCTTGTGTCTAAGGATAATCCTAACTACAATGCGGCAATAGACAAACAGTACTACTAAAAAGTCCAAGTGTACTTGATGCCACTAGAAAAGAAGCATCTGCATTGATATGTAATATCACATGGGCGATATTTTACGTTTACCATCAGGTGGGCTGTCTGTGTCACTGAGCAACATAAAAATACCGTAATTTATTATGCGTGTAACTGCGGATAAATGTCGGGTTACTCGTAAACTAAGGTACAGGGTAAGAAACCCGAGTAAGACCTTAAATAGGTCTAATTGTCACCGCGATAGTTAAAGCATTACATTATAACTCGATCTTATTTACTTTGCTCTTTATTTTTTCTTTTCTTTTTTAGGCTCCATAGGCATTTGACCGTAATCTCACTAATTGGTAAGTCACGATGCGGCCGAGATGGAGCATACCTGTCTAGGAAGAGCATTTTCACTGCAGCCTTGAAAGCGTCCAGATTATAATGATCAGGGAACACACTCGCAGGCAACGCTTAACTTACTTCTCGTAAATATTAGCCCCTCAAGCCTTACCGAAATGCAGCATTTACAGCCATTGTTCCACCACCGACAAGCCTCGGAACATCGGGCGAATGTTTTGGCTTTGCGACCTCGTTAGCGCACCACTTATGAACTCCCAATTATGCGAATGTGTTTGGCAGGTGTTGCCGTGGGACGGAATTCGTCAGAGGCCCATCCATTATGCGAGCGTCTAGTTTCCAAAGCGGGATGCAAATGATTGGCGAATTCGCGACAAATTCGTGACTACCGGCGGACAGGTGTCTGGTATTGGGTTCGTGTGTTTTACCAAAGAGATGCCTAGATAGGTAAGTAGGTGCTTTTGTTAGTTGAGTACCTTTTGGTCCAGTTTTTGTTAATTTGATAAAGGTATTGTAAGACCCTTTGATTATGTACATAATGAGCGAAGCGAATTTTAATTTTATGGTGATAACCATTGTTTAACTTTGATCCATTGTTCTTTAAAGACAGAGTGCTTTCTTTTGAATAACCGGACGTTCTGGTGACCTTCGCCTTACTCCGGACCTTCAACACTTCAGTTCTCATAAAATTATCACATAGGGGTCGTCTTTTGAACCCCTACAAAATCACGTTGACCCATTCAAGAAAGCATTCGATACATTTATAAAAAAAATCTAAGGGCAGTAGATACAATCCCAACGCCATCAACAGGGAGAGGGAGTTCATATTCACACCTTGGAGCCAAATTCGTACCGAAGGTTCCAGAGAATCTTTCTCCCACACGCACGCTAAGTTTATGGGAGAGTATAACATGGAGTCTTTCAAGAAGGGGGTGCTAAGGTTTTTGCGTGGTCGGAAACGCGTGGGTGAATCCCCTTGTATTGTAAACGTCCATAGGCTACGGTGACGCTTACTATCAGGCAAGCCGTAAGCTTGATGCAACCATTTGTTAAATAAATAAAAAATTCTCATCCTTACTACAACAAAAGTTTTACAGTAGCTATAACGGAGAATAAATCATGTTTCGGATTCGAATATTATTTAAAGGAATGCATTAAATGGTTTAACTCATGTCCAAAAAGGAAAGGAAATTTGCATGAACCACTATCCAATAGCCAAACCCATATCACGTATTTGGTTTTATATTGCAAGTACAATAGACGCTACAAAGTTAGGTAAGCAAAGTGGAATTAGTTTATTGTAAGTAATCTTACTTTACATTATTAGACCCCAATTTGACTCAAATAATAACAAATAATGATAATATCTTCGAGTGACAGTTATAAATAAAATATCACACGCAACCAACACAAAAAAAATGCTTTTAGGAAATTAGCTACTTATTTTCTAGCAGGTACAAGTAATACCTACTTTTGTAAGTCTATAATAAATAATAAAAAGGAGTGTTTTCTGTGTTTTTCTTATTAGATACATGATAGATCTTTATGTTGTAAGATTATGCTTTGATCTTCAGTTTCGGTGGATGCGAATTTCATTCGTTCCACCTTACTTTGCCTCACTTTGCCTGTAGTCGCTCTGCAGCCGACTGTATCTTGTTCCCAGTTCAAATATAGCAATTCCCTTCCTCAATCGCATTGAGCCACCGAAAGGACGCTTCACATGTCGTGTAAACACGCTACGGGACTTAACTCGGACACCTTATTTTTGAAAGTGCGGCTTTTCTGGCGGTTCGACCATGAATTGGGTATTATCACAAATTTCTCGATTATAGTGAACACTACTACCTATTGTCAGTAGTGTAGCCAGTGGTTGGTGGTAGCTAACAAAACAAGCAAATAGATAATCTAGTATAGGCGTCTGGTCAACATTATTACCATTCTCATCCTGCAACAGTTAATTGCTGAGCACATTACAAGATTTTATTATAATCCCATGTTTTCTATTTTCTACGGAGGTCTTAGCTAGTTACCCTTTAAGTCAGACTCATCTTACATATCTTACATATATCTGCGAAAGGGAACTAGACCATATGCACTTTTTACCGTGGACATCTGTACGATGTGGTCTCTGCCTACCCCTAGAGAAAAAGGAGCAAATAGCTCAGCGGTAAGCGGTAATTGTCGCCAATAACGCCTACGATTTGCAGGTAACAAAAACGAAGGTGCGTTGTCACTGTAAGGACTAAGATGAAATGCCTAAAGCCTGTAAATGCGCTAGCCTTATCCTTTAACCCCGGGACATAATTAACAATGTAAGCGTTGTTGCTTGGCGGTTAAATAATAAGGCGATGGTGCTCACCCAAGTGGACTTTTCAGGCTTGAGAGTCCTACCATCTGATTTACGTATGTATCTATCAGTAGCTATATTTGACCTCCCACGATATTCTATATTCTCTTCTCTTCTTCTTCTCTCTTCTTCTGCTCTCTTCTTCTTCTCTCTTCTTCTTGTGTCTTGGCAGGCCGGTTCGACATCGCTATGCTGAAGAGTTGTCTACGGAGAATAAAGCCAGGATAGGTAATGCTATACATAGATAGGTACAAAAAATATTGTTAACCGACCAGCATATTTATGAATTATGATACGAGTAGAGAGCCGAAACTATGTGTATTATTTACCGCATTTTCCTATAGACTGGTGCAACTTAATTTGAAAATAATTAATAGTATAGCCCTCGACATTGCGTAAGTAATTGCAGTGTGAACGCTTAGGTGCAGAGCTACGATTTATCGCCTTCAATGCCTTCATTTACGCAGCGCAAACTGTTAGAGCAAACTGTAACTATGCCAACTAAGAAACATTTAATAGGCTTAGTTGAAGTGCCGGGAGCTGGAGCAGAACGCGGCAAAAAAATAATTTATCCCCGCTCGGCCCTGTCCCAGTTAACTCTCAATGGCTTAACTTTAATCTGGTTTAAGTTGAGATCGGTCTGGATCAACGCTATCTCTTTTTTCTTTCAATTTATGTAAATCTGGTATTATATCACCTGTAGGTACTTTTAGCTGAAATGCCACTTTCCATCAGGCGGTCCGCTCACTAGGCATTAACAAAAAGGTAGCCAGGCACAAACGTTTATCTTATTCTGTTGAAATCTTATCATTATCTATTAGATTTTTAAGTAGGTAAGTTAAAAAAGGGCAACAACGACGCTGAATTGGAGTAAAAAGCAACTAACACAAGGCCACTAGTGAAACTATACTAAAGAAAAGACAACCGACATCATAGTCCTTAATTTAAAAAATCTGACGCATTTTTTTGCTTCCTATACTAATCCTGCCACCAATACTTGAACGATAAATCTATTTTCTCCAAAATAATTATAAATAAATCGCTACCTATCTAATAGATCTAATATTGGTTTTTCACATTATATTATGTACTAATTGTATAATGTTATCGTACTACAATTGTTTAATTGTATCGTATAATGTTTATGTTACCGTAGCCTCCTGAAGGAGAGTCAAATACGTCGTTCGCCCCGGTCCGTCTTCGAAACTGGTTAAACCTTTATTCGAAGAAATACTTTCATTATTAAAAAACTTTACGTTTCACAAAAACGAGTCAAATATTAGTACAAAGTACAGTATTGCTTAACAATGTCCCATTCTGGTACGGTGTAGGGTTAATCTAAAAACTAATTGCTTCCTTGAAAGAGAAAGGTAAATAAAGTTCCGTGAAGTTAGTTTTCATTAAGACGTTAAGCGAAGTCGAAACTTCGAAACAGGAAATTGAGCAATTTTGGCATTATGTAGCGTGCGCCTGAGCGCCGGCCATTGCAAACTGACATTAAATAAACTTGATGAGGATACTGCTGGCATTATATACCAAATACATAATACTACTTACGTACCGTTTACTTACAACGGTTTACGATGAGAGAATGCCGAAGACCGGGCGAAGTGGAGAAGCATGAATAGGAAAGCGGACCCTGGCAGAGGCCAGGATAAGCGCTAAGACGATGATGATGACATAATACTACTTACTTCTACTTAGGTCCACCGACTAGACTCGCCATCCACGCTACTAACGTTCTGGGTTTTTGGAGCAATTGTTTTATCTCTCTCTATAGTAACTTAGGTATTTTTCCTTTCGTCCTTTGATTGTGATAAATAATACATAATATTACAAAATGGCTAAATATGGTATTACAGAGTTATGGAACTCACAATAAGAAGAAATCAACGTTTCCTCTTCACTCGATAAACATAGCATTGCTGAAAAATCATCACAGACAAAATTCTTCTTGACCTTGAAACTACAATTAACATGAAAAATCCAGAAAGTATTATTCATGTTACTACTACATAAAACACCATGTAGACTGACAACCATAATGGCAGTACAAATTAACCATTGATAATGACAATTTGCCACCAGTAGTGTGTTGGCGTCTAGCCAATTGATACTTTCTAACACAACATATGTTTGTATAAATAGCGATTTGTTTTAGAATTATAATAAATGCATTCATCAAATGTCATGCGATCTTTCCCGACTTCCGTGTCTCCCCTTTTCTCCTCAATCACTCTTCCTACTCTTCCTCCACCACTACGCCCTGTCTTCGGCATCCTCGTGTTATAAGCTATCAATCCATCGCTTCTTGGGTCTCCCGTGATACTTTTGCTTGATACCAGTAGGTTGAGGCACCTATTTCCGCAGCTAACAAATCTCCGCCAGATAAGTCTAAGTATTATAGGTTAAGCACCTATGTAATATGCAAAATACTCGTATAGTGTTGTCAGCTGTAGACCATGATAACGAGCTTAGGACTGTACGTACAAATAAATTCTCACAAAAGGGGAAATGCCCGGGTGTATCTAACTAAAAGTTCATAATATAATTTTAATACAATCCCCAATTACGCTACAGAATCCACGAATAGCAACAAAACGAACATCCGAACGGACTTGCAGCCGGTAATGAATACTAAACGCGGTGCAGAAATTAATTAGAATATTCCCATTACAGCATAAATAAGGGGGACAGATAGCTGAGCAGTGGCGCCGAACAAAATTTCAATTATATCAGCAGTGCGGCGCTAACCGGCCGAGCTTCCGCCCTTGCCAGCTCCTGTTTACATTTTGTTAACTGAATGAGAATTTAAGGCGAAATTTCTTAGCTACAAATGCGCTGAAAGGCGGCCAGTCGTAGCGTGAAATCGGCCAGTGTTCGTCCGCAGGCGACCAGGCGCAGGATTACGTCACAGGATTCTCTTCACTCCCGTTCGGGAGGTTAAGTAGGCTGTAA
Source organism: Blastobasis lacticolella (assembly GCA_905147135.1). Classification (NCBI taxonomy): domain Eukaryota; kingdom Metazoa; phylum Arthropoda; class Insecta; order Lepidoptera; family Blastobasidae; genus Blastobasis; species Blastobasis lacticolella. Next base: position 10,487,572 of record LR990044.1, read on the forward strand.
AGCTGTTTTAGGTTATTTGTCTTTTATGTATAGAGGACAATTTGACAAGGACTAGACTAGACTAGGTCCGTCTTATTTCGTGGTCACTTCACATCCACGAGTTACACAAAATTGTCTCAAAAATTAAGATCTTACTTCGACACTGTCAGGGCTAAAATGCTTATTAATACTTGCTTATGTACCTTACTTACTTGGTTACTGACATCTTGACGTTAATGTCCCGGTTGTGCCAGGGGTCCGGCTTGCCCATGATCCAGAATTAGGTAGATCAGGTAGTTACATTGGAACGACTGCCATCTTACCTCCGTGACCCTGGTATCAGGGGTACCTGACCAGATTAGGTCATGGTTACACTACATTCAGTCGCCTTTGGTAGCAGTTTTCAAGAAAAGAAGTTTACTATGCCACGCTCTGGTCACAAAACTGTCATTAGCAAGAATCACACAGGAAAAGTATTTCTCTTAAATAAATAAAAGCAGAGAAACAACACTTTGCTGTGCAACCTCCTCTTTAAATTGGCCACGTACAACAGGAAGTTTATCCAGCAAATCGCAGTTTTAAATTTGTTTTAAACCAAAATAACCACTTACTAACGAGTAAGCTAGCTGTCCAAAATCTGGTCGGCTAAATGTCGACTAGTTTCCGACGGAGCCAACCCTGCGCGGCCGTCGTCATTAAAACTTTTTGGACGGATAACACGGTTACACTTTTTTCCCCTGGCAACTTTATCGAGAAGTTATCACTTCTGTTTGTATACGGTTTGTTTCACTGACGGTATCTGCGTGTTTTCTGTTTTCGCGAGGATTTTGTTTTCCTAAGAGTGACGTGTCTACTTAATTGCCTGGCTTGTTGCTTGCAAGGCGTGTAACTTTTAATTGTTGTAACAAATAGGAGGTGGGTGTTTGTTGTTTCAGTTTTATAACATAATAAGGATGTTGGATTATGCGATTATGACAAAGAAATTCGTAAAAGTAGGTAATTGGGATACCTATTTTAAATACGTATCACAAAATAACGTACGCGTAGGTACGGCCCGCCTGATGGTAAGCAGTAAAAATATCAAAAACTAGCATTTATTAAATAGAAAGAATATCGATGAAGAATACGCACTTTTATTCTGTTTTTTTAACAATCGTCGTTAGGGTTCGGGGTCTAGTTTGTAAGTTTAAGCCGAAAATACAGGCTTGAATCTTTTTAGACTTCGGTTGAATCATTAGTTTCGTACTAGGACGTAAAGAGTAGGCAGCCTTCGAAGTAACGAATATTTGACAAAACAAAAAGAAATAAAGAAACCTATCAGCTGATCTCAATGATGAATTATCGTTAGATACCAATCTAACTACATCTGAAAGGTTTTACTAATAAAACTATGATACTAATTCATAGACATTTTGACCTTGTTTCACTCGCGCTTGAGATAAAAATTTTAGGAATAACACAGATGTTTCTGATAGATACTTAACCCTTTAACCGCCAAGGTCGGATATATCCGACAAAAATTTTCGTGCTCATTTCGCCAAGGACGGATATTTACGACCAAATACCACTACTCGGTTAATCTGCCTTTTTGTTTGATAGCACTGTATTATATTAAAATTATGTTCATAATTTGGTAAATAGTTAATGAAGTAATCATATACAATTGCTTACACTTTAGTTTCTTAATTAGAAGACTTAAAAATAATGTCTAAAGTTGAATAAATTACTGATAGTATTATTCGAAAAGTGTATTGGTGTCCAGCGCCAGTGACGGAAAAATCCGACAATAAGGATGGGACATAAGCAATGATTTACTGGTAGAAAAATCCACATAAATTAAATTATTTCTGTTTATACTTACTAATTTATTATAAAACAAATAAAGCAAATGTTACTCTATAGTAAACACATTTATTTCTATAAATAAATGTGTTTATTTTGTTTTATTTATAATAAATAAAGCTTATAAATGTCAGTTTTCTATCTACTGTCTGTTACGATATTTAGATGAAATTGTAAGCGTTTGAAGGGGAATTACCCATATCGATATACTATTGAACATCACTATTTGTTGTAGGTATTTATTTTTCGTTTTACTGTGCGTGGCGCTGAGGGCACGCCAACTGATTCTAAGCGTGGCGGTTAAAGGGTTAATAAGGATAACTCGAGATACTATATTCTCAGTACTAACTTAATATACTTAACATCAAAGACTTTACCCGTAGCTATTTACTCAAATTCATAGAAAACAATGAAAAGGCTACATTGCGCCAAATTAAATCGGAATCATACATTATTCAGTCAGATAAAAGGATTTCTCTGCAAGGAAAAATTACGGTTGTGATACTTCCAATTACTTAAAGTAATTAATTGGTTGTTTCCGAAACGCAGCATCAGCATACTTTTTGCTTAATGAAGCGACCAATAAAGGTTTGCTAGGGTTGCCAACGGAGACAACTATCTAGAAGGATGTATAAGATTTAAAGATATATTTTATATACTTACTTACTTACTGAACTGGCTCAGCGACGGAAAGTGGATCTTGGCCTTCGTTACCAGAGATCGCCACCTCTTCCTATCCTGCGCTGCTGCCAATCGAGGATACCCAGTATATTTTATATGCGGTGCTAATATTTTCTTATATTGTCGCTCAAAACACGCTGTTAGGTTTCATGTCCCTGGTTCGATTTCCGGCCGGGCAGAAATTGAAATGATGAATTTTAATTTCTGTTACTGGTCTGGGTGTTCTATGTGTAATAAGTATGTATTTAAAAAAGTATATAAGTAGTTTATCAGTAATCTAGAACCCATAACACAAGCTTTGCTTACTTTGGGGCTAGATGGCGCTGTGTGAATTTGTCCACGATTATTTATTTATTTATTTATGTATACATGTGTATAATAATAATTAATAACCTAACCGACAGAAAAAGTCGAATAACCCCCGACCAAGTTTACTTAAACTCATATATTTTCTAAACTGCAAAACCGATTTTAAAGAAACAATGCTAAAAACCACTTCGATTAAATTGGCTTTCAAACAAAGAAAACCGCATCCAAAAATGTCCACCCGTTCAGAAGCTACGATAGCACAGACAGATACACTAAGCCACAGATACACACTTCAAACTAACAACACCCCTCTTGTTTCGCGGGGGGTTAAAAATGCTGATCCGAAGTTCCTTTTTATTATGAGAATTAGCTATCTTGGTAAGTCTCATACTTGTACCACCTCGGTGGATTCCTTTCTTATAAACTGGAACACAATAACGTCAGCATTGTTGCAAAATATATCATTACCACCCTGGCGCTAAATACCGGTTGCGTATCGCGCGTCACGCGAGGGTCCGGGGTCCGCCTTCCTACTTAGCTTGGTCCACTTCGCTCGGTCTTCGGCGTCCTTGGTGGTGAGTTTGTTGGCACGCATGTCAGTCTTAAAAACGTCAAGCCATGTTGCGAAATAGATATAGAGATTGTGCTTACCTTATATGCCTAGAACAATCTCTAATTCTTACATTATAAAAATATATTTCACTCTCATCTTAATCATTGTACCTACATGTCTTAGGTGCCTATTTTTTTATTGACATTATATATGCACAAATCTTTAAAAAAAAAAGAAAAAAAGAAAATTGGCTTTAATAATGCATGCCAACAAATTTTACATAAGTCTCATCTTACCTAACCTATAATTTCAGTAAAATAGAATTGAATAAAACATCAACTTTATACCTAATTATGTTCATTGGCACCCCTAACTCTAAGAGAAAATTCCAATCTCTAAATGAGTGGGGTTCTTAGTTTCCGACACTCTACACTTCTTTCACTTAAAAGGGAAATCCAGCCAATTTACCAAACGCACCTAAGTACTGTGCCCATTTCCCAATATATTTAATTAAAGCTTTAGATTTCGTCGATTTATCCGTGTATAATGTTTATTATATTTTCAGATACTACCACAGGTAGTATCATAGTTAGTGAAATCTAAATTTATCTTTATCTTTCGTGGTGAAAATAAATTGATTGAATCGTAATTTGGATAAGTTATAGGTAATATCTGCATATCTAGACTTTACATAATTATTTTTCTTCTTTTCTTCTAATTATTCTGCTTCAGTTTTGTAAGAATATTTGGTGACTATAATAAGTAAATACCTACCTAGTGAAGAAGGAAGGAAAAAAGGAAGTTAACAGGGTCACGGAGGTCAGATTGCAATCGCTCTACTGTAATTTAATTACCCGATCGACCAAATCCTGGAGCATGGTCCAGGGGCACTCTGACCCTTACGCGTGAGAGCATAATCGAGAGCATAAATACATAATCGTACATTCACATTGTACTCCTATTCACCTTCACTCACATTCATTGTTTCATTTACACGTTACATCACCTATGCACACTCATATTTAGTAATATGTATTTAAACAAATAGCATTTAAAACCATTGAAAACCAGCGTCACGGCGACTGTCGTAGCATATACTGAGAGTGACTCCATTGCACTCTCCACATGGCACAGGTAACGAGATTAGAGTTTTTTTTTTCATTTATGTCTACGTTTTACTTATTTGTTTGCCTCTATGTATATTTATGAATTTTGTGCCGTGTGTCTGAGTGGGATAAAAGTGTTTTACTTTACTATTCCTACTCCATGAACGAATTTTAACGAAACGTACATACAAAGCTACTAACCAATTATTCTTCTTAATTAACTAATACACTTGTCTCGTGGTTTCGTATTATTTACATTCCTTTAAACTTAAACCTTAATTAAACTACTAATTGTCTCCAAGAACGTCATAGAAATTGGTTACTTTCAGTCTTAATCAAAGAGTTTACTACCGTCTGTGATAATTGGGTGAATAAAACCAATTCAGTTCTGGCAAATGGCGAACGCTAACCGCCATGAAATTAACAAAGCTACTGTCCAACGGGCTTATTTTCCTACATTAACGCGAATGAAGATCGTCTATAGTAAGTATACAATCTACGTAGGAGGTTGTACCTGTGCCATAATCTACAGATGGATGCTAGTGTCGTTTAACTTATATTTAATAACTAGAGGGGAAGCCGTACGTAACATTTGTTGATTAAGTGTATCATCATAGCCCATAACAGTCCACTGTAGGACCTAGGGTCTCTCCCAGGAGTGGGGAGGCAGGTGGGTTGGAGATCGCAGTAGTGCAAATATTAAAATGAAAAACGCTTCTGCTCATTTTCCAGCCTACGGAGACTAACTCTTTTGCCTCAAACACGTTCGTCGCCTTGTACGACACCAGTGAGTTAATGGGGTTGGTGTTATTCTACTTTGCCGGCCACCACACGGCCATTGTACTCATATTCGCGCAAAATTCAATGCATCGTCTGTGATGAGATTTTCAGTAATCGATTGTCAGACTTTTCTGGTTAAGTATTACCAAGACAGAGGCACTGTCACTACACCTCAAATATTTCCCAATAATATAGCAAGATTGACAAATACCTACACTAACCGACTGAAATCTATCTATACGTTGGCAGCTATCCAGTCATATTTTTTATGTTATACGGCAGACAAACAGGCAAGCGGGCCATCTGATGGAAAATGGTCACCACCGCCTATGGACATCAGCAACACCTGAGAGTTACCAATGGGTTGCCTGCCTCAGAACATGCAGAACATATCAAATCAGACAGACAAGTCAAACATAACACTCCTCTATCACCGTTAGAGATTAAAAAGAAAATAACACAATAAAATACTCAACTTGCTACTCCATACCAACACCGCATTACTTGCTACACACCTGTCGGAATTTGCGATGTTGCCGCAAAGTTTTGGGGCGTAACGTGTATTTGCTGTATTTCACCTCTCGTTTTGAATGTCGTTTATTCTTTTTGCGTTTAAATTACGTTCCGATGTACAGATTGTGTGAAAAAATACTTTTGTAAGACAATATAACACTAATAGTCTACTAAAACTATAGTAGCCACATGGCTCCAAGCATTGACAATACCATAAAACTCTCCATTAAGTTGAAAGAGGCACTAGTCTGATAATGCTTTTAAAAGTAATCTTATTTTTATTATATTAGACGGGACTTGGACTGGACGTACCTTTATGATTTGTTTTCCCGACGTTTCGGTAGGGTTATACCCACCGTGGTCACGAGACGACTGTTCTCGTGTGGTCACGAGTTGAAGTCCCGTCTAATATAATAATATGTGTAAAGAACGCGAGTTTAGTTTGAAACAAATAATAGTAATCTTATTATTTGCTGTTGTTGTTGATTATAATAATGATGACCAATGAAAGCAGCATTATTACTGAATATCATTTATTGTTTGACGACCTGAGTGGTGCAATTAACATCGCAGTCTACCACGCAGAAGATCCCGGGTTCGATTCACAGCCGGACTGAAATGGAAATGATGAACTTCATTTTCTGTTACGGGTCTGTGTGTTATGTGCATAATAAGTTTAATTTAAAAATATAGAAGTAGTTTATCGATCTTCTGGCACCCATAACACAAGCTTTGCTTACGTTGGGGCTAGATGGCGCTGTGTGAAATGTCCATGTATTTATTTATTTATATTTAATGAATAACACAATCCTCTTAAATTTCGCCATAATGAAACCGGGGCACTCCAATTTTCCGGCCACTTACAATTTTAAGCGACCGTTTTAACATTAAAACGAATGTAGGCCAAACTAAAATGCTCATTAATTACTGCGCAGTGTCATAATGGCGATTAAATTACACGGACGGGGTACGCGTCGCGTCCCGTACGTCGTAAATATGTCAGCGCGCTTTGCGGCCGCGCAACGGACTGCTGACTTTGTAATAATGCCTATTGATACTCATTGTTATAGCTCAAGCTAGGCGATACGGGATATAAACCTGTCACAGGAATTTAGAGCTAGGCTGGAAATGTATTAGGGTTGTAGATGGAACTTAGTCTGGTAACCGGGTAATGGGTGTAGACGTGAGGATGCCGAAGACCGGAGTGGAGAACAAAGAGTAGGAACGCGGACCCTTGCAGAAGCCGGCATTGACCGGTCGGATGACGGTGTGGGTAACCAGCGGAGTAGAAATGCTCCTATTGCGCCTATTACACTATCCTAAATTCAGTCGTCTTTCGTCAAATCGTTGGTTATTTGGAAAACCGGAACTGGTGTTAGCTGCACGGGTAATAGATAAATAATGGCGTGTGAAGTGTGTGAAGATTAATTCAATTTTTTTTTTATTTCATATATTAAGTATATATATTAGCTATAGTATTAAGTTACACATTGGATATCATTCTAGACTGTAAGAGCAGAGGCCCCGGGATCAATTCCTTGCCAGGCAGAAGCTGAAGAAGGTACAATTAAATGATTATTAATTTGTCATAAACATTTATTCACATATTTATTTATACCTATCCATCCACTACATCCAAAATACAGAAAATGCCAGCGCGGAGCAGATTGTGATGCAATAATAATTTCGTATGTAGGTCGTTTGAGCCACGGAAAATTAAACAGCCTAGGTTACGCGTAATATTTTGAGGGCAAAAGCTGCACTTTAAACCGCGGCAATAATTTAACGTTATTTATTATGTCATCTAGTAAAACGGCAGTCTAGTGGCAGCGTGCTTGCGAGACCGACCTAACCAAAGTTAAGCAACACACGCAGTGTCCAGGAACTGGAGGGTGACCGTTTTATACTTTGAGGCTAGTATAGAAATTCAGCGCCGTAACAAGCTCGATATTCAATTAGGTGTGCCTCCTAATGATAATAACGTAGCGAGGTTCACCGTAAGGTCTTCCGCCTTTTATTCTTATATTATCTACTAAAACCTCAATACTCTCATAACGAAACAAAGCATCAAATTTACACAGAATCGGCAATAAATTCGACACATTGGCCATTAAAATTCATCGCTGCCAGTAACGGCACAATGGACACTATGAACGGGCCACTTCCCCACCTGTTCTACGGGTCACCTTGCAGGAGGCTGTTGCAAAAAGCCTTAGATACTTACAGGGAATATTTAAGTATTACGTTGCCATGTTCGAGAATATTGTTGTGTAGTTTGTATTACCTATAAGGTTTGTAACAAAAACTGTCAGATCCGTAAAGGTATTTTCAGTAAAATATGTTAATTATTTTCTGACTAAAAACTCTTTTCTGGGATTTTAGTAAATGCATTTGCACACCAGTGCATAAATTAAATCGTACACGTGATATAGGAGGTAGGTACTAACATCATTAGTTTACCTGTGACGCCTCGATATTTTATAAAATCATCATCATCATCATCTTGGTCCTGAGTTCCGGTTGCGCTCCCGGTAACCTACATATAAAAGACACTGGTTCCCTAACAACAACTTTATGGGCAAATGTGTTGAAACAAATTAATGAAGTCCATAATTATTTTCAAATTGAAACCGTTGAAACGCTCAACGATATTAAAATACGCCCAACCTCACTGGACAGATTAACATACTTCCCAAAAGGGAAGTCATAGAACTAATCATCATTTCCATATTCCAGTTTATTTAAGCTTATTCACACATTATAGGTACGTTCGAAAAGTAAAACGCGAGTTTCGAACAAACGGGATAATTAATTCTAAAGTTATTTCTGGCTGTACAGAGGATACCCTTGGGCTGTGTGCCCCTCGTTATACTGCGGTATAATCTTTAAATTAATAAAGTGGATCGATTCTGTCGCAACCGGTATGTTTGTTGAGAGTCTTGTCACAGTGTAATCTAGCCGTGGACACTTGCAAATGAGTGGACATCAGTAGTCAGTGCCTCCGAGAAAATGTTGCGTCCTCTGTAAAATGCGATGACAAACACGCCAAAAGCTACGTTCATATTTGCCGGATTGCCATATGAAATATTTGTTAAAAATTGTGTTAAGAGAAAAAGTGTGGTGGCCTTGTTGTACACTGTACCTACATTATGAACGTCGTTAAGTGCGAATACTGACGACCGGGCGAAGTGGAGGAGGTTTGATAGGTAAGTACAGTGTCAATTACATAGACGAAGTACCAATAATTTTGGTTATGGTCTAAGTATACATTTTTTAAATAATTTCCTATAATCCTAAACCATCTATCCAATCTAACTATGAAAATATTGATTAATGATAATAAGCTGACAGTGAAATAGCAAATCCCTCCACTAATTAGAGAAGGCTCCAGTCCAGCAGTGAATTCTGATGTACTGCAGATATGAAGTGAAGACGAGAAGTTTGCCAGTGAAGACTCTTCCGAGACCTAATTACGGTCCTAAACTGTTACAAAACAACAAAACGGTGCTAGAAAACTCCGCCTAACTAAAACGAGAACACATCGGTACCCATTGAATAGTAGCGCCAAGTTTTCTGCATAAGGAACGCCGCAGTCTCAGGACTCCAGCAAAACAAGTCCCGTGCGACGCGGCGACAGTATAAAAGGATGTTAATTGGTGTTCCTTTACTTTTCTGAACGTAATTGAGTCGTAACTAGGATGCTAGACAATGCCACGGAATAGTTACCGAAGACGCAGCTCAGCATTTGCATATAGAGGTCCTTAACTTGCGTCGAGATGCCTCAGTAATTATGTTGCAGGGTCATTATGGGACGAGACATACATGTGTTCAATTATACCAATGATTACGGTTAAACGTTCTGAATAAATAAAGCCCCATTATGTTGTCGTTGAATTATTTTCGGATTTTATTAAAACAACAGACGGATTTATAGGTAAACGTCGTGGGCAACATAAATTTTATGCGCATCTGCCTAACATAATTAATTTAATTTTAATAATATCATAATTAAAATTATATCCCTAGTTTTATTTTCTTTGTCATGTATCGCGTATTTGTCTAGTACCCGTGTGACAACGTGATGATTTAAAACACTTCATCCTTATTCGTATGCAATAAATTCCAGTGATCTGTGATCGTTTATGAAATAACAGCCAGGTTGTGGACTGGCGTCTCACCTGTTGGAGTGATGATGGGGCCGAAGATGCCTGCATCGAAACGTTCCATACACTCTGGCCTTGTTTAAATACTATTCTTTCAAACGTAACGTATTTCGTTTTTCTGTTTCAGCAGCTAGTGAACACTAGTATCAAGTGTAGATAGTTTGAAAATAATATTAATAAACTGTAATAAATACAAAGGGCGTATGAGACAGATACGTGCGTCTCTGCGTTTGCCTTTTCCCATATTTTACTGGAGATTTATACATTCGAAAGTTCCGCGATGCCGACAGCTATATTTCACAGGGTGATGATCACGTAATTGTACCCTTTTTGTCCGTAATTTCCGTGGGATTGTACACGCGAACGACGTAAACAAATAGCCATTTACAGAAGCGTAAACCCTAAAAAACTGGTCGAAAACAAAAATTAAAACCTAAACCACGCTCGCCGTAAACATGTTTTCGAGCATTTATTACCGCAGGTATGTCTGTTGTTTGATCAACGAGAAACTGGCGAACTTTGTTCCCGACTGGAGCTCCAAACAAAGCTGACTAAAATAAAATATGAGCCACAAAGCGTTCTTGCGGCGGCTTTGTATCGTTTTCAATCTGCGTTATGAAAGCGGTGTAACCACTGGCCCCTACAAAGCAATATCGCTCGCAGCTTAATATATTAACTGCATTTTGGACGACGAATTTGCGGGGCACAGGTCGGTTTAACGCGTGCATTGCGCCCGCTTTGACGAACGTGTTTCGGGGCAGGGACACGCTTTGTTACGGCGACCTATTTTTGGGCTGACAACCGAATACTCCAGTTTAGCAGGATTTCTATCAACGGCTGCAGAAGTTAAATAAAAAATGGAGTGTCTGCGAAGTAAACCTAGCAAAGTATGATACATAATATCTAAGTTAAGAAGCTAAAAATTGTTTTTCCTATCCCCAACGTCTTCGAATAGCACCCCCAACCATAACTTTGAACAGGCAAATTGCCCAGTTTTTTCTCGACTTTACAAGGGAATTCTTTGTTTAACGAACTTCGCAAAACAATTTCACTCGCAAAATAAAATGAATTACTAGAAAATTGTTGCGAACGTTTAATAATATTTTAGCTCGCGTCGGGTTCAAAGTTTTAAGACGCGTTTTCTCGTTACGAGTTTGCGAGGGCGCAGGGCGGGGGCGACATCAAAGTGAATTAGCGAATGTTGTCTAGGGGCGTCCGTTTGTAAGCCGCTTTGAAGTTACACTACCTGCAGGGAACTCCGCTGAAATGTGCTAAACCGTGAGCTATTTTATTTTGATACTCGCATCTCGGCTCTACGCCCCTGGCGGTATTTTTATTTAAAAATTTAAATACAAACCGCAAGCCGTTACGCCACCCTTCCAAGTCAATGCTTTGTAGTTTACTGTTATTTATGGTTAATTTAAACCCACTCCATTTTGCTTCGTAGCTTCTCTTGCACCGCCAACTTTTTCATAATTCATTTATTAATTCGCTATCTAATGGTTACATTGGCGTTAATACAATTATTTGAACACACTAGTTGCCTTTCTAAGGCTTAGCGAGTTACATAATTATATGTGTCTAATTCTAACAACAAACCTCAAATATACAAAATTAAACCTAAATAATTTCTTAACTCAATATCTGTTGGTTGACTGGTATAAAAGGCTAATTTAGCTTTAAGAGGGTAGTTGGAAATACCCGGGTTAAGACGTGAAATTGCATTACTCGTCAATTAATTTATTTTAAAAATAGTTATAATTGTTGATAAGTTTAAACAAGTTATTAATTTGTGACAGTATATCATAACAAACAAGTGTTACGATTTCTATGGTGCCAGTGTTTGTGGCAAAAAAGTTATTATAACGACACTAAAGTCGTAACGGTCGCCTTTGTTCGATCGAAATAAGAGGACAACGAAACAGGCGAGTATTGTTTATTTTGCTAGTTTTACTAACTTTCACGCACAGATTTAGTTAAGCCTATCTACGTACTGTAAAATATTTAGAATAGGTAATTTTATTAAGGACTTACTTCTATAATTATCGAAACAGATTGCATCTATCTTTCTACACCTACATACCTATTATACGTATTCATTCATAATTGATCCCTAAATAATTATCGATTGTTATTACTACCGGTGAGTGAGTACCTACGCGATACGTATTGCACTCGTAGGTATCCAACAGATTGCCAAGCCGCGGAAATCGAAATTTTCGAGTTTATAGATTCATAGCTACTCACCTACTATATTTACGTAGATAGTCGCTGGTGGTAACCCCACGAACCCCACGAATTTGACTGTGGACGTATTCGCCTGCGTATTGGAGTGTTGTGTTTGGTTTGCCTACCTATACACTTATTAAACATAAAACACGCAATTTTAAACTGCACAGCGTTCACATTATCTAGTGAACAACGTTTATCCACTCACTAGGTCCAGTTTACCGGCTCTCTTCGCTTGACAATTAGTGGAAGCGAAGTAGAAGACAAAAAACATTGACCTCAGACAGCACTAACACATACTGCACAGAAATAACAATATCGCATCAATACAAGACACAAGGCACATATTTCTCTGCGGTAGGTGCATGCGTCCGCCGTTTTTGCAGATTTGCTTTAGGTACAGAGTAGGTGCTAAACAGATACCTTCCTCTTTTTTACTCTTCATTCTAAGACCTCTCATCTAACTTTAACTTTAATTTATTATATAACGCCTGCCTTTCCCCTGTTTATCTTTCCCGCTTTGTATTTATCTTATTTTACTTTTTCCATTTTTTTATGCCATTTACGTTGTAATGTGGGTGGGTGGGTAGTTTGACATACCCAGCTGGCTAGCGTGGTACTTAGGTGTAGACCGATAAGTGATAGGTGATTAACTGATAACAGATTCCTAATGTTTGTAGGTATTACTAGTTGTTGTCAGAATATTTTAATAATAGTCACTTAATAGCAGGGGCTCGTAAATTGGATTTACCATACCTCTTAAAACTGCTTGCATAATTGCTTATAGATACATATTAAATAGGGATTGCCCAGCTAAATTAGCAAACTGTATTGCTGTTTGTTAACTATAGTTCGTAGGTATAAGTATAAGTATTAAGTCATTGTTTGACCACATTAATATCAGTGAAATAAGTGAAATAATATAGATTATTTTTTAATGTTAAGTAAGTAGATAGTTAACAGGCTATTTTATTGTTTGTTTGCCAGTTAGTTGGTAATAACTGCTTGACTGGAGCCTTCTCCACAACAGTGGAGGGCTTTGCCATAATTATATTATATTTAGTTAAGTAGATATCTAAATTAGCAGTGTATGGTTTGTTTGCCATTTCATAGGTATAATTTAACTTATTGACTTGAGCCTCCTTCAAATCAGTGGAGCGCTTTGCCATAATATATAATATTTTGTTAAGTGGAGAACTAAATTAGCAGTTTATAGTACGTATTAGAAAGTAATTAATAGATATTTAAATATTTGTTTGGGGTTGTTTGACTATTGACAAGGTTAAATAATATAGTATATTATTTATATATTTACAAACTATAGATTAGTCGGATTAATATTAAAGATAGCTTCACGTGTTCCTTCCTAATATTCGTGTTGGAATTTCTGCTGTCCCGGTTTGTTGTCAGTTTCAGGCCGCCCAGTGCTGACGAATACCTTCAAATATGGTGAAGACACGACGCGCTGCCTGCGAGGAGATCGAATGCAAGCTGCAGCTGGCGCTGGACGAGCTGAAATGCTCCAAAACTCTCTGCGACCAGCTGTTGGAGGAACGCATAGACGCAGAACAGGAGATCCAAAGCATCATTGGCACTAACACTCAGTTAAAGAGTGAGCTTGCATCTATGCATAAGGAGTACTTGGAAGTAACCAGGGACAGAGACGAGATACGCAAAGTACTCACAGAACAGCAGACCTGTCACAGGAATTACACAAGTGCCTTGAGCAGAATCTCAGAACTGGAGCTAGCTCTGAGCGAGGCTCACAATATCATAACAAAATATGAGCAGCGACAGTCTTGCGATTCACACCAAAAATCCCAGTGTCTTTATGATGAATTAGTAGAACCAGAACATGATCACCAAGCAGTGTCTGAAAACACTTCTGACCTATGCAATTCCTGGAATGAGACCACATCAATGGCATCTTTACTTAATATAAATATAATTAAAAAATTAACGAAAAAGTTGCGAATTGATTTTGAAGATTGTAATTCTAAATTGGTACGTGCGCAACAAACTCATACCACGGAGACACACGAGATGAATAAAAAAATAAAAAAGTTGCAAGTAGACTTAAAAATAGTAAATAGAAAATATAAAATAGCACAAAACGAAATCATTACTTGGAGAGAAGCTACCTCTGAAATGGTCAAATTGTCAAATGAAAACACGGACATGATCGAACGACTGATGACTGCCAAAGAAGAGGAATGTGAGTGTGTCGCTTCGCAGCTTCAGCGCCCCGCGCCCCAGCCGCAAAACATTGTCGTCGCCCCCGAGGCGCACGCTGCGAGCACCGCGGCTCCTGCGGTGAACGTCGAGCCCGCGGGCGCCGGGTGTAAGGTGTTGGCCGCCCCGGCCGTCGCGACCACCTCTGCCACCGCGGCCCACATCGTACCTGCTGTCGGCGGGCCCCCCAAAGCCTCAGCCGCCCCGGCCTTCGCGGCCACCTCTTATGCCGCCGCTGCGAGGAGAACGACGCGCTCTACAGCCCACGCGGCCTACATCCAGCCCGCGGTCGACGAGCCATTCAAGGCCACAGACGCACCGGCTATTGCGGCCACCTCCTATGCCACCATAGCAAGGAGATCGACGCGCTCTACGGCCCCCGCGGCCCACATCCAGCCGGCGGTCGTCAGGCCCCACAAGACCCCAGCCGCCCCGGCCGTCGTGGCGACAACGAGATTGGCGGGCACTACGGACACGGCAAAGAGTTCAATACGCACCATAATATATTCCGATTCGCTTGGCAAAGGCATGGGCATATTAATAAGTAATGATGTCAATACATCTGTTTGTAATCATTGTTTGCCAAACCGATCATTTAATGAGATAATAAATATAGCTAGTCAACAATGTAATGAAGACCGTACCAATATTATAGTAATGGTCGGAAATAGCATGGGAATAACTAGAAATGATATCGTAGAGAGTTTTCAAAAAATTCAGTCCCATAATTTTAATAAAATTACTTTGTGTGCTTTCCCATACACAAATAATGACCCTAAGTTAAATAGACGTATTCATAGACTGAATACATGTTTATATAATTTGACTCGTTATAGTAACGCATTTACATTTTTTGACATCAACAAATTTGTTGGCAATATTATTTGTACAAATGATACATTGTATCTCAAGCAAAAGGACAAAAAGTATATTGCTACATTGTTAGCTTATAATATTAATTGTTATAACAATATTAGCGTAAGTAGGATTGACCAGGGCTCCTGCATGTTATCATCTAAGGACAAAGGATGCTCTTTAAACTAGATTTTAAGACAAAAGAAAAGCCCAAGAATTGTTTACGATTAATTCATCAAAATATACAAGGTTTTTCTGGCAAAGAACATGAAATAGAATTATATTTAAAGAAAACTCCAGTAGAAGTTTTATGTTTAACTGAGCACTGGCTGAGGGAATCTGACATGTCATTTAATTTATTTAACTATAATATAATTAGTTGTTTTAATCGAAAATCTATTTCCCGTGGTGGTTCATTAATTGCAGTACGGCAAAATATTAAATCGAAAGACCGGAAAGATGTTTCTGGCCTCTCAGTTGAACATAAGATTGAGTTATCCTGCGTGGAGCTAGAAAAGTGCATCATACTTTGTGTGTATAGGCCACCATACAATGAAAACTATGAGATTTTTGAAAAAACTATGGAACAAGTTTTAGAAAGACTTTGTACGTGTAAAAAAAAGGTAATCGTTTGTGGAGACTTTAATGTTAATTTACTAGAAAAAACAACGTTTAGTAAGAGAATAATAAGCTTATTTCGTAGTTTTAATCTTAATTATGTATTTTTAGAGCCGACACGATGCACAGAATCATCAGCGACTTGCATCGACAATGTATTCTGCTGTTGCGAGGTCAACGAAAAGGCTATTATAAATTTTACAAGATCTGACCATAGTGGACAATTCGTTGTTTTTGATTTTACGGAACAATGTAATATCAATGAAATAATTACAAGACCAATTACTCAAAGGAGAATTGAACACTTCAAACAAGCCTTATCGGAGACCATTGCCGGCCTTTCTCTTAATTCTCATGACCCAAACATTCTATTTTCTGATATGTTCAATTCTGTCAATAATGTTTATCAAAGTGTTTTTACGCAAAAAAGAATAAAAAGTAACTGTAAATCTAAATTTAGTGATTGGGCTACTTTAGGTATCCGCAAAAGCAGAGATAGAATGTTTGAACTATACGGTCAGCGAGCTTATTGCCATGATAAAGATTTTGTAGAATATGTCAAAAAATATTCAAAAACGTTTAAGAAAGTTTGTCTAATTGCAAAATCACAGCATTATAAGAAAATTATAAGTTCGTCTTCAAACAAGGCTAAGACTGTGTGGAATGTAATAAATAAGGTGGCAGGGAAAACAAAGCCTCGTGATACACATTATGAAATCAAAACAGAAACCGGAACTAGTACCGCAAATAAAGAAGTGGCAGAGTTGTTCCAAACATTTTTTACCGAAATACCGATTAAAACTACCTCGCTGCTAAACTCGTGCCCAATTAGTGCAGAAAACTTGTTAAAAGAAAATATAGGTGCCTGTGAAAATGGCTTTTGTTATTCCGAAGTAGACGCTAAAACTATCATTAAAGCTTTTAAAAGCATTAAGTTGAAAAATACGGAAGATATTTGGGGAATGTCAGTTAGAGTTATAAGTACTGTTGTTGATATTTTAGCACCATATTTAGCTTACATTTTTAATGCTTGCGTTGAAGTAGGTGTTTTCCCCGACCTCATGAAAATCAGTAAAGTGGTGCCATTATTCAAATCAGGTTGTAAAAATAGTTTGAATAATTTTAGACCGGTATCCATCCTGCCCGTTTTCAGTAAAATCTTTGAAAAAATCATGTTAAGTCAAATGATTGTGCACTTTAACAGTAATAAATTATTTCATCAACAACAATATGGCTTCACAAAAGGCCGCAATACTACCGAAGCTGGTATTAGCCTCATTCAACAAATTTTTGGCGCTTGGGAAGAACATCATAATGCAGTAGGTGTTTTTTGCGATTTGTCTAAAGCATTTGATTGTGTAAATCATTCAACACTATTACTAAAATTAAAACATTACGGTTTTACGCATGATAGTCTTGAAATGATGAAATCATACTTAGAAGGTAGAGTTCAAAAAGTAAATGTAAATGGCGAGTTATCTGCGGGTAGGAAAGTAAGCATTGGAGTGCCACAAGGATCTATATTGGGGCCGTTTCTCTTTCTTGTATATATAAATGACCTTCCATACATGGTGCAGAATATTGCTGGTATAGTCTTGTTTGCTGACGACACTTCACTGATATTTAAAATTAATAGGAAAGATAATAATATAGACGAAGTAAACTGTGTTCTTCAGAATGTGCTTCATTGGTTTACGATTAATAACTTAGTCTTAAACTCTAAAAAAACTAAATGCGTTCATTTTTGCCTCCCTAATGTACAAAGTAATCAATGTAATGTTATATTAGATAAAACGCAACTTGAGTTGGTAGAGAAAACTACTTTCTTAGGCGTTAATATAGATTCAAAAATTCAATGGGGCCCACATATTGAATCATTGGCTAGTAGGTTAAGTTCGGCTGCATTTGCCGTGTGGCGAATAAGGAGGCTAACGGATGTGAATACAGCTAGATTAGTTTATTATAGTTATTTTCATAGTATTATGTCATACGGCATCATACTATGGGGCAAGTGTGCTGATAGTGACATCATTTTCAAACTACAAAAGCGAGCTGTAAGAGCAATATATGGATTACGTCGACGTGATTCGCTCAAAGAATTGTTTAAAGAAATTGATGTATTGACTTTCTCAAGTCAATATATATTTGATAATATTATGTATGTTAGAAAGCATATTACCCAATTTGCTAAAAATACTGATATTCATAATGTCAATTTAAGAAACAAAAATAAACTGGTAACACCGTTGTTCAGACTAAGTAAAGTAAATTCATCTTTCATGGGTAACTGTATAAGATTTTATAATCATATTCCTGAATGTATTATTAATTTGCCTGAATTACAATTTAAAGATAAGGTGAAAACAACTTTAATGAAAAAAGCCTATTATAAAATTGATGAATATATCAATGACAAAAATGTATGGTGTACTACTAGCTCTTCGAAATAGGAAGTTATTTATAAATTTACAATTTTGTTAATTGGGTGAGGATGATTTGATGTGTAATAGTCATTGAATAACAAATCTTTTTTTAATGTGTACGGCATTGGCAGCGCATGCTCACTTAAAAGTCTGCCTGGTGGTGGCGTGGGGGTCGGGTCGTTCTCTTCCCTCAAATATGGTTGAATTGGACGATGGCTGGGCCCTGCGTCATGCTCGTGAACGGGTGCTGCCTTGGTGGACTGGCCTGCTTTTGCTGTGCCATTTTTTGTTTTTGAATTTATTTTTATTTTTAGTTATCTTGACCGATTTGTAGAGGTTCACATCATATTCCAATCAAAACAGGCTCACTCAAATTAAATTGACAAATGTATCAATGCAATGTAATCATATTTAAATGTACCTGTGGGTTTCTTGCCGTTTCTTTTTCCCACAGATGGTCATTTTCCTAACTGAAGCGGCATACTGACAGACAGCCGACATTCTTTTTACTTATTTGTTCCGAGCTCAGGGGGCGACGCGGGTAGGCCGGCTGGTGCGTGCGGGTGTGAGCGCCGGCGGGCTGGCTGGGGCCGGGCGCGCGCTGCACATGATTCGCCTAGGCGGTTATGTGCGTGGCGCGTATCGGTGCCCGGTGTCTCGCCGGAGTAAGCCCTCGTACGCGCTGATCGGTCTGCATGCGTCGCCCCCTACCTGGATGAGCTCGCTTAACTTCCCTTTGTTTTCCGTTAGATTTTTGACTTTTGAAAAGAGATTTATTAACGTAATCCTAATTCAATAAATACTTTTTCATTTTTTTTCATTTTCATTTTAAGTCCGCCATTTTCTGCATGAAATTTTAATACACAAAAACTAAATCAATAAATTGGCCGTGTGGTATCCGGCAGAGTAGAATAGCACCAACCCCTTACGCTCATGGGTGTCGTACAAGGCGAATGTTTTCGAGGCATAAGATCAAGAGTCTCCGTAGTCTGGAAAATGGGCAGCAGCATTTTCCATTGTTATATTTAAACACTGCGATCTCCAACCCGCCTGCCAAGCGTGGAGATTATTTCAATAACCTCCCCTTCAGAGGGAGAGGCCCTAAGTCCTGCAGTGGACTGTTACAGGCTGTGATGATGAAATAAATAAACACTGCACGTCACTAGCAGCAGAAAATGCGGCGATAATATACCTATAAATACATGGAATAGAAGAATACTTTTCTTACCCTAGTCTATTTAACCCCTATAATTTCCCTATCGTCCTTATCTTTAAAGACACCTATCATCGTTGCAATATTCATTGACTTTGTTATAATTTCTTCCTTCCATAGTATAAAACAAAGTCGCTTCCCGCCGCCTGTCTCTTTGTATGAATTGCCGCTTAATTCTTTTAAACTACGCAACGGATTTTTCATCAATAGGTAGAGTGATTCAAGAGGAAGTTTCATACGTATAATTTAATATTGTTTTGTGTAGAAAGTCGCGTCGAGCAACCTAAAACAACCTAAAACGGGCAATGCAAAACAATTCTATAAACATTTCATCCACATTTCGCAAAGTGCTTTCTGTACTTACCATTTATTTCTAGGTACCCACACACACACCGAAAAACTTTTCAATAGGGCCGAAATGAAAATAGATATTTCTTTGCCGTAAAAAGGGGTAGCTTCCGGAAACACTTTCGCAATTTTTTGGGGCCTCTTTTTGCGGCGCCGCCACTGAGAGGCTGGCTCGCGATAACATAGATCCTGTACCAGCCCGCTCTAAATGCAAATCTGACCTCAAAGAATTTTTAAAGCCACTCTTAGACGACACAGCCCCGACTGCCATGACTGAAATTATGTAAGGGTAACCTGCACCACTGGATGCAGTTGACGAGTTCACAAGAAACGTAATTTGGATTTGGGAATTTGTGGGATCTAAGTTCGGAAAGATGATATAGTGGCAAAAATAGAAAGAGGGATGTTGAGATTGTTCGGGCATGTAGAGCGAATGGATGAAAGAAGATTGACGAATATAGCACGAATTAGGAAATCAGAGCAAAGTGGCGGTCCATAGTTTCTGCCCTCCCCACCTTTGTGTATGTATGAAGGTATGTACATAAGTTCGGAAATTTACAGAATCAGATGTCATAATATCACTAACATAGAAAAACGGTGTAAACCCAGACAAAACTGATAGAAACGCTGTCAAATGTTTAAGCATTTCTCGATCCCTCCTTGGTTGTTAGAGAAATTCTTGACACCCGTTCTAGCCATATGTATCTCTTGCGGCCTAACATTTATATTCCTACTCAAGCAATTCTATTGAATAGATCCCTTTTCCATTGAGCTAACCGGTATGTAGGGCGATCAGTATCGAGGGTATACTTTTTAGAACCCCAATTTTCGGGCAAAAAAATAAGGGCGTAAGACACTTTATTTCGGTTATTTTATAGAGAACCTTCCCATTGTGACCACACAATAACTTCTAATAAGACTGAAAATTTACCCACTAGTTGGTACGATAGTTTCTTGTTGTTGGTTTCCGTATAGACTATGAGGGCGCCGTAGGTTAACGCTCTAAGGTTATCGTAGGTATTTTTTATTTCTAAATATAATCGAATCGAATACAAGAAAAATTCCAGTTTGCAGCGAGAGTAGAGGTTTAGGAGACCTACAAAACTTTGGTCTGCCCGTGCACAACCTGGCATTTTTTTTATGACTCTAACTTCGATTATTCTTAGCGATAGTAGTTACTTATACTTTTGTGTGGGTTCTAGAAGTAATAAATCGTCGTGCCTCACATTCTCTGGGCTGTTTCGCTTTAGACAACAACACGATAAATAAAACATATTTTTTATTTCTAAATAAAAGTGAAGACGCTATTCCAGATACTCGAACAAAGTAATTCAGCCACCGTCCCAACTAAACCGCTATTTCTACTAATTTAAACACCTATGCAAACTCTAAAACCCATTACCCAGCGAAATAGCCGGCATTCGGTAGCTGGCGTCCACTCCTCTCGTAAACATTCCACCTTGGTGGTTTAGAGTATTTCTATTGGCATATTTACTGGTAACGTTGTCACCTTGCATTTTCGCAGGCATCCAAGTGGAAATGCTCGGTCGTGCCAAATGGTGTTAAGTAAAATGCAGCAGAAGTGAAGCAGCTTCGCGCAGTTGTGATTAGAACTGAGTCTGAAACCGGGGAAGGCCTGTTTAGTATCTATGTGTATCTACAGTTTGAAAAAAAAAGCGATAATTTTACTAAAAATGAAATGATGTTGGCGTTCATGTGCCGGTTGTGCTCTCACGAGGGCCCGGGGTCCACCTTGACCGTCCAGGATTTGGCAGATCAGATAATTACAGTGGAACGACTGCTATCTTACCTCCGTTACCCTGCTAAACTTGACCAGATTGGATCATGGTTACTTATTCAGTCGCCTGAATGTGCAGACTTTATTACGATGTTTTCCCTCACCGAATGAGCATATTTTAGCATTCAACAACTATTGTACGTAACTCAGAAAAGAGTCATCAGTACATAACTCTTTTCTGGTACCTCTCGCTTACAAGTCAGATATCATAACCACTCGGCCACCGATACATTTTAGTGCCACGTCTATATAAGTTTATTGCAACGACATATAGCAAACTTGAAAACCAATACCTCTAGTAGATTCAATAATCCAAGGAAAAAGGCCAGTTTTGACCAAAGCCGAAGTCTGTAGGGAAGCAAGTCACTTTTCAGCTTTTGTTAAGTTTCTTGGCCGCGCACGGTAGCTGAGCAAACAGGCGATTTTTCACGTATTGTACTTAGCTGGGGCGTGTTGCAAAATAACAATATCTGGATTATCGCAGCGCACATTCTTCTCAACTGCAAGGAAAAGATTTGAAATACGATATTTTGGTCATCCATTTTTATCGTCTCCTTTTATTTTATGTTCTTTGTCATATTGCAGTCAACATTGGCGGTGCGCTTGATTTTCTGATTTGCGATTGTAGGGTTATTTGATACAATTGTTATGATTAATAACGCGATATCGGAAAAAAATATTTGAGAAAGTGGTTTCTCCAGTGTCTAGACGTACGTCGTGCTGAACGGTCAATAAAAAGTTAATCCTTTAAGCTATGGCCAAACAAAAAGCGACTGCGAAGCAGGAGTATCAGGAGGCGGACGCTGCCCGTGTTATCTTATAGCACCTTGCACACCTACGCGCGATCACGGCCCGGGAGTTCAGCGCGGCTTTGAATGAACTTTGAGGTTCGCGCTGAAGTCGCGTACCTACTCGACACCTGTGCACCTAGGTAGAAGGAAAAAGAAAAAGAAGTTTATTCATATAATAATCTGATTATTTCGGATACACGATGTTGGTATTATTCACAACGACATTATAAACAAGGTTAGTTTAAAGCTGTGGTTTACACAATTGTACACAATTTCTAGATTTGTTGTTATTAGGTACGGAATATAGAAGTCTTTAATAATCAAAGTCTACAATACGTAATTACGTATACGGTAAACCTATCTTTAATTTTAAACTGAACATGGCCTGGAAAGCTGCAAGGTGAATGTAGGTGTCAATATTTTGTTTGTTTGGACATTTGAATTTCGCACACAGAATTTGCCAGCTCATAACCTGGGATAGATAGACAACTTTTTACAGCGACCTCCTCGACCGAAAATCGGGCAATCTATCTACAGTTCTATAATTATTTACTTTCGCGATGTTAGACTCGAACCAGTACGATCTATTGGTAATTCTAGTACGAAAATTTGCCCCACATCTGAATCTAAATCACTTCGGCCCGCTCACAATCCGTTAGGAATGCAAGCCTGAATTGTCTAGCGCAAATCTGGAGCAGCCTGGAATGCCAGGTATCTTATCATCTGGCATGCTATCTCGCTTAATGTAACTGAAGTTCGAATGAAGGTGGTATTTACAATTATTTTGAATTAAATCACTTTTTGTACGCTAGTTCCACTTTATTACACAAATTTTATGAAATTGCAACCGGTTTCGATTAACTCATCATCAGGCAAAGTGAAAGGAAGTAGTGTACAAAAAGTGATTTAATTCATAATAATGGAGTTCCATCGTGAAATCACAACACGAAGTGTTAAATATTAATTTATTTATTGGTATGAAAAATATTTACACGAGAAAGAATAACAAATTACAAAAAATTAAAGAAAACATCCAATTTATTGCTTCGCTGGCCGTGGGCCAGGGTAACACGTGTTACCCTAGATATTGGGGGATATTGGGGGATGCAATCTAACCACAGCGGTACAAAACAATACGTTAGTATGTATACAACTCATACTAACCTAACCTATTATCCAAAATATTTGTGGTGTGTGAGTTTGTAGTAGTTTGTACTTATGTGTGCATACCTATATTTTTTTTCTGTTTGACCATAGTTACTTGCTTACTAATACTAACAATATTTACAGTACTTACACACTATGCAAAATTTAGTTCTAGACAAACAATACAAAATTATTATGAACTAATATAACTATTCTACTACTACACTACACTACTCCGAATGACTATACTATTTATACAACATTTTGTTACTTATATTGGCCATGTGTCTCCGGCAGAGTAGAATAGCACCAACCCCTTACACTCGTGGGTGTCGTACATGGCGAGTAATGTTTCGAGGCAAAAGAACACCGTAGGCTGGAAAATGGGTTTTTAATGTTTTTTAATATCACTGCGATCTCCAACCCAGGATGGAGTTTCTGGCAATTACCTCCCCTTTCGTGGTAGAAGCCTGAAGTTCTGTTGTGTGGACTGTTATGGACTGTGATGATGTTGGTAAATAATATGTACTTACATGAAAAGAATAAGGTATAGTAAGATAGTATATATTATGTAATTTTTATCTAGCAATATACCACAAATTTGCTTCATGTAAATGAACATTGAAATCATTCGATTTTGAAATCATTCTTTTGTATTTACCAGATCATAGACATAGACATTATTTATTTATTTCCTAAAAAATCCATCCATTCAAAAATCTGCCATTTAAGAAAAAACGCAGTAAGCACGAATATCTAGGCATCCGCAGTCTCCAACCTCGGTCGGGCGTTATAAATCTCGCAAATCGCAGAACAACGCGGGACTCACTCGCAAAAAGCGTTCGCCGCGCGCAGTCTGGTGCGATAAGGACTGCTTTTATTAAATTTTCTCGCATCGTCTAACTAATGTCGCCCAGCTGACGCGTATCCGACAGAGTTACTTTCTCTTTTTCACCCATCCTAGTGAAATTTGTACGGATAACTAAATGGGGAAGGGTGCTGTCCGCCTATCGGGGAGTGTTGGTTTGGATTCTGTTTGGCTCGTGGTTCTCGGAGTTTGGGTGCGGATTGTTGTACTAAAAGTTTGCTTATACGCATATAAACAAAACGGCCTCATTTTTATTGCTAAGTAAGCACCAACACGTACATTAAAGTGAATTTTCAAAAACTGACAATTACAACGAACTTGTTTCTCTCTATGGGCTAGCTCTTCATAAATGTTAGTATCTATTAGTATTTTGTTCTTCTAATACTCAAAATTCCATACAGTACCCAAGAGATTTACAGCTGTTTTGAAGTTAATCAAAATTGTGATCATTTTCTGTTCGAGGTCTTTTCTACAAGATTATTTGTTCAAATAAATATAAGTAAGTATAAAATGCATACGTGAAGTGTGATGGGTCGGCAGAGGGCGCCCAAGAAGGACATACACTTGACTGATCATAAATAATCTTTTTCCAAAAGGGCAGGTCAGGAGTACCCTCAACCGGCGTAGAAGAATGTGGAAGAAACAAATGAGGTATTTCAGAAGACTCGTGTCATTACGAATATTGTTACGAGTATAGGGATTCCAAAGGCACTGAACTTAGCAAAGAGAGGCTAACGAGCATTATGAGAACGCATAGTAAAGTTACTTTACTTAGTGTTTTTTGTGAATACGAGTGTTAATATTACCACTACAAAGATACTTGTATGTATTGTCGTTATAAACATAGACTAATATGAAAATAGCTCCGAAATACGACGAAAAAATTAGTATATAGTTTGGGGACTTATTTGTATTCGGTATTTGTTGCATAGGGTTCCAATCGGCACCTATTTGTTGTTATAGCCATCGTAGTAATACATATTCTTAATAAATTCAAGTATATAGATGTTAACTGTAGTTCCAAATGCAAAGATACAGGCCTCTGACAGAATGATAGCGGAGGCTTAGTATAGTGTTCCTTTTATACCCTTTGGGTACAGAACCCTGATAATCTACTAAATACGCACAATAACTTGAACAATTCACACAGCGCTATCTAGGTGCTAGATAACTAATAAACTACTAATATATTTTTAAATACATACTTATTTTACATAATGTAACACCCAGATCCGTAACAGAAATAAAAATTCATCGTTTCAATTTCTGCTTAGCCGGGAATCAAACCCGCGATCGGCATGTTAACCAACTGAACCACTCAGATCGTCAAATTCAATTTCAACAAATTCAATTGTAAAACCCATCCAATCGAGTAAATTACTAAAATGCGTACAGAAATTGATTATAGATCGACCGCGCGAACACTGCGAATTACCCCATAAACGAGTAGCTACAATAATTAGCTCCATTAATTCTCAAACTACCAACAGAGGCTGAAAGTTCATCAGCTTGTTCGCCGAGCATGAAATTCGGAAAACACTGGTGCTTCTCCTATTAATCAATCTTAATGAACGTCGGATTAAAGTGACTAAAGGTGGCTAACGTTATTGAACATTTACAATCCGAACAGTTTGTCGGGTCCGTGGTAATTAACAGGCACGGCCTGCCGGGACCGTTCCTGAATTAATAAAAACGGCTCCGTTTATCTTGGCTTGCCATCTATTTCAAGTTATGACTGTTTTATTTAGGTACTAGCGTGAATTGAGGTGGAAAGCGCGTTTTTAATACATATTTTGAGCAACACATTTTGATCACTCTCTCGCTATCTGTAGCCAAACCGTATACTAGCTACTACTACCCGCCCGGCTTCGCACGGGGGCTTTCAGTTTTTCTTTTCGAAAGACCGATGATGAAAACTGCATCAAAATACGTAACGTGGTTCAGAAGGAATTAGCGGAAATACAAAAACACAGACAGATAGACACTGAGATCGACTTTAGTTTCATTTATTTGTACAGTCGAGTTCATTAATATGTGAGCATTGCCAAAGCTTCAAATATAAATGTACACGGAAGGGCACTTATATATCTGAGCAGATGTACATATGTTTGATTGATGAATCTGCTCAGATATATAAGTACCCTTCCATGTACATTTATATTTGAAGCCTTGGTTATGCTGAAATATTAATTAACTCGACTGTACAACAGTGTACCTACCTAATTCTAAAGCTTATACACGCGTATATCTGTTAACAATCAGCGTCATCAATGCTAGCAATTACCTCTATGTTAAATCGTCTAATGCAAAATACGACAATGGAGTGTATAATTCTATAGAGGCTAAATTGGTTAATACATTATTGTATAAAGCCACTTCCGTGACGCACACAAACGATATTGAGACAAAAGTTGTAACTACCCTCAAAAGGCAAAGTAGAGTAAAATACCCTCAATCTGATTTTATCAAATATCGACACCGTGATACGTACACACAGACAGGCTCAGGCAGCGCCGTGAGCAATACAGCTCCCGCCGATCTCCCGTCGACTCCGCGAATTTCATTAATTAATTTAAACATTCATGTTTAATTATCGAACTCTTCAATTGCGCTCCCATTTAATTTGTTGCTTTATTTTGCTCGTGCCACTTGGCGTCGACTATTGCCAACTATTAATGGAGTGTTATTCGAATTGATTTGAAGAGCTCAGTCGTTTCTGTCTGCTGCTCGAAATTAATGTTAATTCCTAGCTGTTGAAACTTTCATGTCAGTGGCATGTCCAGGATGAGTGTATAATCGATATGTTTATAATACGTACCCTACAAAATGAGTGAATCGGTATGGACGATGTCAAATTGGTAAAAATAATATGCCGATTATTTTCACCAATTCTCAATTTATGCAATTCAGTATCTACAACTACATGTTTTCACATTTCTTCACAACATTCCTTTGTCATATATTTGCTCCGAGCATTCTTAAAACCTCTGAAAATTTTGTAGGTTTGAAAGAGGTATGCTGAGATGGTTTGTTTGAATACGTGGAAAGGATGGATAAAACAGGCTTACGAAAGGTATATATACAGCAAATGTGAATGGTAGGGTCGGTAGGGAGCACCCGAGAAGGACATACACTGTTCAGATAAATTATCTGCTCCAAATAGGGTAGGTTAGGAGTACCCTGAACCGGCATATATGCATGAAAAGATGTATGAATGTGGAAGAGGTGTGTCATGGTCGTAGCTTGTGGCACTCTATAGTCTCAACCTATCCCTATGGGATATGGGTGGCAGTTTGTATGTATGTATGAAAATGTTGTACTTCTAGGTGTTGAAGCAAACGATCAATATTGAGGCCAGCGAAAAGATTGTTTTTTATTTCTCCTGGTTCTGTCTGCACGATCCCTCTTGATGAACTCGTGACCCGTCCTGCGGCAAGTGTATCTGTCTGTCTGTCACATACAGGGTGTAAAAAGACCGCTAGCATTAATTGAAAGCCCAAATTCTACCCAGAAACTGATCAACTTTCCCCAAGAAACATACCCGTATTTGTTTCGTATGCATGGAACCGTAACAGACAGGTATACTTGGTAATTTTCACAGAATAGGTGTGTTTCACGGCACGGAACCATTTATATGCGAGTTGGGCTCACACTTGGCCATATCGTATACTTTAACCCCAGTTTTCAATTAATTTTTCATATCCATTCATAATCATATTCCCATTATTCTGCAGATGCCTACCTCATCATTACCGTCGCTCCATCTCACACTGTTTTCTTACTTTTATGTTATTTCAGCTCCCCCAGTAGGTTTAGCTACCATTGTAGCAGGCAGAATCATAGGTCTATCATAGTCTCGTTCGTGGCGTTGGTTCCCACCACAGATTTGGATTTCTTCATGAGGGAAGAATATTGGCCGAAGGGTGTGGTGTACCGGTGATTCCGTGGGCAACCCAGAATTTCCGGTGCCGCCGAACGACATTGAGTGTCAGTTATTTTTTAAGATATTAATAAATTTTATTTTTATATATTAGTTTACAATTTATAATAATTTGAATGTAGGTATAGGTTTTATCTTTGTCTGTATTTGTATCAGTTTATTTTGTATTTATGTTGTTTGTGTATTTATAAATATGGGCCTCAGTTGCCTGAAATAAATGAATAAAAAAAAATAGATCTACTCTAAAACCTTGTTTGATTTATTTATTTCTGTACTCAAACAAACTTATGAATATTGTGTTGTGGCGGGCAATGTAGAGCATACTATCGTAGCACCTACGTACGCCAGAAAATGAGCAACAGCTTTTTCTATTTGCTTTTTGACACTGCTATCGCCAACTCTGTAACTGCTCTATTCAAATCTCTCCGTGTAGAAAAGCAGTCCAGCAGTGAACTCATGGACAGTTACGAGCTCACTGATGTATGGACCTAAAATTATGGGGCAAAACTGATTAATTTGGCGCTCTTCGCCATATGAATTTTATGAAAACTAATTATTACGATAAATTACAAAATCTAAGTCCGTAAAACTTAACCAACTTCACAGGCAACAGGCAGGTCGAGTCACCATTTTTACGTAGCACCACAGAATACTCGTAGGGCATACTGGGGCTTATAGTGACAGAGTAAAAAGGAACTTGGGAAATTAGAAGATTTATTGAAATCTACAAGAAAACAACCTGATTTTGAATTATAAAGTCGTCAATCTTTTAGCTACTATCTTGTGGTATACAGACGGATGTCTTACTTATTCAATCAGTTTTGCTTACTTGTTGATTTTGATCAATCTTATAATTTGCTTTACTTTTAAGACAGTCCAATTGTGTGTTTTCTGCAAGAAATTCAACTTTTCTTGAAGTCGAAGAGGACCTGGTGTCTGCCTTCCTACTTTTCATGGTCCACTTTGCTCGATTTTCAGCATCCTTTACACAAAGCCATCGCTTCTTATACCGGCCTTTATTTTCCGTGTCTTGCAGAGGTGATAGGTATCGCTGTGGAAGACATTTGTCCTCTACGTAATTTGGCAGTCTGCGTGAGACGTGATCGACGATGGCACTATCCCTATCACTGTGGGCGTGTCGGACATGTTTGTATGTTGTAATGTGTAAGTTTGTATTGCACCTTTAGGGTCATCATCCTGGTGCTAATGTCCCGGTCGTGCAATCGCGCACGAGGGCCCGGGGTCCGCCTTGATCATGATCTAGGATTAGGCAGATCCGATAATTACAATGGAGCAACTGCCATCTGACCTCCGTGACCCTGCTCACAGGATAACCTGAACATGATGGATCATGGCCACACATTCAGTCATCCAAATGTTCAAGTTGAGGGGTGACCTCCGAAAATACCGACCAGCTTTTAAAAATTCATCATACGTAGGAAGCTACATTATTCCCTAATGACATAAGCTACTTTTTATACCCGTAAAATAATAGGTCCTGCTGAATAGTTCAATGTTCAAGCCTGCTAGTACTCTAACTACAATAACGTTAAATGTCCTTTGCAAAAAAAAAGATATTTTTCCAGTGTTACAACTAGCCCCCGCCTCCCCAACTAGTGTTCCAAACACTCAAAATTAATAGGCACAAGTAACAGCCTACACTCCGTCCGAGACCCACATCGAAAGTAAATAACGCCGGTGGCATTTCATTATCACTAATTACACTTTATTCTGTTTTATTACACCATAGTGTTGTCGCCGTGGCCCCGTGCACGTCATTAGTATTCAAAATGCAAATTGCACGGAGCACTCAGGCCAATGCACCCGTCTCGGATGTTACTTTCTCAGAAATAATTTCATTAACATCTGCATACCTGCGTGTCTCTGCTAAGTTCCTTTTAAGGTGCCATGTCTCCTCTGTGCCAGGTTCAGCGTGTCTAGGTTCGCCTAGGTGCCCTATGTAGGCTATATCCGGGAGCGTCGCGAGCTATGTGATTACGCCGCCTCGACTGTAATTACAATGCTAGCGTGTCTTCTGAGGTCCCTGCCTGCGTTGAGACGTTAGTTTCTTCGCCTGTGTTTAGATTCTACTGTATCATTACTACGTTAACGCGGCCTATGTTTATATTACCTATATTATCGTTAGAAATTCCTATTCTCTAATAGACTTGGCTTCTTTAATTTTGTTGTTACTTTTGTGCTTATAGTCACTGACTAGTGCACCCAACGCGACTTCGTTTGCGTGGCGTTCTACTCCTACACTACCCTAGCCCTACCTCTACCCTACACCTACTCTACACCTACTTTATCCCTACCTACCCTTATTTTTTCTTGCTAATAGACCTGTCTCTTGAATAACTCTATATATTGCGTATTTCAAAAGATCTAAGCGTACACACATATCTACATAGGTATATAGGGACAGATGGCGCGAAGCGACTTTGTTAAAATTTTTAGTATGCAGCTGACTGTACGTACGAGTATCTTATTTGTCTTTGTGGTTCCGACGGGTATTTTGCATAGTGTATGAAACACAATAATATCACCATCATCATCTTGACGGCAGTCCCGGTTATGGGCCCGCGCTCGGGTTCCGCCTAACGAAACACAATATCAAATAAACAACAAAGAATCCAGTACGGGCATAACTATTGTCCAAAATGTTTTCTACGCATAGACTAGTATAAATAAATAAATTATTAAAAACCCTAAGAAGACGAAAGTAAATAAAATAAAATAAATAAATTAATCTAAACTGGCTAATATAACTTTAGTCGCCTTTTACGCCACATGTCAGTAGGGTTGGTGCTATATTCTACTCTGCCGGTCACCATCACCAGCACCACACAACATAAATTTACATTATATCAATTTATTGCCACCTTAGTAACTAACGAGCAGTCAATCCGCCTGGTGGTAAATGGTAACGAGCACTCATAATATTACTAGATTATCATCAACAAAATCAATGGACAATGTCGGTCAGGTAGGTATCTAGTCAGAACTAAGCTGCCATGTCTAATGCCGGTAATGACAGTGGTCACTCTATCCTTCAAAGTGAAACACAATACACAACAGTCCAAGCATTATATAGGTAAGTACAGTCATTCACCTAATTATTTGACCCCCGATACCTTATGATAATCCATATTATGATAATATGTAGTAAGGGGTCAGCTGTTTAGCTGTATGATTGTACCTAATTTTCATTGAATTCTAGATATTGCTAGCAAAAGGAGAACCTAGATGGTACCTAATAAAACACAGTCTAAATGGACCACCTTAACGCCTCCCCAGCGGTCGTATCTAAAAATTACTATGGTGTAATTAGACTATGTCTTGTTGAGCAGAATCGGGTAATGTAGAACATCACCGTAGAAGAAACAGTTTAGAATTCCCAGGGTGTTCTTTCCTGACAGGGTTCTCGACGGGCTTCCCGCGTAACATCATCCTAATCCACTAGGACCCACTGCTAGCCTCCATCAGAAACACGCTGAAAATATGCATAAACCAATAAAAAGTTCAGAGTTCTAAATCATGAAAATCGCCTTTTCCATTTTCAATGAAAGACAATTCATTCGCAATTTAAAAACTTAATTACGACAAGGTATATAGGATAAGGTAGGAAAGGGCGGGCGGTCAATCGCTAGGCTAGTGTTACATAAAAATTTAATTTTTAGTGGTCGTATTTTCTAGAAGACAAACGAGCCAAAGCTAGTTTGTTTAGGCTTTACTAACTTGAGCGCTAAAGCCTATATAAACAGAGGCGGTCAGCGATCGCGGTCACGGTCGCGGTCTGTAAGTGGTTATTGTTGCAAAATGAGTAGTTTGCTCCTACTAAATTGATTGGAAGTTGAAAGGGCTTACCAAATTCATTGCGTAAATATTCAAAAATAAAGACCTGATCTCATCGAAATATCATAGACATAGACATAACGTTTATTTGGCAATTTCATTACATTACACACATCATTCATCATCACATCACATTAAATATATATCACTTCACGAACTTTCATTTTAATAGATTGATTGAACAAATATTTTTTTTAGTTTACCACAATAAACAATGAATTCGTGTGTTAATACATTTTTGAATGACGTTTAAAAAGTTTTCCTTACAGTACGGTGCCTTAGCGTACTTATAGCTAAAAAATGGAACACGTTGCTTGCGAATGTGTTCCCTGATCATTATAATCTGGACGCCTTCATTACTAGAGTGAATAGGCTGTTCCTAGACAGGCATGTTCCATCTTCATCACCAGGTGAGATTGCGGACAAATGACTGCCTAGTCTAAATAATTTTCTTTTAATGCAGTGCAGACTTATCCTTTTCCAATTCTAGCGACCGCAACTGCGACCGCAGATCGCCTCTGTTTGTGTAGGCTTTACGCTAGACCACGTGACATAGCGCTGGCTAATGTCAGTCCACAGAGAGCGCGCAAAATAAATCAGCACTTTTGTAGTGCGCCACTGTCGTTCAAAACTTCAAAATGGCTGGCTGTCTGTCATATCAAACACTTTTATCTGTATGCAGTTATTTTGCTTTTACTATTATATTCTCTTGACGCTAGTAGATGGTCACTCGGCTAAGGGGGCTGATTGATGTAAGTGAGTCATAAATGTGTAGCTGGCCTTTGAGATAGTTGTTGATGTGGGGTCTTATAATACTACAAAGTAAGATACGCTTAATTACGTTACGAATATCACCTTGTATTATCGATATATGTGCTGGAAATCCATAAATGCCCGGCGAGGCGCACGTTACCCTTCAATTTGGTTACTTAGCGTGGAAATTACAATATCTTCAAACATTCTACGAGATTAATTTTAAAATTAATCGATTATCTTTCGGTGAGCAAAAACATCGTGATGAAACCTGCACATTCAGGCGGCTGAATGTGTAGCCATAATCCATCCTGGTCAGGTTACCCTGTTAACAGGCTCACAGAAGTCAGATGGTATTCGCTCCACTGTAATTACCTGATCTGCTGAATCCTGGACCATTGTCAAGGCGGACTCCGGGCCCTCGCGCGCAAGGACATTAACGCTAAGATGATTATTATTCTAGATTTATGACAAGTAGTATGGGTTGAATGTAACATTATTGAATAACCATTTACGAGTTGTTCAATTTCCCTAATTAGTTATTGCGCAATTGATTTCTGACGCAAAGAGATAGCTATGAAACGAACTATAATGATTTGCAAATTAATATTGAAATTCAACCTTCAAAGGACATTATAGATCCGTAACAAAAAAAGAATGTAAATGTTTGATAATGACGATACGTTATCATATAGTCTAGACAAAATGGATTGCGCAACGATTAAATTACAGTAAGATTATCAGGAGATCATAGACTAATGTCCAATCGATTATTAGAAAGCCTACTCGGTAAAGGTAAAAATACGAATGAAATTGCTTTACCACAAACATGAAAAGAATGTAACAAACAAGAGAAAAAACTTTTTTTATGTTATACGACAGACAAACAGGCAAGCAGGCCACTTGATGGAAAGTGGTCACCGCCGCCTGCGGACGTCAGCAACACCAGGGGAGATGCCAATGCGTTGCCCGCCTTTAAAAATACCTCTTATATACACTTTCTAAGCGATCCCATGTCATTGTCTATAGGACACACTGGAATAATGGATTTCTTGTCAGGCTCACCCACACACAATTGGTTCCGACCATTGCAGAATTAAATAAAAGACAGTTTCGTCGCAACTTTCTGTGACTTTCAATTATCCCAGGAAACCCTCTTATTTTAGGTGACTAAAATAGATAGAAGAAAGGTACCTATACTTTGAAATTGTATTGTAGGATATGTGCTAGTTTGTCCTGCTAGTTTCATTTATTTATTCGAAAGCCAACAAAAATGAAAATATTTTATTTTAATTGAAGAAAATTGGTATAATAATATTTTGTCTTTATACTCGTACTTACGTATTACTCAACATTCATATTTCACTTACAGGCTAACTCAACATGTATTATTAAAAAAATAAGTTTTCGTAGTAGTCCAAAATATTTAATTATAATTGTTTTACTCACTTGCTTGATGTGACAATACTCATGATATTTGCTGGTCAAACGTTACAAAAATTATATTATTAGTATTATGTAGTACCTACTCATAAAATACGCCACAAAATTTGTTTTAAGATTGGAATGGAGTTACAAAAGATATCATTACCTATTGAGAGGGTCATTTAAACCTAGATTGATGTTTCAATTATGTTCGTTTCATTAATTTACTTTACATGTTTTTAGATAAAACTAAATTGCATGTAAATTCTGCACGTCCCAATTTTGTAGTCATTTATAGCGTACGTTAGTTAGCGTACTAGATTACGTACCTACTCCATTTGTGTACTACAATGTAACATTCAATTCGTTATCTGTTGCTCTAAAAATATCGTCCATTTTCTTAGCACGATCTATAATGAAACGCGCTCTAGTTGAGTAGCTCTCCACCTTTGTTCTATCTTTATAAACGCATTTTATGTCCAAGAACAAAGTGGGATTTTTAGAATCCAATATTGTACAATATGATAGGTTGAGACTGGAATGCGAACGGCTGGCTTTATTTGGACTGGACAGCTTCAAATAACAATTCATAATTTTATATAGTACGTATTTGTGTTAATTGGTAGAAGTGCAGATTTGACTATAGTCAAATATAATATTTCAACTTTCGTTCGTTAGTTCCGTTTGGACAACCATGCAACTATTATAACATAGAAAAACACGCTGTTTGTACTCATTAATCAGTTTAGACGTAGCAGATTAAAAAATTCTATAAACTTTGTGCCTCTTGCAGTAATCGGCTCCTACGACCTTGACAAGGTCGTTCGTCCATCACGTGGCCGGAACGTGGTCGCCACTCGAGAACCTCTGCAACTCATTGCCCATCGGTTCTTTTTAGTTCCCTGAATTTGCAGGTTTCATCACAATGTTTTCCCTCACCGTAAGAGCGTACAGAGAACTCATTGGTATATGGCTGCAGCGGGATTCGAACCCGGTACCTCTAGCTTACTAGTCGGATACTCAACCGCTCGGCCACCGATGCTCCAAATGGGTAGGTCTTATCGGTGTTTTAGCTAATGCCTAAAGTATTAAATCTTTTCTTGGGATTTCCCATCTCATCATTTACCAATATCACTTCTTAATCTGAATTTGATATTGGATGATTATAAGGAGTGACGTTAATTTATTACTTGATAATGTATTCTCGATATCTTATCATCAATAGATACTATTATTATAATAATTGGCATTGTGGAGCCCTGCAGAATAGAATAGCACTAACCCCTTACATTCCTGGGAGTCGTACAAGGCTACCAATTTCTCTACTTATGTCTCCGTAGGCTGGAAAATGGGCATCAGCAATTTCCATCGTTATATTTATAACACTGCGATTTCCATCCTGCCTGCCAAGCGTGGCAATTATGGCAATAACCTCCCCTTTCGTGAGAGAAGCCCTTAGTTCTGAAGTGGACTGTTACGGGCTAAGCTGATGATGATGATTAGAATAATTGCATTTATGATCGAGTTATGTAGCTAATTACTCCGAATCCCTTCCTTAGATACTTAGTTGTATTACCTAACAAACAAATTACAAAGCAAAGCTTCAAACAATGTAAGGGACACAAAAAATGATAGGGAGATCTCACGAACGCGCCATGAATGCGTATTATGCGCGAAACGGCGTCGTTCGCGCGCTGCTTATTTTCACACTCTCCACAAAAAACGATCCCCTCAAAATCACAAACACGAGTCAGCAGCCAATCTCTCTCCAAATTAAAAGGCGCAAACAAATCGCCGTTTCCTCAGCGAGTTATCGACGGCATAAAACCCTATGTTCTCGTGATAAATCCTTGATAAGTGTCGGTGGATTTAATACGCGGTATCGGGGATCAATCACGGCGCGGCGCGGGCGGCGCGGGCGACACCTCATTACATCACACGTTGCACGCACCAGATTTACTCTCGCCGGTCACGCACCGGCTGGATCACGGCACCGGAGATACGATGTTCACGGAGGCGGGAATTTACACGATTGCCTCATGTTTCTTTGTGATAAGTTTTCTTTATGGCAGGACGTCGCGGGAGTGAAGTCTTGACGATTGACGGTTGTGGGCCTGAATACCAAGGTTCACACGCGATTTCAACTAAACAAATTACAGAAAGCTCGGATAGAACTTTGATTTTTATGTTAATCTGTAGACAAATAAGCAAACGAGGCAAATGATAGTGGTCACCGCTGCCTATAGACATTAGCAACACCAATGGTATTGGTATCACCAATGCGTTAACCGCCTCTTAAGACCCGGGACACGTTGCTCTGGCAGCGAAAGAGGCTAATGCTATGCTTCTCTACTGCCAAAGCTACGGTTCCTCATACAGCACTGGAGACCTCTCACCGTCATGAACATAATAGATACTATAGATATGTTTCGCGGTATAGAAATTGTAATGTGGCTACCTCGAATTGGCATCGGATGCAGTGCGTAATTGCTAAGTCGCTCCACTTAAAATGCAGAAGCCTTATCATCATCTTCAGTACAGCCTATAACAGTCCACTGCAGGACTTAGGGCCTCTCCCACGAAATGGGAGAAAATTGCCATAATCTCCACGCCTGGCAGGCGCGTTGGAGATCGCAGTGTTATAGATATACAAATGTAGAAGTTTTGCCTCTAAAACATTAGTCGTATTATACGACACTCACGAGTGTAAGGGGTTGGTGCTATTCTACTCTATCGGACACCACACGACCGGGGCCTGCTTCTCACTAATAGTTTTATGAGCTAAAATACCCAATTTGTCAAGTCCCTATCCCTAGCTGTAAAAACCCCTATCCTAAATATCCCTAAGCTGTAAAAACATTCAATTATTATCAGCAAACCATTGTCACCACCACTCCACTACAAACGCTGTCCTCGCTATCTCATGTGCCCAGCGCCCCAGCGGTGCTGTCAAGATGGAGTGGGTCTGAGATCGCGTGCGAGCGCTGCGCGTGCGCAGTCTGCAAACTGAATCTTACCTTATAATTTATAGCATACGGCTGTAATTGCAATGTCCTGATAAGAGACGCGTCTGTAGTGTAATTTGTGGTAGCATATGATATGGGTGTTTGGTGTCGTGTAGAGAACACTAACTTCTTCCCCCGCGTAGTACTAATTGATACAATGACAAACGAGCAGAGAGCCTGATTGAAAGTTGTAACTGCCCATTTACAGGTAGTATGACTCTGTCAAGCTTGAGGAGTGCGTCAGAAACACTGTCTTATTTATTTCTCCCGCAAATTAATATTGTTTGCATTGCAGTCTTCGAGTTTGAAGGTAACATGAGGCGTGTTTTCACAGTGACATCGCATCTGTGTTTCACATAAAACCTAAATAGATACAACATTCGTAGAAGCGGTACAACGCGTAAACTTCATCATAAATAAAAAAATACTAGGGATATTATAGATAAGACTTTTTTTTCAGACATTGCAAAAACAAATATACCGTCAACCCGTTAGTACATAATATAGATAGTTAGTTATTTTTTTAATCGGCTCCTGAAGCCGCCAAACAGTCTCGGAGATATGCCTAAATTACATATTTTACTTACATTGTCCATATATCGTTAAACGATTAAGGTTAAGGATTGAACCTTTACACTAATAAACGTACCTATTGTGGTAAAAAACACATACCAATCCATCCATAAAATCCACAAACCTATATCCATGTACATGTCCACTCGAATTCAATTAGCCTTCTCCAAAAAACTACGAGTAGAAAACAAGTAGAAACCATTTATTCCCAGTCGTACCCACGGGGAACGTACCCACA
Organism: Blastobasis lacticolella; assembly: GCA_905147135.1. Classification (NCBI taxonomy): domain Eukaryota; kingdom Metazoa; phylum Arthropoda; class Insecta; order Lepidoptera; family Blastobasidae; genus Blastobasis; species Blastobasis lacticolella. The sequence goes on from LR990044.1 coordinate 10,525,808, forward strand.
TTCTACAACTCCTATCTTGAACCTAATGTTTTGTCAACAACTTACGTACACCCGCAGAAAATTTCATGGCACATTGCTCTATAATCTAGCCATTATTCAGTCTCAACTGTATGAAATAAATCCTAGTCTTCGCAGCCACTCTCTATGTTGATCCGAAATTATTTTATTACAAACACCTCAACAATGCGTGTATAAATGTCTAAGCATGCCCTACAAATTAACATTCAGCATAGAAAGCTAGTAATAACACTTACTTAACTGGTGCGTGGGTTGTCCCATACGGCCTATAATCAACGATTTATCCTTAAGTATAAGTGTCTAGACCGTAGACAGGGACGGACTAAGAATTTAATTCAGCACATTATACATTTTTTTCTTTACAAATCCTAATGTCAAAAGTTTGTTCTAATTTCATGGCATTTAGTGTAAAGTCTGTAGGTTAGAAGGAAATAGTGAAGTAAAACTAATTTGTAATTCCGAGATGCTTTGAGTTATACCTTATATACTAAAATATTTGTACCAATCTGCCTGTCAAGCATGGAAATGATGCCTATGTTTCTATCATAAATTATCCCCCTTCCATTACAGGGTAGTTAGAAACACCAGTAAGCTACCAAATTATGATATTGCAAACGTCCATAGGCTGCGGTGACTGCTTACCATCAGGCGGGCCGTAAGCTTGTTTGCCACCTCAGTGCTAAAAAAATTTCTATCAAATATTTTAATGTATTTTGATTTATTCTTATAAAGTTCTAAAGTAAGTACTGTATGCAATATAGTTCTAATAAAATTTAAAAAATTAAAACAACGAACTGTAATTTAAAAAATCGGATTACCAATAATTCACAAAAATTCCAGCTACATTTAAACATTTCCAACCTAGATGAAGAAAATCCAACACAGGCCATTACGAACACCTAGCGGCGGCCCTGTGCGCACGATTCGTATGGGGTACGGCACGAGTGATCCGGACGTAAATCCTCCAAGTAAAGACAAATTACTCGACCTTTTTTTCCTTCCGATCCTGGGTACCTAACGGGTTCTACAAAATCCCTGCAAGCTCCCCGGTTAATGGAATGATTATAATATTGTACTTTATCCGTGGGCAAAGCCACGAGGTACTCAAACTCGCCTATTTCATCATGCTTACGCGTAATCCTTTGGTACGGGAGAATAATGTGCTTTATTTGGTCTTGATTTACTTGGTGTAATTAAACTCAACAAACAATACTAAATGTATTATCTATATTAATAGATATAGATCAATTAGCTGACCACCTGACCATACGATATGAATTAAATGGTCAATTAATTCCTTATTTTTATTGATTTGAAGCCATTTTTATTTACCTAATTTCAGTCTTTCTCTAATTAATGATGATTTGTGAATGATGAGAGGCATAAATTTAGTGTGTATTTTATATGAATTAGTGTATTTTTTAAAAGTATTTTCGATGTTAGTATTAGCGTATATTTTTACTGTAACATTAAAAATATACACTGTAATTGTCTTTTATGGAAAATATTCAGTGCGACCATAGCGGTATGCAATGGCATGTTATAAGTAAAACAAAAAGTAAGAGAGAAAAGCTTCACAATTTTCCACCAAAAATTTGTGGCAAAAATTCCCAAACTCAGGCGATAAACAGCGGACACACATTTCATACTCTTATAAACCACCAACAAAACAGGAAGACTGTAAAAAATACTTTATAGAGGCATATCAATGCCGCCTATCGAGCGCATTCATCCGTGATCCCATTCTTTTAGCGCTTTACGCGGCCCGTTTTGGAAGTCCGCCTCCCGCATTCATTACAATGGGCATAAATACACATTTAAATGTCGCGGACTGCAACTATTTTAGCGGTTTCGCCCCAGCCGATACGATCACGCGATTTATGAATCCATTGTCCGTACACAACTACGAGTAAGTTAACTATACTCATTATCAGCGCGCAGTGGTTCGCGAGTTGGCGGCTCGCTCGCATGATTTCGGTGCAAACGCTCGTTTGAAACTATTAGCTGGGTCATACTTCAGTGCGATTTCATTTCACTTTGCTGGAATTGGTGGAAATGGCGGTGCTATTAGCGATAGCAGGCAAAGTTTTAAAGATTAATAGTTTGGGTTCGGATCTAATGGAAAATAACGTCGATTAGTTATTATGCTAATATTAGTATTAATAACGTGCTTTCGAGCACAAAATAGAGTATCGCGGCTGCTTTACGTATTTTGTGCTTCGAGTGACACCTCAAATTTATTAACTCTACGGAAAATAACGAATTTATGAGATAACGGAAGCACAGACATGATTTAAGGAGGCCCTGTTCCCAAAAATTTGGCCTCAACATCTGCGGCCACTAAGTCTTGCAGCGCTGATTTTCATCGAGTACTAAAGAGATACTCCACTCATTTATTCGTGGACTGGTAAATGGGACTCAGTAAAACACTGGTTTATACCCATTATACTTACGTAAAGCTGAAGAAAGTATGCTCTAACTAACCCTATTGGTGACGGGAAATGAAACTTTTTGATGGGAAATACTTAGTGACAGGCGCGACGTGTAGCATGTGCACGAGAGGCGATGAGGAAGCCAACTGAGGGTGTTAGTAGTGCGGGGATTCGAACGGGTTTATTAGGTATTAATCTATAGTTTAGCATTTAGTAAGTGCATACAACTTATTATGGTACTTTTATAGATAAATAATAAGTTAGTTACATCTACTTATATTGAGCGTCGGTGGCCGAGCAGTTAGAGTATACGACTCGTAAGCCAGAGGTCCCGAGTTAAAATCCCGCTCCAGCCATGTACCAATGACTCTTTCTGAGTTATGTACATTAGTTTAATACTAACCGATGCTCTTACGGTGAGGGAAAACATAGTGATGAAACCTGCACATTCAGGCGACTGGATTGGTAACCATGATCCAATTTGGTCAGGTTCCCCTGGTAGCAGGGTCATGGAGGTCAGATGGCAGTCGCTCCACTGTAATTACCTGTACTGCCAAATCCTGGATCATGGTCAAGGCGGACCCCGGGCCCTCGTGCGCGAGAGCACAACCGGGACATTAACGCCAAGATGATTATTATTTTATTAGTTACATCTACTTATGCATTTACTTATACATTCAAGTAGGTATTTGTATAAGTAAGTATTTAAAGTATATGATGCGTCACTTAGTAAACCGCTCCAAGCACCCGTTCAAAATAACCTCCGTACCTTTACTACCCTGAATACTTTTAAGGTGGTAGGTATACGGAAATAGAACTAAGTACACTAACAAGCACTCCGCAGTCAGCGCGCTCAAGAAAACCACCTAACAATACGACCATGTAACTAATTGGGCCACTCATTAACAGAACATTCGTAGGTACTAACCTTCACCACCGTGTGTCGGCTTTTTATACGCGTCTCTGTTGGCTAGTTTCATGTTGTCACTTGCCAGATTTATGGGAGAAAAATGTCTTAGTTAGCTAGAATAAACATTACCTTCAACGCTGGAATGAATGGGCTGTTTCTGAAAAGGAACTCTGCGTTTTCGGCCACTTACCACTAGGTAAAATGGCGGTTCATTTTCGCTGCTAACCTAAAGATCAAAGAGTCAGGCGCGGTGCTAACAAACGCGGCCAGATGAGTCGTGCATTCAGATGTTTGGCCGCCGAAATATACTATCAATATCAATACATATAATAAAACAGTAATAAAGTGAGTATATTTACCAACATATATGTATATTTACAAATATTTACATTGAATATATTTACAAAAAAGTAATTTAGGGTGATGAAGACATAGTAATAGAATAAGAATTTATTGTGCTAATGTGATTTGAATAAACCTTTTTTTGTTGTGTAGATATAAAGCCTGGGCAACATTATAGGTTATAATTGATTTTTGAAACTGGACCACCTGATGTAGAACCATAATAAACCAACTAAACTATAAGAAATATGGAAATGGCGCCAAACGGATTTTGATGGGGTTTTCACAATTTGGTAGTTTGGGGTGATTGGTGTGGTAACTTAAAATCTAGGCCATGTTTCATCTAACTCGATTGGGTAGAACCAGAGATACAGCTTGCTCTATCCGTACGATGGCTTTCATACATCAGGGAGGTCATTTAAAATGGTTACTCGGGAAAAAGATAACTGCCCTAAAACGATTTAGATAAAATTGTTGTCAGAATACTTTCAGCTAAACAAATCATGATTTATTACTGACCACTGTATTTTTGATAATAGTAAAAAACATTCTTATCAAATCAATGCATATCGATAGGTCATATTTAATGCACCAAAATATTTATGTTTCGGTCGATATCGTGAAATTATCGAAAATATGTAAGCTACGTAGGTACATATAAGTATTTTTGCAAACTAATTATTTTCTTAAACCTTCCCTTTTAGCGGACTAGCTTTTGGCCGCGACTTCGTACGCGTAAATTTCGGATATTAGGTAACCGGACCTTTCCCACAGGAACCATACCTATAGAATTTCGTTACTTTTTGCATGAAGGCGTAATTAACATCCAATCATCCTTACAATATTAGCAGCATCTATATTAGTAGGATATCTGCGGGCATATATTAGTGGCTACTATTTACACCTACTTTTTATACTAATCCTAAAAAATAAAATAAAAAATTACAGCTCGATGTTATGATCTCTTAACAAAAGGTGAGAGTGAGATTGGCTGGTAGAGATCTAATGTAGCTAGTGTTTGTACATTGTATTGTCACTGTATGATTCATTATGTATTTTGTGACACATGACGCTTATTGGGTGGTAGCGTGGGAAGGTGCTGGTGTGGGATGCTACCTGTTTATTTATTTATTGGAGTACCAACAGCTATATAAAACATAATAAGTAATATATTAATAGGTCCTTGCTAGTAGCAAAGTGTGTGGACACACTGGCGCCTTCGCATGTGGACTCCATTGGCAGCTGCGCTGGGGCTGCGGCCTCAGCTGCGGAAGACATCAAGCGGAGGAAATACGAAAGTCTAGCGCAAGACATCGTATTTCAGACGTTAAGAGTAGAAACGTTGGGATCGTGCACTGGTGCAAGAAAATTCTTTATAGAACTTTCCAAAAAATTAAATGACACCACTGGTGACCGGAGAGCTGGCTCGTTCCTCGGGCAACGGATTAGCATCGCTATTCAACGAGGTAATGCAGCCATTCTGGGCACCCTTCCGGGTGGGTGGAAGCGGTGTGAACAACTTTTTAATTTTTAGTTTTAAAATATATAATTTTATATTTATTAGCCGTGGTGTGTCCGGCAGAGTAGAATAGCACCAAACCCCTTACACTCGTAGGTGTCGTACAAAAAGATAAAAAAATATCTATTCCCTATATAAAAGAAGGGCAAAAGATCTATTCCCCGTAGGCTGGAAAATGGGCAGCAGCGTTTTACATTGTTATATTTATAACACCGGTCAAGCAAGGAGATTATGGCAATAGCCTCCCCTTTCGTGGGAGAGGCATTTAGTTATGGGCTGTGATGATGAGTGTATATTTTTATTATAACTGTTAATATTTTATGTATACTATTTGTGATACTAGAATATACGAAGACAATGACATGTTAGAATGGATAAGTAAACGAAGATCCTCGTAAGAACCACTAAACAGCCGAAACGTCGGCACATCAGAAGCTACGTCACAACAAAGTTAGCCCCAAAATAATAACGCACATTCGGGCCACGTGTAACTCCATCCATCGCGGTAATTGCCGGCAGCCGGAAGATAGCTGTGGAGTTATGACGTCACATAACGTGCTAATGACGTCATAACTGCATTGCCCCGGGCGCGTTGCGCCTCCAGCTGCAATAGACGCAACGAGATTTACTGAGCGAATCCTGTTTCGTTACGTTTTAACTCATTTTGTGGGGCCAGGAGTTATGAGAGTACTTTTTTGCACAAGCTATGCGGGTAGTTGGGAATTCGGCTCAAACCTATTTGAATCAATAGCGTCATATAATTAGCTCGGACGTAACAGTCCATTGCTTTCTGTGCTGCTGCATTTAAACGAAGAGATGTGTGTACAACCTAGTAAGAAATCCCTTTGCATAAAATATACTTGTCTGTCAGAGCTATTGGCGTGTGGTAGAGTTGAATAGCTATAGATATCAGGAACCCCTTTCATAAATGGCTATTGTATAAAACAGCGACCGACTAGCTTAAACTGTAAATAGCAAAGTGGTGTCGTAATTTGCGCCGAGAGTCAACTCGCCCTTACGATTTTTCCCGGCGAACGATAATACGAGTCTTACACGTTTCAGTTCTTCTATATTTACATTCAATATGGTGGTAACAGTGAGCTGGTCCGATGATGAAGATGGAAGGTGACACAATATTATTATGAGGAGGAAAATTCGGACCAGCGGTAAAAAGAAAAATATTAAATAGCTATTTGATACCTATCTATGAACAAGGACAACAAACTACTACAGATTCTTTTACGAAAAAATCTTTATAGGCTAGTATTGTAATCTCTACTCGCAATTAGCAATCAAATACACGAGGTGGTACTTAAACGGAGATAAGACGTAAATATTTTCACGGGTCATAATACAAGGCGGCCATGTACCGACATCGTGTTCCGTGTAATGAAACTACCGCAAGCTGTAAACACCGGCTATCTGGATCTATCCGCTTAGAGCTAATTATGTACGCGCGGCCTGCAATCTTATCTGGAATGATTTTAAATAATTTGCAGTCGCATACGTAGACTAAATTTAGTCTTCACACTGATTACTAACACTTAGAGCTGGCGAAACGGAATGCCTGACAGCATTGGTTGGAGTATTTAACACGTCCTGTGTGTAAAGTTTAAAACATGCTCTTTTTAGTATGTTTGCCAGATGTTTTTAGCGCTATTTGATCACTTGACTTATGCTCATAGTTGCCTGGTATATGTAAGATACCAGTCACTTTTGACACATGATGGCGTAGGTATTAGTCTCAAAGCTGAAATGTTACTTTAGTACACCGACAAAGCGGATATAATAGCAATCACAAAGTCCTTCAGCCCGGACCCCGTCCAAGATTCGGACTCTGAACCCGGCTTGCCCCTTGAGGCTGACAGACCCCCACAACTAAACCTGGACAGTAAACTAGAAGAAAAGTGGAAACACCGTAGTAATATTCAAAAGATGGAAAATATAGCCTAAAGCCATAACATTGGGTTAGAAATGAACCTTGTTAGTTTTTTTCTTAAACTGCTGCCATACACAGTAACCACAGTAAATCGATTGTACAATAAACCGAATAGTTATCATCATCATCCCAGCTGTAGGACGTCCATTACTGAACATAGGCCTTCCCACACAGATCCACACACATCTTCTACACAGATCGACTCTACCTCCTGCTACCGTCGGTTCCCTATGACTTTTACTAGGTCGTCCATCCATCTCGTGGGAGCCTGCCCCACGCTGCGATTGCAGGTCTAGGGTATTCATATTCATTCATTTATTCATATTCATTCATTTATTCATCATCATCATCACAGCCCATAACAGTCCACTGCAGGACTTCGGGCCTCTCCCACGAAAGGGGAGGTCATTGCCATAATCTCCACGCTTGGCAGGCGGGTTGGAGATCGCAGTGCAGTTTATGTAAATCTACCCAGAAAGATGCTGCTGCCCACCTTTCAGATTTGTCCCTTAGTCGCCTCTTACGACACCCACGGGAAGAGATGGGGTGGTGCTATTCTTTGAGGTGGCGGCACCACACACCACTTCATAGTATTAAATAAATCATTTATTCATAGTATTAAAAATAAATCGTCATTTCATTTCACTAATTAATAGAATAAAATTAACTAAACTAGTTAATTACAATATTGGAAATACCATAGTATTAATTTCTAGTAATAATATCACAATATATAGCAGGTAGCCACTCCAGATCCTTTCCGCCCTATCAGCCATCGGTGTTGCGCCAACAATAATTTACATTGCCGAAGGTAAGGCTGTCACACACGCATCACCACAGACACTACAACACAACTCACCTGACACACCTACGTATATTGTTCGTGAATAAATGTTATTCTATTTTCTTTTTTGTTATTATTTTGGTAATATACCCAGGGCCGCTACATATTCTAGGTGGTCCTATAACGACGTGTATTATGGCAAAATGGTTGCTCGCGTACGCTATTTGGCGCAATAAACGTCACGCGTCAGGTAAGCCCACAATAAATCCACTTCAGCCGGCCCTGTTCATGAATCACGGGACCCACTTTCGTGGGTGACGCGGTGGCTGCTGTTTTGCAGGTTGCAATTTGCTCTTTAATATGATACGTACTCTGCTTTTGTATTTGTAGGACGTACGACCTTGTGAAGATCGGAGCCGATGGGCGCAGCAGGCACAAAGCCGAGATTCGTCACTGGCGAAGGCTCTGGAGGTCTTTTCTTCTAGAAATTCCCACAGGCTATGTCACAGTGTGGATTTCTGGAGTGATTTATGTCGAGCAGTGCACGTCTGATATACAATACTTACAAGCATGTGTCACGGTAATGGGTGGCTGCAAGTTTATGTTCCATGAACATTAACTTGTGTAATATGGAATTGATTAGCCAAGATTATTTTTTTATTGTGTGTGTACTGGCTGTGTGGTGTCCGGCAGAGTAGAACAGCACCAACCCCTTACACTCATGGGTGTCGTACAAGGCGACTAATGTTTACGAGGCAAAAGATCAAGAGTCTCCGTAGTCTGGAAAATAGGCAGCAGCATTATCCATTGTGATCATACTGCGATCTCCAATCCGCCTGCCAAGTGTGGAGATTATGGCAATAACCTCCCCTTTCGTGGGAGAGGCCCTAAGTTCTGCAGTGGACTGTTACGGGCTGTGATGATGATTTTTTTATTGCCTGGGGAGGCACACGGACTGACGGTCTACATGATGGAACGCGGCCACCGTCGTCCAGGACATCTGCAATCTAAGGGGAGCAGATGCGGTGCCGGCCTTTGCGACATGTCCTTTGAAAAACTTCGTGTTATAGTGAAAAGGAAAGAAAAGAGGTGAAAAGGAGGAAGGTGGACGGAGGGCTCATTCCACATACTGCACGTGCGTAAAAAGGCACTAATGCCAGTTACTTGGATGTCAGGCATCCAGTAGGTGTGAATAATAACTATCCCACCGTCGGAAGGTGCGGTAGCGGAAAAGTGACCTTAAAAAGTGACATGCCTGCTCCAATTTCTCCTGCATCGTCACTAATCGACACGAACCAGCAGGTGCGATGGCAGTCAAATGCCTGTAACATGGCCTGTACTTCCAAAAAAACAAAGCAGCATACATGCCTACACAAATATAGCATAACACGTACCCATACCTACCTTCATACGGCAGGAACTAAACAAAAAGGCCACGAGAAATCTGTTAGGCTATCGCGAACGCAAGCCGACCGCTAACAAGCCGGCCCGTGCGACGCATTGCGTGCTCTAATGACCCCTAACTGGCTGAATCCGATTCATGCTCGGCTCGCTTCATCCACGATATTTTGATAATGGCGTAAATTTATGCGAGTGTACCTCGAAATTCGAGTGCATAATAGCCCGGTGTCGGACTTGTTTTATGCTAAGTGCGAGGAGCCCGCAAATGTATGCAGATCGCCCGCGTGGGAAGCAACAAGTGGCCAAGATGCTAACAAAGAACTAATTCGTAGCCGTTTTATATCACAATTTCGTAAAGCGATTAAAATCTGATACCTATGGATGAGGGTTTAATGTTGAGAGCTACTTAATTGGACCTACTTACGAGTTATCGTCGGTACGTATATTTATGAAATAGGTACTTAAACAACCTTATTGACCGTATGGTGTCCGGCAGAGTAGAATAGCACCAACCCCTTACACTTGTGGGTATCGTACAAGGCGACTAATGTTTCTGAGGCAAAATGTCTAGAGTCTCGGTAGGCTGGAAAATGGGCAGCAGCGTTTTCCATTGTTATATTTACAACACTGCGATCTCCAACCCGCCTGCCAACCGTGGAGATTATGGCAATAACCTTCCCTTTCATGGGAGAGACCTTAAGTCTTGCAGTGGACTGTTATGGGCTGTGATGAAACAACCTTATTGATACCTAAGCTACCAGCCCACAAGATGGAAAGAGACAAGTATAGCCCATTATAGATAATATACAATTTACTCTTTCCGCGTCTGTTTGTCTGTATATTTGCTAACTTCTTCTAAACCAAGCAACGGATGTTTATGCGGATGCGGTATCAACAGTCCATATCAGTCCATTGCTAGACTAGCCTCTACCCCATTAGTGAAGGGTTTTACCATAATCTCCATGCTTGACAGCTGGGTTGAAGATTGCGGTGTTAAAAGCACACAACCGACAGGACATTCGTGACTTCAACAAGTTAGCGCTACGTTCTACTCTATCGGAGTCAACCAGCACCGATACGAGACAATAAATTAATATAAGAATGACAAAATAATATAAACAAAGGATACCCTATCACCAAAAGAGATCTCCTCCAGGCAACCCAATACTTACGTCTACCTCCAAAAGTCGCCTGTAAAAGAGTAATCAACAACAGTTCAACGAACCATCGCGAGCCAACCTTTATTTACATTTCAAATGCGTATTCAATCGCCGCCATATTAATCAATGGCAATATGATCGATACAGGGTGTTTTAAAAAACGACGCCCCGTATCGGTACATTAGCGCGCCGGGAGGCGGGTCGCCGAGATTGTATCGGTGGCCCTGTAATTACACACCATCCACTAAATTTTCACAAACACCCCGTATCAGATCGCTGTTGCCAGTATGTTAATGGCACATATCCTGAATGCCGGCAGCTCGTAATCTTTTTTCCATGCATAGTGGGGCTCCATTAAGAGCTTGTGTAAAAGGCGATCTACGGTTTCCGCACTGTTTAACAATATCAGCCACTTGGAGATTGTATGTGTCAAAATTTTTAGAAATTTACGAATATAATTAGATTGTCATCATGAATGTTATCCAGAATATATTTAATACAACTATTAGACGCTTTTAAAACAGTAATGTACCACTATTCTTGTATATAAAAACTTTTTGCTCGCGATTTCGTCGGCATGGTTTCTACCGTTTCATTCCTCTCTATCTTGTGGAAGTTTCTATATGTGTTTTTTTTTTACCTTTTATTATGGTAAATATCATATCGATTTACACATTATTTGAGCTAAGCATTAATACTTTGGACAGTCACCATTTCTTTTTCGTCGTTTTAACAAGTTCTTTCAAGCTGACAGAAAATAATTAAAATTCTAAAGAACTACAATTAACTACAAAAAGGAAAAAAAAAATAATGCATTTTCTACACAACCTGTACATCATAATGTGGTTTTAATTGCGTTGCGTGGATCGGTTTTATATTTTCACGTTTCCATTCGGTTAGAAATCTAGCTTTAAGCTCATTACTCGAAATAATAAGTACCCCTAAATTATATTGAAGTGGACATAATTCAGCTTGCGCATAAATTTTTGTTATTGCTATTGAAGTAAGTATTGTATTTAGTTGAAAGCTACGTTTTATGGTAATGTTTAATACTTCAAAAGCGAAAGGGGAAGTCATAACTTGCCTTTTAATCTATGGATAGGCAAAAATAATAACTGAAAACTCTGTTTGTTCCAATTATAGGTATAACTGTCATTGAATAGTCAACGATAGGCTGATGAAAATTTTGATACTACTCAGTGGCAAAACTGGTACAGCCCACCTGATGAGATACAGTAACTGTCGTCCATAATATCTGTGATTCATCTGTCAACTGAATAAGTTAATCGCACTGTACAAATACATAATCTTTTTTGAATGACTGACAATAGACGGGCAGTAACAGTACAGTTTAATACAGAAACGAAAATACTTTGTTACGATGTGGATCGTGGCTCATGCCCATAATTGCAGGCTGTCGATATGGAATGACATCGATATCTTGTCGTTTCCTAGTTAAGTGATGTCGTAGAACCGTTTTTTAAGGAGTAGTTTCGGAGTAAATACAGGAAGGTTTGTCGATCTGATTTTGATTCTGACTACAACCTTGTCAAATTTGGGTTTGTTAGAATTGCTGGCTCTCACTATCCTTCTATCCTAAACCAAAACTCAACATTGCCCGCATTTTGCTTGGCGGGAGAAATAGGGCCCATCTAGCCAGACGGGCGCAGGATTTAGGCTTGAAAAAGTCATGCCATCAATATGGTAATCTGAGTTTGGTAACTGTAAGACATAGCAATGGAACAGTACCGGAATGATATATTACTTTCTAAACTTACATCCAAAAATATTTATTGGTACTGCTTTACCTCAGAATTTACATCGCATTACTAACGCTTAAAAAGAAGGTATTAGTATCTACGTCAGATATTCTGTTCATTGTGTGGTGATCTTTTAACCTTTAGGTCGACCAGACCTCGTCCTCAATAACGTCTAGGTCGGTGAAATTAGATTGAACCTAATGTAACAATAACATTCAACGCATTATACTTCGCAGACATGCGGTCTGTGTAGTTCTTCGATAATTGAGTAGATAATTAAGACAAGTTTAAGCAACAAAACAATATTTATTAATTGTAAACAATATTTAACTCTAATCCATAAAGGGTTAAATTTGCGAGGACCAGCTTTGCCACTGATACAGCGTTATCCGTGGCGGCGTACAAATCCTCACTCGTGCGGGTGGTAGCGCACGCAGAAAAAAACAGTAAATATGCCATTGTCTGAAGGGAGACACCACACAGGCAAACCATGTTGTAGCCCCAGCGACACGTTTTCCTTGCTTCGGCCGACTTCGGTCCGAAGTCCGTGTGTGGAGTGTTCAGAGACTTCCATGTCGACCAAGGCAGGTCAAGTCCAAGAGGTAGAAACTCAGCAAGATGGGTGACGCTGTGAAGTATTTCGCTTCCCATTTAGGAGGGAGACGTCTTTGATAAAGCTGTGCCGGCTCTTCAAACGTTGAGGAACCGGCAATTAGATCATTGAACCTTAAAATAATTAACAAAGGTAACATTTTCTGTACTAGTTCACGTAATAGAGAGAATAATAGAGAAATAACCTTCCACGTTTTTCATAACCTCAGCACAGAATATTAATATTCCATAGGTTAAATTCCTCCAAGATAAAAAACTGCAGTTCAAAGAAACAGCGAAATTTAAATAAGACTACACGCCGACTACCTACCTGCGAAACAATTACGTAGTAGCCGGGGGATGTTTAACCCTATTTACGGGGAAATATTTCTGACAATTCGCCTGTCAACCGGATCAAAGGGAACCAGCCATAGACGTCAAAAACAGCTATTGTTAATTCCTTTTGACCATCAGCCACCTCCAACCTACCCTAAACCACCTACCCTCTATTGTGAGAGGCCTGGAGCACCACCCTTAAACGTCACCTAGCTACTTACAAAAGCGAATAAATACCACTTAAATTATACTTTCATTACTGTTTCATCTGTTCCGTTTAAGGATTTTAATTAGCTGTAATATTCTTCGTAATATTAATGAGGTAAACCGTGTTTATGTTATACTAGTAGACCCGTCGTGACTCCGTTGTACTTTACCCCAATCTACCCTTTTTTCTTGATTAAAAACCTTCTTCTTTAATCACTATCTATTGTTAAAAACCGCATTAAAATCCGTTGCGCTATTTAAAATATTTAAGCGTACATAAATTCATTAATAGACACATAGGGACAGACGGCGGGAAGCGACTTTGTTTTCTACTATGTTTACTGATATGGTATTGTTTCTATTTTCTTCAACGTGGAGCTTTAAGAGAGGTATCCCGTTCGAATTAGAGCCGCCCCACCATGGGAAGTAACTACAACTTACAGAATACCACAGTCAAACAGTACTATTTACTCGTAGAATAGTGTTGTATTCTTGACAGTGAGTAAGGTATCGAGTGCTCCATGGTGTGGAACCGTAGCTTCGACAGAGGAGCGGCCTTGTTTTACAGAAGTGCAACGCATTGACGATACCCCTGTAGGCCTAGCACAAGTGGCTCTCGCGCGCGATAAGTGAGAAAAAGCGCGACATAGGTATTGCTATCTCTTTCGTCTTAGTATTGAGAGAAAGAGGCAAACGCTCTCTCGCGGCGCGAGCTTTGTCGTGGACACACTTGTGCTAGGGCCACTTGTGTTGCTAAAGCTGTAGGCAGCGGTGACCATTTTCCATCAGGTGGTCTACTAACCTGTTTGTCCACTGTATGTCATAAAAAGCTTACTGTTTACAAACAACATTTTTACCATTCTATCATATGAGTGGTGTGTGATTGACACACCGACCTGATTATTGACTTGGTGTTGCTGATGTACATTTTCGGCGGTGACCACTTTCCATTACGTGACCCGCATACCTGTTTTTCTGCCGTATATCACATAAAAAATGAGTGCCCTCCATATCTAATCAATAATGTTTTAAACTATCGCGGTTATTATCACACATTTTAAGGATATGTTCCGGGTTTCCTGCCGCGTACCTTTTTTGACGAGTACGAATACTAATACGAGTACGAGTACGAGTAAGTATGTCAAAATATCGGGCTACTCGTCAACAACGGTAGGAAACCCGGATCATACCCTTAAAATGTACATATCTACAGTTCCATTGGTGCAAAGCTGAGTTTAATATTATTTCAGTATTCCTAACTACTGATCAAATTGCGGCAAATCCCGGGCGGAGTATGCATATTCATGGTATAATGTGTTAATAGTTCCATTAGTTAGCCAAAGGCATTACCTACATACGGCTTGATGGCGCAATTTGTACGCCATCTGCGAAATTATCTTACGGGTTGTGGATTATGCAATAAAATTAATGGGGACCAACTTTAATTAATGGGTTTTAATGCGACTACGTACGGGCAACATTGTTTAATGGGGTGTCTGGTTTGTGCTCGAAAATTGTGCAGACGTTCTAAGACGACATGAGTTCAGTTGGTTGACATGCAGATCGCCACGCAGAGGTTCGGGATTCGATTCCCCGACGAGCAGTAATTCAAATAATGAATTTTAATTTCTGTTACGGGTCTGGGTGTAGTATACCTATAATAAGCATGTATTTAAAAAAAATTATGTACGTAATTTATCAGTTAGCTAATACCCATAACACAAGCTTTGCTTACTTTGGGGCTAGATGGCGCTGTGTGGATTTGTCCAAGCAAATTTATCTGTAGAAGAGAGTTGTTATATAGAATTAGGAATTACTACGGATATTCAGATCTAAAGAAAATAGTCATTATGTAATTAAAAATTACTTCCAAATAGATGTTTTGTACTCCCCATAAAACACGTCGCCAGACCAGTCCCTAAAATTCAATATTAAATTAACACCACTGCGAGCCCTCCGACAATTCATAATTAAGCGTTGGTTGCGCGATAAATATTTGAGGAAAGTCTTAAGTGTTATTTGCAGGCACCGGAGTTGCTCCCGATCGGCTGAATGGGGCCCCATGGTCGTAAACTCGCGAGTTCCGCCAAGTGGCGCCCCCAGGTGGCGAGTGGCGACGATTCCGAAACTTTCCAACGGCACCACAGTACTCCCTAATTAATTCTTGCCTGTTCCCCGAATCTATTCATTCCGAGTTACCGACACCGAAACGGCGTAACTCATTAAAAATTTCATCCAGAGAAGTATTTCACGAATGTTATTATAAATTCGGGCGAAAGCAATGTCGAGGACTGCGGCCGTAACTTTGGTAGCACGCTCTGTAACGAAATTCGTGGCGTTTTAGAAAGTTCCTGAATTATTAAAAGCATCCTGAAATAGAGGCACGATGAATAAACTAACGACCTTAAGCGAATTTCGCGGGGGCCAGCAATTTCGTGTCTAACTACATCGCTACAACTTTTAAATTATGTCTCTTTTATTTTATGTAACTATTCAAATATTCATATATTTCCCTAATTGTTAAGTACTAGTTTTCGCGGCTTTTCTTTACTATAATTTGATCTTCCTATTTGAAAATTCATCTGTAGTAATGTAACTACACAGTTTACGCAATAAAGTTTAGTCTATTCTATTCTATGCATGTAATATACATGCATACTATGGTAAAGGGAATCTTCAAGAAAAAAATAATCTTAATTATGATGAAAACCGCATCAAAATCCGTTGCGTGGTTTAGTAGGTGTTGCCTAGCGGTATACAGATAGACAGACGCCGAAAGTGACTTCATTTTATACTATATATGTTAGGATATGCGCAATGTAGACATATTAAGTACGTTTCTATGGTAATTTTTCATACCACTTCATTTATATTGAATTCTATAAAAAGTAAAGTTAATCATTATCTACGGACTTCCATTTCTATTACATATTTCATCCATTTCTATACATTATTATTTTTTGATAATGAAATGTCAAAGCAATGAACATCTTCACATTACTAAAACATCATATTAATAGGGTTTCGTCAGTAGAAGTATGCCTTTCTGTTTTAAGGTGAAAGACGACACAAACTTACCTACATCCTACCTACAACTTACCTTATTTTCCTACCTACATCGATACGATTTCTAATTCTGACCAAACAGTTGTTCAAGTCGTTCCATTCTAAATCTATTAAGGCACGAAGCTACGTCAATTACAATTTTACCTAACTACTCCTACCTACACAAATGAAAGTACTTGTTGATATTTCTTGCCTTAGGAGGCAACCTTTCATTGAACAAAGTAATTTTATCATTCACTTCACTATCCAATAAAGTTCCAGGCCGTTGTTTACTGTTGGTCTTTAAAAGGAGAGCCTTAATTGATACTGTGGATGCTGAAATACGTGGGTACGGAGATACAGCCCTGTAATCTAAGTCAATCAGAACGAATGCAGCAAGGAATTAGGCTTTGGGTTGAGGCGTTTCTTTTTTAGAATTAACTAGCATTCATTCATACTATGCGGATTCATAAATAGTAACGCGGGTAAATAAAATAAAAATAAATAATCGTAGACAAATTCACACAGCGCCATGTAGCCCCAAATTAAGCAAAGCTTGTGCTATGGGTGCTAGATAACGGATATACTACTTAAATACTTTTAAATACATACTTATTATACATAGAAAACCCAGACCCATAACCCAGGACCTCTTGCGTGGACGACCGGCATTGAACCACTCAGGTCGTCAAAGCTAAACTGTCTTTAAACTATTTCCATGCGGACTTCGTTCGCGTACACCTACTTTTACCCCTACCTACCCTTGTTTTCTTGCTTATAAACCTTCCTCTTGAATCACTCTATCTATTGTTGAAAACTGCATTAAAATCCGTTGCGTAGTTTGAAAAATCTAAGCGTACATAGGTACATACATAGACATACACACACAGATACATACATTAATACATATTCAGACACATACGTGGATACATATATAAATACTTACATAGATACATAAGGACAGACGGCAGCAAGCGACTTTGTTTTATACTATGTATAGACATGGATTACTTGTAAAGAATATTTCAATTAAAATCGGTTTGTATTCGGTTTGTAATGAATAATAAGAAAACGGCAAATATAGAGAATGATTAAAATATTAGAGGTTGACCAAGATTGACAAAGGTCTTGCGCTGGGACCCTGAGACTTGTTGAACAGTATCGGGAGCCGATTGGCACCATATGGCGGTACATAATATCTATATTATGTACCTATTAATTATATTTTACAGTTTTCTTTAATTATAATATTAACAAAAACTTTAATCTTTATTTTGGACGACACATAGGTAGTGTAGTCCAAACGTGTACCCTAGACAATAAAAAAATCATCAAAATAAGTATGCTAAATCTTTTCAAAAGTATTCAAAAAGTGCCTTATCCATTTAGCGCGTTGAATGTATCTCGCAAACAAAGACTGGATGTCTTAAATTATAGGCTACCGGGCCTTCATTGTAAACTGAACTAACAGTTATGCTAAGCCCGCCTGTACCTAGGTCTAACTTTATATTAGCAACGACAATGTACATCGTATTTCGTTGTATTTAGAGCCGTAAGTTTTGTACTTTTAAACAAGATAGAGATTCATAGCCTTTTAGACCTTTGAGCGCTAAGCCTAGCTTAAGTCGAGTTAAAACTTTTTCTGATAAACATTAAACTTCCTTACTTCATAATGGATATCTACATACATAGTAGAAATTCTGATCGTATGCGTACTACTGAGCTTTGGCCTCTTTAGCGTTTAGTGTTTATATAATTTTTTATTTATTTTTTCGTATTATTTTTTTTTCTCTGGTTTAATTTATTTTAATTTTATGTAATTTTTTTAATTTTTTTATATGTCAGCTAAATGCTAAATAAATACCTTTTTATTTTTTTTTTATTTTTCTTTTGGAAATATGGTCCTTTGCGTGTATGGTCATTTGTGTTACTGGTACAATGCGCCAAAAGGGTATATATAATAAAACAAAGTCGCTTCCCGCTGTCTGACCCTCTGTATGTAGGTATGTATGTACGCTTAGATCTTTTTAACTACGCAACATATTTTAGTTCGGTTTTTAACAATAGATCGAGTGATTCAAGAAAAAGTTTATAGGGTAGGACAATACGCGATCGAAGTCGCGGCGGGCCAGCTAGATATTTGATAAAACAGGAATTGAAATATTTTTTATTTTCTCTTCTTAACCACGCAAATATTTAACCGAGCTAGCCCGAATTCAACTGATATCCGTTTTCTTTCACCCGAATTCGGTGAAAACGACGTAATCTACGCCAGTTGTTAATATATGCTTCAATAACATTGTTCAAGTAGCTCTGTCAATAGTTAATAGGATATTATGGTAAGCGGTGCGGGGGGAGGGGCGGGGGGCGGCGCGGGCGCAGGCAATCACACAAGTAGCGAGACACGAGCGCCCCCGGGTGCAAAGCAATCGGTAATGGCCGCGATTACTGGGCCACCCACTACCCTCTATACAGGATGCCACATTATGACAAACAGACCGAACCTGTTGTACGTAGCTTTTTTTTTAAATCTTCACTCGCTTTGTTTGCTTTTGGTACTTAATACTCTGACAAATTCACATAGCGCTATCTACACCCAACTGACAAACTCCTTATGTAAAATTAATACCTAAATACCTATAATTATTTTAGACCTACATAGTAACTGTAATGCGCTGTCCTACTTGGCAACGGTCGTGGTCGTGAGGTCGATAGTCGACGACGAATAGGAGAACTCAAAACCGCCCGTCGCACGACCATTGCCAATTAGGACAACGCCTGACAAATCCGTAACATATATTAGAACTTATCATTTAAATTTCTTCCCGGTCGGGATTCGAAACTCTTGCATTGTCGGCCATGTTGACCACTAAACCACTCAGGTCGTCGATCACCATCAAATAGGCTTGATGAAGGGGAGTAGGGGGGCTTGGAAGGCCAAGCCATTTGACGGAATATTTGCCTTCCAGGTGTCTAATTACTGGTCTTCCAAAATGTCTACCGACACATGATCAGTTTGATCAGGCCTAAGTTTATAATGCCACTAGATCAAGGGCATGAAGGTGAGTGGCCCCAATGACTCCTTTGTAAGTGATTCTTGTTCCGTTGTATCCTCTGATATAAATAAATGCAATAAATGTTTTATCACGTAAATCTTTACAACCCAACATATCTATATCTTGTAGCGCAATGGACGTTAGTTTTGTTCAGGTTTTATAAGTCATTGTCGCAACCCATTCTTAGTTATTTCGGCCTTCGGCCTTCTCCAAGCCTCAATAGCCATTTTTTAGTTACACCTCAGATATTCTATCGGCATTTCACCTTAAGTAGCCATACGCACAAAGAAGGAACACGCTTACATCGACTTGTTGTGACGGCTTGTTTTCATTTACCTTGAAGGAGTTCAGATTGTACTCATCAGCTACATAATATTGGGAGGCAAGACGTTCTAATCATTTGCGTCTCTCCACTTTGTCGCGTCAAAATTTCAATCGAATGAAGTAAAACTAAAGGGACTAGGTTAGGGAAACCTTAAAAGGTCAAGTTTTGTGTTACACAATTTTAGATTCCACATACTGTAAATTGTAAATAGGTATAAGTTACCGCAATAAACTTTTATTTATTTATGTTATTTATTTAATGTCTCTTTGCAAACCTTGTTAATCGTTTTATATCGGTTTAAAGCTCTACCCCAATTTTATTGTTTGCAGACCCTTTGTTTCGCAAGTTCTTTGAAGAATCATAATAAATTCAATATTCATAATTATTTCATTATATTGTGAGTGAACACAAACAAATTTAGAAATTGTTACATTAATTTTGTTACTCATCGTTGAAATAAACTGGTACCTCATTACTCCAAAGATAACTGCATGTAAAGCTAATTTAACAGCCAAAAGACAATAATTATTTGCATTTGCATGGAAAGTACATTTTATGCTTCACAATAAAGGTCTAAAATGAATGAAAACGTTTCGCGGAAAACGAGACTTTTAATGCAACCTACATCACTACATATTATAAAACAAAATTCCACGCCGCGTCTCACTGTCTGTCTGCTCGCGATAAACTCAAAAACTACTCAACGGATTTTATACAATTTTCACCAATAGACAGAGCGATTTAGGTGTCTAATTACTACCCGTGCGAAGCCGGGGCGCTCGCTAGTTTACAATAAAAAAAATTATCCCACCCTCAAAAGCATCAAAAGCACAAACCAAAAACCTAACTCGTTCCCACATTAAAAGACACAACCCTAAAACCAAACAAGCATATGTTAATAAACTCCTTAAAACTCGATTCACAGCCTTCCTGTTAAGGCTGCTGTATATATTCATTATGGTGGTCAGTCCGGAGTCTCTATCGGCTGACGATTAGCTGGTCATCAATCTCTGGCCTACAATGATCCCTTAACTAAGGACCGACGACGGAGAGCGTTGGGAGCATCTATTAGTAAGGCGAGGCATTGATCTTTCACCCCCGTTGGTTCGGTGGCCAGAATTTTAGGATTAGCCCGTATTCTACTTCGTGTTTTAGATTGCTTGGTCGAAGGTGAGTTATAGGATTCCTGTACGGATACAAGATAGACGTGGATAGTGGTAGATTGGCTTTTCGTAACTATTATGGGTGTAGCAAAATATTGCTACAGTGCGCAGTCTTGCGGCTTATATACTTTTTACTTCTATTTGCGGATCTTTTTTCCAGCGACCGGTTTCTCATCTTCTTGCCGTGTGACAAAATATTTTGATTTGAATTTTTTTAAGTATTGCGTGTTTTTTGGAAAATGTATTTGTCAAGTGCAGATCGAAATTGAAAAACTCATTTTTACACTCATTCACAGAATATTGTTAGACTCATTTTGCACATAATTTTCGAGAAAACTAAGTGCAAAAGGAAATTGGAGGTTATGATGATAAATTTGAAAATTATTTTTGAAAAAATGGTTGCGCCGATAACTCCGTCTACTAGTTATTACCAGAATTGAATGGATCTTGGATCTACTTAAGGTACATAGAATACTTACTACGTTATATTTCTAGCATTTTTCGCCTTGGGACGTGTGCTTAAATGTTTTGGTTGTTTCAGCGCCTCCCGCGGCGATACGTGGGTTGACCGGGTTTACCGATTGTCCGCTCGCCCGTTTGGCTCCCGTCATGGGGCTATTTTCACTTCCTGACGTGTTTCGGTCACCAACCCCAACTACACCCATCGCTGGAGCACCAATTTGTCGGCTGTCGGGTTCCAATAGCCGATTCCAACCGGCGCGGGGCAGAAGCCTGCCTACAGCATCCGACTGTCAGCCTATTTTGATTTGATTCAAATAATGATTTTTATTATTTTTTCCGTATTATCTCCGTACTACGGAGCTTTCGGTAAAATATAAGTTAACAACTAATTTCTTGTTTATATTTTCCAAATTTTAGACTTAGTAGTTAAAAGCAAAACTCAGATTTTTAAAATAGAAATTTTTCGAGAAATTCCACTCCATTTTAAGAGAAATTCCACTTTTAGCTCTCACGCTTTTTGCTTCTGAATTTAGCCATATGTAATAAGCGCATAACATGAAAAATATGTACTATGCGTAGAAACGAACTTAATCGGTCCAGTTGTTTCGGAAAAATTTGGCTGTGACAGGCGAACGCCCGAGTGGTACTTTAAGGACACCCGTTTTTTTTTCTGAGTCATTATAGCACACTCAAGACTCGTACTTCGCCTACTAATACCTATAGTCATCACTGACATTGTGCGTTATTTGAACTAAACCGATATCATATCTAATTTTTAACCTGAAGGATTATAACTAACTGATTGCATTTTCCTTTGTTTACGAACAGACAAGGAAGGTTACTGTGTTAGTCCATAATCTAGACTATAATAAAACGTCAATAACAACAAAATAAAAATATCTACGCAGCGACAGTTCTAAACTTACCTGGACATTAACTCCATTGTTACACAAAAGAGAATAGATTCTCAAAAATTTCTCACTGAGATAATTTTGACGGCACTGCCCACTCGTTCAAGCTGTGTTTACAGTATTCAATAGTCACTCATTAGCAAACAATAAACGCTAAAAGACGTGAGGAGATCTACCGAATTCATTAATCACACCTTCCCAAGTTGATTATCGATTCAATGTTTGCTTGCGGTGCATACTGATTCATTTGGTTTGTAATTGATATCTAGTCTCAGAGAAATGTGTTTCGGTTTTTTGGGACGAGTTTTTAACAGGCTTTAGGTTAATGTAGGCGAGTGATGAATTCTGTTTTACGGACTGTTTGTATATCCGTGGTTGTGTTGTCTAAAACAGTACTAATGATTCATACACAAACATAAAAAGACGATTCCGATAATTTTTCATAATTTTTCCTGTGAAAAATTATTCAATGCTCCCGGAGACGACGTTACTTTAAAAAATATATAACTATAAATCGCTCTGTAGGTGCGTCTCTCGCTCTCGAAAGATGCTGGTTTCGACTATTTCATTAATATCATCATCACCCTTGCGATTGGTCAATCCCAGCTTCTGTCAAGGTCGGTTCCTAGTCGTCCTGCTCCATTTCACCCGATTTTACAAAAAACCAGTATAATATGAGCTAGCGTCTCTATAGACGCTCCTTGCTCTTTGAGCTTGTTAGCTTCTTTTATAGTGGTTCTGTACTTACGCACCACGTAACCAGATCAGAGAAGGTGAGCCTCTTCAATCTTAGTTGCGTACTCTGTCAAGTCTATATCAAGTATCTCTAAGCCTAAATCTAGTCTAGTCAAATTGAATATCTTTTACTTTTTCACCATTTCCATGCTTTAATACTAACAAAATATGGGCGTATTTGTTTACCTACTACAGATACTTTGTATTGCCTGAAATAAACGATATATTATAGTTTTTGTTATGAATCAAGTTACCGAATTAATTTTTTATCATGATTCAAGGTCGAAGCTGTACCTAAGATAATAAGTCTATAGTCCAAATACCTTTTATCAAGGTTTACGTGGACCTTGGACATGTTTGACATGTTCTTCCTTACATTATCATGAAATCATTACTAGTTAGATAAGAATGTATTATTTTATTGTTTTATTTTGATTTCATTTTTAAAATTCCTTTTTCTATTTTAATTAAGATTCGTATCCTACTTTCCTACTTTTCCTACCCTACCAATCATCATCATCACAGCCCATAACACAGTCCACTGCAGGACTTAGGGCCTCTCCCACGAAAGGGGAGGTTATGGACATAATCTCCACGCTCGGCAGGCGGGTTGGAGATCGCAGTGTTTAAATATAACAATGGAAAATGCTGCTGCCCATTTTCCAGACTACGGAGACTCTTGATCTTTTGCCTCGAAAACATTAGTCGCCTTGTACGACACCCATGAGCGTAAGGGGTTGGTGCTATTCTACTCTGCCGGACACCACACGGCAATAATAATATTGGTATAAAAATGCAGTTTGTTAGGCTCGATGCATTATACCTACGAGCATATGTAGATATGTTTATTACACTGATGCACTGAAATTATTTTAGATGAAACTTTGCATTGTTGTATTTTAAATATGTTAAGGACAATGTGATTATATGGACTTTATTCATATTTCCCGGGAATTATTAACATGTTCTCAAATGGAAAGTATTTTTATTGCAAGCCTTTATCCGCGTTCTCTATAATCAGTCAGAGTACTTGTCAAGACTAATCAAACCATTGGTAATTGGTGATGGTAATGGTGGGTATACCATTATCAGATCAGCTCGATGGTACCATAAAATTGCATTGTCACTGAACTTACATAACTATTAAATATTCAAGTTCATTCGGAAAATGGCAAAAGGGACAAATTTAACTTGCAAGATTTTATTACGAACAAACACGAAGACACGAGAAAGTAAATAATAAGCTTGTACCATAGTGCCAGGATTAATCACTTGGTCCATAACATATACATAGGTGTATCAGAACAACACCATATATATTTATTACTATAATACTTCAAAGTATTAGGAGCTAGGCTATACTAGGAGATCACGCTATAACCGAATTTTATATTTATTTGAAGTATAGTTCTTGCTTGCAACCTAAATTCATGAATCGCAGATGTTATGGACGACAGTTACCGCTTACCATCAGGTGGGCTGCCAGCTCATCTGCCACTACGTAGCAAAAAAAAAACGCCAACAAGTAGTTCATAATTTAAAATCGCAGGCTCATAATTTAAAATCGCTATGTATGAAGTTGTTTCACTGAAACAGTATACTCCTGAAAAAAAAACACGTAATTACAAGCAATTTATACGCTATCGGCTATCACACCCACATGGATATTTATTATGAGTATAAAAACTCGACCCAGACACTGCGGTCACCTGGAGGACAATATTTTACGATGTCATGTGATCATGTGCATGATACAGTCTGCGTTATTAAACTTTTAACAATATATTAACACAGCCTGTATCATTCGTCTCTTGGAATTCCTCGAGACGAATTTAAACTGTATTAATTAATAAATAATACTATATAAACATATTCAGATTAGTAAAAAATGTAACAGAGACAAAGCTTTTAAAGAGTGGGCTTCTTTATGTGTTAGCATTTAGCTGTTACCGGTTAGCACAGGAGAATAACATTAAATAAACGAATTATTCATCAGCTTTTTATTAAGAATCGATAGGTATGTATTTTTTAAAACTTCTCGCCCTAAAAATTTTTAATCATTTTAATTATTCCTATTTCCCAAAAGTACTACAATTTGGCGAACGTTGAAGTCGATTTAAGATTTTCATAACAAGAAAAAGTATTGCACCAACACAAATTTTAATTGAAAACTATACTCGGTGAGTCACTCTTAACTTTATGACACAAATTTTGTAATTAGCACCAACTTAAGTAAACCTAAGTATGCCTAGTGCGATTGCAGTAGGGCCCGATTGGGCATAAGTTTATTTCGATGTTGAGTATTGTTGAGGTAACTATCTAAGTCTTCACCATATTAGATTACTTATTTAATATTTATATTTCCACTATACAACACTAGGGACGACATTATATAGTCGGAGGTTGAAGCAATCGTGCGCGCGTCGAAGCTTCAGCCATCTGCGACAATTGAGACGGCCAATTAATTCATTATACCCACATAAGTTAAATTACTATTTAAAAAAATTACCTAAGGAGTGATTGAGAATTAAAAATGATATGAAGTCGATGTTACAACTTCGAGATACAACTTTTATCAGCGTGGTATATAACATTTTATACTGATTTTTCGGTCACTATACTCACTCTCTGACTAAGAAAATAGGTATACTAACTATTAGGATAATAAATATTTTAATATTATCGCAGCAGTTCTGTAATAAGAGTAGATACCCACACCCTGTTTAATGCGTTATTATTCTGAACAGATTTCGCCGTTTCAATCTGTATCGTGGAGATTTCACGCCCGAATAAATATGCAATAATCATCAGATATTCTAGGTACAGTTATTTAATCACCAGTAGTTATAAAAAAACATAATACAATAAGTACCTAAGTATTTTAAGTTAAATCGTCGATTTCATTTTCTTGTTCTTGGAGGCTTCCTTGCGGTAGAAGTTGGCGTTGAGTTCGCGTCAGAATCGGCTTATTTTGTTGCGACTTAAAACTATTTACTAAAAAACAAGCACAATAACACCGACTACCATAGTTTTATCTTCGGAAATAATTAATTTAATGCCTTTCCTGCAACGAACCGGCTATCGGACGAACGCTCAGGTTTCTGATAACATGTAGCAGGAATTTCTCATTCCGTGGTGCTTATTGTAGTTTACACTCTGGTAGGTACCTACCACTTGAACAAAACGTGAACTTCATACCAGTTAATGGTCACGAATCCACTCCACCGCGCCGAAATCGACCGCATCATTATTTATGAGTCCCGATATTGCATGGAACCAGGATACGTATATACAAAATACCTTACGTTATTCTGTAGATTCAACACGCATACTAATGACGTTTTAACGTAATTTTGATACGGAGAAAACCACATTATCATTAGGTATCAATGTGGGAAATCTTTAGATAATGTAATTTTTAATCTTTGAACATATTCACAGATACGTGTTCTTAAATCTTAATAGATAATAAAATGTTTTTTCATGCTTCTCAGTGGCAAACGAACAGACAGCCCACTTGATGTTAAGCAGTCATTTTCAACACAATGCGAACATTGTTGCTTTCTGGTAGGAATAAGTTTAATAAGACCACGCTAAGTCCGAATTGCTTATTAATATAAAAATCTGTTTGGCAAGTTTTTAAACGTCATATAACGTCATTCATAATAGTCATAACACACAATTTGATTTCTGTAAGATTGTTTATTTTCGTGAGTTATGAAAAATATTATCAAATAATGGGCAAAACAATTAAAAATGAAATGCGGAAGCTAATTTTCAGAACGATTAATAATTTAGATAAACTAAAAGTACAACTTCAAGCTAATAGTGACCAAATAACTGAATGTTTACCAGAAGGTCTGACAAGGACTGACAAAACAGTTTATCCCCAGATTATTGCCATATCCACACTTTATAATTTTCACTACTGTCAGTCAATACGGACTTATCGTGATCCTATTATAACAGAATGAAATATACATTTATCAAAATCATCGAACTTCTCAGTGTGTCATTATCATTAGTTTAAATTCGAGTTGAAATGTCTATTTACTTACTATAAATTATATTATAAAATTAACCAACAAACCTAATTTTTACTTTAACAAAAAAATGGTCTGCCCGTCTTCAAGTAGCAATGAGAGCATCTCGACAACCATATCGGGACCAAAAAAAAACAAGAAGCCAGAACCGTGGGCGAATCAAAAACAAAGCTTAATCACACTCGTTCGTTAATAGAATAAGACGGGCAGCCCGTGGGCTTCGCTCTAGCGATACGAGAGCGGGCGATCGACGAACATCGATACATCGATACCAATTGATTAGAGGTCGAGATCAAAGATGTGTTTCCGCATGACGTGGGACTGTTAGTGGTGGGAGATAGGGAGCTGTGTGGCTATCGACAAGCGGGTAGGGTAAGGATCATGCTCACTGGTTTAATTGGGTTTGAGAACTTAGTTCAACAACTTAGGTGCTACTAATGCTACATTTTTCAGTTCTTATTTTAGACAACTCTAGTGACAAGAAATTATACGGCAATCTTTTATTTCGTACGGGTTGTTACCTTAACAAATTATACACCTCAACCTTGCTGATAAATCACTTTGTCTGTTAGTGGAAACTGCATGAAAATCCGTTCAGCAGTTTTTGAGTTTATCGCGAACAGACAGATGGATGGACAGACGCGCCGTGGGACTTTGTTTTATAATTACGTGGTGATAATTATAATAAAAAACTCAACGTTAACAAATGCGTTGTCACTTTGAAATCTCTTGTGATATTGGTACCTTGAAACTAATTCAAACTAATATGCTTAGAGCTAAAGACTAAACGCACATTAGGATAAATAAAAAAACGTTCGCAGTCTTCAAACTACAAGAAATGACAACTGTCATTTCCATGTTTTATCAATCGTTAGTAGCGACAGAAATAGTTGAAGCACAAATTACAGAATGGGCCGATTTTTACTTTGTGGTTTTAGTAAGTTAGGACATCTATCGAAACGAACTGAATCTGGTATTATTAAGGAGATAAATGTCTCAAAACTTGACGAAACTTGTCACAAAAATACAGCATACGCTCCGAAGTACACCACTACGAACGCCTACTGTTTGATTAACGAGTAAGCATTGGGATGTGAAACATAGCCGGAGCTACACGCGTATAGAAGCTCGTGTACCAATTACGGCTGACCCAGTAGGTCCAAAACTGGTTGGGGGTATGCATTGGCGATTGTTCTTTAACAGAGAACAGCTTAAGCAGTTCCATGGAAATAATTTGTGATCAAATCGAAGTAAATCAATTTAGTGAAATTATCAAGCCTCAGAAAATGTTTACATTGATTCGCGTTGGAAAAAATCTGTAATCGTGAAATTTTCGAGCCTCAGAAAATTTTAGTGTTGATTTTTTAGTAGGTGTTTAAATTGACATAATTTTTGACTTCCAAAAATATTCTTGGTATTCTGCTAACATGTGTTTTGTATTCTGCTCAATGGCAGTTTTACGCGTTTTTGGTATTCTGCTACAATAACAACTGCCGTTGAGCTGATATTGAGATCCCATTAAAATTCGATTACAATAAGAATGAACCAAGTAAATTAGCGGACTCGAGGCCCTGTTAACCTGCTTACTTGTTTGCCTCTCTCTATTATAAAAAAAGATGTAGTTAAAAATTTTGTTCTTAAATTTTATTGGAATACGAATCTCACAAAAACCTTACCTTACCTTATCTTTATTTTCCTTTTTAGGGTTCCGAACCAAAATTGTAAAAGAAACCCGTGTCAGAAGGTCTGAAGCACTGAGGCCAGAAGTAGACTTCTTCATGATGTAATCATGAAGGCAATGGCGCAATAATAGCTCGATATTAGTCGGTCTGAAACACGAATTATTTGATTACAAAATGACAAATCACATTTTTATGTCATTACAAGTATGACAGTCATGCATGGGAATGACATCACCACTATAGGTAAAATTATTGATAACTGCAATCGTTATGATGGTGTCCAAAAAATAATCATTCCTTAAGAGAGTTTGGAATTCCAAATGTTGGTTTCCCTGATAACATTGATAAGAACAATAGCTACATATACGAATTACATATAATTCGTATATGTACCTTGTCGCATTCCATAATCATCATCATCACAACCCGTAATAGTCCACTGCAGGACTTAGGGCCTCTCCCACGAAGGTTATTGCCATAATCTCCACGCTTGGCAGGCGGGTTGGAGATCGCAGTGTTTAAATATAACAATGGAAAATGCTGCTGCCCATTTTTCAGACTACGGAGACTTTTGATCTTTTGCCTCGAAAACATTAGTCGCCTTGTACGACACCCAAGAGCGTAAGGTGTTGGTGCTATTCTACTTTGCCGGTCACCACACGGCCACATTCCATAATATTTATTTATATTTAGAGAAAATCTTGTTTATTTAGTTAAAAAGTTTAACAATCGCGCTCAGCGACAAACGAGCAGAAAGCCCACCTCATCCCTAAGGCAGCCATGGCAACTGAGTTTGCAACCAGTTACCAAAGAGGATGAAATAAGAATAAAAATAAATTTATTTACGTAAATAGGTAGGTACAAAAACAAAAATGGTAAGTATAACTGTGGGCCCTCTAAGGTGGGCCCTGATCTAAGGCAATCTTGAATCGCAGTAATAATACAATACAATACAATACACAGATACAAAAAATATGGTAGATAGTACAAAGGGCGGTCTTATCACTAATGTGATCTCTTCCAGACAAACTTGTAATAAAATAATGTTGTTTGTTGTTGATAGTTATAATCTTGCTCTTTAATTATTTTCCAAAGATCGAAAACAGTAACTGTCGTTCATAACGTCTAGGGTTTATGCATTTAAGTTACGCAACAAAAATGACCATATAAATGTAATTTCCAACTAAGTAACATTTACTTAAATGTTACTTAGTTACATACATTTTAACGAAACTTACATCCACGCATTGCGTAATCTCCTAATGGCATACCTACTCATTACGAGATGCAAATCTTGTAACACTAATCCCCAACACAAGTGTTAACATTCCAATGTGTAATTAAATCCCATTGCGCATAGACGCGCGTGTTATCGAGTGCTATCGGCAGCCGCAGCGCCTGGCGTAGGAACGAACCTGATATATTGGCAGTACCAACTGCGAGAACGCAATGGGAGATTTTCCTAGAGCTGATTAAATAGGAAAAAATAGCTCAAGTAATTGTAAGTAAAGTAAAGTAAAACACTTTTATTCCACTCAGACACACGTTACATTGAAAAATATACAAAGACGGTAAAAAGACTCTAATCTCGTTACATGTGCCATGTGGAGAGTGCAATGGGGCCACACTTAGTATTTGCCACGACAGTCGCCGTGACATAGCAATAGATGGCGTTGATTAGCCATGATTCACAAAAATAAATGAAAATGAAACCGTTACATGGCTAAAAATGTAGATATTGCGCTTCCTTCTCAGAAAAGGTACTAAAACTATGTATCTTTTCCCGAAACACTTTCCAAAGTAATTTCGGTTATCAAATTCATTACTTGAGAATCCTGTCTAAGCAGCGCCATCTAGTGAGGCGCAAGAAATAATGTTGTTTTGAAAGTTCA
Organism: Blastobasis lacticolella; assembly: GCA_905147135.1. Classification (NCBI taxonomy): domain Eukaryota; kingdom Metazoa; phylum Arthropoda; class Insecta; order Lepidoptera; family Blastobasidae; genus Blastobasis; species Blastobasis lacticolella. The sequence continues at coordinate 10,556,521 of LR990044.1, forward strand.
ATTTCCTCACGATAGACGATGACGTCACTGCCAAACGCCATACAAAATTAAAACCATAGATAGGACGTTCTTAATTTTTAATAGGGTTCCACGCCCTAATGGTAAAAAGGGTACCCTATTAAGCCTGTCGCTATTTGTCTGTCCGTCAGTCTGTCACAGGCCTGTTACCGTAGCTTTGGAACGGTGAAAGACAAGTTTTTGAATTTTTTACAGAATATGTGTTTTCTATGGCCGCTATAACAACAAATAACAAAAATCCAGGAGATAGCCTATCTTAATCAAACCAAATCAATAAAGTTAATAAGCCAGAACAATCAGACGAACACATTTTATTTATTGTTTTTCTCATAATCATATCATCACGTACCTACTTAACGTGGCCTTTCAAGATTACTTTGAACTGCCAAGACTTACCTACATATACATATATGTAGGTAAGTATCATAACAAATATCTAGTTCATAAATTAGGTACTCAACATTACATCAATATTACTTTAATATACCTACACGTCATTTTGTCTACCAAGTGAAATTCATGACCAAAACGTCGTTTCGCGCCACGAAAATGTGTCACAGTTACAACAAACCACGTAACAACAAACATTTTTATAAAATATTATCAAACTAATATTATCAATGCGAAAGTTTGTTTAACAATATTTGAATTTATGTTTAGATGTTTGTGACTCCTTCACGCAAAAGGTACTCATTGGATCTTGATGAAATTTGGCAGTAATGTAACTTATATCCCAGAATAGAACTAGGCTATCATTTATTACGAAATTCTATCTGGTTCCCATGGAAACGGGTCGGATCTCAATAACCGGATTTTACCTGAACGAAGTACCTTGCAAATAGCCGCTCTACTTAACGAATAATCGATTTAAATACCGCACCTATTCTAGCTGCCAGACTTTGAAACATAACCCCTTGTATCGAAACCCTTAGAAATAGAACGAAAACCAATTAAATACATATCAGCTTTTATTTATGCGCCTCGCGCTAAGTAACCGAGTTTGCCTTAACATGGTTTCCTCTCGCGATAAATCTTGGTTTATTTGCGCATACGATTGCTTTGGCTTCTGTGAGAGTAGCTCGTTCATTAATATACGGCCTAGAGTTAGATATAAATGCGCAGCCTTAAACGTTTATTGGTGATTAAGTGCCAAGCAACTGCTTGTATGAATTGCCTGTTTCGCCTATATGACTTTGTTTGTGACGAGCGACTAGATAACAGAAAGCTCGGGTGGAGGGCGAAAAGCGCATAGGTAGGATTTTTAAAAGTTTTCCCATAATGTTAGCAAAAAGTTGAATTATCATTTCTCAAAAAGTTGAATTTGCAGAATGTTGATTCCCAAAATGTTGAATTTGCAAAAAGTCGAATAACATATCCCTTAAAACTTTCTTTAAAGAAACTGTTGTTATTGACTGTTAAACAAGTGAAGCCAATAAAAAATTCAAATCCTTTTTTGCACTGATCCCTGTAAATTGACTGGCTACCTTAACCTTCAAGCTGGAATACATTGACATAAAGATGATTGCTTTACGGCAGGATAGCGGCAGGCCTATTAAAGGCAGGCAGGAAACGCATTCGCAGCTCCCTGTGTGTTGCTGAGGTCCGGTGGTGATCTTTTTCCACCAAATTCCAGTCCACTTGCAGGTTTTGCTCCCTCTATTATAAAAAAAAAACTAGTGGACCCGGCGCGACTTCTACACTACACTACTCTACCTCTACCCTACACCTACTTCTACCTACTGCGTAGTTAAAAAGATACATAGGAATATAGGAACAGACGACAGAAAGCAACTTAGTTTTATACTATATAAACATTATATCGCCAGTCTCTTATTGGAGTCCAATCCCCTAACCACATCCCCTTTGCTTATTTATGAACATATTCCTAAGAGAGGTTATTCAAACAAATAAACTAATTTGGCCACAAAACCTCCAAATTGGTGTCATTGCTCAAGTAGGGGTTAGCCGTTGGCCCACGCCTATCGGCCGATCTCGGTGCGTTGGCCCAATAGTTTTAATGAAAGTCAACCGGGCACCGGTAAATCGATTAGTTCCATCTCATCTGATAGCATCAGTACATAGTTAGCTATCATTGTGCGCTTACCGTTAACGGTAGTCGATAGATTAATGATATAAGACTCATTGTTTGAGACGCAAAGAAGTGCGTCAGTCTATCTGCGCCGTTCATCATCTGTGTTCGGCTCAATGGGTGCGGTTTGAGTGTGTTTATTTTGTGGCAGTGTAATAAATAGACGCCTATATTTTTCACTCAATTTATTCAATACCTATAGGTATTAAAATAATTTCCATCCTAGTTAAAATTAAAACTTAAAACTAAATCCGTCCGATCCGTACGACTTCGTAATAAAACTTAAACTAGAGGTACCTGTAACCCACTCTTTGCCATTCCCGGTGCAAAGGAGCCCATAACACCAGGTTGAATGGCGATGGACAGCTTCTGCAACAGGAATAACACAGGGCGGGGGTCACCACCCCTCTCCCTTATTCGACTGGCAACGTCTATAAAAAATCACTAATGATGTAAATAATGTACATCGGCTAATTCGGCTTCGTAGAATGTCATCTCTAGTGAGTAAATATGAAGTCGAAACAAACCCATGTGCATTCATAATTAGCCTGCCCTTATCCCATTTAGTTTGGGTCGGCAACAAAACGATAGGAAAGTTAGCTACAGTAGGTTGTAAGCCGATGTGCATTACTTACCATTATTAAACCAACTGATTTTTCAACGTACTTACATAAAGTATCAAATCAAATTCAGAATAAACGGGGATAACCCTATAGAAAATACTGTTTACATTTATAGTAATTTATTCTCAGTACGAAAGTCTTGTCCGAATTTCTTAACGCTAACCATTATAAAATAAAGGCACAAAAAAATAAGCAACAGCGAATGAATAGAGTTTAATTGCACACTTTTCTCAGCTTAAATTCACTTCGAATATGTCATTAACTTCTCCGCTGGCGGACACGTTCAAAAGAAAGAGAGAAATAATTTTCTATCAAAGTTCAAAATTAATTTTGAAGTTCCCGTCTAAACCAACGCTTGGCCGAAGTTGCTTGACTATCCGCTGACCGTCTACAAGTTATAATTTCATAACAAACTTGAAAGCACTAGCTTCTAACAGTAGATTTTCAATTTGAAAGAAATCCAACTTTAAAGCTAGTCTTTCCTTTTTACAAGCTCTCTAGTATTGGTTTTAGAAAAGGTATATTTTATTAATAGAGGGGAAGAGTTCATCTAAACAAAAATTATCGCGATTTCGCTCAATTTCAGAACAGTCGGAAGTCGAAGTGGACAACCTTAAGATATCTAGAATGCCTACTGTATAACATTAATATAATTAACTACATATACATACATACTTACCCACATAAAGCTTACGCCTCTATCTTACAGGTGGGATAGGCAGAGACTATGGACCGCCACTTAACTACAATCTTCGCAATTCAGAATATATTGTAATACATTTAATGTACTTAGCAGATTGTATGATTATTCCCGGCCGGCTTTGGACTATCCTGCACAGACTTGAAAATACTAGAATTTTTTTATTTGAAATTTTTGCTGTCATGCTTGGATTTATCGAAAACCTCCAACTTAGGACAGCTCTCTATATTATACATTCCCCGTAAATCTACGATCAGGTAACTACGATACGATTATACGCAGTTTTGGAGAGGAGCGCGAACAAACATGCTCTACAATCGCCTATTACGTACCTAAGTACGTACAATCAATAGTTTTCGACAAGAGCGCCAACAAATACGATCTTTTAATAAATCCATTCCTTATATTTTTTCACGGAATCCGAGATATTTCGCTTCTAAAATGTTATCTGCATTGAACGTTCCAAAGTTTTCATTTGCAATTTAAATCTGTCGCTTGGAGACGCGTGTCGTCGATATTGACTCGTATCTTGGAGTCGGTGCGGGAACCTCGGAGGAAATACGACTTTCAATATCAGTACTTTAAAAATACTCCCCTCTTGTAGGTAACACTTGCCGTTAAAAGATAGGAAAATATCAGCTGTTACATTGCAGAGTTTCTGCTTCAAGTTGTGCTGTTTTCTGAGTTTGTTAATGAATGTTGTGAATATTAATTAGATACGAATAATATCCAGAAAACTTGAAATGATGAATTTTAATTTATTTTACGGGTCTGGGTGTTCTATGTATTTAAAAGTATTTAAGTGCCTAGCATATCAGTTATCTAGCACCCATAGTTTAAGCTTCACTTAGTTTAGGGCTAGATGGCGCTGTGTGAGTTTATCAACAATAACTTATTTATATTATACATGTTTATTATTAGTGTTAAAAAAATTGTCGTGCGTGATATCTCAGATTACGTTTAATGTACTAACAAACAAGACAATTGAACCCCTTATTCTAAAAATATTACCTGCAGGTATTTTCATAGATTACATTACATAATCTTTTTCAATTGATATAATACCGCAATGAAACTACCGATACTGATTATGGAAAGATACATATCTACCATTCCAATATAACTACTATCTATCTAATAGTTCCACTATTTATCTATAACATGATTTTACGAGTACCTATTAGAAAGAATCACAGGCCAACTACCTGAAGACTAAAACAATGGTCTCTACGATTCTTTACATACATACGGCATTTGTTACAAACACAAAGCTGCCAAGCCACACGCCTAATATTACCAACTATTACCGAAAAACCGGAACAAAATAATGCAAGCAATGATTGCGGTAGAAACAGATGCAGCGGTGGTACCCAGGCGCACTCTTCAAGCTTGACAGGTTCCCACCGAGTCGGTAACCGACATTTTCATTGCCTGCCGTTTTTAAATTTTTTATGAGTAAATCTAAACCTTGCAGCACCCTAGCATAATTTAGAAGCTTCATCTCCTTTTACAGGAGCAATATCTGTCATTTACAGAAATATACGAGCAGGAGAATTGAATATGAAAATTCATACAAGCCGTGCACCTACGTGTATATGTTTCTAATTCCGCCCCTGGCTGGCGAAAAGATGAAATTGTATTTTATTTTGAACAACGCCATAAATCTTCTCAGGAGAGCTGTAAAATGAAAGCTCTTACCTACTCTTGCCTTATTCACCCTGCTGCCGAGTACTGATATAAATTTAACAATTTCGGTATTATTCTGGTGTGATGAAAGGCGACTTAATGGAGGAATTGACTGGCAACATGATGAGGTTGTTGCGTGTTTTATAAAATTCGATGTATTAAACGTTTATATGTATTGTAATTGCTTCGTCACTAAGGGTGATTAGGTCCTCCGGTGGGCCCGGCTTACTTGTGTTAGGACATTCCGATAGCATGACTGACTTTGTAGCTTGTAATAAAGTTATTTCTCATATATTGTATTTTTGAAACACGACATTTTTTTTATGTTATTGGGCAGACAAACAGGCAAGTGGGCCACCTGATGGAAAGTGGTCACCGCCGCTTATGGCCATCAGCAGCACCAGGGGATCCAGGGGGGGATTATGTATTTATAATCCCTGTTAATCATAAATATCCCTCTGTACACTTGGATCCCATGATATAGATCCCATAAGATCCTTAGATGGCTTTTCATCCTCCAGACTCCTATTCATAGTCTATTTTCTAGTCATTTTACTATTTCATAGTCATTCTATTTTCATACACATAATATAATTAGTCTCACAATCACCACCATATTGGATAGGAGATAAATGGCCGGCAGCTAACTAAATAAAATAGTAGTAATACACTTCCCACACTCCATATTTCCCAAGATAAAAATAAACAAATACAAACGTTATCGCATAAAATAATATCTTCCATCCACCTAAACTTCCTCTTATTATCCCAAAAGGGGACACATTCAAGAAAATCATCAACCAAGCAAGGGGCCCTTTAAATTGAAGACACATCTAAAGCTCACACAAGGTGGATTGAAAATAATCCAAGTAGAAAATTAATCCTTGATTACGTCCCACTCCCGCCCGAATTGGAGAATATCCCAAGGAGCTAAGACCCTAGATGTGTCTAGGTAAAACTGAAACAAAAAAAAATTGTTTAAAGTTACATCATGCAGAACCAGAAGTTAAATTTAAATGTACACATACCTACATAAAGCTCAAGCCTCTCTCCCACAGGTGGGGTAGGCAGAGACCATGGACCGCCACTTTGGTCTGTCCTGACAACTCCCCAGCCTCGCATACTCGTATATCTACAACTCTTTTAACACACCTACTTTTATTCTTGCAACTTCGGACCCCAGCTTTTTAACCGTTGCAGTAAATATTTACTGCTTGGTTTTTTTGTAATTTAAGTATCATTATACGTAAGAACTGTTTTTACTGTCTTATTTTTTGTGTACTAATTACACTTTGGAAATCTTCGTTTCGGAAATTTATCAAAATTATACAGGAAGCTGACGGACACCACATGGCATCGGCAAAAGATATTTTTATGTCAATAAATATAAAATATATGAATGTGCTTGGAAATTTCACACAGCGCCATCTAGCCCCAAAGTAAGCAAAGCTTGTATTATGTGTTCTAGATAACTGATAACCTATTTATATACTTTTAAAGTCATACTTATTATGCATATACGCTCAGACCCGTAACATAAATTAAAATATCATTATTTCAATTTCTGCTCGGCCGGGAATCGAATCGACCTCTGCGTGGCAGACATGTTACCCGACTGAACCACTCAGGATGTCAAAAGTTTTATAAGGGTCTAGTGGACTGGGCGCAACTTCGTTCGCGTTCACCTACTTTTACCCCTAACTACCCTTCTTTTCTTGCTTATAAACATTCCTCTTGAATCACTTTATCTATTGTTGAAAACCGCATTAAAATCCGCTGCACAGTTTTAAAGATCTAAACGTACATAGATACATGCATACGGAGGGACAGACGACGGGAAGCGACCTTGTTTTATACTATGTTTAGATGTCTCTGTCCAGCTGTTAACATCTTTAGAATGTTAATTATGACGATGAAGAACTGCATTGTTATTTTGTTGACTTGAATTCGAATCAGATTTAAAAATAGAACATACCTACGTGACCAAATCGGCGTACGCATTATAAAGACACGGGCACATTGTTGTGGCCACTACTAAAATTACATAAGTATAAAAATAAAATCAGCCAGACATGTATAATTTTATTATCTTATCGAACATTGTATTAGAAAGTAACATTAATTAAATTTAGATTAAATGATTAAGGAATTAAATTACGTATAATGTTTGATACGATAAAATATACATTCTGGATTTTGCACCTACGTAAGAGATAGAGGTTTAGATTTACGCTGTTGCGTAAAGGTCATTTTATGGAAAAGCCAGAAAATTTTTGAGCTGTCAACTCTATCAAAATTAACTGAAACCCGCATTTTTAAGCAGTGAGTGACGGTAGATACGAAGACAACTTTATCGTGTAATCCCTGCTAATTAATTTACTATCTTTCGGAGCATCTCAAAATCTGTTAAGGCTTATATCATTGTTTTTTTCTTCACGGCTGAGCTACTTCACGGACTTTGGTAAAGATAGATAAGGCAATTAATGATGGATAATTACTGTACTGTTTGTGCATGAAGTATAAATAAATAAATAAATAATTTGGGTTGTATATTTTGTATTTGTTAAAGTCGTCTTTTAGACATAGACATAGACATTATTTATTTATTTGTGTATTGTTCAGAATTGTTACTTCTAGACAAAATACAAAGCTATGTCTTCGTTAAAATCTTATTGGGTTCCACGATTATGGGAACGAAATATTTCACCTCTTGCCTGAAACGGATCGTCAAGGATTATGAACTTTTTGAGATAACTCTTGAAAGGTAGATCTTTCATGGAAAAATTTTGCAATTTAATAAATATTTTATTATTCATGTACAATAATAATAGTTTTAAATCGATTGTTTTTATCAGCTTGATAGAATTTTATTACATGGTGAAAACTAGAGACAATAGAACGATAATTTATTCAATATATTTAATAGGCAGCCACCTCAGCAGGCGGAATACCTCTAACTTTTCTAAAACATACTCATTTATGCTACCTGTAAGTACTTACACTGTCTACCTACAAAGCCATATGTAAATAATAGTACTGCAACAGTGTTTAAAATGTAACAAACTCCTCACTTTACACACAAAGTATATAATATCAACTTTCTTCAAACAAGCCACAGCTGTCTGGAGTCATGACTAGGCCTACATAATACCTACCTAAATTATACAACGGGGAACATGTCAAAAATGCGCGGGTAGCCAAACGAATTTCACAGTCCAACTGCATAGCCAACACCGGATCGAAATATCAATAGCAACGCGTGGCAATATATATTTTCGTTGAGGGATCCCCTCACTAAAAGATCAATTTCGCGCTTGGCCAAGTTTAATGTAAACTTAAGTGCCGAGGGGAAAGACCAAATGAGAGCCGACCGTCGCGTTAATAAATGTTATTGAATTTTTAGACGTTAGATCTGCGGAATCTTAATAGAAATTCCTGAATTCACGTCAGTTTCCAAGGAGAGCGAGAAAGACCGATTGGCACCCCGTAACGGTAAATTGTTAGTATTATTGTTAGGCAAAACAAGAACGGCGTAACGTTATGTAGGTATGTAAAACAACAACCACGGGAATCTGATTGCGACAGAAAATACAGTAAAAAGACACTGAGGTCTTATCCCAACCCAATACTAATGTATATTCGCCTAATGGCGAATCAGGATTTGCACTGCTCTGGAAACCAACAACAAGTTGTATAATTACTAAGATCTGAATGCCGCTGAAGATAGACACCAAAGCCCAGATATTGCGGTGGTACGATATACTTGGTGGTGGTTACGACCCACCGCCGGTAGTGAGGAATGGAATACAAGGATGAGGGAATTTTGCTTAATAGATCTGGATCCAAGGTAGGTATCCATTAACTTTCTCGTCAATATTTATGAGGAGGCCAATGCCGTGATTTTGTTGATAACTATAAGTATATCTCAGAGAACCTTCATACCACAAGTTCACATCGTAGGTGCCGAACTACCATTAAGCCAAGTAATACATCACCACCAAAACAGACATTGATTTTTTACACTTGGGCAGCACAAGACGACTTAGAGTTAGAGGCAAACTAGATGGGACCTCCATAGACCATGGCAGCAGCGTTTCCTGTTGTGTGATTTCAACATTGTGGTCTCCAATCGCTGCCTTGCGTGTATATTAAGGCAAACCCCTCCTCAAATGTGAAGGCGGCTGAAATCCGGCAGAGGGATTGATACGGACTGTGATACAGTCATTATTGATTGGTACCTGCTTACACGTGACTCGCGATACCTGCACCCGACAAGGCGATGACGTTAAAGATTATTTTTAGTTTATTTTAATAGTAACATAATAATACTACGATATTGATAACGATAATTAGCATTATTATCTTAATTATTAAAGCGTCGGTGGCCGAGCGGTTAGGGTATCCGACTCGTAAGCGAGAGGTACCGGGTTCGAATCCCGCTGCGGCAATGTACCAATGGCTCTTTTCTTAGTTATTTACATTAGTTGAATACTAACCGACGCTCTTACGATGAGGAAAAACATCGTAATAAAACCTTCACATTCAGGCGACTGAATGTGTAACCATGATCCAATCTGGTCAGGTTCCCCTGGTAGCAGGGTCATGGTCATGCCATCTGATGGCAGTCGCTTCACTGTAATTACCTGATCTGTCAAATCCTGGAGCATGGTCAAGGCGAACCCTGGGCCCTCGTGCGCGAAAGCACAACCGGGACATTAAGGCCAAGATGATTGTTTTTATAATATCTGTAAGCAGTTCTACCATCGATAAAAAAAATTACTTAGTACAAGTTCTATCAAACTTTCAAAGTACACAGATAATTAATCGATCATCTTACATACCCACCATAATCAAAACATGCGCATAATCTTATAAAAGTTTGTATTAAAAATGCGACAAGCGCACCAGCAAGCTGCACAAGATGCCCTGATAAGCGACTTCATTCCAATCATCTTGTTTTTACGATGGAGCGGGAGCGGTGCAAATATTTGCCGGTGAATGAGAGTCCTACATGAGTGCGGTTGTAAACTCCTCGGATCCAAGACGATGGAATGGAAAACTTTGATCGAAAACCACACGTTGTAACTCAGCGAAATGTTCTCGCGAGCAGAACTTTCTCGGATTTTATCGAATATGCTGCAACCGGCACGCTCTAAACCAAACAAGTGGGGAACACTCGGTATGTTTGCACTCGAAGATACTCGTGAGATGGTTTTTGATTGATTTTATCTTGGCTCCTCAGCCGCTCACTACGGAGCCCAGAGTCGTGATACGTTACACTCCTCCAACAAGAATTTAACATAGTAATTTTTAAGCATATGTTGTGTTTACGTATGGGTAAGAACAAAAAACGGACCAATAATTTTTGTGTCAACACAATGCCGTGCTGAATTTATATGCCACGTATTTTCCGATGCGTGTAATGAGTGATTTCAACTTTGGCATCACGTCGCCGACTCCCACAATGAGACGGCCACTCCCCCGCCTCCGATTTGTCCCCAATGTCAATAGTCATTAACCTGAAATATTGCTGTGCGACAGCAGAAAATAAATTGAAACCGACAGATACCAATTTATTCGAGAGCAAATAGTCTACACAGCAGGTGTGAGCCGTTACAGAAAGCCATTTGTTTACCGTCAGCAAACTTCACCTCGTAACCCTAAAATCTAATTGGATTTAATTCCATTAGCGAAGGTCCAAATGGGACCCCTTAATTGTGCTGACCGAGGGCCGGTTTATTATGTGGCTCTGGGAGCGTCGGCCGCGTCATGTGATAATGGAAAATATGTGCAAATACGATCGCCTCGGAAACAGCGTCGGCCTGAGTAGGTTTGTAGGTCGCCTGCATGCCGTGAGCGTCACTTTTACGCCGTTTTCAGGACGGAATTTGGGACGAATTCTAAGTAGGAGTAACTAAACTAAGTTCCTAAAGTAAGCAGTCACCGCAGCCTATGGACGTTTGCAATACCCAGGGGCTTCACCCACAATACATCTTCAGAACTTATGACGTTAATCCTATACCTAAATAATTATAAATACATAGTAAAATGCATACCGTTGGAGCTAATGGCCCGATAAAAATAATCACATTACCTATCTGCATGGATACCGATGCATTTAAGTAGAAAATATCTTATTTATGTAGATAATAAAATAATTATCATTATTTTTATTGTACAGCACGATGCACTATCAGGTTAGCTCTAAAAATATAATATTGTCCGCTGAATACTTATACCTAAGTTATAAAATAGCGAAATGCTATAAATTGTAAAATTTGTATGTCCTACTTTATTACTGATCACGCAATATCAAGATTTTAGTAAAATTATTACTCATCCTCGGCAGCTTTTTATGCTTTATCACAAATGTTGTGGTAAATTATTGAGACCTTACCTAGTATTCAGTATTAAGTCGTTAATAGTAGGATAGTGAAGTGAACATCATCGTATCTACAAGCTTAGCAGGTACCAATTTAATAATTAAAAATGTAAACAAATAGGAAACGAGACTTCCAAGAAAGGGATTATTTATTGTAGCTTAACATTGCGATTACGTTAACCAATATCTACATATCTAGCTCTTCTTCTTTCTGTTGCTATTTATTGTGTAGAGTTGATGACACTAATAATAAATATTATTTACACGTGATACACATTTTTACGTATGCAGTGGTATCTATACGGTATCTTATCAAAATACAAAAATAATCTTATCGATAAGGTCCGAATATATGAAGAGATTAAAAAAAAATTGCGCAATATATATTTTTATAATTGTCACGTTTGTAAAATCATGGTGTTGCCGTATAAATAGGTACACCTTCTTTGCCTTTAATAAAAGTATAGGTTCTAAGAGACAAAAATAGCCGAACCTTTATTTTTTAGACCAGTCCATGAAACTTGGCACAGTTGTCCTTTAAGGTAAAATAAGCCGATTAAGATTGGTAGCCCTCGGAGCCCCCCCCCCCCCCACTCTGGCACCGGAGGGGGGCTCAAGGAACGACTGTACCAAGTTTCATGCTTTGGCCAAGAAATAAGTGTTTGCTCTTTGAAACTATACTATAAGGCTACATGATGTTAAAAAATATTAAATCTGCCGAGACCCAAAAGCCCGCCTTATACTATGCAGTATTTATGTTTGTCCAGGTTTATAGAGGAATCTGACACCACTTACCCCGATGGCTTCATCCAATCTAGTATTCCACAGAAGGCGCCAGGCTATATCTAGACCAGCTCGATCTGGACGCAGCTACCTCGTGTTGAAGGGTTCAAACACTGCTCTGCTCGTCGATGAGCGCTGGCAGAAGCACTAACGATGACAGACGTGGTGGTCTAGGACTCTTCCACCAGAGGCAGTGGCAATCGATGAATTCCACTATGGTCTGACAGACAGACGCATACTTATAAGTCTTGCGCCCGCGAAGTAGTGGCCTTTCTTCAGAACCACGACAGATGGCGCTTGATGCTACTGTCTAGGACTCTTCCACCAGAGGCAGTGGTAATCGATGAATTCCACTATGGTCTGACAGACAGACGCATACTTATAAGTCTTGCGCCCGCGAAGTAGTGGCCTTTCTTCAGAACCACGACAGATGGCGCTTGATGCTACTGTCTAGGACTCTTCCACCAGAGGCAGTGGTAATCGATGAATTCCACTATGGTCTGACAGACAGACGCATACTTATATGTCTTGCGCCCGCGAAGTAGTGGCCTTTCTTCAGAACCACGACAGATGGCGCTTGATGCTACTGTCTAGGACTCTTCCACCAGAGGCAGTGGCAATCGATGAATTCCACTATGGTCTTGGTCCACATTAAACCCACAGTCCCACCAGGGGTATAGGTTACGACTGCCTAGCCCCAATATTAAGAAATACGCAAACGGCGTCACCACATCATTTACCTATTTTATTTAGTTCCTTTCCCTTGAATAAATATTCAAAATTGTAATTTTTGACATGTTCAAAAGTATTCTCAGTGTTTCTTTCTTACCGAGTGCCTTGGTTTACGCGTAGCTAGTAGTAGCGTAGTAGATCTTAGTGGATAGCATGGAAAAATCAGGCTACTCGTTAACCAAGCTACACCTTCTATCCGCAAATCCTACTATTATCGCAAACGATGATATATTTTATTTACTTATTTATATTAGCCTGAATTATCCCACTATTGGCTAAGGCCTCCCCCTATTCTTCCATACCTCGCGATCGTAGTATGATGTTATATAAGAAAATGAAAACCCAGACGGTGTCGAAAGCGAGTTATAGAGCACCTGTACATACTGCACCGCCATCTAGTGCAAAAGTTGGTTTTAATATTGATTACTCCTAACTAATGTTAGAGTTCTGATTAAATTAATGTAGCGAACAACACATTTAACGTCGTTCCTGCGAGAACGCGTCCGGAAAGTTTACGCGGACGAAGCCGCGACAAAACTTGTCTACTACATGTTATAAAACAAGTCCCACGCCGCGTCTGTCTGTCTGAACGCAATAAACTCCAACACTACGGATTTTCATGCGATTTTCAACTATGAATAGAAGAGGAAGGTTTATAGGGACAAACTAGTTTATTACAAAATGAGGTATTTCTGATGTCAAAATAATGCTATAGGACAGAACCTGTAAAATGATAGATACAACCTAGCTAATAACAGAATATACTTTATTTTCCACGTGGGCCTCGCATCTCAGAGCACCTTCTAAAGGTTTTTGGAATCGTGAAAGCCCTCAATATTTCACACACTGAAGCCTAAATATATCATAGATATACAAAAAAAATCACTAACACTAGATTCCGATCTACACACGTCTCTTGCATAGCTTACAATTGTAATGCTGTCAAAAATAGCTTGACAATAGTTTTATAACAATCATTAATTATATAACTGCAGACGCACGGACAGAAATTATAAAAATGATAAATGTTGTTACATTATCCCGTCCACTTTTTGTTCTATACTGATACAAGCTTGGGCATTCAGGCGACTAAACCTTTCTGTAACCATGATCCGATCTGGTCTAGTAATCTGGTCTGGTTGTGTCTTCTAAAGAACGCGATTTCAACGCCATTTCCAAGGAGGGTTGTCGTCAGGCAGGCAGCCTCAGAAAGAAGGGGCTTCAGAGACAATATGTTCCATTTGATAGGGCCTGCGGTAATGTCGCGTAGTGGAAGGATGTGGAATGAGCTACCAACCCACAGTGTTTCCTTCGGACTATGACATGGAATCGTTCAAGTTGAATATTAGAGGTCGCTTCAGAGACGAGCAACGCATTGGTAATTTCCCTGGTGTTGCTCATGTATGGACATGAGCAACACCAGGGAAATTACCAATTACCGCCTATGGAGGCGGCGGTGACCACTTTCCATCAGGTGGCCCGCTTGCCTGTTTGTCTGCTGTATATCATAAAAAAGTAATTTTTAGCTATGTTTAAATAATTTAAAAGTTAATATAACTCACTTAATCATCACAGCCAATAAGCCGCATGACCGTCGGTCGGCTGCAGTTATTAACAAAACTTATAAATTAAATAATTGAGACTTAAATTTTTTATCATCGCATAAATATCTATCAATCAAGTGACCACTGGTAATTATGATAAACATACCTACTTAAGGTTTAGGCATTTAGCAATCCGTGGTATTGTTAGCTCGCTTCATCAATTATGATAAGAATGAACTTTAACTCTGCAATCAAAGCTTTAACTCTTTCAAATAAGGTTCATTATAAAACAACACGACTAAAACAAAGCGTCGCCTTTCTTCGTATGGCAATTTTTTATCGACTGACAATAAAATCTACATCTCTTGTTGATAAACATTGTCTGCCGGTCAGATTAATTGTATATAAAAACAGCTTTCACGGGTAATTTCATACCTTCATCAGGTTAATAGTCACACACCGTGCAGCTGTATTTCTGTGCAGTTGTATATTATTTTTTCAATAAATAAAAATGCCGCCAAACAATTTAGATGTTGCCCCATTCCCGGAGCCCATAGAAACTAATGGTGCTAAGTTACCTGCTCCAGTTTTTGTTAAACAGGACGATAACTATCTACTTAAGGTTTTCCAGTCATCAGCTTCCGTTTTGGCCCACGTTCTAACAGGACTGATCGTTGGACTCTGTATTGTGTTTACATACAGAAATGGGACAACCTTAAACGCTACAGGAGTGCACATTATATTGTGCGTTATTGGGGTAAGTTATACACTTTCACTTTCACTTTCACTGGTATTTACAAATCTAATGGGATATTAGCTTGCGAAAGCGTTGAATTTGATCCAAGGCTCGATCGACTTTGGTAATGAAAAGCTTAAGTATTAGGTTCAAACTAACACTAGTGGCAAAATATTATTACTTAAAATGGGATTTAGAGTGGTGTACCGATATAAATATTGAACGTGAACATCAGGACGACAAATTATTATTATTATTGACATAATTTCGCATGGTACAGTCATTCAAGGAATTAGTATGTCTCCTGTAACACAGCTAATTCGTTTTCATATATTTTTTTACCTATTATTACTTTTATTGATTCATGCTTTCCGAAATAGGGAATTGGTATAAATATTTTCAACTCTCAATTCCAGTACCAACTACTTATGGCGGAAGCTATACTATGCCTCTGCCCCGAAGGAGGCTGGTCTGCCAGACTGACTCTGGTACACAGAAGACGTATTCACACATGGCTCCAAATAGTTGGATCGGTTCTAGCCATTGTAGGCAGCATTATCAAGATCATAGACAAAATACCGAACAATTTCAACTCCATGCACGGAATATTTGGTAAGTTTCTTTCAAGACAAAATATTCTCGAAATGAGTTTGATGGCGAATCGGCGCGAGAGTATATTTTGGCGCAGCACAGCTAATTATAAGTGCGTTAATATAATTCAAAACTTGAAAACATAACCAGGAGCTCATTTTCATTTTTCCATTTTCGGCACGAAAAATTCGATATTTTGATGCTTAATGCCGGTTTACCCCATTTTTGAACTCCTACTACTACCTACCTATACTCTTTCGGTGTTTCCAATGTGGTTTAAAAATATTTTTCTATAAATGAATGCCAAGATGATTATTTTTGAATAAATCTTACTAAACTAAGACTAATTAAATTGTAACAACTGATAATAAAAGCCGGTCAAGAGTGAGTGCAACTCGCCCATCATGGTTTTTCATTTCATAAAAAAAATTTTAGTTTTACTTAAATCATGTTATGAAAATGGTATTGTTAATCAAATATTATTTATGTAATAGTACGGAATCCGTCATGTGTTAATCAAAATCCGTAAATCCGTTCGCATACTCTATACGTACGAGGGAAATTTTTGGATCAAACGTCAGGTATTGGCAGGTACTGCCACCCGACCCGAGATGACTACCTAAAAACCAAAGGTTTTACCGGGTCGGCCGCGCATAGGTGATACCTCTGATCCCCTGGTATTGCAAACGTCTGTAGGATATTGTGACTGCGTACCATCAGGCAGGCCATAAGCTTGTTTGCCACCTTAGTCATTAGAAATAATATAAATAGTCTATAATATAAATAATATAATATAATAATATAAATAGTCTATAGAAATAATAATAGCACAAAGAAAAAAATACTACATACAACTAACAGTGACAGAATTATCGAAATCGTTTCAGCAGTTACGTGGTTACATCGTATAAATCTTTCGTCTTTAAAATAATATTTGTAACTAGATACATCATCATCATTATCATCATCTTAATATTAATAATCAATAAATAAATCTTGGCGTTAAATCACGATTGCGCACCCGCACGACACGCGTGGCTCTGGCGTCCGATTTCCTGCTCTTCTTCGTCCACTCTCCTCCTCAGTGATGAGTCCATGTAACTAGAGTCCATGTAAGAGATAAATAAATTATGGCTAAAACGTCTCGTATCCTTCTCCAGGCCTCATCGCACTGATCTTCACTGGGCTGAGTCTTCTAAACGGATTGACTTCGCTGTACGCGTACGAACTTCGGAACTTCTTGCCCGGCAACTTGTCCAAAGTGACCCACATTTGCTTCGGAGTCATCGCATTCGTCGCAGCCGCCGTCTGCCTCATCTACGGCTTCATGATGGGGTCTTTCACCAACTGGGCCACAGTACCATTAAGAGATAGTATCATAGGCTTCACGGTTGTCGCCACATTCATTATCATTGTCAACCCCCTAATCACTTTCTACAGCAAAGCCAAGGTTATGGTGAGCTAATTTTGTAATACCAGCACCAGTTTTCGAGCTATTGCTTGCTTTCAAATGTCTATGTCATGTTTTCTTTAAACTGAAAATCTCTTTTTCAAACTTATAATATGCAGAAAGTGCAACAAAGCATCATGTCGGCAATATGGCAATTATGCAACTTTTAATCTGTTGAAAGAATTAATTTTTAAATATGTATCTATATAATAGGTTGCTATTTATTCAGAATCTCAAAGTGCATTCCTGCTTAAAATACCTATCTAGTAAGTTATTATATATCATTGTGTTGATCCCCATTACATGTAGGTACCTTATATTTAATTTATAAATAATAAAATATGAAGATTTCTCCATTATCGTTTTAATTATACTGACCATTTTTGTATTGATTTTATGTGCTTATAACTTATATCTTAGGCATTATATGCATCTACGGGTATTTGATACGTAAAAATGAATAAAATAATAGCTTAACATTTTTTTTAAATTGAATTATTTGGCTGTAAAAAAATAGAAAATAAATAAAAAACGCTAGTAACATTCGTTTCTTGATTAAAACCGTCATAAATATCTTATCGAAATTGATTGCAAATCTATTGATAAATTTCACAATCACGTGCTAATTACATGCAAGCATTAGATTATTGCTGTCTATCACACTCATTCACTTATCCAAAATCTGCATCTGTGATTGATAACGCTAATACACATGTCTGCGACTATCGCACTATAAATATAGAGGTCGGTGTGACGAAACTCCTATACATTACTGATTTCGCCATAGAGAAGAGCATTTGTTTTACGTAATCATAAAAAATGCCGCCAAATACGGTAGACTTACCACTCGAGGCTCAATATGAGATACATAACGTGACAAATGGGACCAAAGTGCAAGATGCGAATACTCCTAGACCCAATGAGAGTTCTTCAGTTTTGGCTTTTACGCTAAAAGTGACTCAATCCTCTCTCTCTTTGATTGCTCACGTCCTGATCGGGAGTATCGTCACTATAGTTTATAGTTACGCATTCAGGAATGGAACGCCTATCGGGTCGACTCCGATGCACGCATCGATGTGCGTTATGGGGGTAAGTCACATTAATTTTTTATTTTTTTTAGTCTACTAGCGACCGGCTTTACACGGTAACCTTAACCTTAACAAATTATACACCCAAAAATTCCTCATTAATCACTCTGTTTATTGGTGAAAATTGCATGAAAATCAGATGAGTAATTTTGAGTTTATCTCAAACAGACAGAGAGACGCGGAACTTTGTTTTATAATATGTAGTGATATTGATTCTTTTACTTTTATTTTGAACCTTAAATTTTAATTGGTTTCATTTCATTGGTTTCATGGTTTCATTGGAAAATGAAAAGTATTTTGGACCTTAATTCGTGGGACTTTGTGCCTTTTGAGTTAAAGTTATTAACAATGTCGTTACCTACTATAAATGTTAATGTTTATTTGTTTTCTATTTCAGTACCAACTTCTGATGGCTGAGGCTATACTCAGTCTATCACCAGAGGGTGGGTTTTCCTCCAAACTGTCTCTCGTCCACCGTCGCAGAGCTCACTGGATCCTGCAAATTGCAGGATCTGGTATAGCCATAGCCGGAACTCTCATTAAGATCCTTGACTCATCAAACCACTTCAACTCCTGGCATGGAATAACTGGTATGTAATTTTATATAAGTCACGTAGTCTGAAATCTGCAAAATAAGGCATTAGGACGTTAACTTCTAAGCCACATTACGTTATTAATCATTATCAACACCATTACAGTCTACTGTCTGACTTGAGTTTCGAATATGGAAATATTATTATTATTATAGAGGTTTTGGCAGAAAACGCTGATAAATTTTCTGGTTACAGTCTGGGCTATTATTGCGTCATTCATTCATTGTTGCGTCATATTTATAAAATTACGTCACCTATATTTGACATGAACCTTAAGCTTCTCAACCTTAGGTACGAGCCCTTAAAAGTAATGTCACAGTTTTATGAATTACTTTTCAAACACGGTATAAGTTTTCATTACTTAGGTACCTATAGCTAAGCTTGTACATTTTCAGTTATCAGTATGAGCAGTTACTTACTTTTTCACCTAAATCATGTAATTCCGAGTCCTTGGTTTATAGTAGACATAATCCAGCTAAGCAACTATTTTTCATTTATTCTAGTCTATAAAATACGAATTATTTAAGCAGATACTCACTTATCTCCTTCATATATGTGTGTGATTGTTATTATGATAAAAATATGTAATTCGGCAATTCATAGCTTAGAAATATGCGATTCATTGGTAGATAACTATCAATTGGCGACGTAACCGGTTATTTCCAAATTATCTACTCACCTACTACTTAAGCTTTCATGGCTTTGAATTTCAAGAGATGCAACTATATTTTGAAGTAAAATATCTCTCTCCATCAAGTGGTCCTCTTGCGTTTAATCTACCATACCTATATCATTAAAAATTTATTATAAAACCTTCGACGAATTTCCAAAATCCTTTCGTGCTCACTTACCTAAGGTAATTAAGAAGTTTTTGTGGAATAAGGCTCAATAATATGATAGAATTTTATAGGGTTGTTGATAACATCTGAACGTATTTTCATACCAATGATACCTAGTGAAAAAATTTTCGAAGGTCTTTTTAAAATGCCTAAGTTATATGGGTTTGAAGGAAATGTCGAGCCAAATATATGTGCTTTATTAAGTGTCACGAAAGGTTTACCCGGATGTCGAATGACGTCATCTGACATACCAAAATCACTGTGTTCTAGCGCATATATCTTGTCTGGTTTAAGAGATATCGTGACAATTTCTTTACAGTAATTCATGACAAATTGTGACTAATTACATTCTTTTAATTCTTCTGGCTGACATTCCTTTGCGTCAGAGTCAACCAGTTTCGTGTACAATGACAAACCAAAATCAGTAATTTCACCTCCATAAGCAAATGACCATTGATCCAAGAAAACCAATTTATTTCTAAGAATGCAAGAAGTTACAAAGCAGTGTCACAATCATGCAAGGCCTATCCATATCCTGTCTTTCGCCGTCATTAATTGCCATTTATTGGCAAAATCGAAAAGAGCCGCTTATTAGAATCTACTCTATAACTTTCCGTGACACACTTTGTTTAATAACAACATCATATCAACACATCAACATCCCATAAAGCTCACCACCAGATCTGCATATAATATGAAGGAGCCCACTCTATGTTAATGGAGGTTTTTGCATATTTCCACGCTGGGCACCTGCCCACCTGCTCTACTGCGATCTCTAGCTCACCTGAGCTAGAGATCGCAGTGTTTGAAAATTCCTTACAAAAAACTTCGCGTATTTTCTTTAGAGAGATGCTAGCTGGTCTGTCCATCATAGTCACTATCATATGTTTAAGCCTTGTGCGACGCCTGTCAATATAATAGGTTAAAATTTACCAATGACGTTTTTCATTACAGGTCTCATCGCCATGATATTCACAAGCTTTAGCCTCATCAACGGACTCGCTTCCCTGTACGCGTACGAGCTCCGCAAAATCATGTCAGGGAAATGGATCAAGATCTTGCACATTTGCTTTGGCACGGTCGCTTTCATCTCTGCATCGATCTCCCTTTGCCTCGGTTTAGACAAGAACGCCTTCAAAATTCCGTCAGGAGCTACCCTAAGCCAAACAGCAATCGCTTTTACCAGTTTATTGACCGCTATTGTCATCATTAATCCGCTCTTATCGTTCTACGGCAAGTTTAAAAACTGATATTTGATGTTTGGTGTAGCCCCTGGTAGACTCCAGCCTTAATCATACCTAGGAGGACCTTCTAGAATTTGTCGTACCCACCACAGGATTTTGAGTTTACCAAATCAAGAACCTGGGGTTTTCGGATGTTTTGTCATGTTTGAATCTCAATGAGAAATACGAGAGAATGAAATGAGTATACAATTCTGATAAGTGATATTTGTATAGTTATTGTTTTTCATTAAATTAAATTATTAACCAAACATTTTTTATTTACGTTGTTCTTTCTGCATAGATCAGTACCATCATCAGCATCAACGGCCAGCAACAGTACACAGCTGGGCTTCACTTGGCATGGATTTCCTGTGTACAGATAAACATCCAAAAAGAAGTAGATACTCAAATCGAGTTTTGATTCTTTCGTCAAGACATCAACAAAGTGATGCTAAACTGCCCTATTAATTTTGTTAAACTACAATATCTTACTTAATGCATTTCCTTTAAACAGACATTTTAATAAGCATTTAAAATTAACATCGAACTCATTAAGTATTAATAGAGAACAAACATTTTTAATAGAGAGCAAAATTAAATGCCATACCTACCCTTAAAATCTTTTACATTATAAAATTTCCGACCAAGAATTTATATTTCATTTAAAATATGAGAGGCTCATTCACATTTCGTATTCGATTGATTCCACATCTGCGGGCGAGAGTCTAAAATTAAATTCCGACATACCCTAATTAGACAAGGTTTAATAAAAAAATATGGTACACCGACAACAAATTAAATCAAAGTAGTCTTAACTTTGAAACAACTCCTACGACAAAGCATTTCTACGAAATCAAGGAAGTTATAGCATTGCAACTTACAGTTTTAAAATCCAACATTAAACAATTAAAGATAGCAGCGAGCAGAAGTATCGCACTGGCAGATGCAGGCACCAATGGAGCCTGTGAAGGCGAAGCTACGAACATTGATGTAGATAGCGCGGAAACACAAATATCGGCTGCAAACTCGATTGGAATGGAAACAGGTAAACGATCAAAACGGATAACTGCTCGGTCTACGCTTCCACCTATCTTTATGGCATCTGAGCGTATAAAGGAAACTCAAGAGAAGAGTAATGGTGTTCGATACGCACGCTCTGGAGTACTATTGTTGGTATTGCCACTGCTAGGCGACAGGGGTGGACCGACTGCACTAAAATTTAAGATAAGTGATGAATTAATTAATTTGATATTAATAAGAGTTGAATAAAAGAAACTACCTGTATTACATCTAAAATTCAGCAACGATTTCGTTTTCACAGAGTTCAGATAAAATGTGTCTGTGATCTCGACAAGTCAAGCACACAAACCACATCGAAACTTAGATTTATAAGTACCGACCTCAATGTTATATCAAGGTCCGTAACGCTACTTTGTCCGTGTAGGAAAGTCTTGAAGTACTGGCATACATTTGTTTTTACCATCCATACCATCTGCAAATACACCATTTCTTATATCATACATAAAGATCCATAAACAGGCAAGCGGGCCACCTAATGGAAAGTGGTCACCGCTGCCTATAGACATTATCAACACCTAGGGTATCGCCAATCTACGCCACATCATATATTACTCGTAATTACCATCATCCCGAACCAACCACATTTCTTCATGTGGACTGTCTGCCCATATGCTTTTCGAGACAATAAAAAGAATACAGATTCGTCAACAAAATCCAATCTTGCTTGGCCCCCGACTTCAACAGAAATAAAAGCTAAAGAATGACGTTATGGGTGCTTTAATACCTCCCTCCTCACTCCGGCCCGCGTCCGTTGCTAATGTTATGAGATGTGAGGCAATATCGTTTGATAAACGCGACACCATTGAGCCGGGGGACCTTTGCCCGGCTACCTGTGGCGACATTATTTGCGGGCCACACCGGGAGCCTATTGGTAATCTATTCATGGCATAATTACAATGTCATTCTCTTCCTCAGTTTGTAAGACGTCGAGCGATCGACCTGTTTGGGTCATTCGTTGAGAATGAAGAAGTTGTGGACAAATTACTTTTAGGCAAGGACGAATGCATCGAAGATAATTATTAAGAACATTATTTTTTAATTGATCGTAATAAAGTTAAGAAGATACGCAAAGATAAGTTTCAGTTTAATATTTTCCATACAAATCAGGATTTTTATTAGTTAAATAAAAATAAGTATAGGAACAAAAGTGAAATTCCTACCACATTATAACATTATAATAGCTTACTTTTTAAATAAATCGATATAAATACCCGTAGTATATTGTTTTTTAGTATTAATTCAGATTAAAACGTAAGTATACAGGTACTGGTGAACATTTATAAAATGATTCAATTATACATTTCATATAAATCCCTAAACCTATTTGAGTATCATTATAATCATTAGTATTCATAGCTCGTGTAAATCTCCATCTATATTTACTTAACACACAGTTCTTATTTGATAAACTTTCATATTCCTCAAGAAGTTCAAAAATCAAATCGAACACATCAACAAATTTTAAATTTAATGTAGTTGAACACTTTCTTCCACAGCGAGTAACATGGCGATACGACTATGATCACCGTATACGTTGTTGTCGCAGCGATCATGACGTAGGCGAACTCCTGTGATGACCATTTCGTGAAGCTGCCCTTAAGGTAGCCTGTGGCTAAGCAAGCAGTGGACGTGGCGAAGGCTGCAGTACCCAGCACGACGTGACTATACTTGGAGAATTTAGGCGGTATGAAGGCGCGGAGTTCCCTCGTGTACAGTGACGTCACTCCATTGATGAGACTCGCACACGTGAACACGAGCGCTGACAAAGCTGAAATGGAATGAGGAATATTTGAAAATGGAAAATTTGTAAACTGATTTGATACACATTTTAAGGTAGCAAGAAAGTTTTGAAGATCGTTGTAAGTGCTAAATTTTAACGTTGTCATCCATCATAAAAATCTTTTATCTCTCTCTCCCTCTCTCTACAAAAAATCTTTAAAAAAATATAGAATGCATTGTTTGTTTTTTACACCCCCCCTTTTTTATCCCTTTTCACAAATTTTTTATTGGAAGAAAATTAGTGCATAATCCGCCCAGTTGCTGACCATTTGCAAGTCCTCCCCGCAGTCCAGCTGAGATCGCCCAGATTCACAAACAAAACTGCCTAAATTCTCACCAAGTTTGCCATGAAGGCTCTGGAAGTGGACACTCTTTGTTGTCATCATCACCACGGAGCCGGCGATCGCCAAAGCCGACCCTATCACCTGTAGGGCCAGGTGGATCCACCGCCTGTGCTTGTAGGACAGCACTGACGACCAGCTGTTACAACTGTTCATGCTCAGGAGGCCGTGAGACATCAGCAGCTGATACTGAAAAATGGAAAATGCTAATGTTAAGGCTTTTTCCAAGTGCATTCAAAATACCTTTCGACGCGTCAAACTAAAGGACAGTTTTGTTATCAATAACATCAGGTTAGTAATCTTATTTCTAATATTTTGTGCAGTGATAATTCGTGGTGATATCGCTATCGCATCTTCAAATGAATCGAACTCAATTAACCAAATGATGATAATAATGAAGTACTTGACAATTATCAATAATTATGTAACAAAGATAAATTGCAACTTAGTTGATTTCAATTAATCGTTGTACCTAGTTATACATAGATTACTCAACACTGAGCACTAATCTGAACTTTATATATTTTCAAGTTTTTAAATCAAGGCTGCATTTTGAAGAGCTTAGTAGATTTCTGCGGTATGGCCACTGTACAAGCTGAGGTAAAGTTAATTTACTGCTGCAATCCTTCAACCGTGCGCTGTGGGTAATGGCTGTAGGTAACATCCGTCATATTAATTGGTACCTATGAAATTTTTTATTTATTTTCTGTTTTATCGTCCTATACTTGCGTAATTGATTTCTAAATTGTCATTAAATATGCTTTATAAAGTCTATACACATTGTCGAAATATCCCATTTTATTTGTCGTCAGTTTTCGTTTTAGAGTGTAACTATAAAAAAATTTGTTGTTTATGAGATTTGTCATTTCAAAATTTTCATTACCTACGTTTTGTGTCAAATGAAAATTTTTATTGCTGTTCTTTTTAACATACCTACAACACGGCCATTTCATAGGTTACGACTTATATAGTATCACGATAATACCTATTGTACGAAATGAAAATGTTTGTTGACGTTTATTTTTTCCTACAACAGAATCATTTTACAGGTATGCTTATGCTTATGTAAGCTTTACCACCGCAACATTGGCGTATCTAGGGCTATTTTCCAAGGGGGCCTGGCCCCTGAGGTGGCCGGTGAAGCCAAGTCGATCGCCAATCAGTGAGCACGAATCAGCACGATTAAAGCCACCATACAAGCCAAGCCACAGGCGTTAGTTTTACATAGTCGATTTACTCTGCAATTCTTTTTGAATTTTTGTTGTATTGGTTCCCATAATCTGAATTGATGGGCGGTATGGGCGATGTAAATGTTTTAAAAATGAGCGAATGTAAAGAGTTCGAAATTTTTTGAATCATGGTTCAAAAGAACTGGTGTGAACATATTGAAAGAAAGAGCTCACAATGTTTGGGGAGGGGCGTACGATTTAAAAAATTTTGCGAAATCAAAATGATTTGGATTTTATTCTTAAAAGACATGAGTGAATTTAATACAAGTAATAAAATAAAGAAGGAGCGAGCGTAGCGAACTCGGATATTTTAGTATATTGGCTCTTAAATCCGGTTTGATTATGCGGAATGTATAAATAAATGAGCGAGCACAGCGAGGCGAAATTTTTTGTATTTTAGCTCAACCGAGCTGGAAAGAACATAATAAAAGAACTAATGAATGAGCCAGCTCAGCGAGTTTGGGATTGTTGGTATTTAGGTTCATGAAATCCAGATGGAGGATTCCGCGGTTACATAATCAAAACTTAATTTAACAAATTTTGAAAGGACAACAAATGAAAAAACAAAATTTGAAAGACAAAATGTTTTATTTAGCAAAGTTTATAATCCAAATATATGTTTCATCAAATGGACGATTTCATTTTCTAAGTTTAATAGTTAGAGAGTAATTCATGATCCAGAAGTCGCCGGTTATAAAGCCTATCAGTAATTATTAATTTATTTGTCACAAATTCAAATCTATAGTTGTTGTAAACCACCGCGCACGAGCCGAGTGAGCGAAGCGAATTAATTGATTAAATTTCTTTGGAACTTTTTGAAATTTAACGATTTTGTCAATAGTGTAATAGATAAGTCATTTATTAATTAGTATTCCAGAAGTCTAAATTATATGATGAGCGCACTGAGTCAAAAATAATTAGGCCTTTTAGTGGAATGGAAGCGATCTCGAAAATTATGACATTTTGGGATGTAAAAGCTTGAGGTGATCATTGGATAAATGAGCGAGCGGAGCGAATTCGCAATTTTGGTCATTTTTTGTCTTAACAGCAGTAAGTGAGCCTTGCAATAGTAATTTATGGGAAATCAACGAATAAGTGAAAGCAATGAGCTAGGTTAATGATAAGAAAAGTATATGAAATCCATGAATGAGCGAGCGAAGCGAGCTCGAAATTTTTGCCATCTTGGGTCGAAAAAGTTGGTGTGATCAATGAATGAATAAGCAAGCGGAGTGGGCTCGAAATTCTTGACATTTTGTCTTAACAAAAATGGATGATCTTTATAAAAGTAACTTAGGAAATATAATGAATGAGCGACTGCAACGAGCTCATTAAAAAGTAATTGTAACTTATGAATGAGCGAGTAAAGCGAGCATGACATCTAAAACCTGATATTTTAGGTTGTAGAAGCTGGGGTGATCAATGAATGAATGAGCGAGCGTAGCGAGCTCGAAATTTTAGACATTTTGGCATTGGGACATTTTGGTGCTGTGAGGATGTTCGATGCTGATCGTAATTGTAGACAATAAATTAAAGCTTGAGTGGTTGATAAAATCAATAAAATAATTCGAGTGAGCTCGGAATTTTTGGCCTTTTGGCTCATAAAACCGTGGGCGATTGTGAGTCAGAGTCGGGCCCCCTGGATCCACGCCTGAGTACACTGTGCGTCTTCACTACACTCGTACAAGCGATAAAAATATTGTGTTATTGGCTACTGAGTACCATGCATGATCCAAAACTTGGTCCTGATCCGGTCATTTCTGTGCCTGTGCAGGATCTGCACCCTGTGCCTGGGCATCGCTGGTACAGCTCTATATACGCTACTGGCGGTGGGCCTCAATCAGGGCAAATACTGTTGGAGGCAGTATACGACTTTGTGCCGTTCGCTGCAGAGACTGTGGGCGGGCACGCAGTGCTCGGCAATGAAATCAGCATAAAAAAAACTATCAGGAGTTGGGGCGTCGGTTGAGGCGTAGGGTCTTGTCCCACGATCTGGAAACTTTTTGAGTCAGCAAATATCGCTCGCTGTCCATCGGGGCAACATTTGACTATATTATACAATGATGGACTGAAAAATTTTCTCTTAGGTTTTATTACCCGACTTTTAGAAAAATAACTCAATCTAGGTAGCTTTTATTGAAATTTAATTGAATAGTAATTAATTGTGGTTGTCCATTGAAATAGCTAAGTAGTCGCCTTTCAGTACTCGAAATTTTATTTTAAAAAATGCGATTCAAGCTGAAAAGACCAAAAGTCAGGCAACAAACCTAGAATCGAGGTTTTAGTCCACCACTATACAATATATACCTAAACTCGTGTAGAATAGTAAGTTCTTGGATTCCTCGGTGGAAATCATGTTTGTGTGTACTTTTTAATGAGTCCAGCCCAGAATTTCGTATCTGTATATCCTAGGGTGGGCACCAGACCATTTTGGGGTGGGCACGGCCCACCACGCTGCGACATGCGTTGGGAGCCGAAACATGCTGCGACATGCGTTCGGAGCCGAAGCATGCTGCAACGCGCAATGGACTCCGTTCGGATGCCGTCGTATCCGATCGGATCCTTTCGATTGCCAGCGCGTGCTGTGTGTGGTCGGGGTCTAGATTACGAAATCGGGTCCCGGTATAGGAATTAAATTATTTATTTATTTATTTATTAAAGCTTTATGCACAAAAGTACAGTGGCGGACTTAAAGCTAAAATAGCCTTATCTACCAGTCAACCGGGATAATCTAAGCCTGAGAAAGGTAGGCGGTGCAGGAAAAGAAAGACAAAAAAATACAAAACTACTTGAGTAAAAAGGAGGAGGGATATACATTTATGCAACTATAGTCCGGAAGCACATACTAAATACATATACAAAACCATAAAATAAACATATGAACTTAAAACTGGATACAATATGTAAGTAAAACCAAAGATAAAATAATATTTTAATTGAACAAAGTGAAGAGACGAGAGAAAAGTGAAGTGGGTCGAACAGGGAGGGAGAACGAGTATTATGGAGCATCCAAGTAATGACAAGAAATGAAGAATGAAGAATGAAATTATATGACTAAACGCTGCACTACCATAATTAAATATACAGCCGTAGATACGGATACGTACGCAAGTGAAGGTAGTCGTACGGAGCCGTTCGTCATCCTGCCGAACACGATCGGCTGTCGCCGCATCCGTTCGTATCCATTCCGATCCGATGCAATGCGTGCCGTTTGATGGAAATTGTAGTTCCCATTTTTAAATATTTGTTTGGATTGGGTATAGAAATAATACACTGTGATAAACTTACCCCAATCACAGACAATCCAACGTGTAATTGGAAGGCGCTGATAGGCGTTGATTTAAATGCAAACCATAAAGTCACGAACACACTGGCCCCTATCAACGAATGTACTAACGTATTTATACACGCAGTGAATACATTCCATTTGTATGAACGTTGAGAAACTCCACTGGTGCGTTCACTTAAACTTTCTACCACTTCTTCACTCGCGATCTCATTGTCTTGACTGGATTCCGCCACTAAAGGCTCGGTTTCCGAAGTACCCTCCATTTTAATCCGATCGATATCACTGCAATCCGTTTAGTCACTGAAATATCGACATATTATATATGTCTACTTCTATGCACTGATGTCTTTGTGTTTACCCAACACATGATGTGGAACAGGCGGATTTACCGAGATCAGCTTATCGGAAATTCAAGGTATTCCCCAATCACTCACTTATTCTCTACGATTTAGCACTTGACTTTGAATTTATCATTTTGTCAAACTATTTCCCAACACAATAAAATTTCCATAATCACGAACAATTGCGATATCTTCTGAAACCCACTTGTAACTATGTATTATGATACTTTTAACGATTTTGGCCGAAATGTACTTCTCTTTTATTGAAATGCATTGCCAAGGGCGACGATTAGAATAGTCACGAATTATTTATCATTTGATAACTATGTCACGTCTCTTAGATAAACATTTCACGTAATGATAAGGCCAGTATAGTTGTAGTGAATGACCTACTAAAATACCCACTTTCATTCTCATTGTGCCTGCTGTTTGTAACACACAATACATATTCTATTAACAACAAATATTTCTTTACAATATGGATTTTCGGACGGCTACTTTAAAAAGTAAAAAGTGTAGTTCTGCGTTTCTCACAAGAAGCCGCTACCTTGACAGGGTTCTCAAGTATTGAATTTGGTAACCAATATTACTCGGAAAGGTGTTTCGTGAAAATATACTTAGCTTTAGTATATTTTCTGAGAAGAAAGCGCAAAACGTATATATTTTTATATATAGGACGGTCTCATTTTGATTTACTTTTGAGAATCGTGTGACTAATCAACGCCATATATATATTTCACCACACCACATCCAATCCACTGTCAGTCATCCATAGTATATGATTGACTGTGGATGTATCATCTAACTCATCATCATCATCCTAGTACTTATTCCCGGCCTCTCCGGATGTATCATCTAACTTAAACAACAAAAACACGATCATAATAAAGTCTACGGCAAGCCTACAAAAGAAGAAAAAACACAATACTTACAATATTCATTTATTGATTTAAAATTTAAAATGATGACACTGTTTTTATAAACATATACGGAAATATTACTGCTGTGCAGAAAACGACAAAGCCTAAGACAATATAAGTTACGGTCGAGGAGACTGTGTCTATGAATATGTTTGCCATCAACCCTGTCACTATGGTAAAAGTTGACATCAGGAACGTTGGAACTGCTAAAGTCATATGCCCTGGTCTTAACTTAGTCTTTCTCAAAGAGATCATGATCGTACCAAATAGAGCTGTCATAATGGCGAGAATCAACGTGGCGACTCCTAGAAAATACAGAACCAACGTTAGACTAAGAAAAACTACGATAAATACGTAGTTAGGTGTACTTATAATAACAGTATTACGGTGAGGGAAAACATCGTGATGAAACCTGCACATTCAGGCGCCTGGAGGTGTAACCATGTTCCGATCTGGTAAACCTCTCCTGATGGCAGGGTCATGGAGGTCAGATGGCAGTCGCTTCACTGTAATTGCAGTGAAGCGACTGCCATCTGGGGTCAGGACCTGCGAAATCCTGGATCATGGTCAAGGCGGACCCCGGGCCCTCGTGCGCGAGAGCACAACCAGGACATTAACCTAAACATTATGAAGATGAAGGCTTATAATAACCGTATTACCACGGGATATCAATAAGAGCGGGTAAAGAGGAGTAGATACGGACCTACTTAAGCCCGACTGTACTAAACTTAGGCCATTTATTAGCCGAGCTATTCCTAAGCATTTAGGCGTCAATAAATCGGTGTCCACCTAAGGACGGTGTTGGTGCATTGCTTTTTCTAGTTTAAAATATTTAGCGTGAAATTAAGCGTCGCCTAAGTTTACTGCAATTCGGGTATTATATAACTAAATATTGAAGCTGAGCTATATCATTTAATACCTACCTAATCAATTGTTGTTTAAAATTCTAATATAGCTCTTAGTAATCTTTGAGTGAGCTATGTCACGTAGTAAATTAATTGCTTCTTATCTAAAACTAGTGACCCACCCCGGCTTCGCTCGAGCACCAATCTTCCGAGCACCCGATGGACTAATCTGAAGATTGCCCGAAAATTTCATAAAATGTTCCATTTCGGAGAAGGATACGAAAGCCAAGCTGCGGAAACCAGACCGGTCTCTTTCGAAACTTGTTTTTCATTTTCGAATTTTTTTGTTGCATAGAAGATATACTACTCTAATGCTAATACCTAATAATACGCAGGTTGAATCGCAATCTAGTATTTAGGGTTAAGGTAAAAATATCCATTTTAACTCCAGCCAGCATTCATCATCACACATCACAGCCCATAAACAGTCTACTGCAGGACATGGCCTCTCCAATGAGAGGGAAGGTTTTTACCATAATCTCTACGCTTGTAACACATTTAATGCAGGACAAAGAGCCAAAATACCTTATAACAATTAGTTTATTATAGTAATTTACCCACATACATTACAGATATGGAAATGGAAAACGCTGCTGTCCATTTTCCAGCCTACGGTCAGTCAAGAAATTTCGTTTGCCTTGAAAACTTTAGTCGCCTTGTACTACACCCACGGGTTTAAGGGGTTAGTGCATTGTTTGTATGAAATTCCAGTCCACTGCAGGACTTAAGGCCTCTCCCACGAGAGGGGAGGTCATTGTCATTGTCACATTCTTGGAAGGCGGGTTCGAGATCGCAGTGTTATAAATATAACAATGGAAAACGCCCACGTGTGTAAGGGGTTGATGCTATTCTACTCTGCCGGACACTACACAAACTTACCGCAAATATTATGTATTGTTGGTGGAAATCCTTGATTAGTTAGAGCCATAGCGAAACCAATTATAGCGAAGACCATGGCACATGTTTGTAACAAAACATGTGTGTACCGTCGGTGCCGTTTCTTCATAGCGCCAGTCCAGCCACTCAAAAAGCTTACACCTACTATAGCTTCCACCATAAGCAAGTGATACTGAAAAAGTATGATTATTAAACAGTTATAGCAAATGGACGCTAAGCTACAATCTCTTGAACATTGGCATTAGGTTTCGCATAGTCGGGCTTTTACAGGTTTCGAGGACTGCGTCCTCATACCTCCTCGTGCAGCCTCTTTCAGACGTTACACCCGTTTTCGGTAATTTCAAAGTACGGCCAAAATGGCCCTTGACCACCTGCGCGTCTGCAGTAAACCCAAACACAGTCGAAAAAGGTTCTGAAAGGTTATCACTCATGTGACCGTCATAAATGGGAGAAATTTCACAATTATGCTTTTTAAAGTTCTTGACCACCTGAGTGGGTAAAACTTTGTAGAATATAGAGGATCACATCTAACGGCAAACGGTTTCCTGACCAGTCAAAGAGTGATTCTCTTAAACGCTATTTACGACTTGGGTCACTACCGACAACGATGTTTTACGCCAAGCAAACAGTTCGGTCACCAGTCAGTAAATAACATAAGCTCTCTAACTACTTACTACTATAATAATCATACCGCAAAACAGTTGATTGTGGCGTGGAAATCGCCCGATATCACGGAATAATACAGAACTGCCATATTTGTGGCGCCAATCAACAATTTACATAATCCAAGGCAAACAGACAACCACATTCCCTTACAGTACGCGGTTTCGGATGCAACTATCACGATCCTTACGGGTTGCATTGAAGCTGTTTTCTTTTTGCCAAGCATAACCTTCAATATTTTTTAATAAATCTTGTATCGCTCTCAATGACGCATGAGGACATATTTTCGGTAATTTGTTTCGTAAATTGCAATAATCACAGTGAATAACCTAACTTAGTTCGATTTCTTTGTAAATAATAGATTAGGTTAGGTATATCAGAGAGAAGACAGTATCAACTATCAATTTCAAAGATATTGAACTCTATGTTACAACTTTTTATCACGATAGAGATTCAATAGCAGACCTACGATATGGTGTAGCGCGGCTTGAACCTTTTTGTGTAGAGCTGCTTGTCCACTGCATCGGAATCGGCTCGTAGTAAACGGATATGGCGTCGATATTTACAAAATGACAATAGGGTGCAATCGGATTTTTGCAGACTCAGCGATCAATGTCAGAAATACAGGCATCCGGCGCGGATTGGCCGATTCAGTGCACTTCTACCATAGGAATCCATACCCATTTGACGATTATATGTCCTACATAATAAAGAAATTTAGATTATTTTAAAGAGCATTGAACATTTAGTATGGAAAAATCACCACCCACATTCTGCCATTTTGAAAAAATATCGATTTTGCGGCCACTCATAAAACTTATGCCAATCGATAGGAAACTTTAATATCTATCGATCACTTTGTTCAATAATGTCGAAAACGGTATACCTTGCGAGATATCGCAAGTCAAAGATGTACATTATCTACCGACACATGGGGAACAAATACCTCCTACTAAGTCTACTCATAGTCAAATATCTTCTAAACTACGGAACCGATTTCGATTAAATAAAGTTAAGAATAATTAAGATTAAAAGACCTTTCAAATACAGAAAACCGCATTGAAATTGATTCATCCGTTCGGGAGCTACAGGTAGACGGATACACGCGTTAAACTTACAACAAAAATTAAACTAAAATAAAGTGTATTGTAAGATTATGTGTTCACCAACACACAAAATACTTTATTTCATAATAACATGCCATTTGGCTCTCGAGACTGTTCAATTAGTCTCCGGTCCCCAGAGGTAGACCATGGTCAACCTCGCTTCGCCACATACCGTTGGCATTTAGCACACCTAACGAGTGGGGAGCTCGTGGCGGTGCTGAAGTTTGACTAGTCTCAAAGTACAAAACGGACACCCATTCAGTTAAAGGACGCTATGAACATTGCTTAACCTAGGTTATCGGTCTGGCAAGTTTCTTTATTTTATGGAATAAGATAATTAAGTTAAGTTGCATAATGCAGTGCTTACACTGTAAGAGCAAGCTCCTCAACTCTAACTCAGCTAGCAACTCCGCATAGCACTTGGCGTTGTACCTACATCGCCTAGCACTTGCCATGCATGACGTTAATAATGTGACCAGATCCCAGAAATCGATTTCTGTGTTTTTAGACAACTTTTTTTTGGGATGGGACATATTTACCCAAGTAAATTACCGACTTGCAATGCGAGAGTACCGGGTTCAAATCTCACTGCCACCATGTATCAATGACGGGCGGATGGTAGTCGCCGCGTGTTAAAAGCCAAAACACCGCAAAAAATAGAATGAAAAGGTCCTTTGTTGGAAGTAAACACCATGCTAGGGCGTCTGTCACGCGCGGGCAGGGTTAAAGAAGTTAGCGCCTAACAGTAGGAAGCTCCGCTTCGCCACCCTAAACGTCGGTCTCTGACCGGCCGGTCTCGAGAGCTGGCTTACTTGTTGCACAGGCGCCGCGTTCAGGTTGCATTCCTGCAAGAGACGAGGTGGCGTGGCTCCAAGTCTAGGGAAATCGGGCAGGGATACAAGCTGTTGTACACTGGATCGGCAGAAGGGAGGAATGGGGTCGCTGTTGTGGTGGGCGACGAGTTCCGGAACGGCATTCTGGAAGTGAACAGAGTGAGCGATCGACTCATGGTGATCAAGGCGCAAATTGATGGTATAACCAACAACCTCATTAGCGCCTATGCTACCCAGTCCGGCTGCGCCGACACCGAAAAGACTGCCTTCTGTAACAGTTTCGAAAATACCCTGCCACGTATACTATCCTCCGAACAGATTGTGGTTGGTCCGGACCTCAACGGTCATGTGGGCCAGAGGAGCGAGGAGTTCGGTCGGGTGCGCGATAGATTTGGTTATGGCCAGCGAATCAGTGAGGGAGAAGATTTTCTCCAACCTCACTGGCCGCCGACTTAACCGTAGTCAACACCTTCTTCCAGAAAAGACCAGAACACCTCCAAACCGAACGACCTACAAAAGTGTCCCGCACCAATCACAGATCGATTATCTGCTGATCCGAAGACGTGACATTGGTCACGTATCCCAGTGCAAGAACATCCAGGGGGAATACCTCACTACTCAGCACCGAGTCCTTGTCATGGTCGTCCAGGTGAGTAATAGACGGTCTACGGCAGAACGCTGCGTGCCGTCTATTAAGTGGCGGACTCTGAGCAGCACAAGCCAGGAGTTCATGGAGGCAGCCGAAAGCCTCGATTGGAGCGCAAAGGGTGGAACCTTCAATGAGCTCTGGTGTCAATATCAGAAATCCATCCTCAAACTCGGACGAACAGTACTCGGCACGTCGAAAGCGTCCAACAAATTGACAAGGATACGGGGTGGTGGAATGGCGAGGTGCAGGAAGCCGTTAGGGACAAAAAGGCATGTTTCAAGAAATGGCAGCACAGTAACTCACTATCGGATAAGGAAGTGTACTTGGGAGCAAAGCGGTGATCTAAAATGGCGGTGGCAAAAGCGCGGTCGGCCCAGCTGGCTCCGCTCTATGATGCGTTGGATTCTGTGGACAAGCTCGTCTACATGCTGGCAAAACCGTGGAGTCGAGCGAGTCTGGATGTAACAAAGTGTGTTGCCATAAAAGGTATGGATGGCGTTTTGCTTACAAGTGCAAACTCTATTAAAGACCGGTGGTGCTGTCATTTCAAGGAACTGTCTAACGATGCCAACAACTACGTACCACCACAGCTTCCTGCAAACCTTGCCATGATAAACCCGATCACCCTTGATGAGATGGAGAGGTCTCTGATACGTATGAAGAACGGAAAAGCTATTGGACATGACGGAATACCCATAGAAACCTGGAAAACAATGGGGAACCGGGGCGTACTCTTGCCCACTGAGCTATTCAACAGGATTGTAGCTACGGGGCTTATAACTGACGCGTGGTGCGTAAATAGTATCACACCAATCTATAAAGGAAAAGGCAGTGTGCAAGAGTGCGGCAACTATCGAGGTATCAAACTTATGGGCCACACAATGAAGCTTTTCGAACGGATTGTTGACCAGACTTCGCCAGGAATGCTCCTTGTCGGAATGCCAATACGGCTTCAGGCCGGGCTGCAGCACCATGGATTCAGTCTTCGCTCTCAAGGTCCTCCAGGAGTCCCATTGCTGTAGGAATCAACCGTTGCATTACGCATTTCTCGACCTGCAGAAGGCTTTCGACAGAGTCCCTCGGGAGATAATCTGGTGGGCTCTGCGAGCAAAGTCTTAAAGAGGCGTACATTTCTATTATACAGGACATGTATGCCAATACTGGAGCTGTTGTCAAAACCATCATAGGCCATACTAACCCTTCCCCGTTACTGTAGGTGTCCACCAGGGTTCTGTGTTAAGTCCTTACTTGTTTTGCTTAGTGCTCGATGCCCTCTCTGCGGAAATTCAGGACATGCCTTCTTGGCTTATGAAGTACGCTGACGACTGTACTGGTGAGCAAGCTTAGGCAAGATCTTGAGACCAGAGTAAACACGTGGAAGTGGACATTTTTGAACATAGTGATCGATAGATATTAAAGTTTCCTATCGATTGGCATAAGTTTTATGAGTAGCCGCAAAGTCGATATTTTTTCAAAAAGGCGGAAATTAGGTGGTGACCGAAATGTACTATGCTATTTAGATATTACGGCCGTTCATGATGGATTATGATGATGATGGCATTTATATATCTCTGGGTTTTGTCGCTTTATTCAGAACTTTTATATTTATTATTTATTTATTTATAACACTTTATTGTACATTAAAGGAAATCGTAAAAAAGGCCTATAACTAAGGTTATAACTAGTTAAAAATATAATTCTTCTTGTTATGTCAAAAGCACAAAGTTATATATTATGTTTCTTAATGCGGACCTATTTTTCAACATTTTCCCTCCTATTTTACGGAGGTTTTGTGTAATTTGGTCATAAGAAGTTTAAGTGTATTTTCTCGTTAGTCGTTCCACCGTCCACCAAACAATAGGGCTTCACCTTCCACCATTACGTTTTATTACAGCCAAGCTACAGGGGTTTGCTTTTTGATGAAGGTATAATAGAAGATATTGACTTAATAAAAAGAAAACACCGTCCCCTAACGAGCATTCAGCTATCCTGAAAGGGGCTGAAGTACCTAGATAATTGGAATTTATTAAAACGTAAATATGTAATTAACTTATGCTAAGGGTTAAAGGTTTCTGAGAGAAAATGGCAAGCCCTGGTGGTAGGTGATTACATGGCCACCTTATACGGGTAAGGTCATCATCAATAATCATCATCATCATACACTCGTAACATAATATGATCGTAGTACTCACTTGATAATCTTCCACATTAGTGGAGGATTATCCATATCCATGGATATCCATTAGTGTCATAATCTTTACGCTTTGTGATCACATTTTTTTTTTTTTTTTTAATATTCGTGGACAAATTCACACAGCGCCATCTAGCCCCAAACTAAGCAAAGCTTGTACTATGGGTGCTAGATAACGGATATACTACTTAAATACTTTTTTAAATACATACTTACTATACATAGAACACCCAGACCCGTAACAGAAATTAAAATTCATCATTATAATTTCTGCGCGGCCGGGAATCGAACCCGGGACCTCTTGCGTGGCAGACCGGCATGTTGACCATTGAACCACTCACGTCGTCAATTAACAGTCCACTGTTGAAATTGAGCCTTCTCAACATAAGTGGAGGGCATAAATTAGACACACGTCAAATGGACTGGATTGGTATTTGTTCACCACCAGGCTGTTTGCCAATTTAGTGATA
The DNA here is from genome assembly GCA_905147135.1 of Blastobasis lacticolella. Taxonomy (NCBI): domain Eukaryota; kingdom Metazoa; phylum Arthropoda; class Insecta; order Lepidoptera; family Blastobasidae; genus Blastobasis; species Blastobasis lacticolella. The sequence goes on from LR990044.1 coordinate 10,594,288, forward strand.
TAAAAAAAACATGTTACGCCTTGTTGATCACAGTGTTGAAAATACAATATACTGCTGCCATTTTCTGTACTGCGGAGCCTGATCTGCCTCTTCGATTATACTTGCTATGTAATGTATTTACAGACATTAGGCAGCGTAAGAAGCGCAAATTGAAGGATAGCGTAAATAATTTGCAAAATCACAGTAGGAGCCATACCAACTACTCTTCGTAGTGACAATACACACATCTGCTTCTGAATTTATGGTTCCTGAACCCTAAGTGCATAAATCATAGACGTAATGGTTGTTTCATCAAAACTTTCCATCAGGTTGTTTGTCTGCTCATATGTCGCAAAGTTGATTAAAAAATATCCGCGAAATTACGGAACATGCCTATTGTACGTAATATTTAATATGGTTTACATACAGAAACAGGCAATCGGGTCACCTGATGGATAGCTGCCTATAGACATTAGCAATACTGCCCACCTCTAAAACCTCAGGAAAAGGTAGGTAAATACTAAAGGAACGGTTCCCCAAATTCCTACACAATGGAGCACCGGAGACCTTACTCTGCGACAGGTATTCTTTGGCTGCAGAATCCTATAAGAAGATAGTCCCTAATCAGGCAGCTTCAATTCGTTTCTTAAAATTATTAGGATTAGCGCGAGAAGCTGACCTATACCTCACAAGTAATGATGACGATGCTGATAACAGAATGATGATGATGACATTGTGGTATCTAACCGTACGGGCCTACCACGATGACCCTCTGATGGGTCGATGAGTAATTTTCAATTTACTCGTAAACAGACCAACTAACTCTTGCCTAAAATGCTTATTTCTGTGAAACATTGGCAGAATATGAATGGAAGCGTTGAAAGGGGAAGATCGAGACGTACATATCATGATAAAATCTTGTAAATACGGTAAATGTACGGTTGGTATCGAGTCGATATCGGCCTATACACATGTTAATAAATACAATAACGTTTGTTTTACACAGCAGTTTTTACTGCTACAGAACTCGTCGAAGACAAATTCGCTTCGGCCAATAAAACGAAAATGGCAGCCCCCGATCAAACACGAATCATTGCCACCAATAACATTACAAAAATACGGCGCACATAAAAAGCGAGACTCGAAAGTTATTGATATCGCGGCGGAATCAATTTCAAAAACTGTACCATAAAACACTAAGCGAAGAAATTAATTCGATTGGCAAAGCAATTACGTGTAGTCACGATGGTTGGTGATTCACTGCGTTCATTACCGCATAAATCATACCAGGAGACGTGTGAATTTACATAGCGCCTACAAGAACGCCGATGAACATGCAAATTGATAAAGACTAAATTTAGTCGCAACCTCGATTGGGAATTGATCGCGTCGTGGGGCGGTTTTTCATCCGTTTCCATGTACCGTATGATTATCATTTCAAAATTCAAGAGCACGTATAGTCAAACAAAGAAAGGTGAAGAGAAGAGAACTTCTTGAAACAAAAGCTAAGATCACAAACGCTTAATCGAAATAAAAAAGACTGGGTTCAAGGAGGACATCTTGCGGTCTCAAGAACTTTGAAGACAAGTCAATTTGGCTAATGTTCCCTGAAGAGGTACGTGGGTGCACCTGAAAGTCCGCTGAACTACTGTCCTCCTCCATTCGCCCCGTCAGTAGTAAAATTTAAATATGTTCTCAAATGAAAATTATGTTTCATTAGTAGCTTTTATCGCGCGGTATAGTACCTACTAATCAAGCAAGACCATTCCGAATACCTCAAAGAGGATGGGGTTATCTTGTTGCGTTTATTAGATCCTATGACCACCTTCCGACTCAATCGTCAGACCAGCACCAAGATACAATATTAATTCAATGTTATTCAAGTTACATTGGTATGCCTACCAAATTTTAACTCAATTGAAAGCCAGGAAGTGGGTCGAATTAGGCTTTTAAGATTCCAGGACATCCTACAAGTGAAGTTGAATAATTAATAAAAAAACAGATATTTTATAATACTCTAGTACTAGGTAATTATTACAAATGTGCCGTGTGTAGTGGAATAAGAAAACAGTAGTCATGTACCTAATGACTATAATAGTCACCTAAATGTACCAACTGTATTATCCTTAACACAATTCCACAAAAAATCCGTGTGTTGTATTGCAGCCTACTTATTCTGCGTACCCGCACGAAGTCGCTGAAAGCTTCTACATTGTAAATAACAACAAGCATTCGCGATTAAGCCAGTAAATAATCGGCAACTACACGGGGAAGTAGCGGAAAGCCGGTGCCGTCAGCGTTACAAGTAAAGAGCGGAATTGCAAAAGTGCTATCTAAATGAAAACATTCGCTTACGTAAACAGTTTCAGTTCAAAGGGTGCATACAAATGCATGATTGCAGATTGCCTTTCTATGCAAAGTTTGGATCCCGCGTTCACCAGTCTAGTAGGTGATATTGGAACAAGCGCATCCCCCTCGCATTACACAATCTCCATCGAATCTCTTGAAAGCGTTGTCTTGTTTTTCGCGAAATGAGATGAGAGTATATGAAGCGATGTATACGTTGCGTTATGTAGCTATCTACGTGTATACGACATCGCGATGCCGCGGTAAACAAATAAATAAATGCTCTAACAAAGCTTGGGGAATGCGGAAGTTTGTTCCTCCATCTATCTATCTATTTAGCCGCATTACTCTCTCCACGTCTACATATCACGATTGCCTATTGGTGTTGTTTTACAATATATGTCCAAAAATACATAAATTGGCAATGTACATTATACGAATAAATTTTCTTAGATTAGTAGATTTCAAACCCTTCTCTTAGACCCAGCGCTTTGTGACGGAACAGCGCGGCAAGGTATTTTTGGGGACGAATAAGAACTTCAATGTATGACAATAACTTTAAACTTGACATCAAGTTCACGTTATCGTCATACTTTTACAGATGTCGACTGTAAATAATGCACATCGACTAGTTCGGCTGCGCAGCCGGTGTCCGCTCTACTACATTCTAGACTGGCAATTCTTTTTTCTGTTGTGTTCATAAACAAAAAAATCCTTATCGTACCGTCAGTGAGCGTCCGAATCTAATGAATAACCTCGTGTTTGCTCGCATACACACAATATCAGTCGGGCGCGACGTAACCGGCAAAACCGAAGCCACGCCACTGTTACTGGTAGCAATAAATCGCGCACACTGTTTCAACAATAATTGCGTCCATAAAGTTCACGGATGACACGAGGGTAGTAATAAAATTCTGTCACAGCACAGCTCGGGCCGCCCAACGCTGCATAAACCTTGACGCACGTCTGCCCATAGCAATGTTAGCGGCGGATTTGTGCAATGTTGCACTTTATGGTTACTGCCAGCAATCTCGTTAAAACTTAAAAATGGCGCCCGCTGAAATTGCTAAACAAGAAGCTTTCGCAAAGTGAGTATAAGGACCGCTTCGCGACGGTGTTCGCACCTAAATGCGCAGGTTGCCGTTTCGGTCCCGAAAAGCGTCGTTAGTAACGGTAATCTAGGTGTTCTGAGTTTTTAATGAACAGGCGTTAGTTTGGATTACATTGTTATTCTTACCTTTCTAAATAGACTTTATTACAAACGCTGTTTTTCTCTGAGAAATATTTTTCTGGTATTCTGCTTCTGCGCTGTCTCAACGAGCGACAGAGGATTTTGGCCTTTAAAGCCAAAAGTACCTATTTAATGGAATTTGATTAAATTTTACAGTGTTGCAGCTTAGGGATAGGTAGCATTATCCTAGAATAACTTACATTATCCTGAAATTGAATACATAGTCCCTATAGGAGCAAAAGCTAGTCATTTCTATAATCTACTAGCTTACTAACTGCCGATTTTGCCCTATTAGACGAATAACGTTTAATCGGGCGAAAATGAATAAATGAGCTATTTCCAAGATCAACGTTATCTCTAAGTAGATATAGGTATGTACCTACCTATACCATATTTCATCAAAATCAGTAACGACGTAAAGCCGTTAAAACGTACCTAACGGATGTACAGACGGAATTACTTACGCATTTTTGGTATAAATGTGTGTAATGCGTGGTGACTAGTCGTTTGACGAATGTCAGTAACGATTAAAACGCCTGCACTATCATAATAAGCAATAACAAATAACAATTAATTTCGCTAAAACCTTTGATTAATTGCATGAATCGAACACTAAAATTGCAAGTCAATCTTGTACTCTTAATAATAGAGCACATACAGTAATTTACCTTTATTTATTATTGTTAGACATTATTACCTACTTGACCTACGCCTGCGAGTTTTGTAGGAGCAAAAAATTTACATTGATTCATATTTCTATCTCGGTGGCTTCGAGATAATCATAATGCGGTTAATTAGAGGCTGAATGATCTATTCAGAATATTGTGACAACTTCTTTATTTGAAGGAGGTTTAATTATAACTGAACAAGTTTTCCGCCCGCGGCTTCACCTGCGTAGACTACACGTTATAAATATCAAGTAGCCTATGTCCATCCGCAGGTGCTAAGTTATCTCCTTACCGAATTTCAGCAGGAGCAGTGGTTTAGCCGTGAAATCGTACCAGATGCTTTACTTTCGCATTTATAATATAAGTAGAGAGTAGGTATAGATAGTAGGGATTTACTGTTGCTATGGTTGTTGGTATTAACATATAAATTATATGTCATTCTGGAACATAAATGTGTGAGTTAAACAAAATGTGAGTTTAACAAAATCTGTTCCCCGAATCTTAGTTGGAACAAAGGTGTTCGTTTTGTATTAAATATTATATAATGTATTAACAATGTTTCCTCTCGCCTCCACCTTGTAAATACAAGCTTTCCACTGGTTGGCCATTCTTCATAAATATTTTTTACTACATACTAGGCAGGCATTTGACAACCTGAGTGGTTCAATGGTCAACATGCGTCTGCCACGCAAGAGGCTGAAATTGAAATGATGAATTTTAATTTCTGTTACGGGTCTGAGTGTTTTTTGTACTTATAATAAGTATGTACAAAAAAAAGTATATAAGTAGTACTTATATCAGTTATCTAGCACCCATAGTACAAGCTTTGCTTAGTATGGGGCTAGATGGCGCTGTGTGAATTTGTCCACAAATATTTATTTGTTTATTTATTGAACCGCTATTTCGCCTGCTTGGAATGACGACGCGGCCGAAGGTGGACCAAGTCTGTCCAGAAACCAGAAACATCACTACATATTAGTTTGTTACAGTCTGTTTTGTTTGTTTGTTTGCGATGAACTCAAAAACTACTGAACGAATTTTCATGCGGTTTCCACTAATAGACAGAGTGGTTCACGAGGAAAGCTTAGGTGTATATTTTGTTTTGTTAAGGTGCTACCCGTGCTAAGCCGGGTTAACTAAATACAATTATAGCACAATTGAATAATTGGCAACCAAGGTACATAACAAAACAAAGCGCATCCTCATCTTCCTCCGATTTACGCGACGCTGTCATCCCAAGCGCCCACCTCAAAAGCCATATTACCCGTCGCTTTATTAAAATCCTCATTCGCCACCAATTTACAAACATTTTTGTTTCATTCCCCAAGGGCTTTTTGTTCCATTTACTCGGCTAGCCTAGGCGGAATATAGGTCCTAGCCTATTGTTGTCAGGTTGCATTGTGATATTCAGACTAGCGACAGTCAACGAGCTATTTTCTCATTCGCCATTATGCGCTGTTATTATTCCTATTGTTGGAGACACATACATATTGTCTTATTAACGCTCTAATGCATCAGTAGTGTTGAATAGAGACGTGTTGTTGCAGTATGGATGTAACAAAGGATCAGACGCGTAATGCCGTCGATATGATAAGGCATTGTCTGGTAGTGAAATTGAGCGTATGATGCTGTCCTAATTGGAAATAGTGGTGCGATTTTGCAGTCGGGCGACGTCTGTCGTACGACCATAGTCGCATGACCGTTGCCAATTAGGAACACGCCTAAGGCTAGACTAGGCGGTTGCTAGACAGGCTTGCTCCGTCTTTAGCCGCATCGTCACCTTGCTAGATTTTTATATAAAAATAAAATGAAATAATGAAAAATATTTTTATAGGAAGCTTTCATAGCGTGTTATATATAATCGATCAATCAGAGTATTTGTCAAGACTAATCAAACGAGCCCAAACACGATGGATTAATCATGTGTTCAGGAGTTCCTATGGCCACCTTCCGTGACCATCACCAGATCAGGTCGATGGTATTACGATGCTATCGAGCTGATGTTTTGACATTGCATTGTCACCGAACTAAAGTACACAAAATAAGTATGTATGTAAAATTCCAGCTCGATCTGAAACTGGGAAATGGGTCAAAAGCTTTGCAAGATTTTATTACGTAAAGACATGGAAAAATATATTTATCGGTTGAGACACACTAACTAATCGATGTGATGAAAATCTGATGATGCACGACTTTCAAACTCTGTATAATCAATATCAACAGCCCATAATATCATACTGCGGGTTGTGTTAGTCTTGTTGAATTTCCGCGCTTGGCAGGCGTATTGGATTGGTGTTGAAATTACATAGGGACAACAGAAACTGCAGCAGCTCATTATTTAGTCAACTGAGATTTTAGCTGGTCCCTACATTTGACCGGCGAGTTACAAAATGTTGTTAGTACGAAACTTCTTTAAACTGATTTTAGATAACATATGTAACATAACCAACGCGTACCTTCTGGAGCCAATTTACCTAATTTCCTCTCAGAAGTTTTATGAGATGGAAGACTGTTCTTCAGGAGCCAATAAAACAGATACGGTCTTATGAAGGAATGTGGTCGCTCATTGCAATGCACAAAATGCAATGGAGAGAACTATGCTATACTTCATTAGCGAGCGAGTTGAATGTAAAATACATACATTGTACTTAGGCACATACTTACCTACTTACTCCATCATAGGAAGAACGAGGTAATGGAAATACATGATTATGCTCATTTAAGTAAAAAAAAACGATTTATATATCTATTAATATCACTCTAAACAATACGAGAACAGCCATTTCTGAAACATTGTTACAATAATAACATTTAAGAAAAGGCAGAACTCCATCTCTTCAGTCTCAAAGCCCAACTTTTCGTTTGATTTTCGAACGGCGAAGAAAGAAGTCGGATCCGTTTTTAGGTTATTATTTCAAAGGGCGCTTCCCTGCCGGTGGGGCGCCCCAGATGCCATCCTTCATTAATCTTATTCCCGGTGCGCGGAACTCCAAGAATCTTAATTTGAAGTTTCGACGCTCCTCTTTATCAGAACTATGCGAAAAGAATGTCCCGAAGAGGTATTCATTAAAACGAGATAACGGGGGCGAGCCCCAATTCTTGCTTGTTTCCGAATTCTTGAGGGCTCCGTGTGCGCTTTATGGATATCAGTTGCCGGAAAATAGGCTTTGCTGTAGTGTGTATAGGGTTTAGGCAAATTTTAGCTGGATCGCTAAAACTGATATTATTTACACTTTATTTCATTTTATTTTACTAGATTGCAAAGTCTACAACCTGCATGAGACCGGCGTAAAATAATGTATATTGTCTTTTAGTGTGTTGGTCCGTATTTCTTTCAGAATTAACTATCCTAAAGAGCTATTATAGCGCTCGAAATATGGAGGTAAAAACAATACTAACCGTGGTAATAAACCCGATAACATGTGCGACGAAAGTATCTTAAAGAGGTCTTGTAAATATACGACTTGGGCTTGGAAAAGAGAATCCGCAAATTGCCATGAAAAAACTCTTAGCCAAAAGTACCAAGCAACTAAATGCCAAAGTCGGATCAGTGTGGGATCAAACTCACTAAGCCTTAGTGGGGATAAAATATATCTGCCACGGAATTTTGCAGCCCATCTGTAGTTTGCAACACCGACGACGTAGTCCGAAGGTATGAAGACAGTATTGAGGGCGTAACTTCGACACAGACAAACCCAAGCGTCTTAATGAAGTTCTAAAGTTCCGTCCTAGGCGCACAGCTTAATCAACCCTTCGCAGATGTCAATAAGTTCCAATATCGTCTGCAGCACATTAGGTGATGTTGAATGCTGCGGTCAGCATTGTGGTTACATTGGTCTCGCTGTATACTGTTGGTGCCTTTAGAAACCTATAGAACGTTAGTGCTTTGAGTCTCTGTCGTAAAGCTTAGTCGCTGTAACTAAATATAGGTGTAGTATTAAAGGAGTAGGTACCCTAGTGAAGGGTAAAGATGCTGTTATACACATATACATGCCTTTGAACAAGTTAGGCTGTGGGATCACTTCAAACTGTGAGAAAAGACGGCTTTTCGTACCATATGGGAACAGCTTCATGTTTATAGCCTAACAGCTTTATGGCTGTCTAGGAAAACGTTTTTGAAATACGTACTAAGCTTCTTCTGTATGTTTCAATGGATTCAAACATGACCCAAACATAATATTATAGTAGATGTCATGAAATGAGTGAGTCATTTTATCTATCAGCTATACGAACTACTGATGAAGATTTATTTAACAAAAATTATGATAACAATGATACATAGCCGTATAACGAATATACCAGATAATATTCCCGTTGTACATTGATGTTTTTATTTGACTTGAATACTTACTTATAGGTACTCAAGTAGACGACGAGTATATCGCTCTTCAAACGAAGTCGGGGGTAGCTTTCCTTATCAACGATCACTCATTTTATTACAAGCTCCGTATGGTTATTACGCCTAAGCCCGGCATTATTATAGGGCGATATCGTTAAAATTTTATTATTACCCACTTATAGTAATGCGATATTTATGATGTAGGCGGAAAGCCCTGAGGTTTATTGTTTCATGGTCGAGGAAGGACAATGAATAAACTGAGCAATTTATGCCAGCTGTAAAGTTAACGGCGACCGTAAACTGGTACGGGGCAACAATCGCACAAATCTTGGCGTCCTGTCTCTAATTGTTACCATTGGTATGCCATCGGGTGCCCAAAGGCTTAGCGAAAGTACGAAGTTGATCGTGAGGTCGTTGGCGAATACCTAACGATCGCGAAGAAGAGGCTTCTTCGGCACATGTTAGGACTTCTATTCTTGTTCGATTCGGTAAGACTTATTGTAGTGGAAATTATTGTAACGTGAGATACCTTGCAAATTTTATCAAACTTACAAAATTTTAAAGCTTTTGTCACCATCTGTACCTATAAGCAACTGTCAGCCCGAGGTACAACTAAACTAGAACGTCTTCCACGCACATCAGGGCACAACAAAGGCAACTTTTCGTCCAGCTCAGTAAAGAAAACAAGCAGACAGCCCTTCTGCTGGACAGCGTTAACTGTCGCTCATAACATCTCCAACTCATACTTCAGGTTTCATGTAACAAACATACTGAAGCGATGTCACCGCAAACATGTCCAAGTCCGTCCGACTACCCTAATCACGCTCCACCGAGCCAAACTATCACACCCACTTAGCCGCATAGGTATCGAGCAGGAAATTGCCAAAGTTTATTATTCAAGCGTGCTGACCAAAATCCTATCGGGTCAATGTCAGCACCATCCATCATGGCTGCCTGTAAAAACCGGCCGTATGGACCGAAACTCATACATCACTCTGCTCGGCGCTCGTCAGCTTTATGGACTGCCAGCTGAAATAGGAGATGCTTCGTAATAGACTGCTTTTACGGAGTATTAAATGAGGAATACTTAATACGTATTTTATTTACTTTGGTACCTACCGCAAGTGCATGCTTGCCTTGGAAGGCGCACGCAATGCATTTATTTGAAGAGTTTTTTGTATGCGGCGCTTTTGTGGGAAATTATAGTCTACCTGATTAATTATACAATGGTAATAACACAATTTGCTGCTCCTGCAGTAATATATTTATTACAAGCTCATGTAACTAAGCAACTACTTATTTTACCGACTTATGGACTTAATAAACTTAGCTTTTGAAGAATAGTTACGTACCTAGGTCATTATTGCCTATAATGTACCTCCTATAAGGTGCCTCTATATTCCACACTTACCTATATCCACAGAGAGAACAAAAGTTTAGCGCTTCTGTGCTATAAGTACTTTATTCATTTATTAAGGTCATCTTAACTTATCATATTTTAGGTTCCGATATAGTTGACATAAGCATTTCACAGAAATCTGTACCCGTCAGATACAAGATTTTATGACAATGTAATTTCATATGCATTAATAATTCATTTCGGCACGGACACAGGCTGACACATAATCTCTTCGTAACATTATCTGACGAATAACAATCTTCGGTTCCCTAATCTCTTTTTGTTTACACCAGCATGTCAGACAAAGGCTCACTGCCTATTTCATCCCTTGTGCCGGCGATCACAAACGCAAACTTGCCTGTCAGCGGGCCGAGGCACAGACGGGGATTAACCGGCTAATTCCTTGACTGATGCTTGCCGCCCCGCGCGAGCCTGTCGTGCGGGGTCATAACTCGCCACTCTGTAGGTACCACAAGGTGCCGCTTGGACGATGTTGCTTCGTTGTATCACTTGGTACTTTTTGTTTTGCGACGCATTTTTATTTAAGCGCATTAATGAGTCTTGCTGTACCGATGGTTTGCCTCAATCAGGGAGAGGGGTCCATATCGTACCAAACCATTAGCAGTGTTGTTTGGTACAGCTTAATTTTCATGTACTCGCACGTGGCTTACGTTGCCAATCTTCACTCAGATCCTCGCACATTGCGGACAAAATAATAACCTTAAATATACCTAGGAAAAAAAAACAATTTACCAATTTTACACAACCGAACTCGCGACATTTGCAATCGGCAGCTTGCGAAATACATTTACGGCAAACCACACAGCCGGTACAGTCGCCCCGTGACGGAGTCAACAAAGCGGCGCATTGTAAGCATACTACCAGCTGGGTTTTATTATTTATTTCGCGTCTACCGAGCGAGGCAGGCGGGGCTTCGAGGCGCAAGGCATGAGGCGCGAGGCGCGAAGCGTCAGTGCTGGAACCCGGTTAATATTTCACGGTCGCCGACGCTAAGTCGACGCAGATTTATGACTCGACTATTGGCGTTGTACTACAATTAACTAGCCCGCATACCCCGCAGACGCCTGTTCCGGCCCTAGTGGGCATGGCCACGTAATTAGGGCTCTAACCTTTAGTAATCTATAGGAACAAATTGGTCCAAACGGTGCAAGCGACGAGAAAGCTAATTTCCATATAGAGGCTGCTTGCGGTCCCGAACGGTGGGTTGGTTTAGTGCGATTAAGTTAGGTTTAGGTAAGTATCATGGAGATATTAAGTAATTTCGTAGATATTAGTCGTTATTAAAGGAATAAAGATATACGTTACTTAAAAATGAAGTAACTACCTGTGTAAGATCATTAATCTCTCGTGCGAAGCCGGGATAATTCAGAGCGCACTTCACTTCATGTAAGTTCGTTTGATCTTGTAACAATACACTACTTCCACTATTCTAACTACCACGATAAACAGAATACTCTACAATGTCGGCTAAAAGATTAAATTGCTATAGCAGATATAACCGTAACTTTTAAGTATAGGTACCTAAAATAAATGTCGGAAAAATCAAGAAGCACTATTCCAAGTCATTCTCGACTTCCGACAAAAGGACGTTGATTTGATTGTACTCAAGGGAGCCATAGTTACGATCTCTGATGAAACGAAAGTATCCAACTTCCGAGCTGAAACATTTTATTAGGACATTGGGAATCAAAGCACGATCGGAATAAGTTTGTTGGTGACTTTCTCCATGTACCTGCTAGACAATAGTAGACATCTATAGCTATTATAAGTAGTCTTAAAAAATTAGAAAGTTTGTGAAGTTTGTGTCTGTATTTTGAGTTAATGTTGTTTTGTAGCCTATAATTTGTGAAATTTCTGTGTATTTTTTTATTTTAACGGGCCACCACACACACACAACGTCCAGGACATCTGCAACCTAAGAGGAAAGACTTCACACACACATTAAAGATCCTATTTTTGTAGTGTACAGTAGAATAAAGTGTTAAAGACAAAAAAATATATGAAACATCGTATACTCTAGGGGAACATCGATGGCAGCGGTTGCGGGTTGCGGGGGCGGGTGATTAGCGGGTCAGATACTTAAGTGAGAGGTACCGAGCTCGTGTTCCAAGTGTCGCCATATCATCCATATCCCGGTTATGTATCCTGAATGTGCAGGTTACATCACGATGTTTTCCTTCACACGTCGGTTACTATCGAACATTACATACCTCAGAAAAAATAATTGCATTGGAACATGGCGGTACTGTGGATCCAACACGGTACCTCTTGCTTGCGACTCTTACCCCTTAACAGGACACTGACGGTCTTAAGTAATCGCCAGTTCATTTGTCAATAAAACTTAAAAGCCATGATCTTTACATCTTTCTCATAGACCTCGAACTGGAAAATTGAGATACTTAAAACGTTAGGTAGGATTAGCGTTTAGTAGAATAGAGGAAACAGGCAAAATTCTTTCTCAAATCGCTCCCCTATAAATGACGGCCATTTAAAGGCGTTACTTAGGGAGCCCCTAAAATACTTTCTTGCTCACCACTCAACTCGTCAAAGTCGACTGCGATTATTCCAAGTTTCCCTCATGACGGATTTCTCGAAATGCTGGCTATATTGCTTTTCCCATTCGGCTGGAGCGATAACTTTTTAACCCTAGTTGACGCAGGGTGAATAACACCCGTTGACAGTTGAAAGGGCGGACTGGAAACTTTGCTCCCCTATCGCTTATTGACCTCTTACCCCACGCTCAAATGCATTTTCTGCCTGTACTTAGATATGGGCTGAAAGATATCGGAGCGGTGGTTTCGATGGGGCTCGGAATAGCTTTAAGAATTTACGTTTGCAGTTTGGCGATGGAGTCGTTACGAAGTAAACATACTTGCTTTACTTATTTTGCTTCATTTATTTACAGGAAAATAGTTTACAAATATCATTCATTTTTTAATACTTTTTGAATAGATACATAGACTGACCTAGCTGTATAATTTAGAAACGTGAAATTTCAGTATGGGTTTCTTGGAACCCTTATCTAGTATTCGTATAACCAAAACCAGATATAATTTTATTTTCTTTGATTATTGCGCATTTTGGCGTTTTCAAATCAAATAAACACCATTAATACGAACATATAGTAAGCTAAAATTCGTATAAAAGAATGTTGTCTAAATTGTTTAGATTTCCTATAGTTCACGACTAAAGGTAAAATATACATTAGCATAGGTCGTAAATCGCTTTTAAATACAGATAACCACTAGATAACATTCAACTTTATGGCAGCACATACAAACGCAGATCAGCCACGGCGCGTCGCGCAAAAACAAATGACAGGCGAAGGCTGCATGAAGTTTATCCTTCTGCCTACTTGCTTAGCTATCTCGATGGGTTTTTTCTGGATTATCTTTAATACACAGACACGGCTATTTTACGTTGTGATAAAATAAAAAAACAATACAAAAATATAAAATACAAATGCTATTACACACAACGGTATAACGCATTTCTAATATCTTCATGTTAAGTAAGGGAAACCCGTGCGCCCCTTCTCAATTTCTCGAAATACCTCGCCGTGTTAAGCACATGTACTAAACGTATGCAGGCACGTTTCAGACAAGGTGCAACAGTGAATGCGGCCTCTTGACCCATTTCGGGTGTCACTAGGGATGCCAAAAAACTTCGAGAAGAATATAGGAAACATCCATTTAGGGTATGAAGAAAATAGTATCCATATAAAAATATCAATTACATTTATTTATAATTTTTAAGCTGACTTTTTACAATTTGTATAGCATCCTTGTCAAAGATTCCTTCGCTATTCTACTGGACACGCCTAATAAAAACGTTTATTTTATTTATGGAAAAAGTGTATTTCTTTACCAATAGCTTTTATTGTACCCGAAGATAGTGTTGCCGCTGTATTGCTAAAATGTAGTAATTTGGCTACTATATGTTTTTCCAACAGTAAGTATATAGTATCTTGACCAAAAACTTAGTAGTAGATTTGGCAACCTTAGGTGTCACCACTCCGCTTTCTGAATTCTGTAGACGTTGGCACAGAACGGTGGCATATGTCACAGTTACGAACACAAAACGTCGTACCACTCGCATCACGTTCTGAAATTCTGTTCAATATCAATAAAGGAATTGTTGCAACGAGTACAGGTCACGATCACTGCACTCTTGTTTTACAGCTTGTGTATTTCTTTCTGCTAATGTTTCGTAATTCTAACTCTTTTCGGGGTTCAAATGTACTTCTACCTCATCTATCGCTAAACCTTTTCCCTTCATTTCATCTTCGATTTGCTGCAACGTCTTACCTCTCGTTTCTGGCAAGAGGAACCATATCACACACAAACTGTATGTTAGTATTCCAGCATATAACAAATACGTTCCGTGGAAACCAATAGAATCGCACAGGCCCGGAAAAGTCTTTAAAATAAAAGAGATTGCTATTAAATCAGGCACGACACTTAAGCTCATTCCTATACTTCTATATGCCAAAGGAAACACTTCTCCGGCTATAATATTGGGTAAAGGGTTCATGCCCATGGCTATCGTTATAGTTTGAAGGCTTAACAGTATTACGGGCAACCATAATCCACCATATGAAATAATGCCGTGAGTTTTTCCGTAACTATATCCAGCAAGGGCCAGATGAGCTATGACACATAAACTGCCCGTGCTAAACATTACTACTCTCCTTCTAAATCTTCTGATGAAATAAATAGCAATGGCGTTAAATAACATACGTTGGAAATCAAAGAATAGCATCCAGAAGAATGCGTTCACTTGGGTACCCATAATTTTAGTAACTATCAGTGTCGAGTAAACAGGAAAAGTCATTCCTCCGGCAACTCTGTCTAACGAAAACGTGTGCATCATTAAAATTACTGGCTTGACAAATTCCTTCTTTCTTAGAACTTGTGTGATTTGTCGAAAGCGGCTAGTAGATCTGATTTGTTCAGATTTCTCCAGTATTTGAGCTTTAATCATGTGGTCCAATTCCTCTTCTTCGTCGCAGCCTCTTAGCCAACGAAAAACTTCACTACACTTCTCATATTTCCCTTTTGCTGCCAAGAAACTGGGTGATTCGGGGCAATAAACAATCAAAATTAAACATGTAAACGGAAAGAATGCACATACTAATGCTGTCCTTTGCCAGCTCATTACCGATCCTAAAAGATGAACAAAGAACAGTCCAAAGGCCACCCCAAGAGCCATGGTAGCCAAAAACGCTCCTCGATTCTTGGGGCTCGTGTATTCTCCTAAAATGGTTGACCTTAATGGCAGGCACATACCAAATGATAAGCCATGTATTAACCTTCCAAGTAACAAAATCTGCAACAATAAAATTTTAATAAAATCGTAAGTAATAGTAATAAGTCATCAAGAACTATTACTGCAATTTATGATAAAGTTGTTAAACTATCCAAGTCTGCCAATGTGCGATTTCATGCTCTACTATGCAACAAAAGGCTCAAGTCATAATAGCATGGCGGGTTCGGACCAGAATCAGATGCAGTATGTAAACGCATTAACCATTTCGACTTCTTTTTATTCTACGCAGTAACGTCGCCCATAACATCTACGATTCGTGCATTAAGATTGCAGGCAACAAATATGCAGAACCGCAGGTGCGTTATCACTGTGATGACTAAGATGAAATGCCTCTTACCCCTGGCTACCTTATCCTTCACACCGGAACATAACAATTCAAGCGTTATTGCTTGGCGGCAGAAGTAGATAAGGCGGTGGTACCCACCCCGGCGGACTCCTCAGGCTTGACAAATAAGGCAGAACAGTGAAACATTACTTACTTCAAAGTTAGTCGCAGAAACTATACAGATCCATCCTATGAGAACTGGCAGTGTAACGATGAAGTGAGCTATTTTCCGTCCAAAGCGGTCCATAATGGGTGGTGACATAAAGTTTCCGAAAATAACAGTGAGCGACATCGCAGCAGCTGAAATTAAAAATGTTTGATACTGTTACTTTAATCATCGATTAACATTTTTTTACTGGCAATTATTCAGGGAAGAACCAAACAGAGATTTAAGTCTCGACCATGTTCTTGAACAACTCTGACAGAGTGGAGGAAGATTTGTATGTGTACAATGCGACCGATAATGCTATATTTCCTATTTTGACTCTTGGACAGATAAGTTGGTGCCACTGTAAGGTAGCTGCTGCTCAGTCACATGTCTTCTTCAAGAAGATTGCCGAAGCCTATATGTATGCAACTTCGAAATTCTCAATAGAGACATAATTTTTTGAAGATACATACATCGACATGATGACCATTCTTAGGGTATAGTAAGTAATTCGTTCTGTATACTTCGAACATCACTATTTTGAACTTCAAGATACAGTATTACCTACACTTCAGCCGTCATTAAGACGTCCACTGTAGGACATAGGCGTCCTTGCATGCCTTTCACGCCGATCATTTTTATGCCTCTTGCATCCATCGGCTCTCTACGAGCTTTACACGGTCGTTTTCCTCGGGAACTCATCCGCTCTATCGGCCATCAGTTCTGTGAGCCATGTGGCCAATAGAAAATGTTTTTTATAATGTTGATGATGAAGATCGTTCATTTACCTCCATTCAAATTTTGATGATGGATATTGTACATCATATATTTTTAGAATTAATATTTGAACGACTTACCCAGCCATGATGATTGGTCTTTGGCTTCGTCAAGTACGATGGCAGACCCTGGCTCGCTCAGCTGTGGTAAGAGCACGCCTGGAAAGCCTACTGCACAGGTGAATCCGATCATATTGAGACTAACCGAACCCGTCACAAAACACTAAAAAATAACAAAATTTAATGCAAACTATGAAAATACTGAAGAAAATATAAAAGATGGTGTTATACTTATGCCCGGTTGTAGGTACTAGGAATCCCACTGCATTAGAAATCAACCCATGGAAATAAATAAATGTGAATATGACATTGCAGATTAAATTGAGGGCGTAACCCCCAGAAATATGAGAAAAACAGATGTCTAGACCTGCCAATATTGGTACAGAAATCCCGCGGGCGGCCTTGGAAGCGACGGATTGACATCACCGAATCGGATTCAAAAGTCAACGACGGGAGGATGCTGAAGGCCGGGCAAAGTGAAGGAAGTAACATAGGAAAGCATGGCATAAGATAAACGCTAAGATTATGATTATGACCACGTTACTAAAACCAACAGCAACTTACCTGTTTCAAAAACGGCGACACCTTACTTTTAGACATAATGTTTTAATAATTTAAACAATCGTTATAAAATAGAATTTACAGACAGGTTTCTATTAGTTACTAGTTACACTGACACTGCTTATGCACTGATACAACATCGGGCTCGTCTAATCCAAAATAAACGAGTAGGCACATTCGATTTTTATCAGATGAGATAACGACGACGATAAAAATATAACCTTTAAAAAATTAAATAGAGGAAGCGTAATCGATATGACAAGAAAAATATAACAACAAGACAGAACAAAGTAGGTATGTTTTGTAGCAATCGAACTAAACTGGGTGCAATTTGCAATTTTCGAAAATAAATGCCAACTTATCAATATTCGCCCGACTTTGTTACCGATACCGAGAGTAAAGGTGAAACAAATTATTGTAACGTCTTCCAAATTACACACACATGCATAATGTTAAATATAACTTATTAGCACTCCCAGTTGCGTTTACATAGTTATATACATACAGGTGTACCTAATAAAAATGTAATTGAAGTACATATTTTGCACGGTTGTTGAATGAAATGGAATAAATTTTATGAGTTAAGTATAGGATGCATCGCACATATTCATGTGGCATATTTGGTAGACTGTCCCACATTTCACTTTAGGTACTTTGCGAACATGCTTATAATACACAAGTGGACCCGACGCGACTTTACCCCTACCTACCCTTTTTCTTGTAAACCTTCCTCTTTAATCAACCTCTATCTATTGTTGAAAACCGCAATAAAATCCATTGCGTAGTTTAAAAGATCTAAGTGTACATAGGGACAGACGGCAGACTTTGTTTTATACTATATATAGATGCAGTCTACATGCATATTTTACAACCTATGCAGTTAACGATGTACTTACACCAGATGCTTTATCTATAATTAAATACGATAACAGGTGACATTAGACAGAAGATAACGTCGACTTTACATTGACTTCACAACCACAGTCGGTACAGCGGACCATACAAATTATAAAAAATGTGAGTGGGAGTACAACTATTAACAATCTATTTAACACAACAAAATCGCGTCAGCACTGAATATTTCGAATCACTGGCCACCGTTGCCGTGGCCGACTACTGGGCAAGCCATATCTAGTTAATAAATAAATAAATAGGGTTTTCGAAAAATAACTTGACAAAGAAGACTGAATATTTCATTTAATTTTTACTCTTTTGGCCAAATTGTTACCTGTAACATTTTAGTACATTTTGTACAGTATTCTTTTTTACTTTACTGTACAGTATTTACATTTTTTTTATACCACTAAGGTGGCAAACAAGCTTGCGGCCTGCCTAATGCTAAGAAGTCACCGCAGCCTATGGGACGTTTGCAATACCAGGGGCATCACCCACGCGTTGCCGACCCCGTAAAAACCTTTAAACCCCTTTCTTGAAGAACTCCATGTTGTACTCTCCAGGGAAAACCTCTCCAGGTAGTTCATTCCACAACCTTAGTGTGCGTGGGAGAAAGTTCCTTTGGAACCGCACAGTTTGCGACCAATTTGGCTCTAAGGTGTGAGGATGAACTCCCTGTCGATGGCGAGCGGTGCAATGTTAGAATGTAGCTGTAGGCATCATGTCAAACAGTTCTTCAGAACAAACTCCGTTGTACAAGCGGTAGAACACACAAAGGGAGGCGAAACTCAGCGGCTCAATACAACTTGTGAGCATAGTATCATCGACAATTCTGACAGCGCGCCCAAGCTGATATGCCGGTACCCCGCCCATAGATGAGAGCAATACTCTAGATGGGGTCTGACTTGAGCCTTGTAAAGGAGAAGCCGTTGCCCCGGTGTAAAGTATTGCTTTGATCTGTTAAGCACACCCAGCTTTTTAGATGCGAGCTTGACCTTTTCTTCCAAATGACTGTGAAACTGCGTCACCGGAGATGCCGCCACCTAGGATATGTATGCTCTTAGAGATGGTAAGCGGTGTATCCTGGAACTGAGGAGCTACAACGAATGGAGATTTCTTGGCGGTGAACGCGCATACTTGTCTTAGTGGGGTTGAATTGGACTAGATTTAGTCGTCCCCAATCGGAGATTCTAGATAAAGTACTCTCGATTTTAGACACAAGTACTTCGCGACTTTCCTCCACTATGGCACGAGGGATATTTGCACGACCCGTATAAAAGGCGTCTCCAGTACTGTCATCCGCATAGCAATGAATGCCGCCAATGGACAGCATATCATTGATATGAAGGAGGAACAGAATTGGAGACAGCACCGAGCCTTGCGGGACACCAGCATTAATGTCCAAGCTATCGGAGCAACAGCCGTCAACTACGGCTTTGATGCATCTGCTGGACAAAAAGCTAGTAACCCACTTGCACAATCCCTTGGGAAGCCCGTATGATGGTAACTTCTACAAAAGACACCTATGCACCGATCGAATGCCTTCGCTATATCTAAGCCAACAGCCAGTGCCTCACCTTGACTCTCAACAGCTAAAGCCCAACGGTGTGTTAGGTACACTAGAAGATCACCCGTTGAGCGACAATGTCGGAACCCATATTGACGGTCGCTCGAGAGATCGTGTTCTTCTAGGTAACCAAGGAGCTGTGCGTTTATAACTAGCTCTATCACTTTAGAGAGAAGAGAGGTAATAGCGATAGGCCTGTAATTCGATGAGTCTGATCTGTCGCCTTTTTTGGGCACAGGGTGCACGTGGGCAGTCTTCCATGAAGACGGGACTATCCCAGTGCAGTATGAGAGTGCAAAGAGGCGCGTTAGTACCTAATACATATACATATGCCTAAATCTCGCTTGACCATTGGGCTGTGTAAGTAGGCTATGTAAGTAATACACAATGTGTGTATAGATATTGAGTTTGTTAAAACATTCAGTGGTCAATAGGCCACTGATGAATTTTAATTTCTGTTCCGTGTGACATATATATATTTTTTCTTGCCAGGCATTTGACCGCCATCTCACCTAGTGGTAAGTGACCATGTGGTCGATGATGGAGCATACGTGTCTAAGAATAGCCTACTTCACTTAGCCTTGAAGGCGACTAGATTATAACACACTCGCAGGTGACCTATATTATTACCTAAATGTTATTTTATTAAAATAAGAATTTCTATTTTAATTATTTTAATGTACTCATTATTTGAGTAAATCAATATTTCGAGTAATTGGCGAAGATGACTTACTGATTGTTTCTGTGTACTGTGGTTGACTACGAACAAGGACTAATAATAGGGACGCTTTTTACATGATAGGCTCAAAATAACCAATTATAAAAAAAGAAAAACAGTGTCTATATTCGCAATTTTTTCTATCTTTGGTTGCTCAAGTGCCATAATAAAACATGCTAACATAACCACACTTTGTTTCACCACCACCGTCTCAGGGACCCAAGCCAATCTCACATTGTGCTCGTGATCCCACGTGGTACTGACAGACGGACTAGCGAGGCTCTGGCGAAACGGCGTTTTCCTATCGCATTGTGAGGGTCCTGTGGTAGTCGTCGCACTTATGTGCGCTTAAAGCCAAAACACCGTATAAAATATGACCAGTTCTAAAACAAAACCCTACCAAATAATACAAACAAACAAAACGGCTATAGGTCGACAAGTTAACTAGTATATCGCCTGAAGTAGGTGGCTGAACTAGGCTCGAAAAATTTAGGGAACCTATAAGGCTCTGTAGTTCCTTTATACTCGCCCTTTTCCGAGATAGCACCTGATTTAGTATTTGTTTCAAGGTTGCCGACTTTTGAAGCGGTAAGCTTTTAATGTTTGTGAACGTATCAAATATTATGCCTGGGTACTGTACGGACATCTGAGATATGATGGCCTTCGATGGTATGGCCACGTCTTGCGCAGACCGGCAAAGTACGTGGGAAACATATGTCTGGCTATGCCACCCCTGCCAGGCACATGAAGGAGAGGTCGGCCCAAGAAGCGATGGCTTGACGTCGTTAAGAGTGATTCGTGCCAACAAGCTCACCACAAAGGATGCCGCAGACCAAGCGAAGTGGGCCAGGAAACGTAGAAAGGCCTACCTCGGGCCACGCATTGAAAACAAGACGATATGTAACGTTAGGAAACTGGGCTAGAGTTGCGCTCTCTGGCAAACCCATTTCCTTCATCTATAGGATGTGAGCATCCATCTCCTGGATATACAGGGTTTGTACTTATATCTATTCCCACCATAGTTACGTGTAGAGGTGGTTTTGCATAAAAGGGGATACGATAACCTTTCGATATAATCTTTAAAATTGTGGGAGGTGCCTGTAGGCGTTCCCATGTGGCGTTAAAACTTTTGAGAGCTTGGAATTTTGTGTCAAAATTTCGGGAAGAGCCTTGCTTGGTATCTCTATTGAAGGTGTTATCTGCCCTTGGAGCTCTTGCACGAAAATTACCACCTTGCGCAGGCATTTTCATTATGTTCACAAAGCTTTGATTAGCAAATTTATACATGCCTTGCGCAGGCATAAAAGGATAGAAAGGCACACCATGCGCTGGCTGAATAAGATTACGACCCCCTGGGGGTACCGAGATGTTTTGCATACCCTGCGCGGGTAGCTAGTAGTCTAGGTGGCTTTGTATTGGCTTGCGCAGGCAAAGCCACCCTCCGGATCTATTGAAGCATCCTTTCCGTAGCTTTTACAGATTTCATGTGCACTATAGTGCAATTATCGCAAAAGATCAGACAGCAGTTCTGAATCACCCGAGCTTTGTCGCTGTTATGTGACACCCTACACACAGGAGTTTAGGTAAAGGTACGATTTAGCGAAATTTCGATACCGAAAATGTGCGATTTTTTCTGGTCGCGTGGCTTTATCCAGTAAACCAATGAGAAACATTTTTCCGGTACGTCTTAGTATATCAAGGAAATATATTTACACTGATGGTTACATACACGTTTCTTAAAACTTTATCGAAAACTTCTCTTTGCTTAACCGTTATTACTTACCATCGCGAACATTTCAGCTGCACTGTAATTGCTTTTCAAAGCATGTACAACAAAATATTACAAAATCTTGAAGCATAGTTAGGCTACGATTTGCTATCCTCTCGTCAGATACTCCCGAGATGGTATTGATACTTAGATTTTCAAATAGTTGTACTGAGTTCGACAGGCCACAGTGCATCTGAATCAACACAAACATTTGGCGCAGACGTCTTGGGTTAGGTATCACTTATTTATTCAGGATCACTTATATATATCAGGTGCTTTGTTCTGCAGACCGCGTACATCTGTTTTTAATAACGCAAATGAATGAGGTAACGTAGCGTACAAATTGGTTGCACCAAAATTGCTGTTCATGTACAAATTGAGTTTTGCACATTTAAAAATCTCTTCTCAGAAGAATCTTTTTAGTTTCTAGGTTTTTATGTATGTAGGCATGTAAAATCTCTTTGTTTCATTAGTGATTGATAAATTCATTCCTACTTATTTCTTTTAAATTGTGTTCTATGCAATGTGTAATAGAAAAATATTTGCTGAACTCTCTAGCATTTATAAATGTGATCATCATCATCATCATCTTGGCAAATTAAATCAACCCAACTTAGTGGACCACAACTCAAATTATATTAAAGGGTTTATGCACTAATTATATAATTGCAATTTTCCCAGGGATCACAAATTTTTTAGAAAATAAAATATAACCTATGTTACTCGCTTATAAGGTAGCTTTTTTTTATTGGTGAAAAAATTTAAAATCGGTTAAGTAGTTTTTGAGTTTATCCATTACAAACAAATAAACATACAAACAATCAAATCGACAAACAATCAAATCTTTCCTCTTTATAATCGTCATCATCATCGTCCTAGCGCTTATCCCGACCTCTGCCAGGGTCCGCTTTCCTACTCATACTTCTCCACTTCGCCCGATCTTTTCAGCATACTCGTGTCGTTAGTCGTTGGCTCTCGCATACGACTCAGCGATGTCAATACATCGCTTCTTGGGTCGCCCACGGGGCATCTTTCCTCTTTATTATATTATTAGTATGTTAGATATCAGGGCAATGAAAATATCGTTAAGGCCCGATTTTTTTAGGCACATAGATTAACTAGATTTTTTTGTTAATTTATTCATATCTTTTTATTTAAATACTTAAAAAATTACTATGTCAATATTAATAGCCAAACCATACCATACAACGCGCCATTCGTAATTACTCTGAAATATCTCGCCGCCTTAAGTACATGTACAGGCTAGATATGCACATTTCAGATAAGGTGCAACAGTGAATTCACCCTCTTAACCCATTTCGGGTGTCACCTCTCCGCTCTGTGAATTCTGTAGACGGTGGCACAGTACGGTACACAGTTACAGATACAAAACGCCATATCGCTCGCCAATTTCAGATTTCGCTATCGTTCTGAAATTCTATATCAGCTGATATTGATAAAGGAAATGTTTGCAACGATCACGGTTTTACAGCTTGTGTGCTCGTGATTCTATCTCTTCTCGGAATTTAACCGTACTTCTGCCTCATCTATCGCCAAAGTTTTCCCCTTCATTTCATCTTCGATTTGCTGTAACGTCTTCCCTCTCGTTTCTGGCAAGAGAAACCATATCACACTTAGACTGTATGTTAGTATTCCAGCATATAACAAATACGTTCCGTGGAAACCGATAGAATCGCACAGTCCCGGAAAAGTCTTCAAAATAAAACAGACTGCTATTAAATCAGGCACGACACTTATGCTGATTCCTATACTTCTATATGCCAAAGGAAAGACTTCTCCGGCTATAATATTGGGTAACGGATTCATTCCCATGGCTATCGTTATAGTTTGAAGGCTTAGCAACACTATAGGCAACCATAATCCTCCGGATGTAAACATGCCGTAAGTTTTTCCATAGCTATATCCAGCTATGGCCAGATGAGCTATCACACACATACTACCCGTGGTGAATATTACAACTCTCCTTCTAAATCTTCTAATGAAATAAATAGCAATGGCGTTAAATAGCGTGCGTTGGAAATCAAAGAATAGCATCCAAAAGAATGCGTTCACTTGGTAACCCATCATATTAGTAACTATCAGTGTCGAGTAAACAGGAAAAGTCATTCCTCCGGCAACTCTATCTAACGAATACGTGTGCATCATCAAAATTATTGGCTTCACAAATTCCCTCTTTCTCAGCACTTGTGTGATTTGCTGGAAACAGTTAGTAGATCTGGTTTGTTCGGATTTCTCCAGGATTTGAGCTTTAATCATGTCTTGCAATTCCTCTTCTTCGTCGTTGCCTCTTAGCCAACGAAAAACTTCACGACACTTTTCATATTTCCCTCTTGCTGCCAAGAAACTGGGTGATTCGGGACAATAAACAATTAAAATTAGACTAATAAACGGAAAGAATGCACATACTAGTGATGTCTTTTGCCAGCTCATTACTGATCCTATAAGATGAACAAAGAACAGTCCAAAAGCTACTCCAAGTGACACAGTAGCCAAAAACGCTCCTCGGTTCTTAGGGCTCGTGTATTCTCCGATAATGGTTGACCTTAATGGCATGCACATGCCAAACGATAAACCTTGCAATAACCTTCCAAGTAACAATATCTGCAACAATAAAAAATTATTGATCTATCGTATGTAAATAACGAAGAAATAATTGCAATTTATGAATAGAATAGAACAAAATAAACTTTAAAGCGTAAACTGTGTTGTTACAGAACGATATTGATAGTTATTAAGATATCCAGGTGTGCAAATGCGCAATATGGTACAAGCTATTTAGGTATTCGTGTTTGGATCAGGCGAAGTGCGTAAACGCACAAACCATTCTGACATAACGGATCCCAAATGATCTATTTATGTATAGATAACTAAATCAATACTTACCGAAAAATTATTGGCCATTACTATACAGAACCACCCAATGATGACTGGAAGTGTGACTACGAAGTGAGCTATTTTTCGGCCTAGGCGGTCCATAATGGGTGGCGACAAGAAGTTCCCGAAAACAACAGATATTGACATCGCTGCAGCTGAAATGTTTAATTTTTGATACTATTAAACTTTTGGTCACCGATATAAAGAATCCAACAGATAGGTTGCGGCACTTTTCTTTAACAATTTCGACGCAACCGACAAATTATATAAAATCGTTACTATATAGTAACGTACCTACCTTGTTCAAGAAGGTTGTCGAGGTCTATAATAGATTTACTAAATGATTAAATCAAACATTGTTAAAGTTTCAACCTGTTTCATTCTTGGATGCTACTCCTACACTGCTACTAATTAATAGTTTGAGTAAGATCTCCTAGGGATTTTACTACACCCATTGTCTAAGTATTATTATTGGACATCTCGAAGAGTGTCGGTGGCCGAGTGGTAACGGTATCTAATATCATCATCACTTCAGCCTCAGACCACCCATATACAGTTGTAGAATATAGACCCCTTCCACACTGATCGACTATCTGCCTCTTTCATTCATCGGCCGGTACCTACCTATGGACATCAGCAACATCAGGGGAGTCACCAATGCGTTGCACGCCTTTGAAGAGACCTCTAATATACCTCTTGAACGATCCCATGTCATAGTTATCGTGCGTCAATCGTGCTTGGTAAAAAGGTGCGACGGGGGTAAAGTGACGGTGGCACCAGTTCCTCGGAACATACACAATAGTCCAGAGTCTATAATTTATATTTTGACGACTTACCTAGCCATGATGATTGCTCTTTAGCTTCGTCAAGTACGATGGCAGACCCCGGCTCCTTCAGCTGTGGCAAGAGCACGCCAGGGAAGCCTATCGCACACGTGAATCCGATCATATTGAGACTAACCGAGGCAGTCACGAAACACTAAAAAGTAAAAAACGTAAGTACCGAAGAAAATATTAGAGGTGGTGCTATTCTTAGTAGTGTAAATTAGATGCTGGGCCAAAAAATGAACTATAAAATAAAGAAAATATACAGCGAAAAACCACACTTCTTTGTAGTCGAGTAAAAAAAACATCAACTTACTTGTTTCAAAAACGGCGACACTTTGCTATTAGACATTACGTATTTTATTTTTTAAACAATAATTATTAGATCGAATTTACCGATTGGTATTTCCATTAGTAACAATATGCTGACACTGATAATACACCTATACTGCACTGACATATTGTAACTAAAATTATCTGTCTATATCTGAGGTCTTTATTCCAAAATAACTTCCTGAACATTAGATTATATCGAAAGCGATAAAGCCGACCTTTATAAAAAGATAACCTACTTAAAAAGAGAGTGAAAAAGGCAGAACATGAAAATGACAAGAAAATGATAGCAACAGGACAGAACAAAGTATGGTTACTTACTTAGATCGGTTATGTAGGTACTAGAGGCACTTGTTTTGTATGACTCACAACATACAGGGTGCAATTTGCAATTATAGAAAATTTTAACTTTGCCCTGACTAAGGACTCCAAATATTATAATATTTAAGTATTTAGATAAATTAAAATCACATTTGTAGGTACTAAATTTAAAATTTGAAAACGTCTCTACCAGCTTTGACTCGAGTAGGCATTGTGAATAAATATAACTTAAGAAAAACATACTTAAGGTACTGAACCTATTTACCTATGTATATATAACAATAAAAAATAGATCAAGAAAATACCAGAGTTACAGGACGCACCGTACATACCTACTAATGTTACTGAAAATGGCATAGGTTAAACAGGTTATACCTATTTAACTTTCCCTCATTTCATATTTAAAGTACCTCCCGAACGACTTTTCGAACATACTTTACAATTCATTAACCTGTGCAGTTACTTATGTTTATCAAATTTTTTATCTACGATTAAATACGGTAAGTGTTTTTCAAAGTGTGGGTTGCTACCCCCTGGTGGGTCGCCAAACCCCTACGGGAGGGTCGGGAAGCGTCAATAACGACAAAGTATATATATTTTATTTATTTAGGTCTCGCTGTTTACACTCATTACCTACTTGCTTGATGGTGTAGACAAAATCACAATCAATTGGAGCTCGTTTCCCTCTCTAATACTTTCAACACTGTCATTCTTTCATTCACTTCAAAAAAAAAACATCGAGGCTGTAAAAAGATAGGACAAACACGAGGACCTAAATGTAATGCTTTTATAGCAGCAGTTGCGGACCCCTTTAAAGGAGACTATCGCCAGTGCTTCAAATCTTGGATTAGACGGATGAAAAGCTGTATTGAAAAAAATATTAAGTCTAGAAACATAGAAGTCATTGTCTAGAAATTAAACTTTTTTACAACTTTTCAAAATAAGGCACCTAACGTATTCACCGCTAGAAGAGCGTGGGGTTTTAAAATCTTGTATCTACTAAGGGGGTCGCACCTTGAAAAAGTTTGAAAAACAGTGCGATTAGAGATAACATATATTATGCCAGACGATAACACCGACTTTAGCGACATTGGAACAGTGATAACGACCACTGTATCACAAACGTAGTCAGTAGGTACGGATAATTTTACATGAAACAAGGTAATATTTGCCTAAGTCTGGCCTAAATATGCATCGTAATGGCCTAAGTGATTAGTTCAATTGCCAACATACCGTCTGAGTTATACGTAATATGTATATGTAGGTACCAAATAAAAAATTACGTAAACATAATATCAATTGCATAGCTAGGATCCACAACACAAGCATTCATTGAGTTTGGGTAAGATATTTCTGTGTAAATTTGTCTAAGATTATTAATAATTTTATTGGTATTTATAGTCAGCATACTACAGGCACTAGCCTCCTTCCTACAAGATCCGAATTTAAAAAGGAATTATGTCTGGCCTAAAGGATTTCGGGAATAATCTCGAATGTCCTTATTAATATGCCTGCGCAAGATTCATCACGCATGATGTTTTATTTCATAGAGTCTAAATAGCGTCATTAAGGCGAAGCGCGAGTAGTATACGACCCTTTTTTATGGAATACGTCAGACAAACAAGCAACCGGGCCACCTGATAGAAAGTGGTCACCGCCGCCTTTGGACATCAGCAACACTAGGGGAGTTACCAATACGTTGCCCGCCTAAACTTTGGGCTAAGACTTCAAATAAAAACAATTTTTTTTATTTATTACCCAGGATTAGATAGTCACTTATCCGTCACTTATAATACGTAATTAGTTCCAAACATTGCCGCCATAAAACACATTTGGTGTAACAGTGTCACGTATTAGCGTAAGACACAGCTAGTGGCGGAGTTTCTAACCGAATTCCTGGGAGTTATCACTAAGTGCCGACGTAAACTGGAGTTAGCCAGCTGAGCACATGTCAAGACCCCGGTAACGAGCGATGCAAGCCACAAAACACTTGAAAGGTGCTTCCGTGCAGTTAACGAGTATAAACTTGTTTGTTGCTTTGACAGTTCGGGAAACTGCCTGGGACAGATATGATATGAGTGTTGGACTTTCTTCTGTTTACACTTAGATAGGCACTTATGGGGATATTTGTTTTTTATATTTCACCCACCAACACAATGGGAGATTTTCCTAGAGCAGATTAAAAAAAGAAATTAGTTCTAATCATTGTAATAGATGGCGTTGGGTAGACACGATTCTCAAAAATAAATCAAAATGAGACCGTTAGATGTATAAAAGTGCACATTTTGCGATTTCTTCCCAGAAAAGGTTCTAAAACTAAATATTTTTTTGCGAACACATCCGAGTTACTTCGGTTACCAAATTCAATACTTGAGAATCCTGTCTAAGCAGCGCGATCTAGTGAGGTATAACCGAACTACACTTTTTACTCTTTTAAGCAGCCATTAAAAAATCTAAAGAAATTGTTTATTAAAGTTTTTTTTAGTAAAATGTGGTAGCGAATATATATAGAATAAGAATTTAGACTTGTACAGGCATTTTGTTAGTCTTGTAAGTTTTTATTCTTCATCATGATCATTCATCTACAACAACAGCCCATGACAGTTTTGCTGGATTTGAGCCTCGTTCACGTCAGTGGAGGGCTTGCCTTGATCTCCACGGTTGTCAGTCGCTGACAGACTGAACAGAAAACGCTGCTGCCCATTTTCTAGTCCAAGACGACAATGAAAGAAAAGTATCGTTTCGTAGCTGGTTACGAAAAACAGTTGCGAACTGGTCAGTAAACTCTGAAGCCGACTGCACGTGGATGAAAGGGAAGGGTTTTTACTCCACCGGACACCAGAGAGACTGAGCAAAGTGCATAATACTTGGACCAACATGGGCACAGGGCAGAGACCTATTCAAGCCGATGCTGTATATAAACACCCAAAACATTTTACAATCCGTCCTACAGTTTTTGGGATATTCAACCTCAAAATATTGGAGAATTATAAACACAAAACCATGACCGAAGATGTGCATAGGGATGAGACCTTTCATAATAGATGCTAGACATCCATGAGGCTATGGTGATGACGTTTTTCAGCGGTTTTTACCCGCGCGCATTTTGGATCTCCTTAAACAATCAACTTTCCCACGGCAGCCTATTATATTATTTTCCCCGCATAAAAAGTAACTCAGTGATAAATTCAGCAATATATTTGTGAAATAACTTTAAAATCGGTCTAGTAGTTTTTGATTACAAACAAAAATACATCTCGTACAGTCATACAACTAATTAACTGACCCCTTACTCCATGTTGTCATATGTATTATCTTTGTCATATGTATTAAGGTCAGAGGGGACAAGTAATTAGTTGAATGACTGTACGTCTCTCAAAAAATACGTCTCTGTCCACCCCACTTGTGGGACAGAGGCCTGAGCTTTATGTATGTATGTACATACCAATACCTACTTTCTCTATAAAAGAGTAGTCATCATCATCATCATCATATCAGCCAGAAGACGCCCACTGCTGGGCATAGGCCTCCCCCAGAGATCTCCACAAAGACCGGTCCTGTGCTTTCCGCATCCAGCTTGTACCTGCGATCCTTACCAGGTCGTCGGTCCACCTTGTAGGAGGCCTACCCACGCTGCGTCTACCGGTACGTGGTCGCCACTCGAGAACTTTACTGCCCCATCGGCCATCTGTTCTTCGAGCTATGTGCCCTGCCCACTGCCACTTCAGTCTGGCAATCCTTAGAGCTATGTCGGTGACCTTGGTTCGCTTGCGGATCTCCTCATTTCTGACTCGATCGCGCAAAGAAACTCCGAGCATAGCTCTTTCCATTGCCCTTTGGGTAACAGTGAGCTTTCTTATAAGGCCCATAGTGAGTGGCCACGTTTCAGATCCGTAAGTCATCACTGGCAATACACATTGGTCAAAGACCTTCGTCTTGAGACACTGCGGTAATTGGGACGAAAATATGTGGCGTAGCTTCCCGAACGCTGCCCAACCGAGTTGGATTCGTCGATTGACCTCTTTCTCGAAATTGGACCTACCTAGCCGGACTATTTGTCCTAGGTATGTATAGTCGTCAACAACTTCAAGTGGAGTGCCTCCAACTGTCACTGGAGTAGGCACAACATGGACATTCGACATAATTTTCGTCTTGTCCATGTTCATTTTAAGACCTACTTGTTGAGAGGCACTACAGAGGTCATCGAGCATTTTGCCCAAGTCTTCCAGGGTTTCAGCCATGACTACGATATCGTCAGCAAATCTGAGGTGTGTGAGGTACTCGCCGTTAATATTGATGCCAAGTCCGTCCCAGTCCAGAAGCCTAAAGATATCCTCCAGTGCAGCGGTGAACAACTTCGGTGATATGACATCACCTTGTCTAACACCTCGCTGCAGCTGAATAGGTTCTGTGGTCTTGTCCTGGAGACGAACTGACATAGTGGCGTTTTCGTACAAACACTTCAGTGCTTCGATATATCGATAGTCAATTTGGCACCGCTGTAGAGACTGGAGCACCGCCCAAGTTTCGATCGAATCGAAGGCTTTCTCATAGTCCACAAACGCCAAGCATAATGGCCGGTTATACTCTTCGGTCTTCTGTACAACCTGCCGCAGCGTATGTATGTGGTCTATGGTACTAAAACCTTTTCGGAATCCGGCTTGTTCGGGAGGCTGGAAGTCATCAAACCTGCGTGCGAGACGATTCGTAATGACTCTCGAAAACAGCTTATAGACATGGGTCAGCAGCGATATTGGTCTGAAGTTCTTCAAGAGAGCCTTATCACCTTTCTTGAAGAACAATATGACTATGCTTCTGTGCCATGCTTCCGGCGTTTTGCCCTCGAGGATGACGGAATTGAACAGCTTCTGAAGGGTCTTAAGCACAGGTTTGCCACCAGCTTTCAGAAGCTCAGCCGTAATTCCATCATCACCCGGCGCCTTGTTGTTCTTAAGCTGTTTGAGAGCCATACTAATCTCGTACAGGCTGATGTCCGGAATATCTTCGGTGTAGTGTCGGGTCAACTTGGCTCTGGGGTCTTTTGCCATACTGGTAACAGGTGCCCGTGTTGTCGTGTATAACTGTCCATAGAACCTCTCGACTTCCCTCAAAACCTCGGACTTGGTCGAAACAACTCTGCCGTCATCCGTTTTCAGTCTCGTCAACTGGCTCTGTCCAATCGACAGATCTCTCGCAAAGACTTTAGAGCCTTTGTTCCGCTCGATCGCCGCCTCAATATTGGTAGTATTGAAGCGGCGTATGTCGCGAGTCAGAGACTTGGAGATCTGTCGATTAAGTCGCCTAAATTGAGAGATATCATCAGGGGATTGCAGAGTCATTCCGCGTCTTTCTTCGATGAGTTTGAGGGTACCGTCAGAGATTTTGTTTGTTCTGTTTGTACGGCAGGCCTTATAAAACTTTGACCCAACCGTATAGACAGTTTCCACGAACCTGTTATTATAGTCGTCCACGTCGACGCACTCTCCTAGGCACTCGAAGCGATTTTGTAATTCGAGTTGAAAGCTCTCGGGGTTTTGGATTTGGATGGGTATAGGCCGGAGCGTGGACCTCATCAATCTCGATCTTTCCAGCTGGGGATTAATATTCAATGTGCCTCTTACCAATCGGTGATCACTGCCAATTTTAACGCTATTGATCACCGAGACATCATTGAATATATGCCGTTTCGTAGATAGGATGAAGTCAATCTCATTTTTTGTGACACCATCGGGACTAACCCACGTCCATCTGCGATGATCCGGCTTCCTGAAAAATGAGTTCATCATAAAGAGTCCCTCCTTCTCCATAAAGCCGGCCAGCATCTGGCCACGGGCGTTCCGACTTCCAACTCCAAATTGCCCCACTCTCAACTCGTCTCCGCCTCGTTTGCCCAGTTTCGCGTTGAAATCCCCCATGACAACGGTATAGTGTGTCTTGGAGGTATGCATGGCTGTAGAAATATCCTCATACATAGCCTCCACTTCATCGTCGGAGTGAGTCGAAGTCGGTGCGTAGACCTGTATGACCTTCAACGAATACCGCTTGGTAATTCTGAGTATAAGGTACGCTACCCTAGACGACACACTCTCGATTTTGACTATGTTGTTCACGAGGGATTTGTGGACGAGGAACCCGACACCACCTAGGGACAGTTGGTCGCCCTCCCGGAATTAAAGCAGATTTCCGGACTTTAGGATTATCGAGTCCTCCCCCTTTCTTCGGACTTCAGATAACCCTATAATATCCCAATTTAATCTGGTTACCACTTCCTCCAGTTCCACGAGCTTTTCGTCGGTCCGCAGTGTCTGGACATTGTATGTAGCCAGGGCCAGTGGTCGTGCTTTGTGGTAGCCTGGTCGCATCCGGTGATTCTTCGCACCCCCTGCCCCGCCGTTACCGTGACCGCTACCATAGTCCGGAATAGCGGGGCCGCCGGGTACTGGGGGCCGTGGCCTGTGTGTGCTTGTCATCAGGGGGGGGTTGCCATAATCGCCACGCTTGGCAGGCGGGTTGGCGATCGCAGTGAAGTAGATGTAAATGTACCCGAAAGATGCTGCTGCCCATCTTCCGGGTTATTCCCTTAGTCGCCTCTTACGACACCCACGGGAAGAGATGGGGTGGTGCTATTCTTTTAAGTGGCGGCACCACACACCACAAAAGAGTAGTATAGAAGTACAAAGCAGAATATTTTCTTCAGCGTTGTTTACTCGTCTTTTATATAGACTTGTCTCTAAATATTTTTTAAATTTACGACCAAGACTTTCTTTTTCGAGTTCGGCCCGTAAATAAAATGACAATTCACAACGGAACTCTAAGCGACTAGCTCCACTAATGCAGTGCAGTGCACTGCGCGGCGCACCACGCAGTGCCACGTCACGGTGACAACAAAGAAAACGGTGGTGTTATTCTGGTTTTTCACGTTAGGCAATGATCGCACGAGAGATTTACGAATGATTGTGAGTTAGGCAACGTTTGCACGAGAGCTTTTTCGACGCTTTTACGCGCGTTATTTTAAACGACTCGCATGATTTGACCTTATGTCGACCTTATGTATGGAGGTCAGTTGGCAGTCGTTCCACTGTAATTGCCTGATCTGCTAAATCTTGGATCATAGTCAAAGCGGGCCCCGGGTCCTCGCGTGCGAGAGCACATACAGGATTTGACGCCAAGATCATCATTATCATCGTCTTGGTGTTAAATTTCGGTTGCCAGGAGTCCGCCTTCCTACTCCTCTTGGTCCACTTCGCTCGGTGTTCGGTATCCTTGGTGGTGAGTTTGTTGGCACGCATGTCGTTCTTATCGACGTCTAGCCATCGCTTCGTGAGTTGAACTCTCCTTCCCGTGCCTAGCGGGCTGGCATGGTCAGACATTATTGTCCCCACGTAATTTGCCGTTTAATTTCCTTACTATCATTATCCGCATCTTGTCTCTCACGTTCCGTTTAGAGTAATCTGATCGATTATAATCGTATGGTGCAGGATGTTTCTCAACAAGCTCATAAAACATTATATTGAAGTCAACATCATCATAATGACGCCACGATGATTATTTAATTTATATTATTGTCAATGCTACATTGACATTACAATTTGTGTGCCGTTTTTGTAACCTTGATCTGGCTCGGGTTAATATTTGATTATAACATAATGGTGACATCCTGAAAACCTGCTGAAAACGGTCCGGATACATTTCCAGTTTTACCATCAACTGGTAAGTTTATTTTTACACCGGTATTCCATATAGGGTGCACCCAATAGTTACGTCGAGGTCGTCTACATTTTTGCATATTAACCATCTGCAGTACGGCCAACATGTCTTCATCTCCGGAAGAAGACATAATTTTACTTTAAAATCTTTGAAAACGAATTTTTTCTTTGGATGTTTACTTCTGACAGGTGTCCATAGATTCACCATCTGTAGACCGTGGTAAGTCATTCCATATTTTAACTAAAAAGTATAACATCAGTAATATCTAAAGAAATTGAACCATGCAACTTCCGCGAATACTATACTATAAATGATTCTTTTTACCCGACTACGATGCAGCTAAGGGAGGGTAATGAAGTCAACAATCTATGTATGTAAAGTTGATAAACGTGGAAGAATCGACAGAGATTTGTCAGGACCATAGCAAGTGGAACAATGTCGTCTCTGTCGTATGTCGTCAATGTCGTACTCTTGCGGGGGAAAGGGGTTTGTGTGTATGTATGTTTATATGAATGTTTGTATGGATGTTTATTCTAGCTGAAAAACTTCTTGGCCGATTTTCGTTAAAAGCGTATTGATTGTCCGATGGTTACAGGCTCTATGATAATACATTCAATTAAATTATCTTGAGGATATAAGAACATAAAAACTTCAAAATTTTTAAATTCAGAAGATTGATTCGGTATGTTAGGAATTTTTATTCACATTGATAGATTCTGTTGTAGGATAAACCGCACTGCTTAAATTTGTCCTCAACTGGTTGAAGACATGATTTTGGGACAATATTACGACAAAATGTTTTAAAACGTAGTAATTTTGAATTTTGAATTTCTGTCCTTTACGAATGTTTACTTAAACTGAGTGTATACCACGGTGGCTCATTCAAAACTATAACTACAAAGTATAACATCAGTAGTAAGTATAAAGAGAGTGAATATAACTTAAATTACTCGGAAACCATTGCTCTTAGAAAACTGGATCCTAAAAAAAAATGATAGTGCCTGTCGATATCTATAAGTATTTGCTGTTCTGGAACAAGCGTTTTAAGGCAAAAAGTTTCAGAGTTATTACAGTTTTAAGATTGACAGCTGTCATACGGAATGTAGATCTCGACTATCATTTCTCTTCAGGAACTAGTGTTCA
The DNA here is from genome assembly GCA_905147135.1 of Blastobasis lacticolella. Taxonomy (NCBI): domain Eukaryota; kingdom Metazoa; phylum Arthropoda; class Insecta; order Lepidoptera; family Blastobasidae; genus Blastobasis; species Blastobasis lacticolella. The sequence continues at coordinate 10,629,639 of LR990044.1, forward strand.
AGGAGCGATAGTTTCAGAGTTATTATAGTATTAAGTTTGACAGCTGTCAACCGAAATGTAGATGTCGACGAGCACTATCATTTCTCTTCAGAAACTAGTGTTCTAGAAGTGATAGTTTAAAAGTTATTACAGTATTAAGTTTGACAGCTGTCAACCGAAATGTAGATGTCGACGAGCACTATCATTTCTCTTCAGAAACTAGTGTTCTAGAAGTGATAGTTTAAAAGTTATTACAGTATTAAGTTTGACAGCTGTCAACCGAAATGTAGATGTCGACGAGCACTATCATTTCTCTTTAGGAACTAGTATTCTAGCACCAATAGTTTCAGAGTTATTACAGTTTTAAGTGTGACAGGTGCCATCCAAAATGTAGATTTCTACGAGTACCAGCATTTCTTTTTAGAAACTAGTGTTCTAGAACCAAACATGCCTTATTTATAATTCGGGATGAACTGAGAAGAGAATGACGACAGGATCACGAAAGCGAAACAACTTCGATAATGTTAAAGAATCAGAAAAAGGGGAGGGGCTTACGCATCAGCTGTCAAACTTTCTTTGACAAGGTCGGTTTCCTATTTCATTCACACGCGTTGTATCTGTACTAAAAAAAGTAGACAGATATATGTGTGTCAACTGTGTCACATAAAGAGGAAAGATTCGAACTGTTGGTAAAAAGAAACAGTCAGATGTGACGTTTCATGTTGACATCTACTGACATCGCACCGCACGCTGCACGATGGGGTCAAATTGAAAAACGTAGACAAAATTCATACAGAACTGACACTTCGGGCTTCAATTGCGGGTGTTGCCCCATCATGCAGTGCGCCGCGCGGCGCGCTGCACAGTGGGACATTCCGCCATCTGTCAATATACTTGCATACAAATTGCTCGGCGTGTAACAAGTTTTGCCACATCGTGCAGTGCACTGCGCAGCGCACTGCTTCAGTGTGCGTTCAAGCTAAGGAATTACAACTGTTGCAGCCAAGAGCACTCTAGTAAATAAAAAGTTAGCACCTTCAGACGTTGGCGATCTCGAAGTCTGTAAAATCCATACCTTTTAATTTTAAACAGCTCTCCACTTGATTGGTCTCTCTCACCTAACGAATGTTTACTGCTGGCAACTAAAGTGGATAAATGGGAAAATATAAAATGAAGTTGCTACAAATCAATTAGACTTAGTTCTCTGTTACTATACAGTTAGAGCGTAAAAGCTGATCCAAAAGCGACATTATAATGAACCTCGTTAAAATAAACCTGTGAATGCTATTTATTTTTACCATAAGTAGGTATGTTGTATTTTTTAATTAACTTGTAATTATTGTTTAATTTTATTTAAATAACACTTTCACTACACATGTAGTTTTTATATTAATATTGATTTTACCTCAATATTTCGACGCAGTTGCATGCGTCATGGTCACGAGTTGACTGGTGCCGCTGTGTGAATGATAACATGTGTAGTGAAAGTGTAGTGAATAACCACGAAAGTCTTAAAACCTATATTATTTGAATAAATAAATTTATTCATAAGTTATTGTATTTACATTTCGACAACATTTTTAAACTATGACGACACCATCAAACAGCGCTGTGCGGTGTCAAAAGCATCACCGTTTGTACTTTATCGCATCGATTAACATTTAAGTGTTCATTCTCTTTCATGTATTATTTCAATATAACAAAAACTATAAATCTGTTGGCAAATAAAATAAATGAAATAAAATATGTTTGTAGGATTTATATTTCACCTAATTTCTACCGTTGGCGAAGCTAGGTTATCCAAGATCTACCGCTGGGGATCCTGAGACAGGTTTGGAAGTTGTCTTCCATATACATACTTTTTTTAATATTTTCACTTATTTTTGAAAAATATGTGAAAATATTTAAGTACTTATAGGTATATAAGTTAAATATAGTATCTACACTAACACCATAAGATACCTTACATATTTTTACGCATCCAACAGGGTTTTTGTTACCTACACAGCAACTGTTTAATATAGCCAGCATAAAGCCAAGTATCACATACGCAGGTACGCATTTAAAGCACAAAGGGTCATTCGGTGCGCGGACAAGCGTGAAAGGTATATCCGTAAACATTTTCGCTCATAAAACATAACAAGCTTATAAAACCGCAACATAATCGTGAAGGGTCCCCACCGGAGAGTCCCAGGGGCCCCATTCCGGGTAGCTCGCCCCGAAAATTACTCGCCCTACGTAATTTTGAGCTTTTTCTTTTGTTATTCTTTAAGGCCTCCCGAGATTCGCGATGTTATGATCTCATTTTGAGTTATGAGAAAAAACTCTTAGGAGGCCCGACTCGGAATCATTGTCCACAGGATTAGGTGCTTACTGGGAATTCCCGACGTTTCGAGGGGGAATTTGTCACATGCGCCTTGAATTTGGCTGATTTAATTATGTTTTGGTAGCAGCTTTTTTGTAAGTATATATTTACTTTGCCTTGAACCTACATACATTTTTTTTTATGTCATACGGTAGGCAAACAGGCAAGCGGGCCACCTGATGGAAAGTGGTCACCACTGCCTATAGACATTAGCAACACCAAGATTATCGCTAATGCGTTGCCTACCTCTATAACACTTTGCTCTAGCAGCAAAAGGCAATGCCACTCCACTGCCAAAGCCACGGTTCCCCAAATCCCCACCCCATGGAGCACTGGAAACCTTACTCACCGGCAGAAACACAATACTATTTAAAAGAGTATTATTTTGCTGCGATATTCTGTAAGGTGGAGGTACTTCCCAGTCGGGCGGCTCCAATTCGAACGAGATACCCCGCTATGCCCTACCTCTCTTAAAATACATATATAAGTAGACCAACATATATTTAGGAAGACGTCACATTTTCAGATATAGAAAAGACCACGATTCGGAGGAAACCAATAATTGAAGCAACATTTATTGTACCTGGTTAGTTATTTTGAGGAAACGCATTAGCGCCCGCTTTACTTCACTTTATTACATAAATAGATAGGTATCTAATATGAACTAAATTACTCCAATGACCAAGCGCCTTTCAGCAAATTGCCATTGTCAATCACGTAAGAGGAGCCAGTGATGCTCTTGGCCTTGTTACTAGCTAAGAAGAGGATGACGTCGGCTATTTCTTCGGGTTCCGAAACCCTTCCAGTAGCCGTCGCATTCTTGAACATGTCCCACATCTTCTGCTTGAATGCCTCATGAGGGATGCCCATGTTGTCGACAATATCAGTGTTCGTCGGGCCAGGATTCACGGAGTTTACACGCACGCCTTTTGAAGCTAGTTCCAACGCGACACACTTTGTGAAGTGATCCAATCCAGCCTTCGAAGCGCAGTACGCACCGCTCCTTGGTGTTATGATATTAGTGGAAGCAACACTAGATACGTTGATAATGTTGCCTCTAGATTCGATCAAGTGGGGAACAGCGAGATTGGTGATATGCACCACGGACCGCAAATTCGTCGCCATAATCTTGTCGTATACTTGCATGGTATTCTCTGCAAGTATGCTGGCACCGCCGCCGAGCCCTGCGTTGTTCACCAATATATCCAACCTCCCAAACTGCTTCAACGTGTCGCTGACAAGTCTCTTCACGTCGTCGTCATTAGTCACATCAGCTGGTATCACCAACGCTTTGCCGCCACTCTTATCGCATTGTTCCGCGACTTTGTTGAGTTTCTCGACATTTCTTCCAATAATTGCCACTTTCGCACCTTCGGAGGCGAATTTTATGGCAGTTGCGGCCCCTATGCCGGAACTGGCGCCGGTCACTAAAACCACTTTGTCGTTAAAACTCATACTTAACAATAGCAATTTCAAACAAATCGGACTTCGATAGGTGACAATACGTAGATCACTAAACTACATTATTCAAAAACTGTTGCCTAATAATGTTATCTTATCAATACGCAAAGTACAACGTGATGATAGGAACAAAATATGTTTATGAATTTTTAAATTGATTAAGTAGAGATTGTTGTATATTTTATCGTATCGACTTAGCAACTTAGGCATATCTATTGCTCCAATATAGCTTAGCATTTCCCGAGTCTAATCCGAAATGGAGTGTTTTGTCGCAAAAACTGTGTGCCTGCGGCGCCTCCTCACATGAATATGGAATAACAGCGTCGGCGTGTTAATATGTATGAATGTAACTTGTTAACTGCGCGGGGCGAGCGCAGTAGCGGCAGCTGGTGGCACCTCCGCCCAAAAGTCCCATCCAACGCCACTTTATAATTCAAAGATTTGCTCGCGTCGAATAAAGACGTCCTCGCTAAATTATTCAGAGATACGTACGTCCGACACACGCTCGCATAGTCTCGTTCTCAGAAATTTTAATGCTTTGTATTCCGCTTTTAATATAACATCGAAACATGTCTGTGAATATTAAATAGGCCTCCTTGATCTTCAATTGTAGGATTTGGATAGCTGCGTAATCTTGTGTTTACGTTCTTGTGTTGTGTTTAAGGATTACTGAATGCTTTGTTGTATGATAATGTTGTCTTATCAGGTGCTTGTCAGGTCTAAACAAAGTCCATTATCGGTATTTTAAAATAATGTATATGTATATGTAATATGATTTGACAACATTTGATAAAAGTACCTACTTATCTTATTTTCCAAATAACTTTCTGGCAACTACTACAATATAATATTAAAACAACACTCTTTAGAAACAAACGTAACTCGCAGAAGTCGTAATATTTCCCTCGTAACTCGAGTTTGTACACATTTCGTGCAAAGATTTTGCGTCTGTGAGTACATGTTTATATAATTATCCAGATATACTCGAAATAAAAATATGGGTGTAAAATAAAACGTCGGAATGTTTACTCAGTCAAGATTATTACGAAACCGAATATTAATCAAGTAAGTATTATTGAAATAGAGCATCGGTGGCCGGGCGGCTGAGCATTCGACTCGTAAGCGAGAGGTAGCGGGTTCGAATCCCGCTGCGGCCATGTACCAATGATTCTTTTCTGAGTTATGTACATTAGTTGAATTCTAACCGATGCTCTTACGGTGAGGGAAAACATCGTAATGAAACCTGCAAATTCAGGCAACTGAATTTGTAACCATGATCCAATCTAGTCAGGTTCCCCTCGTAGCAGGGTCACGGAGGTCAGATGGTAGTCGCTCTGTTGTAATTACCTGATCGCTAAATCCAAAGCCAAATCACAGGATCATGGTCAAGGCGGACCCCGGGCCCTCGTCCTCGAGAGCACAACCGGGACATTAACGCTAAGATGATTATTTTTTTATTATATCGAAATAGATAAAAGTAAAACATTATATTATTATTATCATAATCACTTTATTGCTGTCTCGTGGTTGTTACATATGTTGTTACAGTTGTTTTTTAGTATCGCACAAGAACCCTGCTAGGGCACTGCAAGTTACGTAATATGGGTTATTATTATTTAGGTTCCTATTATAAACTGAATCTATTTATAACAAATAAACACACACACCCTGGTGAACACTTAAAATAATCGGGAAGGCATGATTATGGCCTACGATGTTTTGCCAAAGGCTTCAGAGTTTGCATACATGTCCTAGATCATTCTAATGTACGCCGCGAGCACAGATTTGGATCTCAGAATTCTTAGATTCCACCTCACTGCCCCCCGAGGAACACTGTCGAAAGACCCCTGCAGATAGAGAAATACGAATTGCAGGAGCTGGTTCCTACTGCAATGGGACTCGTGGAGGGTTCTCAGGGCAAAAATTGCATTCATGGTGCTACAGCCCGGTCAGTAACAGTATAGGCATTCGGATACGGAACATACCTGCCAAAGTCTCTGGACAATAATACTTCTTTCTGCGTCTTTCATCGTCGCCCCAGGCTACTAAATAGAAATACATACATACATAAAGCTCACTGGCCGTATAGTGGCACATCTTTAGGGAACTACGGGAAGTAGTAAAGTACATAAGTCGTAATGCACCGAAAGATATTACTCTGAAACGGTTCCGCAGTGAATGTGTTAATAATGAACAAACCGACCGAAAAACGTCGGAATCCCTGGCCAAGTTTACATTATTCAAATATTTCCTAACCTACTGGACCGATTTCGATGAGACAAAGCTGGGATCGATTAAACTGGCTTTAAAATAAAGTAGCATCGAAATCGGTCTATCCGTTGGGGAGCTACGACGCCACAGACACACTCATACACAGACTTATAACACTCCTTTTTTTGTACATATACATTCAACCCCTAAATAAATAAATAAACCCCTCTTTATGTAGGGGGTTAAAAATGTTTTATTCTGAACTTCGGTGTAATGGGTTACGTAGAGCACAGCGTAAGGCACAAAGCCTAAAGTCACGATCTCGCCAGATTTTCGTCACAAAACCAAGGTGAAAGGTCAGTTAACACCAGCACAATTGCGCAACTCCGTGAATAAATTCCACCAATTCCTGGGCGGGTTTTACGACCCGAATGAAGTATGAACAGGGTACGTGCAGCGCAGTTTTACTACGCAGGAAAATAAAAAAATCTAATGAACCCCAACTTTACTGTTCTTAATAAAAAACGTACATACACACTACCTAACTAAAGGGCGAGGGTAAGCTGTAGGCCACGAAACTGCGTATTTACTGTACAAGGCTTACGTTAGGTAACACACCTACACATGTTCCTTAAACTAGGCAGAACAGCAGTGCACTACTATTACTACTACCTACCACTATAAATTGTAACTCCCATGCAGTTATCACTTTATCATGACAATGGCCAAAAATTGCCAAAAATATTTAACATTCTCTCGTGAGTGATAGACCTTTATGCAGAAGCATTGCTCGCTTATAACAAAGGAACTTGAGAGACAGCCAAGAAGAATAACTGATAATTAAATCATAACAAGGATGCCATTACCTCAAAGCATCTGGACCCTACTCTATCACCGGTATTGCAAACGTCCATGGGCTACGTCTATATACAGTTCCTGCTTATTATACGGCGGGCCATAAGGTTGTTTGCAAACATAGCTCGGTTCCAATACGTCTAATATTCAACTAACCGTCATCGGTAGAAAATATCGAGCAGGCATTCATTTACCGGAAATGAGTATTAAATATATATAGAGTTATACAGACCTAATACAGATCGTTCTTATATAACTAATCTGAGATTCTATTAAACTAAAGCCCACAATTTTGTTACTAATTACTAGCTAAGTAATTCGAATCGTTAACAATCGAATTTTCTTTAAGCGTTATAGTAACGCTGAACTAAACGGGGCAGTCTATAGGGTAACTTATATATGTATATCTAAACTATCTCGCGGTGCGTTTATATCAAGAATCCTACACATTTCTATCGTAGTGTAAGTACTGAATTTTTACGTGTTGTGTTTGTGTATCGTAGACAGACACGCATTTCAACCAAGGTTGTCTGGAAGAGATCACGCTATTGATAAGACCGCCTTTTGTACTTATTGTAATATATTATAACTCATATATGTATCCCGTGGTGTGCAAATAAAGTTTTTGTATTGTATTGTAATTCGGCCAATAAACATACTCAAACTCATATACTTCGAAGGCGATCCTCTTCTAAATCTTATTTCTTTAAATATACAGACTCAACGCTTTCATATTCCACTTTCATAAAGGCGATCCTCTCCTAAATCTTAATTTCTTCAAATTTAAGCGGCCAAATCGCCGTAAGCGAGGCGCGAGTGGGGAAAACTGGCTAGCCGTTCGCGCCGATCGCCGATGCCCTGCCTACCCACAGGTGAGCCGTGAGCGTATCCATTCCCGTCACGTAGCCCCTGCCTCCCCGTGACTTCCCCATTAGCTAAATCTCTCCAGTAATGCGCGCCTAAATCGTTTTAATTTGTCTTCGCATTCAATTTGCCGCGCGCGAGTGTGTGCCCGCCAGTTATAGCAACTCGCGCGGTTTTATTGACGCCCGGGTACTTCGCGGATTCGCGGAGTGGCTACTTTATGGAATGTGTGAGATGAAAATTTAGATTAATACCGACCCCAAAGAATATATCTTATTTTGGTTGGACGGTTTTGTCGGTTCTTCGACTCTTTTCTTTTTTCTTCACTTAAGCAAGTTCTAATCGTACGCTGACTCGACGCTGAGCGACCATTTCTGTCAAAGAACCGACAACCGCTTGGTTAGACGAATTCTTGTTTTCAGTCCGCGGATTTTGACCAGGTGCATGACGCTTTGGGAAAGGCATAGGCTGTAGAACGCTGTGCCAAGCCGAGGACAAGGTGGACTCAATGTTGAGGGTTTTGAGACCAGCTAAGCGACTACAATGCAGACTACACTTGAGCGACTGCCACATGACCTCCGTCATTCTGTTGAACGTGAATCTGATCAGATTTTATTACGGTTAGACATTCAGCCACCAGAATGTGCAGGTTCCCTCACGACATTTTTTCTCACCGTAAGAGCATCGGTTAGTGTTCAACTAACGAACATAACTTAGAAAGAGTCATTGGTAAATGGCAACATAAGGGGGTGAGCTTTATGTATGTGTGTGAGTGTGTTCCTTTAAGACGGAGACAAACGAGCAGGCAGATCACCTGTTGGTATAAGTGATCCCCATGGACACCCATACCACCCTGATGGTCGCAAATAATGATAACGATTTAATGTTTAATGCTACCCATAAATAATCTCTGCATTGTGATAAAATAGCGCTATACTGTTTAATAATTACGCTTAGAAATAGTGTTTGTTCGGAAACGGTTCTTTTGAAAAACAATATCCTGGAGTAGATTGTGCTCGGGTGCAAGATAGATGGCTAAATAAATCTTCCATGTGTCTAATTGACGGTCGGGAAGTCCGGCTGACCGCGCCGGCTGAGAGCTGGCAGCACAGATTCAGTGCCCCAGCCTGGGTGCGCGTTTAGAAAAAAATGCGGTGCAATGCTAGAAAAATAGGGGTCTGATTTATTTAATATAAAACAGTAGCAGTTTATAATCCACATTCCCGGTGAAACCTAATATTTTTCCGGAATAAAAAGTAGCCAATGTTACTCAGTGATAATGTAGCATTCCATTATTATTATATTCATTTTGGCGTTAATGTCCTATTTGTGCTCTCGCGCACGAGGGCCCGGGGTCCGCCTTGACCATGATCCACGATTAAGCAGAGCAGATAATTACAGCGGAGCGACGGCCATCTGACCTCCGTGGCTCTGCTACCGGGGGAATCTGACCACATTGGATCATGGTTACACATTCAGGCGACTAAATATGCAGATTTCATCACAATGTTTTCCCTCACTGTAAGAGCATCGGTTAGCATTCAACTAATGCACATAACTCAGAAAAAAGTCATTGGTACATTGCCGCAGTAGGATTCCAACCCGGTACCTCTTGCTTACGAGTCGGACACCTTAACGACTCGACCACCGACACCCCTATTAGTGAAAGAATTTTTAAAATCGATATTGTAGGATTTGAGCTAATTCATAACAAACAAGAATACAAACATGCAAAACTGTTTTCTTTATAATCTTAGTTAACTAGCACTCCCTCGCGAGCAGCGGAACCCTATTAATTATTCGGGGCTAGTGGACCCCGTACAACTTCGTTCGCGTACACCTACATTACCCCTACCTACCCTTTTTTTCTTTCTTATAAACCTTCCTCTGAAATCACTCTATCTATTGCTGCAAAACCGCATTTAAATCCATTGCTTAGTTTAAAAGATCTAAGTGTATACAGATACATAGGAACAGTCGGCGAGAAGCAACTTTATTTTATACTATATATACCTCGATGAAAGATATCCTGGCACTAGGGAATAAAATATTAGAGAAACATGTAATTTTTAAAATTGCTTTTGTAGTTTCGGAGATTACCTCCAACATACAAACTCACTAACATACAAACTTTTAAAATATTACCTTAGATATAGATAACTACCTCACTTGTTTAAGCGACAATCAAACCACTACTAAAATACGTCAAAGAATTTGTTGCTAGCTAACCGATAGTTTCACTAACTGAGATACAGTTTTTGTTACCTAAAAATTATAACTTTTATTCAATAAACTACCGTAAACAAAAGTTACCCATCCATTTAAACCACAATAATCCCCTAGAGCTAACGTAACCTAAGTTTACGTTAGACTTGAAACTATGATAGGTACAATAAACTATATAAAATATTAATAGTTAAACATAAAAGAAACATCGTCCAGACCCCCCATACAACCAACACTATTAAAACAAAAACCTCAACGTATTTGTCTCAAAGTCAAACACAAATTTTAAAAGTTGAGCAAGTCAAAAGGCACCGCTCTATAAGAAAACTCCTACTCACCAATTAGCTCTTCGTAGACATAATTGTAATCATAGCACGCGTACGTCAGATGGTCCGTGTCAAGCCGATCTCGAATTCTCGAGCCACAAGCGATCGGCCGTGCTTTAATGAGCGGCATGCGCATTTAATCATCGTAAAAGGTCCATAAATCCTAATTACACGGCTTATTATTTCGAGAGCGGGCATGTGACGGGGCAGGACAATACTCTTCTTCTAAAATATTGGCTTAGCCGGCCGCCTTCGCCCGAGGGATCAACGTGAGACGGAGTTATACACCGATGCCGCGAGGGCAATTAGGACGAATGTCTTGCATGCCCGTGGCCAACTATTTATTGTCGGCCCTAGCCTATTGGGAGGTGTTTTTTGCCGCTTTCAAATCGGTTTCGTGGTTATTTTAACGTCGTGTGTGTTTAATTTAGTATGGAGGCGGTTTAAGTCCAAGAGTGGTCTGTTAAGGGATTCCATGAGGTGTGTCATCAACGGTCTCTAACAAATAATATCACGAAAAACATTTAATGTAAACAAGCCATAATCAAAACGAGCCTAGGCATTAACTCTACATTTTGGTTAAAAAGTATGACTTGGCCGTTTGGTATGGTAGAGCCCCTTACTTTTGCCCCGTCTTGGCAGGGACACTTCCGTACCCCCAGGTGTAGATACAGATATATACTTTCTGTTACACTGACATTTTCCTTCCTCCAGGTACTTGCGTAATTCGTGTAAGCAAGCAGGTATCTAACAAGCCAACAGCAGATCCTAATGATACCTTCGGGCTCTCAAATAATGATGTTCGCAATATGTGATTAAAGACTTGTCAAGGTATATTATGTTGCTATACCTATAATTATGTGTTACAAACTTTTGCTTGTGACTTCATCCTGGTAAATTTCTGGACTCGTTCCCGCGGGTAACACATAGAATTTCGAAAAAATTAAAAGAAACGACGCAAACGAAATCGCGCCGTGCAGCTAATCATATTTTTTTCATTTATTTGTTTACAATACTGGTCGCCTTGACGTTAATGTTCCGGTTGTCCTCTCGTGCGCGAGGACCTGGGGTCCTCCTTGACCATGATCCAGGATTTGGCAAATCAGTGGAGCGACTGCCATCTAACCTCCGTAACCCTGTTATAGGGTAACCTGACCGGAAGGGCGCCGGTTAGTGTTCAACTAATGTACATAATGTTTATTTTATTTACATTAATTAGGCATAAGCTGTGTATATAAACTTATTTGAAATAAATAAATAAATAATTCAGAAAACAGAAGTTCGTACATTTAGAACCCGGAACCTCGGACCCCTTAACGATTAGGCCACCGTTATTTTTGATAGTAGGTAACTCAATATAATGAAACGATTATTGGCATTTTCAATTTTAAAAAAACATTATACACGAGCAAACGTTTCTTAGGCATCCATAAATAGCACATCCATATTCCGAAACGGGCTGCGAATATCAAACGGAACGCCGGTGAAATATAACTAGGCATTGGGAAAAAAATCTCTCCGAATATTGGTGGTCCGAAGAAACCGCACTGATTGCACAAAGGGGGTCCCGCGGGGCGAAATTATCGGCACGTCGCGACGCGGCCCCCACTTCGTTAGCCCTGGCTGATGACGTGTGCGCCTGCCCGGCCCCTGCTTGGTCGCCCCTTCCGTAGTCGCCATTCCACTAGTGTAAGCGTCTAACACTGTCACGGAGGCTAGATGATATCTTGGAGACTGTGCGTTAAAGACTCGCATACATAATAACAGAGATTTGTGAAATCGTAAGTTTTTGTACAGCGATTTTGTTGTTAGGAGATACCTCCTTTGAATTACCTTATAATGAAGAATCTAATAAAATTAAGTTAGAAGTTTCAGTTCAAACCATACGTCTGTATCAGCACTAATAAACATCTAGCAGCTGTAATACCCCCCTGTGGTGTGGTGTGGCTTCCTGCTGCGCCCTGTGACACCGACGACGGCGCTCTACCTGTCCCGCCTTCATTACACAGTGACGACAAAGGACGTGGAAGAGCACATCCGCTTAACCAAGAAGTACCTCGTGAGGGTCCAGCTCTTGGAATCAAGCCATGAACGTACGTTCAACTCGTTTGTGGCGTTGATTCCCACCGCAAATTTGGATTTCTTCAGAAGGGAAGATTATTGGCCGAAGGTATACCAGAATTTCCGGTGCCGCCGAACGACATTAAGTGCCAGTTAGGTTTTAAGATATCAATAAATTATATTTTTATATATTAGTTTACAATTTATAATATTTTGTATTAAGGTATAGGTTTTAATCTTAGTCTGTATTTTGTATCAGTTTATTTTGTATTTCTGTTGTTTGTGTATTTATAAATATGGGCCTCTGTTGCCTGAAATAAATAAATATACTCGTACAACTTCATGTTTCTTACTGTAAAAATGTAACTTCCGTACAAACTCCATATTTCACCCTCTCCTGGGTGAATATTTACTGTTTTCACTTTTTTTTTATAAACTCCCAATTATCTATCTCCAAGCCAAACAACCTGGAAGTGGTCCATCTTTTTGATGCTCCATGAGTCAGCCAGACAGTCAGTGAGTGAGTGACGAAATACGCATGAAACTTCGATAAACAATATTCTCAAAACCGTTAAAGAATAAAACTTGTAATTTTGAATATATGGTGTCTACATTACGTAGACAATGCACTATAAAATTCAAGCAGTTTCTTCAATAGCTAATGAAGATATAAAGAGCTGGAAAAGGCTTTGAGTTGGTTCGAGAAAAGGCTGATCGAATCTGGTCAGGTTCCCCTGATAACAGGGTCTCGGAGTTCAGATAGCAGTTGCTTCACTGTAATTATCTGATCCGCCAAATCCTGGGTCATGCATGGTCAAGGCAGATCACGAGCCCTCGCGCGCGAGATCACCACCGGTATGGGTATTGACACCAAGATGATTATTTCTCCTACGTACTAATATTCTTGGTTAAATATCAAACACCGAATACTTATTAAGGATGATCGATTCTATTTGTATTTGTGATGATGATGATTTGTATTTGTATTTTTGTATTTTGATTTCTTACGGAAAACGTCTTTGTTGAAGTATCGATTTCCTTGAATAATTTAAAACTCTACGAAATAATTATAAAATTAAGTCCGGAGAGTGACTTGAAAGTATCAAGTTCAAACATCATTTTAACTTAAATTAAAAACTTTAATTGCAAATGAACTTCATTATTAAAACAAGAAATAAAGTTAAACACCTGAAAATATCATTTTCCCATTAAGCCACAGTTCGGTAAATGCTTAATTGGCTACCTATTTGTAATTATTATTACAGTTTATACGATTACATTTCCACTCGCACATCATTAAAAACCTTAATTGAGTTTGTAACGGTATTTACTCAGAAATGGTTAATTTAATAATTAATTACAAATCCTTTTGGGTTATAATTATCACAGGCGCGTAGCTTGAGGCGGGCTGTTAATGCTCGGAACTCGGCTGAAGAAATCCTTTATGTAGTCGAGATGTGTTCCACGGTTCCACCCCCACAGAATAAACAAAGCCCGGATTTTAGGGGATATTTTTTAATTAAAGCAGAATTTAATAATGTCTAATTAAAGCTAAGTAGATTGTGTGGTACACGTAATATTAATTAAAAGTTTTGCCGTGAAGCTTTATTCTATTTTAAGGGTTTGTTTTTGTGTGAGATATTTTTGACAAGGGGCTAGCTTTTGTCCACGATCTCGTCACGCTGATCCAACTCCACGACTGATTTGACGTTACGACCCTAGCTTAGGGTTTACAGATAGATTTTACCGTTTTGGCGCCTTTGGTCATCTAATGATGATGCTCTTCTAAGGCGACCTAATTGTGCGACCATAGCCGTGCGACGGGCTGTTTTGGGGTTTCCTATGGCGGGCGACGTACGTTGCACGCACGACCGTTGCCAATTAGGACAGCGCCTAAAGGTTCACATCCAAGTATTGTGATATAAGCAAGTGCAAGTGTAACTGTTTCCATCTCTGAGCCAAAGCACCTTGATATCTGCTTCTTCCTTTTGACCCGTTCAACCCCGGACGACCTGAGTAGTCGACGCCGAGGTTCTCCGCCGCCTCGACCATCTGTTCAGATCAGATAGGTTTAAGGGTACGTTCATTTGTAGCTACGCATGCATGTAATTACGAAAGCTAAAGCCTATTTAAATTACTTTTTTTAAAACTAAGGTGGCAAACAAGCTTACAGCCTGCCTGATGAAAAGCCGTCACCGCAGCCTATGGGCGTTTGCAATACCAGGGACATAACCCACGCGTTGCCGAACCTTTTCACCCCTTTCTTGAAGAACTCCATGTTGTAATCTCCAGAGAAACCCTCTCCAGGTAGTTCATTCCACAACCTTAGTGTGCGAGTGTGTGTAATTTATTTTAGCTTAAAACACGAGTATGTTATGAACGTAAACGTAGGTATTCTACTACGATTAGTTTAGTATTTCACCTATTTGATCACACAACATTGTCATCTTACCGTCTATCCCGGCTTATGCCAGGTACGCTTTATCTTTACACTACCTACTACACGTTCGGAGTACCTGATTGGATCTTTTATCGTAGTGACGTTGGCATAGAAAAAAAACATTTCGGAATTTGAATCTGAAAGATAACCCTCGTCTGTCCAGCGGGATACCGTCCCAGTCACGTGCCGTCGCCTGCCGACGCCGTCGCGGACTATCGCACTGATTGCACAAAGTTCCTTGCGATCCCCTCTCATTTCGACGCTTCTTAATAATAGGCAAGCCACTCGATTGCAATCACTGGCCATTTAGGCTCACAGATGCAGGAGAAATTTACGCCTTTGTCATTGGAATTTGGTAAACTATCAGGCATTCTCCAAGTAAAGTAGATACCAATTCAACACTTTATTTATATCCATATTACTTAAAACGGAACTGAAGCCGCCTCAAACAAGCAATGCCCTACAAACTGAAGACAAAGTTTCCCAGGCCCATACCGTTGGAACTGTGTGCGAAGTGTTGACTGGAATTCGCTGCACACCTCCGAACGCTCGCCGGAATGACAGCTGAATAATTAATTTAACCTGCAATAGTCGGGGAATGGAGTGAAGTAGTTAAAAACATCGTTAAGCACATTGTCGGCGGCGCTTAAGGCGCCAAGGCGGCCGGGACGAAAGTTTTCACGTTAGGAATACTTGAAAAGTCCATTACACGCTTGGCGGCGTCGACGGCGACCTTACGACCCGCGTTGTTTGTAATTACACAGACATAGCTCCGAGATTTCATTTAAACTTTGTGACGGCGCCCGCCGCTGACAGATATTTCTGCAATTGTCGAGTTGCCGGGAACATTTTTATCAACGTCCGGCTAGGAGGCGCCCGTGGGTGAGGCTTTCACCTCCGCGCGCCGCTACTCAAGAGCGCTGTAGAGCAATTACTGAACAGAGTACCCATTTAATCTGCTGTAAAGTGACACAAACAGTTGTAAGTTACGATGTGGCCTAAGACAGAGACTTTTCCTGAGTTTCTAGAGTACCACTGTTCTGGCATGTTCGGGCAACACACTCCCAGTCAACGCATGCAAATTGCTTACACGTCCGATTACATCTGAGATTATTACATCGCGCACCTACTCCAGACAACTTGACCCAACATTAGAAACCAATAGACGTTATACATACAACTTTTGTCTTGCCGGTTTCTTAAGAACTTGGCAACATTTTATTAATGCTTCAAAATTCACGCATGGCAATAGTATTTTTATAGGGCTTCCTACCCAAAAATCACCTACTGCACGGGTTCAAGTTATTTGAAACGCACAATTCATTCCAAGATCACGTAATGTCAAACTGTCACCTGAACCATACTTTCTTCTACTCTGTACTGACTCACCACGATCGTTCTATAATTTCTATTAGATCGACGGGATCAGAAAATAGAAATACGAGTAGCAGTGGCTACATAGGTAGATAACTCACAGAACCCTACCCACCTAAATTCGCGATATAATTTTAGTATTTTTCAAATATTTATTCATATTTATTCACTACTAGCGGCCCGCCCCGGCTTCGCACGGGTAGTAAACCTTAACAAATTATACACCTGAACCTTCGTCATGAATCACGTTGTCTAAAACCGCACTATGTAGTTTGTGTGTGAATACCGCATGAAAATCCGTTCAGTAGTTCTTGAGTTTATCGCGAACAGACTGACAGTAAGACACGGCGTGGGACTTCGTTTTATAATATGAAGTAATTGTATTATACTTAAGTATGTACTGAGTAGTGTCCCGTTACAAACAGGACACCATATTACGATCACAAAAGTTCCAACCGTTTCCTCAACCATTTTAGAGGGAAGGGGGCGACCCGGCTCCTGACGGCCGTATTTCTTGACATTGTCTCCCCTCCCGTACGTACCCCGTGCTGCCTAGATAGCCGAGCGGACTGAGCGGCGAACACGCGTCTTTTTTCTAATATTCACATTTTTAAACTCGTGATATCTTTCGAATGGAATGTCTGAATTGAATAATTCAAAAAGTTATATAAAGGTATTGAAGCAGTCGTGAATATTAAGTAATTGATTGAAAAGAACACTTATTGTGACATAACTATAATAGTTAGACATATACTATCGCGACATTTTTTGTAGATAATGATGTGTTCTGCAAAGTCGTAGTACATTATTTTGTTCTATCATCAATAGTTTTCGCAGCACACGCGATGTAAGGAATTCTTTGGGTATTTTTTTACACCTTGGGTTACATTATTGGAGTTTTATTAATGATCCGTAATTTTTTAGAAAATATAATATAGCCTATGTCACCCGGGGATAGTGTAGCTTCCCAACGGTGAAAGAATTTTTGAAATCGGTCCATTAGTTTCGAAGCCTATTCATTACAAACAAACAAACAAACAAACAAACAAACAAAAAATCAAACATTTCCTCTTTATAATATTAGTATAGAAGTATAGATAATTAGATTATTCTTTGAAAGCCATGTCTTCTTTTATAAATATGAAAAATTCAGCGTTTATTCCTTCATCATCGAATCCTGAATTTTAAACTAAGTAATTTATTCCATTTTCAAGTGGGTAAGTATTTCATATTTCTAATACTTACGTTTCTGGCATGATCGTTCATCTCGTTCAAGGAATCTGCTCGTAAAACTGGAATAAATGTTAACTACCTTCGTCAATATACCATTATTTTTATAAGGTATAATAGGTTCTACCATCGCACTAAGTAGGTTGGTGTGTTAAATAAAACAAGAAATTTAAGAAGTTTTTTAACGTAGTTAACCTTTGTTTTATTTGTAATAACGCCTTTTAATGCGAATGGACCAATTAATTTACATTTCTATCTTATTTTAATCGATATTCCGACACATTAAGCCAGCTCTACAGAACTTCGTGCCACTGCCAGTGGTGTGGTGAATAAATAAGTTAGCAGTTCATGCATATTGAGAGGTGGTGGTTGCGGCTCCATATTCATACCGCGACAGTCGCAACCTCCTGTACCCTGTGGGAGTCCTGTCTCTAATAATAAAAATAAAATAAATAAATACCGTCTCCGAGTCTCCAGCGAAACACCTTGGTAAACCTCGCTTCGCCAAGGGTTTTAGGAGGCTCAACTAACGAGTGGCTAACTCATTGCGGTGCTGAAATTCGAACAGCCTGAAAGTACGAAACGGTCATCCATAGCTCGTGCGTGAGCAACCGGGACATTAACGCCAAGTTGTTTTTAATTTTTTTTAATCTCTTGCAAATTCTTCTGTAGCAAGCAATAGTTTTGTTTATTTCTGTGATATAAACGTCTTAATCAGTACCTCCATGTTCGGCTACAATCGTGCCCCACCGTCGATATTTGCACAGGCCTAAGCTTTATTTATGGGAAATTATGGTTTAAGGCAGGGATGGGCAAACTTTTTCCCTCACGTGCCAACTTTCTCTAACGGAATTTGTGGCCGACCAGGTTTTTGAATTTTTGACTACTTAAAACTTTCTTGATCTTCAGCGTTTGTTATTTCCTCCAAAATGCCTAGACCTAAAGCAAGTGGAGAATCTTGTAAGCAAATGAGGGTACTTCGGTACACAACTATTGACTGTGTTTGGTACAATTGTAAATTTTGCCTCTAAATAAAATTACACATATACATATACTATGCTAAAAAGTGTCCCCAAATTATCAACTTGATAGGTAGGTACTTACATTAACAACATCCTGATTCTACAGCCATCCCTTTATCTACTCTACCACCGCTCTATAAATCTCTGAGTTAAACTACGGTCCGACAGACAGACAGGGCGAAACTATAAGAGCCACTTGTTTTATAACGGAACCGTAAAACGATTGTAATTCTGTTGAGAATTCAATTTTGAGCCTTCCAATTTCATTGACGTCGTCTCTCCTAATTACGACGTGGATCCATCAATCATAGTAATGATGAGGGATCTTCAAGCTAATTTGGAGTTTCTGAAGGGAAGCTTTTCCAATTTAGATACGTAGGTAGGTAGCATAGATTTAGGCAAAATTGGCCTATAAGTGATTTATAAGATAGGTACTTATTAATAACTTATTGGCCGTGTGGTGTCCGGCAGTGTAGAATAGCACCAAGCCCTTACAGTCGTGGGTGTCGTACAGGGCGACTAATGTTTTCGAAACAAAAGCTCTAGTCTCCGAAGACTGGAAAATGGGCAGCGGCGTTTTCCATTTTCATATTTACAACACTGCGATCTCCAACCCGCCTACCTAGCGTGGAGATTATGGCAATAACCTTCCCTTTCGTGGGAGAGGCCCTAAGTCCTGCAGTGGACTGTTATGGGCTGTGATGATGAATAACTTATTAATAACAAAAATACTATTCCCGTTTACGTTTACTTAGTTGATAGGTAATTCATTTTCACCCGGTTAAGTGTAGCCACTGACTGACTCTGACCTATGCATGAGCTTTCATGCTGAGAGTATTTAATAATCAAATTTTGTGACTGGTATGACAGCCCACACTGATCAAAGACTTTCTTTTCGATACGTTAAAGGATTTTGGACAGTAGATTTTTTGTATAAGTACCACTAAAAGGTGGCAAACAAGCTTACAGCCTGCTTTTACCATCGTAAACAGTCACCGCAGCCTAAGGACGTTTGCAATACCAGGGGCATCACCCACGCGTTACATTATCGTTACAATGTATAAATGCTAAAATTAGATCTGAAATACCTGCTAAAACCCAAATAAAAAAGGTCCGAACATTCAAAATACAGCATAGCCTGCCTGATTTAATCTGGGAACGTTCGTTCCCAATGGCGTCTACACCTGGACGCAGACTCATTGCAGATTGCAGCCACTTGAACCGTTCGTACGAAATTTTAATTGGACTCCTGCTTTGAGTAATTATTGAATACCGATATGTGGTCTGAATCTCGTTAAGTGTTTTTCAAATTACTAAAGCGGTAACAAAAGCTGTTGATATTTATCATCATCATCATCATCATTTCAGCCAGAAGACGCCCACTGCTGGGCATAGGCCTCCCCCAGAGACCTTCACAAAATCCGGTCCTGTGCTATTCGCATCCAGCTGGTACCTGCGATCCTTACCAGGTCGTCGGTCTACCTTGTGGGAGGCCTACCCACGCTGCGTCTTCAGGAATATCTTTAGCTCTAGCTTTTGCCGATGACTTTATCCGCGAAAAATTCACTATTGAATTTCGGGATAAACTATAGTTTATTTGTAATTGTCGGATATAAACTACAACATTATAAAATTTCATCAACATACGTTCAGTAATTATTGCGTGAAGGAGCAACAAACATACAAAAATAATTACATACTTTGAAGGCTTTTCTGATTTTGTAGCCGAAGGACATCTACTGCTGGAAATAAACCTCTCTTTTATTATTTTAATCTGTTTATTAAATTAATTTCCTCGCATATATTTTATCTAAAAGGGAATTCGTACATGCTGTCTTCTTATAACATCTATATTATTATGTAACACATGGAATGCGAAACAAAGAAATTGAAAATTGGATTAATTAGACTGACTCAGATCATAATGGTACAGTCTTGAGTACGGGGCTTATACAACATTCCCCATTCTACTTTTAAAATGTACTGTGGTATGTGGGATCGCTAGTCGGTGGTCAATTAATCGTATCCAGAAGATTATTTATTTATTGCTTCATAAGGTAAACATTATGAACCTTTACGGGCACTGCAATTATAAACTTAAAACTAAATATTAATTACGTCACCTAATAAATAAAACCAATAGACAGGCCGTGGTGACGTCATAATGTCTCCAAGCAATTAATTAGTTACACTAGCAATTACGGTGATTGAAAGCTAGCACGTCCCGTTACACTGGAGGCATGCTCCCTTTGATACATACAAGCTGTTTGTATTAGCCCCTTTGTGGTCTAGCCCAACGACACCGTTCCCTTATTGCAGTTGCAGTTTACAATATCGAGCATATCGTTTCATATCGGCATATTGACGAAATAAACAATTTCAATTTCTTTATTGCCTTCTTGTTGTACAAAAGATGTTCAATATGTTTGGATAGCTCAAACAAGAACCCTGTAAGGGCACATGCAATGTGTACGGGTAGGTAAAAGTTACTAACTAGTACTTAACTATATTTAGAATTGTCCTTAGTAAATAATCATATATATAATTTTACAAATATATAACAACATTAAACTATACTAACTACTGTTATTATACCACTGAGGTGGCAAACAAGCTTATTAAGCAGATAATGCAGTGTAAAAAAATATTAAAAGGACGACCTTGTAATAGTTACAGGGAACCGATGGATGTTAGATGTACAAAGTCGATTACACGCAATCAACACACTTCTATGTTTGGCTACTATTGTGAATTACCTAAAATAAAGTTTTTGTATAAATACACCAGCTATGTAATTGTGTTGACCTTCCCCATTGTGAAGGCAATAATAACAACTTATCATTAATTTTCACAAATTACTTTTTGCTCGGGTCTCAGACCCGTCTCTCCAACGTTTTTAATGCTTAATGACATGGCTTCCGAACCAACTCTATTCCTTATTAAGAAACGGGCGAGCGGGGCTCATTTTAAAACCCACAAAAACATCTCATGCAAGTCAATCTACGTCCGCATAATTTGCCAACATAGCCTTTGCTTCTAGTGCGAACTCTATCTCAATGAGATACGGTCTAAAGTGCATGGAAAAGGGTATTTAAGAAGCAAATCCAAATTGGTGATTTAATCATCCTAGTTAAGTGACAACCCTGTTGCTGGTTAAGTTATCTCCGACTTAAGATATTTTTTACTTAGATTGTTTATCAACCAACGAAATCGACCCATAGTGGTGACAATGTTTTGTACCTATTACTTAGAAAAGATTACGGAGTATGGATCTTCGTTGACTCATCTTATTTTGTATCAACCGGATTCGTAGTAAGTAGATACATACGACAGATACAAATCAATGCCTCATGTCATATTTTTTATGTTTCGGTCAAATTTCGGCCAAAAAGCTAGAAACTGGCCGTCAAGATCATTTTATATTATTACTAGTGGACCCGGCACGACTTCGTTCGCGTACACCTACTTAATCCCTAGCTACCGTTTTTTTCTTGCTTATAAACCTTCCATTTAAATCACTCTATCTATTGTTAAAAACCGAATTAAAATCCTTTGCGTAGGTTAAAAGATCTAAGCGTACATAGATACATAGGGACAGACGGCGGGAAGCGACTTTGTATTATACTATGTAGGTATAGATTATGACGATGTTAGTATCACTTTTCCGATGATATAAAATGCGAAGTCTTTTCATGACCGGAAGTAGCACATTTTTTCCCAGTTCCGGACAATTTCATTTTCTTTGTCACAGTTTGTCAAAGCTTTTGTCACTGAAAATAAATTTTGATCCTAGCAAGGGATTGTCACCGCAACACACCACGCACTAGCTAACAAAAACGCACCATTAAAACGATAAGTTTTTCAATGAACGTTCAAGCGTAGGCGCTTTTTTCCCGCCGCGTCCCATAAACGAAGACTGTCACCGGTCACCATTGAAATCGGTCTCCTTTAATTTTGAAACCAATAAATTTCGTAATCCGCCAGCGGAATTTATATCGGCCATTTAACGTCAATAAGCGGAGACGCGACGCCAACGCGCGCTTTTTGCTTTTCCCGCCAAATGTCAGCCGCGCTCATTTTCATACAAAGGTGACGTGTCAATGATCATACCGTGGACCTTTTGAGGATTACCCATGCTGGAATAGCTGCATTAAATTACAATATTTTAATTCTCCTTTCAAAGCTAATTTATTGTAGCTGCCTATTAGTCAGTCGATGCAATATGTACATGTAGGTATTCCTACAATGTGTACAATACTTACCTATATCCTAAAATCCGTTGTTGACTGACGGTACCTATGTAGAAGTAGGTACCTCTAAATTAAATGTACTTTTAAGATACCGCTTAACACAACCTATATATAAACCTTAACACAACCTGTCTATATAGGGAATATCATATTGGTCTATGGTAATATTTAGCTATAGATGGGATGGCGGGTCGCGTGGTTCGACTTGCGCTGTATACGAAATCCCCTCCACTGCCATTTGACAAGTCTCTTCTTTCATGACGCGGGTTATAAGTAGCTGAAAACCCAGTCGTCCCATTTCGTACCCAAAATTCGTAACTATCTACGTAAGGGGAATACAATATCTTATCCTGAAGCCAGCTATCATCATCTTCAAATAAGTACCACAGAACAGAAAAATCTTACATAAAATTTCGTAATTTCATCGCCAGAATATTTCCATGCCGACACAGCTTTTTTAAAATAAACGTCAACAATATTTAATTACAATAAACCCCAGCAGTATTGCAGTAAGGTAATTTTGAAGTCGGATGCACTTGCCAAACGCAATTAAGTGTAATAATAAAGGGAATACGGCGCCCCCAGACAGTGCGTCAATATTTACAGTCCCATACAAAGCACCGTATTGTAATTACGGACAAGCTTACACATAATATACCTACATCCTCATCATGTCACGTTCAATTATGTCTAGGCTGTAGATGTCTAAACCTAATGTAAACACGGATAAGCTGCTTGCTCAGACTTTAGGTAATACTGGAGCTTATTTACTTCATAAGGCATTTAAACAAATGCCTACCGAATATGAATAAACTCTAACGAGATTGAGTTCTTAATAGTTTTTTGTTAGGTTGCTTTAGTTAGGTTTTTACATTCTACAAAAAAAAAAATAAGGTGCGATTGTGACTAAAGACTAAGCATTATGATTGCACAACCTTAGACTGCTCAAATTGTGCAAATGGTAAAAGTGTCAAATAAAAATGTGTTTCATATTATTATAATTTTCAGTTCCAAGTTATATTTTGACATTGATACTGATTTAAATCCAGAGTTTGCTAAATTAGATACTGTAATTGTTGGATTTACCTCACAGATGGTGTGAAAAGTAATACTTTAGTTTCTTACCGGAAGAAAACCATTAAAATTACGAAATGATTTTAGAACTTTCCTGCACATTTTCTTTTCAAAATATTATCCTGGTTGAGTAGCACTCAGTAAAAGGTAAACTTACTTTTTACCTTTATTTTAAATTAGCTTTACTTGACCTAAGTCCGTCAGTTAGTGAATAAAGTGAATAGATATAAATAATATTAAAATAAAAGTACCTAGTTAGTACCGACGTAAGCTTTTTTATAATAAACTAAAATCCCCAATCGCTGAACAATTCTGCCTAGCCAAAGAAATAACCACAACACGTAATTCAATGCATCTGTTTGCATAATCAGGCAAGCAAACCTTCAATGGAGGCTCATCCCCGAATACATCCCTAAACTGATCAAGTTCTATTCAACCTTCACTTACAGTGACACTAGACACGAGTGAGTAGGCACTATGCAGATCCTCGCGTGCTTAATACAAGCTCACGGCAAATTGTCTCGTTTGTTAACGACCATCAGTATTACCAGCAGTAGTTTCCAAAAAAGTACGTCTGGGCTCCTAAACTAGTAGGAAAATGGTAAAAAGGTACGGTTTACCTTCTCTTTTCTATATTTTTCTATTCTATATTCAAAAAAACTGAGTAATTTTGCCAAGACAAGACCATATTTACTCGCCGGTGGTGCCAGTGAGCAAAAATACGTCTACAACCCTTCCTTCCATTATTTTACAGTATTTTGCGGCAAGAAAGGCAAAGTGACCACCCCCCTCAGCTAAATTTAGCAATTTGTAAAAACGTACTGAATAGTACGATGTGGAGCAAAGTACGCCAAAGGTACGACAGTCGGCCAAATATTACGTAAATCGTACCAAAAGGTACGCTCTGGCAACGCTGACGACCATGCCTACTCCTAACACAATTTGCTTACTATTGTGACGAAGCCTAGTACTTACTTAATCGCTTTGGAGACGCACTGGCGTAAACCTATTATTGGAGTGAGCGATTCGCTTTGTCTCTAAGCATGTAGAGTGTGAAAATGGGACATGGCAGTTTATTCCACTGAGCGCGCGTAGAGATTGGTTGCGAGTAATGTGAATTGGTAGGCGCAAATGATAAGTTCTCAAGTGAAAAACATTTTTACATAAGTTGCTGATGTCCGTTGGTGGCGATGACCACTTTCCATAAGGTGGGCCGTTTGCTTGTTTGTATGACGTATAACATACAAAAATAACTTTTATCGCGTGGTTCAAGGTACTGTTCAAGGCCATTCCAGAGCCCAAACACGATGGAGTTATTTCGTGCGTTCAGTAGTTTCTATGACCACCTGTCGACTCCATTATCAGACTAGCTCCATGATACCATATTAATGCATTGTCATCCAAGTTACATAGGTATACCAAATTTCAGCTCAATTGAACGCCGGAGAGTGGGTCAAATTAGACTTGTAAGATTCAATGACTCAAAGTGAAGTTAAATACACCTTCCGACTCCATCATCAGACCAGCTCCTTGGTACCACATTGTCATCCAGGTTACATAGGTATACCACATTTCAGCTCAATTGAATGCCGGGAAGTGGGTCAAATTAGGGTTTCGAGATTCCAGGACATACAAGTTAAAAAGCTTCTAAAAACTGAAATTATGTAGGTACATATAGAGGAGAACTATATGTACCTAGGTTATGGTAGGCTTGTTTTGTGTTGACAAAACATTGTGTGGTGTCCAAGGTCGATAATGAAGCCGGAAGGTGGTCATAGGAACTCCTAAACTACGAATAATAAAACCATCGTTTTCTCGTTTGAATTGTCTTGACTAGTTCTCTGTAAACTAATTTATGTATACAGGATGTTACATAATATATGTATAAGGCCGTGAACTAGATGAAGTGCTTAACGAAATAAAACGATAGGTACAATTATTTCTGTCGTACGTGGAATAGTTGTACCCATAGTTTTAATACGTTTAGCACTCCATCCAGTTCCCGGCTTCATACATAAATTACGTAACACCATGTATACAAATTTTACAATACAATACAATACTCTTTATTGCACACCAGATAACACAAGTACAGATACAAAAATATGGTAGTACAAAGGGCGGTCTTATCACTTATGTGATCTCTTCTAGACAACCTTGGTATGAAGAGAAGCACACAAAAGCAACATTTATAACAAAAAAAAATACCCACACTCCCACAATAAAATACCTACAGATCCATAAATAGAGGATAAAAACCAGAGAAAAATCCATAACCACAGCACTCACAATTACCCCACTAAAGACATTAAATTTGCCGTGTGGTGTCCGGTAGAGTAGAATAGCACCAACCCCTTACACTCGTGGGTGTCGTACAAGGCGACTAACATTTAGAGGCAAAAGTCTCCGTAAACTGGAAAATGGGCAGCAGCGTTTTTCATTGTTATGTTAGCAACACTGCGATCTCCAACCCGCCTGCCAAGCGTGGAGATTATGGCAATATCCTCCCCTTTTGTGGGAGAGGCCCAAAGTCCTGCAGTGGACTGTTATGGGCTGTGGTGACGAGACATTAAATAATGCTGATTTACTTTATTTTTAAATGTGTGCAGTGATTTTCTGAAAGAAATTTCGAGAAAACATTTTCTTGAATTGCATTTAAATATGCTAATTATCATGTGGTTGAAAGATTAGCAGCTGATATCCGAAACAATAAATGTTGAACAGTAGACTGTTTGATACCATTTTAATGTCTCTATCTTATTATTTAACTGTTAACTGTAGACGACGGCGCATGTCCAATTGCCACTGGAACTCTTGAGCGCGGGCCCTTAAAGTCTATTGAGTCGTTTTTTTTTTCAGGGGTCCGTTGTAAACCAGGGAAGGTACCGTTATAGTTTCACCATGTCCGTCCGTCTGTCGTTTCTAAGTTATATACATTAATTTGAATGCTAACCGATGCTCTTACGTTGGCTGGTCCAAAAGTTTTTAGTCAACGGCTAGTTATACTACTGCTTTAATTTTTGTATCGTTTAAAGGCAAATTTTATTACAAACTCCTTGGTCAAAAATCAATAGCCGGCGAACATTACTTATTTTTTTATAGTTCCTTAGTACGGCACGTCTTTCTTAGCCAATTTTTATTATATGGGTTTTATATGTCTGACGGACAAAGTGGAGGAATTACGTCTTTGAGGGCGAAGTCCAATTACTTTTAACACATCGTCCCAACAATTACAATACAAATAAATATGGACCATTCGCCCTTTCTCCTCGAAGAACTCAGTCGACGCGCTGCCCACTCATAACGCGTGATACAAAAAGACGTCATCTCCGAAACAATATGTCGAAACAGCGAATCGGGACATCTCACCGACGATAATCATCTTTTTTCGTATCGGAAAGCCAAATTGCGTTTCCATTGAGCAAAACGGGCGGCTCGTGGCTCTTTGTTGCCTGGCGCTCGACTCAGTCCGCATTGAAAGGACGGATTCGATATCGTTGGAAGCAGCTAACTGGCGCTCGCTGAATGCCTACCCCATACAAAGAACTTAGCGGGAATATTCGCAACGCCCGTATCCCGCGGAGCAGCGATTGTGCGAAATAACGCGTGTGCGTTGACTGTAAACGTGGCTAATATTCGCGGTGCCAGTTTCGTGATACTACATCCAAAACGGGGTTCTGTTGTCGGCCATTTTGGTTGAGTGGTGTATACCTTATGCCATGCAAGGGGTTGCGATCACCTGTCTGCTAGATGTGCAGATTATAGCAAGCAAACCCCCTTCACTAATATTAAGAAAGATCAAGCAAAAGAACGAGTTCAGCAGAGCACTGTCACGGGAATCATGATGCAAACTGGTATCAGTAAACAGACACATCCCGTGATACTTTACCTATTTATCAGCCTATTCCTCCACTACTGAACGTATGACGCCCTTAAAGAGCGCCATCTTTCCCAGTTCTAAGATCTTCCTTTCTAAGATCTTCGATCCATCGCGCCACAAGATTCGTCGTTTGGGGAACGTCCCACGCTGCTTGCCTATGACGCTTCTCCACTCCAACACGAGTTGGCTTCATTGACCATCAATGCTCCTGGATACCATGAGCTTGGACCGAGTTCAATCTGTCGTCAGTCAAACCAACCCCCGACCAATGTTGGTTACATTGAGTGAGTTCGATGAGTAACATTTAAATTACAAAGAATTTGGATTTGAAAATTACGGACCTGTCCTATGGTGAGTGTCCACGTTCCAACACCTACGTATGTAATTACAGCTTAGACGTTCATCTTAAGAGATTATGCTCTAACAGTTAGGTATTAGGTAGGATTAATAAAATAAAAATCTCATTAATCGATAATAGGCACCTAATGCTTATTCTATCACCACCACGTAGGTACCAAGTGGAAATCGAAGTTATTTATTTTTTATCTATCGCTTTTTTAATCTTTGGACATCAGAGGCCTTACCATGAACTCTTATAGCAGGACCTAAATCGAACTGCCCTGCTTAGAACGAGACAGCGCTATACGTGTCACATAAGCTAAGTCAGAGGGAGTATAACTAATTCTTGATCCTAGATGATATCAGACAGCTAGGATGACAGGAAGATATTTTTCTAGATTTTTAGGCTAAAATGGTTGCCAAAATTATTTTAGTCATTTAAATCTAATACCTATCTAAACCCCAAATGTTTTGATGACCTGCGGGGCTACTGGCTAACTCAGTTGACAACTGTATTTGACACTAGATAATTCTACACCACGTCATCTACGTTGAAAACTGGCAATAGCGTCTACCAAATTAGAGTCGTGTCAGATTTTTTTATGTCAAATATAGTTGTCAACTGAGTTAGCCAATAGCCCCGCAGATAGTAAAATTTAAGTCACCTTATTCTTTGGTAATAATTATAAATTCAAAATGACTTATTTGAAAAATAAATTCGGATATATGAATTATTTTGTATGAAGCCCGTAACTCGACGACTTGCACTTTTCCAGGTAAGGTACATATTATGTAGGTACAGAGTATCTCCTTTGGTAGTAGATACTATACTTCTTAGGCTTTGATTATAGAGGGCTAGACATGTTAATCCGTTAGTCCCTATTGCTATCGATATCGTCATAAGCCAACATCATGGTATAGAGTTTATAGTGCTATACCAATGATTCATCATAGGGGAAGGTGGCCTAAAACGGGTGGCCCGCCTAAAACGGGTATGCTGCCATGTCAGTAAGTAGTGCCGACGGGTGCATGTTACGAGAGTAGCCAAATGATGACGAGTTTCGATCCGTTTTGCTCGGGCACCGGAGCCGCTTTATAGCGGACGTATGTTTAACTAAAGTTTTTAGTGCTTTTCTTATAAAATATTTAGATATGTGTTCTTTGATTAGTCGAAAACCTTTATAATTAGCACATTGTTAATATTTCGCTTATATTTTAGCGCTATCTATCTTTAAATTAAGACAAAGAGTTATATCGGATTACCTTTCATTTTGAAGTCTTTAATCTAATATATAAAAATATGTGCTATTGGACAAAACGGGTAGGGGCAGAACGGGTAAGGTTTTGTATGAAAAATTTAATACAAAATCACATGCAGAACTTGTTATTTCAATCTATACTGTAAAAATACCTCAAATTGGGTATTTTGATCTACAATTCCTGTAGCTATTAATATTACATCAATAGAAAGGTTGATTTTGTTAGGTGTTTGAGGTTTTTAAGTTTGCATTTTAACAGTAAACAAAATGTTAAATGCTTACAGTCGAAATGATAAACTATAGTCGGTAGGTAAAGTATTTTTTCCTAGTTGTTAGATTTTAAGCTTGATTTACCTATCCTACAAATGATGACGTCTACAAGTTTTGCCCTAATCAGATACCCGTTTTAGGCTTATATGCGGGCAAAACGGGATTTTTAGAGGTTTCTTATTTCTTATATTTATAAAATATTTGATAGAAAATGCTTTAAAATAGTGTTTTATTTTCAAGTTTAATAAACATCCTATCTTATAAACTAAATCAAGCTAAGATATTGACCACATTTCTAGGTTTTTTATCCTCGCACGATACTTACCCGTTCTAGGCCACCTTCCCCTACCTATTTCACATGAGGTATGACTGAAGTGGGCTCATGGGCGTGTTGGGTACCTACTCATTTGAGCTAAAAGAGGTAGGTCACTATCGCCAGTATCACCCTAATCATCATTTATATACCTACCTACTTGGTCGTTGTGAGGACTAAGAATTTGCGTAGATAGGTAGGTACCTATCTACGTATAGGTATATCTACCTACGTAATTGGGTCTAGTATTTGGTTTGAAGGATTAGATCGCCAGGCTTAATAGTTAAAACTGGAACACTTCGTAATTAAGTAGTCTCCGCAGACTCTTTCACTCTACATCCATCTATGCAATCGGTATAATCCGCGTCATGAAAGAAGAGACTTGTCAAATGGCAGTAGAGGGGATTTC
Organism: Blastobasis lacticolella; assembly: GCA_905147135.1. Classification (NCBI taxonomy): domain Eukaryota; kingdom Metazoa; phylum Arthropoda; class Insecta; order Lepidoptera; family Blastobasidae; genus Blastobasis; species Blastobasis lacticolella. The sequence goes on from LR990044.1 coordinate 10,659,847, forward strand.
GCGCAGGTAATCGCCTACTGCGCAAGTCGAACCACGTGACCCCCCAAGTCTCTTCTTACATGACACTAGTTATAATCATTTTGTCCAAATCGAGGAATATCGGGCTGGGATACATACCGGTGTACCTACACGACGGGATCAGTAGGAGGTAGGAATGGGGTCGCTTACCTAGTGGTATGCGAAGAATTCAGGAATGACGTCTTGAAGGTGAGTAGAGGAAACGACTAACTCATGTTGATCAGGAAAGTGATGATAGAAGGATCAACAACCGTCACAATCAACATCATCCTATGCCATTTCATTATCATACAGTTCCATCGTCCATCCTCTCTGTCACTGTAGCCTGCCCACTTCCACTTCAAAGACGCAACCCGTCGTACTTTGTCTGATACGGTTACTTTGTCTAATACGGGTACTTTGTCTGATCTCTGCTGCATAGCTCTGTGGCTACCGTATCGTATTCGTATAAAAGTCGATGAAACTCATGTTCTACAATAAATAGAACGAATGCGTATTTAGCCACAGAGAGCGTCCCTCCCAACCGCTATACCGGAGGGTGCCCATTTCCTTTGCGATGGGCGCAAAAATAAAAAAAAAACTAAATATATTCATTCCACACTTGTCTACTGAGTTTAACTCATCCCACTACTCAAGACCTCCAAAGCCATCGCTCTTTGCGCCACTTGTAGGCTGTAGCGGATGTGCTACCTGTCTGGTGAGAGTTCAGATTTGAGCTCCATAAGTCATAGTAAGTAATACGCATTGGTCTAATATAACCCAGGACCTAGACATTTTCACTTGTAATAGGTTTATCTAATTACGTATTTTGTTGCACGTTAAGACTCTACACGTGTTTTGTACGAGTACATCGAAGTCTTATCCGTGCACTGACAACTAAGACAGGCAAGCAAGCAGGGCGGAGGCGGGAAGGCTGCGGGGTAGAGGATCGTGGAAGATCGGTAACGCGCATCGCTCGTACACGTGTTTATCGCAAAAACTCCGGCTTTGTGCTAGCCTCGTGCTCTTTTGAAGTGTATCTCATCGCTACGAGACCCGGCCGACGCGAACAAACATCGTGGATATGCGGCGTTACACGACTCTACCTACGTAACGATTAGTTACATAGCTATACGGTTACGGATATAGATCCGTGTCAGCCTTTTAACATTGAAGAGGCTTACCTGCACTGGTCATGTGCTGCGTAAGCCCCAGAGATAGATGCCTAACCCGATATTTTGGGGGTCTTGCTGCACCACGTCCGTAGGCTATACCCTAGAGACCCTACACGTGACCCCCGGGTGGTGCGAAGAGTGCAGCCGAAATTGCTTGGTGGTAGGGCCTCGGCCCGCATGACTAGCGACCACCCAAGGAGATGAGTCTGCATGGCGCTAAGCAGCCTCTGGGCTGTGTTCCGTCAGAGTACTCCGTGAGCCATTCCGAGCCCCTTGTCCGAATGCTATAATATTGGTATCCTGTAGGTCCCAGTTTTGTGTTGGATATGTTAGAGGGTTGGGCGTGACAGGTAGGCGCGGGGGCCAGGGAGACCCGATGAAACAGCTCGTCGCTGGCCGCCCGCCAGTTAGTAGGGGACCCGAACCCGAGCATCGCTTTAAATCTCCGGCCCGGGAGGCTGTCCCGCCAACTGTGCAAAAAATCCTGAATATATCTGTCGTGCCGGGGTAGGAAACCGGAGTTTTTTTTTTTATAACAAACAATGAAGGCATTTGACCGCCATCTCACCTGTTGGTAAGTGACGATGCGGCCGAAGATGAAGCATGCCCATCTTGGAACAGCCTATTCACTCTAGCCTTAAAGGCATCCAGATTATATTGATCAGGGAACACACTCGCAGGCAAAGCGTTCCATTCCTTAGCCGTACGTATTATAAAGGTCGAGCCAAAGCGGTTCGTGCGGATGGCTAGAAGATCCACGACATAAGGATGAAGCGCTCGCCCGGATCGCGTTTCCCGATGGCGGAAAGGGGCCGGCGGAATGAGGTCGTGCAGCTGCTTCGCACACTCTCCGAAATGTAATCTGTAGAAAACAGACGCGCAACCCTACGCCGATGTTCGAGACTCTGCAGCCTAGCCTTAATCAACCGCGGGTCACAAATTATCTTCTTTGCACGTTTTTCCACCGAATCCAAAGCCGCCAGTTGATATTTAGCTGATCCATCCCAGAGGTGGCAGCAGTACTCCATGCAGGACCGCACTTGTGCTTGATATAACTGAAGCAACTGCTTAGAAGTGAAGTACCGCCTAATCTTCGAGAGGATACCAAATTTTTTAGCTGCAGTCTTTGCCTTGGATTCGATGTACTGACCGAAGTTGAGATATGAAGATAACTCAACACCAAGAAGCTGTAGGTTGTCGGTAATTTCCACAGGAACATCCCGAAAAGTTGGAGTAAGATGGAATGGATTCCTTTTGGCGGAAAACAAACACGCCTGAGTTTTGGTTGCGTTGAACGCCACCAGATTAAAAAAAGAAAGGCCTTAGAAATATCAAGAGACACAGCAAGGGCCTTGCCATGTCTCTCATTGGCCTCACTCCATAATTGTGTGACATACACCAGAAGGTCCCCAGTAGACCGACCACGGCGGAATCCGTACTGGTGATCGCTGAGGAGTAATTGGAAGGGTCGGCACGGCTGAACCCCCCCCCCCCCGGAGTGGGAGTGGACCCGGCAGGTATATTCAGGGGTGATCGGGGGCCCTTCCGTCCCCCGTGACAACATTTCACATAACCCATCTCTCTGCAGCGTTCAGAAGCAAAACAACCTTGCCCTACTGGATACCGATGTTTTAGCACTCCTTTACATCCCCATCTTTAATATTATAACAAATGGCAAGGAAAAATAAAAGTAAGGTTTTCTCAGCGGCACCCCTTTCCACACTTCGAGTGGACTTTTGTAATATCAGGGGTCAACACTGGTCAACACTTCAATCTGAACGCCGTACATCACCACCTAGAGACGGCGAAGCCCGCCTTACTTTTCCTGACGGAAACACAGATATCACCTCCGGCTGACATTTCGTATCTCCACTATCCTGGATACAAGTTGGAACACAGGTTTTTACCTCGCGCTGGTGTGTGCCTATTCGTCAGAGGTGATATCTGCTGTCGACGTCTTAATGCCATAGAACTAAATGATGAATCTGTGGTATGGGTGTGCGTAGAACAGGGGGGTCTATCCCGTGTCTACGCATGCCTATACAACAACCGTCACGGCGTAGGTGAGACAAATTGGTTTTTCGAGCACATACAATGCGCTACCGACAAAGTCTTTGAGCGGTATCCTTCAGCCGAGTTGGTAGTCCTAGGAGACTTTTACGGTCACCACACTGAGTGCCTAGGGTCAAGCCGTCCTACTAACCCGGCCGGGAGGTCTGCCCATGAATTTTCTCTGGCCCATGGTACACGCAACTGGTGTCAGAACCCACCTACTTACCGGATGTTGTGGGCCGTGAACCCTCTTTATTAGACCTTCCGCTCACCACCCACCCAGACGGTTATCAGATGTCCGTCGATGCCCCTCTTGGGAGATCAGACCACTGCCTGGTCCGTTTTGAGACGCCTTGCTATACCCGAACGGGCTCGCCTCAGAGGGTCACGCAAGGTATGGCATTATGGTTCAGCAGACTGGGATGGATTGTGAGAATTCTTCGCGTCGTACCCATGGACACAGCTTTGCTTCTCCTCAAATGACACCAACATCTGTGCTGCTGCTGTAGCTGATGTCATACTGCAGGGAATGGAGTGTTTTATTCCGTCCTCTGTAGTCCGTCTCGGCGGCAAGAGTCAGCCCTGGTACGACAGGCCTAGTTCTGAGGCAACTCGTCTCAAGCAGGATGCTTTTCGTGCCTGGACAGTGGCTCGGGCCCAGAAGGACCCTAACACCCACATTTTGAGGAAAAAGTACAACGCTGTATCGAGGTCTACAAAGAGGGTGTTGGCCAGAGCAAAATTTAAATTCATCGGCGGAATTGGGGAGAAACTAATCAGCTGCCCCTCTGGGAGCCGTGCTTTTTGGTCTCTCTCCAAAGCTGTTGAGGGGAACTTTTGTCGGACCTGCGCAAGCCGGATGACCAATTAGCCCACACAGCAAAGGAGAAAGCTGATCTCTTGGAAAATCTCTTTGCTCATAACTCAACTCTGGATGATGGGGGAGCTGCACCGCCTACCATCTCACGGTGTGAGGGCATCATGCCCGAGGTTCGTTTTACCCAAAAAATCATAAGACGTGTGCTTCTCTCCCTAGACATTCGGAAGTCCAGTGGACCTGATGGCATTCCGACTATCGTTCTCAAAAAGTGTGCTCCCGAGTTGTCTCCCGTGTTAATGCGCCTATTCAAGCTTTCCTACACCTCTTCTTCGTGGAAGCTAGCCCTTGTGCATCCGATACCCAAGAAGGGTGATAATTCAGACCCATCAAATTACAGGCCTATAGCGGTAACCTCTTTGCTCTCTAAGGTGATGGAGTGGGTTATCAATATCCAGCTCCTCGGATACCTAGAGTACCACCAGCTGATCAGTGACCGTCAATATGGCTTTCGCCATGGTCGCTCAGCCGGTGACCTTCTCGTGTACCTAACACACCGGTGGGCTGAGGCCGTCGAGAGCAAGGGGGAGGCTCTGGCTGTCAGTCTTGATATAGCCAAGGCATTTGATCGAGTCTGGCACAGGGCACTGCTAACAAAACTTCCGAAGTACGGTATCCCGAGGGGCTCTGCAATTGGGTATCCAGCTTTCTGTCTGGAGGGAGCATCCAAGTCGTTGTCGACGGATGCTGCTCCGATACCAAGACCATTAATGCTGGAGTACCCCAAGGTTCAGTGCTATCTCCCACGCTGTTTCTTCTGTATATCAATGATATGCTGAATATTTCCAGTATTCACTGCTATGCAGATGTACTGGAGATGCTCGTTATACTGGCCGCGCGAATATCCCTCGTTCCGTGGTGTCGGAAAGCCGAATAAGACTTGTGTCAGAGATTGAACACTCCTTGGAGCAAGTTGCTCACTGGGGCAGACTGAACCTGCTGGAATTCAACCCCTCAAAGACACAGGTCTGCGCATTTTCTGCCAAAAAGGATCCTTTTCTCATGGTGCCGCAGTTCCAAGGAACACTCCTTTCCATCTCAAATAGTATCGGGATCCTTGGTGTCGACATATCGGATAGCGTGCGATTCCGGAGTCACCTAGAAGGTAAGGCCAAACTGGCTTCGAAAAAGCTTGGAGTGCTTAACCGGTCCAAGCGATACTTCACCCCGGGGCAGCGCCTGCTGCTGTACAAGGCGCAGGTGCGGCCTCATATGGAGTATTGTTCCCATCTTTGGGCCGGCGAAACTGCCGACCTGCTTAATCCTCTGGACTCCGTACAGAGACGTGCCGTTCGAATTGTCGACGATCCCATACAAACAAGCAAGTTCGAACCATTGACTAACCGAAGGGACTTTGGCTCCCTGTGTGTGTTCTACCGGCTGTTCAATGGGGAGTGTTCCGAGGAACTTTTCGATCTGGTGCCCACAGCACAATTCCGCCATCGCACCACCCGCCGTGGGCTGGGTACTCATCCCCACTACGTAGACCCTCTGTTGGTCACCACGCGAAGGTTTGAAAGAACGATTCTCGCTCGTACGATTCGGATGTGGAATGAGCTCCCAGCCACAGTGTTTCCTTTGGACTATGACATGGGATCGTTCAAGAGGTATATTAGAGGTCTCTTCAGAGGCGGGCAACGCATTGGTGACTCCCCTGGTGTTGCTGATGTCCGTAGGCGGCGGTGACCACTTTCCATCAGGTGGCCCGCATGCCTGTTTGTCTGCCGGATAACATAAAAAAAATATATCAGGAAAGAGATTCCGCAGGAAGCTCACGAAATGGTGGCTTGACGACATCACCGAGTCGGGTGTGAGAGTCAAGACGTGAGGATGCTTAAGACCGGGTGAAGTGGTGGAAAAAAAGTAGGAAGAAAACGGTAAGTTGCCAGAAGCCGATTGACCGCCCGGATCATGATGATGATTGTATGTATAAACCTAACTCTTGTTTCAGGCGAATGACGATTATGAGTGCTGTTCCGACAAATGTTTCTGGGACTTATGTGATCCCCACACCAGCGTTGAAAGCTTCACCACGAATAATAATAATAACGGTAAGCACAAAACTTAATCCTTTTGGTTCTCAAGCAAGAGTAAGTCCATCAGGGCTACCCCCTAACACTTTACGATAGCATTAGTGATAGCTTTACGACTTCATCTCACTCGTTCCATTTGCAACATCTCAGAATCGTATTTCGCGCTCTAGCGAGATGGCAAGTTATAAGTAACAGCATTCTAGTTAAGCGGGCGGGTCCCTGACATATCCAGGGTTTAGGTTAGAGAGAGATCTCTCTCATAGAAACTGACTTTAAGAGATGTAGAAAATATTAGATATGACTAAGACGCTGCTCAGATGCTGCTCGCAAGATGGTCATCTGTAGTTACCCAGATATTCAATAATAAACTAATAATAATATCTGAGCTATTTTGTCTGAGCTAAATGCTAAATAAATACCTTTTTATTTTTATTTATTTATTTTATTATTTATCTGTACGTTATTTCAGTGATAACTTCACAGCCCAGAAGAGCTCGTGTGACCTTGCAGAATTCCTCAATTAACAATACTGTGTATTAAATTATTCAAGAAGGTTAAATCCCATCCTTGAAATGTCTATTAGTACCTAAAGCAGTAAAGCTTGACTAGGAAAAGAACTGAGGGACTATGACACATTGCGAAAAAATAAGTGTTGTTACTAAAATTATTTTACAAGTGGAAATATAACTTGACACTATTAAATAGTTTTAAGTATCTTTCTACTTGCTTATATTTACTACTGGCCGCCCCTATGTGATTACAGTGCACTTTCTTATTTGTCGGTTTGAACCTGAAATGGATACAATAATTTTGTCATCTATTTCATTCTATTTACTTTTCGTCAAGTAGCTTCAAATCTTCTGCTTGCCCGCTATACTTGGTATCTTGACATTCAAATATGATGTGTTTTATTGTCTGCTCCGCATATCCACTCTGGCACTCCGTTGACTCGCACCAACCCCATTTGTGACATACTCGTAGATACGCATAGTTTCCGACGCCCGTTCTTACCCGGTTCAACAGACACCAGTCGCGCCATGATTCTTTAAATCCTGCTGGGTGCTGTTTTACGTTCAGCCTGAAAGGAGCCCTCTACCCCCACTCGGCAGTCAAAGCGTCAGAGAGGTCGTCCTTAGGTACTGCACTGTGAAATCGGAGGGCCTATAGCACCCGGGAGACATTTTATCGAGGGCCTGATGCTCCTTGGTCTTATTTGCGATATCCCTCATGCCTCACATTCATCACTGATGAAGGATATCATGAGGGATATCGCAAATAAGACCGAGGAGGCTCGTCTGCGCTGGTTTGGTCACGTTTTACGTACGCCTCAGGGATACGTGGTAAATAGGTGCTTGAATCTGCCGGTATCAGGAAAGAGGTCCCGTGGTCTACCCTAGAAACCATGGATTGACATCGCTGAGTCAGATGCGAGAGCCAACGGCATAAGATGCGAGAATGCCGAAGACCGGGCGAAGTGGAGAAGAATGAGTAGGAAAGCGGACCCTGGCAGAGGCCGGGATAAGCGCTAGGACAATAGCCCGGTATCTTTACCGGATTACAGAATACGTACTACTTGCTTCCGGTGGTGCTACGTACAAGCAGAATCACTCTGGTAAAACCGATGAGGAAAGAAACTCCTTTTAAAAGGACAGAGCATACAGTCAAGTAACGCGTGTTTACTTAATATGCCTGCAATAGAAAATGGCTGACGGTTGTGCCCAAAAAGAACTAGCCTAAGAACTAGAATTCCCTAGCATCATAGCAAAAAATATCCAAATCAGCAAGCTCATGGCCTGTCATCGCCACATAAATTGATACATAGGGCCTGTCCTCTTTACGAAGTAAGGAGTTTCTTTTGTCACTGTATAAAACGCAGAATTAGCACCCTCTTCGACAGGTCACCTACAGGTCGAGATTTAACAACTAAACAAGAATAGCAGGCAACCTTTATCTATGTAATTATTATAATTCACCTTTTAATTTGTTGCAATGGCCTCGGCTATGTGTCGCGAATTTCGTTACCATATCTACGTTTGTCACGCACGTGTGTTGGTGCGTGGCTAAACGCTTCATGCTAATGCAATTTACGCACGAATTAAAAGGCAAAGTATAATCGGTGCAGTATTTTAGTTGTGTTTCAATAGAAGAGATAAATAAATTAACGCGATCGTGGCATTGTCTTTTGTTTAATATAGTGGATGTTGGCGCCTAGTCATTTCTTGTTTTGTGGTTTTGGCTGTTTCTATTGAAACGTACTTTACAACATGCTCTTACAACATACAATTTCAAGGTCTTATAAATTGTTATTTAAAATACTTAACAGTTTGAAATGCCCACTTCATGATCAAGTGATCAGATACAGATCAACCAACTTTTCTGTGAGCAATTTGTCGCAACCGTCGCATTGAAACGTATCAAATAGCAGTTTCATCCAGCATTCATCCCCACTCAATTAGTTTTACGTGTATGCTGTAGTAACTCATTTTCTCATAGTTCTTGTCCTTTGAAACTTTGTAAGGCCTTCCTTACAAACCAGCTGAATATATATCTGCTAGTTGACAGCTTGGACCCCTCAGCACAAATAATTATTGACAACAGACAAGCATCTCGCTACGACGTGGTAATGAAACTTTAACCTTATAAAATTTGATTTATTGTAACAAAAATAAATACTCAATCGGCAACTTTCTACTAAAAGTGCTATTATAAGCACATTTGACTTTCATTTAACACTTGCCGTACATTCATATTTATTCTACATTCACTCACATAAGAGTTGAAAGCAGCCCATTCTGAGTCTTTTACGTTTGTGTTAAAGTCATTTATGAATTTATTTTGATCTTTGATATACTTGAAATTTGTTGATTCACTAACGCATACAGTTTCAACATTTTCATTCCATGAGGAAAATGAAGAGTGTAGTATTTTAGGCACTGCATGGTAACATAGCCGTGCCTCTTTGGACATGACAATAATATCCCCACTGTCGAGTTGAATAGCTGACGGTTCTATGGATTTGCTTCTGCCACCAATGAGAAATATTGCAGATTGTCCAAAACTGAAATAAGAGAAAACAGATTAAACAATATTTGTATTGACATGTGTTTGTAAGGTGTGTCGCGACATACACTGCTCGCGTAACACCTCGCGTAAATGAGTAGGTACATGTCTCAGCCCAAGCCATGCTCAGCTCAAGACAGCAGCTTTTAGTCTCACATAGTATGGGCGTGAACCGAGCGTCGCTCGTACCTGTGTGGTTAGCTGGCGGTTGAATAGCCTGGCATATAAGACTTCGCGACCGCAAGCTCCCTCTAATACCCAGCAAAAGTACCCTAAATCATTAATGTAAATGTTGATGAATGTGAAAAAAGGAAGCAAAAGGATTTTGGCAGGACCATAACAAAAGAATTCTGCTTACCCCTTTGGGGAATTGGTTTAATGATATTTAATGTAGGCCATGTGGTGTCTGGCTGAGTAGAATAATGCCAACCCACCAACCAACAGTGGGTGTCGTACAAGGTGAATAATGTTCTAGAGACAAAAGATCTAGTCTGCGTAGGCTGGAAAATGGGCAGCAGCATTTTCCATAGTGATATTTATAACACTGCGATCGCCATCCTGCCTGCCAAGAGTGGAGATTATGGCAATAACCTCCCCATTCGTGGGAGAGGCCCTAAATCCTGCAGTGGATATTTAAAGTAGTAAGGACTGTTATGGGCCTTTGATGATAAAGTTTATAAACATGGCATACATATACTTGCCTAAAAGAAAACAGAGGTGCATCCAAGTTGACTTCAGAATGGTCAGTGTGGGGTGAGAGAGTTGAATTTATGTGATAATAGTTCACTATTGCAGCCTGAGGTCTAAAGGAGCCGAATCCAAGACACAAGGCCACCACATCTGTGAGTTCAGCAAGATCCTCTGGAAACTTGGTCTTGTTATCTTCACTGTATACCTGAAAACATTACCATATAACATATTTAGAAAAATCACTTCACTATGTTGGTATAGAACATTGCTACTACATAATATGGTATATGTAGTTATGCAATTGTGATTGACAGTGGTGGATCTATTATTTTTGTTTGGGGGCAAGGGCTTAGCTGTACCGGGCCAGTTTTGAATAGTGTAGAGGTGAATTAAATGTCTAAACCAGGGTTAACTTAGCATAAAACATCTACATTTCTTCTTAAAAGGCATGATCATATTAAAATTAATGAGTACATGCAGCAAGCTCTATGTTTTTGGCATTTAAGCTATGTAATTAAGCTAACATCTCACTTTTACAAAACTAAGTAATAATTTGTTTTAAAATAGAGATAGGCATATATGACATGTACGACACTTATGAGTGGGGCCCTCTCTATCTAATAAGGAAATTTAAAGGGCCATATCTTGCTAATTGCAACTTTTTTGCTATCATTACGAAGATCACTATTGAAGTAAGAAAAACCCCCTATTCCTTTAATTATAAGTAATGAATTACTTGATTGAAGTTGGCATGTGGGTAGGTAAATAAATGGAATATTAACATTTTACTTTAGTATCCCAGTTGTGATGATAGCCCAGAGTAGTCCATCTTAGTTTCTTTTGTAACTCCTTGTTACAGTTTCCACTGTCATGACAAGATGCCCACCAATTCTCTATTTGTGACTCTATGTCAATGTTTAGTTTATTGGGTTTTAACGGATAATCTTCGAGACACTTTCTTATCCAATATCTTTGGCCTATACTTGTAAATGGGTTCCTTATTAACAATAGGCCAGCGTGATCTCGAAATGAATACAGTTTCCATTCTGATGGGTTTAACAATCCTAAGAACCCAGTTCTGACATCATCCACAGTATTTATTTTCAGTTGGGTAACCTGAAAAAAATGTTTTTAAGTATCAAAATATTAATTACTGTGAAATTAAAAAGAAAGTAATATTATTTGTAATAAATAAATCCAAAATGAGAATAACCAATAACCAACCAAGAATAACCAACCAATTAAGGTAGAGGAATACCTGCCTTATCGTTATCACTATTCACTGATAACACTTCATGCAGAGAAGGCTTGGGTTTGTTAGCTTTATAGTATTTAAATTTTATTTTAAACTTGTCAGCTTCTGGCGATAAGTTAAATTCTGTTTCTTCATACATTTCGTTTGCCCTTATCTGTTTGTTTGTTTCGCTGGATGGAATGGAAATAAAATAACCTAAATAATGCAAAAAGCCTCCCAATATCCCAGTCAAGCAAAACTAGTAGCAAGATTGACATTGACAACAAACAAAGAATATGAACTTCAGTATTCTAACGTCCATGATATAAACACTATCCCACTGACAAAAAACTGCGATTGACAATTGGATGTAGAACTTTTACTATGGATTTACCACCCAAAAGGGACTGCGCACTGCTTTGACTAAAACCGGGCAGAGCGAGTCACCATCGATAGTCGTGTGTCCCTTTCTAGTGTTGCCACCATTGTTGACGCAAATTCCGAATTACTTTTATTACTTAGCGCGGACATCGACCTACCGATCAGGACCAGGCAGAGCCGGACCGGGTGCAATCTGAAGGTCATATTTTCACCAGGGTCCAGCCCAAAGTTTCCCTGCTTCTCGGAAACTATTGGTCCTAGAACACTAGTACCTAGAGTGAAATTATAGCACTCCTCGAGATCTACATTTCGTATGACGGCTGTCAAAATTACATATTTTATAACTCGGAACCCATTGGTCCTAAAATAGTTGTTTCTACAGAGAAATTATAGTAGTTGTTGATCTACATTTCGAATGACAGCTGTCAAACTTAAAACTGAAATAACGATGAAACTATTTGTCCTAGAACACTAGTTCCTAAAGAGACAGCTGTCATCCGAAATATAGATCTCGACTAGCACTATCATATATCTTTAGAAACTAGTGTTCTAGAACCAATGGGTTCCGAGTTATAACACATTTAAGTTTGACAGCTCTCACCCTAAATGTAGATATCGACGAGTACTATCACTTCTCTTTAGGAACTAGTGTTATAGGATAAATCGTTACCAAACTCTTTTATCTGTTTTATGGAACAAAAGTCGTAGGTTAATAATTATGTCGACTTGACGTTTGTCGGAGAAACGTTCAGTACCTAGATCAAAAGGTATTTTGACAACTTCTTTTCGAATTGTACGGATTACCCCATATTAATATCAAAATCACGGTAAATATATTTCTCCAATAATGGCCACACCAAACATGACACTTCTCAATTTAGAATGAAGTGCGCTCCACATGTTCGCTGAAACTTCCGGCGAAACTTTTGCCGGGACTTTGGTCGGCCTCCACATTCTCGCCTATTAGGGATGTGGTGGATGTCAAAAGCGTCGACATTACATCGATTTATCGGTGTAATATCGTTAATCTGCTTTAAACAGGGTCACAGAGGTGATAGCACCTGCTCTACTGTAATTACTTGATCTACTAATATCATGGATCATGGTCAAGTGTACCCGGAACCTGTTACGGGAAAAAGCGCTAGGATTATAAATATAAAATCGATCGAATCGAGACGACAACAAACTTTCTCTACTTTGTCTATAAAATAGGCGAGACATGCCAAACATGCACGGGACTACGCGAATACGCCCTCTACATTCTCGTGTTCCCGCGGAACTGTCCACATGTGGAGTGCGCTCGGTGATTATGCCAATAACATTGCGTTTACGCTGTTAGAAAGGGACAAAGGACTATCGATGGTCACTCTCGCTCTGCCGGTTTTAAGTGCGCTCCACATGTTCGCCGAAACTTCCGGTCAAAGTCAAAAGTCAAAGTCAAAGGCATTTATTTGTGACACAGGTAGGCATACAGTTCATTAGGATATAATCATGATTATGAGTATCTCTGTGTTAACCCCAATTGTGGGCATACAAATATTATAATTACACAATAAAATCGTAATGGCTAATACTATTTAAATCATTTTAGTCATTTTTAACATAACTATGTGTTACAGGGTACCATATCTCTAAAATTTAAGTATTCATTTATATCATAAAAACAATATTTGATAAGCCACTCTGTTAACTTATTATTAAACTCTCTTTCTGGTAATTTTTTAATTTCATTGGGTAAGTTATTAAATATAGTAATACACATATTATATACATTCTTTTTATATACGAGGGTGAATCAAAAAGTTCTTAGAAGTGCACATGAATATAATATTTTTGTGGATAGTTTAATATTTATTTTAAAGAGTGCCAAGCACACAATATTTATGCGTAATAACACTCGATTTGATCGTACCGTTTGCAAGTAAAAATTATTTAGTACAAGGCGTTTTAAAAAATTATTTAGTAACAATATTGTTACAAGGCGTTCCTAAAAATCCTTAAATATGGAGAAGCATGAGTTACGTGCAGTGATAAAGTATCTGTGCTTGAAAAAAATGTCTACTAAAGAATTTTTTTTTAATATCCAGCAGACATTAGGGGGAATGCTTTGCCATATTCTACCGTCGCTTACTGGGTTGCTGAATTTAGAAGAGGTAGATCGAGCTGTGAAGATGATCCTCGTTCCGGGCGGCCTTCAACTTCTGTTACGGAATAAAATGTCAAGAAAATTGAAAAATTGGTTTTGGAAGACAGAACAATAACCATAAAACATTTAGCAGAGAACCTAAAGATATCATTTGGCAGCATTAAATCCATTTTAACCGATTCACTGGGTTTCAAAAAGGTGTCAGCAAGGTGGGTTCCACGAATGCTAACCGAAGAAAACAAAAAACGTCGTTTGGAAATTTCAAGGCGCAATCTCGAAATGTTACAGTCCGATCCGGATCAATTTTTCCGTCGTATTATTACTATGGATGAGACATGGGTCCACCATTTTGATCCCGAAACAAAAAAGCAAAGCATGTCTTGGAAACGACCATCCTCACCGCTTATGAAGAAATTTCGAGCGGCTCCTACCGCTGGCAATGTTATGGCCTCTGTGTTTTGGGATAATGAAGGAATTCTTTTTATTGATTACATGCCGAAAGGGCAGACGATTACTGGACTGTATTATGCAGGTTTAATCCCAAAAGTGCGTGATGCAGTTAAAGAAAAACGTCGTGGAAAACTGGCATTGGGTGCGTTGTTTCTTCACGATAACGCTCCTGCACATCAGTCGGAAGTTGCGCTGAAGGCAATCCGGAATACTGGCTTTGAAATTATTGAGCACCCACCGTATTCTCCGGACTTGGCCTCTAGTGATTTTCACCTATTCCCTAAATTAAAGGAACATATCCGTGGCACAAAATTTGAGGACGATGACGCAGTTATGGCTGCCGTCGACGAATTTTTTGAGAGCCATGAAAATGATCTTTTTGCGGAAGGAATTAGAAAGTTAGAAAAGCTGTATTCAAAATGTATTGAATTAGAAAGAGATTACGTTGAAAAATAAAATAATTTTGTTCAAGTTTTCTTGTATTTTTATAGCGATTCTAAGAACTTTTTGATTCACCCTCGTATGTAGGTTTTACACGGAGGTTTATGCAACATGTTTATATATTGCGCTCTTTGTGTCCTCCGGCTAACATCTGATAAACTTTTAAGATATTCCGGATGTGTTTTCGTAAATACACATATATTTTTAATGTACATACATGGCAATGGTAGGATTCGTAATTTATAAAATAATGGTCTACAGCTATCTGTGACCCATGACTTTGTAATTGCACGAACGCATTTCTTTTGAAGTCTAAAAGTTCTTCCTATCTCTACTGAATTTCCCCACAATATAAGTCCATAGTTGAGAACTGAGGAAACATGCCCATGGTAAGCAGTTAGGGCTGCATCCATAGATACAGTACTTCTCAGTCTGTACAGTGCAAATACAAACCGATCCAACCGTTTGCAAATATAGTCAATGTGATCCTTCCAATTTAAGTGTTTGTCAATAAATAAACCTAAGAATTTTGTGCTGCTAGTTTCTTGTAATAAACATTTGTTATGCTTTATATTTAATTTATGTGAATTTGTATTGTATGATTGGAATTGTATAAAATTAGTTTTCGTCAAATTAATATTTAAATTATTATTTTTCATCCATGTTATTATATCATTTAATGCATCATTTAAATTATTTTCATAATTAGATAAGTCTTCACCCTTTACTATTACTGTCGTGTCATCGGCGAATAAAAAACATTTATGTGAGGTAACTGTAGGTAGATCATTCACATATAAAAGGAACAATAACGGCCCTAATATACTACCTTGCGGTACTCCTGACACTTTATTTAAGAATGTCGATTGATAGGCCTGTTTAGTTACCCTATTATTTCCTTTGACTAATCTGGTTAACTCTGTGCATTGCTTTCGATTATCTAAATAAGTTTTAATCCACTGTAATGCGTTGCCTCTTATTCCAAATACTTCTAATTTAGAGAGCAGTTTATCATGATTGACATAATCAAATGCCTTGCTCATGTCAAGGAAAATTGACGTAATTGGGGTTTTGTTATTTAATGATTCGGTAATGTACTTAACAAAATTGAAACATGCCAATTCCGTCGAAGAACCTTTTCGGAATCCATATTGATCAGGTTGTAGTAAGTTATATTTGGATATGAACTCACTTAGCCTTACATACATTGCCTTTTCAACTATTTTAGACATTATAGAAACAATAGTGATTGGCCTATAGTTATTCGGGTCTGTACGGTCCCCTTTCTTGTGCAAAGGTTTTACAACTGATAGTTTCAGTTGTTCAGGGAATGATCCTTGACTAAAAGTTAAATTTATAATATATGATAAGGGTTTACATAACCACTTAGCATTAGCCTTTATCATATTTGTTGTAATGTCATCTATACCACTAGTTTTAGTATTTTTTAATTGCATTATTATTTTTGATATTTCATTTTCGTCAATTGGTTTTAAAAATATTGAATGTATGTTATTTTGTGTAGAACATGTCAAATTTGGGGTATTATTATATATATTATTATTATTATTAGGAATGTCAGTGAAAATTCTATTAAATAAATTGCAAATGTCAATTGGATTGTGGTAAATGTCATTATTATGTTTAATTGTTTCAATGTCATTCCTGTAAATGTCCTCATTCAATGTGTCTGATATTACATTCCAAGTTGCCTTGCATTTATTCTTATTGGAATAAATGTATCTGTGATTATAATTTTTTTGGGCTAATTTGATGCACCTTTTTAGAATTTTATTGTGCATTTGTATTTTATTTCTGTTATTCAATATATTTCCGTGATTTCTATTTCTATTATGTATGTGTAATTTACGTTTAACTTTACAAGATTTTTTTATCCCCTTTGTTATCCAGTTAGATTTTTTACTTTTATTATTAACTTTGATCTTAATAATGGGAAAGCACATATTGTAAAACAAACACAGCAAATCATAGAACTCATTGAAAGCAGTATTTACGTCTTTACAGTTATATACTTCAGAGAAGGAAAGTGCTGATAGACAATTCTGAAATTTAGAAACATTTTCTGAGTTATAGTCTCTTTTATATTCATACCAAGTTATAATTGGTTTCCGCTTAAGTATATTTAATTGTAATGATTGGGCTGTTTCGTGATCAGACAGACTGAGTGTGTGAATTTCCGGCTTTGCATTTCTCACATTGCTAGCAATCTGATCTAAACATGCATTCAACCTTGTAGGCGACTGGATATGTACATTAAAATTGTAATTACTTAGTGCGCTCTTTAGATCTTTCGAAAATGCATTGTTTTTTAGGATATCAATATTCCAATCTCCACATAACACTATTTTCTTATTTTTGTGTTTTTTAGACAGATAGTCAAGTAATTTATTTATTTTATAAATAAATATGCCAACATGGCCCTTACTCTGATTTGGTATTCTGTATATAACTACTATAATCAAATTCATGCCTTCTATTTCAATACCACATGCCTTAAAAACATGTCATTTGCTAATTCAGTGATGAAAGGCAACGGCTTTGCACGGAATTGCTTATGAATGAGAATGGCCGTACCACCTCTTCCTTTTTTTCTACAATAACATGTACCCAACTTATAATTTTTTAACTTAATATTCGCATGTGAACCCTGTTTAACAAATGTCTCACTCAAACAAATTGCATCAAACCCTTTGTTATTATTATTAAACTCAGTTAATACTATTTCAAGCGCGTCTAATTTACCCAATACTCCACAAATATTTTGGTGTAATATTCTGAATGTGCTGTTTTTGTTATTACTTAATGGATTAATATATTTTATGTCATGGTTAACGAAAAAGCTGTTTATCATTCGAAACAGGTACATCCGACTCATCCTCTTTTACCGAAGACTGTCTTGTAAAATAGTACGGTACTGTACCCTTTTTGGGCTGCAAATTATTATTTAGTCTTTGTCTTATCGGATTAGTCAATACAAATTTATTTACACTTGTCAAGAATTGCATCTTATATTCATAATAATCAATTAAAATATTAATTCTATCACGTACTAAATTTATAAATAAATTGTGGTCCAAACAATAATCAATGTCAATATAATTACAATTCTGATATACCGAGGTCAATAATTTTAATTGATTATTTAACAATTTCTCATTTAAACTCTTATTATAGTTGACGGGGAGTAATACAACATTTGTTTTATACAATAACTTTAAAGTAGAATACAAATTTCCAAATACTACATTTGGATTCGTATCATTCCCGCCTGCACAAATGATAACATAATCATTTCTATTTAAATCTTGTAAGTTATTGCAATAGCTTAGTACATCCTTTGAGACAGCGTTTGGTTTTACAAATGAAAATATATTATATTGGTCGTTCCACTTATCACATCGAGATCTCGTTAAAATTTTACATAATCCCTTAATTTGTTCTCATTATTATTTTTGTTACTATTGGTGTTACACGTCGTTAACTCGTCGGGTACACCTGCATTTAGTTTCTGTGAAAATGCGCTAGATGGCGCTACGGTGGTACTACGAACGGTTTCATTTGGTTTCAATGCCGGCGGGTGCAATTTTGAAGTACTCGGGGCTAGCGACTGTTGTGAAAGATCTAATTTTCGTTTAGTGATACTCCTAGGAGTTTTCCGGTAAGTTTCCTTCTTAGTTGTTGATCTACATATTTTATTTAATATATCTAATTTGGATTCACGTTCCTTCATAAGATTTTGCAGTTTAAAATTTTCCGATAATAAGTTGTCAATTTCAGCTTCAGCATTCTCCAATTTTGACTTTAAAGACATATTTTCCCCTTGTAACACTCTTCTTTCCTCGGCATCATTTCGCAAGTCTGGGCAACTTCTATTTAATTTACAACTTGAAATATTGTATGAATCATCTTCAGTGCAAAGTGACTCAAAAGAATTGCTTGTGGACACATTAATCATCAACTTTTTACGCTGGGTGACGAAATCCATTGGTGTACTACATGGAATATTATGTTGCATCAACGTTTCCTGGCGCCTAATAGACCAGTTTTGGTAGCATTGTTTGCATTTCCAATTTTCCTTATGTTCCTCTATTCCTTATATTCTTATAGCGCTCGAATGATACGTTTGCACATGGCAAATCATAATATTTGTTGCATTCCCTACAGCATAATAATTGTCTTGATGTTATGTCAATGTTGCATTTGTTACATTTATATGCCATGTCAATTATAATTTAATAGTGGGATAATGTTAAAAAAGTAATAATAATTAATTGTCAAAAAAGCAAACAAAAAAAACGAATAGTCTTATCGCAGTATCGAACCGGGGTCTCCGTGCGCACAACTCTTGTCTTATTTCTATTCAACTACTCAATGCTACGAGTGACCTTGTGAATTTTGCGATATAGTTGTGATGGATCCCTACTATTGTAATATGTGTAACATTGCATTCATAAACGAGGGTATTTGTACGATCACTCATTCATTAGGAATATAATCAATTCACTAATTGCAGATTATGTTGCACACCACTGTTGTCCTTGTTTGTATTGCCACCTTATACGATATTTGCGTATTCAATAGTTCGTTTAAAGTAACGTTAAACGATCGTAATGTTTAATAATTATTGTCACCAATTAACACTGTAGATTATGATTAAACTAATATGATTTTTGTCACTAACTTTTACACTAGATATTTAAGGCCTTATTCACTATAAACTACTAAAATCAAGTGAAATATTTTAGTATGTATTTCTATTTTAAATCACAGATGTACACAGAGATACGTGTTTACATAACAGCGCCACCTGGCGGCTCTTTCGGCCGGCGAAACTTTTGCCGGGACTTTGGTCGGCCTCTACATTCTCGCCTATTAGGGATGTGGTAGGTGTCAAAACGCGTCAACATTATATCGATTCATCGGTGTAATATCGCTAATCTGCTGTAAACAGGGTCACAGAGGTGATGGCAGCTGCTCTACTGTAATTACTTGACATACTAATATCCTGGATGATGGTCAAGTGTACCCGGAACCTGTTACGGGAAAAAGCGCTAGGATTATAAATATAAAATCGATCGAATCGAGACGACAACAAACTATCTCTACTTAGTCTATGAAATATGCGAGACATGCCAAACATGCACGGGACTACACGAATACTCCCTCTACATTCTCGTGTTCCCGCGGAATGAGGAGTTTTCCAGTAGGTATTGATAGTTGGTTTCAAAATGCATCAATACATGGCGCTCGTACAATTCTGGTATTTTTTTTTTTAATTTGTATGATTTTGGCAGTGATATCATGCAGCCATCTAATACTAAACCTAAAATAAAATGTATATTAATATAAACATATATTTTAAAGGTTGAACGAAAAGTACAAAGACATATTTTTATGAATAGACACCATGTTCCATTTTATTACAACCTCTAAAATGGTTGAAAACTTTTGATAAATACAATATTATCCAATACAACGTATCCAGTGTTTAAATTTCCTTTGCTAAGATCCATTTTAAAGCGATTATCAATTACCAAAATTGTCAGGCCGCCATCTAGTGAGTATTTAAAAATGCTTTAGATACCTATTGGAAAACTCCTCATTGTCCACATGTGGAGTGCGCTTTAATCAAAGCAGTGCGCAGTCCTTTTTGGGTGGTAAGTCCATGACTTTTACACTCTCGCACGGGATACTGACCATTAAATGTGATTGGAAGGTCGGGTTGTGACCTTCCAATCACATTTAATGCTCGTGATATTAAACGCGCTATAGATAGTATGTCAAGGGGGAAATCACCAGGTCACGATGGCCTTAGCATTGAACACTTTCGGCATGCGGGCCCTCATTTACCCAGAGTGTTATCCATGCTGTACTCATTATGTATTAGTCATGCTTACTTACCAGCAGATATGATTAAGACTATTGTGGTCCCCATTGTCAAAAACAAAACTGGAGATATAGCGGATTCAAACAATTATCGCTCTATTTCGCTAGCCACGATTACTGGAAAAGTGTTTGACGGTATGCTTGATGTTCAGTTAAAAAAGTATGTGATACCCCACGACAATCAGTTTGGGTTTCGAGCAGGACTGTCAACAGAAACAGCTATACTGAGTCTCAAGCATACCGTTAATTACTATACAAAAAGGAATACTGAGGTGTGCGCCTGTTTCCTTGACCTATCTAAGGCATTTGATTTGGTCTCGTACGACATCCTTTGGAAAAAGATGGAGGATAGTCGGATCCCTTCTGACATAGTCAACATAGTCAGGTACTGGTATAGAAATCAGGTAAATAATGTGAAATGGGTGCAGGCATTATCGACTTCTTATGGAATGGAGTGTGGGGTGAGACAGGGGGGATTAACTTCACCCACACTATTTAACTTATACATGAATGACCTGATCGCCGTTCTCAGCAGCACACATGTTGGATGCCACGTTGATGGAGTGTGTTTCAATAACATAAGCTATGCAGACGACATGGTGCTGCTGAGTGCGTCGATGTGTGGGTTAAAAGTGTTATTAGACATTTGTGCTGAGTACGCAGTCGAACACAGATTGCGGTATAATGTTAAAAAGAGCCAGGTCATGGTCTTTACCGTTCGAGGCAGAGGCGCAAGTAATGTACCGACTATTAAACTCTATGGTGTAGATTTGAAGAGAGTTTATAACTTTAAATACCTAGGTCATCTTGTGTCTGAAAATCTCAAGGACAATGACGACATTGAACGGGAACGAAGGGCGCTGTCAAAACGTGCCAATATGATGGCCCGCAGGTTTGCAAGGTGCTCGAAAGAAGTTAAGATTACTATGTTTAGAGCTTATTGTACATCATTTTATACTTGCAGCTTGTGGGCTGAGTACACGCTGAAAACATACAGCGCCCTTCGCGTCCAATTCAATAACGCGTTCCGGGTGTTGTTGGGGCTGCCGCGCTTCTGTAGCGCATCGGGGATGTTTGCAGAGGCCGCGGTAGACTGTTTCTTTGCCACGATGCGTAAGAAATGCTCATCCCTGGTGCGTCGCGTGCGCGGCAGCCCCAACGCGCTCCTGCGTGTGGTAGCCGACAGGATGGACTGCGTGTACATGAGGCGCTGCTGTGAGCTCGCGTATGCACGCAGTCTTTAGATTAATTATACTTTAAATACAATTATACACTAACTTAATATTACGAAATATGCTTTACTAACAAAAAAAAAATTAGACATGTTACTTGAATTTATTGAAAATTTGAATTTAAATTTTTGACATATCGATGGTATTATGTTTAGATCTTGACATTTCAATTGTAATACTAATGAATTATATTTTAATTATTTGACATTGTACTCATAACGTTGACATCCTAATGTAACTAGGAAAGTATTCGTTGTAGAAATTCGGGAACAGAAACGATAATAAATTCATTTTTGTTTCCTTCAATATTCACTACCAATCAGAAGTTACTGTGATAGTGTCAAAAACAAGCCAATCCAATGTAAATTCGTTGGAACAAACTCCGCCCAAAGGTTAAAGGTTGGCAAACACAAATCCGCCATTCGCTATCTTGGCGCAGAAGTTTATAGTGATAAGAAATGTTTGTAAATTTGTGTGAAGAAACATTTCCATTTATTTTGTCTTCTATTAGTAATAGAAAAGAGGGAGTATATATATATATATATATATATTATTATTTACTATGAAAAAACTCAATATTGAATAATTGAAAATCAATTTATTTGAAATTAGAGCAGAGAAAAATATAAAAAAGCCAAATTTTAATAAATTTGTAACACTCATGCAATCCAAAATTAATATTAATTAATTTTAAGGTTTCTTATGAACCATATGACTTTTTTTTCCTTTGACTTATCCATCAGATGTAGAATTTCCATGCCTATCTTAATTAAATAAAGTACTTTCAGTATAATTATATTGTTTGATTGCATTCAACATCACTGAATTTACAGCAATATTTATCTAAATAAATTGGTGCGCCTGCACAAAAATTGGACTCCTGATCAAACAATCGAAAACTTAACCTTAAAATGTTACACTCAATTTGATCTAGATGCCAGATTTACGCCATGAACTTTACTGCGCATGACTTCTTCAACAGCTGACTCTTTGTTGGTAATACAGATAGTCTTCTATTAGTCCTAGGTGTGTATAGTCACGAAAGACAGTAAAATTCTTTGTAATTTCATTTCTTCATTCTGTTTAAGACTAAACTAGTTTAAAAAGTATTGGAATTTACTTTGATTTATCATAAACAAGTTTTACTTCTTACATGTGTACACTAGAACACACGTAACTTATTTCCCTCAGTGTAGTGTCATATGCAAACTGATTTCATATTTAAATACTTATATTGATTCATTTTCTGTGATCAGTTGGATTCAGGATTGCAGGATTGAAACAATTTATTGTCTATAGTTTTTTATTTTGGTTATCATGATACACTGTTAGTTTCTAGTTTGTATGTTAATTAGAACCTACGGAAGTTAACAATCTAATGGTGACAAGAATGCCAGAGGGTGGATTGAACTATTCTAATCTTAATTATTTCTAGTAATTATTCCGTCATCTGTTATGACAACAAATTCTCCGGGCCATTGTAAAATTTAAAATCTTATCTGCTATGTTATTTCTGATTGCATTTTTCGGATGGCAATAAAAGTTTAAAGATTTTGTAAATTTGTCCTCAATACCAGCGTCACTTAATGAGATGGTCTATCTGAAAAATAAAATATAAATTATATGTCGCCTGGCATTTTTTGAGCTTGCAATTAAATCTACTGAATAATTTCAGACATCTGAGAATGAATTCTTGTGAATTCATTTCAATGGAATCAATAAAAAACCAATTTACCTTTTACATGAAGATAAACTTCATTTTCTGCAATATCTCCAGGAATAGAAGTTACTTTGCAAACGTATTGACCTGCCCACTTTTTGGTAATATTTTTTATAGTAATTTTCGATTGGTGATAGCCATCAGTTGATGTATTCTGGAAGGATATTTTTCCTGAAAACATTTAACAATTATTAAATTATCTTAAAGAACTTGTTATTAAGGGAAAATAATTTGATAAACTTACCGTAATTTCCAATCTTGCGGCCCCATTTGAACCATTGTAACTGGTAGATAAAATCTCTAGCTCCATAGCAATTCAGTTCGACAGTATCACCTACGGTAGCATACACGTTTCTTTGGGTAATCCCAAAACTTGCTTGCTTGCTTGGAGAAAGTTCTTCAACGTTTGGTGTATGGATTTGTCTTGATGAACAGCAGACTATAAAAAAAACAAGACATACTATTTTAATTTTCACTAATTCTGTGAGTACTTCTTCAATCAGACAGTAAAAGACAATACTCACATGAAGTTAAAGTAGCGGCAACAATAGCGAACAGTAGTAGACTTTTCCCGGCCATGATTCCAGAGTTCCTGAAGTTCAACTGTGAAGTGTTTACCGATGCAAGCCTTTATATACGATTTTTTTATCATGTTGTTCAGTTGATGGGTCAAACGTGTGGTTTCCCTTATGACGCTTGCGGTATGGTCGATAAGTAAATACACAGAAACAATAATTAGTCATTGGTATTGTTATCGTACATGTAAATTCCCGTAGGTATCTGTGGAGCGCTGTAGAATAATAGCCATTTAGTTTATTTTAATAAATGTATTCTTGGGGGAAATTTCCACTGAACTGTCATAACATTGAGGTTACAATGTTATCGGTATTATGCTGACCATCCGTCAAACGGCCACGTGATTGATTAAAACTGTCGTCATTCCAGAACTCGATCACGTGTCAGAGATCCTGAATAAAACTTCCAAGGGAAGCTCTGGACTAAGGCTCTAGATTTTGAGACAGAGCTGATCTACTCTACCATAGATTATGATACCACAGTCACATGTAGAACTCCTTAAGATTGTCATAATTTTAATTAAATAGTTGTTTCAGTATAATTATATTGTTTGATTTGACCTAATATCACAGAATTCACCGCAATATTTCTCGAAATAAATTGACGCGCATGCATCAGCTTAATTTTCTGTGATCAGTTGGATTCAGGATTGCAGGATTGAAACAATTTGTTGTCTATGATTTTTTATTTTGGTTACAATGATACAGTATTAGTTTCTAGTTGGTATGTTAATTAGAACCTATCGAAGTTAATAATCTAATGGTGACAAGAATGCCAGTGGGTGGATTGAACTATTCTAATCTTTAATTATTACTAGTAATTATTCCATCGGGTGTTATGATAGCAAACTGACCAGGGCCATTGGAGGCCATCAGATTCTCTCCATCATCATAAACTCCTTGTCTAAAGGAGGACCTAGGTCGTAGTCTCTGCCGACGCTGAAAAATGACGTAAAGTGAATCATATTCATAAGTGATTCTAATTGAAAAACTTTTTCAAGATTCGAAGTTTTTAAAATCGGAATTCAGTTCAATGAGCAATTTTCTAATGTTTTTTTATTATTTATTTCATTATGCGACGTTTCGTCCGTATGATTCAGACATCATCAGGCAACTTTGAAATATAAAAAAAACATCCTGATACAAAATATTACGTCTGACATTCATAGAATACATACAATAGTCATAGTTAAAAACCATTTCACAATTGTCAATAATAATACTTTCTTTTAAAAATTCTTAGCATACATATTTAGAAGTTATAAATTAATAAGCAAACAATTACTAAGAATAACCACCAAAACATACACGCTGTTATTGTCAGTTGCTTTGGTTCTAGTAAAAATACGTATTGCTATCAGAAGAATACCAATTATAGTTGCTAGAACGATACCAAGTTTGGTTTTCAGCACAAAAAATATTCCAAATTATTCAAATAATTCCAAAGGATTTCGTAGCGAGGAAAAGGATGCAAGGATTTTCAATGAAAACTTTTTATATGACTTTAAATCAATCAATTCTTTTTATTGAAATTCTATTGCTAAAACTAGTTTCATAGAGTGCTAATTATTTAACAAATACCTATGATTCAATAGTCCGTGTATATCGGGTATCATTGTCAACCACATAGGCTCGAGTTTCGGGTCGTCAGAATTTTCGAAATTGCTGAACCTCGGACCCGATGAAGTCAAGCTTGCACAGATACCACTATGACCAAGAACAGATTTGTCCGTAATCAGTCCTCCAGATTCTCCTGATTGCGTAATCATCACTCGAGTTCCAACGTGATGATTGTAGTGATCTAGGGTAAGATCTGCTTTAGTGGTATGGGTTTGGTCGCAACCATAATACTCATTACGAGCACGGAACAAATTAGTTGTATTCGCGCTATGGTTTTGAAAGGCGCCGAAGTACTCGTTGCTCAACTGGGTGATGTCGAAAGCATTCAAAGTGTGGGTTTGTTGTGAACCATCAAAATGATTTTCAAGCTCATCAACGTCGTCAGCTTCTGTCTCATGCACCTGAAATCCGCCGGTATAATTATTGCTGATCCTCTTCACAGTTAGTGCATTCATACTATGCTGCTAGTAATTTCCGACGTATTTGTTGCCAGTGATACTGATGTGCTTTGCCAATAGTGAATGAATTTGGCCGTTGCCTGAGAAGGTATTGTTCGCCAAAACAATCCTATCACCGATAATAACAAAATTTTTGTTCTCACCGGAAAATACGTTTCTGATCAGAGTAACATTGGAGCCGAGGAGTAGGAAGCTTTCGGGAGACACGAGGAATTTGCAGTTGATGAACGAGATGTTATTCGCAGACAGCCAGCAGAGGTTGTCCATCGGATAGAAAGTGGCGTTAGAGAAAACCATGTTATCAAAATATCCTTCGGGACATCTCAGATGAGTTGTCAATCTCGGATTCAGGTTGTTTTCTGCTGGAAACGCCTGAACCACTGTGAAAGAACAGTTGTTTTAGAAGCAATTCAGAAAAATTTCAAAGAAGAAATCATTTGATGGACAATACTTACATGAGGTTCCAAGAATCGTGAGCACGATTGCTGCTTTGTCGAACATAATGCTAGCTTCTGAAGTTCTACTGGGGATCCATGAGACTAGTACTGCTTATAAAGGTCTATTATCAGTTAGCGCATGCCAGAGGTCAATTTTATCAACTTGTTTTTCAACTGTTCAATTGATAACAGAGTGGGCATGCCAATTCAAACAAACAAGGAGTGTTCTATATTGTTTCAACCATTCAAAACAAACTGATAAGAGACTACTTATCTCATTTACGCCTCCAATTTACAACAGTCGCAGTAGATTTTAAAAAAGTTTGGAAAATCCAAAAGTGCACGCCTCATAGCGGTCATTCAATTAAAAGAAAAAACTTAAATATTGCATACTTATTAGGGATTATGTGGAGAGCATAACAAATTTTCTTTTGAATGTTTCGCGCCATTAATCATCCAGAAAAGAAATAGGTACTACGCATGTCTTGTAGACAAACTTAATTACATAGGTATAGATTTACGAACGATAAGTGGATTTCAGTTAATTGTTAATTTATGTTAAATGGTATGGTTTTATTGAGGTCTTTACACCACATTCTTTGACGTCTTTATACCATGACAATAGATTGCAAGGAACCATAAATAAATATTAAAAACAATTGTCAATCCATTTATTTTTTATTATACATGATGCAATCAATGCAAAAAAACTTCGCGTTAATTCACGTCCTACGAAGTTTCTCAACAGTTCAAAATCCTTTTTTGATCAGCCTTAATCTTCTTTTGTTCTATTGGTCGCGCTATTTGCAGCTATACGGAGAAACAATCTTCTTTTTTAATGCACTCCCACTCAGAATCCCTGACGTAGCCTTCTTTGCAAACGCAGCCAGGCATACCAATCTGAAATACAAAAAGCAATGATTAACCTCATGAAGTTATACAGAGAAATACAAAAAAAGTTTGGAAAATCCAAAAGTGCACGTGACCACGCGGTTTTGGCTACATACAGACAAACGGACACCCACGGAATAATTTTGGTAGACATTGTTTTTATTAATTTAAAAAGCAAAAGGTCTTTTAAAAATGTCATAAGTGTTGAAACTAGTCATTTTCCTTGATATTCGTGGGTAAATATTATTATATAAGTACGATAAAAAATAAGTAGAGACACTTTTACTTGAAAAAATCACTTGATTTTTGTAAGGTGAGAGTAGAGCACAACCTCAACGCTCCGCTTATGAGGCGTGCAATAACACGCGAAATATGTTTCTTACTCTGATAGTCAAGTAAAGCTCTGGATCTTGACAAGTTGGTTGGCTAGCTGCCGCGCTATGGGTGTAGTATTCATTTCTTTCGCAAGAGGTAGGATCTTCGTCGCTCAGGTAGGAATCGTAGTTATTAGCTGGCGCCGCTTCGATCCCTGTGGTAGAATACTTCTTATAATCTATAGCTGAACAACAGTTTCGTCAGAGTTTGTAATTAAATAAATTAATTATTCGTGGTCAAAGTGAGTCGAGGCATATCACAGTAAAGAATAAAAGACAATACTCACATGAAGTTGAAATCGCGACAAGAATAGCGAGCACTATGACAATTTTCCCGGCCATGATTCCAGAGCTCCTGGATTATAACTGAAAATAATTTACAACTCGTGTCCTTATTATGCAATAATATTTCATCATATTATTAAATTAATACGTCAAACGTGTTGTTTTCCTTATGGAGCTTGCGATATGATCAATACGTAAATAGAAGGAATAATTCGTCATTGTTACTGTTATCGTCCATGGTAATTCCTGTAGGTATCTATGGAGCGCTGTAGAATAATAGCCATTTAATTTATTTTAATAAATGTATTGTTGGGGGGAATTTCCACTGAACTGTCATAACATTGAGGTTACAATGTTATCGGTATTGTGCTGAACATCCGTCAAACGGCTACGTGACTGATTAAAACTGTCGTCATTCCAGAACTCGATCACGTGTCAGAGATCCTGAACAAAACTTCCAAGGGAAGCTCTGGACTAAGGCTCCAGATTTTGAGACAGAGTTGATCTACTCTACCATAGATGGCACCTCTTCAAAAAGTAACTTTCCGTCTTATGGTTCTCATCATTCAATTCTAGGGCCCGTCAGAGCTGTTATTCGGGCCAGCCAGCTGATGAGAGATTACGCTCCCCGCAAATAATATAAAAGCCGCTCCAACGAGCGAATTATTCAGTAACGATTCTGGATCTCTGGGATCATGTTGGGAAAAATAGTCGTAGTTGCGCTCGTAGCGCTCATTGGAACCTCATGTGAGTATTTACTGGCTTTGCTATGAAATACTTTTTGATTGTAACAGTACCGTGAACAGTTGTTTCTTCTTCAGGGTTTTCCGGCAGCACTGGTCTAGCATCAGCTCAATATGGAGGAGTCTATCAAAGCGCTCCATTCTGTCCCAATGAATGGATTCGCTGGGAATCTGTTCCACATTTGAACTTTAACGGCGGGAGGTGTTATGAAAACACTCAATTTCAAACATGTTCTGACGGATATCTTCTTTGGAAAGAAATTCCGGGTCAATACTATAACTATTATAACTGGGTGTGCTTCCAAAAACCTGCCGATACACACACTTCAAGAAATATTGATATTGATCCTAACTCTCCACTTTGCCCCAATGATCGGATTCGCTGGGAATTTGTTCCACAACTGAACTTTAACGGCTGGAGGTGTTATGAAAACACTCTAATTCCGACATGTCCTGAAGGATATCTTCTTTGGCAACAAATTCCGGATCAGTACGATTATGGCTGGGTCTGCGATATACCACCTACAAAGACACACTCTGAAGGAAAGACTGACAACGGATATTCGAGATCTGACACAGTAACATCTGGAAAAAGATATACCTACGAAGCTTACTAAATATCGACCATATCGATAAGTTCCTAAATCCTCAATATCTTTTTAAGATCAATAGTTACAGATTGTTTGTCAAACTTCAATAACAATTGTTCATACTTTAAGAACTAAATAAATTTCAAATAAAGTAGTTTCTGCGAAATTACATTTCTGTACGAAGAAATATTTCCATTTATTTTCTCTTCTATTAGTAATAGAAAAGAGGGAGTATATATATATATATTATTATTTACTATGAAGAAATTCAATATTGAATAATTGAAAATCAATTTATTTGAAATTAGAGCAGAGAAAAATATAAAAAAGCCAAATTTTAATAAATTTGTAACACTCATGCAATCCAAAATTAATATTAATTAATTTTGAGGTTTCTTATGAACCTCATGACTTTTTTTTCCTTTGACTTATCCATCAGATGTAGAACTTCCATGCCTATCTTAATTAAACAAAGTACTTTCAGTATAATTATATTGTTTGATTTCATTCAACATCACTGAATTTACAGCAATATTTATCTAAATAAATTGGTGCGCCTGCACAAAAATTGGACTCCTGATCAAACAATCGAAAACTTAACCTTAAAATGTTACACTCAATTTGATCTAGATGCCAGATTTACGCCGTAAACTCTACTGCTTAGACTTCAACAGCTGACACCTTGTCGGTAATGCAGATGTTAGTTTCCTATTGGTCAACTAATAATTGGTCATTCAACAGAAATTCGAGTCAAAAACGGTCTGATTTTCCTGTTGATTAACCTGCAAGGATCAAAAGGTCCCTGATCACTTTGTTTTTCAGTAAATTGGACCATCAAAATTCGTTCTAAATAACAATCGAAATGCCGTCAATCAGCCCGGGACCTTGTGACATTGTTCACTTGAAAAAAGGTTGCATAGGTCAAATTAACTAGACGAAACGAGTGATAAACTTGTTTTTCAGTCTTGAAAATTTATTCTATTGAAACGTTACCCCCCCACTTGAACAAATCACGGTTCTAGTGGAATAAATACATTTTAATGAGTAATTATTCCCATGAATAGCCCAGCGAGTACGTAAGACCTTTCAACTTTAGGGACAAGCGCGACTATATGTTTTCCTGGCCATTATTGGATCCATATGTAATTACAATTACTTACTTACTTACTGCGCTGGCTCAGCGACCCAAAGTGGATCTTGGCCTCCGACACCAGAGATCGCCACCTCTCCCTATCCTGCGCCATCTCCTGCCAATCGAGGATTCCTAGTGCGTGCAGGTCTTTCAGGACTTCATCCCTCCAGCGATATCTGGGTCGCCCGACCGGTCGACGTCCGCTCGGCCGACCCACATATGCTCTCCTAACGGCGCGATCCTCCCCCATCCTCTCCACGTGGCCAAGCCAACGCAATCTTGCAGCCTTGATCTCTCCCAGAATATTGGGTTCGGAAATAAGCTGTTCCACCTCCTCGTTCTTTCTTCTCTTCCACATGCCGTCCTCACCCTGTGTTGGCCCCAGAATTTTCCGGAAGATCTTACGTTCAGCGACCAATAACTTGTTCTCCTCCTTAAGTGTCAGTGTCCAAGCCTCACATCCGTACATCAAGATTGGTCTAATAACTGTTTTATATAATTACAATTAACTACGTTGTTATTATTCAATGCATTATCCTTATAACCACTGTACTTAGTACTCACTAGACATCTATATTATTAAGAGAATAAGCGAAATTTTGTAACTACTGTATTTATATGAGAAAATGGGTTTTTATGGTTAAATTTGGTATCATTAGTTGGTTCCAACGATGACCAGAAGAAGAAGAAGCGAAATGCTGAAGATTCTCGTCACTTAGATTAATTATCCATAGAATGTTTTATAGCAATTTGACATTGAATAAAGTACTTTCAGCATAATCAATTAATCACTTTGTTTAATTTATCAAAATTTGTTTTATACCTGAGACCTTATGATACAATCGGTTAACCGACTCTAATTAATTTAACCTTAAACTCATAACAGGGGTCCAAATGGACCTCGCTGTTTTCTTGATGATAATTCGTTT
Organism: Blastobasis lacticolella; assembly: GCA_905147135.1. Taxonomy (NCBI): domain Eukaryota; kingdom Metazoa; phylum Arthropoda; class Insecta; order Lepidoptera; family Blastobasidae; genus Blastobasis; species Blastobasis lacticolella. The sequence goes on from LR990044.1 coordinate 10,691,276, forward strand.
CTATGATTGATAGTCACACTTTATTATAGACCATTTTTTCCTTTCTTAATAACGAAGAGAATGGTGTGGACGAATTCCAATTTTAAATAAATTCAGTTTGTACAAAGCTTATCAGAGCATTTAAAAAACGAGAAAATAAGAAAAAAATCAGAATTTGTTATTTGCGTAAACAATTCAACGAAAAATGGTTTTAAAGTTCCGATACCTAGTTGAAACAAGCAGGCCATTGATAAACTTGTTTTTGTTAAAATTAATGAAGTCATCGTCACTATCATAACCACAACGTCACAATAAACAATGCCAATGTAATTAATAAGAAAATATGGTTCTACTTCTAGAAGTTTTGTATTAATAGAAGACAATACTCTTTCACTAAATTTTATTTTACAGATAGAGATCCAACAATTGGCGCGTCAAATTTTGAAAAATTAGTTTGTTATGCTTGTACAAACAAATTTATAAAATGTTCCGTTAAATAATTGTTTTACTTGATCTCCAGCAAGAGATTGACATTCAGTCATAGAAATTATGTTGGCAATAGTAGTTCACTCTTTTGATTCATTTATCAAAAAGCTATAAGAAACTCACATTAATCACGACCTGAATCATTAAAAATTCATGTTCTAGAAGCAATTAATACATCACTAAAAATCACACATCAATAACTGAAATCTCCCTGAAAATTCAAAAGCTATGTTTTTTACCATGACGTAAAGTGAATCATATTCATAAGTGAATCTAATTGAAAAACTTTTTCAAGATTCGAAGTTTTTGAAATCGGAATTCAGTTCAATGAGCAATTTTCTAATGTTTTTTTATTATTTATTTCATTATGCGACGTTTCGTCCGTATGATTCAGACATCATCAGGCAACTTTGAAATACAAAAAAAAACATCCTGATACAAAATATTACGTCTGACATTCATAGAATACATACAATAGTCATAGTTAAAAACCATTTCACAATTGTCAATAATAATACTTTCTTTTAAAAATTCTTAGCATAAATATTTAGAAGTTATAAATTAATAAGCAAACAATTACTAAGAATAACCACCAAAACATACACGCTGTTATTGTCAGTTGCTTTGGTTCTAGTAAAAATACGTATTGCTATCAGAAGAATACCAATTATAGTTGCTAGAACGATACCAAGTTTGGTTTTCAGCACAAAAAATATTCCAAATTATTCAAATAATTCCAAAGGATTTCGTAGCGAGGAAAAGGATGCAAGGATTTTCAATGAAAACTTTTTATATGACTTTAAATCAATCAATTCTTTTTATTGAAATTCTATTGCTAAAACTAGTTCCATAGAGTGCTAATTATTTAACAAATACCTATGATTCAATAGTCCGTGTATATCGGGTATCATTGTCAACCACATAGGCTCGAGTTTCGGGTCGTCAGAATTTTCGAAATTGCTGAACCTCGGACCCGATGAAGTCAAGCTTGCACAGATATCACTATGACCAAGAACAGATTTGTCCGTAATCAGTCCTCCAGATTCTCCTGATTGCGTAATCATCACTCGAGTTCCAACGTGATGATTGTAGTGATCTAGGGTAAGATCTGCTTTAGTGGTATGGGTTTGGTCGCAACCATAATACTCATTACGAGCACGGAACAAATTAGTTGTATTCGCGCTATGGTTTTGAAAGGCGCCGAAGTACTCGTTGCTCAACTGGGTGATGTCGAAAGCATTCAAAGTGTGGGTTTGTTGTGAACCATCAAAATGATTTTCAAGCTCATCAACGTCGTCAGCTTCTGTCTTATGCACCTGAAATCCGCCGGTATAATTATTGCTGATCCTCTTCACAGTTAGTGCATTCATACTATGCTGCTGGTAATTTCCGACGTATTTGTTGCCAGTGATACTGATGTGCTTTCCCATTAGTGAATGAATTTGGCCGTTGCCTGAGAAGGTATTGTTCGCCAAAACAATCCTATCAGCGATAATATAACTGTTTTGCATTACAACAAAACAGATATTATGTGTATGAGAAACACACAGCGTTGAATGAAGAAGCTATCTAACAGACTTTGCTTTTTTCCATAATAAATGATGCACACTTACCAATCCAGCTGCTTATTACCTCCTTCGCATTCCTTCCAGCAGTGTGCGCGTTTACTAACTCCATAAACGCGCGCTCAAACTTGTCACAACATGTTTACCTCATAGAAGTCTTCATGGTCCACCAGCAAGAACCTTGCTGCAACGCTGTGTGTTTCTCATACACATAATATCTGTTTTGTTGTAATGCAAAACAGTTATATTATGTTTCTTCGAAACACACAGCGTTGAATGAAGACCTGTTTGGTTACTGCTGGTGAAAGAGGATTGCGGACGCTATGTGATCTGATAAGTGAAATAATATGTAATTTAAATGTTTAGTTTAATCTGGAACATATCCAATGAAATACTATAATCTCTTGAAACTGGATAAATTTCTTTGAAATGTTATCCCTCAACTTAACAAAATAATCTTAAAACAAATTTAACTTTAAATAATTTAAGATTTAACAATTTAACTTTTAAGAAATTAAAATCTTAGGGAGATCAGCAACAACCTTGAAAACATTCAGATTGTAAAATTATTCTTATGTTAATATAAAATAATAAGAAACAATCAACGATTTAAGCTATCTAAAATAGCTATCTAATAATATCTAAAATATTAATTAAACATGATAGTTAAAATCAAGCTAAGACCACTATAAATTTTAAAATCAGGTTGGCTAAAATAGAGATTAAATCTGAACAAAACTGTTGCTTAACAGGTCCTCCTGGACAAAAACTGTTTTCCTATCAACCTGACGGCAGTAAAATTTTTGGAATGTTAGAGCACTCTTCCAGTTTCCTCTACTTAATATTTCATCTAAGGGCCTATTTTCTAGCCAACTCTTTGATGCTACAGCTGCTCTAATACTACCAGGTGGTGCCTCAATGTTAGTCTCTCTAAAGATAGATTTTATCCATCCTGAAATGATTGTTTTTGTTGCTGGCTTAAGTATGCCAGTTACTGATATGAAAAGACTAGTTAAATCAGGACTCTCGCCTCGTCTATTTAGTGCAGATTGTAAGAGAAGTCGAATATGTCTAACCGGACAAAACTTAGGATCTGGATGAACCCTGAGTAACCACCCGGACTGCCTGTAATTCCCTGTATCTGTCTTTGACCCAAATTTAGGCCAGAGTGTTATACTTTCCTCCTCCTGAATAATGTTGTCTGCAGAGATATCTAAGAGTGTTAGATCATGCAGACGTCTTCCTGAGGCTAGAAGTAAAATCAATGCTGTTCTCCTTGATATATCAAAAAGTGTATTCGAGCATGTTGATTTTCTTAACCAATCAAATAACAGCTTTGTGTCCCACACAGGTGCCTTCTTGGACTGAGGTTTACTTAGGGAAATCGCTTTCAAGATCTGCTGCACAAAAAAGTTTTTAGATATAGGTTCATCTGATGTGGCACAATAGGTGGAAATGGCCGACTTATGTAAGAGAATTGTGCTGTAGGCTAAATTATGTTTTAGATATAAATTAGCCAGAAATCTAGCTACATCCTTGCCCTCAGGATGTTTCTGATTAATCTGATGTGAACTACACCATGATATCCATCTTTCAATTGGAGCCTTGTATGTCGTTAATGTGGATTTTCTCCAACTTGCTTTTAATAGTTCCCTTTCCTCTAAACTCCACTGGGTAAGTTGGTCTGCCCACCCCCAATTCTCCAAGCCAGCAGCTGTAACTTGTCTACTTGTGGGGGATTTCTCCCGGTTGTGAGATCTATGAGGTTCTCTCTGAGATTCTCTATGGGCACCGGCTGTTCCAGAGCTCGAGCCCTCAGGTCGGGCAACCAGGCGCACTGAGTCCAGTGCGGCGCAATCAATATATAAGTTCCCTCTGCCTTGTTCATGTGACTGAGAACCCTGGGTATTAGATTTGGCGGCGGGAACACCCATGCTAGCCGAAAATTCCACCTTCGACTGAATGCATCGCAATACCTTGCCAAGCCATCTTTTGAGTCCCAAGTGACGTACTCTCGCACAACGGCCGAGCTTTCGGACGCAAATAGGTCCACGTCTGGGACGCCCCATTTTCGAAACAAGGCCTCCGAGGCCTGGGGCAACAGATGCCATTCCGGCAGTGGTCTGTTCCTTGATAGGCGGTCGGCTATGCCGTTGTACCTCCCCGGGAGGTAAACCGCTGTCAGAGTTATGTTCAGCTGATCTGTCAACTCCATCAGACTTACAGTCAGATTCAGGAGAGCAAGGGAACGAGTGCCGCCCTCGTTTCTTAAGTATGCTATTAATGTTCTGTTGTCGGACTGAACCAAAATATGCGCACTCTGTAGGCTTGTCTCCTGTTCGCTTATGGCTCCGTACACGGCGAACATTTCTTTCAGGTTGCAATGCCATCGTCGCTGATGCGGCTTCCAGGTTCCTGACAGGTAAAGGTTGTTTAGGTGAGCTCCCCACCCCGCGTCCGCTGCGTCGGTGGTAAGAAAGTGGGTTACTTGGCTCTTTTGGAGACTTACTGCGCTGTGATCTATGGCATCTTCCCACCACCTTAGATCTTGGTCGACTAGAGGTGGTAGTGACCTTCTCTCTCTGGGTCTGCCTTGTCTGAACGACTTCAGAAATATCTGGGTTTGGCGACAATGTAGGCGCCCCCTTGGGGTAGTTAAATTGGCAAAATTTAAAAGGCCTAGTAAACTCTGAACCTGCTTCAGGGTACCCTCCCCCTTCCGCAATATGTTTGCGATTATCTGTTTTACCCTTACTACTTTGTCTACAGGTAGCGCTCTTACGTTGGTGGCCGTGTTCCAGAGAAGACCCAGATATTCTAGCTCCTGGACTGGTTCCAATATTGATTTCTGAAAATTCACCTGCCAGCCGAGGTTCAACAACAGATCCACAGTCTCCGAGACATGGTCTTTCAGTGTTTCCCTGTTTTGGTGGGCTATCAGAAAATCGTCGAGGTACACAAGCATGCGTATACCTCGAGCACGTAGCCTCTCTGCCACCCAATTGGTGACCGCTGCAAATGTCCGGGGGGCTGAAGACAGGCCAAAGGGTAAACAGGTCAATTCTTATATCTCTTGATTGTATATAACTCTTAGAAATCGCCGTTGTGCTGGTTTGATTGGGATATGGAAATAAGCCTGATGTAAATCTATCTTTGAGAGCCAATCCTCCTTTTGTAGAAACTCTCCTACATCCGACTGGCTTAATAATTGAAAATGTCTTACTTTCACATGTTGATTCAAACCCCTCAGGTCGAATATAGGTCTCTGGCTGCCATCTGCCTTCTTCACTAGAAACATCTTTGAATGGAAGCCAGGATTTAGAATAGAAGGTCTCTCTAAGATCCTCTGTTCTATTAATTTTCTTATTATATTTGTCATTTCCAGAGATTGTTTTGTCGAAAAGCAATTTACTATTCTTCGAGTGGGAAATTGCATAGGGGGTTTGGTTTTGAAGGGTATGTGACTTCCCGTTATTACTTTCAGAATAAATGGATTTGCTTTCTGTTGTATCCAAGCTTGCACATTTTTCCCTAAGCAGCCACTCTGAAAATTCTTTTTCTCGGCATAGTCATTTTTGTTCTGATCCGCGATCAGCGCTGAACTTATTATTTCTGTCTCTATTCTTGTGGCGAAAGGAATTATTTTTCTTATAACCTGTTTTAGGTCTCTTATCAAATTTAAAATTTTTAGTGGCAAAACCTGGTACCTTTCTGTAGGTCTTTGTACGACGATCACGGTTTTGAGTAGAACTATTATTCTTATTTTTCAAGTACTCTGGAGCGTTTAACCAAGTCTGGGTACCACCAAGGGATTGGATCAGAGGTGAAAGCGCCTCTCGACTAAATAAATATTCCGAACTTGGAGGTATATTTATTAAAGAAGCTCTTAAATTTTGGTTACTTATTTCCTTCAAAATTCTGTCCCGTCTAATTTCGATACATTCACTTCTTCTGCCACATATTATCTGCATTGACTTATCAAAACATTTCTGTATATCTGAACTTGGCCCAAACAGAAACATCACTTTTTCAAATAGAGTACTGGGATTCAAATCTTGTGGGTTGGCCGCTGCCCAGTTAACTAGGTCTTGAAGATCCTGCTTTAATAGCTCCTTTTGTTGTAGTCCTATGTTTGAGAGACCTGCCAAAACTCCCTCTGCAGAAGCTAAATAGTCCTTAGATTTATTAAAGTGACAGAGTTCTTCATTTACTTTTAACTGCACAAATCCTGGTGTAGCTGAACTAGACCTTAGTGTAGCTTTATAACGAATGCCCTTCCATGACGGAGAGTCAAATTGTTGCAAGCGAGTAAGCTCTTCAAGCCTGTTTCTGTCTGCCTTTGCAACAACAACCTTGTCATCAAATTCTACACTGACTTTACCTAGCTGTAATTCCTCAGAAGATTTTATTGGATTGACCAAAAAATCATTTGTCATTCCTATGTTACGGGAACTGCTTGTTCCAGGAAGATTCTTATTTTGTGTCACATTTTGTATATAATGAGGTAACTGTGCCATATAATCGGAAATATAACTAACCTGTCTAATAAGACTGTCAATGCGCGGGTCAGACGACTGTCTGCGACCTCGCGCCTGACGCTTTGAGCGTTTGTTCGGAGGTGGGGAAGCCAGACCCTCATCCCCCGAGGATGTAGAGCTTTCGGCATCCGCCTCATCATCGCTAGACGACGATGAGGGTGGCCCAGCAACACTGGGCACCGCCGACCGGTCTCCCTCCGGAGCACCGGCAGCAGTTTTTTCTGCCTCACCTTCCGTATTTCGCGCACTCATTGCACTTTACCGATATCACACGGTATTATTACTAATTATCACACAATAATAACCTATTTCACAATGAAATATGTCGTAAAAAACTAATTTTCAATCACTTAAAGATTTTGCATGCATGCACAGCAAAATCTGTAGACGCTATGAGGTAAATATGTTGTGACAAGTTTGAGCGCGCGTTTATGGAGTTAGTAAACGCGCACACTGCTGGAAGGAATGCGAAGGAGGTAATAAGCAGCTGGATTGGTAAGTGTGCATCATTTATTATGGAAAAAAGCAAAGTCTGTTAGATAGCTTCTTCATTCAACGCTGTGTGTTTCGAAGAAACATAATATCAAGATCTTTGTTCTCACCGGAAAATACGTTTCTGATCAGAGTAACATTGGAGCCGATGAGTTGGAAGCTTTCGGGAGACACGAGGAATTTGCAGTTGATGAACGAGATGTTCTTCGCAGACAGCCAGCAGAGGTTGTCCATCGGATAGAAAGTGGCGTTAGAGAAAACCATGTTATCAAAATATCCTTCGGGACATCTCAGATGAGTTGTCAATCTCGGATTCAGGTTATTTTCTGCTGGAAACGCCTGAACCACTGTGAAAGAACAGTTGTTTTAGAAGCAATTCAGAAAAATTTCAAAGAAGAAATCATTTGATGGACAATACTTACATGAGGTTCCAAGAATCGTGAGCACGATTGCTGCTTTGTCGAACATAATGCTAGCTTCTGAAGTTCTACTGAGGATCCATGAGACTAGTACTGCTTATAAAGGTCTATTATCAGTTAGCGCATGCCAGAGGTCAATTTTATCAACTTGTTTTTCAACTGTTCAATTGATAACAGAGTGGGCATGCCAATTCAAACAAACAAGGAGTGTTCTATATTGTTTCAACCATTCAAAACAAACTGATAAGAGACTACTTATCTCATTTACGCCTCCAATTTACAACAGTCGCAGTAGATTTTAAAAAAGTTTGGAAAATCCAAAAGTGCACGCCTCATAGCGGTCATTCAATTAAAAGAAAAAACTTAAATATTGCATACTTATTAGGGATTATGTGGAGAGCATAACAAATTTTCTTTTGAATGTTTCGTGCCATTAATCATCCAGAAAAGAAATAGGTACTACGCATGTCTTGTAGACAAACTTAATTACATAGGTATAGATTTACGAACGATAAGTGGATTTCAGTTAATTGTTAATTTATGTTAAATGGTATGGTTTTATTGAGGTCTTTACACCACATTCTTTGACGTCTTTATACCATGACAATAGATTGCAAGGAACCATAAATAAATATTAAAAACAATTGTCAATCCATTTATTTTTTATTATACATGATGCAATCAATGCAAAAAAACTTCGCGTTAATTCACGTCCTACGAAGTTTCTCAACAGTTCAAAATCCTTTTTTGATCAGCCTTAATCTTCTTTTGTTCTATTGGTCGCGCTATTTGCAGCTATACGGAGAAACAATCTTCTTTTTTAATGCACTCCCACTCAGAATCCCTGACGTAGCCTTCTTTGCAAACGCAGCCAGGCATACCAATCTGAAATACAAAAAGCAATGATTAACCTCATGAAGTTATACAGAGAAATACAAAAAAAGTTTGGAAAATCCAAAAGTGCACGTGACCACGCGGTTTTGGCTACATACAGACAAACGGACACCCACGGAATAATTTTGGTAGACATTGTTTTTATTAATTTAAAAAGCAAAAGGTCTTTTAAAAATGTCATAAGTGTTGAAACTAGTCATTTTCCTTGATATTCGTGGGTAAATATTATTATATAAGTACGATAAAAAATAAGTAGAGACACTTTTACTTGAAAAAATCACTTGATTTTTGTAAGGTGAGAGTAGAGCACAACCTCAACGCTCCGCTTATGAGGCGTGCAATAACACGCGAAATATGTTTCTTACTCTGATAGTCAAGTAAAGCTCTGGATCTTGACAAGTTGGTTGGCTAGCTGCCGCGCTATGGGTGTAGTATTCATTTCTTTCGCAAGAGGTAGGATCTTCGTCGCTCAGGTAGGAATCGTAGTTATTAGCTGGCGCCGCTTCGATCCCTGTGGTAGAATACTTCTTATAATCTATAGCTGAACAACAGTTTCGTCAGAGTTTGTAATTAAATAAATTAATTATTCGTGGTCAAAGTGAGTCGAGGCATATCACAGTAAAGAATAAAAGACAATACTCACATGAAGTTGAAATCGCGACAAGAATAGCGAGCACTATGACAATTTTCCCGGCCATGATTCCAGAGCTCCTGGATTATAACTGAAAATAATTTACAACTCGTGTCCTTATTATGCAATAATATTTCATCATATTATTAAATTAATACGTCAAACGTGTTGTTTTCCTTATGGAGCTTGCGATATGATCAATACGTAAATAGAAGGAATAATTCGTCATTGTTACTGTTATCGTCCATGGTAATTCCTGTAGGTATCTATGGAGCGCTGTAGAATAATAGCCATTTAATTTATTTTAATAAATGTATTGTTGGGGGGAATTTCCACTGAACTGTCATAACATTGAGGTTACAATGTTATCGGTATTGTGCTGAACATCCGTCAAACGGCTACGTGACTGATTAAAACTGTCGTCATTCCAGAACTCGATCACGTGTCAGAGATCCTGAACAAAACTTCCAAGGGAAGCTCTGGACTAAGGCTCCAGATTTTGAGACAGAGTTGATCTACTCTACCATAGATGGCACCTCTTCAAAAAGTAACTTTCCGTCTTATGGTTCTCATCATTCAATTCTAGGGCCCGTCAGAGCTGTTATTCGGGCCAGCCAGCTGATGAGAGATTACGCTCCCCGCAAATAATATAAAAGCCGCTCCAACGAGCGAATTATTCAGTAACGATTCTGGATCTCTGGGATCATGTTGGGAAAAATAGTCGTAGTTGCGCTCGTAGCGCTCATTGGAACCTCATGTGAGTATTTACTGGCTTTGCTATGAAATACTTTTTGATTGTAACAGTACCGTGAACAGTTGTTTCTTCTTCAGGGTTTTCCGGCAGCACTGGTCTAGCATCAGCTCAATATGGAGGAGTCTATCAAAGCGCTCCATTCTGTCCCAATGAATGGATTCGCTGGGAATCTGTTCCACATTTGAACTTTAACGGCTGGAGGTGTTATGAAAACACTCAATTTCAAACATGTTCTGACGGATATCTTCTTTGGAAAGAAATTCCGGGTCAATAGTATAACTATTATAACTGGGTGTGCTTCCAAAAACCTGCCGATACACACACTTCAAGAAATATTGATATTGATCCTAACTCTCCACTTTGCCCCAATGATCGGATTCGCTGGGAATTTGTTCCACAACTGAACTTTAACGGCTGGAGGTGTTATGAAAACACTCAAATTCCGACATGTCCTGAAGGATATCTTCTTTGGCAACAAATTCCGGATCAGTACGATTATGGCTGGGTCTGCGATATACCACCTACAAAGACACACTCTGAAGGAAAGACTGACAACGGATATTCGAGATCTGACACAGTAACATCTGGAAAAAGATATACCTACGAAGCTTACTAAATATCGACCATATCGATAAGTTCCTAAATCCTCAATATTTTTTTTTAAGATCAATAGTTACAGATTGTTTGTCAAACTTCAATAACAATTGTTCATACTTTAAGAACTAAATAAATTTCAAATAAAGTAGTTTCTGCGAAATTACATTTCTGTACGAAGAAATATTTCCATTTATTTTCTCTTCTATTAGTAATAGAAAAGAGGGAGTATATATATATATATTATTATTTACTATGAAGAAATTCAATATTGAATAATTGAAAATCAATTTATTTGAAATTAGAGCAGAGAAAAATATAAAAAAGCCAAATTTTAATAAATTTGTAACACTCATGCAATCCAAAATTAATATTAATTAATTTTGAGGTTTCTTATGAACCTCATGACTTTTTTTTCCTTTGACTTATCCATCAGATGTAGAACTTCCATGCCTATCTTAATTAAACAAAGTACTTTCAGTATAATTATATTGTTTGATTTCATTCAACATCACTGAATTTACAGCAATATTTATCTAAATAAATTGGTGCGCCTGCACAAAAATTGGACTCCTGATCAAACAATCGAAAACTTAACCTTAAAATGTTACACTCAATTTGATCTAGATGCCAGATTTACGCCGTAAACTCTACTGCTTAGACTTCAACAGCTGACACCTTGTCGGTAATGCAGATGTTAGTTTCCTATTGGTCAACTAATAATTGGTCATTCAACAGAAATTCGAGTCAAAAACGGTCTGATTTTCCTGTTGATTAACCTGCAAGGATCAAAAGGTCCCTGATCACTTTGTTTTTCAGTAAATTGGACCATCAAAATTCGTTCTAAATAACAATCGAAATGCCGTCAATCAGCCCGGGACCTTGTGACATTGTTCACTTGAAAAAAGGTTGCATAGGTCAAATTAACTAGACGAAACGAGTGATAAACTTGTTTTTCAGTCTTGAAAATTTATTCTATTGAAACGTTACCCCCCCACTTGAACAAATCACGGTTCTAGTGGAATAAATACATTTTAATGAGTAATTATTCCCATGAATAGCCCAGCGAGTACGTAAGACCTTTCAACTTTAGGGACAAGCGCGACTATATGTTTTCCTGGCCATTATTGGATCCATATGTAATTACAATTACTTACTTACTTACTGCGCTGGCTCAGCGACCCAAAGTGGATCTTGGCCTCCGACACCAGAGATCGCCACCTCTCCCTATCCTGCGCCATCTCCTGCCAATCGAGGATTCCTAGTGCGTGCAGGTCTTTCAGGACTTCATCCCTCCAGCGATATCTGGGTCGCCCGACCGGTCGACGTCCGCTCGGCCGACCCACATATGCTCTCCTAACGGCGCGATCCTCCCCCATCCTCTCCACGTGGCCAAGCCAACGCAATCTTGCAGCCTTGATCTCTCCCAGAATATTGGGTTCGGAAATAAGCTGTTCCACCTCCTCGTTCTTTCTTCTCTTCCACATGCCGTCCTCACCCTGTGTTGGCCCCAGAATTTTCCGGAAGATCTTACGTTCTGCGACCAATAACTTGTTCTCCTCCTTAAGTGTCAGTGTCCAAGCCTCACATCCGTACATCAAGATTGGTCTAATAACTGTTTTATATAATTACAATTAACTACGTTGTTATTATTCAATGCATTATCCTTATAACCACTGTACTTAGTACTCACTAGACATCTATATTATTAAGAGAATAAGCGAAATTTTGTAACTACTGTATTTATATGAGAAAATGGGTTTTTATGGTTAAATTTGGTATCATTAGTTGGTTCCAACGATGACCAGAAGAAGAAGAAGCGAAATGCTGAAGATTCTCGTCACTTAGATTAATTATCCATAGAATGTTTTATAGCAATTTGACATTGAATAAAGTACTTTCAGCATAATCAATTAATCACTTTGTTTAATTTATCAAAATTTGTTTTATACCTGAGACCTTATGATACAATCGGTTAACCGACTCTAATTAATTTAACCTTAAACTCATAACAGGGGTCCAAATGGACCTCGCTGTTTTCTTGATGATAATTCGTTTCTATGATTGATAGTCACACTTTATTATAGACCATTTTTTCCTTTCTTAATAACGAAGAGAATGGTGTGGACGAATTCCAATTTTAAATAAATTCAGTTTGTACAAAGCTTATCAGAGCATTTAAAAAACGAGAAAATAAGAAAAAAATCAGAATTTGTTATTTGCGTAAACAATTCAACGAAAAATGGTTTTAAAGTTCCGATACCTAGTTGAAACAAGCAGGCCATTGATAAACTTGTTTTTGTTAAAATTAATGAAGTCATCGTCACTATCATAACCACAACGTCACAATAAACAATGCCAATGTAATTAATAAGAAAATATGGTTCTACTTCTAGAAGTTTTGTATTAATAGAAGACAATACTCTTTCACTAAATTTTATTTTACAGATAGAGATCCAACAATTGGCGCGTCAAATTTTGAAAAATTAGTTTGTTATGCTTGTACAAACAAATTTATAAAATGTTCCGTTAAATAATTGTTTTACTTGATCTCCAGCAAGAGATTGACATTCAGTCATAGAAATTATGTTGGCAATAGTAGTTCACTCTTTTGATTCATTTATCAAAAAGCTATAAGAAACTCACATTAATCACGACCTGAATCATTAAAAATTCATGTTCTAGAAGCAATTAATACATCACTAAAAATCACACATCAATAACTGAAATCTCCCTGAAAATTCAAAAGCTATGTTTTTTACCATGACGTAAAGTGAATCATATTCATAAGTGAATCTAATTGAAAAACTTTTTCAAGATTCGAAGTTTTTGAAATCGGAATTCAGTTCAATGAGCAATTTTCTAATGTTTTTTTATTATTTATTTCATTATGCGACGTTTCGTCCGTATGATTCAGACATCATCAGGCAACTTTGAAATACAAAAAAAAACATCCTGATACAAAATATTACGTCTGACATTCATAGAATACATACAATAGTCATAGTTAAAAACCATTTCACAATTGTCAATAATAATACTTTCTTTTAAAAATTCTTAGCATAAATATTTAGAAGTTATAAATTAATAAGCAAACAATTACTAAGAATAACCACCAAAACATACACGCTGTTATTGTCAGTTGCTTTGGTTCTAGTAAAAATACGTATTGCTATCAGAAGAATACCAATTATAGTTGCTAGAACGATACCAAGTTTGGTTTTCAGCACAAAAAATATTCCAAATTATTCAAATAATTCCAAAGGATTTCGTAGCGAGGAAAAGGATGCAAGGATTTTCAATGAAAACTTTTTATATGACTTTAAATCAATCAATTCTTTTTATTGAAATTCTATTGCTAAAACTAGTTCCATAGAGTGCTAATTATTTAACAAATACCTATGATTCAATAGTCCGTGTATATCGGGTATCATTGTCAACCACATAGGCTCGAGTTTCGGGTCGTCAGAATTTTCGAAATTGCTGAACCTCGGACCCGATGAAGTCAAGCTTGCACAGATATCACTATGACCAAGAACAGATTTGTCCGTAATCAGTCCTCCAGATTCTCCTGATTGCGTAATCATCACTCGAGTTCCAACGTGATGATTGTAGTGATCTAGGGTAAGATCTGCTTTAGTGGTATGGGTTTGGTCGCAACCATAATACTCATTACGAGCACGGAACAAATTAGTTGTATTCGCGCTATGGTTTTGAAAGGCGCCGAAGTACTCGTTGCTCAACTGGGTGATGTCGAAAGCATTCAAAGTGTGGGTTTGTTGTGAACCATCAAAATGATTTTCAAGCTCATCAACGTCGTCAGCTTCTGTCTTATGCACCTGAAATCCGCCGGTATAATTATTGCTGATCCTCTTCACAGTTAGTGCATTCATACTATGCTGCTGGTAATTTCCGACGTATTTGTTGCCAGTGATACTGATGTGCTTTCCCATTAGTGAATGAATTTGGCCGTTGCCTGAGAAGGTATTGTTCGCCAAAACAATCCTATCAGCGATAATATCAAGATCTTTGTTCTCACCGGAAAATACGTTTCTGATCAGAGTAACATTGGAGCCGATGAGTTGGAAGCTTTCGGGAGACACGAGGAATTTGCAGTTGATGAACGAGATGTTCTTCGCAGACAGCCAGCAGAGGTTGTCCATCGGATAGAAAGTGGCGTTAGAGAAAACCATGTTATCAAAATATCCTTCGGGACATCTCAGATGAGTTGTCAATCTCGGATTCAGGTTATTTTCTGCTGGAAACGCCTGAACCACTGTGAAAGAACAGTTGTTTTAGAAGCAATTCAGAAAAATTTCAAAGAAGAAATCATTTGATGGACAATACTTACATGAGGTTCCAAGAATCGTGAGCACGATTGCTGCTTTGTCGAACATAATGCTAGCTTCTGAAGTTCTACTGGGGATCCATGAGACTAGTACTGCTTATAAAGGTCTATTATCAGTTAGCGCATGCCAGAGGTCAATTTTATCAACTTGTTTTTCAACTGTTCAATTGATAACAGAGTGGGCATGCCAATTCAAACAAACAAGGAGTGTTCTATATTGTTTCAACCATTCAAAACAAACTGATAAGAGACTACTTATCTCATTTACGCCTCCAATTTACAACAGTCGCAGTAGATTTTAAAAAAGTTTGGAAAATCCAAAAGTGCACGCCTCATAGCGGTCATTCAATTAAAAGAAAAAACTTAAATATTGCATACTTATTAGGGATTATGTGGAGAGCATAACAAATTTTCTTTTGAATGTTTCGTGCCATTAATCATCCAGAAAAGAAATAGGTACTACGCATGTCTTGTAGACAAACTTAATTACATAGGTATAGATTTACGAACGATAAGTGGATTTCAGTTAATTGTTAATTTATGTTAAATGGTATGGTTTTATTGAGGTCTTTACACCACATTCTTTGACGTCTTTATACCATGACAATAGATTGCAAGGAACCATAAATAAATATTAAAAACAATTGTCAATCCATTTATTTTTTATTATACATGATGCAATCAATGCAAAAAAACTTCGCGTTAATTCACGTCCTACGAAGTTTCTCAACAGTTCAAAATCCTTTTTTGATCAGCCTTAATCTTCTTTTGTTCTATTGGTCGCGCTATTTGCAGCTATACGGAGAAACAATCTTCTTTTTTAATGCACTCCCACTCAGAATCCCTGACGTAGCCTTCTTTGCAAACGCAGCCAGGCATACCAATCTGAAATACAAAAAGCAATGATTAACCTCATGAAGTTATACAGAGAAATACAAAAAAAGTTTGGAAAATCCAAAAGTGCACGTGACCACGCGGTTTTGGCTACATACAGACAAACGGACACCCACGGAATAATTTTGGTAGACATTGTTTTTATTAATTTAAAAAGCAAAAGGTCTTTTAAAAATGTCATAAGTGTTGAAACTAGTCATTTTCCTTGATATTCGTGGGTAAATATTATTATATAAGTACGATAAAAAATAAGTAGAGACACTTTTACTTGAAAAAATCACTTGATTTTTGTAAGGTGAGAGTAGAGCACAACCTCAACGCTCCGCTTATGAGGCGTGCAATAACACGCGAAATATGTTTCTTACTCTGATAGTCAAGTAAAGCTCTGGATCTTGACAAGTTGGTTGGCTAGCTGCCGCGCTATGGGTGTAGTATTCATTTCTTTCGCAAGAGGTAGGATCTTCGTCGCTCAGGTAGGAATCGTAGTTATTAGCTGGCGCCGCTTCGATCCCTGTGGTAGAATACTTCTTATAATCTATAGCTGAACAACAGTTTCGTCAGAGTTTGTAATTAAATAAATTAATTATTCGTGGTCAAAGTGAGTCGAGGCATATCACAGTAAAGAATAAAAGACAATACTCACATGAAGTTGAAATCGCGACAAGAATAGCGAGCACTATGACAATTTTCCCGGCCATGATTCCAGAGCTCCTGGATTATAACTGAAAATAATTTACAACTCGTGTCCTTATTATGCAATAATATTTCATCATATTATTAAATTAATACGTCAAACGTGTTGTTTTCCTTATGGAGCTTGCGATATGATCAATACGTAAATAGAAGGAATAATTCGTCATTGTTACTGTTATCGTCCATGGTAATTCCTGTAGGTATCTATGGAGCGCTGTAGAATAATAGCCATTTAATTTATTTTAATAAATGTATTGTTGGGGGGAATTTCCACTGAACTGTCATAACATTGAGGTTACAATGTTATCGGTATTGTGCTGAACATCCGTCAAACGGCTACGTGACTGATTAAAACTGTCGTCATTCCAGAACTCGATCACGTGTCAGAGATCCTGAACAAAACTTCCAAGGGAAGCTCTGGACTAAGGCTCCAGATTTTGAGACAGAGTTGATCTACTCTACCATAGATGGCACCTCTTCAAAAAGTAACTTTCCGTCTTATGGTTCTCATCATTCAATTCTAGGGCCCGTCAGAGCTGTTATTCGGGCCAGCCAGCTGATGAGAGATTACGCTCCCCGCAAATAATATAAAAGCCGCTCCAACGAGCGAATTATTCAGTAACGATTCTGGATCTCTGGGATCATGTTGGGAAAAATAGTCGTAGTTGCGCTCGTAGCGCTCATTGGAACCTCATGTGAGTATTTACTGGCTTTGCTATGAAATACTTTTTGATTGTAACAGTACCGTGAACAGTTGTTTCTTCTTCAGGGTTTTCCGGCAGCACTGGTCTAGCATCAGCTCAATATGGAGGAGTCTATCAAAGCGCTCCATTCTGTCCCAATGAATGGATTCGCTGGGAATCTGTTCCACATTTGAACTTTAACGGCTGGAGGTGTTATGAAAACACTCAATTTCAAACATGTTCTGACGGATATCTTCTTTGGAAAGAAATTCCGGGTCAATAGTATAACTATTATAACTGGGTGTGCTTCCAAAAACCTGCCGATACACACACTTCAAGAAATATTGATATTGATCCTAACTCTCCACTTTGCCCCAATGATCGGATTCGCTGGGAATTTGTTCCACAACTGAACTTTAACGGCTGGAGGTGTTATGAAAACACTCAAATTCCGACATGTCCTGAAGGATATCTTCTTTGGCAACAAATTCCGGATCAGTACGATTATGGCTGGGTCTGCGATATACCACCTACAAAGACACACTCTGAAGGAAAGACTGACAACGGATATTCGAGATCTGACACAGTAACATCTGGAAAAAGATATACCTACGAAGCTTACTAAATATCGACCATATCGATAAGTTCCTAAATCCTCAATATTTTTTTTTAAGATCAATAGTTACAGATTGTTTGTCAAACTTCAATAACAATTGTTCATACTTTAAGAACTAAATAAATTTCAAATAAAGTAGTTTCTGCGAAATTACATTTCTGTACGAAGAAATATTTCCATTTATTTTCTCTTCTATTAGTAATAGAAAAGAGGGAGTATATATATATATATTATTATTTACTATGAAGAAATTCAATATTGAATAATTGAAAATCAATTTATTTGAAATTAGAGCAGAGAAAAATATAAAAAAGCCAAATTTTAATAAATTTGTAACACTCATGCAATCCAAAATTAATATTAATTAATTTTGAGGTTTCTTATGAACCTCATGACTTTTTTTTCCTTTGACTTATCCATCAGATGTAGAACTTCCATGCCTATCTTAATTAAACAAAGTACTTTCAGTATAATTATATTGTTTGATTTCATTCAACATCACTGAATTTACAGCAATATTTATCTAAATAAATTGGTGCGCCTGCACAAAAATTGGACTCCTGATCAAACAATCGAAAACTTAACCTTAAAATGTTACACTCAATTTGATCTAGATGCCAGATTTACGCCGTAAACTCTACTGCTTAGACTTCAACAGCTGACACCTTGTCGGTAATGCAGATGTTAGTTTCCTATTGGTCAACTAATAATTGGTCATTCAACAGAAATTCGAGTCAAAAACGGTCTGATTTTCCTGTTGATTAACCTGCAAGGATCAAAAGGTCCCTGATCACTTTGTTTTTCAGTAAATTGGACCATCAAAATTCGTTCTAAATAACAATCGAAATGCCGTCAATCAGCCCGGGACCTTGTGACATTGTTCACTTGAAAAAAGGTTGCATAGGTCAAATTAACTAGACGAAACGAGTGATAAACTTGTTTTTCAGTCTTGAAAATTTATTCTATTGAAACGTTACCCCCCCACTTGAACAAATCACGGTTCTAGTGGAATAAATACATTTTAATGAGTAATTATTCCCATGAATAGCCCAGCGAGTACGTAAGACCTTTCAACTTTAGGGACAAGCGCGACTATATGTTTTCCTGGCCATTATTGGATCCATATGTAATTACAATTACTTACTTACTTACTGCGCTGGCTCAGCGACCCAAAGTGGATCTTGGCCTCCGACACCAGAGATCGCCACCTCTCCCTATCCTGCGCCATCTCCTGCCAATCGAGGATTCCTAGTGCGTGCAGGTCTTTCAGGACTTCATCCCTCCAGCGATATCTGGGTCGCCCGACCGGTCGACGTCCGCTCGGCCGACCCACATATGCTCTCCTAACGGCGCGATCCTCCCCCATCCTCTCCACGTGGCCAAGCCAACGCAATCTTGCAGCCTTGATCTCTCCCAGAATATTGGGTTCGGAAATAAGCTGTTCCACCTCCTCGTTCTTTCTTCTCTTCCACATGCCGTCCTCACCCTGTGTTGGCCCCAGAATTTTCCGGAAGATCTTACGTTCAGCGACCAATAACTTGTTCTCCTCCTTAAGTGTCAGTGTCCAAGCCTCACATCCGTACATCAAGATTGGTCTAATAACTGTTTTATATAATTACAATTAACTACGTTGTTATTATTCAATGCATTATCCTTATAACCACTGTACTTAGTACTCACTAGACATCTATATTATTAAGAGAATAAGCGAAATTTTGTAACTACTGTATTTATATGAGAAAATGGGTTTTTATGGTTAAATTTGGTATCATTAGTTGGTTCCAACGATGACCAGAAGAAGAAGAAGCGAAATGCTGAAGATTCTCGTCACTTAGATTAATTATCCATAGAATGTTTTATAGCAATTTGACATTGAATAAAGTACTTTCAGCATAATCAATTAATCACTTTGTTTAATTTATCAAAATTTGTTTTATACCTGAGACCTTATGATACAATCGGTTAACCGACTCTAATTAATTTAACCTTAAACTCATAACAGGGGTCCAAATGGACCTCGCTGTTTTCTTGATGATAATTCGTTTCTATGATTGATAGTCACACTTTATTATAGACCATTTTTTCCTTTCTTAATAACGAAGAGAATGGTGTGGACGAATTCCAATTTTAAATAAATTCAGTTTGTACAAAGCTTATCAGAGCATTTAAAAAACGAGAAAATAAGAAAAAAATCAGAATTTGTTATTTGCGTAAACAATTCAACGAAAAATGGTTTTAAAGTTCCGATACCTAGTTGAAACAAGCAGGCCATTGATAAACTTGTTTTTGTTAAAATTAATGAAGTCATCGTCACTATCATAACCACAACGTCACAATAAACAATGCCAATGTAATTAATAAGAAAATATGGTTCTACTTCTAGAAGTTTTGTATTAATAGAAGACAATACTCTTTCACTAAATTTTATTTTACAGATAGAGATCCAACAATTGGCGCGTCAAATTTTGAAAAATTAGTTTGTTATGCTTGTACAAACAAATTTATAAAATGTTCCGTTAAATAATTGTTTTACTTGATCTCCAGCAAGAGATTGACATTCAGTCATAGAAATTATGTTGGCAATAGTAGTTCACTCTTTTGATTCATTTATCAAAAAGCTATAAGAAACTCACATTAATCACGACCTGAATCATTAAAAATTCATGTTCTAGAAGCAATTAATACATCACTAAAAATCACACATCAATAACTGAAATCTCCCTGAAAATTCAAAAGCTATGTTTTTTACCATGACGTAAAGTGAATCATATTCATAAGTGAATCTAATTGAAAAACTTTTTCAAGATTCGAAGTTTTTGAAATCGGAATTCAGTTCAATGAGCAATTTTCTAATGTTTTTTTATTATTTATTTCATTATGCGACGTTTCGTCCGTATGATTCAGACATCATCAGGCAACTTTGAAATACAAAAAAAAACATCCTGATACAAAATATTACGTCTGACATTCATAGAATACATACAATAGTCATAGTTAAAAACCATTTCACAATTGTCAATAATAATACTTTCTTTTAAAAATTCTTAGCATAAATATTTAGAAGTTATAAATTAATAAGCAAACAATTACTAAGAATAACCACCAAAACATACACGCTGTTATTGTCAGTTGCTTTGGTTCTAGTAAAAATACGTATTGCTATCAGAAGAATACCAATTATAGTTGCTAGAACGATACCAAGTTTGGTTTTCAGCACAAAAAATATTCCAAATTATTCAAATAATTCCAAAGGATTTCGTAGCGAGGAAAAGGATGCAAGGATTTTCAATGAAAAC
Source organism: Blastobasis lacticolella (assembly GCA_905147135.1). Lineage (NCBI taxonomy): Eukaryota > Metazoa > Arthropoda > Insecta > Lepidoptera > Blastobasidae > Blastobasis > Blastobasis lacticolella. Next base: position 10,712,158 of record LR990044.1, read on the forward strand.
TTTTTATATGACTTTAAATCAATCAATTCTTTTTATTGAAATTCTATTGCTAAAACTAGTTCCATAGAGTGCTAATTATTTAACAAATACCTATGATTCAATAGTCCGTGTATATCGGGTATCATTGTCAACCACATAGGCTCGAGTTTCGGGTCGTCAGAATTTTCGAAATTGCTGAACCTCGGACCCGATGAAGTCAAGCTTGCACAGATATCACTATGACCAAGAACAGATTTGTCCGTAATCAGTCCTCCAGATTCTCCTGATTGCGTAATCATCACTCGAGTTCCAACGTGATGATTGTAGTGATCTAGGGTAAGATCTGCTTTAGTGGTATGGGTTTGGTCGCAACCATAATACTCATTACGAGCACGGAACAAATTAGTTGTATTCGCGCTATGGTTTTGAAAGGCGCCGAAGTACTCGTTGCTCAACTGGGTGATGTCGAAAGCATTCAAAGTGTGGGTTTGTTGTGAACCATCAAAATGATTTTCAAGCTCATCAACGTCGTCAGCTTCTGTCTTATGCACCTGAAATCCGCCGGTATAATTATTGCTGATCCTCTTCACAGTTAGTGCATTCATACTATGCTGCTGGTAATTTCCGACGTATTTGTTGCCAGTGATACTGATGTGCTTTCCCATTAGTGAATGAATTTGGCCGTTGCCTGAGAAGGTATTGTTCGCCAAAACAATCCTATCAGCGATAATATCAAGATCTTTGTTCTCACCGGAAAATACGTTTCTGATCAGAGTAACATTGGAGCCGATGAGTTGGAAGCTTTCGGGAGACACGAGGAATTTGCAGTTGATGAACGAGATGTTCTTCGCAGACAGCCAGCAGAGGTTGTCCATCGGATAGAAAGTGGCGTTAGAGAAAACCATGTTATCAAAATATCCTTCGGGACATCTCAGATGAGTTGTCAATCTCGGATTCAGGTTATTTTCTGCTGGAAACGCCTGAACCACTGTGAAAGAACAGTTGTTTTAGAAGCAATTCAGAAAAATTTCAAAGAAGAAATCATTTGATGGACAATACTTACATGAGGTTCCAAGAATCGTGAGCACGATTGCTGCTTTGTCGAACATAATGCTAGCTTCTGAAGTTCTACTGAGGATCCATGAGACTAGTACTGCTTATAAAGGTCTATTATCAGTTAGCGCATGCCAGAGGTCAATTTTATCAACTTGTTTTTCAACTGTTCAATTGATAACAGAGTGGGCATGCCAATTCAAACAAACAAGGAGTGTTCTATATTGTTTCAACCATTCAAAACAAACTGATAAGAGACTACTTATCTCATTTACGCCTCCAATTTACAACAGTCGCAGTAGATTTTAAAATAGTTTGGAAAATCCAAAAGTGCACGCCTCATAGCGGTCATTCAATTAAAAGAAAAAACTTAAATATTGCATACTTATTAGGGATTATGTGGAGAGCATAACAAATTTTCTTTTGAATGTTTCGTGCCATTAATCATCCAGAAAAGAAATAGGTACTACGCATGTCTTGTAGACAAACTTAATTACATAGGTATAGATTTACGAACGATAAGTGGATTTCAGTTAATTGTTAATTTATGTTAAATGGTATGGTTTTATTGAGGTCTTTACACCACATTCTTTGACGTCTTTATACCATGACAATAGATTGCAAGGAACCATAAATAAATATTAAAAACAATTGTCAATCCATTTATTTTTTATTATACATGATGCAATCAATGCAAAAAAACTTCGCGTTAATTCACGTCCTACGAAGTTTCTCAACAGTTCAAAATCCTTTTTTGATCAGCCTTAATCTTCTTTTGTTCTATTGGTCGCGCTATTTGCAGCTATACGGAGAAACAATCTTCTTTTTTAATGCACTCCCACTCAGAATCCCTGACGTAGCCTTCTTTGCAAACGCAGCCAGGCATACCAATCTGAAATACAAAAAGCAATGATTAACCTCATGAAGTTATACAGAGAAATACAAAAAAAGTTTGGAAAATCCAAAAGTGCACGTGACCACGCGGTTTTGGCTACATACAGACAAACGGACACCCACGGAATAATTTTGGTAGACATTGTTTTTATTAATTTAAAAAGCAAAAGGTCTTTTAAAAATGTCATAAGTGTTGAAACTAGTCATTTTCCTTGATATTAGTGGGTAAATATTATTATATAAGTACGATAAAAAATAAGTAGAGACACTTTTACTTGAAAAAATCACTTGATTTTTGTAAGGTGAGAGTAGAGCACAACCTCAACGCTCCGCTTATGAGGCGTGCAATAACACGCGAAATATGTTTCTTACTCTGATAGTCAAGTAAAGCTCTGGATCTTGACAAGTTGGTTGGCTAGCTGCCGCGCTATGGGTGTAGTATTCATTTCTTTCGCAAGAGGTAGGATCTTCGTCGCTCAGGTAGGAATCGTAGTTATTAGCTGGCGCCGCTTCGATCCCTGTGGTAGAATACTTCTTATAATCTATAGCTGAACAACAGTTTCGTCAGAGTTTGTAATTAAATAAATTAATTATTCGTGGTCAAAGTGAGTCGAGGCATATCACAGTAAAGAATAAAAGACAATACTCACATGAAGTTGAAATCGCGACAAGAATAGCGAGCACTATGACAATTTTCCCGGCCATGATTCCAGAGCTCCTGGATTATAACTGAAAATAATTTACAACTCGTGTCCTTATTATGCAATAATATTTCATCATATTATTAAATTAATACGTCAAACGTGTTGTTTTCCTTATGGAGCTTGCGATATGATCAATACGTAAATAGAAGGAATAATTCGTCATTGTTACTGTTATCGTCCATGGTAATTCCTGTAGGTATCTATGGAGCGCTGTAGAATAATAGCCATTTAATTTATTTTAATAAATGTATTGTTGGGGGGAATTTCCACTGAACTGTCATAACATTGAGGTTACAATGTTATCGGTATTGTGCTGAACATCCGTCAAACGGCTACGTGACTGATTAAAACTGTCGTCATTCCAGAACTCGATCACGTGTCAGAGATCCTGAACAAAACTTCCAAGGGAAGCTCTGGACTAAGGCTCCAGATTTTGAGACAGAGTTGATCTACTCTACCATAGATGGCACCTCTTCAAAAAGTAACTTTCCGTCTTATGGTTCTCATCATTCAATTCTAGGGCCCGTCAGAGCTGTTATTCGGGCCAGCCAGCTGATAAGAGATTACGCTCCCCGCAAATGATATAAAAGCCGCTTCAAGAGCGAATTATTCAGTAACGATTCTGGATCTCTGGAATCATGTTGGGAAAAATAGTCGTAGTTGCGCTCGTAGCGCTCATTGGAACCTCATGTGAGTATTTACTGGTTTTGCTATGAAATACGTTTTGATTGTAACAGTACCGTGAACAGTTGTTTCTTCTTCAGGGTTTTCCGGCAGCACTGGTCTAGCATCAGCTCAAAATCGAGAAGTTTATCAAAGCGCTCCATTCTGTCCCGATGGACGGATTCGCTGGGAATCTGTTTCACATCTGAACTTTGAGGGCTGGAGGTGTTATAAAAACGCTCAATCTCCAACATGTTCTGACGGCTATCTTCTTTGGAAAGAAATTCCGGGTCAATACTATAACTCTTATGACTGGGTGTGCTTCCAAAAACCTGTTCATAAACACACTACAAGACAAATCCCCGGCGGATATGAGACCACGGATGAACATAAAGAAGAATGGAGAACTCTCGGTTTCAAGGGTTATCCAAACTAATGATTAGTTACTGAAATCTCAATACCATTTTTGGAATATCAATATTGGATTTTTTGTCAAACTTTAATAACAATTGTTCATACTTTTAAAACTAAATAAATTTCAAATAAAGTAGTTTCTGCGAAATTACACTGTTTTATTGTATCACACATTCGCTGGTCCTTTATCAGTTTGTTTGGAGTTAATGATTGGACAAAACAAATTTATTTACTTCAAACACATTGATATCTATTACAAGTTCTTAGAGAAAATCTATAGCATCTTACTGACACTTTTTGAATCCAGTTGCATCTAAATTATTCTTAGACATTCTACAAATTTACTTAAATTGAAACATTGTAACATTATACTACGTATAATTTCCATAGCTTCTCATGTTTTCAAGAGTATTACAAAATTTATTTACCGAAATAAAGTTATTTCTAGAAAATTACATTGTTGTATTACGTCACACATTTGCTGATGTTCTCTACTAGTTTATATCTAACTTAAAAGTTCACTTCAAAGAAAACGGAAGGACGAAACAATTTGTGTGCTGCAAGAGCATCAATACTAGTATAAGTTTTTTAAAAGAGCAATCTGCAGCGACTTTTATGAAACAAAATCAATAAGTCTGAAATCGCTAAGTTTTGATTTCAGGACGTTTCCTGTTAATATGGACTACTTCGTCTGAAATAAATGAATTTTAATTTTAATTTAATTTTTTTTAATTAAGCGCGCTCCACATGTGGACAGTTTCGCGGGAACACGAGAATGTAGAGGGAGTATTCGTGTAGTCCCGTGCATGTTTGGCATGTCTCGCCTCTTTCATAGACTAAGTAGATATCGTTTGTTGTCGTCTCGATTCGATCGATTTTATATTTATATTCCTAGCGCTTTTTCCCGTAACAGGTTCGGGGTACACTTGAACATGATCCAGGATATTAGTAGATCAAGTAATTACAGTAGAGCATCTGCCATCACCTCTGTGACCCTGTTTACAGTAGATTACTGATATTATACCGATGAATCGATAAAATGGCGCGCGTTTTGACACCACCACATTCCTAATAGGCGAGAATGTAGAGGATCGACCAAAGTCCCGGCAAAAGTTTCGCCGGAAGTTTCGGCGAACATGTGGAGCGCGCTTTAAGCACACTCCACATGTGGACAGTTCCGCGGAAACACGAGAATGTAGAGGGAGTATTCGCCTATATTCGTGTAGTCCCGTGCATGTTTGGCATGTCTCGCCTATTTCATAGACAAAGTAGAGATAGTTTGTTGTCTTCTCGATTCGATCGATTTTATATTTATATTCCTAGCGCTTTTTCCCGTAACAGGTTCGGGGTACACTTGACCATGATCCACGATATTAGTAGATCAAGTAATTACAGTAGAGCAGCTGCCATCAACTCTGTGATCCTGTTTAAAGCAGATTATCGATATTACACCGATGAATCGATATAATGTCGACGCGTTTTGACACCCACCACATCCCTAATAGGCGAGAATGTAGAGGCCGACCAAAGTCCCGGCAAAAGTTTCGCCGGAAGTTTCGGCGAACATGTGGAGCGCACTTTACGCGAGGATATTAATTTTTATAAGCTTTATCCAATACAACTCTCATTACGCCGGCTGGTGGTTAGGAATATTTTAGACTGTCTCCTTTAAGCCTTAATGAGGAGTTTTCTAGTAGGTATTGTCAGTTGGTTTCAAAAAGCATAAATAGATGGCGTTCCTACAATTCTGGTAATTTTTTATAACCTGTATGATTTTGATAGTGATATCAACCTCCGTGAAGTTGGCCCCCCGAAGTAATTATTTTTGAATTTAATTAATGCAAATCGTTTGAGAAGATTTGAGAGTAAAGAAAAATCGTTTGAGAGTTAATAGTTTTTCCAGAAAATTGATGTTAATTTTGGGTGTGAAATTGGCCCCCATATTCTCTATCTCGTCGAAAAATTGACTTAGACGTTCAATTTTTTTTTAATCGTTTAAGAATCGTTTTGAGAGGATTTGAGATATCAAAAAAACTGTTGGAGAGTTTATATTTTAATTGATATTACTTCATTATTGCGTGAGTCATTTCCCCGTAATTTCCTCTAGTTTCTCAGGACTTCCGGCCCGCGCAATGCAAATGCGCGGCGTACATGCGCAGACTATATGCGCAGTGTATCTGAAATCAGCAGCTCGAGGCTCAAGGTCGAGCGACGAGCAGCATGGTCGGCAGGTCACTGCTGATCTTATTTCTCGTTCGCCTTCCTCATGAAAACTTGTCAGGAAGTAAGTTTTTTTATTCTGAAAACCACATTTCTCAATGTTGTTTTATCCAGCTAACTCGAAGCAGGGGTCAGGGGTCATTTGGGCGTCCTTCTTTACGCATATTTGGGCGAGGAATGTCTCGAAGATCTCGGTAGTATTTTGGGAGCTCTGAAAGCAATTGTCAACGTGATTGGAATGACGAAAATGACGCTGCCAGTCAAGCGTTTGATGCCCAGACTTACTCCAATTTTGAAAAATAGACACGATAGGGTACAAGAAAATTGTATAGATGAAAAAAGAAAAATGACGATTGAAATCGACTTTTCAACAATATTGTTACAATTCTCAATTCTTCGATATTTTGATATTTCAAGTTTGCGTTATTAACGTATGAAAAATATTTGTACAATGGAAAGAGGCAGTTTTATGTTTACCGTGTCGGGTAAGAAACAAGACTGAGCTCGCTTCCACTCGGCGACGAAGATCGCATGGTGCACCTTACAATGTATCATCGGACTAAAATATTGTTTAGGACTTTGCATCGTATTGAATGAAAAATTACATCGAAACTCACATTTTCCGAACATGTATAACTTGGGTAACGGTTAACGGTAACGGATACATATAACTTGGGAAAACGGTTGGGATAGTACAATGTTGCACTTATAGGATTGGAAGAGTACATCGAATCTTGTATCTTTGTCGTTCGTTCATTCATAACTAAATAACGAAACTGTAATAGTTTCGTTATTTAGTTATTTAAGTTGAGTTATTTAATTTACAGTTCGTTTATTTAATTTTAACGAATGTTTCTGTAGATAATACTTATTTGTGACTGGCAACGAAAAAATTATATTTCAAACGAGAACCAACTTGAAGGGTTGAATTGATTTCTTTTTTTACTATTTCGGATCTTTCAGTTAAATTAACTAGGCTCTTCCTCCCAGACGGTCCGCCCTGAATGTCTGCGCATGTACGCCGAGCATTTGCATTGCGCGGGCCGGAAGTCCTGAGAAACTAGGGGAAATTACGGGGAAATGACTCACGCAATAATGAAGTAAAATCAATTAAAATATTAACTCTCCAACAGTTTTTTTGAACTCTAAAATCATCTCAAACGATTCTTAAACGATTAAAAAAAAATTGAACGTCTAAGTCAATTTTTCGACGAGATAGAGAATATGGGGGCCAATTTCACACCCAAAATTAAAATCAATTTCTGGAAAAACTATTAACTCTCAAACGATTTTTCTTTACTCTCAAATCTTCTCAAACGATTTGCCTTAATTAAATTCAAAAATAATTACTTTGGGGGGCCAACTTCACGGAGGTGTGATATCATGCAGCCATCTAATACTAAACCTAAAAATAAAATGTTTATTAATATAAACATAACTTTTAAAGGTTGAACGAAATGTACAAAGACATATTTTTATGAAAAGGCACTATGTAACATTTTATTACAACCTCTAAAATGGTTAAAAACTATTGATAACTAGCTATGCTAACAGGATCGCATTTAGTATTAATTGTATAAAATTTTAATACTCAAATCTTTTAAATAGCGGTCCTCATTTTTATATGTATAAATAAGGGTTTCATACTAAAAATGTACCTAAATGACATTTTTAATGTTCTGACATTTTATGAAACAACTTAACAGATTAATCGCGTATTAACGTTTATTTACATTTATTTGTTTTTCTGGGTTTCCGAAAGACCAGACATGGCGATGTCTGGGTTGAAAATTAGAAGTGTTGCGTTGTAAATATTTTGAAGAACAAGATAATAAGTAGATGCATGTCCCTTCAGTCCTGGTGTATATGAATTTTTACTGAAAATAAAGACTTGCTGCCTGTTTAATATATTAATTTACCTATCCTTTTCATTATTTTTTTTTTTACTATGTCCTCTAGAGGGCATCATATTCAATTTATTGTGAAGTCATATAGACCAACCTGTGGATAATGAAGATACTTCTAACGATAAGTAAGTAGGTACCTACTTAGTTTAGAAGTTATGAGACAACAAATAAACATTTATACCGGTCAAAATCCTCAAAACCTCCATGCAAAAGCAAGCACTGCCGATTCACGGTACGTAGGATCGAGAGATTAAAAATACGGTGGTAGGTATCAGGGCGTGGGTTTGATTCACTAGACACCTTACCTTTTATTATAAAGTCAATATAAAATTAAAAGGACAAGTTTAAAAAAATGACAAAATCATCCGGAGCGAAATATACTAACAAGTCAGATTTGTTTATTTTCGTTGCGAGTAGAAATTCGTAGCAAAATATAACATTGCAGATGGGCTGCCTTGTTCCGTTCCTGCATTTGCATTACTGTGTGTGTAAAGCTACGCGTCGACTAGTCCGCACCCCAAGAGCCGCACGCGCCGCACGCGCCGCACGCATCGCATTGAGATATTGCTGACGTTGCTGATGGCATGGCCACACTGGCCGCACCGCACGCACCGCAATTGCGGGCAGGGATGCCAACTGTGTATCATGGTTTGGTCTAATAAATGACACTTCAAAATAACGCTTAGATGGTAACCCCGATTGCTCATTCTCTTTGCTCTACAAAAAAATTAAAGTCTGCTGACTGTCGGTACGGGTTATCCCTCTATATTTATAATATTAGTTCATTAAAGTATCATTTCATTTCTTGTAATGGATATTGATGAAGACATGTTGTTTGTTGGCAGATGAAGAGGAACGTAAACCGAAATAACGTCAAGCATGGGTTCATAAAATAAATATGCAGAGACCAATATTTTTTATTACATTCGTATGTTAAAAATCTAGTTTCATAGTTTCCGAGATATTCTCAAGCCCTATTTGACAAAACAACATACAAAGTTTAGAAGACTGGTAGTTTGTTTAAGGTAAGCATATATTATTAATTGGTACGTATTTACATATTTCCTACATTATTATTAGGTACTATTAATTATTTACACTCCGTTGCAAAAAAACGGACAAATAGGTCAACTTTCATACAATCCTTCGAAGGCCATTTAAAATGGTAACGCGGGCAAAAGCTAAACTGTCATAAAAACGATTTCTACGCGGGCGTGCTTGCGGGCAAAAGCTGGTCAAAATATATTTCCAGTTTTATTGATCTTAAAAATACATTTCTTTGTTCTATTTCAATTTCAAAACCAAACCTCAAAAACATCTTTATATCATAACATTATTACTTACTTATTTCAGATATATTACTGTTCAAATTTGTACAAGCATTCAAACCGTCTGCACGAGTCGGATTGAGCAGAGCAACTATACCTACGAGGGGCCACGAGTTGCTGATACATACAAAATCAAAATGCATATTTAAAAAGCGTGTAAAGGAACATTATGTGCCTGAATGTTATACAATACCTGTATTTATTTTATTATGTATATATGTATGTGTATTTATAAATATACTATATTGTGTGTATTTAGTATCTCATTTATAATTTATGTAGTTTATTAAATATAGATATGTTTTTAAACTAATGCGCACCTCTCATCCCCTATAATCTATAATGTCCCTCTTCTATAGGCCTGCTGGAAGAGAGTTCTTCTTAGAAATAAGTAGTGCCTGTTGTGTCGTCTTTAATTTTGTAATTTCTGTATACTATATTGTATGCAAAAATTATTATTTTTTATATTGTGTGCAATAAATTGTTAAATAAATAAATACAACAAAGAGTAACATCTAGGATCTACGAGCTCATCTAGCTTAAAAGGTCGTCAATTACAATCAAATTACAATAATTTTTAGGACCTAAATGGTTTACTGTAAACATTTAAGTTTTATTCAATACTAGCAGCCGCCCCGGCTTCGCACGAGTACCACTACGGGTACACGGTTTACTTTCAAGCGAAAATTATTCGATTCCTCACACGACCGCTGCGTAGGGAGCCGACCGCGTGAGTAAGCCGCGCGGCACTTTATTTCTTGACATTGACTCCCCTCCACGTACCCCGTGCTGCCTAGATAGTCAAGCGGACTGAGCGACGAACACGCGACTTTTTTCTAATATTCACATTTTTAAACTCGTGATATCTTTCGAATGGAATGTCTGAATTAATAATTCAAAAAGTTATATAAAGGTATTGAAGCAGTCGTGAATATAAAGTAATTGATTTTGATAAGGATTATAGCTAAGGTACAAATAAAGAGCGTTTTTTAGCGGCGGCATTTCAATTAAATTTTGAAAATAAAAGACCATTATTGTGACATAACTATAATAGTTAGACATATACTGTCGCAACACTTTTTGTAGATAATGATGTGTTCTGCAAAGTCGTAGTACATTATTTTGTTCTATCATCAATAGTTTTCGCAGCACACGCGTTGTAAGGAATTTTTTGGGTATTTTTTACACCTTGGATTACATTATTGGAGTTTTAGTAATGATCCATAATTTTTTAGAAAATATAATATAGCTTATGTCACCCGGGGATAGTGTAGCTTCCCAACGGTGAAAGAATTTTTGAAGTCGGTCTTGTAGTTTCGAAGCCTATTCAATACAAACAAACAAAAAATCAATAATATTATTAATCAATATCTACTTAGTTACTTTTGGGTTTTGAATTTTTGAGGTAGTTAGGATTTGAATTTTTCTTACTAAGAAGGTTGTCAAAATAATGACCACACTACAATATTTTTGAGTAAATGTTTTATTTTAAATATCGAATTTTTATTCAATAGCTACATTATTAACGGTTTTGAAATTGCTCCCAACAGCCGTGTCATTCTATTGCTGAAAGATAGGTATCTCCTACTATTGAGTACGTCTCAGCCTGAATTGTAATAGCATTATAAGAGTAGGTATAGTATTCTGTACTATACCCACTCTTATACTAGTATTGCGCACGAAAGTTAGCTGAGTCCTGATATGTAGATCTAAAAATTACAGAAAGATACATTGAATTATCAATGTTCATGCTTTGCTTCTTGGCTTTACAAAGCAGACACTTTTTGTGCTGGTAAGTGTATGTCATCGCCGTCGCCGCCGCTGACACCGGGTCTATCTGATTGTCTGAGTTTGTGGCACTATATAACTCTTTACAGCGGTATGCCTATGCATACCGGCCATACGAATGGATCTGGCAAACTGCGTTTAGCTTATAAAATTCTTTGGCCGGGTTTACATAAAAAGACGTAAATTCGAAAATTTCAGAACAAGGCGACTATGGAGTGACCAACTAGAAAAAGTTACTGAATTTATTAATTCTTAATATTTAGAGTGTAGCACTAAAAATCAGGTGTTATGTTAATTTACACGTTTAATAAATTGAGTAATAAAACGTGTAATAACACTAAGAAATAAAAACGGACCTCTTTCCTGATACAGGCAGGTTTAGGTACAAACAATCGTGACTAAGCCTTCGATATTATCCGCGATGTCTCACACCACATAAACCATACATCTAACATGTGTAAACAAGCTTAGCAATTTTGCGGGCTCAGTACTCTAGGGTGTTCCCAAGGGTAGGTGAACTAGGAACGGGTTATCAATGAAACCAGTCGAAGTCCAGATTCAAAAAAGGTATATTAAAAATTCACATCACAAATTATACACGGTACATATCACTACCGCGATGTAAAAGGTAGGCAGCGCCATCTAGTGACATCAAGCGGAACTATATATAAAATGTATGACTAAAACAGTGTGATGTTAAAATACGTTCAACAATGTGCATAATATGGAAGATGCGAATATTGTAATTGAAATGGAAATAAGTCAATACAACAAGCTGAACGTTTGTTTAACTTAATGAAACTTAACAACAGTAATTCAAGTAGTAAATCAGGATTCAGGGCTAGACCCTACTCGCCGGACTCATGCAGCACGGATCCAAAATAATTGAACTTCTATGTTCTATTGCCATTTACGCTGTTTATACGAATGGTTTTTTGGCGGTAATGTGGAGGAGAGAATTCCAGCCACCAATGTTGGCAAGCGAATATGGAGAAGGTGGAAAAGGGTAATTACCCACCTGGCCGAGTTGCTGTGACCAGGGGACCGAAGTCTAATGGACGCTCTTTGGATCTTGTATATAAGCGTTGTAGATGGAACACTCCGTTAGCGCGATGTAGATTTGACAGTTGCTGTCATGCTGATTTGTCTTGCCAACTCGTGTGTGCGAGCTCTCTTTGATTCACTATGGAGATCGCTACAGTACTCCCCCCGGAGACTGGAGGTCGATACCGAGCGAGAAGCGGAGTGGAAGTGCTGTTTCGTCGTTGAGCCGTAGTACAGTCATATGGATGCGGTGAGCATTTTGGCGAAATTCTGGCGTGAGGTTGCCTAGTGAGCCATGCCGATGCGAAGCAGTCCCCAGGTCTACGGTGAGTCGAGACTGGGTGGAAACAGTGGAAGGCCGCAATTGAACGACCCAGCACGCGTTCTTGCTGATAATGGTCGTGACCAGGAAGCACGCGTCCGTGCCGACTATGGTCAAGAAGCTGTGACTGCTTGATGTGACGTTGTGCAGCTGCTCCGTGATGCTGATGTAGAAGATCTTGAAGCTCGTCGTTAGGATCACGTCGGGGTCACCACTTTGGCGGTAATGTAGAGGAGAGAATTCCAGCCACCAATGTTGGCAAGCGAAGATGGAGAAGGTGGAAAAGGGTAATTACCCACCTGGCCGAGTTGCTGTGACCAGGGGACCGAAGTCCAATGGACGCTCTTTGGATCTTGTATATAAGCGTTGTGGATGGAACACTCCGTTAGCGCGATGTAGATTTGACAGTTGCTGTCATGCTGATTTGTCTTGCCAACTCGTGTGTGCGAGCTCTCTTTGATTCCCTATGGAGATCGCTACAGTTTCAAGATCCGCGCTACAGCTAGCCATATAGGTCTTCTTTTGGCGACGTTCAGCTTCAAACCACAGTAGATCTGTATATAATACCTGTATTTGATCCGTATATCCCCTAGTGTTGCTGATGTCCATAGGCGGCGGTGACCACTTTCCATCAGGTGGCCCGCTTGCCTGTTTCTCAGCCGTATAAAAAAAATTATATAAACTTCAATATGTAATAATCTCAACAGTGTGGCTTCTGCACCACCCGTTATTTTATAGGTCATCAAAATAAGTATTATTTAAGCTACTCCATAGATGCTCTGTTCTAGGAACAACAAACATTGGGCCAAATATTGGCAATGTTTCCAAGTCAACCAGAACTAAATTTATTTTTCTTCAATTTGACTATTACTTATAATATAACTTATTGTATGAAAATAGCATTTAAAAATTTACCAGTTCCTAATTTATTTTTCGCCAAAGTAAAACACTATAAAATTTCGCCACGCTGTCTCCAAACTTCGCCAGTATAGCGAAAAAATATTCCAATATGGCAACACTGTCAACGAGAATTTCTTTCTAAAAAGAGAAGTCTATAGTTTCGATTGCTGTATGATCCAAAATCTTTGGTTTCGAGCAATTATCTAGAACTCTCAGTCACAAATTAAAAAATACTAACAGTTGATAATAGCAGTAGGTTCGAATGGGTACTTAACAACTTATATCCTTCTCTATCAGACATGTCATATGCACCATTAAAAAAGGAAACAAAATATAGATTGTGACTCCAGCTATAAGTAGGCTCTAAAGTCGAATATATTTGCGGCAAATTCTATAGTTTAATATCCGTGTGACGTCACGGGCCGGCCCTCAGGGTTCCCAACCCAACGATTTCTTCCACAAATTTAGGGGTATGTGGGATTAGATATTTTAGATAATGTTCATATTGTTGGGGTATATTTAGTGGCTTAGGTACTTTGTTTATATTTAATTTTACATAAAATTATTAAGGCAGATTATATTATAGCTTTAGACGCTGTCTAAAAAGTGAAGCGACTTAGGAAATTATAAGAATGATTGACATCAACAAGTAATCAACCTGATTTAGAATAATGAAGACGTCCATCTTTTAGCTCCTATTTTGTTGTATACAGACGGTCCTCATTATTCAATCAGTTATGCTTAGGTATTTACTTGTTGATTTCAATCAATCTTATAATTTCGCTGGTTGCTAAACTTCTTAGACAGAGTTTAACACATTAAGTTCACAGATGTTGTACGCGTACAAGGAAGGAGATTAATGTCTTAGAGGCCAGCTCAGGACATTTCTTTTGTTGTAAAATTTGTCAGCAGCGTTTCCTGTTTTTTGATTTACGTGCCAAGCGTGGAGTTTGTGACAAACCCCCCCACTAGTTTATAGCAGGCTTAAATACTGAAGTGCAGTTATAATTTAAACTTACAATTTTTTTCCTATATTTATGGGTAAATATTTTAGGACTTAGTCTCCCATTTCAGGCAAATAACGCCTTTTTTTCTTGTATCCCTGTCCGCATCGCCCGCATTTTATGCTGGTATCCCTAACTACTGACAATGCGGTGCGGCTGTGCGGCGCGGCCAGTGCGGGTAGTGAACGCACTCCTATACAAACTCATACAAAGCAACCCGAAATGCGATGCGTGCGGCGCGTGCGGCTCGTGCGGTGCGGGCTAGTCGACGCGCAGCTTTATAGAGATGTGTGACATATTGTCTTAACTCGGTATGTTCTCTCTGCTTCTGTCATGGACTTACTACCCAAAGGGACTGCGCACTGCTTTGACTAAAACCGGGCAGAGCGAGAGTCACCATCGATAGTCCTGTGTCCCTTTCTAGTGTTGCCACCATTGTTGATGCAAATTTCGAATTACTTTTATTATTTGGCGCGAACACCGACCTCAGGGCCAGGCAGAGCCGGACCGGGTGCAATCTGAAGGTCATGTTTTCACCAAGGTCCAGCCCAAGCTTAACCTGCTACTCGAAAACTATTGGCCCTAGAACACTAGTTCCTAGAGTGAAATGATAGCACTCCTCGAGATCATCATTTCGTATGACAGCTGTTAATGTTAAATCTTTTATAAATCGGTACCCATTGGTCCTAAATCACTAGTTTCTAGAGAGAAATGATAGTATTTGTTGAGATCTACATTTCGAATGACAGCTGTCAAACTTTGAAATAACTCCTAAACTATTGGTGCTATAACACTCGTTCCTAAAGAAAAATGATAGTGTTCGTCGAGATCTACATTTCGCATGACAGCTGTCAAACGTAGAACTGTTGTAACTCGGAAACTATTGGTCTTAGAACACTAGTTCCTAGAGCAATACGATAGTAGGTACATCGAGATCTACATTTTGGATGACAGTTCTAAGTTTGACAGCTGTCATACGAAATGTAGATCTCGACGAGTACTATCATATCTCTTTAGAAACTAGTGTTCTAGAACCAATGGGTTCCGAGTTATGACACATTTAAATTTGACAGCTGTCACCCGAAATGTAGATATCGACGAGTACTATCACTTCTCTTTAGAAACTAGTGTTGTAGGATAAATCGTTACCGAACTCTTTTATCTGTTTTGTGGAACAAAAAGTCGTAGGTTAATAATTATGTCGACTTGACGTTTGTCGAAGAAACGTTCAGTAGATCAAAAGGTACTTTGACAACTACTTTTCGGATTGTACGGATTACCTCATAATAATACCAAATTCACGGTAAATATATTTCTCCAATAATGGCAACACCAAACATGACTGTTGTCAATTTAGATTGACGCCATGACGGTGATTATGCCAATATCATTGTGTTTACACATAGCCTCCTTCATCTTACAAGCCATGCTGTAGCACGGAACGGCAACGTCGCTGTGAACCGATTGACTCATTGTTTACATATGTCAACGTGCGGGAAAATTATGTATTATATGATGAAAATTTAAAATATATTGATAAAACTGTAAAAAATTAACTCGTTTGTATGGACCATCTACGAAGGTAAATAAAAGTAAATATATTTATAATTGTGCTAAAATTGGATAAATACGATTTTTGAAAAACAATCCTTGACCATTTTTGTTGTTAGTTTTTTACTTATTTCATAAATCAAATTCTGTTTTATATTCGTAAGCTTTCTCTAACAGATGCAAAGGCCTTGTTGCATTTGAAAAATGCAAGTAAAATTATGATTAAACCATAAAAATGGAAAAGAAGCTGTGCCGATGTTTTGCTTTCCAAAAGATGTAATTCTATTAAATAAATGGACTTCTGCTCAAACTTCTGCTATTCCCTAAGCATGCTGGAGTCCCACCGAAGGATCTTTTGTATGCAGCAAACATTTTCGCATTGTGAAAGTTATCACAACTACTTTAAACCACGATGATCTAAGCGTTGAAAAAGTAAATAGGTACAATAAGTAAGTAAATAGTTAGTTTTTATATAAATAGGTACTTAAATAAAACTGTTTAAAATGTATTATACCTAATATTTAATAAATTGGGCAATATTTTGGCTGGCATAGATTATATTTTATTTCATAATACCTTTTGGTCGCGACTGCGTCCGCATAAAATTTGGCGATAACGTTCCGGACCCGTTCCCGCGGGAATCACAATAAATATCGGGATAAATTATAGCATATGTGTTATTCGGAGCTATATGCTACATAACTGCCAAATTTTATTAAAATACGATCAGTAGTTTTTGCGTTAAGGTGTAACAAACATCCATTACGTACAAAACCAAACATAGATTATATTTCGCATTTATTATATTAGGATAATACAATTGCAAGTAGGTAGATAGGTAAATAGTACAGGAATCTATCCAATTTCATATTATCTAACTAATGTTTATACTTATTAATATACTTTATCACTTAAATAACTATTAACATTAAACGACGACCGCGATGATAGTTTTACAGTAGTTTTCATTTCACTAAAATTAAAAAATGCGACGTTGTCAAACTTCTGCGCATGGCTTGTGAGATGAAGGAGGCTATGCTTGTAGATGAAGGAGGCTATGGTTTACACTATTAGAAAGGGACAAAGGACTATCGATGGTGACTCTCGCTCTGCCCGGTTTTAGTCAAAGCAGTGCGCAGTCCCTTTGGGTAGTAAGTCAATGGCTTCTGTAGATAAAATTGTTTCTCTATGGTAATAGAGCTCGTCTAGTCTAAAATGACGCGCCCCACTACTTAGTTAGTTGATTTCGATGTTTGAGTGCAAATATTGATAACGACACTTCATCTGTGTGGGAGCCAATGAACGACGCGTTCTCCTACGTTTGAATCGCAACTGAATGACCAATTACAACGGCATTTGTATATGTATTGCGTCCATATTTTAAACTTGCTTGTGTGCGTTAATGTGATAGCGGGGCGCGTAATTTTAGATTAGACGAGCTCTACACGGGTGCGGGTCCGAAAGCACATTGTAAATCATAGAGGAATTATATTATATATAGCCTCCTTCATCTTGGAATGACATCAGACAGCTAGGATGTCAGAAATATGTCAGTCAATATTTTTCTAGATTTTTAGGCATAAATGGTTACCAAAATTATTTTAGTCATTTGAATCTAATACCTACCTAAACTGCAAATGTTTTGATGACCTGATAGTAAAATTTAAGTCACCTTATTCTTTGGTAATAATTATAAATTCAACATGACTTCTTTGAAAAATAAATTCGGATGTGATGAATTATTTTGTATGAAGCCCGTAACTAGACGACTTGCACTTTTCCAGGTAAGGTACCTATAGTGTAGGTACAGAGTTTCTCGTTAGGTAGGAGATACTACTACGGAGGCTTTGATTATAGAGGGCTGACAAGTTAATCCGTATTGTTATCGGTATTGTCATAATATAATAAGCTTACGTCAGGGCACAGAGTTTTTAGAGCTGCACTAAAGATTCATCATATTTCACATGATGAATGACTGAAATGGATTTGTGGGCGTGATAGGTACTCGTTGGTGCTAAAAGTGGGAGGTAATTGTCGCAGGTATCGCCATAATCATAACTGATACCCCTACTTAGTCATTGTGAGGACTAAGAATTTGCGTAGATAGATACCTATACCTACCTACGTAACTGGTTTGGAGGATTAGAGCGCCGGGCTTAATGGTTCAAACTGGAACAAATCGTAAATATTACTGTTTACTATATATTGGTATGGGCCTTATAAGAAAGCTCACTGTTACCCAAAGGGCAATGGAAAGAGCTATGCTCGGAGTTTCTTTGCGCGATCGAGTCAGAAATGAGGAGATCCGCAAGCGAACCAAGGTCACCGACATAGCTCTAAGGATTGCCAGAATGAAGTGGCAGTGGGCAGGGCACATAGCTCGAAGAACAGATGGCCGATGGGGCAGTAAAGTTCTCGAGTGGCGACCACGTACCGGTAGACGCAGCGTGGGTAGGCCTCCTACAAGGTGGACCGACGACCTGGTAAGGATCGCTGGTACCAGCTGGATGCGGAAAGCACAGGACCGGTCTTTGTGGAGATCTCTGGGGGAGGCCTATGCCCAGCAGTGGGCGTCTTCTGGCTGATATGATGATATATCGGTAAACAAATTGTCCAAGTCGAGGGATATTGGGCTAGATATACGGGGTCAGTAGGAGGAGGGAATGGGGTCGCTATACCTGCGAGGAATTCAGGAATGACATCTTGGAGGTGAGTAGAGTGTACGAACTCATGTGGAAAAAAGCCATGATATAAGGATCAACAACCATCACAATCAACATCATCCTATTCTCCTCACTCCAACTAAGCCAACAACGAATATACTGTTTTCTGGGATAGCCTCGAAGATACCTTCTGCGTCCTATACCAGCGGACTTGAACGACCATGTAGGCCACATGAGCGTGGAGTTTGGACAGGTTCATGGATGATGGCCGTGGTTAACACCCGATCACCTCGTCACTTACAAAAGTGGTCCGCACCAATCACGTATGGACTATCTGCTGATTCCAAGACATGGCATCAGCTGGATTTGGACGTATTGCAAATTGCATAGATTTAAGCAAAAAGCTAATTGACACCACAGGCGACTCAACTGGACATGGACGTCCAAATATATAGTAGACGGCCTACTACAACTATTACTGCGGCCTATACCTACATCATCATCATCAGCAATTGCCACGTTGCCTTCGAGGGCTACCAGACTAGAGTGAATAGGCTGTTCCTAGACAGGCATACTCCATCTTCGGCCGCATCCTCACGTACTACCAGGTTAGAGGCTGAAAAACAGTTGTCTGTACACTGACAACATGACAAGACAAGGCACGCAAGCAAGAAAGGCGAAGACGGGAGGCTGCGAGGTGGAGGATCGTTGAAGATCATTAACGCGCATTGCTCGTACGCGAGTTTATCGCAAATACTCTTGTTTTGTGCTCGCCTCGAGCACGTTTCAAGTGTATCATGGATACGAGACATCGTCTGCAAACTCCATGCCAACGAAATGAAAAATGCTATGCCGGCGTTATACGACTCAACCGACTTTGTAACGATTAGTTACATCCGTGTCAGTCTAAGCGTGAGACATTGCGGTTAACATTGAAGGAGTTTGCCTGCACTGGTCACATGCTGCGGAAGCCCCAGGTATAGATGCTTAAACCAACCAGGAAAGAGATTCCGCAGGAGACGAGTGAAGGTGGGGGAAGCGATGCATTGACATCGCCGAGTCGAATGCGAGAGCCAACGGCCTACGATGGGAGAATGCTAAGGACCAGACGAAGTGGAAAAAAAGTAGAATGGTAAAAGCCGATTGACCGCTCGGATCATTATGACTATTGTATAATACCTAAGTCTGCTCTTGTTTCAGGCGAATGATGATTATGAGTGCTATTCGGACACATACGTCAAATGTTTCTGGGACTTATGTGATCGCCACATCAGCGTTGAAAGCTTCACGACGAATAATAATGATAACGGTAAGCACAAAACTTAAATCTTTTGGTTCTCAAGCAAGTCCACGTATGTCCACGTATGTCCACCAGGGTTATCGCCTAACTCTTTACGATAGCATTTGTGATAGCTTTACGACTTCATCTCGCTCGCTCTATTCGCGGCCTCTCGGACTCGTATTTCGCGATCTAGCGTATCTATAAGTCGCGGTCTATAAGTAACAGCTTTCGAATTAAGCGGGCTGGCCCCTGAAGCGTAACAGATCCAGGGTTTTGGTTATGGAGAGATCCCTCTCATAGAGACTGACTTTAAGAGATGTTGCAATTATTAGATACGGCAAAGACGCTGCTAATGACTATCTTTGAGCGATATTTTGTAGCTACCCAGCTGTAGCTGATATTAAATAAAAAACTAATAATATTTTCTGTACCTTATTTCAGTGATAATTTCACAGCCTAGAAGAGCTCGTGTGACCTTGCAGAATTCCTCAGTTAAAAAAATTGAGTATTAAATTATTAAAGGAGATCATCCTTACAAATATAACAATGAAAAGTCCATTAGTAAAGCAGTAAAGCTTGACTAGGAAAAGAACATAGGGACTGACACATTGCGAAAAAATAAGTGTTGTTACTAAAATTATTTTACAAGAGGAAATATAACTTGATACTATTAAATAGTTTTAAGTATATATCTAACTTATCCTTATACCGGCCGCCCCTATGTGATTGCACTTTGCACTGAACAGTGCACTTTCTAATTTGTCGGTTTGAACCTGAAATGGATACAATAATTTTGTCGTCTATTTCATACAATTTACTTTTCGTTCAGTAGATGTGAGCTTTAAATCTTCCACTTGCCCGCTATACTTGGTATCCTGACATTGACATTCAAATATGTTGTGTTTTATTGTTTACTCCGCATAGCCACTCTGGCACGCCGTTGACTCACACCAACCCCATTTGTGACATAGATACGCATAGTTTCCCACGCCTGTTCTTACCCGGTTCAACAGACACCAGACGCGCCATGATTCTTTAAATCCTGCTGGGTGTTGTTTTACATTCAGCCTGACGGGAGTCCTCAACCCCCATTCGGCAGTCCAAGCTTCAGAGAGATCTTCCTTAGATGCTGCACTGTGGAATCGGTGGACCTATAGCACCCGGGAGACATTTTATCAAGATCCTGATGAATGTGAGGTATGAGGAATATCGCAAATAAGACCGAGGAGGCTCGTCTGCGCTGGTTTGGTCACGTTTTACGTAAGCCTCAGGGATACGTGGTAAATAGGTGCTTGAATCTGCCGGTATCAGGAAAGAGGTCCCTAGAAGCGATGGATTGACATCGCTGAGCCAGATGCGAGACCCAAGGGCATAAGACGCGAGGATGCCGAAGACCGGGCGAAGTGGAGAAGAATGAGTAGGAAAGCGGACCCGGATACCAGAGGCCGGGATAAGCGCTAAGACAATGACGTAGCAGCAATAAAGTCGTAGTCCGGTATATTTAACTGATTACAGTATAGGTACTTTGGTATGGCCGTGTGGTGTCCGGCAGGCCTTGTAGTGTCCGGCAGAGTAGAATAGCACCAACCCCTTACGCTCATGGATGTCGTACAAGGCGACTAATGTTTTCGAGGCAAAAGATCAAGAGTCTCCATAGTCTGGAAAATGGGCAGCAGCATTTTCCATTGCTATATTTAAACACTGCGATATCAAACCTACCTGCCAAGCGTTAAGATTATGGCAATAACCTTCCCTTTCGTGGGAGAGGCTCTAAGTCCTGCAGTGGACTGTTACGGGCTGTGACGATGAGTATAGTTACTACTTGCTTCCGGTGGTACTACGTAAAAGCAGAATCACTTTATTAAAACGAATGAGGAAAGAAACTCCTTTTAAAGGGACAGAGTATACGGTCAAGTAATGCGTATTTACTTTATATGCCTTCATTAGAAAATTGCCAACGGTTGTGCCCAAAAAAAACTAGCCTAAGAACTAGAATTCCCTAGCAAAAAACATCCAAATCAGCAAGCTCATGGCCTGTCATCGCCACATAAATTGAACCATAGTGCCTGTCCTCTTTACGAAGTAAGGAGTTTCTTTCGTCACTGTATAAAACGCAAAACTAGCGCCCTCTTCGACAGGTAACCTTTAAGGTCGAGCTTTAACAACTAAACAAGAATAGCAGACAACCTTTATCTTTGTAATTATTATAATTCACCTTTTAATTTGTTGCAATGACCTCAGCTCAAAGTGTGTCGCGAATTTTGTTACCATATCTGCGTTTGTCACGCACGTATGTTGGTGCCCCTCCTTACCCACCAAACTACTAAGCTGCATTACTGGTAGTGTCGTGGGTATATTTTTTTCCGTCTGCACTACTGGTCCGGTCGTGCCGTAGGTATTTGTAAAATACATATATTTACGTTCCCCATTACACTACCTATGTTATTTTCGCAACTTGATACGGGTAACTAAAAAACAAAATTCCTGGGTTTATTTACGCCTGCCTGATGGTAAGCAGTCACCGCGGCGTATGGACGTTCGCAATACCAAGGGCATCACCCAAGCGTTGCCGACCCCTTAAAAAAGCTTTTTACTCCTTTCTTGAAGAACTCCATGTTGCACTCTCCAGGGAAAACCTCTCCAGGTAGTTCATTTCACAACAATAGTGTGCGTGGGAGAAACTTTGGAACCGCACAGTTTAGACCAATTTGGCTCCAAGGTGTGAGGATGAACTCCCTGTCGGTGGCTTGTGGTGCGATGATAGATTGTAGACATCATGTTAAGCAGTTCTTCAGAACAACCACCGTTGTGCAAGCGGCAGAACACAAAGGGAGCAAAATCCCTACGCTGACTAAGCGGCTCAATACCACTTGTGAGCATGCGTCTCACAGCGTGCTTTTGGATCGAGAATTATTCCTCGTAAGCGTAGGAAGAGGGGGGGGGGGGCGTGTCCATGATTTCATAAATGTCAGACCAGTTTCAATTTTATCGGCTCTAAGTACAATATTTGAGAAAATCATATTAAATCAACTCGCAAAGGCTCATTTTTATGGAAGTAACCTATTGCATCATAAACAATTTAGTTTTACTCGCGGTCGTTCAACAGCTGATGCAGGCGTTGAACTTATTAAACATATATTTGGGGCCTGGGAGGAATCACGTGATGCCTTGGGGGTTTTCTGTGATTTATCCAAAGCCTTTGTTTGCGTTAATCATGATATTTTGGACTTGGCCCTAAACTTGCTAAATTCATACTTGAGTCATATAATTCAAAAAGTTGGTGTGAACGGAGAGAGATCTATGGGGTCTGTTGTCTCTATAGGTGTCCCCCAGAGATCTATTTTGGGCCCGCTTTTTGTTTCTTGTTTATGTAAATGACTTACCGTACTTTGTAAAGGATACCCATGAAATTGTCTTGTGTCTTGTTCGCTGACGATACATCTTTAGTGTTTAAAGTAAAAAGACTACAATTAACATATAAAGACGTGAACAAAGCTATTACAGAAGTGATAAACTGGTTTACGGTTAATAATTTACTACTTGAATAACTTACTATTTATTTGAATGGCAAGAAGACAAAATGTTTAAAATTCTCTTTATCAAATGTTACATCAGTGCCCACTAATGTACAAATAAAAGGCTAAAATTTGAATCTTGTTGATTCTACAGTATTTTTAGGTTTTACTCTGGGTAATAAATTGCAATGGGGTCCTCACATTGATGAATTGGCGAAAAGGCTAAGTTCTGCAGCATATGCTGTAAATAAGATACGAGGTATTTCTGACGAGGCTATAGCAAGATTAGTTTACTTTAGTTATTTCCACAGTATTATGGCCTATGGCATACTGCTGTGGGGACACGGTGCCGACTGGCACAATGTATTTGTACTGCAGAAAAGGACTATTCGCGCGATTGATTAATTGAGACCAAGAACTTCACTAAGAGATAAATTCAGGGATATTGATATAATGACAATGCCGTCACAATATATATGAGAACTTAATGCATGTTCATAAAAATGTACACTTATTTAAGAAGAATAGTGATATTCATAATATTAATACGAGAAATAAAGATAAGCTTGTTGCTGGTGCTTGTCGTCTAGCCAAAGTACACAAATCATTCATCCTTTTATAATAAGGTTCCAACAGATATTCAGAATTTATCATTGAATAAATTTAAAGTCGCTATAAAAAACAAATTATGTCAAAAAAGTTATAGCAGTTATAGTTATAGCAGAATGATGTAATAAAAAAAAAAAAAAAAAAAAGTTATTATAGTATTATAACGTAGGCTCTGTGGGTTTCTTGCCGTTTCTTTCCCCCACGGAGAACCACCTTGGAAGCGGCGTTAATTTTCCTTCCTTTCCCACACATGGTGTCTCCTGTCTGCGGTAGGGTAGGGGTAGGGTAGGGTAGGGCAGGGGTAAGATAGTGGTAGGGTAGGGGTAAGATAGTGGTAGGGTAGGGCTAAGGAAATGGTAGGATAGGGTAGGGGTAAGGTAGCGGTAGGGTAGGGATAGGATAGAGTAGGGTGGGAGCGACTACCTATCACATGCAGCATGTGTGATGCACGCTCACTTAAGTCTGTCTGGCGGAGGCGTGGGGGCCGGGTCGCTCTTTTCCCTCAAATATGGTTGAATTGAACGATGGCTGGGCCCTGCGTTACACTCGTGAATGGGTGCTGCCTTGGTGGACTGGCTTACTCTTGCTGTAGTTTTAGGTGTCTTTTCTTCATTATAATAGACATACCTATATAATATATCGAGCGCGGTTCGGCTCTGCCTGGCATTGTCGAGCACGGTCCGGTCGTGGTTGGCGTGGGGTTGGTTTGCTGCGGCCATAGGGCGGTCAGCGTGTCACTGTGTGTTTCCTTCCTACTTTCTTACCCTCCTTTTTGACGATTGAAAGAGATATTTAATGTCCTAATCAATACAGAAATTTTGAATTTTTCATTATTTACTTTACAAAATCATTACCCTCCAAAGTTAATCGTTACACTCTCACCATATTTCATTACCTTCTGCGGCCTCATTACACTCCATCGATACTCTTGAAAATAGAAGCATTTTCATGAACGCCTTTTACGATAATCTATAGCTAGGTATAGAAATAATTTTAGTGATAAATTACGCGTAATCAATAATTTTAATAAATTCCACTGAATTGCTCCGATTTGGACGTGTCGGTGGAATGACTCGTATCTCAGCCACAGCGCCAGCCCGTTTGGCTGTTGCCGGAAGATAGGTCGCAGCTAGAGTGTCGCCGCACGTGGCGACACACCAGCGGGCGACCCATCCTCCACGGTATCATAAACATCCCGTCAGGTCTGTTGTCATCGTCCCGTGCAATGTGTTGAGGTTCCAGGATTGCCGGGACGTTGGCGCTGACGAAAGACCGTCGAAGGATGTCATTGATTGCGGCGTGACGGGAGAGGTGGCCAGCGCTCGACGAACAGGCAAGCCCATGGTGACCGAGGCGGTCAACACTCGCTCCACAAAATTCTTTCATAAAATTGATGCAACCGTTCTTTATTCATCGGAAATTGTATCTGTAGTTTCATAGACTGTATACGAAAGTAGCCACCAGCTGCGCGTTAGTACGCTTAACGTCAAGGGGGCTTACCATGAGCTCTTATAGCAGGACCTAAACAGAACTGCTTAGAACGAGACAACGCTATCCGGGCAGGGCGATTCTGTTTAGTTCCTGCTATAAGAGCTCATAGTAAGCCCCATAGAAACAACTAGAATGCTTTCAATAATTCTTGTTTTGTTTTGTTCGCTATCATGTTCGCTACCACGTTCCACTTTAGATTCTTGATCCTAGGTCCACTTGTCAACCGCAGTTTGTTAGGAGCGATTGACAGCGCTGAAATGTAAACTGCAGTAAACAAACCAAATAGTTTTCTGGTTAAACTGAATTTTTATTTTCATTCATTTCAGACTTATTATTCATATATTATTTTTGTTTTTATCTTAGGTAATCTTAGTGCACTCTTTACTAATATGAGCACAAACGAAAATGAAAGCGTCAAGGTAAAAAATATTTTGAATGAGCATAATTTACTATATATTATTGGAAAATGCATCATATTATAAAATGTGGTTCTAATTAATGTTACAGGAACCTGAGAATCCTGAATTATTGGACGGAAAGGCCAAGTTACGAAAGTGGCTGAACATGAATTTCAGAATAGAAATGACTGATGGTAGAATTCTTTGTGGAGTCTTTTTGTGCACTGATCGTGACGCCAATGTTATCTTGGGTAGGTACCTACTTAATTACGAATATTGAATTGTTTATTTATTAGGTCCTCAGGTCTTGAAGGCCTAGACTTGATAAAGCTACACATAGTTAGGGCCCATTCTTCTGTTAAGTAAGTATTTGAAAAAGAATAATTTTTGTATGGTATGTACATTATTATTATACTCTATCTAGCCCATAACCTTGCACCTTTTAACCACTTTGAACCAGTTAGCTTCACCTTGGGCAGTCACCTAAGGTCCGAATGAGACAGGTTTTGAGCCTTAGCCAAGACTGAGAACAGAATTGATTTGTGGCTGAGACCAAGACTGGAAATATAGAACATTGAGAAATGCATTTAAATTTTAAACATTTTTAATAATTAATTGGCCATAGTAAATGCAATGCAAAGGTTGTATTTTTTCGAGAGCAGAGGTAGATCTCAGCCAGATTTTTAGCCGAGAATAGCAGACAGAGACCGAGTTCTTGATCGGACTTCATTGATCTTCATCATCTTGGCATTGATCTTCCGGTAGTGCTCTGGCGCAAGAGGGCCCAGGGTCTGCCCTGACCATGATCTAGCATTTGGCAGATCAGATAATTACAGTGGAGCGACTGCCATCTGACCTCAATGGCTACCAAGGGAACCTGACCAGATTGGATCATGGTTACACATCCAGTTGCCTGAATAAGCAGGTATCCTTACAATGTATTCCCTCACTGTAAGATCGGACCTTACAGTCACCCAATTATATTCACCTATGTCACTCTGAAAATAAAAAATAACCATAGGTCTTCTAAATGCTGTATTGAATAACAAAAACTGAACTGTATGAAGTGGTCTGTTAAGTTTTCTTAGAATACTTGTAGTGTAACTACCCTGGACTGTAACTTTACCTGTACCTCTTAAATCTCATTTTCAGGTGCCTGTTCAGAGTATCTCAAAAGCAATGATGGTGAAGCTGATGAGCCTCGTGTTCTCGGCCTGGTGATGGTGCCTGGCCGACACATAGTCTCCATACAAATTGACGACACCACTCCTCCACAGAAGTACTACTATGAAGATTGTTAACTCCGGTCGCCTGTGATTTTCGGTATAAGTTTTTGTTTTTTACTGTTAAATTGTGTATGTATGTACTATATTTAATATTTTACAAATAGAATACATAAACTACTTAAGAATGATTATAGTTTAAGTAAAATATTAAACCACAAAATAAAACATTTTTTATAAATATTCTAAATCTTTATATTATCAATCAATCTTATTAGAATATCTAGCTCAATATATATATTTGTTGGTTCATTTGAAAAAGGGTTATATTCATCATTGCCATGGCTGCGAAAATTGTTATTTAAAAGATTTGTCATGTCGGTAACAAAGTTTGTAGCTGTCTCTGCATGGAAAATTTGCATGAACTCACTATCCAAAATTTTAAATAGACAAACAAAAGGATTTAATGGAAAATCTAGGTTCTTGACATTTTTGTAAAACATTACACTTTCATTTCTTACATATTCATCCTCATCCTGTAATAAAATTACTACAGATTTGATCACAGATATTTTAACAATATCTGACAAATTATTAAATACAAATCCTAATTCATTATTAGCCACTGCTGCAATAAGTCTCATTTCAACATCTGTATTTTCAGATATAGTTAGAGAAACAATAATGTTAGAAATTTTAATGAGATATTCAGTATCTTGTTTGCTTGACGAAATACGAGAAAGGAATGGTATTAAGTATCTCAGTTTGTATGGTACAATGTCTTTTTCTAATATCTGCCAAACATCTCTAGTTACATATTTATCTAAGTTTACCATTTGAGATAATTTGTAAAGTATATGCCAAATAACAGTGCTATTGAATTTATCTTCGAACGTAACTAAAATATTAGCAATATCAATCAATGTTTTATGGGCAATTTTATCTTTTTCATGTTCTATTTTTTGTAACACACTACTACAGTATTGTTCGCGTTCTTCACATATTAATAATGTAGGCAGTATTTCACATATTTCATTCCAAGAACATCTGTTCACAAACTGTGTAACACGCATGTTAGCCCACAAATGTATGCCAGGTTCGTGAGAATGCGTTTTGGATTTCTCAATTGTGTCTTTTACTTCTAAAATATCACATTCCTCAGGAAACATTTCTTCAAATAACTGATGACTTAAATAACAATGTATGCCAGTTCTTATGATGGTCTTATATTTAGCTTTCAAATCATCAAACTGATGTTTATATTCAGTAGTACAATAAATCTTAAAACAATTTGATAATAGCATTAAACATCCATGAATACAATTCTCACTAAAATTATTATTTTTTATTAGAATGTCATAGATGCTATCGAATGAATAAATATTATACATACTTTTAGCTGCTAGCCGTCTGACTGCATGTATTGGACTGTCTAGTAAACAAAATAAATTTCTCAGTAATACCATATCTACGTCATGCTGCTCCATGATATTCCATTTGAAATTATATCTTCTGGCTATGTTTGCGAATATATTAAGTATTGGAACAAGATTGGAATGATATTGAACTTTATCATTATAATCATTTTCATTTAGCTTGTCTAACATGTAGAGCCACATCTTCCTTGAATGGGTGCGTAGCTCATCACAGGCGACTGTAGCCACCGTCTCTTTATCGAGTCCTGATGCTTTCTTTTGACCAATAAGTTTTGTTATTAAAGCACCATATAGTTGAAGTGCGGCATTTCTAGAAAAGACAATAGCAATATTATATATTTTTATAAGTAATATACATCCTTATATAGTATTAAATAAAGTCGATTTTCACGTCTATCTGTACTTATCCGCTAATTCCTCCTAAACCGCGCAACAGACATTGATGCGGTTTTCATAATCAATTATAAAAAGATGCGGGTTTCAAAATCATTTGCATTAGATCATTGCTTCCGGAAGGATACATGCGTATTGTAATAGAGAAACCCAGAGAACACCCGTGCAAAGCAGGTCGCTAGTAAATACACTATCTACTATTTTAAATATCCGTATCTGTACATTGTGGATATTTCAGAAAAAAATTGTCGGCATAGGATTCTGATTCTGGACATAACTATGCCCAAAAAATTTTGAAATATGTTTTTTGTAATTCTTGTCTATACGGAGGTCATTTAAAATGGTAACGCGCGCAAAAGCAACTGTCATAAAAACTATTTCCACGCAAACCAAGTCGTGGGCAAAACTAGCTTTTGCCCTTTTTATACAATAAACTGCAACTCTCACCGTATTTGCCAATAAGGATTAATCAGATTATGAAATGCCAATTCAGCTAGATCTGCGGAATAAAACATGGTATCTGACGCTAAGCTACTGTCAGTAACAATTCTCGTTAGAAAGTGTATGTAAATAGCTTTTGGCAGATCTCTTTCGTTATCAATATCGCCGTTACTGCTTGTAGTGTCCTCTGTCTGATTACACACTTCTAATATCCTGGTCATCAGGCAATGGAATAGTGGCTGGAAAATAACACAATAGAACAATGTAGGCATTTAAAAATATTTTTATGCTATCACGTGATCTTCTCTTACATTTTCCACATCATATTCCCCAGTTACCCTCATATTTTATTTAACCCGATTCCCCAATTCCTACCATGAATTTCATGTACATATATTTGCTTCTATTCTTCATTTGCTGGGTCAAAGTATGTGTACCTACTTTGACCCAGGAAATGAAGAATTTCGCGGGGTTTCGTTTTTGGAAGGAATTTCCCATGAGGAAGTGAAAATTCAAATGGTGACCAAGAAGGCCCGTCTGTCTGTTCTAAGAGGGGCTTGTTCAAACATTAATTTAAGGAAGCGAAAGATAGGTATGGCAGAAGAAGCACGAAAGTTGTTTATGAGAAGTAGAAAGTAGTAGAAATGAGAGCGTTAAGAAGTATAGGAGTATTAATAAAATATATAATAGTGTAAAAAGCTGCGAGGGTGAAAGATGTAGTGACTAGAATAAAGAAAGGAATGTTCAGTTGGTTTTGACATGTGGAGATGATGAATGAAAGGAGATTAACGAAAAAGAGATATGGCAGGAGTGAATGGAAACGGAAGTGGAAGACCGAGACGAAAGAAATTTAAAAAAAAGGTCATGTCATGAGTACCCTAAACCGAAAGGTCAATGAATGGAAGAGAGCGAGAGAGATTTGTCAGAACCGTAGCAAGTGGAACAATGTGGTCTCTGCCTACCCCTACGAGACGAGATGTCAATGAACAAACAGTAAAAACTGAAGTTAGTATCATATTTAATTTTTTTTAGTATAGGTACCTTTCCTTTTTGCATATCGCTGGACACTATTCTATGAACCATAATAGATAGTCCTGCTCCTCTTCTTGTAATGGACGCCATGTTGTTTGCATCAGATATCAAATCATTAATTTTCTTTTTTAGCAACTCTGACGGAATTTGTGTTAAATCGGAGCCATCCGGTAGAGACGTCAAATATCGAATACTTTTATCTAAAACGAGTATTAAATGCGTATCAGTTATCCGATAATAAGCACCTCTTTAGTATAGTCGCCTGCAGATAAATTATTTGAAATATATTAAAGCTCTGGTCGGTCCGGTAGAGTAGCATATAGCGCCAATCCCTTTCTGTTGACAAGTGCCGTAGGAGGCGACTAATGACATAGAGGCGACCAGCTGCTAGTTCTTCTGTAAACCCGAAAATGGGCAGCAGCATTATCTCAATATTTTCAACACTGCGATCTGCAACCCGCTTGTCAAGCGTGAAGATTAAAACAATACACTCCACTAATGTGGAGGAGGCTCAAATCCAGCAGTAGACCTTATTAGCTATCGATCGAATTGGTTTACGTAGTTTCAACCCGCGACGTAAACGCATCGTTCTATCGTACTGTCGTACGATTATTAGCCAATTAGGACGATACCTTATGGGCTTGAATATGATGATTGTTTTGTACACCTTTTTTGTATAGATTTGACTGAACATAATCGTTTCAATAAAAAGTTATGATGAAAAATTAATTACCTAAAGCAACCCCTGCAGCTTCAATAGCCCCTTTATGGCGACATGTCTCCAGTACACGAGTTATAATGCAAAGACTTCTCTCGCAAACCTCCACCTGTGCACTGTTGTTACCTATATATTTAATTAATAGCTCTGCTAAGTCACAGGATCCCTGAAATATGATTTATTCATCTTCATGCCTATGTTTCTATGAATAAACTTAATTAAAGTGTAAACAACATACCTTAACATTTAGCCATAAACAATTTAGCACTATTTGATGTAAACCGGATATTTTAGTTTTATCATTATCAACTGCGTTGCGAGATTTATTTATCATATCTTCAACCATTGCACTTATTTTAGAAAAATCTGAGCTAGTTGAGCTATTTTGTTCCCATGCGAATTGGTTTGATATGTTATCTAAAGAATCTAAGAGATCTTTCATTTGACTTGCAGATATATCTATATGATATCCACTGTGATGACAAACTTGTAGTACATTACACAGAATGCTCATAAATGAGTGCAACTGTGTTCCATTTTCAATCGCATCTAAAGTATCCCTCTTCAATTTATGCTCAGAGATTAATTCATTAAAAGCAAACGAAAATATATCTTCGACAGTTTTGAATTTTGCTTCTTCATATTTCGTTTTCAATAAAAGCTTAATTATTAGTTTGAACATGCTTTGTCCACAACCTATTTCATAAAAGAATTTGCTTTTTAGTTTTATCAAGGCATTATCTATTAAGCTATTCATTATTTCAGCCGTCTGTAATTTCTGGAAGTAATGAGTTAATAACAGTTCTGCTACATTTTCCCGTAAATCTTCAGCTGGATCATTTAACAGGTGAATTAATTTGCTAACATTTTCTGTGGCAAGCAATAATAACAGATTTCTCTCTTTTAAAACTTCAACTATAGTTTTACTTTTATCTCTGGTTTGTTTTTGCCTCTTTTTCGGTATTTCGTTCAAATTATTAAAAAACAAGTTGGCTAATTTAATGCATGTTATCTTTCTCTGATAATTGCCATTTATGCTCAAAGATGCAATTATAAAATTTTGAAATTTAATGCAAAATTCAAGGACTTCATTGTCAATCATAAATTCTGTTCCCTTATTTGAACAAGACATATGAATTTGCGTTAAAAAGCCATTAAAACTATTAAGCATACTAATTCTTAAAACAGTGCAGTCAGAGTTAATGTTATCATTCAAAAAACTTAAGACTATATCATATTCAGATTTAGTAAACTTTCCTTTTACATGCATACTGCATAAAATATCAAACGCCAACTTTCTGATGTGACTATTGCAATGACTTAATCCTATAGTTTTAAACTTTATCACTTGCTTATTTCGGTCGGAATTGAAACATTTGTTACCCACTTTACAAGCTTGTTTAGTCAAATACAATCTACTAAAAATATTTTTTTCTGAATTAACATCTCTAGTAAGTGCTTCAATTAATATATTAAATAGAGATGGAAATCTTTTAAGAGTTATTAAACTCCAGTAATTACAGAAGTTTTCCGTTGCTTTACTTGTCCCATTTAATATTTGAATAATGACCGCAAGAAAAAGGTCACACCATTGTTCTGGTGTGTGGATTTTTTTTAAAATGGCAAAGTACATATCAGTACCAGCAGATACCAATCCTGGTTTATGTAAACTATATGTTAATCCATTAATCCAATTATTGTTTTGCATTATAATATCATTATTGCTCTGCTCAATTATTTCTGATAACATTAAATATTTAGCCTTGTTCCAATAGAAATCATTAATTTCCTTAAAAATTTTTTTAAACTTTTCCTCATCTATTACACTAATCAGTGTCTTAAATATTTCTCTATTTAAATCTCTTATACCTGTGACTGGATTCTCCCAATTATGATTGACTAAATTGAGTAATCTTATATTATTATCTTCAGAATATACAATTTCTTGAAATTTTGTGCCAATAACTTTTTTGAAAGAATTGATTGTTTTAAATGCTATAAAAGTGAATTTTGAATAAGCATATGCCATATCAATCAATAACTCTAGCATGACTTCTAGGATTTGTCCAACACTTTCTATTTGTGGACCATTATACTGAACAAGAAATGTAGATTGAAACATGCCATACATAAGAGATACTACTTGTGACGTTACCCAGTTTTTTTTACGATTGTTAGTCAATTGCAGTGTAACTATTTTATAGACGTGGTTTGAGTATTGCCACTGCTGATTACTGGGAATTGGAACCGTATAAAAACATGTTGCACAGAGCAGTTGATCATCAAATTTGGTTAATCCCACTTTTAAATGATCCCACAAAACTTGCAACAACTTTTCCCAAATAGGTGAATTCATTTCGTCAGACCTACTATTCTTTTGTATCAGGAATAACGCCTTCTGTAATTAAGTACAAACATACCTACGTTAGATATTGCATGTCTTCTAATTCAAAGTATTCAAACATCTAAATAGGTAATTTAAATCACAGATAATTAACCTGTATAATGTCTGATTTTAATTCACTTGTTGGAATATTGATTAAATGACATAGTTCATCCATCGTAAGACTTAAGTATTAACTGTTGATAGGTATCTGAAAATAAAACAAATATAATTTTATAACACATATTTATTAACTATAATACACAGGGGACAAGTGGTACAATAGAGAATAATATGCATTACCTATATCACAGACCATAAATCCCAGTGCTCTTAAGTAAATGAAAGTCAATCTTTGTTCTAAACATCTTTTTACTTTATAAGCTAATAATGACTATTTACAATAAGTTACATATAATAACAATACATAAGTAATAATCACTGTGCCCCTTTAATTGGCTCATATCCCTCTTTTTGCATTTTCGCTTTGAACATATTAAAGTCCCACTTTCGGTCGAAATGCGTTACCCATTGCGGAGGGCATGATTTTTCAAAAATTTTCCTAAACTCGGCGCAAGCTCTCGGCCGCTCTGTGCTATCTTTAACACTCTGAACATCAAGACATTCCCAATATCGATCTCTGGCAT
Organism: Blastobasis lacticolella; assembly: GCA_905147135.1. Classification (NCBI taxonomy): domain Eukaryota; kingdom Metazoa; phylum Arthropoda; class Insecta; order Lepidoptera; family Blastobasidae; genus Blastobasis; species Blastobasis lacticolella. Next base: position 10,746,160 of record LR990044.1, read on the forward strand.
CCCAACATGTTTTCCTTTGTTCTTTATCAGGAAACGACATCTTTCAAGTTCCCAACTTTTTAATTAACCTAAAACGTGAAGTAAATATGCTTGGAAAAATATCTTAGGTATGCGATAATTACACCTAAAGTAACCTAAGTTACATCTACATTATATACATACCCGACGGATACCAATGACTAGTAGAGAATCACGTCACAATATTAGACTTCACCGTAATAGAGTAATTAAATAACTTTATTTGCGGATTTAATTTAATAGTTAAACAAATATAATGAAGAAAACTAATTCTTGTTAGGCATAACCTCAACCCTTTCCAAAGGAAATATCCCTTTCAATTCACTCGACACAGACTAATAATGTACTGTCAACTCATTCATGTTGACAGATATTGCAGAACCACGGACTTCTTGCTTGATAGTTTTATACTTTATGGTCATGGATACTTTTTTTCTTTTTCCATGGCGTAGATTCGAGCGTGGTTATATGCAATGTGACCATGAGTGCGACCAAGGGTAAAGATTTTTATTAGAAACTGTGAGTGCGACAAAGCGAAGAAATTCGCATTTATTGACAACAATGGCACAAAATAAAGAACGGCCCGCCCCAAGCAGAAGGTCCACTGGAGAAACAATGCGCCATTTTAGTCACGCACACATAAACGGATACTACACACACGATATATATCGTGATTCACGCAGGATCACGATATTTATCGAGTGTGTAGCCTAGAGTATCACGAATCGTGATACGGATCACAGGATTTCCGAAAATCCAGAAATCTACGATCCGTATCAACTATCGTGCGATATATATCGAGCGTCTAGTATCTAGTCGATATTTATCACGACATTTCTGTCAAACTGACTGATAAATGGCGTAATTTCAAATTGATTTTCATAGTTTGTGTTTATTTTCAAGCCGCTGTGGCCACTATGGACTTGGATAGTTACTATAAAAGTATAAAAAGTCAACAAGATCCTCATCCTCATAATTTTTCTCATTTTTTTCTCTTCACGCGTCTTTTTAATCCTAATGCTAATACTATAGCAACGCTAGCTTTATCAGTCATTTTGGTAAAAATACTTAAAAATCGTAAATATACACCAGCGACGCGTCAAAAATGCTTTTTTTTTTAGGATAGGCATTGGCAACTTAGTCTATTCAGCCATCAAAATGAATGAAAGAATGCACAGACTAATGAAAATATCGACGATTCTTATCGTGTGTGTAGAGTCGACTTGCGATCCAAAATATTACTCGATATGGATCACGATACGTATCACGATAAATATCGTGTGTAGTATCCGCCATTAACGTTACGTTTACAGGCATTCTCACGCAGTTTCAAGCAGTGCTCGGTCGCGATTGTTAACGCGAGAATGCGTAGTAGTTTCGACTTAAATTGAATATTATTTAGTTAAATGATATTATTATTGATAAAATAAAAGTACTTGTACGTAACTAAGATTACTTAATATCTACAAGCAACAGAGTCCAAAAACTGAAGGGTGACCAATTCAGACTTTGGGGCTAGTCGCTACGAGTTCTAATGCCGATGGTGAAGCGAGGTTGACCAAGGTTTTCCGCTAGAGTCCCGAGGACTAGTTGAACAGTTTCAGGCACCACGTGACAGTTTTTAACAGAATAAGAAACCGTAATGGCCACCTCAATGGTTTCTAGTCGGAAATGCCTGTCTAGACTATTATAAAAAAACGCTGACCACCTTCTTTCTCCATCATCAGATCAACTGACTAATACCATAATATTGCATTTTCATCAATTTACATGTGTGTGAAATTTTCAATTCAATTGATTACTGGAAAGTGGGTCAAAACCCCGGTCAGGGAAAGGTTATTCTCAGGGTCTGATGACATAATCAAGTGGCGATGAATTTTTTTAAAGTGAATAATCAGTAGATTATGATTACGCCTACTAAAGGTATTTAACAATGTCTGAAGCTGGTATGGAAAATTTAATATACTTAAACACAATCTGAACAGCTTGGGAAGCAATTATGATCACATTATGGCAAGGATTAGATATTGGTCCTTTGCAAGGGACATGTTATTGTGAACGATCTTTAAAATTCTATTCGATCTTTTAATTACTCTTTTCAAAATTCAAAATAAATACAGTAGCAGTGGACCTTCTGTTAGTTTTCTATTTTGTGACAATGGCTACACAGAGGTGACAAAAGAAAAAAAAATTTCATGTATGTTCTCCTTGTCTATTAACCCGACTGCTAAGGAAGGGTTATGTTTTTCGCGCGTATCTTGTATGTAGGTATGTATATTTGTAATTTACGCCACGTTCACAAGATGAACCTTGATGTTATGCACCGAGCGCGCTCGGTGATGGTAATGTAATGATACTCAACTTCATGCAACATGCATCTTGGGCCAAATAGCGGGACTGCAGCCACTGGTGATCCTAAAATCTGTCAGAAAATGGCAGCGAGACATGGCTACGCTGACAACGCACGGCTATGAACTCCACTAACGAAATAAAAATGCGAAGGCGGATGTGTGGACTTGACCCACAGAATAACGAGTCGAGTCCTGTCACTCCCTGTCCTGTCCTCCCTGAGTAACCAGTTACGAATAAAGTTGCATTTTGTAATAAGGTATAAGTGAGAAGTGAACTCAGGTAAAACGTCACTTTATTATTCTATGAAAAAAAAACAAGAATAGTTAATTCATTTTATCTGATGACGTCATGTTGCCTAGACCAGAACCAGAAGGGACCTATCATTGTGACCAGGATAGTCGAATGTTTAAGACTTCAAGAGTTTTTAATTGCACGCAGTGGGTAGGCATTTTATTATACGTAGTGTGGGTACGCTAGTTACCTGTTGATAAATGAACAGCGTCTACGATTCGGTAATTTCTTTTATTAATGCGGATACACTTTTTAGTTTGTTCATTGAGAAAATATGAATATCGAGTATATTTAAATCAAGACTTTGAATATCCTTTATGACTTTCTTTAGGACAGCCTTGCTCTCTGGACCTGGATTGTTCTTTACTCTGGTTAATGTATCTTGAGGTAAAACTATTTTGTCACATTCTGTAAAACACACTAAATCGTCGTAGTTATCAAAAAACAAAATTCCGGCTATAATTGGTACTTTGATATCCTGTTTTTTACATTGATCCATAAAGCTTTTAAATTTTTCTACTTCAAAAATAGCTTGTGTAATAATTAAATTTGCACCAGATTTCAATTTGTCCTTCAATTTTATCAATTTTTCATCAGGGTCCGTTGGAAATCCAGCGACGACAATACAAAAGTACGTTCCCCAGTTTTCTCGAATGTACTGAATTAGTTCTGAGGTACACTTAAAATCGGATTCGCGTTCATCGTAAGCCTCTGTAAAATAAAACAGTATTTCCATTAAGATGTCGTCGTAGCTAATTTAAAATTCATTGTGTTGTGCGTCTATAGGTTATGCGAATGGAATAAACGAATGTTGTGTCCGACTATCTAAGAGAAAGTACAAAATAAGTAGTAGTGTTAAAATGCGACTTTAAAAGCGAAAAGCATTAATAGCATAGCATTAATATTTTTATTTCATTTTTTATTTTATAGCTATTTAAGCATAATACTGAATTACGCTAACCTCCTAAGAGTGTGAACAAATTACAAATTCCATTTTCTTGGAGCATTTGCAGCATGTTGTCCAAATAGCCTTTTTTCAAATGATCACATGCTATATGCAGCAACACTTGTTTCCCTTTCTTTCTTAAAATCTTGGCCAAATTTAGAGGAGCGATGTCCAAACTGCTGCAACCATGCATGCGAGCGTGCCATGTTACAGAATAAAATAGTGGCTCCACAGTAACATCATCCAACAATTCGGGTTTTAAATCTGGCGTTACTTCATATGAAAATGTTAATTTCTGATTTAATAAATCAGTTATTCTTAATGGCTCCGAATGTGAAAACATGCTTACTGCATGGACCTAAGACGCTCACTGTTTCAACTCCACTCCACGGCAGAAACGCTTCGCTGCTGTACGTTACACCTCAAGTTCAGTTCAGATCCATATCCACGCGCACGCGTATTTATAACTTTAATGTAATCAATGAATTGTTTCCTTTATTTACAAAATTTTATTTTCTTCTAGTTTTATTGACTACTTTTTTACGGAGTTCGACCCCATAAAGGTTATTTTTTCGTTGTTCTGGGATCGTGACGTAACCGTGTCAAAAACACTTTTTTTAATAATTCTATTATCTTTGAATCATAGATAAAACTTGATACTCGTTTATTCCTTCGAATCCAAACTATTTCTAAAAATAATACTAAAAATAAACGTAGAGGTACCAAAAAAAGCTTGATTTCATAGATATTCCACGGATATTTCGGGAATAAAATTGCATGTATCTTGTAAAATATTTTAACAGAGACAGAGACTTGAATGCCATCCGTTCTACAGATTATAAATAAATGTACCACTCATAGAACAGAACAAAAAATGGGGGCCCTTTGTGAGGTTGCCTTTTACCATGTTTTTCTAATATGAAATAATAATCGAACGGGAACCAGACTTCACAGAGAAGCGCTGTGGCTAAGGGTCTGTGACCTTGATTTAATGTATGGAGGCTATAAAAGAGAAGAACTTCCTTTTTCCTTCCATGGTGGGGACTACCATCTTAATAAAAAAAAAACTCCTCTTTCATGAAAATTATGGTGAGCGCGAGCACTCCCGCGAGTCCGCTAGTTACGAACACGGCCTTGGAGAATAGCTCCCCAGATTTCCAGGTGCTAACCACGCTAGGTTCCGAATATTATGAGGTATGACCGTGAAGAATCTGACAAATTCAAAGCGAAATTATTAAAAGGATTAACTCCGATACAATATTTTTTGTAGCAGAAGGTAGAAGGTCAAAGAGTCTCTGTAAACTATTCGACGCATATGATAAAACGGCGCGAAACATTTAAATGCCTCTCGTAGATAAGTACTGAAATGAAAATCCATGATAACATTACTTTTTATTTATTAACATCTTAAATAAATTACACATAATTTGGATTGGTTAAAACCACAGGAATACGTTTCTTATCGAAATACGTATTGCCTATGTTGTTTCATAAAGGTACCTATTAAAATTTAAGCTTTATTTTTTAATTTTGTGAATTAATTTAACTGCGCGAGGAAGTTTGTTCAGGGTAAAGATGTGTATATTCACGGGATTTATATTATGAATGTCATTAATCAGCTTCTTTTGCACTAACAATACTTCTTCCTCTGTTTTGTTCGCTATAGCGTCTAAGAAATGGGCTGGAACAATAATTTTACACAATTTTGCGAATGGTATTAGTTGGTCGCGTGTTTCGAAAATAAACAGTCCCGCTAAAATCGGTACATTAATCCCAATCCTTTTGCAGGCGATAATGCATTTTTGGAACTCGTTTGCATCAAATATCGCTTGTGTTAAAATAAAGTTAGCTCCACTTTCGATCTTGTCCTTCAGGCGTAGAAGCTTATCCTCATCTTCAGTAGCAAACCCTGCGACGCCTATACAGAAGAAATCACCGCTTCTTTCTCTTATGTAACGTATCAATTCTTGGCTCGTTTTGAAATCAGAATTCTCCTCGTTGTATCCCTCTGAAAAAATATTGGATCAAACACAGTGTCCGTACATACATACTGTTAAGTTATTGTTATCGAGCCAGCGTTCTATCGCCGGCTGAGATACCTACCTCTTATTATCGAATCATCTGTATTCTATAAAATAATATGATTAATTGAAAAAATTATTTTAATATATTATTGTTTGATTGCCTAGATATTATGTATCTACCCAAGCTTCGCTACGGGTGTAGCGAAGCTTGCGTTCTTAGGTACACTGATATTTCAAATAATACTTGCGCTGCACAAGGACTTACCTCCCAAAACGACAAAGAGATTGCAAATACCGTTTCGTTGTAGTGTATCTATTAGTTCATTCAGATAGTTCTTCCTCAGCAAATCGCACGACAGGTGCAGTAAAACTTCTTTACCTTTCTTTTTCAAAGCTTTAGCTGTTTCTACAGGAGCTATATTCAAGTCTTTACATCCATGAGACTTAGCATGCCATGTCACGGAGAAGAACGTTGGCTCTGTAGTCAGCTTGTCTACTTCACTTAGATCAATATCAGGTGTCACTTCGAATGAAAATGAAATATCCTTATTTATAATCAATTCTGTTATTTTTTTCATCGTTGCCATCGTTGCGCCTGCGAGCAAATATACTGAACACACGCGCGATAAGACTGTGACTGGTCAAAACACCGATTGCTTACAAGTACGGTTTACGATACAATAGTCAGTTGAGATATGTTCCGAAACGGGTTTCGACGATACTGAGGCTAGTGTTTTAATTTGCTTTTATTTATAAATTGCTGATAGAGGGACGCACTTAAAATACCTATTAGTAAAGATAAAAATGAAAACAACTTCGGCCGATATCTACTGTAGTCTCATAAAGATAAATATCACTACCTACTGAAGTATCTATAGGTACCTAAATAAAAAGTCCACCTGCATGTATCGGTACGCGACAAGGTTATTATCATTCACGTACAGTACGGAGGATTTTAGGATAGTGATTTGGAACCTAAGTAGGTTATAGATAGTACGTTTTGATACGCAATAAGGATGACAAAAGCCGAACCCACGGAAATGAAAACAATATCAATATGCAAAAGAACCATTGTATTTGACCTTTCTATACATTGATTAACAATCAGCCATATACGTATCACAACCGAAACCCAAAGATTAATAACTCAAAACAGCTAAATTCGCTAACAATTAATCAGTATACACCTATAAATGTAAGTAAGTGTAACGTTTCGTGTTGTCCAATGGATACATTGATAATACGTTTCCTACAATCCCCTAATTGTCATTCATTATATAAAATTGACTACTTATACATCTAGTTGTTTAAATCGCGAGTAACATATTACATGATTAATCATAATCAATGACGGAATGTACAATGACATTAATTTTGTAATCGTGTAAAAGCATCCAAACACCTAAACTATTCGACTAACATATTCACTTATCCAGATAGGTATGCTCTAATCACTACGTTAATATTTAAATGCAGTTTCACTTACGTATAAGTTATTGTTATTGTTTGGTAAAGCTTCGTGGTGGTCGACGAACGGGGACGTTCCTCGTTTAGTTCACTTAACTTACATAAGCTTAAATTAATGTTCATGCTAAAACGACAATTTCTCTCGCATTCGAATAAAACTAAGTATATAATTTTAGGTACCCTATCTGTGGCGGTTCGCAACTACCTGTGTGTTTGTGAATTCAGTGGTTTATAGTTTATTCATGCTCCTCTCGCGCCCAACATTTAAATTCAAGACTACAGGGGCTAAGAACGGCATATTTGTAAATTAAATGAGACACTTTCATGGGCGGGTACTGTTGCACTTAAGTACACGTCTGAAAGTATATAAAAATGGCATTGCAGTTAGGTTGGTACATACTTTCTGGTGTTCTGACGTTAATGATGGACAAATAGACAGCCCATCACTTTGTATGTAAAATATAAGTAGTATAGGAGGGACTCAATGTTATCGACCAATTTCAAACAACTGAAGAAAATTATGGCGCAAAGTTGTATCAGCCATTGTTTAACTTCAACCATCATGTTTCACATGGTGACATTATAAATGCATTATTATCGTATTACTTTTAAATGCTACCACGCAATCTAAATCACCTACTATGATATGATATGTCTAATTAGTATTAATGTAATATCCCTTTAAAAATGAAATAGGTAGGTACTTAAACATATACTTTACAGTGTAGATTACACTGTTTACGATACTTACAAAGAAATGTTTTTTGCAATGTTATTTCAGAATCTACCTACATGATAGGTAAGTGTAAAATATTAAGTAGTATGTAGTTCTTAAAACTATATGTCATATAAAGCTTGACCAGAAATGTTTATGTGTATAAAATTACAAAGTTGTACTAAACTGCGGCTGGATTATGCCGTTGCGGAAGGTTATGACGTTATTGCATAAATACAGTGCATGTAGGTATATGGTAGGTATGGTATGGTAGCATTACCGAATTGTGGTATAATGTAAGTACATTAGATTAATAAGTATTGGTTCTCAGTCATATGAATCAATTAAGTACGTACTTCGTTGTTAACATAATATTTCTGCTCGAGCCTATATTGTCTTCTAAATGCTCATAAACACAATGTTATCTGTTGCGTACTATGCATCTGAATTGACATAGAATTCAGTCTTGGGATAGAACCTACGAAGAGGTAGTTTATATAATTATATACACGGGGTTTGTGTATGTACTTGCGACCGTTATTTGAACAGCCACATTTATTAGTGTGACAGTGTGTGGTCAGGAGCTCTAGACTACAATCTTCCAAAGCTCACATTACTCCTGACCCTTTAATGGTAAATGTAGGTAAATTAACACTATTAAAGTGGTAAAAAGAAAGGAAAATGTAATCTACCACACAGGGGCGGACTGTAGCGTCTGTAGCTTTGGAGGGCCCTTGGCTAACGGGCCCACCCGCTTAATCCGTGTTAATCACTTTAAACCGTTATCTGCGGCCGCCTCCACATTTAGGTCGTAATTGGAGTTACGCGAGTGCACACGACTCGTTTCGCCGGTCCATACAAAATTGGCGCCACGCGAATGCGCACGGACTCAGTTGGCCAGGCCGCACACGCGTATGGTATATTTCGCACGACTCATCTGGCGGCGTTTGTTAGCACCGTGCCTAACTCTTTAAAATTTTTGTTTTGCGCCAAAAGTGTAAAAAATTCCCTATATGGATGGTTTCATGATTCGCTCTAAAGCTAGCCATATAGGTACATCGTTTTGTCAACGTCCAGCTTCAATCCACCGTTTTCTAGCACTTCCTTCGACATTCTACGTCATCTAGATGAACGGGGAGGGTAGATTATTTCCATGGCAACGCTATAGTTGAACCAGAATGAGAGCCATCGATTTTTTTTTTCTTATTCGACTCATTCTAATTGTGGTATTCTGACTAACATAACTGAGTGAATATATTACCGGATCTTAGAATTACGTTTCTTCTGTCTTACTGCTGTTTCTTGTAGAACGTTTTGACCACGGGCCACGGCCAAATCAGTGGCCAGTGAGTTTGGTTGGGCGTAGCCAAAGCCTCCGTGAAGCCGTCCAAACTCCCTTGATCTGGATGAGGTGGCCGATAATACTAGTAACAGATGCTCCGATTTGGCTGGAACCGACCAACCGTCAGTTGCAGTCGAAATTCATCCTAATGTTGTACAGAATAGAGTCGCTTTTGGGTTTATTCGGATGCGCGGCCTAGCAGATCTTGGTTGGACGTCTCTGACCACGTCCCCTGCACGTACAATCGACTTTAGTAAGGATTAACTGACGGTTGGTCGACTCCAGCCAAAAGGGAACATCTGTTTCTAGTTTAAGATCCGCACCAACCACGACCTGTTCGGAGGATGGTATAACGCACGGAAGCAATTCCAGAAGGCAGAAGAATTATTATTATTCATTTATTCATTAACAGTTACACTGTGTGTACATTACGGTGTCGGCGCACCCGGACTGGGGAGCCCAGGCGCTTATGAGGTTAAATGTTGATCCTTTTATCAGAACCTTGATCGATTGTATATCAGCTTGTATCACTGTGTTGTATCTCTCGACTTCCGTCGCTACCACCTTGACTTGATTGTTAACCTGATTGCCTATTATTGCCCTATATACTACCTACCATATTATAGGTATAAATATACCTATAACATGGTAGATCCGCCCCTGACTACAGCTACGCGAGTTGCCTGGAATTGGAATGGAGTGGAGTTCTTGCAGAAATAAATAAATAAATACTTCAATTTCTTCTAGTCTAAAGTTTCCTGACGATGTTTTCTTTCGTTGAGGTACCTTATGTATGTACGCCTCGTACTTTAAGAAAAGTAAAATCTGTCCAGCCATGTAACTTCTGATTACTTTTACTTTACGCTTAGGTACAGTTTTACTTACTCAAAAGCACGGCATTTTCTACCTTTACCTTATTTCAAAAGCCCACACTGTAGACTTTTGATAGTTAGATAGTTCCCCCGGGTATTAACTATCTTGCCTATAGATGGGCAAGAAAGGTACGTACCTAGGTATGCTGAATTTACTCACAGTAAAAGTTTATCTACCATGTTCAAATATCGGCCGCCAGTAAATCAGTAACAAAGTTCATAAAAAATTACACGACTTTAACAATTTAACCTATTTGATATTGTCGCATTATTATATCACTAATTTCATAATTCATTGATATCATTCAACGATTATTTGATTTATTTTTATTATATAACAGCAATTCTAATACACCGCTGTACAAAAACGAATTGCTTATGTTACAACGAAAAGTTGCTAATTATCTGAAGTAGATCATTTTTAACATAGGTGGAAAAATGCAAGCTTTTGTAGTAAATAGCTGCTATAGGCCACCAATAATTTAAAGCGATAACATAGGGTTTGCCTCCGACAGAGGCCCAAGTACAAGATCTATATTTGTATAAGCATACTTATTACCAAGGATGGAAATGAGGTGGTCTTAAAGTCCCTAATACGGTGACTTCTATATGGACTCCATCTGCTCTGTCAACTCGAGGATAGGGCTTTCACTGAGGGGCAGCATACCAGCGGGAGGCGGCAGGCTTTGGCCTTGCCAGTTGGACTGAAATAAACAATTATATGTTCTCACTCTTCTATAATAAGCAATTCAAGTTTGAAGTATTATTCTCAAGAAAGTATTATATCTCGTCGGAATTTCAATTTCATACACCGGTTGTATGCAATCGAAATTCGCACACTTGCCCGCTGTGGTGTAAACGGCCAATTGATTAGACATTGGTCCTCCATCCATGCTCTAGATGTGCATAATCAGATTGCACCCAGAAAGTTCCCAGGGGGAGATCCTAGGTCTCCAAATTGTCTTCATTGTATGACAATTGCCCATGTGCCCGTTTGTTTTTGCAACAGGGTTTATATATTGTCAGCATTGCAATAACTTTCTTGAGCATTTCTCAAATAATGTTATTGCAACATGATACAAGTACAAGCTTAGTGGTAATATAGTAGTTTCTAATGTGAGTGTTTCAGCTACTTTGATGACTTTGCAATCGGTGTATTCATTCATGCTTTCGATTGCTCAATGACATCCACTACTATATTCAACTGTTGCATTTTCTACCGTAGTGTCTAGAGCAGGCCATTCATCTCTATACTTTTCACTTAACACTTTTTGCATGCTACTGAATCTACTATAATAAGCTGTCATTAGCAAATAATAGGGTGTCAAAATAAAACAATGAGCCATTAGAAATTTTACATTTACTTTGCTTTTATTTAAATAAATCTTGCGTCTCTAAGTAAAGCTATCACATCTTACATACATTATTTCATAATCATATCATAGCAAATAATAACAAAAAATATACAGACTCACTTGTGAACAGAATACCGAATTAGAACTTATAGGTATAAATAAATAGATATTGTACATACTTAAAACTAATTAAATAATAATGTACTATGAAGTAAAATATGAAGAAAAGATGTAGGAACATTTTATAAGTGATGTTTGATACAGAATATCGTAACTACCTTGGTAATTTCCAGTTTCTTATAACAAAGCAATACTTGGCAAGTATAATTACATAAAATGGAATTGCTAGATCGCAGTCAGTGTTCTAGTGATGACACATTCGACATACGATGAAATAAGCGTATAACAACACGTGTATCGTATGTGAATTCTATGCTTACTGTAGGTACGAGTAGTTACTTTTATTGAGTGCAGTACCAAATATATTACTGTATACTGCACGTGATACATTTATTATAAATTTCATTCCTATTTAATCTATGTATTTGGTATATTCGGCTACAGGCAGTACATTACATAACTTTAAAGCATTATTAAATTTATTGTCATGCACCCTAGGTAACGGTGAATTACTTTTAATAGTATATTATTATGCAAATACCAACATTTGCCGGACGAATACACACTACAAACAATGAGACCAATGATCTAGCTCTATCTGCGAGCCCGAGCCGTTCGCGAGAACCGCCGGCCGCTCCGCGTGCACAGCGTCACTACCAAATCTACGTGTCTAGGCTCACTCGGAGATCTACTTAGTTGATCTGTTGGAATACCTGGAAGCAGGGCTGCGGCTGGAAGAGGCCGGCGGCGGCGGTCCACTGCGCGGGCCACAGCGGCTCGGGCGCGGGCTCGCCCTCGCGCACCTCCGCGCCCGCGCCCCCGCCCCCGCCCCCGCCCGCGCCCCGCCGCGGCGCCAGCTCCGAGATCTGGCACGCCGACTGCAGGGTGGACGGCAAGTTGGACCAGTTCTCGTTGCCTAACCTATCCTGATTTATCAATATACCGATCTCCATCGAACCCTGATATGCGAACTTCGACACCTCCTCCTGATTCTCCTCCGGCTTGGGCGGCTTCTGCAACCGATTCGGACCCTCCACGATCGCCTGGAAAGCCAGCAAGTCCCTGTTCTCCGTTTCGGTCAGCGGCAGCGGCGGCAAAATCTGCTGCTGCTGAGCTATTTTGTAACTTTGCTGGCGAAGCATCTGCCGTCGGCTCAGGCCCATCTGCAAACTGTGCAGGGGCCCCATCTCGTGGGTGGGTATGTTCGGAGGGGTCATCTGTTTCTGGAGCAACTGCCTTTTCTGTTGGAACAGTCGGTGCTGCATCAGCTGTTGCTGGAGTGGTGGCTTGCTTCCTTGGGAGACCGGTGTGCCATGAGCTAGGTCTGTAGTATCTTGGAGCTGAGACATTTTCGGGCTAGCGGGCATCGGCGGTGATGTACTAGAGTAATTGAAAGACTCTGGAAGACTTATACGTTTGGGCGTTGGGTTTTTAGTATCAAGGTAGTGGGGACAAAAACTAGCAGCAAATTGGTTGTGTTGCAATTGTCTCTGGGTCATTTCTTCGGCCGGTAAGGATGATTGATATTGGGTTTTTAATTGTTGCGCTTCTTTTTGCACCAGATGCAGCTCCAATACACCTTTTGCTTTACAGTTTTCGTTGAGTCTCTGGCTATTGAACGCCAAGCCGTTATTTTGCGTTTCATTGCATTGTGCTACTTGTTGTGCAACCAGTCCATCGCTGGCGCGGCGTCCCTCTCTAAAATCCACCGGACTTCGAGTGATTGCTCGAGTACCGTTTTTATTGGCAGTTTGGTAGTTTATTGGGTTGTGTCTTGCAATGAGTCCTGTTCCGGTCGGCTTGTTGTTGTACGAGGAAATGTAAACACATGGATGCATTGGACTTGTGTTCACAAGCGTACTGTTTTCATAAGCTAATTTATCTTCATTGGACGTGCAACTGGGCAGGCTGCTCGCTAACTCACTGGAGCAGTCTGACAATTGATAATCCAAGCTTTCAAATGTGGAGAAGTTGCTTTGCGAAGAATCACAGCTTAAGTTTTGACTGAGGCTTTTGTTGTTAAAAAAAGTCACGACTCCGCTGCTTGAACTGGAGCTGGCATACGAGCTCAGTCTGTTCTGCACCCCGCTCGGCGCGGTGGCCACGTCCTCCATGTCCGTTTCGCAACCTTCATCGGTCGAAGACGAATACTGTTGTTGAAATTTTGTCCCTTCTTGTGTATTATTTGGCAGTACTTGGTTATAGGTCTGATTAGGAGTATATCTGTTCAACGAAAATTTACTATCTGGCCTATAGAGCGTATTTGGAAACAAATCACTGTTGGCTGTAGAAGTTGTTGGAAAATTTACCTCGCCAACATTGGATATCGGGGGTAGAACAGAGCATACCGTGTTTTGTAAATAAGAGTATGCCGGAAGATGAGGATTCATGTATTCTTTGAAAGGTGGTGTACTAGTTTGGAGTCGACTTAGGTCTTGTTGTTGTGCTTGAGATACAAGTCTACTAGATTCCAGTGGCTTTGGTTGTTCCAGGACATTGCTGAGTTTCATATCTGTTAGTTGAGGAGGTATTGGACTAGTGCTTAACGTCACCGTGCCTTTGAGCGGTAACGGCGACTGTTGCAATGTATTCATGAGTTTAGCTGCTTCGGAACACATTGTAAACGTGGTGGAACTCGGTAACTTCATACTTTCCACATTAAAATTGGTCGCAGAAGCAGAGTTTTGTAAGAAGTTTGCTATAACATTGTGTTCTGCAGTTGAAGAATTACGTCCGCCATCAATAGCACATTTTGAATCAAAACTAGACGAAGTCAATAATCTCATTCCATCGCTAGCGCTTTTACTTGTCTCTGATCCGACTGTAGTCGACTGTTGCAATAGGCGTCGGCAATCTTCGCTGGACTGTTTTAGTATATTCTGCTGTTGCTCGTAGGTGGTGGAGAGCAGCCTGTGAGTTGGGGCGGTGGTGTCGTTTAGTTTGGTACTTAGTCTTTGGCTCGATTGTGATACGTCGATGTTTCTCATGGAAAGAAGCCTAGTGGACTCTGATTCGTGGTTTCTGTTTGCTGCTGCGTCAATGTTGGCGACTAGAAAGCTTCTGTGTGTGTCGGAGGGGTCTGAGTTCCGCTGTAGTAGCCTCTGCTCGGTCATGTTGACGCCAGCGAGGGACAGTAACCGTTGGGTCTCGGCGGACGATGGGTCCACCGACGCGCCAGATATGGTGGGGGTAGCGCGCCCAAACTCACGCGCTTGTGGATCGCCAGCGTGCAGTAATCTGAAATAAAAAACAATTTTGTTTGGTGAATCGATCATTCATTTTTAAAACTAATTCGTTTTGGCAGGTTTTACACCGAGCGAAACTCGAAAAAGATCCATTGTCTACACGTAGGTACTACAAAGTATTCTGTGTTTATAACGTATAATATCATTTCTACATAAATTATAAGAAAGTTTTCAATAGGCCCAGTAACCAAGAAACAGGTAAGCTGCCAACTAAACCTGCATCTTTCCATTCCCTAAGTATTTTTTTTATGTCATACGACAGGCAAACAGGCAACCGGGCTACCTGACGGAAAGTGGTCACCGCTGCCTATAGACATTAGCAAAACTAAGGGTATCGCTAATGCGTTGCCCACCTCTTTAACTCGAAAACATAACTTGAACACCTTACCTGGTGTGATGTTCTCGTCTGGCATCGTGGGCCTCCCTGGCCAGGGCCTGGTCTGCCACCGAGGAGGGCCGTCGTGAAGGCCTCCGGGCCTCAGCTGACACGGTGGCGCTGGCAGCGCGTGCGCGCAACCGTTCCAGTAGTAGAAGATATATGGCTGCGTGGTGGTCGTAGCTATTTGAGCGCAGGCTCTGTAAGCGAAATTTATTGTATGGTTATTGGTGGTACTTAAGGATTTAAGTGTAGCGGTGGTAGTAGATGTAGAGATTGAAGGCAACATTATAATTATATATCAACACGGATAAAAGGCACGGATACTAAATTTTAAATATAGGTATGTACGCAATTTATTCAGCCACAACCCTTTGAAGCTGAAAAAGGAAACCGGTAAATATCGCTCATAAAATATGTAGGTGAGATTCTGCGTCATCATCATTGTCAATATGTACTTAAATTAATGTAATAATGATCTAGGTATGTTGTAAAATACATTCTACACACATGCATAACGCCAAGCCTTTTTCCATCATCTTTCACATCATTTTTCACATTCATCGTTCTTTTTGCTACAGTCCTGAAAAACCTCTCTCGCTGTTTCCTCATTACAAAATACATTCTATTACCCTAATATTCTATTGGAGTTACCCCTACCTCTTTGGTCTTGACAGGGTCTATGCCCAGGCTCTGCATGAGCCTCAGCACTTGTTCGTTGGGCTCATTCGCGGGCGCGGTGGCCGGGGCGTGCGCAGGGCTCCGCGCGGGGTCCACCGCCGGCGCCGGCGCCGCGTAGGGCTCCGCCGTCATCCACCGATGCTTCTTGATCTGCTCTATGGTATACCGCTTCATTGGCTCCAGCACCAGCATCTTGCGGATCAGTGACTCGCAGTCTGGAAAGGGAGAAGTCCGTATTGAGTTTTGTAGTATCATCATTTAGTTAGGCGAACGGCTGCCTCTTCCACACAATACGTAGGTTTATAATATTATAAGTAGGAAGCGTCGGTGGCCGAGCGTGTAGGGTATCCGACTCGTAAACGAGAGGTTCCGGGGATCGAAGCCTGCTTCCGCCATGTACCAATGACTCTTTTCTGAGTTATGTACATTAGTTGAATACTAACTTATGATCTTACGGTGAGGGAAAACATCGTGATGAAACCATTCAGGCGACTGAATGTGTGACCATAATCCAATCTGGTCAGTTTCCCCTGGTAGTCCCATGGAGTCATAGAGGTCAGTAGCAGTTGCCCCACCGTATTTTTCTGATCTGCCAAATACTGGATCATGTTTTTTTTTTTATGAATAGGCTTGCATTTGACCTCAACTCACCTGATGGAAAGCGACGATGAGGTCAAGGCGGACCCCGGGCCCTTGTGGGACAATAACGCCACGATGATTATTTCTTTTATAATGTTATAAGTAAGTTTATCAAATCAATTATTGACATTTCGTATTGTTATATGCCTACTCGTAGGTATACGACGGCAGCCTACTGTAAATAATTTTTATTGAAAAATAAAACGTGACATGTGAACTTTAGCGCAACGAATCGTATATCATAACAACTTTTTTTTTCTGTAAGTATATTTCCATGTTTTTGTTATCCTAAGATTATTGTGTACAGAGTAACCTCTAAGGTTAACTAGCTTAAAATCCTATCTATATTTTAACGGTATTATATAGTTTAGTTAGGAACTGCTGAATAAATTTCTATATCTATTTCTAATGGGCAAACATAGCGAGCTCGACATTTTTGCTATATTGCCTATAAAAAATCGGGCGTGATTGTAACAAAACTAACGTAAAAAATGAATGAGCGAGTGCAGCGAGTTCGAAATTGTAGTGAAAGTAAATTCAACAATTAATGGGCGAATCTCGATCTTTTAGTATTTTGGTTATCAACAATACTGTACAGTAGGTACGTTTCAAACGTATTATCCACAGAAATCTTAATAATAATCCGTATTTAGTTACTTTATTTGGATTTCTGTGGGTACCCAATACTTGTCGATATCGTGCTCTACTCTTCTATTGAAACGTAGGTACTTTAAAGGATTAACTTTTTACGTCACGTCACTTAACGGAAGTTAGTGATGTGACGTAAAAAAATAATGATTAGTCGGACCCCGGGTACTCGCTTACCGCATGGGAGCGCAACCGGGACATAGCGCCAAGATAATGATGATGATGATGACTTAACGAAGTGAGGATAAAATTTAAAGTAAGTAATTATCCAACTTAGAGGCAGGAGAAGTGCCAAAAGATACTTTATTTTTAATTAAGTAGATAATTTAACAACCATGAATGAAAGGTCAAGTTTTATCTGCTGCGGTCATTGACCTCGCCACTGTATGAGGAAAAAAAAATAAGGAGATTGACATTTATCTATTATATAAAAATCAATAGCGTGCCTATTAGTCTCGCTAAATCTCGAAAACGGCTGGAGCGATCTGAATTTTCTACCCTACATTTTAATTAAGGTAATCAAGTTTATAAGTGGCTGCCAGGCATTACTACTTGCCTAACTTTTGCATTGATAACTAACTAATGGAAAGTGGTCACCGCTGCCTATGAACATTAGAAACACCAGGGAACAACCAATGCTGTTCCCCACCTCCAAACCCAGAACCAGTTGCTCTGCCAGCAAGTAGACAAATGCTAGTTTCTGCCTATATAATATCACCTACAGGTAAGCGAGGGCGCAACGCTATGTCAACTATAAACACGGCGACGCATTATAGAAATTAGAAAAGCTAATACTTATAAACATGGCTCGTTATACCTATTGGTAAAAATAGATGCACGATTGTTTACCGATAAGCTTAGGGCGAGGTATGCCGTCGCCGGTACGCGCGTCACTCGGCACAAATATGATCGCTGAAAGGTCACAGGCCGTGGGGTTAGTTGAGTGGTGACGTCAAACCCAACGCACCCGTCAATCCCAATACAACGCGCATTGTTGCAGTAAAGACCGACTTCCCTGCGGCAGGGCGCGGGCGAGAAGACGTCACGCGGCTAATGATCACACCTGCGCGCGGGAAAATGAATAGAAAATGGCCACTATGTATCTCTAATAAGTATGCACTTCTGTCCCGCATTTCACTTAAATTTAGCCAGACATATATGGATCGAGCTCTGGATAAGTTTATCAACGCTAAAAATAAATGGCTGTCCAAAATTATGGTTTCTTAGAAAATAACCATACCATGCGTCATTCCACGTACGTAAATTGCTTTCATGTGCCCCAAATGAATGACGCTCGCGGCGAAATAAATAAGTTCAGCCCGAAAATAATCTTATGTAAATATTTCAATCGCGGCGCACACTTTACTTAGCGGTAACAAAAACATAGTTTCAATCTCTATTGGCATCGCGTGACGAATGCGATTATAAATATTCGTTTAACCGTTCCAACCCTGAAATAGCCGGCGGACGCCGCACTCCGCCGCCCCGCAAACAAAACACTGCGCGCATCAATCGGGGGTAATTCCGGTACTACTCTATTTACCTTTCGTTCATCTTTCCTCTAAAATAAAGTCGATGAGTCGACTTTTCGCCAGGCGAATCTATTTATAAGTGGCTCGGACGCAAATATCGCGTGCTAAGCTTGACCATTGACGCAATCATGTGAAAAATGTGCGGGTGTTATTTAATGAATCTGTGGAAAGTCGGGTAGGCGACCGGCGGCGGCCATGTTCGATCGCCACCCGTGAACTTGCTCGGCTACGCGCGCTACGTCACGCCCGCCCAGCCAGCGCGAGCGCGCGCCATAAAACTCACGTGTAAACAAGCCATACGCGACCTACGCATTTCCGACATCGTTACTGTCAGTTTCCTTTATGTCAATCGAATCCTACACAAATACCTCCCTTCTATTTTTCATGAGAATATAAACCGTACCTAATAAATAAGTCATTTATTTTAACAACTATCATATCATATCAAGTCAATAGAACAATCGAGCATCCTGGTTCCCACAGCACATGTGACATGTCTAGATATCTCAAAATGTTATCAAAGAACATTAAACGTGCGTGTCGCGTTGTCTCAAACAGTTCACACTCCCAGATAGCGATATGTTATTGCAACATTAAGGAAGATAATGAAATGTACGATGACAACGCAGCGGAGATCACTGGGGACAATAAATATTATTGACGTTATCACTGAGCTATTTAGCCGTGGATTTTACTTCAATCCCGGTGATGGAGTGTTATGCTGTACGATTTGAAAACATTCGAACGCTTCTGTCGGCGTAGCGTGTATGAAACGCTGCATATTTCCCGCGGCACACGTTTGACGTCAAACCGATGCTGGCGGCAGGTCTTAAAAAAAGTTGTTTTTTACGTCCCAAATAAATGGCCAAATTCCTTCAGAATCCAGACAGACTGAATATTAGGTTTATTTTCTTCGAGAACGGAGATCGTTGTTTGTCGCAACGATGTAAAGTTTAATTTAAATAACCTAACCGACGGAAAAACGTCGAATAGCCCCCGACCAAGTATAACATATTCTTCAATATTTCCTAAACAACTGAACCGATTATAGTAAAACAAATATAAGAACAATCTCGATTAAACTGGCTATCAAATAAATAAAACCACATCGAAATCGGTTTGTCCGTTCAGAATCTACAGATAGACAGATACAGATGCCACAAATAGACAAATACATTTGTCAACCTTATAACACCCGAATGTTTTCGTCAGGGGTTAATTATATCTTTGTAGTTATGTAGAAATATTATTATTTCATTTAATGAAAATATTTATTTGCTTAATTAACACAAACAGAAAATGCATTTGCATACAAGATTAGAACCTAAATTGAAACAAAACAAATTGGTCCAAGACCAGCTTTGGCTGATATGTATCTAAGTATATACATCCATAGGAAGTGATCACTTACATTTGGCATTTGTTTATAAATTTGTATATATTTATATCAGATTATTTCCGCAATTTAATATCTCCTATGTAACTGAGGATATCCGCATTGAAACTGACACGTAATCCGTTAAACATAACCTTAGCGCAACATAATATTGAGCTAACGTTGAAGCCGAGGTTTCGGACGGAACTAATCCGCGCGTGGGCTAATTTAAATTATAATAGGCGTGCTATGAAAGCAATTAATTTCGCAAACGGAAAGGAAATATACCACATTAAAGAGCATGTAGAGGAAAGGTAAATTAAACACACCTCGAAAATGTAAGTACTTGATTCCATTCCAGCCTTGCACGCAAAGGCTTGTCCGTATGGAAAAAATTAGACATTATGTCTGTGCGTTGCGTGCGAAACGCTCAGCGGGCTCCATTATCCACTGAGCTGTAGATAGGTATTGCAGATTCTTTATGCGTAATTAAATATATATTTGCTTTTTCTTTTCGAATTCGTGCGCAGATAATTCGGTAAAAGTGTGATAAGTAGTCACTTAGACTCTGTACATAGCTGTGTATCAAAATGTCGCGCACACACAATAGGTAAGTAAGCGCGCTCGAGTTCATTTCCATCGGGCACGACCTCTTAAATAATTCGAGTAGCAGTTATTGAAGGTTCGATACATAGCCATCTCGCTCGGTTCCGGTTTGAGCGAGTGTGATGGCGATGGTGATCCATTCGAGTTACACGGTCGGACACATGGACATGAACTGGCGCACGCTCAGTAGGTCAATCAGAGACTTCTATATAATAAGTATTTGGGTAGAACATGCGGTCTCTACTCTCTATCTACCCCTACGAGGAAAAGGCAAGACGGTATGTATGTATGTAGCAAACCTCCAGTTAATAAATAATAATAGTCAATCGCTGCCTATGATTACTTCATAAGTAAATAACATGTTTTATTTTTATTTGAACACGTCAGGTAGGAGCCCATATAGATTATTATCGATACGATACTAATGTGCGTGCCGGAAAACACCCCAGACTAATATCTTCGTATTCTTCATCTTCTCCCAGACTAATGTAGTGTAGGTAGTGACTTTCGATTAAAAAGAAATGACGTCAAACGCTTCTTGCATTGAGTGAGGGTTAAAAGTGTCACTACGACATTTCCATACCCACCTGGCAGCCCCCAAAGAACTTCCACGCTTCACAAAACTTGTCTGAATCCATATTCTATATTCAATTCAACGGGGACTCTCCAATTACAGAGACGTGAAAACTTTGAGACCGAACTTTCCAAGGCACCAATTTTATGTTACCTAAGGCACTGAATAATTCATAAATATATTTTCGGCTATTTTGTACCTCAAATGAGTTACGAAAAATGGGCCGTTATAACGCCGTTTAGGCTTATGTTTTATTTTTACGGCAGAAAACGGCGCATTACTGCGTAAAATATCGTAGTAATACGTCCGAGTATTAACGACCACGACACGAGCTCGTCGACATACAATTTGTGAGCGGTGAAACTGATGTACCTAAGTATTTCAAATGTCTTATGTCCCAAATGACGTGCAGCAAAAGTTATAAATCTCAAAAAGACAAGGTTGCAAACGGCCCATGTCTGGATAAAAGCAATACGCCAGTTTGGATCTAGCTTCTACATGGCAATCGTGAGACATTCCACGACCAGACTCATTCATCCAAGCCTAGCTCGGCTGACTAATCCCCTCGTTAGTTCCAATTCAGAAGAGAAAATGCTCGTCGCGCGCCAGCACTGCGTAAAACTGGGTACACCTGTTGTTTTACACCGGTATTCGAAAGTTGTTTAAAAATGTGTGAAATATACAACGAATTGCCTTGTGTTTTGTGAACTGCGTACGAAGGATGCGTCATTGGGTCAAATATGACACAAATTGTAGCTAGATTAACGTTCTATTTTATTTCTACGCTTTAAAAACAGCAATCAACGTACTATATTTAGACGTAAAAACACTAACCATGTGACCCGGCTTATGGACTAAGCCTATCAGGAGACCGAGTAAAGTGGATAGGTTTACGAAACGTGATATAGGAATAGGATATTTTGTAGATACAAATTACTCAAGCGGCAACGCGTGGGTGATGCCCCTGGTATTGTAAACGTCCATAGGTTGCGGTGACTGCTTAATTACCATCAGGTAGGCCGTAAACTTGTTTGCCACCTTAGTGATATAAAAATAAAGCTTTCTCATGCCTTGATTAAAATCTACAAATATGGAGACCATACGTATACGCCCAAAAAGTAATCGCATCAAGTGATTTGGAGATGATCTTGTACAAATGCCAGATACAATAAAAGTGTAATCGCTGCTGTGGCAATGGAGCAATCGCCCCAAAATTACAATAAATAGAAACGGGGTTATAGTAGTAAATGGCCCAGTGAATGTAATTATTGTACTTAATGCCACAATCATGACTAGTTACGCTTTACATTGCCCACATTTACCCAGTAACATTTATTCGGGTCACGCAAAACATTGGGCCTTCTGTACAACTCCGCAACTGTTATGAACCAAAATGACACCCTCGAGACCTGTAATAGCTTTGTGAATAAAATAACAAGTGTTTCCAAACCTTTTTCCTCTGCGAGAAATAACTGTGCCAGAGTATTGCGTAGGTATGAGGCTAGGAAGCGACCTACACTAGTATTTTAACGATTTCTCTTAATAAATTAGCTGAGTGTCCAGGTGGGTTTTATTTATGGACGTCGCGTTTGTCAGACTGCTTATCCATCACCGCAGCAGTGCTACAGTTCAAGTGTTTTAAGCTAATTATAATTTGTAACATTTCTATTCTACCGCCATCTCTACACAAAGCGCGTATGAATATCGTCGAGTTTATTGTTATTTTAGTTTATACCTACGATGTATTGACTTAAAGGTGTGTTATGCACAGAGCAGAAAAAAAATTAGCTAAACTGTTAAGGTAACTTTTCAATCTTTTTAGTGCCATAACACTTTTTATGACGTGCAGAGCAATTAGGGGCTACCACATACACTCGAATTTGTCTATGTTGCCCGAAGAGATTCAGTCAGAGAAAATAACTTCCAGCCTAAGCTTAAACTTACTTAAAAACTTAGGTTAAATGAGTAATCGTCTAAGCAAGTATAAAAACAACTAAAAACTATCACTTATATACACATCAGCTGATGATTATTATTTGTATCTACGTTACCCGTTTTTATTTACTTTTGTCACTGATAATGGCTTGTTTGTGTATGATTTATTACCGTCATTAACTTTTCTTACGTCAAATGTAACGCACGTAGGTACATTACGAAGGCGTCAATCGGTAGGTAGATATTACTTATTTCTGGCCGAACCGTCTTCACCTTCAAACACGACGAAATAACAAATAGGGTAGAGTGTATTCACCGATATTCTCTCTAAGCCGGGTAACGTCTGATATCGTAGAATATAGCAGTAGGTAGGTAAGGAGTTACCACGCAAAATCACGTACCGTCGAAACCCGCCTTAAGACTATAGTCGCCTTGTACGACGCCCGTGAAGAGAATAGGTAGAACCAGAGATACAGCTTGACCTCCGTGTAGTACTCCAATTCATACAATATGGTACCATTTTAGGTAATTCTGGCAAAAGCTAAAATGTGATAAAAACTTTTCCACGCAGACGAAGTCGCGGGAAAAAGCCAGTGATAAAAATAAACATATCATCGTTTTTGTGCGTAAGTACATATCTAGCTTATTATATCCTGACAGACAAATGACTGAGATTTATTAAGATTTATGATTGGTAATCAATATTCTAAAGCCATATATAAAAGTTTATAGTTGTTATTCCGCATTATCATTGCTCTATTAAGTTCCTTTATTTTTGATCTTACCTGATGACAAAGTCTAGGGACTGGCTGCATAGATCTTTTAATAGATTAGCGCTCTAGTATTCCACCGACTAATTCACATAAATATTTGATTTCTGAAGGTAGATAAATTAAACTTGCCTCTTCGATAGATCGAAGAGACAAGAGGATCCCGCCTAGAGGCGGGATCGGTTCGGAGTGGTGCATAATTGTATTAAGCCCTCCCCGACACGGCGGATCGCTCGCTTTCACCATTATCCGAAAGTAGATGCCCGGATGTATTGAATATTGTAGCGAAATTACGCGAAGAGGATCCTACCTAATCCTGCTAAGAGATACTTTATACCTGATGGTAAATTGATTATCCCTTAGTTAGGGTCATAACGGCTGACGCACGTCTAGGCTTACCTACTCAAATATTTCCCAAACTACGGAACCGCTTAAACGGAATTAAACAAAGCTAGGAACCGTTTATATTAAACTGGATTTAAATTAATAAAACCGCGTCGAAATCGTCCCATCCGTTCGGGAGCTCCGATGCCACAGACACATAAACAGATACCCACGTCACAACACCCGCTTTTTGCGTCGGCCGTTAAAAAGACACGTGAATTTTTAAAAATTATGTATGCATGTAAACTGGCATTTGTGCAACACAAACACGATGGCTTGAAGAGGGCATTGATCTGTTTGAACTTGAAGTCTCTAGCTAGTGTCGACTAGAGTCTAGGTATAGCATTTCGACCTACCCAAAACGAGTATAAGATGAGCTAGAGCCTCTACAGACCCGCATAGCAATGTTAGCTTCGTTTATACTGGTTTTGGGTAGATTGATAGTTATCAATATATTACTATAGATATATTAATATAGATAATTATCTGTCTTCTGTACTAAGCATTCAATATTTTATGATTCCGTATATCTTAATTCTTATGGTACATCCGGCCGTTTGTCCGCAATGTCACGAGACATATTTTTCTGGAACGGTATTTATTAATGTTTATTTTATTTCATGAGTGAATAAATAGGCTGTTCCTTGACAGGCATGCTCCATCTTCGGCCGTATCGTCACTTACCAACAGATGAAATAATAAAATAATAATGTTTAGGTAGATACTACGACTGCGCCATCGACATACACGAGACGAGTGCCCAGTTTTTTAAACATTAAACGTGACGTCAATTAATTTGCAATTTAAATTATTCGATTTATCATTGATTGACTTATCCATAACGATCGTTATTGCGTGGCTCGAAAGCTGTAATTACATCTGTTATCTAGTTTACGTCAGAATAATAATGAATATTTATCGGCTACCTTAGATTCAGTTATCGGAGTGAGAACGCAAGCGAATTTCGTTGTCTAAGCGACGGACTGCGGCGGCTAGGCGTCAGCCAGCACCTTGAAGCAACAAGGTGACATTGCTTAAGTTTCCATTGGCCTCTACCTGATCTTAAAACCGACCCTTGTCTATCAAGTAGATACAATTGTTTTTTTTTATGCGAATTTCTTTTTACATTATCCATTTTTTTGCTGTTTGAAATTTACAGGTAGACTAGGTCGTAGGAATGATTAATCTTTGAGACTAACTCATTTGTACCTGTACAGTAGGTACCGTATCATCCATTAATTGCGTCCATTAAACCTGTTAAGTTGTAAGCAATTTCGCCATGACCCATATAATAAGCCATAGACAATTCACAAATCATCCAAACGCCATTTATGACTTCTTAACCAGTGAAAAGGGTACATTGCACGATGGACGCGCTCGTTTCCTAGAAAGGAAAAATGCTCGGTAATCGCATTACCCGACGGCGGTCGGGCCACGGGATGCATGATTGAACACGCCGGCCGCCAGTGACGCAAGTCCGGTATCGATTAATTATAATAACCACTTTTTATCTATCAACTCAGACAATTTCTGACAAAAGTTTTCAGCCAACGGCCATCTAATTAGAGCTAATCTACAGTGTTCGCTGCGCGCGTTGACGCAAGTTGCGCAAATTACACATGCTCATTACGAGCAATCAAGCCTTCATTCGCATGAGTGTTGAAAATCGTTGATCATTTGGCATGGCACTGTTTTGGGACGATTTAGGTGACCTTTTTGTGGTCATTTTTTATTTTGTTCATGGCAACCATAGTTCATATATAGGATAAAACAAAGTCGCTTCCCGCCATCGGTCCCTAAGTATCTATGTACGCTTAGATCTCTTAAACTACGCGACGGTTTTTAATGCGGTTTTTAACAATAGGTAGAGTGATTCAAGAGGTTTTTAAGCAAGTAAAAAAGGGTAGGTAGGGGTAAAGTAGGTGTACCTACGCGAACGAAGTCGCGCCGGGTCTAGTACCTATTCTATAAATAAGTACTAAATATAAGTATTATTGGTTAGGTACTTTTTCTGTACTTACATGAATCATACAAACCAGGTACTGTCAGTAAGTAAGTATTTGCCTAAAAGCAATTTAACAGTGTTTTAATATTACAGAGACCTCGGTCGTTTTGACGTCTTCCTAACACAACAGGTGTGTTTGTTAAGTAAACGCTAAATGGAAAACTACTTGTCACCTCTGATCTCAAAGTCATAATAGGTTGCAAGTATTTTTACGTAAATTTTTTGTGTGTATCTATTTGTATGAATTTCTAAATTACGTTGGTTCGCGGTTCGATTCGACGTCCGCGTCATGCCAACATTAAATGTGGTGACAGATGAATAGTAAATTTTCCGAACGATCTTCTTTAAGACTTTTATTTCCTGTGTAGTGAAAAGCGACAAAAATAAATCTTTGCTCAGGGATAGGTATAATTAGACAAGAATTTCCGACGTGGGTAGCAATCTACGTCATAAAGTAATTTATCGACTTATAACGTAAATAAACAGAAATATTCACGACCTTACTATTATAATGCGAGGTAGTTAGCTTAATTTACATTACGACTTATTCATGCATGGAAGGTTAACCCTGAAAATATCCTGTGCTTTGCAAAGTTCCTAGCTAGGATTTTCGCAAAAATCCGATTTATCCAAGCCTTCTGCGTCATATATATCACGCGAGATGTCAGCTCTTTCGAAAAAATATTATGTACAGTAAATATCTAAAGGCCTAAGTAAATATATAAGTAAGCGGTAGGCAATCCTAAACATGCTTTTTCCCTAAAATAATTTCTAGAAAAACAACACATTTTCAGAATGATCCTAATGTGACATGACTGAATTTTAAACATCTAGTCTTATAACATAAATCATCTTAGCATTAATGTCCAGGCTGCGCTCTCGCGCACGAGGCCCTGAGGTCCGCTTTGACCATGATCGAGGATTTGGCAGATCAGATAATTACTGTGGAGCGACTGCCATATGACCTCCGTGACCCTGAAACCAGATGAACCTGACCAGATTGAATCATGGTTACACATTCAGTTTCCTGAATGTGCAGATTTAGCCACGACGAATTCCCTCACCGTAAGAGCATCGGTAAATATTCAACCTACATAAGTCAGAAAACACACACACGGCACATAGCTCGAAGAACAGATGGCCGATGGGGCAGTAAAGTTCTCGAGTGGCGACCACGTACCGGAGACGCAGCGTGGGTAGGCCTTCCACAAGGTGGACCGACGACCTGGTAAGGATCGCAGGTACCAGCTGGATGCGGAAAGCACAGGAGATCTATGGGGGACGCCAGTAGTGGGCGTCTTCTGGCTGATAATGAAGTCGGAAAAGAGCCATTGTACATAGCAGCAGCGGGATTCAAACCCGATACCACTCGCTTACGAGTCAGATACCACTAGGCCACCGACTTGAGTATCTGGTGTTATACCACAATATAAAGAAGCCCAAGGAAAATACTATACGTAGGTAAATGCACAAGAAATACATCGTTGCATGCTAAAGTTATGGACGAACTGATACAATACATAAGAAAAAATTTCGCAAAGGAAATCGCACACTACCTATACGTTCATGTGTCCAGCGAAAGTAAGCGCCGTTGCTAATATTTCATTCAATCCGAGCACGCGACCTCAAAAACTTATCCTATCGTACTTAAGAGCCTCGAGCAGTTTAAACGTACATTTCCGTCGGCCGTGCGACCACTCCAAACTCAACGTTCACGTAGGACGCCCGGTACATTAATCTTTGAAAGAATGAAGCTTGCTTTGCTATTTTAAAGACATTAACAAAGGAACACCCGACATTTCCGCGTCGGATGTTTGAAGACATTGACTTATAGGAATTGTGTTCTCGACTTATTTCCTGAGTAACAATGAACCTTCTAAATCTTCGGCATCACTGTACAATATAGGTAGGCTACTACACGCTTTTCACCTGATATCAATCAAGAAACAATAATCCATTAATGAAATGCACGGTTTCACACTACGATGCCAACGATAGACTCGTTTTTTATTCATTCTCGTATAATTTATCAAATGCAAATGGCTCTTGGTGCTCGTGATATTTCAACATGATTTCGCATTGCTATGTCTAATTGTGTAATCACAACATACCTACTGATGCACAGTTTTTCCAATATATTGATAGAAAACCAGTTTGTAATTCATAGTTCTTGGAGAAACACAGCTTGTAAATTGACTTAATATTAAGCACGTACGTAATACTCGTAGTAACTTGCTCTTACCTTCACTCATGAAATAGGGTATCCGGAATCTTCCCGAGAGAACTCGGTCCCTCAGAGACTGCAGAGTAGAGCCATCGAAGGGTAGTGCTCCGCAAACCAACACGTATAGCACCACCCCGAGACTCTGCAACAAAATATGATAAAAAAATTAATCTCCTAAATTATTTCACCTCTAAAATTACATTCGACTGGACGGTGCCTTAAGTAGGTACTTATAAATATTTACAAAGATAAATTGGTAACATTAATTAATATTATTTTTAAAAATCTGTTCAAAACTCGTCTATACAACGAACTTGAACTAAAAACAAACTTGTTTCTGTATAATTTTGTGGACAGTCGTAAAAATGTGTCTAATGAACGCGGCAACGACGTTCCGGTGTTGATATTGTATGTAGGTAAGGAGGAGAATGCAATATCGTACCCATATGTCAATTTCGGGGCCTGTGTAGCGCTTCCCTTCGAAGACTTCGGGGGCGGCGTAGGGGGGCGACCCACACCAGGTCGCGAGCAGCTCGCCCGTTGCGTAGTAGTTACTGAAGCCGAAGTCCGCGATCTTGATGTTCATGTTTGCATCCAGAAGCAAGTTCTCGGCCTAAATGGATAAAGTTTTCTTATTCAACAAGATGCGAGGACCGAGCACGCTCGAAAGTAAATGAGACTAGGAGGAAAGTCGCTTGTAACGACTCTGTACGGCTAAATAAGTACGAAGTAAGATGGAATGCCTATCTATCGGATAAATATGTTACGACAATAATCAGATTTCGGATTTGCACAAGACATCCTGTTTGCATAAATTTAATAATACCTATTAGGTATCAAACCGGTTTTCATGGGAACAAATATGAATTTGCGTTGTGTTGCTTTGCGCTACAAAATAGCTGGGACTAGTGGTTGTCATTGACTGTGCGGCCCAAGGAACAGTGGAAAGCTCTCAAAAGCACTCGAAATTGTGCTAACAGTAAAGCTCTCGAGTTTCGCAGCCCAACTACGCTAAAGTTTGAAGAGCTGCACTGTACAGGCACAGAATAACCACCACTTTATTTATCTCACTTTGTCGTGTCTGACCATATAATGATGTGCTAATTTTATGTGCTACTTTAAATAATGAGTCTACACCGATTTCTAATTATCACATTACCTTGATTTACGTAGGTAGGTAGAATTTACGTACATTTGTATCATATTTACGGTAACAAATAAACAAACAAAATCTTGTTGGCCAATTGACACAAGGCAATATGTAGGTATAATATAATCTACTACACGTTTTTGTGTCAATCAGAAAGCAAACAGGCAAGCGGGCCACCAGAAAAAATTGTCACCGCTGCCATACCTAATGGATGTATGCATGTAGGGTTACAACCGCAATTATAGGCATGAGGCAGATAACGCATCTTCGCATCTGCATTTTTGTTTTCTGAAACCTAAGTACATTAATCGTACATAAATCGACAATTCCGGATGCTTTTTCGTCACTGAGTATGTTCTTTTATATAGACCTTAGACACGGGCCACTGCAGTTCGCCGGTGGCCTGTGTTGCTCCACTAAACTATATAGTTGGTCAGCGAGATATAATTACGTACCTTGAGATCTCTGTGTACTATTCGCCTCTCGTGACAGTATTCCACAGCTGAAAGTATCTGCCAGAACTTGCGACGAGCAGCCTGCTCAGCCATTCGACCATATCGGGCAATGTAATCTGAAACAATTTACAGTTCTTTGAAAATCTAGAGCATTATTCATAAACAAATTCGTCGCCGAATATTGGTGTGGGAGTTCTCTTCCCTTACTTTCAGATTTTGTCAAAAAGCCACTGAATATACAGTTGAAGAATACTTTATCTACCCACGTATCACGTTCTTAGAATCTCCTTTCATGTCTTAATTTTACATCGCTTTATCCGAATTACGAGGAAACATTAATTATTTATCAAGATTCTCCGAGCAATATTTCATTTGTCTGCAGGAGGAGGTATCTTAACCTCATCTAGAGTTTTATCTACTTACGTTTGAGACAAAAAGCTAAGTTTATAAAATCCCCAGCTAAAAGTGTATCTAGTTGTGTGAGATCTGACTATCGGGGAATTCCTACTACATTATTTATGATGTGAATTTTAATTTCGTTGTATATATATCATTTGACTCGTAATTTTCACTATTCTGAGACCTCATCGATTCTGTCTGTGCTTAAACTTTCAAGTCATCTGGTGGATTCGTCCAATCTCGTTGTTTGGCATGATAAATTAGCATTTTAATGTAATGTCACTATTCCATCAATGAAATAGTTTTAAATAAGTTGTCCATCCATGATTATTCAAAGCTTTAGGTCAACGTGAATATGTTACGATCAAGGACGTTTTAAAAATGTGGACCTCTATGAGATTGAGGAAGCCTTATTACGTAATAGCTCACTCGATAAAGTAGGTCCGCCGGACCAACCGAAAACAAAATTAACCTATAGGGATTCAGTTCTGTTTTCAGGGATGGGACGAAACAACGCAATATACATCCCAACCTCAACCAAAATGCGTCGACCCACATAAAACTCGTATAAATTCCATTGTCGGACAGAACCTCGACAAAACGAATATTGACAATAGCCGCGTGTGATGAGTCTCATGATATTTTCACGACATTTTTAATGGAATTCATGAAAGAGTTGGGTTCGGTGCCACCAGTTGGCTTTCGGGGGCGAACGTAGTCAGCTGTGCGCGAAATTACGTCCCTCCCCATTTCGGTGCCCCCCCCCCCCCCCTCTCCCCAAGTGACGTCACTGCTCGCCTGCTTACGTCATAGACAAAGCGGCCGCGACCGTACGAGCGCCCTTAATCGATTTAGAGGTTACTCTTTCTGTGACCGAATGCCGCTTCGTTGCTAAGAGATTTATGAAGTCGAACTTGTTTAACGCGAACCAGTCCTTCGAAGATATTTACGAGCCACTATAATTTCAACGTACGTACTGGTTGATCAAGCGACAAAAATGTATAAATTACATCATACAGAGCCAAATAAGGAACCGCTTCTTTATAAAAATGGTAGCTATGTACTTATTACTCTAAGCGAAGCGACAAATGTACGTAAATGATGCCATGTAGGTACGTAAAATCAGGAATTTAATATGGCGTTAGCGTAGGAAGAATTTTAATCTGACGTAGCTGTCGCCTACGTTACTGCCTAATTTAGACTACTTACATAAATCGTTGAAGTCATTAAGATCATTTGTTAAGGCAATAATACTTATAGTAAGTATAGATATTATATAATTTGGCGTTTTAAATAATACATACATAACAAGCATTAGTTGAAATTTTTGCTGTGCTTTGCTGTAGGTCCACGTTTAATATGTAATCAATATGGAAAACAGGTTTATCGTTATCATTGTAAGCTTTTCCAGACACAGTTTGTTACCTAACTTAATCATGTTTGTTGCAAATTATTTTATCGGCGGCTCGAAGTGCGACGCAGTTACCTCGTTCGCCTCGTTTCAATTAGATATTTCAGTTTCGAAGGACTCGTGGAAAAGTTCTCTTTTTCACACAATTGATATTTCATCATTATCATGTATATCTCGTTTATCATTCACCAAACTCAACATTTCATATACCTACCTAATTATTTCATTGAACGTAATTTAATTCTCTCATAACGATCGTTTCTTCGAATTAGATAACGAGACACGTGGGAGATCAAAATCGAAAATATTATCGCGAAAAGCCTCACAAAAATACATTTCAACTTTGTGGAATTGTCGCTAGTACGTAGGTGGGTATTAGGTGGGGCGTCTATAAATTCGTGGTTATGCTGATGTTACCATGGCATAGTACTTGGAGGTTTAACAAGGGTCGGCTGGATCTGACGGCTTATTAATTACGCGACGCTTTTTAACAATTTCGCCGAAATTATGAATGGGACCTACTTCTATCATCTCCTCACATAATATGTTACATATCTACTCGTCGAGGAGCTATACTCGTACCTCCTAAATTGACCTAATCGACGAGTAACAAGATACATCGATGCCACAAGGTGACACGTGCATGCTCATCCTTTTGTACTGGTTTTCGAACCAATTAACTAAAACCTGCTCTCGACTTAAATTGTCTAACTAATTATGTGCTTCGGTAAATCTCTTAGCTCATCATCGGAAATTAACAAAAAACTTATATTGATAATCGATTTTATGATATTTTATATCCATATTCACGTGTTATGTGATAATGAGAGATGTAACGGGGGATGGATGTCGATTAAATGGCCTACTTTAGGTGTTTAGGACGTAGGTACTTACATATATATTGCATTCAAAGTACCTAAATTTCAAGCTCAATCGTAAGTGGTAGGTTTAGATTAGATTAGACATTTATGCGGGCCTCCGCAACTTCACGAATAATATTTAAGAACATATAACCCTCACATCTCATCAACATCCCGTAACAGTCCACATCTGGACTTAAGCCTGCTCAACGGTAGTGGCGGGCTTTAAAGTCACACTTGGCAGATTGCTTGGAGACCACTTGAAACACTCAGCAGAAAACGCTACTGCCCCTTTTCTGATCTATGGAATTACTGGTTTTTTTATGTTATACGGCAGACATACAGGCAAACAAGCCACTTCAAGGAAAATAGTCACCGCAACACCGCGGGATTGACCAATGTGTTGCACGCCTCTGAAGATACCTCTAATATACCTATTGAACGATCCCATATCATAGTCCAAAAGAAACACTGTGTTGTACCTCTAAGACATTAGTTGCCTTATATGACAAAGCCATACAGGGTTTTATGGACGTTGTCATATATGTATTTTAATAATGTCAAATGCAAGCCTATTATTAATAAAAAAAAAAAAAAAAAAAAAAAAACCTTGAACGTACGCTTGAGACGGTATCGTTAATAATGGGATTACGTGTGAATTGAAATTTTTGCGTATTTATTTTCAACTTAGACTCCAATCGAGTAGTCCGTTTGATGGAATCTATTATATCTACTTCGAAATAACGTTCAATTAACTTACCAAAAATTTCTCCTTTACTCGCATACTCAGATACTATGTAGATCATGTTCTTCGTCTCCATGACCTGTAACAAAAACGTTATTTTTATTTAAGTGTTCAAACTATAGGTACATTTTTTATCTTAGGTTAGTCCAAGAAATAAGGATATTCTTCTTGGTGTTAATGTATTTGGTTAATACATCCACCGAAGTTTCCTAATTTTTGGGGCCATTCCCGAAATTAATATTAATGGAAAAACTTGGGCCATTCTTGCGCCCTCAACGTCGTCGAAAGGAATTGCAATGTAACTACTAAAAGCGAATATCCTTGAAAATATCCCTGATAATATATGTTGAGGAGGCTTTTATTTCTAAGGAGAGTAGCACACATTATAAATGTTTTACCTCGATCAGTACGCCGTTTTAAATATACACAGCTTGAAATCATATTTTGTGTGTTATGTGGTAATCTGAGGACACCAACGTAAAGGTATCGGCCATCAATAATGTACTCACACGTGTGAGACAGAGACGACGCTCTACGAAGCCAAATTAGCCGATGTGCAGTATTTGCGGCCGATGCCTGTAGATAGTTTCACATTACTTATGTTAGTCGCACACTACCACTTCGTAAGTGTAAAGCTGCAGAGTTACCGACTGCGATGAAAGATTTTTTGCATGAAAAGTAAGTTTTCCTATTCGTTTTATAGCTGTCCGATATTAAACAGACAGCTATAGTGAACTGTCTATATTGATTAGATTTCATGTTATATTGTGTATTTAAACATCTCGTAAAGTGATGTCCCAAAATCGTTTGTAACAGTAAGGTAGTTTGTGTTGTACATCGGCCACCCAAAGAGTGTTGTACCTTGGCTAATGTCATTGCCAAAGGGTTATCATACCAATGTTTGGAGGAAGCTGTGGTGTATCTAGATGAGCTTCTGGGCCTCCATAGTATCTAGTATTATCACACTACAGAGTCAACTGAGCTGATCTGGTAAAATTTGTCTATTATGTAAGATGTCCGAGGTACAACTTACAGTATAGTGGTCATTGGTACGGCCATTACAGTCGTATAAAAGTCATCAACGGGGGCGTCGTTCGCGTTGAACTCTTTTGTATGAAAGGTCAACATGTTCTTAAATAACATTTCTGTTAATTAACATATGGTTGTAAAATTGGCAGCTGTCATCCATGACGATGAGTTGGAGTGTTGAATTATTTATGCGTCTCACATTAAAACGACCTAGAATTATTTTTTTATGATTCGTCTTTTGATACTCATGTATTTTAAATAGATGACGCTAGGGCCTAGTTATGTCATCGGCATTGATGCTGATCCATACTGTACAGTCTTCTCCCACCAGCTGATCCTCATACAGTTGGTCTCTGTAGGGGTTTTCACTGACGACCGCGTTAAAGAGCCACTGGAACTCTGGTCCCCCCGTGAAGCTTTCAAAGTCTTTTGAGGGTCGTTTTTGTGTGGGTATGGTGGTCTGTTCGATGGGCTAGAGATTGCTTGGGAACAGCTCAGAACAGTGAACATACGGCAGAGTAGAGATAGCGGTTGGGGTTATATCGATAGAGTGGACATTGCGATAAAATGGAAATTTTGATAGAGTCTACTTTTCTTTAGAGTATACATTTCTGTACATAATTTTGATGTATTGTTTTCATGACGTGGTCATTTTGTAACAAGGATGCGATTTTCTAAAATAACTAAGACTATAAAAACTGAAGGGTTATAAAATAAGGATTGCCTGCCTGTATCTAAAAGAATTGAATAGGCAGTTAAAACAGACCTCAAATTCAATTAATAAATCATTTATGCCATTCATTAGTTGTTTTCATATCATTCAGTGTTGGGGATAATTCTCTGAATCACTAGGAAGGTAGGAGGGTTATCACTAGCCCGATTCCAAGTTAACAGGAAGCTACACCATTCCTTAGCGTACGTACCCGGATAAGTAATACTTAAATAATAGTATCACGGGGTATAGGTAATGTTTTAGTTTAAAGTTTACAGTGAATTGAACTGCGCCCGTAAAAACCGCGGCAATGACTAGTTTAAAGATAAAGTGACACATTCAAAGTCTTAAAGAAAAATGGCTACATCCCCGTACGCACTTAGACTTACAAGCATTAATAAATCACAAAATACGAAACGCCGTTCCCAGTTAGCCAGCAAAAGAAAGCTTGTGTTTTCCACGAGTACACCACAATTTCCTGTGTTATGCAACCTTGTGGTGCAGTGATAAATGATGATTGATCTCTTTGTTGGGTTTTACGAGCTCCCGCGGCGTGCCCGTGACCTGACCGCCGCGCTAGCGCAGCCCAACCAGCAAAAATGTAAACCATCGCTATAAATACCTATCACTGACTCACGCTGTCTGGCTGTCGACGCAGGCGCAATTTGTGCGCCAAAAGTCACGAGGTGACGTTCTAACAGCTCGCGTATTTCGTTAATAAACCAAACGGCGACGTACGATTTAATTATAACACCCGAAACCACTAAATAACTTTATTTCACCGCCGAGTCAATTTGCATGCGGTAACGGGCCTACATGACCCGGCTAGCTCGTTTGTTGTTCTAACAATAATTTTCCTGCACGTCAACGACGCGTGCGAAATGTTCGCGTGGCAATTAGCCGCATAATTTTGGTGAGTAACGAGACCGAAGGGCGTTAAGTTCGCAATTAGTAGGGTTCGTACCTTGGCTATTGTGATCGCGGAACAATTAATCCGGTAATAAGGTAATAAGTTGCATTATGGAACGAACAAAGCAGCGGATGCGGTTGTTTGATTGTTTGGATAACATCGCTAACATCTTGCCGGAAACGCTCCCTTCCGCGGTAGAAGGCCGGTGCGGAACTCGTTGGACTATTCGCGGTGACACAAGTTTGTATACAACACCCATTCACGTGCAATATACTGGCCATTGTGGAGTCCACGTGTTGTGAAACCAATATTATGCAACCCCTTTGTTCCTCACAACGTTGGTTATGACCTATTTGAGCCAAAACCGCAGGACACAATTGACTGCTAATGTGAAACATTAGCTGCAAATAGGGTATTTTAAATAAAAAGCCAGCCGTAAAACGTTAAAAATGTTAAAGCCCGCAAGTTCTACTGGCTTCATAGTTGGTTTATTGTAAAGAGTGACTCAAAAGGTAGGTGTCTAATTTCACAATAACCTTTTCAAGTCACTGGGTCGCGACCTGTCTGAAGGGTCGCCGAGGTCGATACTCTCGGCTCTCCGTGAATATTTAAAACCTTTTGCGCGTCAGTGACGTGTTTTGACATATTCAATTTCAATGAGGTCTGGAGGTTGAACCGGTGGTCCTCACTAGAATACTCGCCTACGTAGTACTTTGTAAATAAAGTGTAAAGCTTTTTGTTATCCTATACTGCGAGTAGCATGCGGAACGTAGTTACTGAAGCTTGAATTAGGTTGGGAATAGATGGGATCGGTGGTTTATTTTGAGAGAGAATGTGAACAAGAAACGGTATAGGTCTCTCTATTATGCAATAAAACATATATAGATGTATATTATAGTATTTCCACTCGAGAAGAATACGTAGAAGGTAGCAGTAACTCGGCTTTGTGGCCCGTGTGTGAAATGTGTACATAATGCTAATGACGTCTTCTGTAATATTTGAATTACTTACTCGTAATTCTTTGCAAGGCGTCAAATCCTGAAAATTGTTTGCAAAACAGCTCATGTCCAGTTATTTTCCAAATAAGTTTCTGGATTAAGGTAATTTTTAAAGATCAGCTAAGAAAATAATCTAGGGTATGGATAGTATAAAAAATACATAAGTTCAATGAACATTATAATTATCCTTCCTTCACTGTTCACAAAGAATAAAATAATTATTACATATCTAAAAAATTTGCAGTTTGCCTAAACAATCACCATGGAGTTACCACCCGTGGTAAGTCTATGACAATCACTACCTGGAAATGTCACGTCACTCCTATAACTACTGTTAGGTATAATATCTGAATTGTAACGCAAAGTCACTGTTATTCGATTTAAAAGTGTCCATCGACGTAGAAGATAGTAGCAACATTTCCACTATTATCCTTTATCACTACAAGTCGGTAGGTAACAGCTATAAATTTATACTGTACCTATATCTAGTTACCTACTTCCTAACAGGTAGCATGACTCTGTTGTATAAGATACCTGTGTTCATGATTTCGAAACTAATCAACCAGTCTGGCTAGAGATAGTGAGCCGATAATTACAAGTGTTTTCCATAATGGCCTGCTATAATTAATCGAAATAGGGTAAAAAACGGGTTCTGCTTTACGTACCAATAACTTAGCAACGTGAAAACACGTAACACGTATGTGGCGCGATGAGAAACATTATTGTTAGACCCAATTGCAACTACACTGACGTTGCCTCTTTTCAACAAGTGCGTTCAGAGATTGGAAAGACAGATTTAACCCTTAGCGGGTACTTGCGGGTGAGTATCTAGGCTTCACAACATATTGGGAATAACCTATTTATTTTGAACAAGACGTGATTCCAGCTTTCACGTAGGTAATCTATGATCTACTATAATCAATTTTCAAACTACTATAACGATTACGAATGTGACAAAAATCTAGGTGAAGTAAAGTTCTAGGTTCCCCTTTTTGTCTAAATATAACCAGATTTAAAAAATCTTTAGGTACATTTTAGTAACAATTCTTAAACCCTTGTAGTCTTAATACTCTAAGCTTTGATCACTTCCCCTCCACCTCCATTCAACTTCCATTCAGGACATATTTTATTGTACTTAGATTAATCACTCAACTATTATGGGACTCGTGTTTAGTATCTATAGTCGATTTGTATACATATCGCAAAAACCTGATCCCGGCAGCCAATACGAGGTGCAAAACTTGTCAAATGTGGAATGGAACAAAGGGAAAGTTAATATCCCACGTGGGGCATATTGAATGCGATAAGCAAGACTGAATTGTTCGAGGCAAACACGGGCTGTAACGTAGACTTTTTTATACACGCAACGAGGTGTCATGTAGGAGCGATTTCCATCTGCGTACAACGCCAAAAGGGCTTTGGTTCTGAAGCCAGCCAGGGTTGGCATGCTCTACTTTTTCAACAACGATGAAGCTAACGAACTAATGAAGTTCCTCATCTAGACTACCTATTGTACTATACTTACTAGATGAGTATGAGGTCCGATTGGTAAGCCGAAACACAAAAGCCTACTTACTTTCAAATGTATGACAAACCCCCAGTTTACTAAACCGAAGATATGCAACACAAAAAAAAAGGTAAAGAAGAACAAAAGGGCACTAAAGCAAGTTATATCATACTGTGCGAAGTGACCTTATCAGAACTGTCCAGAAACCTGTACCTAATCGTGTCTCAATTGTTATTCAATTCGTTCCGACGTCAGCTCCAGAGTTTATATTGTGCAAAACCACAGCGAACCGTGAGTGGTGAGGAAGCTGGAATGTTGTTGACAAGTTACTGGCAAACTCGTAGGCGTGAGCGTGAGCATTTAATTGAAAATGTAAGCAAACACGCGGCGTAGTTTGGGCTAACAAGAATGCTTTCAAGACTGATGTCGTCAACAGACGAAGGATTCTATATTGTATATACTAAATTCATGCGGTAAATAGGGGTACATACTTAATATTTATCGGGTTGCCCTTAGGTATTATATTTAATATAAGCAATTCTAGACGATTCGCAGTTTAATCAGCATGAAATGTTTTTGTCAGCGGAAAATAAAGAAAATGGGCAACAACACTTGATCCGCAAGTAAACTTAAAATGGTCGTCAAATATAGAAGTAGGTACTTAGAAATACGGTCAAGCATAAATATGATGTGGCAGGCAGTACTTAGTCAGGGCACAAAATAATAATTTGGTCAGCAAGTACCTAACTGTAACAGTTCAAATCAGTCAGTAGGTAACTCCTATTACAATCTTTGTATAATAAATCGTAACTCGTGTCGGTACAACTCTGGGTTAGCTGAACTACGACGGCGACGTTATTATAAGTTTTGACACCGTACTATCACAAAGGACTATATAAACTCTGTGGTACTGTGCTGGATTGAACCCGTAACAAATTAATAAGGTACGAGGGAGAGAGACTTGTTTCAACATCCCTTCTCAAAGCGGCGAGCGGCGACAGTTCAAAGCGGCTAGAGAAACAAACTTTAGAAATGATATTTTGATTTACAAAAACAACAAACATGCTACTAATACAATTCAATAACATTGCCGTTGACATACCGACATTTTTAAACACGGAAAGTGCAAAGAATTTAATGATTTGACAGCTACCTTTTTTTACTAAGAGCTTCAACCTTATCCCTTATACGACGAGGCATTTGCGCATTTCACGAAGCAGGTACACATGAGGTGGAAAACTCTCGAATGTGCGTTCGTAGTGCCTATTGACATATTCCATCATTTTCCTTATGTACCTACCCACCTACGTACTTTGTAAATCTTATCAGACAGTAAAAAATCGGGAGGGAGGAATGCGTATATTTTCAAGACAGGCAGTGAATGTAGCAAAATGTAAGACACATATACCTGTTTATATTGGTACCTATACCTTTATTCTTGAAGGATATAATATAGCTGTTACGGATATAGAACAGCAGACTATAATCCGCGTTTGCGGTTAGCTGAACAGTGATGCATTGCAATAACGGAACAATATTATCCGTTATTCAGTATTCCTGTCTACCTGCTTAACAAGGCCGTATCGAATTGTCGACAGTATTCAATACAAACACAAGTGACGTGCGTGAAATTTGAATTACCTGTCTAGAGTGACGATCGGATCGAACTGAACAGATTTCTGGTGTTATGCTGGGTAGGTAGTTGACAAATACTGTAGTATATTCTATTCAAGATTATTTGGACCGATGCATGAGCGTATGGAGATACTTGGAGGCGTTAACAAAAGCTACCAATCATTATCTTCATCAGCAAACGGAAGTTTTAGTTTAGATTTTCAGTTAAGTACTTGCCTCTACGTAAAATGTAGAGAGAGAAACAAACTACTTGTTGAGGGTTTTAGGATTATTTTATTTTAGTTAGTTATGTTGCCCTCTTTATTGTGGTTGTATTATTTGTATGTTTTTGTTTAATAAAATGATATTATAAATCTACATGTCACCATATATCATCATATATTTACTTTGCCCTAATTAGTCGTTAAGTTCAAGGCGCGGATTATATCAAGCGTCGGCGACGCAGGTTGCGTTATGCTGTCAACTAAAAATTGTACGAATTTCTAATGCGCGCGCCGACGCAGGTTGCGTCGGCGACGCAACCTACGTCGGCGCGCGCATTAAAAGTTCATACAATTTTGAGTTGACACTTGTGACAGCATTAGAGACCGACCTAAGCCCAAAATATGCTGACACTGCGATAACGCCAGCTGCCGAACTTAAAACCGTTGTAACTCAGAAACAATGAATCCTAGAACACTAGTTCCTAAAGAGAAATTATAGCACTCGTCGAGATCTGAATTTCAGGTGACAGCTGTCAAACTTAAACCCGTTATAACTCGGAAACTACGGGTCCTAGAACACTAGTTCCTAAAGAGAAATTATTGTACTCGTCGAGATCTACGTTTCGGATGACAGATTTGAGTTTGACAACTGTCACCTGGATTGCACATCTTGACGAGTGTTATAATGTTTCTTTAGAAACTGGTGTCCTAGGACCAATAGTTTCAGAGTTACAACCGTTTTAAGTTTGACAGGTGTCACCCAAAACGTAGATCTCGACGAGTACCATCATTTCTCTTTAGGAACTAGTGTTCTAGGACCAATCGCTACTGAGTTAAGCGAGAGAGGAGAGATGGGAATAGGGTGTAAAAATTTGCTACTATAAAAAAATCTTTTGTGAAACTTGTCGAACAA
Source organism: Blastobasis lacticolella (assembly GCA_905147135.1). Classification (NCBI taxonomy): domain Eukaryota; kingdom Metazoa; phylum Arthropoda; class Insecta; order Lepidoptera; family Blastobasidae; genus Blastobasis; species Blastobasis lacticolella. The sequence continues at coordinate 10,787,583 of LR990044.1, forward strand.
ATCGCGTTAAAAACCCGACGCAATCGACTATTCGCGGCGTTATCACAGCGATGGCGTATTTTGAGCTCCGGTTTGGTCGGTCCTTAATAAACCTGCGTCGCCGACGCAACTTGCGTTACCGACGCAACATGCGTCGCCGGCGCAGCCTGCGTCAGCGACGCAGCCTGCGTCGGCGCGCGCATTAAAAATTCATACAATTTTGACTTGACAGCATAACGCAACCTGCGTCGCCGACGCACCTTGCGTCGCCGACGCTTGGTATAATCCGCGCCCAATGGTCACACATAATCTATTCTATCATCGAGGATATCGTCGATCGGTATATCATTATAGCCAATCAATGAATTTTGTACCTACTTGTACTTTGTACTTTAAACCTTTATTCCGTCATTTCCCGCCGCCTGTCACTATGTTTGTACGCTTTAATCTTTTAAACTACGCAAAGACATTTAATGCGATTTTCAACAATAGATAGAGTGATTCAAGAGCAAGGTTATTTCGTAGTATTTTTTCGTAGCAAGTTTTTATCGCGCGTTCTCTATGATCAGTCAGAGTATTTGCCAGGACTAATCAAACAAGCCCAAACTTTATCATGCTTAGTTTAGGAAGCCCCTACGCCCACTTTCCGTCTCCATCATCAGATCAGCTCGACGGTATCATAACATTGCATTGTCACCGAACTTGCTTGAGTGTGCAAAATTTCTGCTCGATCGGATACCAGGAAATGTGTCAAAACTTGCAAGATTTTATTACCTACAGACATGGGGACATGTAAAACTAAATCATCATCACATAACAGTCCACTGCTGGACTTGGGGCCTCTCCCACGAAAGTGGAAGCTATTGCCATAATCTCTACGCAGGCGGGTTGGAGATCGATATTTTATAAATATAACAGTGGAAAATGCTGCTGCCCATTTTCCAGCCTACGGGGACTCTAGATATTTTGTCTCGAATACATTAATTGCCTTGTACGACCCCCACGAGTGTAAAGGGTTGGTGCTATTCTACTCCGCCGGACGCCACACGGCCAACTAAATAAAAGCTTTTAAAAAAGGAACGACGACAGTTATATGACAATCGATCGAGTTACCCACACGAGCCCATCGGCCAGTGACTCTAATACGCAGGGATTAGTTCCGCCGACGTCGTACCGTACGATTTCTCTTGCCAACCGTTTGTGACCTATACACTCAACGAGTGTGTTAACCCCGGTTTACCGGTAAGTAAGCGTCATGACAGTGTAATAACATTAACATCATATTTAAGTATATCCGTTTCTAGTAGCAATAATAGGTACAGTCGAACTGCATAAGTGTATTACCGTTTTTAGAAATATCTTTAAGCTACTGCCACATACAGCATATTAGGTGCATTGTTAATCATATGGAATTGGATAAAAGGAGGACCTATTAGCTGTCCCTTAGACACCAATAACTAATTCATAAACTGCAGGTATTTTTTATTTCACCAGGAAATAGAAATATAGGGACACGTGCTGGAGTTACAGAAGATGTAGTGACAAGGATACAGAAAGGGATGATTAGGTATAGTTGATTTGGTCATATAGGGAGGATGACTGAATAAAGAACAACGAAAATATGTAATAGCAGTAGTGAATGGAAACCTTCGAAGGAGAAGACAGATATCACGATCAAATCGCCGATAAACCGAAGAGCATGTGTAAAAAGATTGATGTAGGTGGAAGAAGCCAGAGAGATTGTAACATAAATAACATAATATTTTGCTTTCCTTTGCCAGATAATTGTAAGCTAAAACACATAAATGATTGTTATCTGTTTCTATATCTTCCTTGGTAATCCATATCAAAATTATCTGCCGAATTTGTTAGTACCTACATTTTATCAGATTCAGCCGCTCTGGCTCATATCATAATGGATTTGTAACATGGTTCCTGTACAAACCTTCGCAGTATCTGACGTCATAGAATAGAACACTCTCGAACGGAGAGCTCCGCGTTCCAGTCGTAAACATCATCCGAGGTAATTAGCATCATGCTGCCTGTCAACGTTTAGTGAATGATGGTAAAAGCAAACACCCGTTTTATCAATGGAGCTAACAAACTTCCTAACAACAATGTCACGAAAACTTTGCGTGATATTATAATGAAGGAATTAATGTAGTAATGTCGTTCACACTATGTCGACGTGAACTTTTCGTCGACTTTATTTTTAAAACTTCTCTTAACAAGTTTGTACTAAGTCTAGGTACATAGATACCTACCGCGTAATTTCAAAGGCATTCCGAATCGACTTTTAGAAAAGTATAATTTGTTTTCTCACGGGTACAATCACCTCGTCTCAGAGTCGTTTCTTTTGAGTGGTTCTAACTTGGGTAGTACCGAAATTATGAATACTGAATTTTTAATAGCGTATTCCAAATTTCTGCTGTGTGGTGTCCGGCAGAGTAGAATAGCACCAACCCGTTACACTCGTGGGTGTCGTACAAGGCGACTAATGTTTTCGAGACAAAAGATCTAGAATCTCCGTAGGCTGGAAAATGGGCAGCAGCGTTTTCCATTGTTATATTTACAACACTGCGATCTCCAACCCGCCTGCCAAACGTGGAGATTATGACAATAACCTCCCCTCTCGTGGGAGAGGCCCTAAGTCCTGCAGTGGACTGTTACGGGCTGTGATGATGATGATGATTCCAAATTTATGCAGGTGTACGGGCCGACCGTTAGATCTACTGATTGTCAAAGAATAACATATAAGTGCTTAGTTATATTTTAAGCGTGACAGTGTGTTTGTGGGTTATTAAAAAGAGTTAGTCTGAGAATTTGTATACCGAGAATAATTCGCGGGTTTATTCAGGTGTTTAATATATTGTACGTACAATACAAGAGCATAAGCGCATGACCATCTTAAGAATCAAATTCTTGTGTAGTTGTTATTATTATAAATTTAGTACAGCATTCACGAATTTTTTATTTATTTATTATGTTAGGAATACCCTGGAGTCAAAGACAAGGTATTTGAGTCTAAGGGACAGCTAATGTCTCCTTCTTTTAACAAAATCATTTTGGCTAAAGATGCACCAAATAGTAAGTTGCTGTACCTGCAAAGGCAAATTTTCTTGATGCGATAATGCACTCATGCTCATATACCGTACATACACCAAAATCAATAAAACGTCTTCAAGAAAGATACATTCCGTTAGCTCCAGTAAATAGATTGTGTGAGCCACCCAAACTTTCGACAAACACTGACATATTAATCGAGAAGTTCGATGAGGAGCTTGGTTGCGCACCAATGAATACAAATGGCCCATAATAACGTGCTCTAATTCCAATCAAATGCCGTTGACATCCTCCTTTGAAACACACATTGTTGTAGGACATGAATCGAACGATGAATACTTACCTAGTTCAAATATGTAGCGCAATAGACAGTGTGGGCGTCGGAGGTTATCTTACGTCATCGAGTACAAGAAAAATTCCACTTTGTAGTGATAGTAGACGGTTAGGAGACCCACAAAACGTTGGTCTGCCCGTGCGCAGCCTGGCACAATTTCTTTTTATTTACACCAACTTCGACTTTTCGTAGCTATAGTATTTACATATCCTCTTGTGTGGGTTCTATAAGTAAAAAAACCGGTCGGTCTCACATCCTCTTGGTGATTTCGCTTTTCAGTCACATTAAAGTCATTTTTCCTTTTGGTGACTATGTGTCTGAAAAGTGTCTACAAAGTGGAATTTTTCTTGTACTCGATAACCTACGATGCCCCACAGTCTATAAGTAGGTTACTCTGCTCTTTCTGCAATAGTTCATCGTTTCAAATTACGATAACACATAATGCTAAAGATACTTAAGGGGAAACTCACCTGATAAAGCTTAATAATATGAGGATGGTCCAGCCTCTTCATGATGTCCACTTCCCTGTAGACCTTCTGAAGGTTGCTGGCATCTAATTGTGATTTATCTATTATCTTAATTGCTACCTGCAACAAAAAGAAAATCCATTTAAATATTTCAGCTCGTATTTGTTCTAAAGATATCGTTATTAAATTAAGAGGTACCTACTCCGTCTACCATATGGCGATTATTTACTTTCAGAAATCGTTAACATACACGTTATGCATATAATAAAATAATAATTATGTTGGGTAGAACCAGAGATACGGCTTGACTTCTACGGAGAGGTTTACTGGCTTTCCTGTAAAATGATCGCTCGGTAAAAACATAAACAGCCCAAAAAACTATTTCCACGCCAACGAAGTCGCGGGCAAAAGCTAGCTAGGTAATATAATTTATCCGCAATCATCATTAGTGATAATTCTGTTCAGTGGTGGTTTGTTTTCCCTCTCGCTATACCTGCTATATAAAATTGAGGACAAATGAAAGTTAGTTGCAATGCGACATATCCGTGTGATGGTAAGGTGGTACCTAATGACGCAGGTATTAGTCTCTGTCTCGTGTGTATAGAACATTTGTAAAATCTAGAACCGGTTCCTTTTTTATTTCTTTGCGGCAGATGTGGATTTGACTATCGTGAATAGGAATGAATAGTAGGTACAGTCAGAAACCAAAAACTGCTCTTCGATCCGTGAAGGTATCGTTGGAAAATATTTATATAGGTACGTCGAAAATTATTTATAATTTACTAGCGGACCCGACAGACGTTGTCCTGTCCACACGTCTTTAATTTGAAAATTTCAAACTTTTTTTACAAAATTGTGAATCTAAACCATTCCCAGATCCCCTTGAACACACACAAAAAATTTCATTAAAATCGGTCCAGTCGTTTGAGAGAAGTTCAGTGACATACACACTCACAGAAGAATTATATATATAAATCATCAAAATCGGTCCAGTCGTTTGAGAGAAGTTCAGTGACATACACACTCACAGAAGAATTATATATATAAAGATAAGCGGCGAACCTTTTGACACCACGTGGCTAAACGATTGCTTGATGAGTTCGTCACAGTCAGTTTAAAAATTTCTTGGCGTTTTTAGAAATGTCAGTCTAATTTCTAATAGTAATTTTGTGAGGTAGTCTCGTCTCTATCAGGCAGTGTACGCTATAAGTAGGTTATAATTTACCCTCCAAAAAGTAACATCAAGAAGCCATGTTGAATGTCCGATATAATTCGTTCGAGACCGAGTCCGTCGGTGTGTCGGGCTACGAAAGAACACCGTTATAGCGGGGTTTCCATCGCACAAAGAGTTGTGACGTCAATGCGCGTCATTCGCCGCGGCCATTGAGCCAATTGACGTGATTGGCCGCCCCCGCCGCGTGGAAAGGTCCTGGAGGAGACAGAAGCCAGTGGAAAGGCATTTTCTGTATATTTTTATGCTACTTAGCGACAAACGAGCAGACAGACCACCTGATGGTAAATGATAACTGTCGCCCATAACATATACAATTCATACATTTAGGTAGGATCTGTTCATTTATTTATTTATTAAAACTGTGTGCACTAAAGGTACATTGGCGGACTTAAAGCTAAAGTAGCCTTATCTACCAGTTAACCGTAAAAAATGTGATCAAAAAAGGTAGGCGGTGCGGAAGAAACTATAAGATAATGTGAGGGGAGGGATACTTTACACAAAATAAAGCTAACTATGATAATAAGCTAAATATAAGAATATACCTACTATGTTTTCTTACTACTGCCTAGTGACAGCAGCCAGGTTCAGAATATGTCTGGTCGTAATTTTGTTAGGTATGCTAGAAGTGTGTGTGTAACCTACTTACCTATCTATAATATTGTTAAGTTCAAGTCTGCAAACTTTGTGCCTTTTGCGTGGGTAGTAAAATGGTGCCACTGGAATAATTTTGCAAGTATACCTAGAGATTAAAAAAGTTACGTAGGTATTTCACGCTTTGTGACTTGTAGGATTTGTATTTTGAAAATCATGGGTAATTTAACCCACTTATATGCTCATTAAATCATAATATAATACTAAACTGATCCACGTTTTGCATTGTCCATGCTCCCCAGTGTTGAAACTTGAAAGATTTCTTAACTGTCGATTGTGAAATCTTGACCCAGAAAAATTATCTTTGTTTTCGTCATAATGGAACAATGAAATACGTTGCTTCGTGTATTTTTGTGTATGCGCGAAATATGAAGAAAACACACACTCTTGTTAAAGGGATCTTGACCTGAATTAATTGCCTAGTGGTGAGTAAGTAGTTAAGTACCTACCACCTTGTACCTAGGTAAGTATGTACAATTGCATATATCTCTTATATAGGGCCTGTACTTGCCAATACGTTTGTCTTACTCGGTATTTACGGGGAAGGACAATATTCTACGGTAATTTGCGGTTCGGGTATATTGCGTCGGTTGACGACAATATTTCGAGGAATAATTTTTAAACTATGACATTTACCTACGATTACCTACATAAGCCAAAAGGCAAAACAAAAAAATGTGGAATGATCGCCCTCCCGAAGTCCTTACTCTGCGCTACAAATTGGGGCGCTCTTTTTTCCAATGGGTGTTCCGCGGTTAGTATCAACCTTCCAACCAAAAAGTAGACAAAAAAATAAACACAGAATCTTCAGTCAATAAGGTCACTTTTAAGTAATTTATACTAACTAAGTTCATTAGTCATAAGCAATGTTATGCTTTATTACATATTTATGTATCAGTGTATAAATTGTTAGTGAACCTCAATAAATAAATAAAAAAACTATTGTCGGTTTATTAAAAATTGTGGTTGCGAATATTAATGTACTGAATACGAGCGCGAACAAAGTTCGTATATGACTTACATAACTACGGCCCTAAGATACATATGACTCGAGAATAAGGAACCCTATAGGTTTCCCGTCGCCACGTGATCGCAGTTACCACGCGTCCGTCAGTACCTACCGGTTGTCGTTTGCCATTGACCCGTTTCCGATAGCACAGCATTACGCAAATGTTTACGTCACTATCAGTACTAGGACTCCTCCATTGCATTAAGAGGCCGAACTCCTGCTGTCTTATAGGTATTTTAGGCTGATAGGTTTCTAAAGAATTTCTCTACGTATATAGTTATATATAGGTGGCCGAGTGGTTAGGGTATCCGACTCGTTAGCGGGAGGTACCGGATTCGAATCCCGATGCCGACATGTACCAATGACTCGTTTCTTAGTTTTGTACATTCGTTGAACACTAACCGATGCTCTTACGGTGATGGAAAACATCGTGATGAAACCTGCAAATTCAGGCAAATGAATTTGTAACCATGATCCAATCTGGTCAGGTTCCCCTGGTAGCAGGGTCACGGAGGTCAGATGGTAGTCGCTCCACTGTAATTACCTGATCGCCAAATCCTGCATAATGACCAAGAACCCTCGTGCTCGAGAGCACAACCTAGACATTAATGCCAAGACGTTTTTTTTTTTAATTCTTATTTAGTTAAGGCCAGTATTAGTAGTTTTCTTAATGCATGTTCGCTTGAGTGGTGTAACGTGGTGGTGCTAGAGGGGACTAGGTAGTCACGGGGTGTTAATCGCGTAGACCGCATTCATTATTTTTTGTTAGAAAGTAGGCACTTTAAAGATTCTTCTGTAAATAAACAACGTGATCCATGTTGTAGTTCATAAATTACACCTCATTATTAAGTCCACATAACTTGAAAACCGGAATGTACAGGAACCTTCGACCGTACGGCTCATCTTAAGTTCGTGTCAAAATTATAAATTACTTTGCTTCAACATTTATTGAGCGAACCGCGACGGAACTCTCTATCTGACTTACTGATTGATAAATACAACCTGGGAGTTTTCAGACGTAAAGTAAATAGCTCCTTTTTTTATAACAGTGCTTCACCGCAGACCACAATGTTGCTTAATATGAGACATACCAAACATTAGTAGTCCACGCGAACGAAGTCGCGGCCACAGCTAGTATTGAATAATTTCAGTACTTATTTCCAACTGCAAGTGGGTTAGTGAGATGCATTGCAATTCAACCGGCAAATCCATTAGTTAATAGGCTTGGTTGGAATCAAATGTTGCGTTTAAACGGAAAGACTGACGTTTTGTAGTTTTTATATGACCGGTTGAAGTTATCATTACTTACCCTACCACATGTTAACTTGTTATACAGATACTTGATAATTGCTAGTTATTAGTATAGGTCGATTATGATTTAGATAGACGATTAGGAGCGTCGGTGGCCGAGCGGTTAAGGTATCCGACTCGTAAGCGCAAGATACCAGGTTCGAATCCCAGTGCGCCCTGTGCAATATTTGTTGAATGCTCACCGATACTCTGGTGAGGGAAAACATCGTGATGAAACTTACACATTCAGGCGACTGAATGAGTAACGATGATCCAACCTGGTCAAGTTCCCATGGGACGGTCACGGAGGTCAGATGGCAGTCGCTCCACTGTGATTATATGATCTGCCAAATCCTGGATCATGGTCAAGGCGGACTCCGGACCCTCGTGCACAAGCGAGACATTAACGCCAAGATGATGAGTATAGATCGATTACGGAAAGAAGGCGGTCTCCACACAAAAGAAGCATTTTAATTTCCATATTAATCAATCAAAGCCAATGAAATTTGGTAAACGCGATTTAGAAACCAATATCTATATAACCAAAGTAAAACGGGGTTTAAGATTTGTACTTAAGTATGGTTGTATGAGCCCGCCTTCTTTCCGTAATCGATCTATAATTGTTTATTTTAGCCGTGTGTAAAGTTAGCATAACACCATAACATAGATAACATAGCACCACTCTTTCAAGTTACTTAAAGTCTTCAGACTAAGACTTGCGGCCAAGATATACCTACGGCATTTTTGGTGTATGAACATTTTAAAATTCCAACAGTAACATTTTAGTGGCTGTTAATTTAATGAAGACGATGAACTGTTACTTGTATCGTTTTATCCTCACTTCGGTAATTTTGAGTGCAAACGTAGTTCGATTATAAGTAGGTATGTACTTTGTACTTACTGTAACTCAACCAATATACAACAATGGGTATATAGGAAAGCAAACACCTCGGCCCACGCTCATTCATAATAAAGTGCTACCTAATTCCAATTTTAGCAACTTAGTAGGTCCATACCCTCTCTATTTTTAGAAGAATCCTGGCTACCGTCCTGCGCCATGCCCGTAATGTTCGCTTACCCTTTTAACCCTTTCAGTACTACCCACATACTTAGTAGATATGGCATTACAATGGCAGTGGCATTACATGGGTTTACAATGGCAGGACACATATATGGCTTGAATATTAGAAATTGAGACTACGGTTTACCGGATTCTCCATTAGTATTTCCCTTTTTATAAATAAATTGGTGTCAGACATCGACATATTTAATGATTTCAGAATAGAGGACACGAAATTTTACAGGATTTCTGTTGTAGTATCTGTGGGCGAACTGTCACATTGACAGCGCCCGCCCAAACTGTTGTTGACTCGACACGCGTCTTGTCTTGTCTTCTTTCTTACTTATAACCAATAAATGGCATTTACTAAATAGATTGTGCATTTTCTTTAAATTAAATAATGAAGACTTCAATATAACAATTTCAGATACCTACATATCAACGAATAAAATACATTACACCAGCTTTCTGCTTACGTACGTACGCAGCGTTGTAGGAGTTCGTCGGTAATATACCAGTATTTTTAGATTGAAAACCTTTAGCATGCACTTGATCCACTGACGGCAAAGAGCAGACTTAGAAAGCGAACGCAGGTATCGTATGCAGTTAATGCACCCATGAATGTTACAGTAGTCTAGACGAGCAGACTGTCTGGGTCGGTGGCAATCCCGAGCAATCCATCTGGACCGTAAAAAATGTTTTGACAATAAATTTTCGATTTATCGGTAATTGAAGCTTAAAATAGATACCTACTGATAAAGTGAAACCAACAAAAAAAATCTATAATCTGTAGTAAGTAGTAGCAGTATAGTAGTGTAGCTATTGCCATTTAGATATTCTTATGTTGTTATCCGTACCTTGTGTGATATTGAATACAAATAGTTATATAACTTGTGGAAACACTGTGTACCTACTTAATATATGAACCTGCTACTCTGTAGTAACCTAAGTGTAGCCCTGTAGTCCATTTGTCTGTAGTGATAAAAGAGCGAAGCAGGAACTATAATAAAGTGAGTAAGTATAAAACACATTATGCAACCTTAATTTTCTTCGCTTCCATGGCCATCGCATACGATTGTAACAATCGCGATTAAATGTAATCTGTTCTTTTGTTTGGTCCACAATTGTTTATCTTGTGCTGTGCGGACGTATGCCTACCTGTAATTATCTTTAATAATGTTTACCATTCGGTCGCCAACCTCTCGATAGTAATCGTCATTCGCAGCCAATATCGTTCACCCCGGCCTGATTGATCAGACTCACTGAAGGTGATTTCAATATAATATACTCACTACATATGATGTAGTAAGTATTATTGTTTGGAATTTTTTTAAATGCGATTGCGTCATTGCAGAGCTTACTGAAAACGTGTGATCCCGATGACGTGTGATCTTAATAAAATTTATTGTAGGGTTGTTTAGATTGGTCGACAGACGATAATATTCGAATCGCTTTATTTAAGTAGGTTTTAAAAATATATAAGTTGAATATAGATTTAGAAATGTAACTTGTTCAGTGTTAGTATTATAAGTATTGTGTCGTTAAAATAAATTATGTCTATGTGTGTCTATAATGCATCGGCTATAATAGTTTCGGATTCGTATTAAGTGACAAGTAACCGATGTCAGGAAGTCACCGACATTAAGAGAGTAGATTGTTATTCAAAAACTATTGTATTAACATTCATTTTAACGATATCTAAATGATGATGACGGTTATGTCAGTAATTTAGGGCATAGATAATATATTCAAAATACTTACTTGCAGTTAATTAAGAGTTTGACTCACAAGTTTCAATAATATTGTTTCGAGAAACACTACTAATAACAAGCTAATTGTTAGTAGTGTTTAATTAATTTTAGTGGCTAATTTGCCTCCTTTACAGTGTTTCCTTTGGACTATGACATGGGATCGTTCAATAGGTATATTAGAGGTCTCCTTAGCAGCGGGCAACGCATTGGTAGCACTCCTGGTGTTGCTGATGTCCATAGGCGGCGGTGACCACTTTCCATCAGGTGGCCAAAAGAAACCTATAAGACACGGGCGGCAAGAAGGGAGATGCGAAAAGGAGCGTCTTCCTTCAGGCACTCATCGTATTTCTGCTAAAACAATTAACGCCATCACGATATGTAGGTAAGACAATTATTACTGCATTATTAATGCTAATGGTTCGGACGAGATCGGCCAGTCTCAACGTGAACTGTATTTTACTCTCCTAATATATAGTAGCACAGTCTAGGTTATGTTTGACTATTTTACAATTCGTACTAAGTACACATTCGTATATCAGCCGACATATTCTAGCACAAACGTTGAAGCGTTGAAACGCAAATAAAACTTACCATAAATATACTAATGCAATTAAATTATAGCGTACCTGCCCCCTTTAATCTAAATAAATATGGTAGTCATAGGCCAGTGAAAACCCTGTTAAAGAGTAAGAGTAACCTAAAATTACAACTGTCGCGGTCTCAATATTTATGAAAGAACTGTACTTATGTGTATAATAATACTATTTTACTTACAATGTAAGTAAAGTTAAGCTTGAAGAAATTTATTTTAAGAAATAAGTAGTGCCTGTTGTGTCGTTTATAATTGTGTTTGGAAATAACACAAATAGGAATCAACCACATAAATCAAACACATAAAAGAAACTCTATGTGTTATTGTATACGATGAACAGTTAAATAAATAAGTTTTCCAGTAACAAAACATGCAGAACTGCAGATGTGTTGTCATTGTGAGGACTAAAATCGGTGTTTAGGTATTGAAAAAATTATTGCAGTTTCGTAGTTATATAATCGGCCTCGTCCTAACTCTTACGGCTTAAAAACAAACTAACTTGCAGTATCGGATTTTTCGCACTGCCCATTTGGATTACCCACGCCCATATGGCCCTTCGATTCAAATCGGACATGGCCTTTTGCGGTAGAGCTAAAAGACCTTCGGTCAGAGGAACGCAACACACACTTAAATTATATATTATTGTGATTCATGCATTGTCAACGCTTCACGGCGTGTCGTGACGGCTATGTCGTAATTTTTACAGAAATGACTACATATGGTACAATGATGTTTGGAATACGATTTGATTTACTTCGTTGTTACAACCTTTTGTGCAGTAACGTTTTATTTATTTATATAACATATGCTACTGCGTTAGTTATGGATATTATCTAAATAAATGATACACATTATTGCTGTGTGTACCTTTAATGTATCATAGAGCCGGTTTGGAATTCGTTGTATTTGGTTTCAAACCCGTAATAAATTGATACATCAAGGAAAATACTTTACAAAAATTGTTTGGAATTTTCGCTATTTCCGGCTACGGATCCAGGTTGATCTGTCTCTAGATATTGTTATTGTATTACATTTATCGCGATAAGCGGCAACTATCGCTCGTAACATCTACGATTTACGAATATACCTATATTTTATTATTATTAAGGGGGTTATAAACGTAGCAACGTTATTAACCACACGTGAAAAGAAGAGGAATTTCAAGTGTGTCTGTCTGTGTCGGCATCATACGTTGTTCCCGAACGGATGAAACAATTTTGATTCAGTTACTTTTAATTTGAAAAACAGTTAAATTGAGATGTTTTTAACTTTGTTTCGTTAAAGTCGGTTCAACAAGTCCGACAAGTGTATTTTTGAGTATACAGTTGTCGGAGGTTTCCGACATGTCTGTTATGTTTTATTACACGCAACTAAAATTCTAAACTGCAGATTCATTGACCTAAGAGGACTATAGGTATTTCTTGCTTAACTAAGTAGGTACTGTGAAATCGAAATAGATAAAACATTAAGTGTTGCCGTCAACCATTTTAGGTATTCACAAATTAGTTTACTTAGTCATACCGAACTAACAAGGCAAGACATTACGTCAATGCTTATATCTTGACGTAGAGGCGCGATAAACGTAAGTAGTATTTACAAAGTATAAGTAGATAACTAACAGTTTTATGAGAACACATTCAAAATTAAGTAATCTGGATACTGGAATGTGATAAAAACATATTGCAACTGAGTTTCCTTGCAACAATTTGTTTTTGTTTGATAACATAAAAATAATATTTAGATTGCTTATCCTCGGATCTGTTCAGCAATCGTATAAATCCATAATGGAACCGATCGCAAACACGTAAAATAACATAAGTGGTTCGAAACACGAAATACACGAATACATCAATTGATAAATCTTGTTTCACGGCATGCATAATGATATTTCTGAGCCGGCTTTACGTCACGAGGCCGTACCTAATGGTAAGTTTTTTGTAACAGTTTCCATGCAAAAGTTGAACGTCCACAGGCTAGGGTCTGAGGTGTGATCAACAAGTCTAGACTGCGATCAATATGGGGCAGAGTGAGATGGCGGACGAGCGAAAGAGACCCCTCTCGCCCCCCATTACACCCCCACAATGCCTTGTCAAAGCTTTGCTCTAGAGATTTACAAGCCTGCAATATTCTTACGGCGAGGCACCCTCACTTAAGTTCACATTGACGCAAATCAATCACTCAGCGCCATTGAGCGCGTTAATTATCGGAATTCGGAGAACAACTGGTTAATGATAGCCTAACAATAAAAAGGAGTTGTTGTAGCTCATGTGGCTACGTTCCAGCGGTGAAAAACGTATCCCATCCGATCCGAAAGGATTCGTAAATTACGTAAGCAAGTAAAATTAAAATAACTCTTGTTTTTCATGAAACTATATTACATCGGGTTTTTTTTTTAGTTTATTAGGTAGGCAGGGTAAATCCGTCATGGACACCTAGGAAGGGGACTCAGGTAGTGCCGGACTCTTACCGGCTAAAACCCCTACCTGCCCTCGAAAGCCTCTGGCCAGAGTCTTTCGGTGGTGAAGTGAGTTCGCGAAAGGGAGCGTGGGTTAAGGTGAGGGTACCTGTGTACATCGGGTAAGCAATTTAAATTTTTTGTGAAAATCATTGCCAATGACTTAAATAATAACAAAAACCTCAGAGGCCATACACTGAAATTGTCAAGATCACAGGCAACCAGTAACCCCAGACACAACTTTTTGCCAAATAGGGTTGTCAGTGCATGGAATGAATAGCCGGAATCAGTGATCAGTGCTCCATCAGTGAACTGTTTTAAAAATAGACTGGATAGACATTACAAGAACTAAATATTGTGATATACACGCATCAGCTTGCAGCTGCTAGTGTATAATAAATAAAATAAAAATAATAATAATAATAATGCCATCTAAAAAAATATACTGTGACGATATCATAAAATACACCGCCCTATAGTATTTATTTTAAAAATTAAGTTAATTTATTATCAGTGTTTTTAAAAATAATTAAATAAATTCTAATCCTGGTCAATACCTTTACGGATCTCATAGAGTATTTTTACATAATTACTATAAACCAAGAGAATAAATATAAAAATACCTGTAACAAATGTTTCCCATACAGGTAAGTAATAAATAACCGTACCTATAAATAAATAAATATCCTAATCCCGAATATATTTCTTTCTGACGTGCTATTCTTCTTTTTCTTTTGCTCTCGCCCCTCAAATATTTCCCAAACTGTGTAACGCAAGGCCTAACGAGTTTAATGAAATAATGCAAGAACCATGTCGATTTATCTGGCTTTCAAAAATGAACGCATTGATATCGGTGCATCGGAAAGCTTGAATGCTACAGACAGTCACTCTAATACACAGACATAAACACATTTCAAACTTGTAAGTCTTGCAACTATTCGCGTAAGGTGCTAAGAAAAAGTATTAAAAGAAGCTTGCGAATTTGTGCTACGAGTGCTACGCTCCGAATGCTTTCCAACGAGAATAAGCGCGGTAGCTAGGACAGACGTAGCACGTAGTACCCTCCTTTCTAGTTGTCGTGCTATCTGCAACCGACTTTTTTCAAGGATACATCGAGAAATGTCGAGCAAAATCCAATTCTTCCCGACGCTCGTGCGACGTTTCCTACATCACTTTCGCATTTGCACAGTTATTGAATTTCTAGCCGGCGTCGTCTGTCTACGTAGCTCTTTGAATTTTTAACCAGTTTATAAGGACGCTTTGATAAAACCCACGTTCGAATCATATATTTATGGAACAAGGGATGAGAATAAAGTAGAATTGAAGTACACGTTAATATTGTTGTCAATGTTGATTGAATATGGCAGTTTGCTTGTAGTGGTAGAAGTGTTAGTAGAAAGGGAAGACCTAGTCGAACGTTTTTGATCAAATCAATGATATTTTAAAGAAATGACAGGTCAAGAGTACCCTAAACCGATGTTGATGTATGAAAAGGTTATTGAATTTTTTTCCCATGTCATTCGATAGGGAAACAGGCAAGCGAGCCACCTGATGGAAAGTGGTCATCACTGCTTATAGACAGTAGCAACACTAGGGGTATTGCCAATTCGTTGCGTTGTCTTGAATGTTGAAGCAGCAAGAGATATCTGACAGGAGCATAGCAAATGGAACGATGGGGCTCTGCCTACCCCTACGAGAAAAGGGTGTGACGTTATGTGCCTATACATATACATATATATGTAGTTGCGGTATGGCATGGATATTCAGTGATATGTAAACAAACATCAGGTAAATCCCATTACGACAACTGACTATTTTCTTCATTTGTAAAAGAAGAAAATATTTTTACCGAAGAAAGTAAGTTATTTACTTTTAAATAATCTGAGAAAGTCACGTCTACCAAAACGTGCTCCCCGTTTCCCCAAGGCAATTCCACTTAATTCCACTCCAAATATCAGCATAAACGTGGGATTAATATACTATTTTTAGCTTAAACTCCTAACAATTCAGAAGTGAGGGGTCTTATTATTTAACGTCTAAATCGGGATTCAAGTCGAACAAGTGCCGTTTTTCGCGCGCGATTCGTGCGCCAGAGCGAGACGGAGGCCCATTGACGTCACGCCCGACTGGAGGGCAAACAGCTCTGTGTCCGCGTTATCAAACGGATTTGTTATCAGCTGATAAACGCATCCCGAAGCACTCTACGCCCCGTCGATTACAGATGATGCAGAACCATGGGAACACCCCTATAACACGCCTTTCAGTCGACTATGTCGTCGTTTTATATTATCCTAGCTGAACAAAACGGTTTGTTAAATGTAAGACTAGTGAATGAAGGCAATAGAAGTCTAGATCAGCTAATAAACACAGTTAATTTTGATCACTGTTTTTACACTGTATTAGATTCGACTTGTTCTTTGATATATTAAAGCAATTAACAATCTATCGAGTCTAAACAACATACGTTTAATCAAAACATAAGAATATGTCGGGAAACAATTATTATTCAGTGGACATATTTCCTCTTAATTATAAGTATCTACCTAACAGCACCTACTAAACATTTTCCTAGCCTTATCAACCCATTGCCTATTAACCTCAATGCCACGAATGACGTGTAAATTATGAGTAGCTAACTTATAACAAACTGCACTTAACTACTTGCTTAAACAGCTTAGGGAATTAGTGAAACTGTGTCAGGTAAATAGGTGGATATGGTAACTGTATAGAGTTCCAATAATCCTTTTCCAATTAGATATTGGTGAAGACATAGCTGGTGACCGCCAGACTGCAGAACACAGATAAGAGTCGGCCACTGACGCAGAGCTCCAAAATAGATAACGCATTTGCGTCAAGCGTACATTTTTCAAGCAGTGCCGTGTAAATGTAAACGGAGCGCGCCGTACGAAACGATTTCCTGGCTAAATATCGACGCACTTTAGTCTAAATGTATGTTTAAATCACGCATCCTCCGCCTGATCGCTAGGTGTCTAAATAAGTACATAGGGCCATTCACTGCTTATGCAAAACCTGTAGGCATGGTCTTGACAAACAGCGTTGTGGGCCCGGATTTTGTGCACGTCACAGACACTCGAGATATTTTCAATTACAATATGGCTGGGCGATAAGTATACCATGAATAGCTTTTAATGTCAAGTAGCTATCTGGGTAAACAATACCACTACTACCTAACTCAAAGATAAGGTCAGAATTGACACCTCTCTGAAGCTTGTTACATAAATTGTGTACGTTTTAATTAATTTGCAAAGTTTCAGCGGCGAGGCGAGTAGGACA
Organism: Blastobasis lacticolella; assembly: GCA_905147135.1. Lineage (NCBI taxonomy): Eukaryota > Metazoa > Arthropoda > Insecta > Lepidoptera > Blastobasidae > Blastobasis > Blastobasis lacticolella. The sequence goes on from LR990044.1 coordinate 10,804,762, forward strand.
GTATTCGTGAGTGCTGACCTACGTACTAGTGTAGGGTCGAGTAATTAAATATTCTACATACCTACATGGATTAAGGAGGATAATAGATTTAATACGATAAGGCTACTGTTATAATACGAGTGACGGTAAACAGTCCAAAGATGGTGCGCAAGGCGAGAACGGGCGGCCATCACCTTGGCTCGGTGTTAACGGCTCGCACGGAAAAAATGTGAAATAATAAAAACAAGGCGGTGCGTGCATCCGAAGGCAAGGTCGATGCCGCGGTATTTCGGGAGTCTGGAGGAGCGCGCCCGCGGCCCCTCCGATCCCTGATTGATAGTTATATTCCTCGAAATAAATCCGTATTCTCTAAAACCACTCATTATTCCCGCCGACTAGCCGAGTTTATTTGCACAATCGGCGAAAAATTTAACAGGTGGTACCGAGAAATGGTAATGGTTTGCAACTCGCCAATGGGTTCCGAGCACAGATCACTAGAATCTAAATAACAAGTATTACTGTTTAGATTTCGGTAGTTCCGGGATTTTTACTTGCGGTCCAATCGTATCTGTACCTAAATATAAGGTATCTACGTTATTAGTAGCAACACAAGAATGCCATTAGCTGCAGTTGAATGTTCTGAACAATGTCGGGGCACGTTGCGATATTGGTTTCTTCCATCAACGTATCAAAACACTGACAGAACCGAAGGCCGAGGGCGGCCGCGCTGTTATTTCGGTGCATTCATTCAACGTGGCGTCCTCGTTGTTTTGCCTTCTGCGATGCGTCACGTCTCATCGCTGGCATAAAGCGCCCATGCCGATATTACGCACTGGCATCGGACACGTGGAAAAACAATCAACTTTTAAATCGAATTACTTAAAACTTCCAACGTTCCGAACGCACGTGGTGACGCATCCGCGACGATTCGGTATTCGGCCAACGACCTATTTGGGTGCACACGATCTCTAGTTCACCGCATAACTGGGCAGGCGGTTCGGTGCTCCCGGCGGCGCGCTTTAGTGACCACATACGATAGGATTCCTATCCTAGTAAACGGGTACTTCCTGTCATAGGAACTTCCATTTAACTCCAAAAACATGACTCATTTACGTATAGACGCCTTGATGTCTTCGAAATTTTCCTCATACACGATGGAATCCAACTTGGAGATGTTTACATTTAAAGCGTTCGGTTACCGATTATTCCATTGAGTTAGGCAGCGTAGCGTTGCACCGCTTTCTCTAGGTGCATGACCTCGCTAATCGTGGTGTGTTTGACTGTAATCGGTGCAGCGAGTGAAGCAGTCGCCGGCATTGCAGCGGAGATACCACGCACTCGATATCCGTCACGCACCCATTCTTTGGTGAGGTGTTAATGCAGCAACGTTTCAAGATTAGGTGCAAGCAGTAGAATAGAAAACGCTTCATGCATTTAGGTCGTGCACGCCTCTTAATTTGATGAGTCAATCATTTGCTTGGGTACCTACGATATTGTTTACAGTTTAGTCGGTGTGTAAATATTATGGTTATACTTAATATGGTCGGTGTGCGGACACACCGTCGCGTTAGGGACATGTAAATACTGGTTTTGTTTCTTTCAGCTTGGTCGTTAACGGGTCTGATTTACATGTCTATCTTTATTGAATGTTCCGATGAGGCCTAATTCGACGGAATGTTGTTTCGTTCAGTGTTTGACAGAAAGGTAGGTAAGTAATGGAAATTCAAGGGAAATTCGATAAATTCAAATCTATGCAAGAATGTTTCCTACGACTCTCAAGTATAGAAATACACATGTCAAACTAATTAAGATCTAAGAAGGATTGTGGCAAAATAGTTGACCTTTGATCATTGGATGAACAAATTAATCCATCCCTAATAAGTAGGTCTTCAAAACAGTCGCTACTTGCGATCAAAGACTTCTATATAAACCGTGTGTGCTTGCGTCTGTCTGTTTCTTCCTTTACCTACCTACTACTATACTACGCAGCGCATCTTTATAAGGTTTTCACTAATGGATAGAGTGATTCACGATATAAGTTTGGATGTTCGTACCGATGCGAAGTGTGAAATAAACGAATATTTAACTTTGTGTTTGGTCAGGGATCCACCTGATGGAAAGTGGTCACCATCATCAGGGGACAGGGGACTCTGTAGCCCTTTGAGGTACCTGTAGACATGTCTGTATGTATGCATGCATGTGAGTAATGGTTTAACGGTGCTTTCATTTAATTCAATCAGCGAGCAGATAGCTCTGGCGACGATATAATGACATGTTGGTAATTTCCATGAAAATCTTCGCACACTCTTGTTTAGTGTAACTTGCTTAGTGTTCGTCAGATCGTAAAAGATTTAATTAGCATCTTAACACATAATAAGTACGTGAACCTACCTGACGTAGGTAGAGGTACCCACCTATTCATTCGTCTTACAATTTACAATGCTATAAAATCGAAAAATCACATCTTACGTCACATTAACTTCTAAATAAAGCTCTTTCATGACGCCATGTATCGTGGTAATAGGTTGGTAGAGGTAGTAACTAAAACACCTTACCGATAGGACGAATGCTTGACGTAGTTAGGTAAGTAATAATTTATAACTTTGTTGTACGTTCCTACTTTAGGAAAATCAAACAAAACCCCAGCCACGTGATCGGTATTTTCATCCGCGGTTGACTACGTAATGTAGGTACCTAGGTACAGTTTATTTTTCCTACATGGTATTATTAAGATAGCTACATTGTTCACTTCAAAGTTTCATGTGACAAAAAACAGCATGAATAGCAAGTACGAGCACATACTACTTAGCTACCTTATCTTAATTAAGCTTACAACAATACATGATTGCCACACTGACTGACGTAAATGGTGTGTTTACGTTATTGATTACGTCCTTCTTACCTCAGTCTTCGTTATTCGATGTCGTGCTAGCTTAACGACGGCAAAATTCCCTTTGCCAATGGTCCTTTCGATGTCATAAAATCCCACCCTGATGTGGGTTTTCGCAGTACGCTCGCGGTCCGCCATTGTGGAATTCAGTCCTGAAGCCGTTCTGGACGACGTCCTATCACCTCATAAAACCAAGGTGCACAGTGATACAGTCACATTATAGTCTCATCTAAATCAGCGACACTGTTAAGCCTTCATTGTCAGCTCCACGCACAAATGTAAAAGCGTAATGTACAATGGGTCCGCTCCATCTAACTATCAGCTATTACTAAACAGTCATTAAGTTAAGTACCTAATCAAAAATACAACTTAAACTCTCGTCCGATTTTGTTTTCACATAAAATTTAAAACATTGTCAAACCTCACGACATTGTTCGCATCAAAAACGCACAATTCCTGTTCACAGTGGACACGCATTGGTGTTGAAAAAAAATTAAGGCTGTGAGTGGGTTAGAAACGTATTAGGGTTGGTTAGAAAAAATGATTTTGTGGTAGAAAATCGCGTATTGGCGGCGCGCGTAATGTTAGCTGGGCCGTATGGCACCGCCGCCGCCCCGCCGGCTGTCAACCGGGTACTGAACTCGCGTAGCGCGCTCGGCTTGCCCGGCGCTGTACCGCTGTACCTGCCAGCCGCCCGCCGCCCGCGCGGCACGCGCGCATTCGGCCGCCCGCCATGTTGCTTCTCGTGACGTCAGTGGCAGCGCACTGTCCTACAAACGTATCTGATACGATGCCTACAGCAGTACTTTCTTCTGATTAGGTACCTACTTAATACTTTCATAATGTTAACTACCTACATTTTTAAATTACGAATAAATTCCTCTACGCAGTCAACAGCACATATGTACCTAGTTACTCACAACAAAGTATATGGACACCGTAATCTAGGTAGGTACTCTGCCCAGGGTTGCACACAATGCACTCAGATTTTTGTTAATGTAACCTACTCATTAACACAGAATGCTAATATTTACTCCATTAGACAAAAAATCGGATAAAACAGCAAAGGTTTGTTATTTATTTTTCATTAAGTATAAACTCGGCAACCGACCAAGAGGTGAGTGAAGTGAGGTCGTCGCCCATCCTAAAAACGTCTGACGCAGATGAAAATCCTCCTCTCCTCACTAGAATAACAATGAAAGATATATCGAGAGACATCCTTTATTTTATTATTTACTACGTACTGTTCTTTTTTAAATTTTACTTCTTTGTTCATCCCTCGGGTTTTGTTTTAGTGGAATAGATAGGTGGGTAAATAGGTACGTGTGTCTACCTTTCTGCTATTCCCCATATACCTCTTTTCTTATTATCCAGCAGTGGATTGTTAGGGGCTGTTAATGTGATGTTACTTCGCATTTTATTCTTTACATTTTCTTCTTTCTTCCCATTTTATTTTTTACTAGCGGTCCCCGACACTTTTGTACGATTATTTTACCCCGACTGCTAAAAGGACGGGTTATATGTTTTCTTTACTCTACACACTTACGAACTTTATCTCTTTAGATTACTTAGGTACTCATATTGCTTTGCTTTGAGAGAGGTAGGGCATAGCGGGGTATCTCGTTCGAATTGGAGCCGCCCGACTGGGAAGGTACCTCCACCTTACAGAATATCGCAGCTAAATAATACTCTTTTAAATAGTATTGTGTTTCTGCCGGTGAGTAAGGTTTCCAGTGCTCCATGGGGTGGGGATTTGGGGAACCGTGGCTTTGGCAGTGGAGGGGCACTTGCCTTTTTGCTGCCAGAGCAACGTGTTAGATAGGTGGGTAACGCATTGGCGATACTCTTGGTGTTGCTAATGTCTATAGGCAGTGGTGACCACTTTCCATTAGGTGGCCCGCTTGCCTGTTTGCCTACCGTACGACATAAAAAAAAAGAAAAAAAATCAACCTGTAGTAGAAATACTTACAGACTGTACAGGTAAGTATATGAAAATATTATTTGTAATATCGTATTGAGCGCTAACGCCAATGTTTAATCTGTACCTACTTACTCTATTAACTTAATTCGAATTTAATAAATGACAATTAAAACTGTAAGCGGCTCCTACTGAATAAGTTCCCGGTATATTGTTTGACAGCTATATGGAAGTTACCGTAGGTTGTGGAACAGCAGACTCTGAATTGAGAAATCTAGCAATAATCATCTGAGAAATGCTCACATACCTGATTAGGTAGATAAGGCTAAGGAATGGAACACGTTGCCTGCGAGTGTGTTTCCTGATCATTATAATCTTGTCTCGATTATAATGATAAGGAAAGCATCAAAGCTACAGTGAATAGGCTGTTCAAGACAGGCATGCTCCATCATTCGCCGCATCGTCACTTACCACCAGGCGAGATGGTGGTCAAATGTCTAGCCAGGTAGTCTAACTATGAAAAAAAAGGTGTAGCTTTGAAACGTTTCTCTCGAATAACGTTAACGTAAAACTAAACAGTTTATTGACGTAATAACCCAAAGAAGTCATAGCTGGCCGTTTTAATTGTCATATTCCTGACTGGATCAGAGTAAGTATTAGTAAGTATATGTATAAATTTATGACAATAAATTGAAAAGATTTTACGTATTTAATTAATTTATTGGTTTTAAATGTAAAAAGTCATTGCGGAAGTTTTTAAAACTCGGCAAATACTCGTATCAAGCGCATAGGGGAACCTGGCGGGATCCCGAGAGCATTAATGAAATGACATACATTCCTACCTAATGTTAAAACATTTTATTTTTAACAACATAATGTAATGTAAAAAAGCTGTGATATAATGGCTACATAAGCTGATGTCGTAGGAATATTTTTGCTAAGTATATCGATATTGATAATATTGCTTAATATAACATATCGAAAGAATATATCGACAGAGTGAACATCCCTTTTTATTTGATGCTGACAAAAACTTAAGGAGATTTAATTATTTTTTGTCTTTGACCTTGCATGCATTTTTTGTATGAAAAAGCTGTCACAGCCCCCTCTATAGACTGGCAAGAAGGTCGCTAACATTCCAATCTCTTTGCTCGGATCCGTGCAGTACGGGTCCGGCGATATCGGCCCCGATGTCAAGTCCGGAATCTCTGCAGCTTGGGCCAAATGGCGAGAGCTTAAGCGGTCACCTGTGACCCTAAGATCCCGATCAAGATCAAGGGGCTAACATACAACAGCATCATTAGGCCCGTGATGCTTTACGGCTGCGAAACCTGGCCGGCGCTGACAAACCATATCCGCGAATTCTACGCCAACGTAATGAAAATGCTGCGGTGTATGTGTGGCGTTGCACAACTTGATCAAGTGCGTAACGAGTACATCCATGGCAACCTTGGCGTGAGAGATATCGCTGATATGATCGAAGAAGCTCGCCTTTGCTGGTTCGGTCACATATTGCTTAAGTCCCAGAGATACGTGTCAAATAGGTGCCTAAATATTTCTGTATCAGGAAAGAGGTCCTGCGGAAAGCCCAAGAAGCGATGGATTGACATTGCCGAGTCGATTGCGAGAGCTAATGGCTTACGACGCGAGAGAGATGCCCAAGACAGAACGAAATGGAGGAGAATGAGTCGAAAAGCGGACCCTAGCAAAAGCAGGGTTTGACTGCTCGGATGATAATGATGATGATGGTGACCTATTCCGGTTCCGAAGATAGTGTCCCGTGGCAGACAGATAGACGAAGCTCAATAAAACGGTTCCTTTTCTACCCTTCGGGTACGGAAGTCATCAATGGCTCGCTCGTCTCAGTCGCGTTGAACTCTTTTGTATGAAGAGTCAACATTTTCTTGAATTACGTACAATTTATTGTTATGTGGATGAGCGTCGGTGGCTGAGTGGTAAAGGTATCCGACTCGCAAGCGAGAGGTACCGGCTTCAAATCCCACAGCCGCCATGTACAAATGACTCTATTCTGAGTTATTGTACATTAGTTGACGGTGAGTTAAAACATCGTGATGAAACATTTTTTTTATTGTCTTTAGGCTCGCATTTGTCAGCTCAGCTCACCTGATGGAAAGCGACGATGATGTCGAAGATGTAGCATGCGTGCCTAGAAGATACGTAGTCACTCTTGATTTGAAGACCCCTAGGTTATACTTATCGGGGAACAATGACTCAGGCAGAGAGTTCCATTCCTTTGCAGTGCGCATAAAAAAAGTGGATGCAAAACTTAATGCAAAGCTTAGTACGAGATGGTGAGATGTCTACCATAAATGGATGACGATCTTTTGTCCCCCTCGTTGTTCGATAATAAAAAGAGCACAATGAAACAAGGTTGTGGAGCTCCTGGGAGCACTCACCGAAGTGAATTCAATTAAAGACCGACAAGCCGGCTACTCTACGACAGTGTCCCAGACCTAGAAAGCGAGACTCGACAAGCGAATCATCACCAATAAATTTTTTAGCACGTCTGTCGATAGAGTCAAGGTGACCACAGTACTCCATACATGTCCGGACTTGTGCTTGGTATAAATTGAGAAGCTGTCCAGGTGTGAAGTAATTCCTCACCTTGGCGAGGACTCCAAGTTTTTTAGAAGCCAATTGAGCTATTGACTCAACATATGGTCCAAAGTTTAGGTCTGATGATAGAGTAACACCAAGCAGCTCCAACTTGACGGCCATAGGCAACGACTCAACCTCGGAAAGACGGTGTTAGATGGAAAGGGCTACGTTTTGATGAGAAGAGACATACCTGGGTCTTGGAAGGATTAAACTTGACCAGGCCGGCTTCACCCCAGTCAGCAACAGCCTTCAGGGTCTCATTGATGCGCTTGAGTAGTGCTTCTCTTCTGGCCCGGACTTGAGCCCCAGTATTCGATAGGTACCTCTCTACAACAGTGCTGTCGTCAGCGTACCCAAGGATGCCGGGCTTTAGCAGATTGATAATGTGGAGCAAGAAAAGTGTTGCAGAGAGGATGGATCCCTGAGTTACACCGGCATCAATTGGCATTGTGACGGATATGCTTGACCTTCGACCACTACACGAAGCGATCTATCTCTGGAAATCGGCTATCCAAGTACAATAACTGGGAGATAGTCCGTATGCAGGAAGCTTGCTTATCAGGCTGTCGTGCCACACCCGGTCGAAAGCTTTGGAAATATCCAAGGACACAGCTAGTGCTTCACCGTGGTTCTCCACGGCTTCACTCCATATGTGAATGGCATACCCAAGAAGGTCACCTGTTGATCTGTTACTACGGAAGCTGTATTGATGGTCACTCAACAGATCATTCGCTTCGAGATACGTCAGAAGCCGGTTATTCAGCACACGCTTAAGTGTCTTCAAAGGATACATGTTATGGATATAGGCCGATAATTCGCCGGGTCAGCGCGACTACCTTTTTTTGGCACGGGTTGAACATGTGCAATCTTCGGTACTTTACCTACCTGTAGAGACAGGCGATTCAGCCGAGATAAGACGGGTGATGACTAAGGCACGCAGTGCTTTAGGCTGGTATGCCATCCGGATCACTGGCTTTTTTCACGTCGAGTTTGGACAGTTCCTTACGCACTTCCTTCTGCCGGATGGGGTTGTCAGATAGAACTGAGCTACAGACTTGCAGTTTAGGTGGTGTTTCGTTTCCGGCGTCTAGAAGCGAAGAATTAGCAAAAAGAGATGCGAAGAGGTTTTTATTTTGTCCTTAGCGGAATGGGCCAATGACCCCTCAGGTTTGAGCAGAGGGGGCAGTGATGGGCGACAGAAATTTGTCCCAACTGATTTAGCCAAGGATCCGAAAGCTTTACTACCCGCAGGGTATGATGCCAATTTGTTACCGATTCGTCCGATGTGATCAAGTCTAGAATTTTTTATAATTCTTTTGCAGGACTTGGCAACAATATTGTAGGCTCTCTTCTTTTCGTGAATGTCACCGGATTTGCGGAGCCGTGCGTCGGCCCAAGCACGTCCACATTCAAGTCCAAACCAAGGCTGTGTTTTGCTAGACATTGGCACATCTGAGAACGGAATGTAGTACTTCATTGAGCAACAAATTACCTCCGCCACAGCATACGCACAGATAGAGGGATCCGAAGAAGAGAAGCATGTTTGCCGCCGGGGGTAACGCGCAAAGAAGGACCGCGTCTCGTCCCAGTTCGCCGACTTATACTTCCATAAGCGTTGTGTACCTTTCGGGCTAGGGTCGGGTGGTGTATAAACCGATACCGAGTTCACTAGGCAGTGATCGGACCCACCGATGGGTGATGACACCGACACCAAGCATCGGTCCAGATCGGAAGTCAGCAGAATGTCCAAGCAATACGAAGTGTGGCCCTCAAAGTCCGGTATCCTAGTCGCTGCCCGGATAAGCTGTGAATGATTTAGCGTTAAGGCCAGCGTCTTGGCTCCCATCCCAGCATGATCCGTGTCCTTTTATGGGAAGAGCCATTCTCCATGGTGGCCATTGAAGTCCCTAAGGAACACCAGTTGGGCGGAAGGCTACCTCTGCTGAGCCACGTCAGCCATCTCTGTGAGGTAGCCCATTAGTCTGGTCGTCTCCGCATCGTATATAGCAGCGTAAAGGATTTTCTCCAATCCCGTATTCACAAGTACCCAAAGCACAGAAAAACTAGAGACTTCAAGGTCACGTAGGCGCCGATTGCAGATGTCATCCCGAGCATATATGCACACACCCTAGCTTTGAACTTGTTCTCTAAGCTATATCCGGGATATTCCAAGCATCAAGCGTCTCCGTGAGAAACAATAGGTGAGGTTTAGAGGTTTCAAGAGGCTGATGAACCGAATCGAGATTAGCGTGCTGTCCACGAATATTTGGGAGGTGCACGTGAAGTGAAAGGACGTGCTTCCGCTGTTTAACCGTACCTGTATTTTTAACTTTCATTATAGGGGAGTGAGTGAAGGTAAGAAGAATGGAAGTGGGTTCAGAGGCGAACACAGTGGTTACTGCATATAGAGTCACAGCGTAGGGACACCAGAACGGAGACTGCAGGGACGCCCGAGCAGGGACGCCAAGAGTGTCTAGCGGGTCCTTTCGTCCGGTCACCAACCGGCACGCTAGCGCACCCCAGGATTTTTCGCAAAATGGCGGGGCAGCCTTTAATGTGTAGCTGGCACACTACTTGGGCCCCCAACTATCTGCGGTCGGCCAGCGGAAAACTGTGCCTCGGATCCCGCTACCCTCCGAGTCTGGCTTAAAACTGCGGCATCCATACAGCGCAACTAAAACCTCATGTACAGTAAAGCAAACGCACCCGACCCATTCTCCAAAAAACGGCACGCCTGGTCATCATGGTGACACGCGACAAGTCATTTTGCACAAATATAACTTGGTAATATCAGAATTCTTTAGAGTGGTCTGACTTTGACAATAGGCCTATCCATTTTATGCCTATAGGTACAATAAAGTGCACCATCCAGGAGGAGCATCGGTGGCCGAATGGTTATGGTATCCGACTGGTAAACGAGAGGTTCTGGGTTCGAATCCTACTGCGGTAAAAGATATGGGTAGATTGTCTCTACCCCTTAGAACGACCGTTGAGAGTAGGCAAGCAGTATATTTGAGTCACATTCTCTCTTATAATGCTAATTTTTTCTGAATAACAGATGTGGGAAGATATTACTATGGCCGGAGATCCTACTATAGTAAATCTTCAGCACCGAGTTCGCTACTCGTTAGGTGTGTGTGCCTCCTAATACCGATGGCGAAGTGAGGTTGACCAAGATCTACCGCTGGAGACCCGGAGAGTGGTTTAACAGTTTAGGGCCCCGTGATGGTAGGATTTCATTTCATTGGCTTCTTATTTTCGAAAACAAGTCAGATCTGATTCGCCCAGTAGTTGGCTACGGCAACTGAGTTATCAGTCGCCAAGAGCAGTTCCTCCCCAGAGCAGGACAAAAAGGACAAGAAAGCAGATGCGTCATAGACGGATGGATCTCCACAGTCGCGTCGCTGTTGTACCTTGTCGATTAAACTCCATTTAGCCAAAGATTCGTTGCAGCGTCCAACCTGTGTTCGTAAAAGGTTTAGTGACTTCCAGGTTGATTGTACCAAAGAGATTGAAAAGTTAGCGACCTTCTTGCTACTATAACCATGAAGGTCGCTAACATTCCAATCTCTTTGGATTGTACTACTCTACTTGTCGTACTTGTGCTTGTCGTACAGTCGTATATCTATCTGGGAGCACTAATATGCAACAACGGTTGATGTGTCGATAAGATCAAACGACGCATGGCTATTGCAACAACGGCCATGGACAAGCTGAAGAGAATACGGAGAAACCGGAACATCACAAAGGCCACAAAGATCCAATTTCTTAGGGCGCTAGTGTTTCCCATATTCCTATATGCCAGAAAGAGCGAGAAGAGGAGGATAGACGCCTTGGAGACGTAGTGCTGGAGAAGCATGCATGCAAATAGAAAGAGAAATGAGGAGAATGTAGGTAGGCGAACCTAGGCGGTTCTATGCCCAGCGATGGACATCTTTCGGCTGACATTATGTTGATGATGATAACCAGAGCGCACTAAGCGACAGTAGAACTATGTGACTAAACGCCGCGACAGAGAGTTTAATTTCACACAAAGAAGCTAACTGCTACCGATAACGCCTACTGCGGTCCGTAACGGTAAGCAGTAGAACCTGTGAGTAGAACATAACTTTGGTAGGGGACTTGCTGTAGATATAATGTACAGTCAGCTGCAGTGTGAATGGACCCCCATAGCATATATATTATTAAATGTATGGTATGGTAGGTCTCTCTGCAGCTGACTGTACCTAGCTTTGGTACCTACCTACTTTATCCAATATTGCTTGCATTGTACCAAGCCCACCTTGTAATCATACTTTTATTTAGTAAAAAAAATATTATTATGTAGGTAATCAGCAGGCATGCAGAATCTAAACAGAACTGCCTTGCTTAGAACGAGACAGCGCTATACGTGTCACATAAGCTTGTCCCGTTCTAAGCAGGGCAGTTCTTTTTGGTCCTGCTATAAGACATCATGGTAAGCACCCAGGTCCGTATATGTAATACCTACTACCTTTAGCATGCGACTTCGTCTACGTAAATTCGGTTATCATGACTTTCCGGACCCGGTGTTCTTCTGGGCTAAAGCTAAATTAGGTACAGCCTTGGTTTTTACGTAAAGAATTAACACACTGGTGTAGCGAACATAACATTCTAACTCAGTAGATTGTAGAATAAGACGCACAGGGGTTTTTCCCTAGGAATTTTCCAGTTTTCTTGACACAATAAAGTTTCTAGACTTTATTGTCCGTGGCACTCATTTTCAAGCCAGATAATTTAAAAAAAACCTTGACTGTGCCAAATTATTTTTTCAATGTAGCAACACTGTGTTTTTGCAATGTGATTGTGGAAGTCGTGGACTCTAAAAATTCTTATTTTTCACAGATATTTTCCTAATTCTTGTTTAGAATTTCATTATTTTCCTATTGAATTTCTCTAAAAATAAATAAAAGCACATCGGTACAGTCAAACCACAAAAATAAACACGATGGATAATACGTACCAAGATGTCGGTGATACCCATCCACAATTTTGACAAGGAAAAGGTGTTTGTATAGTCGTGAAAGATTATTTGGAATTTATATGAGCTTATTGTTGTGTGAATGTGTAAATAGAATAGATAGTCATACGCCAATATGAATCAAATCGACGACGAGAATTTGCAAAATATCAAGTGCAGTAAAAAAAGTACGTGTGCGAAGAATAAAAATAACATAAAGGCCAAAGATCCCACTGAGACGACTGACGAAATAAATTTACTGAATCAGGATAAGTTGAGTGACGCATTAGCAAATACTCTTCATATTAATAATTTGAATATTAATTTCACCAATGGATCTAGTGAGCATGCAAGAGACAGTCTTGACGACTCACCAGACCCTGCTGACACCCAGGGCGAGGACAGTGAAGGTGCAAATGATGCAAATAGTGTTCACTGTAGTGATGCTACTAGTAATTACTGTGAGAGTACGGAAACCTGTTCCTCAGGCATGCAGCTTTATGAAAGTACTCTAGAGAATCTAGAATCCCATCATCACATTCAAGACCTTGAACTAAATGATGGTATTGATATTATATCATACGAATCAGAATTGCAGATGCCAGAAATCATGAGACTTATACAGAAAGACCTCTCAGAACCCTATTCTATCTATACTTATAGATATTTTATACATAACTGGCCTAAGCTTTGCTTCTTGGCAACCCATGAGGGAAAGTGTATTGGTGCCATTGTATGTAAGTTAGATATGCATCGTAATGTGGTCAAAAGAGGTTACATTGCTATGTTAGCTGTAGATGAAAAATACAGGAAGAGAAAGATTGGGTCTAAACTGGTTCGAAAAGCAATAAAGGTAAATATTTGATAAATCATAAAAACATTGCCAGGATACTAGATAAATGTTAGTTGTATAAATAACATTACATTCCATGCCTATTGATGGACATCTTGTTTTGAACTAAGAACCACATATACACTTACAAGCTTAACTATCAGGCCACACCATATTTTTCCATATATGGTCATACACTTCTGGCATTACAAATCAGTATTTAACTTCAATAGTACTATTCAGTTTTAATTAGGTTTTTGTAGTTTGCTAGCCAATAAGAAATATACTGCTTTTTTCAGTAGATTGATTTTTTCTTAAGCTGTTCTGATTACAACTATTTTACTAAAAACTACCTAATAACAGCACCCCATTTTAAAAAATGTATCTACTAACAAAGCTTTTCAAAAGAAATTAATTAATAGGTATAGGTTTGGGGCTCTCATTTTCCGTACTTGGACTCAAATTCGATCTTTTGTAAGTGACTGAGAGCCAGCTATTGTAGTAGAAGGGAACCTGTTCCTATTGAGGCATTCGCTCTGTAGTCCTTCAGCTCCTCACACTCCAGGACCCTGTGAGCTGTTGTTTTTTTAATTAATTAAATACAACAGTAATCAATGACATATTGGCTATCAAACCGCAAACCTCATTAAAATTGATTAAGTGTTTATGATGACTAAGACTGTTTGATAACACCAGAAATGTAAGTATTAGAAAAAAATGGAGTGGTTAACTCTTAACAGTTTTGCTGAGTCCCGACTCAACAATTGTATTGAAATAGGTGCTCATGATTCATCTGGCTGGTCAATTAAATATGCACACTATGATACTTAGCATTGCTGTAGCCTCTCTGGTACTTGAGTTAGCAGGGGACTTTCCCTATTAACTGTATTTCTTAGAACTTTATATATTTTGTTGTTTTCAGGCTATGAAATTTGACAATGCTGATGAAGTGGTGTTAGAAACTGAAATCACAAATAAACCAGCATTGAAATTGTATGAAAATTTGGGCTTTGTTAGGGACAAGCGCTTATTTCGATATTATTTAAATGGAGTAGATGCATTACGATTGAAGTTATGGCTAAGATGAAATAAGTAGTTATCTAATGACAAATTCTCAATGTTGTGTTAATTCTTTGTGAGGCTGTTGCTTCATGTAAAGAGGCTTCTAGACGGGCAATATTTTTATTGCATTATGTGGCTGCAAGAATGTCACTTCGTCTCTCAGTCACAAACTTCATATCTAGTAGAAAAGAATGCACTAACACTAAAGATGCTACAACTACACTAAGGATGCCACAACTTAAGAGTGCAGCTAAAACACCAATAGAATAAATTATAGCAGTGCTGACAACTGTAACTGTGCTGTAGCCATATATTGCAGTAAAAATGACAACAGTTTAGAATCTTCTTTAAATACTTATACATGCACACACCAAGGGGATTGTAATATTGTTGAAATGGTAAAACAAAAGTCTGCCATGTGGATTTTAGCCAAATGTATAATAGGTTTATTTTTCAATTATTTTTAGTCATGTGATGTTTAATTTACCTAATTTATGTATGTGTTAAAAATTGTTAAAATGTTTCTCTTCTCTATATTTTTTTTTATACTTCAATCCTAAGATTATAAATGGTTATGATCCAAACTAAAAATACACAACTTTGATGAATTAAACTAGTTTATTTTACTTTAAATAATATCCCATTCTATTAGCAATAATTGTAAATGAAACCACATTTATTACAACACACTTTTAAATTTTATTTGGTATGTATTCAAAAAGTAAAAGTAGCCGTATTAGTAGAAGCTCCATCATAAATAAATGTATTGTTAACAGGCTTGTATTGCTTTGTAACAATTTTTATTGCCTCATGTGCGACACAGCCTCCAAGAAATGCTGAAATACTATGAATCTCAGCACCACCATATCTGCACATTTCATGAATATGGTCATCTTTTGGAAATGGTGTACAAGATATATCACTCAGTAATTTTGATACACATGTTTTCAGTTTAGCTATGTCACCTTCTGGTTCCCAGTCACCTGGTGCTCTACAATGTTCTGACCTGAATATGTCAGCAGCTCTCAATAATATATAATGTACCATCATAACATCTGGTTCTTCTAGATACCTCGCAATATATGATGCTACAGTGCCATTGAGTTGGTATTCAGTGGCAATATTGGATCCTCTAATCAAATGTAGATCATGAGCATGCCGACAGAATAACTTTACATCCATTTCACTGATGCTATCACAATGTAATTGGGTAACAATTTTTTTTACTTTCCTGTAAACTGCCTCAGCATCTAAAGCTGCTTGAGCTCTATATATATTTTGTAGCTTTATGTAATGCTCAGTTGAAGCTGTCATGTCAGGAAGAACACCCTTGACAGGCAGTTTGCCATTGCCTTCGCCTTCAACAAATGCTCTGAGAGCAGAGCACATTATCCAGAATTGTGTGCTGTCTTTAGTTAAATTTGTTGCATCAGAACTATAAATAAGATCTTTGATATTTAAAGGCATGTATGTTGGTATCAAAGCTGTATTTACAGCTCTTAGTGCTTCCTCAAAATTCTCTTCATTGATTGGGACTCCATTCTCATCCTTTCTAATGGATTCTTGAACTATGTCTTTTATTTCATTCTTCTCTTTTCTACTCATTGGCCAGCCATTATGATTCTTAATTTGCCATTTCTTCACAGCTTTATAAAGAATAGCAATCCAAGGAATATGTCCATGGTCTTTTAGATCAACAGCATCTATATCAAAACTCTCAAGGTACTGTGCAAGTGCAGGGAAAGCCACATCTAGTCGAAGATCTGTTTGCTCATTATCTGGGTGTGTCTCAATAATAGCATGCTCTTTTATCTGTATCCGAAATGATCCTAAAAAACCAACTGATCGACACTGAATAAACGGTACATTAATATCCCATAGATGTTGTGCCAAATCTTGAATAGATTTCTCACTCAGAGCTGTTCCTATTACTACACTAAATGACTTAAAGAAATCTGGGTTTTCTAGAAGAATTTGATCTGTTGTTTCTTGAACTGCGTGACCCTGGACAGCAGAATTTAATTCGAGAATCAGACGCAGACTTTCAGAGCCTCTATTAAGACCTTTGCTTGAACACTCCAAAAAAAAGTTACTTCCAATGTCTTCTTCACTTACAGTGCTGTCATCAACAATTGTAACGGCGCCCACACCAGGAAGTACTATTGATTTTAGGATTTCTGTTCCTAAAGCCGAAGCATTGATCAGGCATATATGACCATTTTCAAGTGCTGCTTGACCATGATCACCCCACAGTCGAAGTTGTCGATCGTATTGTTTATTCTTTTCACTTTGTTCTGGTGATTTCGGGGCAGGGGAAGCCATAGCACGTCTTCTTTAATTATAAATACGCTTAACTAACTTACTTCAATTTGCAAATTTACTAAAACAACGAAATTCTGAAGCGGCTTTTTTAAGTAGAAAGAAACCAATTAGATTCTGATTCTTGGTCCTAGATTAGAATAGAAAACAAAGCGAGAATGACTGACAGTGACAACAGAAATGGCTGACTGACAGTGACAGTTAGATAGTTTTTTTTTGGGTTATCCTTGAGAAAAGCAGGATCTAGCCCATACAGTCAAGTCTTCAGTATAACTCGATGAGTCCATGGACTAAACTCTGACAGGTACGCGTCCACTAGCCCGCACCGCACGAGCCGCACGCGCCGCACGCATCGCATTTCGGGTTGCTTTGTATGAGTTTGTATAGGAGTGCGTTCACTACCCGCACTGGCCGCGCCGCACAGCCGCACCGCATTGTCAGTAGTTAGGGATACCAGCATAAAATGCGGGCGATGCGGACAGGGATACAAGAAAAAAAGGCGTTATTTGCCTGAAATGGGAGAATAAGTCCTAAAATATTTACCCATAAATATAAGAAAAAAATTGTAAGTTAAAATTATTACTGCACTTCAGTATTTAAGCCTGCTATAAACTAATGGGGGGGTTTGTCACAAACTCCACGCTTGGCACGTAAATCAAAAAACAGAAAACGCTGCTGACCAATTTTACAACAAAAGAAATGTCCTGAGCTGGCCTCTAAGACATTAATCTCCTTCCTTGTACGCGTACAACATCTGTGAACTTAATGTGTTAAACTCTGTCTAAGAAGTTTAGCAACCAGCGAAATTATAAGATTGATTGAAATCAACAAGTAGATACCTAAGCATAACTGATTGAATAATGAGGACCGTCTGTATACAACAAGATAGGAGCTAAAAGATGGACGTCTTCATTATTCTAAATCAGGTTGATTACTTGTTGATGTCAATCATTCTTATAATTTCCTAAGTCGCTTCACTTTTTAGACAGCGTCTAAAGCTATAATATAATCTGCCTTAATAATTTTATGTAAAATTAAATATAAACAAAGTACCTAAGCCACTAAATATACCCCAACAATATGAACATTATCTAAAATATCTAATCCCACATACCCCTAAATTTGTGGAAGAAATCGCTGGGTTGGGAACCCTGAGGGCCAGCCCGTGACGTCACACGGATATTAAACTATAGAATTTGCCGCAAATATATTCGACTTTAGAGCCTACTTATAGCTGGAGTCACAATCTATATTTTGTTTCCTTTTTTAATGGTGCATATGACATGTCTGATAGAGAAGGATATAAGTTGTTAAGTACCCATTCGAACCTACTGCTATTATCAACTGTTAAGCGCGCTCCACATGTTCGCCGAAACTTCCGGCGAAACTTTTGCCGGGACTTTGGTCGATCCTCTACATTCTCGCCTATTAGGGATGTGGTGGTGTCAAAACGCGCGACATTTTATCGATTCATCGGTGTAATATCAGTAATCTACTGTAAACAGAGTCACAGAGGTGATAGCACCTGCTCTACTATAATAACTTGATCTACTAAGATCCTTGATCATGGTCAAGAGTATCCCGAACCTGTTACGGGAAAAAGCGCTAGGAATATAAATATAAAATCGATCGAATCGAGACGACAACAAACTATCTCTACTTAGTCTATGAAATAGGCGAGACATGCCAAATATGCACGGGACTACACGAATACTACCTCTACATTCTCGTGTTCCCGCGGAACTGTCCACATGTGGAGCGCGCTTTAGTATTTTTTAATTTGTGACTGAGAGTTCTAGATAATTGCTCGAAACCAAAGATTTTGGATCATACAGCAATCGAAACTATAGACTTCTCTTTTTAGAAAGAAATTCTCGTTGACAGTGTTGCCACATTGGATTATTTTTTCGCTATACTGGCGAAGTTTGGAGACAGCGTGGCGAAATTTTATAGTGTTTTACTTTGGCGAAAAATAAATTAGGAACTGGTAAATTTTTAAATGCTATTTTCATACAATAAGTTATATTATAAGTAATAGTCAAATTGAAGAAAAATAAATTTAGTTCTGGTTGACTTGGAAACATTGCCAATATTTGGCCCAATGTTTGTTGTTCCTAGAACAGAGCATCTATGGATTAGCTTCAATAATACTTATTTTGATGACCTATAAAATAACGGGTGGTGCAGAAGCCACACTGTTGAGATTATTACATATTGAAGTTTGTATAATTTTTTTTATACGGCTGAGAAACAGGCAAGCGGGCCACCTGATGGAAAGTGGTCACCGCCGCCTATGGACATCAGCAACACTAGGGGATATACGGATCAAATTCAGGTATTATATACAGATCTACTGTGGTTTGAAGCTTAACGTCGCCAAAAGAAGACCTATATGGCTAGCTGCAGCGCGGATCTTGAAACCATTCGTATAAACAGCGTAAATGGCAATAGAACATAGAACTTCAATTATTTTGGATCCGTGCTGCATGAGTCCGGCGAGTAGGGTCTAGTCCTGAATCCTGATTTACTACTCGAATTACTGTTGTTAAGTTTCATTAAGTTAAACAAACGTTCAGCTTGTTGTATTGACTTATTTCTATTTCAATTACAATATTCGCATCTTCCATATTATGCACATTGTTGAACCGTTTTTATTTCTTAGTGTTTTTACACGTTTTATTACTCAATTTATTAAACGTGTAAATTAACATAACACCCGATTTCTTAGTGCTACACACTAAATATTAAGAATTAATAAATTCAGTAACTTTTTCTAGTTGGTCACTCCATAGTCGCCTTGTTCTGAAATTTTCGAATTTACGTCTTTTTATGTAAACCCGGCCAAAGAATTTTATAATCTAAACGCAGTTTGCCAGATCCATTCGTATGGCCGGTATGCATAGGCATACCGCTGTAAAGAGTTATATAGTGCCACAAACACAGACAATCAGATAGACCCGGTGTCAGCGGCGGCGACGGCGATGACATACACTTACCAGCACAAAAAGTGTCTGCTTTGTAAAGCCAAGAAGCAAAGCATGAACATTGATAATTCAATATATCTTTCTGTAATTTGTAGATCTACATATCAGGACTCAGCTAACTTTCGTGCGCAATACTAGTATAAGAGTGGGTATAGTACAGAATACTATACCTACTCTTATAATGCTATTACAATTCGAAGTTCAGGCTGAGACGTACTCAATAGTAGGAGATACCTATCTTTCAGCAATAGAATGACACGGCTGTTTTGAGACAATTTCAAAACCGTTAATAATGTAGCTATTGAATAAAAATTCGATATTCAAAATAAAACATTTACTCAAAAATATTGTAGTGTGGTCATTATTTTGACAACCTTCTTAGTAAGAAAAATTCAAATCCTAAGTACCTCAAAAATTCAAAACCCAAAAGTAACTAAGTAGATATTGAATAATAATATTATAAAGAGGAAACGTTTGATTTTTTGTTTGTTTGTATTGAATAGGCTTCGAAACTACAGGACCGATTTCAAAAATTCTTTCACCGTTAGGAAGCTACACTATCCCCGGGTGACATTAACTATATTATATTTTCTAAAAATTATGGATCATTACTAAAACTCCAATAATGTAATCCAAGGTGTAAAAAATACCCAAAAAATTCCTTACAACGCGTGTGCTGCGAAAACTATTGATGATAGAACAAAATAATGTACTACGACTTTGCAGAACACATCATTATCTACAAAAAGTGTTGCGACAGTATATGTCTAACTATTATAGTTCTGTCACAATAATGGTCTTTTATTTTTAAAATTTAATTGAAATGCCGCCGCTAAAAAACGTTCTTTATTTGTACCTTAGCTATAATCCTTATCAAAATCAATTACTTTATATTCACGACTGCTTCAATACCTTTATATAACTTTTTGAATTATTCAATTCAGACATTTCATTCGAAAGATATCACGAGTTTAAAAATGTGAATATTAGAAAAAAGTCGCGTGTTCGCCGCTCAGTCCGCTCGACTATCTAGGCAGCACGGGGTACGTGGAGGGGAGTCAATGTCAAGAAATAAAGTGCCGCGCGGCTTACTCACGCCGTCGGCTCCCTACGCAGCGGTCGTGTGAGGAATCGAATAATTTTCGCTTGAAAGTAAACCGTGTACCCGTAGTGGCACTCGTGCGAAGCCGCGGCTGCTAGTATTGAATAAAACTTAAATGTTTACAGTAAACCATTTAGGTCCTAAAAATTATTGTAATTTGATTGTTATTCACGACCTTTTAAGTTAGATGAGCTCGTAAATCCTAGATGTTACTCTTTGTTGTATTTATTTATTTAACAATTTATTGCACACAATATAAAAAATAATAATTTTTGCATACAATATAGTATACAGAAATTACAAAATTAAAGACGACGCAACAGGCACTACTTATTTCTAAGAAGAACTCTCTTCCAGCAGGCCTATAGAAGAGGGACATTATAGATTATAGGGGACGAGACGTGCGCATTAGTTTAAAAACATATCTATATTTAATAAACTACATAAATTATAAATGAGATACTAAATACACACAATATAGTATATTTATAAATACACATACATATATACATAATAAAATAAATACAGGTATTGTATAACATTCAGGCACATAATGTTCCTTTACACGCTTTTTAAATATGCATTTTGATTTTGTATGTATCAGCAACTCGTGGCCCCCCTCGTAGGTATAGTTGCTCTGCTCAATCCGACTCGTGCAGACGGTTTGAATGCTTGTACAAATTTGTACAAACAGTAATATATCTGAAATAAGTAAGTAATAATGTTATGATATAAAGATGTTTTTGAGGTTTGGTTTTGAAATTGAAATAGAACAAAGAAAAGTATTTTTAAGATCAATAAACTGGAAATATATTTTGACCAGCTTTTGCCCGCAAGCACGCCCGCGTAGAAATCGTTTTTATGACAGTTTAGCTTTTGCCCGTTACCATTTTAAATGGCCTTCGAAGGATTGTATGAAAGTTGACCTATTTGTCCGTTTTTTTGCAACGGAGTGTAAATAATTAATAGTACCTAATAATAATGTAGGAAATATGTAAATACGTACCAATTAATAATATATGCTTACCTTAAACAAACTACCAGTCTTATTCTGGCACTACAGCCCTTCTAAACTTTGTATGTTGTTTTGTCAAATAGGGCTTGAGAATATCTCGGAAAATATGAAACTAGATTTTTAACATACGAATGTAATTAAAAAATATTGGTCTCTCATATTTATTTTATGAACCCATGCCTGACGTTATTTCGGTTTACGTTCCTCTTCATCTGCCAACAAACAACATCTCTTCATTAATATCCATTACAAGAAATTAAAGGATACTTTAATGAACTAATATTATAAATAAAGAGGGATAACCCGTACCGACAGTCAGCAAAGACTTTAATTTTTTTTAGAGCAAAGAGAAAGAGCAATCGGGGTTACCATCTAAGCGTTATTTTGAAGTGTCATTTATTAGACCAAACCATGATACACAGTTGGCATCCCTGCCCGCAATTGCGGTGCGTGCGGTGCGGCCAGTGTGGCCATGCCATCAGCAACGTCAGCAATATCTCAATGCGATGCGTGCGGCGCGTGCGGCGCGTGCGCGGTTCCGCGGGAACACGAGAATGTAGAGAGGAGGAGTATTCGTGTAGTCCCGTGCATGTTTGGCATGTCTCGCCTCTTTCATAGACTAAGTAGAGATAGTTTGTTGTCGTCTCGATTCGATCGATTTTATATTTATATTCCTAGCGCTTTTTCCCGTAACAGGTTCGGGGTACACTTGACCATGATCCAGGATATTAGTAGATCAAGTAATTACAGTAGAGAAGCTGCTGTCACCTCTGTGACCCTGTTTACAGTAGATTACCGATATTACACCGATGAATCGATAAAATGTCGCGCGTTTTGACACCACCACATCCCTAATAGACGAGAAGTCGACGAGGGTCGACCAAAGCCCCGGCAAAAGTTTCGCCGGAAGTTTCGGCGAACATGTGGAGTGCGCTTTACATTATTCGCCCAGTATTCGGCGACGCATACAGCGTTTGAACTGACCTCGAACAAGTCCTCCATGGTACAAGTTTCAGGGCACGCCGAGCATGAAACGAGGTGGTCCATAGTTTGCGGAGATATGCACAGTCGCACTAACTGTCATTTATATATCCCCCACTTAAAGAGATTCTCTTTACATCGGCCCACTGGGTTCGCAGCCTATTTAACGCCTTCCAGGTTGGCCACGGAAGTTTGTTTCCGGGTGGGAGCTTTTCAGTAGGAGGGATAAAGGCGGGATTGGAAAACCATAAGAACCATTAGTATGTCCTATATAGCTATAATGACTGTGTTAAAAAATAACATTCAATGACGATTAATACAAGGCAGTAATAATGTTTTTAGTGGTCCCACAAAAGTACGTATAGGTACTGTAAGTAAATAAACAAACTTTGTTCCAAGTCCGAGCCGAGCTCGCTGCGCACACTGTCATTAGTTTGTCCAATCAAAGTAAAAATTTGACTCCGCTCGCTCATTTTTCAATTTTATTTATTATAAATTTCATGATATGAATTTGTTTACTTTTATTACGATTACCCCATATTTTAAGAGGGGGTGGGTGTATGAATCGATCCCCCCCACCATCCAATATCTGACAACGCCTATTATAAGCGGATACTACACACACGATATATATCGTGATTCACGCAGGATCACGATATTTATCGAGTGTGTAGCCTAGAGTATCACGAATCGCGATACGGATCACAGGATTTCCGAAAATCCAGAAATCTACGATCCGTATCAACTATCGTGCGATATATATCGAGCGTCTAGTATCTAGTCGATATTTATCACGACATTTCTGTCAAACTGACAGATAAATAACGTAATTTCAAATTTATTTTCATTATTTGTGTTTATTTTCAAGCTGCTGTGGCCACTATGGACCTGGACAGTTACTATAAAAGTATAAAAAGTCAACAAGATCCTCATCCTCATAATTTTTCTCATTTTTTTCTCTTCACGCGTCTTTTTAATCCTAATGCTAATACTATAGCAACGCTAGCTTTATCAGTCATTTTGGTAAAAATACGTAAAAATCGTAAATATACACCAGCGATGCGTCAAAAATGCTTTTTTTTAGGCTAGGCATTGGCAACTTAGTCTATTCAGCCATCAAAATGAATGAAAGAATGCATAGACTAATGAAAATATCGACGATTCTTATCGTGTGTGTAGGGTCGACTTGCGATCCAAAATATTACTCGATATGGATCACGATACGTATCACGATAAATATCGTGTGTGTAGTATCCGCCATAGTGCCTAACTCCAAAAATCCCGCTAAGACAAAAACTCCTTGGTTATGTAAGGTCTATAACGATCCGACTGAGTTTGCTACAACTCAAAAAAAATTTTCTCTATGGCTACAACCTCGAGTGAGTGTGACTGACATATAAAATATGTGGTCAGTGAATGTGCACAGGGTTGTTTTGTTTTTATTCACTAACCAAATTTTTTTTTTTTAATTTGATTTGTGCTTGGTGAAAGAATATCACCACACGAAAATAATAGAGTGAAATGTTATGGAGTTGTTATTAGACGAATGTGTATGGAAATGAATCTACAGACCTTATTTCAGGATTTTAATCCTAGGTAAGTTACATGATCTAACTATTAAAGAATTGATTTGTATCTTTTACGAACAGCGATTTACCTTGCATTGCATATTTCTCTTTTCAGCAAATTCGTTGTACACTGTTGTTTACTGGTTTTTACCGCGCTGCTTGCTTTAAAATTAGACAATGCGATATCGTGGTCATATTGGGCGGTGTTCGCGCCCATTTGGGCTTGGAAATTTCTTGTTGTACTTGGAGCAACAGTGGGAACTTATGTATGGTGGCAGTACCCTCACTTCAGGTAAGGACACAACAAAAAGTTTCAGCATAACTTTTCATTAAATAATAAAGAATATCTACATTGTTTGTTCATCATCAATTGTGGGTTGGAGTGTAGCAAAGGGGGCGCTGAACACCCTTTGGTATCCTTTAACCCAATTGTCAGTCAGGTGATTCATATTAATAAGTTCTTATATTTCCAGGTTAGAGGGTGAAGCATACATTCACTACAAAGCTATGCTGATAAGTCTTGCCATACACTTAATTCTGCTAATGTTTGAGTTGCTTGTGTGCGATCAATTGACCACAAAACGCCATTTGTGGATACTAGTCTTTATTCCATTGATATTCATCAGTATTGTTTCAATTGCCATATGTATATGGTCAGTGAAACATGATCGAAGTTATGAGGTAAGTTGCAAAATTATTAAATTGGTTTACTAATGCATGTACTACCCAATTTCTCATGAATTGAAATGAGTAGAATGAAAAATGAACATGCTAGAGATGAGTAATAACGTCACTAGTATTGGTGGCATGCTAGTTCCTTTTAACATCACATTCATTATAGGCCTAACATAATGCCACCAAAAGGGAAACTACTGAAGAAAAGACACTAACGGTCCTCAAGGTTTTTTCATCGTGTGTCATTAAAGTTATTATATGATTTTATAATATAAGTCCTTCATGAAAAGGCCGTCCTATTAGCAAAAGAATAGGGTAGTAATAAATTATAAAATGAAACCCTGAAGCCAGCCTGGTCCTGGCAGTATTGTATAGATTTTCATGTCACTGCTACTGTTTTACAGATTTTTGATTTGTAATTTGAGTCAGTAAAATAACAATAGTAGAACTGCACATCCAGTGTAAGATAGCAGCTTGTCATTTTACTGACAATCAAAGTATAGTTAATAATTGATATCAATAAATTATTCTTATTTCTTATATTTAAATTATATTATTCAAGATATTTTTATTGATAAAACTTGTTTCAGTTGGAATTATTTTGTGCCGTAAACATTCTCCAGTTCATATTCCTTGGTCTGAAGTTTGACGATTTCATCACATGGTCTTGGGAAGTAGTTTTTGTGCCGTTGTGGATTCTACTGTGCCTCAGTCTAGTTGGTAAGAAGCTACTTTAATTAATTTATGTATATCAAAATAGAATTGAGCAAACAATTGCATATACTCAACACTGTCTAACCCATCTTCCAAATATGGAGGCTATGGCAAGATCTGGATTGTTATTGTGGTTAATATTATAATATAAGGTTTCATTTAAGGTGTAACCTCCCTTGTTACAACACTGTCAACCGCTATCTCAAAATTGCAGGTGTCCTCTACAGTATAATCTTTGCGGGCATCCTTTTGAGAACACCAGAAGTGAACGTGCAGCAGCGTCGTACCAGCTTTAATTCGGCTCTTGCATACACATTTACTGTTATACCAATTCTAGTGTTCCAGGTATGTTGATGAATATGTGATTAACTAATAATTGATAGACATTAACCATAATTTGGAAAGTGATTTGAATGGAACAGGGTCTAGACTTTTACGTAACTATAATTTTTTACAATACCATTATCTAACAAAATTTTGAACATTTTTTGTTTTGTTCAAGTAAGCTAATGCAGTTTTTACCTTGACATAATTTATAAAGGTTGACTTGACTTTGACTGTAAAGGTTATCTGGGTACTAATAAAATTTATTATTCATTTAATCTGTTATGACTTGCAGATATTATAATTATTATTGCTGTAAAATTGATTGTGAGAAGTCTTTACTATGCACATGTAAATATAATAAAACAAAGTTTCCCGCCACGTCTGTCTGAATGCATTTATACTCCAAAAATACTGAACTTATTTTTATAATTTTATCCCTCGGATGTGGACCCTCGTTTTAATACTCATGTAATTATAATGAGCGACTCTGTAACATTGTAAATTATACATTTTCTATACATAGTACAAAACAAAATCACTTCCCGCTGTCTGTCCCTATGTATGTATATGCGCTTATATCTTTTAAACTACGCAACAGATTTTACTGGCCGTGTGGTGTCCGGCAGAGTAGAATAGCACCAACCCCTTACGCTCACGAGTGTCGTACAAGGCGACTAATGTTTTCGAAGCAAAAGATCAAGAGTCTCCGTAATCTTGAAAATGGGCAGCAGCATTTTCCATTTTTATATTTAAACACTGCGATCTCCAACCCGCCTGCCAAGCGTGGAGATTATGGCAATAACCTCCCTTTTCGTGGGAGAGGCCCTAAGTCCAGCAGTGGACTGTTAAGGGCTGTGATGATGAAAAGATTTTAATGCGGTATTCAACAATAGATAGTGCTTCAAAGGTAAGGTTTATAGGCAAGAAAAAGGGTAAAAAAAAGGGTAGATAGGGGTAGCCTACGTAGGGGTAAACCGCTACGCGAACGAAGTCAGGGAAAAAGGAATTTAATAACAAAACCCACTATACTTTAAGTTGACTAAAAGCGACTTATTATTATTATTAGTTATTTAACGTATCATTCACGTTTTTATAACAAGGGTCCATCTCTGTATAGTTGCATATATTACATTGAGTGTTATTGTATCATTGCAGGTGCTGTTAACAAACAAACTGGACGATGGGCTACCGCTGACCTTCATTGTTGTAGTCAGTCCACTGTTCGTCAGCTACGCCACGCTGATCATCTCCTCTTTCAGCTCTAAGGGAGGGAACAGATGTGAGTATTTATCATATAAAATAATCATAATCATAATGGCAAAACCACATCGGCGTGAATAGAAAATAGCACCAACTGACAGAAAATAGAACATAAAAAAGCAAATAAATAGATAAAGCAAACCAGTTAGTGTCTCCGTAAACGACATAGGTGTCACGCAGTGCATCATCTATTAAGTGTTTGCAACACTGTGATCTCCACCCTGCCTGCCATGCCAAGTCTAAATGTATGACAAAAAAATCCACTGATGAGGAGGTACACCAATCATCATCACCGTCACCTTAGTGTCTATCCTAGCTTTTGGCAATTCTTCGCCCGGTCGACATCCTCGCTTCATAAGGCGTGGACTGTGAGCTGTCGTATTCAACTCCGGGGCGGGAGTGACTTAGTTTAATTCATAAAAGTTTAATTCATAAAGGAAGAAAGACCGAGGGACTTTGTATTACCCACAAACTATAATCTTGAATGAAGACGGAATGTTGTCATTGACGTAATAAAACTTTTCTATTCTATTTATCCAACATTTTTCCTTTTGCCTGGTATTAGGTTAGGTATAATCTATCTGCATTGTTAAAAATTTAAACTAAAATACCTTTCACAGGGTGGTTCGGCATAAGGAAGGACTTCTGCCAGTTTCTGCTGTCCGTATTCCCTCTGCTGCAAGAGTACGCGAATATAGCGTATAACAACAACCGCGGGCCCAACGCGGTGCCCACGGAGCCAGCACAGGAGCCCTACAGAGACGACGATCCACGCAAGAAGGCAAGAGACAAAAAATCCAGCAAACACCAAAAGAAAAACGAGACCATGAAACCAGTAGTGCCTATAACTTGTATAGACATGCCAGATTGATATAGTTTTACCTTTATTACCTAAATTAATTGTGTGTTCAATTCAATGATACGTTGTCGTGTAAATATCGGGCTTCTTGACTGTAACGGAGCAATATTAAGTTCTGTTAAGTTTGATCGTAGTGTAAGCAATGTCGCTCATAGGGTTTCATTATAATTATTACGGAAAATTATTATTAGCAGACGTTATTTTTTTATTGTTGTCTGAATTTGGAATTAGTATTAATGTACGTTGTACAGGTTATTTGTTGCTAGTGTCTACTAAGGCTGAATGGGTGTAATGTATGATTTTTACCTTTATTTACATGTTTGTACGCTCAGTACGTAGTAGGCCGGACTTATTCGTACGAGAAGAATACGCCCCCAATATGCGACCGGCTGTATTCGTTACGACACATCGTTTGGTAATTTCCTTCGAATTATCTAATATTGAGGATGTTCTTTTCATTGGTTGTACCGAAACTGTGATTAGATAAAATATATAAGTGTGTAGGACTATTGTCGTGTGCTAACAAACTAATGTTTAACCTGATAGAGCTATATTGTTAAAAATATGTATGATGAAAGTTAATTTTATTTGCTCCTTTCTAACTTCGTAGCCGTAGAGCATAAGTATTATCCTTTTGTCATAGTAATTACAATAGAAAATTGACTCACTATTAAGTGCTTTTCCCTCTTCATATCATATTAACACAATATAAACAATAATCACTTGAGTAAGTATATGTGTAATATTATGTTATGTATACCCAACTACAAATTATTAAAACTAATTTCTTATTTACTAATATTTGCCGTGGTGTTTACAATAGAGACAAAAGATGGATATCAGGAGCAGACGTTTGTGCTATATTTACTTTACATGACAGGGTTATTTTGCCTCAATTAATATATGTATTATTAATTAAAACTTATATTGTAGCAGAGCAGTCTGCTAAATAAATTTACATAATTCTATATTTATGTAAAGCACAATAAAATCAATAATTATTTACTGTGATATCCTCTTCCTAAATGTCGTAAAAATATCTGATTACAGTAATGTAATCTGTTATGTGAGTAGCAGTTTATTTCTTTGTTTTGTAAGTAATAAACATTCGAGATTACATTGATGAATTACTTTTATTTATCCCTTTATTCTCAGTAGTCCGGTATCGGACAACTGACGGCCGTTTTTACTAAACTTGCAAATAGCCTAAGTTCAGTCTTAACTAGTTTTTACCCAATCGGCAACGTCCAAATTGAGATAAGAAAAAACTTAGCCGATTCCTAAGTTTAGTGAAAACAGCTTGAGTCTAATTTTGTCACAATTTGTTCGGCTATGTCGTCAAATCGAACTGTTGATACTTATTCTGTAGTTTGGTTAGATATGTAGCGTTTGTCGAAAAGCATTACACATAAGTTGTGAGTGTTGAGTGGGATAATTTTATACAAAAGTGTAAATTGCAACTCCTCATTTGCTTCTTTCTTACTTCCCATTTTCGCTGACTCCACTGCGGAATAAAATTACTAGAATATACCTATAGAATCTGAAGTACTGTAGCGAGCTCTGTTTGTACTCGTTTTACTGGCACTGGGGCACAAATAGGCACTAAATTATGGCATCATTTCGAAACGGTTCCGCTGGGACAGACAGACATATCAAGTGTGTGTGCAAAATGAGTTACCAACAAAGGTTCGATTTATTTTATCGCCGATCATAATTTTTAGTGGTTCTTACTAATAGAATAGAATAGAAATCTTTAATTGTATGACACTTACAATAATTTCTTATTAAGTGTTGCCCATTTCGGACGTACAATATTCTAGGTATAGTACATATTATAAATAAGCTAAAACAGACAAGTAGCTGCCATTTTAACACTTTTAAAAGTAGGTAAGGTAATACCATGTAGGTATGTATGTATGTAAACTCTTTATTGCATTAAATACCTTAGAACTATATAACAAAGGTGTAGGTATGTATGTAAACCCTTTATTGCATTAAATACCTTAGAACTATATAACAAAAGTAATATAAAATAGATTGCAAAGGCGGGCTTATCCCACAATGGGATTTCGTACAGCTAACCTTAGATAAGCTGAATAGAGCTTTAACGAGCGGTGGAGGCAATAATGAGTACTCTTTACTATAGATACCAAGTAAATTTACTTAACCTAAATAAATATAATCAAACCTATAAAATTACAGATATATAAATAACTGAGCCTACCATAATCAGATCCTTACATAGGTAGGTACCTACTTACACTACTTTCAAAGGCTAATTTGGATATTGAAAGTCTTATTTCCCCCTAACAGAATACCTACCTAAGTAATAAATAACCCCTTTGTAATAACGTCAAGGTTGAATGGTCATAAAAGTTTGACGATAGCAATTCGAAACTTGTCCTACAAGCTTTCAAACGCTTTGTTGTATAGGTAGGTGGAAGCCTCTGCCTGGCACCAATGTCTACATCCTACATCGATTTTCCACAGCACAATGCAGCCAGTCGCAAACATGACTCCATAGAAACGAGGCGACTCGAAACCCAAACTTTTGTTTATTTTTTAAATTTCACGACTAACATTTTGGCACGGTTTGGATCTTCAGTTCAAAAAATGACCGCGAAAGTAAGCAAGAAATGGATCAGCGAGGAGACTTCCGAGGAGGAGGAGTTGTTTCGACACTGCAAAGAAATGGAGATAGTGTGCTATGCCGTCACCAAAGTCATATTGGATGCGGATAACAAGTGGAAAGGTTGTACCAAGGGAAGGAATATTCCCCATTCGTTGTCCAATCGCAGCTACATTATGGAATTAGTGAACATTCAGGTAAGTTAATAATTATAAAAAGTTACTTGAAAGCGCAAATAGGTATTTTCGTGAAATAGGATCCTTCTAAACTTAGGTAGTGGGTTAAGTATTAGACGCTAATATAAAATATAATAAATATAAATATAAATAATCGTGGACAAATTCACACAGCGCCATCTAGCCCCAAACTAAGCAAAGCTTGTGCTATGGGTGCTAGCTAACTGGTATACTACTTATATACTTTTTTTAAATACATACTTATTATACATAGAACACCCAGACCCGTAACAGAAATTAAAATTTATCATTTATTTATTTATTTACCAAATTAAACCGTAAATAGATCGTTCTCCTTTTCAATGCCTATTTTACGAGTCTAAAATTTAAAAATAACATTGAAGCCTGTTGAGGATTTCAGGATATCAAAGGCTGTATTAGAATAAATAGTATTAGCATAGATAAGAAAGTAGGTAATAGTCAAAAGTAGAGTTTGCTTTGCCTATAATTTAGCCAGTCTAGACAGTGTTTCATCTTTAAAGTCCCGGGGTTATTAGGTGGAACAAAAACACGTTTCCTTCCTAGTGAAACGTACTCTATCCATAAATAGAAAACGGAACCATAAGTTCATATACTTAGGCATTAAAATCCGTTGCGCGGCTTCAGAGAGCAAAAAAACACTGCGATACACCAAGATAGGCCATGACCATGACCTGAAATAGGACATGGCAACTCTGTCGAACTTTGTGCGAATTAATTCTCGGGTAAAATCGATCTACTTTAACTTTCTAATGTTTTAGTCTTTTGGATTTGGACCTTGAGACCTGTTTTTATAATAGGTACTTATAGTGAGGCAAAGCGAGAGGTACCTAGGTACCGATACTTTTCGATATTCGATTCGATCCCCAGTGCTGCCATGTACCTAGGTTGTGACTTAGTTGAATACCTACTTTTTTATATATACCACTAAGCTGGCAAACAAGTTAACAGTCACCGCATCCTATGGACGACTGCAATACCTACGCTTTGCCGACCCCGTTAAAAGCTTTTCACCCTTATCTTGAAAAACTACATTTTGTACTCTCCAGGGAAAACCTCTCCAGGCAGTGCATTCCACAACCTACTAACCGATGCTCTTAAAAACAATTTAATTTCAGGTGCTAGATCAAATTATAGATTATTTAGCGAAATTAGTGAAGTCATTCTACAAGTTGAATCCAAAGCTAGCCAGACTAAAGAAAGACGATGGCCTAATACAGAGCAAACACGATCACATATTCGACAAGCTATGTGGCTTCAGGTTTATAATGCTGCAGGCTATAAATGGCTTGTTGACCACCATACTGAATATATGTCTGCACAGAGAGGAGTCCAGAAAACTCATCGAGTCTTGCTTGAGGTAATAAGTCTTGATATATAGGTAGGTACCCTTGGCCGTATGGTTTACAGCAGAGGAGAATAACACCAACCCATTACACTCGTGAGTGTCGTACAAGGCGACTAATGGTTTCCAGGCAAAAGATCTAGAGTCTTTGTAGGCTGGAAAATGTGCGGCAGCGTTTACCATTGTTACATTTATAATACTGCGCTCTCAAACCCGCCTGCCAAGCGTGGAGATTATGGCATAACCTTCCCTTTCTTAGGGGAGGATCTAAGTCCTGCAGTGGACTGTTATGGGCTGTGATAATGGTGTAGATACTAAATTTCATTATTTAGACCTCGAAGTAGGTATACTTCGACCCTGAATATCTGTGCGGGATCCCAAAACCGATATTTTACAATGATCGCATTATTAATGTACAATTTGCAGATTAGTCGGAATTTACAACAATCTCACTGGATTAAGCTACAAGAAATTTGCAGCCAAGTTCAACGTTTGCAGCAACACATATCCGAGCATAATTAGTGAGACAAAGTCTATCACGTTGACTAAAATTGTACAGGTAAGACAAACCTGGAGTTTTAGAGATAACTTACAACAACCACAGTGTTTCTTTTGGACTATGACATGGGATTGTTCAAGAGGTCTATTAGAGGTTTCTTCAGGGGCGGGCAACGCATTGGTAACTATGGCGACATTGCGTTTTGGCAATTTAAGGTTTTCCAAAATATCAAGGTCTGGTAGGTGAAAAATTCATACCCAATGTATTTTAACTGCTACATAAAAAAAATACTCTGCACTTACACCGTTAGTTGCATTATTGTTTGCATTATCATATTATTTAAAACCATTACTTGCTTATTAATTAATTTAAAAACTTCCAGATATTAGCGAAGAGTCGCGGAGAGCTAAATTGTCATCGGCTCATAAACTGTCTTGTTCAAGTCTATAAGCCCGAAGACAACTCCGATGACGACAGTGGCTCCAGTTCCGCTGAGAGCCTGGAAATCTATCAGTAAGTAATCATAGCGTGAGAGAAACTCACTTTTTGTTTAAGTGAAACGCTATTTATTACTGTACGGAACGCCGTGAAAACGGAAGCTTCGATTGAAACTTTGGCTTTGACACGGAACAGGAGGAGGTAGATACGAGTACCTACGCTTCCGAATTTTCTCCAGGTGTAAAGGACTGTTGATATGTGTCCACCACCTATCACTGCTGCACTTAATGTATTTGACAGAATAGTAACTGGCCTCGATAACAAACATAAAATCGCTGGAATATTTTTCCAGAAATCTTTTTTTTTATGTAACTTAATAATATTATTAACTTACAAAAAAAAAAGATTCCTCGATGACAATCGACGAGATTATATCCAAAAAGAAAAAAAAAATGCGATCTCTCGACACAATATCAACAATTTCTCTTCATATTGCTTCAATATAGGTACCATCCTTTAGTACCTGTTGGTACATATCTATCCTTTTGTGTTTAGTCCTACATATCTATGGCGTTCTATGAACTTTCATCTGAGTCCTAAAGACCTAAAACAATATGCTTCGGTTTTCACAGCACACTAACAAAGCACATAACACCTCCAAACACGGCGGTCTCGGTGGAAAGACGTCGGGAAGCCTTCATCGAGCAGCAAAAGAACAAAATGAAGCAAGCCCAAAGCCTGGTAGAGGTCAAGAACGAACACAATAGGAAACTGAGCGAGCAAACGCAAAACTCCGACGCAGATGTACCCTACACGGCGCTGGTTGAAACCAACGATAATATTTTGGAGAATATTATGAATAGCGAAGGTAGGTTCAATTTGCTGTGAATCTAAAAATCATAGGCAGATACTCCCATAGTTTGCCATCATGGTTAACGAAGCTTTTAACATCCGAATCGATAAGTTCCGTCTGCGAATTGACAAAAAAATTGCAACGGTACCTTTAAAATCGGTCTCTCCCTAGGAACATCACACATGAAAATAGACATTATTTAGTTGTAATAATCTAATACAATTTCTTTACGCAGACAATGTCAACAGCATACTCCAAAGCGAGGAAGTATACATTGAAATTCTTTTGGACACAGTCGCCCACATGTCGCCAGCGTTACTGGGGCCGGCTGGAGTGCGAAAACTTAAATCAGGTACGTACGTACGGTGCAATACAGTACTATACTACAAAGAATAGGTGGTAATTTTACTAAACCACATCGCTGTCACTGCCGCGCTGCGGTGGATCACTTAGGACACCACGGCCTCTCTTGCTCCAAAAGTGCCTGCCGTTTATCGCGCCATGTCCACCTAAATAACATCATACATCGGACTCTTGCTAGTATCAATGTACCAATGTATCCACATTAGAGCACTCGGGCTTGGTGCGAAATGATGGTAAGAGGACCGATGGTATGACTCATGTGCCATGGAAACTTGAGCGGCCCTTAGTATGGGACGTCATATGCGTTGATGCTTTACGGCCATTGGCACAACGTTATTGAGGGCTAACTGGAAGCGGGGGCTGCTTCAGCAGTCTATGAAACGCCGTAAATACGCAAATATGTCCAATGATTGCGTATTTACAGCGTTTGCTTTAGAAACGTTTAGTTTTGTTTGTTTAGGTGGTAGACCACCTCTACAACTTTACCAATTTGCTGCTGGAGCAACGTATCCCTAGGTTTTAGAGATGAGCACTGCATCGGGTGACAGACACCCTGGTGTAGCTGATAGCCATAGCAGGGGCAACGACTTTCTATCAGTCGGCCCGCTTGCCACTGACACGACATAAAACAGACCGACAACCGAATTTAGACCTATTTTTTTCCAGGCCGCGTCCAGGCTAGCAAAAAGGCAGCGCATAAAGTGACAGAATACTACCAGAACATGCTCTGGGGCGATGTGGGGAGCTGCTTGGAACATATTGTGCTATGGTGGTCGTCGTATCCTTTGGCTACACGGTAACATGTGTTTCAATTTGGTTTTGTACAACCTGTACCATGCAAGTCGCTTTTTCAACTACATTTCTGATTCAACGGCTAAAAATGCTGAGGGCCTAAAAAGGCTACATTAGCGTATCTATTATGATTCACATTCATATGTTACAAACTTATCTAACCGTCGCTTCGTTGTTGACATTGACATGACAATACAAAATGGTGTCGCTTAGTTCCAGTTTTGGCCACCGGATCAAAAAAGTTTGTGGCACTCTCATATGAATCATAATATCATAGCCTCCTTCATCGTAAGATGAAGGAGGCTATGATAATATGAAACGCTAATGTGGCCCTTTCAGACCCCGTGTTCTTGAGTTATTTATTACACATTTTGAACTTTTATAAATTTTCAGATCGCCTAACACTAGCCAAAATTTAAGGGAGTGGTTATTTTTAACATTCAACGACAATAGTATGTATGAATTATTTAAATAGATACTAGGACTACAATAATAGGAATTTGGTATTAAAATATTATACTTGTAATGTTCCAGATACCCCTGAATTAGTACTCGCAGCGTTAAGAATATTGGCCGACGCCTTGGGGTGCCATGTTACTTCTACTTCCTGGGATAAGCATTTTGGGTAAACTCTCTTATACATTATATATTAATAAACATAATACTTTAATAAAAAATATTGTTACTTTCTGAAGAGTAGCTCCCAATTCCTTCCGTCCTTCAAAATATACATGTTACTATTAATAGCTATGTCATTTATTATTATTTTGAGAGAGGTAGGGCATAGCGGAGGGGTGGTATCCCGTTCGATTTGGAGCCGCCGACTGGGGAAGTACCTCCACCTTACAGAATACCGCAGCTAAACAATATTCTTTTAAATAGTCTTTTAATAGTGTTCTGCCGGTGAGTAAGGTTTCCAGTTCTCTATGGGGTGGGAATTTGGGGAACCGTGGCTTTGGCAGTGGAGGGACATTTGCCTTTTTGCTGCCTGAGTAACGTAACCACTTTCAATCAGGTGGCCCGCTTGCCTGTTTGCCTACCGTACGACATAAAAAAAAAACAAAAAAAACTAGCTTTTACCCGCGTCTTCACGATGATCGGTTGAACGGTGTTGGAGTGAAACGATAACATATAATACAAACATCAATTATATGTATATATATTATCACCTCTAAATTTAAATGACTATAAAGATATAATTAATTAATTTACTTGTAATTTGCAGGGCGACGTTACCGACTAATTTAAAAGCATCGCCATTAAAAAATCATCCGGATTTATCTGTTTACGTTACTGAAGTGAGTATGTACAAAGAGCAAAAGCATTACAAATATACATATCTAGCAGTCCCATGGGGAATGGGGGAATGCATGGGGATTTCAACCGCCCGCATATTGGATCTCTCAACTTCTACTATCCCTATAATTTTTCTGGAATGATAAGAAGCCTATGTCACTTAGGAATAACTTTACCTACCTATTAATGAAATAATTTTCAAAATCGGTTCTGTAGCTTTGGAGATTACCCTCAAGATATAAACTCACAAACATACAAACTTTACCTCTTTATAATATTAGTATGGATGTAGATATAGGTTATGGGCCTAATGTGGAGCTTTCAGTCAACTTCTTAAAAATCGAGAGATCTATGTATGTATGTATGTAAACTCTTTATTGCAATTAAAAATAAATACAGTTATGAGAAAAATATCAGAATGTTGTAGAAAAATAAATTTTCTACCTTACATAATCTACAATGTTTACTAAAACTAGTAGCAGACTCTCCGATTTGGCTGGAGCCGACCAACCGTCAGTTGCACTCGATACTAATCCTTACGATGTACAAAATAAAGTCGCTTTTTTAATAATAATTAATCCAATTCGGATGCGCGGCCGGGCCGACCTTGGTCGGACATCCATTATAGCCCCCGCACGTAAAAGCTACTTTATTTTATACTGAGTAAGGATTTGTATCAACTGCAACAAACGTTTGACGCTTGAAATTAGATAGCGCTGTGTAAACACAATATTCGATTATTACAGTGCACAGTATCTGGCACGAATTTTGCTCTGATGCTGCAAGAGCTGTCGAGCCTCAACAACCAGTGTGAGGTTACCTGGGAATACATTCTGGGGGCACCGCTGGAAGACCTGCCGATTGTGGAACAGATACCTATTCTTCATAGGTTAGGTAAGTTTAAAATACTTAATACTGTCACTACAGCATCCCACAGCTAGTGGCTGAATCTTTATTATTTAGGTATTTTTGCTCTTCAACATGAAATACCAAAACGGTTAGCCATACGCCAAGACCAACATTTCCAGATCATTCCATACACACGTACCGGCTCTGGTGCCTAGCGGAGACCCGACGGCTGGCCAACGCTTGGGAAATGGACGACTTCTTCAGAATAGTCCATAACGACATGCGTGTATGTATGGAACAACTGGTCAACTTGAGATTCGCTGACCACACTGCCACCATCGAGTCGGGTAAGTCAATATGGTGCAACTTTCACGAAAAATGTGAGTTTTCATACAATCTCAATTCAAGTTTAGGAGTATTGAGAAAATTTTCTATAACATACATACATACATATCAAGCCACTGTCCCACAGGTGGAGTAGGCAGAGGCAACAAGGGGGGTAGGTAGGGCTAACTGGCAACGGTCGTACCACCATGGGTGTGCGACGGGCGGTTTTAGGGTCTCCTATTGGTCGGGCGACGTCCGTCGTACGACCATCATCGCACATTCGTTGCAATTAGGACAGCGCCAGAGACTAAGAACCGCCAGTTTGCTCTGTCCTGACACAGCTTCATACTTCAAAATTTCATACATCTTCTTTTATTCTAGCCACTCGGACACCAGCTTTATTAATAACATTACTGATACTGATCTGATCAGTGAATGTTTTTCTGGGTTGTCCTCTTAAGGTCCGGCTATGATTAATTATTAATTGTCCAATAAAATGTGTTACAGGAAAAATCGGCGTACATGAAAACGTCTGCGCTAAAATGAGAGAAAAATTAGTTTCTGAAGTGAAAGTCAACATTCAAAAGCTAAAGGTAAATGAATTTCAATGTCTTGACGCGCGTACCTATGATTCCAACGAAGGGCGAGCCCGATTGATTTGCAACTTTTTACGGCTGAAATTAGAAAAGCAAAATAAAATCACACTTTTAAGCAACGCTCGCAGAGTCTGGGAACTGGATGGATGACTAGATACTATTGTCGAACTTCAGCACTGCAACGAACTCGCCAGTCGTTAGGTGTGTCTCTTAATATCGTTAGCGAAGCAAGGTTGAATTTTATTTCGCTATGCCAATGAAGAGTTTTCCAATAGGTATCTAAAGCATTCCTAACCACTCACTAGATGGCGCCCCGACAATTTTGGTAATTGATAATCGCTTGAAATAGGTTCTTAGCAAACAGGATATAAACACTGGGTACGTTGTATTGGATAATATTGTATTTGTCAATAGCTTTCAACCATTTTAGAGGTTGTAATAATAATGCAACATAGTGCCAACTTCTATAAATATTTCTTTTTACGTTTCGTTTAACCTTTAACAGTTATGTTTATATTAATAAACATTTTATTTTTAAGTTTAGTATTAGTTGGTTGCATGAAATCACTGCCACCATTATACAGATTAAAAAAAGATTACCAAAATTGTAGGAGCGCCATCTATTGATGCTTTTTGAAACCAACTATCAATACCTACTGGAAAACTCCTCATTTCAGCCGTACGCGGAGCACATTAAGTTGTATTTCGATCGCTCTTGCGCTCATACATCAGCATCACGAATGTCCGATCTACTTTTAAGCTTTAATTAGCAGTCAACCGAACTTATGGCGTTCCTATCATTGTTTTTGTTGGGAGTTATTCTAGTGGCTGCTTGTCAAATTTAGTTCCATTATCAGCCGCGAGCAAAGTTATCTTACGCGCACACTTTACTATAAAATAAAACCCTGATATATTTTTATCAGGAAGCCACAGAAGAAATAACGTCGGTGCTGTCATCCGTGTGCGCGACAACCAGCCTGGCGCATCTCACTATGATATTCCCGAGCAACGCCGAGTGGCGGAGCGTGACTCATCCGCCCCAACTCGAGCATTCCATCTACGTGCATGAGTTTCTCAGTACGTATATGATGACATACGAATTGCAGCTGTAGTGATATTAAACAAAAGTAGAAAGATTTAGCTTGATTCTGATAGTAATATTAGTTTGATGATGATGTCGCGAAATGCGTCTATATGCGATAGCCAAGATATATTCTAGACGTAGGTAGACATTTCGATTCACACCCAGGCAGATAATGCTACTCGGTTTCTGGGAGCTTTTGCTCAACCAGAACTTTAATACGTATTATCTAATTTATCTCCCTATGAACATCGTTGTTGTGTATTTTGGGCGGTGTTCCTTATAAGAAGTGGAGCTTATAGAAATTACTCCTACGAGATGCGAGCCTTTGGGAAGTGGCCGTTATGAATCTAAACGAATCGTACCCTTGACTAGCTAAATAACAAATGAAATATATCGATCGATTACCGATTAATGATCTTATGTAATTTGCAGACAAAATGCTACTTCCTGTGGTAAAGGCGACGGAAGACGTGCCGACATTGAACACGATATTGAGGATTATGTGCGAATCCTGGCTGCATCATATTTACGTCGCCAAAGTCAAATTTAGGTATGTTAATTACATTACATGTTGTAGTAACTCCCTTGGCTTTTTGTTTCGGGATAGAAATAATTTCTGCACTTAATGCTGTGGCACCTTCTCGAAAGTCCATAGTCTCCTACAGTTTAAGATTTCTCTTGTAGTTTACTACCGTAATTGTAGAATATGAACAACTGCTTTTCATCTTAGTAAAATATATTAGAACGCAATAACAATAATAAGAATAACAGCGATATATCAAATATTTTAACAGTAAAGAGGCAGCGGAACAACTATTGGCGGATTTCAATGAAGTTCGCAACTGGTTGAACGACTGCAAGCATCTCAATAGCGCTGCCAAAAAACAAATGCTACAGAACGAAGTTTTAAGGTATTTTATGACACCACTATGTATTTTAAACTCAAAAGTTTGTGTGTATTTTTAGTGTCCATTTTTCCATACTCCAACAGAAAAAGAACGGACCAGTAAAAGCAGTTCCCATTGGACTAGCAATTAATACATTTTACGCAAGCATAGCCGTGGGCGGAAGCTAGTATTTTCATAACTAAGACAGTATCTTATTGCAATCACTGGTAGTGGGGTTTTGTTTAGTTTATTGATTCCACCTGTATCCACCGCCTATCTCTCCTTTTTTCGCGTGTGTCATCTTTTGAAGGGCAAGGCAGCCAGTCTAATTACAGGCATGAGGCATGTCAGCTGAGTCCTACCCAATGCCAGTAACACCGCACCTGTAGTTCTGCGTTTTTGTTACACGAAACCTTATGAGAGTTATCGCAATATCAAAATCCATCAGATGGAGAGCCATCAGTTAAAACTGAGAAGTAAGATACCATGTTAAAATACTGGCTGTTGGATAGAAACAAATGCTGTAAGATGACAAAACCATTCCAGTCAATGGCAGGACTTTAGACTCAGGTTATCAGTGGTCATCTGGTGGATTTTGGGATCGCGAAAACCCTCGCACGAAACGGAGATTTTAAATATTACATTTAACGCATATTGATGTATAAAAATGGTGTCAGGCGGTGCGAGGGCGTTGGTAAACTGCTGCTACACGCTCCGGGAGACCTCATCAGCATGCAGGACTCTGGCGCGACGCGGACCAGTGGTCGACGGAAAGAAGGAGGTAGCCACGGATAAAGTATTACGTGCTAGTAACGACATGTATGTCGCAGAAGTAATAGAATTTTATTCGAATCGAATTCGAAAGTATTTTTGTCTGCCATCTCGTAGTCAGTGTAATACGGCGGTGGCGGTCAACAAATAATGTGTGAGCGAG
The DNA here is from genome assembly GCA_905147135.1 of Blastobasis lacticolella. NCBI lineage: Eukaryota > Metazoa > Arthropoda > Insecta > Lepidoptera > Blastobasidae > Blastobasis > Blastobasis lacticolella. The sequence goes on from LR990044.1 coordinate 10,845,951, forward strand.
ACAAATAGTGAAGTTGTCTCCCCTCCAACACATTACTGACAACTTGACAGTTCAGCACATTGACCAACTTTACTTAGGTACAATTAGTAAATTTAAAATTATCCAACATGTTTATTATTAAAAAGGGGGTAATCATGGAAACAGTATCATTTGCCAGGGGCAAAGTATTAAAGTACGAGGTCATCACCGAAAAATGAGAGGATTCGCGATTCCAAAATTCACAAGATGGCGTTACTGTGACGTAAGATCTGCTGTCAAAATAAAGCCCAGTCATTGGCTGGAATAGATCCGGCATTTTACAGCAGTTATGCGCTTATTACACATTCCTAAATTCAGTGACTGAATTCAGAAACAAAAAGTGTACAAGCAAATAAAAGTGGAATGTATTGCTCATAGAATTAGGTTCATTTTTGTATCTCGGATTTTTGAAAAGCGGAGCGACGCGTGGCTAAACGTAAGTGATACAAAAATGGACCTTATTCTACGAGCAATACATTCCACTTTGATTTGCTCTCACGCTTTTGTTTCTGAATTCAGTCACTGAGTTTAGGAATGTGTAATAAGCGCATTAGTTCTGCTCAACAGCATGATAGTATTTTGACAACAGACTTTACGTCTCACTAACGCCATCTAAAACTTAAATTGTGAAAACCCTCATTGACCTACACTTTCCTAATTTCTTTTAAACTTGCGATGGGATGCATTTCTTGCATATTATCTATTTGTATTTATTGTTATTGTAGCATCTCCATCGTATGTTTCAGATGCGGAGGCTCCAGAGCAGCTAATGCCGCCCGAAATGTACGTGCCCAACCAGAAGCAATGGCTGACACTGCGGGCGAAACGATTGAAGGGCCCGCTGGCTTTCACATTGTGTTGCATTGTCATGATGTGACTTTGACTGCCATTGAAAAGAGGGGAAAGGGTTAACCAGGGTTGTTTATCAGAATACTAATATCAATAAGGCCGATATGTCCTGTTATAATGCCTACACTCGTGGCTTGATTTTTGTTTTGATTGTTTGATTTTTGTCGTGTGGAATGATAATCATTCGTGCATTGACATTCTGACAAGCTGAAGCTGTAATACTCGCGTCAATATATCTATGCAAAGTATACAACGAAGTCGCTTCCCGCCGTCTGTCCCTATGTAAGCTTAGATCTTTTAAACTACGCAACGGATTTTAATGCGCTTTTCAATAATATATACAGTGATTCAAGAGGAAGGTTTGTAAGCAAGAAAAAAGGGTAGGTAGGGGTAAAGTAGGTGTACGTCTCGCCGGGTCCACTTAAGTTTACTTATAAAAATACTACATTACTATTTATTGTGATATAAGAGTATCCGGAATAAAATATAACTATTTATTCATTATTCTTGTATTTATTTTTAACGAAATGATTACGTTTTCCTTTAGTACATTAGAATGTCATTTACAAATTGATTTGTTGCACTTATACTTAACCTCTATGATCTACGCATCACTTAAATCGATCACTTATTACACTTGGTATTTTTCCTGACACAGCCTTGTTAAAACTGATTGAAATTCAAAAAACAACTACTTAAACTTAATAGCACAACTGATTCCATTAAAACGTATCTAATAAGCCAATTAAAAAGGGCCTGATTCAATTTTAAGAACACCTTTAAAAAAACATATGACTAATTTCTCAAATTAAATAAAAAAGTCTTAACATACCCGATTAAATCTCCTACCAACTTCAATACTCAATTCATTCCTCATCGGAGCCTGACCTGCATTTCTCTTTCAACTTTTCGTATTCGTTACGCCTAATCAGATCCTCCTTTATCTTCTCCATGTCACTTAGCAGACTGCTGACTTGTACATTGTCTAGTTTATCATTCGGTAGGGATTCTGTGTCGCTATCCAGGCCGGAATCTGCACCTGTCTTGTCTGATTCTTCGTCTGATTTATCCGATCGGACGACGCTTCTATCATCATCGCTGGCCTGGATGCTTTCGTCATCTGAACTCTCTATTGGCTTGTTCAGGCGGTAGGCCTTAGGCACCCGGTCTTCTAGCCGGTTGGAGTGACCTTCCTCCTTCTCGGAAGGGGTGGGACTCCCTCTCCCGTCGCGGCGAGACTTTCTCTTCTTCATGCTCTTCGCTATCACCCGCTTCTGGTGGTCCAGTTGCGGGAACAGTTCTGGAAATGAATAAATGAATATGGTTGGATAATTTGCACAGCGCCATCTAGCCCAAAAGTAAGCGAAGATTTTGTTATGGGTGCTGGGCAACTGATAAACTACTTATGTTAGCTTTTTTAAATATTTGATTGAAATTGTACATATGACTTATAACATAAATTAAAATTAATTTCAATTTCTGGTCGGCCGGAAATCGAACCAGTTGGTTAACATACCAGCCTGCCACACAGAGGTCCCGCTGCGTGGCAAACCGGTATATAAACCAAATGAACAACTCAGGTCGTCGAATATGGTGTGATAATAGAGTGAGAGTAGAAGATCTCTCACTCAAAGAACACCTTTATTCAAATCATAGAAAATCAGGAAAGCCTCTATATCTGTTAGGGGAATATAATCTGCGGCGGTCGAAACCAGTAAATTAAGAAAATAGCATGTAAGAAAGAGAATCCTGAATGTCCTGAGAATCTTTCTTCGTGGTATCAAGCTGCGTACATGTATGGCAGAGGCCAGTCTCTATTTCGGCAGCTTTCATATCCGCTTTGTGAGAATGTAAGTTAATGTGTCACGTGTACACAGAAAGATGCGATGCGAGCCGGTCGTTCGGCTTTTGTTTTTAGATTGTATAGATATTCACAACACCTCAAACCATGACATCCAAATTTCAGTAATCTTCAAGTTCAACATTTATTTACTTCCCATTTCATACAATTTTCTATAAAATTTTGCTACCCATCCATGCGGAAATCTCAGCTGAATGAGATAGACATCTCCAGAGATAAAATGTGTATGACAGAAAGAGAGGGGGAGTTATAAATATATTAATATGCTTGGACAATTCACACAGCGCCATCTAGGTCTAAAGTAAGCAAAGCTTGTGTTATGGGTGCTAGACAACTGATAAACTACAGCAAAGACGTTCATTAGAAAGAAATTCGTACATTGATTGACTATTGCTCCCGCGTAAATATATAGTCGAGTCCTTGAATCGCGCGAGCGTGATGCAAATATATTTATACGGGAGCAACAGACAGGTAGTAACAGATCAATGTACGAATTTCTTTCTGCTTAACGTCTTTGCTCTACTCAGGAATATGCAATAGTGTTAGATACAGCAGTGTGAGCGCGAGGGTGAGCGCCATCTCGGCGGCCTCCTGTATGGATTGTGGGTCTCCTAAACCTCTATTATCGCTATAAATATTTTTTCTTGTACACAGCCATTAGCCCAGTAGCCAGAGAGTAGTTATATCACTTCTAACGTAAGCTTCGTTGACTGTTTTATATAATTATATTACCATTCTCATGTGAATTGTAAGCTGTGGATCTTCCAAAAAAAATAAAAAAAAATACATATACAGCAGATCCTCACCATGCGCGGTGGTGAGCGCCATCTCGGCGGCGTTCATCTCGGCCTCCTGGATGGAGTGTCCGCGGGCGGCCGCCAGCCGCGCGCCGCGGAAGTACACGCCCACCGTGTACACGCGGGTGTTCGTCGGGCCCAGGCACTCGATCACCCTGGGGGGAGGGGAAAGGAGAAATCTCAATATTGTTAGGCTTTTTTTATAGAAGCGAGACTTGGCCGACATTACTAGAGCGACAAGCAGGAGCTACGCGTCACGTAAATGAAGATACTGCGGTGGATATGTGGAGTTTCACGGAAGGATCGCGAAGCGCCCACATTTGAGGTAGTCTTGGCGTCCGTGACAACGCAGATAAGCTGCAAGAGTGCTGCCTTTGTATGGTCACGTCTTGCGCAGACCGGCAAATTACATAGAACAAATGTCTGGCCATGCCACCCCCGCCCGGCCAGCACAGGCACGGGAAGTAGAGGCCGGCCCAAGGAGCGATGGCTACACGTTGTCAAAAATGATATGCATGCCAACAAACTCACCACCAAGGACAGTGGCGGCCGCTCTTGCCTCTACAATTGTCATATAATACATTATTTTTACAACGCAACAATTTCGTTGAAATTGCACGTAAAGTAATTTTTGGGTATATTTTTGAGCTAATCGAAGCTCAATCATGTATGAGCGCCAATGAGTGGGGTAATGTACGCTGTTTACACAATAATGAACATTTGGTAAACGTGAATAAATAATCTTTATTGCGCTTACAAACAGTTAAAAATAATCGACCCAGTCAAGTTATAAGAGTTCGTTACAATGCCTTTTTGCGCGATTTTTGTTGGTAAAATCATCGATGATGTCGTCGTAAGTAATCTTGTTCCATAATTCGGACTCTATGCACAAAAGAGCTAAAGCGTTTAATTTTTCTTGGCTCAAGGTCGATCTCAGATAATTTTTTACACTTTTTAGACAAGAAAAGCTTCTCTCACCAGAACAATTCGTCGCTGGTGTACATAGGAAGGGCTATGTCCAAGTTCGGATAAACGTTCTTCAAACTCTGTTTTCGCAGACACGAAGATATCGTGCAACAGAGTTTGAAGGCTCTTTAATTATGTAGAATCTGGTTTTACCAAAATGCTTTGCGAAGATATGTGGCCTCGAAAATGTATGCATTCTTGAACTAACTCAGTCTCTTACAGATACACTTCTCTTAAGGACAGAGCCTTTTTCGTAAGGGTTGATGATGACAATTCGCTCATTTTGGTTAGAAATGAAAATTTTTCATTGAAATTGCCGTACGCCTTCTTCTATTGTAGCATTAAAAAAATACCAACATTGTAGCATTAAAAAAATACCGCGTTCAGGGAAAACATTTTTAAGCTTTTGCATAGCTTTTATCGCGGGCTTTGAGCGCGGTGACCGAATCAAGAAATTCCGTAACGAAAATAAACCTAACACTCCGATCGGCACAGCGGTGCGGCGTTGAAAGCCGTGCATCGTCTAACGTCGTTTCAGTTCGGCAGGCTTCGGCACGGTGTTTGTGTGCGTGCGAGTAGACGTATGCGTGTAGACTAGCTGCTAACTGGTCATAACTGATTCTATCTCTTTTAGACACAATGCTAGGTGAGACAGCGTGCTTTTTGGCCGCGTCCACGAGTGAGTTCGAGCCCGCGACTAGTTGAACCTTAACGTGTATGTATAGTATATAATTGCATAAGTTGATAAAAAATGCTAAGCAATAGCTTTAGCTTACTAGCGGCAGTACCCGAGTGCCACACGTATTTTTTTTACTTATGACTATCTCGCTATTACCTACTGTTCAAAATTTTTAAATTCCAAATCGAATTTTCTGAAGCTAGTGCATGTGAAACACATAATAGGCGATACATACGATTGAAATCGGCAAAATTATTCACTAAATTATTCATTATATTCGAATAAAAATCGAAAAATTAAATACAAACCATTCAGTTCGTAGCCCCAACCAGTAGTAGGACTGGCATGTATGGGTTGTTAGTGGGAAGAGGGGAATACATTTTCTACAATTTCGCTGTTTTCACTCATACAAAGTGTGGGTAAAGGGCGCAGAGGCGAGAGGCCGATTACTGGTTGAGGGGCGGCGAACTAGCTGCTTTACTCTAGAATATGGATTTTTGCTACTCTCGGAATGTACAATGACAAGTGAGAGAGAAAAGTCATCAGCAAAATTTGTTGCAGACTTCTATCTGTAAGACATCAGAAAACCGTAATGGAAAAATCTTTTTGATTTCTATGATATAAAAAAATATTCGGTCCCCAAATTTGCCACCCCCAAAATCTGCCGCCCTAGGCTCGAGCCTACTCAGCCTGCTGGTAAATCCGCCACTGACCAAGGATGCCGAAGCAAGCGAAGTGGACCAAGAGAAGTACTAACCCGGACCCCGAGCCCTCGTGTGCCGCGCGGGGGTGCAACCGAGACTTGACGCCAAGATGATGAATTTAACTCAAACATATTATTGACAGCCACCTCCCCCTTATGTGTTCTCACTTGTACAGCGGTATGTCGGGCTCGCCGCCCTCCATGGAGCGCAGCGTGAGGCAGCACTGCTGCAGCTTGGACTTGGGGTCGTTCCAGTCCTGGTTCATTATGAACTCCTGCAGCCGCGGGAACAGGCACGCGTTGCAGAACGCCTGGCAATACTCCAGGTTCTGGCGGGAGAACAAATATTTAAATAATACTGTAAGATTCATCATCATCATCTGACATCTTAGCGGTCCCGGCTTCTGCCAGGGTCCGCTTTCGGACTCTTTCACTTCCCCCGGTCTTTGGCATCCTCGCGTCGTAAGCCGTTGACTCAGCTATGTCGATCCTTCGCTTTTCCTCCGCGAACTATGAGGTAAACTTACTGTACGATTAACCTCATTCGCACAACGAACTGTAAAGGTACGACGAGACAACCTAGTATTTTTGTGTGATACTTGATGATCTTTATCGAATGTGCCAATTCTCATGTATGTATTGTACACGATGACTTAAAATATTCCAAATACACGTTAATTTGTATTTTACACGAAACGTGCCAGGTTTGCATCAGGCAACACTGTATGCTATTAATTAAGGTGTCTAGCCTATCGTAAACCACCATGAAGTGGTCTCATTCTGTAGGCTAATTACGTAACTCTGTGGCCAACAATTATCTGATTTCAATGACTGAAATTGAAACTATGAAACCGATGATACGTAATCGCAAAAGTAACAATTTCAATGATTGAAATCAGAGACTTGTTAGCAACAAAGTTACGTAATTAACCTACTGGTACACGATGACGTGACTTTATTGCACAAGATAGATAGATAGATAAATTCTTTATTGCTCACACAAGAATAATTACATTAAAAAGTTCCGACAAAAAACCATAACTAGTTGTGGGCAAAGGCGGCCTTATCGCTGTAAGCGATCTCTACGAGGCAACCTTTGTGTAAAGAACCGCTTGATACACAGGCAAGTCAACAACATGGACTTATAAATATGGATGGATATGGAAAGTAGAAATATACACTTACATGCGAAAATACACATATAACAAAACTAAAATATATATAGACAATACACCTACATAAACTAAATAAAATAAAAAATTGCCAATTAAGGACATCAAAATTCATATGCCAGCTGAGAGTAGATGCGTGCGCAACTTTGCCTTAAAAGGAGTTGAGTGACTTGGAGTGACGAATCTCTTTGGGTAACTGATTCCACAAAACGGTAGCTTTCACAGTGAAGGACTCTTTAAAATAGCCAGATCGAGTAAACGGTGGCCTCAGAGTATTATCGTGAGCTGATCGAAGATTCCGGGCTAGGTCAACACTCTGGAATGGGCAAAAGCCACCTGTCAGCAGCGCAGACAAACTTGACACAAGAGTCCCGTACGTACCTAACAGAGGCGACTATATAAAATACGAACCTTGAATATTAGGGCATAGGTATACCGTAAATATTTTGCTAACACCACCAACCTTATCAATGTACAAGGCTCCCAAAAACGCCTCCAGCAAGTCGGCCTTATGCTTCTTGGTCGTGGGTTTCGCCTTCGGATTGTTGTATATCGCGTAGGCCGACATATTGAGGTCGTCGCACACCATCGCCTGCGTTCGGTTGTTCACAAGCGATGATCGCAGCAACTGTGGAAAGTGTGTGGCTATGTTACTGTTTACTTATTACAGGTGTTATGGTGTTTAAGGTTTCGACAAAAAATTATCCTTAAACGACTGCTTTAGAATATTTAATTGGAACATTACGCTATGTGTGTAGATTAAGTCCCATTTAGCCACTGGGACGTACGAAGTGAAGAAGGCGTACTCTTGCAGAAGCGGGGATCGACCGCTCGGATGATGAAGTCTGGGGCCTAATCCTCGAGCAGTGACATCTCGTTCTCGACATTTTTTCTAGGCGCAAATCTCCATCAGTAATGATGTAAAAATCTCTATTGCAGAGTAAAAATATTTCCTCAACTATCGAATATTGTCGGAGATCAACTTCAATTACATTTTAATATAGATTTGCGGCTAGAGGAAATGTCGAATTTGAGGCACAGACGCGACAATCGTTCTCCATGGGTCTAATTCTGTGACATTTCCAATTCGACATTTTATCTAGGCACAAATCAATCAATAATGACATTAAAATGTTTACTGCAGCTTAAAAATATTTTCTCAACTATCTTCGACAGTCGAATATTGTCGAAGATCAACTTCGGTGACCTATTAATAAAAAAAATATGCTGCTCAGTGACAAACGAGTAGATGATTATGATGATCGCCCATAACATCTACGATTCATACATTTAAGTTACAGTTACAAAAATACAGAACCGCAGGTGCGGTGACACTCTGACTGATAAAATGCCTTATGCCTGTAATTTTGTTGGCTACCTTATCTTTCAAACCGGAACACAACAATGCAAGCACTGTTGCTTGACGGCAGAAATGAATATGGCGGTAATACTCACCCAGGCGGACTCTCAGGCTTGACAGAGTCCTACCACCTAATAACATAGATTTGAGGCTAAAGAAAATATCAAACTTCCCCCTGACAATCACCCCCACTCATACTCACGGACAGATGCCCCTCGTGGTGGTCCGGGAAGTGGCGGTACAGGCGGTCGGAGACGACCAGCTGCAGCACGGTGTCCCCGAGGAACTCCAGCCGCTGGTTGGAGCCGAGCGTGAGGTGCGTGAACCCGACCGAGCGGTCCGTGAACGCGCGCGCTAACAGGCGGATGTGCTTGAATTGGACGCCTGGAACGGAGGGTTTGGTTGTTGTTTATGCTGCTCGGCGACTAATAAGAGGTAGGTAGAGGTAGGAATAAGAGAGGTAGGGCATAGCGGGGTATCCCGTCCGAATTGGAGCCGCCCGACTGGGGAAGTACCTCCACCTTACAGAATACCGCAGCTAAACAATAATCTTTTAAATAGTGTTGTGTTTCTGCCGGTGAGTAAGGATTCCAGTGCTCCATGGGGTGGGGATTTGGGGAACCGTGGCTTTGGCAGTGGAGGGGCATTTGTCTTTTTGCTGCCAGAGCAACGTGTTATAGGGGTGGGCAACGCATTGGCGATACTCTTGGTGTTGCTAATGTCTATAGGCAGTGGTGACCACTTTTCTGAAACTGAAAAAAATTTGCAGACGGCACACTTGGAAGGACGGTTTGATATCAGATTTTTTACGGTATGAGTACTGAGGTACACCTGATTGTAAGCGGTAAGTGTCTCCCATAACATCGGCCATTCGTACATTTAGGTTGCAGTACAGGTAATAAAAATGCTGATGCGTCACTGTGAGGACCAAGGCGCTGTCCTAATTGGCAAAGGTCGTGCGACAGGCGGTTTTGAGGTCTCCTATTAATCGGGCGACGTCTGTCATACGACCATGGTCGCACGGCCGTTGCCAATTAGGACAGCGCCTAAGACGATACGACTCACGCCCGTAATGAGGGTTTTCGCTATAACAAAATCTAACAGATGGTGCTACTGAAAAATAAGGTCCGTTGTCAAATTACTGCCGTGCCATTAGAAAGGATTGCTGTAGAATGTCTGCTGGATGGCTTTATTTAGACATCAGACCTCAAGACTCAGGAGCGCCATCTGGAATCACGAAGACACTCATGGTATTAGCTAGCTTATTCTTCAAAACCGGAACTCAACAATGCAAGCACAATTTATGGATAACCTAACTAGAACTTTATCAGCGGGTGATGAACTAGGCCCTAAGAACATTTTTTTAAGCTATGCTGTGACAAACGAGCCGACAGCCCACCCGATGGTAAGCGGTAACTGTCGTCCATGCATTTAGGTTGCAGCCAAAAATGCACACCCGCAGGTGAATTGTCACTGTGATGAGTAAGATGAAACACCTCATGTCTGCAATTTCGCTGGCAGCCTTATCCTTCAAACCGGAACACAAAGCATTGTTGCGTGATGCTCTCAGGCTTGTAAGAGTCCTACCGCCTGATAAACCTGGTAAGCATTTACTATCGGGTAAAATGAGGCACATAGCTCGAAGAACAGATGGCCGATGAGGCCTTTGTGGAGATAGCTGGGGGTGGCCTATGCCCTATAGCAGTGGGCGTCCTTCGGCTGAAATGATGAAAAATATTCCGCAAACTCTCACCTATAGAGTCCTCGAACCTCGTCAACCGCTGTAGGAACTCAAAGCTCTTCACGTACTGGCGGTCGCCCAGCGGCTCCTGGTCTTGCAACGGATGCGCTCGCGGCTTGTTCCATACGCCAAGCAGCGATGGATCGTCGTTCCATAGGGCGATAGCGAACACGCGGTCTGCTACCTGTGGAATGCGAAACTTGTGAGGGGTACTTAAAATATTAAGCGAGTTACGTCTACCGGGACTTAATACTGCGTTTTTTGCGAAATTCGCATTTAATGATCGATTTCTTGTGGATATATGCGAGGCTAGGGAGTTGTGTCAGGACAGTGCAAAGTGGCGATCCGAAGTCTCTGCCTACCCCACCTGTGGGACACAGGCGTGAAATTTGTTTATGTATGTATGTAATCGATCTCTTTTCATTAGTCCTTTTACCATTCACATTCGCCGATTTAGATTGATTCATTGGATAATAAAGAACAATCTCTAACTCATACTCGGCTCGACGTTCAGCGACACACGACAAGCATGCTTGTAAAGTGTCGGGATGTCATTAATCCCGATGTCGTTCCATTGAGCGAGCGCGAACACGCGGTCTGCTACCTGTGTTATACGAAACTGGTGAGGGTACTGCCTTAAAGTATTTCTTACCAAACTCAAACTCAAAATGTTAATGGCTCATGAATAACCTTATTATTAAGTATGTCATATGTTTATTATTGCTTGTAAGTTTTCCGAATAAAATAAAATTTATTCATAGATTAGGACATTAAATATCTCTTTCAATCGTCAGAACGATACCGGACTTAATACTGCGTATTTTGCTAAATTCGCATTTAATAATCGCTTTCTTTTCATAAGTCATTTTATCATTCACATTCGCCGATTAAGATTTATTCATTGGATAACATAGACCCAGCATAGAGTGGGCAAGGCACGTAGCTCGAAGAACAGATGGCCGATGGGGCACTAAAGGTCACGATTGGCGACCACGTACCGGAAGACGCAGCGTGGGCAGGCCTCCCAGACCGACAATCTGGTAAAGATCGGTACAAGCTGGATGCGGAAGGCCCTTTGTGATGATTTCTGGGGGAAGCCTATGCCCAGCAGTGGGCGTCTTTCGGCTGATACTATGATGATAAACATGGAGCTCTTTCAATTAATGACATCCCGACACATTACGAGTATACTTGTCGTGTCCCACTGAGGGTCGATTCGAGTATAACAAACTTTCAAACAGCAATTTTGCAGTTCGTGCGTCTGTCACCCGCTTATGACATTGGGCGGCTGTTACGATACCCACAAGTCAAAGGGGTTGCGCAATATTACATTCTGTCAGACACTACACAATATTAACACTCGTAGGGTACGTAAAATAAAACATTTTAGACGAGCATGCTCCATCTTCGGCCGCATTATCGCTTCGCATCAGGTGAACCTGATAAGTGATGGTCAGCAGTCCATACCTCCAGCCCCGCGTCGAGGAACAACGCGCCCATGAGCGCCTCGAAGCAGTTGGCCATGGCGTGCCGCATCACCACCTCGCGGCAGAGGTCCGACCCGTGCGCGTACAGCATGTACTTCTCCAGCTCTATGTTCTACGGGGAGACGGAAAAGAACATATTAATATCAACAGTTCACTGTTGTTTTGCAGTACAGTAAGAGCGTGTCACTTTGGCCCTGGAGGGTTACTTACCTTAACATTGAAAGATAAGAAAATGCCTTTGAAATCCAATTTTAATTTGTTTCGAAAAAAGAGTGCGTGTGCATTGAAAATTAGGTTTTAAAATACATAAGTTCGTATGGGAGTGATATGAGACGGCCATTTGAGTACATTCTCAATGTTTTAGAAAGAGGGACCTTATATTTTTCTCGATCAAGTGCCGTTAGACACCTATTTTCAAAAATCTATTGAAATACTTTTTCAAATTCAATCATTTCAGTGACGAAGTAAAAAAAGGTTAATGGAACGTCAAATAACTTCAAATCGGTACCATCAAAGAATTCGAAACTATTGGACCAACCCACCTTAGCCAGTTGCGCCAAATGCTGGTTCTGCACAATAGAGGCCCTATAGGTGGCCAGTCCACCCTCGGCCAATCCCGGGAACATCCGGAACAGGTGTATGGAGGACAGGAACTCCACCACAGCATCCCCTAGGAACTCTAACCGCTCGTTGTGTTTGATCTCCGATTCTGTCTCGCTATGTTTCCCGAAGCGAGACATTATGTTTATCAGCGTCACGATTCCTGTGGAATTATGGTGGGAGGGTAATTTTTTGAGTTATACGTATGCCTATCATTCGTGTGTGCCAGGCGTAGACGGTAAGCTGAAGTGCCGTGAACCGACAACAGTGGAGTAAAAATTCCAATTCCATGATTAAGTTATTAATTGATAAAAATCAACTTCATTGTCTAAATTTAAAAATAAGGTTTAGGATGTCTCATGGATATCCCTTTGCTTAGCAGCCAGTCTAGTATTAGCTGTTTATTCCAATCGGCGAGGTAATCATTTTTATTATTTTCTGTCGTCAACTGTGAACTTTGTTTTCTAATTTGTTGCGATCCTATTGGTCCGAGGGATGGGGTTAGAACAGCGGACAACGTTGACTCACTATTTTCTTATCGCGAATGAACTAAAGTCATTTCATTGCCACGAATCACAACCCAAAATTTACTCTCATCTCCAACACTTACCTTTCTTCCTAGTATAATGTATCCTGCGATCGCCATACTCCGGCTGCCTTATCCCGCAGTTAGTCAAACTGTTCCTCGCATGGTCGGGATTGGTTCCGAAGTTCTCCCGATATGAGGGGTGCGTCAGAGCCGTTTGCAACAGCAACCGTTGCTTGAACACGTAATCCATCTTGTGTTCAAGACTGTCCAGGGACTTGTGGAAGCGCAAGTGACGGACGAGCACCGGTATCAGCATTGCGTGCTGGAATTTTATTCACAGGATTTTTAGAGTGCTGATTTAGACGACCTGTGGTGGGTGGTTCTGCCGCGCAGATGTCCTGGGTTCGATTCCCGGCAGAGCAGAAATTTAAATGATGAATTTTGATTTCTGTTACGGGTGTGGGCGTACATGTATAAAAAAGATGTATTTAAAAGTATACAAGTAGTTTATCAGATATCTAGCACCCATAACACAAGGTTTGTTTACTTTGGGCCTAGATGGTGCAGTGTGAATTGTCCAAGTACATTGTATTTATTTATTATTCAAATTTTCGTAAAAATCATAAGTATAAAGCTTGATTAATGTCACAGCCATTATATCGGGCACAGCTAGCGCATAGTAATTGTTCACATTTAGATACCCATACAAACATTACATTATTTATTGGTGTGTAACGACACAAACATACATATCTTCGTGCTTCTTTTAGTAGGACAACAGCTGAAGGAAGCAGTGAACTTAAACATTAAAAAAATTATATTCGATGATAGTTGACACAGAGATCAATATATATATATTTACATACAGTCAAATGCAGAGTGAACGGACACCCCCAGCATACATTAAATGTAATATATATATTTTTAATGTAATACGGCATACAAACGCATGCGGCCCACCTAATACGCTGGGGCCTTACTCACTCTGCAGCTGACTCTATTCCAGCAGCAAAGCCAACATAGCTCTACCAGCCAACCCAAACTGACCTGCACAACGTCACACATGAGTCCCGTGGTATGGAAGCCCTTGGACGATATGGCCACTGTGACGTCACGTTTCATCTTGTTCTGCGTCCGCATCTCTTGCAGTTTGGCCTCCTTGGCCGCGAGCCTCTGCCGGTCTTTGAAGGATGGCTTGGCCATATTGGCTATGAGGTGTCGATACTTTACGTAGTAACGCCAAGCTTTCTGGTATCTGATGGTGTAGTACGAATTGTTAATTTGAAAGTGGTTTAGTGGCTGACATAGTGGTTGGTCTGCCATGCAGAGGTCCCAGGTTCGAGTTGAGGCCGTGAGAAATTGAAATAATGAATTTTAATTTCTGTTATGGGTCTGGGTGTTACATGTAAAATAAGTATGTATTTAAAAGTGGGCAATATTTTAATCGCATTATATGCCACAACAATAGAGTGCGGCTAAAACAACAATAGGAAAATGGCTGGCAATGGCAACCATTGCAAAGGCAAGATGACCCCATATTGCAGTAACAATATTGCCCAAAACCAAGTTTTCGACTAAAGAAAAGATTTTGGACTAATAAGTATAAAACACGAGAGAATGACTACGACGAAACAAAAACTGTGAAATTCACTGAAAAAGCCTAGAATAAAAAACGTTTCTTTGGCACTCCATACGTTTACATCCAACATATAAGTAACAAAAATATTAAGATTGATATCGACATTACCAAAAGTCACTTTCTGTAATCTTATTTCCATACTCACTCTGGATTGCCAGCGTAGCTGAGTTGCGGCGGCCTGATGCCAAAGTGCACGATCTCCGGATAGAATTGTTTCAACTTCTTAGGGTCCTTGGCGTCGTTAATGTTTGGCGGACTCCTGTCTATCTGGTCCACTCGTACGGAACACGGTTTCTTGCCAGGGTACGTCACTATCATGCCTGCAATTTGGATTTGAAAGGAATAAAAAACATATTCCTAAATTTCAGAAAAATTAGGATAGACTTAATTGACTCATTGTAGTGGTGGCTTCCAACACTTAAATTTTGGGCTTATTATAATTTCAAATGAATAAAATTTGAGGCCTAAACCTGCCGATATCAGATCAGGAAAGAGGTCCCGCGCGAAGTCTAAGAAGCGTTGGATTGACGTCGCCGAATCGGATGCGACAGCCAACGGCTTACGACGCGAGGGTGCCGAAGACTGGTAGAAGTGGAGGAGAAAGAGGAAGAAAGCGGACCCTGGCAGAATCCGAAATCGGCTCTATGGATCATGATGAAAATTTTAGAAACTCAATCTACCAGAAAATGGGCAGCAGTCGTTGTATTCTTAACAAACACATGTTATAAATATAACAATAGTACACAAATAATAATAATAAACAAATGATTTTATATTTAGCCTATTGATTATTGAAACGATAAGAAGAAGAATATAGCAAAAGAAAACGCTGTTGCCCATTTTCCAGCCTACGCAGACTAGAAGTTTCTTGTAGGACACCCACGAGTGTAAGGGGTTGGTGCTATTCTACTGCCGGACACTACACGGCCAATGATTGATCATACCGGTCTGGTAATATGTAACCACTATACTTTGTAATTGCAAACATTGATGTTGTGGAGACTCACCCTTATTTCTATCAACGAACTTCTGCCATGTATAGTTATCCATCTGATGAACGTCCCCCAGCGAGTCTGGGGCGATCAGCAGCCCGGACTCATTCACTAGATACTTCAGCACTTCACACATTGACAACACCTGCAGGCGTTTGTTCCAAATAAAGTTAGTTTCATTACTAGTTACAAATGATTCTTTTTAAAATACAATCACCATTCACAAAAAAAAATGAATTATGGGAACGCAATTATTTTTGGCTACCGGAACAAAAATTAAAGTCCTTTTAAATTCAATTGACTATGCCATGGTGCCAGAAAATGCTGCTTGGCGACTGCGCTGGTTTCTCCCCTGGTTAGAGGGTTTCCCGATTTCAAACTCCAACAGATAGCGCTACTAAGAAGTAAGGACCGTTGTCAAAATACTGTCGGACAGAAATAACTGCTGTATAATGACGGATAAATTCTAGCCAATGACAGCGCTTTATTTTGATATCAGACTACATCTTGCAGTATCGTGAAATGAAAACCCTTATTGCTCCAGAGATCTTAATTATGTAGTAACACTCAGCCGTGGCTGTAAGTTACATTGGATACTTTGCACAATCATCAAACGGTGACATATCAGAGTTTAACATAATTTTTTTTATTTGTCTCACCTCACAGCCACCCTCCGATAGCATCCGCACAAACCGCGGCATGAAGTGAAATTGCGAACAATGCGGCCCCGTCGGCTTGCCCAGGTCCAAGTCGATTAATTCCAAAAGTTCCACAAAGAGATAGTCCTCTGAAATGGGTGAATTTCAGTGTTAATTGTGTTTACAATATGGGTATTGCGTTAAGTCTGGTGGCGGGTCTCTGTCGGCATAAAGACAATAATGTTGGCATTGTTGTGTTCCGGTTTGAAATATACGGCAGCTAGGGAAATTATAGGTATGCATGAAGCCTCATAGTGATAACGTACCTGCTGGTCTACAACTATATGTAGTTCTATTAAAACTTAGTGAATGAAACGTAGATGATATGGGCGACAGGAAGCACTTCCCATCGGGTGGGTTCTTTGCTACTTTATCACTGAGTGGTATAAAAGTAAACAACTACACATACTTACCAAACAGATCCAGCTCCCGTACCGTAAAGTTCTGTGGCGCGGGCTCTTCAACGTACAGTATTGTGTATTCGATATTGAACCTTATCACCTTGCAAGTTGGCAGTTTCGCCAGTCGGTAGTGCGAGAACATAGAGAAACCGGAGAAAAGGAACTCATGTTCGTCGTGGCTTATGATGGTGGGCGCCTTGATCAGGAAATTGGTGGGTGGTGATACCGTTATCCTGGAAATGTATTGGGAATTTAATAATTGTCCTTCCTTGTACGGGTGCTACTTTCAAACTTCCACTTCTAAACTCATTTCTTAAATTACTTTCTTGAAAGCTTAGAAGTTTCAGAAGTGGAACTTCGAAAGTAGCACGCATCGGATTTTGATGCGGATCCGGAAGCTTGATATTACATGCACATAGCAAAGAAAAGCCGCGAACATCCATACGCCGCTAGTAGAGAACAAAATAAAAAATCCCAACCTGTAATGGTACAAGTTTTCAATGTTGCTCCTGTTCGGACGGCACCGCGGCGCGGCGAACTCCGCGGCGTAGACGCCGTGGCGCATGCCGTGGCGGCGCGCGCGCACGCTGCAGCGGCACAGCGGCCCGGCGTTCATCTCGCCCGTGTTGTTGAACCTGCGGGTTTGGAGTGGACGACCGTGTCAAGAGACCACTGGGTGGAGAGGCCGTGGTTTAATTTGTGGCTTTTCAATAGAATATTCCAGGTTTTACGATATTGAGGCTGGTGTTCCGCATGAATACCGATCCTGGACCTGTATTGTACACTATTTACACATCGGATTTACCACAGATGGCAAATATAACCATGATGACTGATGATACTGCAGTATTAGCCAGTGACGAAGATCTTGAAATTGCAACTGAACTCCTACAGAGCAATTTAAACAAAATTCAGGAATGGTTAAAATAGTGGAGAGTAGAGGCTAGTGCCACCAAATCAGTTCATATCACTTTCACCTTACGGCATTGAAACTGCCCACCGGTTAAACTTGGAGAACAAGAACTTCCACATAAAGACATTGGAAAGTGACCCAGACACTTTCCAATGTCAATATGCACCTTGACTGTAAACTTCTGTGGAATGCACATATTAAGGCCAAGAGATGTCTGTGATGGTTGATCGGTAGAAATTATGTTCCCACTATGGATAACAAGTATTAGTCTACAGTACTATATTAAAGCCTATTTGGACATACGGGATCCAGCTGTGCAAGTGCCTCAAAAGTAAATATCATACAGAGAGTACAGAACTCTATCCTTAAAACAATTTCTAATGCATCATGGTTAATTAATAACATAGAAGTCCACAAAGCCTTGAGGGTCAACACAGTGAAGCAAGAAATACAATATATTGCCAAACGCTATAAAGACAGGCTGGAACACCACCCGAATTCACTGGCTGCACACTTGGTACTGCAGGATCACCAGAGGCGCCTGAAGAGGCTATCAGTTATGGTCCTTGTTAACTAGAGCAGGTCTAACTAAGGAGTTGGTCCGTAGTAGGGAAGCAACTCTGAACGTCAAATAACTCCTACATAACATCTGATTATAGTTCTATGGACTGATGGCAGATAATATTACACAAAAAAAAATACACACTTGTCCCAGCAATTGTGGTCCTATTTCGCTAATAGTTCACAGAATGTTGTTTCATCGTCATCATCGTCTTATTTATCGGCGTAGACACGTGACCCAACATAATCTCAAAATATAACAATCTGATGGAGTTAGGTCACACTATCTCGGTGGTCGATGTGAAATTATTATTTGCTGATGTTAATTTTTCCTTCCATACAAAATTTTGTTCAATAGATAAACAAAATTAGATAATTAGAGACATGATTCAAGAATATCCACTTTCTTACCAAAGCTCTGGGTGTAGTCTCCTTGGGTGGTTCTGCTTTCTTTGCAGTTCTAACATTATTCTATCTGTGTATCCATCCAAACCATCTTCATCCAATGAATCGTCACTATCTGATGAAGATGAGCTTTTCTCTTCCACTGGCGAAATAAAAAGTTTTATTACTTACATAACAATTTTTAACAAATAATTAGCATTCTACATTACCATTATATTCATCAACAGCCCACAATAGCCCACTGCTGGACTTGAAGACATTAATGGGGGGCATAGCTTTAATCTCTATGCCTAGTAAATGTATTGGCGATCGCAGTATCACAAATAAGTTGACAGAAAATGCTTCTGGCCATTATCTTTTTACAGAGATAAAAGTTGGTCTGGGCTGCCTCTATGATTTATTTATTTATTTTACAGTTTTAAAGCAATCACATTTGGTTATAGTCAAGTATTTACTACTTATTAAAAGCAAAACTCACTTCTGTGTTTGCACATATTTGCTTTAGGAGTACTCAAAGGTGGTAACTCATCCACTAGAGGTCTTGCTCTCCTGCCTCTCTCAATTAGATTTGTGAAGAATACATCGCAAAGCTTCTCCAGCTTGGCTGTTTGCTGCATCCCTGAACCACCCTCAACCTGTTTGTAGTACAATTCTGCAGGGGAGCTCCTGTACCACATTCTTGGTGTCTGAAATTTTTATCAAATAATTAATTATTCTATTAAAAATCAACATACAAAGACAATTGTAACTTACAATTTCTTCATCGCCTTGTTCTTTAGACCATTTTTCCATGCGCTCAATGAAATCTTCTGAAGTCTTACAGTAATTCTTTCTAAAATTAAAATTATTAATTAAAAGGTTTCATCAAATTACAAAATAAAGTAAATAACAATAAATCCATTTTAAAAACATTATAGCTATTACAACATCATACCTATATTCCTCCAAAATCTTTTCCCTATCTGTTAATGTTTTCTTAGGCATCGACTCTCGCCTAGAACGGGGTGTCATGTCACGAGTGGAACTCCTGGAGTGATGACTGGGTGCTGGAGAATACTGGCTTCTCCTACTAGGAGATCTGTGGTACCTTCTATCTTCACGAGGGTCATAGCTACGGCTATAGCTTCTATACTCTCTGTGATGAGGGCTACGTCTCCTCTCATGCTCATATCTTCTGCGCTCATACTCTCTTCTTTCTTCGTAATATCTTTCTCTATCATATCTCTCTCTTTCATATTTATCTTTCTCCCTATAATACCGTTCACGATCTCTGTCCCTTTGCTCTCTATGGCTATATCTTGATGGACTTCTACTGCGGCGATGGTAAACTGGGCTACAACACCTGTATTCAGAATGCCTTGATGACCTATAATATCTTTCTCTTCTCTCCCTTTCATGGCTATCTTCTCTCCTTTCCCTATAAGGAGAATATCTTTGTCTATAAGACTCTCTTTCCTTGCTCTTTGATACATAATAACCAGCATCTTTAGAGGTTGAAGGAACATCCTTGTCTTTCTCGCTATAGTAATCATGTCCTGACACAGAACTTGTTGTAGAACTCTCTTCAAGTTTCACAGGAGCAATTTTTGGTGGAGGTTGGTCAAATTTCCACTGAGAATCTGGTTTAACCTCAGTCACTAGGTTATTAGTAGTCTCATTGGTTGGATTGTTATAGTAGTCCACAGGGACTGTGTGTGGGCCTGGGATTTGGTGAGGGGTGTATGGAGGTGGCACAGTGTGTATAATAGGTGGAGGCAAATAAGTGGGAGTTGGAGGCGGTGGAACATTCAATGGTGGCAACTGTGGAGTTACGAAAGGCGGTGGTTGGGTATAAATCGGTGGAGAAATTTTAGGTACGAGTGGTGGAGGACCTGGCGGTGGTCCCGACATTACAATCTCCGGCGCAAGAGACTGTGGCCCCGGTGGTAGAACGTTTAAGTTCGGCGGGGGCATATTATAATTTACAGGTGGCACGGACATGTCGGCGATTGAGTAAAAATAGGTAGTTTAATTTAAAAATTATTATGAAACGTTCAGCAGACTGTTCTCTACGTATCACACCATTATTTTGTAAAAAAGTAAACAAAAGTCAAAACAATCAGCAGTCAGCCACACCACAGAGCTACACACACCAGTGTTACCAGCAGTATATTCCAAAAAAGTACCTCCAGGCTCTTAAAATAGTACGAAAATGACTAAAAAGTTACGATTCACCTTATCTTCTGTATTTTACCTATATTTTACCGGCCTTGGGGGGGGGGGGAAGACTATTTTTAGTCAATAAAATAGTGCCGGTGGCCAAAATCAACCCTTCCTTCCATTATTTTATGGTATTTCGCGGACAGGATAGGCGAAGTGATCACCCCTCAGCTAAATTTAGCATTATGTAAAAACGTACTAAATAGTACGATGTGGAGCAAAGTACGCCAAAGGTACGACAGTCGGCCAAATAGTACGTAAATCGTAACAAAAGGTACGATCTGGCAACGCTGACACACACATGTATTTTCTTTTTTTTTTTATTAAGTGCCCCGTCATACATCCCGTTTTGACCCGTTCCGGTAAGAATAAAGCCCGTCATATGAATCGCTGTGACTCGTCTCCTTTCTTTAAATATAATACGATTCAGTCCGTCTGCGGTCGCGGTAGCGCTCACATCAAAGGCCAATGCTACACACACGATATTTATCGTCATACGTATCGTCAATACGGATCGTGGATTTATGTTTTTCTGGAAATTCTGTGATCTGTATCACGATCCGTGGATCCTACACACTCGATAAATATCGTGATCCTGCGTGTATCACGATAAATATCGTGCGTGTAGTATCCCCTAAAGGCGGATACTACACACACGATGTTTATCGCGTGTGCAGTATCCCCTAAAGGCGGATACTACACACACGATATTTATCGTGATACACGCAGGGTCACAATATTTATCGAGTGTCTAGCCTAAATTTATTTCAAATTTATTTTCATAGTATGTTTTTATTTTCAAGCCGCTGTGGCCACTATGGACCTGGACAGTTACTATAAAAGTATAAAAAGTCAAAAAGATCCTCAACCTCATAATTTTACCCATTTTTTTTCTCTTCACGCGTGTTTTCAATCCTAATGCTAATACTATAGCAACGCAAACTTTATCGTAACTAAAAACACGTAAAAATCATAAATATACACCAGCGACTCGTCAAAAATGATTTTTTAAGGCTGGGCATTGGCAACTTAATCTATTTAGCTATCAAAATGAATGAAAGAATGCACAGACTAATGAAAATGTCGACGATTCTTATCGTGTGTCGTCGACTTGCGATCCAAAATATTACTCGATATTAATCACGATACGTATCACGATATATATCGTGTGTGTAGTATCCGCCACTACCTACGTTTAGCTCACATCTCTCGGTTTGCAATGTTGCCGCCAGTTCAACAAGAAAAATGCCGTAACCGAATTAGAAATTACCCGCTTTGTAGAGAATATTAGTCTTTATTAAAAAGAAATGAAATTGCCTTGGGATGTGACTGTAATCAATGAATGACTCATAGCCCAAATTTTTTGTACTATGGCCCCTTTGATTGTATTCCTGTTTACCATCGTACTCGCTCAAGGCCTAAAATACCCAAAATCAGGTAAAAAGTACTTGTAACGGCAACCTTAACGTATAAAAACGGAACGAAACGGGCTGTGTGGCGTAATATACAATAACACTGTAAACCACGCCTCTTAATTACCGTATGAACGGATCAAACGGCGACGGTCTCCCGTCTCTTTCGCAACAGTTTTCATAGACGGCGGCAATCTGACTGACCCATAAAGATTTGGGACATGAAACTCTTGGCTTTGTATTTTATAAAACTTTCCCACAAAGCATTCGATATTTTGTTTTCATTACGAACAGCCCGTGGATTCAACCAATATATACTATCTCTTTAGATTCAGCAATAAATACAGTACGCATTACAGTAGACCTACATGGCAATACTGACTACAGAGCACGCGTGTCAAATGTGTCAAAGAAAACGTCAGCTCAAAGAACACGTCACGCATAAGAGGCTTCACACACTGGAACGCAGCACCGTCCGGTTGTGCGTGACGTGCGTTAGTGCGTGACACAAAGTTCTTTGAGCTGTCATCGGTTTCTATGGAAGTCACGCATAGACGCACACACTGAAAACGCATCCACGCGCGTTCGTGCGGATCCGTCGTTTTTCATTTATTTTTTTCTATGACACATTTGACACGAGTCAGTATGAGGAGTTTTCCAGTAGGTATTGATAGTTTGTTTCAAAAAGCATCAATAGATGGCGCTCCTACAATTTTGGTAAACTTTTCTAAATCTGTATGATAATGGCAGTGATTTCATGTAGTCAACTAATACTAACCTTAAAAATAGAATGTTTATTAATATAAACATAACTCTTAAAGGTTGAACGAAATGTAAAAAGAAATATTTATAGAAGTTGGCACTATGTTCCATTATTATTACAACCTCTAAAATGGTTGAAAACTATTGACAAATACAATATTATCCAATACAACGTACCCAGTGTTTATATCCTGTTTGCTAAGAACCTATTTCAAGCTATTATCAATTACCAAAATTGTCGGGGCGCCATCTAGTAAGTGGTTAGGAATGCTTTAGATACCTATTGGAAAACTGCTCATTGCCATATAGGTCTACTGTAATATGTACTGAATGAATTGCTTAATCCAAAGATATAGTATATATTGGCTGAATCCACGGGCTGTCCCTAAAGAAATGTACAAAATATCTAATGCTTTGTGCGGAAGTTTTCTGATTTTTCAATGCAATATATAAAAGCCAAAACCAAGAGTTTCATATACCAATGCTTTAGTATCTACAAACCGACGAGGACCATGAATTCAAAATGTAACGGCATGACCTGCGGGGCTATTGGCTCAGGAGGGCCCTCAGGAGGGCCTATCGGCTATCTCAGTGGACAACTGAATTCAAATAAACCAACAACATATGTCAACATAAAAAAAATTTGACACTTCTCTAATTTGGTAGACGCTATTGCCAGTTTTCAACGTAGATGACGTGGTGTAGAATTATCTAGTGTCAAATACAGTTGTCAACTGAGTTAGCCAATAGCCCCGTAGGACAGGTCCTTTACTCAAAACTTACGGATTGGCCTAAAAATTAGTCCTGATTGGTAGAATCAATAGTCCCGAATATTCGTTGGTTCTTGTCAGGGGAAGTCGGAAATAAGCGTCAGTAGCGTGGCGATTTAATTTTATTCAACAACGATATAAATATCCGCATATGCGGTCCTCCCTAACCAAGGGCTCTTGGATTAGGGCGATGGTGGTGTTGTGGACCTTCAGCCATTTGCGTACTTGAGCCGTGGCGGTTTGACTATGATGGAGGTTGATTTGGATGATATTGATATGGGGGTTAGGCGAAGTCAGCGCCAGCATCCATGAGCGCTATCTCCTGGTCCAGGGTCATATCGCCTAGGTTTCGGGAGCATTCGTCGTCGCTGCCGCTGGATCCCAGTATGGCGTTATCCATCGGCAGCGCCGACGGTGGCGGTAGCAATGGCTCTGTCTGGAGTGTTGTGGGGCCTGGGGTGGCCACCATATCCGTCTCTACGATTGGGCCAGGGTTCTCCGTCTGTGCCGGTGGGGTGTCCTGCTTCTCATCCTCTTCGCCTCTTCCCTCCGAAAACTTTCCCCCCACGACCTGGAACTTCACGTAGACTGACCCCAGATAGAAGCACAGCCTACGTTCTCTCTCCAGCAGTGTGGGGACAATAGCTTCCAGGACGCTGACCATGACGAAAGTGTTCCCCGTCTGCACGTCGACTTTGTGAACTCGCCAGGTATTCACCTGAGCCCAATCGTTTTGGTAACGGAGCGTTTTGCCTATAAGTTTCGCATCAGGCCATTCACCGGGTACAAGTATCCCGCAGCGAACGCGTCGCTGGAGCTTCCTTTACACAGATGGTATCCCCTCTGCTCAGGATGACGTTCTGCAGTATATTCCTGACCCACTCTTTGGCTTCAGTACTGAGACACCACAGCTTCAGATTACCATCTATGTAAATCGGTTTCCCCTGGAAGCCCGGGCCTAGCCTGTTGTTGCTCGCTGCCCCCATGATCTTCTGGCAGAGTGGTTTTTCCATCTCAGTGGCTTGTTCCCGGCCCAGATGATTTTTGCGGTTGGTAAATCACTACCACCAAGTTAGGCTTCGCTGCATCAGCGTAGCTACCAGGCTGCGGTCTACGCGGAGTCGCACACTTCAGTCGTTTAGGACTCTTCCACGGCGTGATGGTCTCGTCGAGACGGGTCCTCTGGACTGGAGTCTGCGCCTCCCCGTGACCAGCAATACCTTGTAGCGCAGTTCCGGACTTCCTGCATGGCTGGTACCCCTTTGGAGGTGGTCTGCCCATCACAGGATGAGTTGCCTCACCTGTGGCCGGCAGCCCAGCGTCCTTGGACGTCCCAAGTTGGGGTTCCCCTTCACTAGAAAGAGAGGCAAGGCGCCTGCGTTCTCTTGCCCTCTTCTTCTTGCTGGGCCTCACTTTCCGGGTCCCCTCAGCCACATTGGCTGGTACTCTCGGGGCCACCAGAGTCCATCCCTCGTCCATTGGATCAGGCTCTGGTGGTTGTTGTGAAGTTGTGGTCACATGGCTCGGCACCGCTTCACTAGGCCCAGCAGCAGAGTTATCTGTCACTATGTTCCCAGCTACTGCCACTCCTGCCGGAACCTCAACTTCGACGGTGGGGCCGCTGGCCGCCTGCCACGTGTCGGAGGCTTGCCTCCATTTCCGCGCTGTCCGCGAGTACTGCTAGTTTTCATCCTTTCGGCTTCCCACCCGCCACGGAGCCGGAACCTCGGGTGCCCTTTTTAAGGGGCACCAGGACTACCGGAAAAGTAAAGGGATGAAGAGTTGGGAGTCATGCGCGACATCGTTCTCCCTGGCCCCCTCATCATGGCCGCCTCCATCCCGTATGAGACTCCACCCCCCCCTCGCCGGCAGACCATTAAGTGGAATCCAAAGCCGATTGATCCTGAGTGGCTAGCCCAAGACCACCCGTTTGAGAGGAAATCCAGACCAAAGAGGAGTGTTGCGATCAGCGGGCACTACCCACCCACGCTCAGCCACCAGGATTCCTTCATCCCCCCGTACCACTCATCTCCACGCACGGCGCAAACACGAGGGTCGCACGGTTCTACCCGTCGCTAGCCCGCATAATAAATTATTCCGGGTCCGTGACTGTTGTGCCACAAATCAGTCACAGTTTAAAAAGCTGCTGGGCAACACTTATTTAATGGCGGTGCTTGTTCGCCATGTCGTGGGGTCGTCATCGGGATTTCTGTGTCTTTTCATGGGGTACTCACGCAACTGAGATACCCTAACACTCCCTGTTGACCCTACCGCCTCGGTCCGGGACTGCTTATTTCGGTTGCCCTTTATTCGCAGCTGTCCTGCATACTACAGGACTGTTCACTATTCGCCACCTGTGACCCGGTAGGTAGCTGAGGCTCGCCCCTACAAAACATTTATTTAAGGTTAAAAAATTATTCGTCAAATTATAGTGTACTGTTATTGTTTTGATCCTTTTGTATATTTTTCTCTCTGCTATGCCGCTGCTATAAAGTGAAATCTTCAAGATTGTCAGATACGTGTTCTAAATATTTTTTTTATTTTTTATTTTCGCCAAAATAATGCAACTATGTGAAACGTTGTGATGTTATGATTGTACAATTTAGAAAATTTTCAATATTGATAGTTTGAAAAACAATATAAAAAATTTCATATATTTCCAAATTTCGTCAGAATAACGAATAAAGCGCCCAATCTTGTAACACTGGAGTTATCTATGGAAACACGACTCTGGAGTTGTCTATGAAAACGGACAGTGATGCGGATCCGCAGTCACGCGCGTGGCTGCCTTTCCGCAGCACCGTACGGTGCTGCGTTTCAATGTGCCGAGCGCCTAACCGTACGGTGTTGCGTTGCAGTGTGCCAATCACCTTATCGGAACGGATGAAAACGGATAGTATGGCGCGGATTTTGTCCTTAAAAAAAGAGCCAAAAGCGTTACACCATACAGCCAACTCTTCGGTTTGATTTTTTTTTTTGCCCAACGCAATGGAAATGGGCACCCTCCATAGTAGCGGTTGGGAGGGAGGAGGTGAACTCTCATGAGTACCAGCCGGCCGGCCGGACTGGTTATGCACGACTTGCCAAAAAGAAACCTAGGCGCATACGTGCTATACACCCCCTGGGAGTACCTATAGCTTCCGTTTGAACCGTATTCAATAATATATCCCTAATCCCAGCTTCAGAGACTTATTACACCCGGTTTATGAAACGTTTGTCAACGCAAATATTACGTAACAACTGGTTAATCTCTGATTAAATGCAGTTTGGGTTTCTGAAAAGGCTAATTGACAGTTTGTCAACGGATTGTCAAATCTCAAATTAACGGCCGATTATGGGTTACCGAAAAGCTTTTTCTCATGTTAACTATATTTTTCTTGTTATTTTAAATAGCGAAAATCTACTAATTATCAGATTGTCAAAAGAAATTATAACCGATTTTCTTGCTCTAGGTGTTGGTCCTGGCCCTGGTCCAGTAGCCGTATTCACAATGGCTCGGAAATCGGATTCGGATACGGACTCCGTAACTGAACAGTTCGACTGTACAGTTAAAACTGAAGGCCTGTAGTCTGCTTTACATATTTCGGGGAACAACGACAAAGGGACAGATTTATATTTTACTTCTTAGTAGCGTCCTAAAGTGGCAACAAATCACTGTGTACGAGATGGTGTGATGGTGGTATCATGTGTAGATGGCAATATTTCGTCCCCTTCGTTGTCCGATGGCCGTGTGGTGTCCGGCAGAGTAGAATAGCACCAACCCCTTACACTCTTGGGTGTCGTACAAGGCGACTAATGTTTTCGAGGCAAAAGATCAAGAGTCTCCGTAGTCTGGAAAATGGGCAGCAGCATTTTCCATTATTATATTTAAACACTGCGATCTCCAACCCGCCTGCCAAGCGTGGAGATTATGGCAATAACCTCCCCTTTCGTGGGAGAGGCCCTAAGTCCTGCAGTGGATTGTTGCGGGCTGTGATGATGTTGTCCGATGGAAAAAAGTCAAGATGGTTTTACTAAGAATAATAAAACTTAAAACCAAGACATTTATGAGTAACAAATTTTATTATCTACTTAAGTAGTTTATATTGTGGCATATATCTTTAATCTTAGCACTTCCAAGACATTCACCATTATTGTACAGAACAGCAAATTGTCCTTCTGTAAGTGCTCTCACATTATGCTCTAACATAATTGTTAGTCCCTCTGCATTTTTCGTAATTTTACATGGCACTAAAGGTTTTGTGTGTTGAAATCTAAAATAGCATCTTAACACATTATGTTCAGTAAGTTCCTGGGGTTCACTGTGAATCCAATGTGCACTGGTTGTAAAGCACAAATTGTTCCAAAGAGCTGGGTGTTTAGTGCCAGCAACCTAAAAATAGATTTTTAGCCATTATTTTATTGTATAACAAAAGCAGAATGGAGAGGTGATGAGTAGTAGTGAATAATATTTACCACATAAATATTATTGGTACGCAAATCTTTATTAAATATGTAGTAGGCATCTTTCCAGTTTGCTAAACGACAGCCCTGGCCTACAGTCCATTTGTGCAATCCTCCATGCTGTCCAACTACTTGTCCTGTATCAATATCAATAAAATTGCCTTCCTTAGTTTCAATGTACTGAAACAGAATGAACAAAAATAAGTGTATAAAAACCAGCCAGTAGATTATTACAATACACAAGGAACTGAAAATGATTACTTCTTCAATGAAGTCTTGAAACCGCCGTTTCCCAATAAAACATATGCCTGTACTATCTCTTTTATTTGCAACATTCAGAAGACCTTCCTTTTTGGCAATTTCTCTCACTTTTGATTTCATCAAATTGGCTAAGGGAAACATGCATCTTCTTAGAGAGAACTGCTTTACTTGTGATAAAAAGAAAGTTTGGTCTTTAAAATTATCTTCTGGCTGAAGTAATCGAACATCTAAAAAAAGTTAATTTATTCACTACCTAAATAGTGTCTTATCTCGTTTTCATGATAAATTGAAAAGAAAAGCACCTTCGGTTTCCTTAAACTTCTCCAAAAAAGGGCCGAAGGACGTATTAGCATAATGGCCTGTGGCAATAACGTCAATTCCTAAATTGTTCCTGCAATGTTCAAAAAATCTATCAAATTTAATATATCTATTGCATAATATGTCTGGATTAGGCGTCAAGCCATTCTCGTATTCCTTTAGCAGAACAGTAAACACCTCATTCCAATATTCCTTTATGAAGTATACCCTATGTAGTGGAATATCTAGTTTACGGCATACAAAAGTTGCATCTTCGAAATCTTTTTCGTCTGAGCAGAATCCAGCTTCATAGTTGTTATCCCAATTTCTCATGAATATACCTTGAACTGTAAAACCTACAAAAGTTTAATTTCAGATTAGATTTTTCATGTCTACAAGAAATAACAGAAGTAGGTACTGATAAAGATTATTAGGTACCTACTAATCAGGGTGCGAAAAATTTCGATTTTAATAAAAAAAAATTAAAAAATCAGTTTTTTAAATATATATCTGATATATACCCAATTATATATTATATATTTTTATTTATGTGTCATAAATAACAAATATTACAAGCGTTTTATACTACTATATAATACTATATGATACTACTATATCAGAACTTTTAACTGATTTTGTGTAAAGATGTAAGCTAGTAAATATGAAATATTTAAAATAAAAATATAAAAATTTCAGTTTCAATAAATTCAAATGGCAATCATTTTAGTGAATCAACAGGTAAAAAGACAGAATTAGCCCTATTTTTAAATTTTGGTAATTTTTCATAAAATATTTTAAAACTAATAATCACAACTTCATCATCAACATCATCACAGCTCGTAACAGTCCGCTGCGGGGGGGTTAGGGACTCTCCTACGAAAGGGGAGGCTATTGCCATAATCTCCACGCTTGGCGGGCGGGTTGGAGATCGCAGTGTTTAAATATAACAGTAGAGAATGCTGCTGCCCATTTTCCAGACTACAGAGACTCTTGATCTTTTGCCTCGAAATATAAGTCGCCCTGTACGACACTCATGAGTATAAGGGGTTGGTGCTATTCTACTCTGCCGGTTACCACACGGCCAATTCATGATAATATAAGTTTGAAAATACAGTACTTTTTGATGTACCATTTCATTCAAATCAAGCATTTCAATCAATAACAATTTCAATCATCAATGGGGAGGTTATGGGGTCCCACCACCATCTCAGGGGCCCTAGCCAACCTCACCTATACGTGGTCCCCCTGCTGGTAGACGGACGAGGCTCTGGCGAATCGGTTTTCCTTAACAGGTTGTGCGGGTCGGATGGGAGTTAACGCATGTAAAAAGCCAAACCCCCAAAAAAACTTATCGTCGCCGCAAAACGACGCGCAGGAGGATGGCCCTACTTCTGTGTCAAGTCGGTTAGGGTTACGGGCTCCAGGGCGGGCCCGGTGTTAGTCCCCAAGAAGGTCCGCTTCAGTACATGGAACGTTGGTACGCTTACAGGACGGGCGCGTGAGCTGGCCAATGTACTCGCCAGGCGGAGGGTAGCAGTAGCGTTCGTGCAGCAGACTTGTTGGAGAGGCAACAGGTCGCAACATCGGGAACGGCTACAAGCTGATATACACGGGCTCTCTGAGTGGGGATACGGGGTGGGGGTGGTGCTCTCTGAAGAGTTTCGAGACGGCGTCTCGGATGTAAAGCGTGTGAGCGACCGCCGTATGGTTGTGCGAGTCCTTATCGAAGGGGTCGTCACCAATTTGATAAGCGCCTACGCTCCACAGGTCGGTTGCATCGAAGCGGAAAAGTCGTTGTTCTGGGAACAAATCGGGGAAGTACTACGTAACATTCCGTTGTCACAGGGTATTGTGGGGGGTGATCTGAACGGTCACGTGGGTGAGGAGAGTAAGAAGTGAGGAAGAAGTGTGAGGAGTTTAGCCGTGATCACGGCAATTTTACTTTTGGGAGCCTTAACGCCGAAGGGGAAGAAATTCTCCGGACGTGTATGGCTGCTGATTTGGTCGTCATGAACACCTTTTTCCAAAAGAAATCCGAGAGATCTGTGTGGGACCAGATCGATTAATTTCTCACTCAGAGAGACAATATTGGCAAAGTGGTCACCTGTAAAGTCATACCCGGAGAGTCTCACTGCTCAATACCGGGCCCTTGTGATGGACTTGTGAGTGAAGCCCCGAGGCAAATACCGGGAGCAGTGCCGACGCCAAACCCGGTGGTGGCTGCTTGAAGGAACCAAGTCCCATGTGTTCGCCGCTGCTGTCCGCGACCTAAGTGTTGCGACAGACGGTGAACCCGACCAACAATTCTGGGACAGAACTCAGGCAGCTATCGCACGGGCGGCGAGGACAGTGCCGGTCGCAGGCTCGTAACCTATTATACGAGGACGGCGCGGTAAAGGAGAGATGGCGCTCGTACTTCCACGAGCTGCTCAACAAGCAGTACAAAGAGGTACACCCACCGGACCTCCCACTGAATCAAGGACTTGTGCCACCGATGACGCCTGAAGTAGTTGAAACCGCATCCGCATTACCGGGAAGATTTCCAACCAGTGGAGGCTGAGTATAATTACTCCAGTCTACAAGGGCAAGGGCTCGGTGCGGAAGTGCACTAACTACCGCGGTATAAAGGTGATGTCTCACACCATAAAGCTCTTCGAACGCATTGTTGACACGCGGATCCGACGGGAGTGTACAATCTCGGAGTGTCAGTATGGGTTTCGGCCGGGTTGTGGGACCATGGACCCCGTATTTGCCCTGAGAACTCTCATAAAGAGATATATATCAAAGAACACGCCACTGCATTTCTTGTTTCTGGACATGCAGAAGGCCCTCGAGAGATGATCTGGGGGGCATTGCGGTCCAAGTCGGTGCCCGAGGCTTATATTGATATTATCTAAGACATGTACCACGATTCTGATTCAATAGTGAGGACTGCTGTTGGTGACACCAACCCTCTCCCTATTACCGTTGGGGTACATCAGGGCTATGTACTCAGCCCACTTCTATTCAACGTCATATTAGACGTACTGTCAAACAGCATACGAGACTACCATGACACCTCACACCTCTGTGGCTGCTCATGTATGCAGACGATATCGCGCTGATAGACTCGGACAAGGGGCGACTAGTCCAACGTATAAAAAAGTGGAAGGAGTCACTTTAGAACGGCGGTCTGAAGATTAATGTGGCGAAGACAGAGTAAATGGCCTAAATATTGCAGATCCCCTACCTGAGCACATAGGCGAAGATGAAGACAAACGCGCAGATCAGGCCAGGTACCTGGGATCTGTACTTAGCGCAACCAGAGACATCGACAGCGATGTCAATGCCCGAATATCCGCAGCTTGGACCAAATGGCGGGAGGTGACAGGTGTCATTTGCGACCCTAAAATGCCGATGAAGGGACAGGTCTATAAGACCATCATTAGACCTGCTCTCCTATATACGGCAGCGAGACTTGGCCCCTACTAGAGCGACACAGGCAGGAGCTGCAGTAGATGTGTGGAGTTTCACGGAAGGATCGCGTTCGAAACGCTCACATTCGGGGTAGCCTTGGCGTCCGTGACATCGCAGATAAGCTACAAGAGTGCCGCCTTCGATGATATGGCCACGTCTTTCGCAGACCAGCAAAATAGGTGGGGAACAAATTCCTGGCCATGCCACTCCCGCCTGGCACGGGAAGGAGAGTTCGGCCCAAGAAGCGATGGCTTGACGTTGTCAAGAATGACATGCGTGCCAATAAGCTTACTACCAAGGATGCCGTAGACCGAGCGAAGTGGACCAAGAAGAGTGGGAAAGCGGACTCTGGGCCCTCCCTTGCTGCGCGGGATCGCAACCGGGACATAACACCGAGATGATGATGATGATTTCATTCAAATCAAGCAAAAACAAACATTTATAATTAATAATGCACTTCTTTTTTAATTTTAAGCAACTGAGAGTCTTGAGATATA
The DNA here is from genome assembly GCA_905147135.1 of Blastobasis lacticolella. Taxonomy (NCBI): domain Eukaryota; kingdom Metazoa; phylum Arthropoda; class Insecta; order Lepidoptera; family Blastobasidae; genus Blastobasis; species Blastobasis lacticolella. Next base: position 10,878,419 of record LR990044.1, read on the forward strand.
CCTATGACGCTTGATTGACAGTTTTTTACTTACATTAAAGGCACAGGAACCTAGCATATTCAGGCATTGTCGTAGCAAAATATGACAGTTTTCTGCTATAAATGAAAATAGGTATATAAATAAATAAATGATTTTCACGAAAAAATTCATAAATATATATCGTAATATATTATATATTTAATTATACATATTCATTTATGTAATATATTCTCGCACCCTGGTACTAATAATTATATACTTATAGTTAGGGGGTTTGATTTCCATACTAAATTTCTCTTACCATTCTTTCATTCGTTTATGTGTTTAGTAATTGTATCATGGTTTATACTTTTAGTAAATGTAATTATTACATACAACCTCAAACATCAAACCGTTGCAATAATGTATCTCACAGGTAGGGTTGCCACCTTTTAATTTGGAGAAATATAGTATTTTTCTTATGTAATAGCAAAAAATATAGTACTATTGGGAAATTTTGCTAAATAAAAAGTACTCATTTATTTTATTTTTACCTATTTTATTTTCAGTTACTTTTGGCTTTAGCCAACAATCAACTATTATTTATTATCTATTGACTATTTAAATATTTATACTTAACAATTTAATTTTTATTAAATCAATCGATGCTCTATTCCTCTCTTCTCTTGATTTTATATTCATTACAGAAAAAAATACTTCCCATTAATTTATTTATTTATTTATTTAACCATTTATTGTACACAAGATTGTTACAAAAAGAATATTACATAATATATTAGACACAACAGGCCAACTTATTTCTATAAAGAAATTTCTTCCAGCAGGCCTACAGCAGAGAGATCGTGATAATTAAATGCAGTAAAGACGTAATGTAACGTAATTAATGTTGTAGTTAGGAAGTTGCAGGAATGGAGAGAAGAAAATAAATTACGAGCAAGGAAATTTTGACTTCTATACAGTAACCTAGTTTCATGTGTAAACAAAACGATAATTCCATTTAGTCCATCAGTTAATTTTTCCAATATCCACAGAAAACAAAATTTGGTTTCAAATAAGTATTGTACATTTAATAAAGAAAAAATTATAATTTCAATTTTCAATTTGTTGAGTTCATTAAATTCAATTTTCATATTAAAATATCCATGCTGCGCTGGGCAATGGGCATGCGTCCCTGTTACAAAATAAAATAAAAAACCTTGACAGTTAAATTATCGATGAAAATATAGTATTTTTCGTACTATATTATTTTTCTATAATATATAGTACAAATGACTAAATTATAGTACGATACTATATATTATAGTACGGGTGGCAACCCTACTCACAGGTTACATAAAATTTGTATGAAAAACGTACCCCCTCAACGAAGTTACCTGCCCGTTTAAGTAAAAGAGCTGCAACAGCACTATCTACTCCTCCAGATATACCTAATGCCACTTTTTTGAACATGGTTGCTATTTTCTCAGTTCAACAATAACTGATAATATTTTTAGTTTAAATTATATGATGAAAACAATAAATTATTTTTTCTAACCTTACTTTAACACACACACAACACACATGACAGTCAATGCTGTCATTTAATCAAGGACCGAGAAATAATTTCTCGGGAATCACATGATTGATTGACCAAAGTTGTAGTCGGATCAAGTCGGACGGACCACATGATTCTGTTCACGGTACGACTATACCTTGTCTAAAATAGGATGATAATTTTGACAGATCACAGTAGGGATGTGGTTGTGTAAAATCGTTAATGCATCTATTCGATTATCGATTATCATTCTCATAGAACTTGGAATCGATAGTTGCATGGTTATGCTATACGTATTACACAAAATAAACTATTTATTTTCTTCTGAATTAATAATTTATTAATACGACATTAAAAACCATTCTACAACGACGATTATGACACGTGCGTCTTTCTATTCGGTCAGTCATCCTATTACGTAGAATACGCGCGACTCGAAATTGTTGTTGTGGAAGGTCTCTTAAGGTGAAATCCAAACAAAGAATAAGAGTTTAGTTACAAAAAATAATAAGGTTACCTAAATGTTAATTTTAAATTTTAAATTTTAAATATTCGATTATATTATATCAATATCGATTTTCGATTGTCTGTTGTTATTCGTTATTCGTGGCACTTCACTAAAGGGGCGGGGCCTGTCTATGAAGTACGACATTTTCCGTAGTACATTTTACCGAAATAAAACACAAAACTTCATAGGCGTGCGCCAAAGACCAACAATTAGTGAGCTGTCAAAATTATCATCCTATTTTAGACAAAGCATAAATCACGTATCTTTGGATTTTTTTACTCTTCGTTTTGGTGGGGTTTTTGACGTGAGTTTGACAGCTTCAGCAAGCGAGTGAGAAAGTGAGTTGACATTTTTGATTGTTGTAAGGTTACTTAGGCGCTGTGAGCCGCTGTAAAAGATTCAGTTGAATTTTACGTATTTTAGAGGAATTGCTTTGTGAAAATGTCTAACATTAACTTGCAATGCTTGCTGGGCATACAGTGCAATGATTTTGTAATGATTGCTGCTGATCAAACGCATAGTCACAGTATTATGGTGATGAAAGATGGTGAGTTAGCACTGCTCATTATTGTTGTGTACATTCATAAAGTATCATTGTAAAACTAATATATTGCTTTCAGATGAAGAGAAGATATATAAAATATCGGATAGATTGGTTATGGGTGTGATAGGAGATCAGGGTGATTCTAATCAGTTTGCCGAGTATATTGCGAAGAATCTGCAGTTGTACAAAATGCGTAATGGGTACGAGCTAGGACCTACGGCCGCATCCAATTTCACTCGCCGAAATCTGGCTGAATATTTTAGAAGTAGTGTAAGTAAATTTCTTGAATACTCATATGAAATAATAGTATGAGTACCATGTATGAATGATGTGTCTATATTCCAAAATCTAAAAGATTAAATCTTTTTAGTCTCCATATTTTGTGAACCTGCTCATGGCTGGCTATGATAAAGAAAACGGCCCGGAACTTTATTTCATGGATTATGTGGCTTCAAGTGTGAAGGTACCTTTTGCTGCCCATGGTTTTGGTGGATATCTTAGTTTGAGCATCATGGATCGTTATCACAAGAAAGGTAAGAGCAATTATATTTTTATAACATAATGCTTATAAAAAATGGGACAGAGTGACTCATCACAAATATATTATTTTCAGATGCTACTGAAGAGGAGGCATATGAAATTCTCAAAAAATGTGTGACCGAAGTGCACAAGAGGTTGTTTGTCAATTTGCCTAACTTCCAAGTGACTGTTGTAAACAGAGATGGTATTAGAGTGCTCCCTGTTATCAATGCCTCTGCTCTAAAGTAATTATTTTTTAAGTGACTAATAAAGTCTTTTTTATGTCACATTTTTCTTTTATTTATCCTGATATTGAATCTTTTATGGGGCAATTGATTTGACAGTGGAAAGTCAGTAATAAAATAATAAATTACCTTATTGAATAATGTTTAATACTTAGAATAGCTTAATATTATACTTAAAAAATAGCAAGATATAAATAATTCTTGAATTGCTGAGTTAAACAGTTAAGTTTTCATTCGGTCAGGGCTAGATGCTGCAGGATTATCTTGGTTCTCGGACTGAGAATTATTTGCATTATCATTGTTGTCTCCATTGTCTCCTTCATTATCTGATTGTTCTGGAATGAAATGTATGTTATAGTGTGTTGTCATCTTGAAAATATAAATGGCCAAATAATACTTCTGCTGCATTCTACTCAACAATTCATTCAACATCACTAATCTGGCCAGTCCATTTAATATGTGCCCTATGCATGTTAGGACTGCTCTGGACTACACTAGACTGGTATTTGGGTTTGCAGGGGAAATGTTAATGAGCAGCAGTCATCTGTTGAGTATTTTCAATACATAGATCTCCAAACTATATGCCAAGTGCGGACATTATAATTATCCTCCACCGATAATGTATGATGTGGAGGACTGTAGTCTCGGAGACTAGTCAGCTTGGAGACCGAGATACTCGTCGTGCTGGTGTCCCGCATTTCCTACTAATCACGTCAAAATGGTGGAAAGCAAGTTTTGAATATTAAAGGAGACTGGGTAAGTATGTAGGGAAACTGGACTATGGCCAAATAACAACATCGATATAGTATTTACATTAAGCACCCACGAATACCTTCTTAAGAAAAAAGCAATTTTTTGTCACATTTGTATGACAAGTGCCGTATTCTTTGAACCAGGAGCGACATGGTTACGGAGTATAGGTTGAGGACCTTCAGCTAAGTTGTAACGCCGCACGAAATCAAAATCGGCCCCGGCCGTTTTGAGAAAAAAAAATTTATTGTCTTATGTTTGTATGGAAATTTCCGAATTCTTTCAGTCGAGTTTCATCAGTTCAATCAGAGATCAATCAGTGTCGAGTTTTAATAAAAATTTGTTATTATTCGTTGTGGCCACTTACAGCGTCAAATCTTTCTCGAAGAATTCGCTAGCTGCTTAATCCTATTTTTATTAAAATATGACATGTTTTTCTCAATATACTAAAGTTTTTTCTATTAAAAAAAATTCACAATTGATAAAATTGAAGCATTATTAATTGGTAACACTTCAATTGGCGCACTCTGTAGTATTCAACTGTTATTAGACTCAAGTATCCGTATCTTTTTGTACACATTGTAATGAGAGACGATTGATATCTTGGATGATGATGACCAATTCCCTCAAATGACAAATTTAAACACACTCTACTATTAATTGAAAAGTTTATAGTAGTCCCTTGTCATTAGTTTTCTATCATTTTACTAAGTTGGGTGACGAAAAAAAAATATATATTTACCTTTTTTCTCTGCAGGCATATCCTCTGTTCTGTTAGCTACTTGGAAGTGATATTCCAGTTCATCAAAGTCAAAAACTTGGTCAGTTGGAAGCAGACATGGCAAATATGCAGGGAATGTTGGTTTACATGCAATTACTGAAAAACATTTTTATTATTCAATATTATAAAATGTCATGAAATATAATAATTTAAAATTAACAAAATGCTGCATTTAATGAAATAAATAAATAATCGTGGACAAATTCAAACAGCGCCATCTAGCCCCAAAGTAAGCAAAGCTTGTGTTATGGGTGCTAGATAACTGATAAACTACTTATATACTTTTAAATACATACTTATTATACATAGAACACCCAGACCCGTAACAGAAATTAAAATTCATCATTTCAATATCTGCCCGGCCGGGAACCGATCCCGGGACGCGTGGCAGACCCGCATTTTGACCACTGAACCACTCAGGTCGTCAAATTTTAATGCTGTTAATATTCTGTCTTACTCACAGGGAAACACCTGATTATCTTCTGTGTTGAAGAGGTTGTGGGTTTCACTTGTTTTTGCTAGGAATTTTGTGAGAGCCTTCTCAATATCTTTTTTCTGCCCTGCGGCTTTCTCTCGAATGGCCTCATATTCGGTGACTGGTTGTTTATGGGTCTGAAACGTTTAGCGCATAATAATGAAAGTTTTGTATAAATTGTGATCAAAACATCTTTTATCTATAATCATTCCGTACAACTTACCGGTGTCCTAATATAGGCATGGGGATCAGGCAGCGGTGGGAAGTGGAAGGGTATGTGTGTCGCTGGCTTTGCTTTGGACCCAGCTGACAGCATGGCTGGAGTTCTAGGTGCCTGAGCTTGCTGCGGAGCCTGAATTACATGCCTGTTGGGTCTTGCAGCATATTGCTCTATGCCTTGTAGACTGATACCTAGAATTATAATTAATTATTATTATAACTAGCTGCCCAGCTCAACTTCGATTGCCTGCCTTCAATTTAATGAACGCTACCTTTATATTTACTACGACCCTGACAATTTTTCCATATTTCCTCTTTACCAAAATCAGTCAATCTGTTCTCGAGATATTCTATTTAAATTGTTTTCATTATTTTTTCCAAAGTGTTAATAGTTATTCTGCTATTGATAAGATACGGCAGAGACAAATACAACAACTCCAAAGATAACAAAAATCAGTTCAGTCTTTGTCAAATTATATATTTACTAGTAATAACTACAGCGTGCGGCACTCGAAATGTTACCAATTGAAAATGCAATAATTATGTAAATTTTCAGTTTTTAAAATTTAAATCGTCAGTATTAATAAAAATCGGTTATTGTTCAATGTAGCCACTTTTAGCTCGGATAGCAGCATCATGTCTGTTCCGAAGAATTCGCTATGCAAATTTGATTTTCCCAAATACTGAATTTTCATTTAAGAAGCTTTATATTGACAAAAATATATCATTTTCAATTAGTAACACTACAAGTGGCGCATCCTGTATATTTATAAAGATAGGAGGACAGTCAACAAACGTAGTACAGTGAAATAACCACAGGCACTATCATATTTATATTTTGCAGCAATGAGAAGGATAAGTGTGGCTCCAATGCACAGTTTTGAGTAAAACAGTAACAAACGAATATCCACCCTTACAAAGTTTAGCCCTATAACATTAACAATATTAGTATTTATAATATTAGACTAGCTTTCGCCCGTGACTTCATCTGCATGGAAATAGTTTTTATGACAGTTTAGCTTTTAGCCACACTCTATTAATCCTCTGATCATACCTCAGCAAAATATGTTATGAGATAAAACAACACTCCGAATAATCTAAATTTTTTTATTCGACTGTTACAAGCGAGCAGACAGCCCACCTGAAGTTAAGTGATAACTGTCGCCTATAATATCTACGATTATTACATTTAGGTTGCAGGTAACAATGCAAAGTCACAGGTACGTTGTCACTGTCAAGTTAATGAGATTAGATCTGGAGTGCCTCAGTACAGTATCCTGGGACCAGCTTTGTATGTTCTGTTCACAGCTGACCTTCCTGTAAATGCTGAAACAACAGTGGCAACATATGCACATGATACTGCAATACTTTCTGTATATGAAGACCCTAATATTGCATCTCTCAAGCTACAAACTCATCTGGCAGTTTTACAGACATGGTTCAAGCAGTGGCGTATTATAGCTAATCAAAGCAAATCCTCACATGTCACGTTTACATTAAAAAGGGGAGAACTTGCCCACCAGTCAAGGTTTATGGTGAAGTATTTTCTCAGGCTGAAGAGGCAAAATATTTGGGTATGTACCTGGACAGACGCATATGTAAATCTCAATTAACACCTAAAAGCAAAATGGCAACATACAGGACAATCATAAAGCCTATTTTGACATATGGCATACAACTGTGGGGGACGTCCAGTAACAAAAACAGAAATCCTAGAACGATACCAGAACAAGACACTATAAATGTTCAATATACCGCAATACATAAGTAACAACCACCATACATCATTACTTAAAATTAAATACTGTCAAATAGGAAATAACAACGTATGGTAAAGCATGCCAAAAGAGACTAACAAATCATGTGAATGAGTCTATACTGAAGCTGGCAGGGACTGGAAGTCTAAACTTAAGTCGACTGTAGTGGCAAAGTGTGGTGAATCTTGGCCACATTTAAGACTAAGACGAAGAGCTGAAGGAGTAGTGATGGACGATCCTTCCATAACAATACAATTAACAGGAACAGCCAATTCACTCTAGCCTTGAAACTTCTAATGATCAGGGAACATACCCACAGGCTTAGATTGTACCCAGTACTTCAACCTACCAAACTATCAAAACTGAATCAAAATCAAAAGTAGTTTTTGCATGACTTGCGAACAGACAAAAAGTATTTTTTTTTCTGAAATATCTTCAATGGCCGTGTGGTGTCTGGCAGAGTAGAATAGAACCAACCCCTTATACTCGTGGGTGTCGGACTAATATCTAGTCTCCATAGGCTGGGCAGCAGCGTTTTCCATTGTTATATTTATAACACTGCGATCTCCAACCCGCCTGCCAAGCATGGAGATTATGGCAATAACCTCCGCTTTCGTGGGAGACGCCCTAAGTCGCAGTGGACAGTTGTGGGCTGTGATGATGCACTTCAATATGCAGACACGGCTTTTTTAGAGTTAAATAATAAATGATGATGCACTTACCCATATTGATAAGGCCCATCACTACATCTCCAAGTACGGGTTCCACTCTCCCAGATAATTCACAATAACCTCTTGCTGAATTACCCACTTCAGTGAAAACTGAAATATAAATGGTAATGGTGACATAATTGCTAATAAAAACAAATCACCAGAAGGCTGGCCTCTTTTTGGGTCAGCGTTTAAGCCTCGCTATTCAGCGGGGCAACGCGGCCAGCCTTCTGGGGACTTTTCCAAACTCGGGGGACCTGGGTCAAGTTTTTTATATTTAGTTTAGTTAGAATTAAGGTTGGTGTTAGAGTAAGTTATTTTTTAATTTTTTTATAATCTTAATAATTGTAAATTGTAATTTAAATTGTAAATAAATGACCCAAGGATTAAAAAACTCAACTTTATTGCAAACAAAAGTAAAAAAAAAATTCACTGAATCGCTACACACATTGTACGAAAAAGAAGAAATGAGGATTTACTACAATATCATTCGAACAGCTAAAGTTTAGTTACATTACTATAGAGAAATACTTACAGCACTGCAGCATTTCGGTAAGAGTTTCTAGAGCCGATTTATCTGCAGCATGAAAACCTGTTTCCAGTAATACTGTGGATACAGCAATGTTTAGAATCCTGCGTCGCGCATCACAGGAACTCTCCACCTTTTCTGATGCTTCGGACATTTTTATGATATACAGGCAAATTGACCACAGAACTCCCCTCCAAGGAAGTCTAGGAATACGTTTCAGTGATCGTACTTCTTTCTCGTAAGTTAGCACTTGGACAAAGCAAAAGAATGAAATAAACTCCTCCACAATTCACCACACCACTGTGCAACTGAAACGTTCTTTGGAAAATAAAAACACCAAATCTTTCCAATAAACTCCAATATCCTAATTCTTTGCCACCACCACAACACTTTGACAATGTCAACAGCCCACCAAAGAGGATATAAACACTGCATCAACCCTACAACCACAGATGAACAAGACGTTTGTCGCCAACGTCGACACCAACGCAAATACACGTAAGCAGACAAACCAAACTTCTCTAGTCCAGGCCAAATAAAAAAAGTACAATGTTGACATTTTGTTGACGTACTGCAGTGGTTTGTTGGTTTAATAGTCTGTGATTTGTGAGTGCGTAAGCAGGGCGATTTTCAATTTAATAATTCACTTATCCTTTTCTAATTTTAGCTAATTTAGCTTAGGATTAAATGTGGTGTTGTTTTTCTATAACTCAGTATTGTTATTATTTATAACGTTCTTTGTTAAATCCTCCTTCGAAGCCTAGTGGTAAGCGCTTAGTCAAAAATCTTTTACCTATTTCCTGTGCTTATTGTTTCATCATAGTTAAAAATTTTGAAATAATTTATTTTTTCAGCTCCTTGCACTTGGCATTGTCTTCAATATGGTGCGAGTGTATGCTCTTCTAGTTCTCTACAAAGGTGTGAATAATGCCACAATTTTGAAAGCAACATATGGCCTACAGAGCTTTAGTATATTTCAGAGGGGCTCAGTACAAGAGTTTATGACATTTGTTTCTAAAACAATGGTTCAAAGGACACAGCCTGCGTCCAGACAATCTGTTAAAGAAGGTGAATACATGTTGCAAGTTTATGTAAGACAGGACAACTTGGCTGGCATATTGATATCTGATCATGAATACCCCAACAGAGTCGCTCACACTTTGATAACCAAAATTCTAGATGAATTTGCGGCAAGAGTACCAGCAAATATTTGGCCCACTGGTACAGAGGATACAGTTGATTTCCCAGTGTTGCCAGAGTATTTGACAAAATACCAGAACCCTAGAGAAGCAGATGCTCTGACAAAGATACAGTATGATCTTGACGAAACCAAAATTATTCTACATGACACAATTAAAGCTGTTTTGGAGAGAGGAGAGAAACTGGATGATCTAGTTGCTAAATCTGACAGTCTGTCTATGCACAGCAAAGCATTTTACAAGACAGCCCGTAAAACAAACAGCTGTTGTAACTTTTGAAGTAAAATAGAGCACATTATTATATCAGCCATATTTGGATGTTCTAGTGTACATTTCTAAACCTATACAAGTTTTTAAATCACTTTATAATGGTAAAGTGGTGAAGACATTGGAATATTAGAAGAAAGATTATAATTTTATTGCTTCATTATTTGGAAGTTGGAGGCTTTGGATGGAGGAATACTATTGAACTGACGTGTTATAATTAATATTTCGAACTGCAGGATGGGGACATTCTGTTAGGGAATATAAGGACAAAGTAATGTTTATAGTTTGTCTCTTTTTATATGAGATTTTATACCTAAGTTATGTGGTAATTTAGTTGTGGGTATATCTTAGGTATATAATATTGCTATAAATTGGTATGTGATTATAATATTTCTTTTGAGTTCATTGTTTGACTACTTAAATGTATTTCTTTTTAATCAGTAAACTATTTACTGTAATTATAGACAGAAAAATTTTTGGACTGATAAAATGGAATGAATTATAGGGACTAAGAGGCCTACAGTTGTAATATATTAATGTAATTATGTCACTAAATAATGTCTGTAACACCTACATGAAAAGCTATAATTCGCCTCTGGATGGTTTCCATTTGCAAGATTTGAAGTAGTTAGAGACACCCATTGTATTATATTATTGAAATATCTGTAACTCATCACAAATTATGTTAGTAATATTTGCCAAGGTGAAAGTTCATATTCTTAAGATAGACAAAAGTTAACTACTAGACGCAGCCATAGCCTAGAGCCAATGGCGAAATATTGGTGTTACTGTGTATTGTTCTAATAAGTATTATAAAAGATAAATGTTGTCATTGATGTCTAATTACTTACATTCCACTCAGTACAGTGTTACATAGAAACAATAAATGTTGTAACTTACCTAATCTACTTGTCTGTTTGTATGCAATATACATAACTTAATTCAAATAAGTACTATCTATATTCAATTTAAGAATACAATGCATAAATTTTTATTTATCGTAAAAATTAGTTATTTTTAGAGAGCATTATAAAAATTAGGTAGAATGTGAAAAATTATCCATATCTGCTTATATGGTATAGTATTTGTCGTGATTCCTGAAATACTGCATACCTACCTGTTTAATAAAATCTCAATGTTGTATACTACTGGAAGGAAATAAACATAGTTATTGTTATGTGACTTTATTATTCAGTTCTCCGCCCTCACAGATATCAGAATTTGTAGGTGATACTCATAGAGAAAAAAATTTATATACAGGAGCAGAGAGTACAATCCAAGTTTAAATAAGAGACAAAATGTCACACATCTCTATAACACTCACTAATGCAAAGCAGGGACTAAACAAGGCAGCCCATCTGCAGCTAACTTATATTTTACTACGAAATTCTACTTGTAACGATTACAAACAAATCTGACTTGTGGGCGTATTTCCCTCCGGACGACCTCTTGTTTTTAAACTTGTTTTTGTAATTTAATATTGTCATTATAATAAAAGGTAGGTAAGTTGTCTAGTGAATCAAACCCACGCCCTGATACCTACCACCGTCTTTTTGATCTCTTGATCCTACATACCGTGAATCGGCAGTGCTTGCTTTGCAAAAAGGAGGGTTATGGTTTTGACCGGTATGAATGTTTATTTGTTGCCTCATAACTTCTAAACTAAGTAGGTACCTACTTACTTATCGTTAGAAGCGTCTTCATTGCCCACAGGTTGGCCTATGTGACATCACAAAAAAAATTGTAAAGGATAGGTAGGTACGTCAATATATTAAACAGGAAGCATATTCTTTATTTTCAGTAAAAATTCACATAATGATGGTGCACCAGGACAAAATGGACTTGCATCTTCTTATGAAAATGAAAAAGTATTTATTGAATTAGGATGACGTTAATTAATCTCTTTTCAAAAGTCAAAAATGTAACGGAAAACAAAGGGAAAGTTAAGCGTGCTCATCCAGGGGCAACGCATGCAGACCGATCAGCGCGCACGAGGGCTTACTCCGGCGAGACACCGGGCACCGATACACGCCACGCACATAACCGCCTAAGCGAATCATGTGCGGTGCGTGCCCGGCCCCAGCCAGCCTGCCGGCGCTTACACTCGCACGCACCAGCCGGCCTACCCGCGTCGCCCCCTGAGCTCGGAACAAATAAGTAAAAAGAATGTCGTCTGTCTGTCAGTATGCCGCTTCAGTTAGGAAAATGACCATCTGTGGGAGAAAGAAACGGCAAGAAACCCACATGTACATTTAAATATGATTACATTGCATTGATACATTTGTCAATTTAAATTAAGTGAGCCTGTCTTGATTGGAGTATGATGTGAACCTCTACAAATCGGTCAAGATAACTAAAAATAAAAAAAATAAAAATTATATTAAAAAAATGGTATAGCAAAAGCAGGCCAGTCCACTAAGGTAGCACCCGTTCACGAGCATGACGCAGGGCCCAGCCATCGTCCAATTCAACCATATTTGAGGGAAGAGAACGACCTGACCCCCACGCCACTACTAGGCAGACTTTTAAGTGAGCATGCACTGCCAATGCCGTACATATTTAAAAAATATTTGTTATTCAATGACTATTCCACATCAAATCAGCCTCACCCAATTTACTAAATTGTAAATTTATAAATAACTTCCTATTTCGAAGAGCTAGTAGTACACCATACATTTTTACATTGATATATTCAACAATTTTATAATAGGCTTTTTTCATTAAAGTTGTTTTCACCTTTTCTTTAAATAGTGATTCAGGCAAATTAATAATACATTCAGGAATATGATTATAAAATCTTATACAGTTACCCATGAAAGATGAATTTAGTTCACTAATACTACTTCATGACTTAATTTATGCGTCCTTTAAAATTCGTCCACCAAAGAAGAGGCATAAAGTTATTTTACTTCGGAAGTTCTCTGAAATTGACCAGCAGGCTCTTCTTGAGAATGTGCAGAAAGCGGACTGGGATTCAGTCTTGTCTGCTAATAGTGTGGACGCATAAACATGCACCTGTCCTGCCAGTGAGGGTGAAGCACCTTCCCGCACCCTGGCTTTCGCCAGAGATTAATTTAGGGAAAGCAGGGTTAGATTTAAATAACTTAAATCACAATTTCTGCTCGAAATCACCAGTCATAGATCCAGGAACCCAGAGCCGCATCCTTGCAGAGCTCGACAACAAACGGGTATTTGGTGACGACTTATTGACCCTGGGGGCCAACCTGCGTCCGTCAACGGTTAAGTGATTCCAAGTTGGCCACTGCAGGTCGTGTCCTGATGGCAGGGATTCGGTGGGTGTGATGGGTCCAGGAGTCGCTGGGTGTTGGGCACGCCACAGCTGCTCTCTTGCCTCCATAGAAGGTTCGTTAGTGGAGATGTTAGACCTCAGGTAACTGTTCCGGCTTTTGAGGCGTGCGGGGGGCACTACATGACTATTCAGTGGATGTCGTGCGTCTATTTCCTGCCTGAGTTTCGCCAATACCTGCTAAGGCAGGCTTGAGGCAGCCCGTTATGATACGGTATGTCTCGTTTAAGGCTTTGTTGACTTCCTTCGCATGGGCCGATCGGTACCACACTGGGCATACATATTCACCAGCCGAGTATGAAAGCGAGAGGCCCGTCGTCCGGAAAACATGCGGATCAGCTCCCCAGATGGAGGATGTTAGATGCCGTAGCAGATTATTTCGTGCACTAACTTTTTGCCTTGTATTGCGACAGAGCGCTTTGTAAGTCATCTGTCTAGCGAAACACCAAGGTATTGCGGGTGCGGGATGGGCAGTACTCGATGTTAACGCCTCGCCTTAATAGTTTGGGAGTTCGGTTCGCATCTCGGTTGCGCAGATGGAACGCGCATGATTGGGGTTTAAACGGATTGGGCCTTAGGGAATTTGCATCGTAGTATTCATCAAGTGCATCCAGCGCTACCTTGAGCGATATTTCGGCTTGTTCGAAGCTAGACGCCTGAGTAGCCAATGCAAGGTCATCGGCGTAAAGGAAGTGCTGAGTGTTTGGTGTTTTTGGCTGGTCATTTGTATAAATGCTGAAGAGAGCAGGAGCCAGAACAATTCCCTGTGGCAGGCCGTTCTTCTGAGACCGCCATATGCTTTAATCGCCATTGAGGTGCACCTGGAAGCGCCTGTTATGTAGTAGGTCCTTCAGGATTAGGACGAAACCCGCGTCGTTTGAGATATTATGTACTTTTGACAGTAAACGTCTGATATTGATTGTGTCGTACGCAGCTGATAAATCGACAAATACGACGCCAGTGACTTTGTGGGTCTCAAATCCGTCTTCAATGTGCTGAACAAGCTTCAGTGTTTGGCTGGTGCAGGATTTAACTGGGCGAAAGCCGGCTTGTTCTGAAATTAGAGATGGGTCTATGCAAGGGGTAAGGCGATTCAAAAGAATTATTTCAAACAGTTTAACCGTATGGCACAACAAAGATATAAGACGATAGCTTTTCGGATCTTTTGAGCATTGTCCTGGCTTGAATAGTGCTATGGCTTTGGCTTGCCTCCAAAGCTTTGGGATCTTAAGTTCTGTAAAGCAAGCGGTAAACATAGCCAGGAGTAAAGGGCTTACTAACTGGATTGGGCTCATCTGTGGAAGTCTGAAAATTTAAATTACTTGTTCTAGGCAGGCTGTTTTGAGGTTTTCTATTGAGCAATAGCTGGTGAGCTGCCCGATTTGGTTTATAGCATTCGGTGAGTTGTTAGTTGTTTACAGTGGACTAAGCTTTTTTACTGTTATGTGTCATGTCGACACTAGAGACAAGCTTCATCCAGCTGTCCCTGCGCCTCTCGCCGACCAGACGCATCAATTCCTCACCGAGGGTGACTTCGGAGAATGGGTTTGGGCCTTTTAGTATTGCGACTGATATTGTGCGAGCAACTTTGCAGTATCTTTATTTAAACCTTTATTTAGGCAAGTACATCTTCCGACAGCCACGAGGTGCATTTAAGACAAGCATTCGAAACGATATTAACAAAATCGTAATTATTTGAAGTTGGGTTTAATTCTGTTAACATCTGAGTAGAGCTGACAGACAGCGTCTAAAACAGATTGTGGGTACGACCACATGTAAATCGACCAAGTGCTAGTCGGATTTCGCGGCAAAGTGTTTAGGGGGAGACCTTCACTGATAAAATAAATAATCGTCTTGGCGTTAATGTCCCGGTTGTGCTCTCGCACACTCGAGCCCGGAGTCCATCATCACAACCAATAACAGTCCACTGCAGAACTAAGGGCCTCTCCCACCAAAGGGGAGGTTATTGGCATAATCTCCACGCTTGACAGGCTTTGAAATCGCAGTGTTGTAAATATAACAACGCGAGCTCTACATTTTTGGTATGCTAGCCTTTAAAACCCGTATTGATAACACGACGCGGGTAGCGTGCATATTCAAAAAATAAACGAGCGCAGCGAGCTCAAAATTTTGCGAATTTTGGCCTAAAAGATTGAACATGTTAAATGTAACATAAACCAATGATTTAATAACATTTTTGATATATTGACTCCTAAAATACGAGTTAAACACGGGACGGGCGATGGAAATACTTATAAATACGAGTAGAGCGAGCTTGAAAATTATAGCGTTTTGGAGCTTAAAATCCGAATAAATTACACGGCGTGGGAAGTGAGTGCGTTAAAAATGAGCAAGCATAACGAGCTCGAAATTTTTCCAATTTTGACTCAAAAGACCCGGGGTGAACATGATACCTAACTGTAACGTACACACCAATGACTGATTGTGAGAGTGTTCAGACTTTTTTGTTAACCTATAGGCCTCAAATGTCTCCTCAATCTTTGACTCCTTACTCCGTTAAGAGGACCTGCCCTGTGGTTGTGATTTCTATGGCGATAAAAGGCTCTAAAAACAAGTTTCGCTAATGACTCTTTTCTGAGTTATGTACATTAGTTGAACACTAAGCGATGCTCTTACTTTGCACGAGAAAACATCGTGATGAAACCAATAGCCTAATTACGTATTGCTGGTGCCAACAATTTTCTGATTTCAATGATTGAAATTGTTACTTTTGCGATTGCATCGCGATTGTTAACGCGAGAATTCGTTGTAGTGTCGACTTCAATTAAATAATATTTAATTAAACGATAATATTATTGATAAAGAAAAAGTACTTGTACGTAACTAAGATTACTCAATAACATACAAGCAACGCACGCAGAGTCCAAGAACTGATGGGTGACCATTTCAGACTTTGAGGCTAGTCAAACTTCAGCACTGCTACGACTTTTAATGCCGATGGTGAAGCGAGGTTGACCAAGGTCTTCCGCTAGAGACCCTTGGTTCTTTGCAAGGGACATGTTATTGTAAATGATCTTTAAAATTCTATTCGATTACGAAACTCCTCGATAATTTTTGTTTTTAATTCTTATGGTTTTGGAAGATTGTCTCGGGATTCTATTGCTTCTCTGAAATTTTCGTATTCAGAGTACAGACTATATAGCACAATAATAGTTAATAAGTCCTCGTTAATGTTTATATCCATATCAGCAAGTTTACTAACAATATCCATAAAATTGTTTAAATGACTGCGTATGTCGTTTCTATTTAACTATGTTAGAATGTGTTGCTTCAGTAAGAATGCTTTACGTGCGGGTCTGTGTTTTTGAGAGCATCCCATACTGCCTTCTCTGTTTTGCAATTTTTAATTTATTTCAGCTCGGGAGGAGCGATAATAACTATTAATTCAGACCTTGCTTGTTTATCTCCTTCGATATTAGCTGCAGTGGCATCGGCTTTTAACATAGAGATAATAATTTACTAACGTAGGGGATGTCGCAAGTATTTTCTTTGCCCCACACTTTGCGGTCCATGGACTGCAGTTGCCGCAGTCAGTTCTTAGACATTGCGCGACGCGGAACAATCTGACATTAGCTTGGATATCGTATAGCTTGCATTGCGTATTAAATACTGTACGAATCATTCGAATGCCAAACGAAACTAAATAGCGTAACATTTCATCGGTCATTAGTATTACCAATCCCAATATTAAAAATCAGTTGAAACCCTATTCAATAAGTAAATTTTTTACTGGTTTGGATCATACCGCCATTTTTATGCATGTCATACAAAAAAAGAAGGGGCACCGGTCTGGATGGACATTGGGGCCCTTTTGGGGTCACATGGTCTGTCAAAGTGTCCACTTTAGTAAAATGTCCGGTATCGGTAGGTCCACTGCTTACGCAATGTTCACCCTCCAAAAAAGTCCACTCTATCGAAATTACCACCCTACCGTTATGTCCATGTCTCTGCCGTATTGTTAATTAAATAATGAACCCACTTAGAACAACTCTCAAAAGATTTTGAGCTTCCGCGCTGGGGCCAGAGTTCCAGCAGCGGTCGGGCCGTTTACAGCGAACCCGTCGCCCGTACCTACCAGCAGTACCAGGGTCTTGCGCTTGGAGATCAGCTGGGGGTAGAACACTACAGTAAGGATCAGCGCCAACGCCGATGATCTAATTTAGTATAACCTTACCTCATAAATTATATAGAGAAATGAAAGTGGTATCAAAAGACGGCATAAATAAATACTGATTTGAAAAAGTTTCAACAATCCATTTCCATTTACAGTTTCGGATGACAGCTGCCAAACGATATAACCAAAAAATTCAGGGAAATGCTGACTTTTCATACTTTCATACAAAAGAGTTTAACGCGAGCGACGCCCCCGTTGATATCTTTTATATGGATGTAATTAAAATTACTTACCTATAGCATGTAACAGTGCAGATCAATTACCCGTCCGCATAGGCGAAGATGTGATCAAGCGCACGGATCGGTCAGATAGTTGAAATATGTTTCTACTTAGCGCGAACGGGGATATCGACTGCGACGTCAAAGCCCGAGTATTCGCGGCTTGAGTCAAATGGCGGGACATGGTGTATCTTATAGTAATAGTGTATATCCCGGGCCAACACTTATTATAAAACATCTCCAAAATTTCCTCAGAAATAACAAAATAGCAACAAAACTCTAACGCGATACAAAAATAGTATTTTTAGAGGTCTACAAAAGCCAGTATGGTTGATTT
The DNA here is from genome assembly GCA_905147135.1 of Blastobasis lacticolella. NCBI lineage: Eukaryota > Metazoa > Arthropoda > Insecta > Lepidoptera > Blastobasidae > Blastobasis > Blastobasis lacticolella. Next base: position 10,896,492 of record LR990044.1, read on the forward strand.
AATTCGCAATACATTTATAATAGCCGAAGAGCTCAGTGAATGTTTGACATAGATTGGTACCTACATCTATTAACAGAGCCGCATTATATATAGGTACAGGCTCCCTACACGGCATAGGCTTCGCCCCTACTAGATCGGCACAAGCTCAAATTCAAAATTTATTTAATGATTAGGACATTAAATATCTCTTTCAATCGTCAAAAAGGAGGGGGGTAGGAAAGTAGGAAGGAAGCACCGCCCCATGGCAGCAGCAAACCCGGACCGTGCCCGGCAATACCAGGCAGAGCCGGACCGCGCTAAATATATTATATAAATATGTCTAGTAAAATTAAGAAAAACCACCTAAAACTGCAGCAAGAGTAAGCCAGTCCACCAAGGCAGCACCCATTCACGAGTATAACGCAGGGCCCAGCCATCGTCCAATTCACCTATATTTGAGGGAAAAGAGCGACCCAGCCCCCCGCCACCGCCAGACAGATTTTTAAGTGAACGTGGATTACACATGCTGCATGTGATAGGTAGCTGCTCCCACCCTACTCTTTCCTATCCCTACCCTACCCCAGTGGCGTGCCTAGGGGTTCAGAGTAAGGCAAGCCGAGAGATGAAGTTTGTGTAGTTTTTACGGTTATTAAAAATAAATCCATCCCCTTGCCACATTACTGATCAATCCTCACTTATCACTCTTCAGTTTTATACCAGCAATATAACTTGTGAGAGAGACAACCAACAATTCAAGGAGTTTGGTACACCGATCTATGAAATTGTCTTATAAGCGATTTACTAATCTGAGAAATAGGTATAATAGGAATACATATAAGGAAATAATTTGTTATTTTCTGAGAAATGATTAAAAACTTTACCTTTTTCATGCAAATCAAAACTTGTGCACATTTTAAACCATCACAAGGGACTCTTCTATTATTGATCAATCTAATTAAATCACTTTTACTACAAACCACAACACAAACACAATAAAAAACTAATTACTTATCCGCCCAAACGGCTCAAACAAAACAATAGTGAAGTTGGTACGTATTACATCATTCAACAAACGTACCTACTGCGCATGCGCGAAGTTGCCATTTTCAAAGATCCGTATACAACTTCATACGCATGCAGGGCTTAAAGTCTCGTACAATTTACCATATAAACAAACGTATAGTTATATCTCATTATAGGACAGTTTTCATGTGTAAGAAAGAGACATACCGGCCGGAATCAAAGCCCGCTTACAAGCCAGCGCGTGCGAGCGAGATGACTGACCGAGTCGCAATTTCCTCAACTTGCGTGTGCGTTCGGAGCGTGTTTCGTAACCTAGGCGCACGATGGCGCTGCTGTGCGGCGCGGCAGTTTGAAAAGCATTAGGAGCGCGAACTTTAAATAGTTTGCGCTCGCATTATCTTTGATTTTTTATCAATAATTATTTTTATAAGGCAAGCCCGGCTTTTGGGCTTGTATGACAGTAACGCCACTGCCCTACCCCTACCGTATTCTCCCACTGCCTTAACCCTACCCAACCACTACCATACCCTTACCCTACCACTATCTTACCCAGGGGCGTAGCTACCGCTGTATCAGCCGTATAAATTATTATACGGGGCCCCCAAACGTGTGTAAACAAAAAATCGTTATTCCCCGGGGAAAAATTATTCAATAGAGAATGTCAGACCAGGGGCCCTCCGCCAAAATATTTCCGGAAATTTCGAGCTCGCTGCGCTCGCTCATTAACTGTTCGTGAACTTAATTTTATTATACAATCTCAATAAAATGTCAAAAATGTTGAGATTGCCTGGCGCTATCGTCCATTGACTGATTTTACGGTATTTTTAGTAAAATCGCGCAAGGTTTTAAGGGTAAATGTCAAAAATTTCGAGCTCGCTACGCTCGCTTATTCAATGACATGACTTATTTTTGTAATAATCACGCAAAGTTTTAATAAAGCCAAGTCAAGGGTAAATATATAAAAATTCCGAGCACGCCTCCCTCCCGTAGTTGGCGGTATCAACTAGAGGGGCCCCCAGACAACTATTAATACGGGGCCCCCGGAGGGCAAGCTGCGCCACTGATCTTACCCCTACCTTACCACTATCTTACCCCTACTCTAACTACTACCCTACCCCTACTCAACCGCAGACAGAAGTCACTATGTGTGGGAAAGGAAGTAAATTGAACGCCGCTTCCAAGGTTCTCCGTGGGGGAAAGAAACGGCAAGAAACCCACAGAGCCTACATTTTTTTTTAACATTTCTTAGGTACTAATACATTATTTGTCCTAAATACTATCTTAAAAGTAAAAACCTGTATAGAACAGCAGTTCTGTCCCATGGACTTTTGTCATTTTCATATTCAGTATAATAACTTTTTTGACATAATTTGATTTTTATAGTGGCTTTAAATTGATTCAATGATAAATTCTGTATATCTGTTGGAACCTTATTATAAAAGCGTATACATTGACCCTTAAATGATTTGTGGACTTTGGCCAGACGACAAGAACCAGTAACAAGTTTATCTTTTCTTTTGGGGTGGGGGTGATAGTCTGGGCCCTGGGGTGGTAATCCAGTTGGGGGGAGAGCCACCAGTAAGCACCAGGAAACAACATCTTGCCCAGTGCATGCCCGGGAAGTGGACCCGGGCAATGGCACCTATCATCAAGTCCTCACATGACGTCCGCGTCGTCCACCCTGGTAATGCTGCGGCTCACAACGAGTCCACACCTGGAGATTCAAACTCCGCTCGGAGCCGTAGTAGCGGACATGTGATGTGGCGAAGGCGAACAACCGGCGCCATAACTGGTCCCCTCCAACTCGTCCTTACCCCGACTGGCATGTGGCACAACAGTCGGGGGCCTTCTGTCGCGTCATCCAGCTAGACAGCAGGTAGGGCAACTTGTGCCACCCACGTGTTTGTGCCGTGCGTGGAGACCCGTACGGGGGGATGAAGGGATCCTGGAGGCTGAGCGTTAGGTGGGCCGGTCGTTGGTTTAAGTGCCCGCCTAAACGCAACACTCCTCTTCGGCCTGGATTTCTCCTCAAACGGGCGGTTGTAGGTTAGCCACCTATGATCAATCGGCTGAGGCATCCCGTAAGAGGGCCGCTAGGCTAGGTCGCCGGTTTGTAGGGGGACGGACGGACGGATGGGCGTTCTGTGCGACAGCTGCGGTTCCACTGCGGTAGTCGCGTCAGGGCACCTGACCAGTTCCGGCCCGACACTCTCTGCAAAAAGGGACCTATATCTCTGGGGTAGTTCTGGCGGTGCGTGAACTTTTCGCGTGCCGTCCCCACTTTGCGGGCTCCAAGGAGGGTGGAACGCCGCCAGAGATGAATTTTTGATCGATCTTTTTATGGATAATAAACTCAAAACCAACCCAAACCCTTTGGCAGCATCCCTTAATGCGCCAACAACAACCGCAGCCTGTACAGGCTCGGTATCACAAATACCAGCAGCTCCTGCGCCAACTTTGGTAGCACCAGGAGATGTACCCACATCACCAGCGGCTGAAGCTGCAAGTACGGCAATGGACCTATCCGACCTACAGGAGGCCATGCCGAGCGTCACTCCGAGGAAGACATCGTCTCTAAGGAGGGATATCTCGGGCGTGGGCGGACCCGGACCACAGCCGACAGCGGCATCAGCCAAATCAACAAAGCAAAAAAAGAAAAAAAAGCGAGTCTCTAGCAAAGTGAGGCGCGAGAAGGCGAAAGCCAAGGCGAAGAAGGCTAGGGATCTCGAGGCAGATGGCAACAGGGCGCTTTCATCAGTGGAGGCGACCCCGAGCCCAAGCGCGTTGCCGGCCGCAGCAACCTCAGTGGTAGCAGCGACGGCCAGTGCTAAGGCAGTGCCAGCAGCCAGAGGAGGACCAGAGCCTTTTAAAGCCCGCTTGTATAGAGGCAAAAGAGCAGGGAAGCAAGTGGCGTCACGTCAGTCGACCCCGGTCGTCGAGACGAAAGACGACAGCAGCAAGCCCGCAAAACGGAATCGCCCAGACGATTCACTAACACCAAAGGACGTTGCAAAACGGCCAAAAACAAAACGCCATCCGGAGGGCTCCGTGAACTACGCCGACGCGCTGAAGTCAAAAGACTTGTGCATGGCGATACTCACGGAGCCATTCCGCGAACTCAAGGCGGAACACCTCGAGGCCATTGAGGCCGAGATCGACGAGGCAATTGACCGGCAACTGGGGATTCCCAGCGGCAGTGCTTCGGCGACCTCGGCCCCAGGCTTTAGGGGACGACCTATACTAGGCGAGGGGGTTGTCAAGCTTTGGTGCTGGGACGATCGCTCGGTGGAATGGCTCCGCAACAATGTGGAGACGTTCAAAACACCACACCCTGGTACCAGACTGGTGGTAAAACGCCAGTCTGAATTGCCGAAAAGGGTCAAGGCGTACGTCCTAATACCAAAGTACGGGGGCGAAGGCTTGGACATTGTCCGGCGTCGCCTCGTAGGACAAAACCCGTGGCATGCCGTCGACCAGTGGGCCGTGTATCACTCGGAGGTGCAGGAGGAGAAGGGGCAACTCCGTCTGATACTGGGCATACTGCAGGCCGACGTAGCCCTGCTAGATAAGAACGGGAGACGACTGTGCTACAGAGTCGGCTCCGTGTACGTCAAGTACGGGGATGAGGAGAGCGCTAGTGCGGCTGACGCACCCGTGCCTCCCCAGGAGCAGCAGATACAGCCAAACCTCGACCCTGGGGCCCTCCCTGGGGGCGAGGGGGATCCTCAAGGCAAACCCAGTCGCACGACTGAGGTCAGCCAGGGGAAACCAGGCCGCGTCACCGCTGTTCCTACCCAGGTCTCGACCACAGCGAGGCCTCCTGATGCTTCTAAGAAGCGACAGGAAGCTACGCTAACGGCGGACAGGGAATCCTCGTCCGAAGAGGAGAGGGAGTTGTTAGGTAGTGATGGCTTCGCTACATATGACTCCAGCTCCTCTTAACTTTATAAGCGTACTACAGATCAACCTCCAACACAGTCAGACTGCAACGGCTTCCCTACGCAGGTTGTTGGAGGTACAAACATCGACCGTAGCCATGATCCAGGAACCGTGGATCAGGGGGGGGAGGGTCTACGGTCTGAGCAGCTTGGGAGGCGACCTAATTTATGACACCACGGTGGGTAATCCTCGTACGTGTATATACGTCCCCAAGCATGTCAGCGCCGTACTCCTAACAGAGTATTGTTCCAGGAATCTGACTACTGTCAGGACCAGGAACGCGCCCAACAGCAACCTGCCGCCGATGGTGCTCGCGTCGGCGTACCTTCCGAGTGACGCTGAGGCACCCACACCGGAGCTGGCAGGTCTGATCCAGCACTGCGAAGCAGAGGACCTAGAGGTAATCATCGCAACGGACGCAAACGCGCACCACCCATTGTGGGGGAGCGAGACCGCGAACGGCAGAGGTGAGGATCTCATTAATTATCTTATGACAACCAAACTCTCGTTAATAAATCGGGGCGCAGAACCCACTTTTGTAACACGAAGGGCTCAAACAATAATAGATCTGACATTAGCATCGGACCGGGCATCTAACCTAATTTCGGACTGGCATGTGTCTGACGAGGCTTCATGCTCTGACCACCGCTGGGTCAGATTTAAATTGAACATAGAAAACCGGGAAAGGAGTGTGAGCAGAAATCCTCGCAAAACTGACCGTATTAGGTACGCGATCGGTGCGGAGAAATCCCTAGCGAAGATAGTAATACCACCCACCTACCATACAGACAATGACATAGACAAACAGGTTGACAAGATAACGTTGACTCTAACAGACGCCTACGAACAGACATGCCCCCTAACTTCCCCCCAGTCGGGACCAAAACCGCGACACCAGTGGTGGGGACCTGAGCTGGAGAAACTTAAAAGGAAACTTAGGAAACAGTTCAATAGGGCCAAAAACACTAGATGCGACAGTGACTGGGATACCTACAAGGAGACCCAGAATAAATATAAGAAGTGTGTCCGGCAACGGAAGGAGGAGTGCTGGAGACGCTTCTGCTCCAGTATAGAATCGAACACCCAGGCTGCTAGGATAAAAAACGTACTCAGTAACGATAAAGTCCACAACCTAGGATCACTAATCAAACCTGATAAAACATATACCAAAACGGACTCGGATGTATGTGAACTACTGCTAGGCACGCACTTTCCAGGCTGCGAAATTAAAAATGAGCAGACATGGAGTGAGACAGCGGAACACCACCCGAGTGAAGCAGAATGGGAACAAGTTGAGAAAGTTGTGACCAGAGATAAGGTAAGATGGGCAATGGACAGTTTCCTACCATACAAGGCACCAGGCCCGGATGGAATATTCCCCGGCCTCCTGAAATGGTGTGGTGGGAGACTACTTGATCATTTGGTCAGTATATACCGAGCCTGCCTTGCTAAAAGATATATACCATTGAAGTGGAGAGAGGTAAGGGTTGTGTTTATTCCGAAGCCCGGCAAAAGTGACTATACACAACCCAAAGCTTTCAGGCCCATCAGCCTGACATCGTTCCTGCTGAAGGTGCTAGAGAGAATATGCGACAGAGACATTAGAGACTCGGCGCTAATAAAGTACCCTCTCCACAAAAATCAGCATGCCTACACTGCAGGTAAAAGCACAGAATCAGCATTGCATAGCGTAACGAGTCACATCGAACACGCTATGGCGTCTAAGCAATCCACTCTAGGAGTCTTCATAGACATAGAAGGTGCTTTTGACAAAACACACTTTGGGAGCATCAATCAGGCACTGATTAAGCACGGAGTCAAGGATACCATAGCCGGATGGATCGACTCAATGCTGAGACGCAGGGCCGTTCGAATAACGATAAATAACACAACCAGAGCAGTGGTCGCTAGGGGATGCCCACAGGGTGGGGTCTTATCTCCATTATTATGGAATATTGTAGTCAATGAGCTGATAAGCCGGTTAAATGACAACAGATTCCATACAATTGGCTATGCAGATGACATAGCCATACTTATTAGCGGACCATTCGAGAACGTTCTATGCGACCTCATGGGGTCTGCATTAAAAATAGTCGAAAGCTGGTGTAGTGAGCACGACCTCTCGGTCAATCCATCTAAGACAGAGATGGTCCTGTTCACACACAAGAGGAATCTGGGAGAACTCAGACTCCCCAAGCTATTCGGTACCAAACTATCCTTAACAGACGAGGTCAAATACCTTGGGGTCATTTTCGACAAAAAGCTGTTATGGAACAAACATCTGGAACACAAACTGGCCAAAGCCAGCATCTCGCTGTGGCAGTGCAGCAGACTTCTTGGCAAAACATGGGGAATCTCCCCCAGGATTGCCAGGTGGCTGTATACAGCCGTGGTGAGGCCCTTCGTTGCCTATGGCGCGGTGGCCTGGTGGTCCAGAACCAAGCTCAATACAGCGGTCAACAGGCTGCAACGGTTCCAGAGAATGGCATGCTCTGCCATAACGGGCTGCATGCGCTCGACACCAACAGCTTCACTTGAAGTACTACTGGGACTGCCACCTCTTGATCTGCATATACAGCAGGAGGCAAAGATGGCAATTCTAAGACTTAAGATAACAAAACAATGGAACAATAAACTTGGCTCCCATCGAACCTTATGGGAAACAATGGTTCAGAGTAACCCTATGTTTGAAGCCAAGTGTGACCGAATCGCGAAACAGTTCACTTTCGGCAAAAGATACCAGATACAAACTGCGGAAACGGAGGCGGACTGGTCTGGGATAAGAGAAGTCCGTATCTACACGGACGGATCCAAGACCGACCAAGGCACCGGTGCAGGAATCTTCTCGCTGGATCTGAATATTAAGAGTTCCATACCACTAGGGGAACATAGTACCATATTCCAATGCGAGTGTGTAGCAATCACACAGGCTGCCATGCGAGTAAAGAGACTCGGTATAAGAGACCAGGGCATCCGAATCTTATCGGACAGTATGTCGGTCTTGATGGCATTGGGAAAGAACAGTATAAACTCTGCCCTAATCCTGGAGTGCCACCAGGCGCTTGAAGATATCTCCCTGACAAACAGGGTTACGATACAATGGATCAAGGGTCACAGCAATTCAATGGGGAACGACGCCGCCGATGAGCTGGCAAGAAAGGGATCAGGGATGGAAATTGCTGGTCCCCCTCCGTCCCTACCCCTCTCTTTTAACACACTGCGAGCATGGGTGAGCAAACACACAACGGACCAGCACAATAAACGTTGGCAAAACACAATTGGATGTAGACAGTCAAAGTTGGTGGTGACCGAACGATCGCCAAAACTAACTAATAAACTGCTAGATCTCAAACGGACAGAACTCAGGACAGTAGTTGGCACAATAACAGGACACCTCCCCCTGAACAAACTACTGTTCATGATAGGAGCTACGGACAGCCCTCTATGCAGGGGATGCCTAGTAGACGAGGAAACAGCGGCCCATGTGGTCCTGGAGTGTGAGGGACTTAAGGACCACAGGGTAAAAATCGCATTAGGAACAGGGTCCCTCCGAGAGATCTGCGAGCGTCCGAAGAGACTGCTGGACTTCTGGAGGGAGCTGGGCTGGCTAAATTAGCACGCCTTAACTACGTACAAAGGACCAAGTTTGAGTTCAAGTGCGGAAAAAGGAGCCCATTAACCTAAACCTAAAGTTTATCTTTATTTCTAGTATTTCTGCTATGAACATCTAATATGTTCTTCATAAACAAGTGTATATTTTTATGAACATAGATGAAGTTATCATATATGTATTGTGATGGCATTGTCGTAATGTCAACATTCTTGAATTTATCTCTAAGTGAAGTTCTAGGTCCCAATTGGTAAATCGCGCGTATAGCCCTTTTCTACAGTAAATACATTATGCCAGTCGGCAGCGTGTCCCCACAGCAGTATGCCATAAGTCATAATGCTGTGGAAATAACTAAAGTAAACTAATCTTGCTGTAGCCTCATCAGAATAACCTCGTATCTTTTTTACAGCATATGCTGCAGAACTTAGCCTTTTCGCCAATATATCAATGTGTGGACCCCATTGTAAGCTACTATCTAGAGTAAAGCTTAAAAATACTGTGGAATCAACAAGATCCAAATTTTCGCCTCTTACTTGCATATTAGTAGGTACTGATCTAACATTTGGCAAGGAGAATTTTAAACATTTTGTCTTTTTGCCATTCAGTAATACATTATTAACTGTAAACCGTACCACTTCTGAAATAGCTTTGTTCACGTAGTCATATGTTAATTGTTGTCTTTTAATTTTAAACACTAAAGATGTATCATCAGCGAAGAAAACAATTTCGTGAGTATCTTTTACAAATTACGGCAAATCAATAAGAAACAAAAACGGATCCAGAATTGACCCCTGTGGGACCCCCATAGAGACAACAGACCCTGCAGATCTTTCTCTGTTCACATCAACCTTCTGAATTCTCTGACTTAAATATGAACTTAATAAGTTTAGATTTAAGCCCTGTATTCCATAATGTTGCAATTTCCTGACCAAAGTTTCATAATTAACACAATCGTAGACCCTGGATAAATCACAGAACACTCCTAAGGCATCACGTGTTTCCTCCCAGGCCCCAAAGACATTCTTAATTAGTTCAACACCTGCATCGGTTGTTGAACGACCCCGAGTAAAACCGAATTGTTTAGGATGCAATAGATTATTTCTATAAAAGTGGACTTTTAGTTAGTGTAATATGATTTTCTCAAATATTTTACTTAACGTCGGTAACACTGAAACTGGTCTAAAATTTGTGGGATCTGTTGTGCTACCTGTTTTAAACAATGTAATAATTTTGCTATGTTTCATCAGGTCAGGAAAATCGCCATTATCAACACATTTATTAAATATATTCGCTAAGTGGACAGCAATAACATCTGGGTAAGATAGTGGTAGGGTAGGGGTAATGTAGCGGTAGGGTAGGGTTAAGGCAGTAGGAGAATATGGTAGGGGTAAGCTAGGGGTAGGGTAGTGATAGGATAGAGTAGGGTGGGAGCAGCTACCTATCACATGCAGCATGTGTAATGCACGCTCACTTAAAAGTCTGTCTGGCGGTGGCGTTGCGGCCGGGTCGCTCTTTTCCCTCAAATATGGTTGAATTGGACGATGGCTGGGCCCATCGTTATACTCGTGAACGGGTGCTGCCTTGGTAGACTGGCTTACTCTTGCTGTAGTTTTAGGTGGGTTTTGTTAATTTAGACATATTTATATAATATATTGAGCGCGGTCCGGCTTTGCCTCTCATTGCCGGGCACGGTCCGGGTTTGCTGCTGCCATGGGGCGGTGCTTCCTTCCTACTTTCCTACCCCCCTCCTTTTTGACGATTGAAAGAGATATTTAATGTCCTTATCAATAAATAAATTTTGAATTTTGAATCAATTACAGAGCTAATAATTCTAACTGACAAATTATCGATCTCGACAGTCGCTTTTATTTGTATGTTTTATTTGTATGCTTTTACATGTTCGAACTTAAAATCGATGACACTCTCGGGTACAGTCTGTTTTAGCAAGAATTCAGCGAGAGCATGAGACGCTTTTAATGATTTTGTAGTCGACACTGGAATATCTGTAAAAAATTCATTGAAAGCCTCCGCAACTTCCGAGTTTTTTGTAACAATATTATCATTTATTTTTAAATTGTATTTTGTATCGCGAGTTTTGACTTTTCCAGTTTCACTATTTATTATCTACCATGTGGACTTTACTACATCTTTGCTATTTTTTAGTTTAAAGAAATTCGATTTACCTGTAGCACAAACGCGTTTAAATACCTTCGAGTAATGCTTAACATAGTCAGCAAATTCTACGCTATTATTATACGCCCGTTCTGCACAAAGCTCATATAATTTGTTTCTACTTTTATGTATACCTGCTGTCACCCAATCGCTAAACATAAGTTTGTTGTTTATTGCCTTTACCTTTGGTTTGAATATACGATTACTTTCAGTTTTTGTCATGTGTAAAACTGAATTATAATATTTATTTGTATTATCAAAATGCTTTAAATTAAATGATTTCTCTATAATGTTATTTCTAAAACTATTCAGACGTTTGTTGTTAATTAGTACAAATTTAATAGTATTACTAGTGGACCCGGCGCGACTTCGTTCGCGTAGCGTTCTAATCCTACACCTACCGTACACCTACCCTACACCTACCCTACACCTACCCTACACCTACCCTACACCTACCCTACACCTACCCTACACCTACCCTACACCTACCTTACACCTACCCTACATCTACCCTACACCTACCCTACACCTACCTTACACTTACCCTACACCTACCCTACACCTACCCTACACCTACCCTACACCTACCCTACACCTACCTTACACTTACCCTACACCTACCCTACACCTACCCTACACCTACCCTACACCTACCCTACACCTACCCTACACCTTAGGTGTGAATCTAAACCATTCCCAGATCCCCTTGAACACACACAAAAAATTTCATCAAAATCGGTCCAGTCGTTTGAGAGTAGTTCAGTGACATACACACTCACAGAAGAATTATATATATAAAGATTTGTCTCTTTCCTCATATCAACATTAAACACAGCTAATTGACCACAGTGATCGGATTGTAGTTTGTTTATTACAGACTGGCTACATGCCTGGATATCCCAAAAATGTTGTCTAGGCAAGTAGATGTAATATTTGTTATACTGGTAGGCTCTAAAAATAAGTTTATTAAATTATGACACTTAAATAATGTTATTAGCCTACTACTATATTTACAAGATACATCTAATAAATCTATATTAAAATCTCCACAAACAACAATATTCTTATTACAATTGCTAATTTTAATAAGGGCTTCATCCATAATTTTTTCGAACAGATCAAATGATGAAGCTGGTGGTATGTATACGCTCATTACAATAAGTCGCTCAAGTTCTATACAGGCAATTTTAGCAGTTCGGTCAACAGACAGCTTCAATATCAGTACGTTCCTTACATTTTAGGCAATTACGAGCAAGTATTAGGGAACCTCCATGAATTGCTTGCCCTCTAGTGAACGAACTTGCAAGTTTATGGTTGTTAAAGCTAAATATGAGCGGGTGATCTTTTAACCAATGTTCAGTAATGCAAAAAATATCAACATTCTCACCGTTCATGAATAGCTCAACTTCCAATTCTTTATTCAACATGCCTTGGATATTTTGATGTACTAAGTTGATTATACAATTTTGTTTATTTTTATAACATTTTACTTTACGTACATCCAAAGGCTTATTACCACTATTTAATAATGACTTTATGCCAGAGCAGTCCTGTATATTCTGACCAATATCTAAGGATTTACTGTTCAAGTCTAACAGTGGACTGTTATATGCTGCTGATATGATACAGGACGGCTCCTGACTGAATTGCGGACCGATTTTGATGTTAGTTTTTAGTAGGGGCACAGCGGGAGCACGGGTGGGGTACAGGTGGGGTAGAGGTATGATGCGGTTACCTTAACACTAAAATAAAAGAAATACCTAATTGTAGACAAATTCACACAGCGCCATCTAGCCCTAAACTGAGCAAAGATTGTGTTATGGGTGCTAGATAATTGATATAGTACTTATACCCTTTTTTTAAAATACATACTTATTAAACATAGACCTAGACCCGTTACAGAAATTAAAATTGATAATTAAAATTTCTGCCCGCCCGGGAAACGAACCCGCAACCTCTTGTATGGCAAACTAGTATGTTAACCACTGAACTACTCAGGACGTCACACACTATCGTACTCCTGACATATTCCTGCCATACCCCTACGGTAAATCTACCGTACCCCTACTCTCTCTATCGGCTCTCTACGCGTCCTTGAACCCCGCCTCACCCCCTCAATATAATAACATTTGCAATTCTTTATTATTAAATAATAAATACCATAATAATAGTTAGAATTTTATCGAAATATTAATATCGACAAGAATTCAATTTTGTCAATCCCTAGCGTAAATGTAAATTCAGAGAGGATTTACAGCACACCCGCAACGCAATGTGTGTATGTGGTAGTGACCGATTGACTAATCACAGCGCTCCGTTTGACTTTGCGTGTGCGTGCGTAAGCCTGTGCATATTAAGTTGCATGAGTAGTGGTAAAAATAGTGGGGTCGGGAACGGCGGCATCGGTTTCTGTACTAATGGCGAAGATGCCACTTCTATCGTGTTCTATGCTCACCACCAAGCATGCCGAAGATCGACCGAAGTGGTCCAAGAGAAGCAGGTAGGCGGACCCTGAGCCCTTGCGCGCAAGAGCACAACCGGGACTGATGCCAAGAAGAAAGATGTGGTTAAGGAGCTTAAGGTGGTGGATAATGAACTGTGGGTGGTGGATAATTGAATGAAACACAGTTGGAAATAAAAATACATATATTAATTACATCAATATTAAATTACAGCCAACATAACTATGTAGGTTACAATAATAAAAATATACCTATATAATTTTCATCGAAACAAATAAATTAAATAATAAAAACAAGGTATTTTTTCCTTACATGTAAACCTATTGCTAAAACATTGACTATTAGAAAGTTGCAATTGCGGGACGCCAGGTAACGTTTAAAACAACCCAACTACGAGCAAGGGAGTCCTCACTTATAGTATTATTATGGAATTTACTCATTACCTCTATTTATAATAATTAATCATAATGAGTAATAGCTCCGACGGGATCTGCTCACCAAGACAAGTTGCCCTCCGAACATCTAGCTAGAGTGTACACGTGGAGTCGTTTTTTGCCTAGGGAGGCACACAAACATACAGAATGTCCAACTGATATCAATATAAGTGGACTATTAGCAATTCTCACATTTTAGGTGGAAATTGTCACAAAGAAAAGGAAAAGACAAAGGAAATAAAATATTACATACAGTCGTTAATTCAATATGTAAGTAAGAAATTTAGTAGTTGGTATTTTTAAGTTAAGGAAAATCGATAGGCTTTCTTTAATATCGTACATAGTAACTCGATCTATGGTGGCCCTGGGTCACTATTCTTCTAGTAATTTAATTTGTATGAGCAGACCCAATCGAAATAGTTAACCTAAATAGAAGGGAGTCGGGTAGTACATTCACATACAGAATATCATAGAAATCGTAGTTTTAAATTTTTGGCATCAAGCAATTGAAAGAATAGCATAGAATACAACTAATAAATAAGTTGATAGCTTTGGAAAGTCACCAGTGAGATTTAACCTAATTTATAATAGAAGCAAACAACAAAATTTTGAAATTGTGCTACGTCATTGTGTTCCAGAAAGTCCATCTTTACAGACTTGTAAATATAGGCACGACGTGGAATGTTTTGCTTGGTGGGTGGGACAGGTACTAATTTAACTATTAGGTACATATCTACACAGTTTTAAAAAGAGAAAGCAGTCGTCATTAGAGAGCTTTCAGGCTTTAGTACACCACCCAATTTCACACAGCCTTTGACCCATTCAATAGACACTCGTGCGCATTAGCACGTAAGGTACAATTTTCTTTGCATGCGTTTCCAACATGCACTACACACAAGATTGAACCCTAAGACGCCCTAAGTGCTTAGTGCATGGATGTTTTTGGCACCAACAAAATAGAGTTAGGCTCCCTTGATGTCGTGTAGTGTATAATACCTAAATTAAGGAAATCATCAGACAAATAGGTAGATTCTACATTGCATGGTAAAACTTTACAATGTCAATCTCACTGGATTTCATAAAAAATACACAAACTAATAATATTATTTTAGGTACATTTTACACGACAGATGGATAGTCAACGCAATTTAGAGATTTATAGAATCCTCTAAAGAAGGACGAAGTAGAAGGCAGAGTTAGTAGTAGGTACACAAATTGCAAACATATATAAATGCCCTTTACAATCTTCCACGCAGGGATATAACTTTAATTATATTAACCACTTTACTTGGCGCTACTTAGAATTAAGTTTGTCTAATGATAAAGAGATTTCTCTATTTAAGTCGTACATATAGGTAATATATCTCTTTTCATTGCGGCACAATTGTTATTTTTTTGTTGTTTTTTTAAATCTATGCATTAAAATTACTCGAAT
This sequence comes from Blastobasis lacticolella, assembly GCA_905147135.1. Classification (NCBI taxonomy): domain Eukaryota; kingdom Metazoa; phylum Arthropoda; class Insecta; order Lepidoptera; family Blastobasidae; genus Blastobasis; species Blastobasis lacticolella. The sequence goes on from LR990044.1 coordinate 10,911,546, forward strand.
ATGTTACAATGTTCCCCTTTGTTATTTTAATGTTTTAATTGTTGCCTGACATCATCAGAAAAATACGTAGGCAGTAGGTACCTACTTGTTACAAAAATTACAGAAAAAAGTTAAATTTTACTTTATTTGCCTTCAGTCTTCTAACATTGGAAACGAATATTTGAAGACTGTCCATTTCTTCATTTCTTAAATCAATTCCTTTAACTGCTCTAAAGGCAATGTTTATTATCTTCGTTATGGCCCTAGGCAATTAATATAAGAAGGTATAAAAAGGGCATTGTACATTGATCGATGAACAATACGCATAGTCGTATAAGTAGGTACCTATGAGTAGGTACTTAGTTAATTTTAAATCAGGCCTTTGTCATTGTAATCTTATTCTTCTGAATGATAGGTACCTACAGTCCTACACAATAAAACACAGCACTATAAATTATTTAACGTTTATTTTATATTTCAGATCCAAAATCCAAGGATCAATCTGATACCAAAAGATGTGAATACATAGAGGTACCCATGTGGTCAATAATGACATACATTACAGCCATCGTTTCATGTTAAAAACCCTTTAGGTTGGTATAGTAGGTACCTGTGTAGAGGTATCTTGAGAAATAATATGGTTAATGTTATGTTAAGGTAGATACATACATAGTTACCCAATTCCTAATTTAAATATAAACGTTCAACTTGATTTATTGATTGTGATGTATGTAAAATCAATATTTGATACAAAACACTACTGTAAGCGCCTAATATATTGTACGATACAAATTAATACTTAAGATTTTTTAAATGGTAAACGGTCGCACTGTACGAACTAAGGATTGAATAATTCTATAGTTTACACCAAGACGGAAACCACCAAGCCAATACTATGTAAGTGCTACCACATTCATTCAGACGAGCATATCCATGTTAAGAAGTTCGTAGCACTGCACTTAAATAATAAGAGAATAATTTAATATAGACTCTACTTTGACAACAATGTAACAAGTAAGAAAGTTAAAATAATTGTAATATAAATGCCTTTTTATTATAGCCAAATCTAAACTTAATTAAAACATACATAAAAGACAATAACTCTGAAACGGCCCATGGGAGACCAAAGCAAATAAAAGTATTTCCATACTGTCATACCTAACAACTATGTATCTCTATCATCATGATCCTTAAGACTACTTACACATTATAAAAGGCATCCTTTGATACAAAAATTATTCGTCTTCAAAATAACATCGAATACAGCAAATCACTTCAAAAACGTTAAAGACATTTATATCATCTACGACAAATCACAATACAAGCAACCAAACGTATCATCGGCGACTAATAAACACAACGATAATATTCCGCGCAAGTGGCGCGCTCTACGGTACACGCCGCGCGTTTGTACTAATGCAAGGGTTCGGGACGAAACTACGCGTCCAGGAATATCGAGTCCCTCAGCGCCCGGGGGCGCGTCCATCCGAGTGAAGTACCGCCGTGATTAGAAACCATTAAACGTAACTTTGGTGTTGTCTCCCTTATGATTGAATCGCTTATAAAATAGTTGTGATAATTGCCGAGTGTTTTAAACCTCGTTTGTTTCGCATCACATCATCGCTTTGTCCGAAGGGCAGGGCCGGCCGTTCATTTGTTGGGGGCCTGGATCTTCTTGGATCTGAAGTCGTATATCTTTCGGCAGAAGAGGACGAGCTCGGGCGAGACCGCGGGGGGCAACTTGGTGTCGTTGGGCGCGGCGGCGCCGGCGGCCGCCAGCTCGCCCGCGGGCAGCGGCGGCACGATGGACGGCGACACCACGATGCCCTCCTCGGCGGCTTTTAGCCGTTTGCGGTACCTGCGAAGAGAAAGGGAAGCGGGTTTTAGAAGGAATTTCATACATGCACTTTGAGCATCACTAAGCTACAACGGTTACAATCACTATCATCGTCCCAGCTATCAATCATGGCTACTGCCAGCGTCAGCTTTTCTAGTAGGAAAGCGCTTTTCTACTACATATACGAGTACGTATATAAATAGCCGATTGACCAGAGCGAGCGACGAGGCGCGTTGGTGGCCGAGTGGTTAAGGTATCCGAAATGTATGCGAGCGGTACCGGGTTCGAATTCCACTGCGGCCATATATCAATGACTCTTTTCTGAAGCAACTGAATGTGTAGCCATGATCCAATCCGATCAAGTTCCCCTGGTAACTGGGTAACGGAGGTCAGATGGGAGTCGCTCCACCGTATTTACCTGATCTGCCAAATCCTAGGTCAAGGCGGACCCGGGGCTTTCATGCGCGAGATCATTACCGAGATATTAACGCCAAGATAACAACATTGCCGATTCACCAGAGCCCCATATAACCCCATTGGGCCCTGAGGAGAAGACCCCACAATCTCCCTTAGAAGCCTCACTCCAACCATACTAACCGACAATACTCGTTGAACGTCAACACGTAGCACTTGTCCTCGATGCAGGCGACGGAGTTGGCGTCCCGGTGTCTCGACGCGTAGACCTCGTCCGGGGCATCGCCGGGCTCCCGACCTCGCTCCGTGTGCTCCGGCCGGTAGTACCACACCAGGGATACCATCATCTCGCCTGCAGAAGAGAGGGGTACGTTAGCACATGAGAGCGATGGATAAATAGATATACACATGATTTTTTTTGATATCTCAAAATTCTATGAGCGTTTACATATATTAAGGTGAATTTAAACAGTTCAATGCTAAACTGAAACAAAGTAGGTACAAACGCACAAAGACAATAAATCATGGACCAATAAATAGTCCAGCTATTTTATTCTCTAGGACAACATCAGTGAGCGCAACGATGGAACGTGACAGATCGTGGCCAGGTTGAAAAGCAATGCGCAAATTTCTATTGAAATATTGTTGTCATACGACAGAACATCCTACATTGGATCGTAGCGATCAAGGATGTTTTTTACAGAACGCACCCCAGACCATCATCTAGTCACGGAAAACCATCATGAGGAACGAAATTCTAACTTCGTATGCTCTTGAGAGTAGTTCGTCGAGTTCCTAAAAATATTGGAAGGCTACTTCCAATTCCTTTCTTCCCGACATTAATGTACAGGCGACCTCATGGCGGTATCATATTCCCAACTCGTCTGAAACCTGTGTACGAGTAACTGACATCAATGACATTCCCAAGGCGCGAAAAGAAAATAATATGGAAGGCGTGGCTTGGGAGAATGGTCCAGCTCTTAACCCACTAAGTGGGAGACACTCAATACGAGTTTTAATCGTCGAGAATAGCATAGAAAAAATAGTTGGCGATATTAAAAAGTAGATTTTTTCAAAATCTTTATTTAGGGAGTTTGATCACATTAAAGCGAACGTTTGTTCCTGTGTATATTTTGTACCATTATCTGCGATGCCAAATTGTAGCCCGAATGATTATCGTTTGCGATTTTGCGACACAGTTTAAAAATCGCAACGATTGACATTCGTAGTGCGGGCTTTGCTAAAATGGCTTGAAGAGCTTACTACGTTGCGTATACAGGCTCGAAAAAGCGTGTGCCACTCACCATCGTCCGGGTTCTCCCAGAGGCTGGCGACGCGCGCGACGAAGGGCTGCGCGCGCTGCGTGCTGGCGCGCAGCAGCACGCAGTCCCCGCGCGCCACGCCGTCGCCGCCCGCGTGCCGCATGCGCGCCCAGCACCGCGCCGTGCGGTCCAGCCGGGAGTCGTTCTGAACGGACACATGTTTCTTTTACTTAACAGTTTATTGTGCACAGGAAATACATAGCGAATAATAGGCACAGGCACAGGGCATGTAATACCCGTCGTCGATTGCGAAATAGCATCTAAGTAAGTAAGTTGCAGCGATCATGATCATGATCATAGCGGTCTATCCCGGCTTCTGCCAGGGTCCGCTTTCCCACTCTTCCTTCTCAACTTTGTCCTCAACTCATGAACCGTTGACTCTCACATTCGACTTCGAATGTGGATCTATCGCTTCTTACGGGAGGCTCCTCCCGCGGGATTTCTTTTCTGATGCAGTAGAGCCAGTAAAGTCACCAGGTAAGTATTGAACAAGATTAGTAACTACTTAGTACCAATTTCAGTGGCGCAAACCACGCCGGGGAAGTGTGCAGCAGACTGATGACGATGAATGACCCACAACGACTGCCTGACTTTTGATTTGACATTCACCTTAAGATTAATTTAGGTTAAGTAGACTCTATCTAACCTAAATAATAAACCTGATAGAGCTTCTCGGCATCAGATCGAAACAATAAAAGTGTGATAATTGTAATAACACGGACCGAAGAGAGGACAGGGTATAATCGCTTTCATTAGGGGAGTCTTATACATAGGCGGATGATGACGACTTTGAATCCTTACAATTCTGTATTTCAGATCAGCTGAAGTGTTAGTATACACACTCACGTTGAGGTAGACCTTGGAGACGTAAGGCTCGCCGTCCCACTGCCAGCCGTTGCTCCAGCGCGGGGTGGCGCGCGGCTGCGGCGCGGGCGCGAACAGCGGCGCCGCCGGCCGCCGCGGCCGCCGCCAGCCGCCCGCCCGCCGCCGCGCCCGCCGACCCATCATCGACCCACTCGTCGAGCAAGCATCCTCCACCAACAACGCGGCCTCGTCCGTCTTTATCACCGGCCTCTTCGGCACCAGCAACTTCGCCTTCCCCTTCGCCTCCCCGGACAGCTTACACCTCTTCGCTTTCTCCGCTGCGTCTGCCACGGCCTCGGGAGCGACTTCGCTAGTCGTCGTCTCCACTTGAGGTACTACTTGAGGGAGACTCGCGTCGTCTACCGTCGGCCTCTTCGCGACGAGCAACTTCGCGACCTTCTCTATACTCTTTATACTCTTCTTCTTGGGGGGTTGGCTAGGTGTATCCTCCGATGTGATTTTACCCAGTAGTTTATCCGCCGGCACGGTCACGATTGTGAAGTCCCCCGCTTCGGGTATGACGTTGATTTCGTCGACCTTATTCGAGGGCTTCTTCGATACGAGTAATTTGGCGACGTTCTCTATGCTCTTATTCTTTAGGTGGCCGTTAGGTTTTTGGATTCCTAGTTTGTTCCGTTTCTTCTTGGAATCATTTTGTTTATCAGCACCGGATTGCTCCGTAACGGCATTCATTTTTATATCTGAATCTTCGAGCCCTTTTTCAGGCAAACGTTGAAGTTCTTCGGCTTTCGCTTTGGAGGGTTTTACAACCACATCCGCTAAAATCTTTTTATCACTGTCACTGATGGAGTCATTCTTACAAATTTCATTTTTTAATGTGTTAACCGATTTATTATCACTCACAATTGTCTTTTTGTCATCATTGACATTCTCACTTTTCGTTTTACACTTTGCTAAGGCTTTTGGTTCTTCACTTAACTTCAGCTTGTCCGCCGATGTTTTTAATACTGATTTCAAGCTGTTCGTTACTTTGGAGTCTACTTTTTCGATTTTGCATGCATTTTTATAGGCCATTTTTTTCTCTATGAGCTGTGTCACAGCCGCTATAGTATTGGCACGGACTCCGCTAACACTGACTGGTGCATTATTTTCAACTATATTATTATTGATGTTCGTCTTCTTAGCACAGGCTTGTGGGCCAGTGCCAGTAGAGTCCAATAATAGCTCAGCTGGACTAATGTCCTTGTTTGGGTCAGCTCTATGAATACTATTTTTTCTTATTAATTTATCAAGCAACATGGCGCTTTTGTTAGTAGGTAACATCTTTGTGAGATCTTCTGGTAAAGCAGCAACATTTTTTAGCCGAGGGTCTGCATCTTCCGGCGCTTCGTACGCCAGTTTCTTTGCATTGATGATATTAACGGTATCTGATTTCCTTTTAGTCGCTTTCTTTGCAGACGTCGGCGTTTTAGGAACTCTTTTGGGATTCTGCAGATTCCTTTTCTTTAAATCTTTGGTGACAGTTTCGATTCGCGGAATGCTGGGCTGTTCGCAAGACACTTTTCTCCGCTTCTGCAATTTTACGTGTTCACCGATTCCGTTTGTTTTGCACCCGTCTTCCAGTTGCGTATCTTTCATGTCGATTTCTAATTTAGGCCTTGAATATCTCCGTTTGGCAGGTTTTGTTGTGTCGGTATTGTCTGTGGATTCCGATAGCGCGATTGTTGTCGAGTTGTGTTCTCTGAGAGCTTGCGCGTCTGTTTTCCTCAACGAGGCGTTGGGGGGGCCTTCGTTTTCCTTCTTGACGTCGACAAGAGGTGTCGCTCTTTCATCTGACGAGGAGAGGTCGATCGGTGCGCAGATGGGTGGAGATATAGCCATGACATCGTCGTCAGCGTCACTGTGAAGGGAAGCTGGAGCTTGCGGAGCACAGAGGAGGGTGGTGGTGTCGTCTCCAGCGAGGGATCGCCTCGCCATGGCCTTTCCCAGGCGCGCGCGTCTGGGGGCCACGGGTGGGGGCTGCGGCGCACATACGCCGGCGGACCCCCGCGCGGGAGACGGGGGCCCCTCCACAGGGCTGGACAAGTTGCTGACCAACCGCATGTTGTCGCGGATGTCGAACATCTCGCGTTTGGGCGAAGCTCCGCCTATGGCCGGCAGGGGGTAAGGGTGGGGAGCGTCAGATGCTGCTGGCGGCTCTTGCTCCAACGGTGGATCCTGTTAAAGATATCGGTTTAAAGAGATTGGCTATTGGATTTGATTTATATGGAATGGTCTCCATAAAATGAGTTCTACTAGCTGACGGTTGTCGCTTTCCATCAGATTCTATTACGGGCGACGGTTACCGCTCTATGAAGTCGTCTGTTTGATTGTTCATCACTAGCGATGTTAAATTGCTAAAATAACCTACTTTTAATACTTAATTATCTACTAGGGAGGCAAACAAACATGAAAGGCACAGATGTCACTACTGCTGAGCCTTTACCAAAGGCTTTGCCGGTAACGGGCTAAATATGAAGGTGTATCATATGCTTACCTTCCCGCTGCCGTGCGTGTCAGCGCCGGCTTCGAGCGCGGCCCGCACCTTCGCTCGGAAGGCGCCCCCGGGCGGCGCGAGGGCATTCAGGGCGTCTACTGGGCCGGCTCCGGTAGGGGCTTTACCAGTAGCGGGCCCAATATGGACGTTTTTTGGACACGATTTTAGTGTGCAGCCGCAGCCGCGGAATTCTGGAATGAATAATTAATGAGCTTAGTATGCTGCAGGCCAATCCAAATGATGCAAGAGGAACGAATTGGTGTAGAAGACTTGGGAGAAGGCCTATGTCCAGCAATGGAGGTCTTGTGGCCGACATGATGACGAAGTTGCAGCCGGAAAAAGTCTTCGTGTTTTAAGTTCGATAGTACGTGGAAGTGTTCTGGGGACAGGCCCAGCAGTGAACGTGATGCAGCTATGATATGAAGATGATGATTCTCGGAATTGTCCGTGTGGTATCCGGTGGAGTTCACGGCTTCAATTACCACTAATATTTTTAGAGGTAAATATTGTAGGATTTTCGCCAATCGAATCTTTGAAAATTTTAATTTTGCAGGAAAGGATTTAGGAACTATCTATAGGGCCAGATATATAACCTTACGACTGATACGGCCTGGCATAATATAGATAAGTTTGTTAAGCCTTGACGATACCAAATATTCTACTTAGGTTGTTATTGATTGTTTGGTAATGCCACCGATAAGAGAGAAACGATTAAATAACGACTGTTATCTCTGTAAATACAATTAATACCTAAATCTACGGTAACAACTAAATTAATATAAAGTTGACAACCTGCCAACATTCGAACAACTTTAGACAATCATCAGAATTTAATAAAATATTATTGAGTTCTTCAAGAAGCTCATGAAATGTTTGCAGGAATGATAGTGATACCCCTGGTGCCTACGAAAAATAGGTAATGTCCATTTACATAGGCTATGTTAACCATATAGCCATTAACCTTATAGTACATAAGGCTGATTGATTGTTTGCAATTAGTGGTAAAAACAATACAACGTTATGTGGTTGATCATGATACTGACCAACAAACCTCGGTGGTGAGTGCTGATAACACGGCTGTGGGCCATAGTATGGTGGCAGCGGGTATGGCTCGCTGCCTACGCCTACCATCTGCAATTAAAATGATAATTAATTAGAAAAAAAATATTCATACATATAGCCTTATAGTCCAGTCAAATCTTACATCTAAAACGCAAAACGCGATGTAGTGCTGTATTTTTGGTATGTTATTTAGACCTCTTAGGAGAGTGTGGAACAACATTTTGCAAGCAAAAAAAAATTGTGCTACCTGCGTAATACGTGAAAAACTGCGAAATTTCGGGTCATTTTTCACATTTTGGCCTAAAAATCGTAAACTATGCCTTTATCGACCAACAAAGCTCTAAAGCTTTAAAAATGGAATAAATTTGCAAGAATTTAAGCCCAAACACAGCTCTATAAAGCGTATAGCAACCAAGTTACGACTCTTTAAAGATGGTCTATTTTTCCCGAAAAACTTCAATTTTCAGTTTTGCTCTCGTCCGGAGCAAATTATGGGTAAAATTGCTAATCCTATGATAAAAAAATTAAGAGGGAGTTGTAGTACATTTAATTTGCTTTAATTGATGTACAGAACGAACTATGTGAGACTAATGGTTCATTCATAATTTTTAAAAAAACAGGGAGAACGTAAAAATGTATTTTTGAAGAATTTATTAAGGTGGGAATAACAATTATACATATTATGAATACTAATCTGACATAATACAAATAACAACTAACTTAATAAAACAATCACAGATTTTTTCCAAGGTCCACGGTATTAGAACTATTAGGAATGCTGCCCAGAAGGCTGGCCGCATTGCCCCCCATCCTAAGTGGAAGCCAGCCCTATGGTCTTTATTGATTACGACCAGGCACTTAGCTAGCTCCCGAAGTAAGGAGTGTGCGCATGGTCCCTAGAGTTCAAGGGTTTCCACGCCAAACGGCGTAAATATGTGGTTTTCACCAACACTTGCGTCGTTTGACGCTTTCAGCTGAGGCGGCATCATTCAGTAACCCATTTATTATTTATATTTAGCCATATCTGTCCCACTACAGGGCAAAGGCCTTCCTTTCGATCTTCCACGACTCACAGTCGGATGCTTTCCTCGGCCAATCCTTAGAAAAGGCGTCCAACTCGTCCCGCCATCTCCGTCTAGGCCTTCCGCGCTTTCTTGTTACGTTTTGTAACCCATGGTAAACTTAAAACTAAGCAACTTTAAACTATCATTCAAACGGCCCTGTGTTCCGTTGTTAAATCGCTCGCCTCTATTCGGACGATTTTAAATTTTGAATTTCGGCGTGAAAAATTCAATATTTTTTAAATAACATTGGCACTTTATACATCATCATTCATCGAAAGAATAAGGGCAAAAATAAGGAAAATCAGCATAATACATGAAAATATTAAAAAAATCCGCCTATATAGAGGACCGTTTCGTACATCGAGGCTAGTCGAGTTTCAGCACCGCGACGAGCTCGCCACTTAATTCAATTGGCGAAGCGAGATTGAGCAATATCTTGCGCTGGACCCTGAGACTAATAGAACGGTCTCGGGAGCTGATTGGCACCCTGTTATGGTATTTTATTATTATAAAATGTAATTACGAACAAATTTTCTCTTAGCATAAGTGGTACCGATATTTGGCTGAAAACATTTCCTTTGGTACCATTCACACAAATAAGTATTCAAAGAATTCTTCAAAAAACTTTTTAAGATTGTGAATAAACTATTAGTCTCACTTAGTTCGTTTTGTACTTCAATGAAAGTAAATTACATGTACTACAACTTTCTTTTAGTTACTTTTATTATTATGGACTAGCGCTTTTATCAATAATTTGCTCCGGACGGTAGCAAAAATTTAAAATTATAAATTTTCGAAAAAAAAATTTACCATCTTCGAAGAGTCTTAACTTGGTCACTGTACATTTTGTAGAGCTGCGTTTGGGCTTAAATAGGGGCAAATATTCATACCATAATGGCTTAGAACTTCAAAAGCCAAGGTTCATTGGTCGAAAAATGCAGTTTTTTATTTTTAGGCCACAAAGTGAAAAAAGTCCCAAAATTTCGCAGTTTTTCACGTATTACGCAGGAAGCACAATTTTTTTTGCTTGCAAAATGTATTTATTATTTTATTTAACAGTTTATTGTGCACAATAACATTTACACAATATTGACATAAGGAAAACATCACAACAGGTACAGCTTATTTCATAAGAAATATCTTACAGCAGACCTACGGAAGAGACAGGGCATAATCAGAATGTAGTTTCACATTCTCTTAAGGTGTCCAAATAACATACCAAAAATGCAGCGTTACATCGCGTTTTGCGATTTAGGGCCATTTTTTGTATGATTTGACTGGCCTATTAGTGTTAAGACCGCGCGCGAAACGCCCACGCTCGCGTTAGCCATACGTCCGTGATATCTTCGATAAGCTGCAGGAGTGCTGCCATTGATGGTATGGCCATGTCTTCAGCAGGTCAGCGTGGGGATAGATACCAAAGACCGAGCGAAATGGTAAGGACAAGTAGGAAGGCAAGCCCTAGCGCGTTGCGCTAGAACCCGGGACTGATGACGATGAGCCTTATTACTAGTCTACGATACAAAGACAAGTAGAAACTGGCGTTTAAAGTTCGGAAATTAAATTCCTTGCGAAACGGAAATCGAACCCAAATATGTATAGCAAACGGCATGGTAACCACTGCTGGTTCGTCAAAATTCAGCTCCGTAGAAGTCGAAGCCGAAACTAGCCGATGTGCATAACGCATTATTGATCGCCAAATATAAGTACTTTAAAGTTAAAACTTTTAAACAAGTGATAGGCCACAGGTGGTAGGAACAAGTAAAGCCTAAGTAGCCCGCCTGGAGCGCTCTACCACCGCTTTATCTATTTCTGTTGGCAAGCTTGAAAAATGCTCGAGATTTTACGTTCCCGGTTTAAGGAAGGAAGGAAGGAAGGTAAGATAAGGAAGGTTTATCTTATTGCGTTCATTGCTTCCGACTCCATCATCAGACCAGCTTAATGCATTGCCACCCAAGTTATATAGGTATACGAAATTTCAGTTCAATCAGATACCAACAAATGCTCAACAATGTTTTTCAAATGACGGCCAACTTACCAACATACATGCAAGTTAAATAAAATATTGTAAAAGAACATTGCAGTGTGCGTACCTGTGGTTCGGGCTGGGGAGACATGTGGTAGGGCTCCGGCGGGCGTGTGTAGTAGCGGCTGTAGCACAGCTCCGTCGGGTAGTACGGCGGACCGTATTGCATTGGCGGCATCTGACACAAACGACAGGTAGTTTATTACTTATTGTTTTAATCACTGGCAAGGAAGTGTCAAAGAAAAAAAACACATTTATTGCACGTAGACACCACGACACGATAATTGGATTGTCACTGGAAAGAGTGATTCTAGCTCCAGTGATTCGGGGTCCATATGAGCGAAAGCTCTACTACTATCTACACATCACCGCTCTGTAGACAGGTACTCATTACATAAACAGACTCGAGCGTACAATAGACTCGAGTCTCGAATTCGAGTCTATTCGGAAATTCGTTACGCTCATAAAACATTAAACAGAAGAATCTCTGTCATAATGAGTCGAGAGTCGAGTTCTAAAATATAGACTCTAGATTTTTACAACATTAATGAAGAAATATTAGTTGTCATTTTTGAGTCTATGAGTAGGAAGGCGGACCCCGGGCCCTCAGGTACCACGCGGGAGCTACCTATTACTAAAATTACTATATTCATTAAATACAAAACTGGATCGCATTGCTATAAATAAAACTCAGCGCAGGACAAGGAAACTTATTTCGATGATACGGCAAGAGCATACATTATTCATTGATTGATGGCTCCAGGTGTCAATATTATTGTAGGCACTTATAAAAATAAAATTTCATGTTACCTCGTCCCGCAAGTAACCTATCACGAACCACATAAGAACAATTATTAAGTTATTACTTTTGTCAATCAATAATAAGCAATGAAAGAACTATACTTAGATAGTAATTTTCGAAGTGGCTCGGGCGAAATAACGCATATTTGATTTAAAAATAAGTATATACCTACACACGCAGTCTCTGACGTTTCTACGGAAAGCTGGTAATTTTTCATTTCAGGACAGCCAAGTGTTTATGCCAATATTATAATGTCTACGACTGTTGGACCGCTTGTCAGGCTACAAATGACTGCCTACCTAATTAGGTATTCTGGTAGTCACAGAATTTCTTTACGTAAAGTGTGATACCATTCATCGCAAGACCTTTGGGCCTAATAACAATCTTTACCTTTTTTATTTTCAGTGCCTCGTGTTATTTTCGGTTACACGTGATATTTAATACTATGAATTTATTTTTTGGAAGATGGCTAAATGAGGGGTTTGCCTTGCATTGGGATAAAAATGATCAATGCAACTTTATAATAAAATACTTCCCCCCCCCCCCTTATCACAGCGCAGTCGCAAAATTAATTGATTGCTATAGACTGCAGATATTAGGCTAAGCGCGCACTACGTACTTTAGTCGTTGCGAATAATCTGCAATCCTACATATCCAACGCGTACTACAAAAAAGGCGTTTGCGATTTTAATTGCGAAACCGTGTGTATATTTTGAATAAAGTTGTAATGAAGCGCTACAAAAAAGTTGTCGTATGCGTAGTGACGATTTTATTTTACAGTACAAACTTTCAAAATCGCTGCGATTAAAACTCGTAGTACGTGCATAGCGTTAAGGGTAGTAGGTACTCACAGGGGGATGCGGCGGGTGGTAGTGCGCTGGGGGGTGGTACCGCGCAAGTGCCCGCTCTGCGTCCGCGCCGGTCTCCTTGATCAGTGGTCCCGCCGGCTGGTAATATCCTGGGGACAAGGAAATAAAAGTTTTAGCGGTTATGATAAATAGTATTAAAAGATAGAACTTGTTTTGCTTCATGATATGCAATTTAAATAAAAAAATAATCTTTGAATAAGTGGATTGTTCAATATTATTGTCAAATAAGTAAAATAAGATTCAGCAGACTGTCAAACTCAATGAATGTAAAAACTAGATACATTTTGTTACACCGAAGAGATTATAGGTAGATAGATTTCTTTTAGCCGCCAGTCCTATAGTAGTGTAATGTAGTGTAGTGTAATAATTACTTAAGTAGGTAGCCGTAAAATGTTGAACCCATACAATAAATACATCAGCAGTGTAATTAAAAACACTTTTCTTCGTTGGTGCATGCAAGTGTTTTACGGAACCTATCTCCATACACGAAATCCTTCCTCAAAATTCAACTTTATTTCTATCTAAACAAAAATAAATAAGCCAACAACAAGCAATCCTCGCTCTACAATGAAACCTGTACACCAATTTCTTTGTTTGCCCAGTGTTCCACGGTCGTTCGGAAACGAGTAGGCAACCTACCTACATCGGCAATATTTTGAGCATCGGCCAAATGTGGAGCGCGGATGTGGTCGGCCGCGATACCGCCAGTGTGGGCCGGGCCTAGTAAATGGCTTCCATCGCTCCTCCGTTAACGTACCCATTTAGAATTCATAATTTTTGTCGTGGAGAGGAGATAGGTGATTTTTAAAGGGATTGTGCCGCTACGTTAAGTACGTATTGAGACTTTGATAGGTTATGTGGCAAGTAAAGGAGTGGTTCAAAGGAAGAGTCGAACAGATGGCTACACATAGGCTCTAACAAAGCGTACCGTTTTGTATACAGCCCCTATGTTGTCTTAGGTATATTTGTTCGACTGACCGTACCTATGTAACTGGTAAGTGGTAATTAACATGTAATTTAAACGTAGGTAACCGGCAGAGAAACGTGCTAAGGGGATTATTTGTAATTCAGAACTGAAAACGCGAAGCTGCAAGTTCAGAATGTCCAATTCCTGAAACCCATTGTCATTTCAAATTCATACGGTTAAGGAATGGAACGCTTTGCCTGCTAATGTGTTCTCCGAACAATACAATATGGACTCTTTCAGCATATCGAAGTAAGTACAAATATGCGCTGGTACTTTTTTTTATGACATACGTTAGGGAAACAGGCAAGCGGTTTACTTATAATAAAACAAAACAATTGGGACTAAATAAAAAAAGAGGGGCATGTTATAGGTATCCCAGTTTCCACGGCGGTCGGCGAGCAGCCTTTTCGGGGTTAAAGGCTGTGCTAGAGGCGGCAAAATATGGAGTGCGGAACTGCGGATGTGGTTGCGCGATACGGCGAGCGCTCCAGTTGGTAATGCCCTAATAACGTGGCTTTCACTTCACACGGGACGCCACTGGATACGGGACACTGCGGTTGGCTGTTCCCGAATTGGGAACAAAGCAAGTGTGACGCACTTTCGTTGGTATTATAATTTAGGTATTATCACCTACGGCCTCTTTTATTGAAAATAATCTAGAGGTAATATTCTTTTTTTTTGATCAGCCAAACCGAGTCACCGGTTTCGGTATTTTACCGCTTTTCACTTTTCACTTTTCCAATAAAATTCTTGTTTAAAACAGTCCCGACTGTTTCGATTTCAAAAAGATTCGTCCAAGATTCTACATTTCCCGGCAAAGGTTTACTACTTTTGCGTTAATGCCTAAACCCGGAAAATACAAAGCACGTGTGGAAACCCATTAAAACTAGGAGCTCGATAAGCAGGCACAGGCCACGGCAACATTTTAACGTAAGTAGGCATAAACTTCTCAACAATCTGTCCAATTAAGCACGCATTAAATTACTTTTGCTGCTTACGTGTAGGTGTGCGCGTGCGTCGCCTCTATTTGTTAGTTCCGATAATCTCCGCGTGGCGCTGGCGTTCGCTTACCGTTATCTTCATTTATCGGCGCTCGTGTTTAGTAGCGCGAGGGCGGAGAGGCGGCACTAACTTGGAGCGCCGCGCTGCCTTTCCGAGACATCATTATTTCGTACGACGCTCCATCGATTTAAGCATAATGCTTCCAATGGGGCCATATATTTTTAAAAGTTCACTCTATGCAATAAAATATATTTCGTTTACTACTTTGTTATGCTCTTAAAATACATTTTAGTCGCGCATTAACTAACAATTAAAATGGTAAGGCCGTCGTTTCCATGAAAGTAAATGAGACAGTGCATTAAAAAGTAAAATAAGGATCAATAATCCAGTCCTTAATGGGAGTACAGTGGGCTAATTATGATTATAAGAATCCATAAAGAATATAGCTGCCATAATTATGAAGTAGCAAGAGGTAATTCTGCAAACGACAGCGATTGTCAATTTTGCAGTCTATAAACTCGATTCATTTATGCTATAAGTAGTTGGTGTTTAATGTGAAAAAAGGAACAATTCGCATTGCAAAATGCTGCATAAAGACGCGGGGCGGTTTGCCTTGAGCCCGTTGGAGTCGGCAGCTGCAAGGGGTTATTTTTGAGGCCACTTTTTGCACTATTTACTTATCTACCGGTTTCATTGTGATCCTACTGGATGGTTGCCGCGCCGCGCCGACTTTCAAGTAATTGGCTTTTGTATTGAAGGCAACGTTGCTTATTTTGTACATTTAAATTTTAATTGGGACTTCTTGTTTAAACTATTAACACAAGAATCCTGGTTTAAACTTCGGTCTACTGTTATCGGAAGGTTTCGAAATTAAATTGACAAATCCGCGTACGTTTGGCGGCAAGATTGAACGCCAAATTTAAATTCTCGCAACGCATCCCTTCCCTGCTCAGATTTAAGTTGAAAACGTGCCAAAAAATTTCTAACTTCGGTGCGTTGTACGTAACATCAGAACAATGTGATACGCGCACATTGTGCAGATTATTTTTAAGACGGATTACTTAAATGCTGCGTTGTTTGTTTGAGAAATGGTTTGCGCGAAGTAAAAACGCATTGCATATTTTAAAAGTGCAGATGCTGTTCAATGACTCAACTTGGGGCAAATGTGTGTTATTAAGTTTTTATGCGCGCCTATTAGCTGTAGTTAGCCATAAGCGTCAAACACAAAAAGCGCATGTGTCATCGGCCGGTAAGCCGAGAGATACGCGAGTTAATCGCCCAATATTACGCTTTTGAGCCTTAATCTACCTGCTACTGGATAAAGCGCATAATTATACGCCAGAAAACAATCTTTTTAAAATGCAGAATGGAGTGTCAACTACCAACAAGACCCTGTATCTTACTTGCTACCGGTGCTTACTTGTTCATACCGGATTGACTAAACTTAAGACTAGGTATATTAGCACAGCCAGTGTAAAGTGTAGCGGGTAATATCAATCTAAACCAATTATAAACCTTAGTGCACACACCGTTTAATCGACGAACAGGCGCGGCGCGTTCAATTAGCGACGTGTAGCGAGCGATTAACTGCCGAGCGCGCATGCAAAAAGCGAAACGTGTGTGGCCTGCCTTATATTACAGTACTTATACTATAATAGAGCACTCTTAACTAAAATTCTCCTTTGCGCAAGACAAGTTGCCAGTGAAATGTTTTTAACCGGATAGCGTTGATTTTACCCTCGCTGTCGCCCCAAATAGCAAGCGAGCGCGAAGTCCCTGTTATACGAGGTTAATCCAAAAATTGAGGTCGTAAAAAGAGCTCAAATTTTCCAGAAGCCCTGACCTATTTCGACGTATTTGGGAGCTCCAAAAAGGTTCAAAACAAAGGCTGAGTTTTGAATAGACGTTGGTTTTAAATTCCCATTCTCAGTTGGGCTGGGCTGTGCAGCAACAGAGCCGATTACAGGCAGTAGCTCTATGTTCCGTTGTGTACAGTTTTAGAGATAATTTGAGCCCAGCTTGAGGCATAATTTTTCGAATGCGGATTTGTAACGGTGCCTCCCTTCTCACAATGTGCGGTGCGGCACGGAGAAGACCACCGGCGTCGTAACCGCTTCAATGATCCATTGTGAGTGTATTCATCGGAAGTTTTACTTCGAACATAAAAAAGTAACTATATTGGTAACAAGTGCCCATTAAATAATTTACGACTTCGTCAAACAGGCAAATGGTACTTAATTCAAGGAAAAAAACAACTAAATTATTAGCAATAATTGCAATCTAAACTTCAAAACAACCCAATTTCCGAACGTCCGACAAAAGCAGTGTAAACAAGATTTCCAGCTTCAGCGTAAAATGCGGATTGGAATTTGAATTAGGAATTCGCCATTCGATATGGTCCGAACACCGTTTGAATTTGAATTTAGAAACGTGCCGCGGCCGAGTTTATTCACTTCACACTATTGATTGAGCGTGGACCAATGGACATGCCTACACGGCTAATTTACGATTCGTTTTGGCTGTAAGACGACGCGTACCTTTACTTTACTGCTTAATTACTTATCAGTTCATAGTCCATGTTATTACTAGCCGCTTGCATTTCCTAACTCGTCTAACAATCGATTATCCCGCGGGATCCTGTTATTTTTATGAGGCATAAAGTACCCTGCGACACTCGGGAATAAGGTAGCTTTCTTTTACCTGTTAAGTAAAAGAATTTCCTAAATCGGTAAAGTACATTCGGAGTTTTTCTTATAAGTAGGTACTAGGTACTTTACCGCCGTGTCATCTCACCTGGTAAGTAACTATACGGCCGAAGATGGTGTAAGTAAATACAATGTGTATGGTGTACCGTATTTATAATATTTGAGTTTGACAGTAATTTAATGGTGCCAGTTTAAGCAAGAGCATAGTTCCTAAAACATTCTTCCTTACTGGAACAACGTAGGTACTACTTTTATAGGCAAATTGTGCACAAACTTTTATTGAAAGTAGTTATTAATTAATGAAAGAATTTTAAAAGTCGGCTAGGAACTTACCTATATAAGTAGGTAGTAAATGACTTCATCCGTTACAACAAACATACAAAATACAAAAAACATCAAATCTTTTCTCAGTCATCTGTTTTCGATGACAATAACGTTTCAAATTATGCTAATTTATACGTAATTTTAGACACATGTAATTAAAAAATGTATTAATTTGGTTAAAATAACCATATAATAGAGCAATAAGTCAACGGTTTCAATAACATTACTCCACGCAACGTATTAATTTGCAGTCCTCAATATAATTATGATGGATGACGTAATTACTGGTCACAGAACTGAGTTACGTGATTAATTTAAAATGGAAATTCGTCGTTCTACCAGCTTCGGACTGAATCCATATAACCGACATTGAATGTTAATCCTCTGAAGTCAATTAGTAGCAGTTTAACCGGTGGTCAACTTAAACTTTCGATTTTACATTCAGCACGGCTTTGTACAAACTTTCCCGCTCTTTTCTGATTGAACTGCTGTTTTTTTTTAATTCTTAGCTCTTGTGGCGGTCTCAGTCAATTGGAAAGGCTATGATAGCTTCCATCGTAGAACTCAAAGTAAAAACATCTAAAGTTTAATCCTTATTGGATTACATGAGGTCTGTTACTAATTGGGGCATGACTGCTAATATGGTAATACATATTTTTCATCGATTCCGATCTTATTTGTGGGGCTCGACGTTCGGATTTTGAACAAACAACCGTTATGCGGCGCGTTCGGTCGCCGCCGGCTCACCGGCACTCACGAGTGACTTTTGTACCCGTAATTGGTTTTTTCTAACGGCGCCGACGGCCGCCATGTTAATTCCCACGGGCTCTCGACCGAAACAATCAAACCCTAGCAGCTATTCCAACTGCTAGACAAGTAAGTACTAATTTAATAGTAAACCCATTTCGTATTGGTATTTGAAGAGCTTTCAGCGCAAATGTATTGCATCCGATATGTGAAACCCGATTCGATACGATTGTTAATACAAAAAGCAAAAAAAATGAAGAGGTTTAATTTTTTTACAGGCCGTAACAATCCACTGCTGGACTAGACCTACCTCCACATTATTGGAAGGTATTGTCATAATAAAATCTGCTACACAACTTATGGCAACTACTACCTATTCCGACTTTTTCTTCTTATCGTGTCAATGATGAAATAGGTTAGTTTATTACTATTCTGACTAATTAGCTATGACGGTATGTTGGTTTGTCCATCGCCGCATCAACGTAGCAAGGGACTGACTTCATTCTATTTATAGACTTTGTTGTTTGTGTATGCGGAGAGTGACATCCTACTTTATTAACCGAGTTATAAAAAAACGATACCTTATTTCGTCGGCGTATCCAATATATTTTTTAATATTTTTATTGCTCGAGTGAAGGATCTTAAGCTAGTTTTTTATAATTACGCACAAGAAGGAATAACAATTCTCATCCCCTTTGCCTGTGCTGGTTGCGAGCTCATGACAGTTTATGCCTCGAGAAGATTAGGGCGCCATATTGTTAAATACGTTAAAGATAGTGATCTTATAATTACATTAGAATCGATTAGAATAATAGTAGGCATTAGAATATATTAAGGTTGTTTTCAGAAAATTAGTAAATAATTATATACAAAAGATTAACAAAGTGAGAAATTTGCGAGCGGCAATGTTATTGACACCGTGCGGCGCTATTTGTTTGAACCATACACCAAACCACCCAACACCGGTATTGTATGATGGTGATTGTGTGATAATGTCAATAATATCCGTCCGACATAATTTGCATTCTCAGGTTTGCTTTCACGTAAATTAAATCTTACTACTATTTCATATTTGAGGTACCCCCTTTCGAATCTGACAGGGTAATTTTACAACCCGTATACGACTCGAGTACTACTTACATACATGAATAGGTATTACCAATGCGTCGTCGACTCGCTTTGATGTTATTGCCAATAAACCTCGTCTCACCTGATAAATATTTACGTTGGCCGGAGATTTCGCGAACTTTGCGACAACGCGAATATCGCCGACGCTAATGTGAACGGTCACAATATCAAAATAATGGTTGTGTTGCAAGTTGTAGTTAACATTTGTCATTGTGGAAATATTATGAGGGGGTCAGCCGTTTGTGCTTATGATGGCTCAGTCGCAGTGACCGGACCTCTAGCATACCTATATTGGTATAGTAGGGATTTCTAGCAGATATTGGTATGTAGGAACTATACTATAGTACCTACAGGTAAGGGCAGTTAATAATGCGTCTGTTTTCGCTTCGTATTTACTCACACGCATGCGACGCCGTGTGGTGTCCGGCAGAGTAGAATAGCACCAAACCCTAACACTCATGGGTGTCGTACAAGGCGACTAATGTTTTTGAGACAAAAGATCAAGAGTCTCCGTAGTCTGGAAAATGGGCAGCAGCATTTTCCATTGTTACATTTAAACACTGCGATCTCCAACCCGCCTGCCAAGCGTGGAGATTATGGCAATAACCTCCCCTTTCGTGGGAGAGGCCGTAAGTCCTGCAGTAGACTGCGACGGGCTGTGTTGATGATGCGACGCTCTACCAAGCGCTACAAGCCGATGTGCACTATTTACCGCCGTAATCCGTAATAGCTCTGAGGGGTCTGGGGTCATTGCAGGCGATCGTACTCGTGGATACGATTGAAGAAGGTAATCTTTAGAACTACTGATCCGCTTCCGATTTTCTTCTTCACTAAGTAATAGAAAGTTTCAATGTTACCGTGGGACATAAGCTTTGATCCCGGAGAAATAAATAATATAAGCAGATGTTGGAGAGAAAATTTAAAGTTTATGCGAATCCAATTCCACTTGATCCGCTGATAAAAATCTTCTAGCAAAGTCTACTAACTCATTATAAATGAAAAAGGGTAGGTGTACCAAAGAGATTGGAAAGTTAGTTACCTTCACGGTTATAAATTTTTTTTTTTGCTCTGTGGTGTGTACCTACTAGGTAGGGTAGGTTGTTTGTTAGAATCTCTAAAACACAGTCTTGGAATAGGATGAAGAGTCTTTCTTTCACGGAACGGACCAACGTGAGCGCGACAGATGCTTGTAAAAGCTAAAATTAATGAATTAAATATACTTAAACTTATACTATATAAAACTCAACTCAACTCAAAACTCAACTATACAAAACAAACTCATCCAAGGTCGATAAGCATTGTGGACCTTACTACTAACTGGCAGGTGTAATAAAATTTATAAAGCTCAGGTGTTTGTCTGCTGACAGACAAAAACAATCGCTTGGGCTGTTTTGGCTATAACACTGCTCCAATATTGATTACTCATTATGAAAACTCCTTGGACCCTGGGAAGGAATATAGCCTACATATAAAACCTAAAAAAATACTGTCCCGGGCCCTAAACTGTTCTACCAACTACAGGATCCCTAGCGGAAGACCTTGGTCAACTTCGCCGTACCATTAGCGAAGTTTTCCCACCTAACCCTCCTCCACCCAGAGTCTGACGCGGTCCGTATGACCGAGAGGTCGACAGGCAGCAAGGTTGACCAAGGAGAATGTAGAAAGAAACCGTCGATAAACCGACGTATACGAACAAAATAAACACGAACTAGGGAAGCGCTTATCTATTTTTACGCTCGCATAAATCCAATTTTGGTCACGTCGGCCACCGGCGGCCGTCGAATCCGCGGACGTGATAGCATCTTCGCGTAATTGGGAATAGTCAATGGGAGTGAATTCGGCGATCATTGTGGCGAGGCAACCAACCCGACGGTTATTCGGGTTATTCGGTGTATTCGGGTCGGGTCGGGTCGTCGGCCGCGACAGATTTGGGCCGTTGACTTCCTTCCTTGATTAACGACGTACCTACGAAGTTTTCTTTGTGCGACGCGCCGCGGCCATATTAATTAAAGGGCCCGTTCGTTTTATTGCAAATAGATAAATTCTTTGGTTGATACGGTTGTTTATTCGGGCGAACAAGTCGTTGACTACCGTAATTGTTGTGTGGAACTAGATTTTGGCAACATGGAAGGGGAATAAATGCATACAGGGTATTTGTAAAATTTTCCGGAAGTCATCTAATAATAAAATATTGGCTGTAAATAATTACTAGCAATATTAGCAATAGAGTAGCGTTTTATACCGTAGTTATGTATTAGCAGTGTAACTATGTATGTAACAGTAGTATCTTTACTCTATTATTTGTATTGTTTTTTAGTAGTTATAAATTTAAATCTCATAAACACTTCAGCTACAGTCAATAGTATATCTAATATAGCTGTATGTATTTATAGTGAAACTGTGCTACCATCGTTTTGAATGTGTAAAAAGGTAACTAAAAGAGAACACGCTAAGATTAATGTGTGACTCATATCCCTAGATAACAGCGAATATATTCCTACTAGATAATAAAATTTATAGGTACGTCGTTTATATTTAGCACAAAAATAAAGAGAAGTAAATTGGCTAGTAGGGCGCTTGTAGTAAGTAGATCGTACTAATATTGGAACTATGAGTCAGTAGATAATATTTTTAATCTTTTAATCTTCTAATTATGATTATTTATTATTAGTTAAACTGTTTAGGGCCTCGTGACGGTATTTATTTATTTATATAAGGTAAAGTAAAGATTAAAAGGACAAAATAATTAATAAACGTAATAATTGTCATAAATAAGTGTTTGGTTATATCGTTATACACGAAAAAATGGCGGCGTCGTAAAACAGATAAATTTGCTGCCATCACAGTGCATGAGTACCTACACACAAGACAAGAAGATAACTCATGGCCCTTGAAAACAACAACATCACCTCGGCGACTGCCGCAAATGCTTAAATGAGGTATGCAGAACAAATCCCATAACCCTACAATGGATTAAAAGACACAGCGGATCGTAGGGGAACGATGCAGCTGACGAGTTGGCCAGAAGAGGCTCAAGTACGAAGCCCACAGGCCGTTCTACCTATGCCATTGACGACCTGAGTGGTTCAGTGGTCAACATGCCGTTCTGCCACGAAAGAGGTCCCGCCGGGCAGAAATTGAAATGTTGAATTTTTATTTCTGTTACGGGTCTGGGTGTTCTATGTATAATAAGTATGTATTTGAAAAGTATATAAGTAGTTTATCAGTTATCTAGCACCCATAACACAAGCTTTGCTTACTTTGGGGCTAGATGGCGTTGTGTGAATTTGTCCACGATTATTTGCATGGACCCGCAAACACCGGGTGGAATGAATCAAGGTAAAACATAACCAACTCTGGTCATCACTAGAGGAATGCAGAGAAGCCAAGGAGGCTCTACCGATAATCCTTTTCTGAAAGGCTCTTAAAACTAACCAAAAAGCAACTTCGTCTGGTAACCGGAGCTTTAACGGGACACGGTCCATTTTATAAACGCCTCTTCACCATAGGTCTCACCGACAGCCCCCAGCAGAACCTGCCTGCGGGAGGAGGAGACGGCAGCACATGTCCTGCAGACATGCGAGGGGGTGGCATCATACAGGCATGAGCATCTCGGACAACCACAAACCCTTCCGGAGACGTTTGTAAAACTGAAAGGGTTGCTACGTTTCCTGGAGGAGTTGGGATGGCAGGAACAATAGGGTATCTTGGAGTAGGTACACCATATCCACGCAGAATAGGCGCGAGTTCGCCTGAATGCGAAAACGCCCCGGATACATCTATCTATCTATCTTTGAGTACACACACGGCCAGATACTTGGAGCTATTTTAATTTAAGCCTTTTTTTAGAAATATACACAATAACCCCGCAGTCACCTTAGACCTGGTAAACCTACCCATTTAGACCATGAGCAGAAACGGGAACTAGAGTAATGGCAGAGTTCTTTGTTGAGATTGTACATTGCAAATGATGTAATTTGCAAAGTGAACGGAGCTTCCCATCATACCTATATTAAAAGCAATAAATGTAGGTAGGTAATGTTTTTGATTATTTCACTTATTTTAGGTTCAATAGACACGCCACAAGTATCTAAACAAACAACACAAAAGAGCGGGAAACCACACAAAGGCTGGCAAACAATTTTATAGGTACCGCTTATTTATAAGTTCGGTGACCTATACATTTACCTCCGCCCGTTTCATTCGCATAATATAGTCAGCGAGACTAGGTAAGTGACGCTGCCAAGAGAGTAGCTGTGTTATTAAAACACGTAAACTATAATGGGGAAGTTTGACAGACTTAGTAATTTTGAGGGCAAATATAATATTTAGCGCTTGAATCTGCAAATTCAAATATGTCTTGTTTATTACCACCCAAATAATTTTGATCGTGGTAGGTATAACTGGTTTAATGCACTATATTTATGATTTACAGACACTTGTACGCAGGATGCAGGAAGATGTAATAGCCTTTAGAGAGCTCTTGGACCCAATTTAGGTTCTGAACTTCCGACCGCTCTACAGGAAGGCTTTTTATGTACCTAAACCTGACATATTTCGGATTTTTTTAGATCTAATTTCTTATATTGGCAACAGTAAGTAACATCAACAGTAGCTCCCCCTTGACACTTTTGACAGACCTTACATATCAGGAATGCTTTAGTGACCCAAAGTGTGACAACTATAATAAATTCAATGGGTAAACAAATGTCCCGCCCCATATCGTGAATGTGTGAATTTTGACGAATAGATCAATCATAAGGGCACTTCCGCACTTAGGTATAAGTCCGTTTTCAATTCGTATCCTTTTCTGATCCGGCTTGGCCATCCTAGTAAGGGCCACTATCCACGAAGGGGTAGCTCCATAGACGCGTATTCGTTATTGTACGCTTGGTGTACGCCTGCTTGCCGCTTACATACTAAATTATGAAACTTTGCTCGCGATGCTACATGCAGGCTTCATGACGCTTGCCGGACATCGAGTGACCGCACGGGTTTATTATTATAAAAATGGCGGGAGCGGCTACGAATTTTATTAAGATTGTACGCCTCCGTGGACAGTGGCACTAATTCTGTAGAAAACTAGTAAAACCACACAAACAAACATCCATAGAATTACTAGGACGAGACGACCAAACCGGGTCAGAAAGTCAGAACCGGACACGAATAAAATATGAACCGAATACGTATTATGATTAAGCAAACGCAATAACGAAAACTTAGAACATCTCTAAGACCATCGTTTTCCGGAAAACTCTGCCTCATATCCTGCATTTTGCCTCAACCGCGCGAACATACATAAAAAGCTCACTACTGATTTTTACAGGTTGCCCCTAAGCCCCACCAGATTGGCTAGTGTACCGGCGCCTTACAAAAAAATCTGTGTTGTTAGTCCGTGTGTTCCTATTCACGATTCGCGAGGTCGTCGGCCTCGGTTAGACGCGATGACGATACGCCGCGCTTTTTGTATCTGTGGCTTTTTGTCGTCCCGCCGTGCGTTACCCCCGCGTGTGTCGGAATTCTTAGTAACCATACCGTAGCTAATAATTATCTGATATGATTTGTTAGATAGTGTTAAAGAGGGGTATGGCCGGCTCTCTTACAATTTGACGTTTTGCTATGCGATCAGTCTTAAGCCAGTTGACAGGCTGTCAAGTCGACTCATCAGTTAATAGGGTATGGGAGGAAATGACACATATAAACTCCCGTTTTATGGCTTTTTTCAGTACGATTTAGTACTAATAAAACGAACGATGCTCTAATTTAAACTAGAAACTAGATTTTCGGCTGCCCACACAACAGGCTGTAATAAATTTATAAAACGGGGGCATCGCGGGTCTCTAAAGTATTAAACCAGTATTGACGACCTGAGTGGTTCAGTGGTCAACATGCCGTGGTGGTCTGCCACGCAAGAGGTCCCGGGTTCGATTCCCGGTCGGGCAGAAAATTAAACGATGAATTTTAATTTCTGTTACGGGTCTGGGTGTTCTATGTATAATAAGTATGTATTTAAAAGTATTTAAGTAGTTTATCAGTTATCTAGCACCCATAGCACAAGCTTTGCTTAGTTTGGGGCTAGATGGCGCTGTGTGAATTTGTCCGCGATTTATTTATTTATTATTTAGTATTCGAGTCCACAGCGGAAGACCTAGGTCAAACAGGCAATAATATTTGGCAATATTACCATGTTGACAATAAAATTGTATTTTTGTTTGCGGACGGTATCTATGACTACATATTATAAAACCCAGTCCCACGTCTGTCTGTTCCCGATAAACTCAAAAACTAGTGAACGGTTTTTCACGCTGTTTTCACCATTAGACAGACTGATTTTTGGGAAGGTTTAGGAGTATAATTTGTTAAGGTTCCCGTGCTAAGCCGGGGCGGGTCGCTAATAGGCAGGTATATAGTTTGGGTATTGTCAAGTACAGTTTAATCAAAATGGTTTATAGCTTTCAGTAGTTTAGGAAATTTAAGGAGGTACCTACAAGTAAATATGTAGGTATTGTCGGCGATTTTCCGACAGCTCTGTAAGGTTAGGTTATTAATGGTAATAATTATGAATTTTAGTTTATTATTACCACACATAAAGAAAGTGGAATAAGTTAATTCGTCTCTAATCATTGCAAAAAGTGTAATTGAAAATAAATAAATAACCTTTCGTAAACTAGTTTAAACTCCTTTTAGTTAGCTTACGAGGGAATGTTACAGACCAATATTTATGCTCAGTGATTTAATAGCTGCGAAGTAACTGGCAGCTAAGAAAAGGAAAAAATCGAAACGAGCGGTCCATTCTTATTTCAAATTCGGGCGTTCGAAAGTGCCCCGCTTTAAGCTAGCCGATGTTTACGCGCAAGTATGAAGAATCACTCCGCGGCGGATTATTATGTACCCAGCCAGTGCTATTAATAAATCATTTGGCACCGGTCCAATTACTAAACTAAACACGTGTAATGCGACTAACGAGCGGCGGACAGCGTCTGTGCTTAGGACGCTTCCTTCTGGTAACTAATCGTCTTATTAGTCCGGTCTGTCGTCGAGATGTAAGTAGATGGGTACAAGAACCGGCTTTCCATGAGCGCAATTTGTTAGTTTAACAGCTTTATGATCTGTCATTAGTTGCAATATTTAAGACGGATGCTGATTTCGCAATAAATTTGTTAAATAAATTTGTAGATGGCTTGAGTACGCTTTAAAACAAAATTTTAGGCTAAAAGCCTGGTGTGGCCTTTGTGGCAGGGCCATTTAACGCACAACCTCGAATATATTTAGACATGGGAAATTCCCTGATCGTTTCACCGTAAAATTTTATGGCATACTTTAATATATTAGTTTCTATAATAGAGTCAGGCAAACTAGCAAGAAGACCATAACTATTAGTCGATATTTAAACTACAGTCCGAAAAGGATTGGGACGGGTGTACTGGAACGCAAGTTTAATAATTACTAACCATTTGGGAACTGTGGCTTTGGATCATCGATACTTGGGAGTTTGAAAATAGCCGCGATTCTATACTCTACTAGTGATTGTAAGGAGCGTTTTCTTCCATAATAGTCAGTAAAAACATAACCGTTCTTTCGATTAGGGTAGACCCGATCACGTCATCGTCGTTTTCGTCCCGTTCAATCGATCGATTCACATCATCGACGGTCGCACCGGCGTAACGTCCAAAACAATCCAGGCAAGCACAATTTCTCGGAACACGTTAATAAAAGTCATTCGGTGAAGCGTAAACTTCGTTGTTCTTAATGTGTTCGTACCTAGTATTCGTGGCTATCTCCATTTGCCACGTATATCGGGACCGACCTAGTACGCACGGAACGCGGTGCGAGAGGCGACCCTAATTTGGAGCGTCTGTCTACTCTTCCCGCGCGTTTTATAGAGGCCATAACATTTTACAGTTCCATTTTGAATCGTAATATAGTAAACGTTGGGCTTTAGACGTAATGTGTGCGGGGTTTTGATTATTTATTTGTACTATGTTAAAGTGTTTAGTTTGCTGACACGGTTATGGGCGAGAATTAGCTATTAAATTAGAAATAAGCTGTACTTACCTGTTGTGTATTTTGTCTCTATGTTCGTTTTATAAGTAAAATAATTAACTGCTTAAAAAAGTACTAAATGGTAAAAATTAGGTTACCTACCTACGTTTAATATTTTTAATTACCATGAAAGTATTTTAAGCAAGCCTGTAAGTTAGGTAAAAACCGTTGAATGTTTTCCTCAAAGAATACTCGTGGTTATTTTCGTTATCTATGGAAAGTTTATTTTTATCAACGCTTAACAATCGCTGTACCAACAATAAGTACTTACTAAGTTTTTAGGTACTAGGTAGGTAGGTCATAAAATACGGAAATAGGAAATTTAATTTAAGAAAAGATGTGTGGCTGCTATAATGGCCCGGCCATTATAAAATACTTTCAACTAAAGGATGCCACTGTGCCACAACATAGTATAGTGCGGCTGAAACAACAATAGAAAAAATGATTGGAATTGTTTCCCGGAAATGCCAGCCATTGTTTTTCAGCCACAACATTACAGTAAAAATATTGTGGTTCACTTATCTATGTGCAATAAATAGATACCTACTCAACAACAGCTTTAACAAGAAATAAACAAACAAAAGAGAAGACAGAAGCCGTTTCAAACCAACCAATCGCACGGAATCGATCGACCGTGCATTCGTAATTCTAAACTTGAAATTCAAACATAGAACTCGCAAGTTAAAACTGGCCGTCGCGGGTACATAAATAACACAAATTGGAAATCGACGCGTCACCCTACGACCTTGGGTACGCGAGCAGGAGGGTTCGCCCCCACTGCAACAGATTACTGTGCAGTGAGTGTTATGGTGCAGTAAACACTGCGGCGTGGTTTATAGCGAGCAAGAAGGTGTGAAATTATTTTTGATGCGCATTCGCTTTGGTGGCTTTTTCGTGTGAGATGGTCAAGCGGTGTTTCAGACGATGGTCTGGCTATGTTATGTGTTGTGTATTTTACTATTAAATTGTAGAAATATAAAATTAAAAAGAAATTGGTTTGTTTCATTCATTAGTTCATTGTTACAAAAAGTAGGTGCCTACAAACTGCGGTTAGGTAATGACTGACCGTCACGTATAATAATATATACCTATATTTACTAAATTATAAATACTAGAGATAGTATTTTCATGAAGTGTAAATAGGTAAACATGAATGTTACTACACTAGCAATAAATGCGTAAATGTAGGTTTATTTATTATAAATTCATTTGTAGCTATCCACCTACTCATTATTTCAAACACTTACATGACATTAAACTCGTTACCTTATTCATATTATTTAAATAAATATTGTGCAATATAATGCTACATGCTACCTATATTTAATACAATAATCACAGAATACCTAATATCTTTGTAGCAACGTGACTCAGTGACCGGAACTGGGTAGGTACGAGGAAAACTCAGTATGTGGGTGTACTATTCGCTATATTAGATACCAATAGGTAATGTATAAAACGGAGTAAGTACCCATTCAGAGGAGAGGACATAATATCTCCCCCTCATTTTGCTACAAATCTCAAACGTGTACTCCCATTGTTGCATATTGTACCTACCTAAACAATGCAAGGCTCCTATTCATTTGAGCTGTGGACTCCTCACATTTCTATTTACCTACGTGGCCGTTGTTGGTTCAACCAGTTTATTTAATTAAAGTATTGTGTTGCCGAAATAAAGAGCGACTGTTTGGACTGCAGAGGCTCCGTTTTGCATTTGACTTCGTCCACATAAAATTCGATTATAACGTTCCAAACCCGTTTGCGCGGGAAAAATATTGAATTTCGGGATAAATTATGGCTTATGTGCTATAGACTATACTTATTACTGCCAAATATAAGAATTCGTTTAGTACTTTTAGCGCGAAGGAGATTGTAAACATCCAAACATCCATCTACGAGTATTACTTACTATAAACTTTCGCATTTATAATAACACGTAATCACGTGATATTCGGTTGTAGAAATAACGTTTCTCACCCGTTTCTGCGGAAACCACATTTAATTTCGAGATAAATCATAACCTATGTGCTATTCTGGGCAAACTATATCATTAGTTTTTGCGTGAAGGAGTCATCAAACATCCAAATATAGGTGCATCAGTAGGATACTAGGATAGGATTAGTAGGAATTTTATTGACCTAACATACTTAAACTTGCGCTAACCCTAAATCCTGATGACATATCTAACCCTCCTACCTCGGGCGAGAATCACGTCTACCAACAGATCTGTAACGTTGTTGACTAATAATTATTAATTTGGCCAAATATGTAATGCTTAATATCGATAAATACGAGAGGCTTGGGGAGGGTCATAGGCACAACGTCCGCCACTCGGCTCGGCTGCGGAGCATCCCGCATAAACTGTCGCGGCGCGCGCGCACGGCGCACGTGATGGGCCCGGCCGTGTACAACCGGCTGCCGCCCGAAGTTGTCGCCTCCACCAGCATGCCTATCTATACTAACAGGCTGCGCAATTGGCTTATCAAGCAGGCATTCTATAGTTATAATGAATTTTTAGAACTAAGGATATTGACATAGATGTGTAATGTATTACTATTATTTTATTATTAATCATTATTGTTAGTTTTGAAATCCATAGCTTGACATACTTATACTGTAATTGACTTGTAATTAACAATTATCAATAAAACATGAATGAATGAATGAATGAATTATCACGTGTGCCCTAAAGGCGTCAGTGGTTCGAAATGAAAGGAAATTGTGCCAAATTAAGTTGACGCCTCGTCAAACACTAGACCTACTCCCGGACAAATGTGTGCAAATGTCACCAGGCTAGACTAGCCGCCGGGCGGGCGCGCCGGACGAAATGAGGTCCCAAGGCGCCATGCTCGGATATTCCCGCTCCTACTAGTTGGGACGTCTTGTATACTGTAGATATTACCACTGGTGATCTGTGGATATTACTTATAGAATCTATAGGTACTATCTTTACCTTGGGATCGACGATAGGACCCTTGAAAATTGTTTCCCAAATTGGAAGCTACATTATTTCCGAGTGTCATAGGATACTTTTTATCCCGGTAAAATAACAGGGTCCGCGGGATAGTTTAATGTTTATACGTTTATTTTTCAGGCGGTAGGACTCTGTCAAGCCTTAGAAGTCCACTTGTCCACAGTTCCGTCAAAGAATACCTAAGACTAATCTGTTCTGGATGCACGTGGGTCTTGCATCTTGCCTTGTCAATTCATTTAACTTTTTTCACCATATCAATAAAAATGTCCCCACCTAAAGAGATTCTCGTGATATACTGACTGTGGAAACCATGGACCACCTCGTTTCATGCTCGGCGTGTCCTAAAACTTGTACTTGTTCGAGGCCAGTTCAAACGCTGTATCACCGAATACTGGGCGAATAAAGTGTAAGTCACAGTTTAGTTCATCGACTCGATAAGAAGAAGAAGAACAAATATGTCGCAGATTATTTTAACAAAGTTTTCAGTCGTATAATTCTGTTCCCATCAAATGAATTAAAGGTCGCAACAGGAATATACTTAGCCGATTCTATATCACAGAAGAAACAGGCTTTAGTGATTCGACGGACAACTGTCTGAGAGTAATTTACTTTGTTTACCAAAGTACCTATGATCTATATCTTTATTTGTTGTTATAATAGAATATAATGTAGGTACCATATTTAAAGTATTCGGTATATCTACAGGTACCTTTTATAGACAAACTCATCATTATTTTAATGAGTAGTCTATACATAGTATTAAACAAAGTCACTTCCCGCCATCTGTTCCTATGTATCTATACATACGTATAGATCTTTTAAACTACGCAACGGATTTTAATGCGGTTTACAACAATAGATAGAGTGATTCAAGAGGAAGGTCTAAAAGCTAGCAAAAAGGGTAGGTAGAGGTAAAGTAGGTGTACGTGAACGAAGTCACGTCGGGTCCACTAGTAATTATAGTTTTATACCACCAGCTGTCAAAACCTTAGTGCGCCACAACTATGCACATGACATCATTTGAACCTACCTACGTTTCCTAATAGCCTAACCGAGGACACCGCAAGGATCGCGCTTGATCCAATACCTACTTATGTAAGTTACCGCTCGCTCACGAAGACAAAGGGTCAAATCATTGTGGATCATTGTTTATGCTACGCCCGATTGGTCATTGGGGCTATTAAAATAATTATTACGTTTTGTATTAGTTTCACAATAGGCATATTTACACGGTAACAGGATCGGTAACTATTATATTATTATGCTGTGCGATGAATTATGTATTTCCTTAAATTAACACACAATAGATGTGTTTAGTATGCGTGTAAAACTTTTTGATAACAGATATTGGGTTCACTTTTCTGATGATATTTTGGTGATTAGTAGGTACTAAACACTTTATTCGGGTACCGGGGGGAAAATAATAGAATATATAAGCAAGTTACTTAGTTGAGACATTTATATTGATTGAAAAAAATATGGTCTGGCCTAATCCCAATAAAAGCCTACGGCCCAACGACCTAACTTGCTTAACATACTAAAACCTAGGCCACACTATCGTAACGCCAACCTATCCTGGAGGCCTACCTATCCTAGAGCCCGACCTAACCTAAGGTCTGCCAGAGTAAATAGAAAATTTAAAATTAGAATTAGTATTTAAAATTTAAATTCAAAATAGAAAATTGCTATCCATGCTAAATAAGGATAAATAAAGTTAGAGATACACACATAAAACTAAAGTTGATTGGCTTGTAGGTAAAGACAACGCGAAGGATTTTACGTTAAAATGTCTTCCAACTTCCATCTTACAACTATTTTAATAAAAGTATGCATACATAATCACTTGCGCAACCGGTGATGACGCGAATAATAAAATGGCAAACAATAGAATAACAGCGAGGCGAATACACGAGCGTGGCAACAACACCAAAGGCTGATTGGCAAAAACACACCTGTACCAATACCCGGTTGAGCGTTAATGAATGCAATATGAACATGAGCCCGTAGACTTTTCATACACAATACCTACGCTGGCGAAGTGTTTGCGTAGCGGTCTGGAAAAGTTCGTGATTCACACTTCGTGGTGAAACGGCATCCCGTCCGTTGATTTAAGCCCTTTTTGAACCAAATTATTATTTGAATCAAAAGGGATTCAAATTAATTTGGCTAATTTGGTAAACCAGGCAGACTGAATTGCGTATGCGGTCGGCTGTTATATCAGTGAACAAGTAGAGGGTTTAGCTTTTTGTTTTTCAGTATTGTTTGCTATAAGCAACAAGTCCAACAGTGTACTTGAAAGGTTTTGACAGTGGAGTGGAGACAAGTATTAGTATTCTGTGCTGTTAGAAAATGAAAGAAAGACGCAAAACTTATGGCTGTCGAAAAAAGCAACTCAGCAGTGAACGGATATGGTTTGATGATCATATCAAAACGGTTAAGTAGTAAAGGTCGATGATGTGAATGTAATGTGAATAGGTTCATAAGATAATTATAGATAGATATCAACCGGGCTCTCGCGCACGAGAGCACAGCCGGGACATTAACGCCAAATGACCATCAATGCAAATTTATTTGATATAGAGGTATGTATAATGAAATTAATTGCCAATGAAATGAAGCCATACAATATGTAGAAGCAGGTTTTGTAACCGGTCTAGTTCTAGGAAATGTAAACCAATCGATGTCCACTTCGGTGACCACGAAGCTTTCAAGCTATCGTGGTGCAGTACGGTAATATTTTAAATCAATAATAACTGAGTTAGATAGTAAATTGAATGTCAAATCATCAAAATAAAATCATGCATTATTGAGACAGTCCAACCGCCTAGAAAGATTACAATGATTAGGTATGTAAATCGTACTAGATCTCTCAGACTGTCGCGATAACGCATGAGCAGCGATCGTAAACAGAATGCGTGCGGGTATACCGCGAGATAGATTAGCGATACGCGAGGTCACGGTCTAGGCAGTATGTGTGTCAGTAGGCCGCCTATGCCAGCCCAGTGGACTTGTCAAAATGTAATCCGATGGCATTGTGTTCAGAGGCAGAATCAATGGGGAAATATGGCTGGGACAGCCGGTGGCTGTATCTGTGCGGTTTCACTTACGTTGTTTGTTTAAAAAGTAACTAGGAACGCTCATAGCGTTATGTTTGAAATTAGTTTGGTGAATCGTTTTGCTAAATATCTGTTAATTGGGAAGGTTGCTAAGTTTTGTAGAATAATTGGTAGGTAATATATTTACTGGTGAGCATAAAAATATGAAGTTGGCGTAAGTGGGTACGTTGTTTTTATAACTTCCTGTATGAAAAAATAGCGGTTTTGAAATAAATTATTCTACGAATAATGAAGTCATTTTATATATTTAGGTACTACGCATAATAGGTATTTCTGAAATATTTATTCATCCATGGCTTTATTGGCTGCAAAGCAAACGCTACCTTGGACTAGAATTCCAGATGACTTAAATAAAATTTATTACCAACTGCTAGGTCTGTTATTTATAAGGTTCAGAATTTACGTACCTACATAGTTTGTTTATATATGAAATAATGTAAAAGAGAACTTATAAAATAATTCGTCATTATCTATATTTATGCATATCATATCACTCGTAAGTAGCCTATTTGATTTTAGTAGAGATAACAAGATATTTATTTTCCTTTACCTCCTTCGAGAGATAAGATTATCTTTACTGCACGTACAATATCGTAGACCTTCAGTTTCGTTCCACAAAAGCCTTTGAAATCGAGGGAATACGCTTATATTTGCTGTTAAAGAGAGTACGCTGAGATCAGGAGTTACGAGCATCCTTGTCTTGCCGGGTATTATGTGTAATATGCTATACATCAGATTGGTCGGATCAGAGTATAAAAAAAGCATTATGAATTCCTCAGCAGCGTGCCGAAGTGCCAAATCCCTGACGGGCGGCGAATTTTAAACAACATCACAGAATATTAATACTACAACACCGCGGTTATTGATAGCTCGACGCGTGTCGTATTTTATTTTAAGGCTTTGGTTTGAGAAATGGAAGGTTGTTGGGGATTACTGGCTGGTTGGACGCTTGCGTACCGGAATGGTTGCGTTTGTATTTCGAACGACTATTCTGGAACTACGCGTGTATTTGAGAGTTTCATATTGAGGAGACCTTTTGAAAAACGTAATGGAAATTCTATTACAAATATGTATAAGGCACAACACATCAACAGCCCTTAATAGTCCTCTGCTGGATCCGAGCCTATTATTTCACATATAAATAGCGAAGACGAAACATGTTGAACCAAATACATGCATAACGGGGTACATATAACGCATCGGTGAAATATAAATTATTATAGTCGATATAGGGATAATTTGAACTGAGAAAATGACAGTATTGTTGGTTTAAATAAAAAAAAACAAAATTGCTAAGCGGAGCAAGGATAATACTATACAAGGTGACTTCAAATTCATGATACCAAGGAGTACCGTATGCATTTGTTCGCCGCGTGATAATGTACAATCTAAATCTACATAATTTAAAACCGAATTCAGCCAAAACGTATAAAACAGCTGATTTTTTTTGCGATATCAGAGTTGGTGCTATAGTATAAATTGTTTGTCATCACGAAGTACCCTTTGTCATCATGAATTTTAAGTCACTTGTAGTACCTATAGAAAAACAATTCTGAGTGGAGAAAAGACAACTGAAATGAACCCCCTCACGGTTATTATTACTTAACGCCCTCAACTGTGTTATCTTATTATTTATACAGTACACATTACTTTTAGTATTGTCGTTGTGTGTCATGTTTTCTGTTTTGTTTCTCTTTTTTTTTATACCACTAAGGGGGGCAGACAAGCTTACTACCTGCCAGACGTTAACCAGTTACAGCAGCCTGAGGACGTTTGCAATACCAGGGGTATGACTCCCGTGCTACCGACCCCAACACTGTCTGACTTAAGTAATACCCATACAGTTTAGCATTACAGCGAACGAACCTAGTCTCTCAAATTGCCATCAACTGAAGCATAAAAGGCTGAAGGTATATATATTTTAAGATATCTCAAAAGCGGTCTCACGTTACTTGTGACCTTAGCATTATTATAATGTATGTGGCGGGTCCTCGCGAGTCGAAATTCCGCTGTTGCAGGAGGTCGCGAGCCGATGACATTTACCGACATGCCGTACAAGCGAGTTATCGTGGTAACTCCGGAGAGAATGCCGGGTACAAATAAAGCTTTCGAACAGTTTTATAGGAACACAATATTTTACACCAGGGATGGGCTAACTTTTTCATTTGCTAACGTAATCCTCGGCCGGCCAAGTTTTTGAATATTTGGCTACTTATATTTCGTTATTGAAATAACATAAGTAATTATAGGTATTTTCTGAAACACACATGAACGTGATACGTATGGAACTGTTGTTACTGCTTAGTTTAATAAAGAAGGTTGTCGCGAAAGCTATTTTAATTTGATATTCGTGGACCGGATTTCATCCATTCGCAGGTCGGATATGACTCGCGGGCCGTAATTTGCCTATCGATGTTATAAACAACAATTAAAATTTCAATTGATATCAGAGTGATTCATTAGAATATAGATATTGTAAGCGAAGCCACAACTTACGCGATAAATGGTTCCAATGACTCATTTTAAGAAGTAATTGTATACGAAGGAGTAAACTCCACACAAGTTTGTTAATCACATAAAGAACGACTGTCGAGCACACAATGACAATTTGATTTTAAATTAACTATCCGACACGTTATTACCGTTACCGACCGCGAACTACGACTACTACGCTACAATGCCATGATATTAGTCACTACATTATAATATTCGAAGTTTAAACCTATTCTGTTTATCGGCTCCGGAATATCCCGCGTCGCTGGAATTCCGATAATTCCGGGAATAACCCGGTTACCCGTTAGGGCGGGGTGCTTAGCACATTGTAAATCTGGCGCCCTTTGATTTACTAGTGTGTACTCTGTATTAATCACTGAGAGCCTCGGTGGTCGAGCGGTTAGGGTATCCGACTCCTAAGCGAGAGGTACCGGATTCGAACCCTGCTGCGGCCATGTACCAATGACTCCTTTCTGAGTTATGTATATTAGTTGCCTAACGTACACTAACCGATGCTCTTACGGTGCGGGAAAACATCGTGATGAAACCTGCACATTCAGGCGACTGAATGTGTAACCATGATACAATCTGGTCAGGTTCCCCTGGTAGCAGAGTCACGGAGGGCAGATGGCAGTGGATCCACTGTTATTACCTGATCTGCCAAATCCTGGATCATGGTCAAGGGGGACCTCGGGCTTTCGTGCGCGAGATTACAACCGGGACACTAACGCCAAGATGACTGTGAATTAATAATATTTTATTAGTATCAAAAGCGCATGCGTGTTTAGGGGCAACCCGGGAAAGTAAAACGCAGAAATGATTCGCTTGTTTAAACGCGTTTAACAGTCAATTAATACGTGGCCACCTGCTGCTGCGGTCGCGCCGTGGGGACGCCTTTTTTTCTTTATCGTCATTTTTTAAAATCTGCTCACCGGGTTTTGTGTCGATAATTGTTTGGAGCTATGTGCAACTGTAGTACTTATATACCTACTGTAATGTGTACTTTGTTATGTAGGTATATTGTTGTGTTGGTATGTATGTACTGTTTGTGATTCATAATTTATCTTGCCTGCGGATTTAAAAAAATTCGCGAATGTGATTCATTCTCAATCATTTACTTGGTAAAGATGACAAAATAATGTTTATTATGTATATTATCTCTTCCAATGCAATATTACTTAGAAACGATAGTCTTATCAATGTTGATGATGTTTAGATATTCGTATTCATACAACTTAGGTTTCTGAGTAGGGCCTGATGGCTATAGTACAGACTTCTAGGTTACATTGGCGTCTAGGCTCCTCACTAGAAATATAACTAGAGAATTATTATCACAGTGGTCATCTATCATCTAGGATCGGCTGCAGCAACTAAGAATAGTGAATTGGTGAGATGATAGCGACTCTTCCATCTCTACAATCATGATACAATTGAATTGATCTACAGTAATGTTCGACAGCCGGCACCGAAAGGCAAAGGGCTCTCTCCCATTTTTCCACGTAGACCTATTATTTGCCAGGTCTCTCCTTTACGTCGTCGCTTATTCGTCGTGCCATTATTATTATTAAAAAAAGAAAAAGATAATTGAACTACAGTAAAGTTCGACAGCTGGCACCGAAACTGTGTCAATGTTTAGGGGCGTCTTTGCTCAGCAGTGTAAGTAATAGACACCTAGGTGTACTGAATAAATTATTCAAGTTAATTAGGCGAGGCGTTATGACAGAAAAATGTAGAGTGAGGTCGTGGCTTATAATAAGTAGGTACTTAATTGAGTTTTGGTTCATATTAGTTGTAAGTAGAGTAAACTGCTATAAGTGTTAGTGACATCGCATAGCGATTGCTACAGAAAATGCCTAAATGTAGAGTCCCACATTTTGTCTCCAAGTGTCATAATCCCTGGCATATGTCGTCAAATTCAATCGTTTCAGTTTCTTGCAATGGAACTTTGTTAGCAACTGAAAACCCAGGAAATCGAACATACGTAATCGCAAAAGTAACAATTTCAATCATTGAAATCAGATAACTGTTAGCAACAGAGTTATGTAATTAGTTTTACTTGAAATATTTTAGTGCGATTCTTATATTGAGAGATTAATGTACGTTGCAATGACGATCAATTTTATTTACTCACCAAAGAACGCTGGAGGGAGGAGCATCAACCCATCAGCACTTAGCTTGATTGTTTGTTATCGATGTACGAGTATTCAGGTTTTAATTACGACCTTACGTTCCCTATGCTGTATTTTGTGCTCCGGTTGGCACACTTTTCCTGTTAACGTTACAGCGTACGATAGCGCAACACTATTATTTTGTATGTGGTTGTACTTTAGGTTTTAAATAGCTCGTTATCGAAATGAGTATTTCGTTCATTTTGTTTTGTGGTTTTGTGTTTTTGAAATTACGTACATCCTGATCCTCCTAATCCTGTTAATAAGTGAATATTGTGTGAGCTGAAAAAGTTATAAGTTACTCAACTAAGTAATTTAAATGGTTTATTGACAGAACAAAATAAATGCATTACAAATATTTCTGAATGTAAAAATATTTGTTACTTAGTAAAACTACAATGAAATGAAGATATGATAACATTCCCCGTAGGTACATAATTACATAGGTAGGTCTAAATCTATACTATAATTCCCTGAAACAAGACATAAAAAGCAGCACGACTTTACAATCTAGAACAAAATTCAAAAATTGTTTTTGCACCATTCGGAAACCCAACCTGAAACACAGGACCCATTGCATATCCATAACAAATAAAAATAAACAACATAACTCACTTGCGTACAACTTTTTCCACGACATCGTCACAAAATAAAACCTACAACCGCGAGAGGATAGGTTTAGAATAAAACAACTAAATGATTGTGATACTGGCCAGTCCCAAAGACCGCGAGAATTTGAATTTAGAAACAAACGAATGACATACTGGCCAGTACAGTTAGGGCGGCAATAAAAAAAAACGACACGAGCGTCTGCGCTGCGCAGGCGACGCGCGACGGAGTAAAAGCGCGGTCTATCGGAAGGCAGTAATTTGCGCATATCTTTGTATCGCGGCAGTGATAAAACGCAAGGTCAAACATTTTTTGCGAGGTCTCCGCTCGGCCTTCGCGAGCATTAGTGCGATTTACATGTCCAATGTGTTTAAGAGAAGTTAGGTTTAAAGGACATTGCATAATACTCGTTGGTACCTACGTATTTACACCCTACACTTAAACCTGACTAAGACGCGCAGGTTTTGGTCGACCAATTGGTTGATATGATATTGGTTATTTGAGCCCGCAGGCTGAATTGGATGTGGGCTGAGATGACTCTGAAAGGAAATTTCTTTATGGTAATGAATACAATAGGGATTAATTGTATTTATAATAAAAGTGGGGATACCTAAATACAATATTGAAATTAAGAAACAGAAAAAAACAGTACGCGGAAGTGACTATAGGTCTAGACTATCAGGAATAGCGTGTTTAATCCGTTGTGATAAAACACATTAATTAAATTCTGATTACAGATTATAAATATACATTTATATATATTGTTATACCAATAAGGTGGCACGTGTTGCCGACTCCGCAAAAACCTTTTCACTGGTTTCATGTTGTACTCTCCAGGGAAAATCTCACTATATTAGCAAAGAGACTTTAATAGCAAAGAGATGTTCCAAGTAGGTAAATAGTATAGAGACACTTAAACTCGAAATACCCATACAAAATATAACTTTAAGTGTTTGATACAATATTACAGCAACATCATCCAAATAAAAAAAATAGTTTAAACTCATATAATGCAAGCCAATTATTACCCAAATCGTCAAAATATTACGTTCATAATGTTGTCTATGTACAGCGCGGATACGACACCCGCGATAACATCATGAGATCACTCCCGGCTGGATATCAGGAAATAAACATATTTGGCCTCACGAGTTTCAATGCAACACGCTATTTGCGCAATTACCGTCTACTTATCCAAACATTATTTTATTTATGATACATTTTGCGAGTTCGCGTTGTCGTTGCCTAATTATTTAGCACGACGTTTCATGCTACTTTGCATAAATTCATTGACGCTATTGTTTGGCCATTCGTCATCTAATTACACTTGATAGGCTTTGCGATAGTCAAATGGGACACATTATATTAAGCGTGATGTTTGAATACGCCTATGAGGCCGATAGAATACCGCTCTATATCTGATTTAAATAATAATGATGGTCCGTGAATAAGGTCAAAGCTTAAATAACTCGTTCCAAATACCAAATAGCGTAGCGACCAACCCACGGGTTTGACTCGTTTTTTAGTCTTCGACGCAGTATTTTAGAACAAACCCGCGTTGAATGACAATTATAACGTAACTTTTCCACTCTAATGCTAGCTCTAACAGATTGTAAATGTTTCCGACAGTTTGGTTTTGAATTTTGATGTTTTGATAACAGTTCAAAGATCAGTTGTGCGATAAAATTCAAATCAATCCCTTATCTTTGTACAGATCGGGGATGCTACATGAATAAATATGTGTTTTAGATACCAAAAGTGATCGTTTTCTATCTAAACGAATGTTGGACAAGACATGTTATGTTGTAATGTGGAACCGAATAAAGTGCCATGTCTACATCTAGATTACTCCAGAGCATCAAAAATATTTTGGATGAATTGATATTTCCCGTTTATGCGGTTATATTTTAGAATAACTTATACTGATAGTTCAGTCGCATAATGCAGTTTTAACGATCGAATAGGGCGCAGCAGCTCTGCACTAATATAGTATTCTAGTCTAGTTGAGCCTAAAAAACACGAACCGCGCCGGCCTTAGGCGTCGATTAGCAAGAGAGATTACTCGTAGTATTACTTATATTATCTTTGGCAAGCGGATATAGGTTAGACGACCGAGTGCGCGGCTAATTATAAAAGACAATCAATCGCTAAACTGTCGCTTGGGCTACAAATAGCGCCCAACAATAATAGTTTAATTCAGTGTAATTGTGAGAGAGACGAACCCGTTTAATATTGCAGTGGCGGGCGCTCGGCGCACCCCATGCGGGCCTATCTGTGGGGCAGTCAACGCCGTACTAATTAATTATTTGATGAAATAACAGCTAACCCACTTTGCGAGCAGCAGTGGGGTGGCTACCAGTGCGTGATTCCTGCTAATACTTACCCCGTCCGCCGGCTCGCCGCGGACAAAGCGTCAGGACGAAATATCATTAGACCACACCACTACCACTTCCCCACACTAGCTGCCTCGCAATTGTACAAATACCTCAACTGTGAGACGCGCACACGGTGCAACCCCAACTGGGAATGTGTCCAAACTTTGTCTTAAAGTTTTAAAAGTTGCAAGGAGCTCGAGTTAGCTGCAATCTAGGTAACACGTACATCTTAACTTTACTATTCTAAATCCTTCGCCTTTTAATTATTTTGTACACTATGCGTTTTATAGCCAGACTGTGTTTTGATTCAGTAACATTAATAATACATCTCGACAGCAAATGTTTTCATTCCAAGCACATTTAAATTCGAAATTGGAACACTAAAGTCATCGATAGTGGCCAGAGTGTCGAGCATTCATTTATTTTTGAATGGGGTACAGCCAATATAGGGGTAAAATATTTATTGGACGTGTTTTATTGTCAACTGCGTTTGTGAATAATGTAGGAGCATGGGAACGCTGCGAGAGCGTGACTGGGACGATGCGGGCGAGTGCCACCCAACGCCGCTGGTGGAGTCAGCGCTTTTTGGGCTTTACTTTTGCTGTGATGTACAGCGAAACTTTCAGAAAAATTATCGAGGTCTACCCACGAGCGCGGCCCACAAAGCCAACGTAAACGGATCGATCCACTCCAGTGATGCGAATTATTACTCGATAACGTCTCAAGAATCACATTGGACGACAGCCAGAGAATATTTCAGTCCAGTGCTGTCTGCGCCGCGAGAGTTATACGAAAGCACTTTTTTGCTGTAGGGAGCGTGTACATTCCGCCGGCGGCGGCGGCTCGTAACGACCCGCTGACCCACTCTGGTATCGTACTAGTTGATTACCGACTGGGGATTCAATTGGACAAAGGCTGAAAACACGGTTAATACGATTACACTCATCAGTTGCTGAGAAAATGGAATTACTCTAACGGTGGAGCACAGATTCACGGCAGAGATGTGTCGTGATGAATGATACGGCGTCGTTTCGCTCGCTCAATGCCCGCCTTGTCCTCTTTGTTGTCTATTTGTAGTTTACTTTTGTTAGTTTAAAACCTCTTCTCGGTTTGTTTTTGCTGGGCTGCTTTAGTGTGGGTGTGGTGGACTGGATTTGACTATTGTATTACTTTAGTAGGCTATGAAATGGAGTATGTATGATCGTGTCAGGTTTCGTATTTTACAGACGCCAGACTAGATATCCAGCCTTGAACGCGAAATGGCGACGTATTGGGTGTCGTTACTGTCATTATTGCAGCGTTTGTCGTGCCTGAAATGTTGGGCAAGTCGCTAGAATTTAAGTGAGTGGGTCGTCTCTAAATGCAGACACGAACTATGTAACACTTTTTGACTCACCGTAAGGCATTGACGCAAAAGAAGTGTCGTATACTTGATAGGGCGGTGCCGGCTTACCTGAAACCAAAAAATATAGTTATGATTGAGGTAATAATTTTATTTCTCTCTGAATGTTTTATGAGATCAGTAATAATTGTTTTTATGCTACGAAGTGATAAATTAGCAGATGGATTACCTGATGGAAAGCGGTAAAGGTCAACAATATTTTTTCAAAACAATGCGTGTCCAAAGAGGATTCTTGCAAATAACAAGCGATCCAATATTGGATTACAGACGGCGTAATCTGCTCGAATAATAATAATCTGCTTGAGTAATATTTCGTATTCGTTACACCGATGTAAATATTATGATAACAGAAATCAATTCGACAACTAAACAAGCTTTGTGGGGAGAAAGCATGTGATGAAAGCATTGTTTATGTAAATGTCTCTCGAGTAATAATCGAAACACCGTGATTGTGGACAAAGTAACATTATATCAGAGCTTATTGTTATCATGTGGATAAGATAGCGTAGTCAATTAATTAAACTAGTATATCAGTGTTTTATTAAAAAAAACTCTAGGTGTCCTTGACTATGATCCAGGATTTGGCAGGTCGGGTAATTACAGTGGAGTGTTTTAATAACTATTACCAGGGAAACCCGACTAGATCATGGTTACACATTCTGTTGCCGGTTTCATCACAATGTTTTCCCTTACCGTAAGAGCATGTTATATACGGAACCAATTCAGCGGGAAAACCTCTAGAACCGAAGCTGAAATTTGGGAGATTGTAGCGCTCTATCATCATCCTATGTGTAAAATCCATCCTCTGTTCTTCACCCGCTCGTGGCCTGAGCGAACGGACGTGACCCTGGCGAATGAGCTTTTCCCACGGGTTGTGCGGGACGGGTTTTTTTTATTGCCTAGGAAGGCACACGGACGGACGGTCCACCTGATGGGAAGCGCGCACACCGAAACCTGCACATTCAGGCGACTGGATGTGTAACCATGATCCAATCTGGTCAGGTTCCCCTGGTAGCAGGGTCATGGAGGTCAGATGGCAGTCGCTCCACTGTAATTACCTGACTTGCCAAATCCTGGATCATGGTCAAGGCGGACCCCGGGCCCTCGTGCGCGAGAGCACAACC
Organism: Blastobasis lacticolella; assembly: GCA_905147135.1. Taxonomy (NCBI): domain Eukaryota; kingdom Metazoa; phylum Arthropoda; class Insecta; order Lepidoptera; family Blastobasidae; genus Blastobasis; species Blastobasis lacticolella. The sequence goes on from LR990044.1 coordinate 10,955,459, forward strand.
GGGACATTAACGCCAAGATGATGATGATGCGGTGCCAGCCTTTGAGGTACCTGTAGACATATCTACCCTTTGAAGAACCCCATGTTACAGTGCAAAGGAATGCCTTCACGAGGGAGGTTCCCCATCTTGACGAGCACGGTAAGAAGGCTCGCAATGCCCGTACATTAGTTGGATGCCAGTCATCCAGATGGTGTGGTTGAAATCTATCCGATCGTCGGAGGGTGCGGTGGTACTTAGTCGCCGCACCATACATAGCAAAAAACCTACAAACTTCTATTTAAATATTCTAGATGGAAATGCTTTCAGTAAACCTGAAACCGCTGCTCCTCTATAGCGTGGACTCTTTACCTTCAGTGAGAAGGACACGCTGACCTAGTTGGGATTCGTGGAGTGGAATCTAAGATAAGCGCAGATTTTCTCACGTTGTTTTCCTTAATCGTAAAAGGACGTCGATATTTATCTATATTGTACCCGGTAGGAAATAATTTGATTTGACACATGGAATGATTGAAGAGCACCAATAACAGGCGTAAATGTATGGGAAGAAGATGAATATGGAAAAGGAAAAAGCGGTGTGTCAAGTGGTGTCTCTGCCTACTCTGTGGAATGCAGGTGTGTGTGTTTATGTTTTTTTATGTACATTGTGGAATGTAATGTATGTATGTTAAGTAAGTTTATGTACCTTCGTCCGCGTGGAAATAGTCTTTATGACAGTATAGCTTTTTCCCGAATTACCATTTTAAATGACCTCCGTATTGTATGAATGCTAGAACTACGGGGAGGTCAAGCTGTATCACTGGTGCTGCCTAGAATTACCCGAATTAGATGAGACATGGCTTAGATTGTACCCTGGACTTCAAAACCGAATTATTAGGTTTTGAGTGATGTGCGAATAAACGGACAAACAGACGGACAAAGACAAAAATAAAAAAAAAACGCCGATGTGACCAATGACGTTATCGATAAAGTCACAGCACTACATTTTCTATTCTCCTGAAAGCATTTGGCTCCCCATTCGTTGCACATGACTGTAGGTATAACCTTGTGTGCGATGTATATCGAATGATTGATGCAAAATCTGTAACTTCACGTTCACTTCTAATCCATGTAACAACAGAGCTTTAGAATAAATAAATAAATAAAACACCAGACATCACTCGGCTACAGCTCCCCTTCAACGGACGATTAAACACGAAGTATATAAATCAGTTACAGAACGAAAACACACAAGCTAATACCCCAGAATCAACCCAACTAAGTAAATCTATTACAATCAAAGTTTAATTTGTTATTTATTAACTGACCACACGGTGCGAGTTCGCATACAGCTTTGGCGTGCTTAATGGCTGTTTTATAGTCACCGCGATGGATTTATGGTCGCCGCGGCGGCCCCACAGCATTGTCCATGTTTACGGACCTCAAATGAAGTCAATTCTTCAAATAAATATGAGTATTGATTCAAAATATTTAGACGCAACAATTCTGGGGTTAGGCGCTCTCCTGTGGCTCTGTGTGGGAGCGTGGGGGATTGAAATGCTTTAGCTGTATCCTTCACGAAATCTTTGGTAAATTGGGATTTTTAGCACTAGCTTACCTAAATTTGTATATTATTGACTTAACTATATTACGTGTGCGTAATAATATAAAGCTCAATTACTAGGTACCTAGATACTGAAGGCAGTATCACAGAGCTAACATATAATTAGAATAATTAGGAAAAAAGCATTTGAAGGCTTTAGAATTTGTATTGATGCGAATAATTTTTATATAACCTGAGGTAGAAAGTAATGAAATCACGCGATTCTATGTGGCATCTAAATAAAGACGCTTCCCGCCGTCTGTCCCTATATCTTACTATGTACGCTTAGATCTTTTAAACTACGTGTGTGATTCAAGAGGAAGGTTTATAAGCAAGCAAAAAAGGGTAAGTAGGTGTACGCGAACCAAGTCGCGCCGGCTCCACTAGTTCGCTGTTGCGCTTTTAAAGTATGGTGTACAGAAATCTAAACTGTTCAATAAGAAAGGCATTAATTTATTTAGCGGAGAAGAAACCTTATTCCAGCTAAGTAGGCGCTAATTTCACAACGTACTTATTGGCACACAGCGTCCATCGCTCTCGACACAAGAACGGAACGAATTTGGAATTTTTATAATTTCCACACTTCACACAATGCCTACATAAGGAATACGCATCGAAGCAATTTGCAGCCAATTATATTCGGTCAATAACTTTTATATGTGGTGCCTGCCTACTTACTCACGTTTTGTTTTCTATGGAATGAATTATGCCTACCTACAGTTTTAAAAGTCGTCAGACATAATGTTTACCCAATTTACCGCCAGTATAAAATTAGGTCATACTTTGGGCCATAGATATCAACTATGTGGAGCGATGCACGTACACACCGGAGACGGTCCTACTCTAAATAGGGAGGGGTTGGGATGACGTCTTCTGTATTTTCCACCTATCCTACCTAAGTATTTGTCTTTATTCTTACTTCTGTAGGTATAGAATAAATGCTTTCTATTCTATTCTTATTTCTTTTAGTTTAGTAGTTTTAAGTTTTTTTCCGAAACTAGCTCTTGTTCGCTAATTCTTCAATGCATGCTTCGATAAAAGCTGGCCTAACTAATTATCATATCATGTTATTTAGACCCGTTACTCTACATTGCGTTATGAAAGGACGAACAAAGCTCTTTTACTTTCAAGTAATTAAGTTGGCTTATTACTTCTAGTAGAACCTACATGTCAAATCGAACAAATTGTTAATTCTGAAAGGGTTACTAATGTGTTCAGATATTATTTCATCTAAAGTTAAAAACCAAAATAAAATACAACGCGTTTGTTTTTCTATTAAATCATTACACGCATAGGAGTTAGAACATTCTGGTCAATTCTAGTATCTTTCATAGGAGAGTCCCGAACTACGCAGCGGGCGGCGAACCGCGGCGAATGTGCTCGAACGCGCTACGGAGGCGGCACTAACTTGGAGCGCGCGGTAGCGTCAGTAATAACAGTAGCCGACTTGCAGACTACCGCGCTGACGGTATTTTATTATTTTGTAGGTTTGTTATTTTCTATAAGTGAGCTAACATTTAAACCACTTGCTTGTCTATTTAAAGTTTTCCTAATTTAAACAAAGCGGCTATCATTAATTTTTTTTGGCTTATGTAGGTACGTATGTTAATAGATACCTATTGAACTACCTACAAACATTTCTTTTTTATAGTAAAGTTGTAAGTAGATCGCGATTCAAAACATAAATAATTTGAAAGAAGTCTTGTCCAATTTGCTCTGATGACGCATCGCCCTGCTTCCTCATTTTGTACTTATTCTGTTAGTTTTAAGTTTTTTGAATGAGTTATTGGACTAAATAAAGATATGTCTACGAAATTGAACACCTAGTAACATTTATACAAGATTAATGAAACCACCAACTAATCTTACTCATACCTAATCTGCCTACATCTAAAATACCCAACCTCCGTACATCTACCAACAAACTAACCAAACCCAGCAATCTTTAAAACTTACTGGAGCACGCACTGAATAGAGACATCAACATAAACAGGCTTTTAACCGCGTCCAAAACAACGCAGCATTGAGTAGCCAACTCCAAGCCAGTGTTAGCTAGTTTATACGCATTTAGCGATAACACACGATGTAACCGGCCTCGAGGAGATCCGCGAGCAAATCCGGGTACAGCCGAGTCTCCTTGTAACAAGCTAGCTTTGATTAAGCTAGTCGGTAAGAGGATAAGCCGGGCGTATTTATTGATAACCTAGTGTCATCCATATTCAAGGCGTTGGGTTCGGCGATGGTGAAGCGATGTGGCCTTTGGATGAGTTTTTGAAGTAAGCAGTAGGTACGTACTTATATGTATGTTGAGAACATCGGTGACCTAGTGGTTAATATATCAGAGTCGTAAGCGAGAGGTACCGGGTTGAATCTCTTTTCTGAGTTATGTACATTAGTTAAATACTAACCGATGCCCTTACGGTGAGGGAAAACATGGTGAGGAAACCTGCACATTCAGGTAACTGATCAAATCTGGTCAGGTTACCGTGGTAGGTCACGGAGGTGACCAGATGGCAGTCGCTCCACTGTAATTATCTGATCCACAAAATACTGAACAATGGTTAAGGCGGACTTACCTTTAACTGACAAACAAAGTTGAAGGTTGAAGAAGAATTAGCACCAACATTTTTAACAAACAATACTAGAAACAAAGCAACAACTAATTGTTTAATAGAGTAAGTAAACCAACATTTATAAGCAGTAGGTAACTACTTACTAAATAACATAACCCACGCGATAATTTTACCATAAGTAGGCAATAAAATTAAACTGTTACGCAGCTTATTCTAAAGCACTATAGCTACACTAGATACGCATAAAACAAACACCTAACTATGAGTGAGCAAACATCGCTTACTTTGTTAACACTGAGCCATTGTGCCACAGTTCCAGCTAACTAGCAAATAAATATAACAAAACGCATTCGTTATGTCGAACTAAACGCAAACACAGCCGTAGGGTCCTCGATGAGAATAATGAGTGCGCTGTTTGAGTCGATAAGCTGTAAATGGGGGCTGGATGTGTGATGACGTCACGGGCGACTCACTCCGGAGTGAGTCACGGATCTCGACTGGGTTAGGACGGCCCCTACCCCTGAAATGGGGATAGCTAGCCCGGGAGCTCAAGGCCAATTTAGGTTAATGGATTATTTAAAGTACCTTATTTATTACTTTGTCCACGAATATTTATTTATTTATTTATGAAGACAAGGTAACGAACAAGATTGTAAATAAAAGATCGTGACCTTTATAAGTACGGCTAACAATTGGAACACGTTGCCTGCGAGTGTGTTCCCTGATCATTATTGTATGGACGCCTTCAAGGTTAGAGTAAATAGGCTGTTCCTAGATTAGTCACTAACCACTAGATGAGACGGCGGTCAAATGCTTGATCAGTCTATATTACCAAAAAAATTCTTTACGAGTAAGTCCGCGCATTACATTGGTCTTGCTTTGCTTGCATATCAAAGTTAAATGTATATTCCGAATTAAATAGATTTGTTTATAGGCCCTCTATGTACTGCTAACAGGATAAATAGGTCAGTAAACAGATTCTTTGTTTCCATGCGTGTTTGCCGATAACTACCTACTTAACTTAATGGATTATTATTTGCGTAGGTTGGTACCTACTTATAGTACCTACTTTTCAATAGTAAAAGTCAAAACAATTCCGCCAATGGGGAACTATACTGAATATAAGTCAACTGATACCTCCCCTCTCCCCTCCCGGACATTATTATTGTTCTGAATTGTTTTGTCTTTTCTAACGAGTCGTCCTTGACATACAGGAATTGACATAAAAGGAGCATAAATATCTGCAATAGTTCACCTTAATAGATAACTCTATCACAAAACGACTTTCGACAAAAAACTATGTAACTGGCCAACGATTAAATGTTTTATAGTAATAAGGTAACTATACTGCTAATGATTTGATAGAATAACTTTACAGCACCTGCACGAGACAACTTATAGCTATTTAAAAGAAAAAGTCATGCTATAGGTATAATTGGTGAGATATGTTGTTCCTACTTATGTATTTCACATGTCTCGTGCAAATAAATACGAACAAATATCACCAGCACTAGTTTAGAGTGATAATATATAAAATAAACATATTTAAAGTAAATCTCCCCAACAGCTTTCATTTTTTCTTCCGTCTGTCTCCCGGAGTATGACAAACCAGAGGGGTGAAGAAAGACGGAGGTAGATTTCCGTGAATCATCCGGGAAACTTAACTATGACTAACTAACATAGGTACCTACAACGCAAGTTAAGTACCTACGTTAAATAGAAAGAGATAAAAGTAGAGCACAATGGAGATAAATATTTTCCACAGAAATGTAAATGAATTGACTCACTTAATTAAATGAACATAGATACTTTTGTCATCTATATAAATGTACTTTGGGCGATTTCTCGTATTTTCGTAATGAAACTATAAATGTAACTACACTTTTACCTTTCAAAGGTTTCTAAGTTTTATATAACCCAACCTAGATTCTACTAAAGTTCTTTGCGATAAAGAACCTTTTCTCGGCATAAAAGTATTTTGTGAATGTAGTTTTATAGGTAGGTTACCTCCGTATCTAATCCTTTCAGTTGATTCGTGTCTGGTACTGGAATTCGATTTTGTTCAATCTCCTAATACCTAGTTTTACTCGGGACTTTGATATGCCTAAACTATATCTACTCTGTAAGTAGGTGGTATCTTTAGTCTTATCTATGGCAATATCAACCATCCAAAAAATCACCGATCGATAATGCACCGGTTCTGCATAAAAAATAACTATGTAATCAGCTTGCATTTGACACTTGAAAGTTGAATGGCTAGATGGATGGTGTTTGTTACTCCTTCACGCAAAAAGCTGCTGACGGATTTTGATAAAATAAGTGTGGAATACGCTATATTATTGCCAAATTGTACCAAAAACCGTCAGTAGTTTTTGCGTGAAGGAGTAAAGAATATCCAAACAACCATCCATTTTTCGCATTTATAATATTAATTTCCTTTTACAACAGTTTGGTAAAGAATAATTGTACAGAACTCCATTCATGTGGCTTGATCAGACACAGCGGATATTAAACGCCAGTTGGCGGTCCGTATTTCACGAAGTACAGAACTTCATTTCACGTTAACTGGGTTAATATGTTCTTTACTACTTAAGTTTCATTTTTATTTCCAATCGATGGTTTAATGGGGTTCTGATTACGCACTAAAACGCTCAATTTGATCATTGTTTCACGAAGACCTAAAACCATAAAGTTACTATATCTAGAGGAAAAACTCTTTGGCTAAAACTAGACAGAGTATAATTTAACGTATAATTATCTATATCTTCTTTACATAATAAAGGATGTTTTTAAACCTTTGGTTTTCAAATTGAAATATAACAAAGAAAAATATATTGAACATCATTGCAACTAGCTTTATTGGAAAGAGAGTGAAATACCATTTATGTTTAAATATGATTCAGGCCATTTGGCGGCTGCGACTGGCGCATAGATGGTCCAATCTGGATGGCCAGTTATCACACACTGGACAGTGTGTGATAACTGGCCATCTCTGATCTTTTAAACTACGCAACAGACTTTAATTTAGTTTTCAAATATAGATAGAATGATTCAAGAGGAAGGTTTTATAGAGTAGGACAACACGCGAACGAAGTGGCGGCGGGCCAGCTACTCCATACTATAAAACAAACTCGATTCCCGCCGTCGCGTCGGTCCCTATGTATGTATGCTCGAAGCCGGGGCGGGCCTCTATTAAGTATAAATAAGACTCCGTTTTGCTTGTTTGTTTGTCCTAAGCCAATAATGATCGATTGCATACTTAAGTCATTTAACAATGCCCTGCTTTTATCTGACACTTCAAGTGATATTAGGGAATTCGTATTTTGTGACCCAAGTATGGCACACCTAATTTTTAAGGCTATTTTATAAAACCTACTATAATTCTATCTATCATAATAACGAATTTCAGTTAACAAGGTATTTACGTTCTGTTAGGATAACCAACAAGTTGACTGAACAATATTTTAAGACAGATATTTAGGTGTTTATTGTGCAGAAAACAAAGCCTCGTTGTCGTAAACCTAGAATCCATTTATTGCGTATTCAATACTAAATAACTAAATACGTCTAAAACGACATTATTAAGAAGTACTTACTAAATGCTGGCTCAAAATAGCTTTGCTATGTAAGCAGTAAGCAACTTGTCAGTTCCACCAACAATGTTTGCGGCTGACACACACTTCCAGGAGGCCTGGTAACTTACGCAGCGATAAATAAATTGTAGCCAAGTCGTTGAACTGAAAGAATTAATTAGTTTGCAAAATCGTTTGTAATCAAACGTCGCTTGAGCAACCTGAAACGGTATTTAAGATAATGCTTTTCCGCTACGTTGCACACGTCGGCAACACTTGTTAGCAGAATCGCAAAGCCAGTACATACGTGTTGAGAAAAAATAAGTAAATGGTGTTGTTTTAGAGGCGGAGAACTATGAATCAAAATATAATAATGAAAAAATATTTTATGTCAGAAAAAACAATTGAAAGAATATCTCCTTTAAAAAACACCCTTTACTCACAGAGTTAGCAAGCCCACAAGTATGCTTTCGCACATATTAGACACAAATTACGTACCTACGTGGTTTAATGACCTCAGCTTACCCAAAAAGGGGAACCGTTAACACACAAATTAAACGGACTGAGTTATCAGCGAGGGAAATCTAATACAGATACAGATCTGAGCTCAGAACAACGAGTAATTTATTGGTGGAGTGCGCTATATTTACACTGATATAGCTGACACCGATGAGCGAGTGAGTGGTTAGTGGGAACGAGCCCTAGCGCGGGCTATTTATACTGCGGAGGTGTTAGGACTGTTGGAGGGTGCGCGCGGCGGTGCGCGGGTGCGCGGGTGCGCGGTACTCACCGGCGTGCGCAGGCCGGACGAGCGAATGCAAGGGATAGTCACCTAGTTTCAGCAGGTACGCCGACAGCAACACGGCGTCTTGGTGAGGCGCGGGCGCCGCCGACCGCCGCATCAGCGACGATATCGAAAAGTCCGTACTGTGCTGCCCCCAGCAGTTCACACTGCACACCTTACACTCCTCCTTCATCGCACCAATAACACTAATATAAATTTTATACTCTCTAATAGAACAACAATCCGTTTTTTTTGTACTCGGTTTGTACTCGGCACTGGTAAATCACATATAAAAATATCCGTAGACAGGCTCACTCACATCACAGTTAAGTTATCACAGCAGCGTTCGGCGGCGGCGGCTTATCGTTGGCTCACGTTCTCAGACTCACAATGGTTCCTGTTGGTCAACGTATGCTCGCGTCAATATAGCCTCGTTACAGCTTTCGCTCGGGCTATGGAGCTTACGTTTGCTTATCGATCACACGCGAACCGCCACAACTAATTAACATTTGGCCATACAGCACCGACGTTGCATTACGGTACAACAATCGATCACTATTTCGGTGTCTATTGATCAATCTCCATCAGTCGGACTCGCACGGCCTTTTACGTCATACGAAAGTCATCACGAATTGAACCGTATCCGTAATTCGCTTGCGTCAGACGTCGGTACCGTACTAACCAAAATACGTGTCCAAGTAGACGTCCAATGTATCTGGAATCGAATATCCCGTTTTATGTTTGGAGAAGAAATAAAGAAGTTTCGTATTAGCTCATGGGAAGCGGCGGCGGAGCTTGTTTATGAGGAGAGGCGATTATGCATGTGATGGTAAACAAACGTAAGCAAACGTCGTTTCGGTGCGGTGTCGGCGTCGGCGTGGTGCATTGCGGGTGTGCCGGGTCAGAGCCGGTGCATTGCCGCGCTATCAGTGCGCCGAGTCGCTACGTCAGAATACAAGATGTGTATTCAAGACTGGTCAGAAATCATGTTCGGGTATCGCGCGATGAGTCACCGATCGAGATTAAATCGAGATAAAGCACCGGGACGTCGGAACACGAGCCGTTTTAGTGCATGTCGTATCGTATCGTTTACATTTACACGATGACGCGACCGTGGCGCACTCCCCACTGGCCTTGGCGTGGCCGTCAATAAATAACAAGTGTTCTTTTACTGCCAGTTCATGTCAACACCAAGAATAAAAGGAAAAATATTCCACATTTTAACGAGTGCAGGGCGGTAACCATTATTTGCCTATTTAAAAATTTAAGTTTAATGTTTTTACACGTTCGGTTTATTGATGTTTTTATTGAACACGTTCGTTTTATTCGTAAACGTTATGTTCAGCTGAATTAAATTAAACCAAAATTTACTCAAACGAGCTCGTCAGTCGCGCGTTTTTCGAATGGTACTGTGGAGAAAACAGGATTCCCAGTACTGCGATAACTCTAGTACCGGGAAAACCGGGAAATTCGGTACCTTTCGGTGTTAAAGATTTTTTACTGTACTTATCGTCAATAAAATAAAATAACAATAACGTTCATATTACCCCTTTGGTACAGTCTATTTCTTAAATATGTCACCAGGCACATCAGTGCTTTTGTATGTAGTTAAAAAACATCCGACATAGCATAGCATATTTTGCATCATAGACTTATTATCGCATATAATACGTATTAATTTAACTAGTAGGTATTTCCATTAATTAACCATATGCATATTTAATCGCGGTGTATGTTTATTTTCCCATATTATTTTGCAGAACTATTGAAAAGCAATTTTCTTTTTCTTCATTTTCAATAAGTATGTGATGTGCCTAAAGAATACATCCCTATTCTATCAATAATCATTTTCAGTCTATTCAGTAAGCCAAACAGTGCCTCGAACTAAGCACTTCGCATACCTGCGACACATCTACTCATAAATCCATCTCGCAAATCTCTTCCAGAGGTTTCCTTAAACAAGCAAACACACCTAGCTAACCTAATATAACGCAAAAAGTTCACGTGTTTGTCTCAATTTCCGTTGCGCTACGTGCATAGCATAGAACAGCGTCGCGTCGCGTGGCCTTGGCGCGCAGGCGCAGGCGCGGTAAACACGCGTCACGTGGTCGCCGCCGCATGCGCCGCGCGACCCGCTAATAACTACCATTACATCGCTGCACATCGCGAAATTAATTCGGACCTACTTGTCGTTATTGAACGGTACAACTCTCATAGGACTCTCTAGGAAAACTCTCAAAGAACAGAAAAATATTTTAGGCTATGTCGCTTTCCAAAAACTGAAATACGATTAAAGAGTAAATCGTGCGCGCTGTATATAACCAATAAAGAAGGCATAATGTAATACTTTATTTCACTTCAGAAATAATAACACACAAACACATGTCGTATAATTCGTCCCGCCGTTGCGAACACAAAAGGTGACGGTTTCGAATCTTCAATCTGGGATCTCCCGGCGTCGTTTTCGTTAACACAACCGGCGTTTTCGGGAGAGAAAAAAACGACCTTATTATTAGGTGCGGCCGCACGTGCGGTCGTGGAAGCAGCTGCCGCGACAGCTGTTCGGGCTCCGGAAGGGCCCCCCGCGCCCTCCCCCGCTACCTGCCTTACCTGACTGCAGCGGCCGCCACAAGCAACAACATAAATCGATCCACAATTAGTCAAATACTTCACCCAGCAATTACGCACCGTAACATAACAATTTGTCAAGTAATTTCTCAATCCAAATACGCGACTATATATCTACAGTGAGCGACAGGTAAGTTCTGACTTTATACGCGCAACATCATATTCTCGCGTATTTTGTGTATTAAGTTACGAAAATTTTTTAAGATATATTATTACGTATATATGCGATCTTATAATAATATGTAATTATAATAAAAAGAAAAATCAAAAGGCAGAGCAGAACATTTAACAAGGTCCCAGCAAAGCCAATGGTGGTTTGGCAGATCTATTTGGCTGAATCCCAGAAGGACGAGCATACAACATGGTCAACGTTGAAACTCTGTTTATCGATCTGTTGGGAGTACCGCAATGCATTCTTTACTCCGTTCGCAGAGTATTACATCATTAAATGATGTATGTTTCGCCGGTCCTTCGAGCGCGCTCAGAGTAACTCTCATAGTTAAAAGTCTTTTGGCAAAGTTTCTTGGCTCGCTCCCAGGGACATCATCACCAATCTCTAATGCACTTTTATTGTTCTGTTCCAGAGCTGCACATCGATTCGGAGGAATTAATTTGTTTTTAATATCCCTAGACCAAAGGCGGCCTAGACGACGCTCTAAAGGGCGAGCCGGCGCTCTCCCTTCGCTGCACTTGGCAACTGCTACGCTGGCGGCTTCCCAACTTCCATCAAACATCGACTCTACAGTCAAACAATAGCCAGCTATAGTTTATGCGACCACCCCAGCCGATTGTATGGTAAATTTTGTTAGAGTAACCGCTCAGCTCTCTGTTGGCATTTTAATTGCGTTATTATATAGCTTTGAAGTTTAATAACGGTCTTCACAATAAAAATCGGTAGATAAATTTTCGTATTATTGTGGTGTTGGTAATAATTGTTGTAGATCAGAGAGAGTGCGTCTTATCGCAGTTTTGTATTATCAATATCGATTACCGTATCCTGCCATGTCGATAAAGTGACACAATAGTGATTATTGTATCGTAATGTTCTCTATACACATAATGTTATTTTTATTTTAAATTATCTCTAACTCTATCTTGGACTTTGTTTTGGATATTCTTTGCAATCGGCAAAAGCTGTTTTAATTTTTCTCGTTGCTTTCTCGTAAATTAACTTTACACAGAACTAGGTACTAAATCGAGAGTGCGATCTCTTCACACCTCATGAGGCCTCTATTCAACGAGCACGGGGAATCATTAAATTATCAATTTGCCGATGGCCGCTATGTAACATGAGAAACGAAAGCACACGGCACCGTTTCACAAGAATCAGAAACAGCTTACATAAGGTCGCTTGCGTAAACCCCACTTAGTTCGGAGCCTGATTGAGAGCCAGCCTTTAGGTTCACGTACGCTGTTTGAGCAGCTAATGTTGATGATGTCAGCATCTCCATTCTGGGCAATTATCCAATAATCCATTTCTGGAGTGCTAGAAAAGCCAATTGTGTAAGACTTGGCATTAAATCCCTTCCCTTGAACTCAGAGAGCTAACTAGAAGGCTAAATAAATCAACTCAAATTGAGACCGAAGAGGTTCCACGCCGACCTAAATATGTCAAGATTTAAGTAGGGGCGTTGCCTTTACAGAACAGAGCTTTATTTTTAGTCGGTTAGGACGATTGGCTTTTGAAACTGTTGGTAATTGGTAAATATAGCGGACCTTTTAACGTATTCATTATGGTATAATAACACTTTCATAAATCATCTGGTAACATAAAATATAAGGTATTTTTATTGGTTGACAATTTAGAACTTATAAACGCTTGCGAAGCCTCACAATCTGTTTTAATCCTTTCGCTGCATGATATCGACAAAGTGAACATTGCACAGCTTCTAGTCTTGGAAAGTTATAAGTTTGATATAGTTTCTAAAGCCATTTATCTGCGTAATTGATAGTATCGGCGGGAGGAGAGTGTGAAATTTTGCAATAGAGCGCTAGCAGTGTGGAGGGCCGCAGGGCTGGAGAAAGTGCGGCTTTCACCCGGCTGCTCGCCGACCGCCACAAACATAAACAATTGCACGCAATCAACTCTGTTTTACTATTACTTTGTACTGCTCGTTTGTGATATATATAAACTAGATCCGTTTGGGTGTCGAGATTTCACGTAAAACAACGTAGATTTCCATAATTAATAAATCTTGCGCTATAACGTTTTATATGCAATATAACCAAGGTCGCGTCGTTATCTCGTCGCCTTGTTTATCAGTCGTGCAGCTCTGTACTTTATAACCAATAACGCATTTAAAAGCTGCCTTATCGTATATCTAGACACAATCGCGGAAACCTGACGCAAATCCGCGATATATGGACTTAACGTCCTTTATTACGGTAATGGATGTTTTCCAGTTATAATAACAACAATTGATTGTGATTTGGATACATAGCGTTAGAGTATAGATAAATGATTGTTAAACAAAGATTTTGTAACTGAAGATAGTGCAACAGGCTGTGGCTGGAGCTATTAAAGCGTACTAAGTAGAAGATTAACTCGAACCGCTATGCGAGGTGAAACTTAAAGACTGCACAAAGGTTGAAGTTTTAGTGCAACCTGCCGCAGCAAACCACAAATTCTCGAGTGCACACACAAAGGGTGCGGTGATAAATTATAATATGCTTGTAATAGTTGGTAGTAAAGAACCGTGTAACAAACGTGCGATGTGCATAGTTCAAAGCAAAGTAGAACTTTTTCATTAAACCATTTAAATTTTTGGATTCAGGGTAAGAGTCATCAGTCAGTTTTAAGGTATGACTGTGATGAATTTTGAACTGAGATATTAAATATCGTAACAAACGGATAAACAATGGTAATTGAGCACTGGATTAAGATAGCCATACTTGTTACATTGACGATAATATGGTCGAAAATCTAATAGATCATAATATCGCATAGATAGTTCTGCAATATGTCTGAAATATCTGGCCCGGTAGCGCAGCATATTCGTTGTCTTTTGTCTAACTGGGGCACTCTGATGGCATTAATTGATAGCATTGACAAGTAGCTTACGAGCTGCGCCACTGCGGATTGCTTTCCCTTGACGCTTTTTGGGTCGATGTCTGCCTGTTTTGTTTGTTGTATTTTTAATCTATGGTTGGACAGTTGTTTGTTATTTTCAGGAATTTTTTTGAGATTCAGAAATATGACAAGTCTATGGATTCAGAATGAGAATAGTTTTGATATTGACAAAGATATCGTTTTAATCGTCCTCCTTTGGACACGTTCCAATTGGTAGTTTCTAGAACTCGTTATTGACATCTACAATATTAGGGGTATATGTCGTCATCTGCGAACTATTGATTTAGCGGGTTCTATGACTAGGGTTTAACCATTATCTCAGTGAGGGTCAGGCGAGTTGGAGAATGCAGTGTAAAAAATTTACAACAGAAAATGCCAGATATATGCCCGATAGCTCTACTCAAAACTATCTAAAAATAACGAAATGATTTAATAGAATAAGAATCATTTATTACCTTAGTTTAACAAAATACCGTGCCTAGTGAATCGTCGATATTCCAACACCCTTCATTCAACTATGGTTTATTGTTGATAAAAGGAAGAGATGGCAGTTTATGGTTTCTTTCATTCACTTTGGGTCGGTGAGCTGAGGTGAGGATACTTTTAAGTATCCCTAAACTTAAAGTAATTTTTCTTAGATCTCTGTAATTAGGACAGAGCGTCTGCTTTCTCAAGATACCAATAGATTTCAATGATTTACCGAGAATACTTGAAAGCCAAGAAGGACTTGACTTGAATGTAGAGGAGAAAAGACAATATTAACAGACAAGAGTGTAACATATTAAAGACCAGCAAACCATCCAAAATTCAACCCAAGACTACACACCACATACAAGATTTTCTTAAACTCAGGATACCGCCTGTTTATTTTAATGATCTAGTTAAATCTATGGTTTATGTGATTCGTATATGAAGGGTACGTCCCCTATATAATTTGCGTCGGCCCTTACAAGGCAATTACAACAGCAATAAAACAGGTTTCCTCGGAAGCCACCTAGTTGTTGGGCGCCAAAAAAAGGGATATAGTATTAATTGCCATCTTCATCGTGCACGTGACGTTTTATCGTAGTAACGTGGTATTATTTTGGTAAGAAACTTTATCTTGGATACAATTGCTAATTATCCTTTGAAGTTGATACGTACCATATTGAAATGATTAGGAAGAGTTGATGGCGAACTTGCAGTCTTGGGTTGTTTTGGTTTAATTAATTCCTCCTCCACACAATATAAACAACGGAAAAATATATATGGCATGCCAAAGCCACGTATAGATAAATACCATGTAGCAAAAGCTCTGCCTGGCCGCTGACTTAACAAATTAGCGCTTAAGTTGACCAAATGAATATTTTAATAGGTTGTTGACGTTCCGTGAAAATGGTAATGCGACACTCGCGAGCTGTCTCCATTTGCGTCAAACTGCCTATTTGATGATTCCGGTATGATAGCGATCGCGGCGCGACGAAAGCCGGCCGGCGCGCGGCCAGAAGCCGCGTGGATTCGGTAGCGCGCCTGCCGGCCCCGGATCGGAACCCGTTTCGCACAATACCACCATGTCCACCATTTCTTGGCCACGATCTGATCAGCGCCGCCGATACCGCACCGGCACTAACGTGTGACACTTTGACATTTATTTACATGTACAGGAAGTTCAGGCGTAATCCTCTCCACGCTGCAGATCCAATGGTTTGACACATCACAACACTTGGTCGATCACAAAATTCAGGTTACCTTCCGTAAGAATATAAATACTGCACAGTTGGTGCGTCGTGTTTGTAGTTAGCGCGGCGGGTATTGTGTGAGGCGCGCGAGGCGACCGCTCGCCTCTGTGGTTGACAGTCGACTGGCGTGGCGGCCGGCGGCGGCGGGCGGCCGGCGGACGTGCGAAGAAAGCTGCGTCGTAGCGCGCGGGGGGAGGGCGCGGGGCGGGCGCCGCGCGGGCCACGGCACACCTGCGGCGCCTCTGCGAGCGGAGCGGCGAAGCTTCCCGCTGAACTACGCAATAAACGCTCGATAAACTTTCTCATTAGGCGCGCCTAACCGTGTGACCGTAAGCTCGTTTCTGCGTGCACATTAAATGCAATGCAATACGGACAACATGCATGCAGGCAATTCGCAGTCGAGCGTGGCATCGCCGGGCGCGAGCTTCGCGCTTTCAGGGTGGCTGCGCGCGCGCCGGTGCGTCGGCGCACTTCGTGTTAATTTATGTTGGATTGAAACCAGCTAATTAGTGGTATGGTCTGGCTAGTTCATTGAATAGCCAATTGAGAGCCGGAGAGATAGAGTAAAATTCCACTTCCAGTTCCAGGTTGTGATTTCCGTAGAAATGGCGACATATTACCGTCAATTGAAATACTTACCTTTTTAGCTTATACGGCAGATAAACAAGAAAGCGGGGCCCCTGATCGAAAGTAATCACCGCGACTAAAGCATCAGCAACACCAGGAGCGTCACTAATGAGACATCTTGAAGGATCCCAATGTCATAGTCCAAAGGAAACACTGTGGCTGGACTGGGAGTCATTCCACAATCCACATGCGTAGGGTACAAGCGAGAAACGTTCTTTCGCACTGTCGCTGAGCTACAGCTGAAACCTACACCATGCAGCAGCACTATACGCTGACCTGGAGTAAAGTATCGCTTGGACCGGTTAAGCACTCGTAGCTTTTTCGAGGCTAGTTTGGCCTACTTTCCAGGCGACTCCGTAACCGCACGTCAGTCGAAATGTCGACACCGAAGATCCCACTATGTGTCTTGTGAGAGACCTGTGTCACAATAAAGTCACTAAGATGAAGGGCACTTGTCTAAGAGAAGCAGACCTGTGGCAGATTTGTCTGCCCCATCGAGCTACTTGTCCCCAGGATTGTTATATCTATTTACAAGTTTAATTCGGCAATCGGAATGATATTCGCTCGATCAGTGTAACGAGCATCTCCAGTACTATTATGTATATAACAGATATTCAGTATATTATTGATATAATTGATACTCCAGCTTTAATAGTTTTGAGATTGGAGCTCCATCCACCGATAACGGCTTGAATGCTCCACTCAAGATAGAAAACTGATTACCCAATTGCACAGCCCCTCTGGTAGCCATAATTTGGGAGCTTTGAGAGCAGTGTCCTTCGCTGGACCTGGTCCAATTCCTTGGCTATATCAAGACTGACAGCCAAAGCCTCCGTCTTACCCTCGACAGGTATGGTATATAAGAACGTCATCTACACTAGTCTACAGTGCTTTCGATGAGCGTCGTGGTGTGAGACATCACCTTTTTACCGAGATAATTGCATAATATTGAAGACTGAACTGGAGTTATGATACTCAGCCCTTAGTTGGGTATCTAGCCGATTAGAAGGATGTTATCATAAATGTCGGAAAAGATGCTCACACCACGAGAACCCGTCGATTTCCACGCCATAATAGGGGCTCCACCGCACCGGGTCCGATAGCCTCTTCATTCTTCATTCTGCATCAAAGTTACTTGCCCTTCCTACACGCTTCCCGCCTATAATTGTCCATCGCAAAAGAGAAAACCTTTTGGCGAAGCAGATCTTTTTCGTTTTAAGACAATTTCGGGGGACGAAATGTGTAGATATATTTTATGAAGTGATGGAACGGATACTTATACGATCTTGCGCGCGCAGCAGTTGATGATTAGGTTGCGCCGTGTGTTCTAAAATTACTGTAAACTTATATTTTGTTTAGCCTTGCCACGATCGATTGGACTAGCAGCGACAGGCGTCGAATAGATTGCACAATGTTTTTCTCGCGGGTACGTAGCGTCACCGTTTACATTTTTCAGAATTGCAATCCATAATGAAATATTTCCAGGAAACGGGTATCAATTAAAATAGTTGGACGTCAATGGTCGTCCGTACCTATAGCACAACATATGTAAAACCCATCGTCGTTTATTTATGAAAATGTTATAAGTACTAATGTAATATGTAAATACAAATGAATATTTAGCTTTAGAGGAATTCTGTGTGTGCATTCACCAGCGGTTTTTTATTTTACTGAAGATTGGTGAAAATACATTTTTTTTTAATTTTATTTATTTATCTAATGCTTAAGACAATTAATTAGGAAACATGGTGAATGACAGCAATAAAGTACGCCCAATACCTATCAAGTATTGGAATAAATAGCCATGTAAATAGCCTAACAAAACCTAGGCTAGGTATGCAACACAACACTAAAACCGTAACATTCGATTCCTAGTAGCACGTTAGGTCACGCTTGTCCACACGTGGGGGGGGCACGTGGGCATTGCACGTGGCTGTGCACTGCACTCTTACATGTATAGAGAATTGTCATCGCACTGGCTACGTACCCGTATCTAATGGTGAACCTGGTAATAGAATAATGGCCTTGTTAGGACCTGAAGCATCCAATGATGCATGTACATAGATTGTTAGGAGAGAATTGAATGACATTTGTTGCAACATCCGGTGTGATCGTTTGCCTGTGTTTAAATACTTAAGTAGTGTAAAATAAATGCCGAATATAAATAAAAAAACCGTCCCAGGCCCTAAACTGTTCAACCAGTCTTAGTGACCCCAGCAGAAGATTAATTCCAAAAATTATCATCTTGGCATCAATATCCCGGTTGGGCTCTCGCGCACGAGGACCCGGGGTTTGCTTTGCCCATGCTCACAAAATAAAGAACGGCCCGCCCCAAGCAGAAGGTCCACTGGAAACAATGCGCCAATTCCGTCACGCACACATTGACGTTACGTTTACAGGCATTCTCAAGCAGTTTCAAGCAGTGGTCGGTCGCGATTGTTAACACGAGAATTCGTTGTAGCGTCGACTTAAATTGAATATTATTTAACTAAACGATATTATTATTGACAAAAATAATAACATACAAGCAACGCACGCAGAGTCCAAGAACTGATGGGTGACCATTTCAGACTTTGAGGCCAGTCAAACTTAGCACCGCTACGAGTTCTAATGCCGATAGTGAAGCGAGGTTGACCAAGGTCTTCCGCTAGATACCCTAGGACTAGTTGAACAGTTTCAGTCACCACGTGACAGTTTTTACCAGACTGAGAAACCGTAATGGCCTTGACCTTAGTATGGTTTCTAGTCGGCAATGCCTGTCTAGTCTAATATAAAATAAATCGCTGACCACCTTCCTTTTCCATCATCAGATCAACTGACTAATACCATAATATTGCATTTTCATCAATTTACATGTGGGAAATTTTCTATTCAATTGATTACCGAGAAGTGGGTTAAATCCCAGGTCAGGGAAAAGTTATACTCAGGGTTTGATGATATAATCAGGTGGCGATGAATTTTTAAAAAGTGAATGAGCAGTAGATTATTATTACGCCTACTAAAAGCATAATGCCTGAAACTGGTATGGAAAATCTGAGACACTTATACACAATCTGAGCAGCTTGGGAAGCAATGACAAGATGAACTTTAAAATCTGCAATAGAAGATAGTGAATGCAGTACCTAATAACAACGCACACTGCCTACAACATTTCGTAACAACCTGATGCAGAGTAATTTATATGAGGGGTGTTCCTTGTAGAGGACTCATATATTGTTAAATTGAAGAACCATCCTCCAAAGTGAAGGTACGGCGGATTGCTAGTTATAAAATATATTATTTATACGCCCCAATAATATTTGTTAGCAAACTACAATAAACCTGTAGATGAGTGAAGCGAGTACGGATTGGATCAACAACACATTTCTAGCTTTAAATCATTGGAACTCAAACATTCATCGTACACATCGCATACGGGATTGAATAAAACTTTTATATTCGTGCAAGTTGCATCGAAAGCAATACCCACCCACCGATAGGAGAACTGGGTCGAGCGTGTGCCAGACGCGAAATATGAAGTTATCAACTTAGGTCTGACTGCCAACCAGATTGCATGCGGATGAATTTGAATACGCGAAATTGATATTAAGGTACGTTTGTTTTATTGAAGTTGAAGTACCTGTGTTTTATATAGGTTACTCTTGTACGGTCGTGTGGTGTCCGGCAGATTAGAATAGCACCAACCCCTTACACTCGTGGGTATTGGACAAGGCGATATTATGTTTTCGAGGCAAAAGATCTAGAGTCTCCGTAGGCTGGAAAATGGGCAGTAGCATTTTTCATTGTTATATTTATAAAACTGCGATCTCCAACTCGCCTGCCAAGCGTGGAGATTATGGCAATAACCTCCCCCTTCGTAGGAGAGGCCCTAAGTCCTGCAGTGGACTGTTATGCGCTGCGATGATGACTCTAAAACGACAAAGCCTCTACCGTAGAGGCTACATAAAATTGGTTGTGATGAGGTGACTGTACGTTAAATGATTCTGCCCGTGCTTGTACTTTAATAGTATAATTAAACGTAGGTTCCTTTGTCTAATATTTATGAGCATTCTGTCGTCATAATCAATCTTTTCTTTTTGCGAGACTCCCAACAGGCAGGGCTTTGCGCTCACTCAATTCGTTATTCATTCCAAATAAATGAAAAAGTAACAGCCATTAACGCAGTGATAGTTACGTTAGTAGCTCCATAAAGCAGCGAGTAATATTCATTTGTTACTTCATACTTTCTTGTGGGGCTGTTATTAGCAGCCAGTATTAAGTAATTATGCCGTTGCGCCGGGTAACTGCGGCCAGGCTTGCCGGGTGGCCGAGGCCTGCCCTAGTCTTTAAGGAATTAACGCCCTGGGGCACGCCGTGACGCGCGACACCCGAGCCCTTAAATGTTTTCATTACTTCAACATCTGTTAGCGGGGAGACGAGAAAATTGAGGGATCCAGACGGTTGATTGATTTTAATTGCTTTCATAACTAGCTGGGGATGTAAAACGATTACAGTCATCGGTGTCGCCCCCGTCGCCCCCGGCGCCACGCCGATAAATCATACGAGACGCAGACGCTCCCTCTCCTACCATAAATATTGTTAAAGTGAATGTGTAAAGTCAATCACTCAAAACCTATCTACCTATTTACTGCAAGTATTTCTTTTGAACAAACTTCGTAGATCAACTACCGACGGAACTGATATAGGTCACGTAGGTACTTCTCTTCAACGCCCACCTATAAATATATCTAGCTATCGGTACAGATTTCTCTTCCGTGACCCATTAGCTGGATCTCGCACAGAATTAATATTTAGTCTGATTAATTGGCGGTAATGGAAATCATTAAAGTAAATTACAGTCAAATGATAGGCTCGGCGTTTGAGGCGTATAATTTAACGAGCATTCGACGGGTACGAGTACGCATCATTAACATTTTCCTTTCCCATTACGGAAACATGCGCGCGGCCAGTTCGAAGCTAAACCGCGCGAAACGAACCTTCTTTTTGTTCGCAAAGGAAAAAAAAGGAATGAAATAAAGAAGAACAAAAACACAAAAGTTCCAGCCAGCTGCGCCGGAGCATCCTGTCGACGTCACAACACCTTTATACATCCATTGATCACGGCGACATGTTGCCATCCCTTTCGTTGGAAGTTCTTTTCCCTGTGGAGGATAGGGACAGCAGGTGCGAGTGGGTTCTGGCACGTTCTGGGCCGAGATAACGGCAATCTTCCGCAAGCGGCCGTGTTCTTTGATAATATGGGTAATGTGTTTCGTTGGCGCTTGGTCGCCTGTTGATTTTCGCCCGGTTGGAAGGGACTCGGCGCTCGCTTCGGGCACAAAGGACGGG
This sequence comes from Blastobasis lacticolella, assembly GCA_905147135.1. Lineage (NCBI taxonomy): Eukaryota > Metazoa > Arthropoda > Insecta > Lepidoptera > Blastobasidae > Blastobasis > Blastobasis lacticolella. The sequence goes on from LR990044.1 coordinate 10,977,338, forward strand.
TTGATTGTCAATAAATTGTCATTGTTGTGATCATGGTACATAATAGTTTAGCGCTCCGCTTTGCAAGTCATTTGTAACCGAAGCGGCGATGTCTTGAACCATGAAGTTAATGGCTGCGCGTAAATTAAATTTGCCATCGGTATATCGCGGTCGTAGTTTGAATTTTGATCGTCGTAATAATGCCTCGAGATGTTGACAATGAAAATGGAACATCAGATTTTACGGTTCGGTTTAAACGACAATGTTCTTGATTATTTGTTGGAAGATTCGAAATGTATCTATGAAGGTACCTACAGCTTATATTAAACGCGCTTATTATACTAATTAAATATTGAAATGCGTACACATTTATAAATAACAAGAATATACCTACTTCCTCAAGTATCCCACATTGTAATGGCTTGTCTATTCTAAACAAAACCTATCATTTTATACAAAAACATCGCAACCGCCGTATAGCTGCGCGCGCGCCTCGCTATCACGTGACCACTATCAGTGCTGGTTGACTGATAAAGAGCCGATACCAACGGTTAAGGTCGCGCTATCAGCTATCTCACTACGCCAACAGATTTGTAGCCTAAATATTGTGTAAGGTCAGAGAGGAAAGTGTTATATTCAATACAACATTTGATCTGAGATTGATTTTGTGAACTGAGAGCCTGAGAGTATGATACAAGCGATGTTAAAAATTCTTGAACATTTAAACGTAAAGAATCTTACACCTCGATATCAGTGTATTATCTTTGCTTAATCTTCCTTTTAAAAGGACCTTTTGACAATATTTGGAATCGGCGCAAAAAAATTAAATTATAGCCAATACGGGCAGGAAAATTAAGATTTAGATAAGTGCGGTGACTGTTACAGCCGCGAATGCGATAGTTTAGTCTCCCTAGTATATTCACACCCGAATACTCGAATGTCTCTTAATTTTAAGGACTCGTTGGATATCATGCTATCTCTTTTGAATGTCAAAGATTTGAAAGTGCTCTTAAAGTTAAGAAGCATTACAGTAATAATCATCTTAGCGTTAATGTCCCGGTTATGCTCTCTAGGACGAGGGCCCAGGGTCCGCCTTGACCATGATCTACGATTTGGCGATCAGGTTATTACAGTGGAGCGACTACCATCTACCTCCGTAACCCTGCTACCAGGGGAACCTGACCTGCAGGCCACACCACGATGCCCTCCCCCACCGCAAGAGCACCGGCCAGAATCCAACCAATGCACACAACCCAGAAAAGAGTCGCGGCCCACGGCCGCAGCCGGACTCGAACCCGGCACCTCTCGCTTACGTGTCGGATACTCACACTTAAGAAGCATTCCAGTATTCGGGCGTAAGTAGGGTATAGCTGTAGTGATTATTTACTGTGTTTATACCTAATAGCACAAGTAGCCCTTAAGAACGTGTAAATAGCGAAGTGACAATGTTCATTTTGGGATCCATAATCAAACATGTTTAGTGTTTACATCGCTTTAGTGTCGCATCGGGCATTTTGTTCGAGGACGGTCAAATAGGTATGACTTGATTTCTCCGTCTAAACTTAAGATTGAGATAATAGTTGCTTGCTCTACATTTGGTTAGTTTTTTTATTTTATACTGAAAAGCGTCGCTGGCCTAATGGTTATGGAGTCCGACTCGTAAGCGAAAGATATGACGTTCGAATCTCTGTGCCGCCATGTACCAATGACTCTTTACTGAGTACATTGTAGCGACTGAATGTTTAACAATGACCAATCTTGTCAGGTTTCCCTGTTGACAGGTTCACGCAATTCAGATGGCAGTAGCTCAACTGTAATAACAGGATCTGCCAAAATTCTGGATCATGGTTAAGGCGGATCGCGCCCTCGTGTGAGCCCTACCGGGACATTAATGGCAAGATGATTTATTTTATTACTACACACTACGGCCACGGCAAACAGGCAACCGGCCCACCTGTTAGAAAGTGGTTATCACCACATATAAATGTCAATCCTATACGTCTTGGGCCTCCCGCGGGAATCTTATCTGATACCACCAGGTTTAGGCGCCTTTTTCTCATATACCTATGAGGCTTAATATTTCTACTACTTATTATTACATTATTATATTGTATTTCTATCAAATAACGAGTTCGCTTTCGGTTTCCTTATTGATAGTAGATTTTGTTGACATACCTACAGTAGCAGAGATCAGTTATTTCTGTCTTTAGAAATCAGACATAGAGTCGCGGATAGAACCTTACGGAAGGAAGCAACAAATACATAATATAAATGTCACGTCAAGGTTAATTGATGATTTATTAATGATATAACAACAGCTTGTTTGCCACCTTAATGGTATAAAAATCAACAACATTAGGTATTCCTAATGTTGTAATTATGCTTCCGATCCGGTCAATGTTAGTATAGTATGAATGTTTATGAAAATTAAGCTTGCCTGATTCCCCATATTTAAATTTTTGAAATCTATTCATATAAAAATTATTCGTTATAGCAATATATTTACATATTTTGCATAAGATGTTTGCGTTGGAAATACCTACAAATTACAAAAGAAAAATTAAAAGAAGATGAAAATATAAGAAACAGCAAACCGTCGTTTCCATAGAGTAGGATTTTGGTATGAACAAAAAGACAGATGCCAGTATTATTGGGACAAGATGCTGAAAATATATAAATAATAATAAACTAACCTATTTCATCATTGACACGATAACTAGAAGAAGAATGTTGTCTGTTCAACTAGCTAGTAGGTTAAAGTATTAGTAATATTTTTATTCACTTTCGTTACAATCAATTAGTAGCCAATATTTTAAATATTATTATGGTTAGAAGATATACTCTGCCTACGCATTATATTCAAAATAAGAGAGCCTTGACTTCTGTTACTCGTAAAAGATAAAACGGACAGTTTATATAAAGCGAGGTTCTTATCTCAAGGTAACGAGGTAGGGAGCTATATATGACCCGTTTAAATTAGGATATTTTTAGGGTACCGTAGAAAAACAAGGAATCCTTATAGTTTCGCCACGGCCGTCTGTCTATCCGTTCGCGGATAACTCAGGACGAGAGCTGAAATTGGGTATTGTTGTACATATTAATCATGCCTATAAAGTTTTTTAATAAAATATTTAAGAAGTAACGACATTGACATAATAATTAACATGATATTACTTTTCTATTGAATTTATATTACTCTTTATTGCTTTAAGTGCCTTTATAATATCTTAATAGTCTTGTGTTTCACAAATAAAAATAAATGGAATGAAATGTACATTTTCGGGTATCTCTTTTAGCTTAGGTGATTTTTTTTTTGGGATTGTAAAGATCAGCGATCCGTTTTCGAAATATGTAGAATTATTCAAAGTAACGAGTAATAGTCGACCAACTTATAAAAAGCAAACATTACTAACGGAATAATTTTGACTTAGGTACGTTTAGGTCGGGCGACCCAGATATCGCTGGAGGGATGAAGTCCTGAAAGACCTGCACGCACTAGGAATCCTCGATTGGCAGGAGATGGCGCAGGATAGGGAGAGGTGGCGATCTCTGGTGTCGGAGGCCAAGATCCACTTTGGTTCGCTGAGCCAGCGCAGTAAGTAAGTAAGTAAGTACGTTTAGGTATAGCTATTGGTAGGTACTAAAAAATCTAAAAATACATAATGAGCATTTCTCATTCTCTGGAACAAACAGCACCCTTAAGATCCCTTAAGATCGTTAGGCACCTCAGAGGTGAGCGACGCGGTAGGTCTGGTGCCGAGGGCGATCTTACATCAAACAGCGTGTGAAGCCGCGGGGCACAGCTCCCAAACAAAAATTCCTATTTAAATTATGACAAGCAAACTACTGAACACAATACAGCACGTGGCTGATACGTCTTGGCATGTTTTAAGTCGCTATCAATGTCGCCGGCGAACTCTACAATTAGGAATAATCGTCAATCAATTAGAGTTTGAAATACCATGCCGCTTTAGGTAACGGCGCTTATAAGCAGGCAATTCATTATTGGTTCATTATATTAATTCAATTCAATTCAATTCATTTATTTATTCGTGGTACACAGGTTATGCAGTTGTTACAATTTTAGTAAATGGGTCCTCTGTGACCTACCATCGGCATACAAATTTGGAGTTTGTAATTACAATTTAGAATTTATATAATGTCGTATACATTTAACAATATAAAATTAGTCTTAAATAATCATTATAAAATATCACTGTTCAATGTCATTATTAATTAAAATGTCAATAGAAGATAGTATCAATAATAATTTGAATGTCAATAAAAATATAATGTCAAAGTAATTTAAAAATTATAAACCTCAAATAACTAACAATATTCAAAATGACAACAATGTCAAAAAAATAAAATTTATTATTAATATGTATATAAAACATGTCAAAATAATTAAATAATAGTATAAAATGTCATAACATATTCAAAGTCACATTCTTACTATTTATTTATACTCCTTGCACGCCAAAAGAATCTCGTCAATTGTGTAAAACACCCCTTCAACAAGGAAACTGTACAGTTGTTTTTTAAACTTGTTAAGATTTTCTGCTTGGCGTATAGGTTTTGGGATCGCGTTATACAATTTAGGGGCCATCGCAAAAACACTCTTATGAAATAAAGCGGTCTTGCATGGATGCAATATATATTATACGAAGGCATCCACGAATTGGCCATATGGGGTCCGGCAAAGTCCGGGAGAGAGCACCAACCCCTTACACTCGTGGGTGTCACAAGGCGATAAATGTTTTCGAAGCGAAAGAGTCTACTTAGGCTAGAAAATGGACAGCAGCGTTTTCCATTGTTATATTTACAACACTGCGATCTCCATCCCGCCTTCCAAGCATGGAGATTTTTGCAATAACCTGCCCTTTCGTGGGAGAGGCCCTAAGTCCTGCTGTGATTGTTATGGGCTGTGATTCTCCACGAATTCAGTTGCTGGTTTGCTGCATCACATTAAATTTTATCTAGTGAAGTATAAAAGATGACAAATATCAAAATTGTGCATAATTACCAATAGCCCATGTAGTCCACTAGGAGAACGAGGTTAAGTACTCCGGAGGGTACTCATCCGGGTGCTGAAGGCGAGGATTGAAAGATCAAAAATCATGTTAAGAGTACTTTTAGGAGCCCATCAGGAATCGAATTACGAAACGAAACTCTGTAAATAAAATAATTAAATCCATGTCCCGAATACACGTATAAAATAAACCTCATGAATGGTGACGTTCTCTTTTGAAAGTCAGATAAAAATAATTTGCATTGAACGATCGCTGTTGGCATTTCGGGAAACGTGAGCGTTTCATAAAATACTCAGACATGTCAGGTATTTGACGTATGTATTTACATTAAGGGAAGGGAGTTACGTTTCGGAGAATTATTGCCAATCTTTGTATTTTAAAGATGGAATTACATCACTGTTTAGTACCATCTGCTAGACTGCGATAGAACCGATAGATAAGGACGACATCAGGCCTAATTCTATTTATACATATCAGATACATACAATCTTGCTAAAGCATTGCTAGCTAGTGCTGTACATGAACGGAACGGAACGTAAAGGAAACGGTTCCTCGGTCCTCTATTAATTATTTAATGTACTTAATATGTTACGAAACACATTCTAGCGGTTTCAAACGAAAACATTTAAAGAACTTCTAAAAGCCGTTCAGTCTGGTTTCAACCCAGGTTTAGTGGATTGCGCTGAATTCATAGCTCTTTTAACTTTCTTTGATTTTAACCGAACTGATTGAGTTACACTAAGTTGTTTTTTATGTTTTATTGTATAAAATGATATAGGAGCCACAACTTAGGTATATAACTAATCATCTTTCAACCTAAGGACATAGTTCCTCTATCTTAGCATTAAAATTTGATATTTCTAGCGATATGAAGTCTTTCTTGACAACAAAGTTGCCATCTTATGATGTCACTGTTATTGGAATATCTTGTATTGCAAGCTAGTACCTAAAGCAAAGTTAAATGGGGTGCAGTGCAGTGGGTGTAGGAATTGCAATATAGCATACTTTAGTTAGATATTACCAACAGTTAGATGCTCTTTTATGCGCAAAGGCTTACGAGTTCGCATTCTGCTTGGAGCCAATTTAGCACCTACGACATTCTTACACCCCACACATCTAGTAAATATGAGTATCCTAGTCATAGACATTACATTCAAGTCTTTAGTCTAGTAGAGTAGGAGATAAACCGATAGAGGTTTTGCTAGCACGCTTCAAATATATTTAGTCTATGTAAATTTTTTTTGGTAATCTGTACTAATAGGATATATAGGATATAAAGGGAAAAGCTTCGATTATTTGTCGTTTTATTTGTTTTTTTGTACTATATGAATTGTCACAGTATATCTGCCGAAGAACCGGCAACCGATGGAGTAAATAAGATGAAACTAGTTCAAAGTTACAACTTGGGCGATTTTAAACAGTTGTAGTTTACGAAAATTTGTGAACTTGCCATCCATGTAGAACTAAAGCCAAAAATGTTGAAAGTCCTTTGAAGCTAACTAGGTTCCCTTTCACGTTAATATTTTTATAGTATCTTCTTCATCGAGTCCGATGCGGAAGTAAAGATTCCCAGTTCCCAATTCAAAGAAGTCAATTAACACGATCCGGGTTTGGGGAGTTCCCGTTTGAAGCAACCCGTTTAACGGTCATCGCCCAACCGTTAGGCTGAATTGTCCTCGTGTCGTGTGGGTATCGGATTACTGAAACGGTGGTGCCGGTTGAAGGTCGAACGGCTTCGGCACTTTTTCGACCTTTGTTTGTCTTTCGGTATTTGTTGTAACACAGGTAAACGTTTGGCTGTTTGTAAAATGGAAGGGTTTTTAATGTTTTAAGCTGTGTCGCTCGGTTAATAGGGATTAGACAATTTATAAATGTTGTAGGGGTTCTTTAGCACGCAGGGGCTTTGGTTAATGCACAGGTATTTTTATTATAATAACAATAAATAGTCTTAAATATCTTGTACCAATTTTGAAGGGACTATAAACTAGATCGGCCTAGTTTGGAAGCTAGAACACAATGCCTACACTTTAAGTAAATTTAATCATTTTAAGTAATTGTCCAATAAATTCTTTTTTTGTACTATTCCGTGAGAAACGGGCAATAACATCTACGGCGCATTTATCGCAAGCTCGATATCGCTGACTAATATGCCTCTTGCCTATAATTAATTAACTGGAACCCAGTAATGCAAACATTGTTGCTTGCCGGCAGAAATAGATAAGGGTCAGTTACACGCATCATTGTGTTGTGATGCATGTAACTGCGTCGTCAAATACGCTTAGATAAAAAAATCATATCGGCGTTAATGTCCCGGTTGGGCTCTCGCGCACGAGGGCCGGGGTCCGCCTTGACCATGCTCCAGGATTTGGCAGGTCAGCTAATTACAGTGGAGCGACTGCCGTCTGACCTCCGTGACCCTGCTACCAGGGGAACCTGACCAGATTGGATCATGGTTACATTTCGTACAGCTTAGATACCTACTAATTGCCTAAAGTGTGGGTACCTGCACAATACTCGTAGTTATGAGTAACTCTAAGCCCGTGAACCCAAGATACGCCCCGGTGTTTACCCACGCCATGGGCGTAAGCGACGGTTGTTGGCTTCTTGAGAAGCTATAGTTAAGTACTAACGGTTGTCATGTTACACCGTTATCTTGGTTGTCTGTGAGGTTGGCTGTGTGACGTTATTCGCGTATGGCAACAGCTTTAGTGCGAATGTGAGAGTTAAGAGTGTAAAAAGATTTGGTGCGAATTTTAATTTGGTACGCGGCAAGATGATATGATATGCTGATATGGAGAAGGGTTGTCGCATGTAAATGTAAGTGACTTTTTACGGTACAATGCTTAAATTCTTACTAATCTAGATTTAAACCCTAGATATTATACTTTTGATACTATATTATTAATACCTATCTGGTATTTAATAAAAAAGGTAACGTGTAATAAAATACAAACATAGGTACACATAACGTCTCGCCTTTTCCAGTAGGGGTGGGCACTAAGCAAAGACTACATTTTTTCCAGTCGCTACGATCCTGACGCTTTTATGCGTAATATGCATTGAACAATATGAACACCTTTTTGTTAATATTGTTCAATGCTACCTGAATGTCCACTCAGCCTACCTCGTCGCATTCCCAGAAAGTAACCACTACAAAACCAGAAACAAACACAATTAGTAAAATAGCCGTCACCGCCAGGGATCTCGTCCACTCCAACTCTCTAATCACGAAAGAAATGCCCACTAAACTCGCATGTAAACAGTCCGGGAGTGGATTGATATGTCTGGTGACTGAGAGCAATAGTCCCGGGACAAAAGGGATGTGTTTTTATTCCTCATTGTGCCCCACAAAGGGGCCCAACAATCGCGCATTCACTCGGCGACGGTTTAGGGCTGACGCTGGGTAGTTTTTTTTTTCAATTTGTGAGTTTTTAGATTTAAATTGTTTTATGAGGCGGCAAATCTTCTGAGGGAAAAATTGCTGCGGAAGGCTTCGAAGGCTCTTGTGTTTAGGTTTATATGTCACATTAATGAAGGTTGACCATAATCTTTCGCTGGGGACCCAGAGATTGGCACCGATTGGCATCTCGTGATGGTATTTTTTATCTATACTAATACCTATTATGAAGAGGAAAAGTTTGTGAGTTTGTGAAACTACAAATTAATTATGAAAATTCTTTCACTAATAGTAAACTACATTATGACTTACTATGATATTCTCGAGAGACATAGACCGCTTTTGCATTTACAGACATCCGGACTGCGTGAGCGAAAACGAGGGGGCTGCTAGTTAATTGGAGGTTGCTTCAGCTGTAATACTAAGCTGCTTATCAGCAAAACAGATTGACTGACGGTAACGTTGCTAAAACCTAAGAATTCGAATTTTTTAATCGATTACGTAATACCCGAGGTGAGAACCCTATTATTATCTCTCTGCACACAGAACGGAATGCGTTGAATGTCTCATTCGTCTACAGCATTATGAGCTCGGCGGATTTCCGAAGGCTCGCGCTCTGCTATGCGGACCGAATAAAAATTAACACATTACGACATCCTTATTTTGAATAGTTGGAATAGCACGACAATGCCTTAGTATCGATTTCTTGAACATGAATTCATAAACAGTATCTGTCCCACTGAGTAAAACTACCTACTTACTATGGATTACGGGTGTTGGTGTGGGAAGTCGAATGGGGCACCAAAGTACCAAATAAAAAAGAAACACCTTAACTTAAAAATTTGATAGCGTCTTTTAAGACTGCCGGCGACCCTAAGTCAACGCAGTTTTCACTAAACTTAGGAATCGTCAAAGTTCTTTCTTATCTCAATTTGGACGTTGCTGATTGGCTGAAAACTAGTTAAGATGAACTTAAGCCATCCTTATGTTTAGTGAAAACGGTACTCAGTCGTGTAGGAGTTTAAATTATTTGAAATCCTATATTATACCTATCCTATCCTACTAATGATATTATTACAAATGCGAATGTTTGTAAGTTTGTAAGGCTGGATGTTTGGATGTCGTTGACTCATTCACGCATAAACCACTGAATGGATTTTGATAAAATTTTGCAGTAATGTATAATGTATAATTGCAGCTTCTAATCCAGAATAGCACATAGCCTATAATTTATCCCGAAATCTAATGTAGTTCCCGCAGCGACGGGTCCGGAATGTAAAACCGCGTTTCTCACATACAAATCACAGAATCGTAAATTTCCGTGGCGATGGAAGGATCTTAAAATGTCGTAAATAGTTGTTTACTAATTCACAAGACAGATGTTAGTTTCTAGGTCATCAAAGTACATCAGCTTAGTTCGCACAGTGATACGTGGGACGGCATTCTAACCATGACACAAAAAGAGGAATGATTTATTTACTAGAGACTTTCTTGGGCTTTCTTTATTAAAAATGTATAAACCACCCGTAGGAAATTTCTAAAGTTCCGTAATTGAAGGGGTGTGAGCGGGTAAACAAACAGATAGACAGACGCGGAAAATGGCTTTTATTTTATGCTATGAATAAGGAGAATCTGTCTGTATACGCTCAGAAGCAGAAAGCGACTTCCTTCAATGTTTAATAAGGATCTATATACGTATCCATGAGTTTATCTTTGGCGCTGGACACCTAGATACCATCCTGAACGCAACGGACTCGGACTCGGACGTTCTGTGGTTCTCAGTACAGCTTTCATCATCATAATCATCATTCTGTCAATCCCGGCTTCAGCCAGGCTCCGCTTTTCTCTGTGCTCTTTCTTCTTCACTTCCCTTATTCCCATCAGTATTGTTTTTAAATATAATAGGAAGGTATAGGTTCAGCAGTTAAAAAATATACTATTTGAATAATCGCATGAAAAAGCGTGTTAGTCGGGGGGTTATAACATGCAACCAAGTGCATGAATCGTAGACATTTTAACGCCCATCTGACGATAAATACTCCTCAGTGCTCCCGAGTACTCCTCAGTGCTCTCGAGTACTCCTCAGTGCTTCCGAGTACTACTCAGTACAGTCCCGAGTACAAGGAGTACTTACAGTTACAGTAAGATATATAAAATAATATTAAAAAAGAAAAAAAAACGGGTGTTTCAACCCTAGGTGCACCAACCATCGCTTCGGTTCCTATACAGCGGATCAGAATGACGTCGACGTCATAAAGCCGTCGGATATCCGGACGTTCCGCGCGAGACACTGCGCACATACAACCTCTTTCTAATGTGGCGGGTATTCATCGCTTTATTTACATGTATTATTGTGTATAGGCTGCTAAGATGTAATACTGACAGGATTGCAGTACGAGGGTATCTTTAAACTGTGCATAAATATTGCACTAGGAGAGAAAGAATTGCAGATGCAGTGTTCAAATTTCTTAAAATTTAGTGTTGGTATTAGGTACAATGCAATAGCATAAGTTCATGGCCACCATAAATAATCATATTCCTTTGCACTTCAATGCAGATGTAAAAGGTTTTTATAGCATTCATGAATTAAATGTTTACTTATCGTATAAACAAAACGCTGGGGTTAAAGGAGGAGTCCTTTGGGCATAAGGGACAGTAATGCTCCCTTCTTTTAGCAACCTGATTTTAGCTAAAGATGCACCAAATACCGTCAATGTTACTTAGCGCCAATGGAAAATTGAAGACAGCTTATTTAGTACACAAAACCAGTTAATAAGAAGCTAATATTGCTAGGGGCGTCTATAGAGACGTTTATTTGTGTTTGGGAATACTTACAGTTGTTAAAATTAAGTATATTGGTAACTTTAAACATATTTAAGCCAATTACAAGTTTCCGCTTATAGATTAAATGTAGGTATAATCCATTACAAGTTAGGTATAAAAATAAATCCAGAGTAACAAATATACTGATTAATAACGCGAAAATTTTTTATACCACTAAGGTGGCAAACAAGCTTACGGCCTGCCTGATGGTAAGCAGTCACCGCAACCTATAACGTTTACAATACCAGGGCCTTCAAACACGCGTTGCCGACCATGTCAAAACCTTGTCAACCTTTTCTTGAAGAACTCCATGTTGTACTCTCCAGGGACAGCCTCTCCAGGTAGTTCATTTCACAACCTTAGTGTGCGTAAATAAGTAATAGTGAGGGCAATAATATTATCTATTAAGCAATTTGAAGTTCTCGTTTCACATACAAGGTGTAAGAAAATCGATAATAAATTACAATAAACCAGTCCCGACACGATAAACTTGACCCTGTATTAATATTGTTTATTGCTGTTAAGTGATTACTTAAAGATATTACTAGGTAGTTTACTTACCAATTTGGTGATGGCAAACTGCGAGGTACTCTTTTTAATCTAGTTTATTTGTTTTTTCCTTACCTGAAACAATATAAAATACATAAGTATTTGTCTATAAGTATACATGTAGTAGGTAACATAATCCATTCTACGGCATACTGTAGGCAAACAGGCGGGCCACCTGACGGAAAGTGGTCACCGCAGCCTATAGACATTAGCAACACCAGTGGTAACGCTAATGCGTTGCCCATCTCTATAATAATACGTATAATAGAATGATAGAGAGGAAAGGAATAAAACTACAGGTAAATTCATTACAGCTGGAACAGTATTTGCTTTTTTTTTATGCCATACTGTAGGCAAACAGGCAAGCGGGCCACCTGCTGGAAAGTGGTCACCACTGCCTATAGACATTGGCAACACCAAGAGTATCGCCAATGCGTTGCCCACCTCTATAACACGTTGCTCTGGCAGCAAAAAGACAAATGTCCCTCTACTGCCAAAGCCACGGTTCCCCAAATCCCCACCCCATGGAGCACTGGAAACCTTACTCACCGGCAGAAACACAACACTATTTAAAAGAGTATTGTTTAGCTGCGATATTCTGTAAGGCTACATTTACAATCGCTTAGTTTATAACCACATCAGTAGAAACAAAACCGAGTTTGTGTTCCGATGCTGTAAAGTGCTAATGAAACAATCATTAAAGCTGGTTATACTCACAAGACAGCTCCGGTTTAATTGACCACTAGGCGGTTACAAGCGCCGCCAGCGAAATGCGAAATATCATATTCAGCGAACACCCTGGGTGTCTTTTACCATAATGCACTACTGTGTAATGCAACAATGAGACCCAAACGGCTCATTAACTCATTGAGGAGCACAAAAGAAACACTGCGGGCGTCTAAGAATGCACCTAGAAAAATATTTATTGTCGGAATCCCCAGTCTTCCAGACGATACTCCGGGTATTTCCGTCGGTACGCTTTTGCGGCTACCTGTGCTACCCGGCCGAGTTGAAAAGCCAGGTAGAGATTGCGGCTTTAACGCGCTCCGATGTCCACCTCCGAAGTCGTATTACACCAAAACTGGGAAGTGAATCCGATGTTGACATTCGTCGTTTACCAAGCAACATCGCTACCTATTTGTAACAGTACAGTATTTACCGATTCCCGTCTTTATGTAGTGCTATTTACAGATCACGCCGGGATTTTCCGAGAATCGATGTTTTATTGTTTTCGTATTTTAGAACTAGCGTAGGTATCTATTATTTCGTCGAATCCAATAGTTATGTGTTTACCTTGAAATATTTTGTCAACACTGTTTATATTTACAAATTGCGTAGGGGTTTCTAGACATAGGTTTAATTTAAGGCAAAGATTTAAATTATTTTAAAAGTTTGATTTAATTCGGAGAAAAAGAGAGAAAATTATCTTCTAATTTCGACCACAGCTTCGTCGAAAATATACTGCCTGCACTAGCTTCACCGGTTAGCATGACTCTATTTGTCAGTTACGGTAAGCTCCTTACTTTAAAATTTTGTGATAAATTTTTCCATCATACTCTTACCTACCACTTTATCCATCTATTTTACTGCAGACAAGCGCGGCGGAAGTGCGACGTTTTCTCCCGAAAGGATGCAACTCCATTTGTTACAATACTTCCATCGCGCCATATCGCCAGAGCTGCCGGTTATTTGTCAGTCGTCGTCCACCGTCAAATAGATTTTACTGACTGACACATCCGAGTCCGCTGACATTGATTCATTTGGAAACTGCACCGCAGATTTGTGACGGAACTGGGGAAACCAGTTTTTGATACAGCGGCCCGTGCGTTGTGTCGGCAGAATGCATGTCAGATGTCGGATGTAGGCATTAATCACGCTTTTATAGATGCAGTTTCCGCAAAATGATTTGTGTGCTATTCTTGTCATATTTATTTCGAACTTCATGAGTTTTGACTTACCTAGCTACCTAGCTCATGTGCTGATAGTGCGTACTGAGGTACTTACATACATTTCTTCACCATTATCTATACATATAATCTGTCCAAACTGACTTGTCTTATTTGGTTAAGGAAATTATGTATTTAAATGAATAATGTGCAGCAGTATTCGTTGAAATTCATACTCTATGTGTTTCTTATGTAATTCTTGACATCTATACACAATATACGTAGCGTGATTGATACGGCAAGTCGTGATTTTCGGCATTGTTTGTTCACCAAATAAGACAAGTCAGTTTAAACAGATCATAGTATAAAACTAAGTCGATTCCCGCCGTCTGTCCCTATATAGCTATCTATGTAAGTATCTATGTACGCTTAGATCTTCTAAACTACGCAAGGGATTTTAATGCGGTTTTCAACAATAGATAGAGTGATTAAAGACGAAGCTTTATAAGCAAGTAAAAAAGGGTAAGTAGGGTAGGTAAAGTAGGTATACGCGAACGAAGTCGCGCTGGGTCCACTAGTGGGGAATAAATATTATTCAATAGGTTTATTGAAAAGGTTGTAGGGAGTCGATGTCTGCAAAAGTCATCAAGGCCAAAATATTTAAAATCGTGGGGGAGGCCTTTATTAAGCAGTGGACATCCAGCGGCTGGAGTATGATGATGAGATTTATACTACCGAATGCAATGGTATCAATAACAATATATTTCTTTGCAATAAACCCCAACAGGTTCACGTGGTCCAGTCAATTTGGAGAACCAGTCGTATAAGATAGCCTTACACTTTACACACCACTATTTACTTTATGCCCCTAATAACTATGCAAATGCAAGAACCGTACAGCTTAAGGGCCTAGATTAAACGGTTAATTAAAAGATGCCATTGCTGTGTCTCAGCGTGAATCCTGCTCAGTATTTATGGGTGTAATTCGATGCACTTGAAACCATGGCCCTTGGCGGCCGATGGCTATCGGTATAGCAATTAATTACTACGCGTACACGATTTAGGTATCCGTTATTGCAGCGCTTTGTCGCTATACCTACTCATGTGATGCAGAATTATGTTATCGCTATTTGTATAATATAGTAAATCATAGTGACTTCACGGGGTGCCAATCAGCTTCTGAAACTATTTAACAAGTCTTCAAGTCCCATCGGAAAACCTTGGTCAACCTTGCTTCGCTAGGCACACCTAACAAGTGACGAGGTCATTGCGGTGCTAGTTCGACTAGCCTCAAAGTACGAAATGGTCACCCATCCAGTTCCCGGACCCAAAGAGCGTTGCTTAATTTTCGTTATCGATTTCGCAAACTCACGGCCACTAGACGGCGCATCTACTTTATACCTACCTTATATGGAGTATTAGATGATTCAGTTAGCCATTGTTACCAATAACTTTATCAGATGTAACGCAACATTGTGCAATGGCGTCAGCCAACAGATGAATGATGCAAATCTTACATCAGCTTCAGTAAAAGAAATATTTATTCCCTTAGGACTTTTGGTTAGCTACTCTACCGTAATTAGTTATGAGGGGATGACGCTAGGCCAACCATCCCGAAGAAAGCTTAGAGAAATAGAGAAACAAACCTAAAGAGGTTTGTTTCTCTATTTCGTTCGAGTTCCGTTTGGGTACGACACCATCCAGAAATGATTCTACAAGGATGTATGTAGGTCATATCAGCAAGAACCAGGTATAGCGTCGTCTTCATCAGCGGTTCCGTCTTGGTTTTAGATTTGTTTCTAATATTAAATATTAAATTTTGATCATGTCCTATCACCATCCTCTGGGCCCAAGCCAACATCACCTGCTTTCGGTCCCCCATCTGACAGACGGACGGCTGGCAAATAGGGCTTTCCCTAACGCTTCTGCGTGTCAAATGATACTGGAGGAAAAATGAAACGTCACAGATAACCAGTTAACTGACCATGATTACCTATCTCCAAGGAACAAGGGAAATGGTAGTGTACGCACCACATATTGATAAGCTACTATAAAATCTGAAAGCGTTTCGCTATTAGAACAGCGGACTCTGGCAGAAACCGGGATTTAAGCGCTAAGATGGGTAAACCGCCCTTCAAGTGCATTGATCTGTTTGCTGTGGCTGTACTGTATCTATGATGTACCTAGTGAAGTGAAATCATATTTTCTTTTGTTTCTTTTTTATTATGATTTCACTAGCCAGACATTTGATCGCCACCTCACGGTGGTAAGTGACGATGCGGCCGATGATGGAGCATGCCTGTCTAGGAACAGCCTATTCACTCTGGATTTTACAAATTGTTACAAATTATCTTAGATACAAGAGTCAATGTACAAAGTTTGACTATTGAATAATTTGACGAACTCGGCGATTCTTGTTGACCTTTTCTTTGACTTGGTTTGAAAGACAGTTCAAACTAAACTGAGAGCCAACAATTATAATTAGATAAGTGGCTTCTTCTTATAAATTTTTGGGCTAAAAGTTTCGCGCAAAAGCTAGACACGTCCTCTGCAAACTCTAAAGTAAACAGCGCAGCTTACATTTCCATGGAAATCTCCAGAATTCCATGCAAATGACGCAATCCGAGCATCAGTCCCCTGGCTGACCTAAACACGGCGGGTGACTCACGCGCTCGGTGCATGTTTCACGTTGTTACCGACTACGGCCCATTGTCCACTCATTAACTTACATTTTAAATGACTTTGTCGTTGTTTTGTTTACTTGTTATGGGCTTTTCACATACATTACTCGCATTGTGCAACAGAAGCTAGTCAAGTTACTAATGAACCGGTGTTGGTTTTTGGGTTTTGTTACATATGCGTAGTTTTATGAACAAGTATGTACTTTGGATTAGGTTAATTGAAATAGCGTGTTTCAGATGCGGAGAGTCGCGCCGTTAAATACAATGTTGGCTGTGAGCTGGGAATGACTGAAAATGTAGTCTATAAATGAAGTGGTCTGTCTGCTCTCACTATTTTTCTAAACTAATAAATACTAGTGATGCGTTCCGGCCTCGTACAAACTATATCTTGATTTAGGTTTGATTCGATCCATTTGGTACGACGTCCTTCCAAAACATTTCCCCGCACACGGTCAGTTGCTCGGAGTATTGTGATATTTGGTCCGTGGTCAGTTATCTTGACAAGCCTATTTTTCTCATGCCACTTGTCATGCCGACTGGCAAGCTGAGGCCGCCATAATACTGCCAAAAGTCAGAACTTACATTACCTACATAAAATAAAAACAACAAAAAATCGATTTACATTAGATATTTATTAGAAGCTTAGAACCTTATTCTGCCGCCTTTGAACAACATACGTTGAAAAATCCAGCTGTAGACAGTGCTTAGCATTCTCGCAGCGGCAAATCGATACAATCTGGAGGATGGATACTAAATAGAGCATGATGGTCGTAAACGGGTGTTGCGTCACTGCCAGCCTGCGTCCATCCAATCTAGGTACGTGCGGGCTCAAGGCCCGCGTTCAAAATTATCGCATTTTCTCGCTCGTAATTCGTATCATAATTTGCATATTAAGCGGCCGAGTGTGTTGCCACTGAGAAGGGCAAAGTGTAGAAGAAGAGTATCGTGGTGCAAAAGTAATACACAAGAAAAGATATAGTTTACAGTAATGTAAAATTTTATTTAAATTTTAGCTATAATTATATCCGGTTTTGAGTTTTGGACATTGTTGGACCTCTATTACCAATAGTGTGTAGTTCTGGAACCAAGAAAGCAGAGTAAACTGCCAGCCTGCGTCCATTCTATTATACGAGTAGGAACGTGCGGACTCAAGGCCCGCGTTCAAAATTATCGCATTTTCTCGTTCGTAATTCGTATCATAATTTGCATATTAAGCGGCCGAGTGTGTTGCCACTGAGAAGAGAGGCGGGTGCGATAAAAAACGGTCGGGCGTGTGTCGTACAGTAAAAGTAAAAAAAAAAAATCTAGTTTACAGAAATGTAAAATTTGAATTTAAATTTTTAGTCTTATTATAGCTGGTGTTAAGTTTTGGACATTAATGGACCTTTATTACCAATTTGAAAGACAATGCATAGAAAATAGGCCACTCTATATAGAGTGAGTGTAGAGTTCTCCAGAACCTATCAGCCAAGAAAACAGAGAGTGGAAAAACACTAACACCTTCGACTTATCTACAGCTCTACATGTGTCGTAGGAGGCGATTAATGTCTGAGAGGCTAACAACTACACTCTTTGTAGACAAGATGAAAATAGGCAGCGGCGTGTTCTGTCTCACAACTCCAACACGATCAAGATTACCAAAAAAACTAGTTTTTATCTAGATTTCCACTTTCCATAAGGTGGCCCGCTTGCCTGTTTGCCTACCGTATGACATAAAAAAAAAAAAAAAAAAAAAAAAAGATAAAATACAGTCATTGTTTCTGAGAAATAACGTAGATAAACCATTTCGAAAATCTTTATGAAATTCCAGCCACTTTAGTTAGATTAGATTAGATTCTTACTTAACACAATGATTACATTTAAAATTTATTTTATATAAATACATATTTGAGAAAAGATCGTCAAAGAAGCAAAACATTGAAACACTAAATAAATACCTATAAATTAATAAAATACATTAACGGGAAAATTTACATAAGTTGTTGAAAATTACTGTACCTACTTAATTAACCTAATCATCGAGACTTGTGCTCTACCCATCAAGCACATAATAATTTCCAACAAAAATTATAGCAATCTAATAATTTCTAAAGAAAACAACAAGCAAGCAAAGAACAGTACTTTAAATCACAACAATAAACACTTGTTTTGATGGCACTCGATAAGTGTTGAAATTTAATTGGAGAGTTTAAAACTTTGGATCCGCTTCTTTCAAAAGGTCAATGATGTGTGGGCTCATAGCATGTCATAGGCACCTATATTCCTCATTATTTTAAAGGCCATGTGGTTATTTGATTTTGATGGAAGCTGCGCTCCAAAGGCCTTGTAAAGCGAAGCATGAAAACACGTTACGTGCCTTATCATATTGACATCCGACATTTTGTGATAATAAAAATACAACGTTCCTTTTACTCCAGCTTGGTTTGACAAGGACGGAAAGAGCGGCAGCGGTTTGTTTGGCCCTTCACACATACAAGTGCGGTTCATTCATGTAAATATTGAATGACATATTTATTTTACTATAGTTTGTTTGTCGGTCAGTAGGTCTTTGAGGAACTGATACGGGTTGGTGTTAGTTTACAGAAGTGGAACTATAATAAATGTTTAATTGTAGGGTTCGCCGTTATGCCATATTTTTTTAACCAAATTCCAGAACTAAAATACTTCAGTCACAATGACAGGGTCTGCATAAAAATGATAGATGGATACACCATATACATTACCTACGTGAACTACTCATAGTATAACTCTGGTCGGCGGAGCAATCGCTTCTCCACTCTCCTGTCTGCCAACCACTTCGTGAACTATTACTACCATCAAATAAAGTTTATTTTGATGGGTGCCTATGTACCAATATGATGGTCAAGATAGAGTAGGTAGATATAACAAAAATCATCTTGGCGTTAAAGTCCCGGTTGTGCACTCGCGCACGATGACCCGGGGTCCGCCTTGACCAGTATTTGGCAGGTCAGGTAATTACAGTGGAGCGACAGCCATCTGACCTCCATGGCCCTGCTACCAGGGGAACCTGACCAGATTGGATCATGGTTACACATCCAGTCGCCTGAATGTGCAGGTTTCACACGATGTTTTCCCTCACCGTAAGAGCATCGGTTAGTATTCAACTAATGTACATAACTCAGAAGGTAGGTAGATATATAAGTACCTATATGTTCCTCTGTTTTGTACATTTGACTTTTGTGTGTGTAATAAAGAGTTTTTACTTACTTACATCTTGTTTACATCTTATGATATTATTATAAATTTTCAACAGATTATTGTACGAGCTAAAGTAAAGACTCATTCCATTGTGAATCGCCTGCAATAAATTACTTTTTGTATTTACCCCGTACACGAAACAAAAAACATGACGAGTCATTACGAGCATGAGCAAATTATGCAAAAGGCAATGCTATCAGCAAGTTCAATCACATTAGGCTGGTACTGAATGGTGTAAGAAGGGACAAGATTGCTGGAACAAATTATATCAGCATTTAAAAATTATTTTACGGCATCATTGCCGCTTTTTTTTGTTATTAAATTATTAACGAAATTGTTAACAGTGTTTATCTAAATGAAAAACACAATGGCTATAACATGGTGACCAGTAGAGTAGAATAGGGCTGACCCATTCTATTGGCAAGTTAGTTGCATGTGTTTGTATGTATCAACATCATCATCACACATCGTACTTGAGGTAGTCAAATAAAGAATTGGTCAAAAGCAGAAATGGGCCTATTTAGAACTGACCAATTGAAGAAGTGACCGAGTTGAGACAGAACTGGCGATATAAACGGACACAACGACAAGAAACAAATAAAGAAGTGGTCCTCAAACGTCAAAACGATTCGTACAAGGACAAATAACCTAACCGCCAAAAAAGAAACGTCAGAAAACCCCCGACACGTATACTCAAATATTTTCTAAACAATTGAACTGATTTTAATCGGGAGCTACGATGCGCCACAGACAGACATACCACCAGATACACACAGAGCCACAGATACACACGTCAAACTTATAACACCCTTAGTTTTTAACGGGGATTTAAAATGGGCCTTTTATCTACCTATAATCTGTCCAAACTGACTTGTCCTCTTTGGTTCTGGAAATTATGTATTTAAATAGATAATGTGCAGCAGTATTCGTTAAAATTCACATTCTATGTGTTTCTTGTATAATTCAAGACATTTTTACACAATATACGTAGCGTGATTGATACAGCAACTCGTGATTTTGGGCATTGTTTGTTCACCAAATAAGATAAGTCAGTTTAAACAGATCATATATGCGTGGAGGAGGGTCAAGTACAGGAGTGGACTTTATGGGTAGTTGATGTAATGTGATGATTAATTACCATAAAACAAGTAGGTTCGTTGACCATCATTGTAAATAAAGTCGCCAGTAAATTGCTTTACGTGATAATTTATTGAGATTTAAAAACACTTTTGTTAGAAACGTTGACTGGTCGTGGAAATTATTGATTTAAAGTTCCAATCCTCAATATTCTTACATATCATGTAGTTTAAACTAAATTACTCCAGAAATCCAAACTGAAAAATTCCCAGTGTCATTTTTTCCAGAAACACCCACTGACATAGCACAGGGTGATATTTAAAAAATAGGTTCAATAATCCTACCAGATCTATAAAAGAAGTTTCAGTTACTAATTAGTGCCGTCTGTTAGCAAAGAAATCATAATTAAAAGCCCTAGTTAAAGGAATTTCATTTTGTAAAACAAAACAAAACTGTGAAAGAACTGTACCTACATTTACAAGCGCATTTTGCAGTTCGTTTGTTAAAGTTCGCTTTGTTTTAATCCTATTAGGCGAGTCTAGAATCTAGACACTGGAAGTCTAGATGAATACTTCTCCATAAATTGAGAGGGAAAGAAATGTTTTCGAATAGGTAAAACATTGAAAACGAATACAATGGTTTGAATAATTGTAGCCTCCATTTGTTTACAAGTGAGATAATGATTTTTTAATTAAGAATTTGAACGAATGGTTCGTCATTTATTTTAAATTAGCTGCCGCTTCGCAAGCTATAAATCTTCTGTACATTATTACATAGTATAAAACAAAGTCATTTCCCGTTGTATCTATGTACGCTTAGATCTTTTAATCTACGCAACGGATTTTAATGCGGTTTTTAACAATAGATAGAGTGATTAAAGATGAAGGTTTATGAGCAAGAAAAATAAGAGTAGGTTGGGGTAAAGTAGGTGTACGCGAACGAAGTCGCGCCGGTCCACTAGTAAATAAAATATTACTACATATATATAAATATTATATTTAATTGGTAAAAGCTATTAAAGTCTTTTGCAAAGTCAAGAACTGACTGACATACAGACCGAAGCAAAATTGTATAGATTAGAGCTGTTTATTAAATAATTTTCACATTGGTTAAAATTTTTTTTTGTGGGTTTGTCATTTTGTGGTATTGTTATTCAGAAGTTAATATTAACTTAGGTATACGATAGCTCTGGTAGTGCATTAAATGTCACCCAGTTAATCTAGGCAGGTATAAATTTATACTTTAGCAATTTTCTGAAGTAGGTGTAATTTATTGGCTTTGTTTATTTTAGAATTTTATGAAAATCAGTAGATAGATAGGTGTTCTTTACTGTTGCCAATAATATTTTGTTGAACTTCCTTAGACGTCACATACAATTATAAGGTAAGTATGTAACCATACCATTGGCCGTGTGGTGTCCGGCAGAGTAGAAGAGCACCAACCCCTTACACTCATGGGTGTCGTACAAGGCGACTAATGTTTTCGAGACAAAAGATCAAGAGTCTCCGTAGTCTGGAAAATGGGCAGCAGCATTTTCTATTGTTATATTTAAACACTGCGATCTCCAATCCGCCTGCCAAGCGTGGAGATTATAGCAATAACCTCCCCATTAGTGGGAGAGGCCCTAAGTCCTGCAGTGGATTGTTACGGGCTGTGATGATGATGTAACCATACTTTTATTTTTACATTGCTTACAATAAAAAAATAGTAGAGTGTCAGTGGCCGAGCGGTTAGAGTATGCAACTCGTAAGCCAGAGGTCCCGGGTTCGAATCCCGCTTCGGCCATGTACCAATGACTGTTTTCTGAGTTATGTACATTAGTTGAATACTAACCGATGCTCTTACGGTGAGGGAAAACATCGTGATGAAACCTGCACATTCAGGCGACTGGGTGTGTAACCATGATTCAATCTGGTCAGGTTCCCCTGGTAGCAGGGTCATGGAGGTCAGATGGCAGTCGCTCCACTGTAATTACCTGACCTGCCGAATCCTGGATCATGGTCAAGGCAGACCCCGGGCCCTCGTGCGCGAGAGCATAACCGGGACATTAACGCCAAGATGATTATTTTATTTTTTTTACAACAAAAAAAAATAAAACTGCCAAAACTCTGATATGTCAATAGGTAACCAGTATCCAAGGGAAAGCGAAATAGGCGCGGTAACTAAACACGGCCAGTTGCTATTGTTAGCAATACAAGCTTGCAGGACACGCCTCGGAGAGAAAGTGATCATTATTGTGCCCCCACACACGACAGGCTTGACAGCTGTTCTATACGGCCTTCTGTGTTCTGTAGGCTGTGATCAGCACATTCGTAGGCCATTAAGGTAATGATTTAATGAGGGAAAAATGCCGACTTGTGTAAGCGGACTCGTAAGCTGAGGGTTCCCTAAAAATCTTACATCAGGGGCCTAGTTCTTGCGCTGTGATATCTCGAATTTGACATTTTTTCTAGCTGCAAATCTCCATTAATAACATTGTAATGTATATTGCAGCCAAAACATATTTTCTAAACAATCCTCGACAGTTGTATATTGGCGAAGATAAATTTCAGTGACGTTTTAATACAGTTTTTTGGCTAGAAAAAATTTCGAATTTGATATGTCACAGCGCGAGAATTGCCCCCTGATGTCAAGAATTATTTAAAATCCTGGTACTTCTTTTAATTTTTCTTGTAAACTCTTACAATTTTTCTGTATTTCAATTTTCTAATATTAAATAAGAAATGTTCATAGTAGGTAGATTAGTGGTTGGTTCACCTCATATATACACATAAAGCTCACGGCTCTGTCCACAGTAAACCTGTTGTGACTTCTACAAATCATTTTAGCCATTTATATTTTCTTGTATCTTGTGTACATTTAATAGTTAAATGGGTCACCACATCAAGCTAAAAAAAGTAACAAAAAGGTAAGGTCGATTTGTTCTTACATGTAATGACCAACCAAGAAATGGACAAAAACTAATTCACATTTAGCTTTTTTCAAATCATTACACGGTTCTTACACATGAGAAGACTTTAAAAACTGAAAAAAAAACTAACAACACCTATCAACCTATCAAGATACCCTATTCGACTATTCCTTTTACAAACAAGGTGTTCCGTAATTTCCATAAAACAAGAAACCCTTGAATATTAACGTCAGCGCGGTGTAGCCCGCTGCCTTGGCTTACGCAAGGAAAAAATATATTGTTGTTGGCCCTCGAAAACGGGCAGAAAAAGCTTTGAAAGCCTCCACAGGTTTTAATTATACAGAGAAAGCTAAATTAAAAAGCATCCGGCCGTGGCGATTGTTATCTGAAGGAGCTATCCCCTCGTTCCGTCCCGTGTTTGTTTATTTGTTACGCCGTTTCTGGCATTCGCGACCGATTACACGTCATGTGAGACACGCTTAAGTTGTTTGCTTACGTGAACTCAATTTCGCAGTGTGAACGAGGTTTTATAGTCATAGTCTTAGCGGCCAAAGATTGCTTGGGACGGGATTCTTTGGGACTATTTATTTATTTTGTACTAGTGGAACCGGCGCGACTTTGTTCGCATACACCTACTTTACCCCTACATAAAATTTTTTTTGCTTATTTTTCCTCTTGAATTACTCTATCTATTGTTGAAAACAACATTAAAATCCGTTGTGTAGTTTAAAAGATCTAAGCGTACGGTAAGATCTAAGGGACAGACGGCGGGAAGCGTCTTTGTTTTAAACTATGTATAGAATAGAGGTATTTAAGATTCATCATTAATGGGCCACACATTAATGGGACACATTTATAATAAAAAAATAAAAAAATATATAGTTCAAGTAACACTTAAACTACGCTTGCCGTCTTGTCTATATCTCCACTCAAGAACCAGTGTATCCCTAATAGGAGGCTGGCTAAAGCGATGTCTCTACAGTCTTATTCCAGGTGTTACAATTTAAAGAAATCTACACAGTATTTAACTATCTAGAATACTGACTAGTTGCCGAATAATGAATGGACACTAAATTACGATTCTGAGATATAGCCTTGTTACAGACTGGAGACAATGGAGACTTAATAAAGAGTTGTCCTTTCATCCTTCGGATACAGAACCCAAAAAAGCTCAAACTGATCGAATGAATACGAATAAAGGTAGAGCTATACCAGAATGATGTGATGTGACGTACGTGATGTTTGGGACATCAGCTCTCATAGTAAATATATGAAAAATTACAATTTAGCAACTCTTTTGTCTTACGTGACGTCGTTGATTCACATCATTTGGTCACCCAAATCCAACGGCGTGTGCCTCAGAGTGCGTGTGTGGCGTGTAATAATGCGACCTGACGCGTCACGCATCACTCGGGTCGCAGACATGTATACAGACAGGCCACTCAGACAGGTATATAGCGTCACTCGCGTCACATGACATCACGTGGCGTAAGTCCAGTGTGGCTCTAAACATCATATCACCCTAATAATATAGGTTTTAAGACTTTCGTGGTTATTCACTACACTTTCACTACACATGTTATCGGGTTTGTTACCACGGTTAGTATTGTTTTTACCTCGATATTTTGACGCCCTATTAAGGCGGCACCTTAATATAATATTCGGGGCATTCTAATTTATTCATGAATGCGTAACTAATAGCTACTTACTCACATAAAGTTTGACATTTTTTAACCACTACTATCACGCAATATCATTCGAAAAATTATGGTAATGTTAATGATCAGTGTTGTAATTACCAATCATGTTTAAGTAGATATAAGCTCGTTGAACATAAGCTGCTTCCAAACGATCCATGGAACGCGAGTGGCAATAGGTACTTATTGGAAAATAAATGTTCGTTACGGGCCATTTAGGCTAAGCCACCGAATGCTCATTCTCTTGGAGTCGTAAAAAGAAATATATAGGTATGAAATGCATGAACCTGTGATGCGAGTTGCGATTATCTGATAGACAATTTCGTTTTCGTGTCGTTTGATATGATACCTACAAAAAATAAAACGTTACGATCACTTTCATTTACGACAAGTCTTTAAATATGTAAGATGTTAAGGTCAATCGAACGAAATCATTAAGGTAAGAAAACGTTTTGATTAACATTACATTAAACAATCGCCCCACCGACCTGTGAAAGTAGTAGTGGAAATAACACCCAATTCAAACTCACTTCGTAGTTGAAATTACATACAATAGACTTGTAGTTGAACTGGAGTTTACAAGATTGGTGCTCGGTAAATAAATCGGTGGCCGGCTCTTTCAGTACGCTTCTAGGTTTACACTTTCGAAGTTCCTACTTTTCAGTCTGAGCCCGGTAAAGTTCGGGTGGCTTTATTAAGGAGCTATTGAGCGCAACAGTTAAGTCATAAAGTTCTATAGAGCCGTTTTCTGCTGCCTCGCGGGATATGGGGGGAGTATTAGGAATAATTTATGGCCCAATTAGTGCCCGAGGGCAAAGAAAAAAATACCGAATTCGGACCTTAACTGAGTCGATAATTGCTTATTTACGGGAGCGCGCGACCGCGGCGCGTGAGCGGGAGCCTGTTTGCTTTGGTATTTATTATAATGCTTGTCTTAATTATAATTGCCTCGGAGAGGCGTCTTTAGTTTTTAGGCATAGGTTTTTTGTAGTGATAGGACCGGAACTGATTGTCAATTGTAGGTATTTATTTGTCCAGTCAAATACTTAATGAGGAGTTTTCCAGTAGGTATTGATAGTTGGTTTAAAAAAGCATAAATAGATGACGCTCCTACAATTTTGGTAGGTAATCTTTTTTAAATCTGTATGATGGTGGCAGAGATTTTATGCAGCCAACTAAAACTAAACCTAAAAATAAAATGTTTATGAATATAAACATAACTATTAAAGGTTGAACGAAATGTGAAAGATATATTTAAAAAAGTTGTGCCAAGTATGTTAAATTATTATTACAACCTCTAAAATAGTTGAAAGCTATTGACAAATACAATATTATCCAATACAACGTACCCAGTGTTTATATCCTGTTTGCTAAGAACCTATTTCAAGCGAACTAGTGAGTGGGTAGGGATGCTTTAGATACCTATTGGAAAACTTCTCATTGACACGGCTTGACTTCGTTCGCGTGGTTTCTTTGCGCGCCAGACATGCATTAATGTAACACAAACAAAATATTTTCTATTTCTATAAATTTCTGGGCGCTCAACTACTTAATTAACTCTATCTCTACCTAATCCCTAATTTAATTTTCCTAACAGAAAAGCCCTTGTATTTTGAAACTAATAATTTGCAGGTACCTGATACGCTTAATGTCTAAAATGTAAAAATAAATAAAATTATCTTGTCGTCAATAATTCGGTTGTGCTCTCACATGTGGCGACCGGGATCCGTCTTGATCTGATCCAGAATTTGGCAGATCAGGTAGGTAATAAAGCGCCTTCACCCTGTTAACGAAGAAACCTGAGTGGATTGGCTCATAGTCTGAAGATTTTATACAAAAGTACCTACGTAATTTCTTAGGTACTTCAGGTAATTACAATAAAGCGTCTGTTTCTTAGGTAGGTAGTTACTTTTTATGCAAAATTGAAGCTTATTTTGCCTGTTTTACCAAACGTTAAGGAAACCGCACAGTTGCCAACTCCCAAAGAATCTGCGTGTGAAGCCGGGCAAACTCTGGTGGAGTTTCAATTCATAGCGAGCAACCATTTAGCTAACCTGACCTTAAACGGTACAGAGTCGGGACTGTGCTTTTGTTTTCGAGCTTTGGTACTGCCTACTGGCGGTCGTGTAGGCGACCTTTGTGTAACAAGGTTGGAAAAATGTTTTTCTAATTGTTTGGCGTAGACGTTTCCAGCAAGGTCTATCGTCTAAATTTATATGTAGTATAAAACAAAGTCGCTATCCGTCGTCTGTCCCTACGTACGCTTAGATCTTTGAAACTACGCAACCGATTTTCTGGTTGTCGCTTCCCTCGACACTTGTGCATGAGTTTAATTAGAACAACTATTAACAACTACCGGACAAACTAAAATTTACATAAGAATTTCTTATCTGATCTTTTCAATTTGAGCAATGATATTTTTCTATCAGTGAAAACTGTTTTGGCTTATGTTTTTTTCCATAATATTGGCCTCTACTCATTGTACTTATCACCTGTTTGTTAAAAAAAATTGTCTAATATTCTCCTGTACTGTACCACACTACATAATAATAATATTATTACGGATATCCGTTACAGCATAACTAAATAATACTTCGACAGCATAACACAGATAATAATATAATTAACTTTTATAGCAGTATATTAAGTCAGTATGGTTGTTAATCGATATCCTGGGTTTGTGTTGTCATTTCAAACATATGATAAGATAGCTTATCTCATCTGTCGTCCATCGGTTATTGTGCATGCATTCCAAAGACTGATAAAATGTTTTGTAGAAAGTTCCTGCAATAATATGTGTTTTTATGTTTCTGTAGGTCTATCTTGGGATTCGTTTTTTACTGCCAGGTATAATGCGTTTATGTTCGAGTTGTGGAACGATTAGGTATTATTTGCAGTAGGTCGGTAGGTAGTCAACTGCAGAGAGAATTGACTCCCCTATAATAAAAAAACGTTAATGTCCCGGACGCATAAGAGTCCGGGGTAAGGCCTTGATTGGCTTGAACATTATCCTAGATTTAACATATCAGATAATTACAGTGGAGCGACTGCCATCTGAACTCCGTGACACTGCTACCAGGGGAACCTGACCAGATTGGATCATGATTACACATTCAGGTTTCATCACGTTGTTTTTCCCCACTGTAACAGAATCGGTTAGTGTTCAGCTAATATAGGAAACAGTCATTTGTACATGGCGGCAGTGGGATACGAACCCGGTACCTCTCGCTTACGACTCGGATTTCTTTACCACTAAGCCACCGACGCTCTTATTTAATTAAATGGTAACGAATACGACTTTAACAACCATCGCTACGATAACTTACAAATTAGTTCTAGCCGAGAGACCAACGTCCATATTGCCAATCCATTTGGCACGAAGTATATTGACTTTTAAAGCATCGATTACAAAGTAAGGGAAGGAATATAGATATCTGATAATGTTTTAGCTGACAACAGCAGCGACAGCTATAGTTAATGAAATGAAGCTAAGAACCACATAACATAGCAGAAACTGTGCAACGTCGGTACTTGTACCTATATAAATATTGACATGCAAATGACATGTAAATTAAATGATTCATTAATAAAATTTAAAATTTAAATGGAACCTAACCTAACCATCATAAAGTCGGATATAACCCCTGACCAATTTTACATTGATGCAAATATTTTTTAAACTACTAAACCGATTTTAATAATACAAAGCTAAACATTAAATAGCCTATTAAATAAAGAAAACCGAATCGAAATCAGTCCATTCATTCGGGAGCTACGATGCATCAATCTTATATTCTAATAAGACTCATCTTTTCTCGGCGCAGGTTCAAAAGGGCATAATAAAACATCTACTTTTATATTAGTTATAATGTGATTGAGTTTGGCCTTCTCCAATCTGACCTAATGGAAAAGTAACGATGTAGCCGAAAATGGAACACGTAGTTAGATCCTTGTCTATTCACTTTGTGTTGAAGACGCCCAGGCCAAATAAAAACTATTGTGAGCATATAATTTGTATTTTTTATATTGTGTTATGCATAACGCAATAGTTTAAGCATTGTGCATATAGGCATATTAATTTGCAGTAAGTACTGCTTCTTTAACAATTTTTTTGCTTTTTATGTTTGTACCTACCTCTGTACTTTGATCTACAGGGCTTCGATTCTGGTACGGAAATCGTCTCAGTTGTAGTAACATTACAATTGCATCGCATGTCAAACGTGTGATTGTTATTCAAATGACAGAGGTTGAGTTGCAACTTTTATGAGTTCGAACTTTTCCACAATTCGTTTTCTGGTACTTTAGTTTGGCATTATGGTTTTATATGGTTGTTGGTACTTCAATAAATAAATAAATTACTAAGTTGCATCTTTCTTAGTTGTCAAACTACCTTCAATTCTGTCAACGAAAATGTGTCAAAGGTGGAACAATGATTTAACTGGGATGATGCTGGGACTGACTCGATACCTCGACGTAGTTATAGTAACATCGCAGTTACATTGCAACATAATAATAACTGCATTGCACACCAGAATCTATACAGTGTCTACTTGAGTGTAATTTGATCGATTTGAGAGATATCGGTGTGTAGGTACTAGGTATGCTAATGTTACTAGGTATAATGTAGCATGTACTAGCTGTCTAAGTATAGTTAAAGAAACCATCTGACTCTAAACGAAATTAGACGAAACGCACAAAAAAGAAGTTCAATTATAATATTCTACAACGTTACACAGTAACGTGATGCAATAAGCGTCTCGTCTAGTCCGTGATAATAGTTTTATCTCTTTGACGTTAACTAAAGTTGGGCATGTTCCCGCTGAATCCTGGAATCTCAGGCGACAACTTCACGGTAGTCATTTCATTCCCTCCTTTAAGTTAAATGAGGTTCTCACGTAAGAGTGAAGGGCCGGATTCAGGGTCGGTTACAGGGAGGGTTTTGCCTTTTTTTTTGTCAAATGATAGAAACAGGTAAGTGAGCGTTTGGGCCTGCTTTTGAAAATGTCCTAAAAATGGTTTTAGGACAGTCGGGAAACAATTTGTATTTAAAAAATTTAAAAGCTTGAGGAAATATAATAAATTTTAATTAATCAGGCAATTCAGCCCGGGGTCCAAAACCGGACCGGGCCGAAACGCCTGAATATTCTGCAAGCGGGCCACTTTGTTTTCATCTGAAGCCTGGCTCAGCTATCGGCCATTTCTATTTCCTTATGATTGGATGACAAATAGGAAGAGCCCATGCAAATATTAATAGTCGTTTAACAATATAAACAGGAAATATTGTTTGTTGTTATTGCGCATGAAGGAAAAATGTATGTTGTCAAAGTGTTATTATAGGTAATTGAGCTATTGTGGCTTTACCAGGTTACGGCAGTCCTCACACCAAACATGATCAAGATGATCTAGTAGTTTAGGAAGTGAAAATGTAAATAATATACACGCAAACACAAATGAATGTCCTCATCATCATTCGAGAGGTTCAATCACTGCTGTTACCAGGGCCCAATTTCTTGCTCTTTTTTCTCCACTTCGCCTGAATGACAATGATCATAAAATATAATGTGTTCATTTAATAACCAAACCGACAGAAAAATGTCGTCAACTCCCAGACTAAGTTTAAATATACCTGTATGAATTTCTCAACTATCAAACCGATGTTAATGAAATAAAGTTAAGAATCCATATTAAACTGCCTTTAAAATACAGAAAACCGCATCGAAATCGATCCATTAGTTCTTCAGATACGAGTCCACACACAGACCACCTCCACACATACTCAGAGCCACAAATAAACACATCAGACATATAAACCCTTTTCGTCGGGGCTTGAAAATAAGAAATTCAAATAGACAAAACAACAAGCCAATATTAATATGCCCTTTTCCCCTAGATCCGCAAATTTGGCGGCACTAAAGGAATTCGCAGAAACTTATTCGCCGCGGAAGGTGCGCTCGAACCCGGCACCGCTCCAGCAAACTCCACTGTGATTTGCCAGCAACTTTAAAGTTATCAAAGTGATTTGGCAAATTCCACCCGAAACTCTTTCAAGTTGATTCGAGGTGAAAATACTGGGTGTATTGTATTAACTATAGTGTGCGTTGCAGTTTATAGTAGTCGTCGTTATTGTTTTTGTTTGTCATAGTGAAGCTATGTTAATTTGCTCACTGTTATTTATACCCTACCCGTTAGGGTTATATTCAGCAAAGTGCATGGTTACTTATAATGAGTAAATATTATCAATATTACCTAACTAAATAGTTTAGAATAATGGTGAGATCACTCAAACTTTCATCATCATCATCTTGGCGTTAATGTCCCGGTTGTGCTCTCGCGCACGAGGGCCCGGGGTCCGCCTTGATCATGATCCAGGATTTGGTAGATAATATAATTACAGTAGAACGACTGCCATCTGACCTCCATGACCCTGCTACCAGGGGAACCTGACCAGATTGGATCATGGTTATACATCCAGTCGCCTGAATGTGCAGGTTTCATCACGATGTTTTCTCTCACCGTAAGAGCATCGGTTAGTATTCAACTAATGTACCTACATAACTCAGAAAACAGTTATTGGTACATGGCTCGAGCGGGATTCGAACCCGGGACCTCTGGCTCACGAGTCGGATATTCTAACCGCTCGGTCACCGACGCTCTCGCAGCAGACAAACAGGCAAGTCACTTGATGGAAAATGGTCATCCGAATCATACGAAATAGGTAGATATTAATGTCAAAAATACACTTGACTTTTTTCAAAAGAAAGTAGTCCACAAATGTAATTAACCAACGTACCTACTGCCTATTGATATGGATTGGTAATCTTTAAGGGCTGCCGACATAGCCATAAGGATTACCTTAGGCAGGCTAAAGGTGCAGTGGACAGGGCACATACCGGAAGTGGTGGCTACTACGTACCGGAAGACGCAGCGTGGGTAGGCCTCCCACAAGGTGGACCGACGACCTAGTAAAGATCGCAGGCACCAGGTGGATGCGGATGGCACAGGACCGGCCTTTCTGGAGACCTCTGGGGGAGGCCTATGCCTGATGAAAGGCGACTTGCACCAATTTCTAAATCGCAGTTAAGCTTAAGATAAATACAAAGTTTAGTACAAAATTACCTTCAACTTGTGTTTAAGAAATCGATGCGAGCCGGGCTTCGTTTTAAACCACAATTCCAGATTTAAATTTACCACATGTCACGTATCGTTACTAATCCCGCTTGGGCAGTCGCTGTTTCGTTCCGAAATCGTTGAGCCGGATCGGTGTTATCGCGCGATGGGAATTCCGCTGTTAAGCCGCTGCATGACGTCACAGCTTGCGACTTTTGCTACGCCGATTGGCTGATAGCTACGAGTTTTTTGTAAAACAATTTATACGCTTCATAGATATTACGGTACAATCAGTACTTACTTCTATACTATGGTATGTTTAATAACTATCCTTTGCCTATCCTCTTCAGGATAAAAGTCAAGAATGGAGCCACGAACCAATGACAAATCAATCACTAAGCGAATAAAATCAGCTGTTCGTGTGACGGCAGCCATGTTTGTCACTGATATAAATTGTTTGTCAGAGGTTATAATTATTGAGTGTTTTAGCTCTAATATGCGTTTATGAATGATGTTTTTCAAGAACCATATTTTAGCAAGCTTAAAAACCTCCTATATTTTTTTATTAAGAAGACCGTAAGAGTATAAACTATAATACAATTACTAAACACACAATCGAATGATAGCACGGTAAGAGAAATTTTGTATGAGTGACAAACCACCATCAATGCGTTAACGAAAAATTATGAATCACGTAGAATTTGTTAATCACTGCGTATACAATGTATACATTTACAAATTACGTTTACTTTTTTCCATCACGTATATTTATTGTCCCAAATTCTGTAAGTAAATTACTTCGCATTACCATGTCACAGTTCATCTACACCCAGTGACATGTGAAGAAAGCGTGTCGTGAAGCGTATGCAAAACATTAACGGAATGTTCAGTGTATTAGGTCCGTTGGGAAAATATGGAGTTTCGCTTTGAACGCGATTTCATTTTAGCCGGACGCGTGCGGCTGGCAATATTACCCTGTTTGCGGGGACCGGCAGGGATGGACTTTTAAATCAGCCCTCTCAAATAAGGAATTAAATAAATAAGTGTAATATGTAAGTGTACTTTTAAAGTAAATTTTAATGCACAGCCTGCAATTTTTATTACCAGATTTCGGGGTAGACTGGTAGATAAAGCTACAAAGCTTTAAGTTCACCTTTGTACTTTTTTTGCATAAAGTGTTATAAATAATAAAGAAAAACAATGTCTGAAAAGATGTATGAATGTGGAAGAGAAGAAAGATGTGTGTCAAGATTTTAGCTTATGGCACTCGATAGTCTCTGCCTCCCCCTATAGAATACGTAAGTGTATTAATAAAATGCATTAATTTACTGAAATGTTGGATTTTGTTTTTACAACTGCTCGGAAAACCATTTTCCATTTTCAGCTCCGTATACTGGTTGGGTGACAGCTTAGATTCACGGTTACGTACGGTCAGCTGCAGAAAATATAAATAGGTCTTTCTCTGCAACTGATTGGACGAGGCAACTAATTTCTTAGACTTTAGAGTCTGACTAGGACAATGATTTTTGTTCTGTGTTTTCAACTTCGGTCTACAATTCGCCTGCTAAACGTGGGGAGAATGGGGCACATTCTCCTGTAATGTGGAAGAGGCTTAAGTCCAGCAGTGGAATCTGCATAAACCTGAAATTGCGAGACACTTT
The DNA here is from genome assembly GCA_905147135.1 of Blastobasis lacticolella. NCBI lineage: Eukaryota > Metazoa > Arthropoda > Insecta > Lepidoptera > Blastobasidae > Blastobasis > Blastobasis lacticolella. Next base: position 11,011,358 of record LR990044.1, read on the forward strand.
TTACAGTTCAGGCATTGACTGGGCTATTTCCAAATGCAATATTGGCAAATTACTTAGAATTTGACTAAACAATCGGCTGGATACACTCGATCTTATTAATAACATACAATACGAAGAAAACTATTGTCTCCCTATCTAGTAATTTTTTCAATATGGATAGAAAAATCATTATATTGACTCATGACTTGAATTTTAGAAAATTGCCTAAAAGTCAATTAGTCTGTCCGAGTACCTCCCTGCCCTCAGCCGTTTAGTACATGCAGACCGCCGCGGCTGTGCGGATGATTGTTCCGCTGCGTTTAATGCGTTTGTTCGCAGCGCAGTTGCTGAATTTGTTATTGTTGACGTTTTGTTTGACTGTTTGCGCTGTACAGATATCGTATCCCGTATCGGCACCGTTGACGTACGGTCCTGCGTGTATGTAATTCTCTAGGGTTGGCATCGGCACGTTTTTGTATTGGTAGGTACCACGGAATTGAAAAAATACGGACGGATAGTCTCTAAAATTGTGAGTGAAGCATAAAAATGGCCACCCATTTATGTGTGTGCGTGCTTTGATCTAGTATTATATGGATATGTACCTAAGTATTATCGCTAAGAAAATTCGTGTCACTAAAAAATATATTTTTAGAGCCAGGCTGTGCACGATTGTGGATTGTCAGACCTGGTGTGATACACATTATTTTGTTGACAATTTATTTTGTTGTGCAGATTATGTACAACAAAATAAATTGTCGTACCTGCATGTCTTACTTCTCTTAAATCTAAAATGGCGTCAGTATTTTTGAAGGTCCGTGGAAGGTACCTATGCCTACCATGTTAACGAACGGACTGACGGTCGAAGTTTTCTTGTGGATGCTGTGTGGAGGGTGAGTTTTTATGAAACTTGGCAGTAAATTAGCTTTTAGCCCAGAATAGCACATAGGCTATAATTGATCCCAAATCTAAATATAGTTTCTGCAGAAACGAATCTGGATCGTTACGAATTTTACGGGGACGAATTCGAGGGAAAAAGCTAGTCTTGTATACACCCCCAATAGGTCGCCGACGTGTGTTTCACATTGCCACATCTCATCGGTCGCGGTCGCCAATTCAATTTATTAGACAGATCTGTGAATGGGACAGAGGTGCCCGGCTTTGATTCCTTTGGAAGTTATAGCTCCTTTAACCGAAGTGGTTTTGTAAACAGGGATACAATTCCGAGATTGGAGTTCAATTGAGTGTTTACATTGCAAGTATGTACCTAAGAGTAAATGATAAAAATATGTTTTATTTAAACAACAACATAACAACAAAAATTATACAATACTGAACACTTAACTAACTAAAACTAAAATAACAGTATTCTAATAAACCGCTACCATTAGAAAACGTGCCCAGGATAATAATCATATTAGCGCAAATATCCCAGTTGTGCTCTCGGGCGCAGGGGCCGCCTTGACCCGGAATCTCGAAACCCTCAAATTTAGGATTTGGCAGATCAGGTGATTACGGTAGAGCGACTGCCGTCTGACCTCCGTGACTCTGTTAACGGGGGAACCGGACCACATTTAGTCGCCTGAATGTGCAGGTTTCGTCACGGTGTTTCCCCTGGTTGATGGTTCTCCCTGAGCATAGGTTTGTGTTTAAATAATATACATAACTCAGAAAGAGTCATTGGTACATGGCAGTACTGGAGGGACTAGCCTGGGTGTTTCAGTGGTTAAGTTCGAGGCTAGCCTCAGACTACCACGAGTGTTTCAGTGGTTAACATGACGGTCTGCCACGTAGAGGTTCGACTCCCGGCAATGCAGAATATGAAATTATTAAATTAATGTTACACCTCTGGGAGTCATTAAGTATCATCATTATCAGCCTTCTAGTCCACTGCAGGATATATGTCTCCTCCAATGTTTTATTTACAAGTTTTGTTTATTTGTTTTAATAACAATATTATTATACAGTTACCTATTATTAGGTCATCATCGTCCTAGCGCTTATCTTGCTTCTATAGTCTCTGTCCGGTTATCTATTATTATGTATTTAATTTGATTCTACCAACCCTTACAGTTTTCAAACCCCCATTTCAGTCAAATCGCGATACAGTAAACTCTAAAACCCTCGCCTAAGCGCTTCAGTACCTACGCGTACGATACGATACCTGTGGATATTGTGGCGGTGAAATGTAAATCTATTTGCGTGCGATTTCGTATTCAGGATAATCTGCTTTCAGCTACTCGTCAAACCTGTTGGCGTCGCTATTGATTCCATAAACAAATATGGCCTGTCTATACGAGATCAATGATCGTAGATTGGTAAGTATTTTTTTTTCCTAAACAAGTTCTAGATGGTAACATTTGATTAATGATAATAATAACCCGTATAAGGAAGTGATAAGTGGTAGTTTTAATTGTTATTTTACTGACATTATAAAACAGAATAGGTACAACATAATGTTTTCGTCGTCCCGTGACCATGATGTATGCAGCTGCGTCAAAATATCGGGTTACTCGTCAACAAAGGTACGCGATAGGAAAACCGGAACATACATTTAAAATGTGGGTAGGTATAAATTTCATCCAAACTAAGCATGTTTACACCAGCTTTTTATACCCCCAATGGTTGCTAAATTACTGATAGATAACTGATATACCTAGAACGGCACATGCTGAGTGGGTACCATTTACGCTGGCCGCCGCGGCACCGACAGTATCATGGGAGCCTACATATTGTTTTAATTAAGATATTTTAAGTATTAATGTGTCCGTTGTCTGTAATTGTAACTGTTATTGTGTCGTGGTGTGCTGTGTAATAAATGTATTTTTTTAGTACTACTTGTTTTAAATGGTCTATAGGTACTTTTTATATACCTATAGTAACCAGAGAATATTAACACTAACGCACTGCTGCTGCTGTAGCATCTCAGGTATATGAGTTAGCAGGGGAAGTGTAATATATTTTGTTATTATTAGAAGCGTTGGTAGCTGAGTGGTTAAGCTATATGGCTCGAGGGCGAGAGGTACTAGGTTCAAATCCCACTGCGGCCATGTACCAATGACTCCTTTCTGTATCTGTTAGGTTCGCCTAACAGCAGGGTCACGGAGGTCAGATGCCACTCGCTCCACTGTAATTATCTAATCTACCAAATTCTGGATCACGGTCAAGGCAAACCCCGGGCCCTCGTGTGGGAGAGCACAACCGGGAAATTAATGCCAAAGATGCGTTAAAAATGTTTGTGGTAATATCTAGACTAATAAGAAACTATCCTTACCAACGTCAGACAAAACATACAGCAAAACTCACATACGACTTGCATAATACCCGATGAACTTACGTAAACTAGACTAATCCGAATATTAAACTCATTTTGGCACACGTTCGTATACGCCGAATAGAATGAGGCGGAGTTCGAAAAAGTTTTGATAGGAATTCTTTGAGACCCGGCCACAAGCGCGGGTGAAATTACGAGTTTTGTTTGGAGTTGCGGCTTTCAGGCGACTTTGACGTCGCATCTGAGTGGGAGCAGATTTATTATGGCACTGCGGTTGAGGAGCGCTTCATTCAGATAAAGCCCTGCTTCGGGAAGATTCCGGGCATTTCGTCAGGCGTGGCTTATGCTGAGTGTGGCCTGATGCACGTCTCCTTGTGGCATAGGTAATGATGTCAGGGTGCAGGTAGCAGTGTCCTTTTCTCATTGCTTCTTGTCTACTGTAATATGACATGTATTGTGCCCAAATGCACTGGGTCATGTGTGAGATAGGTGTAATAAACTGTTTTTATTTACTTCGAAGTAACGAACGCGCATCGTACGTCGGTTGTCAAATGAAGGGAGTGCAAAAAGGGGTTCATTGACATTTCTAATTAAATCAAACTACCATTTTCATTGGATAAATAAACAAAAAGCGCCCATTTTCTGCTTAATACGGATATTAAAAAAGTCTATCACGGTTGAAAGAAGTAAATTACAAAGCAAACCAACATTCAATAGCCATTTTCTCGAATAACTTGTTGCTTTGTACTCTTCAAATGTTATTGGCGGAGTTTGTTGATTTCTTTACAATAAGATTTTAAATAATAGTGCGACAATAACTCACTCCCTCACTTTAACCCCAGACGAAGAAATAGGGGTGCTATAAGTTCTACGAGTGTGTCTATCTGTGTATCTGTCTGTGGCATAGTAGCTCCCGAACGGATGGACGGATTTGGATGTAGATTTCCCAGATTAGCCAGTTTAATCCAGATGGTTCTTAGCTTTGTATCATTAAAATCGGTTCAGTAGTTTAGGAAATAATAGAGTATAAGTATACTTGGCCGACATTTTTCGGTCGGTTAGGTTACCTATGTCTTTTTCTATTGAAATTAATTTCACGATGGTATCCGTTATTCTATTATTATACACTTGTATTATTTCATTTCGCCTACACAATTCAGGAGAACATTAATGATGATGACACAATTCAAGAGCAATAATTTGTAGTATAATTAGTCGAAGTGTCGGGCTTAGTAAAGTCAACCCAATATCCGCTACGTCGGAATGTTCTGGCTTTACGGATAAGCCAGCCAGTGTGATTGCAGGCATATTGCATAGGTAACGCAAATTAGCTTACTCCAGTGTAAACCTAAATGCGTGAATTCTAAATATGATGGACGGGTAATACATTGAGCAAGCACACTTGAAAGTTCTGCGTTCCTTACCGCTCATAAATGTTTGAATTTCGAATGTTATATTGTTTTAACCATAAGAAAATTAACCATTAATTTAAAAAAATGGCGGGGAATCGTGTGTCAGATGTTTTTTATCACATCACAAGTTGAAGTTCGTCGTCCGTAGCAGAAATGGAATTAACGCGAAAAGATTTGAGATCGATGATTTTTAATGATTTTAAAGGTTCACAAGTTTCAAAGGTCTGCGCAAGCATAGGCGTAGGAAGGGGGGAACCGGGTGGGCCGTGCCCATCCCAGAATGGTCTGGTGCCCACCCCAGGAGGGGGTGCTCACTGGCTGTACATTTTCGATTGACTCGGCTTCATCGGTCACCTCACGGGCCAGGCCCTCCCTGGAAAATATCCCTAGATACGCTAATGTGCGCAAGACTGCACTGCTCGACTTCAAAATGCTATTGGGAGGGAAGCACCTCATTTGAGCACCGTAAGGCGGTGGTACGCAGAATTTGATCGTGGCCGTGTTTCTCTCCATGATGATATCACTGAGGAAAATTCGTACTGCCAGGCAACTAATTAAAGAAAACCGGCGTATCACCTATGAGGAGATTAGAGGACATTTGGGGATTGATATGAGTCAAATTCTAAAAATTCACTCCACAAAAGACGGGGCCTGGCTGCCAAAGACAGTTAAGAATGAGTGGTAAAATAAATACACAAATACATTTACATAAAATACATTTTTTGCACAGTGTCTTTGAAAAAGTTAGGGAAAAACGACCAAGAAGTCGCATCCAATTGCACCATGAAAATGGAATTTTTGGCTTCTGAAAAGGTAGAACTAGTGACCCACCCCGCACATAGTGCAGACCTAGCACCAAGCGATTTCTTTATTTCCCGAAATATCAAAGATTTGACGGTTTGACATTTACGGTTTGTTGACATTTACGGGCCTGAAAGAGGATAGCTAATAGCTTGCAACCAGCACGTGAAAAAAACGCTCTCAGACCTCATGGTCATGGTCCTCGTGTTTTCAAAAATGGTTTCACCGACTGAATAAGTCGGTATACTTGTACAAAGCAGTAAATATATTATTTTACATGTAAGATGTTTTATTAATGAGATACACAAAACTTTCAGTGTACTCCAAGTACCAACTTATAAAGTGTATTTGGAAAAGCAAACATTGGGTAGAAAGTTAGGTGCATTTGTAACTTTGTGATATGTTTAAAGTATCAGAAAGCCCTCTTTTAAGTACGAATTTTTTCAGGAAACTGTGGTATGCTTCACTGCACGTGGCTACTTCGTGTTTTCAACTTCATAGTGTTACAAGAGGAAAGTTTCTTTCGATAGAAATTACCCAATAACTGGAACAAAACTTGATTAACTTGGCAAGAATCTAGACCACACTAAAAACACTTCACAGGACACTACAATTTATCACTAAATTTATAGGCACTAGAACTCTTCTGTAACACACCATTAACTTCCACTGTAATCACTTGTAGTCCCTTCGGATTATCGCAGGTATTGCCTGAGCGGCTTATATATGGCTCGGTTCGGTAATTCTCGAATATTCGTGTGGCTGCCGAGAGTTCAGTGGCTACGCATACTAACAGTCTGCCTCGAGAACCTTCGCCAAGAGGAGTTTGTGAGTTAGTGCGAAGAAAATTATAGTTGTTTCTTAATGCTCCGCTTCGAAAACCTTTGACGAAATTGTAGAAAAAACGTACGTTAGTGGGTAAGTGCGTCGGGCTTCGGAAACAATAAAATTTGTTGTACAATAGCGTGGAACAATCTAGTTCAAAACATTCGAGAATATTCGACTTTCTGAGGCTTCTTGCTGCACGTTACTAGATTGTTCGGTAAACTGTTACGGTAGATCCCTACTTGTAGAACTACTTGTGGCATACTTCTAGAACATTTGGTAAACAATTGTGATAACAATTAATTGTAAACGCATGCAGTGTTTACCTATCATTGGTTTTATACTTAAAACTAGATAAATGCTGTTACTTTACATACTATAAGATTTTATGTAGTGTATAAACTGTTGGTGAACCTAATAAATAAATAAATGAAAACGGTAAAATCAAAATGAAAAAGTATTCATTGAATAAGGATAACGTTAATTAATCTCATCAAACGTAAACAATCGAATGGAAAGCCAAGGGAAAGTTAAGCGAGCTCATCCAGGTAGGGGGCAACGCTTGCAAACCGATCAGCGTGTACGAGTGTTTACACGGCAAGACACCGGACACCGATACACGCCACGCACATATCCGCCTAGGCGAATCATTTACACAGCGTGCTCGGCCTCACCAGCCGGCCTACCTGCGGTTACAGTTATGGAAACCTTACAATGGCCACAGAATAATGCGGTATGTTTTCGATAGACTTTTCTGGCAGCCCTCCGCCGTAACAATATTCACTACTACCTGATACTTACCCACGTGTAGACAATTTCCCGAACAGTGCACTGTATAGTGCAGTTTCGTCGACAAATGCATGTACAGTCTTTCTTACCTGGAACAAAAAAGAGTTAGGTAAGCTAACGAACAATGGATTTCAGGGGTTATTCTATTAAAACATAATTTAGATAGGTAATTTTGAGTTACATTAATCGGATATGCTATGGTATAATGATATTATTTACCGAGACGAGTTGTTGGTGAAAAGGTACGTATTGGAATTCTGAAATTTGAATTTTGCTATATACAAACCTGTACTTATTAAAATTCAACTTAATACGTATAGGTCCTTACCAATACCGACCGACACAAATGACTCGTCTCGCTAATATCACTACAGTATACTTCTAAAAATAGCTGTAAGTAACAAGAAGTACAATTTGGAGAATGGAGATACAGAAAAAGAGACAAACGCGTGTTACATGTTGACATTTCTGCCTTATCGCAGAAACGCTATCCTTGCCACGCAAAAATATTGTACTACTGAAGTAGGTACTACCACTAAAGGTTAATCCAAACGTATGGGATTGTGACGTGGGACCCGGAGCCCTATTCGTTCAAGTGAATTCGACCAAACGAGCTCTACAAAGCGGTTAATATGAGGTCGTTTACACCTACGCGTTAAATTCTCACGAGTGTAGGAATCCAGATTCGCGAGCATATTCGTCCATAACAATAAACAAACCCGTAATAATTTCAAAAATAACTAAATTGTCTGTTTCCGTACGTATCGTATCATATACATACAAGTTACTGACAACCCTATTTTCTTCCGCCGATTGTGTTTCTATTACCTAGGTTAGGTATCATTGAAATCGAAAGCACTAGGTAACCTCTCATCACGAAAATATAACAATTCTATTTTTCATCATCATCCAATAATTAAAACTGCCTTTGAATGCTATTTCCGTGCAATTGCAATTAAATTGATCGAAGTTAATTAGTAGACTCGAAGCCCTAGCGGGCTGTCTAAACGCTTGTCACTGCGTAGCATAAAAAATATAATAATAATAGTATTTTTTGTTTAATTGAGCGGTGGTACGAAACCCTTGGGTGTGCCTCATTCGGTTTCTGTAGATGTATATGAATATGTAAAGTCGTTGCCTTCTATGCAATCCATAGATATTTCTAATTAACACCTATCCATTGCCACTTTTCTTTGCGAAACCGACAGCAAAATATGTAAAGAAAGAGTTGGAAGCGTAACAGTAGCTCACTATCCTCAAAGCCGTGCCCCGACCAGCCGCCGCCACGCCGGGATTCCCACGCCCTATTTGCACATAACAAAGCATGCTTGTCAAGCTCAGGACTCCCCTTAAATAATTTCGTAGTAGCCATTCCATTTTGCGCAGTTTACTTTCGGAGAATCAATTTACTGGTTTCGAGTCGAGTGAAGTTTATACATAGATAATGGTCTTTTTATGAAAGTTTATATGATAAATTCACATTATATTTTAAATATTTCGCAAATTAATTTAAGAAAGTAGTCGCACGCACGCACGCATAGTCATATTTCTAACATCTTCTGTGAAGGAGTCTCACTCATCATACGTAAGGATACTCAGGATCATACGTAATCGCAAAAGTAACTTTTCAATTATTGAAATCACAGAATTGTTGGCAACAGAGATACGTCATTAGCCTATTGCTTTTCATTTATATATGATCTGTACATTTTAAATACCATAGTATACCAGTACAACTACAAATTATAGACAGATACCATAATTTTTATTCTCGTTCATTATTAGAGTTGGCTCTCACTAAAGAAATTACCCCGCGATTGGCCCCCGGAACAATGCTCCGCGTGATTTCACACCGAATGCTGACCCACATTAGATCGAAGGTAAGCTCGTTGGAAGAAAGTCGTACAAACAATATTTTGAATGTAACAAAGTGACGGCCCACTTTCTAATCCATTGGTTTTTTACCCATTACACGGGTAACCCCACTTTTGCTTGGCTTTTATTGAAGTATCCATTTGTGTTTGGATTTTTAGGACGACAGGGCAAACTTATTTACGGTTTGTTCGAATTAAAAATTGGAGTAAAAAATACGACAGTCGCTTTTTAATACGGAAACCGCAACACTGCTAAACACATCGTACAGTGACCGAGAAAAGTATTACGATCTCACTGGCAATAGTAACAAATAGAATAGAGAGATAAAATACAGAAGGGGTCCAACATTCTACTGGGTAGTGTTGCGTACCAGTGAGTTGTAAAATTCTGTTTTGATGGTGAGGAAAAAACTTTTAGCTTTTGGGAAAATGGCAGTAATTTAGTTGTTTCGTTTAAGTTTTCAGATGGGCTGTCTGCTCGAATGACACTATGTGGGTAGCAAAAAAAAACATTTATCTAAAAATAAAAGTCGATGTGTGTGGACTCCGAAACAATCTGACTGATTGTGATAAAGTTTTCAGGCAAAGCGGGTGGTCCTTTGTAGTTTGCGCGATACCGGTGTGAGTCGCTTGTACAAAATAAAAATTTCATAAATAGATTTATTTTCCGAATTTTTAATTTTAATTGTTGAAGGAATTGTTCCCAAAAGACCGGCCGCATTGCCTCACTAACTATCCTATTCGGGTCAGGCAGGGTTCTCACCACAACCTACGCCGCTGTGGACGTACGAATTTCCTATGACCATAGCTCATTGTTAATAGTTTTATCACTCGGTCACGGGTCGTAATCTATTTCGCGTGAACGTGTTTCGGGTGTTAGTTTTTATTAACCTACATGGGGGTAAAGACCCCGTTACACTTGGCGGGACGGGGGCCACCCCCCGCCTCTCTTTACTGTTGGAGGGACGGTACACTGACCGATACTGTTATGCGATTTTATTTTTAACTTTAGAAGTACGTTGACGATGATGATGCTTAATGTCGTGAATGAGGCCTTTCATCTTCATCAGTTATGGGCGACAGTTGACGCTTACCATCAGGTGGGATTTAAGCTCGTTCACTGAGTAGCAACGTTCTCAGAGTTCACAGAGTTTGGATTGGTAATTTCGCTAATAATTTTGCAGAGCGTAGGATCTTATTTATAAATATTTTTTTATGTCAATCCGTAGATAAACAGGCAAGCTGGGCACCTGATGGAAAGTGGTCACCGCCTCTTAAGGACATCAGGTGGGCTGTCCGCTCGTTCATTGCGTAGCAACGCAGACTTTGGACTGGGAATTTCGCTAATAATTTTGCAGAGCGTAGGATCTTATTTATAAAGTTTTTTTTTGTCAATCCGTAGATAAACAGGCAAGCTGGGCACCTGATGGTAAGTGGTCACCGCCCCCTAAGGACATTAGCAATACCAGGGGTATCACCAATGCCTACCTCTAAAATCGATACTTTTGCATCAAATACGCATATGCTAGGCCCCTTCACAGCCGATGAAACTAATCTACCCAAATATAGAAACTAGACCAATTAATATTATTAAAACACATTTAGTGCACTAGTTCCACTGAAAGTTGTAATAAATTGCGACCGGTCAAGCTGGTAACAGTAATTAGATCCGTCCGATCCGATCCGTTGTTGAGTACAAAAATAACAATAAATAAATAAATAAATAGACGTACTGAAATAAAGTTTAAGTAAGTTCATTATTTAAGTATGCTTGCAGGCTTTTTCAACTGAGAAATATATTTTATAAACTCTACCAATATCCGGAGGGAACACTATTTCCATGTGCCGTGGGCCACTTAACCTCCGGTAATAGAAAAGATAATTGTTAGTTCAAGGTCTTGAACGCTAAGCGAGTGAAAACCTTATAAAAACCAACAAAAAAATATTGAATACACTTCCATGTGTGATCCAATCTGACGTCAGTTCCCCTGGTAGCAGGGTCACGGAGGTCAGCTGGCAGTCGCTCCACTGTAATTATCTAATTTACCAAATCCTGGATCATGGCGGACCCCGGGCCCTCGTGCGCGAGAGCAACACTGGCACATTATCGCCAATATTTTATTTTTATTTTTACACTATTCCCATGTGCCATGAGCCACTTTACCTCCGGAAATAGAAAGGAAAATTGTAAGTTCACGGTTGAACGCCACGCGAGTGAAAAACTTATAACCTTTCGCCTTTGTACTTTGTATTGTAACTGTGTTTCTAATGTGTTTTGTGCAATAAAGAGTATATGAAAATATGAAATACACTTACAGACTGTAAGGGAACAAGAAATACGTTTAACCAACCCGTAAAATACGAAGCCTCAGCGTGTACTGTCGAAATCGTTATCCAAACACTTCAGGTCATTAAACTTCGTAATTTTATCTTGATCAATCGTTAATAGCGTGTTAAGGCACGCCTCTTGTAGTAAAGAGTAGATGTTTACAACGAGTGTTTTATGTAACATCTGGTATTTATGAAATAAACTAAATAAAGGAGGCGGCGAGTGTGAAAGGACTTTAAACGCAAAATAAGCTAAGTATCTTCATACGGTAATCCGGTTTTTGAGTTTGAGTCCCAGTTTGCTTAATACCCCTATATTTGGTGGATGTTTTTGTTGATGCTATGTTGAGTTATGTGAGAATGCTGTACGATGCTATAGATTCTAAATGTAGGTACCTACCTAAAAATAGAATTTTTTTGAGAAAATAACATGTATCTACGCTATATTATTATTGAATCACCGCTACAGCCAAACCCAAATAAACTAGTAAATATCACACTAATTCCAGTCCGTAAGCACCCCTAAACCTACGATGATACAAAAATTCAAACAAGAATGTGTGCCCTATAAAGGGTTAAAATAAAGAATTTCAAATTATTTGCACTATACCAATAATACCAACTTAATTATTGTGTCTTATTTATTTGTTTTTGTATCTTGTCTTTTTATTTAACCAAGTATACTAATTTTTACATGCGACTTTACGAGTTCGTCATAATCATAATTATACTGCTACAACGTTACCTAGAGACAAACAAACATCTGAACTTTCGCTTTTATAATACTAATAAAACAGAGAGAAGGGTATTAGGATTTAGGATTTACCAAAAACGTTGGGTATTCCCGGCGAAAATCGTTCACAGCCGAACAGCTTCTAACCCATAGTTCTCTTGTAAATGTCGAGAATAAAACCTGTATGAATAATGCAGCGGTATCTCAGGTCCGCGATGGGCAAATATTGTTACGATGTGATGTTATCGGCCGCCTACTTTGGTGCGGAGATTTCACTGTATACTACTTTTCTTTTTCTACGCACGGACAAACGAGCAGACAGCTCACCAGATGGTAAGCTACTTAAACTGTTTAGGAGTTAGGAGCGTCGGTGGCCGAGTGGTTAATGTATCTGACTCAAAGCGAGAGGTACCCGGTTCGAATCGCACTGCATGTAATAATGACTTTTGACTTTTCTGAGTTTTGTACATTATCATCACAGCCCATAACAGTCCACTGCAGGACTTAGAGCCTCTCCCACGAAGGGGAGGTTATTGCCATAATCTCCTCGCTTGGCAGGCGGGTTGGAGATCGCAGTGTTAAAATATAATAATGGACAACGTTGCTGCCAATTTCCGGCCTACAGAGACTCTACATCTTTTGCCTCGAAAACATTAGTCGCCTTGTACGACACACACGAGTGGTTGGTTCTACTCTGTCGGATACCAAACGGATAGTTGAATGCTAACCAAATACTCTTACGGTGAGGGAAAACATCGTGATGAAACCTGCACATTCATTCTGAATGTGTAACTATGATCCAATCTAATCAGGTTCCCGTGATAGCGTGGTAGCAGGGTCATGGAGGCAGTCGCGCCACTGTAATAATATGATGTGCCAAATTCTGGATCATGGTCAAGGCGGATCCCGGGCCCTCGTACGCGAGAGATGATGATGATGATTTCTCGATTAGCTGGAAATGGCGCATGATAGCAAGAGGTGGCGATCTCTGGTGGCAGATTCCAAGATCCACTTTGGGTCGCTTAGCCAGCGCAGTTAGTAAGGAAGTGATGACGATGATGACTTCAGTAGAGGCCGACCTAAGAAAAGATGGATGAACTGTGTGAAAGACGACATTGTGTGAAAGAAGTGAGCACCCTGATTACGAGTGGTAGTATTAAATGGAGAAAAGAGACATATTGTGCCGACCCTACCTAGTAGGATAAGGGGAGGCATCCCACTGATAATGATATGAATACTCGAGACATCTATTCCTTGTCACAGAATTTTACAAAACTAGGTCAAGGTCATAACCGATATTCACATTAGATATTATATTTGAGGATCAGTAGCATGAACTAAAGTACAGCGCAAAAATAATAAACTTTGTTTTACAAATCGCGTGGTAATAACGTAAATACTGACATGATTTTAATAAATCTTCGATAGGTCGAAAAGCTCTAGTTCTGTAGAATACCTAATAAAAATTATAACAGTGTATTCTGTAAAAAATATGGCTAGAAGGATCGGTCTTCTAAATAATAAAAAAGAACTCTACATCTTTACAAAAACAACCTAGATAGAGAAAGCTCTACCTAAGCCAAAGCAAGGCATTGTTAAACATAAATACCAACTAATATCCTTAAATAAGACCGTAAAAGGAATTATAGAAACGTATTAAGCCCACTCGATGTCTATAAATAGCGGAATAAGGTACAGCTGTAGAGTTAAGCTTGTTGTATGAGAGAGAAGCGGGGGTGGATGTAGCAACGGCTACGTATTAATAAGTTCTGAAGAATACCGGGATAGATATAATAAGACTCTTTTATACCCTAGAAGCCGTGTAGTGTCTGGAAGAGTAGAAAAGCATCAATGCCTTACACTCGTGGATGTACAAGGCGACTAATGATTTCGAGGCAAAGATTTCGAGTCTCCGTAGGTTGGAAAATGGGTAGCAGAGTTTTCTATTGTTATATTTAGAATAACACTGCGAGCTCTATCCTCCCCGCCGAGTGTGGTGATTATGCCAATAACCTACCCTCTTGTGGGAGAGGCCTTAAGTCCAGCAGTGGACTGTTATAGGCTGCAATGAGGTATTCGCCCCATGCCTGGATGGCAATCTCTAACGGTTGGCCGAGGAATGTCTTGCACATTCCTCGGCCTTCACATGTGGGACTTTGGTCATAGGTGGAAATAATATTTTTTTTCCTAAACTAAATAAAAATAAAAAACAGATAACAAACGATATTTATGTATTTTCAGCAAAACAATGACTGATGTAGAAGCCCTAAATCAGGGCTTCACACCTACATTGTGCCATTCGTTCGAATAATCCGTCCAGCAATTACGAAAAATATTTCGTGTACAGTGAATCTATGTAAACAGCTTCAACCCCGCTTCGTTCCCTGTTATTTATTTTACAGTTTTACAGCATATACATTATTTTTAAAAAGGTTACATTATTAAGCTCTAATGCCAAATACAAAACTGCCATTTATAATTATAATAATTGATAATTAATATAGTCAATACACCATATGAAATACAAAAAATAAACAACATAAAAAGTACGTTATATTGTACAGTATAGCGTTCCCGCGGGATCAATACAACAATTCAACTTAATTAATGCACTGTAAATTAATCTCCTATTAATAATTTCATTCGTGTAATTTTATTATATTACGATTTATAAATATTACTGTATTAAATTGATATATTCATTTAACAGTTTATTGCACAAAATAAATAGCCTACAGAAATTACAAAATGTAAGACGACACAATAGGCACCACTTATTTCCAGCAGGTCTATAGAAGAGTGACATGAAAGAGTATAGGGAATGAGACGTTTGCAATTGTTATGAAATAGTAGTTTATGCAACTGTCATATAAAAGGGGGTATTAAAACATGAGTGTCTGTTTATCATACGAGGCGTAGCCGAGTATGATAATACTTTGACACGAGTGTTTTAATACCTAATTATATGCAGTTGCATACACTACTTTATCTACACTCATATTTTTATGTTAAAATATCGTACCTATAATTTTCTCAACTTAGCTGGAAGTAAGCTGCGAGTCGGTTTTGTTGTATCTACGCGTCAAGGATATCAAGCGGCGGGAAATTCACTTAACTATTTTCACATTTATCTATTCATTTACTTAAAATAAGGAAAAACATTCACAAACACAAATTACAACAATTACAAAAAATATTCTGTTTAGCGGGAAAATAATTACACAGAATATATACAGGAAAATTTAAATTTTGATTTGTTAAAGACATCTAAGTATTCAGCCTACATTTGACCGTGTGCGGGCGCCCGACTAGAATTTAAAAAATATAAGTGTTGCATAATGATTAAAAAGTTATTTTACGTTACAGCTGTAATTAAATTATTATGGGAAATGCTGTATCGAAAAGTAATTTTTTAAAATTTTATGGATTGGCGTGAAAAAAGTGTCTCCTTAAACGACTGTTTTCGAATATGTAATTTGAACATTACGATACGAGTGTAGATAAAATAATTAATAAACTACCTTCTACGAGTACTACTAGTAACTAGATAAATTATAATCGTGTTATAGGGGTGGACAACGCATTAGCGATACTCTTGGTGTTGCTAATGTCTATAGGCAGTGGTGACCACTTTCCATCAGGTGGCCCGCTTGCCTGTTTGCCTACCGTATGACATAAAAAAAAAAAAAAAAAATTATAAATCAGATGAGACTGAATATTAATATCTTTACAAACTCTGGCATATACTAGTTAGTTATCCCACTTTATATTATAACTAGCTGCTGCCTGAGAATATAAACGTATTCTAAAATTGTCTAAGCGTGTTCAGTTACATGTTTTAAGTCGCTCTTGTTGGTTTTTAATCGATTATCGTCAATGTGCAGACATTTTGTCTTTACGATTTTATTATATTTATAGATGTCCATGTAGTTCCTCACGGTAGCTTGTAAACATGATAATTTGCCTAAAAATCCAAATCAAATACACTTCGGTCATCTTCCACCCACACCCAACTATTACGGGAAAAATATTTCAGTTGATTAATTGTTAGAATATTTACCGTCAGTTACGTCTTACGTTCCTATTCCATTTGTGTTTAGCGTTCACTATGCTATAGCAACGAGCGCCGGATAGGCGTGGCGTGGCGTGGGCCGAACGCCTCCCACAAGACCGGATTAAAAATAACCATTTCAATGTTGTTAATCCAACTTGAGTATAGCGGATTTGCAGATAGGAAAAGGTCAATTATTGTAACAGTGTTTTCCAGTTATTGATTGCGTGTAAATGATACTTCTCGTTGCAGATACAGTATGGAAATGACAAAATTGCCTTTGGATGGAGAATGTTAGATACTGGCTAAGTCAATTGAGTTTGTGGGACAGAATTTGAAGGAGTGTTTCTTTCATTCGGTTTCTCAGTTAGTCATATAGTTATATACTTATCCAGAATTGAGTAAGTCAGTGCAGAGTACGATAGATTATTGATTGATTGGGCTTTAATAAGGTGTTATTCTGAGTAGAATAGAAATTAAATACAAAAGAAAAAAACAATATTTAATCAATATGTTAGGAAAATAGGCTGCTACGAATGTTGTCGTTACGGATACGGAGCCCGTATAACGTAAGGTATAAAGATCATTACCTTATACCTTATACCTTACCTTATACGTTATACCTTACGTTACGTTACGTTATGGGGCACCTTATAGTACGAATCTATCTACACTCACAACGTATAAGTATAAAACTTTGTAGGTTAAAGTTTATTTTTCGACAAAATTACCTTTAGATACATCCCATCCTTACACAGTATAAAATAAATTCGCATTCCTTGTCTGTTTCTTTGTCTGTACGGATTTTGTTAAACAATTTCTTCCAGAAGGTTTATGTGTATATTACAAGCATATTATAGTAAAGCCGAGAAAATCCGTGCGAAGCTAGGCCGAGTCGCTAGTGGTTTATAAAAATATCAACGTAAAATTAAAACTGGGATTAAGCTGCGCGAAATTGTCACAAACCGGGTCGGATTTCACCCAAAGATTAACGTTAAGACGACTCTCCAATATTTTCCGTTAGTATACTTAGGCGTTAGAAGCTAGAAATCTGTGTTTCAAACAATTCTTTTTTCTACCAATTTCTAGCTTAATCTCTAAGAAATCAGCTTCGTTTCATTCAATCGGTTACTTTCCAATATACCAAAGTAAAAAAATAATCATCTTGGCGTTAATGTCCCGGTTGCGCTCTCGACAACGAGGGCCCGGGGTCCGCCTTGACCAAGATTCAGGTTTTGGCGATTAGGTAATTACAGTGGAGCGATTACCATCTGACTTCCGTGACCCTGCTACTACCTCAGGATCATGGTTACAAATTCAGTTGCCTGAATGTGCAGGTTTCATCACGATGTTTTCCCTCACCGTAAGGCATCGGCTAGTATTCAACTAATGTACATAACTCAGAAAAGAGTCATTGGTACATGGCCGCAGAGGGATTCGAACCCGGTACCTCTCGCTTGCGAGTTGAATACTCAACCGCCCGGCTACCGACGCTCTCAATATTTCAAAGTAGTACACACATTTTACATCGACGATATAGGAAGCTAAGTAACAATAATAAACCTATAACATACACACTACTGCCAAAACCGATAGATAGACTTAGGTAGCTGATTTTTTTTGTACACAAAAGGCAGAAAGGATTTTCGGTAAGCCCACGAGAAACTGGGAAAAATATTGTACCTACCTACAGTAGAAAATGAACGAAAAAATTCAAACGCTAACCGGTCTAAGTCGTGAGCAGCTCGTGATTTATGATACTAAAAATAGAGCTGGGTTAAAAATACGCTGGGTTAAACAGATAAAATCATGTAAATACTTAAAACAGAAAATAAGCCACCAACAATTTACCGGCACAAAAAATTTAGAGATAAAAAGCGCATCAGTCTCTCGAGGTTAATAGATTCTAGAATTCGAAACATTTCAAAATCCATTTAAAATGATATGATCATGGAGACGTAAACGTGAAAGAGACAGCGAGAGCTACTAATTAGCACAGAAGCACGAATTCAAATTTTTACGTTCATTTCAGCGAATGAACGTACGCGACTGTATTTCGTTTCAACTTTTGTTAATTTTAGCCTGCAAACTCGGACCCATCTAAATAAAGTGGCGAATAAACCTCTTAGTTTTAATCCTTTTAGGTTGTTTTAAATTTTACAGCTAACACTACAGACTGTGCAGGGACGAAGCTAGAATACGGCTATTGTTAGTAATTAATTTGGTTGGTTTATTAAGGTGCCCCATATTTTTGAAACCGCTCGCCTTCTAATGCTTATCTTTTCTATCTCTTGGAGCTTACTATGAGTGTGAAAGAGATAGGTATATAGGCGAGCGGTTTCAAAAATAGGGCCCTTGATCCTCGTATAACGTGCATTCGAAATATTAACCGAATAACCATTGATGTGAGAGGGTAAGACAGTCCGCATTTTGATGTCCACAAACCGGTAAAAGTGCGCCGGGCGTTCGTCCAGTATCATTTAATGCGAACCACGGGGATGCTCTTTTCTTTCTCTCTCTCTTTTCCATCAAATGTTATCAGAGTTTCGCACCTGATTCGGGTGAAAGCCGCGAGGGATCGCCAGAGTCTATGACATAAAGGCTAAGGCGAAATTTGATTGTAATTTGTTTTCGTACATACCAAAATGAAACCTGTAATAAACGGTTAAAATACAATACGTGATTGGCAGATACACTAAGATACTTTAAGCGGATGGCGGATAAATTAAGAAACTGTAACAGGTTGTTTCATTTATCTAATCAGAATTAATTTTTGTTACATAACAATACCTTCGTAATCCATATAATCCATATAAAAGGTGATTACCTTCATCAATATAATTTACTGTAATGTTTAATGAGATGTGAGTCTATAAGGAAATTGGACTTCACAAAAGAAGTTTTGGTGTGTAAACTTCGCGTACAACATCGAACAAAGCTATGATTGACGTGGGTCCGATATTTTTCACTTAAGATAACGAAGATTGTTTAAAAGTTCCAAGGTTAAAATTATTATATTTTAATAAACACTACAAGTCATTTCCTGAATCTGTTTGAGCTGTGACTATTAAATTAAAATTATTTCACATCAAACCAAAAGCCCCATAAAAACGAGAGCAGAAATGGCAACACCAGCGTCTTCTACAACGTAAACCTATACCCGCAAAAGAAAAGGCAACTGGTAAAGCAACGTTAAATACCGTGTGCGAAGTGAAGCGTGGCAGTGTTTGGATGCTTATCCCGTGCCAGAGCCCCCTAGATCCGGCGCTGAGCCACAGACGTAACGTTTGACGTAGAATTGGCCGTGTAGGCGAGCTGATACACCCACGAGCATGCAGTTTGCGCCGTGTGGCGGCGTGGCAAACTTTTATTTGCTTGGGGTCGCTGCACCCACCCCCACCCGACCTTCAGTGGTACTACATTACGTGAGGGTTTAATAAAACCCCACCGTTATTGGAAAATAGATTCGAGTTTCATTAAACCGTAATACGACGGGAAAAATTGAAGCACAATTTATTGAGGCTATCAACTTTTTCGCTGTTGATTCTTGTTTACGATACGTTTTTCGCTTTTTCTCTTGTAAAGGCATTAAGGTAAACTCATTGACTGTGAATGGAATGCTTTATTACAATATTGTATCGCGATAGTTAAATATAATGTTGATAAATAAGATTGTGCTTTTATACGAGTTAAAAAAGTTGTAAGATGTTGAAGGTAATATATTCTGAGCTATGTACATTAGTTGTACACTAACCGATGCTCTTACGGTGAGGGAAAACACCGTGATGAAACCTGCACATTGCCACTAAATATGTAACCATTATCCAATCTGGTCAGGTTCCTCAGTCGCTCCACTGTAATTGCCTGATCTGCCAAATCCTGGATCATGGTCAAGCCGGACCTCGGGCCTTCATGCGCTAGAGTACAACCGGGACATTAACGCCAAGATGAGAAGGTAATACAATAATTAATTTTATTACATTAACTTTAGCAGTATCATGAAGAGAAGATATCTACGTGGACCCATCATTTCGATATAGGCTTAATTCGGTTAGGTTCGTATTGTACCAAAGCGAAGAGGATCCTCTCCTCTCTTCACCTCTTTAAAGTTTGCATAAGTTGTTCCTACAGGAGCATGAAAATACAGAAACAAGCGGTATACAACAAACAACGTAGGTAACAATCTCTTTCCAGGATACAAGCCACGGTCCATGCTTCGTTAGGGGGATACGTTACGCGGGCAGACCTGCACCTTCTTTCACCTTTCTTCAGGGTCAAATGGGGTTACAAAGGGTTGTACGGGAATCAATACTCTTAGGTCAATATTTATAAGTAACTTGGTCCAATCTTCAATACCTACATATCATAATAAAACAGAAAGAAAGAAAGAAATATAAAAGGAAGAAGACATTTATTACACGTAGACACCACGATACGACAATTAGGTACAAAAAAAAATTGTAATAAAAGTACATAAAAAAATAAAAACACGTATTCTATACACCTAGAAGTGTCAATAATGAACGAAGCCGTGGACAGAAGCTAGCTATAAAGATATATATAATGGGTTGCAAAAAGTCAGCACAAAGCTCGCAGCTTTTATCTAAATTAGTGCGATTATTTGCCGGCAAAAAGACTTTTACTATTTGTACCCATATTTAAATTTTTAAATTCGTCCATAGCTGTTACGGCGCTCTTCTAGTTTTTATATAGTAGTGGACTAAAAAGTCGACTTTATTTGGTGCCTGACTATTACTGACTAAGTAAGTTGTCCGTCAAAATTTGCAAACCATTTTTCAACCATTTGTTGGCATTTGTTTGAGCTGTTTGGTATACTATGAACCATCGTGTTTGGGCTCTGTGGAATGGTCTTGAGTAGTAGTTACTTTACCGCGCGATAAAAGCTTGTTATTAATAATATTTTTCATTTAAGAACTTATTTAAATCGAAAAGTCATATCATGAAAGGAGGACACCAAATAATCATGTTTCATATAAATAAATTTTCTACTATTGTGTTATTTTTCTTGAGTCGATTTTTTAGTCCCCGGTGTATTTTCATCGATAGGTACAGCGATGGAATAAGAATATTATTATTGGAATAAGCGACCGTTGCAGCGTGGGTGTGATACACGTGGGAGGTTCAAGTGAAACCTATGTGTCTTCAGAGCCCGACAAGTGTTTTTGTACCCTCCAGTAGGTTGTATTAAAATATATTACGATGAATTTACGATGAATATATAAGTATACGGTTTTATTGTTGTGTAAGTCCCTGGCATACGTGGAAAATAGGTGTCTAAATCTGACGGTATCCGATATCTGGGACCCGTGAGGCCCAAGAAGCAATTGACATCGCTGAGTCAAAGCGCTAGTCCACGGTCTAGGACGCGAGGATGCTGAAGACCAGGTGAAATTGAGGAGGAAATACTTTTCTTACTAGTAGGAAATACTTTACTTCTGTAAAGCCGACCCTAGCCCGGCTTAGATATTGGTCAAAGGGATTAAATTTAATGTTCAAATACAGGCAGATCTTAGAAAGAGGCCCATAAACGTTAAGTCAGACAATACACGACCAATTTCGTTGTCGTACACACTTTACCAGTTATCTGCAACCGCTTTCATAAAAAAGGAAAACTGCCACGTTATCAAGTCGTAAACACTTTAAGCCAGGGATGCACAGAATTTAGATAAATTGTTAAAATTGTTGTAGGTAATTGTTTAAAATAGTACATAACGTGTTTTACTGAGTGTTTAGGTATTAAAATTGAATATACTCCTCGGAAACCACGTCGCGGCAGACCCAAAAAAAGGTGGACAGATGAGCTGCGGGCCTTCGAAAGTGACTGGCTGACATTGGCATTGGATCGTAAAGAGTGGAAGAATCGAGGGGAGGCCTTTGTCCAGCAGTGGGATAATTCAGGCTCATATAATAATAATAATACACCTAAGTAAGCCTTTACAATGTTATCCTTCTCTTTCCGCGTCTGTCTGTATTTCCTCAAACACGATATCAAAACAGGATTTTAATGCGTTTTCCACCATCAGTTAGAGAATTTGTTCCCTATGGTACTATGTGTGTATAATACGGAACCTATGTGTGTATATTACATGCATATTGTAGTACCTATAGAAAAGCCGAGAAAACTTTTCTAGTAAATTTCTTAAGTATGCGTTATTTTTTTTAAATCTGTGCAGTAGTTCGTAATTCAAGATACATCAATTAATCAGTAATCATTAGTTACTACGACAACTGGCAGCAGGTAATACAATTATAGCGCGCCCCTGCAGTCTTGTCCGTTAACTTCACGTCACGTAGGTCACGTGGCGGTCGCTGCAAGGACGCGACGACCCGGCGACCCGGCGGTCGCCACTGTCTGGGGCCAAACGGTAAAGGCCGGGCCACATAGGAGGGAAGCAGGAAAGCGGGAAGCGGGAAAGCGGGGAAAATACAATGCGTTTAAAAATATAATGCAGTTGTGTTCATATTAGGGCGGATTTCTTGACTCCTACGCTAGGATGAACTGTATTGCAGGAGACAGTAATTCCTCAATTTAGGATTTTGTTTTATTTCCAGCCGGATATCCACAGAAACTTCTTACTTATTATAGAAAGCGGGAAAGCGGTCGCGGCGGTACAGCGGAAAGCGAATGCTTGCTATCAGTGTCGGAAATAAGCACTTTTGATATTAGGTATACCTACCATGTCAACGTGGCGATTGCTTCACCGACAAGAGCAAGACTCTTTATAATGATGTTGTCGTAGAGGCAGATCATCTCACATCACATCAACAGCCCATAACAGTCTACAGCTAGACTCGAGCCTCCTCCACATCAGTAGAGGGTTTTGCTATAATCTTGATGCTTAGCAGGCGGGTATGGGAGTTAGAGATCGCAATGTTGAACATATTCCACAGAAATAAAACGTTGCTGTCCATTTTCTTCCGGTCTACGTCCTATCTACTATCCGGTGACGACCTGAGTGGTTCAATGGTCAACATGCCAAGCAAGAGGTCCCGGGTTCGATTCCCGGCCGGGCAGAAATTAAATGATGAATTTTAATTTCTGTTACGGGTCTGGGTGTTCTATGTTTAATAAGTATGTATTTAAAAAGTATTTAAGTAGTATATCAGTTATCTAGCACCCATAGTACAAGCTTTGCTTAGTTTGGGGCTAGATGGCGCTGTGTGAATTTGTCCATGAATATTTATTTATTTTATTTATTTATCTGGTTAGCTTCTCGGATATTAGTCACCTTGTACGACACCCTTAAGTATTGGAGTGGAGGTTGGTGTTTCTAATCAACCGCATACCACACGGTAATTACTTTCGTAAATCATAACATGAGCAGGAGGTTCAAGTCCATCAGTGGACTGTTATGGGGTGTTGATCACTTCAACTGTTATTCTGTGTTGGACCCCTCTGGACCCCTGAGACCCCGTGTGTAGAATAGCACGCCTGAGGGCGCAATCGTTTCCCACACCGCATCTCGGTCGTTTTCCCGCGTTCCCGCTTTCCCGCCTCTGTGTGGCCCGGCCATTACGTTTAACTCCGAAGCGTGCGAAGGGTTGTGTTACGTACTAACACGTGTTTGTTCTAGCTTAGTAGTGTTACAGGCGAGTTAATTCGTAAGCTAGGCACATTGTGTAGAAGTTATTTGCACAATTTATTAATGAGTGTTTTGGTAGATGGTGTCTATTGGTGTTTGGTTTGGAAGTGATGTTTCTGTCGCAGTAACTAGGAATGCATGCTTGGGGATTGTGTGGAGTGGAAAGAATGTTGAGTTGTATTGTATTGGACGAAGTACGAATTGGCTAGCGGTGCATATGTATTAACTTTTGTATACGTATGTAATTATAAATATTTACCTTCTTACTAAAAGCTTTTAAATCTGTGTAAGTAGGTTTTTAAATCAAACTGTTTTTTTTTATATCTAAACTATTTTAGGAGCATGCAGCATGCAAGCAAGCATGAAGCACACAAACAAGCATGCAGCATGCAGCATGCAGCATGCAACTATGAACTCGGCATCGGCGTTGCGGGAAGCGAGCCCCTCCGCCCTTGCATAACGAACCGCAGGCAACCATGCTCGCATCCACAAGAATCCCTACAAGATGGAAGACGACATAATTAAGATCGTGGTCTATCGCTGACTTTGACGGCACACCGTTGAACTGTGCAAAAAGCTCCCGAGAAGCCTGTACTGTGTTCGAGAGTGCAATGAATTTATTTTATATTATGTTATGATGCCAAAAAAAATTTAAATAGAGTTTATTATTTGTCCGATTTCTCAGCAGGCGACTATAGTAGATATGACGTATCTTTATTTGGTACAGTCGAGTTCATTAATATGTGAGCATTGCCAAGGCTTCAAATATAAATGTACATGGAAGGGTACTTATATATCTGAGCAGATGTACATATGTTTGATTGATGAATCTGCTCAGATATATAATTACCCTTTCATGTACTTTTATATTTGAAGCCTTGGTAATGCTCACATATTAATGAACTCGACTGTGCAATAACACATCCAAAAACAAAAGTTGTATAACGATGTAAGTACATTGACAATAAGTAAGTAGGGCGTTGCATCGGACTTTACTCTAAAAACTCAAAAAATTGTAACGCAACTTTATTTATACATGTCTAAACTACGCTGAAGATGATAAATTTGCCCCTGTACTAGGAAAAATGCCCAGAAATCGGGCCGCATATGAATTCAACTGCCTCGCTTCGCAATATAATATAGTGTTATTAAAAGAACTTTCCAGGCATTTGACCGCCATCTCATCTGATGGTAAAATGGTGGAAATGATTTTATGAATGTCTTTGTCTTTCTGTACACTGTACAGAAAGAAGTTATCTATGAGTGCGGCTACTATATAATTTACTAGCAGCCGCCCCGGCTTCGCACGGGTACCATTACGGGTACACGGGTATATAGCCTATGTCACCCGGGGATAGTGTAGCTTCCCAACGGTGAAATAATTTTTGAAATCGGTCCAGTAGTTTCGAAGCCTATTCAATACAAACAAACAAACAAAAAATCAAACCTTTCCTCTTTATAATATTAGTATAGATAGATCGCTACCGTTATGGCGTTCTGTTGTGTCCATTCTGTATTTGATTCGAAAGAAATAAACAAAAAATGCGAATAAGTACTTATTAATATCATTTTAAATACTAAGATAAAAAAAATACACCAATATAGCTGTTATATGGTAAAACTGAAGTGGCAACGGGCAGGCTAAACAGCTCGCAGTACCGATGGACTATCGACTGGAAAGTTTCCCTAAGGCGCCCACGTACCTTTAAGCGCAGCGTAGAATGCCCTCCGACGAACGACCTTGTTAAGGTCGTTGGGAGCCGATAGATGCAAGTGGCACAAATCCGAAAGGTATGAACGGGTAGGGGTGGCCTACGTCATACAGTGGACGTTCTTCGGTTGACATGATGATTAAGAGCATAGTCTTACGAAATATGACAAGGAAACAATATGAACCTTTGTTCCATTAGAACTATTAAAAAGTCGCATTCAAGTCGTGACGTCACCCGGCCGTAGCTTTGTATAGTCGCTCTGTAAACATGATGCTATGGCGTAAATCTATTGCGTCGTTATTACTTTGACAAAGGGACTTCATGTCGCGCAATAAAATGGATGGAATTGTCAGAATTATTATATTTAGAACAGAAAGTTTGATGGTACGAAGTTCGAGGTTTCTTCTAATTCTGTTGACGGTAAAACAATATGTAGGTTGTACTCAGTTGTATACTGTGGTTGTAGGTAGGTTAGGTGGGTAGATTAAATAGGTACCTACGTGTTTTTTAATTCACTGAAAATCTTTTTACTTTTTTTTTTATTGTTCTATTTCAGGCTAATGAGCTGGCTGAACTGAACTGGCTAATTGCTTAAATGCGCTTTACTCTTCAATCTACCTTTAATCCTTAGTCGCTCAATAAAGGATAGGAGATATATTTCAGGCGCGGATCAAGGATTTGATTCAGGTGCAGCAAAAGTAAAATTTATAGATATCTACATATATAGGTATATGTTATATAGGGTGTGGGAAAATTTTGGAACTTAAAAACGGTGATAACCAATTAACGTGTGAGCGAGCGGATAATGCTAAAAAAATGTTTGACATTTTAGATCTCGAGCGGGGCAAGCTTTCAATTAAGACACTTTGACATAAATGTTGTGTAAAGACAATAAGAGTAACTTAAAATAACGAATGGGTACTTTAGAGAGGGGGTCAATTGCATCCGTTGCCCCCCCCTCTATATCCGCGCCTGATATAATTAGAATAGGTACAGGTATAGCATAAAATTAAATGGGTGGTCTCATCGCTCATGTGATCTATCTAGTTACCTAGAAAAGATTACTAATATAAGATGTCAACGTGAAGATAAATTCCATCGTTAATCCACACATGCGTAAGAAGGAAAAATCCGTTCTTAGCGAAAAATATTCTTTAGATTCTCAGCCTTCCAATTTTGCCCTACTACCCATATAAGATATTAACAAGCACTTACCTACAATATTGTAGATATAGGATTGTATGAAAGTCTTTATTATAGACGTTTACCTTGTCCGTCAATACCGAAAGCAACAAGTCGTGAGAGAAAGGGAGACGGTTGCGGGATCAAAGCATCCATCCAACCTCTTTCGTTATTAGGTGCAGGTTGACCTTTAGCTCTTCCTGTCTCTCTCAATACTCTAATTGAAATGTCAAGTCGATTTCATCGAATTCAATGGATAGAAATCTCTCTTCGTCTCTATCTAAACGCTCTACGGAACTACAAAAGCTCTCGAGAAACTCTCCCATATAAAGTTTAGAGGACCGAACGCAGCCACGGGCGGAGCCTACCTACTCTGCCTACACAGTTACGTGTAAGTAACTGAATGCAAACAGCGCACAACTCCCGCCATTGTGAACGATTGACGCAGAGCGGGGTCAAGAAAAGGTCTCGAGCGTGGGCCGCGTCGGCATCCGCCAAGTACGAAACAAAAGTGCGCATCAACCGTATTGTAAATCCGTTTAATGTCCAATAAACCGTGTGGACTCAACCGCGCACTATCTCTAAAGAGCTAATTTCCATACACCATACAGCGTTAATCCGCTATTGAATGCAATGCACATAACACTAAGTAAGATACGCTATCGTATGAACCACAAAGCGGCACCGGCGCACGGCGTAAACCTTGAGCAACCTTCAGCCTACGCAGCGGTGCATACAAACAATAACAATTGAGTACCATAATTGTCCAGCAGGGCTTGACGGGCGGCCGCTATGCCGTCGCTATGGAGTTGCGAATAAGGATGGGTTTCCATCGGCCGCACCGCCGGTGGCAAGTCCGCGATCATCATGGGATAAGGTGGCCGGCTGGCGGGAAGCAGCGGCGCGCGGGGCGGTCTAGCGTCTCGCCGCGCAGTGAAGACTGGCGCGCAATTCGCGAGACAAGGACGCGCCAGCACGGCGCATGCGCCAACAAAACGCGGGAATAACATTCTAGAAGCGGCCGGCCTCTGCCGCTGCAGGGTACACCGAATGCGCTGTGCCTAATTCTCGTTTATGTGTAAGTGGATTCAAATTTGATACGCATTCCAGTTGGGGAGAGGCCGTCATATGTCAGTAGAGTTTGTTCACAGTTAGGGATAGTTATACAACGCCCCTGTCGATCTCTATTAAAGTTTTTGAAAGTACGTAGGTACTTTTATTTTTAATTACTTACTGTAAAAATATAGATATTGTGTTCTAAAGCGTACTGTTCAGTCTCTATAATTAATCGCATAAGATTTTATTAAAGTACAAAAATGTAACCTTAACAAAATTAATTAGAGAACCTACAAAGTAAGTACCTAATTCAGTTAACAAGCTGAACCAACAAGTCGTTTCGCATTCTAATCATATCGCAGGCCCCGTTTGCCCGTATTTACGTTCAAAATAGCTCTTAACTTAACGGTAAATACATTATTGCCGTATTATCCGCAAGCTTCCCCGTCCTTCCTCAAATACGGAACTGGAATGCGGGTCAAGGACCTCCGGTTACTTTTCATCGAAAACATCTCGCCGACCGACGATGGTACTTTATACTGCTTTGTACCTTTGTTATACCTACCTCCTGAATAACTGAGTGTGTTTGTAGTTACGTTGTAGGTATAAACTGACTTTACTTAATATGTCATTGATTATTAAAGATAAAGGTAGATATTAATTATTAAGAAAACTATCTATACATAGTATAAACTATTTATATTCAGTATATACGCTTAGTTATTTTAAACTACGCCACGGATTTTAATGCGGTTTTCAACAATAGATAGAGTGATTCAAAAGAAGGTTTATAAGTACGAAAAAAGGGTAAGTACGGGTAAAGTAGGTGTATGTAGGGGTAGGTCCACTAGTGATATTATAATAACCAAAAACGCTTTGTGTAACGAATGTGGAAGAAGCTAGAGAGATCGGTCAGCACCGTAGCAAGTGGACCAATGTGGTCTCTGCCTCTACGGAAAAAAGGCGTGACGGTATGTAACGCTACGTCGTTTTGAGATTTTTTGTGTTCACTGAGTCATACTTATCAGAGCCGTTTACTTAGTAGATGAAATGAGAATTTAATACGTCGACTCAGAGCAAATAACTGGCTCTAAGTTTGCTCGCTCGCAGAGTTATTGGGGTACTATTGGTACCATAACTCATAACTATAAGAATAAAACCGCACTGAGTGGAACTGCAATGGAGTGGAATGGCATGTCTCGGTTATATGCCACGCAGCGCAGTTCCGTTGCCGTGTCTCATACATTTTCATTTAAACAACTAGCCTTTTGTCCGCGACTTGTATTTCTTCGCTCATTTTTCGTACAGTAATCCCACCCCCGTCTCATGCCCTGGCCTTTTGGAACTTCCTAAGAAAGAAAGAAAAAATATATTTTAACAATTTAAAGCAAAAATTTAATTTTTTAAGCCAACTTCAAACTTATTTCGGTTTCGGTAGATGAATTCGTAGCTACGAGTAGTCCC
Source organism: Blastobasis lacticolella (assembly GCA_905147135.1). Taxonomy (NCBI): domain Eukaryota; kingdom Metazoa; phylum Arthropoda; class Insecta; order Lepidoptera; family Blastobasidae; genus Blastobasis; species Blastobasis lacticolella. The sequence goes on from LR990044.1 coordinate 11,040,439, forward strand.
GTATTATGTTCATATGTAGAAAGTGTATCGAGGCGATTATTTCATTGGAAAGCTATAAAGTTTTACAGGATCAAAGTATATACATAAGCCATATGGCAGTGCCTTACCGCCGAGTTCAGGGGCCCTTTTTTTTAATCGTTCGCCTCGATTCGAGCGGTCTTCAATTAAGATTTTCGGGATGAATTTATTTAATATTTTGATGACACTGATTTTACCTATTTTTGAACCGTTGGTTTTTGGTGTTGTCAATGTTATTTATAAATATTGATTTTTTTTACCTTTTAAAGATACTTTCTTTCTAACAACTCCATTGATCTCGTTCCATTTAATTAAATTGCTTTCCTGTAGCTTACAACCAATCACGACAAAGAACGCCATCGCGACTATATCGTTACTTGTCTTGGCTCCACACTCATTCTTAGCTCGTCATAGCGCGATAACATCTGCATGAGAAAGGTCGTTCTGTATGGGATCAGTGATATTACCCTAATATAAGTGGAGTAGGTCTTTATGTCCCCACTCGATGTCTGCAAGATAATTTGCCTCGGGTGGGATAAAATAGCTTAGGTTAGGTAGTTGAGAATGGACGGTGTGCGGGATTCGCTCACTAAGCGTTTCAAACGAGGATTTTGAATACTGATTGAGCTGATTGAGAGCCGGCGAAGATATTTTAAGAGGCTGCGGAGAGGTCCGATCCGGGTTCTTGTGGATTCAGACAATTTTCTCTTCTTTTCAAGTGGTATAAATCTACGTTGCGCCCTGTCAGCTGAAACGATGTTACTGCCTCAAATGTGTGCTATTTATAGGTATGAAATGTCATTAACTTAATTATCAGGGTTATTTATTAATGTGGAATAGATGAGTCTAAGATAGGTAAATACAATTATATTGAATTTTATTAGTGGACCCAGCGTGACTTCCTTCGCGAACACCTCCGTTTTTCCTAACTACACTTTTTTTCTCGCTTAAACCTCATATCTTGAATTACTCTATCTATTGCTAAAAACCGCATTCTAATCCGTTGCGTAGTAAAGATCTAATCATAAAATAATAATCATCTTGGCGTTAATGTCCCGGTTGTGCTCTCGCGCACGAGGGCCCGGGGTCCGCCTTGAACATGATCCAGGATTTGGCAGGTCAGGTAATTACAGTAGAGCGACTGCCATCTGACCTCCATGACCCTGCTACCAGGGGAACCAGACCAGATTGGATCATGGTTACACATCCAGTCGTCTGAATGTGCAGGTTTCATCACGATGTTTTCCCTCACCGTAAGAGCATCGGTTAGTATTCAACTAATGTACATAACTCAGAAAACAGTCATTGGTACATGGCCGGAGCGAGATTCGAACCCGGGACCTCTGGCTTACGAGTCGTATACTCTAACCGCTCGGCCACCGACGCTCTAGCTGCGTAGTAAAGATCTAAGAGTACATAAATGTATAGGGAAAGACGGCGAGAAGCGACTTTGTTTTATACTATGTGTAGATAGACGAGCTATACGAAAAAACGCGTGACGTTACATAATATAAATTTACCTGAAAAATCATACGCCGAAAAAATATAGCAATGTTGAGATCGTGCATCAACAAGTTATAAAAAAAATAATTTAATGTGAATGTTAATAATGTTGTGTCGCCTCTAATTTTGTAATCTCTGTATACTATATATTGTGTGCAATAAATTGTTAAATAAATAAATTAAATAAATAAACTCGGTGAAATCATAAAATCGTAAAGAACATATTTTTGAATTTTAAATAAGAAGCGCAAGAATAATACAGACAAAACATAACAAATTAGCAAAACCACAACGGTTTTAGAGAAAAAATTAAATAATCATAAACTCGTATTTGAATTCATATTCATAAAGTTCAGCGACCTTTCCCTCGGTGAGAGAAAAAAATTTGATATTTAAATTGTGCTGATGTTGTTTTTCTTATATAAAAACTCTTTATACCCACTGCTCAACTGAAGTGCCCAAATTGAAATAAGTAGTCGAGCAGTAGCAAAGTCTTTATCTCTATCAAACTAACTGAGGACTCCCTACTTCAGAGGGATTCGAGGGAGCGACCTTTTTGAAGCCTACCTCGTGAATGTCACCCTAAAAATGTTACAATATTCAGAGTCATTTTATAATATTCAATACAAATACTTACCCGCATGTAGATAATTTACGTAACATTGCAAACGTTGGCGACTCAATGTAAATATGGACTTACCTGAAACAAAAAACAGAAATGGTAAATAACGAATAAAGGATGGATTAATGGATCACTTAGCATAGTACGATAATATAAAAAAATTGCAGTTCTCACCAAATATCACAACTTTAAAAATTGTGATTAAATCGAATTATTTATTTACCTCTAGAGGGAAAACGCTCGGAAATGCAAAATTCCAAATATGTTAGTAAAAAGCAACGTGCATGATTTATAGGAAATAATTAATTTTGAAAATAATTTTGATAAGATACCCAGCGCAATCCATTAATCGATCAATCCAAATTAAAAGCATGAAGCATTTCATCTTCATCTCAGTGACAACGCACCTGCAGTTCTGAATTTTTTGCCTGCAACCTAAATGCATGACTCGTATATTTTATAGTTACCGCTTACCAACAGGTGGGCTGTCTGTTCGTTTGTCACTACGTATCATAAAAAAACTACATCGTTTTTTCCTACCTATTCGCCAAAGTTAGAAATAACAAATTCTGCGGATAACGTTAACACATAGGTGTAAGTAAGTAACTGTGTTACAGGAGTATATCTCGCACCTTCGGAGAATATTACTAATATGTATGTAGTATGTATGTATAGTATTTATTATAATATTATATCTTGTTTATGCTATCTTGATGTAGTTAGTATTAGTTAGTATTTAGGTAAATTACAATATATCATCACGCTTTATAAAGCACCTACTTATTCACTTTCTGCATTGTCTACTGGTTGACTGGAAGATAAAGCCTTAATGGCTTTAAGTCCGCCAATTGTATTATTGTGCAATAAAGTTTTAAATAAATAAATAAAATATAATAATATATAGCCCAATAATTGTAGAGTATATAGTCCCATGTTGCTCTTTAAGCTCCTTCGCATTGGGTAGTAGAAAATTTTGTATTAATCTTCACGCTCGAAACGTGAAGAACGTGACGAGAATAGTATTTTGATGCCAGAAACATTCTTGTGTGTATTTTCTAAACAGCCAATAAAATATTTTTTGCCCATTTTCTGGTCTATACATATTCTACATAATCTGTATTGGTTCCACCCTCTTTGTTGGTATATACGGCTATAGCAGATTGCTGACCCCAAAGATACTAGTACCACATTAACGAGCAATCAGGGGCCCTAATTTTGAACCCCTCGCATTCACGCGAGCGCTCTCCTATCGTCGCGTATCACGTATCACTTTCATACTCATGGTAAGTTGCTAGAGATAAAAAAGACAGGCATTACAGACGACCTAAGTGGTGCAATGGTCAACATGCCGGTCTGCCACGCAAGAGGTCCCGGGTTCGATTCCCGGCCGGGCAGAAATTGAAATGATGAATTTTAATTTCTGTGACGGGTCTGGGTGTTCTATGTATAATAAGTATGTATTTAAAAAAAAAAAGTATTATATTAGTATATCAGTTATCTAGCACCCATAGTACAAGCTTTGCTTAGTTTGGGGCTAGATGGCGCTGTGTGAATTTGTCCACGAATATTTATTTATTTTATTTTTATTTTATTAGAAAATGCGCGTGGATGCGACCGATTCAAAAAGGGCCCCTGTAACTTGCACAACACACTGTATCATCATCGACGGACACTGTACGGACAGATCGTAACCGCACGGCAAAATACCGTCGAGTGCCGTAAATTAATTCGAGCACCAGCCGCTGTGGGCGTATCAGCCTCTGGAAAAGGGCAGGGGTCGCTTGTCACCCCAAAAGTCTATAAAGCAAGAAGCGGCCCCAATATCGATGATATTTGTTTAGGCGATCGCTGTCTCGTAAAACTTAAACGATTACTTAGCATCGATATATGAATGTTACCCCGTTAGGCCTATGTCATAACATTATCGTGTAGAATGTTTTAGCTGAAAGGGTGTCGGCCGCACAAGTTTTACTATGGGACCAACTTTGTGATAGCGTGCAGAATCAGTGGTTCAAACTTCTAGGTTCAGTAACAATAATAATTTTACTGGATTTTAAAAACATGCAGTGGATAGTTTAGAGAAGCATAAAATAATTTAATTCTTTATATTTCACTTTAGCCATTTTACGACCTTGAGTGGTTCAGTTTTCTGCCACGAAGAGATCCCGGGTGCGATTCCCGGCCAGGCCGAAATTGCTGTTACGGATCTGGGTGTTGTATGTAAATTATGTGCTTACATACGAGAGATAGATATGTGTGTACATATCTATTAAATATATATAAGTACTTTATCAGTTTTCTGGCACCCATAACACTTTACTTATTTTGGGAATGGCGCTGTGTCAATTATCCAAGCATATAGAGATTTCTTTCTAGAGATAAGCAGTGCCTGTTGTGTCTTAATCTTCTGTTACATAACTGTATGCTCTATCTTGTGAACAATAAATTATTTATTTATTCTTGAAAAAGTAGGATAAGGTAGACATTTATTTCGATATGTGGCGTTACGTTATTGGTTCTAGCCGCACGAATTTGGTCCTTTCAATTTCCTCTGACGGGAAAGGTGTCGTAACTGACAGCTGCGTCTGTTTGCCTCGGACGATGTTAGATGCCAAATTGATGGAAAAATATCAAATATTGAAGTTATTTGGGATACATAAGTTCGTTATTGGAGAGTTCACCTTAATCGTGTATAAAACCTACGTAAAATATATATGTGCCTTAACAATTTGCGGTTTTCTGCTGGGGACCTTGAGATTGTTTGAACAGTCTCGGTCCGCCCGGAAAGTCGGACTAGATGGAATGAGCCCTTTATTCGGCATATTATTTTAAATCGTGCCTTAATGAGAAGTTTTCCAATAGGTGGTATTTACCAAATTTTGTTAATTGATAATCGCTTGAAATAGGTTCTTCGCAAACAGGATATAAACACTAGGTACGTTGTATTGGATAATATTGTATTTGTCAATAGTTTTCAACCATTTTAGAGGTTGTTATAATAATGGAACATAGTGCCAACTTCTATAAATATTTCTTTTTACATTTCTTTCAACCTTTAACAGTTATGTTTATATTAATAAACGTTTTATTTTTAAGTTTAGTATTAGTTGGCTGCATGAAATCACTGCCACCATCATACTGATTAAAAAAAGATTACCAAAATTGTAGGAGCGCCATCTATTGATGCTTTTTGAAACCAACTATCGATACCTACTGGAAAACTCCTCATTAACAAAATGTCCCACACACCACTATTTTCTACTTTTAGTTTACAATTTTAATGTTTTAAAGGATCGGTCAAATGTATCAGTCAAATGTAGAATTGGTCGAATCAAAATCGTGAAGTCTAGATAACCAAGCCTATCAACACTGTGAATTTTTTAACTTTTTTAAATCTATATTCTTTCATTATGTATTGAAATGTACTTGTTTTCCTATTTCCTTAAAATCTTTTATCAAAACTGTTGACACAAATAGACAGGAATTTCGTTTAAGTAAAGTTTGATCAATACTTTATCCAAATATATACGAAGGTAAAGGATTTTACATCAAATACGAGGCATGGATACTCATCAGATAGTATACCCGAAATACAGCCACGAACGCATTATTCGAATGAGCATGGTGTGAATTGCGATACAGCTCGAAGGACCAAGTCCCGGCCACCAACATGGCGCGATTTATTCATAACGGTAAATCGGCCGCCAGCCGCTTTAATGGCCGTCACCTCTGCCTACGTAATTCGAAAAGAGTTTTTATGTAACTAGTACCTACCTGCCAGTTTGTGCCTGAGTTTATGTTAGCGTCGACTTCCAAGTAACCTATTTCAGGTTATGGCTTCGCTGCAGCAGTTATTGCGTTAGGTATTTTAAGTACAGTCTAGTCCACGTTGATGAAGTCTCGAACAAAAGCAACTTAACCACGTTGGATGGAAAACGATTTTTAGTTGACAATTGAAATGAACAATTAAATGAAAGCCTTTAACGTATCTCTGTGTGTTGATTTTTTAACAATATGAAGTTGTTTTTGTTAACGATTAAAGTCACTGACACTGTATAGAACATCCACGTCTCGCGAAGAGGGAGCGCCTTGTGGTGGACTTACCAAGTGAATAGCCGTTAATGGTACTCTCTATAAGTGTACTAGGAAAGAAGCAGTTCGAGATAAGATTAGTGGTGACGGCTACAGAGTTACTGATAACCAGTTATCTGGCCATGGTTATCTCCAAAAAAACAAGAGAGTGTGCTGGCAATCCTTAACCGATGACCAGACCACTCTGTCAACAGCAAAATCTTCTAGGTTGGAGGGGTTGTCAATATAACTATAAGCGGTTTAGATGGACATTGCACTAATCGCCAACAATATATTACAAACATTTTAAAGTAAGTATTAAAATACACACTAAAAGTATAAAAATCGTGCATTCCGCTGCCCCCCGGAATGGTCTTCAGAAAGCTGTCTGCGTTGCCTCGTTGGATGAGCCAGCTCTCCGGTCACCAGTGGTGTCGTTAATTTTTTGGATAGTAAAGCGATTTCTCGCACCAACGTTTCCACCCAACTGGCCGAAATAGGCTATCTTGCGCTACACTTTTGTATTTCCTCCGCTTGAGGTCTTCCGCAGCAGAGGCCGCTGCACCAGCACAGCTTGCAGAGGAGGCCACATGGCGCCAGTGTGTCCACACACTGCTGCGTGCCATCGTCACGTACGGTACCTTTCGGCTCCAATACGTCCGATACGTTGGCGGTGACAAGTGCGCTACGAATGACGTCATTGATTGCCGCGTGCCCGGAAGTACGGCCTGCGCTGCAGGTATAGTTCAGGAAATATGAATTGGCCGTCTGTTATCTACGTTGAGGTCTTTTGTTCTGTGTAAACGCCTACCGGTTAAGGGGTGGTCGAGCACCCATTAACCGGTTTTAAAAGTTTATCTATTGTTAATAACAAACCTAATCTTTACCTGAGAAGCAAAGTGACTCAAGTTAATTTTGTTTAACACGCGAGTTTACTGCTTATTATCAAGGGCTTATAGAATAGAATAGTGTGTAAACATATGCACTTATGAGTCACTTTGGCAATCGGGTATAGAAATGGCTACTACTCATAGATTGAATAACATTGATACTTCTTGCTTTTTTTCTGAACTCGGGTGCGAAAAGTAAACTAAGTAGTTAAATAAATTATTTTACACTAACCCTAATTTTACATATAAAAGTTAAAAATCTGATGAATGGTATATTGTAATACCCAATGAATTCCTATTAATAAAAAAATGTGATAATAAATTCAATATTTCTTGACATTTAAATTATTACTTTTAATACAAATGATATAAACTATGATGAAGTATCAAAACCTTTCAACCTGCTGTGTAGTTTGAAGGACAAGGGAAAATTTACGACTCGCTTTGTTTGATATTGTCTAAGCAATCTAAGTGAAGATTAGAGAGAGACAGCCCATTCATATTTCAGTACTATGGACAGATGATAAATAAGCTGGGAGAGAATCACTTGAAATTTTGCGTACTTCGATTTCGCCTTTTTTTTTAATGTAATACGGCAGCAAACAGGCAAGCGGACAACCTGATAGAAAGTGGTCACCCCCGCCTATGGACATCAGCAACACCAGTGGCACTACCAATGCGTTGCCCGCCTCTAAGGAAACCTCTAATATACCTCTTGAACGATCCCATGTCATAGTCCAAAGGAAACACTGTGGCTAGTGGAAAACTATGTTACATAATCACGTCATAACTTATAGGAAACAAGATAATAAGGTCTGTAAGGGGGCGGGTGTATTGTCATAGTCCAAAGGAAACACTGTGGTTGGGAGCTCATTCCACATCCGAATCGTACGAGCGAGAAACATTCCCGGACCCTGGATCATGGTCAAGGCGGTCCCCAGGCTCTGGTGCGGAGAGCACAACCGGGATATTAGCGCCAAGGTGATGATGATGATGATGATGATAAAGTAGTACAAAACTGTTTCAACAGGTACGAGTAAGTAAGTAAAAGTTATTAATAATGTAATTTTGAGCACGTAAAAGTAAAGATAGCAGCGCCAAGATTGTTAATTCCGAATTGGCTGCGCTCCGTCCAATCTGAAAGGACAACAAACGCCAAAATGGAAAGCTTAGCGAGTTGTCCTCTAAAGAAAAGCTATTGCATAATAAAATATACCCGTGCCCTATTTTAGACTATACCTCACGGCGGAGAGAAATCAATTTTCCTTCCAGACTACACTGCCAATTTATGGTAACAAGTTTCTGTTTTACGGCCCCGTTCTCAGATAAAACAAGTTATTTCGCTCCTAAATACATTCCCGAATTGTGTATAAACAATACGTTAGATTTGCATAAAGGAGTAAATCAATTCGTGGAGTCAGTGATTTGTTATTACGGTTGCTGAGTTTCAATGCAATGAATTTGTTTTTCGTTATTTTTAAAATATGTGTGTCACTATACGTATAGGGTCATCGTCATTCCTAGCGCTTATCCCGGCCTCTGCCAGGGTCCGCTTTCTTACTCATTACACGGGCTTCTCATTCCCACCGCTGCAACTCCTGTGTAACCAGGATCTACAGCGGCGTCCACACACAGGTCCTGAGTTTTATCGCTCAGGCGATCCCGAGGACAAGCTAGTACTTGTCTTGGAACCCGCAACAAATTGAATTAAGAACTAACAGGTAGGAGTAGGAAAGAAAGTTATTCCGACTTACGACTTCCGACTACACTACCGGATACCTATGTCTTACTTTACTTTTTATGAATACTGTCACACCCTGATAAAAAAGTAGGTGCAGTCTAAAATGGAGTACATCTGCCTATAGGAAACAAGGATATGTGTGCCTCGGCCTTCAGTTGTCGAAAGCTTAGTTTACCTAACGTACATTTCACAGTATTTAGGTACTCATTTTATTCACTATTCTTCAAAATTATATCTTCACTTTATAACATGTCAAACCACCACTAAAAAGTCAGTAAGGAGTCACAGTATCCTTGTAAGCGAGAGATACCGAGTTCGAATCCCAGTGCGGCCATGTACCAATGACTCTTTTCTGAGTTAAGCACATTAGTTGAAAGCTAACCGATGCTCTTACGGCGAGGGAAAACATCGTGATGAAACCTGCACTTTCTGGTGACTGAATGTGTAATCATGATCCAATCTGGTCAGATTCCCCTGTTACCAGGGTTACGGAAATCAAATGACAGTCACTCCACTGTATTAATTGTGTGATCTGCCAAATCCTGGGTCATGATCAAGGCGGACCTCACCTCGTCTCTCGTGTGCGAGAGTACAACCGGGACATTAACGCCAAGAATATTTATTTTTACTTATAACTTGATACAAGCGGTATGGGGACTACATACATTCCATTTATTTTATTTTATAAGTACCACTAAGGTGGCAAACAAGCTTGCGGCCTGCCTGATGGTAAGCAGTCACCGCAGCCTATGGACGTAAAACCTTTTAACCCCTTTCTTGAAGAACTCCATGTTGTACTCTCCAGGGAAAACCTCTCCAAGTAGTTCATTCCACAACCTTAGTGTGCGATTACATAAAATATGTCGGTAATAGATCAAAGCGTCACAATTTAGTTACATATATTTATGTTATAGGTCGTACCGGCACTTCAATTTCAGACACAATTTGTTCAATCATTTTGTTGAGAGTTGATAGATGAGACTATATGGATTCATGCCGCGGCAAATTGGTTTGACATATTCAGCCTGAAATTGAAGTAGGAGTGGTGTTACATTTGTCAAAAATTGTATTTTTGCATCAAATAACAGAATTGATCTGAATGAAACAGATCCTGCCTGTAAAGAAATATTATACTCTATAGTTTGACATGTCTAGTCCGCTTGTAATGTAGTTAGCCATATAATCATATGTATTAGATTGTAGATAACTGTCTGACTGACTTTAACTGTATCTACTGTATTTTTTTATGTCATACGGTAGGCAAACAGACAAGCGAGCCACCTGATGGAAAGTGGTCACCGCTGCCTATGGACATTAGCAACACCAAGAGTATCGCCAATTCGTTGCCCACCTTTATAACACGTATGATGTTTTATATGAACAATAAAGTGTTTATCTACCTATCCATTAGATAAGATTTTTTTTATACTACTAAGATGGCTTTTCTCCAGAGAAAAGTCTCCAGGGAGTTTATTCAACATCCTTAGTGTGCGCGGGAGTGAGTTCCTTTGGAACCGCACAGTTCGCGACCAATTTGGCTTTAAAGATTTATTAAAGGGGTAAGTACTCACGACGTTAGTATTGTCACGTCACAGTTAGGTATTCCATCTACATGACTATATTAACGGTCAAGGAAGAAAGAACTTTGATACCTATATAGAGCTACCGCATTGTGACGCAAAACTACTTTTAGCTTTGTTTGTGGCCTTCCCAGGCTTGCACACAGAGCAATAAAACTGCAACACTTTGACACCACAGTGAGTAAGCCAGGGTGCAAGTATGGAGTCTACCCTTGATTCAATGAAGCATAAAATATGATCTACCCTTGACTCAGTGAGGGCATAGAAAATACCTCTATTCTGTTTTCGCGTAAAGGTAATTTATATCTACGATTCTTAGTAAAAACATAGTCGATTTTCGCCGTCTGTCCCTATGTACGCTTAGATCTTTTAAACTCAGGACGGAAGAAACACGGATTTGAATGTGGTTTTCAACAAATAAACTTATTCAAGAGGAAGGCAAGAAAAAAAGGGAAGTTAGGGGTAAAGTAGGGTAGGTGTAGTGTAGGCGTACGATAGTTAATGGGTAGTTGTAGGGTAGGTATAGGGGTAGGGTAGGTATGGGTTGTCACGCCTGGTCCACTAGTCAATAATAATTAAGAAGAATAGGAATAGAATAGAGAGAAGGATAAATCATAGAATAACAAATAATAAGTTTATCCCTCTCCAAACGAAGAAGATAAAGAAACGGTAATTAGCGTTACGGAAAAAGTGTTCTTTAAAATTGAAGGCGTGATTTTATTCAAAAGTTTCAATGCCTTTCGCTTTTTTATGGAATTCCTCATTGCTTGCTATTTAGCACTCTCAGTTTATTACATTATGATTATTAATTGAATATTCATAATATGAACGACAATTTTTGTACAATTCATTTTTCTTTATTACTGACGCCTTCCTATTGCAATAAAATAAAAAATATCGTGATTTCTGTCATAGCGCTCTTCTGTAAAAGCCGAAATAAATTGCAAAAGCCAGAGGCGTCAATTTCATCGCAATTTTCAAATAAAATCTGCTCCGGCCCTGTTCCCCTGCAAAAATAAAAGCTTAAACCACGCTAGAAATATTCTTTGCTTAACTTTAAATACAACACAGTTGTTTGTTGCCGAACAAAGTTACGGAAATGTTAACTGGACTTGCCACGATGCGACAGTTAATTAGTTTTAATGGAAATCTTAGTTCTACGGTTCTACGGAAGTTCCAGTCTAGTAGTCGTAACATAAAATGGAACAACTTTATCAATACCTACTTCCTGACTCTGCAATTGTACACAGAAATATAATCTCTAAAAAAACATTATCTTGGCGGGAATGTCCCGGTTGTGCTCTTGCGCCCGAGGGCTCGGGGTCCGCCTTGACCATGATCCAGGATTTGGCAGATCAGGTAATTACAGTGGAGTACTACCATCTGGCGTCGGTGACCCTGCTACCAGGGGAACCTAACCAGATTGGATCATGGTTACACATTCAGTCAGTGGCAGATCAGGTACCTATTAATTGCAGTGGAGCGACTGCCATCTGACCACCGTGACCCTGTTATAGGCGAACCGGGTCAGATTAGGGCAGCTTTCCTCGCTGTTTTCCCTCACCCTAAAAGCCTAAAAGTCCTAGTGTTCATAATATCGTTGTATTTACCGGAATCTTTCCAAAATTCCCGTTATCCCATTCAAACAAGTGTCGTACTCGTAAAAGCTCGTACCGCAACCGATGGCGTCTTGAACACCCACTTACGTAATAGAAGGCTTTGTTTCCTTTCCGTCATTAATTTTATTTCGCCCCCAGTTTGTATGGGGCGGCCATTATTGGCTATTACGCACGTATTGCTGGTACCGGGAAACGGATTAGTTTCCTTCCCAATACAATACATTAATAAATAGTCAAACATCATTCGTAAATATTGGGCGGTATTGCTTGTGGCCTTTGTGGGCGATTTGAAGGACTCTCGGGGCTTGGGACTCTACCCTCTAAGCTAGTTCGTTGTTTGCTATTACGACGATTTGTTCGTGGTCCAGTTTGGTCCGACGCCACATCGCCTTACCTTCCTTTTTTGTAATTTTTTTTTTTATTATTTCGGATGTGTATTTGAGCCAAATAAAGGTTTGTCGATATCTATGTCAAAATAACTGCTTACCAAAATACAGTGGTGAGCGTGTGAGTAACCTACCGTCAAATTTTTGGGGGTAAGCGAGAGGTACCGGATTCGATTCCCTGTGCCGCATGTACCAATTACTTTTGAGTTATGTACATGTATAACAGAAAACAAGACTTAAATGAATTCGTAAGGCTACGGTTAGGTTATTATCACTCCACTCCACGAAGTTCAGAAAAAAGCGACTCACCGGCCGTTATGTCACATGAACCATTTCGATATTAGATCGACCCGCTACAATTCAAATTCATTTGACATAGATGCACACTAGCAACTTTCAATGCCCCATTATCAATAAGGAAATTATAGGTAAGCCACTTCTGACACTTAAAAATGTTGTTTTTAACTGATCCATTATCAGAACCCTAAAGGAGTTCCAGATTACTTAGCTACCTAATACGTATTACAAATACTTAGAGACCTGTGAATTTTTAGGTGTCTTCTTAATGTTATCAAAACAGGTTGTGGAATGAGCGCACTGGAGGGATTTTCTCTGGAGAGTACAACTATTCTTCGAGAAAGGGATGTCGAAGTCTATCCTGCCGTTTAGAAGATACGAGGAAATAAAGAAATTTACAAAAGCATACATACCTACATACATGCAAGATACTCGCGAAAAACATAACCCTCACTTCACATTTATGTTTTTGTAGGTAATATTTTCTTTTGCGAACAGGCAAGAAAAATATGAATAAAATACTTTACTTATCAATCAGTTTCTGTCGGGGATGAAATCAGTCACATTTGACACAGCCCTTCATGCGGATAACAAGCTTCGCATAGGTCTGATCACCTGTGGTGATAGTTTGACGTATTTCGCACTCTTTTTTATCAAAAAATTTGAGGGTTACATTACAAATGCACCTATATTTATGAAGCCCTGATGAAAGCTGAAAGTCGTAAGAAGAGAGTTAAATGCGAGTAAACGGCGTAACCACTGACAGTGGATGTGTTCCAGCTGTATTCTGTTACTAGGGGCCTTTTTCTACTAATATTTTCAGGTAACCGTAATCGCAAATGTAGCCAAAATTAAAAAGCATGTGGTCTTTCTTTTTCACTTCATTAGAAAGTGACGACATTTGACTTTCAGCTGCGGTCGAGTTTACGTTTAGCTGAAAATGTTAATAGAATACTTACACTCCTAAACGTAGCTAAAAATGTTACAAGGACACTAAGGACCCTCAACCTAGCTGAAAATCTTCACATCGTTATTTCCGATGTTATTTATTAAATTCTCCCGACGGTGAGCTACAAGTACACATAAAAAGAGGGTAGCACAGATTAAAGTTCCTCTACTCAGATACGCGGTGCTCGCCATCTTAATAAGGCATAAAGTGGGACAAAGCTGTTCTATTACGCAATAGGTAATCAGGAGCGCGGCGAGGGTCGCGGGGGTCGTAACGTCCTTTACGAGGTAGTGAGTAATAGAGATGGCCAGCTACAGCGGGACAGCGGAATTTCTCCAACACAGTCATTCGGACTCGCTCGTTGTTTGAGCTAACTCAATATTGGCCGCACGCGCTGTCATGATTTGTTGTTTCATACGTACAATACTTATCTGATTTTACTATAGTTTACTGTGTCATAATTTGCAGTTTAGAGAAATGAAATGAAACTAATTCGTGCTGTAGGTAAGTACGATGACATCAACATACCACAAAAATTGTAATAGTCCAAACAATCCTCTACTCGAGTTGACCCTCCCGCCTACCACTAACATCACTTCCTATACCACGAGAAGTGAGCCAATCGCGCAGGATACGAATATTAAAAAATAGAGCGTTGGTGGCCGATTGGTTAAGGTATCCGACTCGTAAGCGACGGGTTTGAATCCCACTACGGCCATGTACCAATACTTATTTCTGAGTTATGTACATTAGTTGAATGCTAACCGATACTCTTACGGTGAGGGAAACATCGTGATGTAACCGTGATCCAAACTAGTCACGCAGGTCAGATGGCAGTCGCTTCACTATAATTATCTGATCTGCTAAATTTTGGATCATGTGCAAGGCGTACCCTAGGCCCTCGTACACGAGAGCACAGCCGGGACATTAACGCCCAGATGAATATTTACTAATACTAACAAAATAGTAAAGGTTAACTGATACTGCGCTCTGGCAGCTTTGCGCCAATATATTTCCAAGAAGTGCGTCAACTCATATTCCATTGGAGGAACAGAGGACTGAAGCTGCCCTCTGCGCCAATATCTACATTTCGAAGAACTGAGTTAAGTCATCTGGCATTGGAGGAACAGTTAGGGCAATTGAGCGGCGTATTCCCATCCCATCTCATAGCCCATCTCTAGCGAGTAAGCGGCGGGTTATGGCATGTCCTGAGCGCCGTTTGTCCAGCGATTTGTCCTCTCGTTGTCCCACCTCACTAAGGCTAGAAGTAGGTATCGATTTTATTCGCCGAGTCCTGTACCTGGAATTTTATCCGCGCACAAAGCGTGCATTGATTCGCTACTGGCTGCTTCCTGCCTTTATAAATTGGGACAGACAGGTCTGAATATCGCTTTTTGTTCTGGTAATAAATTTACAATATCCGCAGAAAAAGACATTTGTTAAAAACTAAAGTATTTCAATAGAAAAAGACAATACCTATAACTGATATATTATGTTGCAAAACTCGGGAGAAAGTCTTTCATAATTCAACAAATCAAAGTTTGAATTCGAATAAAGTCCAATATCTCAAAGTCCAGAAAACCAGAATGATATGTTTGTTTATTACGCGATATCTTCGCTTATTATGTATCGAACCAAGCGTGGTCTTGTGTAAATTTGAAGAAAATGTACCATTCACAAGGGTACATTTAGAATGTAATCATAATCATAAGGATGCAACCTTTTTTTAAGGCGTCGTCGGTATCCCACTGCAGGGCAAAGGCCTCTCTCCCATTTTTTCACTCAGATCTATTTGTGGCCATAATGCTACCTTACTAGCCAATAAATGTATACCTAATAAACAATAAAAACAACCTCTTCAACGACAGCAAACAACAAGATTAAGCTGCGTCCGTCTAATCCAATTATTAACAGCCATGACGGCTAATATCGTGATAATTCGCGTGGCAGCCAACGGAATCCATTAACGAGAGATACATCAAATATTTATCGAAATCTCAGACAACCGCAGCTATTGGATTTCATTAGTCACTCTCTGCGGCTGTGTCGAGAAACATTAGTTATGGCGGGCGCGCGGGGCGGGGAGCCCTCTTGTGGGGCGATTGTGTAGGCTAGTTTTGGGTTCGTGTTTATTCATATGCGTGTGGTGTGATAGACACGATGCTTTACGTACAACACCGGCGGTGACCACTTTCCATCAGGTGGCCCGCTTGCCTGTTTGTCTGCCGTACAACATAAAAAAATATAAATGAAATATACGTACGAAGTCGAATGCATGACCCACATGTGCATTATTTTCCGCCGGCATTCGTAGTAGTAATCTCCAATCCTCCATACCCTCCCAACAACGTCCAAGTCATTTCCACGTTTCATCCATGGCATCTAAACGCATCTAATGGCATCAAACAAACGTATGCGAACCTTTTTACAGCGCACGTCCAAGATGTGGATTGAGCTCCCTCTCCAAATCCTTCCTTTGCGCTTAAACATGGGGTTAATCAAAATGCATGTCTACAGGTACACCAAAGGCCGGCACCGCATCAGCTTCCCTTAGGCTGCAGATGTCGTGGTCGACGGTGGCCACTTTCCGTCAGGTGTACCGTCTGGCCGTGTGTTTCCCCAGGCAATGAAAAAAGTAGTGAAAGCGCTGTGTTTTCGTTATCAATTCGTCTTCGACATTATCCCTGTTCTCCACACTTGGTAGTCGAGTTGGAGATCACCCAGTTTAAAATACTCAACTGGAAACGCGGCTACCCGTTTTTTATTTATTTACGAATATCCTTACTGTATTGCTAAAGGATCTACTAAACCTATAGTATGTATATGCTGTCCTCTTATCACTTTGTATGCCTTCCGTCCCTAAGTTGTAGGGGATGGTGCTGTATTGTACTTTGCCGGCCACCACATAAAATATTGATGGACCGCCGTTATGTAAAAATAAAATAGTAACGAAAAAAAATTACGGTTAAAATTGGCGATTCGGCTGTTAATACCATACCGATATATAAATAAAATAGGAATCCATAACAGGTCTACCACGGACTAAATCGCCTATTTGTCAATGATGTGACTGATGTGACTGATGTGACTGATGTGTTTAACGAAAACGATATTGACGCGAATTCAAAACGAAAACTTTTCGTCAGAGATACAGAATCATCCCTTTATACCGGGTCAAGAGTCATAGATCCAAAGCCTGCTAGGGGCGGGCCTTCCCTATCTGTTAGGGTCGGAATCGCGTCATTTGTGGACCCGACAATATCTCGGACCATCATTGTTGAGATCATTATTTACACGCACCTTGGGAACGAAACGCTTCATTTTTACAGGGACGTAATTAGGCGTAATTGGAAATGATGGTACTTAGTAGTTATTTTCGGTGCGGTATTTATAATTTCTAAAAGGTAGTTAGTTTGCTTGAGGAGCATCGGTGGCTTAATGGTTAGGGGGTCCTACTCGCACGCCGAGGTCACGGGTTCGAAACCCAGTGCCGCCATGTACCAATGAGTTCTTTCTGAGTTACATTATATATACATTAGTTGAACACTGCGAACGATGAGGGAAAACATCGTGAGGAAACCAGCACATTCAGGTGACTGGATGTCGCGGGTGTCAGATGGCAATCGCTCCACTGTAATTGCCTGATTCCTTATGTCTGATCCTGCATCATGCCGGGCTCTCCCGCGCGAGAGCACAACCGGGACATTAACCTCAAGATGACCAGTTAGTTTGCTTGTTGGTCACTAACTACTTTGTGGTAGGTATCCGACAAAGTAGAATATTTGTACCAACTTTATTTGTTCGCGGGTGTCGTACAAGGCAGTGAACGAGGGACTGACCAGCTAGGATCTCCGAATTGCCAAATTTCGCTCTCACCAAATTTTTTAAGTGTTTTCAACGCCTAAACGTGGAGATTATGGCAAAATCCTCCACTAATGTGGAGCAGGCCCAAGCCCAGCAGTGGACTATTACGGGTTGTTGAACAACCCCTAATAAGTGTAAGTCACTAATAATTAAACGATCTGAAAATTACTTGGGTGTAGAAATACTTCGTACTACCCTTGTTTAGAGTAAAGGTTTTCGGTGTATCAAAAAACGTACAAACAGCTTTAGAGCCCTCGTAAGTAATCCGTTTTAGGTCGGCCTTTTGAATATACAACAAATCAAGCCAATTACATATTTCCGTAGAATGAATCGTATCGTACTTATAAATAAGTATACAAAAGATTCACTTTATTAAACGGTCAATCAAACTCCGTCGCTATTTACAGTTTCATGGCTATGAAGTTATTCAGTGCGTATTTTATTTGTACAAATTGGCAGCATCGAATTTAACTAAAGCGAAAAACCAGAATTTTTATTCCATTTTGACTCGGTGCAATATTTCTGTGATTCAGCGCTTCCCGTTTTTTCGGCTGCAGGTAATTGAACTGGGTTTGGGAGCTAGTGAAATTTGTTCACAGAATACACACATATAGGAATTCGCACAGCAAATTATAACACACCCTTTTGTTTTTAGGATTTTTATCACGTTGTTTTTATATTGGACAAAATGATCCGATGAAACACCCTTAGTACCACCTACAGTCAATAATTAAATAAATGTAAATATTTTATGTACCTAATCCAAAAATTTAAATCATCCTCTCTAGAAGGCACTGCGATAAATTAGTATAAATAAATAACTCAAACTTAATGGACTACTAATGTAAAGAACACGGTATGAATAGAACCCGTCTCATCACGGTAACCTTTTTATATAAATCTCGGGCGTCGATGATAAATGGCTTAGAACCGCGAAATATTTCTTTCACCGCACTCTATTGCAAGCGATATCGGCAGCCATTTTTATTCGGGGCGATAAACAAAATCCACATTGAAACACAATACGGAGGTAAACTCCTTATGACGAAATCCCGCCCACCGCCGATTCTGCGAACGGTTATTGTCAGCGGCTTTATATTTGGGCAAATCGGTTTATTGGGGCCTATTTTCCGTGAAATTTTGTATTAACTTAGTTGCCATAGAGCGTGTAAGTGCGGCGTTCGCGGCAACCGCTGGAACGTTTTATTGCCAAGCCATAAAATGTAAAAGCTAAAAAGTTGTCGAGCCGTAATGGAAAGTGTACAACAAATAAGTGGCTAAACAACCTACAAACGAGGCTAATTTACTCGACACACCGCGGTGAACTGACATTTAGTGGGTAAATATAAATTCCGCTCGCGTAACAGAATATTCCCTTCATAATCAGCCGGCTGACCGCCTAGGCAGTCCAATTCTTATTCTGTCCTCGCGCAGCCCCCATTTCATTTTAGACAAAACTCGCTATTCATATCGAGTTTCGGAAGTTACTCTAAACTTATTCTTACAACACTTGCGTGCTCACAATGTGGGATCGTCGGATTGCGGAAAATATTTTCAGGTGGAGTTCACTTAGTTTTGGCGTAGTTTTTTCGGGTGATATTATCGCATTCAAATATTGGCATTGTGTTCCTGCCGGTGAGTAAGGTCTCTAGTGCTCGATTGGGAACCGTGGCTTTGTCAGTGGAGAAGCCTAGCATTTACCTATTTGCTGTTAGAGCAGCGTATCCCGGGGTTTTAGAGGTGGGCAATACATTGTAGGCGGCGTTAACCACTTCTCATCAGGGGGCCCGCTTACTTGTTTATCTACTTAAAAATTATAGCCTGACGCTTTGATGTACTTTGTAATTTAATTTTTGTTGATAATATACACTCCGTCACAAACGAGAGCCTCATCCCTACGTATATAAAATATGTAACCAAGTAATTAGTTTTCTACTGTTTTATAAATACCGCAATCTACTAAAAGTCTTTTCTACATTTTTTATTTATTTTTCTCTAAAAATGTTAATCTAAATTAGTACCTATTAACACAAGATTTAAAGAAATTTACACATAGGGATATCAGTATCCGAACTGCACTACGATCTCCAACCCGCCTGCCAAGCGTGGAGATTATGGCAATGACCTCCCCTTTCGTGGGAGAGGCCCGAAGTCCTGCAGTGGACTGTTATGGGCTATGATGATGATGATGATTATATAACATTCAATGAAAATTACACACAAGGATATCAGTATCCGACGCTCGCAAGAAGCCAACCATCTGTGTCAAAATTAGGCTTATCAGCGGGTTATGAGCAATATCCATCAGCAGGACAACCCAGGGTCGTGGCTGTGCAAGCCCCGACTCCTAGTCCCGATGTACTCGCCCGCTGAGCTCCTATTTGCAATAAACACGTCCCTTGTGGCCCGAGTCCGCCCAAGTTTTACGGACTTGTTTGCAATATAGCGCGGGAGCCAGTCGAGTTGAAGCGTCAAGATTGTCGTGTTAAGCTTACTTAGGACGATTTGCTCGTTAGACTTTTTGATGATATAATTTTTTTCGATACTTGCCTGTTTTTATACATTGACGACGATTTTCTAATTAGACGTATTGCAATAGTTGTTTCGCGGTATAGGTTTAGAGACTTTCGTGGTTATTTAATGCAGTTTCACCACTCATATCGGGTTTGTTACCACGATTAGTATTGTTTTTACATCGATATTACGACGAGGTTGCAGCTGCACCAATCTACTCGTGACCATGACGCGTGCAACTGCGTCGAAATATCTAGGTAATAACAATATGTGAAGTGAAAGTGTTGTTTCGCGGTGTGACGTTTTGCTATTTAGACTTTTTGATAATTCATTAATTAATAATGTTTCGATGGGTATCTCTTGAGTAGAGTGCATGTTTTAGGAAATGACTCAATTCGATATTTTTTTAAATAAAAAAAATGATGATATTTTATTTTGTGAGTGTTGTAGCAGGGTTGTCTTAAATTTGCAATAAATATACTTGCAAAAACGTCAACTATTTTAATTAAATAAAGTAATTACTACTAATTTACTTAGTGATAAGTTAAAAACATTTGCAAGCATTTGCAAAAAGTCTTTAAACAAACTTTATACAAATGCTCTGAAATATGATTCTCATGGCCACTCACATGACATCTCGTACAATTATCTTTTGTTAATCACCGATTAAAATTCGCCATTCTTATCTACGGTGAGTTGTAGACTTAATAGATGAGTTTTAATCGATGATTAGGTAACATTGACAAGCGTTTCGGAAACTGGGGCTTTTCTCCTAGTATTGGACCTACAGCTCTTGCAAATCTTGCAATGTTGTAACATAAAGTCTAAGTAATATGTGAATCGTAGATTTTTAGACCTTTACTAGGTATCGATATTTATAATATAGGTTTTGCTCGTTTCTCGTCCTGTTCGTGAGTTATGGTAGCGTTATATCGCAGGCTGGTCGTCGAATTGGGCAGATCAATCCCTTCCTAGGTATATCGTTTTTCCCCGTGTCAGTTTTACCCCGCGAACTCAAGTCAAAACTGACTTCGGCACTTTAGCACAACACGAACCTAACCGAATTGAAACCCAAAGATCCCCTAGGCTTTAAGAGTACACTAAATCAACCTAACCATTACCCCACGAGTCACGATATAATTATATATAATTGACTATTTTAATTACTAATCGATCCATTTTATACAACAGCGGTCTCCCTAATATTTTATAACAACACGTAAGTATCATCATGACTTACGCAAATAATTTAAATTCAGTACCTATCTAAAGCTAAAAAAATTAAGTACAAGAACAAGAGAGAGAAAATCCCCAAATATATGTATAATATTCAACGTAATTTTCTAAGCTTAAAAGATATAAGTAGTCTAGCTCTGTATTATACTAGCATAATTTTCCACTAGCTCCGAGACTAGGTGGAGATGTTAAACTGGGAATTTACCAGGGACGGGGACAGTGCGGCGCGGGGGCCCCTTAGGTCTCTCGGCGCCCCTGTATTAGCTTCGAGTTACGGTACGTCTCAACCGCCTATTCACTGCCGTGGAGCGAAAATGAGGGTGGTAATTAAATGTATTTTCTATACTGGCGGTAATTTATAGTAGGAACTTTGTCACAGACACGATAAACGTACCTACAAAATTACCTGGGTAGGTTTACTTATTTATCTACTTAGTTAATAGTATCACGAGTAGGTTCTAGGGATAAGTAATTCAGATAACATCTTACACATCTAGGTGCTTAATTCTTTTATTTTTATAATTTGTAAAATCATGGTTGTATGACTTTTCAAATTTTATCGGGTTTATTACCACGGTTAGTAGTTTTTACCTCAATATTTCGAAGCATTTGCATTTACTCGTGACCATCTCGCATGTGCGATTAAAATGTATTTATAACCATGAAAGTCTTAAAACCTATATATTTTTATCGTCATATAACAGACAATAATGCAATAATTTATTATCATAATCTAATCTTTATCGATAAAAATTCGGTCACAATGATTGAAAACAGATCTGCCTGATATGACAACAAAACTACAAAACAAATCCCCAAGTGTAACCACTCCAAACGAAATAATGACTTTTAAATTTTAAAACGCGGAAGGCAAGTTTTATAATGTCCAAGTTAACAGGGGAGTGATTTATTCAAACAGACCAGCAAAAGAATTAATTACTTAACCGTCCCGGTGCTCGCGGACTGAAAGAACTTTCCGGGCGTGGAATAAAGTGAACTACGCACGGGCGGCCGGCCGGCAGTAGGACGCGGTAAACAAATAAAAATAGTGTATACAACAAAATTTTAAGATAACCTTTTGTCAAAAATGTTTGCCTATTTAATCAATTAGGTATAGAATTAGGTGAACATGGAGAGTAGTAGGCTAATTACTTAACGGTGTTGCCAACAATTCTTTTATTTCAATGATTCCGTATCATCGATTTCATGGGTTCAGTTGCTAATAAAATTCCATTGCAATTAACTGAAACTGTTAAATCGATCATACGTAATCGCAAAAGTAACTATTTCAATCATAGATATCAGCAATTGTTGGCTTACGTTAGTTACGCAATTATCCTACATTTACCAATACCTAGTTGAAGCAATTTATTGTATCCCTCGATCAGTTAGATCAGGTATGATCAGGCTCTCCTTTTATAACTAGGATATTTGTAAATATGTATGAATGTCCATTAGACCAAAAACAATGTAAGTAAAATTACGAGTAAATATTTTGTAGGTATTTAGTTCAAGCTTTTGTCCAAGCCGGTGTACCATTTTTCCTATTTTGAATTTATCAAACCCATATATTTAAATAACAAGTCACGCCCAGTAAAGGCCTTGAGCCGACCCTGCCGCCTCCGAGGCCCACGAGGCTCTTGACTGCTAGATTATTCCACCTTTTGACATTAACTGCGTAGTTTTTTAAACCTAAAATTTTTAACCTACTTTTTAGTCCGAATGCATTATGATATGAGCGACCTTTCACCACCATAGTTCCAGTTCGTTGATTGTGTTCCTTTTAATTATGTTTCTCCAATTCCAGCCGAGCCTAGAGATTATGGTAATACTAGATACCTATTCCACTAACGAGATACTAACGTGACACTTTGGTGTGTACTTACCGGATCTCTGATATCATTGACAGATATAGTGGTTAAGGTATGAGCATGATTGTCAATACACACCTTCTCAAGAGCCCAACATAACCTTTTCGCTGGTCTTCTTCTTAGCCAAGCCAAGGTTTATGCGGATAATATGGTATATATCTACGTCGCAGGATTCTGGCTACTTACTCACTGTGTTCCGAAGGCGGAAAGAGGCCGGCAGAGTATCAGTTAACCTCTTGAATCTTGGAGACTTGACAATTGTGTTGAATATTGGTTCCTCTGGCAGGCTCCGGGTTCACAAAGGTCAAAAAGATATTTCTGCCTTCGGGACGCTACTTGGTTACCTAAAAGGAGGCTTACCTGGCTCATGATGCTGCGAGGGCGGCGGCGGCGCAGTGAAGGCACTGGAGCAGCCCGCGCGGCGCGCCAGCCCGCCTATCTCCGGCACTGCAACAACACACACCGTTACTCAAGGGTTATTACTAGTAAGCGACCGAAGCTTTGCCATCGGTCACCATTCAAAAACCACCTTGAAACTAGTTTATTTATTTTTGACAAGTATTTATAGCAAGGTTATTTTTGTTATCATCTCAAGATAAACTTCTAGAGATTATTTAAATTACCTTTCTATATTACACAACACACACACACACACAATATATTGCAGATAAGATCGAGGAGGCTCGTCTGCGCTGGTTTGGTCACGTGTTACGTAAGCCTCAGGGATACGTGGGAAATTGGTGCCTGAATCTGCCGGTATCAGGAAAGAGGCCCCGCGGGCGACCCAAGAAGCGATGGCTTGACATCGCTGAGTCGAGAATGTCAATGCCGAAGACCGGGCGAAGTGGATAAGATTGAGTAGGAAAGCGGACCCTGGCAGAGGCCGGGATAAGCGCTAGGACGATGATGATGATGATGATGATATTATACAGTCAATAGAAGCCAATTAAAGTTTAATATTCAAGTTACAAAATTATTATTATTAGTTGTAGCTTGTGGCCAATTTTGAGCACAATTTCTTAAAGCTTTTAAACCTTCGGCTTCGGCTTCGGCCAGAAATTTACTTTGGATAGGACACTAGTTATTAGGCTGGACAACTATCCTGTATTTTACAGGACATCCCGTTAAGCAGCTATAATTTTGGCCTTGTCCTGTATTTTATTAACAATATATGATAATATAGACCACACAAGAGACATGGGCTCGCCACGCGTGACTAATACTTAGTACCTACTTACAATATGGGCTCGTATGCCGCTTGCAGCCGCAATAGGTATGATAATTATTTTTATATTATCAACAACAAACTTTTCAATTTTTTCAAAATCTCCGAAAAGAATTTCACGACACAGTTTGAATATCAAAGACAAGGACAAAGTCGCTTCCCACCTATCTGTAGGTACCTATGTACGCTTAGATCTTTATAACTACGGATTTTACTGTGGTTTTCAGCAATAGACAGAGATTCAAGGCGAAGGTTTATAAGCAAGATCGAACAGGGTAGGTAGGGGTAAAGTAGGTGTAGGATAGGGTAGGGGTAGGACGTCACGCGAACGAAGTCGCGTTGACTCCCCCAGTTTATTATAACAGCAGAATCAATCATAATCATCGTCATAGAAACAGTATTGATTGCTCCGAAGTGGATTCCTCGCACGATGGACAAAGACATATTATCTGTACCACCGAGCCTTTGAAGTCACAAGTAAAACTGTGATAAATCAAGTTCTTTCACGTATCTACACTTATGTGTACAATGCTCTTTCTACAGAGGATTTCTGTAGAAAATCCAACATCTTCAAACGGGATGTAAAATCGTGTAGGTCGATACACACAGCAATTGGTTATCATGAATAGGGTGTACCTAGTAGCCAATGTTTTCGCTAATGCCGAACTTCACTCGAAATAAGTGCTAGAGATGGGTAGAGCTTGTCCAAGCTGAAATGACGCGCCCCACTACTTAATTAGTTGATTTCGATGTGTGAGTGCAAATATTAATAATGACACTTCATCTGTGTGGGAGCCTCGACTGCTCCGCGAACTATGATCTGTATGCCTACGTCACGGTCGACTAGTCGCGTGATACATCCACACCGATGATTGTGTGCGTTAATGCGATAGTGGGGCGCGTCATTTCAGCTTAGACGAGCTCTACTAAATAATTTCACGGCAGTATCACTGTGACTTTTCACGAAGGAACTGTGTTACATAATCACGTCCTAACTTATAGGAAACACGATAATAAGTTTACCAATCGGCGCCATAGTAGGACAAAAACGAATGTGGCGTAAAAATGTACTAACATGCCGCAGATACAGCACATATTTCGAGTGAAGTTCATGAAAGGCCGTCCTATTAGCAAAAACATTGGCTTAGTATGCTTGTTTGCCTTGTGGTATAAAGTCAATTTATTAACCCAAAAGTCCCCATAAGTTTCTTTGAAATTATTTAAGTCGTTTCTGAGAAACCAATTACATGGTATTACTACAAGAATAATCGGTCGTTACGCCCAAAGTACACATGGGCCGTGGGTAATGGCTAATGACGTGCCAATGTCAACTAGAAACTTTATAATTATGTGTTAAATTATATATAGGTTACAATGTTTCTTAATAGATAAAATAATTGAGCAAGACAACGATAGTTATGACGGTGAGGGAGTGTCGGTGACGTCGATTGTCTTTCGTTCATCCTAGTTCCCTATGATAAAAATTCAAGATTATAAGTATATACAAATTGCCACTGTAAAAAATAAACCCAAGGAGTGGATTATTTAAAATCATTGAAATATTGGTAAAAATGGTGGACTGTCTGCTCGTTTGTCGAGCTTAACTATCAAACCTCCCCATACATTTCTGGCGTTACAAATTAATCTTTAACTTCATACATACTTAAATATGTTTTTGCGGTTTGATAAGACAACGAATATCTCTGATTTCATTACTTTATCTCTCATTGTTCTGTTTATATATAAATTGAAAGAAGCTAAAATCGCTTGGCAATGATTACAATTAGGCGATTTTTAAACCCACCCATTTTCTTTGTTGACCTATTCTTTGTTATGAAAACAACAAGTAAACAAAACAACGGAAAATATTTCCCAACACCGAATGGTAACTTACTTAAAACTTTCCAAACAAGCCTGGAGGTCGAATCCCCAACTTTATAAGGTGATTTTTATTTTGGACCAAATTCTAAGTTATCGCATTTACGCTTATAATATCACAGTAGATTGTAATAATCGTCAGTTTATAACCTCTTTATCATCATCTTGGTGTTAATGTCCCAGTGGTGCTTTCCCGCACCAGGGGCCGGGTAACGCCTTGACCATGATCCAGGATTTGGCAAATCTGGGAATTACAGTGGAGCGACTGCCATCTGACCACCATGGCCCTGCTATCAGGGGAACCTGACCATATATAATCATAGTTGCACACTCAGTCCGGTTTCATCACAATGTTTTCCCTCACTGTACATGACTCAAAAAAGAGTCATTGGTACATGACAGCATTGGGATTCGAACCCGGTACCTCTCGCTTTGCGAGTCGGATACCTTTACCACTAGGCCACCGACGCTCCGTCAGTTTATCATCTAACGTAGTCAAATACGTTACATTATAATATATCAAAATATTTGAAACTGACACAAAATTCACTAAACCATTTTCAAAGATACACAAACATTAGGTTTAAATCCGGTTAGGTTAGGTTTGTTTTGACAAAGTCACAAGGAGCATTGCGAAACTCGGCTTAGTGCTGAATTGCATAACAATTTAGCAGTTTAGTTTTTCGGCAGTTTATAATCTAACGTAGTCTAAGTCCACTTACGCCAAATTCATAAACACGTTTTAAGAATTTCTTGCATGAAGTTTTTTGATTAAGTATCAACTTAAACGCGTTTAAGAATTTGGTACAAACCATCCTAAGTTCGTTAGATTACAAACTAACAGTTTCATACTTACGATGATATACCTATTAAAATATTTTTTTAACAATAAATTGAAAGAAATTTGTCTACCTTTCATCGATATTATAAAACAGCATTTTATTCCTATTATTCTAAGCCTACGCCTTCCAAACATGCATAATAACATGTGAACACGATCGCGTTCATCTGGAACTGCCCTAATTAATTACCCGTCAAGTGGAGTACCAATCAAGGCTAATCACATTAATAGTGGTTTAGTGGCAACTTTACGGGTTCCGCTGGGAGCGACAGCAGTCAGATTAGGGGAGAACTAAGTGGGCATAGTTATCGATCACTGACAAATAATAAGTAATCATATGTGCGGATACTCGAAGAGCGTCGGTGGCCGAGCGGTTCAGTATCCGACTCGTAAGCGAGAGGTGCCGGGTTCGAAGCCCGCTGCGGCTATGTACCAATGACTCTTATCTGAGTTATGTACATTAGTTGAATTCTAACCGATGCTCTTACGGTGAGGGATGAAACCTGAAATATAGGCATCTGAATTTGTAACCATGATCCAATCTGGTCTGGTTTTCCTGGTATCAGGGTCACGGAGGTCAGATGGTAGACGCCCCACTGAAATTACCTGATAGCCAAAACCTGGATCATGGTCAAGGCGGACCCCGGGCCCTTGGTATCGAGAGCACAGCCGAGATATTAACGCTAAGATGATTATTATATGTGCGGATACTGGCCAGAACTCGTAAAACTACTAAATTAGTACTAGCCTGTGAGGCGTAGGTCCATTTTGTCCAGTAGGATTAAGAAGACCCACAAAACACTTTCACTACACATGTTATTGGGTTTGTTACCACGGTTAGTATTGTTTTTACCTTGATTTTTCGACGCAGTTGCATGCATCATGGTCCCATGACCATGATACGCGAGGAAACACGTAACATACATTTAAAATGTGTAATATTGAATTGTTTTATTTAGCCGCTTATCCTATATTATGGAGTACAAGAAAAATTCCACTTCGTAGCGATAGTAGAAAAATGTGTAATAATAGATTGTTTGATTAAGTCGTGTATTTGATATCAATACATAGATAATTTAATATTTGGGGTTTCCCTTGTCCAATCAGATTTATCTTATCATGGAACATGATTATATTGATCGAGCCAGATGACTACACAAGACAACGCAGAAAAAGCGACATTGTTGAAGTTGAAGGATACTTGAATTTATGTTTCACAATAGGCATAGCGCGGGAGCGGAACGACGAATCTGTATCATTTCAGATTCCAAGGCGTTATTATGCAAGAAGTTTTTGTCACGGCAGAGCAACAAAGAGCCCGCGCCAACTTGCAAACAGACAGTTAATCTAGTAGTCGCTCAGCAGATTAGCGTCAGGAACACCTCAATCGCAAGCTTGGGAATTCATTAGCAGATTGAGGAAAACAAGCCCAATTAGCTGCTCTTAGAGGCTCTCTCAACGCTCGATTACCTTCAAGCTACATTACGGCGAGATGTGTTGATGGAGAGAGGAAAAAGGACAGCAACAGTAGTGCCACAGACGCCAGTAGTGCTCCAGATTTCGCCGTCTCAGCTGAAAAGTGGTGGAGTCTCGGACGAAACCATTTGTCAATTTGTCTGATCGTTTGCGAAGTTATCCGCGATGGGAATGCTCCAGTGCGGGTGCTTTTAAAAAGTGTGGAGAGAAATTTGTCGGGATAGTTGTTTGATTTAGGTAAATGATAGAAAACGTCTACCTAGATGGATGAAAGTTCGATTTTATTTTAGTCGCTTCAAAAGAAAGTCGCTTCCGGCCGTCTGTTCTTTAGTATATATGTATGTACCTATGTACACTTAGATCTTTTAAACAACGCATTAAATTTTAACGCGGTTTTCAACAATATATAGAGTGATTCAAGAGGAAGGTTTATAAGCAAGAAAAATAAGGGTAGGTAGGGGTAAAGTAGGTGTACGCGAACGAAGTCGCGCCGGGTCCACTAGCGCTATCTAAAACTAAATGTCAAAAAATCGTAAAATGTGTTTCGTATAGTAACGAAAATTTATCGTATGAATGAAGTGGACGTCAAAGTGTAATCACATTAAAACCGCAAAGCACAAACTTAGCCGACAATGCAAACCGCATTCAGGCTGCCCATTCAAAGGCCGGATGGCGTCCTCGTCATACGGAACCGGGTAAACTGGGCAAAAAGGGAAGGCCCGTGATTAACTCCGCGTCGCTATTTCGCTACATTTTGCTGCTCATCGCAGCTTTCCCGAGGACAGTAACAAATAGATTGGCGGCCGGCGCTCCGGCGGCGAGCTTCAAACGCGCACCCCGTGAAATGAGCACCACATAAATCACTGGGCTCCTTACGAATGGATAGTGACGCCGCGGTCAGGGAAACGGTCACTAAATCTTCGGAAAGGTTACCGTAACGCAGAAGGAAAAGGCCGTTGACAAATTCGTGCGTAAGCGGGCCAGTTCTCGTGTTGTCCAAACCAATTATTGGATCGTTTGGTTTATACATTAGCTTTATAGCTTATTGAGTGGTACAAAGCGTTAATAAATTATAAAAAAACAGAAACAATTTGCATGGAATTCTGTAATTGTAGAATGAGATAATCTCGACAATATCAAACTTTTCTAATAACTTCAGCGGAGTTGAAAATGTTGAGAGCCTCTGATTTAGCCTCGACGAAGGGTATTACTGAAATGGGATTCCGCTAAGCTATGAAAATTTGCTCTTAAATTTGAATTATCCCGAGGTGAAATTAAATAATTCAACATCGCCTGTCGTTTTAGCTTTCGACTCGAGTTTGCGTAAATATTGGATGAGCAGGTGCATAGCCATGCATCACACTAGATCATGATTCTTAAAATACACATGTAGTAGGTATGTTTTTATATGTCATTCGGTACACAAACAGACAAAGAAGTCACCTGATGGAAAGTGGTCACCGTTGCCAATAGATATTAGCAACGCCACGAATAAAAAACCGAAGTCTATAACCCCGGGGAACGTTGCTCTGGCAGCATAATGTCAATTACTCCTGCTAAAACCACGGTTCCCCAAATCCTCACCCTATGGAACACTGGAAATCTTACTCACCGGCAGGAACAATACTATTTTAAATGAGTAGTATTGTTTGGCAGCGGTATTCTGTCAGGTCGGGCGGCTCCAAATCGAAAGGGGTACCCCGTTATGCCCTACCTCTCCAAAAATGCTAAAGACCGTATGAATAGGAAATGCACTTATCTTTCACGAAAATTATCTATAGCTCGTATTCTTAAAGACCTCAATTGGAGTGGTACCAAATTACGATAACTTAAATCTGTATCGAAAATCTTAATCGGATGTAAAACAATTTGTCCATACAAAGCCGAGTGCTGACCACGGTCGGGCCGATAAGTAGCGGCTATTTAATATCGACGTCGGGCCTGGAGCTCTGCCATGGCGGCTCGCCGAATCGACCGAGAAATGGACGGTTTCAATAACTTAGATTCGATTAGATTGCCCGGTAGAGACATCGACGCAAATTATAGACTCGATTTTTAGGTCTCCATCGGCAGTTTTGCAGATGACTGTCTTTTTCCTGCGGTTAGCTGCCGATAAATCTACGAGACGGTGATTTATAATGGAGCGGTCGCAGTGATTTTGGTTGCAGAGGCACTTCTGCGGTGTCGATTTGGATCGCTTTTCTCTTACGTAAGTTTGGTAAATGTGTGCATGTGTGCCCATTATTTACGGAATCATGATCTGATGTGGGCGTTCGTTGTGATCTTGGTTTTGATCGTGGTTGGTATTATAGCCAATACTTTAACTTGACTTATTCATGAATTATTTCGTTGCCGTTAAAAGCCGTGACAGATTTTTTAAATGTTTTACAGCAGACAAACAGGCAAGGGGGCCACCTGATGGAAAGTGATCACCGCCGCCTATGGACATCAGAAAAAGGAGTTACCAATACGTTGCCTGCCTCTGAAGAGACCGCTAATATACCTCTTGAATGATCCCATGTCATAGTCCAGAGGAAATGCTGTGGCAGGGTTCTCTTCCACATCCGAATCGTATCGTACGACCGAGAAACGTTATTTCGAACCTTCTCGTAGTTTCTAACAGAGGGTCTACGTAGTCAGTTTAACAATATTATGGGAAGGAACCGTCTGTAGGTATATAAGAATCAAGCCGCATTAACAGCGTTACCGCCGACACCGTCGACCGAGCGAATAAATCCCAGAAATACGTTTCGAAAACAACACGCTGGCACCCCGAGTTTACTGGTAACTTTCCACTCCTCAGTAGGTAAATAAAAGCGAAATTAAATAAAAACTTGCCGATAAAATGGTGCAACTTTTTGATACTGAGCGTTGTTAGTAGCATTGGAAGTTGCTGGTACTTACACTGGTTCCGCAGACTTGGGTAGTTTGAGAGGATTAGAAAGTTACACCCAACTCTCTAGGCGGTTACTCGCTGGCAGTTTGGCCGAGCGATTTTCTTGTCTTCATCGATTCGCGGCACGACTGACATAGAGTTACATTATTGCCTATTAAAGGTTTCAGCATGAGTTTGGGTATCACACTGTACCTACATATTCGTAGGTTTATCAAGCACTGACTATTGGGCGTAAGAATCGGTTGAGGCCATTTGATACCGTCTATGAACCAAAAAAGTTTCGTTTCCCACAGACCATTTCAAGAGAAGAAAAGCATAAATTCCCAAACAAAATATTTAATTCTCCTGTGACAACTAAATCCGAGTCGCCCAAGACGGTATCCTCTCCAGGCGGCTATTAGCCCGGGCCATAGTAAAACATAGGAGATTATGTTAATTCGTGTTATAATATCGTCGCCGGGGCGCGGGCCAAGATCTTGCATTGACATCCGCCGGTTGGAGCGCGGCCAACGCGCGGCGTGCGTTATAACCCCGAGCCACAGACGAGCTTGCTCTGACGACAACGCGACGTCGCGATTTTTTTGAATAATAAGTAATATTATACCGTCACGGAGTGGCAGTCGGTTCCCGAGACTGTTCAACTATGTTTTAGGTCTCCAATAGAAGCCCTTGATCAACGTCGCTTCTCCAACCAATGGTAGTACGAAGCATAATTAGCTCGTTGCTGTGCTGAAGTTCGATTAGCCTAAAATATGAAACGCTCCCGCCACCACCATCCAGTCATCAATATCGGTTTGCATTGCATCATCATCGTCATCGTCATAGTCTTTATCCCAGCTTATGCCAGGGTCCATTTTCCGACTTTTCTTCCTTCACTTCGGCAGGTCTTCGGCACCCTTCCTCCATAAGCCGTTGGTATCAAGTTCGCCGGCATGCTTCATCAGCGCCGGTCAGGTCTCGCAGTCATAACGCATTACAGATCTAACTATGCTCTTGTACATAATCCTCTTCAGTTTGATAGGGATTTTAAGATCACAGCTGACTGCCGTGAGCCCATGAGTAATTTGGCCATTTGACTTGATATCGGGGCCGATATCAGCAGCCGACAGCTCGGATCCGAGCTAATTGAATTTGTCAGTTCTATTGAAGCTTCGTTCTCTATATGGATGGTTTTAATATCCGCACTGCTTTGGCGACGATCAGCTTCAAACACCCGTTTTCATTATCTTCAATAGTTTTACTATCCTTTGCCCGCATGCTGAGGCGTACAAATCTTTAAATATAATTGTTTCATTTTTCATTTAGTAAATAATAAAATCTTCCGTAAATAATAAAATAAAAAAACTTATTTCAAAAATTAAGCACTTTCTTCCACTTATTTATCCTGGTCTTAAGGTCTCACCAGTGCGATGTTATCAGCGTATTTCTATTTCATAAGCCAGGTTGGCAGGTCTAGCATCGGCATCGGCATGCATTGCATAACTTTAATTAATTATCCGTCTTGCGAGGACGCTTCTCGTTTTTCTTTTAAGGCACGAATGAAGCCGGTCACTGATGAAGTGCTTGCAGCCTTAGACTACGTCCAATATTTCTTGGCCTTTTCTTTCTTTTTATCTTTTATGTAAGTTTTCTATGATACGGTATTCGGCAGAGATTTTTACTCTGCACAAACCCCTTTACACTCGCGGATGTCGTACAAGGCGATTAATTGACGACCTGAGTGGTTCAGTGGTCAACATGCTGGTCTGCCACGCAAGAGGTCCCGGGTTCGATTCCCAGCAGGGCAGAAATTGAAATGATGAATTTTTGACGACCTTAGTGGTTCAGTGGTCAAAATGCCAGTCAGACACGCAAGAGGTCCCGGGTTCGATTTCCGGCCGGGCAGCAATTTTAATTTCTGTTACGGGTCTGGGTGTTCTATGTATAATAAGTATGTATTTAAAAAAAAGTATATAAGTAGTATATCAGTTGGCTAGCACCCACAGTATAAGCTTTGCTTAGTTTGAGGCTAGATGGCGCTGTGTGAATTTGTTCAAGATTATTTATTTATTTTCTTTCTTTCTATTCTACCTATCTATTTTTTTTTTCTGTTACGAGCAACTCAAAATTTTAACATCTTGTCCAAAGTTGTTGACATTGACCTGTTTAATATAAGTTGTGAATCGGCGAGAAATCGTGTTCTTAAGTATTACTTTGACACACTGTAACGTACGTAATTTGATAAATCGAGTCGAGTAAAGATAATTTTTAGGCTTAAGTTGTTGTGTTTCCTCAACGGTTGTACTTCTTTTTGTCTATTGTATTTTTATCAGTGGAGGCCTATAATTGGCTATGTAATGTTATTATTGTTTTTATTGTAATAGCTGCTGTTGGCTTTCCTTAAGTAAATAAAATAAAATAAATAAATTATTTATTATTATTTAATGTTTTCGTGTCAAAATGTCTGAGTCTCCGTAGGCTGGAAAATGGGCAGTTTCCCATTGTTATATTTATAACACTGCGATCTTCCACGTGCGTGCCAAGCGTGGATATTACAATATTGCTATAACTTCTCATTTGTAGAGAGAGACTCTAAGTCCTGCAGAGAACTGTTATGGGCTGTGAGATGGAAGTATTGGACATGTAGGTAGAGTTGGAGTATTAACTCCAGCAATATTTTACTTTAAATAAGGAAGGTTTAATCGGTGATAATGCGTCGTCTATTCTGTGAATGGTCAGCAATGATGATATATGTTTGAGAATGAGTATCTATTAAACCACATGTGAGCAATAAGCGGCGAACTTACAGTATTGCAGTCTTAGCAAAACTTGCAACTTGTTACCATTTCAATAGGTACATTTGTGAGCTTCCTGAAACTGGTTGATAAAATATGTTTGGTAGTTGGTGGCTGGATTTTCGGAAGTAATATCTTATTTTTAACAGTTTGTGCTCTCTCTTATATTCAAGATTATTATTATACCCCTGTCCAATTCGTGAAGGCATAAGGTATCCGTATCGGAATATTTTTAAATAATCTTTTTTAAAAATCAGTTTTGTCCAAAATCTTTGTTTAATATCGATGCTTATGACACCGCGCGGCGCAATTTGTTTGTTATGATCAAAGATTTTGTTTTGATAGTCGAAATTTAATTTATTTTGGATTTTCGTATCTAATATATTTATTTTCAAGATGGTTAGAATTCCTAAATGTCCCTTTCGTATCGGTCTGGGGTGTTTCTGTTCTTTTTCTTATCGAGTCAGTGAAATAAAGTCCCACTTACACGCGTAAGTAGGAATATGTGTGTCAATCCTGTATTCGGGGTGTCTGTTCGGGGCTGAAAGACACATACCAAATATTTCATTTTCTTATATTTTTATTTTTATTCAGAACTGAATTTTAGCAGTGACTTTGTTGGACAACAAGCATAGGACGATGACGATGAAGACTTTGTATCAAGAGAAATCAATGAAATTCCATCTTCTCTGACTGGATTCATAATATTAAATAATTTACTTGACTGAGTCGTTCATTGCTTTAATAGTGCAAGTTCATAAAACAATAAAGAGCCTGAAATAATTTCGGTAAACAATTTGTTTATCACTATAATGGTTGTCTGACTGGTCAGGACGCTAGTGTTTCCCATATTCTTATATGCCGCTGAGACGTGGACATTAAGAGAGAGCGAGAATAGGAGGATAGACGCTTTGGAGATGTGGTGCTGGAGAAGAATGCTTGGGGTGTCGTGGACAGAGTTTAGAACAAATGAATCCATCCTCCAAGACCTCGGTATCAAGCCGCGTCTATCCTCCACAGTATAGGCTCGAATCCTCACTTTTTTGGGCATGTCTCACGACGGGGAGATGACTCCGTGGAGCGTCTTGTGTTACAGGGAAAGGAGGAAGGCTGTTGTGCCTCGCAGAAGACTAGGAAAGCAGCAGTTCGAGAAGAGTGGCGAATGATAGTAAAGCGTGCTGCCAATCCCAACCGACAACCACGACCACTCAATTCAGAGTGTAGCGACTTAGAAGAAGTAATGGTAAAATTTTATATTAAACAGTTTGTGAAAAACGCTCCAAGCAAGTATAGGTGTCAAAATCACGACGCCATTCTCCGAATTTTATTCGTAAACAGAGTTCCCAAGTATAACCAAATAACGAACATCTGTTCTTTCAGCTGAAAATGGTAACAGAACTTGCAAAATAAATCACGGGGCACGGCAGTTCATGATTGCCGAGTTAGAAAAATATATTTATAAATGAGATCAAATAAACAACAAGGATGCTAAAATATATTGATCTTAAGTTTAAGTATTATTATTTACTTAGTATGTTTAAAAAAACTACGAGTGCCATTTGCATAATATTTACTTAAAAAAAGTACTATCAGACTTGACTCCACCTTAGATCTCATATATTTTAACGGAAGAGTCACGCGAGTTAGCGAATTTCTACGTAAAAATGTTTTTGATGGGATTATATCCTACCCGAAATATTTACTGTTGGTACTTTTTGTTTTTATCGTTTGTTGACACTCTATCGGTGTTCAATTTACAACGTTGAGTGCGTTCAATGTCGGCTGTTTCAACACTGGCCTATTAACGCCTGTGTGGTAACAAATCACTACCAGGTACAGCAATCTAAATGCCGACTTCAAAGAGTTCCATTTCCTTTAGCATCCACTTAAATATTTAATTTATCACCCCCAATAAAAAGGAATAACAAGTTAAGGGATCAAAGAAACAACAAAGTTATTCGGACAAAGTTAAATCTGACTTTTTCCTTCGAGTAGTGCGATTTATTACTTCTTGGCGAATTCTTTAAAAGATTTTCGTTTTATCAACTCACCTGACAATATTCGACAAAGATCTGAAGGAGCTTGCCTGCAAAATAACAACTGTTAATGCTCCAAATAAATAGCTTAAAAGAAAAGCTAAATAAGTAAGGAAACTTTTACAGATAAATATCGGAGAACTGACTGTTTCTTTCACAGGAGTTGGAAATAAATTGCTTCTACGGGACCTTTTAATAAAAGAAATACTTCACAAGTAGAGTAGAGAATCGGAAGCGTGTTTTTATTTGCCCATTTAATGTTTGTAAGACACAGATAACTTCCAAAATGAATTTTAGCTTCGCTGGGATGTTGTGTACTTTGCAGAGCAATGCATTTTAAAAGAATGGCTTGAAAGTACTTTTAGAGACAACAATAAAACCTAAATTGAGTTAGGTAACTAAGTACTAAGGTTATTACTAAGTAAGTACATGTACAATATCTGATTTTACCAATAATATTGTGCTGTTTTATGTTTAGGTTTAGGTGAATGGGCTCCTTTTTCCGCACTTGAACTCATACTTGGTTCTTTGTACTTAGTTAGGGCATACTAATTTAGCCAGCCCAGCTACCCCCAAAAGTCCAGCAGTCTCTTAAGACTGTGTATTGTGTTGTTATATTTCAGCTTAACGTTTATCGAAAATAAATTTAGGTATGAAAGGCTAGGTTGTTTACGAAAAAAGGCCGCGCCTCATTTCGCTTGCTTTCCTCCCCGAACCAATAGCCCACCTGGACAGTCTAATTTAGGGGGACATTATAAACGCGTTACTCAATGGCGAGTGGTAATTTGGCCGGCCGAATTTCACTGACACAGCTCAAAGGCGCGACGACGGCGTTTCCCACTCACTCACTCCGCCCGCCTTAATTGCTCGGAAGTTGAAAAGGATGCTCATTTATCATTCGGTCCCATCGCAAGACGACGCCTGTCGGTACACAACTCGAACGTCTTACATCAGACGGCCAAATTCGGCACTAACACCGCCAATAGATTATCCCAATACAACTGTAACAACAGCGCCCTCTCGACAGTAACACGCAAACATCGCAAGTTTCGCCCACTTTACCCAAGAATTTAATCCCAATACAAAAGCGTCTGTGAAAGTTTTATAAGGTGACTTGGCCCAGTTACTCGTGTTAATCGAATTTTAGATTTACCGAACATAAATGGGTCAAGTCAACGTTGTAGTGTTTTGGACAACCGTTGTCACTTTGTGCATCGCTTTATTATGGTTACATCAATAGTTTGTTTAGAATTCTGTGATCGAAGTTATAAACTCAACGGAACTGTATCAATAACTTGCGACATGATTTGATAAGTACGTACATCGTTACATTCCTTGAGCGGTCCTTTTGGACAAACCGACAAAGGAGATTATGTCAAATAACTAAATAAGTATAATTTACTGATTTTTGTCCGATTATCGTTTGTGGTGTTTTCGCTATACACATGGATATGGGTGGTCAAGCAGACCTATTGTATCTACGTTTTTCTCATTTGTTCAAACATATGTATTTGAGTAAAAATTGTTTTAGTGTTCTGTATTCGTACGTATAAACACCATAAGCTTTATCATTCAATTGAATCGAAAAGTAATATTGTATCACTCCAATATTGGACAGTACGTAGATGTAAGTATATACCTATAAACAGAACTTTATATACAACTCAGCGATAAACGAGCAGACAGTCCACATGATGGAAATAGTAACTGTAGTACATAACACTTACATTTAATAAAAAACGAGGAAAGCTTGCTGAGTTGTCTCTCTTGTATGCCTCATGTCTGTAATTATAACTACAGAACAACGGAAGTATTGCTTGGCGGCAGAAATACAGAAGCCGGCGGTACCCATTCAGGCAGAACCTTGTAACTTGAACGATGAGAAACAGAACTGTACCAGTAAAATATAACAACTCCTTTTAAGAGGACAGGCATATGGTCAAATAATGCGTGTATACCTAAACATAGGTATTGGTACAGGCGTATCAGAAAATGGCCAAAACGAACTAGAATTCCCTAGCTCAAGACGCACAATATCCTACTTAGGTTAACATTATGTTTAAAAAGTGCTGTGTAAATTGGCACTGGTACGATAGTTTCGGTATAGTAGAGCTGAGCCTCTAAGCTAAAAAAAGACTTCAATCACTGATGTGTTACGGAAATAGTGAGAAAGTAAGTAAAACAATATGGCGAATCGTGCGCTCGTGGCTTCTCATATGGTCATAGAAATAGAACCATAGGGCCTGATGTCCTCTCCTACGGAGTAAGGAGTCACAATAATAAATGATTGCACTGTAGGTACATACCTGGAGGGTGGGTGTGGCTGTGCTCAGCAGGTGGCTGCATGGAAGACAGCGCGGTCAGCGGAGTGTACCGCGTTCCTGAGGGCGATGAGTCGCGGGGACACCCCTCCTGCACACGCAACATTTCCATTATTTCAATTATCCCGCGAGAGGGAAACCTGTCAACAGGGTCGCGGAGGTCACATCGCAGTCGCTCTACCGTAATTATATGATCTGCCAAATCCTGGATTATGGTCAGGGCGGCTGCCGGGAGCCCAACCGGGATATTGGCGTCAAGATGATTAATTTTTATCCCACCAGACCGTTTAATTTTCCGGGATCTTATGAATAGGGGGCGAGTAATTCATTTAAGTGGTTTAAGAAAGGTTTAGAATTGTAATCTCACTCGGTCATACTCGGTACACCTTCCTATTCATATACATTGGTCAGCCAGGCGCGTCTTGGGACATCGTATTTAATTAAATAAAACGTGCGTGATAGTTATTTAAAGCAAGTTCGCTTGCTCCGTATCATGTAGGTTACACGATGTAATGGTGTAAACGGAATTGTGTAAATTAATGTACGTTGATTATTCCATCTACCTAAACGAGACAGCTTCTATATTTACCTAACTTATGCTGCAATTTACATATCTACTTAAATAATGGCTTACGTGATAAAGTCTTTCTTTCTACGGTCTTTCTCCTATTTCTTTTTCTTCTAATTACAGATACATCATAATATTTATGATACAAAATTATAGCTTTGTGAAGCTTGTGTTTAATGCTTCCACAGTTCGCAGTTTTTTTGCGATTGTACCTATCTTACTGACAACAACGTGAAACATAGGTATAATATGATCTATGATATTATCACAGTTGTCGGCTTGAGCAAACCAGATATTATTTTAAATTAAAACAACCAGTATTCTGTTGCATGTAGCCTATATCTTGCGTTTACTATAATAATTGTTACGTTTACTCATTAAATATAAGTAAAGTAACACATCAAATTCAACTTACTTGGCTTGAATTAAAAGTTAATTTTACAATTAGATTTCATAATCCAACAGAGAATGGGATTGCGCACTTTATTTTTGCGTAACTGATTCCAGCGACTGTTTAACACTGAGTTAACAAGAATTAACGCATCAGACGATCTAATCTGCGTCAAGGATAACATGTCGGTTACTCCTTTCATGCGTAAATCGTTTACGCTCCATTGAATAACTGCTTCAGCGGAGCTTCGCCGTTTCCTACCCCATAAAAGGGTATATTTTTCCTTGTGCCTCTTCGACGCAATGAGGGATAATAAGGATGAACACCCGAGGCGTGTTTACATTGAACTTACTTCATTACCAGCTATTAATAAAAGACCGCCGCAAGCCATAGGCGTAGATTTTATTGGTAATGAATTTACTCGGCCTGATTCTTGACTTTTAACTACTTTGACGTTATCACTTTGGTAAAAATTCTATGACAATTTAACTTATTGTATAAAGTTACAATAAAACTTACCTTTTCACAATTAGCAGTGGCTGTGGTCTGCGTGTGACTGGTCGATGAAATGCGGTATTGCATCCCCGACACTGTAGTGCAGAAACCCTCGTGGTGGTGAGTGGAGTAGACGCCGGTTATAGTGACGTCGGTGTCTTGATTCACTATCACTTCCACCTTCTGTTTCCTATCTGTCACAGTAGTTTCATCGCATTCCTTTGTAGTTTCCTCAATTTTTACTTCCGACTTAACGCCGGCACTTACGCAGTTTTTTGACTTATGTGAAAAAGACTCGTCGCTGCAAGAATCTGAAGTAGTATCGTCTTTGCTTGATTTTGACGAACGCTTTTCGTAACTAGCTGCTAGTATTGCAGTGGCATTCAAGCTTGCCATACGTTTCTGCACCACCATGTCTTTCAAATCCATCACCACTTCGGTTCTGTTACGTTTCTTTTTCACTGGCACCCCTGCAGTCTTTTTCATTTTAGCAGGTGGTTTCTCAGTATCTGATTTGCTTGATAAGGATTTAGTAGGCGTCTTTTTCTTTTCAGACGCTACAGTTTTCTTTTTAGACTCCATTTCACTATCCTCGCTAGAAGATGTTGAGGATTTAGGATCCCAGTACTTGCCCGCACTCCTTATGCCCGGCACTCCGCGCAACGACCTTTGAGGGGGATTATCATCTGAACTTTCTGAACTATCTTCTTTTTTGTCTCTTTTGTTCTCATATTCAGATTCTGATGTACTTTCATGTTTCACTACTTCTTTTGGTTTTGTTTCTTTCTTTTTAGGCGATGAAACTTTAGAAGTACTAGGTAGTGCTTGACCACCAATGGTTTTCATCAATCCAAGTTCCATATGCGTACGACTTTCATTCTCATAAAGACAATGTACTTTAGCTATAGCGTTTAGCGAAGCCATTCTATGTTTTTTCGGCCCTGACCACATAGATAATAGTTTCTGTCTCCGTTTGCTGGGTTTCTCACCGCTAGATAATAGTGAATCATCTTTAAGATCCACAAGAGAATCTTTTGATAGTTCTTTTAATTCTTTAGATGTTGACTTTTTCGGAACTTCAGTTATTCTTTTGTATTTTTTATTCTTAGTTTTCTTGCCCTGAGAACATTCCGACTCAGAAGACTCTTTGGTATCGTCATTAGATTCACTTACGCTCTCTTCTGATGACGTGTAATGGAATGATTTGGTATTTAATGAAAACTTACATGTATCTAGTTCGTCATCTGAGATACTGGTTTTCTTCTGCCGTTTTTTAACTTTAACTGTATTTTTCTTATTACTCGCAGGTGTAACACTAGTTTTTTCTATTTTGTTAACCGGTTCCTGATCTAAGAACTTGATCGGACTAAATGGTTTTCCTGTAATACTAGATTTTCGTGCAACCATCTTGTATGATTTGCTTACTATAGGTTTTGGATTGTCTTCAACATCTTTTTCACTACTAGTTACATTAGCCTCCATGCTTGACGTTGCATTATTATCCTGACTCTGATTAGAAGTTATTTCTTCAGTTCTTTTATTAGCTTTTAATTGTTTCACTACTTCTTCAATTGGTCGATGGGGAGAATACTTTTTCTTTTCTGAATCTGTTTTTTTGTCTATTATAGTCCCCTTGACTCGAGCAATGGGTCTAACTCTTCCAATATTTTTGTTTATTGGACTTCGAAAATCTGACAATATACTTTTTGGCGAATCAACCTTTTCTGTAAATGTATAGACATCTATTTCAGGACCTTGAGTCACAAGAGTATTGGGCGTTACTTTGTCTTTGTTATTATCATCGTTTTTACTTTCGCATTTCATGGAAAGAAATCTTTCTGACATGCTCAAATTGCCTTTTGAATTTTTGAAACATTTGACATCTATGTCTACAGTCCTCGGAGATCTAATAGACGTGAAAAACTTAGGAGGTCTTTCTGTATCTGCCTTAGGTGGTTCCGGAGGACTCATAGGTAAATCACATATCTTTGAATTTGATTCGTCAGTATTGATTTTTAACTCATCTTTTACTTCTAGCTGTTCTGAAACCTTTTTATCATCTTTCACATCTTTACTGTCACTTATAGATTGAATTGACTTGGTTTCATTCTCCTTTTTGTCTGATGCATCCTTTTCAGGTTTATTTTTCTCAACTACATCGGTAGAAGGTTTTTCTACTGCCTGTTTTTTCACATTGGCAGTTTTCTTTTTATTAGGTTGATTAACCACACCGGCATTACCTTTTTTAACAGTTTTAGCCTTAGAAAATTTAGATGAAGCCTTTTTTAAATTAATTTTGTACTTTATATCATCATTGTCAGATTCATTTGAATCTGAATTTGATTTAGCAGTTATATTAGACTTTTTGTTTGATTTTACAATTTTTTTGTTCGCTGATTTCTTTAATGTATCGGGATTATTTTTAACCGCGTCTTTTTTGTCCTTAAGTTCTTTTTTGGCCCGCTTGGTTGGAGAACCACTTCTGGATCCAGAACATTTAGACGGGCCGCTTTTTGCTTCCGTCGGCGTGTCCTGATTATCATCACCGGACGAGTCTTTATCATTTTTTGCCACATCATCTTTTGAAGAATTCTTTTTGGGACATTTTACTAAGGCTTTTTTTATTAAATTTTTTACTTTTTTCTGCGATACAGATTTTCTTTTTGCTTGTTTAGCAGTGGTGGACTTTAATGTTGACTTAGTTAAAGTCCCCTTCTTAGGTGACGGTTTTGTAGCTTGAGACCGCATTGTCCACAAAGGTCAGATGCGTGTTACCGTCATTGAGGGCCTGAGGCCAGC
Source organism: Blastobasis lacticolella (assembly GCA_905147135.1). Classification (NCBI taxonomy): domain Eukaryota; kingdom Metazoa; phylum Arthropoda; class Insecta; order Lepidoptera; family Blastobasidae; genus Blastobasis; species Blastobasis lacticolella. The sequence continues at coordinate 11,083,300 of LR990044.1, forward strand.
GCCGGTGTTCACATCCTGGAACAAAAGAAAAGCCATTTAACATAATGTCACTATCAGTAAATCAAAATGTAAAACATTAGGAGTGTTGCCGGGTGTACGCTGGATTAAAAACGTTGGCGACCGTTGGAAATTAATCAGAAATTTGTTGTGTGGTTAAGGGCAAAGTAGAGCAGATGTTCCTAAACATACGCTTCTATTCCTTTAGAAAACAGCGAAAGTATATTTGATTTAATTATGAAATGTTAAATGTGAACACTTTCGCTGAATTTGTCTCCACATTCCATTTGTTTCATTCATTGTGAATAACAAACAAAGATTACGCTATTAAGAAAATTATAAAACCTACTTATCGTTACATGTGTAAATGCTACAGTTCTAATTTAATTATTAATAATGATTAATTAAATCAAATGGACTACTTATTAGTATGTATTCCTAATTGTAAAACATGTAAGAAATAAAGCAACCTCTGCCTCTCCAGATAACCTTAAACAAAAAAAAAGAAACTTTTATTGTTAAAAAAGCAAACATCTGCCCCGATAACGCAAACGAGCGGCGCGGACGCACTTATTAATGCAGCTACACGAAGTGTTTTTTATTTTGATTGCGTAAAAAAGGTCGAACAAACCTCACCGAATTTTATACCTGCCGGCACGTGCTAAGCCATTAGGGCGAATACGGGGGTAAGTTACGATAAGATAATGAGTGGCATGTGTTAACACAAAAAATGGACCGATCAGATCCACCAAATGAAATAAATTATTACACGAAAATTTGAATAAGGGAAGACTGAGTAAACGTAGATGTTTATCTTGATGACGGCGTCAGTTAGTCTCGAGAAATACGGCTCTCTCCAACGGGTCGGCTCGTAATCAGCTCTCATAAAGCGCATTGTTCGAGTTACGTGAATAAATTCATTCGGAAACGGAACGAAGACGAATTTATTCGCCGTGAAACGAAACAGATGAACATAAAAAAGTAATAACCATCGAGGGCGCACGTTACAGCACCGCGGAGCACGGGATGGTCAAACTATTCCAATAAAAGTTTTAAACGGCCTTCGCCGCCGTTTGTACGAATATTAAATAACACTGTAGAATGCTCGCGTGTATTCTTTGTGTTAAGAACAAAGAGGCGCAACTTGAACACAGCTTTAGTGGATGATAATACGAGTAAAAGCAACTCAACGAATTCTAACTCTATACATTTTAAGAGTATGTTCCGGGTTTCCTACCGCGTACTTTTGTTGACGAGTAGCCCGATATTTCGACACAGTTGCATGGCCACAGAACGACTGGAGAGCTGCAAACGCCGGGTTTAAAATGTGTGATAATAACCGCGATCGTTTAAAACATTATGTTCCAACTCTATAGTTAAGTAAGTCGAAAATGAGCGTGATAACTGCTAAACCCTCATCGCACTTGCGACTTCTGTTCCTAATGATCAATCCTGTGAAATGTCAGGGTGCAAGTGACTCGATATTAATCTCATTAATGTCTACCGGAGTGAATTGGACAAAGGTAGCTTCTCCGTGGGCGGGTTGTTTGCCGGTGTTTGAACTAGTTGGTGCCGGCTCGTCTGTTTGAGTGCAGTAGATTCAATTATCCTCGGACGTAAATTGCATTTCATCTCTCGGCCAACTGATTTATGATGCCCACATAGTTTCATTCCGTTTCCCAGGGATCCTTTTATTATTACATTACCTTCCATGAAAACGATATCTAAGCTTTCAATTTCTTAAGTGATATCGTAGATATTGAATTGTGGTATTGACATTTATGACCTACCTCGATCTTAAGAAAGCAAACATATAGGGCCATTTATACCTATCGGTATTCAAGCAAACAAAAAGCCATTTTATTGTTCACTTGGATAACAAAATCCATAGCAGTTGTCTCTCGCTAAATTGAGATGTATAAGCAGCAATTAGCAGCTCGGGAACAAGGCGGGAGATAATGAAGAAAAACAGCCATCTGTGCAGCGCAGAGCCCCGTGAGTTAATAATTAAAAGGAGAGTCGAGTCGCAATTCCCGAGCGGTGATCTAATAAAGTGACCACACCAGTTATTGTTACTCCACCAAATCGGGGCAAGTTTCACTGCCGCTTTAAATGGGATAGCTGAAATACACTAAAGCAACGCCAAAGTTAGCAGCGACCGAAGTTATGACTGGAATTGCTACATTTATGCTCACATTGATTGATGGAATGTTTAATGACGTTAGTGGATCGTGTTGTGGCAATTTAACGGCAGTTAGCTGGTTAGGTCGTGTAATTTGATACTTTTCTATTTGCTGGAAACCGTTAGAAATATGCTATTGTCACGTTATCTCCGGCGTGGTTGTGAAGCTGTGGTGTTTCTCGCGAAGACATGGCGATTAGTAAGTATCTACTGTTGTAAATTGCATCAACAGAGAAAGACAATAGAGGCCCGACACAATAAAGCCTAAGGTGTGAAATTAGCGAGCATTCCTCCGATTAATTATATTAATTTTGCAGAAACAATCACATTCTTTCCGGGATTAGCGGAATTAAGCCGAAGCCGGCGTGAAATAACAATGAAGTAGCCATAGCGCGTAACAAATAAACAAGAAGGGAGGAAAATAAGAAGCGAGAGAGTGTAATAGAGAGCAAAGATCTTCACGCGAGCAGAAATATTGTTCCAGGGTCGCGTACACTGGCAGCCATTGATGTTGAAATAGGGAAACAGATTATGTTCTGTGCGACGGATCAGACGGGAACGGCTAGCAACAGGCGGGTATCAGCGTTTGTTTGCGCGAATTACCGATTGCCGCTTTTGCGGCTCTTTGCGCGACCGCGACCGTCAATTTTGCTAAAACACCCGCCAGTGCTCAATGGATTTTGCCTTTTACTGGTCCATTTTCGTTGGGTGCTTAGAGTCCTACTAATAAAATAATGTTCGACCGTCAATTATCTACTCTGAAAGTATGGCATGGATTTGTGGGATTTTGAGACACTACTCCTACTTAATCCTAAAGGTGAGGATATAGGTAACCTTTTTATCCCAGACCATGCAAACGAAATATCTTAGAACATTACCCTAATACAAAAAAGAAAACAGTTTATAATGCAAAGGCGAGCTTATACCATAACAGGATTTAAGCTAACCTTTAATAAGCCGAGGTAATCTTTGGTGAGGGGTGAAGGCAATATTGAAAACAACAAGAATAGCTTAAAATAAAGTACTGCGATGGATGTGCGGAGTTACGCGACTAGACCGAGTACGTAATGAGTACATTCGTGGCAAACTCGATTTGACGGACATCATGGATAGGGTTCAAGAGGCTCGCCTGCACTGGAAAATTAATATTATGCCTAATGTGCTGTGTAAACCCTTGGGATACCTGGGACATAGAAGCCTAAACCTGCTGGTATAATGAAGGAGCATCGTCACTTACCAACAGGTGAGATGGCGGTCAAATGCCTGTCTTGTCTGATATAAAAAAAAATGAGCCCGCGGAATGATTCCGCAAAGCGATCGAATGGAACCCTGAGAATGCGAGAGTCAACGGACGACGTAAAGATGCTGGGGAGCGGGCGAAGTTAAGAAACAGTAGGAAAGGGGACCGTGGTAGTAACCAGGATTGGTTATTCGTATGATGATGATGATGTATAATGATTGCTATCCGACTCGCACAACTCGGTAGGTGAAATCGGAGTCGTCAGAGCTTCGACCGTCTGTCATCAGGAGGGCCACGTGCAATTGAGGTCAGGTTAGGCCAATTTAATGAAATACTGGTAGGGTATTTCAACCACCTACAATATCCCAAAACGTACTTCAATCTAAATCGAAATAGGCAGGGAGGGAAGTACTACGAAACTATACCTGGTCAAGTATAGGTATACCGCTTAGGAAATTTTCGCCCATAAAAGTGTCCATAAAAACACAAAAGTGTCTCAAATATTGTCCAAATATTATTATGAATAAAGCGCTTAAAGTTTAACGGCTCGCGCTATTGTCATCCCGTTTTGATTAGCAGGCCAGCGGGGCGGGAGCGGCGCGGGGGGCGTATCGATCGCAGCCTCCCCGAGATTCACTTTTACGCCACTTGGCCGTCAATTACCGTAATTCTGATAAGGCCCAAGCCGCCAACAGTCATCCGCTAATGCATTACCGCGTGGAAAAGCGGCGGCGACGCCGTCACGGCAAATTATTTCGCGGTCGGAAAATGGTTGATGTTGCTGTTTATTTGAGGAAATTGGACCAGCCCTCGGCGCGCGGCCCGAGGCTGCTCTGTTTATAAAACAATCGGTGTTTCGCTCCACCATTTTGTTTCCTGTCTATGATGTTAGGATAGTTGTTCGAGTTGTGTTTTCGACTGCTATTTGTCTAGACTCTAGTGGATTGTACGATTTAATTTGAGTTAGGTAATGTTTCAGCGCAAGTATATTTTGAATAGTTGAATACTAACCGATGCTCTTACGGCGAGGAGAAATATAGTGATGAAACCTGCACATTCAGGCGACTGAATGTGTATTCAATCTGGTCAGGTTCCCCTGGTAGCTGGATCACGGAGGTCAGATGGCAGTCGCTCCACTATAATTACCTGATCTGCCAAATCCTGGATCATGGTCAAAACGGACCCCGGGCCCTCGTGCACGAGAGCATAACCGGGAATTAACGCTAATATGACTATTTCAACGCAAGTAAGTTATCATAGAAGATGATTCCAAAAACTTATTCATACTCAGGATGGCGTATACCTACGTTAACTAATGTTGGCACGACGCTGTCTCAAGGCGTTTTCAGGGAAACAGCTGAAAACACCTTCATTAGTCAAATTGTTACCGTGACCTGAATACTCTCTACTGAAATTATAATCATGTTTTTGCACTAGAAACTTTGCGTTTCCATATTTCTTGAGCTTGTATAAGAGTTTAACAATTTAAATTAGGGAACCTCATTGGCGCCGTACTCCTCACCGGTCCTCACACCCAAATATATACCTACCTTATCTTTCTCGGAGAGTTCTTTGCTTTGGTATGAAATCTATACATCGTATAAAACAGTCGCTTCCTGCCGTCTGTCCCTATGTATCTATGTACGCTTAGATCTTTTAAACTGTGCAACGGATTTTAATGCGATTTTCAGCAATAGATAAATTGATTCAGGAGGAACAAGAAAAAAGGGTAGGTACGCGAACGAAGTCGCGCCGGGTCCACTAGTTGACTATAAATTATTCTGTGTGAATACTCGACTACCTGACCCACAATTGAGGTTATAGATATGCCATTTAATCAACGTTTTGCAGCGAGTAAACAAATTCTCTCTACTGTGGGTCAAAGAAACATGATACATACCCAAAATGTAATGTGACTTATTAATAACAACAACACCGATGGATCCCAATAACAAAATTACTTAATCTCTTTTCCCTATCATTTCCCTTTAATTATTTTTCCGAGTAATTTTACCGACGCTAATGGACGGATACAAATAACGTTTGATAAAATCAATTAGTACCTATCTGACATTACCATTTATTTACTTAAACAAAATTAAGTAATTATGATCCATTAACAGGTTTTGTGGGTACTTTTCCATAAATAAAAATAAAAATTCAGCTATTCAGTATCAGGCTACTGACTTCAGTCTTCGTGAATACATTTATTTTGCTGCCCGGTTTCGCGTGCCATGGTTTTAATTTAATGAGCTCTACCCCTACCAGTACCAATCCCCCTCAATCTACTAGGATCTATTGCCAATTTCCACCAGTAGATCAAATCCCTACCACTTTTCTACATAGATATTTATATAGAACCCTTACCCTACAATAACCTATCTCTTTTCTGCATTAGCAGATGTTTTGGTAGTCGTATTACCGATCACTACCAGAACTTGAAGTTTGGTAGAAGATTCCCTGAAAATTCATCAACGGTTACGAAGTCCACAGATATCGCGAAAAGCTTTTTCTGTTAGTTTTTAAGATAAGTTTTTCTGTTGATCGTATTGTTACTACATTTTATGGGATCATCCGATGTGGTGTTAATATGAAGATTCACTGAAAATTTGCGCAAAATTATGCCCCGTAATTTTTAGCCAGCCTTCTTTCACTTGATTGCTTCATCATTTCATGGCTAAGGGCGCATGATCCGAGCCATTGCAAAAAGGCGTTGAAACGAACTTTACGTTACTGGCTTATTTTTGGCTATAAATTATAGTTTTAGAGAAATCGACGCGTAAAAGTGCACTTAGCCGAACGAAAAGGAAGACGCCAAAATTATTAGAATTGAAAAAAGAGATTTTTTCAATATTCGCTCGAGATGGAACGTACAATAACTATTTTTGTTTAATATAATAATGATAGTTGTCGTCCGCAAATTGAAGACGAAGAGAGTAATAAAATCAAGCATCGCCTTGTGAGCTTCATAGGCGGGCGGGGTGTCAAAATTACAAGTCTCAAGCGCAGTCAGAGGCCTCATCACGGATTATTATTACGCCATTCATGATGTAAATTTTTCCCTCTTTGGAATAAGAGGCGCGGAGAGCTACAACAGACTGGCTAATACTCAGGGGACCGATTCGCACGCTGTGACAATTCGGCATGTTCTCTAGCCAAAATTCTGTTTGAAAACGTCACTGAAATTGATCTTACACAATATACGACTGTCGAAGATAGTTTTGGCTGCAATAGACATTTCAATGTCATGGTGAAAAAATGTCGACGTCGAGATGTCACATTGCGAGAGTTATGCGGCAGAACGTAGGACGGTGCTATCACAATATGCGTCCGCTCTTGAGCATGTTGGAAACACTGCATGTTTGTTCTATTTACTTATTTGTTGTTATAATACGTCACGATTACTGGTTGAATAGGTATGTTCGTCGAATGCTCAAGCAATGACCTAGATCATGATTGTGTGTACTAGCTGTAAGGACGTATGACACACAACTACCTGGCCATTGAAAATTTAAATGCAAATCCTGGCATCATAGTTTGATTATTCTGTATTATTTCGATGAAATTACAAATTCCAACAAGCCTGCTAAGTGTAGCGGTTATGGTTGAACCCTTCACTTATGTAGAAGAGGCTCTAAACTGGCAGTAGATTGTTAAGGATGATGAAAGCCCCATTGTAGGTATATGATCGTTTTCCAGTTGAATAACTTCAATCTGATCTTTATCTGATACGGTTATTTTCTGTTAAAGTACGCTCATCATCATCAATTTAAGTTACACTCTTATCGGTGGAACAATCTCTCTTATCTGCTACCTCATTTTATCTATCTAACATAAACTGTATAAAACAAAGTCGCTTCATACATACTTACATAAGGATAGACGGCAGTCTGTCCCTATGTAAGTATGTATCTATGTACTCTTAGATCTTTTAAACTACGCAACGGATTTTAATGCGGTTTTCAACAATAGATAGAGTGATTCAAGATGAATAAATGTAAAAAAGGGTAGGTAGGGTAAAGTAGGTGAACGCGAACGAAGTCGCGTCGGGTCCACTAATCTAGTATACCTACCATTAGCAAGCTCATTAGTCCGCCATCGTGGCGATGCGGGCTTACCTATATAATGCCTATTCACTCTTGCCTTTAAAAATACCCAGATTATATGGCTCGGGAAACAGTTTCGTAGACAAAGAGTTACACCCCTTGGCTGTTCGCATGATAATGAAGAAGCGAAATGTTTGGTGAAATGTAGTCGATATTCCATCTATTCACACCAAACATGTGGGTGAAAACCTAACCCTCGTCTAGCGCCCGGAAGATAGAACTAGATATGTTTCTTCGTAATCACGCATTCACTTTATCTTTCAGGCCCTTTCAATATTAAACTGTTTCTCTTCCCCTCCTCAACCTCAACTTTGCTTTCTATTATTACCCAAAATACGCTAGCCACAAACTTATTATCAACCGTGTAAAAATAGATTGAGTACTAGAAATAGAAAAACAAAACACACAATGATCACGTCACACACCTACTCATTGTGGCTCGGCAGTGGGTGGAAGGACGCGTCAGCGAGTTTAGTTGGTTTGGATGAATGGTGTCATAAAGAGTACAATGACGCAAGAGCTTACGCGCTTTATTACCTTTGACTAAATTCAGTAGCTCGAAGAACAGATGGCCGATGGGGCAGTAAAGTTCTCGAGTGGCGACCACGTACCGGAAGACGCAGCGTGGGTAGGCCTCCCACAAGGTGGACCGATGACCTGGTAAATATCGCAGGTACCAGCTGGATGGGGAAGGCACAGGACCGGCCGATGACGGTTTCGAGATCCCGCAGACTGCAGACTTTTTAGCGGCCGATAGTTTAGTTTGAAGGCAATCGGGAAGCCCTTCAAACTTATTTATCGGCGAATACCGAATCGATATAGCACAACACTTGCACACTGATGAAGAGCCTAACTAAATTATCAGCCGATGGAAAGTCTGCAGTCTGCGGGGGCTCTTACGTTACTGGTCGTTTCGCTTTTCGAAAGCCGTGATACAAAAACGGACCTTATTTTATGAGCAATACATTCTAGTTTGATTTGATCTCTCTCCTTTTGCTTCTGAATTTAGGCTACTGCATTTAGTCAAATGTAATAAGCGCATTATAGAAAACAGCCGGCCGCGGCGTGTACGCGACACGCGGCTCGCGCGCCGATGACGTCACCTCCCCGCCCCGCCATCCGCCGCCAATTGAATTGTCTCCCGCGGCGACGATGTATCAATATTTTTATCTCGTTTATCAATCGCGTACGCGGCGGGCACTCGCCGTGACAGCAGCAGGGCATCGAGTCCGAAAATTTTGTAATGGTTCGATCGAATTGTTGTTGGGTCGCTACGGAAGTTCAATCGCAAGTTGACACATTTTTGGTGTTCTGCTACCAATAAAAGATCGATCAAGTTATCGGTTTTTGTTACAATCGATCCGATTGTGTGATAAAACGGTCTTCTCCTCTTATTTGACAAGGGTCTTCATTGCGGATAATTAATTAATTTATTTATTTAACAGTTTATTGTGCACAGGAAATACATAGTAAATAACAGGCAAAGTAATAAATGACACAACAGGCGCTACTTATTTCTAAAAGAAATCGCTTCCTTCAAATTTAATTTAGGTTAAATAAAAAAAACGGTAAAATAAATAAATAAAAGCAAATCAATCGTGATAATTTCACGTTCTTTTGGTCAGGCTCGGGGTGGGTAGATATCAAAAGGCCAAGGAGTTTGTCGATTGAGAGTCTATTTGATTACAACTCAATTACGCTGACCTACAAGTTTTTGCAGAACACGTAATTTGTCTCGAGTTGTAATCTACATGTAATCGAATTGTGCGAAACCTAACAAAAATAGCGGACTTGATACCCAGGCGGATGGCAACGCGCCCCGTGACAGTAATGACGTCATATCCGTCCCAGCCGGGCCCTGTCACCCGGCGGCCAGTTCCCGCCTTTATCTATACTGTCGTATTATTTGTCAATCGCTCGACAAACTAATGGCTTTCACTCCGAGCTGTTAATTTAGATGAATAGCGCGATATGTTGTGGCTTCTAAGTGAGTAGCTTTTCAGATAAGTTTTTCATCAACAGCCCGGTGGATGTACTAAAATAAATAATTACTTTGTAAAGCGCAAACATTATCCTGATGAAATGAGAAGGAAGAGTTCCAATTGAACCGGAGCCCATGCCTTTCAATTTGATGAATATTTTAGCGGGCATTTACGCAGCGCCGGACCGGATGGAACGCTGAAAACACAGTTTGTACAAAAGTGAGTTTCCTTCCTCGCCGCTCAATTTTGGCGTTTGATTTGTCAGAGTGATTTAAGATTAGGGCACAAAGGCCTGTTTCCGAGGAAATCCCGATTTCCGCCAATTGTTAAGGTCCCTTCGGAATGGAATCACTTGTTAGGCCCGCCGAAACAGAATCACTTTTACGCTACTTTTGATCCGCTCGCCGGCAATATCCGTTGAAAGTTCAGCGATTTTATGCCCCGAGTGCCAGGGGCGGTTACTGGCGGCGCTCAGCCGTTCCTTATTCACCGGACGGGAAATATGACGCGTCAAGTGGCGTTACTGCGCTCTTATTAGGCGTTGAAAGGGGCCGGCGAGCTGTCTCCAGAGTGTACGTCATTGTTACCTTACGCCGTTGGCTTTATTTGGTACGTGATTGGCGTAAGATACTCCATTAGCGCGTACGGTTGCTGCCAAAGTTTGAGAGCAAAACTGTAGGCGACAAACATCGCCCTCTAAAACTGTAAACCCCAGTTCACGTGGAGCGACGTCACTCCATAAATCTCTCCGAGCTCAGTTGGCAGCACGTCAAAATGGCGGAACAATTACGTTGTCAAGTCCATAAGGATTACACGTCGTCACGTCACTTGATGACACATTTCGCCAGAGACGGCCGGGAGTTCGTCGTATTACTTTGTCGCTGAATATTGCGGAGGAGTCTCACCTCTATATCACACTTCATTGCTCACCCCTTCCATCCATTTAATACTCGCCGGGGCTCTTTCCAACCGCTCAGCTTTGCCAAGTTTAAAGAGTAACTCATCTTGTGCTTCAATTTTGTACGAAACGATTATTTAGCAGATTTTTAAGAACGTGGTGATTCAAGTGTCAGTTGCTGCGATTCATTGCTGCTTTACTTAACAAACAATGCGTCAAAATAATATCTATTAATAGCCGCGCTAAACTGGCTAATTATTCCTAATTCTCCAGATTTCCATTACTGATTCCCAATTAAACAGATTCCTAGTTTTGCAGGTTCTGAGCTTTACAGTTTCCCAGTTTTACAAATTCCTAGTTCTACAGATTCCCACTACATAGGCCTAGCTCAAGAAACATAAATATTGACACCGGGATTTTCAAATATCGCAAGGGACTTTAGGAAATACGAAAACTGGTCTAGACTACTTCCGGGTACGTAGTGTACGGGACGTAGACTACGGCGCAAGCAATATAACATTGTATTGTATATATTCAGTAAGTACCTACGCTTCTAGATAGGACCCCAAAACAAAAATTAATAAAAACAAACTGGCCCCGAATTGCCAGCAAATGTGGCCCTTTCTCCCGTGTTAATAACGAATGCAGGCGTTGGCGCAAGAAGTTTTTATGTAAATGATACAGCCACCGATTCGCAGCCAGTACGTTGGTTAATTAGGGCCATTTTTCCCGCCAAAACAGCCTTGGGAAACGTTAAATGTTATTACGCTGGAGGCAATTCGCTGGCGAGCACAAAAATTAACTTTATTTCATTAGGTTGTTCCTTCAAAGTAAGTGGGTTTCGAGTGTAGACGGTGTTTGGAGGTTGAATGGGTAGTTTTGCGTCAGACTCAGAAAAGTCAGGATTCAGTTCAAAAATTGTTTTTAAAACATATATCAATCTTGTATTCATAAATAGTAATTTGGGGATATTTTCACCTAAAGGGAAGTGAACAATAAAAGTTAATAGGTAGAAATATATATCCGATAATTGGTATAAGCTAAAATAACTACAGCAAGAGGAGATAAAGATAGTAAACAAAAGTTTGCGACTTTACATCTATCATTTCATACAAACCTGTGACATAGATACTTAACTTATGAAACCTAACTACTTATGAAAGCTTCATACGAAATGACCGATGAACAGCCGCTGTACAGCCTTTGTTTAGTATCTTTGTTAAAATCTGGGAAAACAAATCCGTTATCCATCTTCCCTTATCCCACTAGTATTATTTGACGACCTGAGTGGTTCAATGGTCAACATGCAAGAGGTCCCGGGTTCGATTCCCGGCCGGGCAGAAATTGAAATGATGAATTTTAATTTCTGTTACGGGTCTGGGTGTTATATGTATAATAAGTCTGTATTTAAAAAAAAAAGTATTTAAGTAGTATGTCAGTTATCTAACACCCATAGTACAAGCTTTGCTTAGTTTGGGGCTAGATGGCGCTGTGTGAATTTGTCCACGAATATTTATTAATTTATTTTATAATGTCTCTTGGTGGATCTAACCCTACCGAAACGTCGTGAAAACAAATCGAAAAGGTACGTCGCGTGTAAGTCCCGTCTAATATAATAATATGTCTCTTGGAAGTTATACTGTCAAAAGTTTTGACTTCATGTTTTATGACCGGCCGGCTATCTCACGTCAACAGAATGCTGTTAAGATCGCTGTGTTTAAAACACACACCATCTGGTTAGCCTTTTTTATTATTCTACGCAGATACAAACAAGCAGACAGCCCACCTGACTGATCAGTAGCGATACCGAATGACGCAATGATCAGCAGTGATACCGAAAGACTCTTAATAATTTTTTAACGATGACTGCTGTGTACATTAAATTTTCGAAGAATATGGAAAGCGGCTTAAGTCCAGCAAAAGACTGGTATGGGGCGCGGGCTATTGATGATGACAGTGTTCTCTCAGCAGAACGAACCACACAGAGACAGGACACAGGTTCTCATGCCTCACCGCCCTCATATCGCCCTAGCGCCCATCCCGGCCTCTGCCAAGGTCCGCTTTCCTACTGATTCTTCTCCACTTCACCCGGTATTCGTCCTCGCATTGTAAGACTTTGGCTCTCGCATCCGACTCAGCTATGTTAAACCATGGGGCCCCTTTCCTGATACCGGCTCACTGATACTGGGGCTCACGCAATACGTGACCAAACCAGCGTGGCGAGCCTCCTAAATCTAATCTGCGATATCCCCACGCCAAAGCTGCCACGGATACCTATACTCGTTACGTACATGCCGACCTGAGTGGTTCAATTGGTTAACATGCCGGTTGCCACGCAAGGTCCCGGGTTCGATTCCCGACTGAGCAGAAATTGAAATGAGGAATTTTAATTTATGTTACGGGTCTGGGTGTAGTGTGTAAAATAAGTGTGTATTTAAAAAAAAGCATCATCATCATAGCCCGTAACAGTCCACTGCAGGACTAAGGGCCTCTCCCACGAAAGGGGAGGTTATTGCCATAATCTCCACGCTTGGCAGGCGGGTTGGAGATCGCAGTGTTTAAATAAAACAATGGAAAATGCTGCTGCCCATTTTCCAGACTACGGAGACTCTTGATCTTTTGCCTCGAAAACATTAGTCGCCTTGTGCGACATCCATGAGTGTAAGGGGTTGGTGCTATTCTACTCTGCCGGACACCACACGGCCACAAAAAAAAGCATATAAGCAGTTTATCAGTTATCTAACACCCATAACACAAGCTTTGCTTACTTTGGGGCTAGATGGCGTTGTGTGAATTGTCCAAGCATACTCGTATTTATGATTATTTATATCTCACCGCACTACACTTCGTCAATCGAGAAAAAAACCAAACTGATATTGCATAGCATACTCGTGAAATTAGGTATATACATACACGCTCGCTCACGTTACGTCACAGTTTCGCACCGTAATTGTCTTAATAATGTGTTAATTAGTGCAGGGAAATTGGATCGGGTTCGATACGCCGTGCTCGCTTACAGAGCTTTATGTGTATACATAGAGACAGATTAATTATTCAAATGTCGGTACACAATTGTAGAGATAATTATGCTGGTCCTTTGTGTTATGGCTTGGGTTTTCTGTTACCAATTATTGTTTGCCTATTAAGCAAATTATTGCGTTTAATGAAATTATCATTAGTTCTCAGTCTATTAAAAATTGGTGTCTGAGTTCGGTCCGAGTTTTTTTAGTCCGTCAAGTTTGTTTGCAAGTTTTTCTCTTAGATTTTTCCTATTTGACTATTTACTATCAAAATTATTTGACGTGAATACCTTTAATGACGGATACCTAAATAAGATTTCGTTCTGTTCGCCTTGAAATGGATAATATAGTCTAACCACAGGTCTAACTAAAGTAATACGTAGATAATAAACATTTATGATTCACCGCCGAACCCATAATAATTTCGCTTACTGTAACAAATAAATAACAGAGTCACATCAATAACTTACTGCTTTCCGAAAAGCAAACTTACCCCCTTAACTCAGAGTTGACATTCGAACAAAATACAGTACGCGCGAACGACTCAACTCGGGAACACGAGAGATTAACTCTCACGTTTGTTTGTCTCGTTACCCGCGTCGCAAGCGCAACGATAAATATCTTATAAACAATAAAGCATAAAACAAAGCAAAATATGAGCCGGAACAGCAATAAAATAGCGTGGGACGCCCTCCGTATTGCCTCTAAGAGCGGCTCGAGCCGGTTTAAATTTCGAACGACTTGTTGTGACGGTTATGACGGCGGTCCCGCTTTAAGGTTCCTAATGTTACGTTTTATTAATCAATTAGGAATATAGCGCTTGTATCGACGCGGTAATATTAAAATTTTATATTACGTTTGTGGGTTATTAATAATAATTCTCTAAACAAATAGAATGGAACTCTGTTTTGTTGAGCAAAATATTATTGTATTGTAAACAACTTCTGAGTAATATGCTGCAAGAGCTTTAGTTCGTGTTCGGATTGGTTAGGTTAGTTTCGCCAACGGTCGCGACAGGCACCCTAGGGATCAACTTTCTATATATACGAGGTTTATACAGTTACTTATATGTTTGCACAATAGGATCTCGGTACACCAAAAACTAGGCTGCAGTGTTTTCCGCCGTGTTTTTGAGTGTTGACACTGCGATGTTCAACTCGCCAAGTTTAGAGAATTGGAGATACCAATAGTAAAACCCTTCACTGATATGGAGAAGCTTCAAGTCCAGCAGTTTTCTATTTCGGGCTGATGAAGCGAATACAGCTAGGTTTAATTAAAAGTCAATAAACCTTTTGAATCAAATTACCTAAATGCTCATTAGTCAAATCACAATAATAAAAACAATTTGGGTTAATATCCCGGCTATTCTCTAGCGCACGTGGGTCCGAAATCCCCCATGACCATGCCCTAGGATTTGGCAGATCAGATAATTGTAGTAGAGCGACTGCCATCTGACCTCCATGCCGCCGTGACCCTGCTACCAGGGGAACCTGACCAGATTCGATCATGGTTACACATTCATTTGCCTGAATGAGCAGGTTTCATCACCACATTTTCCCTCACCGTAAGAGCATCGGTTAGTACACAACTAATGCACACAACTCAGAAAAAAGTCAATTGTACATGGCCGCAGTGTAATTCGAACCCGTACCTCTCACCCACGAGTCGGATAACGTAACCCCTTGGCCACCGAAGCTCCTCAGTGAAATCACACTGAATTAGAATAATTTTCCTTCACTGCTGTTTCCAGTGAAATATTAATTTCGCTGAGTCACGCAGTAAACAGCTGATGTGTTTGTAAACAAACCGATTCTCGGTCGCATGCCGCGGTTTTTCCTTTTCCTCGTAAAATGTAAGTGGTTTTAATTAATGAGTTGATTCGAGGAAGGATAGCGATATGCTAAGTCATTTATTTTAAATCGTAGTTTGTTTTGAGACGTTGTGAAGAGATAGTGAAAGTGTAGGTATTTAATTTGGTGACTCTTTTTGAAGTACCTGCTGCCACATTCCATAGTTAGTACAGTCTAGCTAGAAGATAAATTTATATTCTTATCGTTCGAGAAAATTAATCCCAAAATCCAATCACAGATTTAATTTTACCGACACCGAGTCAATGAGAACCTCTATTGACTCTATTGACGAATAAAAAAAACTCAAGTTGAAACCAATGGCCGTGTTCCTACACAGCCCAACACGATTTTTAAATAGAATAAAAAATATTTAACAAATACATATAAAAATACATGCATAGGTGCAACTAATTCCTGTAAATGAAGATTAGGGGGAACAACGAAAATTCGAAATTAGCTTCCTTATTTCAATTCAAAGTTTGTACATATTTGAAAAACACATGATGAAATGAAAGAGTTATTCTTATTCTTTCATACCTACTGAATCGTGCGTTTGTAAATACTTGCCCACATTGAATTGAAATTGTTTAGTTTTGTGCAACTAAAACCCTTTCTTTCCCCTTCGAATACTTCAAACACAATTTTAAGTAGTGTACTACGTACATAAAACGCAACACAACACCAACTTAAATAGGAAAAGCAGTAGGAACATAAAGTCCTCCCTTTACGTAACTTACGTAATAGAATAAACAAACACAGCCCCAATAATCGCGTCGGTTAATCAAATGTTCTACGTAATTCGTGTTGCATCCGTTAATGTAGAGGCGAATATATTCTAGTGGAGTTCGGCAACAAAGGCTGGGGCTCACCTACTAACCTACTTAAACGTGTCGACGCACAGTCGTGAATTGTCAGTGTTGTTAGTTATACCTCAGTGCGGCAGGGTCGGGAGAACGAAAGAGTATCCCATACTGTTCCGCTTTGAAACAGTGGAAGATTCCACTTTGAAACAGAGAATTTGTTTTTCAGATTTTTGAGAATTGAGAATCGAATAGAATTTATTGGGGCAGTAGGTAACCTGTAAGTGTACTATGGGTGGGGTATTTTAAGTATGTAACGAATGTCTAATAAAATATAAAATCTGTCCAGACTGACTTGTCATATTTGGTTATGGAAATTATGTATTTAAATGGATTATATGCATCAGTGTTCGTTGAAATTCTCATGATTAATACGGCAAGTCATGATTTTGGGTTTTGTTTGTTCACCAAACAAGACAAGTCGGTCTGGACAGATCATACTAAGTACCTACCTACCTACATTGGGCTCTTCAAGTATTGGGTGTTTGAATTCAATAAAATCAAATTAAGTAAATGAAATTCGAGAGAAGGGCTTTTTCCGGTGTGTACAGAGAATTACAATCCCTTGGGGGGTAGGAGGTAATTCAATACAAAAAGGATCTGGATCACTTAAGGATACGTCCAGGGGCCAGTTTCAAACCGTACGCCTCGTCCTGCGGTTTTTAACGGGAACAATTTTTTAAATTACATTTTCAATAACGAAAACGCAAGCTGCGGACGCGGACGACCGCGCGGACGGGCCTTTGCCCGCCGCGCGCACCTCGTACGAATTTCATCGTACGAAACAATTGAAAACGTATAGTACGCTTTTGCGCCCTTTGAAAGAGTCAAGGTTCAAATACAAACAAATGAGGTAGGGAGGGGTAAAGTAGGTGTATGCGAACGAAGTCGCATCGGGTATACTAGTAAAATAGAATACCTAAATAGAAGAAAACGCCATTCCTAATTTTCGTGATAGTCCGTTTACACCTATCCGTGGACCCGTCGACCAATTTAACAGCTCCGATCTAACACCACCACCTTCGATGAAAATAAGTTTCACATGACTAACACTAATGTAAGCAACTATCTTACAAATGAGAAGTTTATGCAGTCCCAAAGTACCCGGAAGTGTTGCCACCCCTGCCAATGTTCGTGTTCCATTACCTATCTTACAGTTAGGTACCTAATGGTGGCAGTATTGGCATTTGGCAGTATTGGTATTGACTATTGGCCTATGTCATTCCTTTGAGATCGTCCGTCTCTGTCACTCTGTTTATATAAATGTAGTTTATACCCAACAGCCATGAATTCGCTATCCGGAGTCCAATCAGGATTATTAATTTGACTTCCTGAGTGATTGGGGTACGGAATATGGACCATACCGGATTGCTCATAACGTATAATATTTTACAGGGAAAATATTTGATTGTCTTTATACGTATAAAAAATAGAGGGAGCCACTGACTCGTAAACATAAGCTCCGTATTCAAATTGTATTTAAAAATGGATTTCTTTTCAGGTATTATCTTATTACTAGAATCATCATTCTGTGACTGATGTGAAAACTGTGATCAACCAAATCAGAGAACATTTAGTGAAGAATGGAAGATAAAAATCTAAGGCACTGATTACTCAAGGTTGATTGTTTTCATTATTAACGAAAGTAAAATAATAAGGCAATCAATTCATATAACCAATAAATATAATTTTGCTAAAATTATAACTCGATAACGAATTTGTATTGCAAATTAAATACCGTCAAACGGTTGCAGGTGGAAAGATATGATAAAGTGTTTACTTACTTTTTTTTTGCGCTAAAATACGTGGGCCGTCACTACAATAACTACAGCTCATTCACTGCAGTATTTGATTAGGCTTTTTAGCCTGAGAAGATCACTTCGAGCATTTTTGGATTATTTTGAAGGATACAAGTACCTTCTAAAAACATGTTGTTTGAAAATTTATCGAAAGAAACGAAGCGAGATGCGCATACGTCGGTCGGGCATTGTTGACAGCGCTGACTTGACACCGTATGTCAAAACAAATCAAATCAACGTTTCATTTTATGCAGTCTCCGATGGAGCTGCTCTTTTTAGCGCAATTTTTGCGACATGGAATTTTAACTTACTTTTAATTCCGATTTTCACCTACCCTACAGGATTTTTTTATACTGATTTATTATTATGATTTTTATTTGTAAAGTTACCCGGCAATCAGTGTTCAAGGTATCGATTACACCTTTGCTTAATCCAGCAACCTAAGTCATCAGAGAGCAAATAAAAAAGGAATGTATATTGCAGGATAAGGTCTAGTATTACTTATATATTTTACGCGCTACTTAATATTATAAAGACTACAAGTTTGTTCGTAGCGGGGTTCAAAACCACTAAACCGATATCGAAAATTCTTTTACTAACAGGAACTATAACAGGTACACTACCGTCGAAGGAAAAAAGAAGATAGATTATCTTCATTGGGAGGCACGTAACCGCTGTTGCGCAACGGCTGCATAACAGTTCATTAGTTCCAATGCGCCCGCGCATGCCCACTGAGACTAAGAAATTACAATGCCACCAAGTAGACAAAATCAGAACTAATAGCAGACGCAGCACTAGTAAATGTAATTTCAATCGCTAGCGCCGCCGTCTCTTGAACAGATAAGTTGGTTAGTGTTCCTTAGTTTAATGTTGTGCGCCGTGCAATTGTAGCTGAAGGCAAAAATATAGCGATGATGTAAATTAGAGTACCTACCTATGTTAGATGGAAGAAATCTGACCGTTGTTTAACGGACGAAAACTATTTGCATAATTTGACCAAACTTTCCTCTTTATGATATTAGTACCGATATGTCGTTGTAAAATGATTCACAAACAACACGTCAAAACACTTTTATTTATAAACCCTTAATGAACGTTTTGATGAATCAGCTAATTAGAGAGGGATGACGAAATGCTAAAATTTTTTACAAAAGTGAAAGTGTTCGTTTGTCATTCCTTCACGTCACAACTAAGTAGTTTAGCGGACGGAACAGTACCCAGGATTATACTTTTTGATACAAGTGTGGTAAAAAATTTGAGAAAAATTGTTTATTTTAGAGGCAACGGTATTGTAGGGCAAATTAATTTACGTATAAGCGAGCGTATCAAAATCCTAAACCTGTTCATATTAACACTACAACAATACAACGAAATTAACATAAAACAAAGCCATTAAGGCTATCCGCTCGATGGAATCACAAACCAGTTTAACGCAACGTGTGCTAACGACGACAAAATGCCAGAGTTACCTCTATAGCTAACAATGCCCATATCGAGAGTCTAATAGACTACCTGGAGAGGTTTTTCAGGGGAGTACAACACGGAGTTCTTCAAGAAAGGGGTGAAAAGGTTTTTACGAGGTCGGCAACGCTCCTGGTATTGCAAACGTCTATAGGCTGCAGAGACTGCTATCCATCAGGCAGGCCGTAAGTTATTTGCCAGCTTAGTGGTAAAAAAAACTTGGAAGGTATCACCGAGGTAGGAATTCCGGAAGCATCGATCACAGGCGAGCTATCGCGCCCCCACATCGCGATTTCTGCCACTTTTGAGCTTCACATGCAATGCTACAGCATTCCATTGGAAAGGCAACAAATACGAGAGGCCGGTGCAAAAAACGGCGCTTTCGCTCACAGCGCTGTTCTTTTTTAGATTTTAGTTCCACGGGGATTTGGAATGGTAAAACACGTTACGGTTTACGCTTTACAGGCGAGGATATAATTGAGTGACTATTACTTTTTTGTGATGTTTAGGGAATGGATTTGTTTCGAGAGGAAAAGTCAAGCAAAAGCAACTTCGTAGTTTCTATATCTACGTGTAATAGAAAACTAGGACAGAACTCAGTGTATAGATACAATCGAATTTTCTCGGATTTTCTAAGTCAGAAGAAAAAGCACTTCATTTAACTTTTACCTGCCGGTCGATCCTCGACAATATCTGTAAGAGCAACGATATAATGTGACAGATCGTGGTAAAGTTGTCATAGCAACGCGCAAATTTCTATTGAAATGTTGTAATGATCCGACAGCAAATCCTTCATTTCATCGTTTCAATCAAGGGTGTTTCTTATAGAATCACAATCTTGGTTTAGTGCGGACAAACGCTAATGGTACTTAGTACAATACCTAAGTGAACTATAGGCACATGTATCATCATCGCCTTGGCGTTAATGTCCCGGTTGTGCTCTCGCACACGAGGGCCCGGGGACCGCCTTTACAATCCAGGATTCGGCAGATCAGGAAAATACAATGGAACAACTGCCATCTGATCTCCGTGGCCCAGTTAACAGGGGAACCTGACCAGTTTGGATTGTGGTTACACATTTAGTCGCCTGAATGAACATGCAGGTTCCATCACGATGTTTCCCTCGCCATAAGGGCGTCGGTTTTTCAACTAATGTCCACAACTCAGTTAAGAATGGAATTCTAACCCGGTACCTCTTGCTTACGAGTGGGATATTGTAACCTCTTAGCAAGAGTATCGGTTAGTGTACAATTAGGTAATGTTACATTGCCCAGAAAAAGTAATTGATGAGGATCTAACTCGGTACCTCTCACTTTCGAGTCGGACAACCATTAGGCTACCGACGCCCTGGAGTATAAATGAATATTGCCATAATAATCAATTCAAGGTTCACGCTTGTATAAGGAATCGTCTGCTGGAAAGAGTGGGGATGAAAAGCGCATCGAGGTCACCTGAAACCTATTCAAAAGGAGGAAGAGGATCCAGCACCGGAGCGGGTACTCCATATAACATTCCCCACCACTTATTAATATTCCCACCGCTGCAATTCCTGTGTAGCCTGAATCCACCTAGGGTATAACCTAGGATAAGGATATAACCTTTAGGGTACCAACGCTCTTCAAAACCTATTTTAAGAATTGATAATAGAAACAACAATCTTGATAAAATCAATAACACAATAGAGGTCAGTAGGTATTGCAAACTGGAATAAGCCACGTGACGTCGTAGTAACTTGGTCCGAGTTTATTATTACACTACGATAGCCTTGATAAAGTCGAGGCTACGATGCCATTCATGTCATGTAAGCGATAACTTATTCACACGATCGTATTTAGACTTAGTGTTGGAACGACGGAGTTCTGTTTTTATATTGCGGAGACACGTGGTCAGACGGTCTATCTGATATTATCCTTAACCGTTGCTGTAAGTACATAGAAAAAGCGTAGGACTCAGTCGTCCAGGAGTACTACCGCTAGCAATAAAAATCCTCTCCATATGGACAAAGTCGCAGGCTTACCGCGTGGCGCTGTCCTAGAGATCTCAAAATCGCCCGTCGCACGACCAGCGCCATGAGCTTACAATAATATAGTATCACCAACAGCCTATAACAGTCCAATAGGGTCATTATGGATATGCAATTTCGGATCTGGATACAGATACAGCAATAATATTAAACTGGTTTCGGATACGGTTAAATTATTTCGGATTTTCCGTTTGTTTCGAATAGTTTAGGTTACGTGACTTTTAAGGAATTGTAAAATACAAAAATAGATAAAGTATTCGTAAAAGTTGCTTAAGTAACAATTATAGCTACTCTTTTTGTGTTATTGACTTAAAAGGCAAACAAAAACTTGTCATGACATACCTATTACATTTAGACTATGCCTATTCGAGACCTTTATATCGGATTCGGTTACGGTTACGGATATTATTTTAATTCGGATGTCTGATAGTTTTGGTTACGGTTACGGACCTCCAACATCTCTGCAGTCCACGGCTGCACTGGAGTCTCCTCCACTCTGTGAAGGGTTTTATCCTTGTATCACAGTGGAAACTTCAATGCTTGGCAGGCGCACAACAGGAAATCCTGCTGCCCATTTCCAACCTCCGACAGAAAAAGGGGTGTTACAAGTTTCACGAGTGCATTTGTGGCTCTCTCTCCTTCTTTGTGTGTGTGTGTATGTGGGGATTTTGATAGGGTATGGCAGATTAATCGAGAAGGTTCTTAGTGCTTAATTAAAATCAGATCAGTAGTATAGAAAATATTTGAGTTGGTCGGTGGTTTTCCGACGATTTTCTGTCGGTCTGTTTATTTAGTCTACGGAGGTCCTAGCTGGTTAGACCCTAACACCCGTATTTACAAACAATATTTGCGTGGTCTCACTGTGCTCGTCTACAAAGTGAACCTTTGTGATTAATCGATTTCGTTCATGTTGACGGACGCATAGTGCCGATCGCCACTCAAGTATTGTCAGTTAGGACTCGTGCGTTTGCGCACACTGTGAGACCTCGTAGTAACGGGTATACGGGTACAAGACTTTATTTATTTATTTATTAAAACTTTATGCACTGAAGGTACATTGGCGGACTTAAAGCTAAAGTAGCCTTATCTACCAGTCAACCGTGAAAAAAAAATATGAACGAGAACGGTAGACGGTGACGGTGGTAGACGGGATAAACAATAAGATAAGGTGAAGGAAGAGATACTTAATCGGGGAAAGGGTTGTTCTACTCTGACGGACACCGCAATGCTATTATAACGAAGTACGTATAGTATATCTCATAGTAGGTATTTCATACAAAACATAAATATCAAATTAACCTAATTAATCGCGGTGTTACTAAACCTGATTCTATTTCGGTCACTGATAACAATCTAACCTATTAATTAAACAGACAATCAGACATTAATCAGCCAAATATTGGAACAATTTTGGACATAGGTATAACTATCGAGGCAAATTAAATCACTGGCCTCATGATATATTTGAAATAGCAATTACACCGACTGACTGGAGGTAATGACTCAACTGTATTTATTGGTATCCTTTCTTACGTTTTTATTTTGGTTAGAGTGCAGGATAACATGTTCGGTTTTTATACCACAGCTACGTTATTTTAGACGAATATGTTATTGAGGATTAGGGTCTTAAAATAGATACAATAGCCGTGGCGTGGATGGCTTGTGGAGAATGTTTTATTTTTGTGTTTCAGTGTAATGTTTTATGCAAAAAAGATATTACAAACAAACAAGAATTCTTGCGATATGATGCGACTAGATAACAATATGTATCACTGGGTAAAGTTGCAAGTATCTATTTATTTAAAATACATAGGTAAATAGGTGATTTATCTATTTAGTCACGTGTAGTCATTTAGGGATTTTGAAAATTCTTTCTATAATAGTGGTAATTCTACATAATGTATGCATTTATCCGTATTTAGCAAGAGTGTTAGAAAACGCAGCACTTCGACCACGGCAACATTCCGAGTGCTACCCTATATAACAGAAAGACACGTCGCCGCGTCGTACCTTCACTTAAACAAATTGTAGCGATGACAGGATGACAGAAGGTATCAAAATGTCGGTACCCCGAAGTCTGGGTTGAAAGGCTTACTAACTTGTTGCTTTAACTTTATCTTGTTACCTAGCTCTCTACTCGACAATTTAGTATCGTCTCGTTACTTACTTTATGGTACAACAGTCGCGTGGAAGTCGGGAGAGTGTGTGTGAGTACGACACTTCACAAAATGTATTACTTTTCGCTAGGTTTTCGATAGTTCATCGTACTAGCCAATGCCAGTTACTGCCACTTCACCTGGTCTTCTGCATCCTCGCACTCTAAGGCGTTGGCTGCCACATCGGACTTAACGATGTTAATCTTCAATTCTTCGCCCTTCCGCTGGACCTCTTTCCTGATACCGGTAGGTTTAGGCACATATTTCCCACGTATCGCTGTGGCTAGCGCAGCACGATCCTATGTTTGTGCAGTTGATCCCTATAATATACTAGATTGGGCAATTTGCGTAAGCTAATTTCACTCACGCTCTCGATTTTAGGCAAAGATAAAGCGCGAGTTTTTGTTTGTTTCTCACAATCACTCGATATAAATAGATCTGATAATATATTAATGTCACGTTTAGTGTGTCAGAAAATTGGATCTGCGTATATTATATTCCTATGACTCCCCGTCTGGACTCCCGTACATGGTTTCGAAACTCATTTTACCGTATAACTGATCCCCTAAAAACAATCATTTTGAGTTCAAACTATTGCTGCGAAATTATTATAATATTGACCTATTGGTGACAAGGTTTTGTAAAAACGTGGAACAACTACAGAAATCGTCATACTTCAAAACCACTACTTGAAAATCTTTCACCCGTAGGTAGCGTAAAGTGAGATTTACGCTACGCTCCATCGCCGCCAACACAGTTGCAGCGTACGAGTGATTTCGTTCATATTGTTTACTATTTGCCTTATCGCGTAAATCGGCTCGTGGAATATAATCCGCACGAACACTGAGGAGGTGAACTAACCGATGTTTTGCAGACTTTCCTACGATATTAAGTAACGTTTTACGAGTTCGTATGGTTTACTCACTCGGCTAGGCATTAGGCTTTGATGCTGTGCTTAGTTGTTATCGCTCTTTGATTTGGTTGTTTAAAAGCGAAAGTAAATGAGTATTAGATTTACATAAGAACCTCGCCTTGTGCGGTGTCGGATTCGCGCACTATGTCTGCAGCGTGTCAGTTCCAACTTTACTTTTTCAATGTAATACGACAGACAGAGAGGCAAGCGGGCCACCTAATGGAAAATGGACATCAGCAACACCAAGGACGCTACCAATGCGATGCCCGCCTCTTGGAGACCTCTAATATACCACTGAACGTTCTCAAGTCATAGTCCAAAGGAAACACTCAGGTAATATTTTGCTATTTCTATTCGACTTGTTCTTTAATTTTAATACAGTTTCCACGAATGGATAGAGTGATTCACAGTGAAAGTAACTACAGCACGTAACAGTTCACTGATGGACTTCAGCCGCCACAAAACGAAATAGAGGATTCTACTATAAACCACGAGATTTGGGAGATCAATACATGGCGGACCATAACTTTGTTCATTAATTAACGTTACGCACATAAATTGCCTTTATGTACGTGCCGGATTAATTAAAGTGTCGTACAACATTCTGCCCATTCACGTTCGCGAAATACTTTTAAAAGCCGTCAAAACAGCTTATCAAACTTTGTGCCGGCCGACCCAGACTTCACTTATCATACGTGTACTATACGTATAGTCTACTACATGCGGCTACATGTCTACATGCTCACATGCTCGCGTCTGTGTGCATGCGTCGGTTCGCTTTCAATTTACTTTCCACTCGCCGCCTGTGACAATCCATCGCTGGAACGAAACGCTGTGCGAAGCCAACCCGTCAACTTTCAATTTTCATTTGAATAGCTTATTGTTTTATCACTTTGGTGATAATAGATGCGCCACCGGATACAAAGAGTATTTATAAGTCACTACTATACATATTTATTAAGAAAATCGATATATGAGCGGTTATATGATACAGTTGGACTATACAACTCGTTTATAAGTAGGTTTTCTTTCTTTAAATTTTGTTATTCTGTGCAGTGAACATTTAAATTATAATTATATAATTTAATTACAGTTGTCTACTCGTATGGCATCGTAATAGTGTCGCCTTTTTGTATAAAAGGTTTGGCTGTAGCTTACCTACAAGTAGCTACCTAGGTACTACCTGTTTGGCATAGAAAGAAGAGTTGCACAGAGTAAAACTTTCTCCTATCGAACACAATATAATCTCACGTGCCTTTTACTATGTTGCAGACAATCGTGATTGTAATAAAATAACCTAAAATTTCAATTTAAATTAATTTTCCTTGACTTTTCGACGACCCGTGATTAGGTATAACGAATTCGATGTCACGTATCACACTCCTTTGTAGGATATCTCTGCGATTTCACGAAAATTCCTTACTGCAAACAGTCCCTGCCTTTTCCCTAACTATGCTAAAAGGGGATAGTCTTCCAGAAAGCGAAATCTGCCTTGCAGCCTTTGATTACACAAAGTTGGACGTATTCCGTTCTCAAATGAAACATATTTTTGATAACAAGCTTTTACCTTGCGGTATAGTACTTATCAAGACTGTTCCGAAGAGCCCAAACACGATGGTGTTGTCTTATTGCTTTCATTACTTTCTATAACCACCTTACTATTCCATCATCAGGCAGACACACTTTCGTATTTAAAATAAGTATTGTTAAAAACATTGTTGTGAGTTCATCACTTGTTACAAATATCAAAGCTATTCGCGGCCCAATAACTACAAAATGACTATCTCACTCACAGATTGCTTACAACCAGCAACCGCCGCCCAAGTTGGAACTCGGTCATAACAACGTGTCATGGGAGAACTTAATTAAGAGATTTAAACACGCCGCTGCGACTTGAGTTTGCATCCGAGCAAACCGCCAGTAATTACACGAACCCGTCTGTCGCTGCTTTTAATGTGATACGAGAGCCTAATAATCATAACATTGGTGTGATTCGATAGCAGAAAGAGAGGAAAAAAGGAGGAGGAAGGAAGAAATAGAGGAAAAAAGTGTATGTACAAATTTTTTATGTCATGCGGGACTGTTTGCCAAGAGGAAAGAGAGGACACTCTTGCTAGAAAAAGAGGAAATTCTTTGTAGGTATTTTTACGTCGTACGGCAGGCACATTTTCTCACCTAATAAAAAGTGGTCAATATTAGACGTTAGCAACACCCGCGGTATCCGACCAATGCGTTGCTCACCTCTATAACACGTTGCACTGGCAGTAAATGCTTCCACTCTCAAAGCTATGGTTCCCCTCCCCCGATGGAGCACCTTACTCATGGAAACCTGGTTAACCGGCACGAACACAACCCTATTTTAAATCGTATTGAATGGCTGCACTATTCTATAACGTGGAGTTATACCTACCTATCATTAGTATGTCTATTTTTTGGCATAGGTGCTTAAACACTGAAAACCCCTGAAGTTTTAAAACTAGACGATTCTAGGTTGAGATACGAAAATCTGGGATTAAACAAGGCATAAAAATGCGCATAGGCACAAATACGACTAACTTCAAAGTTACCGAAACCAACTTTCCGTGACTGAAATACAAGTTCTGTCCGTCAAGTCTTTTCATGCAAATAATCTCATCTAGTAGCACCGTAAATAAATCAAGTTCGCACAACAATGTAGGCTGTATTTACTTACGCAAATGAAGCTGTAGCTGTAGGCGATTAATATCAGGGAGATAATCTGCCAGCGGCTGCCGGCATCTGCTAGGGTGGGGGCGTAACTATGATCAACGACTTAACTTTCCCAATGACACCTCATAAATTGGAGACGAGCTGGCGAGCGCGTTTGGCGGGAATCTCCCGGATCAAGGTATGCCGTGCAGGTTCCTGGGATGCCAGAACAGCAGAACCATGTTAATACTCGTAGGCTGTTTAATGTAGGTAATGTTAGTTCGTGAATCTGTTCTTATGAGGACCACATGTTATTGGTGGAAGGATTATTGATAATAATAACCTAAACCGATTGAGAACTTGATTAAACTGGCTCTCAAATAGAGAAAACCCCATTCAAATCTGTCCATTCGTTCGGAAGCTAGACACGTTCAGAAGATGCCACAGACAGACACACAAAGCCACAGACACATACGTCATACTTTTAACACCCATCTTTTTTCGTCGGGGTTACAAATAGAGCAGGTATCCGTGATGTTCGTGGTGGCGGTGACCGTGTTGGATTTTACAAATTTTGTAAAATTCAGTGAACAAGGTTTTTGTAAATTGGCAACAACCACAACTATTATTGTATAAAACATTACCTAATTAAATAATTGTAATTTTTTCAACTTTTCAGTAAATATATGTCATGTATTTAATTTGAAAGGTGTTTAAAAAAGATTAACTTCCTCTTTCTACACAGGCTTCCTAGAGCTGCCTAAATAGAAAATGAACGTACAAAATTAGTTTCCGTACAAAACAAACAAAGCTAATGGTTTTAAAATTGCAGTTTTTTTCGGGAGACTCCAGCTTCTGGCAGCTGCAGGCAGGAGTTCAAGCCAAAAGCCTCTAGCCATGAATAAAACGCATGGATGCCGCTGCTAAGTTTCCAGTTAACTTCTCATTAAGTGGACCATTGGAATACTTGGAATACTTGGAATTTTACATGTACATTTTGGTCTGGAATTTTACATTTAAATTTTGGTTCTCTACTCCTGAAATGAGTCTCTTTATTTGTAACATTAAGCTAATTAAGTCTTTATTGCAGTTTAATTTTGGTGAGTATGTTTTCGAGTTTCTAATTGTTATTACCGTAATTGTGGTTTTGTTCTGTGAAGGAGTTTATTCTGCAACTATGTGTGCTTGTATTGAAGCAGTTGTATGTGTGCACTATAAATGCGAAGAAATCTTATTCGAACAGGCTAAGTGATTTCTATAAATCGCAAATAGACCAGGCAGAGTTGGAAAACGAAAAATATATTGAGAATTTAAAAATAAATTGCGTTAAAAGTGATTTATTACATTTACCGTCAAGCGATTCAGCACCAGCCACACTCACGGATAAATTGCTGACAAAAAGCGATTTGTTGACCGACAAATCGTAGTTTACTGGAATTGCATAGGTTTTTATATATCATGGATTTGTATTTTGTGTAGTGATAACATGAATGCAGCAACATAGATTAGATTTAACAGGAATTATAAAAGATTTCGAAGTAAGATAATACGAATTCTGCAAACGAACCACACCTATACCATGTTTTGTTACATGACATACCTGACATTATTATCTCTTTGCGCACCTACCAATAATTTCAGTTCATCATCATAATTATCCTTCCTTATCAGGTTTCTACAACCACGATTGCTTTTATCAGAATTAAATTGAAAATTACCTACCTATTATCAATCGACAAGTAGCACGTAAAAAAGTTTAAAATAAAATAATGTAATTAAATTTCCTTTTATTTGCCTTAGCTTTTCACTCAATAAACCTTGTATTGGCCTTGAAGTTTTAAATTAGTGTCATAAATCTTTGGCTTAAATCTATAGCACGGCGTTTAGGGCGGCATTCTTTACTGTTCGCTTTGACTAGTTTCAGTCGTCAGGTTTGTATGAACTGACAGGTGAGCTGAACTTTGTTTAGCGTATTTCTTTTCCACACCACACGATCCAGGTTCCAGGATTTGGCATTTCTTGACCCTGTTAGAGACCTGAGTAGATTGGAGCATGGTTACATGTTACACATTCACTCGCCTAATTTTGCCTACATAACTCAGAAAAAGGCATTGTAACATAGCGGCCCTGGGCCTCGAACCCGGTACCCCTCGCTTACAAGTCCGACCCGGCCAGCCATAAGCCAACCACGACACGCTCTCTGATTGAAACAGACATTATGAGACAGCTAAATCACTCGGTAGTAGCGTACATAGATTTGCGTTGAACCAACCGCCCAGTAAGTGGTTATTATTCCTAGTAGCAGCGTGTAATCTAGCTGGGGTTATTGTGTTATTAATCAGTGATTGCTCGGCGGCGGGCCTGCATTGCACCACTCCCCATGGCATGCCGGGATGTCCGCGCCATGTCACATCTTTTAGAGACCTTACGTAGGCGCTGCTTCTGCTATAGGGGAATTTGCGCGCTGTGACATCTCAAATTCGACATTTCTCAAGCCACAAATCTCCATTAGTAATGACACAAAAATGTCTAATGCAGTCAAAAAACAGTTTCTAGCTGGGGTTGTTGTGTTATTATTCAGTGATTTCTCGGCGGCGGGGCCTGCATTGCACCACTCCCCTGGAGCATGCCGGAATGCCCGCGCCGTATCACCACTTTTAGAGAGCTTACGTAGGTACTGCTTCTGATATGGAGGCTATTCCCGCACTGAGCCATCTCAAATTAGACATTTTTCTAGCCACCAATGACACTGATATGTCTATTGCAGTCAAAAAAACAGTTTTTCGACTATCTTTGACAATCGTATAATGTCGAAGATCGATTTCAGTGACGTTTTGTACAAACTTTTGGCTAGAGAATGTCGAATTTGAGATGTCACAGCGTGAGAATAGGCCCCTGTGCCGGTAAAATACAGATCTGTATTTCGCAAGAATAAGTTAGCCTTCCAATGGCGTCGGCTCCTACATACGAAACACTTCGCCTGAATACGAAATAAATGCCATCAAATATAGTTCCTTTTCTTACCACGCGACGAAATAGAATAACCTTCCTGCAATGGTATTCCCGAGCCGGTATGATATAGGGGCCTTCAAACGAGCCTACATCTTAAACGCATTGGATGCATTCGCCTCTTTTCGCATTCCTGGGAGTCGATTTTTTAATTTCACCGATGACTTGTATTATTATATAGTATCTATTTTCATAAGTATATTTAATTTCTAATAAACCGGGGTTGCCATTAAAGTGAAATAAAAGCGATTGTTTCATTTCAATTGAAATGTATTAATTTATCGGAGAAATGTTGTGAATCGGTACAATAGAAAAAGCCATTGATGGGCCGCATCAAATAAAACGTGTAACGGAATGTCAAATATTAAAAACAATCACAGATGGTTGTGATTTTGACATTTCCGCGCTGCGTTTTAAAAGTTCGCACGCTTGCCACACGAATTTGAATTCTACCGATAGAATTCCAATTCGAGTGCACTCGTTAAAATAAGTTATCGATATGAATTTGAAAAATAGGGGATATGAGAATTCGTATCCGAATCCACGATATATGTATACTTATGAAATCCAAAAGTCGAGGCCCTGTTGAAGCGGACGTCGATGATTAGTGTTGAGATTAATGCAAAACTCTCCCGCAATGTGGAAGAGTCTTGACACAAAACGTCACTTTCGCAAAATTTCATCGTTAAATATTTGGTCACTTTCGCAAAACGTCATTTTCGCACACTTTTTTCTTAAAGCGTTTTTTTGCACAATGTCACTTTCGCAATACGTCATGAGCGTCGCATGCGGAAGGCGCTAAAGTCCAGTTCACAAGCCGATAAGGGCTGACATAGCGATATAATCATAGTTTACTCGGCGACAAGGCCTGCATTGCACCACTCCATTGATGCCCTCGCAATTGTCAGCTTTGACCCTTTTAAACAGGGTGAAATGAATCTCACTCCAGCCCGTAGCAGGTACAGGGTTTCGTATACACTTTTCCTGTTGACGGTATAATACTGCCAACGCGACGGAGTTAATTGAATTTCCATCGGGTAGCTCGCTTGCCTGTTTATCTGCCGTATAATATATGTATTTTTTAATTATTTCGTCAATAATGTAAATGAACTGAGCAGATATTTTAATCATCATTTCTTCGCGCTGGAAGATATTTAATTAGTTTGCCGTTTTACAACACCATAGTTAAAAAAATTAAGTTTACGTTCTCATTACCTTCTATATATAGTATAAAACAAAGTCGCTTCCCGCCGAGTGTCCCTATGTTGTATCTATGTACCCTTAGATCTTTTAATCGACACAAATTTCAATAATAGATAGAGTGATTCAGAAGAAAGGTTTATAAGCAAGAAAAGAAGGGTAGGTAGGAGTAAAGCAGGTGTACGTGAACGAAGTCGAGTCGGGAGTCCATAGTTAATTATACAAAAGAGAAGGAAAGGGGAGCTGAAACTCATCGGCTGTGTAAGTACACACTTGCGACGGAGGTTTCAGGGTTGGGCTGATTTACACCGAAGCCCAATTGACCCGTTTAACATTAGCACAAAGTTTTGAAGCCGGTTACCCAAGCATTTTAGTTACCTAGCGGTTCCAGGGGGTTCTAAAGCTGAACACTTTAAAGTTTAGGGTTTTCTGTTGGGGTTTGCTATCTATTGTACTGTAAGGTAACCTTTTGGTGAGGCAGGAGATTTTCTTAATTGTATCGTTTTGTTTTCTCAACATAGTTTGCATGGTGTTTCATACTGTGAAGGATAATAAAGTAGATATGTTGTTAGTATATTGAAAAAATTCATGCATGATTTAACAGTTGGTTTATTTGTCTACGCGAACCAAGTGAGGGCAAAACTGGTGCACGAATACAATCATAAATACTTATTTATTGTCGCTGCGTTACGCATGTAAGTATTAAAATAATACTTAAGTACAACTGTGAAAGATCAGGAACCGAACTAGAGCTAGAGAATCTTTTACGTTTTAGAGAACGTTAAGGAGTCTGACTCATACTCCGAAGCACCGGGTTCGAACCGTAGTATCGCCATATATAGATAACTCTTTTCTGAGTTATTTTCATTAGTCGAACACTAAACCTATGTTCTTATACCAAACCTATTATCTAACCTAGTTAGCTAGTAGTTCCCCTGTTACAGGGTCACGGAGGTCATATGTCAGTCGCTCCACTGTAATTACCTGGTCTGCCAAATCCTGGATCATGACCTGGGGGACCATAGTGCGCGCGAGCTCAACCGGGACAAATGCCAAGATAACCAAATCTGTAGAGGCTCCACCTCCGTAGACCAGAAAACGGACCTCAGCGTTATCTGTTGTGCGTTTCAAATACTAAATCCTCTACCAATTTAGTGGAGGCTCAAGTCCAGGAGTGGACTACGGACTGTTAATGACGATAACAACATAAACTATCTATTCCGCCCTCGCCTCGCCTTCCAAGTTTGTTTACAATTCAAACTGTTACAACACAATTTGTGCTCATAATGTAATTTCGCCATACCACCGCGATATGAGCGGCGGTTAGTAAATCTCCGGTTACAGTAAAGCTCGACGGTAAGTAATAGCTGTAATCAACGGTGAAGGACCCTCGTACGTCACAGGATAAACCGGGTTTAATACCCGGACAGACAAACCAGTTGTTTGTGCGTTACGCCCTTCTCTATGTCTCTTGGTAGAGTTCCTAGAGAGACACAGAGATAGAGACAGTTTTTCTTTGGGTATGCATTAGCAATTTCTTTTAAACAAACTAATCGACGGATGATCGTGAAATCTCTGACAAAGTCTCAATTTACTCAAATATTTCCCTAACTAGAAAAAGTTTTTCTTCAGTTTTTCATTCGTAAATTCTTTTCAACAACACCAAGCGAAATCTGATTCGATGTTCCTAACAAACCCTAATTTGCAACAACGAAATCTGATGTCGAAAGTAATCTTATTAAAATAAAAACTTGGATTAGAGAGAAAATTTAAAGAATTAGGGCGGTTTGCACCAAATTATTAAACGCATTTAAGCTTAAGATAAACACAAAATGACGTTAAACGTAATTTCTAAATGTATTCAAGAATATGGTGCAAGCTAAACAATGAAAGTATAACCGATAAATACAATAACCGAGTTTTGGTTCATGTTTATTTTACTGTTGCTGTCAAAATAAAACAAATCGGGGTCAGGTCAAGAGTACCCTAATTCGATTTGTGTATGAAAAGGTTAATGAATATAAAAAAAGCGAGAGATCTGTCATGACCGTAGCAAATGTAACGATGTGGTCTCTGCTACGGGAAAAAGGCGTGACGGTAAGTTTTTTTATTAGGCAAGGGAGGCACACGGCCTGAGGTCCACCTGTCGGAAAGCTACCACCGTCATCCAGGACATCTGCAACCTCGGATGCGGTGCGTATGAGGTACATGAAGACATGCCCTTTGTGGGTTTAGGTTAATGGGCTCCTTTTTCCGCACTTGAACTCAAACTTGGTCCTTTGTACGTAGGCCCTTTGTGGGTACATGTAGACAT
Organism: Blastobasis lacticolella; assembly: GCA_905147135.1. NCBI lineage: Eukaryota > Metazoa > Arthropoda > Insecta > Lepidoptera > Blastobasidae > Blastobasis > Blastobasis lacticolella. The sequence goes on from LR990044.1 coordinate 11,116,977, forward strand.
GACATGTTATGGTGTAAAGGAAATACTTCGGGAGGAAGCTCACTTCCCATCTTGCACGTACGCGGTAAAAAGGCTCGCGATGCCCTTACGCCTTACTGTGGCTGTAGCACAACAAAGCTCGCGCCACGAGAGAGCGTTTGTCTCTTTCTCTCAATACTAAGACGAAAGAGATAGCAATACCTATGTCGCGCTTTTTCTCGCTTATCGCGCGCGAGAACAACTTCTGCTAGGCCTACAGGCTGCCAGGCATTCAGATGGAGTGGATGAAATCTATCCCACCCATCATCGGAGGGTGCGGTGGCACCAACTTAAACAGTTCTTCGGAACGTTCCCCATTGTATGTATGTATAAAACATGTTTACACCGACCATTTGCGAGTTCGTACCACTACCCGTACAAGATAAAATAAAATATTTGTACTGACTTACAAGGTTTCTTGTACGTAATTATCGTAAAATAAGAGGTATTCTTCTCATAATTCAATACGTTATAACAACAGTGATAAACGATATATAGTTTAACATAAATAGCTACTCCTAGTTATAACTTAGCTTCAACGTTACATTTTTCCTCACATTTAAACCTGAGGGATATTAAAAATAAACACAGACCGGCATTCCCGTTATAAAAGAAATAAACATTTCATCAGTACTCGTGCGTTATTTATAGGTTTTCATGGTATTTAAGATATGTAGGTTATAGAACAAGGTACTCTCATAGAACGGTAGTAGAGCATAGGTAGAGTACGAGTATGCTATACGATTTATTTATTGAAATTAGCGTAGTTTTTGACTAATTTGATTCGATTATATTTCGATAAGTTCCCAAAGACAAGCGACCGAGACGTACAATCAGCAGCAGAATTAACGGACCTACTATCATACATGTAATGTAATTTTAATGTATGCTGGGGGTCCGTTCACTTCGTACCTGACTGTACAAAAGGTAGCAACTCCACCTACCCACTGTCAGTATAAAATGAGCTAGCATCACTATGGATGATCTCTATTTTATTTATAATTATTTTTTTAATTTGACTTATATATTTACTATTATAACATTGACAATTGTAGTTAAATTTATTAAAAACCAAGCCTAGTTGGTACAATATGTACCTATTGACATATCATTACCAATTTGTATTTGACAATTTTATTATGAGATGACATTAATTAAGCTACGCACTAATGTAGTTACTGCGTTTATTTATATTGTGATAGTTTTCGTTTTTATATTGACATACTTGTTAATTTATGTTCATTGATTTCTTTAATAATTATTAATATTAATAATTATTACATAATAATTGTATGACGGTGTAAAATATTTACTAAATAAATGAATATGAATATGATGCGCGTACAAACCAGAGACGGTCTAAAATCTATGCTACTCAGTCTGGCTTCTCCGCCAACAAACAGACTATCTTCGAAGATCGACTTGGCCGTGAAAAAAGGTATTGTCCTTCTTTCAGAAAAGACTATACAGAATACCTCAACACTTACACAAGCTGACATCGGCCATGGGTCGAAATGCAGTATAATTAAAGGCGAAAGCCTCGTAACACAGCACCGAGTCCCTACTACGCGCGATATGAACTGTCAATTAAGTGGTGGACTTTGGGGGTCCTGGGTATGAGGATCCTGGTGTTAAAGGAGGCAGCCGAATGTCTAGAACGGAGAGCATTGGACGAAACATCTAAAGAGCTTTGGTGCAATTATGAGAAGGCCATCCTCAAACACGGACGAACAGTTCTCATCAGGCCAAAAGCAGCCAAATAATTGGCAAGTAATGGGGGTGGTGGAATAGTCAGGGACAAAGAGTAAAATGGAAGTTTTATTGAATTATGTAAATATTCCACACATTAAATGTTCGCAGTAAACAATTTGGAATATACTGATAAAAAACTGATGATAAATAATCATGTATTTTTATTATATTTCTATATAGTCACTAATTGATATAATTAGTGAGTATAAAAATATCATTAAAACATTTACCTATTTAATTGTAGCCTGACATCACATTACTTTGAGTGTTAATAGCTAATCTCAATCCTTTTGTGTCGTCGGCAGAGAAATTAATCATAATAAATAGCGAAGACTAATTCCATTTGTCTTCCGAATTTGGGATTAACTTCATAATATTTTGCAAAGCCGACGAAAGTGGAAAGTAAATACATGGTCTGAGTTCTGCGTTTGAACGTGGCATTGTTTTAGTTTCCGAAATTTCGCAGCCAGTTATTTTAGGATCTCCGGACAATGACCCAATTAAACGGAATTTTGATGGCATTCCATTGCCGTCTGCAGTTTGTGAGGAATTACGAGTTAATGGGTAACTCTTGAACAAATAATTAAGGAGACCTAACTCATACGTAACTTCGTATTTTATCACTACGATATTTTGTTGCCAAGTAGTGAAACTAAGAATGGATGTCATGCGGCTGAGATGATAGACGTTTGATACAAAAATAGATCATGACAGACAAAAATGTGTCACTGATTAAACTCTTTAATTAAAAATTTATTTAAAATATCTGTTTTGTGAGTACAATTAGAAAGAAAAGTGTATGAAAGAAATAAAAAATCTGTCTGACAGAAGAACTCAAATGTCTCTAAAAAGACTGTATAGGTTCACGAATTAACCAAACAAAAAATAAACTATAGAAAAAAAAAACAATGTTAGGAAACAGAAATAATGGTAATGCTAATATTTAAATCAAAAATAAACAAATCTATACAGAGTAAGCATTAGAAGAAACACCGCGTACGAACGCGACAACAGAGCGGTCTGATAACTCGGCAGGTATTTATTCACGAGAAAGACCACGAACGGTAAGAGGATTTTCTGTCGGAACAGAATAAAAGCAAGACTTTCGAAAGCCGATTCTCATTGCGTTCGCTCTGTAATCTGGCGCGGATAGAAACCTCGGAAATTTAACACAAAAACGGTTCGAAACGACGCGCGAACAGGTGTTGCCACGCCATTTTCGCACCGCACAGCCAAACCTTATTACGTTAAAGCAAGCGGAAATCTCGAAAATACATAAACTATTCTAATTCTATGAGACAGTTCTCTCTTCGCCCCTACTTTGTTGGCAAATTGTGCTTCCATTCCAGCTTAGTATCACCAAATAGGACTGCTTCTCCGTCGTATGTTTATTAACCTTTAAAAGCTTGACGACTTCGCTCGGTCCCTTTCCTTTTCAACGAGGCGCCCAAAGCGCTCCCTTTCCCGCAAATGGAAGTTACTTAGAATAAATTTGAAGCAGTCATTATTGTTATCATCTGCATAATATGGCGTTTCGTTTTGCATAATGAGTTTGGGCGTATGAATAGCGATACTGCGCGACATTTGCGCCTGGGCGGCTCGCGGCGGCGAGACCTCTATGATTATCATGATATGACGATACCATCGGAGTAGTTAGACAAGGAGAAAGTGTAATTCAGCGTTAAACTTTTGATAGAGAGAAGTTATTCCATTTTACAATGACAAAAAAACAAAAGTCAGGTGACACCGATGACTGTAGGATGAAAGAAAGAAGCTTCAGCCTTGAGATACCTAAAGAAGACTCAACTAAATATTTGTCGCCTCAGGAATAAAGTAGATTAGTCTTTTAACACTTGAGACGTTTAAGACTTCAGTCTTGTGTTATGAAACGTAAAACCAAAAGTTAAATTGAGTCTAAGTTTTAACTCCAAGGCTTTAAAACTGAGGCCCTAGTTAACAGACTTATAGGATTTAAGACTTGCGTCTTATCGCCTCGGAAAACGTGACATATCACATTTATATTTTATGAATTATGATGAATGAACAAATAATTATTCTAATTATAAGTCTAAGAGCTTATGTCTTAAATTGTATAACTATTTAGATTCCGTTTTAAACACGATATATTTTAAGGACTCGAGACGCTTGTCTTTATGTTAACTTAGAAGAAAACCATTATGTCTGAATCTTATTGATAACAATTTGAGATTTCAGTCTTCATAATCTAGTCGACTCTTTTAATATAAAGGAGCTAATCTTAATAGAGTCGCAAACAAATAAAGAACTCGAGTATCTTTAAAATTTAGACGTAGGTATTATTGTTTGTTTGGCGGTTTTCTGAAATGCTTCGTGGACGTACAGGTGCCATTTTTGAATCTCGATTCGAACGGTTTACAATTTTGATTTTCGAAATGAAAAATTTGATATTTTGATGCATGCATGATGTTTACTATTTTTGAATAGTATTTTTGCAGCGTTACCAATGTGTTTGAAAAGATATTGAATTATTCATGCCAAAAATTAAAATTGAAAACAGTTCGTGGCGAGGCGGGCGATTCAAAAATAGAGACCCAGTATCCTCTAAAAAATATGTTCAGTGACTGTAGGTATAACAGAAATGCATTCTCAAAAACATTACTCAAAATCTGGCTCACACAAATAGCTCGCTATTTTCGCACAAGCCTCCGATTTACACGTGGCCACGGATTTTCTCCGTTTGGGCGGGAAAATATTTGTGCGTATGTTACAAGTTGTTTGTTCCAAATCCGAGGTGGCGCGACACAAACAACTGTTTCATTTTCGTAATTTATTTTGTGTATTATTTTCTTGGTATTTATAGATTATCATTGTTCAGGTGCCATGCGATATTATTTGTTTATTTCAACAAACAAGCCGTGAAGAGAAACAGCAACGAAATTCTTAAATCAACTAAGTAGAGGGTAAACCCTCAGTAGCAAATTAATAAATAAATTAAGCTGTCGTATGTATGTCGGCAGTTGATTATAATCTCTTTTAGTCAAACGATGTGTCTACAGGATCGACGTATATTAGCACAGTGAAGCAGCCAATGTTTTTCTAATTTAACTTTTTTGTTTAATACGATGTCTGCTCAGCTGGTGTACAAAGATAAGCAAGCAGATATGATCTCCCATTTATGATAGCTTTGAGTTTCCCCTAATGACTTATATTTTTTTATAAGTTCGTAGTTATTATCTACGTTTGCTTATGTCTTCTTTCTGACATATATATGGTAGATAAAGAGTCAAGCAGGCCACCTGATAGGAGATAGTTTTGCGATTGTCAAACCCGTGGTTAAATAGCCGATAACTATGTTGTTTTTCGATCGATTTACAGTGTATATAAATTTTAATAATAAAATAACATTTTTAATACCTCCGCTCCTGTCCTTCGTTCAAAATCCGAGATCAGAGACAATCCTGAATCACATTCTCACGTAACACTTTACACAACTACACCATCCACTCCAACAGGAAGATATGCAAAAAACTGTCGGAAAATTAGATTTGGAACTCGACACTCGGGCGCGTCCGGGGGTCACATTTGCGACCAGCTCTCGAGAGCTTGCGTTCTTGCAAAATGGTCTAGATTTCCAGAAGTCGCGAATGGGGAGTTGTCGGAGGCGCCGAGTGCGGCCTTCGCCACGTGAGCGCGGGCGGGCTCCGCGGCGGGACTGCGCGCCAGCCTGCGCACCGCCGCCCTACACCCTTACCCAAACCCAACCCCTTAAACAAAGGATCTCCGATCAATTAGGGCACGTACACCGAACAATACCTAGGCTGGAATACCAATACCCGACCAGCCGCACGATGTACTCCAGCCAACTTCAACACCGCCATATGACGCGGCAAAAGAAGAAAAACGCGCAATATGCGCCCGAGAGAGACAGACGTATACAGATTAGCCCCGCGGCCGAGGGGGACGGCCGACACATTTTGTAAGCTGATAACCAGAGGCAGCTAACAGAGCGAGGGGAACCATATTCTCGTGCGACTCCGCATGAATGTAATGAATTAAGATTCAATGGTATACAAGCGGGACTTTGTACGTGCGTATGAATCGCTTGCTGTCGGAGCTTTACGAGCCGTCTGTGGTGCGATGTAACCTGATAGAGACTAATTAGAAAATAACTTGACAGTCCAATTGGAACACGCAAATTTTGAGACACGTACGCACCGAAACATGAATGAGTAATGCTGTGTTTATAAAACAGCGGCTAGTCAAGGCATCGCGTTGGAGACCAACAAACGCGGTTTGTTACACAATGAACTGTGGAGGAAAATGTTTCGTAAGATATCGGCGCGGCTCAAGGTCCGTGCAACCTCATTCATGACGATAAGGGATCTAGTGTGCATGAAAGCTCGCGGTTTCGCAGACTGAAGAGGTTATCCATATCGATTCAAGAGTGCCGTAGGTATTCTTCTTCTGCACGAAAACGTGCGCTGTTATTGGGAAATGTGTAAAACAAAGAGTGAGCAGCGCTCGGCCGCGAGCCGTGAGCCACGGCGGGCGGAGAGCACACGAATCTGGTAAAATTGAGCGAATGATTTTTACCTAGTGATCGGTGGAAATGCAGCCCATGGCCGGCAGCGCTGCCCCCCGCGCCGCGCACCGCCCCGCACTCCTCACGCTAAGGGAAAATCTTCACACACGACACAGATAAACATGTCAACCACTAGACATTGTTACCCTAAAGTCATTGCACGTTTAACACCACTAAAACACCATTACACACACAATATAACACAAACAACACAGATGAACACTGAAACACACAATTATATTCCAATATCACCCGCGTCCGAGTCACGAACGCGATGAATTCGTCCAAAATACGCGTAGGTAACGTAACGTCGATTCGGCGACTGGTCTCCTCGCCCTGTTCCAGAGCCGAATGCCGCCGCCATATTGGATCGCGACGGTGGCGCATCTATCGGCCTGTCACAGAACTAACTCGCTCAGTTAAGCACTTGCAGTTCCGACTTAAATGTCAACCTTAGTTTGAACAACCAATTGGCCACAAAAGTATACTTTTCTTATTGGAAAATGTTCTCTAGTAATACTTACAATTTTTATAAAGTATTCTATGCAACATTTTTGAACTCTACATAAAAATGTAGAGTCAATTTGAAACACCATACTGCGTTCTAATTTTAAGAGTTATCACTAGATAGCGCTGTGTGTCCAATAACATAGGTACAGGAAAATAGAGCTTATTGTTGTTTACTTATACATAGGCGTGTTATGTATGAGGTTTTTGTGTGTAGAGTTTGCAGATTGCGTTCAATGCCACGTGCTCGCTTGTGATTGATGTAGAGTTGACACATCACATGGGGAGGAAAATCATGTACAGAATTGCAGAAATTCAACGTGGTTTACGTTGTAGATCTTATTATATTACAATGCTGTATCTCTCTGTGGGCTCTACTCTCAAGTCATGTAAAGTTCATGGTAAATATCCTGACCTGACAGCCTATCTGGAAAACTACTGCTTTGCCCACAGCATTGAACTCGCCGATGTAGGTCAGATTCCCAGGACGACAAATTCTGAAGTAGATTCTTATTAGGTCAGGTGCGCTTTGGTACAGTTTATATCAATGTCCTCGCAGTCATACTTGCATTTCTGCGCATAATTAAAGTTTGTAATGTGGAAATGGAAGTGGATATTTTTGTGTGTGATGAAAAATGCAAAATGAAAAATGCAATTTAATAAAAACGCACAGACCGAATTATAATAAACACATAAGACCAAAATTAAAAATGAAAAACTTACATTTTTCATAAAATATGTACCTAAGAATGGCAAGACAGTTTACCTTGTAGGTACTCAGTTATATAAGTATTAATTTTAAAAAAATGTCCCACTATTTTAGTTTTAAATTCGTAAAGTATTCCTTACCGAACTTGTGAAACCAATTTCAACTTCCCACCTTTCTCCTACATCTGTATTGTTTATCCAATAAACATATTTAAATCTGCCTCTACATTGGGTATATCTCTACATATGGTCCGATAACCCATGTAGAGTCTTTCATAGTGGTAAAAGTAAACATATATAGGCATTAAGGCTGTGGGTGTCGGGTCATCTAACTGTATATCGATGGACGTACTCACTTGACCTACTAAACTCAGGATCTGAGGCCTGAGGTGACATATATGGCGCCATAAACTGCGGATGCGCGAGCTTATCAGACGTTACCTACATAACTTCGAAAGGCTTATTTATAACTGCAAGATAAGTACGTATAGAAAAATATAGTCGTATTTTTCACGTCATTATAGATAAACAGAGGTAAAATGGTATAGTTGTTGACATAAAAGTAATTGTAGATATTTGTAAATAGTGCGATTTCGATATTATTATCATTGTATTATTTTTTGGCTAAGTACTTTCGGTAAGGAGAGCCTCAGTGACCGAGCGAGTGATCCGACTCGTAAGCGAGAGGGACCGGGTTCGAATCCCGTTGCGTTTGTACATATAAATGACTCTTTTCTGAGTTATGTACATTAGTTGAACACTAACCGATGCTCTTACGGTGAGGGAAAAAATCGTGATGAAACCTGCACATTCAGGCGAGTGGATGTGTAACCATGATCCAATCTGGTCAGGCTCCCCTGGTAGCAGGGTCACGGAGGTCAAATGGCAGTCGCTCCACAGTAATAACCTAATCTGCCAAATCTTAGATGCATCACGGTCAAGGAGGACCCCGGGCCAACGCCCAGATGTCGCACCTCCTTCGGTAAAGACTAAAAAAATAAAAATAAACATCTTGGCGTTAATGTCCCGGTTGTGCTCTCGCGCATGAGGGCTCGGGGTCCGCCGTGACCATGATCCAGGATTTGGCAGGTCAGGTAATTACAGTGGTAAAGAGTACTTTAGATATATTAATTTTGATTGGCATCCAAATCTAAGAATAGTATAGAATAAAGTCGCTTCCTATGTATCTATGCATGTTAATATGTACGCTTAAATTTTTTAAACTACGCAACGGATTTTAATGCGGTTTTCAACAATAGATAGAGTGATTCATAAGGAAGGTTTATGGGTAAGAAAAAAAGGGTAGGTTGGTGTAAAGTAGGTGTACGCGAACGAAGTCGTGCCGGGTCCACTAGTATAGTAATAGGTACAGATATTAAGTGATGTTATAATAAAAATAATACAAATGACAAATAGGGCTAACATGGTATAGTTGTTGGTATTAAAGTAATTGTAGGTATTTGTAGCCTAATTTTATTATTTTTTGTCTAAGTACCTAAAAAGACATCCTTAGTAATTTAATTTCGTTTGGCATCCAAATGTACTAATTTATAAAATGATAGTACGTGAAATGCCAATGTAAATAAAAGGTGCAGTCTAGCTCAGCCGGCCGCGTTGTGCCGCTAGATCGTGAAATTAACTGGAAGACGTCACGCTGCAATGAAATTGATTTCGAATTTTCTCTTTTATTGTCATTTGATAACCCGTAGTTACGAACTTGATACACTCTACAAACTCTACATAAATATGTACGTGCTCTATGTAGAGCCCACCCACAATCGCAGGTATAATACTTCTGTTTGCACTTAGGTTTTCTTTACTTCGTATCACCTGTTGCGAGTATTCTTTTTCGCATCCGCAATATTTTAGACATTTGCATCCACGTCTGCCTCCACATAAATTATTGCGGATCTTTTGCAGATGCAAATGTGAATTAAATATAACTGTACTATCAACTGGAGGGGTGTCAATCGGTGTGAATTTAAAATAGTAACAAATTTCGTACGTAGATATTATTATTGCCCCCACCAGCAAGAATTTCGAGTAAACAAATCCGACAAAACCATCTAGCATTTTAGAAAGTCCTTTCACTCTCCTTGCATTTTTCACTTGCATAGTTTCACATACTTATTATTATGATGTAAGTGTTAAGAAGAAAATAGAATATATTAATTTAGAGAAAACAAATATGCGTAATTATAATTAACGAACATGTTGACAGTCTGTCAAAAGTATGCGACCGCTCCGCCAAGCCTGTGTGATCGTATAGTAATACTCTACGCGTTACTTATGTAGTTCATCGAATTTCAATTTTGTTTATTTATAAATAACAATTTTAACAAAACGATAAATTTATCCATTTTCAAAAGAACTTTGTCCGAAACTTATTTCAAGTTGAGTTGAACTCTACCTCTGTCCCCATTTGTAGAGCCAGTGTAGAGCTTCGCTTCGCCCATCCAGTCGACATTAATTAGTACGATGGGCACGATCTGTCAGAGATACAGCACAATTAGAGTCACGCCGAGATTGCATTCTCTATGGTGACTCTACAATGCAGCTGGTTTATTGTGTAAAGCTGTTTCCAGTACAGTTATTTTTACTTAATGTAGTCTCTATTAAAGATGTAGGTCTGCAACAGCAACAATCGGACTTTATGTTCATATATGAATGAAAATTGAATATGGAAAGATATAGGGTCTCTATGCATCTTTTACTGCCTATATCACAAAGAGTGCTCTGAGGAGTTGTTTGGGCTACCTGCAGTACCTGCTGCGGAGTTTCACCACCGTACTTCTCGCAATAAATTAGTGGATTGAGGAAAATGTCGTGATGAAACCTTATTGGATTATGGTTACACATTCAGACGTGCATGTGCGTAAGTAATAATCCAATCTGGTCAGGTTCCCTTGTAGCAGGGTCACGGAGGTCAGATGGCAATCGCTCCACTGTAATTATCTGATCTGCCAAATCCTGGATCATGGTCAAGGCGGAACCCGTGCCTCGAGAATACAACCGGGACATTAACACTAAAACATTTACTTCTCGCCATAAATTCTAGTTGCACCCGTATCATCCGAATAAGTAGCTTTTTTTTAAGGATCTTCCTGTCGGTAGGATCGACCATTATAAGGAATGAAATTCCTACAGCGGTGTTATCGAGCAGGTACGAAATTAGAGTTTTCATAAAATCAGTCTACACCTCGATGGTGTTACGAATATCCATGGGCAGCGGTGATCAATTTCAATCAGGTGACTTGCTTGCTTGTTTGCCACCCTCCTTAATAACAAAGAATATACATTTTAAGGGTATGTTCCGGGTTTCCTACCGCGTACCTTTGTTGAAAAGTCAACAAACGAGTTGCAGCTCTTCAGTCGTCCCGTGACCATGATGCATGCAATGTCGAAATATCGGGCTACTCGTCAACAAAGGTACGCGGTAGGAAACCCGGAACATACCCTTAGAATGTTTAATAATAACCGCGATAGTTTAAAACATTATACAAACAATATACTCTAATAGAGATTCTGAAAGATATTCCTATAAAGGAGAAATTTAAAAAAATCTAAGCAATCATATCAGTTTTTAAGAAACAACAAATGCATATATGTAATAGGCTGTGAGGGATAGTAGACGTTTAGGAAACCCACAAAACGATGGTCTGCCCATGCGCAACCTGGCACAATTTTTTATATTTTTTTTCTTCTTTCGGTCTTCCCATGCACTATACGGTGGTGGTTTGTATGGGATGTCATATATTTCAAACTTAACAATAAAGCATACTCGTACATACATATTAAATAATAATAAATAAATCATTCGTTGCGCCCTTGTGCGCGAGAGCACAACCGGTACTTATTAATAAGTCGGGATTATTATTAATAAAGTAATCATGCAATTTATTGACATTCACGCATTCTTGATTTCGCGTCCGTTGCAAAATGCAACACGTTCTGGTGAAAACATACTCAGTGTAAATGTTAACATCTCGTTTTGCAATAACAATTTCAATTAATGAAAACAAGTTTAAATACCTCTTGCAAGCGGGTGTCTATTTTGAAAGCTTTAACGTGGTACGTTTTTCATACAAATTTTATGTAACCATTTATGTACATTCTTATTTATTTGCTTAACTGTTTATTGTACACAATAATGATATATAGAGAATTATAAGAGTATAAAAGACACAACAGGCGCTGCTTATTTCTAAAAAGAAATTTCATCCAGCAGGCCTACAGAAGAGTGATGTTAAATTCAAAATTCAAAATTTCTTTATTGATTAGGACATTAAATATCTCTTTCAATGAGACCGGGCGGTCAGCGTGTCACTGTGTGTTTCCTTAATGCCATAAATAAACGTTACGCACATTATGTGGCCCTATGGCCGTAGATAAACGTATCCCTCGCCAACCACGACCGAACCGTGCTCGACAATGCCAGGCAGAGCCGGAACGCTATATTATATTATATAGGTTAGACTAAAGTTACGCAGATACGACGTGCACAAAAATTGAAATACATAAATATATAAGTTATGGACTACACAGGGAATATTCCTTGACTCTCTTTTTAAATATAGACAGTGACTGACTGTCACGCACATTATGTGGCAGAGAGTTTCAGACAGGGATTCTCGCTGCAGGGACAGTGAAGGTGTAAGAGAAGAAATCAGAATGAACAAATTCAAGGGTTTGACGTTGGGTCTATTCAAATTTCAAACAAATGGCTCAGTTCAAATTTCCATTCAATATTTTACATCTACTAAAAATCCGGATTCGAACTCGATCGATCATAAGAGGTTCGGACTAAAATATTTATTTTACTCTCATTATTGTTTTATTATTAATTTCATGATACTCAGTGTGACAAACGTTAGAAACGGAGATAAAACATAAAAGAGTTACAAATAGCTACCGGCACCTATAGGTCGTCAACTTAACTGGTATATCGCCTGCTGTAGGTGAGGTAGGTGGGAGGGTGATTTTTCGTGGATGAAAGCGAGGGTGCGGGGCGCGGGGCAGTGAGCATTTTCTTCCGCGAAACGTCAGTTGATGACGTTCCTCGGAAAAAGAATGCACACGAGATTATGCCCGAACTTGTTCCAAGATTAACTATAATATCCCGAGACGAGAAATATACTCTTTGATAATGGCTTTTAAAATTAAATCTAGATTTTTAATTCGGTGCAAAAAAGTAAGTTTTTCCTCATATACTTTTTTTATGTTATACGGCAGACCAACAGGCAAGCGGGCCACCTGATCGAAAGTTATCACCTCCGCCTATGGGCATCAGCAACACCAGGGGAGTTACCAATGCTTTGCCCGCCTCTGAAGAGACCTCTAATATACCTCTTGAACGATCCCATGTCATGGTCCAAAGGACTGTGGCTGGGACCTTATTCTACATCCGAATCGTACGAGCGAGAAACGTTCTTTCGAACCTTCGCGTCGTGACAAACAGAGGGTCTATTTATTTTAAAGCTCACTGTGGGCCTTATAAGAAAACTCACTGTCGCCCCAAGGGCGATGGAAAAGGCTATACTTGGAGTGTCATTGCGCGATCGAATCAGAAATGAGGAGATCCGCAAGCGAACTAAGGTCACCGACATATCTCGAAAGATTGCCAAGCGGGCAGGGCACATAGCTCGCAGAACAGATGGCCTATGGGGCAGGAAAGTTCTCGAGTGGCGATCATGTACCGGAAGACGCAGCGTGAGTAGGCCTCCCACTAGGTGTGCCGACGAACTGGTAAAAATTGCGGGTGTAGCTGAATGCGGAAGGCGTAATACCCTTTGTGGGGACCTTTAGGGATTATTTATTATTTATTTATTTATTCATTCATACTTTTGTACAACATTACAGCTTAAAACTAATGCGTTGCACAATAGGGATGCCTATGCCCAGCAGTGGCCATCTTACGGCTAATATGATGATGATGATTTAATATGTGCATATGAACATCTAAGTTTAGTTTTGAGAGGAGATTACGAGAGCGCCTCACAGCGCCCCTACTTCCACTCCACGGCGCACACTTTGGAAACCCCTGTGCTTCCATTAATTTTTTTAGCAAACATTTTTAAGCCTCCACTTCGGGATTTATCATCGGTAAATTAACCTCGTGTGCGTTATTCCGAGAGTCCGTAACAAAATAACCAACCGCGCTGTGTGGAATCCGCGGGCGCACTGAGAAAAGTCCCTTGTGCTCTCATCACCGAAACGTGACATGACGTCACCAATTCTGCCACCCTCATACCGCAGGCGATACACCAGTTAAGTTGTCGACCTATAATCTATTACATCAGAAGATTATTCTACTATTATTCACAATTGAGATTACCCAGTAAACAAACACAAGCTGAAATAAATGTTAGGAAAACTTATCCTATTGTTCATTGTCCATTGAATGCTGCTATTACAGCATTTATCTGAAATTGGGGACAGCGATGTCTTATTCCATCACGCGGTACGTTCTTTGTATTTTAACAGTTTACGGGATAATATCTCGGGAAACATACGAACACTTATCACTTGGTAATCTTTTTCTTTTGGTATCTGTTTGAACCGCCCGTCTCAAGTCGTGCGGTTTTCAATTTCGATTTTCGACATGAAATATTCAATATTTTTATGCATAATATTTTTATTTATTTTTGAACTGTTTTGCGTTACTGATGTAATTTAAAATATATTGAATTTTTCATGCCAAAAAACAATCGTGAGAACACCACGGGTTTACATTTAAACCGCTCGATTTGAATCGAATTTTACTTCTGGCATGAATAATTTAATTTTTATTTACATTGGCAATACCGAAAGCGAACGCTTCAAAAATAGGGAAAATCATCGTCGTGTATAAAAATATTGAATGTTTCATTCTGAAAATTAAACTTGAACGCCGTACGAATCGTTGTAAAAAGATCAAAAATAGAGTCCCAGGCACTTGGTTGCGTATTCGTACGCATCGTACAACCATATCGTACTGACCATGAATACTCGTACACTAAATCCGAAGTAAATTAATTCAACTCATACAAACACGTACTCACAATTGTTTAGCTATTACGGATCCAAATAGATAGTCTTGTGACCGACAACAAGGGCTTAGGTTATATTATATTTATTTATTAGTTTGTTAGGTTAGTAATACTAATAGATTCCATTTTATCCTGTGAGTTGGGCACGGAACCCTGAAAACTAGATATTTTTTATTGCCTAAGGAGGCACATGGATCGAAAGTGACCACCGTCGTCGTCACTGCAACCTAAGGTTTAAAATAAGGCCGCTTATTTGGAAGAATATCAAGGAAAACAAAAAGGTCACACAAAGCTGATGCCGCCACCATCATGTCTGTAGCAACGCCACAGCCTCTACTACATACCTAATACTTCACAGTAGCTTAACATAGTAAACCACATTTATTATTGATTTATTATTTATATATAATGGCTTATTCATCGCCAACGGTGCCCTCCTTTCTTACCGTCGCAAAGTTTTACGACGCCTCTCGAACGCACTCGAAGCCGATGTTTAATAACTAACTCGAAATAACTTCAAAGCTCAACTCACGAGTAGGCAAGTTAAATTGCCTTATCCATTTTATAACTCCAGATTAACTTGGAACCAATTCAGAATCTTGCTAAGTAGGAAAGGGAATACCGCGGATAATGTACAAAATTGAATTTTGTTAACAGATTTACATATTTAGACTTTCGCCTGCGATTTTGGTCCTGAAAGTTTTTGTAAACGTGGAGCCCGTCAGTTTCCCAGAACAGAATTTTCGATCTGTCAATTACAACCCACGTTATGCTAGCTTACCTATGCAATCATGGGTAGGCCCACGGACAGCCGGCTGCAGAGAAAGAACTTCCCCCGGTAAGTAATGCCGTGCGTTATTTTCATTTTAGATTTCTGGTTTTTCTGACTAGTGGAAGAATTTTCCAAATTAGTAGTTTCCGAGATCAGTGCCTTCAAATAATAACAAAGTCTTCAACTTCATAATTATATTAGTATTGTACGTACATTTTATTAGTATAGCCAGCAATTCAAATTCATTTTCAAGCGTTAAACACTCTGAATACATAAAAAATAATTAAGTAACTGTAATTGCGGCCTGTCAAGTTGTCTTTCTGCTATACTCATGGCCCCCTAGGGAAAGTTGTTTAGTACAGCACCATGTTCACCTCCAATCAATATGGCAAAAATAAAACTTCATAAGTTACATGTCTATAGGCAGTGGTGACCACTTTCCATTAGGTGGCCCGCTTGCCTGTTTGCCTACTCTGTATGACTTAAAAAAATTACAAATAATAAATACTAATAATAGAATATGGTGCGGATCAAGGACAAATGTATTTAAATACTCGTTTTTAATATCATAAAAATAAAGTAAAATAGGGGTTGTGATTAGAGCATAAACAGTTTTGCTGCACTGCTTCCCAAACTAGGAATAACCTCTGTCTTGGGAACTCCCCATGGCGCCACATCATATTTTTTTTAGATTGTGGCAAAACTTAAAGAAAATTAATATACCTTATCTACTGCCGATGTGCTACTTTGACCTTCCGCTATAAAAAATTGTTGCAATTCCCGAAATGTGTCGTTGTCGACTTCATCACATAATATAAATCTGTCCATCAAGCTTAACCACACGCCCGTTGCCTCCAACATGCGTATCGAGTGCGTTCGCCACATAATCGGGTACAGATTTGCATGGCGATCGGCGGCTGTTCGCGGATCGCGTAACGGGACTGCAATTGATGTGACGTGGCTTACGTGGCTGAGAACTAATCGACAGTTCGTAACAGGTATAGCATAGAGAGAAAAATACTAGTAATAATGCGAGTTAACTGTCCACTGCTGGCAATTGACCTTCTCTACATTGGCGGAGAATTTCGAATATTCACGAGGATTGTTGTGGTCTCCACGCTTGCCAGGCGGATGGGAGATCTTAGTGTTAAAAGCTTACAACTGGACACGCTCATTGTCTCGAGTTGAGTCGAGGAGTACATAACCTGTTAAAGTAACGGGAACACTCATTGTATCCATTTCATTTTATGGAACCACACATCAATTGCAGCTCGAAAAAATGTTGTAGTCTGAAATAGAATTTCTATGACCGCTTATGCACAGATTAGGGATCGAATTCTGTACTTTATCAATATTAGTCAAACTAATATTGATAAAGTACTTGATAGGTACTACTTGGGACGCCAACGACCCACCACTTGGGAAGCAGTGCCTAAACGCTCTCTTTAAGGTAAATGAGACATATTTTTTAAACCGCACCTATTTTGAGACTTAAGACAGCTGCAGTTGCGAGTTGTGTAGCTTTTCACGAGAGATGGCGTCGCCGATATTTTACTGTTTGCCATGTGCAAAATAACTTATTTCCCTCCATTATTATTTTTCTCATTCGTATTAGGTAGGTGCTATTTGTTGTTAGAGGCTCGAAGTATTGCAGTACATCAGCTTAGTGGTGAGACTAGTTTGCCATATTATCGAGTACCGATTTGCATGGCAGCCGCTAGCGGAGCTGTAACGGGAGTAGAATTGATAGTATAACTAGAGCCTGACGATAGAAGATTTGAATCCCGTTTCGTTCAGTTTCGTTTTAAGGAGTAGGTACGTCCCGTATCTGTAGCTGTCTGTCACCAAAAATGTTTGTCACACAAATGTACGTATAATGTACCCTTGGGAAGTGAGGACCAGCCGCAAGTTCCTTATATCAGGAACTAGCCAAGTGCCTGGTCGACATTAGTAATGACCAGAAGGTTGGCCTCTACTTGGGTCAGCGAATTAGCCTCGCTATCCAGCGGGGCAACGCGGCCAACCTTCTGGGTACTTTTCCGCATTCTAGGGACCTGTGGCAAATTTTTTACCTTTAATATTAGTTTGGTTAAGTAAGGTTTTCTTGTTTATTATATGTACCTAGTCCTACTTCGTTTTGCATTAATTGTAAATAACTGGTACGTAAATATTGCTGTTTTAAAAAAACTAATATTGTTAATATAACAAATGTAAGTATAACCTAACTCTAAGATAAACAATTATTATTGTCATCATATTAATAAAAATGATGCCCCTGATATTGCAAACGTTCATAGGCTGCGGTGACTGCTTACCATCAGGCAGGCCGTAAGCTTGTTTGCCCCTTAGTGGTATTAAAAAAAACGATAACAAACTTTAAATCACAATTTGTCTTCAAAATAATACATTAATGCGATTAACCTTTCATGAAAAAGGAGCGGGAAGTTACAATACTCACAATAACTTGTGCTGGATTTTCCTTAGAGTGAAGACAACCTTTTGCGAGATTAACTTAATTATATAAAATTGTATTGCATTACTAACATGGTGGTGTGAGATAATATGATGTAACTAACATGTTTTTGGATTCTGTAATTATCTGATCAACAAAGATGTTTATTTATTAATTATTTATAGGTTTTTTTTTGGGCCATAGTTACCACTTACTATCAGGTCTATCTGCTCGTTTGTCACTGAGAAGCAAAAAAGAAAAACCAGAAGCTGATCATCGGTCGGGCTTTAGACATAACGCTACCCATATTTCACGCATCGAACGCAGTGCCCGCCGAGATTGTGATCTCACAACGAGCGAATTTTCATACCGCCATTTTGACTCTACCATGGGGACCCCATTCATAGTAGGGGTTTATTTTCTTACAAATAAAGATATTGATTAAAAATTTTCTTACAAATTAAAGAGTTGTAAAACCAATTGTAGTCACTAGTTTGTTAGTAAATTAGTACATACATATATTACATACAACTTACGCCCGTATTCCATAGGGATCGGTAGGTCCCATAGGGGTAGGTAGGGGCAGGGATGGTAGCTTGTGGCATCGAGAATCACAAGCTTCGATTTTAAAAAACTTTAAAGACTCCTTCGACATCCTTCTTTCCTAAATTCGTGCCTTTAGTAAATTAGTATAAATACTTATTTTAAGTAAAATTATCAGCGCTTCTGCAGTACGGCTGGATTGCAGAAGCTGTGGCTGCCTAGTCTCTGGAATGTTCTAATATTCCAGTACTTCTGTTTAAATGAGCAACAGACAGATTTTCGCATTCCGAATTTAGTAGGTATGAATTTATTACTTGTGTAGGTACATTTATTAGGTACCAAATTAGCTTCATCGTAAGCTACACAGTTTTAATTGGTATAACTGTGTGAAGAGGTAAGTACGTCCTTGTGAATATTAATATAAGTGAATGTTAATATAAATTATTACTTTACGTACCTACAACTCATAAAAAATATACATAGTTGTATAATTTGCCGACTACAACATATTACTAAGATGTAGCTACTCATGTTTAATGAGCATCTCAAGTATTTTCTCTAAGGAGTGCTGAAATTTACTTTCTAGTGCTTCTGTTACGTAAACTTTCAGCTATGAAGGTTATTACATAATACACGTTGGGGTAGTAAGCATATTTCCTTATATTTACGCAATGAATCTACCATTCCCCGCGATGAATAACCATCCCATTTTGAAGGGATTGTTCAAAATTATTTTAATATAAATTCTATATTACATTTACAACAAATTCAGACGCAAGAAACGACACAGTTTCTTAAGGCCTTTAGTGCTTCTCTATTAAATAAACTATAAATAAAACTCATTTATTTGAGACATAGTAGTCCATATTTCACATGTCAGGTAGATTTAAAATGTCAAGTTAAATAATAGTATTATTGCCATGTCAAATAATTAAAATTCTAATCTAAATGTCAATGTATATAGTATAATGTTCAATAAAATAAATTTAATTCCAACTTTTAAATGTCAAGATTAATGTAATGTAAAAAATAAATAAATAAAATAAAACTATGCATCTATTCTTTAACGCACAGACCTATGGAAGGACCCAGTAAACTAGAGTCCATTCTGTGGACTGCTATCATCTCCAGGATGCCGTTGCAACTCTCCCGCAGCCTCTTTATGACCGACGCGCTATTTCTACGCATTACAGCATAAAATTCATCTACAAACATGCCTGATGCACTACAGAAACGTTTTAAATTGCTTCAAATTAGGTTATTGTGATGTTAATATTAATTTATTACATACCGATAATATGTGACTTTAAAGCTGTAACATGGGCAAGGTGAATAAGTGTAGGGTCCAAGGCGCTGTCCTAATTGGGAATGGTCGTGCAACCAATAGGAGACCTCAAAACCGCCCGTCACACAACCATTGCCAATTAGGATAGCGCCTGTGCGGAAGTAAGAATTTATTCTATCAATGAAAATCCAGATAAGTAGTTCAGATTGCGCATGCGAAAGCAAAAATTTACTCTATTATTGAAAATCCAGAAAAGTAGTTCAAATTGCATAAATAAACAATACCTAGGTTATTAATATATATTACTTTGCCATGACCACCCCATCATGTTTAAACATTGACTCAAGTACCTAACAATTTCTGACATTGAATACTGGTGAAACCAGTTCGGTAGTAAATAATACCTACATTCAATGAATTGCGGCATATTAATTAAATAATGTTAAATTGTGCTCAATTGCGCATGTCTTGCTAGACATGTATTAAATTCATCAATCAAAATCATTCGAAAAAATATCGAAAGAGTCATGTAAAAACTACGCAATGGATAAATAAAATTTATAGTCAAGCGGGCCACCTATTGAAAGGTGATCGCTGCCTAGATATTAACACACCAAAAGCATTGCCAATATATAAAACCATTTTACAAATAATAAATAAAATCATAAGGAACAATTAAAAAAGAAATCCAAAGTCTAATTAAGCGTTTTCATGAATGTTACACATACCTACACTAATACGGTATGACCGAGCAAGGTTGAATATTTAATAAAATGTTATTATTTCAAAATTAAGCCGCTGGCGGGTGGCATTGAGCCCGTTCAGCTATTAACGAGTTGAAGTGTATTGGTTAGCAATGCCATTCGTTTCGAGCACGCAACGCGCCTAACAAGCCTTGCCTTCCTAACAGGTGGCTAGATTTTTTATACTACTGACAAATGAGCAGCCCATCTGATCAAAAGTGGTAACTGTCGCCCGGAATGTGCACTAGGGCTTTACGTGACAAAAATGCAGAGGAACAATGCTGTTCTGCATGTTCCCTGTCGTTAGTTTGGGCGTTTCAGTGGACTTCCGTAATTGACAAATAGCGGCCCGCCCCGGCTTCGCACTTTTCTTGGCATTTTTTTACTATAATATGCATTTTTTTATGTCATACAGTAGGCAACCAGGCAAGCGGGCCACCTGCTGGAAAGTGATCACCACTGCCTATAGACATTAGCAACACCAAGAGTATCGCCAATGCGTTGCCCACCTCTATAACACGTTGCTCTGGCAGCAAAAAGACAAATGCCCCTCCACTGCCAAAGCCACGGTTCCCCAAATCCCCACCCCATGGAGCACTGGAAACCTTACTCACCGGCAGAAACACAACACTATTTAAAAGAGTATTGTTTAGCTGCGATATTCTGTAAGGTGGATGCATGTATTACACACATAAACCTTCAGTAAGAAACTCTATAACTGATGGTGAAAATAACATGGAAATCCGTTGAGTAGTTTAAAGGCTCTAGGCGTACATACAGAGGGACAAAAGGCAGTAGGGAAGCGACTTAGTTTCATACTATTTAACCAGTGGACCCGGCGTGACTTCGTTCGTATACACCTTCTTTATACCTACCTTCCTATTCTATCTATTGTTGAAAACCAAATTAAAATCCGTTGCGTAATTAAAAAGATCTAAGCATACATAGATCCAGACGGCGCGAGCGACTTTGTTTCATACTACGTATATATGTATAGATACAATATACTTGTCACGTTCATACACCGTACTGAAACCAAGTAAGTGTCGATTTTCCTCGCATTCCTCAATTCCTCATGAATGATAATAAATTTGCACCGTCCGCTTGTTGTTTATAGACGCGTGTTGAAAAACAATCGATCAATTGTAAACTGTACATACACGATACAAGCGCTGAATAAGGTGCCGTGCGTGTGCGCATGTAATTTATTGCGTGTAATCACCATGCGAATGCTTCTAAAGTGTTACATATTTGAGTTAGAATTATGCATACTTACATTGAAAATATTTGAGTGTAAATAAAAGGGTTTAACATTTTTAATTCTAAGTCAATCTTACAATTCATTTTAGCGTTAATGTACCGGTTGTGCGTTGGGGCAGGACCCGGGGTCCGCCTTGACCATGATTTAGGACTTTACAGTGTAGCCTCACTGATATGATCGGATTTGATCGTAGTTGTGTAACCACATTAAATTAAATCATTAAATTTGCAGGTTTCATCACGATGTTTTCCCTCAACGTAAGAACATCGGTTTGTGTTCGCTCAACGTAAGAACATCGGTTAGTGTTCGCTCATAACTCTGAATATAGTCATTGGGAGGTACTAGGTGGCATTAGTATTCGAACCCGGGACCTCTAGCTTACTAGACGAACCCCTAACCATTCGGCCACCGATGCTCCCTTTGTCTTTGAATCTTACAACTGTTTATTTCAAAAAGCGTTTTCAAGTACGATCTCCAGTGTTATATATACGGCTTTCATACGGATCCACTTTGTATTTTTTTAAACCACTAAGGTGGAACAAGCTCACGGCCTGCTTGATGGTAAGCAGTCACCGCAGCCTATGAACATTTGCAATACCATCACCCACGCGTTGACGACCCCACTTAAACCTTTTCACTCCTTTCTTCAAGAACTCCACGTTGTACTCTCCAGGGAAAACCTCTCCAAGTAGTTCATTCCACAAATAAATAATAAATATTCGTGGACTAATTCACACAGCGCCATCTAGCCCTAACTTAACCAAAGCTTGTACTATGGGTGCTAGATAACTGACCCACTTACATACTTTTTTTTTAATACGTTATTATTATACATAGAACACCCAGACCCGCAACAGAAATTAAAATTAATCATTTCAATTTCTGCCCGGCCGGGAATCGAACCCGGGACCTGCGTGGCAGACCGGCATGTTGACTATTGAACCACTCAGGTCGTCAAATTTAGAAAGAAAGTGAAATATCCTTTGAAACAGCACAGTTCGTGACCAATTTGGCTCCAAGGTGTGAGGATGAACTCACTGTTAATGGCAAGCGGTGAGATGATAGAATATAGCTGTAGGCATCATGTCAAACAGTTCTTGAGAACACACCGTTGTAAAACATTACGCAAGTCAATGTTGAAAAGTTCGTTGTCTTTCTACGAATGGCCGATAGTCATAGTCTATCTCCTCCCATACAAATATCGATAAAGCACAAAATGATATGCGTACGATCAGCATGATAAGCACGGTTTTAAATTAACAGGCCTTATCGCCTTACACCTTATGAAATTCTGTTCAGCTTTAAATTAGTTTTGGTTTGTCGTAATGTTACACCGCCATATGAAAGTTATAGTAGCGTCATTAGAATCACAACTGATAAAAAATTATTACTCGGATCCAATTGTAACTGACTATTACTAAAAATTAAGTTATATTATTTTGTACCTGTTAATTTAAATATAAATTATGGTTCTATCTTTCCGACGCGTAAAACCATAACCGCAAAACACCAACTCGGGATTTTATGGCCTTTTGCGACTTTGTAATTTAGTACATCCTAATTTTTGAAGGATCGTCAAAATAAAAAAAGGAATTCTCCTAGGAGTCTTAGTGTTATAGTAGCAGTATTAAATAATAATGCACTTCGGCTTGTTCGGCTTAGTAGTGCGTCGTTGTCGATAGTGTATACTCAGCAACACGTAACAATCCACTGCTGGACTATGAGCCTCCACCACATTCGTGGCGGATCTTGCCATAATCTCCACGCTTGGCAGACGGGTTGGAGATCGCAGTGCTAAAATTACAACAGAAAACGCTGCTACTCGTTTTCTAATCTACGGAAGTCCTTGCTAGTTCGCCTCAAATACATTAGTCGCCTTGTACGACACTCATAAATAGAAAGGGGTAGTGCAATATTCTACTCTGCAAGCAATATACGGCCGTAGTGAATACTAGTCAGCGATAAATATTTAAGCACATTCGTAGTTTCGGCTTCGAATTTGCCTACAGTCAGAAAGACATACGATACCGAACAGCTATATATTATAAGCCGGGTTATGCTTTATTAATGTCCAACATTGAAATTGTGGTGTTGTTGTTTGTGTTAATAAATGTTCTATATTTCTTACTAATTACAACTTCCAAATCAAACAAGGGAAGGCCTCTATAATAGAGGCAATAATTGTATAATACCACCGGTGCCATACGGTCACGGCACCACGCCGGGATGTCAGAGCTAAACACGCGGTCATTCACTTCCAGATATAGAGTTCTAGCACACGCTCTGTAGAGACGCCACGCTCTACGGTTCACTAACATGCAAAAAACCACTATCGTTTTTACTTTAATCACTGAGGCACTGGTCATGGTGGAGTTATGAGCTACTTTGCTGGGTTTTTACTTCAAGCCCTAGTCATGGTAGAGACATGGTTTAAGCTACTTTGCTGTGGACAAAAACGCTTTTTATAGTAGTGCGTTGTGGTTGGTATGGCCGTGTGGTGTCCGGCAGAGTAGCAACAACCCCTTACACTCGTGTGTTTTACAAGGCTTTAAAATGATTTGATATCATAAAACACAAATCAGGCTAATAAGGTACATTAAAATAAAAAAAACATTTTCACTTAAACTTTGCGTTATTAGCACTTAATTGGAAAATTTTGGCATTTTGGTATTAAACACGTTAAAATTACCTAAAAAAAACAGAATTTGGCTAGGACAAATATGGCTCAAAATGATCCAGATCGTCTATACTAACACCCCTTTAAGGCTTTGCACCCAGCTTAAGTGTTTTACAAGGCGACTAATATTTACGAAGCAAAACTTGTAGTGTCTCCGTAGGCTGGAAAATTGGCAGCAGCGTTTTCCATCGTTTTTTATAACACTGCAATCTTTAACCCCCGTGTCAAGCGTGGAGATTATGGTAATAACCTCTTCTCTCGTGGGAGAGGCCCTAAGATTCTTGTGGGGTGTGATGACTCGGTTGATAGGCAATTTTATATCGTTGAGCGAGATCGGATAAAGTAAAGATGCAGCAATAACATGGTCACAATTTTCTAATCATTGAAAAGGCCACGTCCATAGGCTGCGGTGACTGCTTACCATCAGGCAGGCTGTAAGTTTGTTTGCTACCTTAGTGCTATAAAAATACTCTATTAATAACAATTCCTACATAAACGACAACTAATCTAAGTAACTTTTTTAGACAGTATGAATTATTATGTATTTATTATTATTATATATTAATTAACAATGTATATAACTCAGAAATGATTAATGGCACATGGCGGCACAGAGGTTCAAACCTTATATAACACAGACATGTGTATAAAACGTTTGTTACAAAAATCACATCCCAATCCTGCTTTAGTTTTGTCAGTTCTGTATATTTGTATATCCTCTAGATATGGTGGTCCCAGCGAAACGCCCTGAGCCCTGTACCTCAGAGCTACGGTAAATTACATACTTATGGTCTACCGCCTGGACTGGTCTCAGACCTGTCCCTTCCGCAATTTGCGATCAGGAAATAGACACGAACAGGATTCACAGGTTTAGAGCTGCGGCTCTTAACTGCCTAGATAGAGCTATGGAAATACTTACTTCCATACCCTTTGGTTTGCGTGTAGATAATTTGTGAGAAAAATATTTCATAGATGAGAGTATTAAGAGGACACGATAACGTTATAAACCTAAAGGTTTCTGCTGAACTTCAAATTATTTTTCAATGACTTGATTTAATTCATCCACGAAAATTTAAAGCAATCTGTATTTATTTAATTAAGTCAATTTATTGAGGTTACGGTAATCGTAATCTACTTTTTTAAATTTCTATTAAAACGTTCTCTACTGCATAGTTAATTTTAATCAGATAAATAATTAGCTTAAGTAATGGTCAAATAAAGAGACATTTAATGTAGAGAGTCTTTGGTGATTACATGTGGATAGTTTGTGTGTTTAATCATTCCATACTTAGACATACTTCTTTCATAGTTTCATTTATATCGATAATAATATTATTTATAACTGTTTAATACCTCTACATACTGTAGGAAACCCATAGCTTGAAACTTACCTACTTATTAGCATCCGAGTCAAAGTCGGCCTCAGCAATCAAAGTATAGTTAAGCCAGGCCAAGAAAATGACCAGCATCCTATATCGTACATACAGTTAATTGTCTAGACCTACTTACTTCTGTCGGTAAATCATAGCTTTGCAAATATATTTATTTTGAATCTCAAACCCGTTGTCGTATATGGTAAAAAATACAACCTAACCCAGGTTGCGGTACGGCATTCCTGACAAGGTAGCTGAACAGTGCACCACACAGGTTTTTGTTCACTGTCTTACAGCTAATGTGTTAGGGTATATAATTGAGTGTGAAATGCATCGAAGAGTGAGTGTCGACTGTACGGCTGGTCGTCGACTCGGGGAATCTTGAATCAGTTCGAAAGTAGACACGCGGTTGCTCGGACGCGCATCGCCGCCGCACTCTAAGCGCACGCGCGCACGAATATTCGTTATTCCAAATTCAAATTTGAATTCTGACTGTTTCTTTTTCTGTTTCTTTCGTATTCGTAGTGGCCAGTGCTGTGTTCCTTGTTTCTGATTGGGATTCGTAATTGTTTCGGTTTGTGATCTCGACTCTGGAATTGGATACCCGTTCGATTGATTCGATACCAACCTGCTCACTTACTGGATTGTTTGTTGATTGTGTAAGTACGAAACGCACTGTCTGCGATCCGACTTCCTAGTTGTAATTAATTAGCGTTATATATGTGCTGAGTTTCTAATTTGTTATTTCGTAAATTATGTAAACTTAATGAGAACCCAAATTAGGTGCTGCATATAATTCATTACTAATTTTAGTTTCATGTATATTAATGTCGTGTTATGTTGCTTTATTAGCGATATGGTAAGGAAAAACTACTAAGGACCCAATGTCATACAAGTCAGGCGAAACTAAATAATTCCGGCTGTGTAAATCGTATTTGTTTCTTCATAGGCCAAGGCAATTAGTTCCTGCGCCTCGGGCATGAAGTTAGCCTGAACTTACCCAACAACAAGACGTGGCCGTAACTGATATGTAACTGTTTATTCCATATTTTATTTCAATAGTTTTAGGGTGCAGCGTTAATATAGAAAGTATCTAGGGATAGGTACAGGAGAGGGTACGTACAGTCAGCTGCAGAGAGAACTGACCCCATATGCCATACATACATTTAATGTATGCTAGGGGTCCTTTCATTCTGCAGCTGACTGTACAAGTGTTGGACCCCTCCATCCCCATCCGATTGAGGGAATCATCAAGATATATTTATGCTGAATAATCACTTCTGATACGTCTACTAGGTAATGTTTGCGCGTAATGACTACAGTCAACAAGTATCCGTAATCATCCATTGCTGGGCCATGAATCTGATCCAAGGCTGAAGGGATTATGCCACAATCGCCTTTGATAAGCGGCTGGAACATCTCGCTTAAAACTCTAAACAGCATATCACCTACTTATATATTTGTAATTTTAATATGTTTTTAATAGGTCATTATCATCATCTCCTGTGGGGTACGCATGGGCCCGAGGGCCCGGGGGTAATCTTACATTGGTATATAGACAAAACTCGACTAGCACATTCAATTCATTCAATTCTAACCTGTAGGCATTCGAATATCGTCACTCCACCTTTTCGGAGGACGGCCTAGAACGCTGGCCGAGTCGCGATCTCCACTTAGTTATCAGTTCCTCCACAAACATGGCCAACCAACCCGCTGCCACTTCAACTTGCCTACCTATACCCTACAAACGCATACAGTATACCAAACGAAAAGCGATACGACTACAACCTCTTCATTACACGTAACATACATTTCTGTTTCGTATAACAAAAATGCAGGCCTGCAGGCGTGTTAACTCAATGAGTGAAACCCCAGCCAAATTCTCTCCAAATTCTCTCCACACTCCAGCCGAAGCGTTCGACGATCAAATCCCTGTTTGTGTTGTTAACATACGAGCTCGGGCGGCATTTTCACCACATTCCGCGCGTCAGTATGCGGCGGCATCGACGAAGGCCCCTACCATGTGTCATACGCCTTAGGTAAACTCGATTGGAAAGTTATGAGGCGGCATGTGGATGTGACGTGGACAAACATAACAGAATTGTTGGTTTGGTTCGTAACTTGTACATACACATCGGGTAGTTTCGATTTCGTATTTAATCGTATGCGTGTGTTACAGCCGAGCTCTACTAGGCTGCACTGTGTATAACTTTTGTCTGAGATTTGTCTTATGACGATATATGTGAAAAGGAGTTCTATACCGCTGCGATTATAGGCTGATATTACGATGATCAATAACACCCTAAGGCGCCGTTAGACTAAGACTTAAATAATAGATCTTGAATATAACAGTTGTACGACCGCAGTCGTGCGTTGGGCGGTTTTGAGGTCTCCTATTGGTCAGCGATGTTGTCAATTAAGACAGCGCATTAGTTATCTACTCCCATAGACTTGATCTTATCTTTGTTAAAAATTTACTTAGCTTCCACTCGACTGAGTCAACATTGGATCGTTTGTAGGTCTTTTCTTCACCACCAAAAGTTAACATATCAAACAGCACCGAAGTAACGAGATCAACTGCAAGCTGATAACCAATGGTAGGGAATACAGGCGACCGATAGGCTCGTAGCCGGGCCGATTTCTACCGGAGTCTCCTAACCATCTTGCGGTCACGGCCTACATGCGATGCGCAACTGTATCAATATTGTCACTATTAGACCCTTCTACCAATGCGCTACGGAAGTATAGGCATGTTTGTTTTGAGACAGAGGGACGTATGTATCTAATTAGAACACACGAAAAGCACACTGCGAATATTTTAAATTATTATCGTTTATTACACATAAACTCATGACACGATACAATCAAATATTAAAAAAAGGAAACAGTGACATTATATCCAGAATGCATAGCTACCCGTGACACGGGAAGGCATGGCAAAGGGGTCACAGTCAGCGTATGCCATGGCTGGTGCTGTGGCGCTTGTTTTCAATGCGCCCTTATCATACTTACCGTTTATGTGGCTTGTTATTAAATACCCACCGTTTATGTATCTTGTTGTCCCAGCATTTACTGCTGGCTTAATAATCGAAGTATTTTCCTAACAATTACTTATCTATTTTGACTCACTCATCTTGGCTGACTCATTCTTATTTTAATATGTTTTACTATTATCATATACACTCCTTAATTATTGTTTCTGCAAATATAGATGCATATAAATCCTAATATGCTTAATTCCACAAGAATATGACGACATTTGACTAAACTTTTTGAGAATCTAGAGGTCAAGGTGTGTAATTTTAGTTTTTATTGTACGTAATTTTTTGTTACTAGGTAAAAAGGTTAGCATAGACTGGGTTTTGGTAAATCATCATAATAGGTACCTATTTGCTATATAATTTATCTATCATCAACCGCATGTGTACGTGTTGTCTGACCCAATCAATTATGGACAAGATTATTATTATTTAAGTCTGGCTCGTTCGGTAACTCGTCAGTCTTTTAAAAACAATACAAAAGAATCATTTGCGTTTCTGGTACAATGCGTGGAAAGGCTTTTAACTCCTTCACTTTTGTACCCAATACGAGCGCGATAGTTAAACACCTGCCAGTACATTAAATCGCATAGAAATATCATCTTGCGACTTCCATCAATATCCCGGTTGTGCCCAGGGGCCGAGGGCCCAGGGTCCGCCTTCGCCATTCTCCAGGATTTGGCAGATCATGTATTTTTTGTTTAAGTATGTAGTCATTGTATAAATAAAATTTACGTGTACACGACTAGAATCCGATACTCCACGCCCATGTTATTACAAACAGTCTCGCCTCGAGTGAAACCGACGTTTCTCATCCGAATAATAACAATAATCGGATACACATTCCGGCGAATGAGAACGCTGTACTGTAATTTTCTCAATATTAACTCGACGGGAAATTGGTACTGAGAATGACGAAATAAAAGCAAATAAAAGTTTATTTTTATTATCATGCCCGAGCGGACATACTCGGTCGTTATGAACTACGTACAAAAGGTAGTATTGGCAGATGCAAGGTAATTTTGTAGTCAATGGAACTGGATGAAAGAAGTTTATGATGATAGTGATGGGTTGGATTGTCAATAATGATGTTTAACCATGCACAAAAAACAATTGGCGTACTTATCGATATGTCCGTTTGTGTTTTTCAGTAGTTTGAGCCATATTTGTCTGTCGGACGGGGGTTGGTTAGGTTTAATTATAAGAAAGGTACAGTGTGTAGTACATTTCCCGCGTAAAAAAATCATGAAAAAGGGTAAATAATTTATTAGTTTTTAGGCACCCATAACTCAAACTTTACTTACTTTGGGGCTAGATGACGCTGTGACAATTGTACAAGCATATTTATTTATTATTTAATAGTCCTTCCAACATCAGCTTCCGAAAATTCGACTTCGAAAGCAAGGTTTTCAAACGCCAGTATACGTGATACAGTAACGCATAAAAGAAACATATTACGTATACGCTAAAGCGATTGCTTTCCAGCATCAAACGAATGTTAGAAAAAACAAACAAACAACTGCAACGATTGTTATGAAACAAGCTAAATAGATCTAACAAAGTTTGATGAGCCCACAGCAGTGCAGATGCGTTATTACGTAATCGAGTAAGCAGAAGCACCGAAGAAACGGTGAACGCACCATTTTAAGATTTCACGCGGATTTTTTTCGGTATAATTTTACACCTAATCTTAGCGAATTTTTGCTTAGACGTCGATTAGGGTTGTGAAATCGCTGCACGCATGTTTAAAACATAAGACCGTCTGATAGGAACATTCACTTTATTTGTTACCTGAATGGACTCCTTTAAACATATTTCTACATCGTTTTTATTCATGTTCACGCGTAACTTTTTAGTGACATAAAGAAAAGCCGTGAAAAGTTTTGTTGGATGTTTTTTTATAGTAATGACTTTCGATCGTTATATAATTCAACTTAAGTTGAACTTAAATGATCTGTCTTTTTACCACCTGGTACCTTTTATGCACGTCCTAATACAATTTCCTAGCGGTAAATCTGCCAGCCATAATCTTCTACTAGACGGAGTTTCGAGTTACCTAAAAGCGGTTTTCTTCCAGAATCCTTAATTAAATTTGCGGTGTATTGGTTTTTTACGAGGCGACTGCCATGTGACCCGCACAACCTGTTAGGCGCTGTCCTCATTCGCAACGGTCGTGCGACGTGCGGTTTTGAGGTCTCCTATTGGGCGGGCGACGTCCTTTGCCATTTAGGGCAGCGCCTAGGAAAAAGCCAATTCGCCAGAGTGTTGTCGGTCTATCAGCACGTGCGTGCAGTTGAAGCTGGCTGGGGCCCCTAAGATAGGTGTGGGGTCCCGTAACTTTGACTACTATTCTGTTCCATAGGCGGTGGTGTCCACTTTCCATCAGGTGGCCCGCTTGCCTGTTTGTCAAAGAACCATGCAAACAATAAAAGTTATCACAACACAGACAAATTACAACCAAACATACAAACTTTCACTTTTTAAAATATTAGTAAAATAATCACAGACAGAGTTAGGCCCTGTCCCCATCGAACACTAACAAGTATCGCTGTACAAAATTGACTACTTGTTACATAATAGATAATTGAAATTGTTTGGAACTCATTAGTAACACTTCACGGGGTATTGACCGTAGTCCAGTTTTACTATTATCGTATAATAAGGTACTTTACACCGCAAGTTATTACGTAATAAGTCAGAAAACTGTCGAAAGCTATGATATTGTTATTTCGGGTAGCATTAGCACGCAGTTACACCCTATTAATACACTGGGATATTTTTTTATCTATAATTTACCTATAATTATAAATGAATCAGATACATACCTACATAAATTACAGTGACAACGCACCTGCGGTTCTGCGTTTTTGTTGCCTGCAATTCAATAGTAGATTATACACCAAGGGAATAAGGCAGTGTTTTGCGTTATGGGCGGCATATTTATGGCGCATTTGCATGGGCGGATCCTGAGCGGAGCGAGTGAGTTATGTAGAGTCCTGAGTGAAGCAAAGGGTTTAAGCCGACAAAGACTAGGACAGCTTTATTCCTAGGGTGAATACTATAAATTTCACACCACTTGTGAGACAATAAATAAAGCACTTACAGCGTCTGAATTAAACTCCGGTGGTAATACAGTATTGCTTCACAACATTTTCGTGTCAATGTAAAAATATAATTTAAGAACTGAAATTTATACTAATACGAAACAGTTTTTCTTTATTTCACATTTTTTTCATTTGCACAGTCTAAGGTCCTGCAATCAAACTGCCTAGTTTTTAGTCACAGATTTTGCAATCGCGCCTTTTTATTATTTTTTGTAGAGAGGAAAAGAAAATGAATTTCGATTAAAGTTAAAAAATTCGAATAAAGTCTCTTTACAGAGTACGTAAGAGTTTTCATAAAATTCCATTACAAATTCAAAAGAAATTAAAATACATTATTATTTGCCTGCGGGCAACAACGCCATGCTTTACGGTGACAGTTCACAGCATCAACCCCAATTAAAAGAGCGCCTATTAGAGGGAGAGGGTGGAGGTCCTAAAATGTATTAGATTCCGCAGCAGATAGCATCAGCTTTCTGCTGCGATGTTGTCTTAACATTGCGATCTTTAAGTATCTCCAACGCTCCTAACACGCGTTGAGATTACGGAAAATCCCTTCACTGATGTGAAGAAGGCTTAACTCCAGTACTGGACAGTTATATTTATGTAAAACATTAGTAATGACTTCTCCCACGCGATGCCCAGACATTCCAAATGAATAAACGGATTATCGCGATTTTTTGAACTATTTCTATCCCGACGTTAAGAAATCGAAACGTATATTTAATAGTTATTTCATTTGGAACAATTAGTAATAAGCCATTATCCAAGTATTTCTTGCTGCATACGTTGGTTTACTACTCGTAAACCCGATATATCCTTTTGACAAAGTCATTTTCTTCAAAGGAACGCTATTTCGTAACAAAATCTTTACTCAGTTGCATGCATCATTGTCAAACCGGGGCATTAGTAAAAACCGTTACTAGTAATTAGTAAAATACACAAAATCGTGCAGTTTCCAGGTATTCGCTAAAACGTAACTAACGAGTTTACTAACAGATAGTTTGCAAGCCAAGTTGGTACAGCGGTTGCGTGACTGTGCGCTTTTGCATCGAATTTCATCAATATCCACTAAACGAGTGGCTTACGAGATAAATGCATATGAGATATTTGCCTAGAAAGTTGAATAAAACACATAAACAAATCTACTCTCTATGTCAGAACTTTCGAGAATTATCGCTGAGCTACCATTACAGCAGTTTTTATAGTTTCTTTAATGGACTTTGGATGAGCGTGAAGAAACTTCCGATAGTTTAAGTAAATACGCTATTTAGACATAGACATAGATTTTATTGGGCCATTACTACAATTATATCAAACAAGTAGTAACAATATCAACAACCTATTCAACCTATTTCATGTCCATCATCATGTGTGTCATTGTTAGTAGTTTTATTTATTTCTGTTAAATTTTTACTTCGCAAAGACTTTAAACAATCTCTTTCACGCTCGCATTGTAATGATGATTTCCATACTAGGCTACCATCTAGTTTGTTACGGTAAAGTGACGATTGTAAATACAAAATCTCCATTTGTGTAGTATTGTTTTTGTTTGACTTAGACAGCACTCACATAATGATAATATAGATACATTTGTATCGATGATCGTAATATAATATTGGACTCGGTGCTAGAGCTACGGTGGCCGAGTGGTATCTGACTCGTAAGCGAGAGTTACCGGATTCGAATCCCACTGTACCAATAACCCTTTTCTGAGTTATGTACATTACATTAGTTGAATGCTAACCGATGCTTTTACGATGAGGAAATACATGGTGATGAAACCTGCATATTCTGGCGACTGAATGACTATGATCGAATCTGGTCAGATTTCCCTAGTAGCAAGGTCACGCAGATCAGAAGACAGTCGCTCTACTGTAATTACCTAATCAGCAAAATCCTGAATCATGGTCAAGGCGGACCCCGGACCCTCATGCGCGTAAGCATAACCGGGACATTAACGCCAAGATAATTAAATATAAAAAATAAACGGACTGAAATGGTCTGTCTGAAAACATCTATCAACCTAATTAATACAGCATCTGCCTGCAATCAGAATGAAACTAGGATTTAAACCAGCTCTGTCATACTTTAAAATGTTTAAGAAATATCAAAATGGCGTCACATACGACTATAACAATTAAAGCGGATGATCTCTACTGCCGTCGGCCCACATTTCGTTCTGTATGAGATATACAGATGTACCGTTTTTCACATAATCAGTAACCGTTGCTTTTGCTTGTGATAATGCGATAGAAACTAATTGAGGATTATACTGTTGATGTGATATTATACCATGTGAAGACAGCCTTGTCTACCGTCGATCCGCTACAATGTTATTATTATATCAAGTTTGTTATGCAAATTTGTGTCATTAGCGCTGACCGAAATACAGAAACCGCAAATTCGTCAAATAAAAGCAACGTCGCAAGGTAGCAACTAAATATAAACGTGATATTTCAAGAAATGAAATTAATTATGTAGTACACGTTTATGCTTGACGATTTGCAGTAGCTGGTAACGCAAGAAGCGAACTAAAATGTAATCTCAGTATCTCAAGTTGGTAGGTATTTAGGTAATCAATTTATTGCACATAACTGACTGACTCTTTTCTGAGTTATGTACATTATTTGAATCCTAACCAATGCGTTTACGGTGAGGGAAAACATCGTGATGAAACCTACACATTCAGACAATTGAATGTGTAACCATGACCGAATCTGATCAGGTTCCCCTGGTAGCAGGATCACAGAAGTCAAATGCCCGACGCTCCACTGTAATTATCTGATTTGCCAAATTCCGGATAATGGTCAGAGCGGACCCCGGGCTCTCGTGCGCAAGAGCACAACCGGGACATTCACCGTCAGAGCATCAGCTAGTATTCAACTAATCTACATATCTCAGAAAAATGGCATTAGTACATGACCGCAGTGGGATTTGAACGTAGTACCTCTCGCCTATTATCAGACTAATATTAATTATGTAGTTACAAAATAGGTGTTTACGAATATGTCGTGCCACGAAATGTAATTTAACATATTAACGGCTGGACTTCACGACACGCGACTCAAGTATTCGCGACTCGCTTCCTCGACCAATTATCCCATTTGTAAATGGGCACGATTATTGGCCGGCATGCTAAATTCCAGCGCACATATGCATTTTCCAATTCCAGAACACAATTTCCAATTAAGTTATGCGGAACGTGTGCGAGGCGTGAATCTCTGGCTGTGGGATGTACAGCGGACATTAATTGCGGTGGTTAGGCCAGACATCATAATCTTCTGATGGAGTTGTTTACGGGTTTAACTAGTTTACAACAGGTGGAGTGAACGGTAGTTCGTTAATGAGTGCAGTTACGCAGGTATTTTGAATAGTAATTTACATATTTTTCTATCAAAATCTTTATTGGATTAGATTACATAAACATTTGTGATGCTAATAAAACTGTGGCGAACTTATCTATGCTTTACTCAGATATGTGCTTGTTAGAGCTAGGTTATGTTGCTATTGATCTATACATAGTATGTATATAACAAAATCGCTTCCTGCCGTCTGTCCTCGTGTAGATCTTTTAAACTACGCAACGGATAATTAAATAAATAAATAAATATTCGTGGACAAATTCACACAGCGCCATCTAGCCCCAAACTAAGCAAAGCTTGTGCTATGGGTGCTAGATAACTGATATACTACTTGAATACTTTTTAAATACATACTTATTATA
This sequence comes from Blastobasis lacticolella, assembly GCA_905147135.1. Taxonomy (NCBI): domain Eukaryota; kingdom Metazoa; phylum Arthropoda; class Insecta; order Lepidoptera; family Blastobasidae; genus Blastobasis; species Blastobasis lacticolella. Next base: position 11,152,523 of record LR990044.1, read on the forward strand.
CATAAAACACCCAGACCCGTAACAGAAATTAAAATTCATCATTTCAATTTCTGCCCGGCCGGGAATCAAACCCGGGACCCCTTGCGTGGCAGACCATTGATCCACTCAGGTCGTCAATTGTGTGGTTTTCACCAATAGATAGAGTGATTCAAGATGAATGTTTATGAGCAAGGATAAAGGGTGGGTCGGGGTAAAGTAGGTGTACGCAAAATACTTTCCGTCAACATTAATTTTCATACTTTGCGTGGCATTCGGTTTCATATAAAATTGCGATCTGGCCCACAGTGTGGGGTGACACGGCGACGCGAAATCAAATCGGAAAGTAAATTGCGCTACCGAATATACGCGACTCACTCACAAAAATTACGCTACAAGAAAATATAACCTCCAAGGAAAACCACTACAAGGGGCTCATCCCACAACCACATTACGCGTAGACATCAAATTTCTCTCAACCGCGACGTAGAACGTAGGTATCTAGAAGTCTATGTTAGAACCTAAGTAGGTAAAAGTTGACACATTTACGCCATTTCAAAACCTGACATTATACATACGCGTTTTGTTTACGGATCGTACCGTGCCATCTGTTGCGTAACGTGGCATAGTCCACCGGCCACTTCCTTGCTGCGAAGCGAACTTTTACATAATTTTGTGTCGAAAGTTTTGATGCTGAGTTGGGTTTATTTATGCGGCAAGCGTAAAGGTTAACGTGTAGTACCAAGACTGTCTTAGATAGATTATGATGCGTGTTATGTATGTTTTCTTAATAGATTATCATTTCTGTAGATATGTTTTTTTTGGGAGGGGTCAAACGTGCGGTCGCTATGACCGCTACGTTGCCTAGAGTAGGTAGGTACTTAAAGTTAATGCTTAAACATTTATATTATGAAAAAGTAAAAGATGAAAATAAATATGTTTCTTCTAAGTCGAGAGTCATGTTCTTACAAACAAGTCTTTTGATGCAGAAGGCATCAGAGATAGGGTTCAAATTCTCAACTTTTCAAAACTACACCCCGCTTGCACCAAATTCTTAAACACGTTTAACGTTTTTTGTATGAAGCTTTTTGTTGAAGTGTCAACTTAAATACGTTTTAAAATTTGGTACAAGAAGCCCTAAATATCTTTTTAACTACAGTTAGGTACTAGTCAGGTGTTCGGTGCAATACCATAAAAAAAGCAACAACTTGTCCCGTTAAACAGAATATCAACAAAGACTGGACACAGAGTGGTAAAATAGAAAGTACAAGAGTCTTGGATCGTAACGACAAGTTGTCACTTTTTATTTACAAACCGCAATTACATTTATAGCGCTTATTGTGCCCGCCTTTAGGCGCGTGCGGTGCGCGGGCGCAGCGAGCGACGCGGTGATGAAAACGTATAGGTATAAATTGATGTTTTATATTAGTAGGCTGTACTCGTTATTATTTCAGGATTAGTGGAAAAATAAATAGGGGAAATTAGATATGTGAAAATTTATTTTAGGTTATGAAGAATGATTATTAAGGATTTCTTTTTTGTAGCGTTTTAGGGGGAAGTATACTTACTTAAAATTCGATTAAATATATCTTAATTTTACTGAAATTACATTAAATCTGCTTGCTTTTTGTAAACTCTAAGATTTGCAATAAAATAAGAACGGCAATTTGTTTGTTTACGATTGTTTACGAAAGCTAAAGATTCTGTATTCTATGAATCTCTTGTGGTTTACAAGTTTTCAAAGCAAGCAAGGCCTCAAGGCTTCATGTAAAGGCACATTAGACCCACCGTGTAGGTATATCAATAGTTCGCGACAAACCGTTTAACGGAACGTCGAAGCGTGACTCCGGCGAGGTACTGAAGTACCCTTTTTGAGGTCAAAAGAACCTAGGACTGGTTAAGTTTGCTTTGCAGCGATAAAGGCGGTAAGTACAGTATATATACTTTTTTATGTTATACGGCAGACTAACAGGCAAGCGGATCACCTGATGGAAAGTTGTCACCGGCGCTTATGGACATGTTAAGTAAATAAATAAATTAAATATGCTCGGATAAATTGACACAGCGCCATCCAGCCCCAAAGTAAGCAAATCTAATATTATGGGCGTTAGATAACTGATAAACTACTTATAAACATTTTTTAATACTACTTACTATACATAGTACACCCAGACCCGTAACTGAAATTAAAATTCATTATTTCAATTTTGTTCTCGGCCGGGAATCAAACCCGATACCACTGCGTAGCAGACCGACATGTAAACCAACTGAACCACTCAGGTGTTCCATTCTAACAAGAACATATTCTTGTAAGAGACCTGTTGGAACTCAGGGCTGACTGTTGGCAGGTGGTGGCACAGAACAGAGTGGAATGGAGCGTCTTAGTGTCGGAAGCCAAGACTCATTTTGGATCATTGCGTCAACTTAGTCAGTAAGCATGTTCCATTCTTATTAGTTCTTATGCATGAGAATTTAAATTGTCCTTGTTACAAAAATACATTAATACCAGTTTTTCGACGAATACTTAATAAAGCTAACCAACCACTCCTTAACATGATTGCCATGAATTTATAAAATAAAAGCAAAAGATATAAAATTTTTAGGTGCGTCTGTCTGTTTTTACGTGCTCTGTAAGTACAGTAGGTTAACGTCCAAAGGCTGCGGTGACTGCTTACCATCAGGCAGGCCGCAAGATTGTTTGCCACCTTAGTGGTATACAAATAAAAAAAATGTGGTAGACTATGTCTTAAAACTAAAGCGACTTGGGAATTTAGGACATTGATGGAAATCAACAAGCAAGCAACCTGCTTTTGAACAATGAAGTCGACAATCTTAATGCTTAATGCTTAAGGTAATGCCTCTATTTTGTCGTATACAGATGGACGTCTTCATTATTCAATCAGTATTTCTTACTTGTTGATTTTGAACAAACTTATACTTTTCCAAGTCGCTTGACTTTACAGACAGAGTCTATTCGACAAGTGGAACAAGACATGTTTATGTCGTAAGTTAACCTAAATCTAAACAGTAAATAAAAGCATGACTGTACCATTATATTTTACCAATAATACACTTGATTATATCATCGCAACCGCAGGATCGAGCAATGATATCATTAGACAATATACCTATAGGCCGTAACCATGCCTAGAATAAATTTTAAGAGAGGTAGGGCATAGCGGGGTATCCCGTTCGAATTGGAGCCGCCTGACTGGAGAAGTACCTCCACCTTACAGAATACCACAGCTAAACAATACTCTTTTAAATAGTGTTGTGTTTCTGCCGGTGAGTAAGGTTTCCAGAGCTCCATGGGGTGGGGATTTGGGGAACCGTGGCTTTGGCAGTGGAGGGGCATTTGTCTTTTTGCTGCCAGAGAAACGTGTTATAGAGGTGGGCAACGCATTGGCGGTACTCTTGGTGTTGCTAATGTCTATAGGCAGTGGTGACCACTTTCCAGCAGGTGGCCCGCTTGCCTGTTTGCCTACAGTATGACATTAAAAAAAAAAATATTAAAACAAAGTCGCTTCCCGCCGTCTGTCCCTATGTATCTTTATAACTATCTATGTACGATTATATCGTTTAAACTACGCAACGGATTTTAATGCGGTTTTAAACAATATTGGTTCGCAAAGGTCCTTAGGCTGCGGTGACTGCTTACCATCAGGCAGATGCAAGCAGTCACCGCATTCTTGCCACCTTAGTAGTATAAAAAAGTAAAAGATGGAGAAATGATTAAATACGAAGGTTTATAAACAAGAAAAACAGTAGGTAGGGGTAAATTACGTGTACGCGAACGAAGTCGCGCCGAATCTACTAGTTTTAAACAAAGCAAAATTTTTTAATGCTGTCGAGCAACATAATTAAATTTACTACACCTGTATCCTAAATTTATTTTAAAAACACTAAAATCGCCGACACGAATCCTTTACCTACTTGGAAAGATGTATCTTTTCAAAACTCTGTGATTATCTGTGTTGCATCCTGTATATCGCTGTGTGGATCACTGTATCCGACCACGAGCCGTCATCGCACGCGCCGGTCTTGTCACCAGCTACCGGTCGCCAGGCGTGGTCAGACTCACAAGTCACGATTAATGTGTTGGCTACCACTAACGTGCTGTTCGTCTATTACTGGTTTACCTACCTATCTTTTCGACTTACAGGTGTCGTTATGTGGTATAAAGCTACCAGACTCCTTAAAAAATCCTAGTCCATAATCAACTGACGATTTCATTTTAAAATCTACTAGTGGCCCCGACGCGCCTTCGCATTCACCTACTTTTCCCTATCTACCTTTTTTTCTTGCTTATAAACCTTCCTCTTGAATCACCCCATCTACTGCCGAAAACCTCGCTAAAATCCGCTGTGTAGTTTAAAAGATCTAAGCGTACATATATGTATAGATACATAAAGATAGACCGTGGGAAGAAATGCATTTTATACCTTGTAAAGAAATGCACCCTTCGGCGATGGGCAAAATTTAATCCCAGCTCGGATGCCAGGCTTCGCAGGCTTTTTTTTTATATTAGACAAGACAGGCATTACAGCGTTGTTGCAGCGCACGTGCAATGTGAGGAAAGATCTCCTTCTTAAAATCTTGTCTTTAGACTACAACTTGGTGTTCTCAGATGTACAGATACCTCGGAGGATGATGACACCGCATCTCCTCCCTCTCCCTGCATTTGAGACTGCACTTTCCGTCAGATGAACCGGCTCTCCATATGTAGACATAGACATAGACATAGACATAGACATTATTTATTTTGACATCACAATACTCATAATACAAAACTCATGGACTCATGGATGTCTTCCTAGGCATTAAAAATGTTATACAAATAGGTCAGTACCTACAATAATAGTTATTAAAGTGAATGTCGAATTTGGGCTTTTACCTATTTGACTTATTTGTCAGTCTCAAAACCGCGGGCAAAAGCCGACAACATTTAAAAAAATTAAAAAAAATTGTAGAATTGCAACGCTGTACTTGGCTCACGAAGACCAGTTTAATACAAAACACTTGCGTTAGCATTAGTTACAAGTATAAAATTTCAATCTCACGACTTGTTTATCAATAAATAAATGGACTAAGGCCTTTACGTATTAGCAGTAACCGTTACCGCCGTAACAACCATATTTGTCGAGGCTTGGGGACTTTCTACAACTGGTTTTGTGTGCTCAATACTAATATCGCTGCTATCGATAGTAACTTGTTACTAACTTGTTAGTAACTCTCCATATAAGCCGACGGTCGCTCCCACGCAGATACATATTTGTAAGAAATTTCGAATCGTCCGTTACTTATAAATTTGACTTCGTTTTTATCTTAATCAACTTTCGATTTTATCGTTTACTAATTTGAATTTCAAATTTATGGTTTTGATTTTGATTGCTATAAATAACGTTATAAAATGTTACGTAAATAAATGTCAATTTTTTTTTGTAATGTTAGGTCAAAATGTATTTAATGTATGTGATTTTAAAAGTTGTCTTCCCAAAATCGATGGAGTAGATAACACCCACAAACATAAACTTTCACTCATTACATACTTTTTGGTTTCATCTAAGCACACATAAATGTTTCAGGTAAATACTTACTAAGATTTCATTTTTTATATAAATTAATAAGGCAATGGCAATATAAAATAAAATAAAAATATAGCATCGAATTTGGTAGTTCTTAAAAACAAGACGTTTGATTGAATGAAACTTTCACTTATGTGTAATAAAAGTGTTGTTTAAAACTTAACTCATTTTACCTTATTTTACTAAAGTAAAAGAGGCTATGTTGGGTTAGCACAAGGTCAGGGTAGGTCATACTTGAAAAAATAACGTAACAAAATATAGTCTTCAATAGTGATAGTGATGTGACACTTATGGTTTGAAATATCAATGGAAATATTATGACCGGTTCGGGGTGAAATTGTACAATTTTTTTTACATAAACTTCATACTTTCAAGTAAATTATCATTAGTAAATGCAATACTAGATATGGAACATATCCCAATGCTGGCCACTACATTATTGTTATTGTATACATACACGTTTAAAATTATTTAAAGGATTAAATTAGTTACATAAAATCGAAACCATTACAATGTTTTAAATGTAATTTGTTATTTAACGTTATCTGTAAGGAAAACGAGTATTTCAAGGTGTTCTGCAGTAGATTAGCACATCGCGAGCCCCATGACTGGTTTTTAAATATTCAAACTACCAATATTTATTTATTTTAAAGACAGGCCAGGTCAAGGGTATCCTATACCGACGAGCATGTATGAAGAGGTTCATTAATGAGGAAGAAGCTAGAGCAGTGTGTTAGGTCAGGACCATAGCAAGTGAACAATGTGGACTACGGGAAAAGTGTGATGGTGCATTTATGTAATATATAAACTGCCAGCGTAGTTATTTTATTACCTCTACATACCTAACAGGCCATGTCGTCCGAACTAGCAGTAGCTGCTAACAGTAGCAGTAGCTCAAAGCCACGTGGCCAGAGAGATTAATTCGGTCCGAAGACCGTCTCGTTTCCCATCTCTATTCAAATGTGAATGAACTACAAAAGGCAGTGAGTCAAAGCCGTGCGAATCGCAATTTAGATGACTTACACGATAGTAACTTGAAGGCCAGTGTTTTTTTGTAAGTAGATCAAATTACTTTACCTAGTACAGGTTTAACAGGTTGCTTACAACTATGTGGAGTAATTTTATAGCTACATGATTTAGCTCGTAGATAAAAGTACTGACTACACTTAGGTACTTATGACACTTTTTCACAATGTTGTGGGTTTATGGTATAGTGCAATTCATTGTGTAGGTACTTAATTGAAAATAAGTAGACCTACTTACAGCTCAGCAATTTAAAAAATGACTGCTATCTAGATTTTCAGCACCTTATCCTCTGCCTTTTCCCAAGGATACTTATCAAAATCCTACAGGATCTTATTGTTCTAGTCTAGTCGTAACATAACAGAACAGCAAGACAGACACCTAACTTCCGAATCTCGTACTTCTTGTGTATTATCTCATTACAAAATTACGTACCTAAAATCTAATCGTGTTATAACAACAGCACTCTACCGTTTTTCTAACCCAGTCTCAACGACACAACCAAAGAGTTTGGTATAATAGCCACAACGTAAAATAAACTAAAATGCTGGCAGTACAAATACTTGACATCGTTACTGTTTTGTTTTTATTTATCGAAGGTGCGCTCGAAGCCGTTCTAAATTCAAAAGAAAAACGTACGCGATTCAGCGCAAGAAAGCGGAAAACGCGGTAAACATTTTGACGTGACTCCTCTATCGCAAGTAGGAACGAGACGACATCCGTTCGGAGATGATGTTATCGACAACTATAGCATGCTGTTTGCTCACAGATATCATCGCACTTACAGCCTCGCTTCCTTGTGGTTTTAAAGAGAAATTTTCGATTTAAAAGCGTAGATACTCGCGTAAATATTCAGATAGTCACAGTGACAACGCACGTGCGATTCTGCATTTTTGTTGCATGAATCGTAGATATTATGGGCGACAGTTGCCACTTTCCAACAGGTTGGCTCTCTGCTCGTCTGTCACTGAGTACTACTTATGTATAACAAAGTTAAAACCTCCACAATATAAACAAATGTAATGTCAACGTCAATTTTAAAATTCTTAAATTCAGAAGCCGTTATGATTCATCTAAGTGGCCATATATCTTGCCTCGCTCATTAGCAGGATATCAATTTCTTTTTAAAAACCTAAGTATATCATAGCATGTAAGGTAACGTTCACGTACCTCTTTATGCAACAAGAACGCCCTTGTAATTGTCGAAAAATTTTCTTCTTCAAATCTATGTAACACCATTTTATTATGTTGCCGCGGCTCGTTCTTACTTAAATCATTAGCTAAGACCAAGTTCGAGCATCCACCTAAGTGCAGCCTAAGTACATTGAGCAAGTTCAACGACAGACCTGCTAATTGGCACTCTAGCAGTACCGATATAGCTTTACTAGTAGTAAATAGTCTTACTTCGATAGTCCACTCACACAAGTGTTTGTAGGTATTTAGGTTGGTACCCTAGAGTACCTAATCAACGTGTCCCAGGAGCCCTCCGTATCGGGGTAAACAGGGCACTCCATTGTCAATTTGTATTAGGAGCACGTACCGCATTGGTTAGTCTGCCTTAGTCGGTACTAAGTTGCATTTACGGTTTATTTTCTTGTAGATGGTGTATTAGAATGCTCGGGTAAAATCTATATATAGTATAAAACAAAGTCGCTTCCCGCTACCTGTACATATCTATGTAAATATGTATCTACGAGTATGTACGATCTTTGAAACTACGCAACGGATTTTAATGCGGTTTTTAATAATAGACGGAGTGATTCAAAAGGAAGGTTTATTAAAAAAAGGGTAGGTAGGGTAACAATAAGTGTACGCGAACGAAGTCGCGCCGGTTCCACTAGTAAGTAATAAGTAGTATAATATAGGTACGGTCACGGGTGTCAATTGGCTCCCGCGACTGTTCGACCAGTCTCAGGAACCATATTACGACCTTGTTCAACCTTTTTGGGCTTGGTTGATTGCTAAATAAGCAACGTTTTGTATTGTACCATTTACGGTATTTTAAACCAGTATGGTGGCAACGGTGGCGCCTGATGTAGCACTTACCCTTAGTAGTCTGTGGACGTTTGTAATAACCGGTAATCAGGGATATCGTAAATTGGGATGACTTTGTTACATCGGTTACCAACTTTTCTCTGTTAAATACTAATTAAAAGTTTGTTGATTTTCTGTATTGCCACTTATCAGGGTTGTCACACGTATGATGTGCTTCGTTTGCATGAAATAACAATTGATTAAGAGAGAAAAGTAGGTCAAAGTAACCCCGGGACATCAAAGTAACCCCATTCTACCAGTACCCATTCATTCATATTATCTAATTGTAACAAGAATAATGATTATATACGTACCAATTCCATAGATATAAGTAGATTAGGTGCCTCCTGACACAGGCTAAGCTTAAAAGGAGTCTCCAGCAACCATAGATTTAAGATACTTTTTTTAAATGAAATAAAGTATTTATTTATTTATTTATTGGTTGTAAATGGTTGTATTCCAATATAAAATCATTAGTCAAATAAGATTTTTGCTTATATTTCAACAACTATTTTAATGTCCGTATAGTTAGCATGGTTGCGGAAATACAACTACGGAACCGATACCGTTTCATAGCATGTAAATTAACTAACAGCAGTACGTGACGTGACGGTAGCAATTATTACATTATTGGAATAGATAAGGTTGCAATACACGATGGTCAAGGTTGGGAGTAATGTGGAAACAGTGAACAGTGGACGACAGTTACCACTTATCATCAGGTGGGATGTATGCTCGTTTGTCACTGAGTAGCATAAAAAAATTGATCACGATATGCAAAATATGCAAATCAGTTGTGTAAGTACCCAGATGTAGACTGAAAATTTGCAGCTCTCTTGCGTTGGGTGTTTACGATAATTTACCGTTAAGATGTTAGTTTTACTTATTCTGGTAGATGTCTGTTCGAGTGGAGATTTTTATAATCGGTTACTATAAATAAAAGTTAAAATAAGCCGACCAACTTCGTTCAATGCTTTTATGACTTTTTACGGGGTTCCTGGGGAAAATGAGAAGACAAAACTCAGAATAGAAAAGAATTTATTTGCAAAGATACAATTTAGCAACTTAAAATCGTCAACAATAAAGAGTACCTAACATAGACTGTATTTTGCAAGAAAATTGCAAAACCATTAACAAAAGTATCAAAATATTGCTTGGTGGGGTAATCCCCAAAACCACAGAAACGATTACGAAAATTCTTTCACTAAGTTCATTATTTCTTTTAATAGGGAGATACATTCTTCTCAAACGTCATAGCGTATTTTAGGCCCCGTAACAAGAACAGAATTCCGCCTTTCGAAATGTACACGGATGAAATCGCGAAAACACAGACCAAAACCTCGCCGATCCTACCTACATTCTTCCCTGCTAAGAAAAGAACCCATTATTTTAAAATAGTCATTTAACCCGCTCATTCTGTCAAACCATAGTCTTTAACACTAGACGTTTCAAAGCTATGAATAGATATCCGTTACCACCACATTACTTAACTATGCCTTATATTGTCATGACTATACGTTTTTATACATTTATCTACCGGGACGTACAAAAACGTTTCGAAGGCAGGACTCCTACGTGACAGCAATGAATGAGTACGTACTTTAGTGCTCAATAGAGGCATTGAAAGCTATGTTTATTTATAAGTGTTAACTCATTCACAGTTTCCGTGGCGAAGTACCTACGCTCAGGGCTATTACACCGCGCTAGGCTTGTTCTGTTATCGAGATGTGATCTTTTGTTTGCAGATGATGAGATCAGTAATCCCTTGACCAACTAACTCGCTTTGTAGGGTCAATTCGTTAACATAAATATACCGTACGTTGGAGAAAATGAAACGCGGGAGCGTCGGTGGCCAAGCGGTTAAGGTATCCGACTCGTAAGCGAGTACCGGGTTCGAGACCCCATACGGCCATGTACCAATGACGCTTTTCTGAGTTATGTACATTATTTGAACACTAACTGATGCTCTTACGGTGAGGGTTGTCCGTCACCGTAAGAGCAAAAAACCTGCACATTTAGGCGACTGAATATGTAACCATGATCCAATCTGGTCAGGTTCCCCTGGTAGCAGGGTCACGAAGTTGAAGTCAGATGGCAGTCGCTCCACTGTAATTACTAGATCAGCCAAATACTGGATCATGGTCAAGGAGGGCCCCGGGCCCTCTTACGCGAGAGCAAAACTGGGACATTAACGCCAAGATGATTATTATTTTTGTTATAATGACTATTTTTGTTTTTGAAAGGAACAATTAGTTCTGCTCTGAATCTTTCAATAATATTTGATTGTAGTGTTCGACTGAGTATGTGACTGAGAATACTACATCAACTATTGTTTGTAGGTTTTAGTGACCTAATCTGGGTATGTTTATGTCCAGTTGCATCATCGTCACATCGAACCGGCAGACTGACAAGTCTGACCTTCACTCGGTCACGCCTCGAAGGTCATAATCAGGTTCCCATCTCAAAGTTCACAGAGATACCTAATATTTTGATATTCTATTCTTAGATATTTTGATAGGTGGCTTTAACTCAATATCAAAGATCTAGTACCTACTTACGATTTGCGCAACGTCTTACGCAATAACATTAATTGCTTGTACCGTACGCATTACCGTTTCTATTTTTAAATACGCAGAGAACCTCCAATAATGAGCAAGTAGGCAACGCAATGCCCTACAATCGGCATAAGCCAATTAATTCTTGATAATTGCCGTATTTCCTCAAAGGAATCGGCTAGTTTTCCTCATTATTAATCTTGCAACAAAACCTACAATCACCTAATTATTGTATACCTGGGTTAATGCGTTGTAGTTTTACATAATTAATGCTTCGCCGGATGTTTTTACGTAATTGCTACAACGAAAATGTAACTATTTGCGTAACATCGCACTGAAGAGCCGATTACATGCCAACCTGAAGACTTGAAGAGCTGGGATTTGTGTAACTATTAACAGAGTGTAAACGCTTAGAATGTAAATAAGACGTTATAATAGTATGTAAATGCTTTGTTAGGTAATCCCGACACGATATCGCTGTATATATAAACGAGGCACATATTTCAATCATTCGTAAGTCCAAGAGCTTTAGAATGTTTGATTATTTTTGTAACGATTTTGATGACTTCTTGTCTTGTTGTTTTATTCTAGCATAGGTATATCTAGACCAAATGCCACCTGACAAGGCCTGGAGTAATTGTAGCCGTGAAGGTTATTTGCCTATGTTTATAGTAAAACACAAGTGTTTTGCATCATGTATGTATTTATAAGTGCATTATTAACCTCGAGGAATAATTTCGATGTTTCACACGTCCCGTATGGATACCGCTGCATTTTTTATTTTATGCCGCACACACGATTTTAGCGTTAATTGATGCAACAACACGATCTTAGGCCAGTTGGAAACAAATTTCTTAAATGGCATTTTATTTTATTGTTTATTCTGATAGTTATATTAAATATTTGCAATAGAAGATAAACGACGAGTACCTGTACACTTCGATTAACATACCTAAATGAACATCTTACTGACCGACCTACTTATTATACTATCTTTTCTGAGAGGGGTTCCAAAGACGGTTTCTTTGCTCAATAAATCTCTGTAAAAGTATTTCTATTGAAAAATTGGGGGCAGTCTTCAGTGAAAAATATCGTGGCATCTATCATCCTTCATGTCTATTGCCCGGCTGCCGAGAAAACTGAAATTGAAAGCAAAAATATACCTATTTATTTTAAGGTAGTTATAGGAAGTGGTTGTTAGTGATTGTTATGTATTGTTTGTCGGTTCATCCTTCTATTAAATAGCAACGGAGCGGATTTTACAAGCTTTTTATCAACATGCAATGTTTGTATGTGACTGTGTAAATTTTGTATACCTATGTAATTTGGAACAATGCATTAATATGGTACCATTAATGTGATAATTGAAACTAATAAACACAACAAAACCCCATCAACTTAGGGCTCTGTAGAATGATCTCGATTAGTACTAAACTAGTTGTTGGAAATACTTGTTATGAAAAAATATTTTTCATTCGAGAACTTATAGAGTAGATAGTTTAGATACACACTGGACCATCAAAAATCACGACTCAAACGATTTTGGGACAATATCACGAATTTATTCTATTGAATTCACCTGTGTAAAAACGTATCTAATTTGCATAATACCATCGTGACGAGAAACATTGTATACAAACATTACTCATTGCAATGTCAATACTCTGTCAGACCCAGTTACAATCAGGTTTGTTAGTCACTTAACTAGATGGAATTCATCTGCACAGTATTTTATTAGAGGTAACAAATGTCATCGTAGGAATTTCACATTTTTCTGTAGTCGAATTAACATAGAACCGGTTCTTGTGTTATCTTCACGCAATAACTATTTATAAGTAACCATGAATCTCGCACACAGCTACTTTTTATCGAAATTGAATAAATTAGATTCAAGTAGGTACCTAGTTCGAAGAGCTGTTTTGATTCTTATACAAATCCCCTTTTAAATTTTCTCGGGAATATACCCGACTATCCGATTCATAAAATTATCATCTTGGCATTAATGTCCTGGTTATTCTCTCGCGCATGAGGTCCACCTTGACCACGGTCCAGGATTTGGCTCCGTGACCGTGCTACCAGGGGAACCGGACCAGACTATCTATGTACCTGTACCTAAATCATACATCTTATAATTTGATATAAGTAGCTACATTTGCAAAGTACTTACAACACGTGAAGTAAATACTTAATTCGAACTCCATCGCAACCAACCAATTAGATTCATTTGAGCCTGTCCGTTTATTCATTGGTTCACGCAACTGAAGGTATTACATTTGTGCCTACTGTGCATCATAGTTTGAAGTCAAAGCAAAGCCGTAGCCGTAACATACCTGCATTGGCATTTGGCATTCACGATGGCAATCGAATAATCAACACCGACCAGCTTGGCATCGAGAAACTGGTTCTAGGGGCAATCATTGCCAACGTGTACCTAACGAGATGAAATTTGTTTGGCTGGAATCGACTCTCGTTTCAACAGACTTGTTCTGAGGGAAATCTATGGGAAAGTTATAAGCTGAGCTTTATTGCCATAACGCGTGAAAGATGGATGGACGGACAGGGACACAAAATTATTTTATTTAGTTTTTTCTAAGCCTTCTGAACTAGATAAAATCAAACAGAAAGATCATAACGTTGCGTAAGCCCCCGAAATACGTGGAAAATAGGTGCCTAAACCTGTCGGTATCAGGAAAGAGATCCCGTAGTAGGCCGAAAAAGAGATGGATTAGCATCTTACGACGCGAAGATGCCCAAGGCCGGGCGAAGTGGACAAGAATGAGTCGGAAAGCGGAACCAGGCAGAAGCCGGGAACAACCGCTCGGAAGATGATGATGATGAAAACAAAAATATCATAGTTCGATAAACGATGTAAACCAAACGATATCCCTAGGTAGATACTCACACTTCATTGGCACCACAGCAGCAATACAGCCACGTATACAATTATAAAATGATAATGGTACACTGCACAGTATTTAGCAGTCCGATGCCGACATCTTCAAATTACAGTATCATAGTAATAACGCTGGAAGCGTCGGTCAATAGTTTCGTAAGCGGAGGAATGTGTCCGTGATTGTTGAACGTGTTGATTCTCCTCACTCGTTTGAAATCGTGGACCTTACTAAAGGTTACTATGATTTAATGAGCATTCTTGAATAAATTATACTACCGTAACGGAGTTGTAACATCAAATAATAGGTTTTCGTAAGGCTTTGGCACAGTAAGAAGTTGTAGGACGGGCGAGGTGGCCTAATAGATTATTTTTAAGAATGTCTAGGTACTACATAGTCCACTGACTAAACCAAAAAATGACGTCCCTCGAAATTGACCTACTGAGAATGTGACTAACCCAGAAAATGACTTGGGACGAACATGACGTTCTTCTAAATTGATTTTTTAAGAAAATGGCCTGCTCGCCATAAGGCATCAGATGAAAGAAATGCAACTTCGTAACTCTACGAAGGTTCAGAACAAAGCCAAAATATTCGAAATTATGCAAACAAACGCCATGCTATTCAGCATATAAATGTTACCATCAAAACTCGGCAACAAATTACAGTATGTACTTCCTCGCATTTTTTCGATCAATTCGAAGTGACACGACATGCTGCAAATGCCATTTCACACAGGAATTGAGGCCTCGCAGTGCGATGTTCGAGCTGCAATATGGCAATTTCCCCGCTCAAATTGAATGGCAACATGGCACTCGCGTGATCGCCGTGAAGCCGAGACAGTGTTACCAACTCTTCTAGCGAAAACGCGCTACCTGCCAGACCTTAGAAAAAGCGCTTGATTTGTGAAGTTTTGTATGAAAACCTAAAAAGTGCTAGATCTAACGCCGAAAGCGCTAAGTTAGCAAGACTACGAGACAGACATTACTGGAGTGGAGTCACTAGCTTATTATGTTCCGCTATTGTGGTTTTTGTTAATAAAGTTAGGCTTGTGGTGACTGTGAGGTAAATGTATGGGGTTGTTACGAAAGGCGTCGTAATAACTACTCAATTTTGCGTTTTATTTTGTCGGTTGGTGCGGTAGTATCTTTCTCTAATGGAAGCATCGCAATGAATTTCACTTTATACTAAAGGAAATATTATAGAAATGATGTTGCATATATAATCCCAAATGTTCTTATGAAAAGGATTTTAATACATTACAATTAAATTTTGGTACAACGTACATAAGGGTTTCTAAAGTCAAATTTTGAATTTAGGAAAATATATTTCGATCAAATGCGCTCCCCTCACTTACTCCTCACAATACCTTCGCAATAATTCAACTCCTCATACAAAACTAACAAGCTATAAAGTACCTTTGTTAAAAAAAACAATGGCATCCCATAAGCCCCAATAAGTTCAAGCGAACAATGCGCAGACGCAAGCATTGTTCCGAATTCGAAAAGGGCGTTGTTGGAATCACATCGACCTTGGTCCAAGTTATAATTAACTGGTAGCTGCAAGTCTACTTGCACACTGTCGCTCCCACGGGCCATGTAACTGTGACCCAATGACCCTTCGGTCGATACAAGTTCACCTTAGTTGCTATGAACTTGCCTAGTCACTGCTAATTAGGGACTTTGCTAGCATTTTGCTCTAGAGCTTAGTAATATTGTAGGGAGTGTGAAAGTGTATTGCTAATACCTACGCTGTCTTTATGTATGAGGTTTGATGATTATTTGAGTATGGCTTAACTATTATCAGACTGAATAGGGCCTTATAAAAGTGTCATTTTTGCAGCGGACACACCTACCTTCCTCTTCCAATCTCCTTTTTAAATAACTTGTAAGATACATGGGGATTACGTTAATCATAACAGCTGAACAAAGTTACCCGTATATCAAGATTCCATTCCAATCCGAGCCTTTAGCTTATGCCATAATCGTAGGCCAAGTCAAAGCTATGGCATCATAAGACCTTGGCTACCTCCATAACGTAAGTACCCAAGACTAAGAACAAATAATATCTAATAATTACAGCGAAACTGCGTCCCACGGGTTCGAGGTGTGCACAAACAATTTACTAATTAGTTTGCACTGGCGAGTTCGGAATTATTTCGCTATTGCGTGGCAAGATATAGGTACGGATAATAAAGTTGATTTTGTGTTTCCTGATATTTAATTTTGTAAAGCATAACAGCAAATAGGGATTTGTATTCATCATCACAGCCCATAACAGTCCACTGCATTACTTACGGCCTGTCCTACGAAAGGGGAGGTTGTTGACATAATCTCCACGCTTGGCAGGCGGGTTGGGGATCGCAGTATTATATAGCAACGGAAAATACTGCAGCCCATTTTCCAGCCTACGGAGACTCTTAGATCTGTCTTGAAATCATGAGTCGCCCTGTATGACACCCACGAGTGTAAGGGGTTGGCACTCTACTCAGCCGGACACCACACGGCACATATTAGCATAAAGTAATTAAATTACCTACTTCATTTGTTCTAAAAATTACCTACACGGTGAGGTTATAAATGTAAAGTTACGTTTTGTATTTTTAATCTATTGATGCAGTTATGGCTAACTATGCACTCGATGACATGGGCTTTCTTTTTATAATTTACTAGTGTACCCGACGCGACTTCGTTCGCCTGGCGTTCTCCCCTTACGTACACCTACTTTTTCCCTACCTATGTTATTATTTTGCTTATAAACCTTCCTCTTGAATCCTTCTGTCTATCGTTAAAAACCGCAATAAAATCCGTTGCGTAGTTTAAAAGATCGAAGCGTACATAGATACATAGCGACAGACGGCGGGAAGCGACGTTGTTGTAAACTATGTATAGAATGATAACTTACAAGTTATTTACGTTTGATGGATCCCTATTGTAGAAATGTAACTTGGGTGTTCTACGCCCAATTACATCCGTTCCTTGAACCGCAGAGCCGAAGCCGACTAACGGGCTTCCATTCAATCACTTCTGTCACGAATGAACGATTCCTCACAACGGTTTCTCGAGAGTGAATGAACTTTTCTGCGCTTATGCCTACTGCTAATGTATCATAAAAAATTTCACCTACGCCTGATTCGAAGCTTGCTTTCGATACACTCACATATTTAAAGCGAAGGTCTGTGTTGCAACCGTTCATTGTTATTACAAGCTTGTGCTCGGAGCGAAATTACAACATCGAATACTTCACTCCTAATTACAATAATGAGCAGGCAGCTACTTGCCTTGTGTATCTGTAGTTGTATCTACCTGCCAAATTTTAATAGCGTGCTTAGAATTTTAACGATTGTTTTTGCAATTTTGTTCGGCTATAAAGTAAGACTTCGTAAGATATATCTACGGTATACGTTAAGATTTTACGTAGCAATTGGTAGGTATCTAGATATTTGCATTTGTAGAGCACGTTTTGCTCTACAAATGCAAATTGCGTAGGGCGGCACACGTACGTACGGTTTCCCTATGGAAAGTGGCCACCGTCGTCTAGGACGTCCACAATCCAAGAGGAGCGGATGCGGCGCCGGTCCTCTATGTACATGTAGACATGCTTCAGTATGCCTCACGGTAACACGCATACAAACTCATAAATATACAGCTAAATCTGATAAATTTAAAAATATTTAGGTACCTGGTACTTACAGCTCTAAACTGCACACGATACATATTTATCCCAAACGGGGTTCGTGGGTTCCAAACATACTTACTATATTCTCTTAAGACTGACTAGACTACATATGTAGTATATATGGGGTTAAATTCTTTATAGTTAATTGTTTTTACTCTTAATGCCTTCACCGCTCATCAAAGGTGTTCTCGGCTTATCAAAGGTTAGCTGGAAGAAATCCCGTTGTGGGATAAGCTCGCTTTTGCATTACAAACTGTATTTTTAGTTCCTGTAATGTTATAAATTGATGCAATAAAAAGATTACATACATACATACATACATTCTTGTGTACAATTATATCGTATAAAAAATAAAAAATATGCTTGGAAAATTCACACAGCACCCAAAATAAGCAAAACTTGTGTTATTTGTGCCAGAGAACTGAAAAACTACTAATATATTTTTAAATACGTACTTATTATACATATAACACCCAGACCCGTAACAGAAATTAAAATTCATCATTTCAACTTCTGCCCGGCCGGGAATCGCACCCGGTACCTCTGCGTGGCAGACGGGCGTGTTAACCAACTGAACCACCAAGTCGTCATAAATAAAAAAAAACGATTTCAATATTTTATTGAGGAAATGTTTCTCTTGCCACATAGTGCTTAAGTGAAATTACATTCACCATTATAGTTAACTGTAGTCTCCATTCCGCTAATGTCTTCTCTTGAATTTATTACTTTTGACAGAGAACAAAAAATCAACGCGGAAAGGTATTATTTCGCATTGTTACAGACCTTTCTAAATTTTTTGTTTCATTATTTCGGCTTCTACGGTCGTTAAGGTTCGACTGTTTTACTGTTTCCAATTTTTAAAGTAGAACTGTAGGAAAGTAGTGTTGGACTATTGTGAAAATATCACCTTGACTGCGTCTTATATAAGGGATTCTATATTCATATTCCTGGCGGTAAAGCTGGCGCGTGGAGGCCCCGTACATGCGTACATTTCTGCTTTCAGCTTTTGCCCGCGACACGTGGAAATACTTTTTATGACAGTGTATCTTATGCTCGTTTTACCATTTTAAATAACCTCCGTATTGTAGGAATGTTAGTCGACGCGGAGGTCAAGCTGTATCTCCCATATTAGAAGAAATATGACTTAGATTGTACCCTGGACTTCAAACTATTAAAACCGAATAAAAATTCGTTCTGTAGTTTAAGCGTGATGGGCAATCAAACAGACAGAGAGACACAAAAAAGAAAACTTAACATTTTCTTTTTGACATCGTTTCATTCCAGAATTCCATCCCGACTATCTTTCTGAAATATCTTCAATGTACAAACACGACGCTAAACTCGAACTTACAGTTTTGTAATAATATAGATTGAAAAAAAAAACAATAAATAATTTTCTCAATGCGACTATATTAGCAACTGTTTCCATTCTTTCAATTTAAAATATGGAACGAATCTGTGTCAATAAAAAAATGTCACCGGTCCAGTTAAGCAAGTGGCATTTTATTATGTCGTAATGGCAGTGTTAAGAATCAGAGGACATTAGGTCATTGGGTACGAAATAGGAGTTTTATGGATTTTAAGCATTTTAGTCTTTATCACTTGCGCATAAATATAAATTTTAATCAGATTGAGGAAGAAACTTTGTATGTCTAGACACTAGACTCTAGAATGTCTTTGTTCTGTATGTTTCGCACCTTGTAACACAAGCTGAAAAATTAAATAATTTCGTAATAGCTATGTTTATAAATGTCTATTATTCGTAAACTTTAACATATTTTAAACCTTATAATCTTAATCATATACCTATAGGTAACTTTAAAATCTTAATCCTATGTAACTTATGATAATTGAATGCAAGTTTTCACCGTCACTCCCAAAAGTTCTAAGGAGCTCCTAATACTTTTCATTGACAGAGATTTCAAGAAAATCCGTCGCTTAGTGCTATAATGGTCCCCTAAAACCTAGGGTATGTAATTTTTAACCTTCCATTTTTTGTAGTACCTACCTATCAAAACTTTTCAGTAACTAACTATAGCCAAGGAGTGGGAGCAAAAGCAATCGTAGCCCACTTACGAAACTTGGGTCATAACTCATGGAATACGTATAGCGCGTCTAGTAAGCATTTTTGTTTTAGAAGTTACTAGTGGACCCGGCGCGACTTCGTTTGCGTACCTACACCTACTTTACCCCTACCTACCCTTGTTTTTCTTGTTCATAAACCTTCCTATTGCATCACTTTATTTATTGTTGAAAACCGCATTAAAATCCGTAACGTAGTTTAAAAGATCTAAGCGTACTTTCACTCGTTTGTTCACTCGTTCAAGTTCAGTTCATTTTTATTCAATATAAATAATCTAAGAATACACTTATTGAATGTCACAGTTATAAACAATGTCATTAATTATCAATAATACTTAATTGATTTTAAAATACACATCACAAAATCACAAGTTTCATGTATGGTATTGCTACCATGTGTATGTGACTGCTTAATTTAAAATTTAAAATTGTGGTATAATGTCATAAATGTGATAGGAGCAATTGGATATTTTTATTGTTTAGATCATTTTGTACCGATGAAGCTTGCTGGGTGGCGGTCTCTGCCTACCCCACCTGTGGGACACAGGCATGAGCTTTATGTATGTATTAAGCTTGCTGGGCCCGCATAGTAATTTCCAAGAGCGCGATGTGTGTCAGGCGCCGGAATGTACTCGATACATGGGAGCGGCGCGGGCGCAGCTCGGTTTGAATGCTGTATCACGAGCGACACGCTTTAGAGTAAGTACGTACGCTGCTATTAATGAATAGTGAATAGATAACTTTACACTACGAGTAGCCGTAAAAAATTCCATGGTTGATTCAAGGTAATAGTATATTTTGTGATTTATTGAGCTTTGAGTACCAAATTCTTCTTACTGACCTCACGACATTTGTTTAAAAGATACACCTGGTGAGTAATGAAATGAGACACCAAAACGACCTACCACTTTAATATCTTCCAGAAGAGACAGTTACAGAAAAGGGCATCCAAAGGTGCAGTTCCAAATGGACTTTTTCCCATTCGCGCAGATTGTGGAATAAGCTTCCTGGAAAATTTTCCCTTGAGAGTACAACATGGAGTTCTACGAAGGGCTCTAAGTCCTTTAGTGGACTGTTATGACGATGATGGATCTGTAAGTAAGTTACGTTTCCCAACACGACCGACCATAAACCGCGAATGCATGCACCGTGTACAGGATGGATACATTGCATCGTGTGCCGACATAAAAGCGTTTCGTTGTATCTGAAACAGAGCCTTCAGCGGAAATTACTTAAGCCTTGATAACGTGAACTGTTTCCTAGAGCGCCTACCGGCGAAATAGATACGGTCAGTTTGGATTAATAGCTGTATTTAGACGTTGAAGTGTGTAATTAGGTGTGTAGGCTTGTTGGTTTGAGTTTGCTGCTTAAGTTACGTATATGAGGTTTATAGTACTATTGTGAAAACTGTTTGAGCTACACAAGATCCTAACGATCGGCACTTTAAAGGCGCTACGTTTTTAATTAACATCAAATTTGGAATTGTTCGACTAAAAAAGTAGGGTATGTCTTATTCCAGACCCAAATTCGTTCATCCATTTAGGCGTGAAGAGGTAACATACATACACACACTAACTTTCGCATTTACAATTAATAAGATTAATAGGATAGTCATCTAATAAGAGACGAAGTTAATAACAGGATTGATATATAATTCCTTTGACATCGCCAGTGACAAGAGCCAACATTCAATTACCTTAGAAAATTAATAAAAGCTCATTTACCCCGGCATTACACGCTTTCTTGACGCGCCACCACGACAATTTACTTTGCCGACTACCAGTATAATATGAGCCAGCATCGCTATAGATGGGCGTAAAAACCAGAGATCCAAAGGCTAAACGGGGTAGATTGAAGTATCTATACTTACATAGTAGCAATTGTGTGGCTACTGACTGCGTTTATAAGTACGTATCTCTCTTTTGTGTCCATTATCATAAACTTCAGTTGTACTTATTTACACGTAGCTTCGCTTTTTTTTGCTTTGTCTGTACCTAACCCATGCAATGCAATTCACGCTATCTTTTTTGGTTTTTCTCATTCATTTCGTCTGATTGACAACAATCACATAGACGAAGTTACACCTAAAGACAAGGGAGGCCATTGACAGATGCATCAAATTAAGTACAGCGAACCAATTACTACTGAGCTATTACATTTTTAATCAGGTATTATAATAATCCAATTTCAAGAACATTTTAAACAGGAAAGATTATCTAATCAGACCCACCTGTCCAACTTAAATTACAACTTTACAGTTCAGTAGCCGAGCGATAGTTTGATACCGACTGCAATAGACACCCGCTGTTAGCGAACTATTAACCAGCGAGCTTGTCGCTGTAAATCTTACACTTGCAACTGGTAACTATTAAATAACTAACGTAGAGCCTAGACTGTGGTCTTGGTCAAGGTATTCTGATAAAGTAAGAGCTAAATCTGTGTGCATACTTGTTACTGAGGTAAGAGATAAGTGTAATGTGAAAACGTTTGAATATTCATACCTATATCGTAAATGTGAAATGCGTTTTCTAGTCGATTTTATGATCATAATAAAGTCTAAAGCAAAAGTGCGTCAATTACTTATTTGCATTTGCAATTTGAATACGAACAGCTTGTAATAGAAAATAGATATTACTATTACTTAGAATCGCCATATTATAGAAATTCAGGTTTTAGGTAGATGTAATATTATTGCGCAAGCTTCGCGCAATAATAAAAGTTTGATGTAAAACTGACTTCAAGACATTATAATATCCTAATAGAATCTGTTTCTATATTAAATGCCTCTGAAAAGTGGCGCTTTCGTCTCTTCCTAGCTGGGAGCCTGGCTATATACTTATTTAATGTTTGTAGTTCCGCTGATAACTGTACTGTAATAAGAAACACTGTACAAAAAATCAGTGTCAAAGACTCTACAATCTATTCAAACGAATTGTATGTTTGACAGTCAATAAGGAGTTGCTTATCCCACTTCAAGTCAGTTAGCTTAACCCAACGCTGTTTACAATATCTTTCACCGCCCATTATCTCTAAATAATGCGTTAGGTATGCCTCTTTAATGCCTTTGAAGATCTCGCACCTACTTGAATGAACAAACAAACATGATGTCACTAACACCATCACTAATGGCTGTAGGTACAGCACCGAACCTCGTACTGAATGCGGAGCATTGACCTTGGAAGGTAGACGTCCTGGCGTGGGTGGTACTGCGAAGAATGGGAGGAAACTGGGCCAGATGTTCAATGGAACTTAATAATACACTCGCCCAGCGGATTTGAGACGCGATGTGCCTGGAATATTATGTTTCCTGCGAGGTTTTTTGTGATCTCCCATCTTTGCAGGCAAATGAGATTTTCTGGGAAGTCTGCCGCCACGGTGGACTTCGCGTGATTCGTGCAATTTATTTCATCTATTTGTAGTTTAGTCTGGCTGTAGCTTATTACATTTCTTAACAATAAATAACTTATGAGACCATATTACTAAAATGGATGTTTAAGCACATATTAACTGTCAGTGCTGAAGATTTTGGTAATATTTGATGAAATGCGAAACGATTATATTTTCGGGGATTTTCGGTCGTTTTATTTTCGTATCGGCGTCCATATAATGAAACTCATAATAAGGTAATACAATTACCAACACAAGCCTCTGAATGAATCTCATGAATGTCTTAAAAGATGTTCTACTTACTACCAGTACGTAGAACAATAATCAGCGATGAACGTTCCGATGAAGCGGAAAATGCTAGCTTATTGAAAAGAGACATACAATGAATACTGGTAAGAATAAAGTATACGTTACCAGTAGAGGTGCGCGGATCCGTTATATTCATATAACATAACGTAACGTTATGCTATTAAAAATATTATGTTATTTTTAACGTTATAATATAACACCCTAATATAATTTTATGTACCGTATAACGGTCGCCGTTTTTCAGTTTGTATTATTATTTACAGTTGATTTAGTACCTTGGGGAACAAAATCGTATATAAAAATTTATTATTTATCAATATATTTGTATTACCACATACAAACATTAGTTTTGCGACTTTCGACGACATTAATCGCATGGATAACAGAATATAACAGAAAAAATAACACAGCAATATTATGGTTATCTTGTGTTATAATATATTAGTAGCAGAAAATATTATGTATGAATATTAGGTGTTATTTGTATATGTATGAATAGTAAGTTTATTTTTATACCGTTATAATATACCCGTTATCTAACATAACGAACACCTCTAGTTACCAGTATTCATTGTATGTCTTTATTCAACTCGAAATTAGTCGTAACGTACCTTTAAATAATTACAAATAAGCAATTTTTTGGACCTGTGAACTTTTAATATGATTTTCTGTGGTAGGTAAATGCTACGTTTAGGCAAGTGAGATGTGACTTCCATTGTGAGCATGTCTCAAATAACATATTATGTATGTATCTATACTTGTGCGAAGCTACTAATATTTATGGCCAACAATTACCGCTTTCATATCTCATCATCATATCATCATATAAAGTCATATCTTTTGTCACCAAGTTCTTAAAAGAAACCTACACCTACACTTCCATTCCGCCAATCGGGCGTACAACCTGTCAACTTGATCACCTATACTCTATCACGGTCCTTCACTTTCGCGACTTTCTCCAGACGACGTGTTGGCCTGCGCGGGCGCACCTATCGGCCGCGACGCGAACAATGGACCGCTTGCGTCATATGCTGCCCTGGTACCTACTCGGGTAATGGGCTGCGAAGGATATGTGTATATGTAATAGTAAGTGGTTAGTGATGTTTTTGAATTATGAATGAACGGCAATTTGAATAAATGGAAGCAATAAAGATAAGGAGAAAGAGGAGGAGAGGTAGGATAAGGACGTCCGCCGACCTAAAAGCATGATGGAAGCAGTGCGATTAGAGGGCCAGCTCAAGGGAATTTAAAAAAATAGAAAATGTACGCGCAACTAGGAAAAGCCGTTAATTTATTTTGGTCTGCAAGAAATACTAATAATGCAAACAAATTTATTCATTAAAGTAGAATTATCTCTTAGTCTCCTACACTCTGTAAAGAAAAGTATCTTTGCTTCATACTCAACTTGCATTGCACACCCTTTCCATTATAAGTATGTATTTACGTGTTTAAAAAGTCACTGTTGATAGCAATACTCAAGCGGACGGTCTTGCTGGAACGCCAAGAGGGTCTGCTGATTCCTCTGTCTTGACCGTCGATCGCTTGCTCAAGAGGTATCCTCCCTTAAATGTGAAGAAGGGAAAATTATTTTATATCTTCTTCTAACTATAATAATATGTTTGAACAAGCTGTTGGTCTACCTAATAAAAAAAAATAAAAAAAAATAAAAAATGGCGACAAGATGCTTGAAACAAGACCGTTCCAGCTTGAAAATCTCAAAGCATATCATTCGTTACGTTTACAAAAAGGTATAGGCCAGTCTTAACTTACACAAAAAATTGCTGAAATTGCTATAATTACGTATACGGTATACGGTATGTGTACTTACAAAATCCTTAGCGCCTGCGGGGATCTACTGCGCCTACGCATCTATTGTGCAACACTATCTGATGGGCGGAGTATGCACCATGCGGACAATTAGAAAGTAATGCCACTCAGTGCGGCGTCATATCTTAAAACGATCATCACAGAAACAATACGCGCCTTACGTATGAGATCATATCATGTAACATTAGCCTTATTATTCAGTTTCCTATTCACATGTACAAGCTACCCGGCCCGGCTTCGCGCAGGTACAAAATACTATAGATAAACTTATGCCGCAACGAACATAGAATTACATACTGAAAGCTATCTACCAATATAAACCTTACTCTAAATTACTTAAATATGTAAAAAAATTGCCCCGTTGCAGAATGAACGAGAATATGCCTAGAAGGCTGGCCGCGTTGCCCCGCTGGATCGCCAGGCTTATACGCTGTCCCAAATAGAGGACAGCCTTCTGGTCATTACTAATGGCTAGTGATACTTTTTAAAATATTATAAACTAGCAGCCGCCCCGGCTTCGCACGGGTACCGCTTCGGGTACACGGGTATATAGCCTATGTCACCCGGGGATAGTGTAGCTTACCAACGGTGAAAGAATTTTTGAAATCGGTCCAGTAGTTTCGAAGCCTATTCAGTACAAACAAACAAACAAATAAACAAAAAATCAAACCTTTTCTCTTTATAATATTAGTATAGATATGGTACTAAAATGGAAAAGTATTTACCTAAGCGCTATTGCTGCGCACTCTACATAAAAAGCAAGACAGACATAAGAGGCTTAAATGTGTAATAGGGCTGCTGATAATTAATTAATTGGATATATGTTTATATCTACTCCTGAGTGTAAAAAGTAAACTTTTTTACGTCTCATGTTAATTAAGCATGACGTGTTTGTACCAGTGTCCAGTTAATTGTATTTATTGAAACAAGATAATTATTTAAAACAGATAATTTTATTTATTGATATTATTTAGGACTAGTGGGCCCGACGCGACTTTGTTCACGTGGCTCTTATTATTACAAACACAACAAAAACACAACAAAACGAATAAGTACATCAATTGGTGCAGCCGTTCTGATATTATATGCAAACGTGAGTACCTTGCTACATAATTTTCACAACCACTCGGCGTTGAAGCGCCAATTACTTTCGACGTCGAATTCTCCCAGTTAAACGACCATAAACATCTCATTTGATGATGATGTTAATCTGTTGATGATTTTTTTTCACGCTTTTGGTTTTAATTGATACGCAGTCACGGGCAGGTGCGCGCTTTGCTCACACGTTAGGTAATTGTTGCATTGCGCAGGCGACGCTCTAAACAATTTTCGCTGCAATTTCTACTTCTAACTTATTTTGATGTCGTTAATGGCCAATTATTTTGTTGGAGCTGAAGTGGTTTTTCATCGTCAGATGTAATAATGTTTGATCGTAATATCATGTTCAAGTTAGAAACATGTTAGAAAGCGAGTTTTAGAACGATGCGCGTTCTTATTATTTTGAGCGAATAATCTGGGCTTCGAGTGGTATTCTAAAGTACGTTTACTACTGTTAGTATGATTACTTACAAAAGTAGTTTGTTTTTATTAAGGTATAGGTATAAATATATATTTTTTTATAGTACGATATTAAGTAGAAATTTCTAACCTTTTCAGCTAAAGATATCGTGGTAGGCCATTGTAGTATTACATTTTTGTGAGTCCCCCGGCCGGTAATCATAAGGTAGGTACATATCTTCCTACACAAGTTCCCTAATTACTCTTAATTATAAGTGAACAGGACTCATTAGGCTCGGGAAATTACCTAAAGGAAATATTTAATTAAATATTTTGCCTCTTGCAAATTGATAAACTCGCTTAGGAAGCTATGTAATAAAACATCAAAGAAGGTACGATGAAACGGCGTTTTTTACAACGCGCAACAGATGTTTCAATAATCGACACGAAAGGGATAATTTGAATTTCGAACCGCAACACAACAGGTGTCCACCGACAGTTTTGATTATCTTTAACATAAAATTTAGTGTCTATATTCAATATAAAAATGAACATAATGTACGATCTACTTACTTCTATATAATGAATAAATCGGAATCTTATTGTCGTATTTTGCACTGACTAGACAAAACACAATATTTATAAAAAATATTAATTCATTTATTCATTGTGTTTGGTATCAAGCTCTGATGTAGAAGTCTCGAGCCGCTCAAAGGGCTTCCGACGTGGTTTACTGCTCATAACGTCTGAGATTAATTGTTAATAAATAAAGTAAGGCGCGTTGATGTCTTTTAAATGAAAGCTTATAAGTACCGCGTTCATATCTTGTTTCGCCATTGCCATTAGTTTCGTTCAGTTTTTTTTTTCCTTTAGAACTTCAGGAGTGTTAGGTACCCCGGTATATAAACGAACATGTGATATTAAAATCTTACATACGAGACGAATTTTATTAGGGAAAAGAAGGACATTATTTATAAAGGATATTTCATAGGAGTATGTTTGAATGTCAAACGAAAGCTGTCAATAATATCACCGTCAATACATATATATATAGGCACTAGATTAGCCCAGTGTCTATTAACTTAATAGGATTATCCATGGTATTGCCGTCGTAATCAGGTGGTTTCACGCACGTATTGCAATTTAGAGATTATTACTTTACTGGCTGCAATTCTAGTAGTACCTGCAACGCTTCACATAACTTTCTGTTTTCTGAGTTTGAGAATTGCACAGAATAGTTTCATGGTCTGAATCTTTTTCAAATCACTTAAGATGTGAGGTAGGATAACGTAGACGTGATCATCATCATGATGATAGCGAACCCGCGCAGTACGCGAGGGCCCAGGGTCCGCCTTCCCGCTTCTCCTGGCCTACCTCTCTCAATCTTCGGCATACTTGGTGGAGTGTTTCATGGCGACGTCAAGCCATCGCTTCTTGGGCCGGCCTCTCCTTCCCGTGCCTGGATGGGGTGGTATGGCCAGACACTTGTTCCCGCGTAATTTGCAGGTCTTCGCAAGACGTGGCTTCATGTACCTCAACGGCCGGCACCATATCCGTTCCCCTTAGGTTGCAGATGTCCTGGACGACGGTGGTCGCCATCAGGTGGACCATCCGTTCGAGATAATAAAAAAAAACCTGACTCGCGCGATTTACTATTAGGGAAAAGCTAACTCGCCACAGTCTCAGCCGTCAGTCAGCACTGAGACCTTGAGCAGGTGAGGTAGGCTTGGGCCCATGAGATGGTGGTGGGCCCCACAATTTCCCATTGGAGTTAACAACAGAGAAGTTTCTCTTGATTCATTCGTAATATTTATGCCATGCTGAAATCTGTTATCAAACCAATGAGGTGATAAAAATTCATACCGACGCTCCGACCGAGATGGTCGTGCAATAGTAAAACATGCCGTGAATGTTATTTACTAATAGCCTACAGGCGTGAAGTGGAATGTTTAATACACATTGGTGACTAAAAGGTGAAAAGTAAGCAATCTGTGTTTGGTGACGTAGACTTTCTTATTAATTTTATTTCATTATATGATTAATTCGAGTAGGCTACACAGCCATTAGACTCATCAGGTGGTAGGACCTCAACCCTGAGGAATTTGCCTGGGTGAGTACCACCGCCATATCTATTTGTGCCGCCAAGCAACAATGTTTGTATTGTTGTGTTCCGGTTTGAAGGATAAGGTAGTTAGCGCAATTACAGGCATGAGGTATTTCATCTTAGTCCTCATAGTGACAATGTACCTACGGTTCTGCATTTTTGTTGCTTACAACCTCAATGCATGCAATCGTAGATGTTATGGGCGACAGTTACCGCTTATCATCAGTTGGGCTCTCTACTCGTTTATCACTGCGTAGTAAAAAACCACGCCCATTGGTTGGAGGCGACTTCTGTCATAGAGGCGGATCCATAAACCAGTTAATGCTAAACAACCAGCCCTCCACAATGTAGAGGACTCCAGTCCAGCAGTGGACTATTATCGACTGACGTAAAGATATCATTCCGACTACTCTTGCAACAACGACACCCACACCCATCTTCGCCCATAGTAACCATAGCCGACTAGGCAACCATCGTTGCGTATAGCACCCAAACCATACTTAAAGTAAGCAATATCAGCCGCCCATATTGGCCAACGGTATACCGAGCCCGGTAATTGGTCTCGGTATGCGCACGCGCCGCCCCCAGCAATTAACTACAGCAAGGACTTAACTGTAGCAAGCGAAGGCGTGATACAGGTGATTAGGTGAAAGACACGCGACTGACGAACCGCTATAAGCCTAGAAGGTCTTTGCCCAGGGTGCAGGTCTGGAACGATGATTTTGACTGATATAGTTAAGTTATTTAGACTCTCATGTCAATAGTGAAGGTATCTAGTCAGACAAGTACCTAAATTATGAATAAAATCGTATTCTACTTATAGATATGACGTTTTTAATTTTATGCAACATCGAAGCTGAAGGAAGTAACATATATAAGTTATAACATTTACCTTCAACATGAATTCAGAATAGCCAATGCATATACCATGTGATTAGGCTATTTTAGCTTTAAGTCCGCCTTTGTACTATTTTGTGCATGAAGATTTAATAAATAAATAAATAAATAAATTATGAACTGGCATGAAATGCCTCTTGACATTTTAAATACCTAATTCTTTTATGCCGCGGAACACATCCAGCCTTATCAAGTATTGTTTGTTGACCAGAATCTTATTATGTGCGACGTCTTTCTTACTCTCTATCTACAGGGTTCCAAAGAAGTTTCGTAATTAAAATCACTGTATAGGTACCCAATATTACACATCTTTAGAGAGCAAAAATCCAATTTCAATCTTAGACAGGTATGAACGTTTCTCGCGAAATAAATAGCGAAAATGACTCAATTTGTCGCCGCAAAAACAAACTAGGAACAGCTTTTATTCAAATCTATACCAGTCATTCCAATCTATTGTCAGACAGCAACGAGATTGCATTCAAACGAACGCAATCGAAAGATTTCAGCTCTGAAATCACAGTTACATCATAACTACAGTTACAGCTATCGTGATTTAATTCACAATGTACATGTGATATAATGCCGTACGCGACATTATATTATGAAGAAGATGATTAGGTATATTATGGTACGAATTTGTAACAATGACACACAATAGGAGATTACTCGTATAATAGAGATCGTCGTTTACAGCCTCCAATAATAGGAGCAGATTCTATAGAAGGTAATGTACAAATAATATCATGAAAGGCTGAGCCTAGTGCGTGACCTGTTAGTAAACAGTCGAGAACACGTATTATGATCGTAACGATTTTAGTTCTGCAGAAACACTTGTGGCAAAGGCGGCTTAAAGATATCATGTTACATTACCAAAAATAAAATAAAAATTAGTGATTAGTGAGCAATAGGATATCTTTCCACATCTGTTATTCAGAAACATCTGGCAATATACGAAAGAATATTACTTAAAAAGAAAAAAATATATGGGATGCCTACTCTTACCCTGGTCCTTTTATGGGGTTTGCCATGGAGATAATTTATCCTCATCTGTTATTTAATAGAGTTATATGTCAAATGAAAGGCATTTTTTCCCCTATCCAACAATATACGGTTGTCTATACAACATTCATAAATTACATTTCATATTTTATGAATATTTACCGATTTTTTTAATAACAGATAATATTATAATGGCCGAATCTAATAGCGCCGCGTCGTGCCAAAACCGTCGTCTAGTAACTTTCTCACTTTATTAAGAAATTCTTGGAGGTAATATCGCAATTTCTTTAAAAGAATTACGTTTAAGTTAGGTATCTACTAGAATCCTAGTAGATACCTAACTTCACAACACCTTCAAGGATCACAGGTTAGGTATTTTTTACAAACTGTATAACATGACTAGTTCTTTATATCTACCTACTGGTTTTTGTTGGCAACCGAGCTGAATTAAATCTAGACGCAAGACTGGCAATAAGATAAACTGAATGCAGTGTAGACTAAGCTGTGAGCTAAGTATA
Organism: Blastobasis lacticolella; assembly: GCA_905147135.1. NCBI lineage: Eukaryota > Metazoa > Arthropoda > Insecta > Lepidoptera > Blastobasidae > Blastobasis > Blastobasis lacticolella. The sequence continues at coordinate 11,183,885 of LR990044.1, forward strand.
ATCCTTTGCTATCTCACGCACGTCGCATAAAGAGATATAAAAGGCTCAGCACATGCTACTGAATAGTTTGTTACAAAGATGTCTGGGTACATACTTAATTTTAGATTGTGTGGAGAATGACTTGGTGACGTGACTCATTCCTATAGAACGACCTATAGAACGGATCAGGAAAAACCAGGTCCTAATAGTGACAACTCACCTGCGCTGCGTCATCATTATTAGATGAAGCCTTTGTATGACTCGTAGAGAGCGATAGTTACCGCTTTCTATCATGTAGGCTGTCTGCTAAAAGAACAACGGAATTACACTTCATCAACCGTGGCTATCTAAAATTAACGAGAAAAGCGCTATTCTTATCAAACTTAAATGACATTTCTCCGAAACCAACACAGTTCGTTCAGAAAGGTATCAGCGCCCCTTCATCGGTCACGACCGCTCTGCCCCTGATCTTCCTCCTTATCTCGCGGAACCGCCACAATGGTGGTTTCTCCCACGTTTTTGTCCGTCTGTACGTGCGCCTTATGTCATACTGTGTAATGAATGACACCGTTCTTCATTAACGATTGTTCTTTTACCCGGGCAAGGCAACGAGTTTTTGTGCTGTGCAACCGATTATGGGTTGGGTAATTAGTCGATTAGAATATTGTTCGCGGTTCTGTTAATTAGAGACACGTGATTAAGTTTTGTGTGGATACAAGTTTTTGCAGTTGACAAATTTGTTTTTCTCATTTACTTCCTGGAGCTATTTGCTTTCCGTTATGGGCGGTGTACGTACAGTTTTTTTAGTTTAATGTTTAATATACAGTTTAGTGTGCAGCACGGGTGGTGATCAGAAGGTGGTGTCCTATTTTGTTGAGTACGGTGTTTAGTTCATTACAATTTTTATTTTTTATTTTCGACACTTTTATACATGCGACAGGGGGCACAAGTAATACCACTGCTTGCTACAAACACACAAGTTTAATATGGAAGTAACGTTATACTCATATGTACAATAGGCACAGAATATTTATATACCTGTCCGTCTATTTCGCTAGCTATCAATAATAATAATAAATACTAGGTTTTGAGGCTGTGAAGTGGCACCTGAATGATGAGTGTTAAGTGTATTGCGAATTTAAACAATACAAATTAATGCGATTTAAAGAAAGACATAAATCTGTCAGACCTATACCTATGCCACATAATCACACCTACCTATACCACATCATACCTAATCATTTCTAAATGCCAAGAAAACACACTAAGTATACAAATTTTATGCAAATTTCGTAATTGTATGGTACATAATGACCCCACATGCCAGCACATACCCACAAACCGTGGGGCCTTAATTATCCCATTATGACTCGCATAAAACAATACTAATGCGTTGTGGATACACGTATGAATGATGATTTATACCTAACTGCAAGCAGAAACGTTTTTTGCGGCTCGTATCCTTTGTTTTCGGATTAACAAAGGCTTACCTTAATTGACAGCTATTCTACATATCCCAGCCAGCGCCTCCTTCCATAGAGGGTTTGCCAGACGCTTGGTAGGCGAGATGAATTACTTGCTATTTCGAAGTACCAATGACACTAGCAGAAAATGCTGCCACAAATTTTCTGCGTAACGTAAATAACTACTAGTTACGGTCAGCGTCCAGGTATATCACCCTTGAGCAAAAGGGGTAAGTTTAGTCAACATTGGACTGATAAAATCAGTTTTGACATCATGGTCAAGATTCTTTTGATTTGATGCCAAAATGCTATTAATATAGGTATTGCTTGCTTGACGGCGCAGTGTCGGTGGGATATTACGGGGCCCACTGAAAAACAGCGTTGTGGTTCGCGGCAAGTAGCCACAACATGATGCTAAGGATGTCCACGAAAAATGCCAATGGGATCCCAATACTTGTCTCTGTGTTTTATGTACCGATTTTTTTTTGTGTTTAATTTTATTGTATTGCAAAATTACAATTCATTAATTAATTATTAGTGTTTGTGTCGTGGCGTCCTTTGTTATAAATGTTTACTTTCTTTCTTTCTTAAAATACGAGAAATCAGTAAGGAAATACATCTTGCTTACACTCGTAAGAAGAACTACCACCTCCTAACACATATTGAAATGACACACTTAACCCCAAAAATATTGGAAAAGTTATCTACCTTCCTAAACTACCATTTTTTTTTGCTCTTTACTTAACCCAAACCCGCACTGTGTCAAGAAGATTACGCTACGCGAATCACAAATTGGCGCGTGATACATATTTATCGCGGGCATGAACAAAACATTTACATCATTCAGTTGATAAACGTCGCGGAATGCGCGCGCGCAAACGTGGGAAAGGCATTGAGCCGGCGCAAGAGCACAATAAAGACCGGTATTCGCCATTGTGAAGTTTTTCAGTGTTTACTTGGTGTTTACTTCACCTCACCTCGTACTTGCTTAATCGCATCCGCGAGGTATGCGTCCACAATGGACTGTCCGGCTCCGGTCACTGCGTAAATGAGTCGGTTACGGTTGGTGGCGATTACGTCTTGTCAACGGAGAAATGGTAGTGCTTATTGGGATTTCTTTTACAGGGAAGGTTTTTCAGAAACTCTGGAAGAAATGCTTGATCGGAGTTGTACTTCACTTACTAATAGGGCGCTATTACGATTGGTCGTTTGCACGGATTCTGACACATTCGAGATTGAGACTAGTGTGGGTCCATAAGCGCAATCGTGTTTGTTCGCTTTTGCACAAATTTACCCGGCATCCTGTTCTGTACCTGAATTAAAGGATACGATAAATTAATAATTTATAACACAACGCTTATTGATAGTAACACATAGCTTATGGATTGATGTTTATAAACAGGCGTGGTCTATCAGCGCGTCGGTAAGAGCTTCATACCAGACACACAGTTAAAAAAGTAAAAAAAAAAGAAGAATTTGCTAATGTAGTTACCTGGCAACTGATCGGATACCTTAATTCGGGTAAACGATTCCTAGTAATCGCGTCTTTAAAAAAACTGTGTCTAGACAACTAGAGTTCTTTGTTTGTACCTACTTGTATCTTATAGTAACTATATACCTACCTCGCTTCCATTTCTAAAGTTTTTGCGGACTGTACTGAAGGTCAACTAAGTTAATTTGTCGTGTACTACTCGTAATAGAGTAGGTGCAGTCGTTTAATTTACGGAAATGAGAATTGTAAAAACTCCTATGCCGTAAGCAAGAAAGTTGGAAATAGGTACTTACTTACCTAGCCGTGTGGTGTCCGGCAGAGTAGAATAGCACCAACCCATTAAACTCGTGGGTGTCGTACAAGGCGACTAATGTTTTCGATGCAAATAATCTATATTCCATTGTTATATTTATAACACTGCGATCTCCAACCCGCCTGCCAAGCTTGAAGATTATGGCAATAACCTCTCCTTTCGTGGGAGAGTCCCTAAGTTCTGCAGTGGACTGTTATGGGCTGTAATGATGATGAAAGGACTCTCATAATGTAAATAAAACTAACAAAACCCTTTCTCTCCACAGACGATGTCCCACTAACCGACGATGGACACACTGACGTGGCTGTCACTGGGGCTGCAGCTCGGTGCGCTGTGCAGCATCGTGGGCGCCCTGCTCCTGTACCTGCTGCGAAAGGTCCGCGTGGCGGAGGTGGCGCCAGCGGACAGCGCCAAGACCGTGCTCGTCACCTCCGTGGATACCGCTTTGGGGTTGCAGGTACGTACTCCATGCGCAAAATACTACAATCATCATCATAATTTTGACGACTGGAGTGGTTCAGTGATCAACATGCCGTCTGCCACGCAAGAGGTCCGGGTTCGATTCCCGGCCGGGCAGAAATTGAAATGATGAATTTTAATTTCTTTTACGGGTCTGGATGTTCTATGTATAATAAGTATGTAGTTAAAGGTATATAAGTAGTTTATCAGTTATCTAGCACGCATAACACAAGCTTTGCTTACTTTGTGGCTAGATGGCGCTGTGTGAATTTGTCCACGATTATTTATATTTATATTTATTTATTTATTTATCTCGGCGTCATGACACGGTTGCGCTCCCGCACGGCCCGGGGTCCATCACGAAATGGTGCAACGGCGGACGTAAAGTTAAAATAGCCTTGTCCACCTCTCAACCAAGAGATAGTGAGATTAGGAAAAGGTAGGTAAAGAGTATCTGATAGGTAGGTAATATAAGAAAGGTCGCTTGCCTATAGTGAAAAGCTATAAATGCAAAAAAAAACACTTCAAGTCTGATCTCCTAATAATTTTTGGGAACAATAAAAAAGATGAAGTAGGTAGCAATAAGTATGTACTACCTATAGCAAATAATGCATCATAACCCCACTTTAAACTCGCAGTAGGTAAGTAAGTAGATAGTGAGTTCACGTAATTGGGGCCTTACGAAAGAAAACACGTCTTGTGACAGGTTTTTCGACGATACACGTTTCGCAATAAATTTCACAGAAACTGTAATTTCATAATTTGGCATTACTTGACTGATCATTTATTATTGCCTATTAAGGGGTGCCTTAGACGATCCGTCTGATGAAAAGCGGCCACCGTCGAATCATATGCAACCTTATTTACAGTCAGCTGCACAGTTAAAGACCATAACATACCTACATTAAATGTATGGGGGTCCGTTCACTCTGCAGCTAACTGTACCTACGTAACTACACTAAAATGCCGAATTCCGTATGTCATATTCTGACATCTACGACAAAGTAATGTTTGTCCCGACGCGGAGTCACTGGTTCATGGAGAAGTAGAAACTACCTATGTATTGAAGAACGCGTGCCCATCAAACCTAACCAAAACCACCACTTTCAACCCTCAGATCGCGACATACCTGAGCGGTCGTGGCTGGCGCGTGATAGGAGGCTGCCGAGCTGGTGGTCTTGGCGCGAGACTGGCCGAGTCCTGGCTGGCAGCCCAAGCGGGCTCCCCGAACGACCCGCCCCCGCGACTGGCGACCCTCGAGCTGGATGTGACCAGGGAAGACATGCTGGAAGAGGCAGCTAGGGCCACGGCGCAGCATTTGCCGGCTGGTGAGCATGGTAAGTCGATGATGCAGCATATAATTTGCAGTAAAAGTAGGTTTCGTCATCCGTTATATTTAAGTCGGATGAAGTTGTCCCACTAAGGTTCCCCATAATACATTTATAATTAATTTATTATTAATTATGTCCAATTGCAGGACTAGGCGATGATAATAACATCGCTTTACGTAACAAGTAGGTATCTTATATACCTACTGCCTACTAGGGGGTACCTAGGTACGGTATTGCGATAATCCGAAAGTCAAGGCGATTGCACTTTTTAAATCAATATCTACTTTAAATCAATCAAAAGTCGTCGATCAAAAGTCGTCGTCATTATGCACCATTTTTTATACGAATTTCACACCTAACTACCTACCACCATAATACCAGACAATAAAATACATACCTACATTATACCAAAACAATTTTAGATAGATTGCTGTTTTGCTTAATAGTAAATCTAATCGTACAGAAAAAAAAAACAAAAACGTATTTGCACTGCCCGGGAATCGAACCCGGGTCGCAAGAATGGGAATCTTGCATGATACCACTACACCAGCAGTGCTTGAGATATTGTGGCGAAATTAGCCTACACATTGGTAATAACCTTAAACAATTTTCTAATTAGATATTACTTTTAATAGATAACAATGCATTCGTCAAAAATTAAAGAAATAATAATACAATATCAAACTTTTACGAAGAACGACTCCATGTCAAAAGGCAACGCCATCTAGCGGAGCTCGCTGTACTAACGTAGCAATTGATTAGCCAAACAACCCAACCCAACCAGTCAGCTTGCTCAACTCCTTGTGATAGCGAATACAAGATAATTAGCTGACAATACCAGAGATGGCGCTCCATACGCTATTAAAAGCGGTGAGGTCTTGTGTTGCGTTTGGAAAGTTATTAGTAGGTATTGAAAATAATAGGAATGTACTTACATCTCACTAGCAAGAAATATCAGTAACACCGTGAGCTGTAAACATTAGCCGTCTGAAGTCCGGTAAAGTAGATTAGCACCAACCTCTTCCACTTACGGATGTCGTACGTAGGGGCTGCTAGTACCTACCTACCTCTGTAGACAGCAGCGTTTATTGTTGAGTATATATAAGCAATGCGATCTCTAACCTGCCTGCCAAGCGTGAAAATTAGATATGAAAAAAAAACACTAAACTTGAAGAGTCTCAAGTCCAGCGGTGGTCCAGTGGTGGTGGATGTGTGGAAACGGAGCCTCCACACATCCACCAACTCAACTCACACTTCCTCGGCGACAGAAATATATAGATGAGGCGGCACTCACCAAAAGATTCCTCAGACGACCGAGTCCTTTGCTTACTTACTAAGGACAGCTTGCAAAATAAATGTGTGTAATTTTAAATGTGTTAATTCTTTAACACTTTTAAAATTAACTTCAGTTTGTATGAAATTTTGTGTTTGTCTTAAGCTAAATTAATAACAATAATTATACTATAAGTATAAAAAATCTTCTCCGCGTTAATGTCCCAGTTGTGCTCTCGCGCACGAGGGCTCGGGGTCCGCCTTGACCATGATCCAGGATTTGGCATAAATAATCAAATACGTTTAAGATTTTGGTACAAGCCGCCCTTAGTACAGTCAAGTTCATTAATATGTGAGCATTGCCAAGGCTTCAAATATAAATGTACATGGAAGGGTACTTATATATCTGAGCAGATGTACATATGTTTGATTGATGAATAGAGAAGGTAATGCTCACATATTAATGAACTCGACTGTACCTATACTTACTACCTATGCAGCCTATGCTATATACCTACTGCGCAGGCTGAGCGACCCAAAAAGTCTGATCTTGGCCTCTGACACCAAAAGACGCCACTCGTGCCAAAACATTCATTGTTACATAACCGACAAAGAGTCTAATACTGTCAGGGTGCCAATTGGCTCCTGAGACTATTCTACCATCTTCCGGGACCCCAGCGGACGACCTTAGTCGGCGAAGCTGACCAAGGGTGCTATTCCTAATTATTACCTTATTCCTAACGGGTCCACCATTTCCACAGGCATCTGGGCCGTAATAAACACGGCGGGCAGCAGCGCGCGCGGCGGCGCGGCCGGCTGGGACGCCGCGTTGCGGGCGAACGTGTTAGCCGCGCTGCGGGTGGCCCGCACCTTCTCGCCGTTGCTGGCAGCCGCGGCGGCTGAGCACGCGCACGCTGGCAGGCTGTTCTATATCGGTAAGGAGTTTGATGGTATTTTAATGCTCGACCGTGGGATATTGGGAGGGCATCACTGAGTGGGCGAGGAGTGATGTGGTCACAGCCTACCCGTACGGAAAAAGTCGTGACGTTTGTTGGTATGGGACGCACGCTGCGGGTAGCCCGCACCTTTTCGCCGTTGCTGGCTGCCGCGGCGGCTGAGCACGCGCACGCTGGCAGGCTGTTCTATATCGGTAAGGGGTTTGATGGTATTCTAATGCTCTGCCGTGCAATTTTGGGAGCGTGGGCGTGGAGCGATGTAGTATCTGCCTACCCCTACGGGAAAAAGCGTGACGTAACGGTATAGTAACTTTATAGTATGTATAGGTCGTGACAGGTCGACATGACAATTTGGGAATTGAGGCATGGATGGGGGAGGGCCCGTACACCAACTGCTCCATCCTTACCGCAGCTCGAATCTGTTGACCGTGTACCTATCGCTTTCGATCTCGTTCACGTTGGTACTTATAAAAATAAAAAAAGGAAAATTGATCTCGACCTATTGCGAATACCTTTTCCGTGTCGGAAATCGCATAAAGCATTAGAGACATGCAAATCTAGCATGCAAGTAAATAAGTATTCACACTACAGGAAATAATTATGCGTTTATGATAAAATAATTTACATTTATAATAAAAATATACACTAATACCTACATCTAAAATAACAAAAATATATACAGTAATACATATAAAATATACTAAACTAAACCCTTATATGTTATAAATATTTTATTAGGTAACTAACTAAACTAAATTAAAAAAGATGTAAAAAACCAGGGCCACGCGGTAAGGTGCCCATCATGGCGGCGGCATTCCCGCGCTGGATGGCGATACTTATCCGAAATTGTCTACTTACCTATTCATTGCATTCTGGCTTTGTGTTTTTTGTTTCTAAAGCTCGCGTTTTGGCGAGGCAGATCATTTTCGATTTGAGACAATTTCGAAGGACGTCATGGTTTAGTTATATTCTCAGTAGGTCACACCTATTAAATTGATACTCAATCCCAGGACTAACATCGGACACGGCATGCGAGCGCTCCTCCGCCCAACCAGACGCCGACGAAGGCCTAGCTTGCGCCGCTGCCGCACGCTGGGGCGTCTGGGGCGCTGCGCGTGCGCTCCGCGGCTCCCTGCGCGCGCGTCGCGTGCACGTAGCACTGTTGCACGCGCCGGACCTCCCCACTGAGGCACTTTACGCGCCCCCTGCCCAGCTCTCCGTGCCCGCTGCCAGGTGACTGTTGCTAAACTAAGCTAACACTATAATCGCTGGTACGATTCAGATGTGGAATGAAATCCCAGCCACAGGTTTTCCTTTGGACTATGATATGGGATAGTTCAGGAGGTATATTAGAGGTATCTTCAGAGACGGGCAAAGCATTGATAACTCCCCTGGTGTTGCTGAGGTCCATATGTGGCGGTGACCACTTTCTATCAGATGGCCCGCTTGACTGTTTGTCTGCCGTATAACATTAAAAATGCCTGTTGACACTGGCCTAACATGTATGAGTTTCACTATGATAATTATTGTGTATGTGAATTTTCTTGGTAAATAAAGACAAATATTTGGTTGCAGGGCTGGGTTTTGAAACGGCTTCGCGAAGCCTGCAAAGCCCAGTGCAAAACTGGTGGCGTAGACTCAAGAAGTTCATTTTTGTAATCGAGTGTTTTGCCTTTTGCCGCTCACTTTAAATGGTTCATAGGTTTCCTCCGAGGAGGCACTGAATAGTATTGGAACTAAATGTGCCTCTAGAATATTACGATGTAACTTGTCTCGTAAAGTCCCGTTCTTATTTTATTTCCCCATGCTTGAAATTACACTCGTCAATGCATTGCAAGTTGCATATTATGCAACTAATAATACCTACTTGTCTTACCTTTTGCATCAGGTGTACTTAGGATGCTCGTTTGTCACTGAGTAGCAAATCATCTACATGAAACTCTCCGTCTATTTACACAATCATCTCATTAACATTAGCCTTCTCCCATAAATAATATTTCCCACAAAAGAACGAAATATACAGATCAAGAGTAAATGCTCTAATTGGTGCTGGATGCTCTAATGTGTTGGTAATACATCCATGGGTAATCTGCCATCTTACGTAGCCATATCATTATCAACATACCTGTATTATTAGGTACCTACTCTTCAAACATCCAACAAAGACAAAATAGGCTTAGTTAGGTATCTCTTAAAGTAATATAACTAATTAAGTCCTTGGAAAAAAGAGATTATACTTTATGAATGAGAAAATGAGAAATAATTTTGAAGTATGAAATTAAACTTTACCTAAATCACAGAGCAAAAAAAAACAAACTTGTCAGTCTAACGTAGTAAACTTTCCAATAATTTTGATCTAAATATTAAAATGTGTCCACAGTCGTCCAGACACACCTAGCTCCGACGTGACCACGAGCACTGCCAGCTGCGCTGTCAACATGCCGGGCGAGGCTGCGGAATACAGCGCCAAGGTCATCCCCACCAGCGCCCTGAAGATCCTGGAAGACGCCCTCACTTCCCCCTCACCTCGAGACTCCTACTACCTGAAGATTAAGCAAGACTCCTGGTTCACCAGAATGCCATCTCTAAGAGTATCGCCTTAAACGTACTTCCAAAGTAACCTTGTTATACCTTGAACTCATTACAAGAGTAAGCATGCTGAGTTTTATCGATAGGATTCATATTTAAAAATGAAATGATAATAAATTGTTACTTACCTGTTCTTTGTTATTTGTTTAAAAACGGCGACAATCTGGTTTGGGTTTATGTATCATTTGTTTTTTAATAGTCATAGCAATTAATATTATAGTCATACTTGAAGCAAAGACTACATTTCGTGATGGAAGAATGGACAAAATGCGAATTATACCCACGTTCTACTTATTTTGAAAAAATAAAGGTTTCAAATGCTGATAGCCACATGGATATACGAGAACTATCATTCGAGATTAATAAAATCTATCTACAGTATTAAAACCAATTTAGCTCATAAACTAGCAACGTGAGGGAATGAAATCGTGCCTGCTTCTCAATTGAATGAGAATGTAATCCACATTATCTTCAGAAAGAAAATTAATAAAAATGTCTATGTGTTATGCAAAATATTCACCTCAAAGGACAGGAACGAGATTATAGAATTCGGCGCTGAATCCCGGTCAAAAGACTCTTGGCCTCATACCTTGGGCAGACATTTTCACAAATAAAAATTAGATGTTCTTGGTCGCGATTTCCTAGGCTTCTCTGCCTCTATAATACTGACAAATTTCTCTAACCAAGTATCTCTTTCTCTGCGTCTGACGCTTCTTGTACTGCCATTGCTCAGTCTTGTTTGGCATGCAAAAGATATAGCTGTGCAAGGAGCTAGTCACATTCTAGTGCGCTCGTCGGATACGTACTCGTATGTATTGATCTTGATAATTTCATGCCTTGAAATTTTGAAAGAAGAAGGCCTGGAGTAATTAGGTTTGGTTGTTACTCATGCACGCCAGTTCGTGATTACAGCAACGCACAACATAGCAAATGCCCTGCAGGTATGTCGCCCGCAGTGCCCTGGTCGCAGACATGACATGTTTACCACGTTTCGATGCTTTCATGCTTCCCCAGGGCACAACCCTGGGTGCTTTCATTGTTGTACTGTGTCCGATTCGATTCCATTCATAAAATGACGATTATGATTCGAGATTCACGTGAAAATTTTACGTTGCTCAAACATCACTGAATGCGATTCGTTAGGACTTGTTTGCATTAAAAATAGGCTGCCTTCCAACTATATCAGCCTTCACGAACATGTACTGTGTGCAAGTAGTAGTTTGGGCTCTCTAGCAATGCCTTAAGCGACCAAAAATCGTCTCAAATAACATAAAATAAAAATAGAACAACTTCGATCGATACCTACTTGTCTTTTTAATATTTCAAAAATTTTCAGTTAATATTTCTAAAATTATTTTTGTCACTTCTTTTCTAAAATAATGACCTAACATTTTCTTTCATTGTTTTTTAGGTATAAAGGGCGAAAACTCATTAAATTTTTGCTGCTTCTTCTAAAAGAATTACAGTCCGTTCTTATCCATCACAAAATGGAGTTTGTTTTTGTACAATTGCTATGACTACATCCATATGTACGTAATTATTTTGCTACTAATTTAGGAATTAGTCATACATATCTACATAGTAGCATCATATCATCATACTTGTTCTTTCATCTATTAACAAACGCAACAAAGGTACCTATACCTACCTCCTTCAAAAGCTTGTTTATTATCTCATTTACTGCTAATATGTAAAAGTGGAATAAGAAAATAAACAAATATTTAAAAACATGATTATACTGCCTGCCACTTGTTCGCCAATTTTCAGTTACAGCCAAATAAAGGACTTACGTTAGGTTCACTTTAAGATATTTAATGTACTTAACAGTTAAAAGAGTATGATTGATTATGTATCGAGGCTGGTGTAACCCTACTTTTATGACTTAACCACGTGTATTTAAGATATTGTTAATTTCACGACCTGCGCATCCCTCCTCGATGGCACGGGATGGTGGAAGTAATGTGCCAAACCTGAAGGTACTGAATGACTCGTTCCGGATGATCACTGTTCTCACAGTACCTTTGTCAACGATTGCAACTTTATTTACGATGGTGATGGACTCTCGCCTCCTATCACACTTTGTTACGAAGACTTCGTGTCGATCCTGTTGCAGCTTAGCCTGTTTGCTTGTGAGAGTTGTATATAATTTAAGCTCACATTGTGCCAATTGTATGTTATTGAATACGTAAAGGAAATGTATTTGGAAACCTTTGCATAATTACAACGCGAAGTTACTTGCGAACCCAGTGTTGTCTGCGTTTGTAAGTTTCTCATTTTGTATTTAATATTCTAGATGTGTTGTTGTGGTAACGACCAATATAATAATGACATCTAATTGTGTAAATATTTTTTGTGTTGTATAATTAAACACCCCTTTTAATTACATACTTGGTATTTTATTTTCTCCTAGTTCTTAAACTAAATACGGCGTCAGAATAAATGCGTCGGGTCGGATTTTATCTACACTCAGGTTCGGTGCCTTTTAGGTTGTCGAAACTGACCCATATTTCGAAGCTATCTAGACAGAGAAGAGTTCCTCCTCTTTCTGTTAAATCGTTGCTGTCCAAGGTGCCAATACAGCTCCAGTACTGAGCGGGCCCTGATCCTTTCTTCTGCCAGTGCGCCGCAGTGCTCACAGCGAACTTCGCATTGTCATTCTTGGAATTAATGTATTGGATGTCATCGGTATCGTACTTAACCGATATCGTATTTATAGAACGAACGCTGAAATTAATATCCAATTACTATACAGGGTGTTTCATAATACATGTATAAAGCCGAAAGGGTGTTAAAGTATAGCTTGCAAAGAGTACACTGGCGACTTCATATTATCCAGACATTGAATTTTAATTTTTATAAAAAATCTTCGTTTTTAAAGAAAAATAACCATATCGACTACGTTGATGCGCAGCTCTATTTCAAGTTGATGATCCTAGAAGGAGAAGTTTAACCTTTTAAATTAAAATTACAGTATTTTTTTGTACAGAACCCTCAAACCAAAAAATACAAAACGGCTAATTTAGATCTCCTTAATATCCCATTGCGCCTAGTACTATGAACTTGAGTGACCTTTTACAACTGATTTCTAGAGATGCGGTCTTTCGTTTTCAAAATGTCGATTATCGACATTGAAAAGGTAAAAGTTCGATAGTCATTTTCTCGCTTACTATTCCACGCACGAAAAAAATAATTGTACCTATCGTTTTAATACGTTTAGCACTCCATCCAGTTCACGGCTTTATACATGTATTATGAAACACCCTGTATAATACTAATAGAAGAAGCGAAGAGGTTTATGAAAAAAGTGTTGCAGATATTATAGTTAGTTACCAGTGATCATTACAGTTGAGTTATCATATAGATAGGTCTGCGTATAGTGTGCTAATTAATAAAAAAAATTACAAACTGAGCAATAGGGTTCATCATCACAGCCCGTAACAGTCCACTGCAGGACTTAGGGCCTCTCCCACAAAAGGGGAGGTTATTGCCATAATCTCCACGCTTGGCAGGCGGGTTGGAGATCGCAGTGTTTAAATATAACAATGGAAAATGCTGCTGCCCATTTTCCAGACTACGGAGACTCTTGATCTTTTGCCTCGATAGCAATGGGGTTATGTCGTCGTAATTGATTTCCTAGACTGTTCCTGCGGTGCTGTACAAACTATTTTACACCTCTTATCGTGTCCTGCGTGCCCAAACACGCAGGAGGATCTTATGAAAGCCACCGACAGTACTGTCTGTGTGGCTTAGTTTTGGGCCACTATATTATAGTGTTTGTCACTGAAACGCTAAGAAGAAGAGTAGGTGCCGTACCCTACCCATAATTATTTTGGCAAAACGATCCTCTGCTTTGTCCATATACGTCCAGAATAACGCCCTTTTGCTTAGCAAAGAATTTGTAGAGGCAGTATCGCTCGCCTGGCCTGCGCACCAACAGTTGCGCACGGACTGTCTTGTACTTGCTCACAAAGTCCAGCATTGAAGGAACCCTGGTAAAATAACGGCAGAATTAAGCTGGTTGAAAATAATTGTAGTAATTAGATAGTTATCGGGATTCCTGTTTTATATTAGGTTGGTACAAAGCGAAATATTATTGTGGATTAATGGTAGCGCAACAGCACACGAAGAAACGCTTCTATAGACTTCACTCCGGAATGGACACTGTTTGAAGGTGTGGATTAGTCTATAGGGTTGTAGTGTATCGAAGCCTATCACCGGATGAGAACTGCTCGTTGGGCAAAACACCACCCATGGCCGCTATCATATTAAGGGTAGCATCAATTCCCTAATAAAGTATAAAATTATGGTGCTCCCACACCGCTGTTGAAAAGCTTTTGTAAATCTTATAAACATCCGGAGTGGGAGCAGCAAAAACAAAGTTTCAAAATGTTTCAAGACAAAAGGAAACTTTTTGCAACATTTGTAAATATCGGCATGGTAGCACTGTCATAAGTAGGTAGATACAAAAAAACTCACGCATTATCCTGCCGGTTTATTGGTTGGTTGAAGTCATTCCAGCCTGTCAGTAGACTCAGGATCTTGCCGGGCCTTTGAACCTCTGTGAAGTTGGCCCCAGACTGTTTGAGGGAGACCGCCAGCTCGTTTAAAACGAGCAGGTCCACCGAGAGGCACACAATCAAGTGACCCTCGTGTCTTTCAGATATTGGGAATGAGGGCCGCTTTTCTATAATCACAAAAATACGAGATGGTAATTATTATACACATACATACGTACACACTTTCTTTTTATACCACTAAAGTGACAAACAAGCTTACAGCCTGCCTGATGGAAAGCAGTCATCGCAGCCTATAGACGTTTGCAATATCAGGGGCATCCACTCACGCGTTGCCGACCCCGTAAAAACATTTGCACCCCTTTCTTGAAGAATTCCATGTTGTACTCTCCAGGGAAAACCTCTCCTCTCTCATATAATACATACATAACGTCACGCCTTTTTCCTGAGGGATAAGCAGATTAGACCACATCGTTCTACTTGCTACGATCCTGACAGATCTCTCTCGCTTCTTCCACATTCATTATCCTTTTCATATATTTCATATTTTATAGGTTTAGGGGACCTACTCTAGAGTCCGACATTTCTTTAAAATATTATCCGTTATTTTGTCATGGGAGGATGCTTTGAACTACCAAATATACCGTAAGGTCGAACATGGCAATCTGTTAAGTCAATATCTATATAAACTATAAAATAAATAAATTAAAATTGAAAATGTGTTGAATCGTCTTAGAGCTCATACCAGAGACTAGACAAACAGCATCTTTAGAAAGTACAGGTTTTACTGACTAGTCAAGTCGGGGAAGTGCGGTACGTCGTGTGCCAGGTACACTCCTCCGACCTCGTCCGCCATCAGGATCCCGTTGCTGGTGGAGGCGCTGCCGAACTCAGTCTGAGCTTCGAATTTTGCGTAGGCCAGCGGGGAGTGGACCGGTGTCTGTGGATGGACATGGTAGGGATTCATTATTAGATCTATTCCTATCTTCCTAGTTCCTCCTACTTCTTAACTTTCCTGAACATCACAAATAACTATAAGTATAATATAGTATAATTATAAGTAAATTAATAAGTTTTTCGGTAGAATCTTAATTCAGATTTAGTGCATAGGTAATCAAGTACTTTGATGGTTGTTGGCATTGAAGAAAGTGTACAATAAGTAAATCCTACCAATAGAGCTGTATTCACTAACACGTAACATACAAATAAAATATCCTTATTTGTTGGATTTTCCAGTTAAAGTAAGAGAGAAGGGCGTTGGTTGTTAAAACACATCTCCGCTCCGCTCGCCTCGTCTCCGCTCTGGTGGAGATTGGTCTAAAGTAGGAGAACTCTGTACGTGCTTACGAGACCAGTAACCAATGTTCAGCAACATTAGAAGTGTCCGGGAACTCATGGGTGACGGTTTCAGGTTTTACGATCTGCAGCACCGCAACGTGCATGCACTTCTTAGACGTGCCTCCTAATTCTGTTGGCGAAGCAAGGTTGACCAAATTCTTGCGCTGGGGACACTGAGACTGGTTTAAAGTCCTAGGAGCCGCTTGGCATCATCATCATATCAGCAGAAAGACGTCCACTGGGCATAGGCCTCCTCCAGAGATCTCCACAAATGACAGTCTTGTGCCTTCCGCATCCAACTGCGGTACCTGCAATCTTTGCCAGGTTGTTGGTCCACCTTGCGGGAGGTGACGGTATGTTTAAGTCTAAGGTGTTGATGGTAGGGCTTACAGCAGCAGTGGTGTAAAGCGGCGTCAGTGTAAAGTCCAGCATAGATTTCCCGGTGCCTGTGAGGAAGCGGTCGGAGGTCTGCCATCTCCCCACGTTGTCAGCTGAGATGTAGGAGTAGTTGAGCCCCCGCTTCATGTAAGGCGTGCTCGGCGGCTTGTATATGTACCACCTGATGTGAGGATGTGTCAGTCAAGGATTTTGAGGATCAGAGAAGAATGAGAGATGAATTATTTGAATCAGTAAAGATCAACTTTTAGATAGAAATCTTCAAAATTGTGTTTTAAAATTTATTTATGTTATTAATTGCAGCTTGCAGCCAATCTTAAAAAAAAAATCTTGGAGCTTTTAACCTTGGAAGGTTGTGGCGGTTGACGGTTAATTAACTTCGGCTTCGGCTCCGGCCAGAAATTAACGCTCGGTTGGACGCTAATGTTATTTAGGCCATTAAAATTACGGATTGTGGAGTCCAACAGAGTCACAGACTAACATTAAAGCAAGAAAATTTTTGAGCAGAGCAGAAGTATCTATACATCATATTAGGGAGGCGATGAAATTTGGCGCAAAAATTATTTGAATACTCCTTGATATTCTAAGGCTGAAAGATAGCTATGCTGATGAAAGTAAAGGTGACTAACCAATCCACGGGTTTGTCGTTATTGTCCCGACAGTGAACGGTGGTGTACTCAAACGGGGCCCTCCGCCCAGCGCCATAAGCAACATACCAACACTTCCAACAACACAGCAAAAAAACAAAATACATATAAAACATTTCACGAAACTTGATGTCGCATAAATTCAACACTACATTTTATGTTGCTATCCTCGAACATTGCTTTATTTATTATGGTGATAAAAATGCAAGTAAAAATAAAATCAATTTATTGGTTTAGGTAGGTACTTTTAAATTGTAAAAACTGGTATTAAGTAAAATCCAAATGGGCCAAGTTCTAAGGAGCAACGTCGTCATTAGTTTTACGAGTTAAGGAAATTGCACTGAAAGAATTTTTAAAATCGATTCAACAGTTACGAAAAAATTCGTAAATTAGGTACTAATTCCATCTATATGAACAGTGTCTAACCACCTCTATCTTAATTAATATTGTTTTGTGAATGCTATCGTTTTTTTTTAAATGGAAAACTTTTATTTTGAAACTAGCAAATTATAATACCGAATACCTATTTCAGACGTAGGTTTTTACAATATCAATCAATATTTTCAAATTTTAAAATGTATTTCTAAAAGAAAAAAATATGTTTCAGTAAGTATTAAGGCTAATAACCTATTTATAAATAATGCAGAGATTATAATTAAAATAAAGCTTATATAATAAAAATAAATGTTAAAGTCCAATCTGGTCAGTTGTAGCCGGGTGACGGAGGTCGGATGGCAGTCGCTCCTCTGTAATTACCTGATCTGCCAAATTCTGGATCATTATCAAGGCAGATCATTGGCCCTCGTGCGTGAAAGCACAACCGGAACATTTATGCCAATATAATTGTCATAATAATAAATCTTTGTTTTTCAAATAGATTTTTTGTTTTTTTTTTCATTGCTATATTTTCTTGATTCCCCTGGTCACAAAAAAGTAAATTGCTACGGAACCTGTCGGCTACAAGCAATGTCTTTTCGATAAATTAAATTTAGCTTTAATTTAAATTTTTATTTTATATTTTGTTTCTTTTTGTTTAATTTTGTATTATGCTTCATTTTTAATTGTAAAAAAATAATTTAAAAAAATTCGTTGTGTAAAATGTAATCAACTACATACGGTGAATAAGAGAGGTAGGATCATAGCGGGGTATCCCGTTCGATTTGGAGCCGCCCGACTGGGGAAGTACCTCAACCTTACAGAATACCACAGCTAAACAATACTCTTTTAAATAGTATTGTGTTTCTGCCGGTGAGTAAGGTCTCCAGTGCTCTATGGAAGGGGGATTTAAGGAACCGTGGCTTTGGCAGTGGAGGGGCATTTGCCTTTTTGCTGCCAGAGCAACGTGTTATAGAGGTGAGCAACGCATTCGCGATACTGTTAATGTTGCTAATGTCTATAGGCAGTGGTGACCACTTTCCATCAGGTCCGCTTGCCTGTGTGCCTACCGTATGACATAAAAAAAACTTTGTTTATTGTTGTAAACCGCACTAAAACCTGTTGCATAGTTTAAAAGATCTAAGCGTACATAGATACATATACAGACGGCGGGAAGCGACTTTGTTTTATACTATGTATATATTTTTTACTATCCCTGATACAGAAACTATTCTGTATCAGTATGTTATGATTAAAGTGTATTATATCAATAATTGATGCTAACTATTTATATTCATTCATATCATAATGTTTCGTAGGTATCTATGTGTCTGTATCTCGGCAACAATTGAGGAGGAGGAGTTGTTTAGGTAGGGTATACGAATAAGCCAAATAAGTTCCCTGTTTCATCAAGACCTATCCATAGTTAGTCAATCAATGAAAAAATAAATTAAATAAACCAAGGCAGCGCTATTAAACTTCCTACTGTACTGAGCCGCTAAGATGTATAATTTCACCTGCCTTTGCGTGTTCTATTTGGTGTTTGTTCTGAAAAACTGTTTGTCATAATGCCTACAACTACGTTCTGTCATCCAAACATCCATCCATCCATCCTTACAAACTTTCGCATTAAGATAGAATAGATTAATAGATTTGTATGACTGTCAACATAATGTTTTAAACTATCGCGGTCATTATTACACTGACTCATTAGTATGATTGTTTGTTCAAAAATAAATAGAAAAGGCAACAAGTTATTTCCCTTTTACGGCACAGCCACTTCCTGATCTTACACATTGGCAGTCCATATTGATTTCATCTATTTCTTCTCATCCATTCTTCGCCTTTACAACTAGCTAGTCCACCCTGTCTGTTTCTTAATTTCTCTACATGGCGTGACAATCTTTAACCTAGTCTGTAAGAGGTTTCTGTGGACATCCGCTCATGGCTGGAAACAAAAACCCAATTCTAAATTGAGGAATTACTGTCTCCTGCAATTCAGGTCATCCTACTGCAGGAGTCAGGAAATCTGCTTTAATATGAACACCACTGCATTGTTATTTAATATATATCTAGAGATTTGTCTACACTTAAAGGCTGTTATAATTGTTACTAGTAATTTTGGGAAATAAATTATTTATTTATTATTATTTAATATATTTATCTCTTTTCGTGACGGCGGCAATGGCGGCGCCACGGCTCATATCTAACGCTTTTATTTAAACTTTCTTCTTCCTCTTCTTCAACATTTCGCCGGTTACCTTAGCGATGTCGTCGTACCATCTTGCCTTTGGTCTATAGGTCGACAACTTAACTGGTATATCGCCTGCGGAAAGTGAGGTAGGTGGGAGGGTGATTTTACGATGATGAACGCGGGGGTGCGGGGCGCGCAGCAGTGTGCATTTACTTCCGCGAAACGTCACTCGATGACGTTCCTCGGAAAAAGAATGCACACGAGATTATGCCTGAACATGTTCCAAGATATTATATCCCGAGACGAGAAACCTAATGTTTGCCAATGGCAAATTGTAAAACTAAAGCTCGATTTTTAATTCTGTGCAAAAAAGTCAAGATTTCTTTCTAGGAATAAGCAGTGCCTGTTGTGTCATATTTGTATGTCTGTAACATAAAGTGACTTAACCGATTTTTTTATTGAATTGAGACATTTCACTGCTGGGGCCATAGGGCATAGGGCCTCCCACAGAGATTTTCACAAAGGCTGGTTCTGGCCGTCCGCCGGTACCAGCAACCTTTCATTCAAGTACCGGCGACCAGGTCGACGGTCCATCTTGCCAGAGAGAGGCGTGTCCATTCAATCCTTTAGGAAACACAATTGCGATGTGATGGTGTGCTTGAGCATGAAAAGGATTTTGTCAATACAAATTTTTAAACTACTTTTTAACGAACATTTTCGAGCCTCCACCTCAGGATTTATCTACGGCAAATTAACCTCGTGTGCGTTGTTCCGAGCGTTCTTATCAAAATAACCAACCGCGCTGTGCGGAGTCCGCGGGCGGCGCACTGAAAAACGTCGCTTGAGCTCCCTGCCCCGCGCCCCCGCACTCAGCCCCGAAACGTCACATGAGGTCACTCATTCTACCTCCCGTACCCCGCAGGCGATACACCAGTTAAGTTGTCGATCTATACCAGACTTTCTTGTATTTGTGCTTGCAGTGGCGTGCACACGGTTTTTAGACAGGGTAGGCAGAAATTATTAAAAGCTTAAGCAGTAATTATTATTTAATTTGATTCGTCGTCATATTCGTCGTTAAATAATGATGTAGTGTAAGTTTGATGCTGCCGTAGAAATGGTGCATATGTACGGTGTAATTCAAGACAGTTTTATTTTTTGATAATAAAATACACGGGAAACAAAACAACTAAACCGATTGCACTTGATTTTTTCTCCGAAAGGTAGTTTTGAGAACGCGTTATTGTTTATTTTCTCTATTTAAACACCACCAGTTATAAATTTTTCACACTAATAACTGCTTTCATAAATTAGGGGCCACCCGCAACTCTATTATTTACAATTACAGTATAAATATACGACAAAAGGTAATTGTATAATTCAAATTAGCGCTATACTTCAGACATACTTTATTCAGTTACAATAACCATAAACTTCGGTTCGGAAGACTTCGGTCATTGACGTAATTTTTCGTGCAAAAAGACATTGCCTATTCTGTGCGGTTGTGTGCGTGATTTGTGGCATTGTGTGGCACGTATTAATAGGAATGCACACCAATGCGGATAAATAGACAGCAAGGCACACATAGACATATTAAGGCACGAATAGTTTGTGTCTTTCCCGTTGCGCGCTCATAGCGGCGCTAGTATAGCGCGGTATAGTGCAACGATACATTACATAGGTAACACCGATATCCGGTGGTGCTGTTTTGTAAATAGGACAAATCGAACACCGACAATTAAGAATAATTAGTAGAGTAGCAATTACTCGTAGAAAATTATAAATTATTGTTATCAGAACAGAATGCTAGGGTAGGCAGTGTATTTTTGTCTTTATGAAGTGCACGCCACTGTGTTCTTGGCCGCCACAAAGTAAATTTTTGACTCCAGCGTCCATCCGAGCACCTCATTAGATGACCAGCCCACTGCCACTTCAATCTGGCAACCCTATTCCCCACATCTGT
This sequence comes from Blastobasis lacticolella, assembly GCA_905147135.1. NCBI lineage: Eukaryota > Metazoa > Arthropoda > Insecta > Lepidoptera > Blastobasidae > Blastobasis > Blastobasis lacticolella. Next base: position 11,205,163 of record LR990044.1, read on the forward strand.
TACACCGGTCCGCCTACGTATCTCGGTGTTTTAATACGATCCCTTTGGGATATCCGTAGCATAGCCCTCTCCATTGCTCTCTGCGCAACCTTCAGCTTTCGCATCGTGCCATCTGTGAGTTTCCACGTCTCACAGCTATAGGTCAGCCTTAGTAAAATGTATTGATCGAACGCACATGTTTTTAAATGCTGTGGCATGTTAGATTTAAAAATTGCCGCCATTTGCCCGAAATTGGCCCATCCCAAGCTGATTCCGCGCTTAATGTCGTCACTATTGTCGCCGTCCATATTTATTACTTGACCCAGGTACAGGTACTCAGTGACTACATCCAAGGGAATTTCTTCAATTTGAACTTGAGGTGATATTGTCCTATTAGTCATTACCTTTGTTGTTGATAGGTTCATGTTCAAACCGACCCTCTGACATGCTTCCTGCCTGCCATAATGTTTGCGGGGTTTGTGCTTTTTAAGTGCGGCAACCCCATTCGTCGGGAAAGCCGATTCACCAGAGCCTCTTCTGTCTGCCAGCAGAAAGACCACTTGCTGGTGAAGGTAGCTTGGGCCCCTGAGATGGTGGTGAGGCCCGATAACCTCCCATAATGTTGTTAGGTATAGTTATCAAATATACGCTCAGCTCTTTAGCTATTGTAAATGTACTGGTAATTCGATCTACCTTGGTTTGCTAAAAAAACTTAATTGGATCTTTGTACTGCACCAGAGATTTTTGTTCCTGGTTTGTAATTTATCTGGCAATTTTTTAGATGTTTTCAGTCTAAATGCTGCCCCGGGATATAATCAAAATCGGTTCAGTAGTGTCCGTATGATGCATGGTGAATAAAAACCTGCCTGTTCATCTATCAATAATAGACAAGGGCAGCGACACACTAAATCATGGTTGGTACCATAACTAGAATCTTTAAGTGCGTCCGGGCTCACAGCACACTCTATTATCAGTTCACCTGCTTTACATTTATATTCAGTATCTGAGATGTATAACTATGCGAACGTTGGTGGCCTAATGGTTAAGGGGTAAGACACGTACCCCGAGGTACCGGGTTCGAACAGCAGTGCCGCTATGTACCAATGCTCTTTATAAATTATATAAATTAGTTGAACACTGACCAGTGTCCTTGCGGTGAGGGAAACACCGTGATGATATCCGCACGTTCAAGGCCCTGAATGTCGAACCATAATCCAATCTGGTCAGGTTCCCCTGTTAACAGTGTCACGGTGGTCAGATGGCAGTCGCTCCACTATAATCGCCTGATCTGCCAAATCATGGATCAAGACGGACCCCGGGCTCTTGCGCGCGAGACCACAAACGGAACATTATAGGCAAGATGACCATCCGAGATGTATGCATTGCATTTTAAACATATACATTTTAAATTCTCATTGAAGGATCGATATTTTGTTTATGTTCAGAGGCCCAGGCAGATGTAGTCGCCATCAACAGATAGTATATAATAATAATATGGATAATCGGCTGTCAATCAGCACGCTCATGTTTTATCATCGCCACAGAAACCATAACCACATCGCCGGTCCTCTGGTTTTATTCGTCATTGCTGGGGGCCTATTTGCTAACTCACTGGAAAACTGAATTTGTCATATAAAAATCTTACACTACTCTTATTTTGCAGTCGCTACGGCCAGTGGCCAATGTAGATGACGTAGTGTAGAATTATTTAATGTAAAATTCAGTTTGCAATTGACTTAGACAATAGTCCACCCGTCATGCTACTACATATATGAACTAGTGTTGGACGAACTTTCAGTTTTGGCTCTAAATTGGAGTTTATATAGAAAATGAAATAATAATTATATAATAATAATAATATGTCTCAGTACCCTGTCACGACTATTTTTGAAATCTAATTTACTTTCGGCATACCATTATCTCACAAACCGCTCAACCAAGCCTAGCAAACCAGGTCACAGGTAGTAGAGTCACTCGGCGCCCTTCCACCAACAGTAGGTACTAATAATTTTAATACCTTTACGTCAGTAATTTGGGCCGAATATTTTCTTAGTTAAAACCTAAATATCTTCGGAACTACAAGTCAGTTTGCGAAAATATAAAGTGCCTTGTGATTTTCAGAATTAAATCTCTTTTATAGCACTAAACACAACACTTTCATATTATTGTGTGTACCAGAAGCTCTTACAAAATATTATAACACCATTCACTTAGTGTAATGAGTAATAATTTGACGAATTTGACGACACACAAGCGCGAGGAAAGAACCTGGGTTCGAACTTGTACCCAAGATAGTGAAGGTACGAAATGTCGGCCTGTTGTTGTACTGTCCGCAATTTTGATTGCAAAAATTTCACAAGTCCCTTGTTGGTGTTTTGTGTTTGTGGCAATGTGCGTGTTTCATATTTTGCGTAATTAATTGTAAAAAGTCGCATTACGCAATAAAATCCCGAGTTGTTGTTTTGCGCTGGTGGTATTGTGCGCCTAATCCGGTCCATCGTTTGAGACTAAAATCAAGGAAATCGGCCGAGAACTCAGAAAATAGCAATGATTACACATTGAATGATTAGCATGATGACGACCTGAGTGGTTCAATGGCCGGTCTGCAACGCAAGAGGTCCCGGGTTCGATTCCCGGCCGGGCAGAAATTGAAATGATGAATTTTAATTTTTGTTACGGGTCTGGGTGTTCTATGTAAAACACCCAGTACAATATGGGTCAGTTATCTAGACCCATAGTACAAGCTTTGCTTAGTTTGGGGCTAGATGGCGCTGTGTGAATTTGTCCACGAATATTTATTTTATTTATTTATTTTATTAGAAGATCCCCCAACTAACCTAATCGAGCTTACCGCTAGCTTCAAACTGTTATGACTAGAAAGTGATAACAATTGTTAGTCATAGAAGACTAGTTTCTAAAGAGTAATGATAGTATTCGTCGAGATTTACATTTAGGATGACAGCTGTTAAACTTAAAATAATTATAACTCGGAATCTAAAGGTCCTAGAACACTAGTTGCTAAAGGAAAATGATAGCACTCCCCGAGATCTACATTTCGGATGACAGCTGTCAAACTTAAAATATTTATAAGTCGGAAACTAGTGGCCCTAGAACACTGGTTGCTATAGGGAAATGATAGTACTCGTCGAGATCTACATATCGGATGACAGCTGTCTAACGTGAAAAGTGTAATAACTTGAAAACTATTGATCTCAGAACTCTTGTTCCTGAAGAGTAATGATAGATCTGTGCCATTCTGACCATGATTCCATGTCTACAGGAATGTAATAAAAAATAACAATATATTTAATGTATAACATACGAAGTATGTGTAGGGTCATCATCATAAGTGATAAAATGAGAAGTAATGTGATAAAAGTTCGTAAGGATGATGTGAAGTCTAGGATTGAAAGAGGTATGCTGAGATGATTTTGACACGTGGAGAAAATGAAAGAAAAACAGCTTACGAATGGTATCTATCGTATCAATGGGAAAGGAAGGGGCGAAAGAGCGCCCAAGAAGGTCATTATACTCATCAAATAAATGACCAGCTCCAATAAGGGCAGGTCTAGAGTACCCTCAACCGGCGTAAATGCATGAAAAGAAGTATGAATGTGGAAGAGGCAAAAGAGGTGTGTTAGGATCGTAGTTTGGGGCACTCGATAGTCTCTGCCTACCCCTATGGGACACGGGCGTGAGTGTTGTATGTAATGTATGAATGTAATAATAGAACCTATACATATATATTTAGGTTTGCTTAATTCAAATTAAAAAGCATTTGGGACCTATTTTCTTATCAGAAATACCTTATTTTCAGTAATTCAGTTTTATTGCATAATCAAGTACATTGACTACTACACCATATTTACTTGACTACTACACTACATCTTACATATGTATACCGGGTCACAGCTTTCTAGTTTTTACCTTCAATTAAACAAAAACTGGAACATCCCTAGGAGAGTGAGTATCGTTGCATGTCGTTAGGATGACGTTAGACTTGTGCGCAGACTAAATATATTCTTTTTTTCTCACACGCGACATGCTTTCGACGTGTAGGATGCATGTATCCGACGTGTTGCGTGTCGTGCCGTGTGCGGACTACAGTTGTACGCGACACGTCGGACACATGCATCCTACATGTCGGATGCATGTCGCGTCATGTGCGAACTGCCATACCTGACCTTTTGCAAGGCAGAATGTACGATTTTCCTATATATATTTGTGGAGTAAGAAACGCCGTTTATTTATTTAACGTCTTTTAATCTCTTTTAAATGCAGCGTCGGACCATATGCACGGGGCTGACAAACAGGGTCGCTGCCTTTTAGATTGTTGAAACTGAACCAGATTTCCAAGCTGTCTAGACAAAGTAGAGTGCCTCCTCTCTCCGATAAATCGTTACTGTCCATTGTGCCAACACAGCTCCAGAACTGAACGGGCCCTGATCCCTTCTTCTGATAGTGCGCTGCGGTGCTGACGGCAAATTTGGCATTATCTTTCTTAGGATTTATGTATTGGATGTCAAATCTGTCATCTGTTCTGTTCAACGAGTACTTCAGCGATATCATGTCAATAGAACGGACACTGAAATCAAATATCTAATTACAAAGTACATATCTAGGTAGGGGACGACTGTGTGGTTGCAAAGGAATTTTCTCCCCGAGTTCTTCAAGAAAGAGCGTGAAAAGGTTTTTATGGGGTCGACAACGCGTGGGTGATGCCCCTGGTATTGCAAACGTCCATAGGCTGCGGTGACTGCTTACCACAAGGCAGACCGCAAGCTTGTTTGCCACCTTAGTGGTATAAAAGAAGGGGGAGGGCGGAGTTCAACGTTCTGATTTTTTAAGTTATATTTCGATTGCAATCAAAACCATATCGAAGTCTGTTTAGTAGTTTATTAAAACTCCTTATGCCGACTTATCAGGCTGCTGCTGTACCCTATGGTAGTATACTGCCATAAACACATTTAAGAAATTACTCTGAAATTATATCTTTCCGCCTTTAAAAAACCGCCAGGAAGTCGGGCTAGTAGTTTTCGAGGTAAATTGCAACAGATATACATACAAACAAACACACAACTTCTAACACCAAACGCATATACCTTTGTTGCGTTCAATCCATCTTGGGTAAAAATATGTTTTGGCATAATCGGTAAATCGACGAGCGACATTATGATTAATATTAGAGTGCCACAAACTTATTTGATCCGGTGGCCAATGCTGGAACTAAGTAACGCCATGTTGAATTGTCATGTCAATGTCAACAACAGCGACGCTGCAGATAAGTTTGTGACAAATTAATATGAATCATATTATGAAACGCTAATGTGGCCTTTTAGACCAGGGGGTCTAAAAGGCCACATTACTCAAAGATTTAAAAGATATATAGACAAAAAGAAAAGAGGTTTAGCGTAGCAAGTGGTACGGTGATCATGTGATCTCTACTCTACCTGCCTCTGAGGGAAAGAGGTAGGTAGATACAGTAGGATACCTCTACTATTGTTGTTAGTATTGTTGTTAACTACAATTTACTGAATATAGCCAGAATTTAATAACTTTTCAGTATTACAATTTCGTGACTACACGAGGTTTGTAATCTTTATCCGCTGCACTATAGAGTAATATACTTGCTTCGCAAGAAGATCAGCGTACCTCGTATTTTGACCTGTGAACCTACCCATAGTTATCTTTGCAAAACGATCCTCTGTTTTGTCCGTACACGTCCAGGATAATACCTTTCTGCCTGGCAAAGAACTTGTAAAGGCAATACCGGTCGCCTGGCCTGCGCACCCACAGCTGCCCATGGACGGTTTTGAACCTGGTCACAAAGTCCAGTACTGATGGAACCCTGGGAAAATGAGGGTACCAATAAAATAAATAAATATGCTTGGACAATTCACACAGCGCCATCTAGCCCCGAAGTAAGCAAAGCTTGGGTTCAAATGCATTGAAAAACCTACTATTTTGAAACTTATAAACTTATTGCGTGAAATAAATGTTATATTGCACACGTTCGTGAACTCCACGCCAACGAAATGAAAATGCTGCAGTGGATGTGCGGAGATACGCGACTCGATGGAGTACGTAACGATCATCCGTGGCAGCCTTGGCGTGAGGGATGGCGCAGATAAGATCGAGGAGGCTCGTCTGCACTGGTTTGGTCACGTGTTGTGTAAGCCTCAGGGATATGTGGGAAATAGGTGTCCGAACCTGCCGGTATCAGGAAAGAGGCCCCGTGGGCGACCCAAGAAGCGATGGGACAAGAAGGATTGATATCGTTGCGTCGAATGCGAGCGCCAACGGCTAACGACGAGAGGATGCCGAAGACCAGGCGAAGTAGAGAAGATTGAGTAGGAAAGCGGACCCTGGAAGAGACCGGGATAAGCGCTAGGACGTTGATGACGATGAACGTTTTATTATATTTACTTATTCTAAGACTAGCCTTAGGGATCCTGCTGGCACCACATTGGTGTCGCACGACTACCGTTTTTTGGTTTCCCCTGACACGGATCTAATAGTAATATTAGGCGGGTATAAGTAGGTAAACTTGGCTATGTTACTTGTATTTGACGATTGAGCTAAGCCGCGCTGAGCTACCTCCACGTTAGTGGGAACACAGGGTTTGCCAGGGTCCTCCGCCTGAGCGGTTTGGAGATCGCCGTGTTGTTTATGTATTATCAATAGAAAAAGCTGCACCCCATTACCATTTTCTGGATTACGGAAGTCCTAGCTAGGACCTAGGAGGCAAGGAAACTAGCTGGTCTGTCAATGAAATGGGTTTAATTTACGCCACACAGTGACAAACCAGCAGACAGACCACATGATGGAAAGTAATTAACGCTTTATAACATCTGCTATTAATGCACTTAGTGTCAGTAATAAAAATGAAGAGTCGTAGACGCGTTCTCACTGTGAGGTCTGTAATTGTGCTAGTTCTTCTATCCTTAAAAACGGAACTCAACAATGCAAAAAATGTGCTAAATAAGCGGGGTTGTACCTAGAGATGTAACGGATATCCGGCCACTATCCGGTATCCGGCCTATCCGGCCATAATTTACTATCCGGCCGGATACCGGATAATGCGTTAATATCCGGTCGGATACCGGATAGTAAAAAATTTATAAAAAGCCCAAAAAAGTGATTTTGCTCATCGGAAATATATACCCTTCTGTAGCAGTCGAGTAAAAAGTCGTATCAAAACGTTTAAAAACCATAAATATTTATCAAAGAACTATTGATTATGTCGGCATCGGCACCTATTCTACTCGTATCGTTCATTTGGTAGATTAGCAAAAAAAATTAATAGTTTTCTGGTCTCTTCTTTTTGCACTATGCCTTTTCCATTAGCTGGAGTCAGCTCTCCTTGTCTGCTTCCTCCATTTCTTTCTATTTTGAGCAGTAGCAGCGTCAATAATATTGTCCTTCAGGTCCCGTTGGTCCGCCGTCAGCCAGGTGGCGTGTGGGTGTCTTCCGCGTCAGCGAGTCGTCGTCGCCAAATTTAGGGCTACTTGCACTAAGGTGATATTTGGGGCGGCGGAGCACATGCTCACACAATCGCATTGAGCCTTCTTAAATTTTCTCGGGCAGTGTGACTTTGTAACTTCCACGAGTGTGGACATTACGTACTTTGCCCAACAGGGTGACACCCGCTGATCAGCATAAATACGCATTTTGTCGTGGGTAGTTTTGACAAGTGCTGTTTAGTATTATAATGTACTTAGTGTAATAATTTAAAGTCAATCAAGATATATATTGATATTATAGATATAAAAAAATATTATCCTGGAAAAATATGAATTTCTTTATATTTAGAGGTAGTATACGATGTCGTTTATCCTCTACGATGCTGTGGGCTAATGTGTAAGCCCGTATTTTGAAACTATCAATCCGTATGAGGGCGGAAGAATTGTTCAGTTCAACGTTCAAATTATTCACATGAAACGAAAACTTTAAATTACATAAACACATGCAGTCGTATAAAGTCCCACGCCGCGATTACAGCTTGTTCAGAGACTATGACCTGTAAATATCCGGCCGCTGGATATCCGGCTATCCGGCTAGGAGGCTGGCCGGATATCCGGTATCCGGCCAAACAACTATCCGTTTCATCTCTAGTTGTACCCCTCCAGGCGGACTCGTCAGGTCTAAGAGAGTCCTACAATAGGTAAAGCGGTGGTTGGCGCTATAGGTACTAGTAGGATCATGTCGGTACTGGGGTTCGAACCCGGTACCTCGGGGTAAAAGTCGAAACCTTCACCCCTCGATCCCACCGACGCTCCAAGTCCAACATATCCAAGTGTGGTCATCAATCTGTCTGCCTGCTCCTCGCGTCGTTTACCTCTTAGCTGAGTCTTCCCAACCTCTTAGTCGAATCAAGATCTGGTTAGGCCTCTTAATCTGTGTGAACTTCGCTCCAGATTGCTTGATAGACACCGCCAGCTCGTGCAAAACCGAAAGGGTCACCGAGATGCACACCATCATGTGGCCAACGTGTCCTTCTGACTTTGGGAATTTGAGCGGCTTCCCTGTAATTACAACAAGATAAATTAAGGGAGCAACAGTCCATATTATACAGCGAGCGATAGGCGCAATTGGGGTAACGTAGGTCACTATCGCTTGGACCGGGTATGCACTCCAAGCTTTTCCTAGGCTGATTTAGGTTGGCCTTACCTACCGTGAGTCCGGAATCACACACCAGATGAAATGGATTGTAGGTCTTGGCGATCCCAATACTTTGTGACATGGACAGGGGTGTTGCTTAGATTGGTATAAGGAGCTCTTAGTGGAAATCGTGCCTAGGTCTGGCTTTTTCACCATAGTCAGCAGTAGTTACTATTGCATCCATCAAATAGTGCTCAAGGAAAAATAGATGCAAGGATTTTACTGACCATCTATGTTGGGGTAGTTCGGTATGTTGTGTCCCAGGTACAGTCCGGAAGCCTTATCCGCCATGAGGATCCCGTTGCTCGTGGAATCAGTGCTGAACTCTGTCTGAGCTTCGAACTTCACGTAGGCCACCTTGGATCGGAACTGCAGACAGAGATAGTAATGCACGGTATCGATATCATCTTATGTCTTATAAAACCTACGTGTGATAAGAAATTATTCATCATTTTATGGGCAAGTAATTTAATGTGTATGTAGGTTTCTGGTGGTAGATGACGATGCTGCCGAAGATTAAGCAGTCCTGACAACATGTCTTGCTCGACCGTAAGCCTTACTTAAGGTTTCCACGGCAGATTTGTTTGTTCTCAGGCTGCTAACCCAAGTGTCTGAACTCAGTTTGTCATCTGGTCGCCGCATTATTCTGTACCTGCCGCATTAGTCTGTATTGCTTACAGAATGGTGGCCTCATAGTAGAAGAACCCACCAACCCCTTTCATTCACGCGTGTCATACAAGGCGACTAATGTCTTAGTGGCAGAACATCTAAGGCCTTCCGTAGACCAGAAAATAGGCAGAAGCGTTTTCTGTTGTGTGTTTTCCATGCGCCTGCTAAGCTTGAAGATTTGGTAAGCCCTCCAATGACGTGGAAGACTCAAGACTCAGTCCAGTAGTGGACTGTGACGAGCTGTTGATGAAGGCTTACAGCGTAAAGCGGAGACAACGTATACTCCAACATGGACCTGCCGGAGATGTAGCGATCGGAGGTCAGCCATCTGCCCACGCTGTCTGCCGAGATGTAGGAGAAGTTGAGCCCCTCCTCCAAATATGGCAAATTAGGCGCGCTCGGCGGTTTGTATATGTACCACCTGATAACAGGGTATTATTACATAAGTTAATTCAGGAGATCTACGAAGTAATTTTAGGCTTTCATCTTTAGGAGAATACGTTCGTTAAAATTACAACTTTTTTATCTTTAAATTTTGACTATTTTCGATAGGGGCTGGGCTAACCATAGAAAATGATCGCGAGGTATGGAAGAATATGGGGAGGCCTTTCCCCAGCAGTAGGTTTATTCAGGCTGATATATAATAAAGATTTTGACTAGCCAGGCATTTCACCTGGTGGTAAGTGACGATGCGGTCGTTGATGGAGCATGCTTATGACATGATAAGACATTTGTATAAGTAGTTTTTTCTTTATTTACATTTACCTACAACTAAGAAGTCAAGCACCAACAACAGAACAAGTAAGAAAGAAAGAAAGAAATAAACAAAATATTTATTACAAAGGACGCCACGACGTGATAATTTACATTTAACACAAAAAAAACGGTACATAAAACACGGAAACAATTCCCCGTGGCATTTTTCGTGGGCATCCAGCGTAATGAACCCTCCTCAGTATTATGTTGTGGCCGCTTGCCGCGAACCACAACGCTGGTTTTCAGTGGGCCCCTTAAAATCCCACCGACACTGCACCGTCAAGCGTACAACATGTGTACACCGACAGGGAGCTCATCCACACACCTTGGAGCCAAATTGGTCGCGAACTGTGCGGTTCCAAAGGAACTTTTTCCCACGCACACTAAGGTTGTGGAATGAACTACCTGGAGAGGTTTTCCCTGGAGAGTACAACATGGAGTTCTTCAAGAAAAGGGTAAAGGGATGGAAAGTGTTCGTTTGGTGTTTTAATGTTACAGTAGCAGAGTCAAAGCAATTATGGTTAGGCCACGTAAGCTGTTGTCCGACGGATGCTGCCCAATCAATAGGAGAGCTCAAAACCGCCCGTCGCACGACCTTTGCCAATTAGGACAGCGCCTTACACAACAGCAATTCAGGTCATCCAACCCATACTTTCACTTGAATCATACAGAGCTATGAGCCAAGAGCCAAGAGCTACGAACCTGACACATCCCTTTGTCCCTTAATTTTACTGATTTAAGCTTCGGTCAACTATTTATACTTGTACTTATCTATATATATCGTAAAGTAGGACTGACCAATCCACGGGGTCGTTGTTATTGTCCCGACAGTGGACAGGCCTATGCTCAAAGTGATTCTTCCTCCCAGCACTTTGGGCAACATACCAACACTTCCAACAACACAGCAAAAAAACAAAATACACATAAAACATTTTACATAACTTTAAATCGTATAAATTCAACAAAACATTTTATGTTGCTATCCTCGAACATTGCTTTATTTATTATGGTGATAAAATGCAAGTAAAATACATATTATTCAAATAAAGTACGTATATAGTAACTTTAGTAGGTATAAAATGTAAAATAAGTAAGTAGGTACTTACTTGTATAAAAATAAGTACAGGTATAATCACTTACTAGAGAGCAAAAAGACACACGACACGCCCTGCATAGTCATTTATAACCCCGCACACCTCACCGCCGAAACAGTCGCTACTAAGAAACCTCCTAAGGTGGCAAGAGTATACAACACCCAGCACCTCCTGGAACCATCACACGCACCGAATCACTACCACAAAAACTCAAGCTGCAGTGCTCAACCTAGGCAATGCTAAACCGCGCGGGGGGTGTCAAGGGGCGGACGCATACTTGACAAGAAGACCTGGTGGAACGATACCGTCCAGAGGGAGATTAGGGTGAAGAAGACCCACTTTAAAAAGTGCCAAGCGTCCAGATCTCCTGAAGACCACGCTGTATATAGGGGATGCCAAACGTGCGGTAGCCAGGGCCAAAAAAAACCACTTACGTCCTTTCTACGATCATTTGAAATCATCTGAGGGGCAGAAACTCATTTTCATATTAGCACGATCGAGGGTCAAAGCGGCACAGAATATTTCCATTTGTCGCTGTGTAAATGTAACCCTAAAGGTAACCTGTTATGCAACGACCTCGCGGTAAAGGAGAGATGACGACACCAACCTTTATAACCGCATCCTCCTCACCAGGAAGATACCTAAACAATGGAGCCTTAGTATAATTACCTCAGTCTTTAAAGGTAAGGGCTCAGTGTGGAAGTGCAGCAACTACCGCGGTATAAAGGTGATATCTCACACCATGAAGCTCTTCGAACGCATTGTGGACTCTCGGATCCGACGAGAGTGAACAATCTCGGAGTGAATGGGTTTCGCGCGGGGTGTGGGACCATGGACCCCGTATTTGCCCTGAGAACTCTCATGGAGGGATACAGATAACGTAACACGCCCCTGTATTTCCTGTTTCTGGACATGCAGAAGGCCTTTGATTGTGTCCCTCGTGAGATTGTCTGGTGGGCGTTGCGGTCCAAGTCAGTACGTAAGGCCTATACTGACATTTTCCTAGATATGCATCGCGATACTGAGTCCATAGTTATGACTGCTGTTGGCGACACCAACCCGTTTCCTATTACCGTTAGGGTACATCAGGGGTCTAGGCTCAGCCCACTTCTGTTCAACGTAATATTAGACGTACTGTCAGGCAGCATCCGAGACTACCATGAGGTACTTCCGTGGCTCATGTATTTTGACGATATCGCGTTGACACATTCTTACAGGGGGTAACTTGTCCAACGGGTGAAAAGTGGATAGAGTCGCTTGAGAACGGTGGTCTGAAGATAAATGTGGCGAAGACAGAGTACATGGTCTGCAACAGTACAAACCGCATTGTACCCGTTTGCGTAGGCGAAGAGGAGGCAAAACGGATCAGGCCAGATACCTGGGGTCGGTACTAAGCGCAACTGGTGACATCGACAGCGACTTGCCGACTTGGGCCCAATGGCGAGAGGTGGCGGCTGTCATTTGTGACCCCAAGATGCCGATAAAGCTGAAGATACAGGGTTACAAGACCATTTTTAGACCTGTTCTCTTATGCGGCAGCGAGACTTGGCCTTTACTAGAGCGACACAAGCAGGAGTTGCGAGTCACGGAAAAGAAAATGCTGCAATGGATTGTGGGATATCCCGCAAAGATCGCGTGCGGAACGCTTACATCCGCAGTAGCCTTTTTGTCCGTGACACCGCAGCTAAGCTATAAAAGCGCCGTCTTCGATGGCGCGACCACATCTTGCGCAGACCAGCAAATTATGTGGGGAACAAATGTCTGGCCATGCCACCCCCGCCAGGCACGGGAAGGAGAGGACGGCCCAAGAAGCGATGACTGAACGTCGTTAAGAGTGACATGCGTGCCAACGGACTCACCACTAATAATGACGAAGACCGAGTAAAGTGGACTAAGAAAAACAGGAAGGCGGACCCCGTTCGCCCACGTGTTGCGCGGGAGCGCAAACGTCATAAAGTATATCAACATTATTTAAATTTATCAAATAATTCTTTCTTTTAGTATATCATATCTCATAAGGCATAGCTTATATCTATATGTAAGTATGTATTTTATTTTATTTTACAATACCTAACATTAATGTTTAACCCTTTAACCGCACTCTAAATAAGAGCAGTAAAAAACTGATAAATTGTGTAATATAATAATATATATAAAACTGTAGACAGAATCTGTGTACCTAATCAACGCAGAGCAGAAACCGCTATGTCCAGAAGCTTGAACTTTAGCATGGAAGTTTTTCATATGACATCCATACTGACATGACATATTTCATATGATGATCCACCCCCTATTTCGGTTGTGCAGGTATTGATATTTTTAAAGGCGTCCGCTTAGAAAGGCGAACCTTGCACATTCAGGCGACTGAATATGTAACCTTGATCCAATCTTCTCAGGCTTGGCAAGGGGCAGATCACGTAGCTCGTAGAACCATCCAGTAAGTAACCTATCGTGTACGTTTGTGTGTTATTATCACAGAGAAAAAAACATTGGCATTATTAACCATCAGCCGTGTGGTGTCCGGCAGAGTAGAATAGCACCAGCCCCTTACACTCGTGGGTGTCGTATAAGGCGACTGAGGTTTTCGTGAAAAAATATCGATGTCACCGTAGGCTGAATAATGGGCAGCAGCAGCGTTTTCCATTATTATATTTATAACACTGTGTTCTCCAACCTGCCTGCCAAGCGTGGAGATTTTTGCAATAACCTCGCCCTAAGTCCTGCAGGGGAATGTTATGGGCTGTGATTATGATCATTATTAACTGGACGCTTTCAAGGCTACAGTGTGCTAGCTGTTCCTAGGTAGGCATGCTACATCTTCAGCCGTATTGTCACTTACCACCAGGTGAGATGGGGTCAAATGCTGTCAAATGGTCGATGGGGCGAAATGATTCTCGAGATACCTACCTGAGTGGTGGCCTCTCAGCAATCGCAACATGTGCATTGGCGTATCTAGGGCTTTTTTCCAGGGTGGGCCTGGCCCCTGAGGTTGCCGATGAAGCCGAGTCGATCGATCGCCAATGTACAGTCATTGAGCCAGGATTGGGTTGAGAGGGGGGGGGGCATAAGTCAAAATTATAGATATTCTCTACTCAACGTGTGGGCTGTGTAAAATCATTTGCCGTTTTAGTAGAGTGAACGAGCGGATAAACGAATGAGTGGAGCGAGCTCGGATATTTTAGGTTTTAAAACCTGAGGGAGAACAAATGTGTGAAATTTTGGACATTTTGGATCTTAAAAGCTGCGGTGATCAATGAATAAGCGACCGGAGCGAGCTCGATATTTTTTACGTTTGAGGTCTTAAAAGCTGGAGTAATAATTGAACGAATGAGCGGGCGGAGAGAGCTTGTAATTTGTGATATTTCGTGTTACAAAAGCTTGAGGTAACCCTTAAATTAATGAGCGAGCGGAGCGAGCTGGCAAATTTAAACATTTTTCGTCTTAACAGCAATGGGTGATCCTCATAATAGTAATTTAAGGAAATTAATTAATGAGTAACCGCAACGAGCTAGGTGAATGATAAGAAAAATATTTAAAACTTATGAATGAGCGAGCGAAGAGAGCTCGAATTTTTTTCATTTTAAGTCGTAAGAGTTGGTGTGATCAATGTATTTTTAGCATTTTAATTTTGACATGTTAGCTTAGGTGCTGTGATGATGTGTGATGCTAATAGTAATAAAATACAATTTAAGTAATATCAGTTATAGAATGAGCAATCGGAGCGGGCACAGACTTCGTTCGCTGCAGAAACTGCGCGGGCGCCCGCGGTGCTCGAATCAGCATAAAAAAACTGTATCAGGAGTTGGGGCGTCGGTTAAAGCGTAGGATCCCACGATCTGGACATTTCTTGGGTCAACAAATATCACTCGCCGTCGATCAGGGGGACATTTGACTATATTATTCACTGGTGGACTGAAAAATATTCTCTTAAGTTTGTTACCCGACTTTTGGAAATATAACTCAATCTAGCTTTGATTGTATTTTAATTTCATTGTAATGAAATTTGGTTTGAAAGGCCTAAGTGTCCATCTTTCAGAATTCGACTTTTTGTTTAAAATTATGCGAGACAAGCTGAAAAGAGCAAAAGTCAGGCAACCAATCTAGAGATGAGGTTTCAGTCCACCACTAGAAATACAATATCCTACCTACACTCCTTTGCAAAAAAAGTTTGTGGATTCCTCGGTTGTATTTCATTGAAATTATGTTTGGGTGAAGTTTTTTATGTGTCCAGCCCAGAATTTCGTATTGGTACCTGGTATCGGTATCCTGGGGTGGGCACGGCCCACCCGCCCCCCCACCCACCTTCCTACGCCTATGAACATATGACGACCCTCCACGAGAGCCGAAAGGACCTAAGGAGTCGTTGGATGCAAGAAGCACAAAGTCAATCGCTGTGGAAGGCATTCGGCAGTGGATATCCTACGGCTGTCTACAAAATAAAAATTTCAGAACATTTATTGTTGATTATTATCAACCTTTATTTAATTACACTATTGATGGTATTCTTAAGTTTAAACAAAAAAATCGATATTAGTAGTCGACACAGTCGACATGCACAATAATCGGACATAGCTTGTTTTTTATGCCACAAACGTGGCAAACAAGCTTAAGGCCACTAAACGTTTAAACTTACCTAATTAATATACTATCCTAAGTATTATACTGTATAACAACATTGTTAAAATATGAAGTTATTTACATTTCGTGAAGGAAATAATAATGTAGGTGTCGGTTTTCAATCGCATGATACGCGTTGAAATTATGTCAGTAGTCTTTAATTACAACATGTTTATAAACAAACTAAAAATGACAATAATGCGTGACTAAGAAATGTGGCGAATAACTTTGAAGCAATGTTTAAAATATGGTTGGTAGTATTGTTTCCTCTATGAATATGATCACAGATATTTTCAACAATCACAATGACGTTCGCTTTATTTTGTCTGGACTTACATAATGTACTAAACTATTAAATAACGAACATTACACTAGAAATATTAATTTAAGTACCTAGTCGATTTTAGAAAAAAATAAGTTAACATCGTCTGAAAGCATAGCATGAAAAAATTCTTTAAATTATTTATCACGGTAGATTACGAGTCTACCATGCTGATAGTAGATTCTTAAACTGTATTTTAAGTTTCGCATCAGTATTCTAAGTTTTCGTATTAAGACATCGAAAAACGTTCCCTAAAGTAATTACGTTAGCTTCTCTTTGGACAAAAAGAGGGGACTCTTTCATGTCTTTGTTCTGTTACAATCAGTCTTTTTGGCATAATTGTCCCTTAGTTTGTGGCATTAGTTGCACGTTTGCACAGATTCGATGAGATGAGCGAAGTTACCCCACAGTATGGGCCCGGAGGTGCATACCGTGCCGCCGCCTCGCGACTCCTGTGGTAACTGTAAAAGACACAATATAAAATTACCCTTTGAAATCAAATTTACCATCAGGATCAGGATACCAAGCTTAAGTGCTATAGCTTTTGTTGAGATATCTGCCCAGCAATGGGCGCCTTCCGGCTTATATGATTATGTTGATGAATCAAATTTCTCCCTTATGGTAATTGAGCATATAGAACCAAGGTTGGAGTTTTTAAAACCTGAGGACACTCTGTATGGGTACCACCGCCTTAACAGTCAAGCATCAAGTAACTCGCCATCCTTGTATTCCGGTTTGGAGGTCTAGGTTGTCACAGCAGGTATGATCAGGCATATACATGATCTGGTCTTCACAGTCGGACGTCCGACCACATCTCCCACATCCGAAACGAGCCTATATTTTATACTACGTAAGGATTAGTATGAACTGCAAATATGCCTCCTAGAACCTACGTAAAGTCTAGATCGACAATTAAGGTCCGTCATGTCACTGAGTTGAGTAGGTAATAAAAACAGATCCGTTGACCTATGATGTGTTTTTGCCTCTGTATATTTACAAAGCCTCGGCATGTTAAAAGAACAGAAAAGGAGGTATGGCATTGTTAGTTATTGTGTCTAAAAATTGTAAATATAAAAGTTATATCCTCCATCGTCGTAGATCACAACATTCCAGGTTAATGTTGGACATCAAAATAAGAATTCAAACTAAGTATATAGGCATACCACCAAAAAGTACATACAAATAAATACATACAAATTAGTATTCCTATAAAAATCCCTGTAAGGACAGATTATATCAGTTTCGTAGTCTTTTATGTCCTTGTAATATGATAAATACGATATTAGAAAATATTCCGCATAGGTATGTACCTGAGCCTAGCAAAGCAGTCTAATACGCGTTATCCACGAGACGAGCTAGATCTCATCTATCGAGGCCCGTGTAAAACATGAGCTACATATCCACACCATATTCATAAAATTGTTAATAAGGTATGGGATGATTGAATCATCTTAAATAAGAACGGTTTCCATTTTGGGCTTCCGTACGTAGGTCAAAGCGGAAAACCTTTGTTGTCTATCTGCCTATCTGTGAGAATGGTTAAAGATGACTTTTGGATTTAGAATTATCGCGGAAAATCGCCTGATCGTAAATGTTGACCACTGCCCATGGATGGCCCAGTTGTAAAATTACAGGCCGTTAAAAAGGTGTAGACAGACGTACGTGGACAAAAATGACACAGGTGTTGCTTGTATCAAAATATCAAAGTTCCATCCACTACGTGGAACAGTGTTTGATGTCCGTGCAAAGATTCGAAAGAAGGTACTTTTGCGCTCGTACTTCCGGTGCCAATAGAATAAGCGGCGGTGACCAAACCACTTTCCATCAGGTAGCCCGCTTGCTTTAGACAAACCGCAGACCATATGACATCGTAAAAACTTACCGCTCGATTGATGTCGCCGACGCAGACCCAGTAGTCGGCTACTTTAGTGTCTTGGCTGTTGTGCATCTTGTGGGCGACAGCCACCGTCCACTTGGAGTGGTCGTTATGTGATGTGAACGACATCTTCGCTATGGGGAACTTTAGCCGTTCTATGTTGCGGACCCTGGAACATGAGGATTGGTATTGTTATTAGGTCCAATTAGGGGTCTAGACTGGAATTTTTTGCTTCAATTGAAGGATTTTAGGAATAACAAACCAAAACAAATATATATGTAATAGTAAAAATAAGAAAAACATGAACGTTTAATTACAAATTGGACACAAACAGCGTCACAGCCCTATCGCCATTTAAAATGCAAGTTCCGTTTTGTGAGAAAAAGACATTCAACCATATTTACTTATGTACCTCTGGTTTTAAACGATTTTAATTTGGTTTTTAATATAAATTAATTTGTGGAGAAATTCACACAGCGCCATCTAGCCCCAAACTAACCAAAACTGTACCTACGGGTGCTGGATAATAATAATGTTTATAGTACTAACTACGTCTAACTATGTATGTCTGTATCTATCTGTTAGATTTACTCCTAAACAGTTGAACACATTTGGACACAATTCGGCAAGGAGATATTCAATTAAATTCAATTCAATTCAATTCAAAATTTATTTATTGATTAGGACATTAAATATCTCTTTCAATCGTCAAAAAGGAGGGGGTAGGAAAGTAGGAAGGAAGCACACAGTGACATGCTGGCCGCCCCATGGCAGCAGCAAACTTACCCCACGCCAGTCACGACCGGACCGTGCCCGGCAATGCCAGGCAAAGCCGGACCGCGCTCAATATATTATATAAATATGTCTAGTAAAATTAAGAAAAACCACCTAAAACTACAGCAAGAGTAAGCCAGTCTACCAAGGCAGCACCCGTTCACGAGTATAACGCAGGGCCCAGCCATCGTCCAATTAAACCATATTTGAGGGAAAAGAGCGACCCGGCCCCCACGCCACCGCCAGACAGACTTTTAAGTGAGCGTGCATTACACATGCTGCATGTGATAGGTAGCTGCTCCCACCCTACTCTATTCTATCCCTACCCTACCCCTAGCTTACCCCTACCATATTCTCCTACTGCCTTAACCCTACCCTACCGCTACCTTACCCCTACCATACCACTATATTACCCATACCCTACCACTATCCTACCCCTACCCTACCACTATCTTACCCCTACCCTACCACTATCTTACCCCTACCCTACCACTTTCCTACCCCTACCCTACCACTATGTTACCCCTACCCTACCACTATGTTACCCCTACCCTACCACTATCTTACCCCTACCCTACCACTATGTTACCCCTACCCTACCCCTACCCAACCGCAGGCAGAAGTCACTATGTGTGGGAAAGGAAGGAAATTTAACGCCGCTTCCAAGGTGGTTCTCCGTGGGGGAAAGAAACGGCAAGAAACCCACAGAGCCTACGTTAATTCATTTTTTTCTTAAACATGTCTTATGTACCAATACATTATTTGTCCTATATACTATCTTAAAAGTAAATACCTGATAGAACAGCAGTTCAGTCCCATGGACTTTTGTCATTTTCATATTCAGATATACTATAATAACTTTTTTGACATAATTTGATTTTTATAGTGGCTTTAAATTGATTCAATGATAAATTATGTATATCTGTTGGAACCTTATTATAAAAGCGTACACATTGACCCACAAATGATTTGTGCACTTTGGCCAGACGACAAGAACCAGTAACAAGTTTATCTTTATTTCTAGTATTTCTACTATGAACATCACTGTTCTTCATAAACAAGTGTATATTTTTATGAACAAAGATCAAGTTCTTATATATGTATTGTGATGGCATTGTCATAATGTCAACATTCTTGAATTTATCTCTAAGTGAAGTTGTAGGTCCCAATTGGTAAATCGCGCGAATAGCCTTTTCTGCAGTACAAATACATGATGCCAGTCGGCAGCGTGTCCCCACAGCAGTATGCCATAAGTCATAATGCTGTGGAAATAACTAAAGTAAACTGATCTTGCTGTAGCCTCATCAGAATAACCTCGTATCTTTTTTACAGCATATGCTGCAGAACTTAGCCTTTTCACCAATTTATCAATGTGTGGACCCCATTGTAATCTACTATCTAGAGTAAAGCCTAAAAATACTGTGGAATCAACAAGATCCAAATTTTCGCCTCTTACTTGTATATTAGTAGGTACTGATCTAACATTTGGCAAGGAGAATTTTAAACATTTTGTCTTTTTGCCATTCAGTAATAAATTATTAACCGTAAACCAGTTTACCACTTCTGAAATAGCTTTGTTCACGTCGTCATATGTTAATTGTTGTCTTTTAATTTTAAATACTAAAGATGTATCATCAGCGAACAAAACAATTTCGTGAGTATCTTTTACAAAGTACGGCAAATCATGTACATAAATAAGAAACAAAAACGGACCCAGAATTGACCCCTGGGGGACCCCCATAGAGACAACAGACCCTGCCGATCTTTCTCCATTCACATCAACCTTCTGAATTCTCTGACTTAAATAAGAACTTAATAAGTTCTTATTTAAGCCCTTTATTCCATAATGTTGCAATTTCCTGACCAAAGTTTCATAATTAACACAATCGAAGGCCTTGGATAAATCACAGAACACCCCTAAGGCATCACGTGATTCCTCCCAAGCTCCAAAGACATGCTTAATTAGTTCAACACCTGCATCGGTTGTTGAACGACCCCGAGTAAAACCGAATTGTTTGGGATGCAATAGATTATTTCCATAAAAGTGGACTTTTAGTTGGTTTAATATGATTTTCTCAAATATTTTACTTAACGCCGTCAACACCGAAACTGGTCTAAAATTTGTGGGATCTGTTGTGCTACCTGTTTTAAACAATGGAATAATTTTGCTATGTTTCATCAGGTCAGGAAAATCGCCATTATCAACACATTTATTAAATATATTCGCTAAGTGGACAGCAATATCATCAATTACAGAGCTAATAATTCTAACTGATAAATCATCGATGTCGGCAGTCGCTTTTATTTTTATGCTTTTAAAAGCCTTAACTATATCTTGAGGTGTTACATGTTTGAACTTAAAATCGATGATACTCTCGGGTACATTCTGTTTTTACAAGGATTCAGCGAGAGCAGGAGACGCATTTAATGATTTTGTAGTCGACACTGGAAAGTCTGTAAAAAATGTATTGAATGCCTCCGCAACTTCCGAGTTTTTGGTAACATAATTATCATTTATTTTTAAATTGTATTTTGTATCGCGAGTTTCACTATTTATTATCTGCCATGTGGATTTTACTACATCTTTGCTATTTTTTAGTTTGTGTTTAAAGAAATTCGATTTAGCTGTAGCACAAACACGTTTAAATACCATCGAGTAATGCTTAACATAGTCAGCAAATTCTACGCTATTATTATACGCCCGTTCTGCATAAAGCTCATATAATTTGTTTCTACTTTTATGTATTCCTGCTGTCGCCCAATCGCTAAACATGAGTTTGCCGTTTATTGCCTTCACCTTTGGTTTGAATATACGATTACTTTCAGTTTTTGTCATGTGTAAAACTGAATTATAATATTCATTTGTATCATCACAATGCTTTAAATGATTTCCCTATAATGTTATTTCTAAAACTATTCAGACGGTTGTTATTAATTGGTACAAATTTAATAGTATTTTTGTCTCTTTCCTCATATCAACATTAAACACAGCTAATTGACCACAATGATCGGATTGTAGTTTGTCTATTACAGACTGACTATACAGGGTGTTACATAATATATGTATAAAGCCGTGAACTGGTTAGAGTGTTAAACATAATAAAACGATAGGTACAATTATTTCTGTTGTACGTGGAATTTTTGTACCTATCGTTTTCATACATTTAGCACTCTATACGGTTCACGGCTTCATACATATGTTATATAAAAAAAATTCACGTACGACAGAAATAATTGTACCTATCGTTTTATTATGTTTAACACTCCATCCAGTTCACGGCTTTATACATATATTATGTAACACCCTGTATATAGCAACCTGGGGATGGAAATAGGCTACGTACGAATTAGGTTCCCGCGGGAACTGCGGGCATAAAAAGCTAGCAATAAAATGTTCAAATTATTTGACACACTCAAGGAGTTCTGGATTGTACTCGTCAAGCGTAGTGTAGGAAGCCGTCCGGTCAGATGGATGATGCTGGATGCCAGAAGCCGACGACATGCTGCTTTGGCGCTCATTGGGGGAGGCCAATATCCAGCAATGGACTTGTAATGGGTAATGATGAAGACATTTTAAGCTAGGTATAAAGGTCATCATTATTTCTAACTCACTGGAAATTCCGCCCGCACTCCGAGTCCAGAGTACCAGGACCATTGGTCCAGGATTCCACCAGCAGGTCAGACTGCAGTACTTCCGCCACCAGACCGCTGTATAGGTCATCGTTGAACATCGCACTTTTGGCGAACGACAGGAACTTACGGCCCACTAAGGTCTCGAAGCTCTCTATGTGGTACCTGTGCAGAGATGGGAGTTTTTTTTATAATAGATAAAGGAACGCTAATGACCAAGCGGTTCGCCTGATGGAAAGTGGTCACCGAGCTGATAAAGCCGTCGAATGGCTATGGCTAAGGAGGCCTCTGAGATGTGAGATTGAATATTTTACAAAATAGACACAATGTTAGGGAAAGTATAGTACTAATACTGGGTTTGCGAGGTACCGGGTTTGAATCCCACTGCGGCTAATAACTCTTTTCTGAGTGTAACCATGATCCAATCTGATTAGGTTCCCCCAGTAGCAGGGTCACGGAGATCAGATGGCAGTCGCTCCACTGTAATTACCTGATCTGCCAAATCCTGGATTATGGTCAAGGCGGACCCCGGGCCCTCGTGCGCGAGTACAAACGGGACATTGATGCCAAGATGATTATTATTCTTTTTACTGGGTTTGCGAGGTAAGATTGTTTCCAGAATGGTGGAAACATGGAACCTCATTCTTTAAAAAAGTTACATAAGTACATAAGTAAGTAGGCAGTAGGTAGCTATCGAAACTGAAAATGATGAGTTCTGTGGCTAAAAGGATGATGATGATATCCAACTAAGTATAAGCAATATTGTGTTTATCAGCCAGCCGACAAATGGTGACGACCACGTTACAACATAGTAAGACAAAAGACTGAGATAAGTGAACGATACAATTGAAGCAATAAATATAGGCATGTTCCATTATTACTCATAGAAACAACATCTGTGCTACAATCTGTTGAACTATATACAAGGTACCTACGTTATTTATGTTTAAACTCCGCGTGTGTTCTAGCCATACACATGTAGAGTTCTGAATATAATTCAGGATACCACGGAATAACTAACGAATTTTCCTTAAGCCTTAACCATTGGGAAGTGATAATAAACGATAAGTAGTTCGTTGTAGGCACAGAAATAAAAATAAGAAAAGACAATAGACTAAAAATAATAGTAGTTTATGCAACTGTCATATAAAAGGGGGTATTAAAACATGAGTGTCTGTTTATCATACGAGGCGTAGCCGAGTATGATAATAGTTTGACACGAGTGTTTTAATACCTAATTATATGCAGTTGCATACACTACTTTATCTACACTCGTATTTTTATGTTAAAATATCGTACCTATAGTTTTCTCAACTTTGCTGGTAGTAAGCTGCGAGTCAGTTCTGTTGTATCTACGCGTCGAGGATATCAAGCGGCGGGAAATTCACTTTACTACTTTCACATTTATCTATTTATTTACTTAAAATAAGAAAATACACTCTCAAACACAAATTACAACAATTACAAAAAATATTTTGTTTAGCGGGAAAATAATTACACAGAATATAAACAGGAAAATTTAAATTTTGAATTTGAATTTGTTAAAGACATCTATGTATTCAGCCTACATTTGACCGTGTCCGGGCGCCCGACGAGAATTTAAAAAATATGAGTGTTGCATAATGATTAAAAAGTTATTTTACGATACAGCTGTCATGAAAATAGTATGGGAAATGCTGTATCGAAAAGTAATTTTTTAAAATTTTATAGTCTGGCGTGAAAAAAGTGTACCCTTAAACGACTGTTTCCGAATATGTAATTGGAACATTACGCTATGAGTGTAGATAAAATATATAAAAAGTTTATTAAATCTTGTGAAATACATTTCAATTTTAGATGTAAAAATAGAAGTCCTATAAAAGCCCATACTATCTGATACGTGACTGTTATTACGCAGTAGTATAGTTATGCGCAGTAGTGGCCGAGGTGGTGCAAGCATTCTTCATGGTTTGATGCCCCACATTGTATTTCTATTTACTTATCTTACTGTGATGTAGTTTTAGAGTTCAGATTAGTTTATAAAGAAAAGAAAAAAGCTTAGTAATACTTACCAGGGCGACGTGTCGACCGACCTATTCCTGACGGCTTCGACCAGGTTCGAAAGTTCTGGTTCGAATTCCGTAGGGATGTGGTGGTACACGATCAGTGGTTCATTGTACTTCAACTGGGTGCCGATTTGGTTCAGTGTGGACGTCTGGACGGACATGCAGAGGAAAGACTGGCCGTATTTGGTACCAGTCGCCGGGTAGTCGTACATGGTGACGTTCATGTTGTGCACTGTAACATGGTATGGTACCGTTTTATTGAATCATCTGAATGTTACGAATACTGTGAAACCTTATGCTGCTCATATGTATAACTGGATTTTATTTTTATATTATACAGCATACAAACAGGCAAGCGGACTACCTGATGGAAAGTGATCACCGCCGCCTATGGATACCAGCGACACCAGGAGTGCTACTAATGCGTTGCCCATCTCTGAAGAGACCACTAATATACGTCTTAAACAATCCCATTTAGAAATGAAATAATGCAATGGTTCGGTACAGACATGTATATGCTTACGCATATTTTCGTTTTAGTATCAATAAATATTGTTTTCATATCACATGATGAGTCAACGACGACATCATGGTTTTCAATTTCATAAACAAATTCTCTCTTAAAGTAAACAGCGGTCCTTGGAATTTTCGTTTGTGATTAAGCACTATAGGTAAATCTTTCCAGCAGAGACTATATTGATACTCTGGATACAGTCATGACACATACTATCTTTCGCATCTTCCACGTTAATCTTGAGGAATAATTTAGTTATTAAATTCAAATTATCTTACTGTTTCTTATTATTTAATATAGTAGTAGTGTCACGGAGGTCACATGGCAGTCGCTCCACTGTAATTACCTGCCAAAGCCTGAATCATGGTCAAGGCAGACCCCGGGCCTTGGTGCGCGAGAGCATAACCGGGACATTAACGCCAAGATTTTTTTTTAGTTGTCAACTAGTGCATTTGATCACTCACCGTCCGGTACTGGCGGGAACCTGGGCACGGAGTGAACCAGCCAAAGAGAAGTAAACTTGTCCCCAAGGATGACACCCTTAGTGTGGCCGCTCTCGACCCTGGACTTCATCAGTTTGGAGTGCATCTTGCACATCTCAGCCAGATCGTAGTCGTCGTAGTATTTGTCGCCCAGTTTGAATTTCTTGTATTTCTTCACGGTCGCTTGTTTCGCCTGCTGCCCTGGAAGATGTAGGAAAAATTTTAAAATTGGATGATAAAGAGAGGAGATTAGTCACTGGCCCATACAAAAAGTGTCAAATCTCTTGATTTTCAATGTTAAGTAACCACTCTAGTAATTATCGTTTAACGTAGCTGAGGTAATAAAAATGCACAGAATAATGATTTCTATCAAACATCTGACCTACCTAACTACTTTTCAGTTTGGTTATGGCTGGATTTAGGTGGCAGAGTATAAATTTTTTTGTACTCTTTGGATGATGTCCTTTATAGAATCTACAGAAAAGGGAAAGTGAACAAACATACTAAGTATGTAAACTTTATTTTGAGTTTGTAAAATTTACGTACTTCTATTCTCGTGTTACACGGATTTAGTCACTGGACCACGGGAAGATATTATAAATAAATATCCGTCAGCTTCAGTTATAAATTATTCAGTTATAAAAATATTTACATTCGCTATCATTGCGATTGGATTTGGGAGTTTCCAAATAAATAAACTTTGATATTTAAATAAGAAAAAGCGAAAAAGATTTAGATGTTTTACCTCTCTTGTTCTTGGAATACATCTCCGCGACAGACTGCAGTAAGTCCGGTTGATTCTCATTGGCCGGCGGTTGGTCGTTGTACACAACCGAGATTATGTTTTTCTCCTAAACATAAAAACCTCAATTAATGAACATACAGTTTTGTATATATTAAACTTTATCAGGATTATTGAATCAATTACGTTCTCCGCAGGTCAGTCTCCGCAGGTTTGATATCACAATATTGGAAATATACAAGATAACCCTGCTGTCGAAATTCTGGCCTAAAGAAGAATTAGCTGGTCTGCCTCTTATAGTGGTTTACCTACACCAGACGAACGCAGAGCAAACCCAATTGTTCGCCATACCTTTCGAGCTTTGAAAACCAATGACAGAACAATGAGCGAATGCTCTGCCTCTTACATTAAACGAATTCATGTTCGTAGAGCATTCGCTCGTTGATGTAAATGCATCGTGAAACATTAGTTGCCTTCTAATACATGTAGGAAGGCTTTTTTTTATTAAATATTATAGGTACAGTCACCGGCAGGGTGAACGCAGCACACAATTAAATATATGTCAGGCCCATTAACTTTGCAGTTGACTGTATATTTACGACCCTGACATATATTTTATTGTGTGCAGCGTTCACTCTGCCGGTACAGTATAACAAGCAAACAATCAAGAGGAGTTATAAGCGTCAATCAATAGCAATAAGCAAGAAGTAAAACTATGAATGGAATTAACGTTTTCACCCTAACCACGCTAGAGACAATACCAATAAACAGGAGTTGCGTACGATTATATCAACTAATATTTGGACAGTAAAATGAATGAATGAAATGTTTATAAATACGTAATCGCGCAGCTCAATAACATTCCCATTACTGTTCACAATTAGAGGGCGCACACTATTCCTTTTTTGTTGAGAAAATGCAAATTATGATTAAATACATTACGACTTCTATGAAGCAGACTCATCATCGTCAAGAATCAATTCACTCTCATCATCGTCATCTTAGAGATCTATCAGACAGAAAGCGGTCACGCGTTCGAGCGTTCTGCGTTCGAGCATTTTGTTCATAGAACATCAGAACGCAGACAGCATGTTCCATTCCTTAGCCGTATGCATTACAAACGTTGAACCAAAGCGACTCGTGCGGATAGCTGGAAGATTCACGACACAAGGATGCAGCGTTCGCCCGGATCGCGATTCCCGATGGCGGAAAGGGGGCGGAATGAGGTCGTGCAGCTGCTCCGCACATTCTCCGAAATGCAACCTGTAGAAGGCCGACAGGCGCGCAACCCTACGACGATGCTAGAGGCTCTGCAGCTTAGCTTCAATTATTCGTTCTGATTGACCGACGCGGTCAGAATACCAGCTGTGTGTGTATATCTATGTAACGTAATACAAAACAACGAACGCAGAACGCAACTCGGGACGCCCGAACCGCCTTCTGTCTGATAGCACCCTTAGCTTACCCTCCGGCACCATCGACTATTTAAATGTACTTGCGACTTTTATGAAGTCCTTAACTTACTCAATCTTGCTAGGACCTTTGTTCAGATAACCTTTGCCCATCGGATACTCAATCATAGGCTTCACCAGTCCAAGGTGGGACCTCCTACCTATCTCTCTAAGTGTATGCTTCGTAACTACGGTACAGGTCTAAAGAATTGATAAATTATTTTTAAAAATTAATTAATTTATGTTTTTGGGTGATTTGACTGGTTTAACAGTCTCGGGAGCCGATTGGCACCCCGTGACGGTGATTGATGATTTCAATTTAAGATGTGATCAAATGAACTGTCACGTTTTGCCTAAGTGTTTAATTATTTCACACCAAGTTCAGTTAGGTAACCTATGCAGCTGACAATACTACACTTAATGTAATCAAAACCTCGCCTTAACTAAGGTTTAAGAAAAATCATGAAATGTCTAAAACCTCATCTCTGTTGGGGCAGCCCTGCTGCTACTGCAGCAGTCGCAAATGTTTACGGAAGCGCGTATCTATTGTTTCAAGCGACGATTTGCAAACGGAGCGATTCACATGTGCGTAGAGTGAGGGATACATAAAATAACCAACCGTATATTGTACATGTAGCTGGTAGGCTGGTACATGAACAGCATCAACTGCACTTTGAGACTTTCGCAAAAAGATTACGGTTTAAATATTATGAAGTTCCGTGAAGATTATAGAGTCCTCGGTCAATCTTCCGGCTCCAGTAACAGATCAAGTCGATCAGACTAACTTAAGCTAGGTAACATGGCTTAAATTAAACGTTATTATGGTTAAGGACCAGTAAGTTAAAACAAATAATAGTAATGAATGTAAATATTATTAAATTAACTACCTATGTCTTGGGTGGGACCAATATGCCTGAGATTCGTAGTTATAAATGGTAAAAATTTGAATTTTAGTCCTTATTTATTGTAAAATAAAATAAAACCTACGAATCTCGGGGTTTAAGTCCCTTGATGTCCATTAAAAATATATATATTTTTAATACCATTAAAATATTGATTTCGTGTATGTTCATAAATAATCATTTGGTTTAAAAAATAATTACTTAGTTAAATCACCAAATAGAGAAATACGGTCATTTTTATTTTGTGGCTAAATCGGCGCTGTCCTAATTGGCAACGGTAGTGCGACTATGGTCGTACGACGGACGTCGCCTGACCAAAAGAAGACCTCAAATCCGCCGTCGCACGACCATCATCGCATCATCAACATCATAGCCCATATCAGCCCGTGGTCGCACGAACGATGAAAATTAGGACAGCATTAAACACTCATGCCCCGTCCACTAGAAATACGCTTATTCGGTTCACTATGGCCGTAAAAACCTTACCTGATACAGGGGCGCCAAAGTCTTCCCAAGCATGGACCGCGGGTCGCTGATGGAGAGGTCGGACATTATCCAACCCCCTCGAAGCTTCGAGGGGGTGAGATGCATGTACGCCACCCCGCGCCGCACCAGGGGGTTCAGATGGTTCTTCTCGCGGGGTAGCTTGTACACGTAGAACCTTGGGGGGAAGGTAAGGTATGAGGGTGAAGTGTTGAAAGGGTGCCTACGTAACAGCTGGCAGCATTTAAAGATAATCTAGCCGACAAAAGTCGGAAAACCATCCGACAAAGTCTACATAAGTCTAATACCTATACCTACAGAAACCCAAACTGCTAAACCGATTTTAGTGAAAAAGCAAACTAACCTGATACAGGGCTCTTGCTCTTAGTAAGAAGTACCTCGATTACCTAAACTGGTTATCAAATAAAAAAGTTATATCGAAATCGGATCATCCATTCGGGAGCTACAATGTCACACGCGAAAACACAGACACATGTCAAAACTTATAACACCTGTCATTTGCGTCGTAGGTTAAACTTCAACGCCCATAGCTGTCCATAGGTAAGTAGGTACCTACGTACGTATTTACGAAAATCCTTCCTAGCATCATACATGATGGCATTAACAATGATAAAGTAATGAAATAATTTTTATGATGCTTCTAGTTTCAGAGATACAAAATTTTTAAGCTGAAATTGGTAGCGGGATCACACAGATGTTACTTATAACGATTAGCTGTCTTAAAATAGCTATCGTGTCTTTGTTTATAGTTGAACAAACTTCGATAATTAAATATTCAATGACCTACATACATAAAACACAAACGTGCATTATAAACAATAATTTTCCTTACTAAATTACAGCTACACAAAACACAGTAGAACGCATTTAAAGTCTACGTAGATGCGCGAACTGCGAATGTAAACAAAGAACAGTATCGTTCGAGACTCACCAGTCCACCGGCTCGCCCTTTTCATTGCGGCACTGCGGCGTGAGCGCCGAACAAACAGTCAGAAACACCGAAAACACCAAAAATGACACTCCACGCATTACGCGTGCTTATTTCACCGAATCCGGGACTCAAATAACACAGGCGCCTTCTCTACAACTGTCGTTGAAGTCAGCTATTGGATCATAGCCCGCACAAAAATGCAAAACAAAGAATGTTTTGTAACAAAACAAGTCAGATTTCCTTTCAAGCGGGTGCTCGCGAATTTGCTACGCTACCTACATAACTCGAATAATAATCGCTGCTATATGAAGTACACAGAACAATAGCGTAGAATCTATAGTGAACAATACAAGGGTCCGATTTCTGTGACTACATACGGCGAGCGTCTGACGGCCAATGACTAACGCAGTGACTGAATTACGTTTCTGACCTCACTCGATAGAACTTGTTTAGAAAATGACGCTGCAGCTATAGAGTGCGTAAAGTTATATCAAGTCCACATGGGGCGTAAATTTACTGCGTCACTCGAGACCGCCTTTGTTCGTTTTTTTTAACAAACAAACAGGGCAGGGGTTGATGTTTGATAGAAATGGTTGGAAGGGATAATCGGTGCATTACCGGATTCTCGCACCTGGTCGGTTGTTGACTGCCTACATGTTACGTCTCGAATACAGTTCCCATATAAAAACTAATTATTGTGATGACTCATAACATAACATTGGTAATAACTAAAACTTAATATCTTCGTCACCCATTTTCCACCGCGCTGCTCTGCACCGACGCCTCTGGGTCTCAAAATATTAGATAATTGTTTGTAATTTAGTTCATTGTTTGGAGATTTTTGTTACCATCAATAAAATATTGTTTGTAATTTATTCATTAAACAACGGAAAGTCACGAACAAATAAAAAACAACTAGATCCTTTTCCACAATAGCTACGCATCGCAGATTTAACGAAGGATGCTGAAGACCTTGCGAAGAGGTACCTTCCTCCTTTCGAGGAATAGTAGGGGAAAGCGGACCCTGGCAGAAAACATGATTGACCGCTATATATATAATGATTACTATGTAACGCGATTTTAGTTAAAATATTATGATCCTTTCACACTTTTAAGGACGGCTTTTAATCAGTATTTCGTAGCCGTTGAAATTTAATTTCATAGCCCATGACAGTCCACTGCAGGACTTAGGGCCTCTCCCACGAAAGAGGAGGATATTACCATAATCCGCACGCTTGAGGTTGGAACCCGCCTGGGGTTGGATATCGCAGTGTAAAACAGCTACAATTTCAATTTCTTTATATCCGTTTCTACGAGACAGGATCTTAACCCGACAGACTTATAGACAGGCAGATATGGAGAAAAACGTGATCATACCGAAGGTTCAGTCACTTTCTTTAAAGGTTGGGAACTGTGAAATTAAGCAAGAGAATAAAGAGAACAGATTTTTATTAACACTTTTAAATAAGAACATAATTACAAAAATAAGATGATTTACACGTTTCACATAAATAATTGCTGGAAGACATGAGACATAAAGGCACTTACAAATTCTTATAGTTAAACGTATACAATATAATAAATAATAACATAATAAATGTTACAAAATAATTCGTTTTCTTGTCAAGGAATAAAACAAAACCTGTAAAATATTTAATGTTTGTGATCTTAACATCCAGAGAGTAATTATCCTAATTTACGATAACACTTAGACATAAATTCTTACGTACGACAGTACAGTGAGTAGGTATTCACTTAATTCGTTCTGTAATACTTTGTCAGCAGTTTCTCGGCCTATATTTTCAGTTCCATTTTTGTTTCTTTACAAGTACAATCACAAATGAATGATTCACAATAAATGCGTTGTTATTTTTAAAGCCGCCAATACCTTTACCATTAGTAAACAAATTGTATCGACGCCTTAAAACCGATACCTTATCCTATTTGGCACATCAACACTGTATCATACTTTAAATTGAAGCAAGCTATTGCTGTGTGGGCATAGACACCGCCGCTTTGCTGTGAGTCGCGTCACTCTGTCGCCAGAACGAAGTAACCGTCTTCAATTCTGTGTAGAAGTCAATCCCTTGCTTGCCACAGAAGTGATTGGTGCCAAGGAAACTGCCTCTTGTCCCAGTGAAGGAGAACATCGATAGTGGAACTGGGATGGGAACGTTTACACCGACTTGTCCAACGTCCACTTCGTTGGTGAATTTCCTAGCTGTGGCGCCGTTCGTGGTGAAAATAGCTGTGCCGTTCCCGTAGGGGTTGTTGTTGATTATTTCGAGCGCCTGGTCCAAAGTGTCGGCGAAGAGGCAGACTAGTACCGGTCCGAAGATTTCCTCCTTGTAGCACTCCATGGAGGGTGTGACGTGGGTAAGAATGGTGGGACCAACGAAGTTACCCTTTTCAAAGCCGGGCACCTTCACGCCGCGACCGTCGAGCGCCAGCTTAGCGCCCTCCTTTACGCCTGCGGGAAATTTTTAGCAATCAATCGTTTGCGCGGTTAGAAAATTTGCGCATTGGTTTTATGGAGGAACTATTTTAATTATTTACGTTACTTATATTCCAAATTCACCACAAGGTTCTACAAATATGGCTACTGTATTGGGCTAGGTTTGAAATAAAAAAACTAGGTGTGAAACTACGTTAAAATTCAAGAACTTACAGTAAAACTGACTTTTGACCATATAAAAATATAATAATAACTGATAGTGACCATCACTCGGACTGAGTGAGATGTGGGCTGAATTGACCACAAAAAGTTAAGTAGATACCTACGTATATTTTCAGACCACATAAAATGTTTAAAAGGTACAAATTAGACAGTGACGTCACACACATGTTTCGCATACAAAGACAGAATGGCCACGAAGTATGAAAAAGAAACCCAGGCCCGGCGCAAACGAAATGGTTATCAGGATCGACGAGTACCGAAATAATCTTCGATCACGTTCTGACAGACAAATAGGTAAAGTGCGCGCATGAACATACTTGGTAGCAGGTTCATGACTGCGCGCAAGATAACTGTGACAATCCAATCCAATATCCAACAAGAACTCCCCATCATTAGTACCCACCTGACTCGACGAGCCTCAGTATGCGTTCCTTGGCGCGCGGCGAGATGACGGGCCCCACGTCGGTGCCGGGCACGTGGCCCGCGTTCACTTTCAGCTGTTGGGCGCGAGCTGCGAGGTCTGGGACCCAGTCCTTGGCCTCGCCTGGTGGGAAGAGATAGGTGTTTATTTAGTGGCAGCGATTGTCACGCAAGGTCTGGGATACACTCCTTGGCCTCGCCTGGTGGAGGAGATAGTTGTTTAGTGGCTGGCATTGTTAATTAGTCGTGTGATGTCCGGCAGAGTAGAAAAGCACCAAGCACTCGTGGGTGTCGTACAAGGCGACTAATAATTTTGAGGCAAAAAATCTAAGTCTTTGTAGTCTGGAAAATAGGCAGCAGCATTTTCTATATATATTTATAATACTGCGATTTCCAACCTGCCTGCCAAGCGTGGAGATTATGACAACAACCTCCATTTTCGAGGAATAGGCTGTAAGTCCTGCAGTGGACTATTGTGGGCTGTGATGATGATGATTGTGAATTGGAGTATGAGGTTGCGATTTTAATATCCAGCAGATGGCGCTACTGAGGCGTAGTTCTGCTGCCAAAATAAACACTGTCGCGCTATTGGACAGATATATAAAAAATCATCTTGTCGTTAATGTCCCGGATTGCCAGGCTAAAGTGGCAGTGGGCAAGGCACATGCCTCGAATAACAGATAGCCGATGGGGTTATAAAGTTCTCGAGTGGCGACCACATACCGAAAGACGCAGCATGGATAGGCCTCTCACAAGGTGGGCCGACGACCTGGTAAATATCGCAGGTACCAGCTGGATGCGGAAGGCACAGGATCGGCCTTTGTGGAGATCTCTGGGGGAGGCCTATGCCCAGTAGTGGGCGTCTTTTGGCTAATATTATGATAATGATGATGTGCAGTAGTCCTGCTCAGATTTACGCTACGTACCGCCATCTGGATGATTTGTTTGTCGAAATGTGGTCTTACCAACGAAGACGGCGGTGCTGAGAGCCATACAGCGTTGGCCGGCGGCGCCGAAGGCCGCGCCCGCCAGCTGGTTCAGAGTGTGCTCCTTATTAGCGTCCGGCATTATGACTCCGTGGTTCTTCGCGCCCATGTTGGATTGCACGCGCTTGCCTGTGTTGGAAAGCAAGGAATGTTATCAAGGAAAATATCTGTGATCCCAGTATTCCGGTCGCTAGTTCCATTTTGCTAGAAGGCTATGGTTTTCAATGTGGTCTTCACCTTACTACGGACGGCTTGATCAAATTCTTAATCGCGATAAACACAAAATTTCATACAAAATGACGGTAAACATCATTCTTAAATTTGAGAATTTGGCGCAAGTCTGGCAAAAACTTGCTGCGACTGGACTTGACTTGGCGTTTGTTTGTAGGCTTAACTGTTTCGTGGATTTTTATCGCATAGAAGATTCCGAGGAAATTTAATTAAAAAAAGAGAAAGAAAATGGCTCTCGCTGTCTCATACTTACATTTAGCTAAATTCAGTCGTCTAAATTCAGAAACAAAAGCGTGAGAGCATGATCAAAGTGGAATGTATTACTCAAAGAATAAAGTCTATTTTTGTATCACTTTGTTACGTGTGTGTCGTTTCGCTTTTCAAAAGGCGTGATACAAAAATGGACCTTATTTAATGAGCAATACATTCCACTTTGATTTACTCTCACGCTTCTTGTGTACCTATGAATATAGAGAACAGGTTCTAACCAAATGTATTAAGCGTATTAGTTCTAACTTGTAGTTTAGTAGGGCAGGGAGTGTCGATGTTCTTTTATTGAATTTGCGGTCACATCACAAGCGAAACTGGTACATCAGTGATCCGAAAGGTGAAATGTCGTGCATACTAACTTCTAAAACTTACAATTGATGACCCCTGTGCATTTTTAAACTATTCCGGCCTTGTCAATGTGATAATAAAAGTTTCGATTCTATTGTATTCTAATTAAGTGTACTCATAGTGGAGTAGAATTCACCGAAAATGGGGCTTGGTGGAACTAATTGCAACAGAAATTAGCCATTCTTACCCACATGCTATAAAAATATACACATGTTGCACCTTTGGTGCTTTTGGCGTGAGGGCGCCCGAAAGGTCCAATTTTTGGATTTTGGTAAATATCTCGAAAACAGCGCATCCTACGGAAATATGGTCCATGACTAAATTACAGCTTATAAAATTCTCTACAAATTTTGCTCCACAAACTTTTTCGAATTCTCAACCGTTTATAAGCAAAACTTGATTGTAGCTGTAGGCAAAATACCTTTTTCTTAGGGTAAATATAGTTTTTTGTAGAAAATTCCTCAAAAAAAAAAGAACAAATGTCATACCGTTAGCCGAGCCCCTTTCATAGATGTGTTTCCCGGCCGCGTCGCCGCCCACGAACGAGAGCGCCTTGATGTCCGGCTCGTCGCATAAGAAGTTCACCACGTCGTGGGTTCCGTGCACCACCTTTACAATTAGAAATAGTTTATCATCATATCATTATCAACTAATCTGATGAAAATATGATGATTATACAACCAACATCCAATTTTAGACAAGCTACAGATGTCCTGAACGACGGTGACCACTTTCCATCAGGTGGACCGTCTAATATTGTGAGCCCATTAAAAATTTATAAAAATCTATAATTTTAATGTTATACGGCAGACGAACAGGCAAGCGGGCCACCTGATGGACAGTGGTCACCGCCGCCGATGGACGACAGCAACACCAGGGGAGTTACTAATGCGTTGCCTCTAAAGAGAACTCTAACATACCTCTTGAACGATGATACAATGTCTAATTTTAGACAAGCTACAGATGTCCTGGACGACGGTGACAACTTTTCATCAGGTGGGCCGTCTAATAGTGCGCCACCCTTATGCTTTGTCTAAAATAGGATGATAATTTTGACAGCTCACTAATTGTTGGTCTTTGGCGCACGCCTATGAAGTTTTGTGTTTTTTTTCGGTAAAATGTACTACGGAAAATGTCGTACTTCATAGACAGGCCCCGCCCCTTTAGTGAAGTGCCATGAATAACGAATAACAACACACAATCAAAATCGGTATTGAAATAATATAATCGAATATTTAAAATTAACATTTAGGTAACCTTATTATATTTTGTAACTAAACTCTTATTCTTTGTTTGGATTTCACCTTAAGAGACCTTTCACAACAACAATTTCGAGTCGCGCGTATTCTACGTAATAGGATGACTGACCGAATAGAAATACGCACATGTCATAATCGTCGTTGTAGAAGGGTTTTTAATGTCGTATTAATAAATTATTAATTCAGAAGAAAATAAATAGTTTATTTTGTATAATACGTATAGCATAACCTTGCAACTGTCGATTTCAAGTTCTATGAGAATGATAATCGATAATCGAATAGATTCATTAACGATTTTACACAACCACATCCCTACTGTGATCTGTCAAAATTATCATCCTATTTTAGACAAGGTATAGCCTTAGAAATTAAAAATAATAAAAATAAATGTTCCTCATATTGACTAGACTGGGCGGCTTGTCTGCCTTCATCAGACAGTCCATCATCATAGCACCGGAATCGTCAAGGCGAAGTTGAGCCCACACCTGGCAGTCCACTGCAGGACTTAGGGCTTCTCCCACGAAAGGGAAGGATATTGCCATAATCTCCATGCTTGGCAAGCGGGTTGGAGATCGCAGTGTTATAAATATAAGAATAGAAAACGCTGCTGCCGATTTTCCTGCCTTCGGAGACTCTAGATCCTTTGGCGAGATAACATTAGTCGACTTGTACGACACCCACGGGAGTAAGGGGTTGGTGCTATTCTACTCTGCCGGATACCACACGGCCATTAATAATCATTTTATTAAAATTACTATTTCTTGCGCTTACGTATAACTTTTGTAAGCTCGATAAAAATAACAATTTGTATCAGAATTATAAGTATGTCAATATGTTTTGTGTATGCGTAAAACTTATGTAAGACTGCTTGTTTCCCTAAATAAATAAATATATGTAGAAAAAATATTGATATTATGATATATACTCACATTAACGACGCCAGGTGGCGCGCCGGCCTCTCTCAAATACTCCATCATCATCAGCGTCGCTCCCGGGTCCTGTTCGGAGGGCTTGATGATGCAAGTGTTCCCGGTCACCAGCGCCGGCGGGAACATCCACAACGGGATCATCACGGGGAAGTTGAATGCGGCTACGCCTGGCCGGGTGAAGGTTTGGCTCAGTATTATGAACATAATGGCATAATATTAAAACAAAGTAGCTTGCCGCCGTCTGTCCCTCTGTATACGCTTAGATCTCATAAACTACACAACGGATTTTAATTAAACAATAGATAGTGATTGAAGAGAAATATTTATTGGCCAACGGCTTTCTGCAACAGATTAGGAGATATTGCTTGACTGTTCTACTACTCAACACAAACTTTGTGTACCCGCTTCCTAGGTTCAGATGAATACTCGTCGTGGCGTTAATGTACCGGTTGTGTTCTCGCGCATAAGGGCTCGGGGTCCACCTTGTCTATGGTCTGAGATTTGGCAGATCAGGCAATTACAGTGGAGCTACTGCCATTTGACCTCTATGGCATTAACAGGGGAATCTGACCAGATGGATCATGGTTTCATCACGATGTTTTCCCGCACCGTAAGAGCATCGGTTAGTGTTCAACTAATGTACATAACTCAGAAAAGAGTCGTTGGTACATGGCGACACTGGGGTTCGAGCCCGTTACTTCTCGCTCGAGTCGGAGCCCTCAACGACTAGGCCGGCTTAACGGCTGACGCTTTTTGTCGGCTTATATGATAAGGCTGAAAATAGCTTCCTCCATACTCTGTATTCGGCTATCACAAGTGTGTTATGAGGAGTTTTCCAATAGGTATTTAAGGCATTCCTAACCCTCACTAGATGGCGCCCCGACAATTTTGGTAATTGATAATCGCTTGAAATAAGTTCTTAGCAAACAGGATATAAACACTGGGTACGTTGTATTGAATAATATTATATTTGTCAATAGTTTTCAACTATTTTAGAGGTTGTAATAATAATGGAACATAGTGCCAACTTCTATAAATATTTCTTTTTACTCTTCGTTCAACCTTTAACAGTTATGTTTATATTAATAAACACTTTATTTTCAAGTTTAGTATTACTTGGCTGCATGAAATCACTGCCACCATCATACAGATTTAAAAAAGATTACCAAAATTGTAGGAGCGCCATCTATTGATGCTTTTTGAAACAAACTATCAATACCTACTGGAAAACTTCTCATTGCGCACGACAAGCGAGAAATGGCGTGACATAGATATTGCTATCTCTTTTACTTTAGTATTAAGAAAAGGAAACAAAGGCTCTGCTCAGGAGCTATAGCTCGCACCGCGAGAGAGCCACACTTTTGGTAGCCGTGCTGGGAAATGGATTCAGTTTTTTAATATAATCTTTCATGCTCTAACTCTATGGTGTCAACATACCTCCGCAAACGCCCAAGGGCGTCTTGTAAGAGTGCGTGTCCATATCCTTGGCAATGTTCTGGATGCTGTCGCCCAGTTGCAGCGTAGTGATGCTGCAGCAGTGCTCTACGCATTCTGTGGACACCGAAGGGTTTGGTTAACAAAATTAGTTTTCCAAAACTTTTTATTAAGAATTGCGATTGATAAGGTATCTTCAACTCAGGAAGGATCAGTTTTTCTGAGGTTACCAGTCTAAAGTGTTTAAAATAAGACAAGACACACTCCTTTTAAAAAAAATCCTTCGCTGGATTTTCCCTTTCTTGCCATATGTATGCGAATATTTACAATTCTTATTTTGATCATACCTCTCTCGGTATTGAACGGACAAGGCCCACCCAGGTCCGAAAAATAAGATTGTGGGCCAATATACACCCGCTGCGATCCGAGCTTCCTGTTCAGAAAACTAGTTTCGATGGCAATGAGATCGAAATAATTTCGCGCCACCGTTCTTTTGAACTTTACTTTTGTACTCGCAATACTGGTTCTCCAATACCAACATCCAATTAATATTAACTTCCCAATAACATCAAAATATAAATTAAGCTCTCATATTCGCTTGTTTGTACATACAAAATTTAAATAGGTTAGAAAAACCTTTCTCTAAGTTCTCTTGAATGTACCCACTAAATAAAATCTCTATTTCTGTCAGACTGGCTGAAAGCAAATGTTGAGATTTTCAGGCAGTGAGAAGAGTGTGCGGCTGATAGCCGATAGATAGAGAAAATAGACGAGCGGCTCTTATTGCTCTTATTGTAATGCAAAATTGTATATTATAGTTTTTACTCACGGATTCCTCTAAGTACGTCGCCCTCGGCGTCAGCCAGGGTCTTGCCTTGCTCTTCCGTGATCTTCGCCGCCAGTTTTGACGAATTCTCCCGCAAGAGACGTGCAAATCTGAAATAGGGAGTACCACATTCAATACTCAATACTCAAATATTGATCAAAAATGGAACTGCCGTAGTTGTTTCGTTTAGTTAGTCTTGAGTACTAAAACAGCATACCATAATATATACCATGTAGTCATAATTTTAAGAATAGGTTATCAGTGTTGAAATGCACAAGATAACACAATGCTGATGGCTCTATGGCAGTCCTAGACGGTAGACCTGCGACAGCGGTGGAGCGTGGACGCGTAAAGAGATACGAGAATTTAATCATTCACGCAAGCATATTGGCCGTGTAGTAAGGATGAGTAGAATAGCAACAACCCCTTACATTCGTAGGTGTCGTACAAGGCGACAAATGTTTTCGAAGCAAATTATCTAGTCTCCGTAGGCTGGGAAAGGAGCAGCAGCGTTTTCCATTGTCATACTTATAACACTGCGATCTTGAACCCGCCTGCCTAGCGTGGAGATTATGGCAATGACCTGCCCTTTGTTGGAGAGGCCCTTAAGTCCTGCAGTGGACTATTATGGGCTGTGATGTGATGATAATATTTTCACGGGAAATGTGAAGAAGCTTAAGCAAACGCAGCTCAGCTACTATGTGGCAGCTACTGCCTAGCACATAGCGGTGGAAACTTTATAGTGTTTCTTCATCATCACAGCCCGTAACAGTCCACTGCAGGACTTAGGGCCTCTCTCACGAAAGGGGAGGTTATTGCCATAATCTCCACGCTTGACCGGCGGGTTGGAGATCGCAGTGTTTAAATATAACAATGGAAAATGCTGCTGCCCATTTTCCAGACTACGGAGACTCTTGATCTTTTGCCTCGAAAATATAAGTAGCCTTGTACGACACCCATGAGCGTAAGGGGTTGGTGCTATTCAACTCTGCCGGACACCACACGGCCATGCCGGACACCACACGGCCATGCCGGACACCACACAGCCATATAGTGTTTCTTAATGTGGTCTAAATCGATAAAACACGCATAGATCTATTAATGACCACTAGCCTGTTCAATGCTACATTCGTTAAAAATACAAACACATTGATTATTCAAACAATGCAACGCAGTAGGCTCGTTTCAGAGAATTTACAATGTTAATAAGTACCGTACACAATTTTCATTTAAATGAATGCATTACTTGAACATGAGCTGTTGTCGAGTCATGATAGTGCTTTGGCCCCATGTCTTAAATGCTTTCTTTGAAGACTCTAATGCAGCTTTCAGTTCATCTTGGGTGGTTTCTGGAACCCTGAAATATAATAGAATGACAAATTGTAATAAATGGGATATTTAATGTTTTAGTGTATGTTTGCAATACATAGACTACCCACATGACCTCATAAAAATCATAAGAATAGCTACCTATGGTACTGGTAATGGGTAGGTAATGAGTAAATAGTTATGTACCTACACTACATACTTCGAAATGTATCGAATATAGGTCTTTTTCATTCAGAATAAAAAGAATAAATTAGAGTAACATCATAAGACTAAAACATTATATAAAAGTTATTAATAATAATGAATTACGTCAGGTAGGTATTACTTTATCATGAAGTTACATAAATCAGAAGAGATAAATAGTATAAAAACAATACCAGATTTCTATGTGCAGGTTATCAATTCCTTATCAGACCCCAGTTGGACTAAAAAACAAGATAACTATCTGCAAACACATGACAGAACAAAACGTCACTACTCAAACCTGCCTTTAAAGGAATGTTTGCCATAGTTAAGCCTCTAACAATACTAAGGCAAAAGATTTTATTGATGTATCTCTACAGAGATAACCTCTATAAGTTTATAAAGACTATAAACATGATATTCATTGAGTATCTTAGTAATAAAGCTAAAACATGTACAGATTACTTGTAAATTTTTTACAAATAAAATACAATTTTAGTAAACTACACACCTGCCGATGACTTCATTTGTTGCTGGGTTGGATAGTTCTATCCATTTGCTAGTTTTGGAATCCACATATTGGCCATCTATAAACAGTTTTGTGGCTGGCGCTGAACTCGAGTAACATCTACGTACTAAAGGAGACTGAAAGTTATAGAAAAAATTTCATCATTACTTATACTGATTAAATATGGCATAAAAGTAGTTACAACTGTACGGAAGGACATTGGAACTTTTAACAGACTTAAAGAAGCCTGTGTTTGTCTGCATACTATGCTAAACTATAACAAAAAGTATGCTAATCTAATTTTAAAATATTTTTTGACCAATAATTTTGTCTTATTGCATTAACATTTGTTTTCAGTCTAGCTTGCGGGCAATGTACTACCAGCAGTTCAGAATGACAATATTTTTGGGTGTCGGCACTGGCAGCGAAGGCACTCCCTTTAAATAATGTTTGTAAGTTTTTATATTGGGGTTAATGTTACACATAGGTGTCCTATTAAGGAACCTATTAGTCGTGGAGTAATAAATGATCCCACTGCATAGTTAACTTTCACAGTTTCCAAGTAGGTAATAACTAAAATAAAGCTTATCTATGTTCTTATTTAGAAATCCATACAATTTTGGTAAAAGTTATAATTTTACAATAATAAAAATTACCTAAAACTAATTTCCAAACTGAAATGAAATAACGTCTGTAACTGATTGTGAAACCAAATTCAATAAGACATTTAAGAAAATTGTCTTATTCTTGTCCACATGGATTAAGAATCAACTGATAAAATATTACTTTATAACAGTTACCTACTTACAAATTCTTAACTATAAATACTTGATAGGGTAATGTAAGTACCTATATTTAAATAACAAATTATAAAGCTTAATATTCACTTTTAATTAATAGCATTATTGCATTGATTTGATATAATTAGTACTCACTTCAGATTTGAGAAGTTTCAACATTGTGGAGGCCATGGTATTGATGTGGAACCGGGTGGGTTGATTTTCGAGTCCAAGATACAAGTATTTGTACAATTTGCGTAGAGTGAGGCCGGCACAGCAGAGGGGGCAAGCTGCCGGGACCGACTAACTGATTAAAATACAAACATTGACCTTGATATGATAAACTATTCTTGATAATCACTACGCGTACGATGTTGTCATGCACTCAGTGGGTTTGTGCGGTTTTTATCACAATTATGTAATTATGATTGCTACTAAAGTGTTTTCAAGTCAAACAACACATATTATATTGCCCTAAAACCTCAAATACAATAAAAATAAGCAAATAATAATAAAATTTACTTTTTTCTGAGTCGATGCGTGTAATGTAGCGTGATAAAGTGCTGTCAAATTTTGACATATATACTGTCAAAAATGACATTGACATTGATATTTCTTTTTTGTTTTTTCCTTTTATTCAAGGGGCATTCGTTTATGCAGCCTCAACTTCCTATATTTTATAAATAACTCAAAGTTTTCCACTTTGCTTTTTTCTCTTGAATTATTTGTTTTCAATTTTATTCTTCAGCGGGAGACTCCGAGCATAGCGTGTCGCAAAACATTGTGGATAGCGCTGCGATGACAGCTATTTTAATAACGCCATAACGGCGACTAAAGTGCGCTCCACATGTTCGCCTAAACTTCCGGCGAAACTTTTGCCGGGACTTTGGTCAAACTCTACATTCTCGCCTATTAAGCGCGAGGTGATAGCACCTGCTCTACTATAATTACTTGATCTACTAATATCCTGGATCATGGTCAAGAGTACACCGAACCTGTTACGGGAAAAAGCGCTAGGAATATAAATATAAAATCGATCGAATCGAGACGGCAACAAACAATCTCTATTTAGTCTATGAAATAGGCGAGACATGCCAAACATGCACGGGACTACACGAATACTCCCCCTACATACTCGTGTTCCCGCGGAACTGTCCACATGTGGAGCGCGCTTAAAGAGTGGTAGCCACTTGGGGGTACATGAATTCGGCGTGCCTCACTAGATGGCGCTGCTTAGACACGGAATGATGTTTCGTAAAAATATATTTATTAATACTTTTTCTGAATAGACAGCGCAACATTTCTAACATTTTTATGTAAGTACCTAACGGTCTCGTTTTGATTTATTTTTGAGAATCATGTCTAATCATCGCCATCTTTTACAATTAAATGAAAAACAATTTCTTACCGCCTTTAATGTGTGTGTATATTTTCTGCAATAAACATTTAGTGTATTTCAATTAATATTGTAGTTATATTTTATGTCTTA
Source organism: Blastobasis lacticolella (assembly GCA_905147135.1). Lineage (NCBI taxonomy): Eukaryota > Metazoa > Arthropoda > Insecta > Lepidoptera > Blastobasidae > Blastobasis > Blastobasis lacticolella. The sequence continues at coordinate 11,248,780 of LR990044.1, forward strand.
CTTGCATTAAGAAGTTGGAAAATTTATTGAGAATATTTTCAATAACAGATAATGATGGCGCTTTATATTCACTTTTGTATAGAATACATTTAAAAAGTAATTTTAGGGATCAAAGTTCCACCGAGAACAAAATACCCCAAGTCATTAATTTTAGTAATTAAAAATTATTTTTGATTATATGTATAGAACACTAACAAAAAAGAAGGAACATTGCTAACTTTGGTTCAGCTCTGAACTAGGCAGATGATATCCATAATAAAGATTATCAGAAGCGTAAAACTAGAACTCACGATGTAAAGATGTGCATTTGACATTATTTCGTTACGAAATGGACAGATGTATATTACTTTTTTTTCGTTCCGTTTTAATTCTAGTAGTTGTAATGAACCTTGCCTTCATCAGTAACGAAAATAATTGCTTACGTTACAATTTCCCTCAAAAATGGAACAACCAGCTCCATGACGGAGTGGGTTGTTCGTTGCCAATTTTCCACAAAAAATTACTCTTAGCCAAAAACTATAAATAATTAACCTGATCCCACTATTCATGTTAAAACTAGAATAAATTCTGAATCCATTGATCCATATGATTACAGATAATTTTTTTACCTTACTTTTACGCAGGTATTATAAAAAAATCTAAACGTTGAACCCCGCGCTCCCTATCTTCGTCTCGGTACCGTAGGTCATGCATGTGAAGACCTAATGTACTGATTGAAATACTTTACTTTTCTTGGTTTTGTTGTATGGGTATCCCCGTGACATGAAATCTCGGCAGCATTTAGGCATTTAAGCATTAAAATTATTTTTAATTTAAAAAAGATTTGCCTCAGGTATATATTACTATTCAGAAACAACTTCAAGATGAAGACCACTTATGACGAAAGGTCCCAGATCGATGTGGCCATTAATAATTAATTTAGATTTTGTTCAGATTCATATCCGCTGCGAGGCTGATGCTAGTTCGGCCAGCATCCGACATATAAAAGTATAGTTAACTATAGTTCCTAATAGGAGGTATCCTAATGGGTCCTGATGGTGCTGCTCTTGCGCGCAACTGCCCACCGGGTTCGTCTTGATGATGATCCAGGGTTTGGCAGACCAGGTAGTAAGTAGTAGAAGTAGAAGGACTGTCATCTGACCTCCGTGACCCTGTTAACAAGTTTTACAGACAGACAGATTGGATCACGGTTACACATTGAGTAGCTTTAATGTTGTGCAGGTTTCCTCACTCACCGTAAGATACCAACAATATCTCAGAAAAAGTCATTGATATAAGTGCCTATGCCGTCACTAGAGGATCGAAGTCAGTAACTCTCGCTACGAAGTCGACCCACTAGCCACTACGCCTCCGAAATGGCTAGCATAACTTAGGTAACATTAAAAAAAATTTTTACCTATATTTAGGTAGGTGTTTAAACAAATTTCGAAAGCTTATAAGCGTAGGTGCACTTAAGTGCTTTGCACTATACCTACTGCAAAGAAATTTGACAGTGCCACAAACTTCTCTGCCCCGGTGCATGGCGGTACTGTTTTTGGCATTGACATGCAATGCAATTCAAAATGAAGTGTCATTGAAGTGCCGCCATTTTTCTTCAGTTCTAGTTTTGTCCACCGGGTCAGATAAGTTTGTGTCACTGTATATAATTATCTATTTCCGGTATGCACAAGATAATTATGTATCTGTTTATATACCTCCTACCTATCCAAAAATATTAGATCATGAATCATACTTATTATCGTACCTAATCACAAATAACTGTTTTACCTACCATAGTAACTTAATAACATACCTACCTACAGTCCAGGCAACAATCGTTCCTTGTCGATAAGCAAAAGTCCAAACACTTGAGCAAACAACCAACCTAAATAAAAGGAAGATAAATAGAAAAAGTTAAAACATTAGGTAGATGTACTTACTTTCTTTTTGTTTGGTATTTTTATAAGTGCCTAGTTAGGTAAGGTACCTATAATATAGCACAGTTGGTACATGCACTTGTGATAGCATTTTTAGGTCTTGGCAAACTACTGATCTTATTCATACTAACTCTTGCCATAAACCTGCACCGCCAGCCTTTCTCAAGCTTAGATTATCCCGGATGACTGGTAGATAATGCTATTTTAGCTTTAAGTCCGCCACTGTACTTTTTGTGCATAAAGTTTTATTAAATAAATAAATAAATAAGCCTCCAAATTATTTTTATTTATCGGGGGTAGAGTAGAGTAGGTACTAGAGTTACTCAGTTCACTCTTATTTGGCTCGCGTAGGAAAACTGTAAATATGTGTGGAATACAATGCAATGGAACATGAATAATTATTTACAAGGACAAAATCCCCTAAATATAGATATAGTCCTATAATTATAATATAATTAATATAAGGTAAACATTTTATAAATAAATTTTAACCATTCTGAAATGGCTTGATGGGAATCCCGCTACCTATGCAATTTTAAAGGAGGTATTAGGGTACCTCAGTAACGTAAATTTATTTTGGTAAGTAGGTGTACCACGTATGTACCTACGTCACTTCTATCTATATTTTTTCTTAGACGTAGTTGGTAAGTACTTAGGTAGCCATAGAAACGTAGATATAAGTTTGAAGTAGGTCTTTAAATGAATCTGTCCGATATTGATCAGCGAAGTTACAGGAAATTTCCCTGAAACTAGTCACGCAGGCTGTTAAAACACTCGTAGCCTAGCTGAAGGCAAGATTGAGTGCGCACACGCATAAAGGTAGCCCTGATAAGTAATCAGGTCGTTGACCGGGCTATCGGTCACGCCTGCGCGGCAGTGGCTTGCCATGGCTAATGCTGTACTCATACCAGTCCGTTAATTATATTGTTCATGTTACTTATCCTGTAGGACTAGGTAGGTTGTAAAGTAATAGATTCCACACAAATTTGCTAAAAGTGCGATTTTTGCGAAATGAACCTCTTGAGTGTCAACTCATAGACTAGTAATAGAGATGTGATTTAATGAAAAGTTCCTTCTTTAATGTGCAGGTATGTACCTACGAGAGAAGGCAGCACATACCATCTACCAACCACCCCTATAAAATTAGACTGCTTTACTATGGATGCGTGTACAAACCGGAGATGTTTCCACGATAGAACAGGTTGATGTCATCTTAACTACGTAGGTATCGTAATAATCTATAGATGGTCAATAAGATTATACATAGATTAGAGTCCGTTTGATTTAGGTACCCCCTTAGAATTGTGGGTGTTTTACAAGGCGACTAATGTTTTCGAGGTAAAGGCCATTGTTATATTATTTTATAAAACTGTGATCTCCAACTCGCCAGCCAAGCGTTTAGCTTATGGCACTAACTTCCTCCCTCCTTCGTAGGAGAGGCCCTAAGTCCTGTAGTGGACTGTCATAGGCTGTGATGATGATGGTGTTGAATTTAGGTACTTATACCTACCTATGCCCATTAATATATTATTAAGTTTCGTCTGTTGGTAGGTGCGTAGCTAATAGATAGATTCCCTCTACCTTTGTCATCACGCAACCGTGAGCGACGCGTCATTTTCTCCCCACACTTATCAATTGCGAGTTGACGTAATTTTATTAGCAAGGCATAAAGCGAAGTTATCCCGCGTACGATCTGGTAATTAGCAGCGGCGTATCGGTGCAATCTGTACCGCAGCTTGTTCTCTCATTGCCTCACGGGGGTCAACGGCCTCAGTATCGCTCATTTAGCTATAAACAAAGTTTATCGAACGCATACGCACTCGCCAACACAATAGAATAACACTGTAACGACAATAAAGCGAAGTATAATAACCGCGAAACGTATATTTCCGAGGCGACTAAAGCTGCTTGCATAGTGGTCGGTCTATACCTAGTAGTCGTGGAAATAGAATATTGCAAATGTATCCTTTGGAACACCACAGTTTTTTATTCCTACAGGATTTTTTTAACTTTGCTCGATCATCATTAGGCATTCTTCAAGTTCATCAGCATATTTCAGTCTTTGGATGTCCAGTACATTGTTGAACCAAGTCTACCCTGGTTTCGCCTGACCCTTGGATATAATTAAGGTCCTCTTGCACAAACCCGCGTGAGTGCCTTCCCGGTCCGCTTGCCGATACGTTGCCGTTTATAAACCTTTCCGACCCATTGGTAAGCTATACAAGATGTCGACCAGGACTCGCATTAGTCAGGCATGAACCGTTTATTTACTGTAGGTAAGTCTACTCATATCGTAAAATTACTGCTAAAACTTCCATCGCCCACAGCCACAGTCTTTCTTACACATTCTGAAGACAGGAAATTATCTACGCTTTGATCCATTGCGCATCTCAGTCTTCTAGGACTTGCGCAGGTTTCTTCTAGTACTACGATGTTTGTCTTCGACTTAATGGCGTGTTGCATTCTTAAAATGAACGTACCGTCCCCGACATAGTTACAAACACCATAGTTAATATTGAATAGCTTTCAGAGAGGCAAAACTGAAGTGGCAATGGGCAGGCTACTTACCTCACAGAAACGACGACAGTAAACCGGCAATCGTAGATTAAAGAATCATTCAAAAGATCCAGACCAGATCCTTATACAGGTCCCGGAGGGCTTCAAACCTGTACCACCCATACCGTACCCCGCGTACAAGTCGGGTGGGCCACCGACGCTTCCAGTTGAAACTACAATACACAGTGGTGCATACAATAATTTTGGAAGGTTCCACAGTCAGTCCCAAGATTTAAAACATTCAACACTTATGAAGAATTTATATTTGGTGAGTCAATACTCAGGTGGTATTGTAAATAGTGCGCACTTGAGCAAATATCCTTATTGTAATGTGTCCGTTTATTTTAACGCACACATTCATAAATAGAATACCTATATAGCTAAGAAAATGTCTCTCCAAGCCAAGAATACTAAGATGGGTAGGTACTCTTCTTTGGAAAATATATAGGTACTTACCTATTGCACATGACCGAGCTCTCCTTCGCATAGACCAATTTATGGATTTTGATAATTTTCTTACCATAAGTTTCTTTTTCGCGGCCATGTCACTTACATTTTAAATTCAAAATTTTATTATTATTTCTAGACATAACGATTTAGGCAGGTTTTACACTTTCTCACTTTCTGGTGCTGCTGTATTTACATTTGTTAGGTATATACTTTAATGTTTGTTCATTAAGGATACAGAATAGCTTGCACGGCAGGTCTTTTATAGATGACACATGAATGAATTCGAATTCGACTATCGATTATTTTTAGTACTTGCTGTTAACAATTATTAACTAATACTAAAAAGAGGAAAAGTTTGTAGATATGTCTATATGTCGGGGTTTGGTAATCCTCGATACTTAACTGATTTTAAAACTCTTTCACATTACATAAACCTACAGTAAATAAACGTTATATGCCTGACTAAAGCCCAAAATCACTCAGCGCGCAATTAAATGAGCTATGTATCAGTATTTTATGGGCTACCATGAAACTGATATAAATGATTATTTATTTAAACTATTAAAACTTTAGTAGCTATGCTGTAAGCTGACGTGATAGATTCAGAAATGAATTTATATGTAACTCATTGCCTGCGAATGTGTTCCCTGTAGGCCTAGCACAAGTTGCTGTCGCGCGCGATAAGTGAGAAAAAGCGGGACATAGGTATTGCTATCTCTTTCGTCTTAATATTGAGAGAAAGAGACAAACGCTCTCACGCAGCGCGAGCTTTGTCGCGGACACACTTGTGCTAGGGCCACTGATCACTATAATCTGGACGCCTTCAAGACTAGAGTGAATGAGCTGTTCCTAGACGGTCCATCCATCTTCGGTCGCATGGTCACTTACCATCAGCTGAGATGGCGGTCAAATGCCTGGTTAGTAGGTATAATTAAAAAAACAACCGTGGTAGAACCAAAGTACCGACATAGGTTTCAGAGTCACAAAACTGAAGTGGCAGTCAGCAGGCCAAATAATTACATTGCTCATAGCACCGATAGCTGATGGGGCGGAGAGTTCCTTCCTCTCCTCGACTGGCGACCGCAAGTAGTAAAGGAAATCGAAGAGTTAAAAGGCCCCCACGACCACAACTTGAAGGGATGATCTGATATTATCTGGTAGTCCGGTAGGAAGGACGCTCCTGACAATAAAACACGAGATTACAATAATTATTAGTAGGACCTATATATATTACAGAACCCTAGAATCTATAAATAAAATATTTAGAATGGCATGGCGACGCCGCACCTCATTATGGAGTCTCACTAATTATTCCACATTCTACAAACAAAATGAACCTTTGTAAATAGTTCATCCGACAACTTATTGTAATTCAAAGACAATTTAAAAATTACACAGGTGGCCGCCAGGCTTATAATGTTTGACTTTGTTGTTTGCCCATACCTACTACAGATCAGAAAGGTTGTATGAGAACTTTCATTAGATTGTCATTGTGGTACTTATAAACCAAAGGGTTCCAGTTTGAGTATATAGCTTGCTAAGCGAGCGATTTGGGTTTAATTGCGTGTCTTGGCCTCTGGAAATATAGTACCTAGGATGGATATAGTGAACAACAGGATACGGGAACAGATAAAATGGTAGATGTGATTTCTAGTAAAGTGGCTTCTGTATTGAAGTAGCTACTACACACAGTCAGACGGACCGCCTGATGGAAACTGGCCGTCGTCGCTCAAGACTGCACTGCAACTGGACTGCAACCGAGAAGTGGAACCGCCATCGGCACCTGATGGACATGTTTTTTGAAGAACCTTAAGTTGTAGTACCCAGTAGAGAAGCACGGGCGGTTGTTAGAGATATAGTAGGTTCTGTGATAGTAAACTAAACCAGTCATGGCAATTTTACAAGTAGAGAAGCCGCTCCCATTCTCTCTTCCGGTCTTCCCGTTCTTGATTGTTCGTCGTTCGATGAAGCTGCACCTCATAAGTCCTAACTATAGGAATGTGAAGCGAACTATGGCAACATGAGAAGAATATAATGTTACACATTTGTTTCTCGGGCGTCACGTTACTACACGTTATGTGGATCTTGTGTCGACATTCTTCAGGGGCTTTTAAATGCTTTTCTCATCATTAGACGTAGTCATTATTAACATCAACTCTTAACAAATGACAGTGACATTCTCCACTTGAATCCCTCTATTATTAAAAAATTAATTAGTGACCGGAAACCGACTGAAACCAAAAGTCTCAAGCTATTTGGAATCTTTTTTGTGTAGACTCCAGTCTTCTATTTAAGGCTTTTAGCGCAGCTTTTAGCAACTTCGATAGCATTCTACAATACTACGTAATGGCTATGGTAATGAACGGTAATATTGCATGTATTTTAGTCTAACTACCGACTCTTTAGAAAAATAAAATATTAGGTTTTTTTTATCGTGTGCGGTGTGAAAGTGTGCCTCGCATTGACATTTATTCGCGTTAGCCTCGCCGTTCTACCACTATTTTGAGTGCAAAAATATATTATATTAGATTATAGTTAAATTTAGTAAGCGACATCCCGTTGATGAGTATGAAGACAAATATCTTTGTAAATAGTGTGAAAATTGGAGAAAAAGATGAAGAAATATAAGGTGCGGTGAAAATATTCGTGTTTGAGCAGTATATTATGGCCGAATTTTCATCTCGGCGGTGATCCGCTTGCTTGTTTACCTCCCTCTCCCAACACGAGGGCCCGAGGTCCGCATCGACCATGATTCAGGATTTGGCAGGTCAGGTAATTACAGTGGAAGAACTGCGATCTGATCTCCGTGACCCTGCTATCAGGGGAAACTGACCAGATTGGATCAATCAGTCCTGAATGTGCAGGTTTCATCACGATGTTTCCCCTCACCATAAGAACATCGGTTAGCATTAAACTAATGTACATAACTCAGGAAGAAGTCATTGATACATGGTTGGAGTGGGATTCGAACCCTGTATCTCTCGATTACGAGTCGGATACCTTAACCACTCGGCCACCGACGCTCCTCAAAAAAAGAACCTATATAATTAATGGAACTAATGACTAGATGGATGATGGAAGGCTCTCTTTGGGAAAGCCTACGTTCGTTCAGCAGTGAACGGCAATACTCGTAGACTGATTGATTGTGGAGTAACTGTGGAGGCTGCAAATGATTTTTTTACTCCCAGGAAAATGGAAACGAGTCCCGAATCGCATCGCACGTGGAGCAAAGACCTGGCTCTGTTACAGTTTGTTTACAATGCGTTTTCGTTATCAGCCGGTCCCCCACGCTTCGTTGTGACACGTGCAATACACCTCCAAGACACAACTTCAAGACATTGTGTAATAAAAATCACGCATTACCATTCGCGTTAAGTAAACTAGCGATCGCAATTACATGATTACAGCAATTTAGTGATCGCATTTGCAATTATTGCGTGTTCAGTTGTTGATAACTCTGTTGTTGCGTGGCCGCTTGTGGTTATACAAACGGAACTAGTTGGCAGCGCATTTCACAGTTTATCTGATGTAAATCTGCAGGCAGCTATTAGTTAGGTAGGTGTATGGGCGCGCGCAGCGGGCAACATTGCTAAACAACATTTCCACTTTGCTAATTAAAGAGATTGTTTCTGCTGGCCTCTGCGCTTGGACAGGAACTTCATTTGCGCGGGAAAGGAATATATTGGACCATAAGCGTCCGTTGAAGTCATCCCTTTGAAATGTTTGAGCAACCGAGAAGAAAGCTAGCTTAGTTCTATATAAAATTATATAGGTACCTTAATAAACCGGTTATTACAAGGCCCTTTCCCGTAGAATAAAGTGTTGCCTTGCTGAAAAAATTGGAATATGCGATTGCGATGATAAAAACGATTGGCGAGAAAAGAAAACAATTTATTTAGGTACGTATTAGCCATTATATCTAGCTAAAGGAATATTATTAGTCACAGATCTGCAATCTCAACCGTGTATTTAGGTAGGAATGTTGATTCGCTATACACAGTACCGTCAATCAGCATACAATAAATAACGGCATCCAGCTGATGTCATTACATGAGCGTTTTTCATTATTTTCAGCAGAAACCGCTATATCAGATTACCGTCAATCCGGGTTACCGATAACTGGACCTAATCTCGATAAAAATAATAGCTTTGTTCTCAATGTGTGATGCTCTATTTAGGTAGTAACTTTCCGTTAGGCCTTACAGGACACTTTTCCTATACCTGTGTAGGTAACGAATTGTTTTTTTTTATTAGACTAGTGTAAGGTTCGATAGTTTTAAGGTATATCATAGTGGGGATATGGAGACAAAGGCAGTCTTTCGTAGACATTGAGAGCGAGCACTTGTGTAGAACCTCTGTGATCTGATTGTGTTTTTATACCAAAATAATATTTGTAAAAAGTAATAAGTTGGTTTTATTTAACAATAATATACAACGTTAATTTGTTTAAATCTGTGTATTAATTTACAACCTACTGAGATATCTTACACTAGCAATTTGACTACTATCTCACCTGGTGGTAAGTGACGAGGCGGCCGAAGTGGAGCATGCCTGTCTAGGAACAGCCTATTCACTCTAGCTTTGAAGGCGTATGTATTATTTCATCCATTGTATGTTTTTAAAGTGTCTATCGCTAAATTTTAAGATTAGGTACTCTTCGTCTAGTATGCATGAGTAATGAATGAGTGATGTAAAAAATGTAGAGCGGCTGATTTTCGATTCACTAGTAAAAGATTTTGATAATTATTCTCAGAACCGTGAGTTAACGAGTAAACCTCTATCCAATCTACCTACCCACTTCATTCGAAGTACCTACATGTCCAAAGCAGGTAGGATTTACCCACTATTAAATTGAGTGCGTCACAAGGAAATGTGTCTCGTGGGGTGAGTATAAAGACATCCCGCTCTGTTACTCGCCCCTATTATTTCACAAGGTTTAGCCGATGTGACTAATAGTAGTCCGCGACTGAGTCAGGGCTTCGCGGAGGGAGGCAGGCGTGAGTAAGTGGCCTCGGAGCAGACGCGGTCGGCGCCCGCAGCCCGCCACACAGGCTGCGCCCGCGCTGCGGTCAGCGTGCCAAGAACTGGTCTTCCAACCATTAAATTTTTATTTTTACACCGCCCAACGCACAGGCATGTAGGTATACCTATAGGCTCACATATTAAACGCACACCGGGCAAAATAATGCAATAACACAACGTAGAACGACTGCTTTGTTACAAAACGTAACTGTTGTTTAATAGTGATCGTTCTGCATGCGTTTAAGCACTGTCTAAGTGTCCATGTGGGGTTGAGGAATGTAAAATGATAAATGTTTCAACTTCCATGTGAAATGGCGACAGCGTTCCGACGCGGGTCGTCGCCGGTCAAGGACTCTGGCATTCATATTTCCGTCTATTCCAAGATATGTACCTATTTGTGGGCGTCATAAACACAACAAAGGGCCATTTCAATCATAGTTCATAATGCAAATTATAATCGATAAAATTGGCAGAAGGGACATGAGAGAATTATAGCCTAATCTTCGCTATGGCCGCACTTGTGCCTTATACAGACACAGGCGCTGCTCTGGTGGAAGCATCGCTTGGACCGGTTAAGCACTTCAATTTTATTCGAGGCTAGTATGGACTTACCTTCCAGATTTTTTTTATATTATACAAAACAGGCATTTGACCGCCATCTCACCTGTTGGTAAGTGACTATGCGGCCGAAGATGGAGCATGCCCGTCTTGGAACAGCCTATACTGGCTATCAGCTAATAATTTACAAGTTAATCTTTTAAAAACACGGTTTATACAATTTACTACTAAAGGGCGGAAAAATGTAAAGCTCAATATTAATTATATAGGGGCACCCATTATTGAAGTTGACAGCGCTCCGTTCCTTGGGCTACAAATTGACAAAAGCCTTAATTTTATGAACCATGTAGATAATGTATGTGCTAAGATCAATAAGTTTCTTTATGTTCTCCGCAGACTCAGACAAATAGTGTCTCAAAATGTAGCCCTATCCGCTTATCACGGCTACATAGCATCCATCTTAAGATATGGGCTAATAATCTGGGTTAATAAATAGCTCTTTCATCCAAAAAGCATTTATTGCACAAAAAAAGTGCATTCGAGCATTATGTGAGCTTTCTTCCGAAAACACAACTTGTTAACCCTTACCAGTATGTACATCATGGAAATATGTAAATTCGTCAAACACAACCCCAATATATTTGCTCAATACAGTACCCTATCAACCCGCGCAGTGAGAGATCCCGAACGCTATATTTTTATAGGTATAATTTAAATTAGTAATTGTTACGAGTCATTGTTATTGTTCTTTAGTTAAATATATTAGTATAAGTAATATACCTATTGTACATTTGTATGAGACAGATATTTACTGCTGATCGAATGTCAAATACATATTTTTCACCTATGTAGCACACAGTAAAAACAATAAAGATTTTTATGATATGATTATGATTATTCACCCTAGGTGACTTTGGAACCGCACGCTATCCCATATGTCAACACCTAGGATGCCGATACTTTTTGAGATGTCAAGAGAATATTTGTTGCGGAAATGCGCAGACCTGTGTCTTCCAGGGGTTCAATTCGACCAGGTTCTGCCCAAGGCTGCCCCAGTGAGCAACTTGCTCCAAGGAGTGTTCTATGTCTGACACGAGCCTATTTCAGCTTTTCGACAGCTCGGAACGCAACGAGGGACATTGACTCGGTCAGTATAATCCATCTCTAGTACGGTCATCTAAATACTGGTACCCGTAGGTACTTATTGAAATGAATTTTCTACTAACGTGTTGGTTATTATAATTATATTTTCTTCAAAGAGCCGACTTTATATTTCTAGAACTTAAGAGTAGATAATATCGTATGTTAATTAAGTAAACAGGAAAATTATAGTTCCACTTAGTCACTATGGCCAAGCCTAGAAAAAATGCTGCTCCATAATGTGTACTAGTTAATTTATATTTATATTGTGCAATCCTCTCAAACTCGATATCTACACTACGTCATTGCTGCTATGGTTTATAGGTTGTAGGTAATTTGTTACACTACTTCTCTACCGTAGTAAGTACCTAGAGGTACTTTTGTAAGTAATCTTTTATCTATCCGATACTAAAGGAAGTACTTAGACAAAATAAAAGAAGTTTTATTTAGCATCTAATTCATCAACATTTTGAGTGGATCGAGCGAATCCAATATGGTTTATATTGGATTCGCTCGATCCACATTCGTGGAATTGCAGTGTTGAGGCACTGGCCCTTCTCTTCACTCTTAGCAATTGGACCCTAAACCCACTCAGCACCATCCGTAGTGACATATATTATAACAGACAAGATAATCAGGTTACTCCTAATTACCCACTTACGCCTTGGACCGACGCATAAAAACTGACACAATTTTGCAAACAAAAAATAACACAAAATGATTGTTGTTATAATGAGATATTACCATAATGACCTAATTTTGCAAGGGCCAAATTGCCCACTCGAATTGACTCTGGCTATTATGTCTGTGTAAGTATGAGTTAAGGTGCAAAGATGAAACTAAATTGATTTGATTGTTTCGTTGTGTCACGAAAAAGTCTAATTTCTAGAGTATTTAAGTCATCATCATCATTCGAGTGGTCAATCCCAGCTTCTGTCAGCTTACGAGTCAGTTAAGACCAAAGAGACTTCGGAAAAATAAATCTTTCAAATTCCAATTTGTAAACATTAGTAAACATCATTTCCTTTGATATATTTTTTTTGCTCTTTTACCTTTACCTACAGCCTGCAGTACTTTATACATACATGATTATTTGATTATAATTACACTTAATTTATTATTTTTTAATTACACTTAATTACAATAAATTATTTATTGAAAAACTCGACTTAAAAAAATTGTTCACTTTATTTAGAAAATAATTTGGGGCGAGGGGGCCTCCGCTCCTTCGTTGCCCCGAGCTCTAAATCCGGCCCTGTGGCTACATTATCCATCAAACCGGAACACAACAATGCAAACAATGTTGCTTGGTAGCTGAAATAGATAAGGCGGTGGTGCTCACCCAGGCGAACTCCTCAGGATTGACAGAGTCCTATAGCTGTAAAAAGTAGGTACAACATAAGTCCCAATAAATAATACCTATTAAATTCATGGCATCTGTTACATTTACAAGGTCACCTGTGCCGTTGCGTGTCGTGGTTTTGTATTCAATTCATCCCACTAATGAAAGTTTCACATTGTGCACTTTATCGACATTTATTTCTTTTCGCACTAATGAAGGGTTATTTTCTTTCCGTTTGAATATTGTTGTTTAGGGTAATAATACATTGTAATATTTAACCTTTCTTTATGTTGTAGGCAGGCAGACAAACAGGCAAGCGGGCCACCTGATGGAAAGTGGTCACCGCCGCCTTACCCATGATCCCAGAATTTGTCAGATCAGGTAACAGTAGAGCGACTGACACCTGACCTCCGTAGCCCTGATATATGTACATAACTCAGAAAATGACATTGGTACATAGCGGCACTAGGGATCGAACTCGGTACTTCACACTTACGAGGTCGACCACCGCCAGCCGCCACCCCTCGCCAATCGACCCGGCTGCCGAAGCTCTCCAGTATAAAAAAACTGCGGTTAATCCATTGAAAGTGGTTTAATCTAAAACGTGTAATTTAGTTATCCACATGGAAAAACTAACCAAAACTGTAATTTTCATGTAATCGAATTGTTCAATTTCTTAAGAATGGCTAATCCTATTAGCTTGAAACTTTGTAGGTATACAAGGACAAATTTTCTTTATAACTGTTATAAAATTATATCTGGTTAAGAAGGCAAAACTAACAACAAATAAAAAAGTATATATGGTGAGTACCTTATATACTTTTTTATTTGGTACCTAAGGTGGTCACCTTATTTGCAATCGCAGAGTTAGTGTTATCTTTATCTATGATATAAGTGCAGCTGTATAAAACGACTATTGCCTACCCAAACAAGATTATGAATGACCTATTATTTATTTGTAGGTCAACCAGCGATGCTTAATCTGTCAAGAATAGGCAGAATCATTATTAAATCAAAATTTGCTCAATGTCGCAAGCTATCTTATACCTATGTACATATAATATAGAATCAGGACTCTGGAATTTGGTAAATTACTTTAATATTCAAATATTTTGACATACACATATCTAGAGGGGAATATTGGAGAACGGTGCCCCAACGTTAAGTCAGTTTACGGTATTAACAGCATGTTAAAATGTGTTTATTGTATTTGTAATACCTAAGTAGAGCTCGTCTAGTCTAAGATGACGCGCCCCACTACTTAGTTAGTTGATTTCGATGTGTGAGTGCAAATATTGATAACGACACTTCATCTGTGTGGGAGCCAATGAACGACGCGTGCTCCTACGTTTGAATCTCACCGGCAACTGAGTAACCAATTACAACGGCATTTGTATATGTATTGCGTCCATATTTTAAACTTGCTTGTGTGCGTTAATGCGATAGTGGGGCGCGTCATTTTAGATTAGACGAGCTCTACGTACTTGTATAATGGTGGCAAAACTAACGAATGATTTCATTATCGTATCACAAAATACGGACAAATTGCAAGCGTATTTACTAGTATTTACCACACAATGAGCACCCAAATGAGAAATCTAAAAAGACCGAATAAGTCTTTCCCGTGTTGGCCTCCGCAACCATCAGAGAAAGTGTCGTACATCAACCCTTAACAGAGACGCTGTTTAAATCATCTACAATGGGATGATATCTGCCTGCCACAGATAAGTCAGTAAACTGTAAATCTTCGGTGATCAGAGACTGTCAGGGTACAAGCGGAGCATATGATTTCACACTCTCTACTCTTAAGTAAAATATTAACCTGAGAGGTGCCAAGATTTGACTTTCTACGTTATCCCATTTTCTTTGTGAGTTACTTAGCTTCAATCATCCCACTGCTGGGCAAAGACCTCCCCCGATTATTATTATTATGTTAAGTGGGCTTAACAAGGCTAAACGTCCTAGTATCACTGCGACCATTGCTGATCTATTGTGATTGCCTCTAGCTTACAGTTCAGTGCTGATCCCTACAGCTTCTATGAACTGTAATAGGTTCTTAGCCCTGATATCGCGCACCTCATCGGCTAGTAGCTGGTATTTACCAAGATGGATGCTACGTTTGCGCATCTGAGCTTAACACACCTCCCCCCGATTCTTCCACTGACAAGTACCAATGTCTGCCTGCCACAATAGAAGGCCCGCAGCTCATCTGTCCACCTATTTTGTAAGTTATCCATAGATATTACCTACCTACATAAAGTCTACCCAGTGAGTTTAAATGGTAGACATTTGTAGATAGAAATGCTATAATTCAGATTGGTAGGTACCTACTGTGGGTACCTAATGATAACGGTTGATATAAATGCTCTATTAATTCGGTAATTAATATTTGATATATTTGTTCCGAAGCATTATTTATAATGTAGGTGTAGTGTAGAATCGTACGATGTTTATCAGTGGCATAATAGGTATAAACTGCCAACTGAGATAGTTAGATATTCGGCCTATTTACTTGTGCGTTATCGGTCTTTGTCTTAAGTAGGTACTTGTAGTAACTACTCAATCAGATTATCTATTTATAGGTCTTATTGATAACTATAGAGGGCGCGGCGGAAGCGTTTGTGCGATGTTAGTGCATTTTACTGATTTTCCACTCGACGGAATGTCAGTATTGTCGCTATAATTCCTACCCGCGACACATGGACTTATGTTTTAGGATATAGGTACATAGCGTAACACATTTTTCCCTTAGTGGTAGGTAGTTTTTACATTGTTGTACTTGTTGTACTTGTTACAGTCCTGACAAATCTCTCTTGCCTCTTTCACAGTCATCAACCATTTCATACGTGCTCGGCGGTTTAGGTTAGGTACTGTTGACCTTGGCCGTGTGGTGTCCGGCAGAGTAGAATAGCACCAACCCCTTACACTTGTGGGTCTCGTACGAGGCGACAAATGTTTCCGAGGCAAAAGATCTAGAGTCTCCGTAGGCTGGAAAATGGGCAGCAGCGTTTTCCATTGTTATATTTATAACACTGCGATCTCCAACCCGACTGCCAAGCGTGGAGATTATGGCAATAACCTTCCCTTTAAGTTTTTAACGTTAAGGCCTTAAGTCCTGCAGTGGACTGTTATGGGCTGTGTGATGATGACTCTTGACCTGCCATTGTTATGTGTACCTAAGTCTCGATCTTCCCCTTCCAACGCTTCTATCTCTTCTACCACTAGGGACCTATGTTTTTTTCGTTAGTCTTCCCTCTTTCATCCTCTCCACTTACATGTAAACTACAATCCAACCCAACATTTCTTTCTCTACCCCAGTCTACCTCTTTCAATATTAAATTTTTCGCCTTAAAAGACACCGCGCCGTGTTACAACCTGTATCACACGCATATAAGTATCAAGATTATATAATATAACTGTTAGATTGTCTAGCTAGGCGTCTCGAATAGCGATGTGTTACTACGCCAGTCTGTCAATCAGTGATTAACCGGTAGCTTCCCCGCTGGGCGTAATAGAAGGTAGACTTAATTTCTGTCCTAGTCGGTAACTACGGATGGCTGTATCTTATTGGCTTATGTATAAGGTTTGCTGCTATGACACTTCACAAGGACAATATGTAGGGCAAATTATTGTTATTCCGAGTTCAAGACTCAAACTTTGAAACACATTTAAGTACAACATTATATCATTATCTGGCCAGTAATTTAACCGATTAACTACCAAGATTAATAAGATCTAATCTGAATACATAGGTAACTGGATATGTAGAGAACTACAAAGGTACTGCCACAAAGAAAATAATACGACGTAGGTACAAAAACCACCTGTCTGGTAGGACTCCAAGTTTGGAACACATTTAGTAAGTACAACATTTTATCATAATCTGTGCAGTAATTTAACTGATAAACTACCAAGAATAACAGGACCTAATCTAAATAGATAGGTAAGTACAAGATAAGTAGAGAACTAGAAAGTTAAAAAAACGACTTTGGTACTAGTACCAACTACCTAACTGGTCCTGACTGATTTAGGTTAAAAGGCAGAAGTTAAACTTTGTGCTAAATAAATGTGAGTCCTTTGCCTTCCTATAATGATATAAATAAATGAATCAGCAATAAATGGCCAAAGATGAATGGAATAACACTTATTTGACATTAATACTCTTTCAATTCTGTCAAGGACGAATTAATTAGCGTTTCGATAGACTGTTGTAAACAACATGAGGCAGCTGCAATGTTTAGGTACCTACACTTACGTACCTACTATTTACAGGAAAATAGGCAACAGTTTGCTGTTGTGTATTCTTAACCTTCGACGAAAAAAAGGGGTGTTATAAGATTGACGGGTGTGTCTGTTCCTCTGTGGTGTGGTATCTGTGTTTCTGCCTGCGGCATCGTAGCTCCCGAACGGGTGGACCGATTTGGATGCGGTTTTCTCTATTGGAAAGCCAGTCTAATCGAGATGATTCTTAGGTTTGTTTAATGAAAATCGGTTCAGTAGTTAAGAAAATATTTGAGTTTAAGTAAACTTGGTGGGGGGTTATCGCACTTTTTCTATCGGTTAGGTTATGCTTACACTGTGATCTCCAACCCGACTGCCCTCCACTGATGAAGAGAGGCACACGCACAGACTGATATGGGGCCCTATTTTTGAATCGCTTGCCTCGATTGTAACCTTTTTAAATCTTTTATTTTCCGCCTGAAACATTCGAAATTCATGATGCATGATGCTGATTTACCCTATTTTTGACCCGTACTCTTTCAGTATTGCCAATGAGATTTTAAAAAATATAGAATTTTTTCATGCCGAAAATCAAAATTGAAAACCGTTTGAATCGAGGCGAGTGACTCAAAAATAGAATCGATGCCGATGGTCTGTTTGATGATTATGATAATGACGTGCCTCAATAGTTCCTGACATAGGCCTGCAAATCAAGACAAGCTACACGGAAGAGGATCACACAGAAGTTGCAGTGGTTGGAACGGCCCGATATGTTTTCAACATGCAGAGCCAATTTCGGTTCAAAGCACCACACCCACCGCGAGTAGCTGGGCCCTGCGCCCGCGCCGCCGTAGGTATACGCACCGGGTACAGTCGCTTGCGTAAAGTGCGCACGCGAATCTTTACGACCCTTTGTTCCGATAGCTGCCAACCGTATTGCTCGGGTATCGGCGGGTGCAACAACATTACACGCTGCTTAGTTTTAGCTACTCGATTACTGCCCGCAGTGGCCGCCGGCGGGGCTATTCCCTAACTCTAGCAGCTTAGAAAAGCTATGTAGCTAGTTATGATCGCAATTGCGAGTTTTGCAGGTGGTGGCGAAGCTTGGGAGACCGGGTGGGTACGACAACAATTCACTATGTCATCAACATCATACTCTATGAGTCGAAAGACGCCATGGGCATAGACATCCCCCAGAGATTTCCACAAAGGCCGGTCCTGTGCCTTCCTCATCCAGCTGGTACCTGCGATCTTTACCAGGTCGTCGAGGCCCTGCGTCTTCCAGTACGTGGTCGCCACTCAAGGACTTTACTGCCCCATTGGCCATTTGTTCTTCATAGTAGACATCTGTTCTTCAGGGTAGACAAACCTAACTACTTAACTTTGTAAATTAACAAAATTGTCTGTGGCCAGCACGGCTAGCACAAGTATGCCCGCGACATAGCTCGCGCCGCGAGAGAGCCTGTTCCTTTTCTCAATACTAGCATGAAAGACCTCCTTTCGGCAGGAGGTGACACAGGACAGAGTGGAATGGAACATATAAGTGTCGTAAGCCAAGACTCATTTTGGGTCGTTGCGTCAACAAAGTAAGTAAGTAAGATGAAAGACAATAGCAGTATCTATGTCGTGCTTTTTTTTACTTGTCGCACGCAAGAGCACACTTGCGCTAGGAATCAGACAGTCTGGATAGCAACCGCCTCTTTCGCCATAATAGCAATGACAGTGTTATTGTGTTTCGGCTGAAAGGATGAAGTAGGAACCCAGCCTGACATAGAATACTGCACTAAATGTAACAAAGATAACGCGGTTGGTATCTGAATATTTTTATCAAACAACTATCAAAATCCCGATAAAAAAGGTTTACGGTGCCATTAGAAACAACCAAACTGACGGGAAACATCATCGCAAGCCTGAACTCTGGTCCTTCAATAACGTTAATCGATGACAATGAACGTCGAAGCGAATACCATTTATAATGAGAGATATAGAATAGGGCCCCTAGCGCTGTACTACTGATACCGCGTGCGTTGCTCTCACGTTCTAGGCGACATCGAGACGGTTTCCTAGTGTTCGGTATGGTGTTGCTTACTCACTGGTATCTTTGTTAGAATAGAAACATCTGAAATCGTCCACTTCGAGTGCACTTGTTTCTAGTTTCTACAAATAAATATGATTGGACAAATTCAAACAGCGCCATCTAGCTCCAAAGTAAGCAAAGCTTGTGTTATGGGTGTTAGATAACCGATACAGTACTTGTATACTTTTTTAAATACGTACTTTTTTGCATACTCACTATGTAGCAAGAATATACCTATATGTAATTTACTACTAGCATCTTAGCCTTAGACTTGAGACTGTTTAGAAGCTACTTATTTCAAATAAAACAAAGATTAATTAATATTAATGTAACATGTCAAATTGATTTATAAATTAAAATTTATTATTATTAGATATTATTCTAATAGGTAATTAGATTAGTATGAAGACTACGTAGAGAGCTGCAGAGGCATTACGCGGGAAAATGTCCGGGAAAATCTGGCTTTTGACAGGCATGTTCCATTTTTATTTTCGGCCGCATTGTCCTTCGCTCCCCATCAGGCGTTCAAATGCTTGCCTGTATGTAAAATTATCGATCTATAACGTAAAATTATCGACCAAATATCGTCGAGACGTTTCGACGCGTTGCAACTTTATCGATTACTAGTGATTAAGGATGGTGTAGGTAGATACTTTTTAGATAATTGATGCTAGGTTGTGGTTACGTGCGTGATGCTGAGTTGGTTGAGAGACGCGTCGGTATACCTTTCGTAGCTCTGGTAACTTCCAAAACGGCTAAAATAAAATTCCTGAAGCTTGGGGTGATCGCTCTCTGCCTCCGTTGGTGGCTTTTGGTCCCAACAGTACCTACATGCATTGGGCAGTAAAAATTATATCGCCTTAGCCAGGTCACGAAAAAGCGCGGTGGCATATTTTGTCGCGTCAACTCGCGTCGCAACGTGAGGCGCTTTGAGCCCTAAACAATACCTAACTACAAAGCTATATTTCATTATATTTGAAACAGGTTCTGTTGTGACGTAGTGAATAATATCAGGCGTTAATTTAGGTCTCTCTAGCTGGACTCTACTTATGATAAAAATATTGGTAGTGTGTGTGGGTTAATAAGAAATCACAACAAAGGATTCATTACCGTATTGTTTTCCAAATACTTAGGTACTATAGGTACCTACTATAGTAGCCACGTGAATCTTTAACAAATACCTAAGTCTAATATTAAGATTTAAATTATAAACTATTTTTTTACTTAGACAAACTTTATTTACATTACCACACGAGTTCACACGTAGGTAGGCACGTATTTTAAAAGTATGTTCCGGGTTTTCTACCGCGTACCTTTGTTTACGAGTAGCCCGATATTTCGACACAGTTGTATGCATAACCCGGAACATACCTTTTAAATGTGTGATAATAATTGCGAAAGTTTAAAACATTATGACATAGGTACCAAGTAGAGCTCGTCTAATTTAAAATGACGCGCCCCAATATCGCATTAACGCACACAAGCAAGTTTAAAATATGGACGCAATACATATACAAATGCCGTTGTAATTGGTCATTCAGTTGCCGGTGAAATTCAAACGTAGGAGCACGCGTCGTTCATTGGCTCCCCACACAGATGAAGTGTCGTTATTAATATTTGCACTCACACATCGAAATCAACTAACTAAGTAGTGGGGCGCGTCATTTTAGACTAGACGAGCTCTACCTAGTACCTACCTACTACCTTCAGATAAATGTTCCATGATTTTATGTATCTGGTTACTTAGCTATTATTAGCTAAGTATAAAAAATAGGCTAAATGCATCGCCTTTGATAAGCAAGCAAGGCCCTTGATAACCTATTGGGTAATATCGCCTTTGCCTTGCCTATCTGTCCTTGTGTTTGCCCACTCTATCGGTGGATTTAAAATCCAGTCAACATAGGTCTTCACACCATCGTTCGTTGTAGGCATTGGTTGTAGGTAACTGCACAAAAATAAATTCCAATATTTTCCGCTTTTTAAGCTTTAGAAATGCCTTAAAAGGTACTTAGATAAGTAGGGTATCTGCCTATATACATTACTTCTCTAAACTTTCGCTGTTAAGTTTATAAGGTCTTTTGCTTTTGGTTCTAGATTTTCATATTATCTAAGTGTAGATACCTAATTAACCAATCTAAGTTAGCCAAAACAACATTATTAAAATATTTAAAATTATAAGTCAGCGAATGAACTCGTACAGTCCAAGAAAGACTACACTTCAAGTAAATATATGTACCTACAGAAATTACTTTTACTTTATGCGTCATATCTTTACCACAAAATATTACACCTTCTAATCGTTCTAACTACACAGGATAAAATTTCCATACAAATTTTGAATCCCGTGCAACTTTAAAATGACACATGATTATATTTTAACCTAAAACTGACAAATCACGAGCATATCTATTGGTTTCTGGATCACGCTAACAAAATTTCATTAGCGTTGATAGCGTTAGGTATATTGAAAATAATCAAACTACGTTTGTTTGGAGCGCGCTCGGAAAGCACTCGCCTTAAGGAATCACACGACTAATCGCTGATCTGTTTGGTCCGAGGACGCATCGCCCTGCTTTCCTAATATGTATTTATTATGTTAGTTTTAAGTATTTGAATGTGTTATTGGACCAAATAAAGTTACGTCTATGTCTATGTCTATCTCAAAATATCGACCGAGAACAGAGGCACAATGTCAGGACAGGACAGACAGTCGTCTCTTCAATACCATTGAATTAAGGAAAAGCCCCTTCGGTTCTTATATGCCATCACATCATAATGTCCACTGTTGGACTTCATCAACATCGCCATTATCAGCATAAACTGCTTAGTCCACTGTCGGACATGGCCTCCTCCAAAGAGCGCTAATCCAATCTGTCCTCAGCTTGCTGCTTCAGTCACTCTACCTGCCCGTGGCTGTGATTGTGTTATATCACATTACACATATGTGTAATGTGATATAACACAATTGATGATGTAATATGATGTCTAAATACACATACGTACGGTTACATACACACACACACTCACACACACGCACACGCACACGCACACGCACACGCACACGCACACGCACACGCACGCACACGTACACACACATCACCCACAAAAATTTAATCAATTTAATTTAATAAATCTTTTGCTCGATTTGATTTGAATTATCTAATTCTAATTTGATATAATTATATTAATATTGTTTAATTTAATTCA
The DNA here is from genome assembly GCA_905147135.1 of Blastobasis lacticolella. Taxonomy (NCBI): domain Eukaryota; kingdom Metazoa; phylum Arthropoda; class Insecta; order Lepidoptera; family Blastobasidae; genus Blastobasis; species Blastobasis lacticolella. The sequence continues at coordinate 11,271,269 of LR990044.1, forward strand.
TTTTAATTAAATTATTTATGTAATTGGTTTATGATAATTTTTTATACGTACTAGTTTCTAACTAGTATTCATTTATTATTTAGATTTTCTATTGTTGAATCTTGATACGAATAATTACTTCTGCTTGGTCACATTCCAATGGGCTGGGGGCCTGGTGATCAGTAAAACAGGTATTTATAACCTAGTGCAGACACCAGTCTCTCACGCAGGTTATACTTATTTTGAAAATTGTTATGTAAGAGTTATTTTTGTATATTTTAAGAGCCTATGTGAAGAGAAAATAAACCTTTTATTTATTTATTTATTTAACATACCTAGTTATAATCATCATCACAAATTTGATGCGAAATGAGTTTTAAGATGGTCAACACAAATCGAACGGAGATATCCACCAACAAAGAGTCACCATACCGCTTTACTCACTTAGGTACAGTCAGCGAGTGAACTGACCCCCTTACCGTACATTTCATGTATGCCTCCATTCACTATGCAGCTGACTGTACCCACATAGCCGAGCAAACGTGTCAAACTTACTTGATAGTAAGAAAGTAAATACGAGACGGGTTGTTAGTACAGCGATATGATAATAATAATAGCTGCTGGATGCGGGCGATAAGAGACCCCATTATCTAATATTTATACAGTAACACCGATTAGATAAAACACGTGCGTTAAAAAGTTGGGCTCACTCAAATGGTTCCTTCTATCGTGCGTTTTGCTTGCTTTTACGAGTGGGTAAACCTCTTTATTCGACAAATAACTAAGTCAGTTAGGAGTTAGAAGTTAGGAGCGTCGGTGGCCGAGTGGTTATGGTAACTCGTAAGTGAGAGGTGCCGGGTTCGAATTCCACTACGGCCATGTACCAATGACTCTTTTTTGACTCTTCTGAGGAATGATCCAATCTGATCAGGTTCCCCTGGTAACAGGGTCACGGAGGTCAAAAATGTAAATCTGTTGGCAAATTAATTAAATAAATAAAATGGAAGTCGCGCCACTGTAATTACCTGATCTGCCAAATCCTGGATCATGGTCAAGGCGAACTGTGGACCCTCGAGCGCTCGGACAACTGGGACATTAACCAAGATGATTATTTTTTTATAACTAAGTTCATTCCGATGTCGTCGAGGTACCTACTACCTACTAAGTTCAAAGCATTATCAGTTGAGGATCTTCGCGGACCGGAAAATCCACTCCATATAAACATCAGCAACTTTAGCATCTCACCGGTTACTGCCGCTATGTGACACTCGTCTGTGTCAATCCCGGTTGTGGTCTCATGCGGCGCGCTAACCTTTTCCTCAATTAGCTGGTCTGCGAAGACGATACGAGACGTGAAGGCAGTTACGAATGGCGTTCCGGCCGGACGTTGTCTTTATGTGAAACATGGTATTATGCACCTCAGCGTCGTCATCTTCAGCTACTACCTAGGTAGCCTTACTTACTTGAAATTTGCAAAGTTTCAAGAAGTGTACTCGTAATACAACATTTAGGAAAATTCTTGCGTTAGGGGGTGAAACAGAGCCTTGTCAAAACAAAAAAGATAAAAATGCATTTTTAATGGCGTTCGAAAATTCCTATGGGAAAGGGATGAATATTGCTTCACAGGAGGACGTATAGTGGTACACACAGGCCAAGGCGCGGACAGAAGCTAATCATAGATAAGTTGGTAAGTAAATAAAAAACAATGGACGACCTATAGAGACCTACCTACCTACTGCGATATCCGTAAACAAATCCGTCAGACCGTCAATTAAATAATTTAATTATCATTCGGACCTAAGAAAAAATAATAACGTAAATCATCCTGTTATCTGTGAACTCTGTGGTAACTGTAATCTACACTAAAATAATTGTTGGTTTAACGAAGTGACAAATATTATCTACCTATACACAACGTGCTTACTATCTTTGTTTAATTCCTGCTTTATACTCATGTTTGCAGATCTTGCATGCTACTTTAATAAGCAGATGGGATGTAGGAACTTATCCTAGTCATAGTGACCTTACAGCATCGCTATCGCTATCGATAGACTAGTGGGCTCGGTGAGACTTTGTTCACCTGTTGTCCTACTTCTACCTTAACCCTACCACCTACCCTAACCAACACCTACCCTATACATACTCAACCTCTATCCTACCTACACTTTTTTTCTTTTAAACAAACTTCGACTGTCCTGACTTGCACAAACAAAAATTCGCAAATATTTGCAACCGTTCTGAAATTATGAGCGAACATGCAACATTTTCATACAATATATTATTGTAAATTTCCTGACGATCTCTAATAGTTTGAAGATAAAATCTATACCTTTAGGTACCTAAAATATAAAACCTATGTTAGGTATCTACTCGCTGATAATGTAGCTGTCTATAGGTGAAACAATTTTTAAAATCGATTAATTATTTTTTGAGTTTTTCGATTACAAGGTAAGGTTACCTTACTTAAATGTCTGGTGCATGACGCACTCTATGATGCCAAGGACAAGTAGAAATTTTGGTAGTAGTAGATTGAAGGTAAAGTAAAAATTGACTGTTCATGACTGTTCATCGGGGGATTCACGACACTGCTTTTACCATTGTGGACCTCCTCCCCATTTCTACTCGACAATGCGAACTATTATAACCATTGGTATTAGGCAGTATTTTGTGGTATAGGTAGGTTTTAATTAGGCTACCTATCACGATCATTAATAGATATTTTAATTTAATCTCCACTAACATGAAAGTGTATCTGTCCGTCCAGTATACTACATTCAAACCGCAGAACTTCTGAACTGATACCTAACTATCTATCATCATTATCTCAGCGTCAGGATTGTCTAGCTATGTCCTAGATCTTTTTCCATGTATCCGAATAACTCGTTTTGGTTCTACCTTTGGAACCTTGATCCTACCAAGGCTAAGGAATGGAACACGTGGCCCGCGAGTGTATTCCCTCAACATTATAGTCTGGACATATTTAAGCCTAGAGTGACTATAGTGGTTTCTAAACAGGAATGCTCCATCTTCATTTCTGATACATACCTACATCCTTGGTATGTTTAAGTTACATTTTAACGAAGCGTAGAATTAAAATAAACTAAACAAGATAGTGAAGTAGCCACTCGTTCAATCATACTTACCACAATATGTAAGTACTTAGGTATAAGTAGGTAGGTACCTACTACAGTCATAATCCCATTCGGCATGTCGTCGGTTCAGATCTAAAGTTTGCAACCGACACGGACAGCCTAATTACTGTACCTACCTATATCTCCTGACCTTTTAAAATAAGCTCATTCATTACTATAGTTCGACAAGTTTCAGATTATAACATCCGCTTTGCGTATGTGTGTAGTCGAGTGTTCGTTGCTCATGGGATGTCCTCGTTGTACTTCCTCCATAATGGACTCTATCACTTTAGGCATAGAGATGATTTTAGCTATGACTAAGCTTTGGTGCGTGTTGGGTGTAGAGCCACACTAACCGTTTCGTCAAGGCCACTCGTTATCTGGGCATTGGGTTACGAGAACCGTCGACTCAGCTCTTGGAAATGGCTGCCTGTTGCTTGCTGTTTAAAACACCCACTTGATACTAGCATAAGCGCTCATTTAGTTAGTTCTAAACAACGAAAAATGCAATATGAGTTAAGTAAGAGGGCCATTGTGGCAGCAATCTGACTGTGTTATCTGGTTTCCAGGGCTGTAATTCAACTCCCGCGCATGTAGGTTTTTTCGCCGTGTGTCTCTAATATCCACTAAGTACGTAGGTAAAAATATGGAATCCAAGAAGCGCGTCTTGTTACCCATGGTATAATTACCTAGCTAATAAGGAATTACCTCTATAATCTAAAATTCTATTTTGACAGGTAGTTAGGTTGTATTTTAGGTAAGTGCCTATAGGCAGCAGCTTTTACCAAATGTGTCAAACGCTGCATACTACGCGTAATGTACTTACGAGTATAATTATGGCGTCCCTGTCATTGCTTTCGTTGAAAATTGTCATCGTCCGTCCCCTACGAGTTAGTTGTTCTTGTTGGCTGTCTGTCAAATTTAGTTTATTTATCATCCGAGCGTTGTGTTGCGCGCACTACTGTCTGACATTTATTGGCGTGTTGTGCTAATATGAGACACTAAGGTTTTTTATACTTTAGTATAAAAAACCTTAGAAAGAACACCTAATTGCTATTTTCACTAAACTTAGGAATTGGCTAAGTTCTTTCTTATCTCAATTTGGACGTTGCTGATTGGTTAAAAATGGAACTTAGGCGAATCCTAAATTTAGTTAAAACGGCCATAGATAAGAGGCCGTTTGTATTTCTAAAAAGCTTACATCTCTCACCACGTCGTTTAGGAATAGTTCATACTTGCCCGTGTAGTGTCGGTACGTCATATTTAAATTCCATTATTAGGTACCTACAGGATTTATGGACTCCGTTTGGGTGCATTCCCATCACACCACCGCCATACCCATTTCAGTTTTACTAAGTACCTAACAATGAGTATAGAAGAACCCAGGATAGTGTATAGGCACCTACCATTACTTCAGGTACGAATGGAAACCCGTAAGACCACCTTGGCACATCTTAGAGCTCATGCAGACTGCAGACTTTTTATCGGCCGATAATTTAGTTTGAAGGTAAGCCCTTCAAACTTATTTATCGTACAATATCTAATCGTTATAGTGTGCACTTGCACACTGATGAAGAGCCGAACTAAATTATCAGCCGATAGAAAGTCTGCAGTCTGCGGGGCTCTCAGTCCTCAAATTGACATACCTTCACGGTTCGGTACGTATATCAAAACCTATTATAAATGCAGGTACCTATGTAGGAATCGTAGATGTTATGGGTCGTATGGTGACCGACAATAGTACGTAGCATCTACAAACACCATCCATGGCGGGTGTCGTAAAAGGCGACATGTCACAGAGGCAGACTATGTAATACCTTCATACACCAGGAAATGAGCAGCTGCATTTTCGTTGAGCATCTACGACTGTCAAGCTTGGAGAGCAGCAGGCCCAAGTTCAGCAGAGGCTATTAAAAAACAACAACACTACCTGCTTGCTTGTTTGCTTTATATAAAAAAATGAATTGCTTTGTGTTTGAGAGGAGTCTTCCTTTTTACTAAAACCAAGCCTTGGATTCTCCATTGTTAAAATTGAACGTGTAGTAAAACCATTTATGCTTTGATATTATGGCCAAGTTTTTCCGCCCTCTCTGGAGGGTAAGCTTATTACTGTGGGAGAAAAGAAACTGTTTACTGCCACCATTTTCGAAACAATTCCACATGATACCCTATTTTTTACCGCCACTTTTATAAATTCTATGTTTAATATTAAGCTACCTTCTAAATCATAGTAAATACAGGAAAAGTAAAAGAGGAGGTACTTATTAGGGAAGCTAAGGATCGGAAGATGCAAACAAAAATTAAAACAAAAAGAATGATAACATATTCTGACTATAATTCAATAAAAATGCAGATGGAAATAAGGTAAACTTACAAGAAAAAATGTCATAAACAAGCTTCAGGCTTAATTTGTTTGTCCATAAGAGAATAGAATACGTAGTCAATTTTTTTGGAGATTAAACTAATAATTGAATTTAAATAAAAAATTAAATACTTAATTACAACTGACATAGGTACTAGAGTTTTAAACTAATGCCTGTTATATTAAATGACTGATGATATATTTCTAGCATTAAGTTACATGTCGTAGAACTTAAATGTCTGTTTAAATACAAAAGAAATTAAATAAGTTTAATGGTTCATAATTCGTAATGAACTGACAATAAATAATATTAATGGGGTTTATGAAAACGCTTACAAACTAGGGGTCCTTATATTAGGTACAAAATTATTATCTTTCAGTGGTCACCATGCAACGACTTTGCTTATAATATAATGAAGTGGAGAAAAACTGAAACTAAAAGCATAACAAAACAAAAACATCACCAACTCGGTCCTATGAGAAGACAATAAATAAATACAAAACCAAGAATGGTCGAATGTCGTTTTATTTAACATACAAAATCGTAGATCCGTTAAGTGTAACAAAATATAGTTAATCATACTTTATGTTGTCGCGAGGATACAGTCTCTTGGTAAGAATCGAAAGCGTATCTGGCTGGTTCTATCAGAATTTCTCCTAATCACTTACATTGGTCCCTTATTTTAAAACTTTATACTTTGTTATATAAATATAAAATATCACACTTTAAATTCAAAGAAAAAACTATGCTACGTCGAAACTAATCACTTAGTTCTGTCAAAAGTACAAAAGTAATAACTAATAACTTTGCCAATTTGAATATCTATTCAAAAGGAGACAATAAATAAACAATCAAATCTATCTCGATAAACTAAAAATTAAATAGGTATTTAATCGATTTATTCGTTTTTTAAAGTAAAAGGCACGGTGTGTCCGGCCGCGGCGCCGGCAGCGAGCGCCGCGGCGCGCTGGCGATTTCATAATCATGCTTCATATTTTATTACTGGAAGTAAATCTTAATATCGTACAGTTCTGTCGAGGGAGGGGCGCGGGAGCCGGCGGGCGCTCTCGGGTTTCCGTGATTTCAGGGCCGCGGGGCGCGGGCGGGGGGGTGCCCCAGGCCGGGCAACACGACCACCAAAACCCGGACCGGTCCGCCGCCGGCTGCCCCGCCCCGGGCGCGTCCCGGGCCCGTCCGTGAGCGGTGCGGCGCAGCAGCTTGCTATCATATCATATTAAAGTTAAAGAGACTCGAAATAAATAATAAATTATTATCTTAAAACTTAAAAATAGATCACGAGCGCCTTCTCGCGGTACGGTACCGAGCGCGGATAGGCAGTACATAATAAATAACGTTCTATATGCTAACTTTACAGAGACCACCGCTCGGCGGAGGATCGCATCGGGAAGACATCCGCGAGCTAAGCAATAAATATCTAATAATAAGAGGTGCCATTTACAAGTGCGTGCCGATATAACTAAAACATTGTACGTAACCACTAAATCACACCGCAAACTTTCGAGACGCCGGTGAACACTTCGTTAGGTTAATATAAACAGGGCGAAGTAGCACAACGAGCATCGACTACCGAGAGATCATTCGTTGAGCGGGTGTGGCGCGGGACGCGGCGCGGGCGCGGCTGGAAGACGTCGAGAGGCACTACGGTGACGGACGATCCTTAGGCTAGCTCGGTTAAGTTAACTTAGGACTAGGCGGGCGCGGGCGGGCGCGGGCGGGCTCAGGCGATGACGAGGTCGCCGAAGGCCGCGAGGCGGTTGAACACGGGCAGCCGCTCCTCCTCGGGCTCGGGCGAGGGCACGCGGCGGAAGGCGAACGCGGGCGCGGCGGGCGGCGAGGCGGCGGGCGACTGCGGCGCAGCCGGCGACTGCGGCGACTGCGGCGATTGCGGCGACTGCGGCGACTGCGGCGAGTGCGGCGAGCGCGGCGACCGGGACCCGTCGCTCATGTAGGAGGCGAGCGAGGCGCCCGAGGAGAGCGACGCCAGCGAGCCGCCCGGGGACGCGGACTCGCGGCGGCGCGCCTCCTCCGCGTTGTGCACGAAGTGGCAGCGCGGCCCGTACGGGCAGAAGCCGACGGAGTGGAAGGTGCGGCACAGCTCCGTCTTGTACTTGGGGTGGCGCTGGAGGTTCCGGAGCTCGCGCACGCCGTGGGCGAACTGGCACTTGTCGCCGTACTTGCAGACGCCGGCCTCCTCGAAGGGGCGGCAGAGCTCGGTCTTGTAGCGGCTGGTGGCTGGCGGCGGGGGCGCGGGCTCGCTGGTGGTGCGCTCGAGGCGGCGGTGGCTCAGCCGGTCCAGCAGGCCAGCCAGCGCGCGCTGCGCGGGCACCGAGGCCGCGCGGGCCAATGCGCCGTGCTCCCACCCGCCGGCGCCGCCCGCGCCCGCTGAGCCCACGCCGTGGGTCATCGTCTGCACAGGCCGTGTTTGGTTCTGGAATGTAACAAAGGAACAGTTTTATTTACGGTTCATACAATTAATTTGAGACACAAAATGGGATGACTTGTCTGTCTGGACATTGACAGGGTGGAAAGGTACAGCATTTTTAGCATATGGACGTCGTTGCGTTTCTACAACGTTTACAGTTTTTATGACGTACAGTACAAAGAGAAAGAAAAAAACTTAAACTCAAATTATTCTACGTCCAATTTCTAAGTTTACGAGGCGAGGCACCTACTATGAAGACTTCGAAACCGACGGTTCCTTTTATTGGGTAGCGTAGAAAAAACGTATACAATCCGGACCGGAGGGTCGGGTACCTGCCAAAATCAACAAAAAAACCGCCCCGGGAGGCTGGTTTCGAGTTCGACGTATACCTGCCCGCGCTCATCTCGTTCGCACTAATGGTCCCCACGTTAAAATGGTTAATACTTCCAATTAAGAAAGCCTCAAAATGGTAGTTTTAATACCCCGGGGTGAGTCGAATTTTAATGGCCAAGGTACATTATACGAATGCATTTTCCGTCCGATCATGAATAATTTATGAACGTGTCGGGGAAGGTTATTTTTCAGAATATAACTATTGAGAGGCATTCATAGCTTTTGGAGCGGTTCATTTGTATATGCAGATACGGTGGAACTATCTTTGTTTTTGTGGAACGTCGAACTTGACGGTGCGGTGGAAGCCATCACCATAACAATGGTGGTGTTCACGCGAGCCGAGAGGCGGTTGACACGCGGCGCGGCGGCCATACAATCGCGGTGATTGTGCGCCATTGTTCAGCGAGCGTCGCGTCGCCAGCGCGCGCCGCGTGTGGAATAATTGTCACCACCTAACCTATCCGACTATGTCTCTAGGCGCGAGGGGCAACGGTCGCCGGTCGCCGGTCGTGCGCGTTGCTTCTCGTTAGGTAACAGTACTCCTACACTGATCTATTCATGATCCATTACTTGGTGTCACACCTGTTGGCTTGTTACAAAACGGTGGATTGTGAGTCGCTTTACTGCCGAACGGTGGGTAGCCGTAGCCAGTAGAGTCACAAAAGGTAGGAACAAACTTGCGAGGGTATTGAATTATAGGGTACGGTAGGCCATAACTTCGCAGAGGCTGTGTTTCGCCCACGCGTTTCGCAAGAGCACGGTTCGCGGTACGCAGTGGGCTATTGTGGTGGTGCCGGAGTGGGCTCGAGAGCGCGAAGGTCGGATTGGATCGGAGCGACGCGGAACACTGCTATAGAGTAGGTATGCACATACATTATGTATGATACATCTTACATTATGCGTCCTCAATCGATGTGAATGACACGTCATTGTATATTCTAATCACCTCCGCCTCGTCCGGGGGTCGTAAACATGCAAACACTTGTGTTTTGGAATACAACGATAGGGATACGTGGTATTTGGTAGGCTGATGTGCGCAGCGACGCAATAGCGCGTCCAAATCGGTATCTGAGATCAACAACAACGCGTACCTTGTTTGATTCGCCGTAGAACAGATCCATTATCCAAATGTATATCCCAGCGATGATATTTATTTGGTATTGAGATAAAATCCGACACAACCGAAATCTTGGACTGTAGTAGTTTCCGTTCTAAGTCACAACTTATTGTATCGTTAATGTTTATGTATCTATACAATGTTATAAGGACATCTCACTGGCTAAGTTTTCTTGAATTTTAGATTAACTTACAATATTCCCGATAAGTAACAAACATTTCATTTTTGTGGGTCTACTCTACAGGTTGCAGCTCATGCTCAAAGAAAATAACAATATGAAGTGGTAAATAACAAGTAAAGTAACGAACTGTATGAAGTACGTAAAATAAAATACACATCCATAACCACGACAGAAGAGAAAAGACAGGAAAGTTGCCGTTATCCTGCTCCAAATACGTCGAATACTGAGAGAGCGCTTGTAAGGGAATTTATGTTGAACAATATATTCCCGTCTAATGAAACAATGTAGCGGCGTGGCCGCTGAAGGCGAAAGTGTAGCAAACAAATGAGCGCCAGCCGGAGCGGTACAGACGCGGGTGAAATGTTGCAGTGAAAAGCGCAGGGGTTAACTTGGTGGCCGCCGAGTGTCGAAGGAAAACGGCCGGCCGTAATTAGAGAGTTATCAGAGCGGAACATTGGTTAAACGCTGCTTTCCATCGGACGTTGCGCCCGCGCAACTCGGCTCCAGGGAAATTGTAATCACTGTCGATTTCATACGGCCGCGGTCGTTGCGTTCGAAACTGAGGGCATTCATACGCATACGGACGCGCGGACTCGCGCTCCGTCATTATACTCTGTTTATTAAATAACATATGTTTAACCATTAGTACCCCGTCAACAGTTTACACTCTACGGGGCAACAGACTGATCCAGTATATGTATGTATACGAAGCGCGAGTGTTTGTTTGGTAAATATAATTTTGGTAACGCCTGCGCGGATGGTGTAAATGATTTACCGAAGAGCCGGGTGCAGGTCGCGACTCATGCCTCACCGTTTACTGTTTTTGTTAACACGTCGCGTTGTCAAGAAACGTCGGTGTGCTGTCGATCGAGCCGATCTACCCACTGTTTGTACTACAATTTCACACGTAACGAACTTGACGCAAGCAGGGTCACTTTAGGGCTGGTGATTTTTCAGGTGTAAAGTTACTCTTATTGATTCCCATTCGAAACAAGTGGGCAGTCATTTTCTTATTTTATTTCATACAATTCTCACCAAATTGAAACTCGCTAAATGGTGACATAAGCCCTCCGCTCCACAAATACGATCGTAAAATATTGAAACAGCAAACATTAATTAGCGAAGCATTTAGAGGTTGAAATGACCAAGGAGGGCAACGAACCACTCGCCGCCAAATCATAACCAACATGAATTCAACCACGAGGGCACTTGTATCAACATTATGTGCAATGAAACTATAGTAGCTTTTGAGACATTAAAATGACCAGTCATGATTTTGAAATACAACACAAAAAATAAAGAAAAGTACAGTCCGAGTCAACGACCGTACTGTATAACATTTCCAACGCAACTTGTGTATTTACGTTCGCAATTTGGAGAAAATTTACACCTTTGCACCGCCTGTTGTTGTTCGGACTTTAGGTCCAGCTAAAAATATTTTTTGTTTTCCGATACCTAAAATATGTGGGAGGCCATCGACACTGGTATACAAAGAGTATGGATTTAGGTCGCGAGTTTCAGCAAACTGACTCTGGGCTGCTTTGCACAAGAAGTTCAGATTTAACAATTCAAATGAGCAACTCAGGTAACAAAGAAAGAGCTGGGGCAGAGATTTATATTCGAGTAAAGTATAATAAACAGAGTCGAGCTACAATTACTGCATAAATATTATTATTTTATGTACTACGTGTTAATGAAAGTAAGTGGCTATGTCATAAGATTCAATGACGACGACAATAGACGTAATCAAGGCAGACTCGCGACAATTGACCGTCGTAGGTAGGTAACCAAGAGGAGAGTATGCTTAATTGGTCGTTAATTGGCTTTAATCAAATGCGTTCTATATTTAAATGAACTTTTAACGATCTGAACTGTTAGTGATGATTGTTCGCTTCGCGGTCACATTCGTTTCTTGTTACTTTTCCTTGTGCTCGAGCAATTGGGACACTTATATATTGTATATATACGTCGTCAGAGGTGTGTAGTTTCGAGTAGGTAGTTTAGAAATTGGCCCATTTCTCTGAGGAGCCGGCCGAGGGTTCAGTCGATTGCTGCCATCACGTTTATTGAATGATTGCGCTAAAATAACGAGAGTGGAGATGCTGCGGAGGGGCCGCGCCGGCGTCTGCGCCTGCGCCTTGTAAAGGCGTTTGCTATTAACCTCGCTTTAACCTCTCCCCAGGGCGTGTAAATATACTATCTATCTGCTCTAAAATAAACTTCGCAAGACATTATGACATTAATTTGCTGCACATCATCATGTTTATTATACTCAAGTCTGTGTAAAACGTACCTACGCGTTAATTCGCTAATGAAGGCAATAATTTACAATGACTTATTACGAATGTAGGTACCAAGTCTAAGTAGTACAGGATAAAGGTAACAATACATAAACAAAGCATTACGTTATGATTCACATTTGATAGTGCGCATTTAGTTGGCGGCGAGTTTATGGAAACGGAATTAATAAATATTGTAGGTAAGTTAGGTACTTACCTTTAGCATCTAATTAAAATGAGTAAGATTTTATTTATTGGTGTCATACTTCTTTTATTCATAATCATTTATTATGAATCCTGATAAGCACTGCAGTATTATATTAGTGTCTACTTGTAAAATTTATAATCTCTTCTTCATTTAGCAGTAGCAATCAATAGACGGCGGGTCAACAAGCGGTGTCTCTTGATGTAAAATGAGTGTTTTCTTTAATTTAAAGAGGAAGCCAGTGGTCCGAAGACACGAAGCAGGGGTCCGATGACTAACTGTTACTTGTCGACGCGCTGTCGTGGGATGGGCTGGTGGAACTATGATATAGACACCGATCTAGACAACATCAAATGGGACGCTCTGAGCTCTGGCTATATTCTACTACCGCAAGTGTCCAAGACCTTTTATTGGAGGAATGGGCTTTAACGCGAACAACCCCATAAAAGTGTATGTGGGTGCAATAAACAGCATTTCTGATCGTCTCGCTTACGCGGTATTGATATTCAGCAGAATGTTCTAAAACTAAAAGTTATCCAAGCATTTATGGCCATCGGATTACTCGGACGAAGCTGCACAGTTCTACGCGAAGACCTGAGAACCTTGATCTTTACGCCTGTCCCAGAGTCCTACGATAATAACGCGCGCGTTATTGCAGTATCTGTTCAGAGTATTAGAACTCACGCAATGTTACACGCGGCTGCGATAATAAAGCATATAGAAGTAGGACGCTTGTGGTCCTAATTCTATATGCGTCCTCTAATCAGAGAACGTTTACAATGCGTAATGAATTTTACACCCAATTAGATAATGAGATACGTTTTGTGGCGTACTGAGTCGCCTAGCAACAAACGTTGTTGAATCAGGCGCAGCTTTTCGCGTTCCCCGACCTGCAGAGGCCCTTCGACAGTTTTCTAATAATTTAGTAGTTTTTCAGGTACTTTATACATACCTACCTATGTCTATAGAAATTGTCAAGGTACTTTCGTGACGCAGTGTATTATTGCATTAAAAAAGCTCTTAAGCTAAACATGGAGACATAACGACAATAATGATGAGTACAATGCTCTCCCGCAACGATAACTGTCTAGTAGCATAACGGCCGCATATGAGTAATATATTTCCCGAGTTGTGGGAGAGACTTTATTAAGGAAAAGACATAAATTTGTATAATTATAATACTACTACTACAACACTAGGTTATTGTAACATAAATAAAGGACTATGAAGTTGGACTTTATTTTGAGTCACCAACGCGGCGAATAATACAGTCGCACCTACCTACACTGGTTTAATGAAATACGTACCCGTCCACCAGTCAACGTCTATGTCTATAATCGTACGGCGTAATATGACAATCCAGATAGACGACGCGGCCCGCCCGTTTGTTTGTGGATGTGTGTAACATGGTAAATAATACGTTATGGTGTCCGCCTACGAGCGATAGGTGAGTAAGACCGGACGCCGGGCGCCCGCCGCGCATGCAGATGGGCTGCTCCATTGCAATGCGAGACCGCGCCGGCTATGGCATTAATGCCATCACATGTCGCCCGCCCGTCTTTATTTACAATTTGAATATCTACCAAACGATTGTCCTCTGGTTACACTGAGACGAAACAATGGCAATTCACGACTAAGTAAATCATTAACATAGCGAAAAGGAAATCACGTAGAGAGGGCGAGACGGTTGCGAGAAATGTGAAGTCATATACTCATTTTCCGACTGATCGACTGCGAACAATCGGTCGTTGACTATTGATTTTCCATTGCCGCTAAAGTTTTATTCATGAATATGTTAGTATTTATACTATTTATTCGTTTTCGGCATGAATGAAACGTTGTAGTTTCTTGGGCGTTAATATAATTTTAAGAGCCCAATTGACGTTTCTAGACGGTGCCTCCAGATAGCGTGAAGGCTAAGGGACTCTTGCTGTGAGTCAGCAGCTCTCCTTGTTTGCCGGGGTATAGACACATCGTAAAGCCCGGCTGAGATGTAGCGAACGTAAACTTCGTGTCAACAAAGGGCTTCGTTAGAGTTGAGCGTGTTTGCTTCCCGCACGCCGAGCGATGGATGCGTCCGTCCCCCGCCTAGGCCGCTTTTAGCACCTCCATATTTATATGGTCGCATGCAACAAAGCAGACCCAATGTCGATTTGCAGAACAAACGTGTAAACACTGCAGCTCACGACGCTATGGATATCCGCCGTATCGGCGTTTCCTCATATCCATAATAAGCTAGACAAATAATGGAGCTATTATTAAACGTATTCAATACAATAGCGTCCACGAAAATGTTATTCACCGTGCTAGGAATCGCGGTCATTAGGGGCACAAGCTAGGCCCTTACGTCAGCCGTGTATCTGGTTGCTGCAATTCCTTTGTCCGCGCAATTTTTATTGTTGCGTCACGCTACCGGGTTACACTTTCCCCGCAATTTGTCCGACCGATGTGACTCATAAAAGATGATAACAAAAGTGGAAAACCGTTTTGAAGCTATTGTGTTCTTAGCTGGTTTAAGGTGAGGCAAGTAAGTAAGTAGGTACATACCTACGCTGCGCACAAACGTTCGTAAAGTTGTTCGCGAAGTAGGTTTTTCTCCCTTCGGTGACCGAGCTGATGTGTAATCACCCAGAATGAGTGTAAAAATCGTGTTCACAGTAAACAGTGCCTAATTTCTTACGAGGGCTTATCACACTACGCTACGTAAACAGTTTTAATGTGAAGTGTGTATGCAACATACGTATTGAAGCAATCAGTAGTCGTGGTCCTAACAACGACCACATTATCTTCGGACTCTGAGTGGTTTCTGTATGTTAGAGAGCATTGATATTGTGACCGCTCCAAGTTAAATACTTTTATCTGCTTACGTACGAGATGACTTTGTATACAATTACTGTATTTCGAAGAGTATACGTGACTCGAGGAACATACGCGTTTGGTGCCTGCCTGCCTACAGTAAACGGTACCTAGCTAATTCGTAGACATCGGATTATATGCATTCGCATATTTGAATATGCAATTGGATATAACTTGATATTTATAGCGTTAGTGCATAATTGCCGATTGAGTAGTACCTATTAATAGTACAAGTGAAATCCTGACCCCAAGAGATATATGCAAAAAGGTGCCGCATTTCCAACTAAAGGTTATTTTAAACCTATATTTTAAATGATATTTAATGAAGAGAATGTATTGTAACCGCAATTACTTCTGATTTGTAAAATAACGAAATATATACTTAAGATATTGTTTAATTACTCTCGAAGAGTAAAAATATTGTAATATTATGTGTATAATCCGATGTTCAAATTAGCTACAATTAGGAAACATAAGTTGCATTTCAACTTACGTAATTTGATAGTCCATCATCGACCAGGTATTCGGGGCTCACCTGTGGAGAAGAAAATTCAAAATTAGTACAATTCGTACGTAGTACGCAAACCAAGCATTACAATAACAAAGAAAACAATAGTAAAGTGGGAAATGTCGCTTTCAACTCCTGCCTTGGGTCTCGTGATTCAATAACCAGCTAGCATCCAGGACTAGGCAGCACCAACCGGTCTCCATTGAAAGCGATAGCACTTCCTACAAGAAAGTAAAATCAAACTCCGCTACTTGGCTAGGCGTTCGGGAAACCTTACATCGTTTCGCCATCTAATACGAACAGGAAAGTTGGTAATGGACGTAGTGCGGAATGTGCTTGTATAGTCAACGTATAGTACCTAGACCTAGTAGGTACCTGTCTCTGCGATATTGGTCTTTAACAATCCGAATTGGAATTATAAACTAAACAGAAAAAATAAGTAGATGATAATTGGCTATCATTGAAGGTTAAGTATAGAGTTGAGTAGAGGCGTAATATCCACATGTAGCAATTACTTTTTTTACCTTGGAAGAGTTACAATGAATCAATTTAATCTCGTCTAACACCATCCTATAGGTACAAGCAGTAGGTAGGTAGAAGGAAACCCACAACTTTTGTTTTCATTCCGAATGTCGGTCAATAAGATCGCGTTATCGTCTCATGACAAGTCTAATTCTAGATATAACACTTTATCACATGTAAATAGGCACGTATATCTCGGCCTGGCATTATTACGGCGACATAATAAGTTGCGCAAACAATTTATCTAAATGGTGCGCTGTCGGCGACAAAGTAGGAATTAACCCGCGCGTTGCTGTGGTATCGAACAACACCAAATACCAAATCGGCCGGCGACTGTGGGCGCGATGTTTTGCATGTCGTATTCGGCGGTTGTTGTGGCGCAGCGGCCTTCGCGCCGCGATATAACGCGATAATACCCACATTTTCCGCTGCTCGTTAGCTACAAGCAGTGTGCGTCCACTCTGTACAATTAACGCGGCGGGCACGTGGATATTACTGGCAACAATACGGGCGTTACGCCACCGGCTTTAGACGTGCGGTGTCACGACCCGGCTCTTTAATAAGCAGCGCCGATTCTAACGCAACGGGTGATCTCTAATTGAACCCGGCAGTGCGCGAAGGCCTCGCGCGGACCGTAACTAGGAGAAGCCGACGTGCGGAATCCAAAACTAACATACTAACTTGCATTATTTTAATGGTAATCAGAATGCTTGGATGAAACAACGCGCCATATGTGTTTGGAAATGTAATCATAGTGTGTGCGTGTAGGTACCTATATGGAATAATTTGGATGTTCCGAAGCGGCGGCGGCCAGTTTCGCGATCACGTCTCTCGATCAACGAAGCAATCGGGGCCACTTGTGCTAATGAAACACTTCAATTGTATTGGGGACATTAATTCAGCCAGCGGCAGTACAGCGGCGCTGTTTACATTGATACGATACAACTGCTGAAATAATGTCACCCATTCTCTCTCAAACGCTTTTAAATATCCTCTCTTTTATCCTAAAATTTTTGTGTATACACTCATAATTAACCGGTTTCTTTCAAAGCCTGAGTATCGATATCACATATATTCTGGTTTTATAACCGAATTAGATTTGTGGTTAAGTTTACCAAATCAAATTAATGTTTTTCTAATGTATGAGCCATCAAATGTCAATAACAATATTGTTTTCCTGTTGCCTTTCAGTCAGCTGACCCACTATGAGGAGTCACTGTTTCTAAAAAAATATTATTCGGCATAATTTTCCTCTTCTAACTTTATTATTTAGGAATTTAATTTTAAGTTTTCAAACCTTTACACAATTACTAGTTACGAATTTACACGTTATCACTAGCATCTGTGAATATATTGATTACTATGTTCTCGCAGACCGATACTGAACCGCCGGGAAGAAGGAAACCAACAGTTACATACTGATCTATGCATAACAGGTAGAAGGTGGGTAGGTACCTAATGAAAATAACAAATATATTGTATTCTGTTTAATTTACATTCAAACAGAAATGAGATCTGCGAAAAATAAGTTGGAATAGGTAAAAATACCAAATCCATCGATAATTAAATAAATAAAAATGACATTGGAGTCACCTGTTATTCGATAATTTAAATGTTGCACCAGACACAATTCTATTCTTCGCTAAACAAACAGGCAAGCGGGCCACCTGATGGAAATTCAATTAAAAACAATTCTTTTAAATTCTATTTATTCTAAAACAATAACTTGCTGTATTGTTTTACATTTTCAGTTTGCGATAAATGTACTAATTTATAGACGAAAGTTCAAATTACCTAGTAATAGTTATATCGGCTGATATTATAAACCGTCGATTCAGTTCCCAGTTTTTGATTTATTTTCTGATCATAGTTTAATATAAGTTATGAGTGTTCGGATACTCCAACGTGTCGGCCTTGTACAAACGGAACGGCTCACAATAAATATAAATTCAAAGCCCAGGCATAGGCATTAATGGCAGCTTCATTGTGTGAATTATACTCGTACTACAATTGTTGGAATACACAGATAAGGTATAGGTATAGATTCTTGCTTACGAATTAATTCGATATGTCAAGATCAATTGAGCAATTCCGAATGTAATCCGAACTAAATGAGGACAAAGCATGAAAAATGATCGCATTCATGATGAGCAGCCTTCACGCGGCCTGTCGAGCGTCTTACAAACTAAAACGTATAAATTTGGAATAAACTACATATTTGGGAAAATAAATATTTTGCTACATTCAAAAGACGGGTTAACGACAAAAGTACAATCACAGAATATTGTATAAGTACCTACGTAAAAAAAGACAATGTTGTAGGTATGTGTTATGTGTAGGTACTTTTTTGCAGTGCACCCGTGATAAGCATCAGTTTTAATTTTAATGAATTAAGAGCAAAATATAACTCGCAACAACATCCGCTCTGAGAAGCAGCAAAAAGTGCTCAGTCCAACATGACGCCTCATGGAAATCGAGCGAGTCGCGCTTGACCTTGGAGCCACAAAGAGAGTTCGCCGGCCAAATATTAATTAATTATTTATAACGTAACCCGTTTGACCAGTCCGTGGCTTGCGTGTTGATCCTCCACTCGACTTTATGATCTACTACGATTAATAACATTGATTAGACGCAACACGCCGGCATTGATTCAATAATTATGCAAGTAATTGATGGATCTCTGGATATTTATAAGAGAAAAAATAATTTGATATTGGAAATTAAGCAATGATGTTAAATAAAGCAATTGTAACAATGCAGCGCATTTAACGTACTAAAGTGAAAGACACAATGCATGCGACAGTTTCTTTGTAGATGTTATGTTTAAATTGTAAGAAGAATATCATCACAGCCTCCTCTCATTCATCGAACGAGTCTTGTTTGTATTCGGGCATAGTACACACGGTGTGATGTACGAGTGTGTGGTCATGTGGTGCAACCGTATTATGTGATTCTGAGCAATTGGGTAACTAACTAAGCGTTTATGGCCTATCGGCTGACCCCATTGCGCCACGATGCTGTTGAAGTGCAGTGATCAGCTTGTTGAGCGCGGTGGACGGACCTACGTACGTACCTATTGTCCGTATGTCTACCTCGACCTGCAAGTAGCACCAGGTAATAACTATCATATGATGGTTCTCTATTTGGCCAACGTTGACGAAGCACATTCCCGAACTCCACGCCAACGAAATTGAAAAACTGCGGTGGAAGCCTTGGCGTGAAAGATATCGCGGATAAGATTGAAGAGTTTCGCTTGCTCTGGTTTGGTCGCGTGCTACTTTAACCTGAGGAATACGTCAGAAATAGTGCCTAAAATACCTTTATTCCTAATACCTTAAAAAGGTACCGGGACAAGCTAGAGAAGCCATGGATTGACGTCGGATGCGAGGGCCATTGGCTTACGACATGAGGATGCTGAATGCCGTTCGAAGATGAAGAGTAGGAAAGCGGACCCTGGCAGAAGCTGGGATTGGCAGTTAGGAGGACGACGTACCTGAGCTAATTTTAAGTATAAACTAAGTGTCTACTTGTAATAACCAATGTAAATATATCTACCTACGTCTTATGGCTTTTATGATACAAAAACTATACAACTCAGTAGGTATGTAATAAGTAGCCATTCAGTAGTTGCAAGACAAAGAAAAACAGTAGTGATTTTATCATCAACTACCAACCAATTAGGTACAGATTGAAATAGTCGAAAGTTCAATAAATAAAGTGGCATGATTACAATTATTTTGCCCATCGAGGCGCTTTCGTGCAATTAGTTAGACTTATGAAACGACGGCGTTTACGCAACGCGTAACACGATTAGACGGGAAAGGGCCAAGAAATCGACCTTCGCGTTTCCTATCACTTTCAATTCGATATATCATTGCGAGGTGGTATAATGGGCGTTGTTGCTATTAATAGTGTGGGTATTATTTTAGACATTAATGGGCGATGGTACCCGGAAGCGTGGCTGAAGGTCGGAGAGCGCCGAGACGGCCTTGCCGCGGGCCGCGGGCTGTGCTACTTTCCCCGCTGCTGCGGCGGCGGGCCTCCTCCACGTGCGTTACGTATTCCGCGGAACAATGCGCTGCGCCGAGCGGAGTTACGCACTCCATGCTTCGGCTGACATAATCGCCCGAAATTACAGTTTCCATGCCACTTATTTGGGGACAATTCGGATTACATTAGCGGAATCTTCGCATTGTTAATAACAAACAAAGCCTTGGTCTCGCCTTCTGATCACGAGACGTTCTCTTCTCGTGTAGGTACTCGGCGTGAATCATGACGTTTTGTAACTTTGGCGTAATTTACATTACTAATGTAACTACCGAACCGACCCAAATGTTTCACGCATTTCTTAAATGCCGTTGTATAGGTGATTATATATTTAATTCACACCCAGTTAAAACCATTGCGAATAAAACTGTACAGGCACCTACATTAATGACATAGGAGAATATTTGTGATGTACCTACCTACCTATCTTTAGATAATGATAATGCAAGTAGTTATTACAATCATACCATTCACCTTGTCTTACTCAATCATATTTCAATCATAATTAAAATGTTCTAAGAATCAGACGTTCGGTACACGCTAAACTGACAAGTAAATGTCATAATACAACTTACAAAAAGAAGATAATAAAAAAAGAACAGTCTATTGTAACACTTGCTATTGAATACAGTTTATTACGCATTGTATTTCATTGCAGCTCAATACTGGCAATTAATCGTGTGGGGCCCTGTAACAAGGCAGGGTACTGTGGTACGCCAGCGAAGGGCATGGCTAGTCCGATAACTAAACGAGTCATTTGAATTCATTTCATAGCGATATCAAGTTAGTGCCCGGCAATTTGAATACTAACTCTGTCACCTCTGCGAAACAAGGTCTCTAAACATGTGGAATACGAATGTTGGTAAATGTATAGGAGACTCTCGTAAAGAACATTTGAAACAGAGCGTCAAATATTTGTCGTTTGTGTAACATACGTTACTTTTGTCGAACAAACGTAAAAATAGTGTCATAATGGGGAAATCGAAGGTCGCAGTCGATGGTTGCAACCAGGTTTCAGTAATGTGGTACGTGTTGCGGAGGCAACCGCTGATTAGGCAATGTTTTCACAACTTCAGTGAAATAGTGGATTAACAACATCGGCCGCGCAGTCGCGACGCGCCCACACCGTTGCGCATAACACTAATGGCATAACAGACTCTGTTCTCTAGTATTTCTGCGACCAGCCCAGGGTCGAGTTTCGATACGAAGCCAGATGTTCATCCTTCACAGACACATTTTAATGGAGTTGCGGTTACATTAACCGATTGATTTTCAATGGGACTTTAAACGCTTTGTTAATGGCAACGAACGACGTGAAACTGTTCCATTCATAATTGAATTTCGCTATGAAATTGAATCCAATTTACACGTCTTACGGCTTCCATCGAAACAGGTACTTGACCTCCAACAAAAGTAAAAGTTAATCACTTTTCTCTTTGGGGAAGACACGGCGTGGTCTACCATAAAACCGGGGGAAATACATCTCTAAAACTGTCAGTAGTCGAAAGTACCAGGATACGTCCACATAATTCAAGTCTTATAATGAGGAAGCATTAAGAAGGCGTGAGGCGACTAAAAAAGGAGCACGATATTAAAGCTAGTTAATTGTTTGTTGAAGTTTTTTTATGTGGCTCTTTCATAATGTAGGTAACTAACAATGGCCAGACGAGACGTGGACGTATTTTTGTTGTTTGATTGATCACGCTACGTCATGTAGGTAAATGTTGATTACTATTTATTTATATGTATACCTAGATTGATAAACAGAGTATTTTTTAATAATGCTGAGGTTAGGTTGTACCTAAAGGTAGGTAGGTAGGAATAGTTTAACTTCTTTGGTTTAACGGCATACGAGTCGAATTTCGACGAAAAACTATAAAGAGATATGCAACCTAGCCAAGATGTGCCAAACACACATGTACCTACTAGATGTCTAACCAAACAATAATTTTGACCTGCAATTCCTAAAAATATTTACCTTAGGAGAGGAGTGATGACGTCAGAATTATTTTAAATGGTAATTTTTATGTTAATTAATTTTATGAAACCTGTTTAGTTCCGAGCTGATTCCAAAAATTTGACAACATCATTACATTTTTAGGTAAGTCGCGGAGATATTTTTAAGAACCGCGAACACATCTAATACACATGTGCCAGACGGCTATCCTATCGATTTCGAGATTTGCGTACTTACACCTAGGACTACACGCATAACAAATAAAATTATGTGCTCATTGCTATAAATTACTATAATATTGGTTTTAGCATTGTAATGTAAACGTGTTGAGATCAAGTAGACGGAGTTTGGGTGTAGGCGAGCAGCGAGCGGCTGACCTTCGTGGGAGGAACAAGCGAATGGGCTCATCGACAGCGCGCCACTCGAATTATTTATGTAGTATATTAATTATTATTTATGCTAAATACCAAAATCTAATATAGCTATGCGAGCGTTGAGACTACTTTCAATTTTTACCGAGGGTTATGGTTTTGAGTGCATCTTCGTATGCTCCATACGGGTATGGATGGTTGGTATGGGTATGTTATGTCCAATTTTTAGTCATCCACGGAGCATACAAAGTTAGGAATCGAAATAAGGTTTGTGCTACTTTAACTATTTAATTTGTATAGCGATATTTGAATATAACGTTTGTTTTAGCTGTCTCCGAGCTGTGGAAGATCTGAGGCAGTTATTAGTTAGATAATTTCACAACACTGTTGTTACAGGATAGTGCGAATCGGCGTGGGTGAGCGGCGGCGGCGGAAACAGGCCTACAAGTGCGGGACACATTGTGCGAACATGTTCAGAGCTGGACGCCTCCTTTGCTAATTGCTTGTTATTATGTCTCCGACGCAACAGATGTGCAACATCCGTTCTCAACTTGTGTCTCGTCTTCGTTTTTTACAAACATTACAAATTAAACCGTGTTAGTCCGACACACATCTTGGTCATCTTAAAGCCTTCGAGCGTTACTACTTTGTGCGGGTTTGTAGAACACATATTTAGCTAAGTTCTTCATGTCTGGAGGAAAACGATAAAGCTTCAACTTGTCGGTGTTATATTATCACAAAGAGCGCGGTAGTAGCAGCCATGACGTATAGCCTTGCGATAAAATTAATGTTTATTTCTGCAAAAGAGCTTTGTAACATGATCATAATTAAATTTAGTATTGTTACGTAGAGTAGAGGCTCGTTTATAATGAAGACTACAGAATGAAATACATGCAATCCTTTACATACAAAAGCCCAACAAGGCGGCACCGATAAAGGTGGTCGGGCGAGCTCGTAAATCTACTGACTCGATAGTCGGCGCGCGCTAGTAGCGGCTGGCTCTATTACACAAACAAAATAGAGAACTGCCGATTACGACTGGTTTCACTTTCGATGAAGCATACGGGTCAGCGCGGTGCATCGCGCCGGCCTCGATCCGCCGCCGCCGTTGCATAAACCGTGGATAGATGCAACACTACCAGTATGGAATGCAAATTTTCTGAATACCCAATTCTGCTTTGCCGCTTCACGACAATATGTAACTAATCCGGACAGGCTGTTAACTTCGCAGCCGCCATTACGTTTCAGTCGGTCGTAGTGACAGGCTCGTATTAAAGTTAAATAGTGAGAAGCTATTAGCATAGCGCAGTCATAATCGTGTGAATTTACAACATGTGCATAGCAGCGCTTATTGCAGTAATTCAGAGAAAGACGAGACGAGAGGCGGATGGGGCTGTTAAACGCCTATTTTTAGCTGTCGCCGCCAAGAAATTGTAAATAAAGCTGTGTGACGAAACGCGATGCAAGTTGAACAAACTGCCATAAAGCGGGCTCGAGGAAGCGCTATCGCCGCGGCCGACTCCTCCGGGTCAAACCAGATAGCATTTGAACCCGCTGTGTACTAGTTTTGGATAAGTTATCAATTTGCGTCACAGAATAATTATTTTTAACGGCCCACCCTCATCAATAACGTTTGCTTATTATTACTTCGCGGCCGCAGCGGCGTGATTTTCGGAGTAGGTAGAAGAGGTATCTCCCGTAACTTACGCGAGAGGACGGTAACGTAACCTAATTATGTTGAGGTGAGCACGATCAAAGTGGGCACATCACGAGGAAGGGCGGTCGCCGTATCTGATGCAATTAGTGGTGTTGTAAGGTAGATTCGTTATCGCGACCGTTTTCCGCGGCGGTCGCCTTGCACGGGGCAACGAAGCATGGCTCAGCGCGTCATGCCATAGACCACCCCACTTGTCACGGTGTGGAGCGCCGGCGCGCCCATCGCACCGGCCTCGTAACCACCACCACTAAGCTCCTCTATAACAGTGTCGTAACGGATTACGCAAGTCTTCTTGCAAGCAATAACTGCATTGTCACGGCGAACTTGCAATTCGGTTACATACACAATACGGCATCGATAGGGGGTTACGCGTATTGTACAACGGAAACCTACTGGCAGTGCCTATGGCTTAACTGTGGTCGACCACGTTTGGTCCAACGATTTTAATTGATCGCCGACATGAGCGTCGGATGCTAATGAAAAGGTTGGGGCTTCATTATTAGGCGTACGATACGAGAAACACGCGGAGTGTTGTACGTTTCACGGTGCGGTGCGCGGGCGCGGCGTTCCGCTCGGCGAGCATCAGCGGAGGTCCCGATTTGATAATGCACCGAGCATTGCATAAAATGCAGTTAGGGCGGCACCTGTGCACAACCTGCAGTTGAGGCCGGGGAATTGCTGCACGCCTACAATACATAGCTATGCATGTAGGTACAGCGCATCACAATAAAACGAAAGTGACGATTCAGTTTTCAATTTCAAAACATGTAGTTAGGTACATAAAATGCGTGGGTTATTTTGTTGTCCTCTGAAAGCAGCTACGTTGGTTTGTATTGTCGATAAAATAACAAGTGCGCATTATACTTGTTTTGCCAGTTCACTCATAAAAACAGATATTCTGTTGCTGTTATGTTCGTAGGTATTTTATTTATTAACATATTTACATTTACATTGATAATAAGATTAACAAGAATGAAATGTCACTTGTTTTAAAAGGTAAGGAAGCAAAACTACGAAGAATAACCTCATAAAACGTATTAAAATAATTACCCAGGG
Source organism: Blastobasis lacticolella (assembly GCA_905147135.1). Taxonomy (NCBI): domain Eukaryota; kingdom Metazoa; phylum Arthropoda; class Insecta; order Lepidoptera; family Blastobasidae; genus Blastobasis; species Blastobasis lacticolella. The sequence continues at coordinate 11,296,394 of LR990044.1, forward strand.
GTGTAGCAGGTAAAGTAGGTACATTTTTATATGCAATGGCCGCGGTACTAGGATGAGAAGTACTTGATGTGTTAAAATGTAACGTTTAAATTTATTCCGTACTAGTTAGGTACCTGGCGATGCTCCACCGACAAGAGTTTGACTCTTGAATAAAGATGATCTACTCACCTATACATATAATAGAGGATATAGGGCAATCGCTTCATTACGTCCCCCTGCGCTTAGGTAAGACTGCACTAGGTGGGATCGGCACAATATGTCTCTCGACTCGACAACGTTTTCAGTAGAAACTACCAGTTACAAAACTGTCAACGGTTTCCTGACGGTAACAGGTATCGAGGTTTACCGGTGATAGTGTTGTGGTGGAGCCATCGGCAGGTAGGACAACACTAAATACAAATTATTTGAAATCCAACGCCTTAAAAAAACAATAAACTTTCAGCGTTTCGCATAGGATACAAAGGTACAATACAGCACAGCAAAAAGCAATGGAGCGAGACACCGCTTCGTGGTTGGCAAGCCCGTATAGTGCCGGCGTTGCAATGTGGGTAGGTAGGTACTGGGTAATTAAGTTGATTGTGGCACTCGTCTCGCGGCGGCGCGCGGGCGTGAGGGGAGGAGGCAGCGAGGCCTTGCCAAGTTCATCGGCTCGCCATCGCGCCGAGATGCGGCGAGGCCCACGCGCAGCCAGCAAACCGGCGCGCGCGCACGCTTCCGTCATTGGGACGAAATCTGACCTGTGGGCTAGGTCTTGTGTCCTATAGACAAAGGATATGACTAGTCCCTAAGTAACGCGTGACTCGAACGAACAAGCACGTAATGATTCTATTAATCAACGATATCAATAATCGACATACTGCGATACATAATCATCCACATGGGTCGGCCCGCCATAACCATCGTAGGTAGATCATTGCTCGCAGATCGTACCACATACTTTTTCAAATAAATTAACCATGCTAATGAAGCAGGTTGGAGAATACAAACAAGTTTTTCTATCACCAAGGTCACGGCATAGCTTGATCAATTGCTAATACCTAATACTTTCTAATGAAGCGTATTCCGTGTACAAGCAAGCTTATTAGCTACGGTTTGTGCAGGCCATAAAAGCGAGATTAGCGCAGAGCTAGATTGCACTTTACGAGCGGAAAACGGGCTCTGCCTAAACGGGCACGATGGATGAGGAGTGTGACACGGGTTACGTAAGGCGAGGCGACACTGACCCACCGCGGCCGCGCTACTTTCCTTTCAATATTGACACACAATCTGCAAGCCAACGACCACGATGACACTATGCCTTGCCTTGCCCAGCGGACTTTGTGACGGATTGAGGAAGATAATCTGTCTACTTTACATTTTCGATTACAACATTTGATAGAACATCGTACGATATAAAGTTATTGACTACGATAATGATAGGTATTAAGATATTGAAAATATTACGAGAGTTGCCTCAGAATTGTGACATAAATAGGAATAGGTGTTATATATAACTTACTTTTTATTTAAATATACTTTGTTTTTGCTATTTTAATTTAACTTCCTTATTTAAGTAGAATCAACAATTTTTTCACCATAATTACATAAAACCTATCAATTAATAAGAGGTTTTATGATTACGTGATGTGATAAGTGATAACAAAGGGTGATAAACGATCACAACAACAAGTCATTTAAATATATTCAAAAGTTATCTAAATGACTTTCGTGAGAATATCGGTCGATCACCTGTGCGATTCGGACGCCGCAATATCTCGTCAACCGGCAACTAGGAAAAGAAAAGCTGTACCCGGATGACTATGAAGCGTAAGTGTCAGCAACAAGTACCAATGTTTCTGGCTGGTGACTCGACTGCCGGCTGATGTGTCACCAGCCAGCGCCGCGCCGCGCGCTGCGATTGCGCAGCAGTGTTTAACAATTTAAAACAGGGACCCGCGATCTATTTTCATCCATTACCACTGAATTATGGATATAGGTGGGAGCCGGCTAATGAGTAAGCAAAGCCCTAATGAACTACTTACATAATTCCAATTGTTCGTTGTTTGATTAGTTACGACGTCGATTTCGAGTAAACACAACACATTCGAATTAGAAACTCTTGAAATAGTTTACCTACGCTTGATTTTGGCAGCGGTTAGGTAAGCTCTGATACAAAGGTTTAGCAATATACCAGCAAGAATTGAGTATTAAGTTCATTGCGTTGCGGTATAATCACAATTTATTTTGATTAGCTACCAGTGGCCGTGTTGCGGCAATAGTGTCTCGGTATGCATTGTTTCATAGTCAAAGTCAAAATTTGTCCACGTGCCGAATTGATATAAAAGTAGACATTAAAATCCAGAGGCTGTGGCTAATGCCAACAAACCAGCAGCACGCACGGGTATAATAGCGTTGTAATAGGCAGTGCGATGTTTGTGCAATGGCTCTTATGCAAACAAACTGCAATCGTGCGAAATCGCGAACCATGCGCAACGTGTGAGGTTAACCTGCACTAAGAGGAGGTTTCAGGTAATACCGTATTTTAGCACTTTTTTCGGCGATTTCCTGTTAGACTTGTACGTAATTAGCTACTGGAGGTTTTATGTTACGGCACAGCGTTGGCGCCAGGCGCTCCAGTGGCTCCGGCGCCACTAGGTGTCGAGGTAAGTTCGACCGTATCATTACGAAACGAGAAAGTTAAACAGTTTCGATTGGTCTCGAAGAATGCAGCGCCACCGTCGGCGACGGCGCCAGTCCGCAAGAAGCGACCGCATCAACCAGTCCGCTCCGGTTGTGATGCAATCGCAATCAATTTGCTTTCTGTCTGTTTACATATTGCGACACACTTAAGCAATTTCCCACGATATACTTCTTTTACGACGCTATTTTTAATATATTATGTATCTACACTTAATTAGGCTACATTGCGATCTGAACCCCGTCTGAAATGCGTGGGTAAATCTATCTAATCATGGATGGGAGACACTATAACAAAAATTGAACCTAAAATTACCGTTGGCTAGAACGTTAGGAGATACAAATTCTAGCATTGAATAACAAGTCGGATGTTTACTCCAATTATAGGTACCGTACACGAATTTGTGTTGCATCTAATTTATTAAAATGGCGGCCTCCTTTTGCCCGTTAAACTCGAGCAGTGTTACAAAATAGTCGTTTTGATATTGCGCAAGAGTTGATATGTTGTTGTGAGCAATTATGTAAAGTGGTGGATCTCGGCTTCAGAAGTAGGCGGCGGGGCCGGCCGCTGCCACGGCAATGGTAAAAGTGTTACGCCGCACTCGATTCGATTCGAGCGCCGCTCGCGCCCTGTGATGCAACCAATGTGTGCCAAAACTGCAGTCGAGCCTTCGCTTTCGGTATCGGACCTACTTTCATACGACAAACTTACAAATTTTAGATAAAATCATCTTTGCGTAGATGAAAGTTTCGCTGGCTTCGAGTAAATAAAATGTTTGCAGCGATTAAAGATAATTTATACTGTATGTATTTGAACATTCACTTCAGCTTTGGGGAAACATCCGCTGTCGTTACAAAAATAACCACATTGTCATTTCAAAACAACAGCATGCTAATGAACATTGCTGGCGGGTGTTATCAGCCGACGTGATAAGATACAGCTATAGTACCCCTTTGTTTATGCACTGCACTCCAGTATAAGACCATGCCCAGATACGCATTATCACTGTACTCTATACATAAGCGACGACATATTTGCTTACTCACTAATCGTGAGTCTACTAAGTCTGTTCTTTGTCTGATGATGTTATTTCATAGCAACTTCGCCGACCACAAATGGCATGGTTGATGTGATATTAAGAACGCTTCAACATTCAACACAAAATATTAATGCCAACGAGTTTAGAGGCTAACAAGTTTATTTTATAAATAGTTGGTTTGAAATATTAAACAAGTGTAATAAAGTTGTAAAGCAGCACATTAAATTATATTTAAGATACGCCGTACGCGCAAGTATTTTGATATTGTTATATCCTGTTTGTCTATTGTCTAATTTAAGTAGTTAATTTTTACATCGACTAGGTATGGTTTCTTATTATATTTCAGACGTACCTATCGTTAAACAAAAAGTTCAGCATCTTATTTTCTTGTTACAAAAAATACGTATGGACGGGCCAACACTGCCTAGCAAAAAGCGGAATTGGCTTTGCAGCAGAACGTTTTTTATGGACTCGTGTGCAATTGTGCTGCGCGGCCGTATGAGAGTAATTAAAATCCATCGCTAACACGTGCGTCGCGTATTTATTGAGAAAAGTAATGGAAACACGTGATTCGGTTTACTGGCCAAATTATTTAACAGTTGAAATCATTCGGCGCGTACGCAAGCACAAGTAGGAAGTGGAAGTCAATCGTGGAGTCGATTGAGTGACAGCGATGAGCCGTCATCAGCCGTCCGTTTGTGGTTTGACTCTGGCAGCCGAGTATCGGCCGTGGCTGGCTAGCTGCGCATACGTCACCCCGCGGCCGTGGGCGAGGCGCGCGGGCCAATGACAAAGACGTTCGTCCGGCAATGAACCCTCGCATTTGCTCTGCCGAAACAATTAGCAATACGCCGCCAATGTAACGAACACACTACATTTGTCTATCGTCATACGAAAACTTGTCATTGTCCAAAGTACTTCCATTAGGTAGTATCATTGAAAAAGTTGTACATAAGTGCCTTGTGAAAATGTTTTGGACCAACAAAATATTTTTCGCGAAGTATGTATCTGCTTCATGTTCTAGCAAACGCGTGTCACAGCTCGTCAGGTTACCTACATACACTTAAAAAATTTGAATAGACTTGTGATCATGTGATGTGCATTTAGTTAAAAATCTAAATTAATTTTCCATTTAAATGTGCATATTTAAGAGGGATTGAACTAAGTGTCCATGTTCGTTCACCCAATTGAACTCAAGGTTGAAAACGAAAACGAAGAAAAAAAACGAGCTTATCTAAACCTAAAACAAGACGCTTTTGTAACATTTTAGTAATTAAACAAAACCAAATGTTACAATAGGAGAAAATCTAGGTTTATCAGTAGCGGAGTTTGTCACCTAACATCGGAAATACGCAGAGAAAATCCGAGAACACCCGCGCGAAGCCATGTTATGTTATAAAATGCTTGTATGATCGTTCTCGTTACATCCTACAGCCCTAAACAAATTGCTAAGATTTGTAAAATCAGTTTCTATGTGGGCGGCAAGGCGAGGCGACTGTCGCAATATCTGTGACAGGGCCTCGCAGTACGCTGTGAAACCTCCGTCTTTGCTTCGGCACAAATTAGTGTCTAGTGTTTATGTGAGCGTCGACGCATAATGACATCTCCATATTGTGCAAGCGTTACTCAAGGCGAACCAGATATTAAAATCTAAAAAAATATTCACGCATATTTGGAAAATAAACACCTTGGCGATTGTACTAGAGCCGACGGTCCGCCCTTCGAAGCAAGCAATGTGCGTGTCCTTACAGCGAGGTCATTGCGGTGCAAGGGAACAAAGGGTTGACTCACGTCCTACTCTCGTCGGCAGAGAAAGGAGTCCGGCTAAAAATAGTAGTGGCGGTTAAGAGTCCGATCGGTGGACGCGGCTAACAGCCCGCTACTTGCCCTCTAGCCCCAGCGTAAACTGGCCAATCATCTAGCTAGTATCAGTCTGTGCTTGCTATAAAACAACTGTTCTCAGTTGATGCATACAATATGTCCGTGCAGCGCACAGCATAGACGAATGACCATGTGTTCCGTGTCTGTGTACAATATAATTTCCAACACGAGTAAATGTCAATGATGATTTACATGGCACGTCAAATAAAGTCGGCAGTACCTACATCGAGGTGCTAATCAGTGTTGACCAGTTGCATTGCGCTATTATGGTAATGTTTTCCACAGACGTGTGCGTTTCGGTTGCTTACATAATTGTAGAGAATGCAACGTTCTACAAGCACGATAACCAGTACCCACTCGAGGGCCTAGTTGCGCTGTGAAATTTCCACATAGAGATACGACGGCTGAATAGCACTCGAGTTACACAGCATAGCAAAATGGCCAAGTCCCACGCGGAATCGAATTTCGTCGATGGAGCATGAGAGGAATTATTGTAAGATTAGTTATTGTGTTGTATGCGGAACGCTGTGTTTGCTACTAAGCGAACTCCCACGAACGAACTTATTGTTTGGACTGCACTTGAAGGTTTCTGCAACGGCTGCTATTAGGAAACGGCGGCGTCTACTTTGACGGAGTTTAAGAAATATTTACGGAAAGTGTTGGAGAGTGGAGACCCTCTTATATTTTTCTATGAACTTTGAAAAGGATTGAAGGAACTTTGAGGAAATTTGTACCACGTGTCCACTTTACTACCGTTTGTATTCACTGATAATCTAAATCCATACCCTTCGCCATTTAAAGCGGAAACGATGCTGTTTGAATGAATCCTGGTCTAAACGTATGATTTTAAAACTCGGTTCGCAGGCGGCGGGAGATGTTTGTCATGCTTGGCACCGATTCGGCACTCACTTGACGGAAAATCAAAGCTCATAAACATTAAAAATTAAAAAAGGACCATCGCATAGATCAGGCGCAGCATACAGACTAGCAATTGCACAGCACAGAGGTTGGTGCGGCGGGCAATATTGCGAGTGGCATGCGAGCGTGGCCGGATCGCACGCTCCACCGCCCCACGTGATTACACGCCTACTGACCAACTAATAACCAGCGAAATACCAACTCTGGTACACCCAATTGCATGACCAAAACAAATGTTAACTAACGTATTGCATACAACTGGCAGGAGCAAGTTATCTAACACGTAAGTGCGATAGTATCGTTATATACCTAGGTAACGATATTACCGACCAGGTTTTAGAATCCGTACAATGTAAGGATGGAGGACAAAGAACTGCTTTCAACTTATCTCGATGCATGTAAAGAGTGGAGCAAAAAACGGTAGGGCTAAGGCGAGCGGTTGTATTTGTAAATAGGCGGCAGGTAGACGGTTGTAGGTGTATTCACGTGTTCAACGGTTCTGGGACGATTTTTTTGTTCCGCCGTAGATATAAAAGATCGATGCACCTTTCAAAATTCCCACCAGCATAAATGCAATTATAAAATCAGATGGAAGGACGTTACCGGTTTGGTAGCATAGCTATGGATTTACAGTGTAGGCACATGATGATGTGAATTGTGATCATAACTTACTTAAAATTTTCAAAAGATCGATTATTATAAAATGCCAAAATTGGTATAATAAAACATTATGTAGGTAATTCCTAGGTATTGCGCCTACACGCCTGTACATTAGGTACGCACGACGATTTAATAAAGACGTGTAAATAAATTTAAAATAAAGTTACATAGGTACATACATAAAGCAATGTTCTACGTCCCAATGGATTATTATGTTTTTATTGTGTACAATAAGCTGTTAAATAAATAAATGCATACATACCGTGAAGCAGACTCCTAGACTAACATACAGCAGCAAACCATTTATAACCATGTGAATTGGCTAATAGGACCGGTTTCGCTTCAACCACGACACTGAGCTAGAACCGGTCCGCCGTGGTCGATAGTGAACTCTATTGCTTTGAGAATAAGTTGCCTTTTACAGAATAAGAATGCGTAAGATTCATAACACCATAGTAAATAAACGAGCCACCCCTGTATAGCACCAAAACGAAAGGGAATCAACCATCCACGACGCAAGCAGATAGGTAGACAGGTTTATAAAAAGGTCTGAATAGCTCCACCGTATTCGTGAATCCGACCGACATGAGTGAAGTGGTGTGGATAGATTGAAAGAAGATGGATTAGAACGTAATGTCTTAACTAACGCGGTTTTGAGATGGGTTACATATTTTATTTCAAACATAAATGCTCTGAAATACCGCAGATATAGTAAATGTTATAAGCTATCGTAGGATATTATGGGCGATAGTTTACCGCTATCCATCAGATCGCTGTCTGCTCGATTTTGTCAGAGTATCTACCTACCTAGCCTAGCATAAAAACATCTGTATCTACTACTTGCGTAGTGGGTAGGAAATTATATTCCATGGCATCTGTATCACGTCGTCGTCGAGTTATTCTATCCTGTAGCTTGTTTGTTACATTTTTTCCATGCAGTTAGATGGCCAGCACATTAACCAGTCTAGCAACATGCAATATGCGGGCTGGTCCGCGTCGCGCTACGCAATCGACGACTGGTTTTACTTATTTTCCGTGTGTTGTAATTATGCGACAAGTTATGTTGTTACATTACTATAGAAATGAAATGTAAACAGCTCATAAATTATTGATAATTTTTAGATATCTAATCACAACAATATTGAATGTACCACCTCACTTTGTTTTTAATGCAGAGGTTATAATTTTTTTTATTATTATTTTTTGTTTATTTAATATTAATAAATAAAGGTAAGAAGTTTTAAATTACCTAGGTACTTAAACTGATGGTTAAGTAGGTACCTATTATAAACAATGACCCTAGAGAGCCATTTGGAGAGGATTTGATCATCCTTATAATCCAATAGCAGGTTTGTGATTTTTTTTAGCAAATCTGGATTTTTTACTAAGTAGATAGGTAGGTGTGTACTTATAAAAATTCAAAAATAAAAAGTAAGTAGTTAACCAAAAATTTTTTAAAAAATCTACTACACTACTGACTATAATTTAAATAATACAGTTAGGTATAAGTAGATACAAACACAAATGTATAAATAAAGTAAAATTACATAGATTTCTTTGTTATTAATAATATTTAGGTACATGTAAAAATATTTCAATTCACAAGTACCTACACTATTTATTTATAATATGGTATTGTGTTGTTGATGTAGGTTGAACCTACCTATCTGAGGTTATATTTCATGAGGTTCCTTATAAAATTCTTATTTTACCACAAATCAATTTCTGTAAGTGGTTTCAACCTATATTGAAACATCGAGAATGCAAATAAATTATCTAAATAAAGTAGGTGGATAATTCCATTCAAGTAAGCTTTTATTTATTTTAGTGAATCTTTACATCATTCCATACAAAAGATAAGCGATGAAATGTGGTTATTTATCTTATCATATCACCCATGGGCATGAGCCATAGCATCTCATAACAAAAATGCATCATAGGTAAGTACTGTAGACACATTATAAGTTAGCTGATTTAATTTTACTTGACTAATGCATTTTTGGTACTTAGGTTAGTACTCAAAATGGGTAGAATCAACTTACTTATATATCATTGGTAAGTACCTAAGCTTTACCCTATTTACTACATTCACATATAATAAATAGAGGCAATACCTTTGTGGATATTAGTTGTCATGTTGTAGGTATGTTTTTTGATTTGTATTTAATATATTTTCAATGATTTATCAAGGTAAAGAAATTCTGCAGAATTCTCTAATCTAATTTCATTACATGGAATATAATTTGTTTAAGGTAGGTGAAAAGAAATAAATCCGTCCAAAACGGTTGACGGAAATCAACATGTGGACCTAAAATTATAGCAGTCAAATATAGGCAACATTTTAAATATGCAACAGCGGAAAACTTGTAAATACCTTCGCCTAGTGATGTTACAACATACAATTTATTATGACAGTACAACAGTAGTTGTAACTAAAGAGAAAAAATGAATAAATTGAAACTTACCTTCAAGAACAGGTCACCAAAATCGTACAGCGCAGACTGATGCATAATGGCAGTAGACATCGTAAAATCAGCTCAACACGTATTCCAGGATTTTGTAGTTTTTATAGTAGGTAGTTTCAGAAGCTGCAAACTTTTGCACTGAAGCACGCAAGGTCGACGAACTCACTTATAATTTTAGGTTGAATATTAGCAATGTTCACGAACTTTCAACGGGAATTTTATGAAAACCTTTGTAAATACAGTTGATGTAAATTAGCAAAATCGTTGCGTTTTTGTTTTGTCGTTCGGTGACCACTGCTTCTGTCCGAACTAGTTGGCCGAGGGCAACAAGCAAAATTTATTTCACAGTGCTCTCCACAGTTGAGCTAATATTTTTGATCACAATTTCGCAAAAGTTGCGAAAATGTACAAAACCGTCCTTATTTCGAAAAACGTCTTTCACTGTTTTTTTCTCTCGCGTCTATACGGAAGTTACAGATTTTGGTCAAATTCTGCGCGAACTGCGTCGTAATAATTTTTATGACATGTAAACTTTTTTGTTTCTCGACTAAATACTCCAAAATGTCTTGTTCCTGGCAGTATGAATCGCAAAACCAAAAAAAATAAATCGCAGAGTCAAAGTCCGCGCAAAACGCACCACACGTTCATTCCGTATCACGCTTGCTCGCGCACTGAGCCGGCTGGCGGCGGGTGGATTTTGTTTTCAAATCAAACAGCACGATCACGTTTTGGAGCGAGATTCGTTTGGCGCTCGGTCGTGTTCGACTACGTTCGGCAAAATTCGACTGTTTTGTTGTTGTGCGTGTGCCGAACGAACCAACCAAAACCAAAGGACTTTTTTTATCTTGTTTTGTTTTGTTGTGTGGTATTTTGTGCGCGCGCGCATGTGTGTATGTGTGTAGTGTAGTGAATCAAATAGTTTCCAAAAATTACCGTAAAAGCGGGTTACTTATGCCTGTGAGGGCTACTTACTATATGACCCTGAACGGAAAAAATATTTTTTATATTGTTAATGTTTTTAATACTTGTCTAGTTTGCACTTACCGTAGTCGTAGATTTTTTATTACCACTTAGGTGGCAAACAAGCTTGCGGCCTGCCTGATGCTAAGCAGTTGCCGCAGCTTATGGACGTTTGCAATACCAGGGGCATCACTCCCGTGTTGCCGACCCTGTACAAATGTTTCATCCCTTTCTTCAAGAATTCCATGTTGTAATCTCCAGGAAAAACCTCTCCAGGGAGCTCATTCTACAACCTTAGTGTGCGTGGGAGAAATAACCTTTGTAACCTCAGTTCGCGATCAATTGGGGTCCAAGGTATAAGCATGAACTCTCTGTCGAGCGGTGCGATAAACCTAGCGAGAACCTAGATTTATGCATCATAACAAATAGTAACAGTTCCTCAGAACAAACACCGTTTTATAAGCGGTATAACACGTAAAGGAATAAGGGAGGCGAAATCCCCTTGGCATAGAGGCTCGATACAGCTTGTGAGCATAATATCGTCGACATTTCGCGTTTTTGGACCGACCCACGAGTACCAAGCTGCTGAGCCGGTGCTCCCGCCCATACACCAATCAACGAATGGCTTACAAGAGGATGTAGAGAGTGCGCGAGTGGGTAACTAAGCGATTCCTTTAGAAACTTATTTAGGGTCCATATGGAATGAACATACTAAAAGTCCTCTCGTCTAAAAGGTGTGGCGGAGTTGGGGTGGGGCTTAAAGCTCTCACTTTTGGGGTTTTCGCTTTTATCTTCTAATCGGTGCGTCGTAAAGAAAAGTGTTATTCTACTGAATGAAAGCTAATAAAATTCTCACAACTTTTACCTTACAAAGTTTTTCAAATTCCCAACCGTTTACAAGCGACCTGCTCTCGATTGTGGCGATAGGTACAACATCCTTTTCTTAGTCTTAGGATTTGTCTGAAAAACTTAGCATAAAATGTACATGTTTTTTTTTAAGATATTTAAGTACAAATTCACAGTAGGTTGGTTGTAGGTAGGTATATTGTAGGTTACCGGTAAGGACCCGATAAAATTATAAAAATTGTCAGTTAAATCTGGTCCAAACTAACCTAACGTGAGTTTGTTTTATTTAGTTTTAATACTTTAGTTTATTAAAATTGAAAAGTACAGCTTGCAAAAGCAAAATAACTTTATTAGCAGAGTGTTTTTTACTAAATTTGTACTTACTAAAATCAAAACTTTGAAGTAGAAAGAAATATCGGTTAAAAGCGGGCTAAGAAAGTTTGCCATGAAAGTTTGTTTGTAATTTTATCATCTATCGATATGCATCTGGATTTGCCCGCGAATTGAGAAAAATAATTTAAAGATAATCATAATTATGTAAAATAATTTAAAAACAATAAAAGAGTAGGTCCTATCCAGGGTTGCCAACCCTACTATATAATATAGTATCCTACTATATTAGGAGTCTACCTACTATAAATTAAAAATTAAAATATAGTAGGCGAAACTACTATATTTAATTAGCACAACATTATCACTTACTTACCGCAAAACGTAACGCGTCCATAAGATCCTCAAAAGAAAAATTTTCCTGATGCAAATTGAATTGATTTCAGAACGATCTAGAGTCTTGACATTTGTATGACGTGACGTCAAACTCAAGTCAAATAAAACAAAACAGCTATGAAACTCAATGTAGCAGAAAAAATATATTTAAGAAATAATATAGGTACGTAGATTTTATTAAAAAAAAAATACTAAGTATATATTTTTTATTAATTCCCTACCTACTATACTTTTATGGCTTCTAAACCCGAAAATACTATATTTGGTGTAAAAAAAGTTGGCAACCCTAGTCCTATCCCAAACCTATCCCAAAGATGTTCTGACCCCTTTAAATGCTTCTATAGATACCTACTTCTTAGAAAGCCGTCAAATAATATGTAGGCTTATTATACTGTCTAAAGAAGAAATATGTACCTAGGAGATTTAAGGTTTCAAACCGTGTGAGCCATTTAGATCACAATATTATGCTACTTTGGCCTTAACTTCAATTATGAATGAAATAAATAGGTAAACTTGGTAGAGGTATTACCAACTTTATCCCAAATTTAACGAGGTCATATTTTATAATATACTTAACATAAAATAAAATCCACAGCTTCAATAAGCTACACTAGAGTTTCATAATTAAAACAATAGGGGAACAAGGACTAAGTGACCCTCTTTTACGGTACAGTCAGCCTATCAAGAAATAAAACGTTATTAGGTACCTACCCTATACTTATTTGCTTTTAAGTGTAGTATCTTCATCAGGCTACATCGGGACCTCACCAAATTCGCGCAGTCTAGAGACAACAGCCTGTTGTGTCATCTATAACTCTGTATTTTTCATAAAAGTGTGTACAATAAACTAAAAAACAGTAACAAACGGCCAGCATAACAGATCTTCGTATTGTTATTACATTGGCGAGAAGAATAATTCTGCATTTCACTCTACATGGCATCGCTAATATCCGCGCTCACGAATGCGCCTTTGGCCTGAGCCCGCCAACTTTATCAGACAACTTTTTATGCTAGTATTCGTTCGCAAACCCGTTTGACTGTTTTAGTGTTATGCGCTATGCCAGGCACTGGACAGCTTACGGGTTCAGAAACAGGCTCGCCCGCGTTCATTACAGAATTCGACCGGCATGACTTGCGCGGCTAATTAACCTGCAACTGTGCGCCTGCGCAGGATATTAATTCAACGGATTCCTACCTGTAACTTGAATTTCACATCGCTTTTGTCGGCAGCGTTCTGTGTAGATTAAAAGGGTGTCACGGGTAAGGATAGGTACCCCTTCTTATCTATTCCTGTCGCCAAGCAACAATGCTTCCATTGTCGTGTTCCGGCTTGATGGATATGGCAACGTGGTGGTTTGGTGGTGGTACCGAGGTGGCAACAAGCGCATAGGTACACATACACGTTACGTCTTTTTCACGCAACGTGAAAATCTTGTTTATTTTACCTACCTAGGTACATGTATATTTAGTAAAGAAAAGCCGAGAAAACCCATGCAAAGCCGGGGTGAGTCGCAAGTATAGGTATAATACTTTTCTCTCATGGGAAATGATTTTAGCAATGTGATCTGTAATGATATAGCGACCACTGATGCAAATGCAACGCACGACCCGCTAGCAATTTCTGCGGGGTTCAGCCACGATAGTCTCTTTTCCTAACCTATTGTATTATGGTGACAAATAATTATTTCTAATGAAAGATAACGTGAAAGGACTGTATAATACAAAGGTGTGTAGATTTTATTTTCTTTAGGTCTTAAGTCAGGGGCCTAATTATCGCGCTGTGACATCTCGAATTTGCTATGTATCTAGCCATATATCTCCATTAAAAATAACATTGAAATGTCTAGAAGTAAAAAAATTTTTTCTCAACTATCTTCGACAGTCTTATATTGACGAAGATCAATTTCAGTCACGTTAAAATACAGTTTTTTGGATAGAGAAAATTTCGAATTTTATATGTCACGGCACGAAAATCGTCCCCCAGACATTTTTTTACCCCACTCAGATAGTGTCCATTGTAGGTATTGTGTCCATATATTACCTAGGTGTAGGTATCTACAATTGGACTGCAAATAACCGAATACGAATAAATATAAATACTGAATTTCGATGTAAGACTAATGTCCGATTGCACTATAGAAGCGACTCTTAAGTTGGTCCTTTAAGATATTCCTAAGCATTTAGGAGTCAAAATCGGTGCCATAAAGTTAAGAGTGACTTGGCTAGTTTAATTTTCACCGAAGGTTGGTGTTGGTGTAATGCTTTTTCTTCTCTCTCTTATCTTTTCTATAAAATGTAATACCTACTCAGGTACGCCAAACCTGTACATCATTCCAGAAGTACCTAATAAGCTACAGACACGTCCTTGTATAAAACAAATTCATTGTTAACACAAGTTAAGGAACAAAAGAAAAGGATAACCACAAGATAGTGGCTTTGTAGGAGGTATATGAGTACGCCGTACAGGTAGATGTAACCTAACCGATATCTGTATTATTATTTAAATTGAGAAGCTGACCCAGCTTCGTACGAACGCGAACTCAAACAATAAGTAGATAAGACATCTATACCTGCCTAACAAAGTTGCCAAATCGTTACTAACATCCAGAAATAAATCCGTCTAGAAAACGCCACGAACAGGCTGGGGAACGGTAGGTAAGTAAATACATAGACGAAAAGGTATGAAGGTATTCATGAGAGGAAAAAAACATGCACGTGGACTAAGAAGGCAAATTTGCTCTTGTTTGTTGGGATCTTGGGAGTTCGGATAGAAATAGATCAACCCTTCTTTGTCGTTCAACGCGGCTATTGTGTTAGAGGCAGACCTGTGACGCCAACGTACACGAGGAAATGGGCAGCAGTGTTTACTGTCGTGTTTTGTATTTCATTAGGAACTTTTATAGGTACTGCAATGTGATCATATTCCCAACCTGATTCCCAAGCGGGGAGATGAAAGGGCAAATCTTATGGAGTTTCGAGTTGACAGGGTCGCGGAGGTGCGATGGTAGTCGCTCCGCACCTGATCTGCCAAATTCTGGATCATGGTCAAGACGGACCCCGGGCCCTCGCGCGCGGGAATCCATTCGGAACATTAAAGCCCAATGTGGAGAGTGGAGGTTCGAGTTCAGCGGCGGACCGTTACGGGGTGTTGATATTTCCAACTCCGTTCCACTCCCTTTCCTAAAAAAATCCTTATCACCCGAGAATTTGAATGTAAGTAAATATTGTAGTTCCCTATAGTAATGAATGGACGTTCGAACTTAGAAAGTTTATCTGGCCTACTTAAGTGTAGGTACAATTAGTACAGATAGGTCATTAGAGGATAGATAATTAGTTACTTTGTACGGAACCTCGCAATACTTCACATTAGTCACACGCGGCCATCACCATCATGTTGTATGGGTCAGTGTCGGATAACCGTCACGTAGTGCTTACGCCAAAAGTAATGGCGCAGGGTAACACGATACATAGTATGCAACGCCATTACGCGAATCGTACACTGTTACGTTTTGCGAACGATCACCGAAATACTCGTACTTCCAAGTTTACACGCTGGTTCTCGGTGTGAAACTGTATACTGGTCTACGTGCAATGATTAGGAATAACACTCAGGGATTATCGATACAAGATGTAAAATACTTTTTTATGTTATGCAGATAAACGGGCAAGCGGGCCACCTGATGAGAAGCAATACCAAAAGACGTGCATCAAAAACGCAAATGTCCCTCCAGTGCCAAAGCCACGGTTCCAGAGATCCCGACCATTTTGGAGCACTGGGAGACCTTACTCACCTTTTGAATATTAGACTTTTCTTTACTCCACTCCTTACTATTAATTACAACTCAAATCCTCACTAAACCCCAATATCTGTGGAGCAAAGATTTTAACATATTGTATAAATAGTCTGTGGTGTAAAGTGGATATTTATTTCCGATTACCTATGGTGCCATATGTCCATTATATGTATAAGGCGGCTAATGTCTTAAACTAGAGGCTAGCCGTAACTAGAACGTACGTAGACCCGTGGCGGAGCGTTTTCGTGTTGATTTCCAATCCAAGCGTGGAGATGATGGCAAAACTGTCCACTGATATCGTGGAGGTTAGCCCCTCCCCCCTATGTTATAGGTAAGTATTCAGTCTGTAACGTATCTCTCTGTAACAAGTTCGTACATATAGTCACTCTAACGTAGTTTTGACCATAAGTAGTTACAAATGTTTATTCAATACCTCTGCCTGCGATTACCACGAGGCTGACTGTGAACTTTTGGTGTTACCTGCGCGGTCTACAACCACATTTACGATAGTAAAGGATATCCGTTTATATCGGCACTAGATACGTAGCCTAAGCAGAAGGAGACCTTGTAAATATTAGACACTTGACTCCGAAAACTGCTAGCAAAACAGTACAGTTCGCCCGCCGCCTGCGGGTCAATTCATTTGTCTTTCAATTGAAATGAGGACCATTCTATTACAGGCGTGCCAGTAAAGTGGTCGGGAATGACCGAATATCTATAGTTACGAGCACTCACTTGCCAGCATTGATTGGAATAAATTTCAGGCCGATAAAGCAGACGGTTCTCCGATACCGCGGCTGCAGTAAAGCGGGGAATTGGTTTCTGAACGTTCCTCCTTTCCAGGCCATAAAACTCGATGGGGTGTCGCTTTCTAAAAACACATTGTAGACATAAAACCTTTTCCTGTCATAGTGCAATAATTAACAATAGGGCACAGCCATTAAACAGCAAGAAACATTATTTTTCTAAGGCCAACCATGTGCTATTTACGTTGGCAGAAAAAAAAGGCTTTTGTTTGACTTTGTCTATACAAAGGCAAACTGCATATTGTGTATAAAATAATAAAGTAATATTGAACCTTAGGAAATATATTAATTATTTTATTATCCTATTAGTTACGACAAGACAAAAATATAAGGCCTAGGTATAATGTCTATATACCAGAATCTGTGCGGCAACGCAGGGCCGAAACCGCTGGGTCGAAAAGATTAAACTTTTTCACTAAGGTTCATAATATATAAGGCTTATTGTAGGTGCGCACTAAGAAGAATTTTGGAAATTCGTCCCCTAAGGGGATGGAGGTTTGTATGCAACTTTTTATTCCTTCAGTGGATTCACTTCACTTCACTTCATGTGGCGGAAAAGGGGCTAAAATTTTGTATTCAAGAAAAGGTTCATTTAAAGCCTTTAAAGACTTTTTTACGGACAAAGATGGGTCTTCTGGGAAAGAAACATCGACTTTATAAGCCTTGTCATTGTCGCATAGGTCCCATAGGACGTCATGCTAAAAATAAAGGTTTTGCAGGACAAAAGTACACTAGACAGACGACGAAAAAGTGCGCAGCGTTACCTTGCTAAATTGTCTGATTTTATCGTGTACCTAGCGACTACAGATCCGTTGGTCTAGCGCACAATAGTCGTATGATTGATTGATAACATAGGTAGGCGTCTCGTCAAACTGGCGACCAGGCAGTTCCTGTAGTCGGCTTCCGTTTCCACGTGCTGCCAACCGGTTGGAAAGGGCGCCGGGGATCGGCGCTCGCGCAGCCTCCGCACTACCGGGTTTCATGTACCACACCGTAGATACGTATATACTTAATAAACTATGTGTAAACACGTCTGGCTACAGGTTGTTGCTATTTCTCTACCAATCTCTGCAACTCGTAATGTCTAAGTGAAATAAAGTGAACAAATAATGGATTAACCACGTCCTCAGTGAAAACAACAGCGATTAAGTGAAATTACTGGGCGGATTTCGATAAAGTTTTCGCTGATGTATAGCACGTTCCACGAGCAAGGTTTAGATACCTATAATTTGTGGCCAAGCAAAACCGGTTGTGGTGAGCAAACCGGCCTGCCACGGCCGTACAAAAAGGCAGTTTGAATCTTTCGATGTCAAATTTCGAAATGCGATGTGTAAATCTATTGTTTAATAATAAAGCAGTTAATGAGTTCGTTTATGAGTTGTGCACTGCGAATTTTGCCAACGGTTACCGAGTCATCAATAATCGACTACAGAATCGGGCATTCCTTACCTAACCCACCACGTTGATCTTGATCGGTTTTCCCGCATAATTCGCGATATTTTCGTGATATCTTCTTCTCGATATACTTCTCCTAGTATTTAGATGTTATAAAATATACGTATACCAGAAAAATACCAACACGCAGGCCTAAAATGGTACTCGAATTTACGCCTTCGCACAGCAAGCGAGCGCTACCAAATTTACCAGTGCATTATAGAATCTGTACATTTTGTATCCGCCTGTATCTATAAAGAACATATATAATATGAATCAACGGGCAAATTATATTTGTCGAAAGATGAAAGGCCAGCAGTTGTCAATGGGTTTCAGGAAGTATAGTTCTCGGTTCCTTATACTGGGCAAGTAAATACAACTTTTGTTTATGAGACCGTGCCTTTTATGGGAAATGTAATGTTGTCTTTCACAAGTATCTAGTTAAATTCTTTGTTGTTAATTAAATAACAACTTATTGTTTTAACGCTTTATAAACAAGTCCTATACAAACCTATCTATACATTATAAAATGAAAACATCTGGTAATTTTGCACGACTGAACTTAGTTACATGAATAAATAATAATAATGAATAATAGTGAATAGGTAGGTACTATTATCTTTAAACCTGACAAGTTATACATATTTACACACATACCTAAGTACGTACTAAGTGCCCGGTATCGAATTATACACGGATGAAGCTGCGGGAAAAAATTGTATCAGATAAGTTCTTAGAAAATCATTATCATTGTGAGCGATTAGTATGTTTGTTTGTTCCTTAACCACATAAATACTGCATGATTGTGTTAAATTTTGCTAAATGTAGATATACTACGTTAGTCAGCTAGCCTTACATGATGGATATAATGTCTATATTTTCCTAAAACTGACATTACGTCCAGGAATTCCATACACGTGCAACGGATGTCTGCCTGCATTACATTCGAATCCGTTAAGGTCGTGACTCACGGCAATCCAGAATTTATTTATTTAGTTATAAAACTGTTTTGCACATCAAATACAATTGGCGGACTTAAAGCCAAGGCTTTATCTTCCAGTCAACAAGTAGACCAGACCTGCAGAAAGTGAACTGCTTAAAACAACACAAATGACTTAATTATATTACAGCGCAGAGTTCTGCACAATTCCACAGAGTTCCGCATACAACATTCGTCCGTCAGTGCAGTACTAAATTTTCCTAACGTGAATGGCAATATTTCACTTCCATTTCCAAATTGTCCTTCGGCGTAATTTAGTATTAGAAACGCAAGCAGTCAGGCGAAGTGATGTAAACGGTGTTGCCTTACGTTGCCTAGGTAACTAAACTGCCGATTACATATTTTCTTAT
This sequence comes from Blastobasis lacticolella, assembly GCA_905147135.1. Taxonomy (NCBI): domain Eukaryota; kingdom Metazoa; phylum Arthropoda; class Insecta; order Lepidoptera; family Blastobasidae; genus Blastobasis; species Blastobasis lacticolella. Next base: position 11,315,950 of record LR990044.1, read on the forward strand.
CTGTTCCATCGAATTGGTACAGTAAGTACCTGCTATTTGCCGAGTTTTCATCACGTAACGTGGCGATGTAAGTAGGACTAGGTTGTGTAACCCGACTGGGCTTGCGGTGGTCGCTAGATAATGACCCGTTGAATCAACTCGATTACTCGTGTTCAGGTAGCCGTATTTACGAGTAACTATAAAACAGTTTATAGTAACATAGAGTAAGAGCTTCGGTGGCCTAATGGCGAACTAGTCCGACTCGAGACTGTGTGACGTGCGGGAAAACATAGTGAGGAAACCTGCATATTCAGGCGACTGGTCAAGGCTGGGGGTCGCAATAGCGGTATATCTTTTCAAAACCGGGATTTTCGGTATTAACATGAAATCAATACCGGGATCCCGGTATTTTTGGTATTTTCGGGATTTGGAGAAGTTGCTAGTAATTTATTATAATTGTTTTATTCATTATTGCATAAAAGTCATAATACTCAAATACTCTAACAGACTAGAACTAGACAGACATAATCTAATTTTAATTTCTCCTATTATAGATCCCCCATAGAGATGTATTTTCTTTTGATAAGTATTTGAGAAAATGATATTGAAGCAAACTATTATGCGTTTTGTTAGTGTAGAATGTAGATGGTGATTAGAATATATAATTGATTTTAATAGTACAAAAGTAATCTTTATAAATATAATTCTTCTGTGAGTGTGTATGTCACTGAACTTCTCTCAAACGACTGGACCGATTTTGATGAAATTTTTTGTGTGTGTTCAAGGGGATCTGGGAATGGTTTAGATTCACAATTTTGTAAAAAAAGTTTGAAATTTTTAAATTAAAGACGTGTAGACAGGACAACGTCTGTCGGGTCCGCTAGTATATAGGTATATGTATATATTTATTTGAACTGAATACGGAAAATCCCCGTTTTTGTAAAAGGAATATCGGTATTTTGAAGGCCTATTTTTCGTCCGGGATCTCGGTATTTTCGGTATCCTGGATCCCGGTTTGCGACCGGGATATTGACCAAGATGATTATTTCAAAGTAGAAGTGGAATCTGAAATTATCGATGGTACACCCATAGAAAAATAAATAAGTAGTCATACGAATCTTGATAGATAAATCCATAAGGATGTGTACCAAACTTTATGTTGTGTTCCCAGTTCCGTTTGAATTAGGAAAGGCTTGAAGAATTTCCGTGTTTGTTAAAAGAACCCAAATATATGATCAGTAGATTCTAAGGTCTACCTTTATTTAGTTAATTTAGTAACAATCACGATGTGTCGATCAAGGCAGCTTTCTGAACACAATAAGTAATAGTGGTTACACCCAATTAAGGGGAATCTGTGTTACACGTTGAATAATAAATAAATATATAATTCGATGGAACAATACTTTGCTATTCCATCGACATAAATATTATGATGTTCAGAGACGATTCTTCTAATGTCTCAAATAGCCTAAATCTAAGTTTTATTCAAGTTTCGATTCTGAACATCAGCTGCTATGGAGGGCTGAGATATTTCCATAGAGAAATTAGCTATAAATAAAATAACGCACGTCGCCTAGTTCATCTTCGTAGAGCGTTGTCTCTGTCGCACGCGTGTAAGTAAATGCATATTGTTACCGAGTTGATTTGTTATTGTGCTCGTTTTCCTCCAAGTAGGTGATAATATTTACCCCATAGGTACCTAATAGGAACAATGTGCGAACCACAAATAAGAGGCATTAGCCGCATATTTATTCAGGTTCGAGGAAACAAATAAATTGCAATTGATTCAGTGCTCTAACGATATCCGCGCGCGAGTAGTACGTTGCTGCGAAATCCACGCCATTCAGCATTCATATCGCTACAAGGGCCGAATAATAGGCATGCGTCGAAATTTGTACAGCTGGACTAGCCGTAACGAAGAACTAGTAGCACGGTAACCTCAACTGCGATTGTTTAATTAAGCTGCAACGCCCGTGGGCCATTAATGCGGTTGTGCAATAATCGGTGGATTACAACACGCGTTGCTGCGTGCGCGCGCGCAGCTAAAATGCGACCACACGCGACGAGCCTAGCGTAGTACCCCGTAGAGAAAAGAATTGTAGCGACTGCTTTGCGGATTACAGGTTAAAATATGCATATTTTAGTGAAACGAACTGCGTCGTGGGAAGGGGGCACTTCCGTGGTTCCGTTTATCTTGCTAGCTTCCGCCAGCGGCTTCGCACCCCCAATAGTGGTCCCGTGGGAAAATATTTTGAATTTCTAGATAAACCAATGCTATAGTGGTGTTGTTGACTGGTGTTAAACTGGTACAAATTTCATAGAGAGCCATACAGGTATTTTGGAGTAAATGCTCCTTCCTTCTCTCCTCGATTCCGGACCCTCGTAACTTTGACTTCCATTAGCCATGTGTTCCAGCGGGAACCACAATGATTTTCGGAATAAATTATACACCTAAACCTTCTTCATGAATCATTCAGTCTATTGTAAAATCCGGTCAGTAGTTTTTCAGTTTATCGCGAACAGACAGGCGTGGGACTTTGTTTCATACTAATGTAGTGACGACCAATCAATGCCAATGAAATTTTTTGACACGATATAGAATTCGATGAGCACTACGTGTAAGTCAAATTGTTTGTTTATGGTATACGGCAGACTCACAGTCACTGGATGAATCGTACAGTCGGTGGGAGAATACTAACACGGGACGTCATTTGCTTCAGTTCTTTCCGTCTATATGCGATAGACTTGGCAAGAAATGGCTGGTCGTGGACCAATGTTGCCCAGTTCTTGACTAGGCACGGTAACCTCCAAATTAAATTACACTAGGTATTTAATAGGAATTCGAACTGTGGCAGCATGAGAGATGCTTAAATTTGGGTTATATTTCCTGTAACTCGGGTGTAGTTTATTATTAGGACCTTGTGGCGACAATAGGTAACTGTAATGCCTTTAAGCGCATAATTTGTCATAATTGTTTTTGGCGACATAATGCAGACATAACTTAATTACCTAGTGTATGTCTGTGGTGCGTTTCTTCACTAGGAAACACTGTAGATGAAAGCTCATTCCACATCTGAATCATACGAGCGAGAAACTTTCTTCGAACCTTCGCGTGGACACCAACAGAGAGTCTACGTAATGGGGATGAGTACCAGCCCACGGCGAGTGGTGCTATGGCACTGTATACTGTATTGAACGCAGTGCGCTCACTTAGCAGACGAGCATTCTGAGAACGCATAGTATAGCTACTTAGACAAGTATTGCGTGTAAATCGCAAATGCGATGGACAATTATGTAAAAGCTGTAGGTACTAGGTAACGCAAGACCCAGTTTACGATTGGCACCTTTACCTACTTTACCTACCCATGTTATAAAACTCAACTATTCTCGTTGGCCCTAACCATAGAGAAAATATTTACTAACGTAATCATAACGTAATAGAGCAGCCATCACAAACAAAAATATTGTACCAACCTGTGCGGGGGGAGGCTGCTAAGTCATAGAATGACCGATGAAATGTTATCATTTTCTTTATTTTTGGCCCTCGAATGGTTCGTACAGTTTTTAATGCATAAGATGGCGTTTTTTGAATATCCAAGCCACTGTCAGATTGGTCGCGTCGCGCAATGTCTCAGAACTGACTGCGGCCACTGTTGTCCATGGACCGCAAAGCGTGGTTCAAAGAAAATACTTGCGGTGTCTCCTCTATTACTTTAGTAAATATTTTCTCTATGGCCCTAACCATACTTGGTGGTGCAGACCTGCAGACGTCTTCATCAATACCCCCCTACCTACATAAAAGCTATTTATGTCCAGCATGTACGTTGTTGGTAAACATGAAACAGGTAAATACTCAGCATGTACTCGCACACATTCGCCGTTGCGCGGGCGTCATGCGTGATGCCATAATCGCTTAGCCACAGATCAACGTCGTGGCGAATCTGTGATGGAAACACAAACTATAGGAAATCTTAACTTATTTATTTCTTTATACGTACCAGTTTACTTTTGTAGTACTAATTAGTACTTATAATGTTTTCATCAGTTTTGGGCATTGCAAAAATAAAATAGTCAATCGGTGTTTTCAAAAGGCTGTGGGTGGGTGGGTTCACTCAAAATCAAATAAGTTTATTACTGACAGTAATACTTATACAGGTGTCCTTACGCTCTGGACAAAGCCGAATACTGCTAGTGGAGTAGGGTATTTAAAACAAAACTGCAGAGTATTCTAACAATCAGTCCAGTAATTACTGAAAAATCACTTATTTTAAATTTGTCACTCAGGAGCAACCTGTATGTAGTTGCATGGTCTAGAAAGTATACTAAACTCTTTTGAATTGCATTAGACCTCCACGCCACGACAGCCAAAATGAAATAAAAGAAATTATACTATATTTTGACAAAAATTTGATGTGTGACATAACGTCACTCGCTTTTCATGAGTCAGTACATGAATGTCAATAATACATTTATTCGTGTTGTTGTCATACAGTATGTTGTAATTGTTGCCGTTAAGTTACAATTTAATTTGTTAGAAATAATAGTTTTATGTATTTTTGTCTAATTAACGAAAGACCTGTTTTATGATGCTGGTGAGCAGCCTTAAACAGGGTTTAGTTATTTGTCCAGAGGCTAAGGTTACCCTGCACAATTTAAATTTTCGGGAGACTATCAAATTACATAGCATATCATACGCAGTATATCATAGTGTATAATACCTATATTTATAACTAGGTAACTTCAAATCAATGTTAAGTCTTTGGACATAAGTCTCTTCCCCTGAAACGGCTAAGCCCTGATGATATTTCATGGAATAATCATCTTCATCATAACACTGGAGCCAGCTCCACATTAGTGGAGGGTTTTGTCATCCTACGTATCGGAGATTGTAGTGTTGTAAACGTAGGAGGTACGAAGTGTCTGACGGAAGTCATAACTGGTGCCTAAATGCCCGATTGCACAAAACTTAGGCGTTACAAAATCAGTGTCATAAAGCTAAAAGTGACTTAGTGAATTTAGGTTTCAATAGCTGAAAATTGAGATATAGACTGGTATTATATTCTTATTAATTTACTAACAGCAAAACTGATGCACGTTATGCCAGTTATCTGTCATTCTGTCTCTGTTTGACCTCGCCACCGTAATAAGTACATAAGCTCCAGATTTATAAAAAAAAAAATAAGTTTTCTCAGGATCCAGGATTTCATTTAACCACCCCCGAAATAGGCTGTCTCCAACTCTGCGCTACATCAACGAACGTTGGTGTTGTGCAATGCTTTTTCTTGTTAGGAATATTTTAAATTATTTAGACGTCAACTTAACCGTTGCTTAAGTTTAGTGCAGTCGGGCATAAGTCAAAATACCAACCCTTTCTACTCCACAACTACAACTATTCCACTTATCCTGACAACACACTGACATTTGCATATATTTTTTCTACACATAGTATATGTGCCATCGACGGCAATCAGTACCTACTTTTCATTCGAATGTTTGGTTCATAATGCTACCAAAATAAGATCCAGCTCTTGAGTTTACCCATTACCGAGATATAAAACGAAGTCCACTGTCCAATTAACAGGCCTTGCTTGGACTACCGGATTGACTTGTCCGAGCTTAGCACCTGGCACCTGGCTCGGCGCAAGTAAAACAAAACAACAGCTGGCTGCAAAAACCACAACAAGTCTGGTCAGCTCTCGGCCAGTGTGTTTACGGTTTGCGATACAATAAAAAATAAACATCTAATAAGCTCTACAGCTTGACAGTTTATCATATATACATATATCACTCATCTACAGGCCACAACTTCTTATCTTTCCTTATCCTTATCCTTAGGTACATGTTATAAAATAAAGTCTTTTCCGCGTCTGTATGTATGTATTTCCGATAACTTCTCCTAAACTACGCGACGGATTTTGATTTTACTATCATTCAGATAATTTCTTCCGGAAGGTTTATAGGTAAGTATAATGTATATTTTAGTAAAGAAAAGCCGAGAAAACCCGTGCGAAGCCAAGTGTATGCGAACACAAGTGAAATGTATTGGCAGAGGTGACAAATGGGACAGAACTGGTAATCCTTATCCCTGACCCCTTCCGTGCGAGCTCATTTGCTTGCTTTTATATTTCATCCTCTCTGGACTCAACTAGACTGGATTTTCGCGAAATTCTAAACTTAACAAGTTATGAAAAAGCGTAGTAAAAGGATTAAAGGGGTATCGCCCAACACTACGTACTACTACTTACTAACGTATATATTTTCAATCATGGGGTTAGCAATAAGTTTGTGGATATTACGTATTATTTGAGTTAATCTGTAATTTTTTCTGGTAGTAGGTAAGGTAATATTTTTTTATGAAATGAGGTATCAATTGACACCCCAATCACTTAAATTAGTTAAGCCATTTAAGTGTTGTCAGTTGAAACCCTGTGCGTGCGCACGCACTGTGAGACCACATAGTAAATTTTCTGAATACGGGTGTGAAACATTATTCGCTTTTTACGACACCCATAAGTCGGGGTAGGTGCAATATTTTGCACTGCCGGACACCACACATTTTATGGATGGCTGTTAAAATGTATCGGTTGTAAGGATGCGGTAACGTCTAGCTAGATCCTCCGGGGACGGACGCACGTCAAAGGTCTACGCTGCGATGCACTTTCCTCTTTGCCGGCTATCAGTTCGCAGTACAGGCGGTTCAGGTCACGTTGTGCCGGTAACGTGCTAGATATGCTGAAAACAAACTGATTTCTTTTCTTAATCTACTATTAAATATTGGAACTCATTGCCTGCGAGTGTGTTCCCTGATCCTCATAATCTGGACGCCTTTAAGGATACAGTGAATAGGCCGTTCGTAGACAGGCATGCTCTATCTTCGGCCGCATCGTCACTTACCACCAGGAGAGATGGCTCTTTTTAATAGAACATTTTGGTTTGGTTATTTTATTATCCTAAATATTTTAAATCTTTGGTTTAATTTCAACTGTGAGGGATGGAGCCGCAGCAAGATATTTTTAAATTTTGCTAGCTGCCTTTCATTTTGACGGACGCATAGTTCCAACGCCACTCTTTTTATTGTCAGTGCGTTCGCGCGTCAATAAATTCCTTAAATTAGTTTGGTCATCGTCTAATTTGAAAACCGGTGTAAAACTAGTAACAGCCGCTCCGATTTGGCTGGAGTCGACCAACTGTCAGTTGCAATCGATACCTTACCATGTACAAATTAAATTCGCTTTTACAGTAATTCGGCCGAGCCGACCTTGGTCGGATGTCCGACCACGTCAACCTTACCCAAATACGACTTTATTTTATACTGAATAAGGATTATATATTATCACCTGCAACTGACGGTTGGTCGGCTCCAGGCAAAACGTTCCATCTGTTACTAAATTTAAAGACGACAAATGCATGTGTGTGTAAATGTCCTTTGCATTATTTATTCTCACTTCATTGAAGACGAAGCGAGGCAAACTCAATCACACTGTAAATTGAAGCGGCGTAGAGTTTATTGTTATGGCTTACCCACAGTTTGCGCGTAGTACTCGCTAAGGTCGTTATGGGCACACCAATGTAACCAATGTTAAAGATAACGCACTTCCGTTGAGGCGAAGTTTAATGTGGCTTCTGGTTTATCGCACTGTATTAGTGACCCAAATAATAATAGCGAACCACTTATTTAGTTCCGCGCATGTTCATACTTGTTTTATAATGTAGTACGACTTATACTAAGGAAGGTCGATAGGTAAATAAGTAAGGTTAATATAAGTACCTACGTCTCATAACTTTATTTTTTCTTCATTTATTTACTACTTAGAAAGAAATTGATATTACTTACTTACTATGACGCCGCAGCGACCCAAAATGAGTCTTGGCCTCGAAGCTCCATTCCACTCTGTCTTGTGCCACGTCCTGCCAACAGTTCCAACGGAGTTCATTTGATACAACTGTTTAATTTAAAAATGGTAGGGTAGGTAAACTTAATTAGGTATAGTAGGAGTCCCACGCCCCTTGATTGAGGAAAAGTGCCCAGAAGGCTCGCCGCGATGCCCCGCTGGAGGACGAGGCTTAGGCGCTTTCGTAATTGGCAACAGTACGGCGGACGTCGCCCGACCAATAGCAAGCGCGGATCCAGCGTTGTGGGCACGATGGGCATGCCCACAACCCTAATTGAGGAATAGTATAGAAAAGTCGGTTTTCTTATCATGAACCCCAGCTTTTAGGTGCCAAAAAGCTGCGTGTGTATTTTTTGGCCAATATCCGTGAAGGTAGCTATAACAAACACATTGCTGTAAAATCAGACACACACTTGGATGATTTACAGGTGGTAATGCCCACAACCTTTTTTTTTGGGGCTGGATCCGCGCCTGACCTCAAAACTGCCCGTCAACCGACCATGGTCGCACGACCGTTGCCAGTTAGAACAGCGCCTTATACGCTGGCCCATATAGAGGCCAGACATTATTTAACGTATCTAATAATAGATAGGTACCTATTTACCTGTGCATGTTTCCAAAACCTTGAATAACAAATCTTGAACTTCTTGTTTTTTAAAAAATAACCTTTTTTGGATGGGAGGCTCTTAGCTGCCTGCTTCCCAAAGTATTAAAGGTAGGTACTTAATAAAAATAATAATTTCCGGCACAACGCATATTGCAATCTGGGTACTTACCTACCTAAATATGTATAACTTTATTGCATTGCATCGGCATTTGGAGACTCTTTGAAAGATATGTCTAATTGTTTATAGGTACTTTAAACAACTAAGTAGTTTTCGATGTCTCATTTATTACAGTGATAAATATTTATTTCGTTTATAACTTATCGGTACCTACTTAATATATTAAAAATAGCGACTCACTCCGGCTTCGGGCGGGTTTTCTTTACAATAATTTGCATGTATAAATATAAACCTTTCGGAAAATAATCTCTAATTGACGGTGAAATGAAAATTGTATCAAAACAGAGTTGGCGGATGGACAGACGCAGAAAGCGACTTTATTTTATACTTTTATAGATGTGGGAGTAGCCGCTTAGTACCTACCTAGCCAAATATTATATATTATATTTACTAATCATTCGGTCAATAGGAAAGTCGTGTAGTTTATCCTGGCTACTCTAATTAGCAATTATGTAGTATCGTGTTGCTAGTACATTCATTTATTAATATATTCACCTAAAGCAGCCGAGCAAACAATACCGCCCGCATCCTGCATATTGCACGTAGAATTACGAGTTTACGAGCAAAACTCGCTCGAAGCAAAGCGAAACGACCCTCCATGCAACCGTATTCGGACTATGTGTGCGTTCACATGCTCACAATAGCTCGACCCCTGGCCAGTTGAATATCGCTCTTGCAACGTAGAACGCAAGATTGATTTTTGCGTGTAGGGCTTGCGTCGAATCGATACCGCGCCAACCGGTCAACACAACGCTTCGTCAGTTCATCGCGTCAGTTGGCGTAGAGACAGAGAAAATGGCGGAACGTTTTTCAGAATCACAAATGCTTAAACTTGCACAATTATATAAACATAACAGTTGTCTATGGGATGTCAAACACCCCTTGTACAAAAGCAGACGGGCAAGAGACCTCGCGTATAGTGAAATTTGCAGGCTGCTGGACATTCCAGGACTAACGGTTGCAGATGTACCGAAGAAGATAAAGAATTTGAGAAGCTCTTACTACAGCGAAGTGAGGAGGGTTGCGAAGTCAATGCGGGAGGGGGCCGACGAAGACACCGCGTACACGCCGAAGATATCCTGGTTCTCGATCGCTGATGAGTATCTTAAAGCGGTCAGGTACAAGTTGAGGAAACCTTCCAGCCAAGTAAGTACTTGCGTAATACTTACTGCGTTGGCTTATTGACCCAACGTGGATTTTACCAGAAATACCACCTCTTTCCATCCTCTTTATGTCCCGCCGTCGAGGATGCATAATGCGGGCAGGTCTTTCTGAACTTCATCCACTCAGCGATACCAATGTCGTCTGACAAGTCGAAATCGGTATGTGGGTCGACCGAGCGAACGTCGACTTTAACAAAATACTTATGTCATTCACGGTTATTTAGAAGCTTCCATTGGTTACGGTAACTGCTTACCATCAACTTTGTTAGCGGCTAGACCATGGACATATAAACAAATAGTAATGTTTACATGTTTACATTAACACTTTAACTGTGGCCATGAGCGTTGTTTTGTCACATTGTTCTCATTATAGTAATTTTTAAAAATATTTAGTACCATGAGGGTTTGAAGATATTAGCACTTCTTTCTATCAGATAATATAGATCGACGTATAATTTTGGCACTAAGTGGTCTTAAGTCCGGAATAACCCAAAACGTTCGCTTTTACCAATGTGCATGTTTGTGGCCCACTTTTTACATTTCAAGGGGTAAAAAATAATATATAAGTAAAGTTTTTTCGACAAATTAATGCTGCCGTTGATTTTTATTGACAACATTGTTTTGCAGGTGGTGGGTAATGACAACGTATACACTTCTTGCAGTGAATCGGAGGAGGATACGGTGGATTTTTTAGATGGTTCTATAACTAGTGACCAACAAGCTATCAATACTGCAGATTATGGAGAGCAAAATGCAATTGGAGAGCCTCAGTCAGCTGTCCCTACATGGAGACAGATATCAGAACCAAAGGAGACCAAAGTTGATTCTATCGGTGCCATATTCGCAAAATTAGATAGTATTGCCGAAAATATAACAAAGAATATGAATACTCCTCGTCGACAAATGGAAGATGAATTCGATGGATTTGGCAAATACATAGCCATGACTTTACGGTGCATGCCTCCAGAATTTGCAATTGTAACTAAGACAGAACTTCAGAAAACGCTATCAAAAATTCAATTGACTATGTTGAGGCGTATGAATCCTAATAGCTCATCTTACGGTGCTTCCACGGCTACTGCTCAAGATGATACACATACAGTATTTTTAAACGCATCAGGTTCATACATAGACGAAGATGTTGATAGAAAATCACCTAGCTTAACCTTCACAACCGGATGAGAGACGGACAAAAATACTTATGCATTGTTCTCAGGACAGCGAACCATAATAAATATCTTCAAATATGTCCTTATTGTTGTTTTAGTTACATAGTTCCTTCTGTACATTGTCCTATTCATCAGTTCATTTCCTCTTGGTTCTTTGAAGTCCAGAGAAGAGACTTTTGGAATATTAGAATTCTGTGGTTCTGGAAAGTCGTTGGTAATTATTTTAGAAACTTTTACATACTGCACACTCGACTTTTCACACCACTACACAGATGGTGTGAAAAGTAAAGTATACGATACCTCTGGAATTGTCTTGGTCTTGGGCGGCTTGAACCCCTCGCTTCACTCAGGACGCTACATAACTTCCTCACTTCGCTCAAGAGTAACCTCTAGGGTCCTTCTCTTCGCTCAGGATCCAATATGCCGCTCATGACGGAAGACACTGCTTTATCTCTTTTGTGTATAATCTAATATTATAACAGGTGATGAATGCCACGTATCTATAACATATCTTAAAGTATACGACGTAATTGAAAATTTTACTTACATCATTGTTTCCGTGCAACGCATCATCTACCTACCTACCTAACTTGTTTTAAAATATTTTTCTACTAATTAGGTACGTTGGTAATGGTTACTTGTAGCAAATATTACACTTCGTTTAACCCGTGGAAAAATAACATTCTACGATTTTTCGGTTTAAACCCGGAGCTAGAGTAAATTAGTGTGTATGAATGGCAGTTACATTCGACTTGCAGTTTTTATACTATTTACTGACACAAAAGCAGACAACGGACGGGACAAAAACATAGAACCTCATGTGCGTCTACAATTGTCACTGAATCTGAACAGTTGGGCTATTTGAAATGCTTCATGCCTGTGTTGTATAACGAACAGCTTTAGCTCACTCACAGTGTATGGGGTTCGGTCCTGTCCAATGCAAGTAGAGAGCTACTAAAGTGTTTAATAACATTTTGTGCTAAATGCGTCACTGTTTGTTTATCTGAGGCACTATTCTTAAGTTCTCCGAAATTAATTTAGTTCTTTGTTTGGTACAATCTTGGGGATAAATAAAAAATAAATAAATAAATAATCGTGGACAAATTCACACAACGCCATCTAGCCTCAAAGTAAGCAAAGCTTGTGTTATGGGTGCTAGATAACTGATAAACTACTTATATACTTTTAAATACATACATATTATACATAGAACACCCTGACCTGTAACAGAAATTAAAATTCATCATTTCAATTTCTGCCCGGCCGGGAATCGAACCCGGGACCTCTGGCGTGGCATGTTGACCACTGAACCACTCAGGTCGTAAATAAACTTATTTTTGTCACGAGATGTGACAACTTAAAACGCGGCACCATCATCTTCTACTAGACATGCTGTCTTTATATAGTAAATAAATATGTAGGTACCTAGGTACCTACTATACTACCTACTAGGTACATACTATAGGATACGTATATTCGCCTAAAACAAATAACTAAGTCATTTCGAACAGATAAACTACTCAGGGGCCGCATACAACACAACGCGTTTTGTTAAGCTTCTTTGTAGCCCTATCTTTGTCAGTCTGTACAGAAAGATTTGAAACTGACAAACATACAAACATCTCCATGTAATAGGAAATCCATTCAATATTACATACACACATGCATAATGGGTAAAGGCGCTGGCAAGGCGGGCCAGGCACTAATAGTTCCAATAACGCGGATCGTTCTCGAGCCTCTAGGAAGTAGGGACCGGTTCTCTCCAAGTTTTCCGTGACCACACCTCTCGTTTTTGCTGATTGCCTGGTTACTCTTTTTTTTAGTATTGATAATATAGTGTCAACGGTTACTAAGATAGCTTTTTTATTTGTATTTTGTTTGTAGATAAGCCCATTGTCTTTTATTTTCTTAACCAGCTAGGAGCCTTTTTTACGGCATCCTACCGATAATTTTGTTAACGTAGGTAGTGTTAGTAGTTATTTAGAGATGCTAGCTAGCTAGACTGAGGACAGATATTATAAATACCTAGAATGAAACTGCAGTGAAAGGGCTGTGGCTGTGTGTGACTACTGATTAATTCACATAAACTAGGAGTAACGTAATTTTGTTGGGAAACGTGACAAATTTACTTATTTATATTAGCCTGAATCATCCCACTGCTGGACATAGGCTTCCCATAGATTCTTCCACTCTTCGCGATCAAGTCCAATTATCTGCCAGTCACTTTCGAAGGCCTGCAGCTTATATGTCCACCTTTTTCTGGGTCTGCCGCGACGTCGGTTCCGAGAATTGGGTGTCTAAACTATTACGGTTTTAGCCCATAACTCCTCCAACATGCGGCAAACACGACCTGCCCAGTTCCATTTTACTTGAAAATTAGGAAGATAAAATTGTCATCTGTAGTAAACAATTGACAAGGTGTTCGACAAGGTGCACTCACTGAAATTCTTCTAATGGTTCGGAACATACATCTCAATATCTAAGTTTAGCAAACTAGTGACCCGCTCCGGCTTCGCACCATATCAGATTATTCACCTAAACCTTCTTCACTCTTCTTTTTCTCTATCTATTGGTGAAAATCGCATGAAATTCCGTCCAGTAGTTTTTGGTTTATCGCAACAACAGATAAGACGCGGCGTGGGACTTTTTTGTAATTATGCCCGCAGCTTTTCAACTAGTGACCTAAGATAACACGCTGATAAATTTACATTAAAATACAATGTGTTTTAGTTCTCAAACTTCGTTTCAAGTACTGCTTCTAGGAAGGATAGATAAAACCTTCTTTACTTATGTCTGACAATTAATTAATAATTTTCTAACGAAACCACCATAATTATAAACATTATAAGCTAAGTCCAACCCCTCAACATAAAGGCGGTCTTATATATTATAAATCGTTATCTTTGGTTATACTTTTAAGGTATATATAGGTTTTTACAGAATTAGGTATACAGAATAGATTTAAAAGCCTTGTAAATTATTATACCATAATCGTACCTATGGTCTATCTAAAATGAATTGTCTTATTTGGTGAACAAACAATGCCCAAAATCATGACTTGCCGTATCAATCACGCTACGTATATTGTGTATAGATGTCGAGATTAATATAAGAAACACATAGAATGTGAATTTCAACGAATACTGCTGCACATTTTTCATTTAAATACATAATTTCCTTAACCAAATAAGACAAGTCAGTTTGGACAGATTTATAGTTCAAAGCTCTAAGATTTCGTTGCCTGTTCTTGAACCTAATTTATTACGTAGGTGCCTATGTAATATAAATTAATCAAAATATTTACAGAGACCATAGTTGCTCGTTTGTTACTGTGTCATCAATGTAGCTACACGTTTTGTGGACAATAAGTAAATTGTTAAATAAATACATTAAATTAAATATTTACATGTGCCATCATCACTTCTGGAACATGTAAGTAACAAGTGGAATTATTTTCACAGCGAAAACAAGTTGGAAACCCGAGAGTGGTAATAAGCGCTTATTCCGAGTTGATTGGCAAGCGTTATGTTATATCTCACGAAGTTCGGCTTGTGTTTCGTCTCTAATAACACTAACATGCGAGGCGGGCCTCGCGTCTGCAATCGCCGTTTGCAAAGCAAACAAAACTAGGTAGGTACCTAAGGCTCTCATGTCTGCAGGACCTACCTAATCGCAGTTGGAAAGGCTCGCCTCGAATTATAACAGGGCACGCACTAATTTGAATAATGAACAATGTTGTGGTGCGCCGGGACCGGTTTGCTCACGCGACGCGCCGCCAACCTGCGCCCGCGCAGCCCGCGCAGGCTCGCCCGGCCGAGCTGTAAAAACCTCTCGCCATTCCCAGTAAATTGGATGTGTTAAAAAACAAAATCAAAGCCCCTCCACTCCAGCGTCAATTGATTTCCTCTATATTGCGACAGCAAATTAAATTCCGATGCCTACCTACTATGCCTATTGCATAAGATCTAAGGCATTCGACGAAAATTGAAGTCTAAATGTCTATTCATAAGATTAATTCGATCTAATATAAAATTAGGAAACTGATACAGGTTTTTATAGGAAATTTCCAGAAGACATTAAATCTAAACCGAAAACATAAATTAACAATTTTTTCCTCTAGATCTCAAGCTGGTTTCGATCAATACGTATTCACAGCGAGCGAGCCGCCGAGTAAACATCGTTACAGTAGACAATCATCCATCATAGCAGAGTCGAATGTTTTTGTGCAGTCGAATTTCGGAGTTACATAATTTAAAAACAAAGGGGTATGTAAAAAAGCCTGAGCCTGCAGAGTTGGGCGGAGAACAAAGCGGGCATTCGCCAAGTGACGCCTTTAAGGTCAGCCGGGAATAGGCCGGCCGGTTCGCAGTCACATAAATCGCGACACAATAAGCCCAGCCAATGGAGTTCGGGATTTTTTATGTTGTGTCCCGAATTGTGGGCCCGAATCGCTGGCAGCTAGCGGGACGTTGCATAAGGTCCCCTGGCATTTCGACCACATTTAAAACTTTTTGTTATCGATCTCGTACCCGATACTGTGGACGTCCTATTCTCGCAAAATAACAATAACACACCCAGATTCGACGTAGGTATTCGGTCTAGACGGGGCAGTGTGAATATAATTAATTCACTGCTTCCAGGAAACCAGTTCGACCTCACGTTATTTTAAACTCAATAAACAAGTTAATGCTACAGCGTTGATATAGGTTGTTTTCTCTGAGGCAACAAAAAAATAAGTATGATTTTTGTATTATCGCTCTGCTCCAGCGCTGTTAATTAATAATAACAAACTTATCGGCTCTATGTGTATGTAGGTTGCGGTTACCGATAGCTGTATTTTAATTTTTAATATTTCCGTTAAGTAGAAACAAACATGTGCTTGTGTTTGACTTCCTGTAGTATTGTAAGAGTTAACTAATTACGTTTATATTTGAAGTGCATAAATTAATTAGCATATAGCGGGCTAGGTAGGTACAGAGCAAACTATTTTGTAGCGTCACCTTCATCTGTTCGGGGCACGTGGAAAACAATCGCTGAAAGGCCATGTGTATGACTATTAATTACTTTACAGCGCATGAACCTACTATATTTAATTAATACTTACTTCATCCATGTTTCCGTTTTATTGTCCAAAATGCCATTTCCTCAGGGGCAAGGTTACGAGGACATTAAAACATTTGCAATTTTAATGCGGCGCTCCAATCACCGCCGGAACAGCATCTGCATAATGCGGTAACTGTGACCTGCGTCGAGTCACGAGTCGTGGGGAACTGGACTAGGTAGGGATCTGTTACCGATGCATAGGCAACGAAACAGTGATGTAACTGGCTGGCCACACTCGCTTGAGCGCCAGCGTTGGGGTTTACAGAAAGTAATCTAGTACTTAGACAAAATCGAGCTATGCAAATGCGAAAATATCAATTTTTTCACCAAATACCTAACAAAATACTTGTCTCAAAACTGATCTAAGTCTTCGCTTCAGCTTTCTGCGAGCTCTGAGGGTCCAATTCCATTTTTCAAAATTAGAATTGACAGCTCTACTTCGCTCTACTAACCTCTGGTGTAACACTCTGGTGATTCATCCAAGTGATGGTCAAGTGATGGTTTTATCACCACGCAAGTATCGTCAGTACGTTCCCTTACCAACAGCGAAAGTACGAGTGCATCTATATATGCATGACATAACTGCGGTACTGCATCGCTGTGATACAGTGTAATGCACAGAGATATGGTGGAAAGGCAGATGTGCGCAGTGGAAATGATATTTGTGGGGGGCACTGGCACTGTGCTTGGAGCGGCAGTGGTCACGCGAGATAATGCTTATCGGCCCGTCGACCCCGGGCAATCGACGCATACAGACCGACCATTCAGTATTTCGGTGCCGACGCCTATGCTAATATACCTATTTATTTCCAATTCCAATATTCATTGCTGCTAAGCGGTTTTTGTTGGAGGAAAAAAAGAGCGCGTGAATAATGGCTGCGTAAATGTTTTTTGTATGTCGTGTGGGGTACCTAATCCTAAAACGCAACCTAGTCGAGTACACTCCAATTCTTGCTGTCGTAAACGTGTGACTTATTCGGTAAATATATAAAATATCTCCTTCTAATGATGTAGTCTTGTGACAGACATATAAACGGCAGAGGTTTATTGTCACACGTTGTGCAATAACAACGTATCCCCTCGGTCAGCATAATATATCTGTCTAGACCAATAATGTATAATAGACGACTTGTCTTGTCCTATGGCGAATGACTACAAGTGCCTAAGGAAGTTTGTGTTGGCATTGACAGTTTCGAAGTTAGTTTAGTTTTATTTGACTATTTACATATTATTTACAATACAATAAGACGAATTGTTTGCACCACCTCGCCAAAAGCATCCTTGACATCGCTTATTATTTGTTATTATTGCTGTTGCGAGTCCATTTAAGTAACTCAATGTGTGAAGAACGTAAACGTGAATACATTACCTACTTACATAATATGCATATTGTAAGGGTATGTACTCTCTGTTACGAGCACGGGTTACGATTGCACTTTTATATGAATTTTGTTCTATGTCACTATTTATGACAATCTCTTTTCGTATAGTGATGGTAATGTATGACTATCATTTAAATTTTTTTTTACCACAGTACGATAAGTGTTAACTAGCCTAACTAATATTACTTAACGTAACTAATATTATAGGCAAAAAAATTGCCTCATTGCCCTGGATTGTGGAAAAGTGACCAGAAGGCACTTTACTTGGGTCAGCGTATAAGCCTCTTCCTCTATCCAGCGGGGCAACGCGGCCAGCCTTCTGATCGACCACTAATATCGACCAGGCGCCTGGCTAGTTCCTGATATAACGAATGTGCGCCTGGTCCCCACGGCCCAAGGGTATCCACTCCAAATGGCGCAAATATGTAGTCGCCACCTAGACAAGCGACGCTCATTAATTTCTTGACTTTTATGTTCGAGCGAACACAGTGCGTGCTGCATCAAGTCAAGGTTAAGTTTGTTGCATTTAATTTGCAAGCTGTTGATTAGTCGGTATGTTGCACTGTGCGTGTCTCTGTAATAGGTTAGTAGTGCTATTGTTGTGGGGTGTTATTGAGTAATTAATGTGTACTGTAGTAAAGCATGAAGTAAATATTTAGAAGACTAATTAGCTAGCGGGGGCTTGCACCAAATTCTTAAATAGGTTCAAAAATGACGTTTAATGTTTTTTTTTGTATAAAGTTTTTTGTTAAGGTATCAGCTTAAATGCGTTTAGAATTTGGTACAAACCGCTCTTAGTATGAGTTTATTTTATATACACGCTGGAGAAACTTGAAATTTTATCGTTAATTTAAAATTTCCTCTACAAGGCGTGATGGACTTGTATGTTGGACGTTTTGTGTCAACACCGAATACAGGGTATGAGCTTCTTCCAATATGTGCGCCAGATAGGTCAATCCAAGGCACGTCCCAGTTCCTCCCAGGCGACCCAAGCAACTTGTCACTCATCATTCAAGTTTCATTCTAGAACTCAGCAACAGCGGTCCCACTGCCAATTCAACGATCAATCTAATTCTTTTGCTACTTTGCGTTTATGGTGATGATTATGGATTCTCTGCATTGACTGGCGCATTTGCAATTTTAGAACGGCATATAAAATTTTATAACGACGGCATCCTAACCATAGAAATATAAATAAGGTGTTCATAATCAAACACAGACCAAGTATCTGCATGGTGGATCGGTATGCTACAAACTGCCCAACCGAGTTGCATGGCTGAAATTTATCCTCAGTATTCATTAACAAAATAAACACGTCTCACCACCAATCACAATAATAATGAGCTCGGTGCACCACAAAAGACAATGGCATCAATCCAAAACTCACTTCCTCACTTGTGAAATATCTGGCACAGCTTTGCTGTTTCTGTCTTTGTGTACTTTGCCAAATAAATAGGCATATCTCTTGAGCCGACTACAGATTATTTATGTATGAACATGGCTGTGGAATAAAATAAAATTAACACGGAACAAAATAAAATATAAGTAGGACACTGTCATACACACAACATTGTAGTATTCCTCTTCCTGGCATGACTCTTCCTAAGTGACTAAATGGCAGCGAAATTACAGGCGAGTTATGAGCGACAGTTACCACTTACCATCAGGGTTGTCTGTTTGTCACTGAGTAGCATAAAAAAAGACTTTTAACTTTATATGGAACTTTGTTCAACTCATTACACCTCATGCATCCACACCTAAGTACCTACATCTGTGACCGTTGCACTCAATTATTTCTCCAACCCAATACGGCCACGAAAGCCGTAGACAGGGTGAGCACAAACAAACCAATTCACAGTCGCACAGCCGACGCGTTCTCGGTAGCGAGACTATTATGGTCTAAATGAGGAGTACAATTGTAGGCCATCGACACAGCAGCAGCGGAGTGGACAAATTAGAGGCCAATTGACCCTCTTGGACTGAAGGCGCCACGGCCGCTGCACTGCGCTGTCACGTGGGCCACGCATCTCGCACTTCTCGCTAGGTGACCTTGGGATTGAGATTCTAGTGGGTTAGCGGTTGAGGGAGTAATCTAGTCATCATTTGCCTTGGCGTCGCTGGGAATCTACAAAATTTTATTTAATTTTCTGATATGTTTACAATAACTTTGTTTAGTAATATCTTAACGTTAATGTCCCTGTTGTGCTCTCACGCACGGAGCCGCCTTGACCATGATCCAGGATTTGGCAGATCAGATAATTACAGTGGAGCGACTGCTGCTACCAGGGAACCTGACCATATTGGATCATGGTTACACATTCAAACGCTAAAAGTGCAGGTTTCATCACGATATTTTCTCTCACTTTAAGAGCATCAGTTAACATTCAATTAGTGTACATAACTCTGAAAAGAGTCATTGATACATGGCCACAGTGGGATTCGAACCCGGTACCTTTCGCTTACGAGTCGGATAGCCACTCGGCCACCGACGCTCCTGTTTACAACAATTTTGTTTAACTTTCGGTAATTACTCAGTTTACGATAGATAATGTTTTAGAGCGTGTAGCGTGTACTAACGTAAGACAATGTGGTTTACTAATTTTATAATTATGTGATTACGTTATGAGCACTATATTCCTTCATTAAAAAAATACAATCGAAAAATATTAACATGTTTTATTTAACTGCGTGGGCGTCTCTGTAATTTGTAATGTTTGTATGTTTGTTCGCAACATACGCTCATGGCCAGAACAGCTGATCGTTAGAGGAGCTTTACCTTCATAAGAGGTAAACTATAGCCTCAGGTAACACGAACGATCTTGTGGCCTACTAGCGTACTCCGAGTACCGACGACGCTTTACCCTTTAATGGACGTGACGTGGAAATTTACTGATAGTGAGTATGTTACTAGTAGGAAGCCCCTACTAGAACTACAAAGATCTGCAAGAGAATAATCACATGACTGCCTACTACAATGTCAGTAATAGCTAGCTAGCGCACTCCTGCAGTAAGCTGCATAGTGGTTAGGATAGGTTGCTGAGAGAGATTCAAAAGATATTATATCCAAGCTAACAAAATCACTCGACGCATTATACTTTATACTATCTTCTATACTATCGACGCATATATTATCTTTATCCCGAATTACGACTTTGCGGCTTGCTCTGCGGGCGTATTCTCGTGGTTTCGAAATTCGAATACGACAATTTAACTACCACAATTCTCTATTAAAAAGTAACTGAAATCTCTATTGCAGGCTCAAATCTATTACTACTATTCTCAAAGATCTTCACCAATCCTCTATTGTCAAATATAGTTTTAAGGACATTTTAATATAGATTATTTAGCTAGAAAAAATTTCGAATTCGAAATGTCACAGCGCGAGAAAAGGCCCCCTAATTGTAGTCTAGATTAACGTCAGCGCCATTCCGAGCTATACTTAGGTCTTATTGCGCCATAGTGGACACAATGCCTCCGTATACCTCCGTTTATTGGACAACCGGCATCGGAGACATATTCCGATAGTGAATCAGGTTTGACCACTTGTTAGACTAATTTAGAATTGCTTCCGAGATCTTATTGGGCGCTAGTTCTCGTACTGCGCAACTGTTTAATGGTAGCAGTTGGTTTAATAATTGCATGAAGTCGTTAAGTAGCATAAATTTGCATTGCTTATGGTAATCGGCTCGAATTTAAAGCTGCTTATCGACTGTTTAGGAAGGAACAAAGTAATCAACCATGTCAAACATATTGTAGGTCTGTAGGTACAAAGAACGCCTACCATAATCGTTTGTACACCACAAGGATCACAACAGTAACACGTATAGGGTTAATTAATCCTCTATAAATAGCGCACTACATACCTATAACTCTACTGCGTGCTATAGGTAAGTACGAACGAGCTGAGCCAATCAATACTTTATCTGTCTGACTGTTTTGTTATTGCAGTGTACCAACTTATATCAGAGGTAGGCACTGAAGCTTTAACATGAATTTTAAATATTTCGACTACAGAATTTTCAATAATCCTATCTCATGTACAATTTAGCTTATTATTTTTTTATGGTACAAACATTTACAGAACCATAACATATTAACTAAAGCATTAAAAAAATAAGAAGTCATCCACATCGCTGCCCACCGGAATGGTGCCCAGAAAGCTAACTACGTTGCCTCGTTGGATAGCAAAACTTATCTTCTGTCCGAGGAACGAGCCAGCTCTTCGGACACCTGTGGCGTTTATTAGCTTTTTTGCTAAATCTTTATACAATTTCAAAGCCTCAGGGCCTCACGGTCTCGCTTTTATAAGTGACTTGAAACTTACAAACTTTATAATACCATCTAAACAGTAGACAGACGAGCCACCGCCACCGAGACAGCACGCGAAAGTGCGAGCTCTCTACCGACAAGTACGAATAATCCCTCATTATTATACAATACGGGTCACCCGGGCCGTAATCTCGTCTCATTGTGGGCCGGGTCGGCTGCAGCGGCTGCGCTGTGACATAAAGCGCAGGCCTTTCACCGGCGCCCGCGCAGCGAGCGGCGGAAGCTCGGGCTGTTATGTCACCGCCGCGCACTGGGCCATAGGCTGACCGTAATGTCCGCGGCACACTTACGCCGACCCACGAAAACAAGAGTTGCGTCAACGGCCACATGACAACATGTTGCGCAATCGGAGGCTTGCGCTGACGTAGCGGGGGCTCTCGTTTGCCCGATTGCTGTAAACTTTGGCAATGCGAACTTACGATATTCCTAAGGATTTACAAGATTTTGGAGTCGCAAAATCGGTGTCTTAAAGTTAAGAGTGACTTAGTGAATCTAGATTTCGCTTAAGGTTGGTGTTGGTGCGTTTTCTTGTTAGGAATATTTTGAACCGTTTAGGCGCCAATTTAAGCAACGTCTAAGTTTAGAGTAATCTGGCAGTAGACTTTCTACAATAGCCACCGTTCCCTGAAACACTATGCGGCCAGAGAGACAACGAAGTGTTTTCAAGACATTTTAAATTCATTATGTTGTTGTATTGTAACCTTATATATAGTTAGTTATAATAGTTTCGTATATTGGCCAATGTGCGTAATATAAAATATCATTACCCACATTGGCATAAAAAATGGAATGAAATGGAAGTGATTACTTACTTCTGCTTCTGGGTTTCGTGAATTGCGCAAACAGCGAAATATCGCCCAACAACAGAATTCTTTGTCGATTTTCATTCTTTGGGTCAACAGACCGTGAATTCACCGAGTCATTCTGGTTCTTATCTACCTACCACCTACATTTAGTGGTGTCTCACTTCAAACAAGGTTACTGCGTCGTTGGGCCCAACCACGCAGCCAATATTGTGTGTAAACAAACAAATAAATTTCATGTTATTTTTGATCGTTATTGTGGAGTAGGAATGGCGCCTTTCGATCACCGCGCCTCGTATTTTAAGAATGGCGCTAAAAAGTTTAATGACTTAAACGTGTTACTTCCTCCGGTACGGAACAGTGATTGCCTTTTGTTAGAGACGCAACTCCTTCAATATTTGTGTAGTTATTAGCCAAGTAAATGGATTCAGCACGTAAATAAATATTGAACAAATGTTTGTACTTAAGTAAATTAAAATTATGTGTTTGGTTAATGCTGTAGGTTGTACCATTTAGCTTGGCATCAGCAAACGAGTATAAACACAGAATATTGCTTACTTCGTGGGCTCGGTGACCTGAAGGGACCTTGGCAGACATTAAAATATATGGCACCTACATCTCTCGAACACAGTCACAAATACAGGCAGTATACAGGTACTTCAGCAGCTATCCCTACAGCGATATAATTTAAGCTAGCGTATAAATCTTATACATTCTATTTAACCAACATTCAAAGCCAGAGAAAAACCGGCAAAGGCAGCAAAAATAAACTGCCAAGTCACTTAGTCCTGAGATGACTTTCGTTGGTTCCTTTGTGTTCCTTTAGAGCAAAAAGTAAGGCTGGAGGGGAAGGAGGGGCGAGGGGGCGGGGGGATACGTGCGCTACACTCCAATGCGCAGGAGTGTGCATCGTCATCGGTGTCCAGCTATCTGGACCGTGAGGTGATCAGATAGAGTCGGGATAAAAGTTAAGCAGGACCATTTATTCCGAAAGTTTGGGTGCATGCAATGGTATATTTTATGTTATTGGGTGCATGGATGTTCATAACACTTTTTTAAGAAAACTGTTGCAGGGATTTAGATGAACGATAGGTATTTAGGTGTAGATTATACACAAGAACAACACGTAAATAAGTTATCATTTAAAACGCGGTTTGCCTTAAGGTATAACTAGGCGGTTCAACATCGAATTTTTATTTTTATTTCCTACAATTAGGTACCTATACATATACGTAAGTAGATATATTGAATGACCACGTTTTGCACTAATAAAGGAAAAACACGAAAAGCCTATGTCGAGCTTGCAACAGCCAATGAAATCCAAGGTCACAAATTGGTATCCCAGCGATGTTTTTTATTAGAAACCAATGGCCACTTTTCAAAGCGAATCCAAGCCTCGGGCGATTGCAAATTTAGTGCTCACTCGGCCGAAAAGTTTTTTGGCACAGATGAATAAGCAACGCTACGAACAGCTTGAAAACTCGATATCTTTTAGCATTTATCTAAGAGTCTATCCGGACGCGATCTTCTTGAATGAATAAACTTTAACAGATTGAATGTCTCTGTTTGATGGTTATTAGTCATTTAGTTATCGAAACAATTTTTTAGAAATTTTTCCTCCTGTCTAAATGCCTAATTGACAAGAATTGGTAATTAGGTATTCCTACTCAGTTAACTCTGGACTTAATTGAGACTAAGCTTGTTTGTTACAAGCGTCGGTGGCTGAGTGGTTAAGGTATCGACACGTAAGCAAGAAGTTCCGTGTTCGAATCCGACTGCGGCCATGTACCAATGACTCTTTTCAGAGTTCTGTACATGCTAACCGATGCTTACGGTGAGGGAAAACATCGTGATGAACACTGCATATTCAGAAACTGAATGTGTAAACATAATCAAATATTGTCAGATTTCCCTGGTAGCAGATTCACGGAGATCAGATACTAGTCGTTCCACTGTAATTATCTGGCCTGCCAAATCCTGGATCATGGTCAAGGCAATCCCGGGCTCTCATACCCAAGAGTACAAACGGGGACATAAACGCTAATATAAAATGATTATTTAAGCTTGTTTAGTAGGTGGATGCCTTTTAGCACAACCTCCGTTTCAAGTATTTCAAATAAAAGACATCAACGGGCGCACTTTTTTGTGAGGCAGAATATTTTGGTACACGTTTTGTTAATACCTAGGTCATCATCATCCTAGCGTTTGTCTCGGCTTCTGGCATGGTCCGCTTTCCGACTCATCTTTCTCCACTTTGCCCGGTCTTCGGCGTGCTCGCGTTGTAGGCCGTTGCTACACCTATAACCTAGTAATACGGTATACTAGTTCAAACTCATTATGTTACTAAGTACAACATTTTCGTCCCATCACCAGATGGTTATTATAGATGTTATGAAGATTTTATCTTCATTGCTCTTAACCTGGGAAAAACTTCCAAAGTACGTCGTTCAGATGAGGTAAAAACGAGATTAATGGTGTATTTGGCAACACGTGTAAATCAAAGAGCGAATCACTATATCAACGCTTATGTAACGCCGACGGACCTCTGCCCGGACCGGTTGCACGCCACAACACACACAACCCAGATACCGTGGGTTCGTCCTACTTTTGCTTTCAAACACTGCTAACAAACAAACGCATTTCATTTGAACCATTCTAATTTTGGAGTAGGGTAAGGCAATCTAAAGTCTTGTGAGAGATTGTTATTTAATTCGCGTAGGTGTGGAATGATACTGTATAAAATATATTTTATATCTCCTTTTCCTTGGCTATGTGGTGTCCGGCAGAGTAGCATAGCACCAATTCCTTACACTCGTGGGTGTCGTATAAAGCGATTAATATCTTCGAGGCAAAAGATCTGTGAGTCTCCGTAGGCTGGAAAATGGGCAGCAGCGTTTTCCATTGTTATATTTATAAAACTACGATCTCCAACCCGCCTGCCAAGCGTGGAGATTATGGCAACAACTCCCCTTTAGTGGGAGAAGCCATAAGTCCAGCAGTGGACTGTTATGGAGTAAATAGCTGGGTACCAACCTTACCTACTTCGAATTAAATTAATTTTACAATACCTTTTGTAGCATCAACCTATGTAGCAACCCTTGTATAAGCTTAGCAACGAATTACATGCATACAAGAGCGACAAATCGACGACGCAACCACATCCACTTCCCTATCTTACCTCGCGGTATCAAGTTAGCCTTTGCAGTTAATCAAATAAACCCGGAATCTTAGGATATCTACAATCCTGAGACCGGTGAAGGCCTGTGCAGACGAGGGGCAGCCTTCGGGGTACTTTTAGACGGTTTTAAAATAAATAATAATAATATAATAAACCGTTTATTTCAGGTATTAAGTATAACAAAGTTTAAAACAATGTTAAGAAGCCCATATTTAAATATTATATGAAGCTGCCGGAATGAGATAGCTGGAAGACTAGGCCGCCTTTTCTCTGAATTTAGGTTTTCTTTGTATTTTTGTTTAATTATTATTGTGTGAGCAATCCATACAGGGTATCCCTGTGTGATAGCCAAGTCATGACAGTTCCCAGAAAAAAAACACTTGGTAGTGTATTTTTTGGCTTGACCTTACCTTAACAAATCATAAAACTAAACCTTCCTCACAAATCACTCTGTCTATTGGTGAAAACCGCAAGAAAATCCGTTCAGTAGTTTTTGAGTTTATTGCGAACAGACTGACAGATGCGGCGTGTGACTTTATTTTATAATATGTGATTTTTATCCTTTTAAATAGTTGTCCTACAACTTAATCAAACAACAATACAAAAAACTGCAAAAACGATCTAGAGTAAACCATGACTTTGTCAGATCGGACCGCAGAGAGATGGGTACCCTCTTTGCATAACACTAAAACGTGCTAGGGGTAGCCATCAAATCAATCCATCCAATCCAATGGATATCAATCCGCGTTGAGCACTAAAATATAATAAAGATTAGGATAGGTATGGAATGTACGTGGAAAAAAACAACAACATAAAAATGGTCGCCCAACAGATCGCATACCACGGGAGTCCGCACCAAGTTCTTGAGTAGTTTTTAGTCAGATTTTAGTCATATATTTGGCTGTCTGTTCAACTAGTCAGGGCACCAGCGGATGACCTTGATGAACCTCCCTTCTTCAATTGTTTAAGAGGTACACCTCCCAAGTGTCTAACTCATCGCGGTGCTGAAGTTCGAATAGCCTTAGTACTAAACGGCCACCCATACAGTTGCCGGAATCTGAAAGCGTTGCTTAACTTTGGTTATTGGTCAACCTCGCTTCTTCAATGGTTTAGGAGGCACACCTAACGAATGGCTAGATCACCGTATAGTCTCAAAGTACTAAATGGTCACCCATCCAGTTCAACATTGATTAACTTTGGTTATCGGTAACGCAAGCACCACCAAATGTGCCACTAGACCAAAGTTTTATATTAGATTTAGTCCTCAACGAACTAAAGCCCCCCGTCTGCACGCCTCGACTTCCTAGTTCAAAACTCGGCGTCTGCGCGGGCGCAGGCAGTGAGAGTGGAGCGCGTTACGTCACCGCGCGCACACACACACACTTTCACTGTTAGATAATAGCTCCACCACGCCACTGGCTTACTTACACACTTACAAACACAATAGGAAGTTGGACCACTGTAACTATATACTTAGCGTAATCAGCGCTAGGGGTGTGCTATGGTAATTGCTAGTGTTGTAGTTTGTGTGTATGGTGTCTTCCGTGCCGTGTATGTTTAGTAGTATTTAGGGCGTTTCGTAAAAAAGTAGTAGTTACAAATATTTGAATGCGCATCGTTGAGCGTTCGTGGTCTAGTGGTTATGGGGTCTGACTCGTAAACGAAGGATCCGGATTCGAACCCCAAAGCGGCCAATGACTCTTTTCTGAGTTATGTACATAAGTAAGTTGAACCGTTAGAGCATTGGTAAGTGTTTAAAAAAACCACTAACCAATTCTCTTACGGTGAGGAAAAACATGGTGATGAAAGTATACCCATGATACAATCTAGTCAGGTTCCCCCGTTAATAGGATCACGGAGGTCAGATGGCAGTCGCTCCATTGTAAAAAAGAAAAAAGTACTTAGTATCAGTGAAACAAACTTTATTGGATCTTTCTTTACTTTGTATATAATCGGCAATGTGGCCGTTCTCCGTTCTAAGTAGATATTACTAAAAAATTTACGTGATATTATGATGAGCTAAAATATAATTTTACAAAACGGGCCCTAGATATTCCTTTCACCGAGCCCCAGGGATAAGACGCCATTTAAATCAGAATGTAAAGCCGAAGACGCTTGTATTTCCTCTGCAACTGCAGTCTTGTCTGTACGCCGTGTAACTACTCATCAGGCGGACCGCTTCCTTGGTTGGTTTGTTTTGCACTTTTGCTGTAGATACATCATCATGAAAAACATTTTTTTTTATTTATACAAAGTAAACACGCCACCTTATGAAAAGTGGTCATAGTGTCACTGTGTGTTTCCTTCCTACTTTCCTACCCCTCCTACCTCCTACCTCCGTTTTGACGATTGAAAGAGATATTTAATGTCCTAATCAATAAAGATTTTTTGAATTTTAGCCGCCAATGAACATACCCCGCCAGCAACACCAGGGGCGCTACCAATACGTTGCCCGCTTCTAAAGTTCTCTAATATGAGTTTCGTTCAATTAACTTTGATAATTCTTGTTCGCATAAAATACCTTTTATGCGACCGCTCTATTACTGGAGCCAAGATACCTCCACAAAAGCAAGCAAACGTAGACCCATCCTATTGATCGACAAAGGTGGGACCCCGATTTATTTTGGGTTCTAAATGCGTATTATAATTCCGCATTCATCGTACACACTTGCCCTGTACGTACCTCCACAATGATCATTGCCTACAAACTCGGCGTGTTCCGTGCTGAGCCGCTTTGTGTTTTATCTAGTAACAGTGAGGAATATTAAGTCGTGTAGTGGCCCCGTGGCCTTGGTTCTGGCGGCGTCGTTTCGATACAAACTTAGTGTTCCGTGTCGCTATGAAGTCTTGTGAACTTACGAAATTAACGTCGACTTGTAAGCCTCGTACTCAGAAAGACCTATGAAACCTGAAAAGCTTTCCCGGCTGCAGGTAGTCCCGGGTGTTTAGCACGTATGCGCTTAGGTTTTTTATAGCAAGTCGTGCATAACTCTCGACTCTTCTCTATTCTATGAGAGTTCACCTCCTCCCTCCCCCGTTGTCCGGAGGGCAAACACTTCGGTTTTACACAAAAAAAAAATAGTAAAACAGAGGTCTCACAGTGCGCGTAAACGCACAGGGTTCTGACAATACTTTAGAAGCGATTGACGCGATGCGGACCAATCATAGAGCGGTATTGTACGCAGGGTTCACGAACTGAGACAACGCTCATATAACGCTAATTTGCTAAGGACCGATTTTTCTCTCTACAGATAAAATGTAACTGCCCGATAAAGTAATATACTACCAAATTGAAACAAACTATGCAGTATTTGGTTCAGGCGTTTCTTCATTTTGAAGTACCTGATGCCACGTTTTTATTTTAGTCACATAATAGATCTGACTGATATGTTTTATCTGAGGTTTGATCAATCGGTATTGAGTAACGTAGCATCACATATCAGAGTTTAATAGCATTACGCGTGTGCCGTAGAAGGCGACTAATATCATAGAGGCAGACCATCTATTACTTCCGTGAACCAGAAAAGTGGCAGTTGCTATCAACACTGCGATCTTCAATCCGCTTACCGAGCGTGGAGATTATGGCATCGCCCTTCACTAATGTGGAGGTGGCTCGAGTCCAGCAGTGGATTGGACTGTCTTAGGTTGTTGATGTGTGGTGGGAGCCTACTTTGTGCAGAAATCGACCACACGTTTCCGTAAGCAAAGTAGGTATTAGGTATTAGATATTATTAGTATACTAATCCCGCACTGATGCTTAATCAAGTTTAAGTGATTACTTCCAATAATGACTGTTATTAGTCATATCTAAGATAGCTACCAAAACACAGAAATTTTCCGTTTTTTGGAACTCTGTTTAGGTACCTAACTCGTTAAAACGAATCTTACCCAATTAATATTTATAGTCATTGCTGGAAACATAAGAAAAACCACTCATAAACATACGTCTACCACAAAATTTCGATTATCCGTGTGCTTCCTCCTACGTGCCGAGTTACCAAGCAAACGATTCGATTTTCCTCAGCCCAGAGACCCATTTAAAATTACACGCCAATTTTTTTTTGTTACAATGCTTAACAAGACTGGTCACGAACGTAGGTAAGCAAAAAGTTTTTATATCTCCGAATCGCAACCTTGATCTTTTGTTAGAGATTTAATTACGTCGTTCCATACATGTAGGTGCAAATCAAACTGATGGTAGACAGCTGGCGGAAAACTTTAATAAATGGGCAGTGGTAAAGAGTTTAGGATCTGTCAGTTAGGGATACAACCGAGATTTTAGTTAAAAGAAACTTTCACTGTGAGTGTTCTAGCGTTTCGGTCCGGCCTGGTATTGGCCCTTAGGTTTCGACCTATGAATTGAAATTAATACTTTACACCAAACGACTGATGAATTAAAATTAATACTTTTAGTCTCCAGCCCGAAGTTACCTACATTTTCATTGCAACAGATTATTGAATGGAGAATTTTCTTCCCAGCTGTCAGTAGAACTTGATTTACATTGCAAATCATATTTGTCAGTTCCTTGGAACTAGTGGGATAGGAAAAATCATGCAACTAGCAACTGGGATTAGTGGGTTAGTTAAAATAGGTAAGCCTAATGACTATATCTGGCTGGATGGATACCTACACCATCCTATGTGAAAGATAACTCCGTGTATATGACGCTGTCAGTTCAGTTCTCACAACCTGATAACTGTTTGCCGATCCGGGTATAGTTTAGTGGTATATATACCGTTTTGCCACGTAGAGGGTTGGGTTTTTTCCCGGCCGGGAATAAATTGGTGTGATGAATTTTTTTCTATTTCTGGTCTGTAGGCCTAGCACAAGTTGCTCTCGCGCGCGATAAGCGAGAAAAAGCGCGACATAGGTATTGCTATCTCTTTCGTCTTAGTATTAAGAGAAAGAGACAAACGCGGATCGCGGCGCGAGCTTTGTCGCGGACACACTTGTGCTAGGGCCTCTGAATGGTTTAGTAGATCTATGATCTGTCCAGACTGACTTGTCTTATTTGGTAACAAACAGTTCCCAAAATCACGACTTACAGTATCAATCATGTTACGTACATTGTTTGTAGATGTCTTGAATTATTTACAAAGCACATAAAATTTGAACTTCTACGAATAATGCTGCAAATTATCCATTTAAATAAATAATTTCCTTAACCAAACAAGACAAGTCAGTCTGGACAGATTTTAGTATCCACAGTACAAGCTTTGCTTAGTTTGGAGCTGTGTGAATTTGTCCAAGCTGAATTTTATAACGCGTTGTGGCACGTGATGATGCGTACCGGCGTACTACCAGCTAGTCCCTTAGAGACTTAAGAGTCTGTTTTGTTCAATCAATTGTTATTATTGTGTTCCGGTTTTACACTTCAGTTCCGGATCCGGCACCAGTACAGCCATTGGGCATTACATCTCAGTCCTCACAGTGACAGCATTTGCTGTTCTGCAATTTTTGTTAATTGAAAATGAAGAGCATTAATAGTACCTAGACGTTATGGGCGACAGTTACCACTTTCCATAAAGTGGGCTATGTGTTCGTTTGTCACTGCATAGAATAAAACACACACATGCTCTTAGGTGCTGTAAGCTGTTGCCAATTAGGACAGTGCCTTAGAATTCGCTCACTTCGTGTAAATTAACCGTAAGCTTCTTCGAAGTGACTACACACTTGAATGAATCATAGATATTTTGGCAAATAATATCACCGTACATGTGAAAAGGCCTTTGCCTTGCTGTAGTGCAACAAAAACTATGAGAGATTGATAATCGTAATTACTATTAATACTCGGTGTATATAGTTATAACCAAAAGGTGTAATATGTTGTCAGACAACAGCTACTTGTTACGAAACGGTGATGAAGATGATGGCTGTATGCAATGACATAAAAAGTAAAGGCTTTTAATGTATCTACATGCAATTACTTTTTAGTTTTTAGCGATGATGTGATGTTTTCTAAAAATACAGTTAGATTTTATTCAACAGCGTAAAAACAAAGTAGGTAGCTGAACATGTTTACTCGAATATACTCTTAGGAATATCAGTTACCTGTACTAATTAGTCGTTTGTATTTCTCTAATCAATTTGTAGAATGTTTTTCCGCGAATAGATATAGGTAGAGCTCGTCTAGTCTAAAATAACGCGCCCCACTACTTAGTTAGTTGATTTCGATGTGTGAGTGCAAATATTGATAACGACACTTCATCTGTGTGGAAGCCAATGAACGACGCGTGCTCCTACGTTTGAATTTCACCGGCAACTGAATGACCAATTACAACGGCATTTGTATATGTATTGCGTCCATATTTTAAACTTGCTTGTGTGCGTTAATGCGATAGTGGGGCGCGTCATTTTAGATTAGACGAGCTCTACCTACCTAATTGTTTGCATCTTGTACTACAGGGGGCTTTTAAGAAGAATTGGTAGAGCAAATGTCAAGGCGTATGCTTCTAGACTTTTGCCTTACAGTCGGTGTTATAATATTAATCGATCAAAATAACATGTATGTTTTGTAGCCACAGTCAAACACGTTTTGTAGGACACGCCCAGTTACGCTTGTTAATGTTAATCATCGGTTAAAACTTTTCCCTCTTTGTCGCCAACTTACTGTATTGGCGAATTTTAATTAATGATTAACAATAGATTACCGTACGGGAAACTGGCCGTTAGAATATTGTACTTATGAATCCCATAACTGGGTACAAAAATCGTAAAAGATTCACTTTTACTCCGCCGAAGCTCTGCGCCTGCGCATCTGAATAGTTAGTACCTACTTCAACCCGTCATATCACAGTCCTCTAAAAGCCAATTATTTGTCTGTGAACGCACTCTGATAGTTCGCAAATTGGCAAGTGAGAGAAAGTAAATTGATTGATTTAGCACGTGCCCATTCCACATGAAAATTGTGAAACTCCACGAATCTGACATTCCACTGTATCCACTAAACAGTTACCGGCATCGAAAACACCACCCATAGCGCCTAATGTTCTGACTGCTTAATGTCTCTTTTTGTATAATAATGCGAAAAATTTTCCACAGGGATAAATATGGTTGGCCAATGCGGTCGCGTTTCCATTGCGCGATTAATATTAAACAGCTGGCGATCGGCAGCCAAGGCGTTAAGGAGCTGCTGAATATCAAGTGAAATTTGCATGGCTGTCATCTCATACATGAATGTATCGGTCCACATTATGTTTTATCGCTCGGTAGGCGCAGGCGCGATTGATTAGCGCGGGCCCGGGGTCGTCGCACGATAGCTCCATCGTGTTTATCAACATGAATATCCATGTATGTGCATACGTAGAGACAATGTAATCAGCTGCTGCCTAATGAGTACACAATCTGTTTAACGGCGGCCTTTATCTGGGCGACGACACCGGCGGCCAGCCGTGTAGATGTTAATGAACCGCCTTGCTATTGCCTGCTGTTATGCGCGACTCTGTCGCTGGCTTTATTACGGGCAAAGAGCCTAAGTCCACCTCGGTCCCACCGCTGCAAGATCTTCCTAAGCCAGGATTAACAGTGGCGACCCAGGAGTCACTGAGTTTTGATACGCAAACGCGGACTATGAGGTTATTTAAAAGGCATGGTCTAAGGGTACCTCAAGCGCCGATACCGCATCACCACTCCTAAGGGTGCGACTTGGACGATGGTAACCGTTCCATTAGGTGGACTATCTGACCGTGTAGCTACCTATCTAGGCAATAAAATTACAACACTACCTACACTATACAAAAACACAATCACATTCATAACTACTCTCCGTGCAGGGAGATTTGCTATGAGTAAATTTATTTCTACCTCCTATATTTAAGGTTGATTTAAAATTAAACACATTCACGTACTTACCACATGGTTTGTTATTATATTTTATGGAAACAAAGTGTGAATCAGTAATTGGCTCATGTTTGGAATAATAGACTAAGAATACATTTGTAATTAAAGAAAGCTGTTTATACATATCAATAAACAAAATATAATAAAACTAATACTGTCTTCTGTCCCGCAACAAATTAACTAATGAAACAGGAAACAACTTTATATCGAACTTATTGCTAGCTTTTCACTTACGAAACCCCTAGCAAGCCCTTGCCAAAAACAACATTTAGCCACCGCCGATCACCCCTTTCTGAGAGCGGCAAAGCTTAAGTACCCGTCATTTTTGCACGCTCAAAATGCGCGTGCGCACCCTAAATTCCTATTCTCCCATGCGGGTCGCGTGGCGCACGCGTGTCCCACATAACACGCAAATTTGAACATAATGAACGACTTCAATCGTCACTTGAATTGTTGGGCGATGTACCACTTTAAATTGGGTACGGTGTGTGTGTGATCTTACTGATACAGTAATTGTAACAGAAATAAGTATGTCGCAAAAGGATGTAATTAAAAGAGTAAGTGAGTAAGTAAGTGAGTAAGTGAGTAAGTAAGTGTAATCTACGTATATGCTTTTTTACCTATTTTTATTTTTCATTAATAGAGCGACAGCTTCACTAATTGATGAAGATTTAATGGATAACGGATACGGTTATTAAGGCAGGTGCCTAAGCCAGTCTATTATAGATGGGACAATTATGTTGTAGTTATTGTTTACGTAACTTAGGGAAAATTGCAGAGAACAAAAAGGATAGGCAATCACTTTTGGCTGTAGCGCTGAACGATTAACAATGGTTATGAAAGAGTTCGGTAGACAAGGTTCCTGTTCTGAGGGCCTGTAGGTAACTACATCTTCAGAAAGGAGAGTGGGGTGCGAAAGATCAAAGATCAAGCGTATTTGTTGTGGGTCAATAATCGAATGTGATCGCCCAGTGATGTGCCCAGGCAGATCGGTTGATATGGAGTAAAGCCAGATTTTTTCAAAGCGCAGAGGATAATATTATTAAGGTTTCAATTAGGTTAGTTTAGGTACGAGTAAGTGTTGTACCAAAACCGCCAACTCAGGGCAGACGTATCAAAATGCCGTATGCTTAGGCAGATCCCGATCGGTCCGACGATCGACGCACGACATATACAAACAACACTATTTACATAGTGAGATATTATATTACGAGGCACACCGGTTGATATTTACAAACCGGATCGTCTAAACTAAACATTTCCAATACTTCACCGTATTATCTTTTTATTTCGAATGCAATAAAATCTCAATCATAGCCGACAAATATTAATTGCCGTTGTATGTTTATTCGTTTTACAGGTACCTGTAATTATAATTGACATTTCGAAGTTCGTAATGTCACGGAACCCATCGGGTTAAAAGGTAAAAAGTGTAGATCGGCTGCGTTTGCGCATCGCCGCATACGTTAACCTTTGTCCCCTCGACCCGCACCGACCGTTACACCCCTATTTCGCACCCCCGTTCGGAAACATCCCACTTCATTACAGAAACGGTAACTTAAAAAGTTTAATGTGTACACAATAGAGCGTAAATTATAGAGACTATTTAATGAAATGCCATTGATATCTCGCTCCTCCCGCGGTTGTATATTTTTTATTACACTTTATTGTACAAAAAATACAATTTAAAACAAGGGCGGCCTTATTGCTAAGAGCGACCTCTTCCATGCAAACATTTTCACGAAAATTTGTGTAAGTAATATACCAAATACAATAAAACACAAATAAATGCAACTACTTAGATACATATCCACAATAGTTGTATAATAGATAAATTGTAACAATGGCGTTTCTTTTTATTTGATCAAAAACAGAAACTTTCACCCGAAACCGTCCTTGGCGGGAAACTACTTAATGAAGCATTAAATAAAAATTATTCGTCCAAATCTACTTCAATTGGCGTATTAACGAGTGGTCTTGACATAATTCCGATTGCATTGCGGAGTTATATTTAGAGTCCGATATCCAGTCCATTACGCGTTACTTACGGCAACGTTCAAATTGGAACTGCGTTGAGGTGTGACGTAAAGAGTGCCTACCAACATTATCGTTTAAGTTACGTCGGTACGATACGTAATAAGCTCCATTTAGCCGTGGACTGCTTCCGCATAATATGTAATTGAACACGTATTGCATTGGAGCATTGTGTTAGCAACGTATTCCTGTAAAAAATGTATCCCAAGTCGTTGCCAGAGGCTAATCTGGGAGCGTTGGGAGCGAAGGTAATCGCTTTGATTTAGCTTGCCGAAGCTTACGTTTCTTTTGTGGAGTGGATTGTACTTTTATCAAGAAGTTTTTCTTTCATCCAGGAAGAGTACTTTTAATGTTGAGATTGTTGATTCTGAACGGAAATGGTTGATGATGATAGAGAAGTCGTTACATTTATTTATTTATGTAACTACTAATTAGGTAATCGAAACCAACTGACACACTACAGGGCATTAAAATCCCACGTTAAGTTCCCATGACATCAATCTTCCCTGTTTTGATTCGTCCATTAAAATCTGTATGCCAAAAATAATGTTACAAGCTAAAACGTTCCTTATTAAGAGCTGGTAGAGTCTAAATCCAATTAAAACTATGAGGTAGAAGTAAAAAATACGTTAATGTCCCACAAACGCCGCGCCCGCATATTTTGCCCTAAACACAGATTACGATCGTCAGTCAGGGGTGGCAAACCCTAACTAATCAACGACGAAACTACCAGTAACATATTACAAATTCTGTTAAACAATTTGCATCGCTTGCCTTTGCCTAATCTAAAATAAATAAAAAAACGTCTAAATTGGGCTCGTAGGTTACTTACATTAGTTGTATCGCAAGTACATATTTGAAACAGCGAAGGTTGCTGAGTCACCTGTTTTTACACCGCATGTAATTGGTCGACACTACGTCATGCGTACAAGGAACTGCAAAGAGCAACGACGTAACATAGAACAATTACGCTCCTACAATTATTATACGATATAAATTACCTAGCCTTACACGCAGCGGTTGTTATCTGGGCGAAATCAATATGTATGATTGTAAGCGATCGCCAGCCAACGGTCATCGGGTAGGAATACTATTGTGGGGTTCTCATGAAGTGCCCGCATGTACAAGTTATTAGCGGAGCGCCAATTTAGCCCACCCTCCCCTCGAGAGCTATTTAAAACGGGAGGGTGTCGATCCCGAAACGGCTCAGTGTTTGTTGATAGCGCAAACAATGGTGGCCACGTTTTAACTATGGATTAGCTGCATTTAACTACTTATTACGAACGTTTGTTGATTACTACCCGCTTTAATTTAAACGTGACACTCGAACCGTCGTCGTGGAACGATATACACTTAACTGAAGTTCCTTGAGTTGTTTCCGAAATTAGCTTAGAATTATTATGTATGTGATGATAGTGTACTAGGAAAGCAGCAGTTTGAGAAGAGTGGCGATTGATATTAAAGCGTGCTACCAATCCTCAACCGATGACCACGACAACTTTGTCAAGAGTGTAGCGACTTAGAAGAAGAATTATAGTGTATGAGGTAGTGCAGTGGTGGCGGTTAGTGCAGGTAGTTAAGCAGTATTTATTGTAGAGGTACCCGACGACAATGGATTTGAATCCCATCCATGGGCAGTTACAAATTAGAGTCTTTATAATAAAACAGTAAAAAAGTGTGTTTAGGGCGATGAAAAAATAGTTTCTAATGGAATAATTACTATTTTAATTAAATTATTTGTGTGTTGTTTGTTGTTTGTCTTGCAACAGAGACAAGTTGTAACAGGTCAAAATACGAATTTCTTTCTACTGAACGTCTTTGCTTTAGTGTACATGCAATAAAAGGGATTATACATAAGTATATACGTATTTACTAAGCAAAGACATACTCGAGACCACTAAATAGACTCAAAACCCTCATCCGGCTTTCTGTGTTACCCGACAGTCGTCGTTAAGAGTAAAAGTACAAAGTAAGACCGCGCAATACCGCGCTAAATTTAGACAATTCGCGGGTGCGCGTACGCATCCAAAGCACAAAGTCACGTTTAGGAACAAAAGGGGCGACCACCGCCGCATCGGCTTTCCCAGAACACTCAATATAGCTGCCACCTCCCAAACCACCCACAAAATAAGCTGTTACTCGTTATTACATATCGGGAAACACTAACAGCAGCTGTAAAATGCTCTCAGCATTTACTGCCAGCGTTACTAACATCGCAATTATGGTTTTATGGGATGACACCCGAAAATGGTTCCGCGGAACACTTAGAGTTTCCATTCCGATGTTTATATCTGTCTCTCGAATGCGTTATTGGTTACTTTGTAATGTGCAATGACTGAATCCTAACTGGTATGATTAATACGAACTGCATAGCTGGTCGTTGTGTTATTACTCTCTCAGTTAGGAGCACTGCGGAGACAATTTTTACGAAATTTAACATCAAGCAAGCTGGAAGGAGGAGAGGTTCATATTGTACAAGTTCCATTCTTGTGCAGTATTAATGGATCCTTATCTTTCTGACTTGGGAATGTTGATGTGGAGGAGGCTCAACCTCAAGTCCAGCAGTGGACTTGAGGACGCAGAATAGCCTTTGTAACGTACAGTAATTACGAGCCTATTTACCATGCTCGTGTAAGATGTTGAATGAGCTCCCTCCCAAAGTCTTTCCTCTGGACTACAACATGAGGTTCACCAAAAGTCATGTCTACAGGTAGCTCAAACGCTGTCACCGCATCCGCTCCCCTTAAGTTGCAGATGTACCACGATGGCCACTATCCATCAGGTGGAACGTTTGTCCGTGTGCATCCCTAAACAATAAAAATATGTATTAGATGTAGTTTATTGTGCAAACTTCTCCTTCGCACTAGGGTTCGATACCAAAAGACCACTATAACTGCTACGGTTAATATCGTAGCAATTATAGTGCTCTTTTGGTATCCACCCAGCAAGATATCTCAGGCGTTACAGGGCCCAACCTTCGGTAATAAACTTAGGATCGTGTAAAGACATGGTTCTTACAGCCGACCTACTATCGAGCCTACGTGCTATGACTACCACATGTGACTGACCAATCTGGTAATTAGTATTTCAAAATGGCGTCGTATTACAAATCACTAGATTGGCTAATCGCAGTAGGTACGATACAGTCGTTGACAGTGGAGTCAAATATGAGTGTCGACAGCCTTTTATAGGATTCGGATTGAAAATACCGTAGAAAACTCGAGAAATTTCGCTTCATCTTCGAAATCCAAATTTCTCGAACTTTTTCGGCTTCGAGAAAGCTCGAGCAGAAATCCTGCAGGGTGCTAATTGGCCCCCGAAACTGCGTTGAACTTGAAGCAGTCTGAGGGCTCCAGCAAAAGACCTTGGTCACTCGGATTGGATGTAGTGCGTAAACGGTTTTACGTCTACTTCCTAATTCAACGATCCGCATATCAGTTAATTAAAGTAACCGCTTTAAAAGTTACAAAAGCTTATCATATTGGCGTTAATGTCCCGGTTGTACTCTAGCACACGAGGGCCATGGGTCCATGATCCAGAATTTAGCAGATCAGGTAAATACAGTGAAGCGACTTGCATCTGATCTCCGTGACTCTCGTGTTAACAGGGGAACCTGACCAGAAAGGCTAATAGCTAAAGCTATTAATCTGCGATTAGCTAGCTATAATTCTGTTGATTTTATGTCAGTAAACGAACGACGACGGCTCAGTATGTTTACTGACGACAGTTCGTCGAATATTCGAACGGGGCGTCAGGCCACCTTTTTTACTACCGACGAAAAAAGAGGGGTGTTATACATTTTAAGGGTATGTTGTGGGTTTCCTGCCGCGTACCTTTGTTGACGAGTATCGCTAACCAACATCGTCCGGCGCTCGCAGCTCTCCAGTCGTCCCGTGACCACGATGCATGCAACTGTGTCGAAATATCGGGCTACTCGTCAACAAAGGTACGCGGTAGGAAATGCGGAACATACCCTTAAAATGTGTAATAATAACTGCGATAGTAAAAACATTAGGGGTGTTATAAGTTTGACGTATGTGTCTGTGGATGTGTGTCTGTCTGCATCGACCTGACGACTGGCTAATCGAGATGGTTCTTAGCGTTGGTTTATTAACATCGGTTCAGTAGTTTATGAAATATTTGAGCAATATAAACTTGGTCGGGAGATTTCCGACGCTTTTCTGCCGATTAAGTCATAGCTCCATAGACACGAGTGAACCCGTAACGAACTTAAATTACCTAGTCGTTGCATAGAAAAACAATAAGCGCATTTTACACATTCCGCAACACAATCTCAAGTGGCGGTGACAATTCAATGCGAAAACTAAACAATGGCCGATCTGTGTTGGAAACTTTGAAATTAATTACCGGTTGGTCGGCGCAACACGGCTTATTGCGAGCCGAGATTTCTATTCTCATTGTCTCTGCGAGGATAGTGACGAAAATTCGGTTTGTTTTACTTACTTACTGCGCGAGATTAGATAATCTTATGCCCGTTACACTGTCTGCGATTTCAAAATAATATAAATAAAGTGTTCAGAGTATTCCCAAACGAACTAATTTGACGTGAATTCGATAAACGTCTTCCTCGTCGTCCCACAGGGGATTCCAGAAAAATTGTGTCACGAAATATGTGCACTTTTAAAAGCATCATACTGAAAGTTGGAAAAATATTAGTTATATCGTTAAAGATCCATTCGGCGACAATACAAAAATATATATTTAAACTCCCCACCTCCCGCTTATTAAAAACATTTAGTACGCAGAAATAGCAAGACCGAAACTTAAAAGAAAAAAAAAGTAAGTCATTCCAATTGAAACCACTTTCAGATGTGGAGAGACAACATTTTCATCGTTTAATAAAGAAAGAAGCCCAAAAGAAGAGAACCAGTTCGAACTAAGTTGGCGAAAATGCCGAGTAGCGAACCCGAAAGTCGAGTATTTCTACTTCGCAGCCAAGTTATTTATCTTTATCTCTAGGTTTCCTTTCAAAGAAACTAAATATTAAGCCATATTGATACGGATTTTCATGATCAGATATTTGCTGGATTAACAGCGGAATCGATTTCACGAAAAAATAGCAATAGTAGCCTGACTTCTAGCCACCCCAACTTTTTTAACAATTACTGTCTTAGGGCCTATGTCTATTGGTAAGAAATCTTCAGAACGCAGAATACATCCGTGATATGCGCTTCAGAATTACCAAATTTATTCTGATAATGGACTAGAAGGCTAGGCTACTTTTTATTCCAGTAATAGAAATTTAAATTCCGTCGTAAGTAGGTTACGTCCTTTAAATTTAAGACATTCGGCGAGCCTTGAGATTATGACAAAACCTTCTACTAATGTGGAGACGGTAAATGTTACGTTACAGACTACAGATGATGATCGATGACAGGGTTGGTCAATTGAAAGTAGGTTGCCGGTGTCCTTTTACATAAATCAGTACCAACTCAAATGACCATACATCGTAATTTGGTATCTAACATAATTAAGTACATGTTTGTTAAATAATGGTTCATGTAATTAACATGAAATTGTGTTTAGATAACATGACTATTTATAGTGCCTTTATCATATATTTGTGAGCGACTATTTGTGTAAACATTATGGACCTATTCAAACAACCTTTTTATAATCGTAGGTACCTACTCCTACGTATCCTAAATACTATTTATCCTAAATACTGTTTTCTGTTTACATCAAGTAGAAACAAATCATTTTATTGGCTGCACGCGTATCTTGAAATCTTTCTCGTTTCCTTCCAGAAAGATTACCGCCTTTACATGATATCCTAAAGGATAGCCACAGGTAGGATAAGATACCTAAATGTATTCTTCTTTTGGAAAAAGAAATTAAGTATTTCCGAGGACTTACTTTGAGTACACAGGAACACAGATTTCAAAACGAAATGGATGAGAAAGCTTATTCTAACACTATACCGTTGGTTTTGAGTCGATTCATCGACCTCGAAATGATCCTCATTGTAGGATTAGAAATTAGTACCTGACTATGATGTACCGGGACCCATCCCTCCATCCACTTCATGGGACCTCCATTGATCATACTTTTTTACTAGGAAGACATATGTTAAAGGAAAGTGGTCACTTTTGTCCAAGACATTGCAACCGAAAGGGAGCGGGTGCGGTGCCGGTCTTTGAGGTGCAAATAGACACGCCCATGTTCCATCATAGCCACGGGCAATAGGTAATACACAATCTAGTAATAAATAATAAACGTTAGCGATCCATAATCCTACACAATGTACAATTCATAGAAAATTGTTAGAAAATTAAGAAATACATAGATATATAGGCAGTAAACATTGTTAGAAATCTGTCATCTCATTTTGTTTTTGTTTTTTATTCTACGCAGTGATAACGAGCAGACATCCGTCCTGATTGTAAGCGGTAACAGCCGTCCATAAGATTCTCGATCAATGCATTTACGTGCAGGGAACAAAAATGCAGTCCCGCAGGTGCGTCACTGTGAGGACTAAGATGAAATGCCTCATGCCTGTAATTGCGCTGGCTACCTAATCCTTCTAACCAGAACACAACAATGCAAACATTGTTGCTTGACAACAGAAATAGAGAAGGCGGTGGTACTCACCCAGGACGACTCCTCAGGCTTGACATAGTCCTACCCTACCACCTCATAGTCATTTCGTTTGTCAATCGACTCTTGGGTCCCCTTTTACATCGTTGTCAACAAAAATTCGATATCTCCATAACGAAATACTAACCTTTCGCTTGTTATACATAATCACACCGAAGGTTGGTAAAGCCAAGGGAGGTCCATGGGTCGAGGTTAAAGCGATAGTAAGTGAACTCTTTATCAGCTTTGACGTAAAAATTATAACATTTAAAAAACCATCCGTTAACAAAAAATAAGTGTTATCTAGTGCATGCCACTATAATGAGTACAGTGTTGATGTTATTCTTACTTATGTTAAGGGACTGATAGAGATCAAAGTAGAAACACAAGACGGGATGCGTGGATTGCTCACACCGGTGATTAAATTTACATATTTTACCCAATATTCGGTTATAAACGGTTATGGTTCTGGGTTGGCTATTTGGTCAGAGAAGGGTACCATTGCGCAGGCGTTGGCAACCGAAATAGTTAATAAATGCCGACTACTTTTCTAATCGTTATGAGGTTATAATGACAACGTTGTTTCGTCGTAACATGTTTTTTTTATACCACAAAGGTGGAAAACAAGCTTACGGCTTGCCTGGTGGAAAGCAGTCATCACAGCCTATGGACGTTTGCAAAACCAGGGGCACCACCCATGCGTTGCCGACCCCGTAAAAACCTTTTCACTTCTTTCTTGAAGAACTCCATTTTATACTCTTAAGGGAAAACCTCTCCAGGTAGTTCATTCCGCAACCTTAGTGTGCGTGGGAGAAAGTTCCTTTGGAATCGCACAGTTTGCGACCAATTTGGCTCCAAGGTGTGAAGATGAACTCCCTGACGGTGGCGAGCGGTGCGATGGTAGAATGTAGCTGTAGGCATCATGTCAAACAGTTCTTGATACCAAAAGCTGTTGTACAAGCGTTAGAACTTACAAAGGGAGGCGAAATCCCTCCGC
This sequence comes from Blastobasis lacticolella, assembly GCA_905147135.1. Taxonomy (NCBI): domain Eukaryota; kingdom Metazoa; phylum Arthropoda; class Insecta; order Lepidoptera; family Blastobasidae; genus Blastobasis; species Blastobasis lacticolella. The sequence continues at coordinate 11,359,201 of LR990044.1, forward strand.
TGACTCAGCGGCTCAATACCACTTGTGAGCATTGGTACCATCGACAATCAAGGACAACTTTGGGCAACTTTAGAAACTTGGAACATTTAGTACCTACTCAACACCCAATCAATGCGCACTGTGAGCGATATGTCACTATCGATGCCAAGCTCAAGAATATAATGCATTTACAACCTGCCTTATAAATCTAGAGTCGATCTCGACGCTTCATATCATAATAGAACGCAGTTCCCCGATGCATGTTCGACGAAGAACGCAGATAGCAATTTATTACTACTCATATATCTTGCGATAGTATAAAATGATTTACGTGCATGTTAAATAATGTAAAGCATATCAAGTTTTACAATGTATAATAAAGTTCTAGCACATAATATTACTTTTACTTTCATTGCGATGAATCTTCGCTTCCCATTTGGAGGAGAATGTGGTGCAGCTATCCGTCTCTTTCGTTCGGTAACTTGTGCTATATCTGTCTTGGTCGTACGTCCCTTTGATAGCATTTCAAATTATAGCAATGTTGATGCCATCGGTCGGGTGATAGTGGTTCTAAATGTCAGTGCAATTGGCTCCAAGCGTACGCAATTTTTAATGCAACTTTTACTGTTACCTACTACGAAATATGGTGATGCAAGCTAGTGCGGCCGCTCGAAATGCCGCTCCGTTTACTAATAATAAATAATATTAAGTGTAGTTACGTTGCCTTCGAATGTCATAAGGTACAAGCGTTTGAGTAGCGTAGCGTTTATTTATAGGACTCTCTAGGATTGTCCAATAATTTATACCTATAACAGATTTTCCAATTTTCATATTATTATTTTTGTAACTTGGTGCCTGTCGAATATGCCTTCGGAATTTTTCCTTATATTGTTTCACGTTAGAAACGGCCGTGTTGTGTCCGGCGGAGTAGAATAGCATCAACCCCTTACACTCGTGGGTCTTGAACAAGGCGAATAATGTTTTTGAGGCGAAATATCTAGAGTCTCAATAGGCTGCAAAATAGTCAGCAACGTTTTCCATTGTTATATTCATAACACTGCGATCTCCAATCCGCCTGCCAAGCGTGGAGATTATGGCAATAATCTCCCCTTTCGTGGGAAAGTCCCTAAGTCCTGCAGTGGAATATTATGGGCTGTGATGATGATGAGCCAACTGCGCACAATTACACAACTACTAGGTAGATTTATCGCGTACCTACGTGTCTACGATAATTTACATTTGACCAGTCATCTCCACCACATATCAGCATGTAAGGGTAATCAATAGCATTACGATACGACACGATTTATGTACAAACAACACTATAATAATACTTATCAACTAATATAGTACTATCCGAGTCTACAGAGCAGTCTCAACGATTATCATGGACTGTGTGTGCCCACTTTTCTGATAGTGCTGTATTCATATTGACTTGTTTAGTATACTATCGGAATACATACATAGGAGATAGAAGCGTCGATTGTGGCACGTATCATGCGGGCCCCAACCCATCGCTTATCAATTCGCTATGTAAATTGATCAACTGAACTCTTTATGCCGCTGCCGGTGACATGGAAGAACGAAGACGCAGATAAGTAATAAACGCTACGATGTTTTGCCTCTAAGTTACAGCTGTGTACGCTATCGAACTACTCGTATTATAATAATAAATTTTTTTGTGTTTTTGCTGTACCTATCTTTACATACGAGTAGATAAAACAAAGTCGCTTCCCGCCGTCTCGCCCTATGTATTTAGCTATGTATGTATCTATGTGTCTATGTACACTTATATCTTTTAAACTACCAAACGGAGTGTAATGCGGTTTTCAACAATATATAGAGTGATTCAAGAGGAAGGTTTAGAAGCAAGAAAAAGGGTTAGGTAGGGGTAAGGTAGGTGTACGCGAACGAAGTCGCGCCTGGTCCACTAGTTTACAATATTATTAAGATTAATCGAATTCATAATCAGATCATAAGTACTAATTTAACACACATATATACATTATGTAAGAACCGACAGTTACTTTTTAATAGAGTAGTTTAGGTGCTCTACGGCTGCGCGACCTTACCAAAAATGCTGTGGTGGATATGAGGAGTTACGCGACTTGACCAAATAGAGTGCGTACGAAGAGTAGGAAAGCGGAGCCTGGCAGAAGCCGGGAATGATGCTAGGAGGACGTTAATGATGAGCTTGCTGCAGAACTTTAGGGCTATAAATTTGACTTACCCAGCGACCACAACCCAGGCTCGCAGATCACGATCATGAAGCAACTTGATGATACTCAACAGGACAACCCTGCTTATAATTTTTTTCTAGAATTCTAAGTCCTATCCTGCCTTTTTCCTATAGTCGCCTTGCAGGACGCGCATATAGTTGAATTGCTGGTGTAATTTTACTCTATCATAGAGTAAATTACACAAGTTTCAACATTCAAACATCTTCCATACTTACCTCTTTTGTTTATTTTTCCAGCCAATTTGAAAGTGGGTAACCTATGTGACGTCAAATATCTTGACTATCACTGAAATTATATATTGTGGTATGAAATTACTAAAGATTTCACGATAAATAACTTTCTGTAGAAAGTAGTAACGGAGGTATTTGAGCTAGAGAAAAATAGTAGTAGGTAAGTCTGCTTATTATATAATTTAAAATCACAATATAGGTACATCTAGTGTCAAATAAGAAGAGACTAGGCGGGTCACGATTACCTGCGCGAAATCCCCTCCACTGCCATTTAAGAAGTCTCTTCTTTCGTAATACATTGGCTTATTATGTTTAAATGCCTACATAATATAAAAAAAACACAAAAGTAGAGCGCATCAAATCCACAGAAATCTAGATCAATTTACTTAACGTATTTAATTGTAGTTTATACAATGAAGTCAACGAATATATTGATGGAAGAGGTAAATTTGTAGGAAAAATAAGATAAGTAGGTAGTGTATTTTTTTTTGCAACAGCTACTATCAAATTAATGTATCCCGGCCGTTACTGATTTGAAATTGAGAACAGTGGCGATTGCGCCGCCGCGCACCATTCCCCTGAGGCCATGCGCAACATGGCGCGGATTGTAACCCACTGCTGGCTTTCTAGGAATTCCGTCGCACGATCCTTCCTAAAAACCGCAATGGATTAGAATCTGCGCGCGGCTCGCGCCCGACACACCGGGGCCTGAATATTAACCTGCGCCTGCGCCGTGTCATTTGTTTACGTCCCGACGCTTTTCATATTCAGCATAATTCAGATCGCGTTTGCTTAATCCCACTTATCCCGCGTTTCGCTGTTTACCGCTCACATCACCTTCGAATATATTTGATTTTGTTATCGACAGATTGTGTTGTTTGTCCGAGTAAACAATGGGGTTCGCCGCCTGCGCAGTTAAGCTGGATAATGTGTTGCTCTACTATAAGATACTAGATTTTGCTTGATATTGTTATTAATGTAGAATTCGAGATCGATTGTTCATGTGGTAAGAACATATCATTGGATGTAGATATTGAGTAAGGTTAACACTTACGAGATTGGCAGAATGTTGCTCGATTGCTCGGCGACGCTTAATCTTTTTTTTATATTAGGCAAGACAGGCATTTGACCGCCACCTCACCTGTTGGTAAGTGACAATGCGGCTGACGATGGAGCTTGCCCGGCTTGGAACAGCCTATTCACTATAGCCTTAAAGGCGACATTATATTGATCAAAACACACACGCAGACAGCGCCTTAACATGTTCCTAAGCAGTTAGGAATCACAAAATCTTGAAAGTGACTTAGCGTGTTTAGTTTTTACATAAAGATGGCGTTGTTAGGAATATCTTACGCTTTATATTGACCAAAAGTTACTTGTCGCTCTGTTACCTTACCACGTCAATTACTTTTTGTAAACCCAGCTATAATTACAGAAAGAAAAGAAGCACCATTTAAAATTCTTTAAAGTTCATTTCGTAGTTTAGTATTCGTTCACGTATTGTTTTACTTTTTCGTTACCCGTGCCTACATGAAAAGGACACCCTGGTCCACATGTGTATATTCTCTGAAATGTCGTCAGGGCCCGACAAAAAACACAAGTGTTACATTTTTTGAAATGCCTTTCTCTGCCATGCGACAGTTCCCGGAACAGTACAAGTCATCCGCAGACTATTATGACACAGGTGTTGTTGACATATTTTCAGCAAACCAGTCACGTACCTATTTAAATAGCTAGGTATAGTTTGCCTAGGAAATAGTTTAGTTCGCCTCTTAACAGTGAAATAGTGCTGTTTGTGGTGCTTAACAACGTGGTAACTGTTGCGAGACGGACAACAGGGAGTAAAATTAGTGATGCTCCAAAAAGGAAACTCCATTCCGAATATTATTATTTTGATAGCTAAAATCGTTTAAAGAGCAGCTTACACGTCGGTAAACAAGTATTTTTCCTGTCTTGTATTTTTAGGACCAGCGTCACTAATTTAGCGCAAAGGAAACAAAGATGCAATAAACTTTGTACGTATCTATCCATGTTGAAAACGAAATAAGACTACATACGCTCTTGATCATCATCATCCGAGTGGTCGTCCCGACTTCTGCCAGGGTCCTACAGGCTACATACTCTCTTGATATTTCAAACAAAACGAATCTACTGTTATCAAAATAGAGGGACCAAGTTCGGTCTAGCTAGGACAATCATCATCATCATCACAGCCCGTAACAGTCCACTTCAGGACTTAGGGCCTCTCCCACGAAAGGGCAGGTTATAGCCATAATCTCCACGCTTGACAGGCGGGTTGGAGATAGCAGTGTTTAAATATAACAATGGAAAATGCTGCTGCCCATTTTCCAGACTACGGAGACTCTTGAACTTTTGCCTCGAAAACGTTAGTCGCCTTGTACGACACCTATGAGTGTAAGGGGTTGGTGCTATTCTAGTCTGCCGGACACCACACGGCCACGGCTAGGACAAGTGACTCGCAAATTATGGCATTCATAGTTTAATATGTCCCGGTATGTTACATCCGGTTAGTAAGTCAGTTGTCCAGAGACCATACACCGCACTTTATTTCGTAAGCTATCGCTGCGAGCAATCAAAGCACGAACTCTAAGAAGAGGTGGACCACGAATGGGTGTCGCACCTGGTGCTGCTGATGCTTATAGCAGTGACCACTTTGACCATTTTCCATCAGATTTTGTCTTCCAATAAGGTATTTAAGACTCTTTAAAAAAAATGGGCCAAATTTGTTTTCACAGACAAAGAGTCAATGGTTCCTAGGGTTATTTCTCTCTATCTTATAAGATCCCTCTATATAATAAGAGGTTTCCCCATACCGTTCACGTTACAAAAGCACTCTGTCACAACACAGAGCGCTTTTTATCTGTTGTTATGAATCGCCCACAAAATCTTTGTGAGAAGGCATAATTAATCAACCACGCTGACCTATAGCGGGTTTATAATACTATCAGAATATCCCTCATTACCGCAGTTTTCTTCGTCCCGCGAGCGATCGAGGCTTGCCGCTCACTGCGGGCTGCGCGCGCGCAAGCGGGTCGTGTAGCGTCCAAGGTCGGTTTCCCCACGCAGCCATCACTTCCTCATTGGCAACCCGGCGCTTGGGCAAGCCTGCGCCGCTCACCAACATCTTGCAACATCTCGGTCACACGTCGCCTCAAAACACCCGAGCAACCGCTAATCTTTAATTGTTTATCGCTCATATTTATGCTCCCAAAAATAGGAGTTATTTAACAGCGTAATTTCAAATAATATACATAATAATTTTTTACGTGTTCCGTTTTTATTTTTTTATTTTATAACACACGCACGACTGCACTTTCGAGGCGATAGTGACTTTAGTTTATTACAACTTCCTGATTGTCGTAGGTTAAAGTAGCGCAAGTTATACGCTCGATTTATAACTATGACGGCGATAAATATTCTAGGAAATACATAAATATGCTGTAGAGACTTATTGCATTAACGTTTTCGTAATAATTGCTGTTAGATAACCACTTCAACGGTTTGCCGGTCTTAGAATGCTATGCTTAGAATGTGTAAGATGATTAATGTCGCCGAGAGTCGTCTGAGTTTTTACCATCACCCGAGAGTACCTACATATCCGATTATATCTGTCAACGTGGTAGCGATTTTAACTTGTCTTTAATACATCCAATGAGGAAGAAATACTATTTATTCCCTAAAAGCGTGGACTACTTCTATCACGGGGATTTATGTCAAGAGATTGCGCAAGAAAGAAAAAGAAATTCACAACACCTTGTAAATAATATCGAAACTCTACAACTAAGGTTACCTACCATTAATTAACTCATAACTTATTGCACAACTATTTATCTTTACTAACCGATGAGGTCAATAGGCTCCTCCACGTACATACCTATAGATGACCTGTAAGCGTAGGGTATCTAACGACAACACTGTTTATAAATACACTTATATAGAACACACTTTCTTTGTTCATAGTCATTATTGCTAGACATGACCATTGACATTGATAGATGGAACTGACGCGAATGAGTGGACGGATTTCTTAGCAAATAGGTAGTTAGCTGTTCTTACTAAACTCCTATAAGCAAGAATAACAAGTAAACTACAACGTAACTAGCCGACAAGTTTTGTAATTGCATCTACCTAGTTATTTATTTATCTTATTTTTCGCCGAAGACCGAAAGAAGTGAGAAAAGAGAAAAAGGTAAGTAGACCCAGAGCCCATGCCCGAAGACCACAACCGGGGTTGACATCAAGATGATGATGAGATTCATGAGTCGTTACTGTCTGAAACTCAAACTCAAGGGTCCCAATCTTTTTCCAGGCTATAATTTCTCGCGACGTCTTCTTGAGCTGGTGAGCTTAGCTTTTAAAATTACTTACTTTTGATAGTGGTGTTGACGTTTAGTAATCAATAGTTTCATTAATTTAATTTTCTTATTTGATTTGTGATATTATAATTTTACTAGTGCAGCCGCAGATAAGTCAGTTGCACACCTATATATCTTCTCGTGTCTTCCCCCGTTCCGTAGCGTCGTGACGCGAAGTTTGGGAATAATTGCCCTAATCTATACATTGTATTGTGTAATGTTATACATAGTATAAAACCGCTTCCCATCCTGTCCCTATGTGTCTATGTATCTTTTAAACCAAGCAACGGATTTTAATGCGGTTTTTAACAATAGATAGAGTGATTCTAGAGGAAGGTTTATAAGCAAGAAATAAAAGGGTAGTTAGAGGTAAAGTAGGTGTATGTAGGGGTAGGACGCCATGCAAATTAAATCGCTCCGGGTCCACTAGTGTTTTATTAAATTCTTATATAAGCCCTTTGCGAGAACGCGACTGGCTTCATGAATGCATTGAGGCAGAGTCTGGGTTGTTATCGACGATTGGGGTTACTCCGCACGTAAGGCATGAGCGAATATGTCACCAATAACGGTTTTTGCCGATTTTATGTGCAAAAAGTTTACAAGTAAAAATATTTTTTCTAAGATTTTAGGTTCCTCATGGATTTATTATTTCTGGGAATCCTAAGCTCGTCATCACGTTATCCGGCCAACTGGTTCGTTATAAGTAACGAAATCACTTACGTGAAGATTGCGTCCTGTATGCTAATGAACGCTTGATCGCCTCACGACTTCCTCATTGCGAGATGGAAATAACCGGAAAATTATCCAAGATTCTAATTTATAGTCCCTCAAACTAGACTAGTTTATTTTTGCCACGAACATAGAGACGTTTCTAAGATTCTCTGGTTACGTCGTTGTTATGATTATGGAGAATGGAGGTTGTGTCCGTTGATTGTCGACAAGTAGGGATTGCTGGCCGGACAAACACTATCGTTAGATATAGTAAGTACTATTAACAGTAAGTAATAGGGAGCGTCAGTGGCCTAGTGGTTAAGGTATCTGACTCGTACCCCCACTGCGCCCGTATACCAATGACATTTTTTTTTACTGTGGTACATGCTTGCCGATACTATTACGGTAAGGGAAAAGATCGTGATGAAACCTGCACATTCAGGCGACTGAATATGTAACCATGATCCAATCTGATCTGATCTATCTGATCTGCCTAATCCTGGATCTTGCTCAAGGCGAACCCCGGCCCTCGTGCGCGAATGCACAACCCGGGCATTATCGCCAAGATGATTTTTTTTTACTAGCGATGAGTAATTGGTAACTTATCTATATTTGGAGGCATAAAATAAAGGAGGCATTCATTAACATTAAAATGGTGTCGAATTTACATAATTTTGATTAACTTTTCCAGTAATCCGAATTTTTAAATTCAGCTCAGTAAGACACCATCATCATTGAATTTGTCACCTCTATGGTCAAGTCACATAGACTAAGGAGATATGTCACTGTACCTACAACACTTTACCCCACACGACGCCAGCGTTCAAAATAATTAATTAAAACTATACCTACCTACTTACTTCAATTAACGTACCACATAACCTTACTAATGAGCACTGTAGTTCATAACTGCGAACGTTTAGTCACTCAATAACGCAGAACGCAGATAACGCGAATGCAAGTAAACAGAAACAACACTCGTGCAATAAGATACGGTTGATATTTATAGCACAGCATTTACCACTTTATCTAGAAAGAGCGAGAGTGGCCGGTGACAGCACAAAGTAGGTACGAAATTAGATCGCTGCTATGGGTATTATTCCTGTAATAAAATGAATTAATGTAAACGTCGTCACACTGCTGCTTAGGCAGCCCAGTTTGTCGACATTCGCAAGGCCTTATTTATATGGCAGGGAACGTGCACTTAAGTTATTGGTGTACTCGTTTCAGCGTTTATAATTGGTAGAAGAAACACTTTAAAATTATTTGGGTTCACGAAGATCGCGAGATCTGAACTTAATTTATAATTATAGTGGTCTTCTTTACGCAGCTGCGTCGATGGCCGACTGGTTAAGGTATCCTACTCGGAAGTACCGGGTTCGGATCCCATTGCGGCCATATACCAATGACTCTTTTCTGAGTTATGTACATTAGTTGAATACTAATCGACTTACGGTGAGGGAAAACATCATGATGAAAGGCGACTGAATGTGTAACCATGATCTAATCTAGTCAGATTCCCCTGGTAGCAGGGTCACGTAGGTCAGATGGCAGTCATTATACTGTAATTATCCGATCTGCCAATCTTGGATCATGGTCAAGGTGGACTCCTGACCCTCGTGCGCGAGAGCACAACCGGGACATTTACAGCAAGATGATTATTTTATTTATTCTTCTTCTTCACGCAACTCGCAACTACTACTTAACTTACAAGGACTTCTTTTTACCCAATTCTAAAATCAACATTTCGTATATTTATTATTTTTACATTCTCCACTCGACTCGACGCTTGAGCTCAATCGACAACTTCGAAACTCAGCTGCGACCTACAAAATATTTGCCCCAGACGTTATCACACCGATACAGCGCCAAGGTCTCCAGGTGATACTGACCAAGTGTCCACTGATAAACTACAATGAAATACTGTGGACTAGAAGCTGTAGGTACCTGTGTACCGCACCCAGCTCGGGTTTACCAGTTACATAAGCAAGTAACAGCAACCATGAAAATGACAAACTGGCATTCCTGGACATAAATTGTGTGGACAATGAAAGTTGAGCTGCCTATAGTAAACTTCAGTCATTATAACTCGCTAAGCACTATAGCCTCATGATAACACAGGTTTATACGACACGTTATCAAGTACTCGGTTGTTGTTAAATAGAAATAAATTATGTAACTTCAAAATGACGATCGGAGTGGTTCAGTTGGTTAACATCGGTCTGCCACGCATAGGTCCCGGGTTCGATTCCCGGCCGAGCAGAAATTGAAACGATGTATTTTAACACATTTTAAGGGTATGTTCCGGGTTTCCTACCGCGTACCTTTGTTACCAGTCCTCCCGTGACCATGATGCATGCAAGTGTGTCGAAATATCGGGCTACTCGTCAGCAAAGGTACGCGGTAGGGAATCCGGAACATACCCTTAAAATGTGTGATAATAACCGCGATAGGTTAAAACATTATGATGTATTTTAATTTCTGTTACGTTATGTATAACAAGTATTTATTAAAAATAGATATATAAGTTGTTTATCAGTTTTCAGATACTCATAACACAAGCATCGCTTACTTTGGGGCTAGATGTAGCTGTGTGAATTTGTCTAAGGACATATAAAAAAATTTGAATAATAATTCGATTTAAGAAAGAAAAAGAAAGAAAGAAAATACATTTATTACACATAGCACACCACGACACAATAACAGTTACAATTACATACAAAGGACACATTAACATTTAAAATATCTTAATTAAGACAATATGTAGTCTCCCATGACACTGTCGGTGCCGCAGCGGCTAGCGCAAATGGTACCCACTCAGCATGTGCTGTGACGTGTTTACATTGGTGGGTATGCATAATGATTTACCTATATTAGGCAGAAACATTGTAATTGTCAGGATTGAAAAGCACAAGTTTCAGCCAAACAACCAAGAAAGTACCCTATTAATACCTCCAACAACTGAGTTTGTTAAAAACATCACATGCCACAGCAAGAGGCTGTGTTCCTTTGTTACTAAGTACGTGCTAAATCACGTGGGGTGGCCCTCAGAGGTGGTCCAGTTAAAAATGGCACAGCCCCATTAACAACATTTGAAACCCTAAACAAAGCCGACACTACAATGTGTGCTTCAGAGAGCAAGGTGCGAGAACACCGGATGCCAGCCCAAACACACACCGAAATAACTCTGGACCTGCCCCCGATACTGCGGCCTTTGTTTCTCAATTAGATCATTTATAATACGGAGCGACAAATTTGTTTTGAGTATAAAAATAGTCGTACACGCAGTTTGGTATAGTTCGCGCTAAATGTATTGGCAATAGCGTGCCTAAGGTAAAGAATCGGCATTATCTTATGATCATCATCGTCCTAGCGCTTATTTCAGCCTCTGCCAGGGTCCGCTTTCCTACCCATTCTTCTCCACTTTGCCTGGTCTTCGGCATCCTCACGTCGTAAGTTGTTGGCTCTCGCATCCGACTCAGCGATGTCAATCCATCAGTTCTTGGGTTGCCCACGGGGCCTCTTTCCTTATACCAGCAGGTTCAGGTACCTATAGGCGGCATTAATCTTATGATACCATACCTATATGTAAACTGTCATAAACTGTCGAAATATCGGGCTACTCGTAAACAAAGGTACGCTGTAGGAAACCCGGAACATACCTTTAAAATGTGTTAGAAACTGTTCTATTTCATTAAAATTGTAACGAATAATCATTACAACTACGGCTGTGATGACTTTAGTTCGGACGAGATCAATGTCCGCTACTGCTAATTCATTTGGCACTAGCTATAGGGTATTTCGCTTACTTTCACATTTGTTCCAATGGTAGACGGTATGACCCTGTCTATGAGGAGTCCACCTGGATGGGAACCACCAGATGTCTTCTACTTTGAAGGATAAGGTAGGAAACACAATTACCGGCACTAGATATCCTAACAATGACAGCATTGTCATACCTATGTCATACCATGTAGGTGCATACCTATGATTCTGCATTTTTGTCACATGAAACAGTCGGGCGACAGTTACCGCTTTCCATCAGTTGGGCGTCTACTCGTTTGTAGTGAGAAACGTTTTAAAAAGAAGTAGTTTTAAAAACTTCTTCTGCTGTCGTATACTCGCGATCGTAGATCGCTGAGCTACTATACTAGCTACTATACCATATTTGGTAACATTTTTAGCGAGTTTCATGTAGATTTGTTTCAATAGCATGTTCACACACCAGTAAATATGGCAAAACTGATGCGGGTAATTTAATATCCCTCTATGTCGCATTTAAAGTAAATAATCACGCCTCATAAAAAACGCAAACTAATTTATGTTATACCGCCGCAAATTCATTGGCTTTAGTCTTACGTCAGTTTCCAAAACATAAGTCGAACCTACCTTTGCTTGTACCTTTGCTTGCAAGGTGTCGTAGAGTGTCGCAAACTTATCAGCCCAGGTGGCCAAAGCTGGTACTAAGTGTCGCCATTATCAAATGTCTCATCAATAGCAACAACAGCGACGCTGTCACCGTACCAGATAAGTTAGTTGCATTACTTATAGCAATGATAAATACAGTTAGCACGTCTCGAATGCGGGATGACGTCAGCTTTCAAGTAGGAAGTGGCAACCGAATAACTGCTGCCCTTTGATGACCAATTACAGTATCCAGCTCGATGGGCATTCCTGCGCACCATTACCCTTTAACTGGTCTTGTTTATAATGGCGGTGACAGGTGACGGACCGGTGGAGCGGCTGGCTGTATATGGCAGCGATTGATATGCGGCAAAAAATCATCTCGGAATACAAGAGCCTTGTTGGTAAACAAAGTATGCGGACTCTAGATGGCGGTTCTTGTATGCGTACATTTACATTTGTGATTAAAGAGGTGGGCGTCCTTCGGATAGGTGGTGATGGTGATTAGGTAGGTATTAACAGTGTGCAACTCGCGAACAAAATTGTGGGCGCCAAAAATGTCATGGTATCTCTCTCTGAGCATTTAAATACATATCTGTCAGTTTATTATTTTAAGGGCCGAGTTTTCAATCCTCGGATAAAACACACCAGTCGGATAGGCGACTACATTAAATCGTGTAATTAGTTCATATGTAAGTGAAGGACTATAGTTTGTTTTAATTTGGCAGTATATTACTTTATCGGACGGCTAAATTTTATCTGAGGATTAAAAATTCGGCCCTAAATAAGATATACCTAATTGTAAACGGTTATCTTACATTTTACAAACTAAATAAAATCTCATAAAATAAACTGTGAGGGCGCCGTAGGTTATCCTACGATCGTAACTTTTCTTTTTGCTGAATAAGTTGCTGAAAAGAAAAAGAAGAAACATCCACGAGGATATAAGGCACCCCAGTTTTTTACTTCTAGAACCAACACCAGAAGATATGAATATAGTATCGCTACGAAAAGTCAAAGTGGGTCTCGAAGAGCCTCTGGTACAGTGCGGACAAGTAGGTAACCCGGCAAAGAAAAAAATGTTGATAACCACGTTAACCGCTCAAACGTCCAATACAAATAAAATATTACGTATAATATATCAACTTCACGTAGCTATTTTTATCTTTAGGAATGACAGTGAAACAGTTTACGTAGAAGTGAACTGTATTTACACGGAGATTACTATGACTTTTACAAAATAACGTGTGTAAAGTGTAAATATAGCTTATTATTCGTACCATAGAAATTATTTCCTGCAAATAGCATATTAGAGTGTGATTGATACTTAACTTTTTACTATAGATGAACTTGTTATAAGGCAGACCAACAGGCAAACGGGCTACCTGATGGAAAGTGGTCACCGCCGCCTATGGACATCAGCAACACCAGGGGCGCTACCAATGCGTTGCCCGCCTCTAAAGAGACCCCTAATATACCTCTTAAATGATCCCATGTCATAGTCCAAAGGAAGCACTATGGCTGGGAGCTCATTCCATACCCGAGTCGTTCTTTCGAACCTTCGCGTGGCACCAACAGAGGGTCAACGTAGTGGGGATGAGTACCCAGCCCGCGTCAGGTGGTGCGATGGCGGAACTGTGCTGTGGGCACCATATCAAAAAGTTCCACAGATCACTCTCCATTATACAGCAGGTAGAACACACACAGGAAGCCAAAGTCCATTCGGTCAGGCAGTGGTGCTAACTACACTTAATACATATTATGAAAGTGAATGTCGCTCATTTATTTTTCCTTCCATTCAAAGTACACCTGGACTAAAGGGGATATTGTGTCACCTTTTATGCCTTTCCACCGGAGCAAAGCCAGTACCAAAACTATTTCTGTATATTAATCGCAATGATATGTAGTAGAGAAATCTAAACAATAACTATAGCCTAAGATATTTCCTTAATACATACATACATAAAGTTCACGCCTGTGTCCCACAGGTAGGGTAGACAGAGACTATGGACCGCTACTATTTCCTTAATAATTCAATCAATTTCATTTAGTACTTAACTACCCATAGGTACCGAGTCTAAATTTATCCTTAGCCGTTTAACAACGCAAATAATAACACATCTATTATTAGCTATAATATTAGCTACTTTATTTTGATAAGTTGTCTGTTGATCAGGATTTTAATAGACCTATTAACATTCAAGCTGCGACTTAGCAACATCTCAACGTAGTAAACCTGACTACTACAACAACAATCTATTATGTAGAGTCGGCAGCAACTTTTATTAACATTTGCAATTGGTTTTCCTTTATTTGTTTATTTTGCCATATCTATTAACATCATACTCGAATACAAAATAATATTCTTATTAATAAGACAGAATATACCCATGGTATAGGACCAAAACTACTTTACATTATTATAACTAAAGGTAATTCGAAATTCATAACATCAAGTTAAAATTGATACAAATTAAATTCTGAGAAATGTAAGTACTATGGCCCTAAATCTACCATTTAATCAAGTAAAATTAAAGGTGAGTACCGAATTCCGTGGTAAGTTGTTCAAAGCGCAATAACTGCTTAACTAAAAGTTAATATCACAGGTATTAATATTATGTGTGTGATGCTTTATTCATACAGTTAGTTTTACAATTCGTAGAAACTTTTTATTAGGGCAATCATAATAAAACTGATACAACATTTAATCCGGTCACGAATATCCATGATGTACCTTAAATAAGCCTAAGCCTATCTGCCATTAATCTCAGAGCAATCGTTTTGCCTATTACGTACAAACGTACAGTCAGCCGCAGAGAGATATGTTCCTCCTTCAATACATTTAATTTATGTTCGGGGCATTCACTCTGCAGCTGACTGTACAAAGACAATAAGGCCGCTCGTCAACAGAACCGGTTTCTTGTTAGTTAGCGACAATTCTACTTCACTTATTCATTGATCTCGCATTGTTTATTGTTTTTCTAAACACGATAATCTTTACGTGCTTTAGGTTGTGTAACTCGTGAATAATTATAAATAACATAGGTACTTATTCACCATAGGTGAATTGTAATGCCTTAGCTCTCATATGTATGGCATTATTTTTGATTCAACATTTAGTTTCTTCAAAAAATCTTTTCACAAATTTTCTTCAGGATATCTACCAGACCCGAAAACCCTAGACAGAATGTCATGGCGCAGAAAAATTAGGAGAGCCGACCCCACAGAATGTTTTATTGCAAGAAAGAAGAAGACATTTAGTTTCTTAATCCTTGTATAAATTCGTCGTCGTGGGGGGAAAATCGATACCGAACCGATATCTAAGTTGATTGATACCAACTAATTAGGTTCTACTTCGCCAAGTTCAACGGCAACATCAGATGTGATGGCAGTATTTGATTATATAAGTATCAGATATAAAAATATAATATTTAGTATCTAAAGATATGGCAAACAATACTTCGCTAATGTTGAATATTCACGCCACGACGGCAAAAACTCGGGAAATATTATTTATATCACTGCCTATTACTTAGTATGCACACTATATTGTGCATAATCATATATTACAAGTATACTAGTTTGCAGATCTGACAAACCTTTATGGTTATTGTGTCCTCAGGCCTTAATGAATAATATAATTTTTGCCATTTGAGTTGCTTCCTGGTGTTTTTGCGGCACTCGTCGGCCGCGTATAGATTAGGTGTTATGCCCGAAATGTTATAAATAGGCTTCCAACAACGAACATCCGTGTGTAGAGAATATATATACGTGAATTATATTTAATTAATACAAATAATTGGTATGTTTTTATCGCATCTTACTTACTGCTTACTTCCTCATCTTATATTGTTGAATTTGACAATCATCTTGTCTGGTTGAGTGATATCATCATATTATAGCCCATGCAATGGTACAGTACCGGGTAATGGATGGCCGTGTGGTGTCCGGATGAGTAGAATATCACCCCGTTACACTCGTGGGTGTCGTACAAGGCACGGCAAAGCTAATGTTCTCGAGGCAAAACTTCTGGAGTCTCCTTAGACTGGAAAATGGGCAGCAGCGTTTTCCATTTCTATATTTACAACACTGCGATCTCTAACCTCCCCTTCATGGCAATAACCTTCCCTAACGAGACCTTAAGTTCTGCCGTGAACTCTGATGGGCTGTGAGGACAGTACCGGGTTAGTGGTAATATTCATCGACTCGAGTGACTTCGGCAAGCGAGAGTAGGATTCCATGTGGAGTGTCGATTTGTGACAGTTGAATGTTGTAATGTGCTAACTTAACGCATTTCATAAAAATATCTCAAAATAGAGGGATTGTATTAGTAGCATATCCTTTCTGCGGCCATCTTACGAAATGACAGTTCCGAGGATTTCGTTTGTGCTATCGTACCTTTAAAAAAACCGCCACAAATGAAATTTTGCTCTTCGATTCCCTTGGGAGTTTCAAAATTATTTGCCCTTGAAAACAGGTAATCAATAATTAATTAAACATCACCAAACCAAAGCAAAGTTATTATAACAAAACGATCTTATGGCCTGTCGCGCGCTTTACCAACATAACAACATTCAACGAATGATATTTATAAATCGTAATTCTACTAAGACATTAAACTTTAATCTTTATAAAGGTTGTATAAAGCTCATATGAATTACAAATAGTGCCTTCATTCTCAGAGGTACCACAAATGGGTGCAGCAATATTTTAGAATATGTTGATTATGTATTATGTAACGTGAAGATCACTTAGGTATGGAGTGAGCTGTAAAGTGTTCCGAGTGACTTAAATGTCAGTTAGTCAGCCAATGTGAGTGGTAGGCGTCCTATTATATGCAGCACATAACGAGAAGGCTTCAGCTCACCGAAGATGTAGCAAAATTATCACTATAAAAATACATAGTGGTAGCCATCGTCGCTTGTCATAAGGTGAGATGAGGTCAAAATGCAAGCCATAAACATATATTTTCTTTTCAATAATCACTGTGGATAGTACCTGTTACACCACATAAATCCCAACAAAACATAGGTACAATAAAAAACATAGATCGGTCAGATAAAGTGCGTAGTATCGCGTTTTGGAGGCGAGCCCGCTTGCTTGCATTTACAATTTGTACCCCATGAAAAATATGAACCATTACACTCAAAAATTAAGCTCTATGAATGATGATTGTAATATTTTGCTTAGTTATTTAAATAATAACTTCTTCAGTATCGCTGCCAAGCGATATAAAAGGTTCATTATGGTAGAGTTAAATAATCAGCCAACTGACCTGCATTTGGAATATTGAGTGACGGCTTTGGCGTTGTTAACTAGCTGTATCGCCTTCTCTATTTTTAACCGCCAACAAAAAATATGGTTGTTATAAGTTGGACTTTGGATCTGTGGCTCTGTATATGTGTTTGTCTGTCTCTGGTATCGTAACTCTCAAACGGATCGACGAATTTATGGTTATTAGCTTTGTATTATTAAAATCGATTTAGTTGTTTATGAAATATTTAAGTATACTCGTATGTACCTATACTTGGTCGAGGGTCATCCGACGTCTTTCTGTCGGTGAGGTTATTATACTATTTACATGGCTTCTGGATATTTTAAAGTAGTAAAGATTTAGATTCAGATTTATTTACTTATCTCTTAAACTTCTTACATAATGATAATAGTCAATAAAAGAGATCGTCAAGTACCTATATACATGGCGATTGTTAATTATTGATAACTAATTCATAAGTTTTGATCCCTGATCTCTAAGAGGTAACGTCGAATATCCCAAATTGAATAGTCTCAAAAAACATAATAATTAATTTACATGAGTTAGGTAGGAACATTGCGTTTCTTGATATACTCTTATTTCCATAGCTAAATAATAATAATTAATTAATCTAACCGCATTGTCTGTCATAACTCATAATAACAATTACTTAACTAGTAGTTTATAACTATTATTAGAGTTTAACTACAAGCGAAGAAACAGTGTCAACGGACGTAAACAATGAAGTTTAATATCACTATAAATACTATATTATCCAAGTTGTTGATGTACGCCACACTACAGAGTCCGGCACCTCTAGATACTTGTAGTATATCCGTGTGGCTCGATGAGTCTTGGTCTTTTTCTGAACAGGTTTTTTCAACCGCAACGCCTGCGAGTCTCGTTGGACGCCTCAAAAAACGAAATAGTTGCATAAAAAGTATTGAATTAACCACGTCTGAGCTGAGCTGCTCAGTAAAAACTAGGATAAGTTAACAGAATAAATAGAGCCGCATATTTGTCCTGTTAATACCGTAACTGCGTAGTCTCTATGGCTCTACCATTTAAAATAAACTCGATCTAGATTATTCATTAACTTAAAAGATCGAATGTGATAGGGTAGGCTTTTCGTTACGTACATTATATTAATTTAAAGCGAAAGTTATCATAATTGGCCTTAGTCCTTTCATTGCCAAAACTGATTTAGGTACTCGTTTTAATTATTTTTAAGGAGACTCGGCTCTCACCTTTCTCAGGCGTAGATTATCCCGGTTGACTATTTCTGTGCATACAGTTTTAATAAATAAAGAAATACCTACCTAGCGTTATATATTAATATCTACTGACTTGAATCGTTGGGCTACTATACTATAGAAGCGCTATTGTCGTGTTGTCAGTATAATAAGTGTAACTGGAAAAACAAAAATACCTCTTGAAGAAAATTGGGGAACCGCGGTTGTGTTGTCACGTCATGGTTTTATCCATTTATCCAACAAAATAAGTAAGTTCCCAGTTTACGTAGGTCTATACTTACAAAGTTGTAAGCCTAGAATCTGGTATAAAAACAATCTTGATAATATAGAATCAATTTATAGAACAGGTTAACTTGACCTTCAAGACGTACCTACCTATGACGAGGAGTTTGTCATATAATGATAAATAAATATATTGTCGGAGATAAAAACCGTGCGTTCATTGACATTGTTTGTACTGAGTTCACGTCATTCTTTTTACGAGTGTGTAGGTATATTGAATTTTCCGTGTTGAAAATAAATAATCATTCTTGCGAGGAGGTCTACCATCTTAATATGTACCTATTAGTTCAGTGTCATTGTTTCTAATACCCGATTATCGATATTAGTAGGCAGATTACCGAAACACAGGCGGTCCACCTGAGGGAGTGGTCACCGCTGCCTTTAGACATTAGCAACACTTTGTTCTGGCAGCACAAAGGCAAATTCCCCACCAGTCCCGCTACTTCCACAGCCAAGGTTTCCCAAATTCCTACCCTCTGAACCATTCACCGGCAGTCCAACCATATCATAAATCTCTGATTCCACAGTATCTTCAGCAGCGCTAAAGTTCAGGATTCAGAAATAATCTTGATTTAGGCGAAGCCACACCGCCGCTGTTCATAGATATAATTATCTATATTATTACTTTCAGTAAGTAGTTTATTTTCTTGTTATAATCGTTGAAATCCATGTGAATCTTCACTCAACTGTAGATCAAGTCAACTTGAGCTCAGCTTGAGAACAGCTGGTCTTGAACCTTCTACACTTTATAAGAGGGTATTGCGAAAATCTTAACGGCGTCAAACGCATTGGATATCACAGTGTTTGGAAATGTTCAATAGAAAACGCTGCTGGCGATTTTCTACTTTACTGAGGTGTGAGCTGATCTGTCACTATAGTCACAGTCGCATTGTACAGTGCATCCGGAGACCGTTGAAACCGTACTTGCGAATACTACTCGTACTGACTGTCTAGGACTAGTTGCACTACACGAACTAGTTACAAGTTTGTATACCTAGTATTAGTTTTCAATTACATTTTCCTTCCATGTGAGCGTTATAAATGCAACCACAGCTGCGCCCTCAAAAACCTATGGTAAAATCAATGAGAACTCTAATATACTTTCCAGGACTAGTTTCACTACACGAACTTGTTATAAGTTTGTATATCCATGTGAATCTCATTAGTTTAAATTTCATTTTCTTTCCATATGAGAGTTATAATAGCAACCAAAGCTGCGCCCTCAGAAACCTATGGCAGAAACAATGAGAACTCGTTCCGAACATGCACGTACGCTTCCACACTCCTTATTTAGACGTCACTGGTTGTCGGCTTACCATTTTTTTGTTTTCATCTCTCAACTTGATATTGATTTAGTGCCCGGTAGAATTTTAATTAAGCATTCCTTTTGGCATTGCACAGCACTTGTTTGGGCCGAAGTTGTTTTAATTGCTCTTGCTCATTTCTTCCTATTGTTTATTACTTGCATTGCGTACTTGTTATTTTGTAAACTCACATACCTACATAATAACAGAAGATACTAATTTGTGTTACCTACGTAAGTATATGCTAATACTTGTGTTGACACAATATGTTGCAGGTTCTAGAATTTTATTTGTGTTAGCTAATAAAATTAACAGACAGGTATAATGTGTGTCGCTTTTGTAATGTCTTATTCTTTTTTATATATCATATTAACAGCTCGTAACAGTCTGCTGGACTGGATATTCCTTTCATTATACTGAACTTATTCTTCATTAGCAATACATTTGCATTTGACGTCATTTCACCTGATGGGAAGCGGCGAAGAGGTGGAAGACGTAGCATGCTTTGCCCACAATGTTTGAAAACATCTGTTAAATTGGGGTTTTGTAGGATTGTGTACAATAAACTCTTGACTTGAAGACCACGAGGTCATATTTTTCAAGGAACAGTGACGCAGAGTTTCAGTCCTTAGGAGCGCGTATAAGAAAAGTGGATGCAACGCAATGAATACCTACAAGATTATGGTTCTTGAGCCCATTGAATTAATCTCCACGCTTAGCAGGCGGATCGGCAAACGCATTGAAGACGCAGGTTGGATCTCTAGAAACATTTTACTATCCCGTGGAATGACAGGCGGGAATACTTATTATTAGTGAAATCATCATCTTGATGCTCTCATGCGCGAGAGCCCGAAGTCCGCCAGGGTTCCCATTAGTGAAAAAATTTCAAAAGCGGTTCAGTGGTTTCGGATATTACCAACATACAAACTTGTCAGATATCTACGATAGGTATAGGTACTATAAAAATGCAGAAGCGCCTTTGATTTGAGTCATGATGCGTAATTGCCTCTAATTACCTATCTATATATCGATACCTTATTTCAAAATAGGAACAACACTTTCGTATCTTCAGAATTTTTTTGTAGCAACTTGTTGCACACATTTGAGAATGTATGTAAAGGCAATTAAAATTAAAAATTAAAATTTATTTATTTCAGACGAAGTAGTCCGTCCATATTACATTAGAATGTCAACGTTATGAGTACATGTCAAATAATTAAAATATAATTCATTAGTATTACAATTTAAATGTCAAGATCTAAATATAATATCATCGACATGTCAAAAATTTAAATTCCAATTTATTAATAAATTCAAGTAACATGTCTCATTTTTTGTTAGTAAAGCATATTTCTTAATATTAAGTTCGCAATGTTTCCTAGGATAGGAATCCCGTAGTCCACGTTTGTTTTCAGTGACGTCGTTCACCGCTGCATTGCTACGGCCGCTATAGTATGACGCCACCGGCACATAAAACCGAACCTTATCCGGACATGACTTTTCCCCCGGGGCTGGGTACATCCCACTCCCCAGCAAACTACCATTTCCACAATATAAGTCGTAGAGAATGACCACTTCCGATCTTCGATCGACTTTAATTAACTTTTTTAGCGGAAATCCTGTTTCACACATCTTCAGCGGAGATTCAAATAATCTCAAAGCCTAGTTTGATTAAAATTGTACGTTAACAAATTGAATAAGTAACTTTCTTATTGACTTACTTATTCAGCGACCTAAAGTGCGTCTCCTCCGCCCCTCAGCTGCGCTGCCAATTCTGTCAGGTCTTTCGTGGTTTCCTCTATCCAGCGATACTGGGAATGATCAATTGGTCGTCGGCAAGAAGGTAGTTCCAGGCAGATTTCAGCTTATTTATTTACCCTCATGATGTTCGGTTCTGGTATAAGTTTTTCATTCTCCAGATTATGCCTCATCCTCCAGATTCAACCCTCTTGAAACGGTTACAGCTACTAACTTATATGTAAATAAAGTTGTAATTAGGGTTGTATGTAGGTTATTGTAGGTAATACCTATACGTAATTTGGGGAATCCCATCGTACATCATTATGTAAGTACTTACTCATACTCAATCACATTTTCTCTACCCTTGACTTTGTTCCTATTTTAACGGCGACATTACATAAACTTTGTAATACCATGTAGGACACGTAGTCTTACAAAACTATCTACCTAACCCAATGCATGACCATTATATTCTGACCCATTGCTTCCGTTGGAAATGCTCCTCTAGAGACACTAGTAGCAGTTGTCAGGGGGTCGAAGGAGGTCTCCGGCAAATGGCCCAGTAATACTTCGCTGCTGTGGAACGTGCTTTGAAGACAAATCCTCCTGATATGCAACAACGAGTGGCATTATCCTTCCATTGCGTGCTCAGTTTTAAGTACTGCATAGCATTTACGAGCTACACTGCGTAATACGCGTGTCCACTGGAAATTGTATGCTAGTGTCACACATAAACTATATTGTCGTGTCTCTGGTGCTGTCGGTGCAATACTCTTCTGTGTGCCTGCTGCCTACAAATACTAATCCCACAAATAAGTAATACTTCCTCGCATATACCTGTAGCTTGTGTAGTAAGCACACCTAAGGTCTTAAACACGTTTAATAATGACGTTCAACGTTTTTTTAATGAAGTTTTTGTGTTTAAATATCAGCTTAATAGTATCTAGTTTATGCAACTGTCATATAAAAGGGGGTATTAAAACATGAGTGTCTGTTTATCATACGAGGCGTATCCGAGTATGATAATAGTTTGACACGAGTGTTTTAATACCTAATTATATGCAGTTGCATACACTACTTTATCTACACTCATATTTTTATGTTAAAATATCGAAAATGTTCTTAACTTTGCTGGAAGTAAGCTGCGAGTTAGTTCTGTTGTATCTACGCGTCGAGGATATCATGTGGCGGGACATTCACTGTACTACTATCACATTTATCTATTGATTTGCTTCAAATAAGAAAAAACATTGACAAAAACCTTTACAACACTTCGATAAAATATTCTGTTTAGCGGGAAAATAATTACACAGAAATATAAACAGGTAAATTTAATTTTTGAATAAGTTAAAGACATCTAGGTACTCAGTCTACATTTCGCCGTGTCCCGGCGCCCGACAAAAATAAAATAAAAGTGTTGCATAATGAATAAAAAGTTATTTTTTAATACAGCTGTAATGAAAATAGTTACTTTTTTAAATTTTATAGACTAGCGTAAAAAAAGTGTACCCTTAAACGACTGTTTTCGAATATGTTATTGGAACATTACGCTATGAGTGTAGATAAAGTAATTTTTTGATACAGCTGTAATGAAAATAGTATGGGAAATGTTGTATCGAAAAGTAATTTTTTAAAATTGTATAGACTGACGTAAAAAAAAAGTGTTCCCTTAGACGACTGTTTTCCAGAACAAATGCTTACGAAATTTTTGTGCAATCTCATTTATAAATAAAATTCTGAATTCTAAAGTCGTAAACTTAAATAAACTGGGTATTTATGCTAATACATTACCTACACCTTCGGGGAGACGTCGCAACGAACTATCATCCATTTCGTAATGATTTTAAGATCCAATGACACACCGTATTGGCAAATGTATAGGTCGAGTAGGTGAAAACGTCTGTATTAGTTGCCTATTAACAAGTTTCAACAAAACTACTGTACATGAGTGTCGAAACAAACATAACCTTTTTATTTGTTTTGTGTTTTACAACGCACAATAGTACACAAATCATCATTTCAGCCGCAAAATGGTCACAGCTGAAGTTAGGCCTCGGTCTTAACAGCTCTGTTATTGTATTCTTTATTGGTTTTTATACATTTAATGTTATGGTTCTTGTCGCCTGAAATAAATAAATAAACAAATAAAAATAAATAACACTAAGGACAAACTAGTTTATCATGAATTCTTGACACGCGTAATAAAAATAAGAAAAACTTTGGCCGCCTAAATTAGGTTAGGATAGAAATCGGATTGATTGTTGAATCGCTTTTGAAAATAATTTTACACAATATTACATACCAAATTCAAAGAAATTTGTTTCAAATTTAATTCACGTTTTTAAAAAAAAATCATAATCTTGGCGTTAATGTCCCGGTCCGCCTTGACCATGATCCAGGATTCGGCAGGTCAGGTAATTACAGTGGAGCGACTGCCATCTGACCTCCATGACCCTGCTACCAGGGGAACCTGATTAGATCATGGTTACACATCCAGTCGCCTGAATGTGCAGGTTTCATCACGATGTTTTCCCTCACCGTAAGAGCATCGGTTAGTATTCAACTAATGTACATTACTCAGAAAACAGTCATTGGTACATGACCATTGATGGAATTCGAACCCGTGACCTCTGGCTTACGAGTTGCATACTCTAACCGCTCGGCCACCGACGTTCTAACTCACGTTCTTTACACATTTCATAATATAAAACGGGCCTCAAACGCGACGTACCTTTTAGACATAGACATAGACATAATATTTATTTGGCAATTTCTACAATATAAGTTAACAAAATATTTCTTACTAACATAAATTAGGTTAAATATTGTAGTGTCATGCCAAACTAGGGCTCAGCTCAGCATATGCTGTAGGTAGCGAGACCACAGCGCTGATTTTCAGCTGACCCCTACAGTTAGTATGTTTATGTAGTTTTCTTTTTGTTTTCCCGAAAAAATTAATAACTTTAAGACTGAAGATTTATCGTCGGTCGGACATCGTGAGTGTTGTGTGTTCCGGATCAACAACAAACTGACAATTCAATGTGAGGATGGGAAACCTATCCACACATCACCGCAGTTGTCACCTCTCCACTGCAGTCTTCTCGTTACCACGATGAGTGTCATCATCATCATCATCATATCAGCCAGAAGATGCCCATTGCTGGGCCTCAGGCATAGGCCTCCCCAAGAGATCTCCACGAAGGCCGGTTCTGTGCCTTCCGCATCCAGCTGGTACCTGCGATCTTTACCAGGTCATCGGTCCACCTTGTGGGAGGCATACCCACGGTGAGTGTAACGGTGAATGTAACCCTACCGAAACGTCGGGAAAACAAATCGAAAAGGTACGTTGCGTGTGAATCAAGGAAATTTACTGAGACTTCGTTATTTGGGATACTATGCCGTTCACCCCAATACTAATCAGAAGGCGGAAAAGATTAGCCAAATACAGTGATATGGAAGTACTGCCTTGCCCACTTACGAGTTGATATTGCATTTGAAATTTACGATTGCCTAGCACTGATAAAGTCAGTTCAGTAACCGGCTTACACGAATTATTTGATAAGAGATACTGAGCCTGTATTATGTCTCTATTGTTTACTCATACCGTTTTATTAGAGGATGTTTGTCAAGTGTTATTAAGAAAGTTATTACGTCGGTCTCATAATATTTGCTCATTAATTGAAGACACGAGGTCAAGAAAATGTCATGGTTTATAGAATAAGGCACGAGATGGTGTCTAGTGAATTAAATAAACCGCTCAATATTTACCCAACCTGTGTGTACTAAGTGTATAGCTTAATCATTGTGTAATTTTAAAAGTGTTAGTTTTAAGTTTTAAAAATTATAAGTTTTAACTATTAGACTGGATATAATGTATTATTTATAGTTAAAACATTGTCTATGTTATATGTATTATAAGCCTCTGTAGCCTGATACAAATAAAAAAAATAATAATTAACACTCATACACCAAAAAAATCACGTTACTTACAATGTTATGTCTACTGGCAGCGTGGTTGCGAAATGGACAACCAAATTTAAGCAACAGCAACAGTTTACAAATAGGTTATATTATGTAGGTAGATACATGTTAGGTAAGTACATTTGTATTTTAAAAAGATGTTATGCACAATTCATTGTCACCTGTCTGGTTTCTGGGTCATATTTTAACCTATAGATACGAGGTTGGGTGATCTCTAGAACTCCTATATTGATAAAATATACTAAAATGTGTTCCTATTTTTAGCAAATTCCCATTTCTAGTTACTGAGTTTGAATTTCGTAGCTAACAAACAAATAAATATGCTTGGACAAATTCACATAGCGCCATCTAGCCCCAAAATAGGCAAAGCTTGTGTTATGGGTTTTAGATAACGGATAAACGTTTTTTTATGTTTCTTATTATACATATTAAACACTCCGACCCGTAACAGAAATTAAAATTCATTATTCCAATCTCCGTTCGGCCGGGAACCGAACCCTCTCAAGTCGTCAAAATAGGAACAAAATTACCTACCTAGGACTCAGTTAGTTAAAATATTAATTATTAGAGACAATTTGTCAACAGTTAATAGAGACAAATTGTTTCTATAGTAAGTGCTGGTCTGGCCAGCTGATGTAGCATTTACGCAAACAACCGTACCGCTTGCTGAGCCACCTCTCAGGAAATCAGGGGAGGACTTGGCCATTATTTATTCATACGCCCAATGTCAGCGCTGATAGATAGTCTCACTAACATTAAAAATGTGAAAGCTTTTTTTTTTATGAAAAACGGATTTGGATGAAATTTGGTATGTAGCTAGATTAGGGTCTGGAACACATTGTATTTCTAAATTCAATAATATAATCCAAGGCATCAAAAAGTTGCATGTTCGCGCATAATTTCAGAACGAATGCTGTTATTGAACTAGTTATTTTTGTTGGGTTTTGTAATTTTCAGGACAGGGTATGTAAAAAGAAAAAAGGGTAGGTAGACATAGTGTAGGAGTAGGGTAGGGTTGGGTAGGTAGGTGTAGGGTAGCGTAGGTTAGCGGTAGGACGCCATGCGAACGAAGTCGCGCCGGGCCTACTAGGTCGTTATAAATGGTACCTTGAAATAAAATGATGATGAAATTTCCTTACATTCATTCATGGGAAAGTAATCTACGCGGATGAAGTCGCGGGCAGACTTGGGCAGACGTTAGTGGAATAATGTTATGAATATGAAAAGTTTTAAGAATGGATGTTTGGTTCTGCTACTTCACGCATAAACTACAGATTTATACTTATGATGATACTTAAAACCATACATGGGCTACAATATATCGCGAAATATAAAGAATTTCCCGAAGGTTCTGATAAGTAACTACTTACTTATTTTCTTGGCGTAGCCGCTGTAACTTTATATTCGATAAATAAATATGCTTGAACAAATACACACAGCGCCATCTAGCCCCAGAGTAAGCAAAGCTTGTGTTTATATTTATCAGTGTAGTCATATTTACACCGATAGACATGTTCACCATAACATAATAAATCTTACTCCTATTGTATGGGAAGAATTTTCCGCATGCACCCGTAGCTGAGTGTTTCGACATTATTAGCGGTACACATACAAATACATACATCCTTAGCCCTAATCGCCAGGATCCGTCTCTGGGACGAGCAGGGTTGACACCCGGATACCGGTTCCACCCGTTCTGCAAACCCACGCAACGCCTGCCATACATCTGTACCACTACCACGCTCATGTGAGGTACTTAAAACTTTTTTGAAACCCATCGACCGTTTATTGTGACATTATTATGACAGTGCACTGGAAACAACGCAATGGACGTCGTTTCAGGTGGAACATGACTGATCGTTCGGTTTTATAGTACCAGTACAAAATATTATGAACGTGGTTATCGAGTGGACAGCTAATAACAGCGAATTACTTACCAAACTATTTGCATCCCATGACGGTGTTTTTCCTTGAAATGACTAGGCTTTAGTTCCACCTCATTTTTAAAACTGGTTAAAGTTGAACCGGTCTAGGCCGTTTAGCGGTGTCACCGTGAGATAAGAAATATGTAGGGTCCTACCTAATCATATTTTTAACCTATCTATATGTTCCTTTTTTATAAAATAAGTACGTGATTTGCAAATTGTCCGTGTTATTATTTAGGAACTATGAAGTACTGTAGGAAGATTAAGATATCTCTACGTGGATCTACGTAGGTACATATCGAAATACATAAGGTCGGACGGGTCCAGGCTATGTTCTAGGTACACCATAGTAACTGATAACTATAAATACCTAGGACAAGCCAGGTCCAAAATCAGTAAAAGGGAATTATGTGTTGGCTTCTCTTACATAACTGAAAGGTATTTTTATACATATCAAATATTTTCGTTAAGTATGACTTCGAAAGGATCTTTTCAAAACCGAATCTTCACCTTTTCTGCCTTCCAATAATTTGACTACCTACATAATAACGTCCAGCAACGCCAATACAGTGCCGCCATGAATGTACATAGACACTTTTATGAGTTATGTACTACATTAGTTAAACATTAACCAATGCTCTCATGGGAAGGGATAACATAGTGAGGAAACCTGGACATACAGGCGACTGAATGTGTAACCATGATCCAATCTGGTCAGGTTCCCCTGTTAACAGAGTGACGGAGGTCAGAAGGCAGTCGCTCTACTGTAATTACCCTGATCTGCCAACAAATCCTCTGGATAAAATGGGTCATGGGCATGTCAGACAGAGACAGAGAGAAATAATGTTGTTGTCTTTTTTATGTCATACGGTAGGCAAACAGGCAAGCGGGCCACCTGATGGATAGTGATCACCACTGCCTATAGACATTAGCAACACCAAGAGTATCGCTAATGCGTTGCCCACCTCTATAACACGTTGGTCTGGCAGCAAAAAGGCAAATGCCACTCCACTGCCAAAGCCACGGTTCCCCAAATCCCCACCCCATGGAGCACTGGAAACCTTACTCACCGGCAGAAACACAATACAATTTAAAAGAGTATTATTTAGCTGCGATATTCTATATGGTGTAAAGTGTTGAAAAAAAAGTGTTGTATTGTGTGTAAGTGATTTATACAATGCAAATTAGTTTTGCTTTACTTATATTTATATGTACACTTCAAAATATGCCAGGCACCAATGCGCAGTACCTACCTAATAAACAACCTATGTAGCTAATTGTAAAAGAGTGTTTGATCAAGTGCGTACCAATTAAACGAAACTCTAATATCATTATAGCAAACACAAACAACTTTGCAGTTGTTATACTTTGATGTAGGTACTTACTGTACACATGTCAGTGTTATCGTTAAGATAAAGTAAAATAATAGTAAATACATCATCACAGCCCATAACAGTCCACGCAGGACTTAGGGCCTCTTCCAGGAGAGGGGAGCTTATTGCCATAATTTCCATGATAGGCAGGCGGATTGGAGATCGCAGTGTCATAAATATAACAATGGAAAACGCTGCTACCCATTTTCCAGCCAACGGAGACTCTACTCTAGATCTTATGCCTCGAAAACATTAGTCGCCTTGCACGACACCCTCGAGTGTAAGGGGTTGATGCTAATACATATAGATACGTTAATTTATGCTTAAGACTCAGATTCATTTTATGGAATTTGGCCGTTTAGATATACATAGGTAAGTATAGATAATCTTATCAATACAAGTTTATAGTTTATTGACCGCTATTTCAGTCTGCAGTAGATAGGTACCTACCTAATAAAGTCTATGAACTGAAATGAACTTTGCCATAGATATTGTTTTTATCGTATTAAAAATAACTAAGTAGGTACCTACTTATTCCCTACAATGTACGCCCAGTAATTATATGAATACCTACTGCTTTTAGTTCAGATTTATGTCAGGCAGTTACTATCTATTTGGTTAACAATATGAGAGTAATAAAATAGTGTTTGATAATGACTGCTCCGGAAATACGGAGATCTAGTTAAATCCTTAGTTAAATAAATAATTAAATACTAAATATCATATAAAAAATACTGAGAAAATGGCATTTCTATTCCTTTCGATTCCAGTAGGTATTGCGGAGCAGGTTCTACCTGCAAAGGTCCTGACTGACAAATCATTCGCGTCTTCCACATTTGTCAACCTTTTCATATTTTGCTCATATCTGGTGTCAGCCTACATTTAACATGCATCATGTTATGTACTATAAATATATATAGAGAGGGCTTTACTTTTTCTTCAGTACGGTTTCGCTATTAGCGGCATGTTAGTTTCTTTTTACACCACATGCAGTATTATAGCTGTGGCGCTAAATTTTTTATACCAATAAGCCGACAAACAAGCTTAGGGCTCGTCCATTAACAACGTGATGTTTTTAGCAACTTTTTAGAGCCTTCCTCTGCTCTGGTGATTCGTTGTGAGGTTTTGTACTATCCCTTAAAATCAGGTGTATTTTTTGTACGAAGTTTATTTTTAAATGTATGAATTTTTACCGCGTGACTGATGGTGAGACAGTTACCGGAGTCTATCTGGGCTATCGACGTTTGCAATATCAGTGGACTACCCCCTTATGTTTATACCCTGTAAAGACCTTTTCATCCCTTTCTTAAGGCAGTACAACTACATGTTGTACTCTCCAAGGAAAACCTCTCCAGGTAGCTCATTCTACAACAATGTGCGTGGGAGAAACTTCCTTTTCCGGTGGCGAGCTTTGTCTTGATTTACCTTTTCCTGTTGAAATATACTTTACGTGACCAACGTATGTATAACGTAGGTAGTATGTAAGCGTACTTAAGCAGGTGACAGGCCACTTCATTTCCCCGCGCGTCAGGAGTCGCTGAGGCCGGCCGGTAGTAACGCTGTTCCGGCTGCGCCCGCGCTTCCGCGGAAGTTGCGAGGCCGCGTGACGTCACTCCATGTTTATACGGCGACACTATCGTCTTGATGCTCCAACTCGAGGTAACACAAACACGGATGGGATTTGTGGATGATTCGTTCTATTTGGCGGGGTCGTTTGTGAGTGAAAACAGATGAGGTAGGTAGGTACTGGTGATATCTATAGTAAAAAATATAATTTGCATCGTTATTTTAGGAGCTTTGTTGTTGTTGATATATCGTTATCGTTCCATATAGGACTACATATGATTGGCTTTTCTGATCTATATACATTAGTTTAATACAAAATTACTAACCGATGCTTTTACGGTGAGGGATAAAATCGTGGTGAAACCTGCACATTCAGGCGATTGAATGTGTAACCATGATCCAATCTGGTCAGGTTTCCCTGGTAGCAGCGTCACGGAGGTCAGATAGCAGTCGCTCCATTGTAATTATCTGATCTGCCAAATCCTGGATCGTGGTCAAGGCGGTCCCCGGGCTCTTGTGCGCGAAACAAAGTGATGATGTTGATATAATTTGCATATTATAATAGATTGGATAGTCTCCTCTGTGCTGATACAATGTTGTGTGTCCAGATATGCAATTCTTATAGTCCGTTTGTATGTACAGCAGGTACAATATCTAAAATAGGCGCCAGTCATGATTTGCGTCAATTCAAGCCGTTTAACTGCCTATGCATCGTCGTCATTACCATGCAATACGTGTATGGTCCCTAAATAGTAACAACACATACATACATACATACTGTCACGCAGTAGGGGTAAGCAGAGACCATATACGACCAAAGACGACCTGAGTGGTTAACATATCACGCAAAGGTCCCGGGATCGATTCCCGGCCGGGCAGAAATTGTAACAATGAATTTTAATTGCTGTTACGGGTCTGGATGTTATATGTGTAATAAGTATGTATTTAAAAATATATAAATAGTTTATTAGTTGTCTAACACCCATAACATAAGCTTTGCTTACTTTGGGGCTAGATGGCGCTGTGTAAATTGTCCAAGCATTTCTTATAATTATTTATTTATTATAAATAAATAATTAATTAATTAATAAATATTCGTGGACAAATTCACACAGCGCCATCTAGCTCCAAACTAAGCAAAGTTTGTACTATGGGTGTTAGATAACTGATATACTAATTAAATACTGTTAAATACATACTTATTATACATAGAACATTCAGACCCGTTACAGAAATTAAAATTCATCATTTCAATTTCTGCCCGGCCGGGAATCGAACCCGGGACCTCATGCGTGGCAGACCGTTTGAATGGCATGTTGACCATTGCACCACTCTTACACATGCTACGGTCCTGAAAAGAATCTCTCACTTCTTCCTACTAAATAAATTATATTAAATCAAAGTAACTTGCTTGGAAAACCCTTTTGACAATTTCTATATCACTCAGACGAGTAGATTATACATTTTCCGCGATTCAGTGATCTGGTAAAAACCCCGACTACAGTAAATAATTAGAAACGACGTAAAGTATTCAGGCGGCTACGTATACCTACATTTTTTGTTCGCCCCAACGTACATACAGGCTTTGTAGTACACAGATGTTTATTTTGTTTACAATATCGCTGTGTAACGCTCACACGCGGTGTTTTGGCCCGCGGTTGTCTGCGCGGGCGCAAATATTTATCGGGTATTTCTAGTAATTCACGGAGAACGACGCAATCGTGGCGCAAATTTTAATAGGTTCAACGAACTATGACCGTGCCGTGAACTCTGAAATTTCACAAATTTTGGTATGCTACTAATTTTGTAAATGCGTAAGTTTGTAAGAATGGATGGATGTTTGGATGGATGGATGTTGTTTAAGTACTCCTTTCACGCAAAACTACTGAACGGATTTGATGTAGGTAATTTGTTAGTACAGTAGTATTACACATTGGCTTTATTTTATCCCGAAATCAAATGTGGTTTCCGCGGGAACGGATCCGGAAATTTATGCGGCGAATTTTAATCTCTTAAGTGCTTGAATTCAAAAACATACACTTTGTCCGAGAGTCGTCATATGGGAGTGATTGTGACTCGCTAGGACTCACAAAACTACTGGCAGAGACATACGCAAAACTGCGGATCGTGGTGGCGTACCTTTGGGGGAGGATCATGGATTGCAAAGAAAACTAAATGTAGATGTGTGATGTATGTATGTTCCCCGAGCGCGCTCCATACAAATGTTACACGGGGTTTACAATTTTAAACGCCCGTGTAACTTTGAAACGATATAATATTGTACCTAACGAAAGTCTGACACTCCACAAGAAAGCATTGGTATTGGTTTCTTAATCGTAATATCGGCGTAATATTGAAAATATGATCAATCTACGTTTGTTTGGAACGCGCTTGGGAAACACTAACCTTAAGGGCAACAGTTGCCGCTTTCTTTACTTGTTTATCACACGCATAAATGGCATAAAGGTTAATGGAAATTTGTCTGACTTGATAGGGTTCCTACTCGTCCTGCCAGTGGTAATAGACCAATTAAGGTACCGATTACAATATAGTAACTAGCAACCCGCCCTGGCTTTGCACGGGTTTTCTAGCCTTTTCTGTACAAAAATTACAAGTAGGTAATACTTTCCGGAAATTCTCTAACAGATGATGAAAACCGCATCAAAATCGATTGTGTGGTTTAAGATGAGTTAGCATATAGTGTAGAATTAGCTACGGATTGTTCATCCACTTACACCGAGCCTAAGCCGTAAGACAGCGGAGCCGAGTAGTGCTAAAAGTAGGTAACATTGAAAGGTGTTATGTCTAGTCGAGATTGTATTCTGTAAGTCGTTTTACAATGTTGCCGGTCGAAACGGCCAGGTAAGGCGGGCCGGCACCACATCCTTATTCCAAGGACGGGGCGCCCGCGCCGCCGGCCCAATGCTAATTCGTATTCCACACTGAATACCATATGAGAACTCAAAAAAACACCTCAAGCTCAACTGTGAAAGGAAAATTCCTATAAAACAATATGAGTCTTTGTGTAATTATTGGTTGACACTTAGTTTAATTAATGTCAATTCGTGGTTTGCACAACGATATGGCAACGGCGATCGTTATTCGCTCAGTACGTGCGCTATGCAATGTTAGTTGGACGGGAATATTTAATGTTCCATTTCTCGCTACCAAGTAAGGTAAGAACTCATCTATAACCACTTATTATAAGTAAGTTCTTAATACTTACAAATATTTGACAGAGCTTAATGCTTCTTTGTTTGAAGTGGAGTTAAACTCTTGAACTAGGTAGGTATAATGTTTTAAACTATCGCAGTTATTTTCCCACTTTTTAAAGGTATGTTCCGGGTTTCCTACCGCGTCCCTCCCGCGACCAAGATGCATGCATCTGCGTCGAAATATCGGGCTACTCGTTAACAAAGGTACGAGGTAGGAAACCCGGAACATACCTTTAAAATATAGGTAAAAACTTCAAAAAATCTTGTACAGATTTTAGAGACTACCAATTTTCAATTCTCCCGCATCAAATTTGAATGCATGCTCAAGATTGAAAACGGTCTACCTACCAACGAATTCGGGAATATCTACGAACAAAGTCTCAGCCAGTTTGAGCGAAAATTTCAGAACAGCGAGCAACGAATAGCGAGAAATACCTACCTACTCGTGTATTGTAGTTCGCAATGTGTGTGGCAATGTATTTGTTTGAAAATATGAAATGGGTGTTTATTTTTAGCCAACACTGCGGGTACCTACCTAAACATCAAAGTGTTTTATGAATGACTCTGCTAACACGAGTGTTTACTACGGCATGGCGGGCCTAATGCTGGGACGAGTGATGCCAACAAAGTAGGTGCATGCTCATTATTGAAGCTTCTAAAACTACTAAACCTATCATCCGATTTTGCACGAAGACAACAACCAAATCATAATTTGTATAGAAACATATTTTAAGTACAAATAAAAGAAAAAGTAGAGCGTATAGAGCCTAAATGGAATAGGTGACAGATATTAATGAAAAAAGATTTAAAAAAAGTTGTACAAAAACTAAAAACTTCGGGGTTTTGTTGCTAATAAAAAACTGAAATGTTAGAGGAACAAAACCCTCCTTTGCATCGCGCAGTCGTGTAAAAATTAGTGCAATAATACGCTAGATCACTGTAAGCGTCAGCGACGTCACTCATCTGTGACATTCAGAACTATACTTCCGCCAGAAACAACTTCTCCTTGCTCCCTAAAAATCCACTAGCCACCAGAAACAATGCTCAAGAACAAAGAGTCCTGAATAACCAAATTTGTGTCAAAAAAACAATACTGAGATGGCCACACTGGCCGCGTTCCACTTGGAGCAAGATGAAATAACTCCCGTGGCGAGCTAAAAGCGTTGGCAGCGGCCGCCGTCCGCCGAAAATAAAATCCTTGACCTTCCAATGTCTTCAAAATAAAAGTAGCCGTGAACTTGCGAGTCGAGTTTACACACTGGACGGTGTGGTATCCGCCAGAGGAGAATAGCACAGGCGCAGCATCCGCGCTTTCCTCTGGCAGGTGTCGTACATTGCGACTGATGACTTAGAGACAGGCCTAGGACCTCCGTATGCAGATAATGGACAGCAACGGTCTTTTATGTCAATTTTTTTTTCACCTCTGCGTTCTTACATCCGCTTGCCAAGCTCAGATATAAAGACAAAACGCTGCATTAATGTAGCGGAGGTTAAATTACAATAATGAACGATTTCGGGCTTTAAGTAGATAATTGATGATTGTTATACACGCTAGTGATTACCTACTCAATTTGTTTACGAACAGCGCCTCTACCGGTGAGCGAGAGGAGCTGCTTTACAACAATATTTAACGATACTCGCAGCTCAAGCACGTAAAGTAGCGAGCGAGTGAACTCATGGTAGGAATACGGTTCAGGAACTCGGCTGGGCGGCCTTCGCTGGTTCACGAACAAGGCTCCTTTGTGCAGCCGCACACGCCGGCTCTGCACATATATGGCCGACAATTGAGGAAGGAAACCTATACCTAGCCTAGATATGGTGCCGATTTGGACAACCAGGAGTTCTTGCTCCGTACACGACTACACGTACTACGTATGCTTCATAGCTAGTATTAGCATTAGATGCACACAACTACAAACTACAGCTGTGTTTGCGACTGTGTTGTGTTGAAGCCGTTCGGTCACGAGGATTTCTTTCTGGAGCCCGTAATCAACAACTCTTTATACCCGGGATTCTCGGAATACGTCGACACCAATTAGCCGGCGGCAGGGACCGCTCTCGAACAGTGCTCCTTTGTTTTTGGCCACGATTCGGCACGTCCACGCTATTTTCGGCATCAGATAACGTCGCGGATGTACTGTTTTGATGTTTTGCTCTCGTATGGCCGTGGATTTGCATTTCTATTATACAATATTTGAGAATTATCGCTTCTACGATCTGCGTGGCAGGCATGAGAGATAGTTTTGTTTCTCTATTATGGGACTTGGTGCGTTCGATCTTGTTTTACCTATGCGTTCGATCCTTATTCCTAATTCGTATACTATAATGATTCAAAAATGTAAAACTTGATTTACTTATTTCATCTAACCCTGACATCTATCCAACTAGAAGTAACCAAAATAGCTATGTAAGTACCTAGACGGAGAAAATCAAGTTAGAATACAATAATTTACCTACTTAAATGGAGTCGCGCTTTCAACGCGCACATTGTGCAGTTTTCAAAGAGTGCCGCGAGGCGGAGGGACCAGTTTTTAGGCCCTCTTCGATTTAAATAACGCTCGAGGCCGCTACCTAGCTGCAAAAACTAGACATTTTCATCCATACGTCGTGCCATAATGCCGCCCCAGGCGTGATTAATTGGCAGGTACGCATGTTAAATAGGCTCGACGATAGATATATTGACTCGAATTAAATACCATGTGCCAATGCTCAATGAATTTTGAACAGCTTCAATGGTGCCCACCAATGAAGCTGTTCTGTTATTGAGTTGCACTTTATAGCATTGAGACAATAAAAGACATATAGACATAGACATAAGACATATAGGTTAGGCAAGGAGTTTACGCTGTTGGTACGGAACGCAATATGACAGTTAGATTGAAAGCCAGAAACGCAAAAGCACGATTCTTGTACGGAAATCTCAGTCGCAGTAACCTTACAACTCCATCGTATGTCAAATGTGTTATTGTATATCGGAATGACAGATGTTGAGCTGCAAATTTACTTGAAGTCGCGGAGTTTACACAATTCGTATTCTGGTAATTTCCGGTACTTCGCTTTTTTTATGTTATACGGCAGACAAACAGGTAAGGCTCTTTCTTTTGTCAGATTAATTGTCAAACTGCCTTTAATTCTCTCAATGAAAATATGTCAAAGGTTTGATTAAACAATGATTTAACCATAGATTTATTATACACCTAGATGCAAATAACTCTGACGGTCACAAACATGTCTGATTGGGTGACAGCGTCGCTGTTGTTGACATTGACATTACGTTTCCAAACGGCAACACTTAGTTCCTGTTTTAGCCACCGGGTCGAATAGGTTTGTCAACAATCTTGTCAAGCCGCCAGATATAACATTGTTAACGCATACAAGAATTTCTATGGACAGTGGTAACCATTCCAATAGCGTTGTTGGATAGCTATTTTCGAGCTGAACAAAAGTAACTATGGCGCTAGTTCCAAATATTAGTCCGTATAGGGTTGTGCTGTACTAAACATTTCACAGTAATAAGTATTTTTTCTGTTCTACCCACATTTAATGGTCAGAACTAAATCCACAGTGTTATACCGCCAGTGCAAAGTCACATCGTGCGCATGCATGTTAGACGGCCAAATAAGAAACAAGCAGATGGAGTGCATTGAATTTGATTGAACATAGCAAATAATCATGGCTGGTTAATAATTTAGCAATAAACACTGAAATATTTATTGTAAATGCTAAAAACATAAGTTTTACTAGTGATACAAGATGTTTGTTATACATTACGAAAAAAAGACACTCCATCCTTGTTTTTGGTAGCTGTTTATGGGAATAAGTACATGTGTTTCCTACGCAACTCGGCATTCTTAGATTGTAAAGTAAGGACCATTCGTATGTTATGATCAGAAATATATACAAACCATGTGTTACTTAAATCGGTATATTATTAAGAGTATGGGCTTTGGCAGACTTAATGATAATAAACTTATGATAAAACAATTAACGTAAGAAATAGTAAGGCTAATAAGAATTGGTTGTCCGGTGATACAACCCCTCGGTTCACTGACAGCTAACGTTCGAATGTGTCGCCCTTGCTTTTCAGCGCAGGGCCCGGCCGGCCCGCGACCACGTGACTCCTACGTGAGTCCGTTTAACAAGATAGCGTCATCTGTGTCGTTTGAACCGAACTATGATGGTTTGATACCATACTGCTAACAGACGGCCTTCCTGATCCCGGAATGTCCCCATTCCGTTGCGATTCGGCCATTCGAACGTTTTGTATGCCCTCATACAATTAGTGCTATTATTATAATAACTATATAAAAGTCACTAAGTACATGTAGTAAGCAATCGTTGTACAAGTTGCAGTCGAGCTGACTTACATTAATTTATTGGACATTACAGAGGTACATACTTAGTTATATGCACAAACTTAGATAATTTAGTTGTTTTCCGATATCCTTAGTGTAGTACACCTAAATTATATATTATACAATACGCAAATACAATTTATATAACAAAAGGAAAAAAGAGACAAAAAAAGAAATTAATAGAGGAATTAAAATTAATAGTAGGTATGCCTACGTGTAGTTTACCATTTAGAGTACTAATGTGATATATGTAACGTTTATTATTGTTTTATGTAACTCATTATGAACACATACAGGTAGAGTTAGTGTACATACTATCAGTGGTTTTGCGGACCGCGCGCAGCGGCGACGCTATATACTACGATTTATCATGATTTTCGGGGACAGTACAGTGTTATGAGTACGTTCGTGGCTTGGTTTGTAGAGCTGGAGTTGCTTGGTGTAAATACTGTTCGGCGCAAACAATGTACTCCGCTGTCGCGGTGTATTTCGCCGACACGGAAGTCGCGGTGTTTGCCTGGGTGAACTCGTTGACTGCGGGGGTCACGCCGTGGGGTCTTCGTAGTGCCCTGAGCGACATCGGCTATAGGGCGAGTACTTGATATTTGCTTGTTTTTGGTCAGCCTTTTATCTGTAGGTGTGAGAAATAAATGTAAGTACGAGTACTCGCCTATGTATTTTGCTTGGTCTTGGCTTGGTGCAGGTGTAATAATTAGTTAGTAACTGTCTTGTACTGTATAGTTGTGAGGGGTGTTTTTTTTTTTTATTTGTAATAATTACTTAATAACTTTCTTGTACTGTATGATAGTTGTGACTTTAGGGGGTATTTCTTGTACTTAGATTATACAGTAATAGTTATGAATGGTTCTAATTTTGTGTGGTACGTAGATTTCAGCTTTATGTTTTTAGGGAAACGAGAATAAAAATTGAGTGGGAGTGTAAAATAGATATAAAAGTTCACATGTATTGTGGATACCGTATGTGCCGTCGCACTCCGGCCTCGCCAAGCACATATACAGTGAATACCACCTTGCTTTCAATTCACGCGTATTGTGGATACCGTATGTGCCGTCGCACTCCGGCTTCGCCAAGCACATATACGGTGAGTGGGTACCAATTTGTTATACTTTCACATGTATTGTGGATACCGTATGTGCCGTCGCACTCCGGCTTCGCCAAGCACAGATACTGTGAGTACTAAGTTGTTATGATTTCACATGTATTGTGGATACCGTATGTGCCGTCGCACTCCGGCCTCGCCAAGCACATATACTGTGAGTTCTGAGTTGTTATAATTTCACATGTATTGTGGATACCGTATGTGCCGTCGCACTCCGGCCTCGCCAAGCACATATACTGTGAGTTCTGAGTTGTTATAATTTCACATGTATTGTGGATACCGTATGTGCCGTCGCACTCCGGCCTCGCCAAGCACATATACTGTGAGTACTGAGTTGTTATAATTTCACATGTATTGTGGATACCGTATGTGCCGTCGCACTCCGGCCTCGCCAAGCACATATACTGTGAGTTCTGAGTTGTTATAATTTCACATGTATTGTGGATACCGTATGTGCCGTCGCACTCCGGCCTCGCCAAGCACATATACTGTGAGTTCTGAGTTGTTATAATTTCACATGTATTGTGGATACCGTATGTGCCGTCGCACTCCGGCCTCGCCAAGCACATATACTGTGAGTACTGAGTTGTTATAATTTCACATGTATTGTGGATACCGTATGTGCCGTCGCACTCCGGCCTCGCCAAGCACAAATACTGTGAGCATCATTAGCAGTCCAACTGTTTCATCATCTGATTTACTTATGGGTGAATGACATCTTCATTTCAGTATACATCTCTTCTTCAACATTTGTAGCTAGGACTGGGTACGTATGTTTATCGTTTCTTGTGTGAATGGATATCATAGCATTGTTGTCGGTTCAGGCTTTGCTATTTGAGGCTGGTTTGATATTTATTTTCTACCAGTGGTAGCACCATGTAGTATTTTACCCTGTAACATAATATGTAGGTGTGGATGGAGAGGGGGTAATGGGGAAGGAGAGGAAGCAAGTCTGAGGGTGGTCCTGGTAATCTAAATTTATATACGATTAGTTAACTATAACTTCCATGGAGTCAGCCCTGCATTCAATATATTGAGCTAGACTATACGTGTTAAGCGGCGACCATTTATAATACACCCGCATGTAGATATCGTCATCAGTAATATATATGTATACGTTATTATTCTGTGTCATCTCTGTCGTTATTGTGGTGTGTGGTGCCGCCACCTCAAAGAGTACCACCACCCCATCTCTTCCCGTGGGTGTCGTAAGAGGCGACTAAGGGACAAATCCGAAAGGTGGGCAGCAGCATCTTTCTTGGTAGATCTACATCAACTGCACTGCGATCACCAACCCGCCTGCCAAGCGTGGAGATTATGGCAATGACCTCCCCTTTCGTGGGAGAGGCCCGAAGTCCTGCAGTGGACTGTTATGGGCTGTGATGATGATGATGATGATCTCTGTTGTAGTTATCGCTATTAGTATCCTCGTCTGCACCGTCACACAGTATCGTCATCGTCAAATGTTATCCATTTTTTTTTTTTAAGTGATCAGCTGGATATATACTCTTATAGGCTCGTTTGCTAATACCAGGTATATTTCATACTTCATACCTATCATTCTTCAGTACAGCTGTAATCTTGAATGGGCCTTGAAACTTTTAGATAAGTGTCTTGCTTTTTCCGTCAGCGGGAAGACAATGACTAAATCTCCCTCATTGAAAAGCTTTGTAGGAGCTTTGTTTTGATAGTAGTGCTCTTTCATGTAGGCTTGGGATCGTTCTGTATGTTCTTTTGCTTCATTACGAATTTTATCGACGTCAGCTACATCTTTGTCCTTTTCGTTTTGGAGGGCATTTTGAATAGCCCCTTCGCTCGTATTTACTGTTCTTCGCCCACAAACTATTTCAGATGGTGAGCTGCCCGTGCCTTTGTTAAGGCTCCACTGTACCTTTCCAATCTGTGTGTCCCGGTCTCTTTTGTCTGAGCCATGATTCGTCGCTGCTATGGAATCTAATATTGTTCTGTTATACCTCTCAATCTGCCCATTAGCACGTGGTGTTGCTACTGCGTTTAGCACATGTTTCACGCCTATGAAATTAATGTAATTTTTGAATACTCCTGAGGTAAAGCTTGTCCAGTGGTATCGAATATATCCTGTAAGATTTTTATAGTAGTCTTACTCTTAAGGTTTTTCACCGCTCTAATAAAAATGAACTTGCTGAAGCCATCTATTAATGCGAATATGTACGTATTACCTGTCTTGCTTCTTACGAAGGGACCTAAGTGGTCCATGTGTAGGGTATGGAAAGGTATGTTTCCTTTTGGTATAGTTATTTAATATATCCTTAATGTCAGTACAATTTTGACATAGAATAGTTTTTATATGCTTCAATTTTGGATCGGTCATTTGTATATTTTGCAGCCATTGGGATGTATCCAGCGTATCTATTTTGAGTATGTCAAACTCCCTAATATCTGCAAGACCGTCTTGGTCATATCTCGTGTTCAGTATTGGGTTCCTACTTAGTGCGCCAGCATGCCTCTTTTTTCTCTCCTGGTCTATATTCCACTGTAAAGTTATATTCCAGTAATAGGAGCCACCATCTTGCGATCCTTGGTACGAGGTCACGCTTCGTTAGAGTTGATTTTAAAGCATTGCAGTCTGTATATACCCTAAAGTATAAGCCGATAAGGTACGTGCGGAATTTTTTAAGAGACTGAACGACGGCTAGTGTTTCCAATTCATGTAAATATTCTTCCTCTTTGGTTGTTTGTTTACTGTAATAGGCGACCGGTCTGAGAAGAGACTTTTCATCTGCCTTCTGTAAAAGGATACCACCAGTACCTATTTTACTCGCATCACAGTTGACCTCCGTTATATGTTTCGGGTCATATAGAGCCAGTATTGGTCTTCGTATTAATTTTTCTTTAAGGGTATCGATCGCGTGTTGTTGCGCATCCCTCCAGCACCATGGTGTGTTAGCTTTTGTAAGAGTCGTTAATGGTTTAGATGTATTTGCAAAGTTAGGTATAAGCCTTCTAAAGAAGCTTGTTAAGCACATAAACTGCCTGATCTGATGTACACTAACAGGTGCTGGGAATGAGGCTACCGCTTCGATTTTCTTTTTGCCTGGTCTCAGTCCCTCATGGCCTATCTCAAAGCCCAAATAATCTAGGGAGCGTTGGAAAAAGAAACATTTGTCAAGATTCAGCGTGAGGCCGGCCTCACGTTGGGAACTTAATATTTTTCTGAGCTTTCTTAGGCCTTTGCTTACCGTGGTTGCCGCAGATAGTCATCGAGCGCTTTATTTATCATATGCTGAAATACCGCAGGTGCGTTAACCAAACCAAACGGCATTCTTGTATACTCAATATGGCCGTCGGTGATAAACGCGATGAGGTGTCTTGATTCTTGGCTTAGCGGAATTTGATAGTATCCGGACTTATGATCTAGGCTCGTAAAATACCGTTTCCCACTTAGGCGATCTAATTGATCGTCTTTGACGAGCATGGGGTAAGAATCTTTTACTGTCTTTTTATTAAGAGCCCTGTAATCAACGCACAAGCGTGGTTCGCCATTTTTCTTTCTCACTAGTACTATGGGGCTCGCGTACGGTGAATTTGACTCCCTAATAATATCATTTTCCAGAAGTTGGTTTACCAGGTCTCTTACGACTAGTCGCTCATTGTACGGTAAACGATAAGGTTTGTATATTACTGGCAAGTTATTTGACAGTTTGATATGCATCTCGCATAGTCGTTTTACCTAGTTCGTCTATCGTGAGCGCAAAACTGTCTCGATACTCGTTTAATAGCTTGAGAAGTTCACCCTTTTCTGTGTCTGACACATCTGGTCCAATATTGAGCATGTCCTCGGTTATTTGTTTGATTTTATAAGTTTCAGTATGTGGAAGGTAAGTGGTGTCGACTCTGCTCACTGTGACTTCGGTTGGCAGAGTTGTTTGTGACACGTTAATCGGCAACATATGTTCGCGAGTTAGTAACCTACCCTTGCCTAAGCGAACTAAAGTATCCGAAAAAGTGACTACTATTATTTGTCCTGTGCCAACTGTAATTAGTAATATCATAAACTCTTCTCCCTTTTTGAAACATGAGTTCTGTCCTATAAGTATGTCATAGTTTAGGAATTCGTCTGGTACAATGTAGGCGTCAACTTCTGCTTCGATAAAGTCTATATGTACGACAACGCGTGCGCGTCCCAGGCGCGTTCCAGGGGCTGCATCGAGCCCCGGCAGGTTGACTAATCATCGGATTCAGAGGTATCAAACTGATAGCTGTGATCACTGCGATGCAATCTGTTTACAAGAAATCGCGAGCTACGGCGCGAACGTGTGGTAGAGCGTGAGCGAGCGCGCCCTTTTTTTGTGTTTTGTTTTTAAGTGGATGGTTTTTTTTTTTGCCGCATTCTCTACGTTGTCGTCGTTCTGGGAATGTATCGGAAGAGTTTGGGATTCTGACATCATTTC
Source organism: Blastobasis lacticolella (assembly GCA_905147135.1). Classification (NCBI taxonomy): domain Eukaryota; kingdom Metazoa; phylum Arthropoda; class Insecta; order Lepidoptera; family Blastobasidae; genus Blastobasis; species Blastobasis lacticolella. The sequence continues at coordinate 11,402,939 of LR990044.1, forward strand.
GTCGAGTATGTAATAGTGTTAATACTTTTATACTATTTTAAGTCGAATATGTCAGGGTACACGAATGTAAGGTTAGGGTAGGTAGGGTTAGGCTAAGGAGAGGAGAGCATTAAATTAATATTTTACTTTTTCACAGACCATTCATTATACATAACAGTCGCAACTACATAATTGTGTTATGGTTAGACCCACAACGAGGCAAAATACAACTTTAGTCTAGGCTCATACGGCCAGACCGGAAACATTAGAAATTCATTCTTTGTTGGACGGGAATCGACACCTGTGTATATCACACGGGGATCGGACTGCTTCACCTAGACAGTCGTTGGCCGTAACCGGCTAGGATACTAGTAGTAGTATATCACACAGGCAGGTAAAGTAAAATATTTTTTGTTAGAAATAGTCACTACACACAAACATGGGAATTTCTTTAGTATCACTTTCTTTATGCATGCGAGAGAAATTAGAGTTTCACTCTTATATACGTAAGGTATAGTTTAAGACGAGAAACGCTCTTGCGTAGATATACCTAACAGTTGTGTACCTTAGGGTTTTCCCCTGGCGGGTCATGGATCGGCTATATTTCGGTTCATAGACTGTATGAAGCCGTATTTTTCTGCGTGTAACATAATTACGCAATATTCAGTCGGTCCAGTAGCATACCTTATATTGCGTATATGAGACTTCCATTGCGAGCGTTCAAAGTAAAGAGCAGAAACTTACCGATGGGCGCTTGATTTGGGTCACTTGTCACTTCTGATATGTTATGATCAGAAATATATACAAACCATGTGTTACTTAAATCGGTATATTATTAAGAGTATGGGCTTTGGCAGACTTAATGATAATAAACTTATGATAAAACAATTAACGTAAGAAATAGTAAGGCTAATAAGAATTGGTTGTCCGGTGATACAACCCCTCGGTTCACTGACAGCTAACGTTCGAATGTGTCGCCCTTGCTTTTCAGCGCAGGGCCCGGCCGGCCCGCGACCACGTGACTCCTACGTGAGTCCGTTTAACAAGATAGCGTCATCTGTGTCGTTTGAACCGAACTATGATGGTTTGATACCATACTGCTAACACGTATAAATGGCCGAAACGTCACTGAGACTACGTTGGAGCTCCATTGCAGTTTTAGCTCCAGTGAAGTGGTCTCATTGCCTTTGTACAATGAACCGGTCCATATAGTATAGAAAGTCTTTGGATTTAACTGTAATGTTACCCTGCCGAGCTCATCTAAAAACTGAAATTTTTGAGGATTACGTTTTCGCTCAAGCCTGATGACAGCATTTTAGCGGTTGTAGGTAGTGCATCGTTAGCTACCTAATGGTAGCGTCGCGTGGCATGCACCAGAAGGTCCCACATCCAATCTGAATCCAAGAAAATTCTTACGCACTAGACGTTAGAGTTCTGTCCGAGTTTTACTAGGTTTAAGTTGTCTCTTGGAAAAAAATACTGCCTACCTGCGTAGGAGGCACCAACATTGGAACCGGAACTTGAATTTGGCGGACTATAGATCTGTGTTTTCTCGCATTCGAATCGGATGCAATGTAAAAGTATGTAATTGAAATGTAATGACTAAATTGAATACATAACCTACAATGATGAACAATGATAGGCATTATAACATAATGATAATGAATTAATTTAGAACCCGTCCATTATTTACAAGTTTTACTTGCATCTTGTTAACTGTGTCTTAATTAAAGTATTGTAGGTATCAGAGGAGACCAATAGTATGCGCCATCACGATATGAAGTAAGGACTAACAAACAAACAAACTTTCACCTTTATAATATTTAGTTTGTTAAGGAAATAAAACAGTTTTGTAACGCATATCACGTACATAACTTTACAGGTACAGTTCATGCCACCAAATATTCTTGAAAATAAGTAATAACAGTGAAAAAGCAGTAAAACATTTACACAGCATAAATGTATTGACACATCTACCCAACCCTCATTGTTGCTTGCTGCTGTTATCACCAAGGTAAGTTTACATATCGCGCATTATCTGAATTTTTGCGTTTCCCCGTGCCGCGCGCGCGCACTAATTTCACCGCTCTTCCTGCCAATGCGGAACTGCGACTTCTCCTCATTTCCTACCGCGAGAAGGTCAAAAGGTTTCCGCGCAGCTTCCTCCTACGTCACCTCGGCTGATGTCCCAACATCTTTGTATGTACGTTTCTACATGTAGGCAACTCGTTTCGCAAATATGCATACGTGAACTTATAAACGAAACTAGGAAATAATAAACATCAACGCCTTGACATTTCTGTCGCATCGTACTGGACGTCGTAGTCTAGTAGTGTCGGTTCCTGGATCATTCGATTTAACATTTTAATGGACGATAAAATAAGAATATAAATGAGTAAACGATTTCTGTTTGTCTCGCGGAATGCATCTTCCAACGAAAATTGTATTTTGAAATTACTAATGACTTTCTTTTGTTCTTATCAGGGTTAAAACTCCATGGCTGCCAAACTTTTTACAGATGTAGCCAAGTAGATATTTAACAAAATGATTACTATTTCCGACAATTTGGATTATACCTACCGACGTTGTATATTTCTGGACTGCCCGTCCTCTAAAGAAAACGTATAGATACTTACGATAACATCCATTTAGAATTTACTTACAAGTTGAAAGAGAATTGCTTCGACCAAAATAAAGCGATAAGTGTGTTGGATTGGATAGTAGGAGTATGACTCTGTCAAACCTAAAGAGTCCGTCTGGACACCCACCACTTGTGTTCCTGTGTAAAGAATTTGGAAACCAGTGACTTCTAGACTCTCAGCGACAGAAAGAACGCCAGCGGTTTTGTGATTTTATTAGACCTTTATTAATAATACCAAATGTAGATGTTTAGGACCAACGTATGGTCTAAATATTTATCACTTTACACTCTTACACATACAATTACTTACACAGGTACTTAGTATTCCATTGCTAATAATGTTCTACAATATTCCGCCGATTTGTAGGGAAGTAGGTAAATAAGTAAAGTCGATTCCACTCTTGACTGCCCCGGTCCATCACAGTAACACAAGAAACTCTACGCTGTTGTGGAATAGGTATATATAATTATACATACCATAAGGTACACACGTCTGTCACTATGTGAGACGAGACAATACCATGGACTGGGTTTAGGGAAGTGCGTGACTAGCCTAACAATTTGCGGTCATCGATAGAGATGGGCATCTACTTGTCGATGAATATGTATTTTGGATATGAATTGAATATGAATATAAATTGAATATGAATATGGAATTTATCGAATTCGTTTTTTTTTTATGTCATACGTTAGGCAAACAGGCAAGCGGGCCACCTGATGGAAAGTGGTCACCACTGCCTATAGACATTAGCAACATAACACGTTACTCTGGCAGCAAAAAGGCAAATATCCCTCCACTGCCAAAGCCACGGTTCCCCACATTCCCACCCCATGGAGCTCTGGAAACCTTACTCACCGGCAGAAACACAATACTATTTAAAAGAGTATTGTTTAGCTGCGGCATTCTGTAAGGTGGAGGTATTTCCCCAGTCGGGCGGCTCCAATTCGAACGGGATACCCCGCTATGCCCTACCTCTCTTAATATCGATTATAATCGATTTTGGAACTTGATCAATCCTGCGTCAAAAGTATCGGGAATATGATTGGTAGAATTTGAAATTGGAATTCGGAAACCTAACCAGGAAACCAGTTAGTAGTTTTCTTTTAGGTAGTTAGGTAGTTTTCTTGACTACCTTTACTTATACATATTTTTATATCTTCGCCGACGTGCGTATTTCGTGCATGCTGCTAACCGGTCTGCATGCGTCACCTCCTTCTGGATGAGCTTGTTTACGACGTCTCTTCGTTTTCCCAATAGCTTTTTGTTCTATTATCATACTTATTTTAAAATATTTTATCTTTTCATTTACTATAAACCAACCATTCTCCGGGTCCCCAGCGGAAGACCTTCATCAACCTCGCTTCGCTAACGTTATTACATAAATAACTTAGAAAACATATTGCTTAATTACATGGTACCAACACATTCTAATAAACCTATCTGTAGCGACATCTATCGCTCCACTAGGGAAACTCAACGATACTCACATTACGAGTATACGAACACAAGGTTGGCAAGCATCCGCACATAGATGGCGCTAATAATCCTACATCGCGCTAGAGAAATGTGCCAACTTTCACGGCATATATACAACTTCCGACGATCAACTGTCGGACCCTTGGTCCCCTGGTCACAACACCCGGCCAGGTGGGTAATTACCCTTTTCTCCCTTCTCACCATCTTCGCTTGCCAACATTGGCGGCTACCATTATCCTGCACCGCCAAAGTGGTGACCCCGACGTGATCCTTACGTCTTCCCTACCTGACTCCCGCACACAGCAGTCACAGCCTTGACCATAGTCGGCATGGACGCGTGCTTCCTGGTCGCTCACCTGCGGCATCTCACTGTCCCCACCCAGTCTCGACTCACTGCAGACTTGGGAACAGCATCGCTTCGGCACAGCTCACAGCACAACCTCACGCCAGAGCTACGCCATTGCTCACCGCATCGCCAGACTGACTACGCTTCATACGTCAGCTTCAGCGTTTCTCGCTTCGGTATCGACCTCCAGTCTCCGGGGGGAGTACTGTAGCGACATCTATCGCTCCACTAGGGAAACTCAACGATACTCACATTACGAGTATACGAACACAAGGTTGGCAAGCATCCGCACATAGATGGCGCTAACAATCCTACATCGCGCTAGAGAAATGTGCCAACTTTCACGGCATATATACAACTTCCGACGATCAACTGTCGGACCCTTGGTCCCCTGGTCACAACACCCGGCCAGGTGGGTAATTACCCTTTTCTCCCTTCTCACCATCTTCGCTTGCCAACATTGGCGGCTATCTTATCCCGCACCGCCAAATATCTATACAATATGTCGGGCGCGGTCCAACTCTGCCTGACATTGTCATGGCGCTGCCCAACTCTGTCTGGTATTTTCGGACATTGTCCGGGCATTAACGGCGTGGGGTGGGTGTGCTCCGGCCCTGGGGCAGCCAACACGTCACTGTATTTTGCCGCAATTTTAACGTTGTCTTTGATTGCTCGATATATTATTATCGACTGTGCTGTCTCTATGGCTGCGGGTACTGACTACTGACTGGCAAGCACTACGCACAAACTGCATTGTGGCTAGGTTACATCTCTTGGAAATGAATCAACGTCATGTGCTTCGATTATTGACTGTAAAATTGCGACATCCAAACCGCAATTGATAAGACATCATTCAATAGAATAAGCTGCTACAGCTTATTTGACCACAGTATGTTGTTTGTAAAACAACACAGTATGTTATTTGTGGAATGGTTATAGTGACTACAGGTAATTTTTCTCGTAGGTGAGATCACGAAACAGGGCAAAAGATTAACTTATTCAATTATCATTATGCCTATCCAACATCCAAAAATGGTAAACGGGGTAAGTTAAGAGAACATCCATGTTCGGAGATGATATCAATACGACATCGTGGAACTGGCACTCGTTCAGGGGTGCAATTCTCACGCTGTGACATCTCCAATTTGACATATTTTCTAGCTAAATATCTAAATAAATATGTAAATTATAATGATTATCATATAGCAAAAATCGTTGAGAGAGAATCAGCGACTATTTAATAAATATTTGTGGCTAGACAAAATATCGAATTCTAATGTTGAAAGCCCGAGAATCGCCCCCCTGGGATATATGTAGCGTAAATGACGAATGAAGCCGCGCGGCCCGCTGCGCCCGCGCACTCCGGCCACGGCTCCGGCGATATTTTAATGCGCAGGCACATCTTTACGCATGCTCGTCGCGACTCCAGCCGCTTCTGCGAAACGAGACAAAGGCGATGGTGTTTTTACAAAAAAAAGTCATTAATATAAACTTGGAAATAGAAACGTGTATTAAAACTTATTCCTAGTACCTATAATAGTTTATGCTGGTATTTAATGATAGGGATATTGAATGATGTCCCGTATTGCCGATTCCAAACTGTTCCTAAAGTACCCGGAACTTTGTAGTCGAAAACCACGTTTTTACGTGCTTTTGCTTCGAGATCATCTATTCTCTATGTAATTATTAACCGCTAATGTAAAATTCTCAATTGTATTATTCATTTTCAACGTGTTGGCGAAATACGACAGACAACTATAACTCACGCATGGCGTATACTGCGCGGTAAGGAAATTCTGAGCCATCCGTTGTTATGATACGAAAACAACATCTTTGTTTATTTTTTGTGCGGCGGGCGGGCTGCGTCACTGCATTGAATGAACTTGAACCCGCAACCGCGCTATGTGGCCAAGATCCTGATTTATGACATATCAGAATGGAACATTATACATATAAATAATATTAAAGCTTATTTTTAAGTCCAATATTGTACGATGCCTACTTTACCAAGCACCAATTGATTCATCGTATAAATACTTACTTAATGCATGAACAACTTAGTTTCCAAGTAACAAAAATGTAGGACAAAGATGCGTAGTCACTGAGAGGTCGAAGTTGTAATACCTCATGCTTGTAATTGTGCTAAAGCGTTATAGCCGGAAAACAACAATGCAAACATTGTTGCATGTTAGAGAAATAGATTAGAGAGGGGGTGATGCTTATCCCGAAAGACTCCGTAGTTTTGACATAGTCATACAACAGCTTAAGGCTACCTGCCTGGCCGCTGGAGCGGAGACGAACGAAGAGGAGCGGTGCCAATATTAATAAAACACTGAAGCGGAGTGGAGATTTATTATAATTCCATTGGTTAATATTGGCACTCCTCTCCGCTCCGGTGGACATGCTAATTAGATGGATTACTTTCCAACTAGTCTTGTTTGACCCCGGTTGGATCCACATTAAAAATTGATCTTCTCTTTTAAATTCGGCTTCAATAAACATTTGCAGGTACAAATACCTAGATAGGAACTTAGTACGATCAAGATTAATATTAAGTACTTTGATCTACTAAACACAGATAAAATTTTGGAATGGCAAATATTGATAATTCTACCTAGGTACTTCTACTTCAAATTTAAGTATTAAGGCATTATAAGGTTCGCTGCTCTGTGAGAAAGTATCCTCATTCACCTCAAACAGCCCAAACACGTACCGATGTGTTCAAAGATCTTTACGAGTAGGTACGTGATTGTTTTTCACAAAATACCTGTGTACTACCTGTGGTACTACTGTGTAAGTGTGTAAATACGATGTACTTAAGCTTCGACAATATTTATTAACTATGCCAATCAACTGGTAGGTATGTTGTGAAGATAAACGTTTCTGGTTGGAAGGCAATTCACTGTTCCGATTGCTTCTTTTTTGTTCTATTACTTCAACCCGCGTCTTCGTAACTGGGCTAAATAAAATTATAAATTAAAATACAAAGAAAAACTAATTTAATCCTTACATCCTTGAATTATTTTTAAATCATCATGATCAGCCGAAAGACGCCCACTTCTGGGCATATGCCTCCCCCAGAGATCTCCACAAGGGCCGATCCTGTGTCTTCCGCTTCCAGCTGGTACCAGCGATTTAAATGCATTCTTATATTATTTCAAGGACTTAAAATTCATTACTTCAATTTCGATCGAACCCGGCGCGTTTGAAACTCAGGTTGTCAAAAAATACGAAACCATGGCGCAGAACAAACATCGACATTAATAAATATACAAATTTTCACACTTACAGTTAGATATTAGTGTTAAGATGGGAAGGGAATTTTAGTTGTCAAGTTGTCAACTTATCCGAAACTGCAGCAGCAATATTTATGAGCCATTAGTAGATCCTACGTGCGAGCCAACGCATAAAGGAACTCTCTACAAGTGGCCCTCGAGAAGGGACCTCGAAATTTTCCGTTGTCACCATTATAAACTCGCGTTTTTTGTACAACCTGTCAAACCCCACTCACTTAGAAACAAAACAGACTAGTGATGTCAATGTTGTTGTTAGATTCTTGCAATTGTCGATGTTTTATTTCGACAACTTATGTTGAATTTTATAAAGTTCGTTCCCCTATTAGATAAAACAAGAGCGACATTGTTTTAATGGTTCGAAGTCTACTTTTGTTCCTCTTTATCTGTAATTTACATATCTACTTATTACATTAAGGTACTCATACCTATCTTTTTAACTACGGCATCATACGAGTTTGCCCGAAAGATCGAGGAGGCTCGTCTGCGCTGGTTTGATCACGTGTTGCGTAAGCCTCAGGGATATGTGGGAAATAGGTGCCTGAATCTGCCAGTATCAGGAAAGAGGCCCCGTGGGCGACCCAAGAAGCGATGGATTGACATCGCTGAGTCGAATGCGAGAGCCAACGGCTTACGACAAGGGGATGCCGAAGACTGGTCGAAGTGGAGAAGATTGAGTAGGAAAGCGGACCCTGGCAGAGGCCGGGCTAAGCGCTAGGACTATAATGATTATACGAGTTTGCTAATAGTTGGATATCCGTAAATTGTATATACTACAACATTAGAGTCCGCCTGAAACAACAATAGAAACAACGGCTGGCAATGTTGTGCGCAATGGCAGCCAGCAGTAAAAATGTTGCCAGTTTAGAAACCTCTTTATTGTACCTAAGCTATTCAACCAATCAAAACAAGTTTATCGACAAATCTGTGCTCAGAGCCCAGCCCTAGCCGCATCGCGGGAGCGGCGCGACACAAGTGCAGGGTTGGGGCAGGTCAGGTGCCTGCCCCGCCGAGACGCCACGTGAACCATTGTGTATGACAGCTCTGTTTTGTTTACTTTTTACCACACTGCATATACCGAAATATACCTACGAAAATAAGTAATATCTGCTGCAGTACTCGTGCAAAAGTTTTAGGCAGAAATTAATTCGGACAGACTTACGACAAATATCGATATAAGTAGTATGTACCAAAAGCTTGGTTCCGTAGGTACAGTTCATCGTCTGTTATACAATTATACACATTTCTACGGTATTTTATGAGGTTTGGTTAGAGGTTTTTGGAACGGTGTAGGCAACCCAGTTAGGAATTATATATCGATGGTTTGAACACAGCGTGAACTTTTCTCAATATCTATCTACAAATTACATTGTTATTGGTCTGTCTAATTACCTATAGCCATTGTTAATTTAATTTTAAGGATGAGCTGACATAAGGAAAACCCTGCCAAAAAATATTGCCTACGTCAAATATTTAAGTATTTGCATCACATCACAAATCATTCCATGCGGATGTTGCATTCTCATAATTACGAATGCATGACTCAAATAACTAACGGTCATATACCTAAATCAGATAGATTATCAGTCAACATACAACCCTGCTATTGCCGTTAGCTGGATGAGCGCCGGAAAGTAATTTTTTTTGTCAAGGAAACCAAATATTAAAACTTTGAAAATCAAGGCTAGGGTACTTTTGAATCGCTCGCATTCACGCGAAAGCTCGACTTCTAATGCCAGTCTTTTCTATTTCTTGCAACTTACCCCAAGTGTGAAAGAGACAGGTAGCGCACGCGAGCGCTCAAAAATCGGGCCCAGATGGTTTACTGTATCTTTCTAGAACCTGTACTGCTGGAGATTCCGTTCACTTCGCAGCTGTAGGTACATCCCAGCGTGGGATCCAAATCTGCTGCATCCACGACACAGGAGCACTAACTTCGCAAAAGCAAATAGGTTGCCCGTAATCTCCCAGCTAGGATGTCCGTCAGACTTATCATGTTACATCCAACGGGCTGTGCAATGCGACGCGGTCAGTACCCGGCTGGTGCAGCCGTATAAGTAACCGTTGTGATTTCAATTTTGTTGAACCCTGGGTAGTTTGTTGATATTGTTATTGCAAGTAAGTTAGGTAGATGTTTTCGTATGACATTGGGTTGTCGAATTGTTTTTGTAGACAACATTAGATGGAGATTTTGTACGACTTTAATCGGATTAGTTAAATTTATGTACCTACCTGATACATAAGTAAGTAAGGTACCCATGAAAATATAAATACATCATACTTATTCTTCTGCTTCAACATTTCGCCGTCCAGCTCTGGACATATGTCTCCCCCAGTCTCCTCCATCCCGATCGACAGGAAGTCTCTCTCATCCACATTTTCCCGGCCACCTTGGTGATGTCGTCGGACCATCTTGCCTTTGGTCTACCAGGGTTCCTTGTATTCGTTCTTGGCCGCCATAAAGTTAATTTCTGACTCCAGCGTCCATCCGAGCACCTCATGATATGACCAGCCCACTGCCACTTATTAAGTTATCATACTTATTAAGTTTTCTGAACCCTACTTTTTGACAAGCTTTCATTTAGCTAGCACTGTTCGGTATGTTTGTAAGTTGTCCGTCAAAATTTGCAAATAATTTTTCGACCATTTGTTGGTATCTAATTGAGCTGAAATTTAGTATACCTATGTAATTTGAAGGACAATGCATTTAATATGGTACTTAATGTCAGAAAACATAGGTTTCCCAAACTACAGAACCGATCATAATAAAATACATCTTAGAACCGTCCCGATTAAATAAATAGGCTTCCAAGTGAAAGAAACTGTATCGAAGCTACGATGCCATAGATACGGCCGTTCGACGCTCCGTTGTCACAAACAGACACACCGATACATTTTTTTGCGTCAAAAAATTGTAGTTGCCACATAAAATACCAAAATACAGAATGAAAACAATGTGAAAGAAACCGGACCCTGCAATAAGCCGGGATTGCCCGCGCTATGCACCATCTATTAATTGTCCATAACGTACCTCGGTATGCACACCCTGTCAATTTTGAGCCATTTAACACACAATATAGGTTTGTAAAGCAAAATCAACTTTAGTACCTACTAAGTACCTACTATTTTTATTTAAGCATGTAACCACAACGATGAAGGTACTAGGTGCCACAAGGCACCTGCTTGCGAAGTAAGCGATCATGCGGGTAACACTCGTATCTCCCTATGCTATTTTAGCATCACGTTGGCTATCGTACCATGTAATCATGCGCAACATTTTAAATTATCCGGTACTTGGATCAACACGATTTCATTAATAAAACTCCAACCTTAAGTACCAATGCTCAATGATTAGTTATAAGTAATTACAACCTATAACTTGCATAACCTTAAAGTTATACATAGGTATCTTCACCAATCGATAAAAAATTATCGTCTTGGCGTTAGTTGTCCCGGTTGTGCTCTCGCGAACGAGAGCCCGGGGTCTGCCTTGACTATGTTCCAGGATTTGGCAGATCAAGTAATTACAGTTGAGATACTAAAAATGTTCATAGATCGATGTTTAGTCAATTTCTGTGCGGAAAATAAGTAGCCGACTTTAGTAAATAGAATACATACATAAAGTGTTCCCAAATAGATTTACGTTACTAGGTATATCCTCGACACGATTTTGTAGTTTATATCGGTTTTTCTGTCCACAAAAAATATGATGAAGCTACTTCAAGGTAGAGCACAAAAAGTCGAGGCCAGGGCTCTTCGGAGTTTTTATTATTTTCCAATTAACACACATGTGAAGTGTTGCTTAACTGCGAACAGGCGCGGCCATCCTTGTTGTTTTATTATGAGGGCGTTGACGGCAAAAAGGACATCATCCAGACTGTAGGTAGTACCAAAAATGTAGGAAAGTATTGGTAACTCCCCTGGTGGAGCTGATCTTCATAGGCGGAGACCACACTTGCATTACAGCTTGACTGATTGTCTGCCGTATAAAAAAAGAAAAAGAGGGTAGCTTCATACTGAACATTTTAATTGCCTCAGCCACGCTGAAGCTTCAATAACAGAATTCGATTGAAATCATAGAAGAGCTAGATTTTCAAGAACAACTGTAGGTAGTGATTGTCGTATGGCTTAACTTGTACGTATTATATTTTCTCTGTGGCTTACGCCAGTTAACTGCCTTAATAAAAATGTTCAGAATGGTCTGTATCAGTTCAGAATATACTGTCGAAATCGCTACCGACTTAATACCTTAATTTTGATGGCCGGGACTTTTTGTGCAGTGAATGGCCTCCTTCCAGCCTCCTTGTTGACCTAGAAGCTTCCCCTTCGCATTTCATTAATCAATTTTCTACGACCAATTAGATTTTGGCCGTCACTCTGAAGCCCTAGACATCTCCGAAGCCGGGGAGGTAAAAATCATCAAACGTCCCTTGACCTGTCACCCGTAGCGATCTCAAACAGAATCAGGTCTTCGTAAGCTGGTTGATGACACATGGTGTAACTGAGGGGGCAGGGAGGGGAGTACCACTTCGTGGGAATATCGCTTCGCACATGTGGGACGCAGCTTTATCTTACACCATGCACATTACACGGGGTAATAATAATAGCATTCAGTTGACACGTATCTACAGACGCCTAATGACAGAACACTTGCTTGCATATTTAGATTATGGTAGTGACAGAGTCAACCATTTTTTATGGGGCACCGTTAGTAATGGAGGCTTATGTTTCTAATAACGATGGTGAGTAACACGTGGTACTGTATAATGAGATTACAAAATATTATGGTTGAGGAGAATTAATTTGAAATCGTTAAATATCTTCATATTACCTATACTTAGGTATAGGCTTAAGGAAGGAAAGATCGTCGTAGATTGTGGAGCTCGAAGTCGTTCGGCTAAATCTTCAAGCAAATTCCATGAAGCGGTGAGCACAACAAAACAAGTGAAACAGATCAAAATGGCAGCTTAGTCAACCTGTAATCACTATCAAAGTTTACATACCTACTTAAAAAGGTAAGTAAGATAAGTACTACAGTACCTAAGTAAGTAAATAAGTACTGACTAATGTAGAACAGGTTCTATGTCATCAAGTCTCTATAACACAAAGGGACCATAATCTGCATGCTTAGCAGTGCAATGTACTCAAACGTAAGCATTAGGTATGTAGTTTCTCCTTGACTTGACATAATCCCTCTCAGTTACTGCGTCTCGTACAGGGTGTGGCGTAGAAACGAACACAATCAACATAAATATAAAACGATTATAACTTCAGTAGGTATCTACCTACCAACTAAAAAGTGAATATTTATTACACCGTATTTGCATCCACGAACCTGGGTAGAGTCGCTGGGTGCGTTTTTGTTTGTGTTATAGTGCTAATGTATAAATGAAGGTTGAAGGCAAGTGCCATTAAACACTAGATACCAACGCACTCGCAAAACGTGCAGTGCCCAAATTATTGACATCTCAATTATAGATTTATTTTTATTACAAATAGAAATATTTACATGACGGAAATAATTTAAATAATGTTAATACTAAATTATAAAATAATATTTACAGATAAGAAACCTGGCCCAAGTCCCTGGTTAAAATCGTTTTGTTATGTTATACGGGTCACCTGATAGAAAGTGGTCACCGCCTATGGACATCAGCACAGGAGCACAAACTTTGTGCCTTCACGTCTAGGTATTGGTAATTTGCATCGTTCCTTTAGTCTGTCTAAATACTTAAATAAGAATTATAGATATACATGCACTATTTAGACCTTTAGCATAACCATTGAATTTTACATATTGCGAGAAGTTTCCTAATCTGAGGCGAGAAGCGTCAAAGATAAAAGGGAAGGGTCTAAGTGCCATTCTTAGGGATCAAAAAGGGATCGGCCGGGCGGGATAGATGTTGTAGAACAACGAAAAAGGTTGGAAGTGCTCTTTGTGTAAATTGTGGGTGACACTTACAACTTAGCTAGCAAAAGCTGGCCGCTAAAATTGTTCGATTTATTGTTTTATGCCTGCAAGTAGAAACTCAGCAATATTCGTCAAAATACCTGAAGTTATACAGCTGTGAACCGATCCCAGTTACCATAACAATTATTTGTTCCGTGCCTGCAAAAAGAAACTCAGCAATATTAGTCAAAATACCTGAAGTTATACAGCTGTGAACCGATCCCAGTTACTATAACAATTATTTGTTCCGTGCCTGCAAAAAGAAACTCAGCAATATTAGTCAAAATACCTGAAGTTATACAGCTGTGAACCGATCCCAGTTACCATAACAATTATTTGTTCCGTACCTGCAAAAAGAAACTCAGCAATATTAGGCAAGGTACCTGAAGTTATACAGCTATGAACTGATCCCAGTTACCATAACAATCATTAGAATTATGCACGCTGTATAAGGTACAAACGAGTAAGTTGCATTGAATACATTAGCCATTTAAGCTCACTAGGCTCATAATTTGCGTCTATTATGATATCTGCTAGCCTATCTCTGACAATTTAGATCTTGTTAAGAGATATGGCTCGTTTACATCTGTAATTTTTTAAATTCTTGCCAGCAGTGTAACCTATCTATCCGTAAGTATAGATAAGTGTAACTGCAGCACTGCAGACTGCAGTAGCTTATAGTAGGGGTAGATAGACGAATACCAACGTCAATGGAATTTATGTTTAGCCAGCAATTTATTTCAAAATTGAATTGCATCTGGTTCTGAGAAGTTGGAAAGCGGTATGTCCCACCTAGCTCGCTTAACAAATCGCCCGCCGCCGAGCCAGCGTATGAGCCCATAAATCTCGCTGAAAACTCCGGGCTTACCGTAAATCGTCCTCACGGCCAAACTTTCAAACAAAGAACAACCCAGAACAACTAAAGAATATTATTTCTTAACGTCAATTATGTGGACTTTGCGGAGTTTTACGTTAGAACTGTCATGATGAGCGGGAACGGAGAATGTCTTCTTTTTTCGTACAACAAGACGTTGAACTGGCATCTCACCTATGTTACGCTAATAGACGTAGATTACGTAGGTGAGTCCAACCAGAGTCAAGTCCAAGGTAGTGTATTTTGAATGATGGCCTAGGGAACTGGCCGCAGTCCAAAACCGTTCTGGATTTTACTATTTGTTTGACCTATCGCGTTTGCTGTTGAAAGTGAAATTCCGCTCAGCAATCGATCGCGCGAATGTTTCCGATATAGAGCAGAGAGCGCAACCAACGTTCGGTCGAGAAATTACAACGCATCGGGTACCTATTAATAGCTAGCAACATAGTATTAGATCGTAGTAGTTCTAGCTAAATCTAACGGTTGCACAATGTGTGGAAATGAATGGGTACGAAATTAAAAAGATGAATAAGTATAATAAGTTGTTGAATAATGATGAGCATTTCTATTTACTACTTATTACCGACAATACAAGTGGTGGTATAATATGCATAGTAACTCGTAACCAGTCCTAGAATTAGAAGAGAGCGAGCCACTCAAGGTAAAGACTCAAAACAGGCGCGTGTAAGGCGAAGGGTAGACAATTGACGCTGTACTGTAAGTGAGCAAGCACTCGTCACCCAGACAAGTGCAGATAGGTACCTAGTGCACTTGCGCTTTCGCGTAGCGCACGCAGGGTCGTCGGCCGCGCCTGCGCCTGCGTTGCCAATAACGCACCGACTCTAAACTGTCTTCTCTCTCAATTACCAACTGACTTATACCATTATTACCACCAACACTTGGATCGCATTGTGCGCTAGATTTATATGTGTTCCACTTCCACTTTAGGAAGCAGGTAACGTGCGTGTCAATACGGAAATATTGTAGTAAATAACGTTAAGTAGGTCTTACAATACAAGTAAGCGCTTTAAAACAATTTCCTTTTGAGCTGTATACAGCCACATACTATTTTTCTGCTGTCTCGATCGTTCGGAGTCAGTTGACCTGCCCATGTTTTAAAAGTTTTCGAAGTATATTTTCGAATCAAATGCTAATAATTATGGTGCAATAGCGCAATTTATCGTTGTCGAGTGTTAAAAATCACAAATCCTGTGAATATGATAAACGTCTCCCCGTGAAGGAGTTTGCCATTGGTGAAGACGATTTGGTAAGTCTGCAGCAGTGTCTAGGCGTGGGGTCTCTCGGTCTCTCGAATGTGTCATAAAAGAATCCTGGAAACTGCTGCTGAGTGTTTCTTTTGCAGTATTTGTGCCTAAAATAACTTTCATTTTCATCAGTACCTAGTCCACTTGCATAGGTATTCAATTATAAACTTTTTCAGAAATACCAAGAATACGCAAAGTTATTGATTATTTGAACCCATAACGCAACAGGAATGTTCTAAAAGGAAGGACACGACAACGACAAGGGTAGACACTTATTTATTAGGTTAGGTGTATTGTTAGCCGAGTTGAAGAAAGGGCTATTGCTGTCCCTCGAGCAGGCCAAAGGCCCCAAGAAACTCATCCTCGAACCCCAGGATGTCAATGAAAAATATACGATATTCCTTTGCCTAAACTAGGTATACTTATTTGATTAAATAACCTTCAAAAACGATAAGCTACCTAAGTACCTATATGTTACTTATGTAAACGCAAAATAACTGCAAAGTAAGCGGTAATGCACTTGCGTTACATATACTACCATGCCTTACTTTTACATTATCTACTTATTTTAGTTATAAAAGAGTGTCTTTGTTTTGCTACTTTTTAGGTTGTTTTAACGACGCACTCAGCCTAACTACGCAGCACGGTCCGCATTAAATAAATTATGTAAGTACTCACTACTTAGGCTCTGCGTGTAATGCTTTCCACCTAAGTACACCGAGATAAAGTTATCTCCCAGAGTAGGTACTTGTAAATTGAAAGGGCTCATCGCTCGATTACGGCCGCAGACGCATCCTGCAATCATCGTCCTTTATCATTTCTGACGTCTTAATTGTCCCTAGCCACTTATCTGAACATCTGGCCTACTCATGACTGGCGACTTATAAATAGGCCGTCCACGACGCAAATTCGAGCGCGTTGTTTCGCCACATCGCTGTTGTGCGACCTCGCGTTTGTTCCTGTTTGGCGTAAGCTCTTTCCTGATGAGCTTGCGTCGTTGGAATGGCGCTTTAGCTGGTTGATGCGTGGTGCGCGAGCGCGATGCGGAAGGGTGGTGTCCGGAGCTGGCGCGCGGCCAGCGGGCGCGTGGCATTGGTCCAGCCAGGGTCACGAGCGGCCGATGATCCCACCATCGTCACTCATTCAATCACACCGCAATTTAAATTTGTCTCCCGCCATCGACGTTTCGTGAGCTCGCCGGGCGTTTATAGCTAGCATAATTGCCGGGCCATTTACGTCCCTTTAACGTCGACAGGTACCTAGTAATCCTTAAAGTTATAATCGAATTAAACCCTCGCCTAATAGAGAAGGCCCCCTAACTAAAACGTTCTTCCAGTTAGGGATTACCCCTGAGTTTTGAGTTAGTTTGAACTATACATAAGTAAAATAATAAGTAGGTAGGCTTGCGCTGCCAAGATTAGATTCTGTAACTAAATTTCAGTTACATTCTTGCTTGACGTACATAATCCTCACAGCTCATAGTGTCTAGTCACTGTAATAATAATTATGAAGCTCTTAAAACTTTTTACGCATGTTGCCTAACATTTATATCACTCGGCTTAGAGTCGGCCCTCGCGATAAGATAGCGAGTGGCCCTATCGGGCTCCGAGTCCCGGGGGATCTCAAGGGCGATGTTTAGAAAGCGATAGAAAAAAGGTACGTGACAAAAAATCGGGACTTTTTACAAGTCAGCAGGTAGGCTCGAAAAGTCTTTGTGAGAAGGGAACAATATTCGCTGGGCAGTAAATGGTTTTACGAGGAGCCGTCGGCGTGGCCGCGGCCGCGACGCTCGCCGCGTTCGCGGGCAAACACGTGTCCGTGAAAATGTTTATTTAGGCGAGCTCGTAAAACTGTGGCAGGATGTGCTTTGAACCCCTCAAGGTTGCGGAGGTTATTCCAAAGTATTATTTTATGCACGCCGTACTCGCCAAATTGTGTCCGAGCGACCAATGTCGGCGCACGCTCATTGAACACGCGTTAACTCGCTCGCTTTAAAGTAATTAACTTTAATGGCGCTTGTTAATCGTGTTATATTAAAAACTAAGTAGGATTATGGGAACAACAAAATGTACGATACATTGCCGGCTATTTTTGTCAGGGTCTGTAATATGAAGTCTGTCTATAATCCTTGGTTATACACCGCCGGGGTGCGTTCGTGGGGCGATCCTGGCACTAAATTAGTGCGAGTGCGATGCGCGCGCGCACCGTGTGCGTTTATTTACGCGACGCCCCGCGGCGTTGGCCGGCTTCCAGCGTCACCGAAATAGCAGCTTTGTCGATGTCATTGTACTAGAGCGAGCCCTACGACACAGCCATGGAGGGCTTCAACGTTACAGATTCATAATTGAGCTACTAACCGAAATACCTATGGATTGAAATAAATAATAGGTACTAACTTTTGCCGTATCTTCATCCGTGTGGACCTCGATGAAAAGTAGCCAATTTCACTGAATAGTTCGAACCCCAGAGCCATGTATCAATGACTCTTTTCAATGACTCTTCTTTGAACACTAACCGATGTTCTTACGATGAGGGAATACATCGTGCAACCTGCACATTCAGGCGACTGAATATGTAACCACATTGTGTATCATGTCAAAAACATATAATGTGGGAAGGTCTACATGTAATTTTACATGAATCTTCAGCACCTTGTAGCGAGCCAAACCTTTAATCTCTTAAAATATTGTCAATCAGCACAACAAAAACACATCAAAAGGTAGAATATTTAAAGGCAAATTTAAAAACTACTAAAACTAATGTGGCTACTTAAAACATACTGTGTTATTTGGTATAAATTATCAGCACAACAAAAATACGTTAAAAAGGTAAAATAAAAACACAAACTTAAATTTTATATGAAATAATAAAATACGAAAACTACCGTATCTTAAAGTAGGCTAGTGCTATTTTGTAGTATACGGTAGTCATCAATAGTCTTTCCCCATCCAATCTGCCTACAAAGATTTAAGCTGTCTCGTGACCTCGTTCACCTGTTCATTGCTGTGATTGAATGACAACATTTTCAGAAATCATTTAGTAATTAGGTCGTCGGCCTTATTATTTGGCATTTATTTCAATATGATACTTTTACCAGCGTCTAGATTGTCCGAAGGGTTGCGTTCTTTTCGATAGGTTGCGGATCGGACCCCTTAAAAGAAAACTGGTGCTCATTTGAAACCTTGAGAGGCTAGCTTTTCGGCCTTGAACGTGTTAACACTGTGATCTCCAATCCTCCTGTCAATCGTGAAGGTTATGGCGAATCCCTCCGCTAATGTGGAGGAGGCTCAAAAACACCTCGCTGAACAAATTGACTGTTCTATAAAATTTGTGGTAGAAACAACTTCTGTGTAAGGATACCTACCAGTAGGCCTAGCACAAGTGCTCTCGCGCGCGATAAGCGAGAAAAAGCGCGACATAGGTATTTCTATCTCTTTCGTCTTAGTATTGAGAGAAGGAGACAAACGCTTTCTCGCGGCGCGAGCTTTATCGCGGACACACTTGTGTTAGGGCCACTGGTACCTAAAGACACTGCAGATACTAACTGAACAGTAGATACTTACCTGATGGGCTACAGAGCTAAAACCTAGAATATTTCTTCGAGATTTCTGTGTAAGACTCAGTAGAAGTAGACAGCCACGGGGAAAAGCTGGGTAGTCTTCTACACGCATAGAGCAATTGGGTATTTAAATGCGGAAACAGATTGAGTGCTAAACCTCAGCAGAAGTGGCATGCGTTTACCTACCGAGAAGAAACACAGGAAATAAAACTAATAATCTATACTTTAACCAAACCACGAAACTGCTTCCTCCAAACGAATATACAAATACATAGATTAATCCACTCTCCAGGAGAGATTTATTTTGCTAGCATAAAACAAGGAAGGCTTCTTACCAACCAGCAAGTACAAAGGTCAATTATAATAATAATATACTGTCACGCCTTGACCGAGTGCCCCATATTTAAAAATATTATACTTTCCTAGTGCAACTAAGCTGCTCGCTATCAAAATTACTTGTAGGT
This sequence comes from Blastobasis lacticolella, assembly GCA_905147135.1. Taxonomy (NCBI): domain Eukaryota; kingdom Metazoa; phylum Arthropoda; class Insecta; order Lepidoptera; family Blastobasidae; genus Blastobasis; species Blastobasis lacticolella. The sequence continues at coordinate 11,422,787 of LR990044.1, forward strand.
AGGTACGTTAAACACTGCCACCGAACTGATGTAGACGTATCTTGTACTACCCATGTGCGCTAGCACAGTGCCGGTTTGTTGTGGTTTCTTTCCATTTCCAAACAACGCTGTCTTTCGTAAGTGCTAAGGCAGTCTCGACTCAAAGCGCTGGATGCGAAGTTGAAAGAGCTTTGTGTTTCCCCCAAGTTGCGAGAACAAAAAGTGTTAGTCGGCGCTGCGGCCGGGCCCGTGGGGCTGCGGGGCCGCGGGGCCGCGGGGCCGGCGCCGTCAAATTGGAAGGTGGAAAGATGGCCGACCAACAAAAAGCGGCCCCGGGACCATCCGACCGCCCAACCCTTTTATTTTGTCCGCCAGCCTTCTTTTTACTTTTATTCTAAAAATATCGCATCGCATTCACGAACCAATTTCGAAAGGAAACGTGATTTTGTCCAAGGTCAGGTGAATTAGTATTCGCGCGGCGTGTTCGCTGTGTGACCGGACGCAAAAACTCGTTGATATGCCCCGACTGGTGTTTTTTTCTAATCTTCATTAGAGCCGCCTGCGCCCGCGCCGCCCCGCGCTGCTCTTACGTAATTTAATCGGCCCACAAAGGAATTCCTATTTCTTTTGCAAATTTATTTTGTATTGAAACACAGGGGATCCCCAGCGACTTGCAGTTCAGCCGCGAAATTGAATCCTGCCGAGCCATCCATAATGATTAGTTCAACGTTTGTTTACGGACCCCTCCTCGTAGGTGTTTTCTTTCGTGGACAGTTTATTTGAATTACCTAGTTTTGAACCATTGGCTTACCGGGAAAGTATAATTTGTTGTCACTAACGTGTTGGCCTAAAATGTAGATACAGGCATCTACAATAAATAAAAGTTACTATTTATATGAAGGTAGGTATACTTTTTATAAAATAAAACGAATGCCCTGGTATATATGTAAACGTTAGTTTGGTACCTACGTCTCTACATTAAACGACCTGTCAATACAATGGGCCGCAAAAAATAGGGAGATGAAATTACGAAAACCAAACGTGAATCATACAGTCGAGATTATGCCGTAAATGAGAAAACTCAGTTTCATGTGAATCAGCGAATCATACAGTCAAGTTGGAGGTGACTAACCTAAGTGGCTTAGCTACTCGCAAATTTCTACGCCATGTGTGCACAGAATTCCCCAAACTCATCCCAATCCCGACAAATCGTAGGTGCTTATCAGTATTCAAAATGAGGAACACATTACATTCATAACATATTGCTAGCCCGAATCTGTCAACTATTGGATTATTTATTTCGGTGGCGCTGGACCCACACTAAAGCTGTACGTTTTACTACGCAGACAGAGAGAGAGAACTTTGACGGAACCAATTTGGCAAACTACACGTCCATCAGCTAGGAGCAGCGGCGCAGTGCCACCTCGCTAACGAGGTGAGATACTTAACGAGCCCGTCTAATGTTATTGTTATTGTCGAGCGGTGTGATGAGAAAGAAGCCGGCTCGAGTCATAACCTCAAAGAGGGCGGGCGAGGGGCTCGCATCGCTCAATGTTGTGGCGCATGCGCGGCCGCCCCGCCGCGCCGCACAAAGCAGCCCGCCGCGGCCCGACCGCCTGCGACTGTCCGCGGTGGCCGCAGCGCGACGTCACGACTATGTGATTAGCTGCGAGTGCCCTAATCGTAGTGTTTGTTGATACACGCCACACCGCCACCCGCCATCATGTACAAGACGGTGCGCCACGGCGAGAACAGCCTGCAGTACACCATCCTGCCGCAGACGGAGGAGGTGCTCAGCAACAGCGGGCTGCGGGGCAAGGGCCGCGACTACAGCCCTTCCATCCACGTGCGCCGCGGCCGCCGGCGCTCCACCGTCAAGTATGTTCTGCTCATCGTGTTCGGCACCGCGGTCGCGCTCGCGCTCGCCGCCGTGCCGCTCTACGTCATGAACGGGGCACTCTACGCGCGGAGGAGCCAGCGCGACGGCCATGAAGCCGTCACGGCGGCGCCGTTGGCACCGACGGGCCGCGAGATAGTGAAGTCTAGAAAAAAAGAATTGAAAATGATCCCCATAGTCACAGTACAGGCTAAGTTAGAGACTAGTTCGACGACGATGGCGAGTAGTACAAGTGCGAGCACCACCACAGCGGCGGTGACGACGAGCGAGCGCGTGGCCACCACCTGGCCGGCGCCGCATGCACCGCGCGGCGCTGCCACCACTACCATCGCGCCGCTGCCCACGGACGACAACGAGATCCCGCTAGTGGGCACGCCGTCCGGCACCGTCCGGATGCTCGACCGGGACAAGCCGTGGGACAGTGCGGCGGTGCGGCCCACGGTCGCCGCGGACCCGGTCACGGTCCGGACCGTGTTCAGGTATTACTCGCGGCCGGTGCCGTCAGCAGTGACCACGGAAGAGGCGCTGATCACAACTAAGGCGACGACGGCGCGCCTCTCCGGCACCACGGAGGCGCCGACCACCGAGAGCTCAAAGATGAGGGACTTAAAGGACGCGATCCTGTCGGTGGACGACGATGACGACTTCAAGGAGTCTCTGGAGGTGGACGAGGTGTTCTCGCTGCCGCCGCTGAAGCCGGAGGTAGCCGGGGATGACGAGGTGACGGTAGCGAAGGCGGGCTGGTACGGCGCGCGCTGGCCCTTCGTCGACACTTCCTCCTATTTCCAGTGGACGGTGAGTGGCCGCGGCAGACTGATTGTTTATTTACTATCGCGTGACGGTGGGCGTAACAGCTGTTGGCTTAGTGCTTTCGGAATTTTAATAAACGATGACCACTTAGTTATTTTCATATTTAGGCAGAAATTAAAAGCAGGTAAATTGTTCATTATTCCCTCTTCCGGGCACATAATAACACATTCCATTAAATAGGTTCGCATATATGATGGAAAAAGCAGACTCATAACTGCAGTGAATGTAACTTGATTGAAGATGTTTATCACATTATAATGGAATGTGTGCGCAACGAACAACTTAGAGTTAACATGCATCTTAAATTTTTTTTGGACAGTCGATGGATATAATAGTGCTCTGCAAGCGCGGATCCACCGATGTGGGCACGATGGGCATGCCTACAACCCTAATTGAGGGCCAAGACTAACGTTGTAAAGAAAAGTTGGGTTTCTTACCCCACAGGTTCTGAATGCCAAAATGTCAAAAATTACGATTTCGCTCCGCTCGCTCATTTCTTCATTTATGTTATTTATAATTGGTACTATTCTTCCCAGCTTTTAAACGCTAAAAAAATCGGAATTGTGTTTCATATTCGGAGCTCGCTGCGCTCGCTTATTCATTGATTTTTATTAGTTCCAGCGCCAAAGGATTAACAGAAGAAAGCCGTAATGTAAATTTTAGTCAGTCCATTAAATTTTCGTACAGAACTGTGCTTGTATATTTAACGTATTTAAGAAATAATTTATTGACGCTCATGATTTCAAGCAACAGCGCTGCAAGTGTAGATAATTTGTGCGTTCTTTTGCCTGTATCCGTGAAGGTAGGTATAGCAAGACCCCAAACACTTTGCTGAAAATCAGACTCGCACTTAATTGATTTTCAGGTGATCATGCCCACAACCTGTTTTAGAAGCTGGATCCGCGCCTGGGGGTCTGACGTTTTCTTTATTGAGCTAGCTGTCGTACTGGAATTTTAGCAGAGTTTAGGATTGATCACGGACGAAATCAGCGGGATAAGCTAGTTCAAAATAAATATCCAATTATTCTGCGATGAGCAGTATATACAATACTTATATTAGGTACGTTATGTAGAGATAGAGAGAAAATATCGTAAACTAGAAGGGGAAATTACACTGCAATCACGTCCCTTCACAGACCGTAACAGTCCACTGCTGGACTCGAGCCCCCTCCACATTACTTGGAGGATTTTGCCATAATCTCCACGCTATACAAGCGTGTTGGAGATAGCAGTGTCGAAACAAACAACAGAAAACGCTGTTACCCTTCCCAGGTGTCTCTAGGTTTACATGGTTCACTGCTTGATTTTATCCGCTGTATTAACACGTCCTCATTAAAATGACCACTTTATAAATAAGTTTTGATTTGATCAACTCTATCAAAATCCAACTAACATAATCGCTATGGCCATCCTGCCGTATTGTTCACTATTCAGAACTATCTGCCAAGCAAAATCTCTAGCCCATCAAACGACCACATAAAGAACGTCCTTCAAAAGACTTTGAGGACCCGCGCGGGAACCAAACTTCTAGTTTAGGTTGGACGCCGTTGTCTACAGCGAGTCCGCCGCCTGGACCAGTAGCACTAGGGTCGGGCGCTTGAGGATCGGCTGGGGGTAGAAAGCTGTACAGTAAGAATCAGCGCCAACGCGATGGCCTGAATTAGTAACTTTTTAGAATTGGCTTGGCTTCAATTATTATGATATAGATAAATGAAAATAGTATCAAAAGAAAGACATCATTTAAAATAAGTTCTCAAATGAAAAACATATTTTCGTAACAAGTTCTGTAGACACCTATGTGTCATCTGTGATAAGTTAGAGCACCTACTTGTCAAAACTAATCAAACGAGCCCAAACTCGCTGGGTTTATCATGCACAATTTAGCAGTTCCTATACATACATGCAGTTTCCGACTCCACCTTCAGACATCATGTAGCACCAGCGTTTACCAAGACAAAACAAATGACAGCCAACTCGATGAATTTATCTTGTTTACCTTCCGACTCCATCATCAGACCAGCTCCATGGTAGGTAGGTACCAATTAATGCATTGTCATCCAAATTACATAGGTATAACAAATGCCAACTCCGGGAATCGAATTAGGCTTGCAACATTTGACAAGAACATTGCAAGTAAAATAAAAGCTTGTAAATAATATAGGTCTTGATTTTACAACCAAGTGATAATTATCATAATTGTTAAGTTTTCATACATAAGAGATCAGCACGAGCGACACCCGTTGATGTCGTTTACATGAATGTAATTAAAATTTGTCATATACCTATCAGTTTTCTCAATCGGGTGTCAAAAAATGGTTCCAATTCAGTCAGCAACCACTAAGAGACTGCCTGTTTTAGTCCACAATCAACTTATAAGTAGGTAAAGGTACAATATTTGTGATACAATAGAAGAGCAGACTAACAAAACTCAACTGTTGAGTTAAGCTCGCCTTTGTACTTAAGTTCATCATCACAGCCCATAACAGTCCACTGCAGGACTTAGGGCCTCTCCCACAAAAAGGGAGGGTATTGCCATAATCTCCACGCTTGGCAGGCGGGTTGGAGATCGCAGTGTTATAATATAACAATGGAAAATGCTGCTGCCCATTTTCCAGTCTACGGAGGCGCTTAGATCTTTTGCCTCGAAAACATTAGTCGCCTTGTACGACACCCACGAGTGTAAAGGGTTGGTGCTATTCTACTTTGCCGGACACCACACGGCACTTGTGCTTAAATTACCTTCTGTTAAATTATATTTATTATTTTTGTGTACAATAAAGAATAAAGACAAATAGTCTGGAAGCTTAAGCTATAATAGTAGAACAGATAAATGTAGTACTAGATTTCGATTGAGAACTATCAATTTTATAACCGAAATAATCTAAATAGGTTTAGCAGATTCGGATATTACCCACCCCCAAGAACATACAAACATAAACTTTTAATTTTTTTTATCATCTAGCTTCCCGCGACTTCGTTTACGTATTTAAATTTAATGAAAGGTTCTGGTGTACGGATGTACTAGCTGGTCCCGCCTGAACAGAAGAGTCTGTTGTTCTACACTACCGGACACCACACAGCCTAGTATACAGATCCTGGCACGATTAACAACATGCCAAGAAGCTGGAACTCGAATTTTTCATTTCTAGTTTTGCGTGTCTTCTTTTGAACACATGCTTGAGACACATTACAACAAGATAGACTGTAGCTCGATAGTCTTTCAAACTTTTTTATGTTTGAGTCAAACACCAAGTAATGTGCTCAAATCACGAAAGCCCAAGAACTCGAAATGATTTCGTTTTCTTTCTGTTGTGTATTTTAAATACAGTATAGGTAATCTACAACCTGCCTGCCAAGTGTGTACCTAGTTACCTGTTACGGTAAAACGTATGATGATGTGTTGTTTATGACTGTTGATGATCTATCATCATAGTGTAAAACAAAGTCGCTTCCCGCCGTCTGTCCCTATTTACGCTTAGATCTTTCAAAGGACGCAACGGATTTTAATGCGGTTTTCAACAATAGATAGAGTGAATCATGAGGAAGGTTTGAGCAAGAATAAAAGGGTAGGTAGGGGTAAAGTCGGTGTACGCGAACTAAGACACGCCGGGTCCACTAGTAATTTATAAAATTGATATAGGTACATACAATACTATTAATAATCTTAGATTAAATATGCTTTAAATGAATGTTTGTCCATCCCTTGTGTAAAGGAACGTACACAAGGGATAGAAGCACTCAAGTGGCAAGACGAGCAGTGTATCTATGTTTTCAAAACGATGAGAAATCGCTTTTAACCTACCTTAACAAAAGTATCGGTCGTGAGTACATAACTAATTGTTTGAATTTCGTTATTTATTTATTAAATCAATAATTTGGTACTTATAGAGAAGTGGCTCTAATTATGGAGTACTTACAAAAGTAGACTTAGAAAAATACAGGTTTGTGAACTGAATATTTTGTTATCGTTTTTACTTTGGCGATAGTGCCCGACCAAGGCTTCGGCTTCCGCTTCGGCAGGAAATTGACCTTCGGTCGGACACTATCTGGCGATTATGGATTTCATCAGATTGATCCGTCAAAGTAGTCTGAATAAATGGGAAAATCGGTGCAAACCCCCTAACAGCATAGGTCAGCATCTAAATCTAGGCTGGAATTTTGCAAACCCTGTCGGCAGGTACTTTCGACTTAGACAATTACGATTTAATTTAAATTTTGGGAGTTTGTTCGGGAATAGTGTGGAGTGTGTAATTTAAGTTTTCGACCTCGAAGAGCCTGTGCTACTTTGAGCACAAAAAACTAAGAAAATTTTGGACCGTCCAACTTTTTTTCTTATAACTCGAAAACGGCGGTCTATAGCAAAAATGCTCTGTCACTAAGGTAATCTACATAAAATTCTTAAAAACTTTTGCTTTGCTCTTGTGAAATTTCATAATTATAAGTCATGGATAAGTAACCTACACGTGATAAAGATGCTTTGTGAGTATCAAGTTGTACGACAACATTGATACTTAACTTATAGTAAATTTAAAAATGTTAGCTTCTGGGGCAGTTATGTCCATCTCAAGCCTAAGGAGAGCAGGATGGGGGTCTCCAGGACCCCGCGTGCTGCGGGAGCGCAACCGGGATTTAACGCCAAGATGATATGTAATATATACCTAAGTTAGGAGACTAAGTTACAAATACGGCCGAACCGAAGTCATCTAACGACCCCCTCTCTCCCTGCAGGGCTACTCTCCGGGCGACAACCTTCTGCTGCCACTGCTGGTGGCGGCGCTGTCATCGTTGGCGCTGGTGCTGCTGCTTGCTCTGGCCGTGCGCAGGCGACGACCACGCTCCGCCGCTGCCCATCTCGGGGTGGGTACACATACTCCTATATTTTATAGGCACACCCTCTCCCCCAACCCTAGATCATCATAATTATCATATCAGCCGAAAAACGCCTTCTGTTGGGCATAAGCCTCCCCCAGAGATCTCCACAAAGGCCGGTCCTGTGCCTTCCGCATCCAGCTGGTACCTGCGATCTTAACCAGTAGCCGTATTCACAATTATTCGAAACGTTTCCGAACGATTCGACAGGAAATTCGTGAGCGGCGAATCCGTGTCGATCGATTCGAAAACTGTTATTCAGAATCCCGATATATTCCACGGAAACTCTACTCTCTATAACATTAAAATTTCATCAAAATTAACTGAAACCACATTTTCCTAAGAACTTTTGCGGGGGGGTCCTTTGTCGAATCCGTATCCGAATCCGATTTCCAAGCCATTGTGAATACGGCTACAGGACGTCTGTACGTGGTCGCCACTCGAGAACTTTACTGCCCCATCGCCCATCTGTTCTACGAGCTATGTGTCGTGGCCACTGCCACTTTAGCCACCCTAGGTATGCCTAGGTATTTTAGGAAATCATGCATCAAACAACATAGCAACTATCTACCTTTTAGTCTTAGACACGGGACAATTCACACCACTTTGTAAATTGAATTCACATCTGTTCAACACGATGATAATAACTAGTCATTTTATAAGTGAAGATCGGGGGAGTACCTACCTAATAAGTAGGTAATCACCCGATACCTATTAAACCCAGAGTTAGAGATTTTTCCTCAGAGTTTTAAATACATGAATATCCGATTCACCTAATCATAAGATCTACGAGGTCAATTATTTTAAAATCAAAGAAATTGGACATAGAGGCATTTAAAATGCTCCCAATTGCCAAATTTCATGTTATTAGCCCCAAGTACAAAGCTTTAATCTAACCTTGTAACTAACAGAAACCACTTAGACATATACTCAAATCTGTACCTTACGTGGTCAGCGTTAGCGTAGAGCAGTGTACTCATCGTTACGTGGTCACAGTTGAAACCCAAATCTACTTGGACCTAAAACAGAACCATACTATTTTATAGGTAGGTACTGGTAAATAAATTACTACTTTATGTTTAATGACGATTCGGTTTTTAAAATAGGTGAAACGGCTATTAGGCGTTTGAAAATTTAATGAAATAAGCAAGTAAATTTTAGGTGAAACGGCGATGATTAGGCCTTATAAAATTAGGAGTAATATATTAGGTCTTATGAAAATAGACCATTAAAGATAAGACCTAGTTACAATTGGCGTCTTCTACAATCTTTAGAATTGTCCTCTCGAGGTATGAAACTATTGTGTAACCCTTTTTAAAGTTATTCAACAGAAAACAGGCAATCGGGCCACGTGATGGAAAGGGGCCGCCCATGGATATCGTATCGTATCGTATATGGTACCGCCAATATTAACTAGATCTTTTTTAATCAAAGAATACGTTTTAAGACTGTAGAGTCTTACAGGGTAGCCTGTTACAGCGTCGTTAAAATTGCATAGAAACCGTGACCAAGCCCTTTGTTCCAGAAGTTGACTGCCGACCTTCAAGCGGATGACAACACCAACCTTCTTACCGCTGAAAATCCTGAGGAAGGCGAGGAGTAGACGGCGCTTGCAGCTTGCTTGCATACTGCGAATGCCTCGTGCACACCGGAGTTAGGAGTGGCCGAAGTGGCACGGACCAACTGGACGTCCAAAGACGCACGACCCACTAGATTTTAATAGGTGTGACATTCGACAGTTTGAGACATAAAAACCACCCCAACAGTCCAGCCTATTTCACGAGCTGCGACATCTCTAATTTGACAATTTCTTTAGCTAAAAACCTGTATTAAAATGTCACTGAAATTGATCTTCGAGGATATACGACTGTTGAAGATAGTTGATAAAAAGTTTTTGGATGCAGCTTTTTGGCTAGGAAAAATGACGATTTTGAGACATCACAGCGCGATAATAGCCCTAGGCTTCTTATGCCGCAATTGGGCTGTTGACACACAAATCGATTGTACACAAGGCATTCGACGCACCCGCCATGATTTAGCCTCCAGTAGTTCCAGGCACAGCGCGTGCCTCTTCTAAAATACCGATCATGTTTCACACTTTCAGTGCCTATTGTTTGTATATAATGTACGGCCGGCAGTCAGCAGCCGGATCCCCCGTTCAGAGATACGATATAACTTGTAGGTACATATTCTTATATATTTTGTATTCGCACTTAGATATTGGAACGTAAATTAGGGTCTTGTGGAATGCCAAAATTGCTAAGAATTATTTTTGTTACTAAAATTTAACATCACTTGCAATCGATTTAAACTTAGAATAGTGATCATGAGCTTGCTAGATAACTACTTGCGTGCTTCAAGTTTTCAGTATTACTTCTTCATCGAGCGTTGGCGGATGTATATCATATCTCTGAATCAGTCGACACTGAGTCGTCAGTATTAACTAAAGTATGTGGTTTATATATACATCATAAGCGTATGTATTTATTTTCGTGTAGTCAAACGATAGGATAAGATGAATATCAATCTCGGTGTAATATTATACTCTGTGTTTCAATGTCACAATTTATGGAAAATATATTCAATTAAAGTCACCTTTCATAAGTTATTTTGATAGACATAAGACTGATATAGTGGTTGAGTTGTTACGGTTCGGGTAACGAGTACCTACGTTGTAGAAATGTAACAATTTGCAATGTGTTAGAAGATATTTTTTATAACGGCACTAGGTATTTATTTCAAATTTTCATTGTGTATTTTTAATATATGGGTAACAAGAGGAAGAGTTGGAGTGTGATCTTTTGAGACCCTAGAAGCCCATTAGTTTGACTATAATCAAAATGGCGCCGCCGCGTAGTTGTAAAAGGCGCCAGTAGTCCACCCATTGTAACCAGTAGGCTAATTACGTAACCCTGTTTCCAACAATTCTGATTTCCATGATTGAAATTATTACTTTTGCGATTATGTATGATCGATTTAAATTTCCATGAAATCGATAATACGGAATCGCAAAAGTAACAATTTAAATCATTGAAATCAGAGAACTGTTAGCAAATTAGCCTACAGGGCTGCCATGGTTGTGGGTCCCGGAAGATCAGTCCAAGGAGAGACGGGAATATTTAACTAGTATTATTCAAATGTGATACCTATGTAGTATCTTCGAGTAATGTTGTGCCCCTATAGAAGAAATTAGGCTTTTTGCCAGAAATGTAGCATGGCGCAATGAAGATAAATCGCTTCCTAAATATCATACTTTAGTTTTCTAAGACAACCCATATTTAGGCAGCGAAACAATTTTCATACAGAAACTTACACCCGGATTTGGAAAAGCTATCTAAAAGTAATTACTTATACGTAAGTAATCGCAATTTTTACAGTAATATACCAAGACAAGCAGAGATTTTCGAAATCCAGGCGTAAAAATTCTGATATAGACTCACCATCTGCGTCAGGTTGAACGGATATAATGTGAAATGATGATATTATTATACATATTGCTACGGACATTTTATATCACGCAGCAATACGCACACACAATATTTACTGATAGGAGTTATATTACGATTAGCTTTTGTGTCAACGTTGGTTTGTAGCTGTGTTTATTTATTTATTACTGCAAACACCCATCATGTATATAAATATTGAAATAAATTATGTTTTCCCACCACTGTGACGCATTTTCATTTACCCAGAAAAGACTATGGTTATGTGTATTAGGAATCCAATGAAAGCCATAAATTTAGCAATTGACTTAGTCTATATTTCTTAACTTATATTCACAATTCATTATAATACATTTAAATATCCACATCTTCAACAAAACGAATAATTGTTTTCTCTCTACGCAAATAGTAACTGAATGCGTCTGCCCTGGCGCACCAATCAATAATTATAGTTTCCTAATAAATAGCTAAATTATGCACGTTATATTGCAAATATATATATAGAATAAAAACCATCTACATTGCACAAACACAATATCTACAAATAAAAGTTACAAAAGCCAAGTGGCCGTGAAAGATAAATTAAAATACTGCTTTGTACACCCGACTTCTCTCCAAGAGGAGTTCCATAATATAACAACTTAAACCGTAACAAGTAAGCTCATTATTGCTGGCTGTTAAATTGATCTTTGTCATGTTATGTACAATATACTTTCTCCTAATCATCACAAAAGACGACTACAAGTCAAACGTAATGCTAGCTTCACATCTAACCCAACTTAAGAACATTATGATCTACAAAAAAGTTAAACACAATGTCTTTGGACGTTTGTTGACAACTTCATCATCATCACAGCCCATAACAGGTCCACTGCAGGACTTAGGGCCTCTCCCATGAAAGGGGAGGTTATTGCCATCATCTCCACGCCTGGCAGGCGGATTTGAGATCGCAGTGTTGACAACATATGGGGCTCCAATCTCAGAATTATTCATACAGGAATTATGAATCAATAGCTCTTTTGACGGTCTTTAAGAAACGCGTAGGCTCAATTCTTGAAGCCTCCAATGTCGTGAATACCGCTTTAGGAAGATAATTTCATAATAAGCGGTAAAGCTCATCCAGGTACAACAGATGCAAACCTGAGGTCAAATATTTTTTGTCACTTTATTTCAAATTGAATCATTTCAGTGACAGATAAAGATAAAACATATTGTTGTTAAAATAGGTACCTATAATAAACGTCAAATAACTTTTATGAATCACACGGTGGAAGTACGGCCCTGTTGTATCTTGGCGTCATATTGGAAACAAATTATTCTGTGATACTCTTTGAAAAAAGTACTCGATGTATTAAATATTCACGTACTGTTTGGAACCCATAAACCATGAAATCAATACCTATAGTACTATCACACAAGCTATTTCGTTGTCATTGTAAAAAATCATCATCATCTAGGCGTTAATTCCTGGTTGTGCTCTCGTGCACGAGGGCCCGGGGTACGCCTTGATCATGATCCAGAATTTGGCATTCTTTGTCATTGTATACGTAAATATTACCATACAACGTCTCAATTGTAAACTTGTATATAAGTCGAGTTTATAACTCGAAATGAATTGGTACAAAGTATTTTCGACCTATAGATGGATACATCATTTGGGTGGAATTGTAAACTAACAATTTGCAGCTTTGTATCGACCCCGATTGTTTTATTTGTAGCTAACTTTCAATTCAGTCTATCAACCCCGTAAAACTCAAAACCAATGAGGGCTTTCACGATTCCAAAATCCACTGAGGTCTGATGTCAAAATAAAGCTCTGTCATTGGCTGGAACAGACTCGTCATTTTACAGCACTTGGTTCTGTACACGTTAACGGTCAACGGACCTTATGGCTCAATAACGCCATCTGAAATCGCGAAAACCCTCATTAAAATTAACGTGTTTTGTAGCATTATCCACAGTTCAAGTTGATCGAAACTCAGAGGCGTTTTAACAGCTGATAACAAGTACTCTCAGCATACGTGTCTACAATAATAAACGTTTGTAAGAAACCACAATTCCCTCATCTTCTGGCAGTTGGTATACGAAGACTACTAACTTATTATTGCTGTGACATAATCACTATCTAATATATAGAAAACAATATTATACAATAAAAAATTTAACTATAACATTTTCACCAGAGTTTCCACAAACGTTTGCCACTGTAGAACGAAGAAAGTTAATTGTCTATACTGCCAGGCCTAAAGCTGCAATTACACGTGCACTAATCTAGCATTCTATTAGGAGACTCCACATGTTGGCATGCCTTTTACGGGCAGTGTTGCCAGTGGCAGATATTCGAAAGCAACTTTCAAATTCATTTTGACGAGAAAAGTAACATTAAAATATTACTTTTTGAGGTGCCTTGTGTCACTTTTGAATATCGTCTACTGGCAACACTGCCCGTTGCGTACATGTCAATATGTGGAGCCTCCCTTATGTAGGTTGCTAGATTAGTGCGCGTGTAATCGCAGGTTTATAGTTCACGGCTCTATGAGGCGGTAAGGCGCCACCACCCTCATTGTGGCGGGGGATGTGGGTTCGGGTGTGGGTGTGTGTTGTGCAGAGGTGGCGCCGGTCGCAGGATACGCGCCAACACGTGTCGCCCGCCGACGAGCTTCAACTGTTGCCCGTCGACCAACACGCTGCGCCCGCCGACGTTCGCAACACCGCCGACCGCCTGTGGTGGACCAATGAGAAGGTACAGATACTATTTGAAACAGGGTGGCGGCATGTTAGGATTAATATCGGGTTATGTTAAATTGCGTATACGGTATTAGAATAGAAAGTAGGGGCACTTCGTTGTTATGGTTTCGAATAAAATGCACTTCATAAAACATCTGTTTTGGCGGGCAGGCACAAAGTAGGCAGTTGAGTCGAATAGTTGTTAGAGACTGTGAGGGCACCGTAGGTCATCGAGTACAAGAAAAACTTCACTTTGTAGCGATAATAGACGTATAGGAGACCCACAAAACGTTGGTCAGCTCGTGCACAACCTGGCACAATTTCTTTTCTCCCAAACTTCAACTTTTCGTAGCCACAATAATTAAAATATAGAAATAAAGAATATAAAGATTTTCTTATACTCGATGACATAGGATAACATGGGCCATGCAAGATTGTCCAGGTGTGACGAATAACTAATTAGACAGAGCGCCTTACTGTGCGCTGGCTGGTCTATGCCTTTATAAAGTTCTGCAATAGATGGATTCAGTACAACTGGATTTGTGGGTGTCAAGAAGTGCTTACGGCCAAAGAGCCACCGGCAAGTAACCATGCGTATCACCCGTGATTAGGTCTGACGCGGTGCGTATGACCGAGAGGTCGATAGAACCCTGGGTGGGGGTGGGTAGTTTCGCAATAAAGAAATAAGAATCGTCAACATCCCAGCAGATCATATCAAAATTCACGTTCTTCAGGTTCCAACTAACCTAATCTAAGCCACCTTAAAATATCTACTAGCAGCCCTACAATTCACAACTTTGTCGTAAGATTTGTTTGGTGTCTCGCTTACCTCAACACAAATCGAACGAATCAGCTAGTCATCCCGCTTTCTCGCATGTCAAACAACATCATGCTGCGTAGGCTGTTCACACGAGAAATTACGGTGCGAGAATTTTCATACAAAGCTATGCAGTACGTTTTACGTATTTTTAAAGTTCACTGTCTTCGCAAGACTGCCCATTTGGCCCAAGCTGGAGAGATTTGGGACTTGACTAGGGTTAAATCATTCGATTAAAATATTTATTTAAAAGTAGTTCAAATAGCTGCTAACACGGGAACACGGGAAAGCGGGAAACTTTGCCAAGGTGAACTTGCAATAAGTCTATAGAAACTGGCAAACACATCACACATTTATATATAGTAATATTATATTTATATTCATTTATTCATAGTATTAAATATACATCGTCATTTCATTTCACTAATTAATAGAATAATATTATAAAGAGAAAAGTATTTAATTATTAGAAATAGAAGAGAAGATTAGTATTTTTATATTTCTGTTTCATTATCACAGCCCACATAATTCCACTGTAGATCTTAGGGCCTCTCCCACGAAAGGGGAGGTTATTGCCATAATCTCCACGCTCGGCAGGCGGATTGGAGATCGCAGTGTTATCAATATAACAATGGAAAACGCTGCTACCCATTTTTCAGTCTATCAAGACAAGATCTTTTGCCTCGAAAACATTAGTCGCATTCTACGACACCCACGAGTGTAAGGGGTTGGTGCTATTCTACTCTGCCAGACACCACACGGCCAATTTCTTTTTGTAATGAATAAACTTAAAAGCTACTGAAACGATTTATAAAATTATTTTATTAAAATAATGCTACATTAACACTGTGTAACATGGCCTACCTAATTAACCCACAAAAATAAAAGGTTACCACGGGAAACTTGATTGTTTCCAGAGATCTGAACTACCGCTATTCATATACGGACATGAATTAGTGACGCCTACTATAACGTTCCCTTTTCTACACCTACCTCGCTACACAATAGCACCAAGAAAATGTGGTCACCTAGTTAAATAAGCATTGACATGGAAGTCAATTATATGAGTAAAAGTGCGGAGCAATTCACAAGAGAAACCAGTCAACACAATCCTTTCCAATTTCGAATTAGAAGTGAATTGGAAAATCATTAACCAAAGTTTAGTACAGTTTACAAGGAACCCATTCCGCTCGCGTGCTAACCCGGTGCAGTGTTAATAGCGCAAATTGCTGGCGTGCTCTAAATTATTAGCAGGTGCTAATGTGGTTATCACACAATACGCATTCGTGCAATAAATTGTTCACCATTTCTCCAAGAGCGTCAGTATTATGAACAAACGTACAAAGCATTATAGTAGGTATATATTATTTGTATTATTGTTAGATTTCGAATATGTCAAGTTTTATTTGTGTATTAAAATTACTTAATTTTAAGGACTAGTTTCGGTGACAAAACTTTAACACAAAATATGTCAAATTTATTACTCATACTAAATTACTCATATTATTTTACTCATGCTATTAGATTTCTGAATTTTAAATTATTCCCTCAAATCCACAAAACCATTCATGCAGCCACTCCTAGCAGTGTTATTGTTTTTTATTCGTCATGCATCGGAAATTCACCTGTTGAAGTTTGATCCCCTGTGGCAGTTTTACTTGTTGTATTGGGTTCACCTATGAGAATGATATTTTTCATTAAATGTGATCCGAAAACTTCAAAATCGCAAAAGTGTAAATTTGTTTTTGATAGAGTAATTCCAAAAGCATATTTACCTGTTGTAATTTTAATACGGGAGCGGAAGACGTTGATGTGGTGGCAGTTTGAGCTCCTGAAAATATACGACAAGTATTACGATCCTTATAAATTCCAGTCAATGTTTTGTTTTAGATCATTTCATGCAAGCATATAAAAGTGCATATCTACTACTATATACTGAAGGGGATTCCACTAACCGAGGGTACTTAAAACTATCTGTGACGTCGCTGCTCCTCCTGTTGACGTCACTCTAATGGCACTTCCATCGCTTTGCTAGAAAATAAAAACAGATCACATGTTTTAATGTTAGCCTATCCTGAAGATGTAACCTACCGGCCGCCTTTATGCTGTCTGTCTTGTCAGGACTGTGCACAAACTGTGTTTCTAAAGCTCTAGCTAAACTAAATAACCATACTCTTGTTGAACAAGATCTGGTTGTTGTAGTACCCCTACCTAATTTACCTCTATATGTAACTAAATAACCATGCTCTGTTCAACATAGACCTCTTCTGGTACAGTCGAGTTCTTTAATATCTGAACATGTTCATTAATCAAATACACTTAGAAGTTTCATAAAAAACTAATCATTCTTAGTTTCTCTGTCTAAGTTTGCAAAGAACTTATAATATGAATATGATAATTTTAAAGCCTACAATATTTTGGACTGCCAAGCCAATACATTAATGAATTTGATTGCACTAGGATAGTTTCGCTGTATTTATTGGTAATAGACCCAAATTCTGCGCTAAAATTATCTACCATTTTCTGGGCTTCATGAGTCGCAGCTGGGTGACCTGTCTTTAGAATACTAATTACCTTATTTATACTAGACAGTTTTATATTGATATTGTAGCGGCCAAATAAATCATGTCTACATTTAGGCTAAACATGATAAAGTGAATTCCATTACAAACAATCTTCTCAGGCAGATACCTCCGATCTGAGAAACCTATCTGACGCAGTTTTCAGACAACTGTATATTCTAAAAAACATAATATGTTATGTATATTAGGGTGGGTCAAAAAAATCATTTTTTTTTTTAATTTGACACACGAAATCTAGTTGCTGGGTGCCTCTAGAAAGTACTTACCAAGTATGAGCTCTTAATGTTAACGGGAAGATTATGCTCATCATAGTTTTCCATTTTCAATTTAGTCTCATATAAAAATGGTCATATCTCATCACCAATAGATGGTTGAACCAGTTACATCGTCAATATTCATAGGAAATTGAGCGCTCTACAAAAATGGTCTCTTATACCTTTTTCATTAACCTAACCATTTAAAAGATATTCAAGGTCAAAGATTGAAATATCTTGAGGAAAATAACTTTTTTGTTTTGAATTTTATTAACTTACTTAAAAATAATTATTGTCAAATAATTTTCAATTATTTCTATAGGAAATTGAACGTTCTACAAAAAAGGTCCCTGGTGGTTAATCGATAACTCTAACCATTTAGAAGATATTCGCATTGGGATCTCAATATGCACTGGTTTTAATAGTTTTTATTAAATATTTTTAATTTATCCATTTGATTTATGAATTTTGACAATGTTCATAAAAATTTGAGTTTATTTTGATACTATGACAGTTTGCAAGTTATGTCTTATCTTTTGTTTGAGAATATATTTCTTTCAAATCAATTTTTGAACGAAATTTTCTTTTTATAACTTTTATCACAATTTAGAATCGTAATTATTTAATTAGAAAAAAAAACGTTGGAAAATATTTATTTTCCAACGTTTTTTTTTCTAAATGATATTCAAATTTCTTTTTTCCACAAAATTTGTAATTGAGTATTTTTTATTTGGGGGATTTGAGTATTTAATTTCAAATGTGGGTAATTCTTGTTGTTTTTTTTTATTGAGAGAAATAAAGTTAGATGGCGTTTGGGTGAACCAGAGCTGCCAAGTAGCTTGTCACTGTTTGATGATACTGTTCCACTTGATATGAAAAAGAAAATATGAACCAGAGCTGCCAAGTAGCTTGTCACTGTTTGATGATACTGTTCCACTTGATATGAAAAAGAAAATAGTCGAAGCTGTAAAAACTCGAGATGGTATGAATTCTAAGGGCAAAAGATTTGAAATAGATCAAAAGAATATAAATTCAATTATTCAAAAGGATTTGAGTGACTTCATTTCTCAGAAATCATTAAATTTGTTCAAAATATTCGACCTACCATTTGATTTTCTTGATGTTGACATTGAATTGTGGACTTCGGATGACAGTTATAAAGAAAATGAAGAATATTTTAAGCAATTAAAAGTTGTAAATGACGCAGCAAAACGTGGAGTAGCGCTGGTATCTGAATACAACCAATGCTTGACAAAAAACGAGGAGCAGTTTCAATATTTACTGCGAGTTGTCAAGGAACATCGAGCAAATTTTCCGAATTGTAATAAGAGTCAATTTTTATAGCTAAACTAAACGAAAAAATATATTTTCGTATCAATATTATTGATTCAATACTGTATTAAATAATAAAATTTCATATGGTGAAATAGAATTTTTTTTCCGCTGATATATTTGATGATATTTTTTAATGAATAACCTTCATTTTCTTAAATATATCATAAATTATCTTAAAATTTATAAATCAAATGGATAAATTAAAAATATTTTATAAAAACTATTAAAACCAGTGCATATTGAGATTCCAATGCGAATATCTTCTAAATGGTTAGAGTTATCGATTAACCACCAGGGACCTTTTTTGTAGAACGTTCAATTTCCTATAGAAATAATTAAAAATTATTTGACAATAATTATTTTTAAGTAAGTTAATAAAATTCAAAACAAAAAAGTTATTTTCCTCAAGATATTTCAATCTTTGACCTTGAATATCTTTTAAATGGTTAGGTTAATGAAAAAGGTATAAGAGACCATTTTTGTAGAGCGTTCAATTTCCTATGAATATTGACGATGTAACTGGATCAACCATCTATTGGTGATGAGATATGACCATTTTTATATGAGACTAAATTGAAAATGGAAAACTATGATGAGCATAATCTTCCCGTTAACATTAAGAGCTCATACTTGGTAAGTACTTTCTAGAGGCACCCAGCAACTTGTTTTCGTGCGTCAAATAAAAAAAAAATTGTTTTTTTTGACCCACCCTAATGTATATAGTATATAACGTCCCACCTTTTTCCTGCAGAGGCAGGCAGAGACAGTATCGACCTCTATCGCTCTAATAGGGAAACTCAACAATACTCACATTATGAGTACACGAAGATGGCGCTAACCGCCCTACATCGCGCTAGAGAAGTCCGAATCTGTCGCTCGCGCTAGAGAAGTGTTCAAAGTTCCGCGATGTAAATACAACTTCCGAATCTGTCGCACCCTCGGTCCCCTGGTCATCACACCCGGCCAGGCGACTAATCACTGTGGTCCTGAAAAACGACCCTCGCTTCTTCCAGATTCGTCAACGTTTGCATACCTGTAATATGATGTTGTGTAAAGGTTTCCCAGCGGTGAGTAGCAACGGCCTTGGCAGTCGCGCTGTGGGACGCCCCGCCGCCGCCGCGGCACCCACTCTGCCCTCCACTGACACCATTTGGGGCTAGAAAACGTACTTTCACTGTAGGCATGATTCGTCCTATACTAATATTATACAGAAGAAAAATGTATGTGTGGGGTCTGTTTGTATGTTGGGGGTAGTCACCAAAATACTGAACACTTTCGCTAATAGGGATCTAAATTATTCCCGAGTGTCACTTTTGATCCCGGAAAAATAGAATATAAGTGATACAAAAATTGACCTTATTCTATGAGCAATACATCCCACTTCGATCTTGCTCTCACGCTTTTCGCTTCTAAATTAAGACGTCTGTTAAAAAGTTGAATAAGCCTTTTATCTCACATATAATATGCCTATATTATAAAAAATGCACTCCAACATACCTGCGCATTAGCAAGCAACTTTGCGACTATCGGTTGCGCTTTATCCGTGACTTGCTGCGCTCGGCTCACTGGTTTCGCTTGGGTCGCGAGTTGCACAGCTGGACCGGCCAGCTGTAATGTCTGTCCGGTGGACAGCTGGACTTGTCCGGTGGACAGCTGGACAGTCTGTCCGGTCGATAGCTGGACCGTCTGTCCGGTTAGGAGGTGGACGGGCGGGGCTGTGGGCGCGGCTGGGGCGGCCACCTGGCAAAAAAACAAGGAAGTTATACCCCTGTATTGTAAGTGAGATTACCAGGCAAATAAATAATATGCTTGGACAAATTCAATCAGCGCCATCTAGCCTCAAAGTAGTCCAAGCTTGTGTTATGGATGTTAGATAACTGATAAACTACTTAGGTATATACAATTTTTAAAATACTTGCATATTTATTACATATAGGGGGTACCACGACTTCAGGTTATTTGGACAGATTGCGGAAATATGAGCATACTAATTTATTTTACTGGCAATAATAAAGTATATAGAGGAAATATAACCCAACGCTATTGAGTAGTCTATGACCTTAATAAGCCGCCTTCGTTGTTGTACACAATTTAAAATTAGACACACGTTCGTACTTTAAGTTCGTACGTGTGTCGTCTACTTCAGAGGTATAACAACCACTCTGTATGTCCACACAGTATGTCCGGTGAGGTGCACACCCAGTACTAGCACAGGCATGCCACCTTAAAGATATAAAAACACCACCAAACGTCCGCTGGGGAGACGCACCGTGTGGGAGAGAGCTCCCCGGATGGCCAGATGCGCCATGGGGGCGGCGGGTCATTATCATCATATCAGCCAGAAGACGCCCACTGCTGGGTATAGGCCTCCCCCAGAGATCTCCACAAAGGCCGGTCCTGTGCCTTCCGCATCCAGCTGGCTCCTGCGATCCTTACCAGGTTGTCGGTCCTTGTGGGAGGCCTACCCTCGCGCATCTTCCGGTACGTGGTCGAGAACTTTAGGAACGGGGGGCGGCGGGTGCCAACACATAATATTTTTTGTGACCCAAACCTCAACTTTTGTCAGCGATATACTTACTTGCACGCTCTGTCCGCTCGGCAGCCTGACAGTATGCCCAGTCAGGTGCACAGCAGGTGCCAGCACGGGTCTCCGCAGCGCGTGTACTGCGTGCACCGCGTGTGGGGACGCCAATTGCACTGTCTGGCCCCCAGGGAGACGCACCGTGTGGGAGAGAGCCCCCCGGATGGCCAGGGGAGCCATGGAGGTGGCCGGCGACAGGGAGGACGGCACCGTGATGGATGGGGATGATATTTGGACCTGTTGGGGAATAGCATGGTGTAGTGGCTAGACGAGTAGATAGGCGTCTGTTTTTATTGCTGTGACGCCTTTTTTCCGTTTCGTCCACCAGGATCCCCCAGCCTGCTCCCCCAGGGGATCCCCATGAACTTATCAGTTCACCAGGATCCCCTTTATAAAAGAAAATATCATTTTGGCATTTATTTCGGTGGCGGTGGTACTGAAATAGTTAGTTGTTACACAAGGAAGCAGTTATTTTTTGTTGCGAGTGGAGTTTAAATCACGATCTAGCGAAGTAGTATAGACTTGAATCACTAACGTCGCAAATGATTCTAATTTAGACTACTGAACACAGAGTGATTTTAAAGCACGTGTCATACAATATTTGCTCTCGTGTTAAACACACAATTTTTCAGCTCTTCTAATTTCAGCCATAACCACAGACAATAATATGTATATTGTTATGAAATATCTTTGTTAGGGCCCCTGAGACTGGTTGAACAGTATCGGACGCCGATTGGCACTCCGTGGGTAATGGACTAATATTGGCACTACAGACGAAATCAGAATTGATCCAGTTTTATGTATGATAGGACATTTGACGACATGCAATGTCTCACCAGGATTTAAGTTGTCGGATGGACGTAATTTCTATCTATCGTATTAGAGCCTTTTGTGCGGAGTCGCAATAACATGATAATGTTGTTAATATTATACTTTGCGTTCAATCCTCGCTTTAACGTTACAACGATTCAACTTAATACTTGCACGCTTAGAATGCCATATGCCTTGAACAGTTTCAACTTTACCAGATGGGGACACAATGCATGAGATGGGTGTGCGAGCCCGGTAACAGCATGGATCAATTTCTTCATCTTGGTCATATTGGATTTTTCGAATTTTAACCAAAGCGTTATTAGTTTTCTGGTTACCCCCTTACCTGAGCGACGGTGCCGGCGGCAATCAGGTCCTGTGTGATGGTACGCTTCTTCATTGTCGGTGTTGCTATAGACAAGGAACAACAATAAATAGAATGATTGAATGATCTAATGATTCAGGGTTTTCGCGATTCCAGATGGCGCTATTGAGACGCGAGGTTTAATGTCAAAGCCATGTCATTGGCTAGTCTCTATCCGTTATTGTGCAGCAGTAGTTTCTGTATTTTATACAATGGACAGTCCTTCTCAGTGGTGCCATAGTGGCTTTTGAAACCATAAAAGCCCTTTTTTTGTCCTTATCCAGTAATTAGTAAGGGTTTCCAGTGCTCTATGGGGCGAGGATTTGAGAAACTTTTCCTTTGGCAGCCGAAGCGACGCGTCCCGGGCTACAGTGATGTGTCGGTGTGGTTAATGTCCATAGGCAGCGGTTACCACTTGTGGGGTCGCATCGGTGATACTCCTCCCGGTGTCGCTAATGTCCATAGACAGCGGTGACCACTTTCCATAAGGGGCCTTACAATAAACTTTAAAAAACCATCCAAGTTCCAATCAGTTCAGTTGGGAAAGAAACAAGCTTATGTGACACGCATAGTGCTGTCTCGTTCTAGAATAGAATAGAATAGAATAACATTATTGTTGAACTGTGTAGGTACATTTAGGTATTACAGATTATATTTGTGAGTCTCAACAGTTTGCCCATTTCGGACATACAATCTAAGCAGGGCAGTTCTGTTTAGGTCCTGCTATAAGAGCTAATGGTACGCCCTCAGGCGGCCTGCCTGTTTGCCAACCTATAGACAATAAAAAAAACTTGTAATAGTTGTTACCTTGATGCAGCAATGCCCGTGGCGAAATAAGCGACTTCCCGGCCGCCGGGCTCAGCACGCGCACCACGCCGCGACGCACCGCGCCCGCACCGATCGCCTATGGAACCATACATCATCATCATCATCATCATCACCATCACCATCATCATCATCATCATCATCATCAACATCACCATCATCACAGCCCATAACAATCAACTACAAGACTTAGGGCCTCTCAAAGTAAAGGGTAGGTTTCTGCCATAAGCTCCATGCTTGGTAGTTTTGGCAGCCCATCACAATCCACTGCAAGACTTAGGGCATCTCCCACGAAAGGACAGGTTTTTGCCATCATCTCCACGCTTGGTAGTTTTGGCAAACCAGTTGGAGATCATCATCTCAGCCCATAACAATCCACTGCAAGACTTAATGATACTCCCACGAAAGGGGAGGTTGTTGCCATAATCTCCACGCTTAGCAGGCGGGTTGGAGATTGCAGTGTTATAAATATAACAATGGAAAACGTTGCTACCCATTTTCCAGCCTATGGAGACTGCAGAACTTTCGCATTGTACGACACTCACGAGTGTAAGGGATTGGTGCTATTCTACTCTGCCGGACGCCACACGGCCAAAGATACTTCATTACCATCATCACAACCCATAACAGTCCACTTCAGGACTTAAAGACTCCGCCACGAAAGGTTAGGTTATTGCCATAATCTCCACGCCTGGCAGGCGGGTTGGAGATCGCAGTGTTGTAAATATAGAAATGGAAAACGCTTCTGTCCATTTTACTGCCGGAGACTCTCGATGTTTTGCCTCGAAAATATTAGTCTCCTCGTAAGACACCCACGAGTGTAAGGGGTTGGTGATATTCTACTGCCGGACACCACACGGCCATCTAAACATAGTATATAAAATAAAGTCGCTTCCCAGAAAATCCCATCGAAATCCGTTCATCTGTTCGGGAGCTCTATGCCACAGACGGACGCACACCTCAACAGATACAGAGATCCACAGATACAAATGTCAAACTTATAACACCTCTCTTTATTCGGCGAGTGTCTCGTCGGCAGTTATAAAGAAGTAGCAGCGTGCTTGCGAGACCGATAACAAAAGTTAAGCAACGATTCCGGGAACTGGATGGTTGACCGGTCGTATATTGATTGAGTCGTATATTGATGAAGCTGAAAAGTATCCAAGTATATAATATTACAAACCTGCGCTGTCGCATTGGCGATCGCCGCGTTTGTGACGTGCGTCACGTGCGCCGTGTGCGTGACGTGCGTCGCGTGCGTGGCGTTTGCGGCGTGCGTGGCGTTCGTGGCGTGCGTGGCGTTCGCGGTGCTCGCGGTGGGAATGGCGTTCACGACGGGCGCTCGGATCAACAGTGATCGCGTGCCTTGCGTCACCTGCTGTGTGAAGAGATGGTGCATATATAGATACACTCACGCACGTATCCCAGAGGGTTAGGCAGAGACTGTCGAGCTAATTTTTTTTGTCGGGTAATGCCCTACAATTCCATCCTAAAGCTGCAACTCCTGTTTAGCAAGGATCTACAGCAGCGACCCAAAAAAGCTAAAATCTGTCTAGACAGACTTATCTTATTTTGCAAACAAATAAGGCGCATACTAGTACTTGTTTGTGGTCGCTAGACCAAAGATGATTTATGGGGTATGCCTGAAAACTTCACAGACAAAAGTCAATAAGAATATCAATGTTTTTGTTAAATCTATGGCAGTAAGTGTTGATGAAGTTTATATTTTCAGTAAAAGAAATTATGTACGTATTTAAATGGACAATTTGCAGCGTTAAATTCACATTCTAAGTGTTACACAGATTTTACTGAGTTTAGACATTCAGGCACGCCCGGAGATGAGTCAATACTGTCTTGGAACCCGATTAAGAATAACAGGTAGGAGTAGAAAATACATTGGTTCCGATTTTTACTCTAGATTTCAGACATAATATGGGGTAAAAATTGTCGTTGGGATAGAGGCCATTATTGCTTAACCTTTTCAACGCCTCTCATAATACATATACTGTCACTGAAGTTTACATATAAAATGGTGTCACAGTAGAAAAAGACAATACAATTAAGTGCTACAATGATATGAGGACTGTGAAAGGCACGGTCATTGTCTTTTGTCTGTTGTCGACATATCAGTTTCTCTTTACGCCACATTCATCAGTTATTGTCTATGCCACTCAAATCGATATTAATTGTTGTTTTATTTTCTTTTTACATCATTGATATCGAAAATTATCTTACCTTATTTTGAATTGTAGCTACTGAAACCATGGGTTGTATCACAGGACTCTGTATTGTCTGTTGACTTATCACAGTGGGCACAGACGTCGGCTGAAAAAAATACATTTTCATTAGTGTTACTATAGAAATAGTTCAACAAAAAAAATACCAAAGAGATACCCAACCCAGTGTTGCTTTTCAGGATCCGCAATGCTTAACTCTTTCGCGAGGAAGGAAATGGTGACTGTAATAGGTACAGGTAAAGATGGGTCTAGAAACCATTATTTCCCATTTTCTGGTAAATCAAGAATCTTTAAGAAAGTAGTTGTTGTCTACTGTGAGTGGAAGTGAGTGGTAATGCTACCCTATCGTACCCCACTCGGTCAAAAAGTAATATTAGGTCCTTCCTTACCAACGAAATTAGCGGTTTTTATGGCGAAGATGATGGAAACAGGAATTTTCAAACAAGCAAATTTTTAATTTTGTTTGGAAATGGCCCATCCGTTTACGATAAAATTTTGTAGGTATAATAAGAAAACAGCTAACTGTTGCATATCATTTAATTTTGGTAACTATCTTTTGCATAAAATTACATCTGGTTAAAGCGGCAAAATTGACGGCAAATGAAATGAATGAATTTTAATCTCTATGAAAACTTGAGAAAATATTTTTTATTCAATTTTATGACTTACTAGCATCTAAACATACTCTATTTCGAATCAAATATAAATTTCGATATGTTGTGTACAATGAAAAATATTTGAGCAAACGTGTAATTGCTAAAAAACCGCCAAATTCATAGGTAAGGACCAAACATAAACTCTATGCAGCAGTCGAATGAGCATGTTTGCGATTCCAAAATCCACCAATGACCTCTCAGTCTGATGTCTAAACAAAGCCCTGTCATTAGCTAGAATCGATCCGTTATTTCGCAGCCTTTATTCCAATTCTAACACGACAATGTTTTAACAACGGACCTTACCCCTCCCCAGCGCCATCAGGCGGATTACAAAATCGCGTACCCTCGGCGGAAAAAAGCCCAATTTTAGAAAAAAATATTTTTTTCTGAATATGAAAAATCGATTTCCTCACCAACTGCTGGCTACCAGCTGCCACCTCCGTCTTCGGCATCGGCCTCTGCTTCACCAGCGGCGACTTCTGCGGCGGCGGCACCTTCGGCTTCTCCCGCGGCGGCTCGCCCGCCTTCACTACGCTCACTTGCTTCTGGATTATGTTGGATTTGGCTAATGGAGGCTTCGTTAGTTGCGCTATGGCCGTCGCTTGCTTCGCCGACGCGGCCATTAGGGCTGGGGGCTTCGGCGGCGGCGTCGGCTTCGGCGGTGGCGTCGGCTTCGGCGAGACCACTGGCTGGGTTGCCCGAACCGGCACCGCGGGCCTGGGAGAGGTCACTATAGCTTTCGGGGGCGCTGGTTTCGCCGCCTGCGCCATAAGGCTCGCCTGCTTCGCCGCCTGCGCCATTAGACTCGCCCGCGCCTGCCCAGGCGACTGTTTCCCGAGCACCGTTCGGGCCTTCTGCGGGGATACTGCGACTAGCTTCGCCTTTGGCTTCGGTTTGGGGGTCGCTGGGGCCTGGGGTTGCGGTGGGGGTGCAGGCCCGGCCTGGGCGGTGGTGGCCTGGGGCCGACGTGGCGCGGCCTGAGTGGCCTGCATCAACAGTTGAGCGGAGGAAAGTCGAGCGGCGCTGGGGGGCGAGCCACTGTCGTCGACGTCAACGTCAGTGTCGGAGCCGTTGTCCACGACCTCCTCCACGCTGGCAACTTCCATGTTCATCTGGGGGATAGCGAGGATGTTACGCGTTTGTGGGAAGTGAGAGCAACATTTTCTTTGTAAACCGTAGGGATTGAGGGTACAGTGTAATACAGTGATGGAAAGCCGTGACTAACACTCGTAATATCTGCAAGTGATAGTTACCTACCTACATGCATAGGTTATTAAGGGAAACAAGTAACAGCTAACACACTCGTTTACTCGAAACTTGTAAAGATGGTCATATGGAGGAAGTCTCTTACACAACACCAAAAACACAGACTGCAAGTTGACAGTAATTTTCTCAAAGGACAAAGGTTTATTTTTGTCTTGGTGGCATCATCTTGTTGATATGCAGTATCGTGGAATTAATTATTGTGGTATGACTGTTAGGGAATAGTGATCAGTTTTATGTCATTAGATCAGTTTTTCGTAGATGGTTATTTTTCTTTCAGATGGACAGACAGCCCACCAGATGGTAAGCCCATAACATTCAAACATTTAGGATACAGCTAACAAAAAGGCAGAACCGCAGGTGCGATGTCACTGTAAGGACTAAGATGAAATGCCTCATGCCTGTAATTTCGCTGGTGACTTAATCCTTCAGACAGGAACACAACAATGCAATCATCATGCAGCATTCACAGGTTAATGAATAAAATTAATCGAAACATTACTCACGTCGTGGTGGGCATGTGGTGTGGGCGTTCTCGTGGGCGTGGCCGTGTGCGCTGGCGAGGCCGTGGGCGGGGGCGTGGGCGTGGCCGCAGGCGTGGGCGTGGGCGGCGGGTCCGGGGGCGAAGCGGTGGCTTTGGGCGGCCGTCGTCCCCGGGCGGTGGTTTTCAGCCAGTCTTCCTCTGACCTGTTGATAATATTTGTTCACTATCGTTTCCGTTGGTATCAATAGGGTACTCTGCATAACGTAATGTTTGCTTTGATAAGTCTTCTCCTAACTCTGGTGAAGAATGACTCGATAACAAAATAATAATCATCTGAAAACAATAACTTTGGGGGTGAGCCAGTAGCGATCGGCGAGTGGGAAGTTTTTGTGCACTATATCTATCTATCTTTAGCCTCCCCTTCTCCCTTTCTTATCCTTTATCTTTCTCTCTGTGTGTGCGTGTGTATCTATCTCTTTCCAACTACCCACCTCCCTCCCTCTCTCTGTGTGTGTGCGTGGGTGTCTGGTGCTATTACCTGTTCCGATGCAGGTACACCCAGCGGTCGTTGGCGGGGTCCTTCCCTGCGGCGGGGTCCCGTCTCGCGGCGGCCAGTCGCTCCAAAGCGGCCAATGCGCCCGCGTCGCCGCACGTCGACACCCATTGCGACATCCTGGATGGTGACACGAGTATGCATTACCATAGTATAAAGAACACCTTCCCCGCAATAGTACGGCATCTCACACAGCCATATTCTCGAAATTGTGACAAGTCTTTGATGTGACCGTCGATAAAATCATGAAAAAAGTAGTACAACAACTACCTGGACGGGTAAATATCATATTTAACGCAAATAAATAATTGAATTAAAAAGCCCGACTGCTATTAAAAATTGACAAGTTATAAACAAGCCGAACGGTGTAAGTGAATAGATGTATAAAGTTTTGCACTTTATATTTGCACGTTAATTTAATTATTTATTTATTCATTTTATTATTTATAGAGCGGGAGAGTATATAAAAGTGACCTTATTGTATAAGCAATACATTCCGTACTGCTCATAAAATAAGGTCCATTTTTGTATCACGCCTTTTGAAAGGCGGTGCGACGCGTAATATAATATAAGTGATACAAAAATGGAACAATACATTCTACTTTGTCTTGCTCTCACGTATTTTGCTTCTGAGTTTAGCCAGCTGTATTTATTTATTTATTTATTGGAGTACCAACAGCTTATACGGCGACTTATTGACGACCTGAGTGGTTCAGTGGTCAACATGCAGGCCGGTCTGCCACGCAAGAGGTCCCGGGTTCGATTCCCGGCCGGGCAGAAATTGAAATGATTAATTTTAATTTCTGTTACGGGTCTGGGCGTTCTTTGTATAATAAGTATATTAAAAAGTATATAAGTGTGTAAGTGTATTTAAAAGTATATAAGTAGTTTATCAGTTATCTAGCACCCATAACACAAGCTTTGCTTACTTTGGGGCTAGATGGCGTTGTGTGAATTTGTCCACGATTATTTACTTTTTTTTTTTTTTTTTTATAATAGTAGTTTATCTACACTCATAGCCGTAACTCATACACTCATAGTGTATGTAACTGCATATAATTAGGTATTAAAACACTCGTGTCAAACTATTATCATACTCGGCTACGCCTCGTATAATAAACAGACACTCATGTTTTAATACCCCCTTTTATAAACTACTATTATGCAACTGTCATTAAAACATGAGTATAAAAGTATAATAGTTTGACACGAGTGTTTTAATACCTAATTATATGCAGTTACATACACTACTTTATCTATACTCATATTTTTATATTATAAAATATCGTACCTATAATTTTCTCAACTTTGCTGGAAGTAAGTTGCGAGTCAGTTTGTTGTACCTACGCGTCGAGGATATTAAGCGGCGGGAAATTCACTTCACTATTTTTACATTTATCTATTTATTTGCTTCAAACAAGAAAAAACATTCACAAACACAAATTACTACAATTATAAAAAATATTATGTTTAGCGGGAAAATAATTACACACAAATATGAACAGGAAAATTTAAAATTTGTATTTAAATTTGTCAAAGACATTTAGGTATTCAGCCTACATTTCGCCGTGTCTCGGCGCCCGACAAAAATTAAAAAATAGAAGTGTTGCATAATGATTAAAAAGTTATTTTACGATACAGCTGTAATGAAATTAGTATGGGAAATGCTGTACCGAAAAGTATTTTTTGAAAATTTTATGGACTGGTGTGAAAAAAGTGTCTCCTTAAACGACTGTTTTCGAATATGTAATTGGAACATTACGATACGAGTGTAGATAAAGTAATTTTTTAAAAATGTATAGTCTGGCGTGAAAAAAGTGAAAGTGAGAATATGAAATTGGAACATTACGCTATGAGTGTAGAGAAAACAATTACATATTATGAGTAAACACAGTCAAGCCAACATATATAGATAGCCGCATAAGGCTATCTTTTACCCCCCACACCCAACTAACCTGAGCAAGGTCAATATCTGTTGCCTCGTGCCCTCTCCGTTCGGCAGTCGTGCCAAGGCGTCTCGTACCAACGCGGTGAGGGTGGCGTGCTTAGGCCTGGCTGTGGCCAGAACAGCCCCGGCCGCCGCGGCCGCCGCCCCGCCCGCCCCGCCGGCCCCTCTAGCACAGGGGCCCACTACTGAGCGGTAGCTGTTGGGACCATAAATTACGGTCGTATTCATAAAAATACCTTATAGTAGGTTTAAAACATTCATTCGCTAAAACACTTTTTAAAACGTATTTAAAATTCCCATAGGTAAACGTTACATAAACCTCTTTTAGCTAAAGGTCTGATAAAATACAAATTGGCATGATTATGTTGTCCGTGGCCGTGTGGTGTCCGGCGGAGTAGAATACCACCAACCCCTTATACTCGTGGGTGTCGTACAAGGCGACTAATTTGTTTGAGGCAAAAGATCTAGAGTCTCCGTAGGCTGGAAAATGGGCAGCAGCGTTTTCAATTGTTATGTTTATAACACTGCGAACTCTAACCCGCCTGCCAAGCGTGGAGATTATGGCAGTGACCTCTTTTCGTGGGAGAAGCCTTAAGTCCTGCAGTGGACTGTTATGGGCTGTGTTGTGGACTACTATTATGATAATGATGACTCAACGCACCTTTCTCTTTTTTTAATAATTTTTTAAATATAACAAAAGTCTTTATTGACCTTGAAATATGGCAAAAACTCGAGTACTATATACCGACCAGCCAGTATGTACAATACAATGAATTATCTACAAAATTAAAAAAAGGGCTTTGCATGATTAGCACAGACTATCAGCAAGTATAAGTCAGATAAATGTGAGACTGTCCAAATGTAACACCTATGTATCGATATTTACACGCATACAAGTGACATCAACAAAAAAAATACATAATATACATACCCAAACTGCACATAAGTGAACGGCTTCCCGGCATTGGCGAATCGCTTGCGCTCCTGCGCGCGGAACTCCGCCACCTCGGCCGCCGACGGCGCGCGCACCACGCACGTCGTGGGGTACCTGAAACGGACAAGAAAATATAGTTTCACAAAGACCTACGACTAACCTAACCTTAGATAAGGCGACAGGATTTTCATCGAGCGGAGGAAGCAAAAAAGAAATACATTTTTAAACCATCATCATCATCCGAGACAAATCCGGCAGGGTTCACTGCTCTTTCTTCTTCATTTCTTCCGGCCTTCGATATCGCGTCGTAGGCCGTTGGCTCTCGATGTCAATCCATCGTTTCTTGAGCCATTATCATTGGGTATCCTCATATCAATAGCAGATTGTAGAACATGACGTGGACGTCATTCATTTAAGCAGCAGGGCATTCACTGTCGCACAAAGCATCTCACCAGTACAAAGCATTCGGTAGCTATTTATTGCAATGGCCAAGTAAAACTACATGGCAGTATGATTTATTTTTCCTTCTTTTTAGTCATTGATTTATTACTAACCGTAGATAGCGCATGAACGCTTGAAAAGTGGGCCGAGGAAGGACTGCTTAATCGCTAGTCAAGCAGTCCTTTTCCGTAGTCCGTCATTAGCCGTCGGCACGTAAGCATGCCCAAGTGCGCGTTCAAAAATTGTCGCAACAATAGCCTTATACGACGAAAAAAGGATAGGGTTTCATATTTTGCGTGAATAAACTCATTATACATCTTAGCATGCATAAATATAGCGATTTACACATAAAAACCATCAAAAATAATTATTTTAATTATAAACATATTGTCAATGTCAGACATCACGTCAGTTGTCTCATTCATGCGCATGCGTTAAAGTGAAAACAAATTGCACACAAAAAGAGAGCATTATCCACAGCGCGAAAAGCAATTTTGAGCTTTATGAGTATGAAAAAAAATTGATTATTTGGTAAATACGATACTGTACGTAATGACATTTTGATTCGGGCGTGCGTATTTAGCTTATAAATTGCTACGTACAAATGTATAGTCAATTAGGCGACAGATTTCAAGCGCATTTTTGTATGAAGTGCTTTATCTACGGTTTAGTAGATCAATGTTATTAGTCCCAGACATTATTGCTATTTCTGATAACGTCAATGGAACATAAACCGCCGACGCAAGAAATTGCTTAAAAAGGCCACTTTTAGTTACATCATATTCTAAGTATAGTGGTAACCTTAAAGAAATTCTTTTTCCAATCGACATCTAGAAAAAGAGATTACTCCTCCTCCCAAACCATAAACGCCGATCGGCTCTGTGCCTCTCCCCACGAACAAAGAATAAAAACACATCTGTCAAATAAGATACGCAACTCTCCGGTTGACTGGTAAAGAAAGCTATGAAGCTTTAAGTCCG
This sequence comes from Blastobasis lacticolella, assembly GCA_905147135.1. Classification (NCBI taxonomy): domain Eukaryota; kingdom Metazoa; phylum Arthropoda; class Insecta; order Lepidoptera; family Blastobasidae; genus Blastobasis; species Blastobasis lacticolella. The sequence goes on from LR990044.1 coordinate 11,455,576, forward strand.
CCATTGTACGTAACAGTGCATGAAATTTTAAATAAAAAATACATATATGGAATTTATCGTAGGTCCTGAAACAGCTAATAAATCCTAAAACGTCTCCCCACACTCACCTAGGTGGCGGCACCTCCACCTCGGGCGCTCGCTTGGGCGCCTGCGTCACCGCGGGCACCGTAGCCGGCGGCGGTGCCGCGGGCGGCGCGGGCGCAGGCCTGGGACGCGCGGGCGCGGCCCGCAGCCAGCGGTCACACAGACGGGAAAGTAACGCGTCGCAGTCGCGGCCGGCGCCTATCCACTGGTACATCTATGGGGATATTGTGATATTCAACACCTGCGCAGATGAACGATCGATCCTCGGGGTACGATACAAGTGCATTAATCACCATATTATTATATTATTACACACACACACACACATCAGAAGTACTCCACAACAATGCAATACCATATACAGGGTGTTTGGAAGGGAGCTGTACATACGCCTAGGGTAGAAACTAGAGATAGTCTGCTACCTACCCCCGCCCATTATATTGACCTTGGCCTCAAGGTTTTTTTTAATTTATTTTTATTTTTTATTTGACTTTTTTGTGAATTTTTTACTAAAACTACCTGTAGCTCAAAATCTATCAATGGGACCGGTCTGCTAATGGTCTTGTTTTAATCGTTAGAGTCTTAGGGTCCTGCAAAAAAATTATTTTACACCAGAAAATTGTGGAGAAGAAAAGTTATGGGGCCTGAAGTACCGTAGTAAGGTAAAGAAATAATTTTAAGGGCAACTTTCTATGGGGTTTAAAAAAAAACTAACAGGGTTGGAGTTCTTCTGATTTTTTTAAAACATCCTCAGTCCATGCCCTTTCTAACGATATGCTAAAAGTGTAATTATCACTTTTAGTTTTAAAGTTATTAATTAATTTCCGCAACTAGGGCACTTTTACCACCACGAGTCGACATTTGTAAGACAAATGTAATTTCCAGAATTTAAACCAGTTTGGCCTACAGTTGGCAGGTAAAATTTGTTGTCTCACTCTTACACGAGAGCAACACGTATTTCTGTCTCTTTCGCTCTTGGGTCGACGGGGCCGGGCAGGTAAATCGTTGGGGTCTTTGTTAGTCAGTCGAGATTTACCCATCTTAGCTAACTTACGTACTTGCCGTTACGACGCTCCACTGTTTTCGTTAATTTTGTTGAGTTTGTTATTACTTCGTTTTTGTTAAGTTTTGTTATTTGTTACCTTGTTGTTGGCAAAATGGCTGGATTTACCAGTGAAGAGTACACCGACATGCTGGTGGTGTATGGAATGGCTGATTACAATGGGCGCGAGGCACGGAGGATTTATCAAGAACGGTATCCTAACCGGCGAGTGCCTAACCACCAAACGTTTGGCTCAACTTATCGGCGTCTGCGAGAAACCGGAAATTTAAATTTACGGGAACCAGCCGTGAACAGATTTCAACCAAATTTGGCTGCGGAAGAACGCATATTGGCTGAATTTGAGGAAGATCCGACCAGAAGCGTAAGAACCGTAGCCCGGACACTTGGTTTAAGCGTGTGGAAAGTCTGGTCGGTTCGTCGCGAAAATGGACGTCATCCTTTCCACTACACCCTTGTTCAAGGTAATTTTTTAGTAAGTTTTTAGCTCTTATGTAATGAACTAGCATGAGAATTTCATAGGCAATTTTTAAATTAACATGAGCATGTGTGTGTGAGAGAGAGAAATGGAAAGACAGAGATAGCAATCAATGTTACATAGCTACTATTTCATAAGGAAACCGCTAACGTTGATATTTTTATTGTTTTAGGCTTAGAGGATAACGACTATGCAAGAAGGATGCAGTTTTGCCGCCACTTGCTCCATACGAACGTGGAAGATAATAATTTTTTACGGAGTATTCTCTGGACTGACGAGTCGAAGTTTGACAAGGAAGGAATTGTAAATTACCACAATCTCCATCACTGGGCACCCAGAGATCAAAACCCGAGAGTCAAGAGGAACAGAGGTTTTCAACGAAGGTTCTCCGTGAACGTATGGGCAGGCGTCATCGGTAATCGGTTGATAGGGCCGCACTTTTTGCCAGACAACCTAAACGGGCAACACTACTTAGATTTCCTCGAAAACGATTTGCCCGATTTAGTGGAAGAAGTGTTTGACGAAGATCGGCCCACAGTCTTCCAGCACGACGGCTGTCCTGCTCATTGGAGCCTAGCAGTGAGGGAGCTTCTGAACAACTGCTTTCCTAATTCTTGGATTGGTCGGGGTGGGCCAATGGCCCCCAAGGTCGCCTGACCTTACCCCGCTCGACTTCTACGTCTGGGGAAGGGCGAAAGAGTTGGTGTACGCAGAAGAAGTACCAACAAGGGAGGTTTTAATTAACAGGATCCACGCCGCATTCGATACAATGCGCGAGGAACTGCTGCTTAGAACGGTGACCGTGGAGATGAGGAAGAGGTGCTGAGCATGTTTACAGGTCAATGGTCATCAATTTGAACAAAATTTGTAATTAATTAAAATTTGTAATTTAATGACATTAGTCATTACCAAATTTTTTGTTTCATTTGCCATCCTTTTACGATCGAACACATTTAATTTTCATTAGTTGAAATTTTTGCTTAAAGTGCCCTAGTTGCGGAAATCCATTAATAACTTTAAAACTAAAAGTGATAATTACACTTTTAGCATATCGTCAGAAAGGACATGGACTGAGGATGTTTTAAAAAAATCAGAAGAACTCCAACCCTGTTAGTTTTTTTTAAACCCCATAGAAAGTTGCCCTTAAAAATATTTCTTACTTAACGGTACTTCAGGCCCCATAACTTTTCTTCTCCACAATTTTCTGGTGTAAAATAATTTTTTGCAGGACCCTAAGACTCTAACGATTAAAACAAGACCATTAGCAGACCGGTCCCATGGATAGATTTTGAGCTACAGGTAGTTTTAGTAAAAAATTCACAAAAAAGTCAAATAAAAAATAAAAATAAGTAAAAAAAAACCTTGAGGCCAAGGTCAATATAATAGGCGGGGGTAGGTAGCAGACTATCCCTAGTTTCTACCCTAGGCGTATGTACAGCTCCCTTCCAAACACCCTGTATAAAATAGTACTACTACGACCCGACGAAACCCCTGATATCCAAGACACAGGTCTCTGACCTACTTTGGTTTCAGAAGTTTCAATGTATTTGACCTCAGTACTATGTGTATTCTCTGTGCTATCTGTATACCTACACCTATACCTACCTGTATGCTATTACATACATTGTATTTATATCGCCTGTAAATTTTCAAAATAAATTATTTTATTTATTTATTTATTATTATTATATTAAATGGGACTCATACGCGACGTACCTTTTCGATTCTTATAGTTTGAAACAATATAAATCACTAACACAGTATATAATGTAGATACAAAGCAAAATTTTCGTTTCCTTGTCCAGCATGGCTAGTACAAGTGTGCTTTCGCGTTCGATAAGCAAGAAACCTCTATCGCGAGATCCTGCTATCTCTTTCTTCTCAGTCTTGAGAGAAGGAAACAAATCTCTCGCAGCGCGAGCTACGGGCACACTTGTGCTCGCCGTGCTGTTTATGGCTATGGAATTGTAGATCTATATATTTGATGCATCGTTATCCAAATAAAATTGGCTGAAAGAATCATCGCCAAAAAGAGTTGGCCCTCAAGTCGTCCGCTGCGTTGGGCCGGCGCTGTTTCATATATATTCATAGCAGCGCACTTCATCTCACTGTTCAGCCGAATGGGTGCTGAAATGATCAAGATGTGTGGGGCCCACCTAGCGCAGGGAGCACGCTTTTTGTAACCAGTCACCGTTAGGCCCCAAGAACGACATAAACCTACATAGGAGTTTGATTCTTAAGGAGGACACTTATGTTCTCGTTTGTGTCAATCAATGTCAAATTGGCTTTCAACAGCATCGAATCAAGTTACGGGTCCCAAGCTACCGCGTATAAAAAGTCCCCCGAATAACTGACACAAAAAATAAACTAGCAGACCGCTCTAGTCAAATGTCTGATACATTCTCTGAAAACATGAAACTTGTAATCATGCGATATCTGGTCGTACAGTTCGCAGAACATTTACAATCGGTAAGTACCTATTCGCCGATCTTATCTAAATGTTTATTCTTATTTACCCTAGTATCGATTGGATTCAAAACCCGACACCGCACTTATCAGCCTATTTAAAGATCATCGCAAATATTCACGTTTAGTCATACCTTTTTTTACAATTGCAAATCGGAATTTTGATATCAAAAACGATAAATCGACGCAGTCACACAAAGAAAACTCGAAGGAAATCGGATTGACTTCGTTTCTACAATTTCTATTTTCGTTTAATGGCGATGATTTAAAAATTTAAACCCATACCGATCCATCAGATTCGATTACTTATAATAACCTATCTATCCGAGCACCATGGCAGTGCTCGAATCGATTTCGATCACGCGTGAATTTTGATGGTGTGCCGCTTAGCAATGAATTTTTTTCTAAATGTTACTGTAGCTAAGCACATATTTACCTATATGAGATATCTAGGAGCATATATCTACGTAGACGATATTAATATGTGTATAAATTTAATCTTTAATGGTTATTGATTACGGTTCGTGGAATTCTGAGATGCATTACAATTTACATGTGAACAAGCTCAGTGATATTCGCGTGCTCTGCACGTTCACGGATAAAATTTCCCCTCAAGGATAATAAAAGAAAAAAATCCACTTTATAGAGGGATCTCGCGATTCCACAATCCACGAGATGGCGCTTCTGCGACGTAAGGTCTGCTGTCAAATAAAGCCCTGCTATTGGCTGAAACAGATTCGTAATTTTACAGCAGTTGTTTCTGTCCAATAGCACGACAGTATTTTGACAACAGTCTGAAACTTGAATCGTTAAAACTGTGTTCCATACAGTTTGTCTCAGAAACTGTATGGAACAATTTATTTACAAACGCTAGTTTTTTATACGGTGCGCGGTTGGAAGCGTTAAATACATAGCGCATCGTCCCTGTATGGGCAACCACATGTATCACTTGCTACTTGTTAGCTACTCTTGTCGGCTTAAATAAAATGGAGGAGATCGTATCGTTCGATCTATCGTTTTACGTAGTATGGAGGTAGTTTTGTTTTGTCATGCTTATAGAAAGAGTCCTACGAACCTGTGTCTCCGGTACGAATTGCAAATATGGCACGAAGTCGTCTGGATGCGGCCCCCTCTCGCCAGCAAGGAATTCTAGTGCCGAATCCAGCTCAGCACACCAGTCGTCACACACTGTGGATAAACGAAACAGTCTAAAAACAGGCGAATTCGTATAGAATTGGGGAACTACTCTCCACATATTTAATTAACGGACATCGGTAAAAAGAACCCGTGATCGTGTGATACCTTAGACCACGGCCAGTGAATCGGCGGTGGCTCATGTTGCTCTAATGCGATACATTGGGAATAGCAGAAAGTATTCCTGCTTCGTTATTGCCCAACTAAACGAAATTACTCGCTGGTTTAAAATGTCTTATTTCTTTTCTTACCTAAAAATTTTATTTCAAATAAACGAAAAGTCAAACATCGTTTAATCAAATCCATACCTAATTGAAGCGTTGCAAATTCGCTCTCGACGCGCCATCAGTAGAGTCATTCTAAAATTAACTCGAAATAATATAATAAAATTGATAAACATCTCTGTTTAAATCTTACGAGTATTTTCCATATTTTTACATGAACTTACAACAATCACAAATGGCATGCTAAACAGGGCCTTTGTGTAACTTTGACAATTAGCTAATTTCCATTTCATTATCATTTAGTTTTCATTTATTCACACTCATAGCCCACTCTTGGACTTGAGCCTGCTCCACATCAGTGGAGGGCAGTAACATAATCTGTCAGGTTTCCTCCCTGGCATTGTTATTAACGTCTGCTTAGGCGGATTGGAGATCCCAGTCTAAAAACTACTCAACAAAAAAAATACTGCGCATTTTCAAGTTTACGTAGATTGGGAGAATGGTACCTTCTATTATGTCAACTTACTATCTACAACGTAGATATAATAGGACCACGCTTAATCCGAATCAACTGACAGTGGTAGAAAGTATAAAATGTGGATATGGCAATATCTATTGGATAATCTGTCCTTGTCAGTTATTGTCCATTATTATTTAGGCGATCAGCACACTGAAACGCAGCACCGTACAGTTGTGCGTGACGTGCGTTAGTGCGTGACATAAAGTTATTTGAGCTGTCATCGGTTTCTATGGAAATTACTCATAGTCGAACACACTGACAGCGCATCCACGCGCGTTAGTGCGGATCCATCGTTTTTTTTCTTTACAACATTTGACACGGGCTGCGGGTCAGATAAGTTTTTGGCGCTGTATTTTCTACATAAAAAGGCGTCAAATTGGCCGCTGCTGTGAAGTGAGGTCTCCAGGATTGTCAAATAGGTATTCCGTTACTCAGTTTTCAAATTATTTTTCGCCTAAATAATATAATTTTACATTTCGGAGAGTGTGCGAAGCAGCTGCACGACCTCATTCCGCCGGCCCCTTTCCGCCATCGGGAAACGCGATCCGGGCGAGCGCTTCATCCTTATGTCGTGGATCTTCCAGCCGCTTTGGCTCGACCTTTATAATGCGTACGGCTAAGGAATGGAACGCTTTGCCTGCGAGTGTGTTCCCTGATCAATATAATCTGGATGCCTTTAAGGCTAGAGTGAATAGGCTGTTCCAAGACGGGCATGCTTCATCTTCGGCCGCATCGTCACTTACCAACAGGTGAGATGGCGGTCAAATGCCTGACTTGTTTGTTATAAAAAAAAAAAAAAAAAAACTTTTTATTGTATATAAAACAATATAAAAATTACACATATTTCCAAATTTCGCCAAAATGAATACTGCGCTCCAATGTGCCAATCGCCTCAACAATATTTTTCAAGTAGTCAAATTCTTTGTTATGACTTTTATGAATGACGTTCTATGACGGATAAAAGACATGGCATTAGTTACCATACAGACTTTTTTTTTTTTTAAAGCGATTCGGACTTAGCGTGGTCCTACTATAGTAAGTTGACATACAAGTTATAATTAATGTAACTGACATACAAGTTATAATGTAACTGTATTATTATCATTTTAGTTTATTATATTGTTGTTTACAAGTATGTAATGTTTTGTTTTTACAAGTACTATTGTACACATTATGGATCATGAGTCTGAAATAATGAAATTTATTATTATTATTACTGTGTTTATGTTAGATATTCTCTCATTTCTGAGGGTTAATCGTAATTGCGGGCTTTAAGCCAAACAATTATGATGTGTTTATATAAAAAACTGGTGTCACACATTAAGAAATTTTCGGACATTGCGACAGGTATTGAGTATTACGGCTTTCTGAAGTTGTATGTATGTAAGTGATATTATTATTATTATTAGAGTGTGAGGGCGCCGTAGATTATCCTACATTATCGAGTACAAGAAAAAATCCACTTTATAGTGATATGTTTATTTATGTTTAGGAGATCCACAAAACGTTGGTCTACCTGTATTTAGTAGTATTCAAACTTCGACTTTTCGTAGCGATAACAATTACATATCCAGTTTTGTTGGTGCTTTTTAGCCACACGCTTTTTATGACACCCGTCAATGAATAGAGTTTGTACTACATTCTACTACTAGACATACATACAAAAGCATACAATTCAACTCACAAGTATACCAAGTGTTGAGCGGCGCGATGGGCGATCGCATGACAGCCGCACACCGCCTGCGCAGCTGTTCCCGTGACGCCCTGTGAGCTGCCCGCGCGGGGAACAACGCTCGGACCAGGGACAAGAAGCTCGCATGAGTGGTCTCCGTGAGGGGGGAAAGCCCACTCGGGGAGCGAGTCGGGACCTCTGCCCCGCAAGCTTCGTCCGCAATCTCGACCGGAAGCGCCATCATGTCTGTGTGTACAAGGTTTTGTTGAGTTTATGGTGCTCTGTCTATCCTGTCAGAAGTAGTAGTAGCAGTACTGTACCATTAACAGTGACGCTGTTTAAATCATCTATAATAGATGTCTAAGCCATAGATGTCATTTATTTAAACCTTCATGCAGATTATAGTACAATTATTTATGCTATTTTAGCTTTAAGTCCGCCAATGTACTGTTTGTGCATGAAGAATAAATAAATAAATTATTCACCTTAAATTAACTTAAAAATTTTTTTTTCTAACCTTCCCACTAAATGAACAAGGGGTAGGTACCTAATCAACAGTGCTTTGATAAAGGAATATTTATAGTTTTTGGGATTACTTTTTTCAATAAAATCACTTTTATGTACTTTCATACATTTTTTGCTATCCGTTATCCGGCCGGATATTAACGAACTATACGGTATTCGGCCGGATAGTAAATTAACGCCGGATAGGCCGGATACCGGATAGTAACCGGATATCCGGATGCTGCTAGAATTACTAGAATTATTAATTTATGGGAACTTTGAGATAAATGTACCTGTCTAATTGTAAATAATATTCAGGGCTGAACCTCACCCATATATTGATTTGTAAATTTCAGAATAATAAAAGACAGTTCATAGTCTGTGATGAAGATTTTTTGGCAAAGTCCATAAAACAGAAATTATGTTACCAATGCCATCAAGATCCTCCAGTTTGATGGGTACCGGCTGCCCGGCTCGAGAGCCACCCTGTGCAGGTATCATGACATCTATGGGCTCTTGTTTTATCACAGTTTCCAACTTGTTGTCATTGTAGCTAATACTGAGAAAAAATTGGATAAAAGTTAGACTTGTATCTAGCTATATTTTACAGTATATAAGAATGTTAGTGTATAAGAATGAGAGCACTAACCTTGGAGTTGAATATCTCATATCTACTTCCTGCTTTATTTCAATCTGGTCAAACATTTTGTTAACTGGTTTGGGACTTGCTACTGGATCTACAAATGAGGAACTCTCTGAATCCGATTCTTCTTGTTCACATTTAATTTTTATATTTGGTAAAAGCGGTTTGGTCTCTACACTCTCTTGCTGTTCATCTTTTTTCTTGGTTCCTCCTTTGGTATCAGATGCTTTTGGTTGCTTCAGTGCAGGATCTTTCTTTGGTCCTCTTTTCATTCTCTGTACAGGTGCATCGGACTTCAGTCCACCAAACATCAACTTTTTGGCACCATTAACTAATGCTACTCTTTGTTTTATATCCTCCAAAGTTATACCTGACGTATTTAATTCTGGGTGATTCTGTAAAATAATAAACCAATGTTTTTAAATTGTGTCAGATATTCTAAACATGCCTCAGAAAGGAATTTATGTATAAAATGCATGTCAGTATGGTGTATCTTTTAAAGATAATAAAAAGTAAAACAATCAATCACTGTATTTACTTTAAGAAGACACAAATAAAGACAACAAACTGCAACTAATGATCTAACTTTCATAATAATACTACCTCTCTGTACTGCCTGCGGGATCTATGAGCAGCTAACACATTTTTCAAGCATTCCAAAGAGGTCGGTCGCGAGGGCTCCGTGTTTGCTAATGTACCTGATATGTTGCCGTCAGAAACCTGAAATAATCATAATAAAAGCAAATAAAGGATTATGAGTTCAACCTAAATATAATAAATTATTTTTTGATACTTACTTGTGAAATAATATTATGTTTCTTTCTTACGAATTGTTCTGGAGGCCCTTCAGGATAATTTTCATCCTCAGATTCCTCTCCTATAACTTCACCGCCAATAGCTCCCAGTTCATCGAAGTAACGTTGCTTTACACGAAGGTAGACAGACTTAAAATTATTTTTAGAAGATGGCTTTTTAGGCACTAGAGGGATATGTGGAATTGGCCCTGGTGGCATGTCTTTAGCCACAGCCAGCAGTCTTTCCCTTGCTATTAGAATTTGTGGCAACATCTTTGCGTAATATGACTTCATCTGAAAAATAAATAACAAGCTAAATTAGAACCATACTTTTTAAATTACCTTTCTTAGAGGTACTTTTTAAGGTTGCTATATCTGGCTACCTTATGTTTTTGCTGTTTAGCTCTGGCTTTTCTCAGGAACTTTCTCATTTTAGCAATATCTGGCCTGTAGTTTCCCAATTTTAGATGATCATAAAAATTGCCAAGGGGTGAAGTGAAATGAAAGGGTTCATAGTTGAACAACATTTTAATAGTCTTTTCCTTTTCTTCTTCATCATTGCGAGCAAAAGTTGGTAGTAACTTTTTAAGGGTTACTTTATGCCTATCTTCTAGACTGTCATAAGTCCTCATAGAGAAGAACTCTTTGAATGCAGAGTAATCCTCACACATCAGCTGCGGTAGCTCCAAGCTGTGACCCAAGACACGGACAGGCTCCAACACGTCTTCATCGCCGTCCGAACTTCCAGAGCTAGAACTCTCAGATGAGCTGCTGCTCTCACCACTGAAACTGTGTTCACTTTCCATCTTCTCCTCCATTGGAACACTTTCGTTGCAGCTTCCTCCCTGTAGTAATGCAGAACCTATGTCTCACACACGCGTCAGTAGAGATTTTCCGGCCTCTACATTGAATTTTCGCGTTGTTTTGTCTGGTTGTTTACATAAAACCGAAGCAAAGGAACAGCAAACTTGAGTTGTGAGCCATGAAGTTTTTTTCAAATAGCCGTCACGTCTTGTCTAAAATAAAATAGAACGCACACGCCAAACCTCTGTGTTTCATACATACTATGCGCCAGAACGGCACATTACGATGAGAAAATAGCTTGACAATCAAATACAGCGACATTTTGGTCTGAATATGGGATTTTATGAGATAAAAAGATTGTCTATAGTATAACGTCTATGGCACACATATTTTAGCTATGTCAACACTAAGGAAAAGTAACAAATTGTCTATAGTTCCGTCCAATTTGATTGGGTACCGTGATTGGGTGATTTGATTGGATTGGACATGAATTTACCATGGTGAAGATAGTTTTTACCCATGCGATAGATATATAGAAAATATCATGAGCAAGACAAAGATACAAGATCGACCATAAAGTTTTCCTACACGTCTAGTACAAGTGTGCCCGCGATACAGCACGCTTACGCTTTGTTTTCTTCATTCAATACTAAGATGAAAGAGAGAGTAGTATCTATGTCGCGCTTTTTGTTGCTTAGCGCACACGAGAGCATACCTGTGCTAGCTGTGCTGGTTTTGCCAAATGCCATCTCTTTCCAAGTTCGTAGTCTATTGTTTTTTGACAGAAAGAAATATTCGGAATTTTGGATTGTGGAAGTGCGATAGTTCGTGAATAGTGAAGATTGTACAATCCAGAGTTGTGTGATTTGTGTTGAAAATATTATCATCCAGTTGTTTGCTCTAACGTTCAACAAAGGAAAGAACCGAGCGAAGCTAAGGTTCAAGTTGTGTACTTGGAGATCCATGAAGAGTTTGACGTACATTTAGTCGCGGTGAAGTAGTAAATATGGCTGACGAACTAAATGTTGACAGTCTAATTCACAGGCTTTTGGAAGGTAATCATTTATAATTTCTATAGTACAGATTCCAATTCAATTGTATTACTTTTATTTAAACATAGCATTAAATCCGCGCTCATTAGGTTTCCAGTTGCGTAATTATCACGAGTTTATAGGTATAGAAACGTCAAACTCCTAAATAAATCGATTATCCCCAATACTCGTATCTGATTTTACTTTAGATGTAAAGGTAAATAGCTAACAACCTTCCAGTTTTATTACGACTGCTCAGATTTCTCAGATTGCAATGTGTAGAAAACATAATTTCTTTCTACTTTAGAATGCGAGTTTCAAAATACCATTGGTCATTTTATGCTTCTATCATACATAATACTAGGTGTAATTACTAGGTATCACATTTAAAGTTGTTTTAAACTTATTTATTTAACTTTATTATGCTGCTTTTTGATGGGTTTCATCAGTATACAGGCTGCAACAGGAAACAGCAAGGAGGAAAGGGAAATTGAAAGACATCTTTTCAGGAGAATGTATGGTTAATTCCAAAATTATTGCAAAAGTATCAAGCTAGATTCTTAAATTACTTTTTTTTGCCTTTGTTGATCATCCCGTCCATACAAAAAGAATGAAATCTCTTTATTGCCCAAATGTTTGCTAGTGACGTCTTGGATTAGGTATCATAACCTTTCTTCCAAGATAGCATGGTTAAAAGTGTTTTGTCTGTGCAACAACCATTTTCATAGAACTCAGTAATGATTTACTGTACCCATATCCCTAATCTGTAAAACAACTTTTCTAACACGTATCTAGGTTTTGTTTGTAAAACCAAAAATGATCTATCTTTCCATTTGAACAAAATTTAATGTTGTAATGTGTATCACCAGTTTCCAAAGAAACATCCAGAAATGCTAAAATTTCAATGTTAATTCAATACAATTGCCACTGCATAGGTACTTCAGAATTTAACTATAGGTAGGTCAATCTACTATATGTACCTATGTTTAATGAAATATATCTAGTTTAGACAATTGCTTGTAGGTACTTAATAAAAAGTAAGTGCCAAGTTGAATTAACAATCCTTTTTTATGCATATAAAGCATGATAATTAAGCCTTTTCAGAGTCATGTTAATTGAACATTCAAACATATGTTTTCTTTTATTCTTCATTTGTTTTGTAATGCTTAATATCTCAATAGCATGTCTAGCATTCATAACTATGTGCTGTTGTATGTACGTAATATGTTTGATTGTGTTGAGTGTGTAAAATTGTATAATTATTTATATCAGATTTGCGTTGAGATCATGAATTATGCTAGTGATACCAATATTGCATCTTAGATAGTGTCAAGTGCTGTGTTTAAAGCACCATTCTGTTTACAATACGTAATTGTATTAATATTTTAAGTAAGTACCATATAATACTGCAAATAATGTTATTTAAGAAATAAAATTTCCAAATAAAAACTTCAAAGAGAATGGTGTCAATAAAAAGAGTAGTTTGAGTAGAATAAATGTTAATTTGCAAAATTTTTATGGATAAATACATATGGGTAATGTATCACAACCATGTTGTAAATAAAATCAAAACCAATAATACTCCATTAAACTGACTTAAATTATTATTTATTAGGTACCTACACATTTATCATTGCAACTCAAAATAAAATATGACAAGGTTTTTAATTTGAGTTACACATAGTACAATTAATCCAAATCATTGCCTCCCAAGTTGGATAAATTACTATTTATGTCAAATATTTAATGGAATTGTTTTGTAACTACCACAGTTCGAGGATGCAGACCTGGCAAGACCGTGCAGATGTCTGAAGCGGAAGTCCGTGGGCTCTGTACCAAGTCCCGTGAGATTTTCTTGCAGCAACCCATTTTGCTGGAATTGGAAGCCCCACTTAAAATTTGTGGTACTTATTCACTAATTTAATTTACATTGTATGTTAAATTTACTGTCGCTTTAGCCCTTTCAGCCCGTGCCAACATTGTGGTGCTAGAAAAATATAATTAATTTATATGAATGGTGTGCCGGCCCGTAATGCATATACAAACTTCTTCATTTTCGTATTATTCTCTTCTGTTAAAAACTCGAATGTGATCTGAGAACCAGAAGATAGGAAAAGTTATTTGGGGCTTGTTTAAGTGGACACATTGTAAACGTGATTTTAATTAGATACAACATGAGAATTTAATAGTGCAGTGCAGTAGTGAATTATGTCATAAAAATAAGTATGTGCCTAGAATGTGCTGATGGATGGTGTAGATTTCAACCCTGTCATTGTGCAGCTTATTTCTTCTACAAATACAAATAGATGGAGATAGAGTTTTATTATTTATTGGTCAACATTATTTATTGATCGACAAAAATATGCTACAAGATGTTATACCTTAAAATGGAAGGAAGCATTATACGACGAATAAGTTATTGCCGAATTATTGTATAATTCAAACATGAATGGTAAACAGGTAAAAAGGTGATGTGATGACATGTTTAGGAAGACCATTCCAGCAGCCCCAAGCCCGACGAACTACAGTAAAACATAACTAAGTGTGTGGTCTGAAGTTTAAAAATGATATTTATTTGCAAAATGTTAACAAAAGACGTCGAAGTCGTCATTTCATTCAATTTTAAATCGGACTTCTGAATAATCTGCCTCACTGTACACTTGTCGACTACGGCCCTTTATCTTCCTCGAAACCGGGCCTCCGAGCGATACAATTCGAAATAACTCTGAAGAACTTATTGACATGGCTTAGGAGTGAGATGAGTATGTAATTTTTAAGAAAGTGTTTTGTCTCAACTTTCAAAGAAGTTCCATCGTATAAAAGAGTTGCAGAGCTTTTGCAGAAATAATATAGGAGGGAATATACAGAAACTGTTACTACTGTATAAACAAATCTTTATATTGATTGCAAAATAAATGAAAGTTACACAATAGTTTAGTATTATTTTTGAAATATGAATAACTATTCACATGTCGCGTGAAAATGAAGAAGTCAAAATGCACGCGTCACCTGTCTAACTCGCGAGAACGGAAAATGGGTAAAGCATATGACGCCAGCGCCACAATCTTGAAAGGTTGCTGAAAGGGCTATGAATATAGACTTTTTAATTTTTATAGGTTTATGACCTATGTGTCCTTTTAGCTCAACTGTACTCGGTTGATAATACCTATGTCCAGTCTAGAATCTGTCCAGATAATCCGGAGGGGGTTAAAATGGGTAATCAACTCGACTGGTAGGGCCCAAGATGATACGCTACCTGAAGCCTGAAAATAACTGTACTTAAACTAATGAAATTCAGTAATGTTCGTGTAGAGAACACGAACATTACGTTTGGAAATTGAAAGATTCCCTTGAGACATCTTATCAGGTTAACCATTGGCTCTGAAAGGATTAGATTAAAAAAGTGGGCTGTTGAGAATACTTATCAACTGAGCAACCACAGCCACAGTTATTACTTTTATAAAAAAAAAGCGGCCTTATGAAATGAGGACATATTTTTAGGAAAGGGACATTTTGCACCTAACACCATATTGAGTATTGATATCATAGTAGCGTTTTTTTACCTTACTTTTAAGCCACTAAGGTTAATTCATGTCTTACATTCTAGGTGACATCCACGGGCAATACACGGATTTACTGCGTCTCTTCGAATATGGCGGTTTCCCGCCAGAAGCCAATTACCTTTTCCTCGGCGACTACGTGGATCGCGGCAAGCAATCACTGGAGACCATATGTCTTTTGCTTGCGTATAAAATTAAATACCCGGAGAACTTCTTCCTTCTTCGGGGCAACCATGAGTGTGCGAGTATAAATCGCATTTATGGTGAGTACTAAGCACCGAGTATAAGTCGCACTTATGGTAAGTACAGACAACCGCCCGCGGCTAGCTACTCTTGCTTGACTCAACTCAAAATATCTTAATTGATTAGGACATTACATATCTCTTTCAATCGTCAAAGAGGAGGGGGTAGGAAAGTAGGAAATTCTGGTATAGCCATGTTTTGCGAAATCAGTTATGGGTATACTATAACACTTTAAAATTTTATTAATTTCGTTCTGTAGTTTGCGTGAAGGAATAAAGCTTCGGTCGAAACAACGCGTTTAACTTGCGGTCGCGGTGGCGATCAATTGTGCCCACTTATAATTAGGGTATACTATTCAATGATAGCCACCACGGACGCAGACTGAACGCATTGGTTTGACCGAAGCAATAAATGCATCCAAACGCAATATAGTAGAATAGAACACTATTTCTACAACAAAGGGTCCTTAAATATTTTCAAAATAAAAGTTTTGTCATTCTGGAATTTCTTCCTAGTATTGAAAGTATTTTCGAAATCAGTTTTCGAGATACGGGCGTGAGTATGTACGAATGTGTGTAAATATACATTTCGCAGGCATATCGTAGAACCGCCATTTTACAACACCTAGGTCCTAGGCATTTTGCAAACCCGCGCCAGATGAGCCTGGGCTAATACATAGATAATATTTTTGTAATACCTATGTCTAGACATTTACAAAATGACTACGGATAGAAAATTGGTCAAAAACGTTTGGTAACGAGGAGCAGAGACAAGCTGTTAGGATAGGTAGGAACTTTGAACCACGGCGAGCAGCAGTGGCGAGTGCTACAATCAAAATATGTAGGTACAAATTTTCGGTCCGGCATTTTGCATACTGGCGCGTTTGAGAAACACCTAGTCCTTTTGTAAAATGGCAAATTCTCCTGTAAAGTTCCACACGCACTTACGCTGCGCCGCGCGACTTGAATTTGTATGATGTGACGTCGCGCAACTCAAATGCGTCTATATAAGTTTGCAATGAACTTACATAAACCATAACTTACGCAGCGCAGCGTAAGTGCAACTGGGCCTTGCGAAATTGTTCTTGCCTAGTAGTAAATTACACACTAAACAACTTACATAATTGTAGGTGACCTTCCCAATTAAAACAGTATTCTGGCAAGGACTTCACAATTTGTACTTCTAATTAGTGGTAAGCCTCCGCTACTATAACGCTTACTATATGGCTTCAGGTTTCTATGACGAATGCAAACGCCGATACAACATCAAGTTGTGGAAGACATTCACGGATTGCTTCAACTGCCTTCCTATTGCTGCTATTATTGATGAGAAGATATTCTGCTGCCATGGGGGCCTTTCACCTGACTTGCAGGGAATGGAGCAGATTAGACGGATAATGAGACCCACTGATGTCCCTGATACAGGTATTATTTTAATGCAAAGAATGAATTAAACAAAAAACATTTATTCAAGTAAAATATACCTACAAAGAAACATCTATCTCCTAATAAAACGAATTAAAATCCCATTATAACATCCAGTAGTAAAGAAATCGTTGATTCTGTATTTTGTAAAAAATTGTAACTTCATATTCCAATAATTCCATTCCAGGGCTACTTTGCGACTTGCTCTGGTCGGATCCAGACAAGGACGTCCAAGGATGGGGCGAGAATGACCGTGGCGTGTCATTTACGTTTGGGCCGGACGTCGTCAGCAAATTCTTAAACCGGCACGACTTGGATCTTATTTGCCGAGCTCACCAGGTAAATAACTCTACATCCTAGTATGTACTAGATTATATCAATATTTGTTTTAACAGCTTATTCACATACAGAAATGAATTGTCCGTCAGATATTTAATCGAAATCGGTTAAGCAGTTTTTCTTTCATCAGAATCGGTTTGTTTGGCCGTGCGTAACAAACGACAGTAAGTCTTAGACAGGCTTTATGAATGTTCTTAGTCCAAACAGTAGTAGTAGTTCAGTTTCCAGGAGATATACTTACTATTTATACTTACAATTCGGAGTTACCTTCACTGGTTCAGCGTCTGAAGAAACATGCAGCAACAGAGATCTCTATTTTGTCGATATAGATATTTTAGAGATATACTTTTCTCCGCAACTACGGTTTTGTTCCACGTGATATAGAAATAACCAGTATTGTTTATCGTTCCAGGTGGTTGAGGATGGATACGAGTTCTTTGCGAAGCGACAACTCGTGACGTTATTCTCCGCTCCTAACTACTGCGGTGAATTCGACAACGCCGGCGGCATGATGTCTGTGGATGAGACGCTTATGTGCTCATTCCAGGTAAATATATCTATCACAGCTATTTTTGATTACATAAAGTATGATGAATTCCTATAACATAGGGTCATCGTATTTTCAGATTTTGAAGCCGTCGGAAAAAAAAGCTAAATACCAGTACAACGGCGTAAACAGTGGGAGGCCAGCTACGCCCCAGCGATCGCCACCCAAAAAGAAATAACTGACGTTTGGGATCCAGTGTGCTGCACAGTGAGGAATGCTTCAAATAATTAATTATATCATATATTATAATGATTATTTTAGTGAAGTCATCAGACAAAGCCGAATAGTTGTCATGAATTGTTAAAATTATTTATAAATTTGCTTGTGCCTTCTTATTTATAATTTTAATTATTAACATGAGTGATATTAATTTATGGATTTAGTTCTACAGAGACTGGGTAACACCATGATATTATATTCGGCAATGACTTGTGACTGTTGCTTTTTCGGTCCCTGATGTAAAAAAGCAGCTCTTTATCGGATGTACCCTATTATGTTATTACATGTTATTGTTGTAGTGAAATTGTTTCGTTGTGTTGAGAAGTTCTAGGTGACAAGCTTATCTTAAAGATGCGGGCATTGGACACAAATCGTCGATACATCTTCATATAAACTATATATTAAGTTGTAGTGGATCGAAAGCACATTTGCTTGGTTTATTCTGTAACTAATGTGCCTATAAATGTAAAGTATGTATAGGTCTCGTGTAAGTGACGATAAATAATCAGATAATTGGAAATTGTCATTTCCATTAAATTAGAGCGTCCATCAAAGATTTTCCTTTAAAGTCTATTTTTAAGAGATTCGTTTTTATTATTTATTACCATTTTTTTAAATTAATGGATCCTACTGGGGGAGCTGGCCTAAGACCCACGAAATATTACTTTTATTAGTAATAATAAAAAATGCATTGGATTTATTTGTATTAGGCAATGTTATTAGGCGTATTTTCTTTGTTTTGATTAGGGTAACAATTCCCAGTGAAATTATTTGTTTCAATTTGCACGCAGTATTAATTTGATGTAGTAGAAGTAGTTATCAAAATTCACCGACCATTGGAATGATCTCCCATACTGAGGCTTTCTCTACACAACTTACAATAGTAAGTCTGAATGGATTGAAATGAATTAATGTTGGTAGAAGCAGTGTAGTCCTCGCAACAATAGTGCAATTGCTATGTTATTATTAAATATTGTAAAATTATATGCAAATTTTGCATTGTACAATTTTATTTTAGCTATGTTAACAGAATGTCATATAATTTTCAATAATAAATATTACTATTTAAACTAAGAACTCAATTTGCGTTTTATTTTCATTAGTTTTGCATTTAACTATAATGTTTGTAACAGTTTTATTAACAGGATCATATTTAACATTTAGGAAATACAAGTGTATATAATTTCGCTTGATTTTTTTTCAAATAAATTATCTTATTGCTATGAACTTCATATTATATTTCACACTGTCTAGATTACATATTTTAATGTTATATTTGTTTTGATGTTTATTATAGAGATTTAGGCTACTGCCAGTTATTAGATTGTGATTTACAGTCAGTTTCACTTGATTATTCTTATCTTCACAAAACTATTATACCTACTAGACATTAAAAAATTCAGTTTAAAACATAAATTACTCCTAAATTTTGTTGTACTTTTCTCAGGTGTGTACAATTTTCAGGAATTATAAATTTTATTCGAATATTTCGGTTTTTTTAATCATTATCCTGTGGAACTAACCAATCATTGTCGTCATCATTGAGTTTGATTTCTTCAGTAAATGATAAACTTTTAACCAAATTATTTTGACATTCAAATTTCCCATGAAGTTTAGCCAGAAAATCTTCATTTTTCTTTTCACATTTTTGAATGTCCATTTGTAAGACTTTTAGATAACCCCGTTTTGCTGGAAGAACCTTTTTCAATTTATTAATTTTGTTCTCATAGTCTTTGGCTAAAGATTCCAATGAATTCCTTTGTTTTTGTAAGTTAGCTACATCCCATGCTTTCAATTGAGCTTTTATTTGACCAAGCTGAGGCCTCCTAAAATAAAATAAAAAAGAAATTTAGTAAAGGAAAAGTATTTTAACCACTGTTTCAGAACTGTCATTTGATGCAACAATGAAACCATTACACACATTATCACATTAGCATCATGAAATATTTTTAACACATTCACTGCCATTACTTTAGCCAGTGTCTAGAATGCATATTAAGTGCCCAGTGACTTGCACACTACATTCCACTATGATCCTTTGGAATGAGTAAATATAAATATATATCCAAGCCAAAACTTAAGCTGAAGGCCTTTGAGGTCCTGAAGTAAAGACCAGCACTTGTTGAAAGATTGAAAAAATAACAGCCAGCAGTGAATATGTTAAAAAAAGAAATTACAAAACATATCCAAGCTGTTTAATTAAATGACAAGAAATGAACCTTAAGTAGTAGTGACTGCTATTTTATAAGTATTTCCATGCGAAACTAACTTAAACATAATAAAAAAGGTCTAGTGTTATCATCACGGACATCCACAAAATATATGTCACTGGACCTATGACCAGCCTCTTCCTCCCCTATCTTTAATAAAATCATGAAGAGAAGACTATTTATTACATGTTACCTCACACATTTTCAATATAGTTTACTTAAATGAGCTTTTACTGCATACCTTGAGTAACTAGAGCACAATATTTTAATACAAATGCATGGATTAGGATCACGGGATGAGTAGTTAAACCTGTCAACTATATTTAAAATAAAGCCTATCAAAAGAGCTAGCTAAATTGATGTCTTTCATAAACAATAAAAGCCTGTCATGCAACACAGGTAGCTTCAGCAAGGCATATAGTTTGTGTCAGTAAATCTCCTGAAAATCCATAACAAACAGTTATGTAATTGAGTAGATGGTTCCAGTTGTCTTATCATAGTGGCAATTTCAAAATATACCAACATCTCTCTATCAAGCAGGAAACTGACTAACGACCATCTGATATATCAACACTGAACTCAATTCACACTGTTGCCATAACTTTTCTTAAATTATATATTTAAAATTGAAACCGCAAGTAAGCACTAAGAAAAGATTTTTGGTAAAAGAACTTGGCACGGGACACTGACAATTTCTTCTGATATATTGTACCTAAACAAAAACACTTAACAATTTATTTTAGCATTCACGTCTGATTTTAATTTTTTATAGTTAAAGGTTTACTTTACCGTAGTTTACTAAAATTCTGAGATATCTGTTATCTTTAGGTAGTAAATCAATTCGCTCGCCACACATAAAAGCAATCTGCACTGATGGTCATCATCTTGGCGTTAATGTCCCAGTTGTGCTCTCACACACGAGGGCCCGGGGTTTGCCTTGATCATGATCCAGAATTTAGCAGATCAGATAAGAACAGTGAAGCAACTGCCACCTGACCTCCGTGACCTAGCTACTAGAGGAACCTGACCAGATGTTATACATTCAGTTGCCTCAAGTTCCAGTTTCATCACAATGGGTTTCCTCACCATCAGAGCATTGGTTAGTGATCCACTAATGTACATAGCTCAGAAGAAGAGTCATTGGTACATGGCCACAGTGGGATTTGAAGCTGGTACCTCTCGCTTATTAGTCAAACACCTTAAACACTCGACCAACAATGCTCGCAATCTGCACTGATGATAATTATGATTAATAACCTTAGTAAAACTTGTAATGGAGTACCTTCACTTTACAACACCACATTACATTTTTTTTAACTTACCATACTGGGGTGTCAGGACTGAGTTCACAAAACTTTTCCTTTTGCCTTTCTAATAGCTCCAGCTTCTGGGGCATGTTTTCATATTGCCACATGGAACTTAATTCTTGCACCATCTCATCGAGAATAGACTGTTTCAAACAGTTGAACATAGGAATCCATTTCACTCTGCTTAATTTGGTTTTTGGAACCGCTTCAAGAAAATCGTCATTTCTACAATAAATTCAATAGACAGGTAAGAGAATAGAATTCTAGAATAATTTCAAGATGAACCACTATTGATAAAGAATAAATATAAAGTTTTTACCTTACTAAGTTCGATATGTTGCTAAGTTCCTTCAGTATAATAAAATTGTCAAACACCATTTCAGAGCTATCCATATCTACATATTTTTCTTCCATAATACTTATTCAATTTTTACCGAGCCTGCTTCTTTCTTTTCTCTTTAGCAATTCTTTGAACGTATGTAGTTTAAATCAACACAAATTTGTTTGCGACCGCTATTTGAAAAAATTAATTATCTCGATAAATAAATCATCACCCGAACAAAATAACGTAACGAACAAATCAAAATTCAAATATGACAGCTTGTTTGCTGCTTGCTTTGACAGTTTGACATGACATTACTTCTGTCTACTTTTACTATGCCATCTAACTTCCGGTTCGGCACCAAGCAAAGAGTTCGGACATACAGCAATAGTGATCGCTTCGTAATCGAAATGTTAATTCCGCTATCACCGACAGGTTTCCCAACAAAAAGTTAAAGAAACAACTGCACGCACATAAATTTAGGCATAATTTTAGTTGGGAAATGGGTCCTGAATATAATAATTATTACAGGCTATCTTAAATTAAAAGTATCTTTTATATTTTCTTGTGCTTGCAAGGTCGCCACTGAATGACGTTCAAGGAGAAACCAAAGTCGTATAGTGGACTTATTAACTACCTACCGTGATAAGAGCATCGTTGGCCTATTTTGGCTAGCAAGTCAGACTCGTAAGCGAAAGGTACCGGGTTCGGTCCTTAGTGCCAACATGTACCAATGACGTTTTCTGAGTTATGTACATTAGTTAAACACTAACCGATTACGATGAAACCCTGCACACTGCGACCGAATGTGTAACCATGATCCAATCTGGTCAAGTTCCCTTGGTAACAGGGTCATGGAGGTCAGATGCCAGTCGCTAAACTGTAATTACCAGCACGACTAGCACAAGTGTGCTCTCGCGCGTGATAAGCGAGAAAAGGCGCGACATAGATACTGCTATCTCTTTCATCTTAGTACTGAGAGAAGGAAACAAAGGCTCTCTTGCGGCGAGAGCTATATCGCGGGTACACTTGTGATAGCCCTGCTGATCTGTCTAAATCCTGGATCATGATCAAGGCGGTCCCTAGGCCCTCGTGTGTGAGAGCACAACTGGGACATTAACGCCAAGATGATGATACCATAGCCATAATAGCAATATAATTTTTTTTATCTACATTTTTGATATGTTGGTTCGAATGTTTTAAAAATTAGCGAAAGTAGCGTGTTCGAAATTGTTTGAATCTTGGCTCAAAAGAACTGTGAACGTACATTAAATGTAACACAAACGAATGAGCACACAATGTTTGGAGAGCCGTATACGATTTAAAAATGTAGCGAAATCAAAATTATTCGGATTTTTTCTCAAAAGACCTAAACGAGCATAGCGAGCTCGGATATTTTGGTACATTGGCTCTTAAATTTTTTGAATCTTTGCTCATCGGAGCTGAAATAAACATAATAAAAGAACCAATGAATGAGCGAGCTCAGCGAGCTTGGGAATTTGTTACAGTTACGTAACTAAAACTTTATTAAGTAAATTTTGACAGGACAACAAATGAAATAACAAAATTTAAAAGACAAAAGGTTTTAATTAGCAAAGTTTATAATCCAAATGTATGTTTCATCAAATGGACGTTTGACCAAAAGTTGTTAGACGTTTTAAAGTACCAAATCATCCCTAATCAAATTACATATATAATCACAAATTATTTCCTTCACAGTATTTTATTTCCATTTCTTAATTTTAATGGTTAGAGAGTATGATTCATGATCCAGAAGTCGCCGGTTATAAGAGCAGTAATTAATAATTTATTTGTCACAAAATCGAATCTATCAAAAACGTCGTTTGAGTTTTGTTAGTTTCAGCGAGTTCCAGAACCAATTAACAGGCGTAATTCGCTAATCAACTGATTGTATTTCTTTTGAACTTTATGATTCTTAACGATTTGATCAATAGTGTAATAGATAAGTAATTTAAACTTTGGTATTCCAGACTTTGGTCAGTAGAACTTTTGATGAAATGACCATTATTATTTTAAAATTTTATCAGTCATTCATAACCTTTCTAAAATTTGCTCAATAAAGTTTTAATTTTCTAATATGTAACCGAAGCGGCGCACATACGCGCGCTTTGCTACTGACTACCATGCATGATCCAAATCCAAAACTTGATCCTGATCCGGTGCCTGGGCACTGCTGGTACCTTTCTAGTAACTAGAGCGTAACTACGCTCCTGACGGGGAGCCTCAAACAGGGCAAATACTGTTGGAGGCAGCATAGGACTTTGTGTAGTTCGCTGCAGAGACTGGGCGGGGGCCCGCGGTGCTCGAATCAGCATAAAAAACTGTATTAGAAGTTGGGGCGTCTGTTGAAGTGTAGGGTCATGTCTTATTCCACGATCTGGACACTTTTTGGGTCAGCAAATATCACTCGCCGTCCATAGGGGAACATTTGACTATATTATACACTGGTGAACTGAACAATTTTCTTTAAAGTTTGTTACCCGACTTCCGGAAAAGTAACTCAATCTAGCTTTCATTGTAATTTAATTTAATTGTAATAAAATAATAAATATCCGTGTACAAATTCACACAGCGCCTTCTAGCCCCAAACTAAGCAAAGCTTTTTTTTATATACCACTAATGTGGCAAACAAGCTTGCGGTATGGCTGATGGTAAGCAGTCACCACAGCCTATGAACGTTTGCAATACCAAAGGCATCACCCACGCGTTGCCGACTTCGTAAAAACCTTTTAACCCCTTTCTTGAAGAACTCCAACGCTTGTACTATGATAACTGATATACTACCTAAATACTTTTAAATAGATACTTATTATACATAGAACACCCAGACCCGTAACAGAAATTAAAATTCATCATTTCAATTTCTGCCCGGCCGGGAATCGAACCTGGGACCTCTTGCGTGGCAGACCACTGAACCACACAGGTCGTCAGGTGAAATGTGGTTGTCATTTGAAAGGGATGTGCCTCCATTACGAATTCGACTATTTGTTTAAAAAAATGCGATACTAGCTGAAAAGACCAAAAGTCAGGCAACAAACCTAGAGTCGAGGTTTTAGTCCATCACTATACAATATATACCTACACTCCTTTGCAAAAAAAGTTTGTAGATGCCTCAGTTGTTTCATTGAAATTATTTTTGGGTGAAGTTTTTTATGTGTCCAGGGTCGGTACATCCGGTCGGTACCGGTACATTATGTATCGGTACATCCTGGGGTGAGCAGCAGACCATTCTGGGGTGGGCACGGCCCACCCACCCCCTTACCACGCCTATGTATATGACAGTTGCATAAACTACTAATATTGCTATAGTGTCATTGGAGAGTTTTCTCTGTTTACGGTACACATGGTCCATTATGTTAAAATGTAGGCAGTAGCTTGTCGTGAGAGAGAGACATCACGTATAAGATCGTAAAGGCTCGCCTGCGCTGGTTTGGTCAGTGCTGCGTCCTAGGGATACCTGGCAATTAAGGTGCCTAAACTTGCCGGTATCAAGAAAGAGGTCTCACGAGACCCCGGGAGACCCGTGAGTCGGATTCGTGAGCCAACAGCTTATGAGTTGAGGATGCCGAAGATCGGGCATAATGGAAAGGAAAGAGTAGGAAAGTGGAGCCTACATATGCCGTGATTGACCGCTGGGATGACGATGATAATGCCTAGCTGTAGGTATCTCATTTCTCTTTTTATTTGTATTTTTGTTTTATTTTATATTAGTATTTTGTTTTTTTATTTACTTTTTAGAATGGGAATCGTGTTCTTGCACACCTAATTCTTGCACAAAATATATGCACGAAGCGGTGAACTGGATGGAAACTGCTAAACGTATTAAAACAATAGGTTCTGTTCCACGTACGACAGAAATAATTGTACCTATCGTTTTAATACATTTAGCACTCCATCCATTTCACGGCTTCATACAAATATTATGTAACACCCGGTATAGCGCAACAAACTTATCTGACCCGTTTTTGCTGGAATTAACAAAAGGTTGGAAAATGGCGACAATAAGTTCCAGCTTTGGCCAACGGCGCACCACAGTTAAGTTTGTGGCGCTGTGCTGCAACAACACAAGAAGTTGCACTCGGTACCGCTACATAGATGGCGCTGCTAGTCTGACCTTCGCTGTACAATTTAGAATAGTTGATCTAACGCCCGAATACTTGGATTTCTCAAGGGCCAATTGATGTTTGGTGTGTTTTAAGGGCTCATTAGATATCATGATATCCCTTTTGAATGTCAAATATTTGAAAGTGATAGCATGATCTTGAAGGAGTCCTTAAAGTTAAGAAGCATTCCAGTATTCGGGCGTAAGACTTGAATGTTTCGTATGGAATCCTTAGGCGGATGCTATATACGCTCGAGATACGTGGATTGCCATCCTGAATCACGATATTTATCACGTGTCGCGGATCGTGATACGGATCACAGGATTTCTAGAAACTCAGAAATCCACGATCCGTATTAACGATACCTATCGCGATAAATATCGAGCGTGTAGTATCCGTCTTAGGAATTCGAACGGAGCATTCTAGGTACCTGATTTCACCCCTGCTGCAACTGATTAGTGCTGCTGAAACAGACTGGTATAATTCTACCCCACGTAATACGTTAAGATACCTACATCCGTCTGTCTACGGTCTACTGCTAGTAGGTATTACATAAACTTTCTTTACTACACCTACGCTGTAGCATTTCCCTCGCTTCTTCGCGCTCTATATGCGTTGATGTCCAACACGTGAGGCCCGTACTGCGTGCTATGAGACCAGTAACCCTTTCGACGGCTTCTTTAATATGTATTATGTCCCGAAATGCAACAATGTCTTGTTGTCAATATGTACATATGCAAGAGCCAGAATTGCTAGAGCTACGGTTTTAGTGCAACAAACCTCTGGTTTTTACAACCACGGGTACAACGCTACTATTTATTGTGCACAAGGTAAGTTACAATATAGACAAACATAAAGTTGAAATTAACATTATTTGGCGACTGGCCGTGTGGTGTCCGGCAGAGTATAATAGCACCAATCGTTACACTCGCGGGTGTCGTAGTTTTATATATTATAGCTTTTAAAGAGTCCATTCTTTCCACCATTTACTTTTCATTTGTAATTTTACGTATCTAATGATATTGACATGAACGTGAACTAAAAGGATTATTAATATCTTTGAGATCTTTTCATAAAAATGAGAATTGAAGTGAACGGAATAATACTATCGAACATTTTTTATTCTGATTTTTTCCTATTAAATTTTACCTGAATCGCTCCCGTTTCGACGATTTCATAGGATTCGTATAATTTTTGGAATAGAATATGGAATTTCGGAAAGCAAGGAAATCTTCTATAATAAAGGTTTTGTAGACCCATATTTAATCAAAAAATTTGTTCTTTTGATTCCACTCTATGAGTTTTGGAGAAATACATTTTATTTTCACTTCGAACAGTGGCATATCACAGCTGCTGTATATTATTATTTTTATATCATTTACCTAAAAACTTTCACAAATTCATCGTCATAGCCCACTAATTTAACTAGAATTTTGGACCATGAATATCACAAACCCAAAAAGTCTGAAGCGAAATACAGAATTCTTTGCTAATAAAATAAAAACCTTATTAAATTTTATTATCTTAAACAAAGCCGCCTACGTGCAGCGTCGGAACAGCGAACGCGCTACGCATGCCCACCGCCTAATCATCGCGTAGCGTCCGGATAGTCACCACGTAGCCACTGCATAGCACCCGCGTAGTCAATGCGTAGCCCTTACATAGCCACTACGTAGCGGCCGCGTAGCCACTGCGTAACTCCCGCGTAGCCACTGGAAAGCTCCGCATGGCCACTGCATAGCGTCCGCGTAGCCATCACGCCAAGCGTCGCCGCCACTACGATGTCATCTCATTTCGTTGGCTATGGTTGGGCACCGCGCTGCAGCTGTTCGGTTGCTACGCGGTGGCTACGCGTAATCGATGGAAAGATAAGATAGAAACTCTTTATCTATACTTAGTCTGGCCATAAATACTGTTACAATTAAAAATAAACAAAATATTACATTTGAATTTGGAATCTGTCATTTTTATATGATTTTTCATTGTCTTTTCTTAATTTAAAAAAGAATAGGGTGGTAAAATCGAAACAACTACTGAAGCGGTACGCAAAGGGAGGTCACAGAAAAATTTTGTTTACGGATGAGAAATTTTTTACAATGAGGAGTTTTCCAATAGGTATCTAAAGCATTCCTAACCACTCACTAGATGGCGCCCCGACAATTTTGGTAATTGTTAATCGCTTGAAATACTAGGTACGTTGTATTGGATAATATTGTATTTGTCAATAGTTTTCAACCATTTTAGAGGTTGTAATAATAATGCAACATAGTGCCAACTTCTATAAATATTTATTTTTACATTTCCTTCAACCTTTAACAGTTATGTTTATATTAATTAACATTTTATTTTTAAGTTTAGTATTAGATGGTTGCATGAAATCACTGCCACCATCATACAGATTAAAAAAAGATTACCAAAATTGTAGGAGCGCCATCTATTGATGCTTTTTGAAACCAACTATCAATACCTACTGGAAAACTCCTCATTGAGCAACATTTTAACAAACAAAATTACCGTATTTATGCTCAAAGCTCTAAGAAAGCTTCCCAAATAGTCGACAGAGTGCAACGTGGGCATTATCCGACTTCAGCGATGGTTTGGTGGGGTGTTAGCTTTGAAGGAGTGACTGAGTCATACTTTTGTGAAAAAGGTATCAAATCATCTGCACAAGTGTATCAAGATACCATTCTTGAGAAGATAGTTAGGCCCCTTAACAACACCATGTTCAATAACCAAGAATGGTCCTTCCAGCAAGACTCGTCGCCGGGTCACAAAGCTCGGTCCACGCAGTCTTGGTTGGAATCGAACGTTTCCGACTTCATCAGAGCTGAAGACTGGCCGTCGTCTAGTCCCGATCTTAATCCGCTGGATTATGATTTATGGTCAGTTTTTGAGTACGGCTTGCTCTAAACGCCATGATAATTTGGAGTCCCTAAAACAATCTATACGATTGGCAGTAAAGAATTTTCCCATGGAAAGAGTGCGTGCTTCTATTGATAACTGGCCTCAACGTTTAAAGGACTGTATTGCAGCCAATGGAGACCACTTCGAATAAGCTTTTTATATTTAAAATTGTTTTATATTTACGTATTAAACTAACATATTGTAAAAGTAATAAATGTTATTTGCAATAGAAAAATATTATTTTTCTTTATTACAATATTTATGGCAAGACTAGGTACATAGTATAAAACAAAGTCGCTTCCCGTCATTTGTATCTTTTAAAGTACGCAACGGATTTTAATGTGGTTGTCAACAATAGATAGAGTGATTCATGAAGAATGTTTATGAGCTAGAAAAATGCGTAGGTAGCGAACGATGTCGCGTCCACTAGGCTATACATACATACATAGTATACAACGAAGTTGCTTCCCCCGTCTGTGTAAGCTTAGATATTCTAAACTACGCAACGGATTTTAATGCGGTTTTCAACAATAGATAGAGTGATTCAAGAGTATGGTGTATAAGTAAGACAAAATGGGTAGGTAGGTGTACGCGAGCATAGTCGCGCCGGGTCCACTAGTTAACAATAAATATAAGAACAACAAAAATAATATGATTTTACTTTGCAAGGGCGGGCTTATCCCAAAAAAATAATGCGACCCACATGGTAGGTGGTTACGACGCGGCTTATAGGCGAAGACAGCTACGTAACGTACATACATACCCACAGTACAATTTAGTAAAAGACTCCGACAAATTGAGAATCCCCTCTTTATCTGAAGTCAGTTAAAAATAATAAACAGAAACAGAGTCGTTTTCGAGATTTTATTGCTTTTTTTATTTTTTGATATACATAAAAATATTAAATATGTAATAAAAACAAGTTTTTGCGTAACATTTTATATAAATCGCTTTGACTATGTCTTCGTGAGGAAAAATTAAAAAGTACAGTCTTTGAGATCTTGCGCGAAGATGAATAATTATATAATTTCAGAATTGGACATTTGGCTCGACATAGTCAATTAATGTAATCGTAATTGTGTAAAATATGTATTTAATTATTTTTTAAATGATGCTTTGTACATGTATAAATTAACTTAGAACATAGTTAAGCCGGATGGTAGCCCCCTTAGTACGCTGCGGCTGAAAACATTAAAAAAAAAATATTAGTACCCTACCTAAGTACATTATCGAAATACCACTAATATAAGTAATACCCAACAACTACGTACGATATGTTTTGTCATTATCCAACTAAAATTGGGCAGTAAATAGGTAAGTATAGTATCATAAGTAGGTACTTAGTTGGGTATTATTTAGATTAATAGGTGTAGATTTTAAGTGACTATGATTAGAAAAATATACTGATTCTAATATAATAACTAAATATGATATTTTTCAAAGGAAAGATAAAATATTTAGTATGTAGATAATATTTCAAATGGCATTATTATGTTCCAGAATTTAGAGCAATTGTACTATACAGTAGGTATAGTTTCTTAGATTAATTATAAAATTCATAGTGTATTTGTTTTCGATATACATACCGACTCGTACCTCTGTGTAAATGGAGGAAATATTTTAAATGATTCACATTATTATGAACAACATTTAGTTAGGATGGGTACAATGTGTAACTATAATATGCAATCCTGAAAATGTATGTCATTCATATTTTTTGTTTTAGTTTGATATGATTTATAAACAATGTACAGTATGTAGGTAAATGTTGTTATTAGTGGGATATAATGTACGTAAATTAAATTGTATATTTTTCTAATAATGTGATAATCAGTGCACTGCATCCAATGATAGGTAATTTATTTACAAATTAGCAATTTTTAGGGAAGTTCTAGCGACGGGTAAGTGCATAATCTACGTTAGGTAAGTACACGGAGATCTTTTTATTATATCGAGCTTGATATATAATACAATGTACTACTTTCTAAATAGTCTAGAAACGTAGGACTTGAAAGTTCAGGTACCTGATTCGATCTCACTTTATAGACTACGCATGAATGGTAAAGTCTTGCTTAGAGCGTCCACGGTGAATGCGTCTGCCAGCATTAAATCTGCCGCAGAGACAGGCACAATAAATATATACCTTTAAATTAAATTGTGTATTATCAAATTTCATCTGACGGCTCTCCCGGTATAAAACACTGTTTTTAAAAAATAAATATTCAAAGCTAATGCAGATAATGATTAATTAATAGTCAATATTAAATTCGCGGAATCGTCTCGCAGCCAATGGTTAAAAATCGATGATAATATTTAGCGTCAGTGTGCCGTTACTATCGGCAGGCCAATATTACAGCTCGCTCGTGATTAGCTGGTGATGGGCGTATATACAGCGACCCACTAACCTAAGGGCCTGATCGGGTGCTTGTCCCAGAGGAAGGTGCGTTTGACGGGCGACAGGTACGAGTCACGGATGTAGGAGGGGCTGCGGTCCCACCGCGCGAGCGGCTTCAACTCCGGCCAGTCGTACCAGAAGGGGTCCCGCGTGATGGCCGAGATCGGCAGCGAGGGGCTCGGGTTGAAAATGTCCGCCCACGGCCTGCGTCGGAGCCCGCCGGCGTTCCACAGCGGCGCACCTACCACAGGCACACGTTAGCTCACACCGCCACGCACCGCGCACCAAGCGACAAGCGGCTCCGCTCACAGAGCCTCATGCTACACGCGCTGAAAGCAAACGTGCTCATCGCAGGCGACATCATTTTGTTATTTATGATAATGAATATATTCATTTTGATTTTCTTTTATGATTGATGAATGCAGAAAATATCAGTTATGTCATATGTATGCCTCTAGATCTTGACGGTTGGCATGCAAAGCCGTCGTCTCGAATTTCGAAACAAAGTTACATGCTGTGCTTCATGCCCTGTGTGATGAGATTGAATGAAAAGAACACGTACACTCGTGGATTGAGGAACAAAGTTGTTAACCTACGGATTAAGTGAACTGAGGTGTCTTACTCTCTCATTCACAGGAAATATTAAGTCTTTAGAGTTTAGGTGTAAAGGTCTACTTGATCTACTTTTGAGAAGTATACTTGATCTACTTTTTAGAAAATAAAAGCAAACAAGATTGTCACTGGATCTAGGTTTTGATTCGTTCAATCCTTCGATGTTTCTATTGGAAGAGAAGGCGTCTAAGTTGGTGCAAGGTGCGGGTGGGAGGCGGGCTGCGCCCTTACCATCGGCGTCGTACGCGATCTCGCACTCGCGCGGTGGACTTATCCTCGGCTTGACGGGCGTCGGGGACCTCCCTCGCAGCGAGCGGTCAAAGTCTGCCCATTTTTCGGCTTCAGCGAAAAAGGGATCCTTTTTGAACACGTCCGATAGCCGCTCCGGCAACGCTCCTTCATACCAACGTTACGATCAGTACCGGGACAACACACGCTACGGGGATCGGACTCGCTGCCCGGCGCCGCGGGGCTACTTCGGTATAGTGTCTACGTTAGCCTGTACTTACTCGCTTCATTATTATGTCTAACGGTGGAGTGTAGTGTTCTTAAACAACGTGAATCATATCAGACAAGTGAACATTCAGGAACGTGATTCTCGGCCTGCAGTATATATACAATGCTCTGAATCGCTCTGCATGCAGTGTGGCAGCCGCTAGCTTTGCGTGGATGTGGAAATTTCTTCACAGAAAAAAATGATGAAATTTTCACAACAATCACAACGAGTTTGGATTCAATATATTGTTACCAAGAGAAAGGTACTAAACTACTAAATCAAAACACTTGATTGGTCTTTTATAATTTAATATAAAATTTGCGTGTGTTTGGGTTAGTTTATGGTAAGAATTTATCTATAAAAATGTATGTATGAACATCAAAAATAATTTACAAATAGGTATTTACTTAACATGTGTATATAAATTTATTACAGCTATGAAGTATTAATAGATATTTTTACACATGTCGTCAAACCAATGATATACACAATGTTAATTTTGAATTTTGACTAGATAATACAATGTCTTGACAGTAGCTAAACAAAAATGGGGTTTCACTTATAACAATTACTTAAAATTAGGTGTTTTTGGTATTTCTTGGACGCTAAATCGATCACTCAAATTGGATTCGATTTTATTCGAATCTAACAGGTGAATCGAGTCCTCGTAACTTAAACTGGTTCCACGTAATTCGCTATGATCGGAATGTACCAATAATATAGAGTGTATAATACAAAAAAATGTTACAGGCATATGAATTGGAATCATTCAGTACTTAACTCATGACGTGGACCAGAGATGGCCTTGATTTGTCTACCCACCGCTTGCGGGCCCAACCAGTCTCCCCGAGACACCGGAGGAGACCGCTCCCGTTGAACCGGCAACAAACGGGTACACCAAACAAGGCAACTTACAACTAAAGCCTCATCAAGCGAACGAATCGGGAGCTGACTTGTCTCTATATAAGATCAACACCATAAATAGAGCGCATCCACACATTGACATTTACTGTAAAAGTAAACTTTAGTCTCGATAAATTTCTCGTCAAGCGTCCGATGCATTCGCTCGTAGAGGCCCGACTTAGGCTACAGTTCGTGCATGGCGTTAATAGTATTTACCTGTTCCCCAGTGCGGCTTGTTGTCGGGCTCGTACTCAATGCCTTTGAGGCTCTTGGATGGCAGCGGGGCAGAGATGGGTGCGCTGAGGTCGGTGATGGGGTACGCGCGGTCCTTCAGGTACAGTCCGTAGCGGGAGGGGTACAGCCTGTCGATAGCCGACAGCCTGTCGAGGTGGTCCTGCCACGCCTTGTGCGCGTCGAAGGGGTCCACTCCGCGGCGGATGCGGCGGGGCACGTGGTAGACTGTACAGGGAAAGATAAGTTAGGTAGGAAGCGTACAGTGCGGTAAGCGAAGGTTCCTTGACAAGCCTTATTTATTCGTCTGGGTAGAAAACCCACAACCTGCTGCTGAAAGGAGCTCGCCTGGATAATTACAGGCATGAAGCATATCAATTCCTTTTTTACTACTTTCTAAAGCGTGGGTGTCGTAAATTGTACTTTTCTTTCATCATTTATACATACATTCAGAACATAGTTCAAATCCTAGGCACGCAATCTGTAATTACTACGCAATTTCTCTAATTAAGACAATGAAAACTGTTACGAATTCCAAGGAAACCTTAAATAGAAGACAAAACCCCAAACCGTATTAAACAGGATTTGTATTAGATTGGTATTCCATTCTCAAGTTGATCATAGTGAAAGATAATTCCGTGAATCAATCAAGGAAGCTTCGACGGAAACTCAAGGAAGGTTCCATTAACATATGGACTTAGAAATATTAAAACAGAGCTAGTCTTCAACTTACTAGTGAACACAAGTAGCCGCTTCTATCGAGCCTTACGATAAGTTAGTAAATGTGTTAGTTTAGTAGGTATACATATCAGAAGCTCCAAATGAAAATGAGTGGGGTTCAAACAAATCCAAGCATAGAACTCACCTCTATAACAATTATATTCCTTGGGGAACTTGGTGGATTTATATAAAAATAGGTTAATATAACGTACTAAACGTCAATGGATATAATAAATGAAGGACATAGTGACTCCTGACAAATGCTAGAAGATATGGAAAAAACTTCGAAGTAACATCCATGGATACAAGTGTGACATGTTATGTATAAGAGGTGGTTTCCAATTCACAATGAAACATGCGATTATGTCTATTGGATAATAAGTATGATGATATAATATAATGAGATGTAAATAGCAAGCAAACATCTACCAATGTGAGTATGAAATGATGCAATATGTATTAGCCATGTCATAAACTGACTACACTTTGTACATTTCAATATGATACATAAATCTTGACTATCATTTTAACGACCACTGAAGTGACTAAAAGTTACCAAAGATTTTATGAATATATTATGCTGTATCATTATTCAATTAAGTTTCTTTGATGATTACATAAGGTTATGCCATAAGGTTAACGATTTATCATGATCTATACACTAATTTAGACGACAAGGCTAAACGTGAAAATTTTATAAAGATCATTCATATTTTGCTCAATAACTTTTGTGAACTTTTTTACTTTTTTAGTTGTTTCTTTTTTTAAAGTTGTTAATCAGAAGATTGAATGTATGGGTGAGCTGATCATAATGTCACCCATCTGGCTACCATTACGCGCTAACTAAATGTTTGTATGTGAGTGTGTTTCATGTAATGTTAAATCGATTTATCTCCAAGCCTTTGACAGGATCAACGTCTTCACATACATTTCTAAAACTTTATTTAGTATAAAATAAATACAAACATGTATATTACATAGCAGAATAGCGCATGATATTTAAAACTTTAACTTATGGTGGTGATCTTTACAATTCTATGTGGTTTGAAACCCGATGGTAGCTTTGAACTCATTTTACGGCGCTGTCTTGAAGCAGCGATGTGCGCACAGTAAAGATGAATTATACAAATGAAAATAATATTTCAGTGACCATAGCAAAAGTTGGCGGTAAATGTAATTTAAACTCCCCCGGAGGCCTTTGATGCTGAAACAATTAAAATGCCAATAAAGTATGTGAACTCACGCTGTTATTTATGTAAATTGTAACACCTCGCATTAAGATCTCTTATGACATAACTACTTCATTAATATAAAGCAAAATGATATCATTCATGACCAAAGCTCTTTGTACAAGAATATTACAAGGGGATGCAATTTGTACAGTGTTAAAAGCAACAATTAGTTGTGAGTAATTTATTTCATAAGGGATTACATTGCCAAATAGCTTCTTCATAAAATGTTCAGTGCCAATCAACGACTGATATCAATCAACAGAATCACCTATTTCTGTTCTAAGAATGTAACGCAGGTAACTAAATCAATCATCTTGCAATAATAATATCGAATACTGTAATATGCTTTATCAGTTCTTATCACGATGTGACGCAACGCGATGTTTACTTTGAAAGAGAATGCAATACATAAAATGTATACATTTTAGTGACAGCGCAAGTGCTGCGTAACACCTATGTCGTTGACTAACCCCGAGAAGTGGAGTGGTAGTAGAGGCGTAGCGCGACGTAGCGATATTGCAAAGCCTGAAAACCGTAGCACGGCGTAGCATATCGGTCTGAACTGGCCCTACACTAATCCACTTTAATTATAATAATGCCATTATTGCTAATTCTGTTCGAAGCGTAAGCTAAGTTTCTTGGCGTAAGCCTGTTCATCTACCGTCTCCTTAATGAACCAATACCTGTCGAGGGAGCTGGGGTAGCTTAGTAATTTTTGTTTCTCATCTGCCCATTACCGGGACGAACAGCCGGATTCAGAAACGTTACAGTGAGGTTTTACGGACAAGATTCCAACTGAATATTTGATGGCGATCAGCACTATGCGTGCTGATCTTGCGTGCTATAAACTAAATTGACCAATCAAAAAGGCGTATTGAATGCGAATGCGAAACTAAGCAAAGAGCCGATAAATGAACGCATAATTAGGCTATTGTGAACGGCTGTTTGTCCATCGGGTCAAATCTACTTAACCCTGTCACCTCCACCGCTTATGCCTTGTCTTCTACTTACTGGGCCTGTATCTGTCGAGGGAGCTGGGGTAGTTATGCGCGTAGATGGGCCTCGGGGAGTACCCGTAGACCTCGCGGTGCACTGGCAGGTAGCGGTAGCCGGGGACGGTGATGCGCTCAGCAGCGCCAACGGGGTCGGCGTAGATGGACTTGCTGTATGGGTACGAGGTCAGCAGTTCGGGGAACACGCTGCGCCTGGTCGGCCTGTACCGCTCCTCAGCCCTGATGTCTTCCGATCCTGCGGGCGGGGGACGGGTTAACGGTGGCTCGATTGAGACTCGGTTGTTGTGTTTTGGGTAGGCTGAGTTTTTTTTATGTTATCCGACAGATAAACAGGCATGCGGATCACCTGATGGAAAGTGGTCACCGCCGCCTTTGGACATCAGCAACACCAGGGATGCTATCAATGCGTTGCCCGCCTCTAAGGAAACCTCTAATATAGGTGCCATTTCAATTGTTTTGTATTGTTCGTTGTGATCGTGTGCGGGATCTGTGGTACAGTTGTTAAAGTGCACGCAAGAGTCTGCACCTAAGTATGGTGTACCTGGCATTGTTGGGTTGTTTGTCTGTCAAGTTAATTTCCATTTTTAGACCCAGCAATGTTATCTTGCACGCACTTTTGTGTTAGTATATTCAGTGATGATGTCGAGTTTGCTTCGCTTTGTGTGTTTACTGGTGTAGGGAGATATAATTACGAATATACCATACCTTTAAGAGATCGCACGAAGGATTGCCAAAATCTGGCTTTCTTCGACGGCGACTCGTTTCTGCCAATCATTTCTAAATGATTTTTAAACATTTTGGCTGTTTATGTCGTGCTCGTTCTGAAACAAAAGGAGACAGTTACGTCATCAGTGTCGTGAAAGTCGCGGGCATTAACCTTGAGTGAAAGTGGTCCGTTGGGAACAATGTTCAGGTGATATAATTGAGTACAATGGGGTGCTCGGCTCGTAAATAGAGCGGTGACGCGCGCCGAGGCCGCATATAGCCGCGTTGGCGATGCGCCAGCGCAACTGATCTCTGCGGGAAACTCGAAAACGCCCGTTTTTACGAATGTCTGCTGGTCAGCTATTTTCGGCTACAGCGACCTTGCCGTAAGTTTCACACACAAGTCAGCGGCCTGCCGCAATTTCTAATTACGTAATCCGAGGGTTGACGGCGGGCGCGGCCGGCCTCGAGGTATTTCAGGAGTGCGCGCGCGCAACGCGACACTACGCGGGGTGTCTGCGCTGACGGCTCGGTTCACCTGGAGTGTTTACTCGGATTTCGGATTATGTGAGCCCGGCTGTCATGAATCCGTAATGGAGGTTTATTTATTGGGATTATTTGAGTTGTTCAAAGTTAAATTTTTGTTATTAAAAATAAAAAACTAATTGATTGTAAACATCTAATCAGGAGCTTCAGCGATAGGAATGAGTGTACTTTTATATTTCAATAGGAAAAGTCGCACTTCGCACAACGATAATAATGTGACGTAAAGAGGAACTAACATGCCGCTCACAGGGAAACTGCTGAAGAAAGAAAGAAAATATTTATTACAAAGGACGCCACGACATAATAATTTACATTTAACACAAAAAAAAAGAGTACATAAAGCACGCAGACAATTATAGGGTTCCCAGCGTCATTTTTCGTGGGCATCCAGCGTAAATGGACCCTCCTCAGCATAATGTTATGGCCGCTTGCCGCGAACCACAACGCTGGTTTTCAGTGGGCCCCGTAATATCCCACCGACACTGTACCGTCAAGCAAGCAATACCCACTTCAAATAAATAAATAAATACCTGCTATCCAAACAATAAAATGAATTTATAAATCATATTACTATTATAGAATAAACATAAACATAAACACTCTATGTTAACCTTATCGTGCCCTATAGTTCTGTATTATTTTATATTTTTTATCTATTGAAATACGTTTTAGATTGAAAACGCAATATAATTCGTAAATCAATGACATCGTAGCAAGTAGCACGCGTTGATGTCTTTCGTATGGTAGTTAAGCAAAGCGAAGGCTTTGTTTGAGTCTCTTTGGGAGTCGTTTCTTTTTTGGGTGTAACGTATGCTGAGAACCTTTTTACAAAAAACCGAAAGCTTTTTAAAAACGTCTTTGTCTTTAAAAACGAAAATGGCGAAATACATATGAACTTCAACCAGTTATCCTTGAAAGACCAAATGCTATTCGAAAAAAAATGAGAAATACTATACAAGTCTTACGTACTTGAGCGTCAAGTGCAATTATCAGCAACATAGTTTGATGCTTTGGTTTTGGATTTTAACATTCATTTGGTTCGAGGTGCTTGTTCCCACAAATATGTAATGCAATATAAATATTTATTTACAACAGGTATAACGTAAACATCTAAAACATAGACGAGTACTCAGTAAAATTATATTGAGAACGGTGTCATCAAATGTTTTTATATGAAATCATCATCATAATCATCAGTCGCCCGTCCCTACTAGATTGAAACCTGTTCGTTAGCACGCTTCGATTGCTTCTATGAAGTATAAAGATGTATATTTTTGCTTTTATTTAACTTCAAAGCGACCGTAACTCACATCGAAATAGTTACATAAAACCTACCAGCATTTAATGAATAACAAACTACAGATCCGTTCTAAAATTCATCAAAATCAACCACAACAACGTCACCAATGTTCACTACCAGTTTCCGTTTACCGACTTAATAAACCACGTAACGGTCCACTTTCATGCATACAG
Organism: Blastobasis lacticolella; assembly: GCA_905147135.1. Classification (NCBI taxonomy): domain Eukaryota; kingdom Metazoa; phylum Arthropoda; class Insecta; order Lepidoptera; family Blastobasidae; genus Blastobasis; species Blastobasis lacticolella. The sequence goes on from LR990044.1 coordinate 11,494,575, forward strand.
ACTCATTCCTCGTTTCATACAACAGCGGAGTACGTCAGAGAGCTATATTCGGGACTGCCCATCAACATTTGAAGCCAAGATTGACGCGTTGTTTGATAGCAAATCGCTTCAGATGCAATTCCTGCTCTTGAGTGATTGCGAATTTGAATGGGCTTATGATTTATAAGTTCGAATTCCGACCTAATGCATAAGATTAGAGTCTTGGGAAAGAAGTTCTCTCGCATTAAGACTGCATTCGCTTATTTGCAGGAGTAGGCTTTTAAATGCCTACAGAGGACCTGTGGACATATCTTACGACGAATCTCAAGTTGTAGTGCAAGGTGTTTGTATAGGTGATTGTTACAAGTTTAATTATGTATATCTAAAGAGTAACCAGCTTTATTGGGTTTGAAGAGAAACAATGAGAATTAACCTCTTAAAAATGTATATTCCCTCGTATATTCTGAAGATGAAAAGCGAAAGACGTTACCTACTTGGCATTCACTCAGATGATATTATATCATGACGTTGTCGTTTTACTTTCCGTAAAGCAATTCTTTAGAAGACTATTCACGCGGCGCAACCGATAATTTTAGCAGTTGGTCAAGCTATTAGTTTATTTATTAATAGTGTTATTGGAAGTTCTGAAACATTGATGTTTATCGCTAGATAAGTAGTTGTTTAGCTATAAATATTTATAAAAACATAACAATATTGTGATTTATTAAATCATAAGTTTCATAGAAATAATAGATAATTAATCCATGGTCCAGAAATATGACCGAACTTTTCGTACATAGGTACGAAATATTTCAGCAAGAATTTGAGTTTTTTAATAGGGAGTCTACAGCTCTAAGAGGATTGAAGTTACAATTTATAGATGGGTAATGATGTACAAGAAATAAATAAATAAATGTCGCGGACAACGATGACCATTTGCTGTCCGTGTACTTCCCTAAACAATAAAAGAAAATAAAAAATAGTCTCTGCAAAGTTGCTAAAAAATTGCTGAGATTCGCTCACGAACATATGCCTACGCAAGTCATTTATCATCCCAATGCTCCTCCTTGATCTAGTTTAAAACATGGCAAGTATTTTTTACATTTTATTTTGGTCAAGCATGAAGGCCAATGTCAAATATGTTTTGGTGCGACTGTAAAATGGCCCACTTTCGCATTTTCATCGAAAACCGCGTCATTAATTATCGTCACTTTCGGCTTCTGTCAATACTTCATCTATTTTCAATCTTTGCATCTATTTCTGTGGGGTTTATTTCGTTGGCAATTTAGAGTTTCGACTTACAAACAGGGTTAGGTTAGTCGGTGAAAAATGACGCGATTGTGAAACTGGGTACGAAAATAATCTGTGGCGCGTCGATTTGGCGGGATCGCAAATTTGGCGCGCGATGAGTGCCGCGCCCGAAATAGCCGCGCGCGCGGATCGGATTCACGGCATTCCGGCGGCGCGCGCACGCGCAGACGCGCGCTGTCATGCACACCAGCAGATTGCTCTATGCCGTTGGATACATGGGGCTGACGCACTCTGTATCATGGACTTTGAGCACCGACTCAGCTCATATGGACGTGGTCCTAATGCACTTTAACTCTCTATCTATCAATAATAAAAACTTTTGATGTGAGTCTTTAATGAACTTTAGTCATTAATGAACGTACATTTTGAAGTAACTGCCGGAAATTTGAAACGTTTACATCACAATAAGTATATCACACTTATAGAAATAAGACTATGGCAGACACCTTTTGGGTATGGACCTAGATCACTTCTTTTTACACATATTCAATTCAATTAGATGAAATAAAACTTAAGCACTGATGTATAAGATACGAAGCTCGATGCCAATTCTAAAATGTTATACAATATCACACACGTCCATTATAATAATAAAAAATTCAGACACTTCTATTGATATCTAGTTGAGTTGTAACTTGACCTTAATTTGAGCGTTTTACGTGCACTGCCGAAGATCACTATCCGCTGGTCACTTTGTGGTGTTGTAACTTACGTGTGGCTGCGTTACCGGGCTAGGCGACACCGTCTTATCCGGGGACTAATCACCCGCGAAAATGACAACTAGGTCGGTCGGGCCGCCAGCGAGAGGGGGATAGAATTGCGCAACTCGCGAAAGGGACGGCGATACACTGGCGGCCTGGGCGGGCGGCGGCCTCACTCACGGTATTAGCATGAAGACAGTACACTGGGCTCTTAGCTCTTACCGGTTTTATAATGGTCGTATAATGGTAGTGTGTTGTGTCGTGGACGAGCCGACGTCGAGTGTCGGACCGGGGCGGGCGCGCACTGGCCCGAGCGGAGCCGAGCCCGGCGCCTCCGCACCGCCCGCCCCCCGCGCCGCCGCCCGCCCGCCCAACCTCACAATCAACGCTTTTTTTCCACCATTTTCGCCCGTTGATGTTTTACTACGGGAGCGTGGGCCTGCTCCCGGACGCGGATATATACGGCTTTTGCACTCAGTTCTCGTTATGGGATAATATAATAACAAACATTATGAGACCGGGGCTTTATTAAGACATACGACGGCGTTAAGTCAACAATTGTGTGTCGCTTTGTTGTAATAGGAATGGTATTTGATAGTTGAAACTGAACTTTCAACTATACTAACAATGATTGGGTAAATTACCGACAAACCTGGCAAGAAGGTCATTTTGTAGAGACTCTTATTTATTATAGTAATATGCACTCTAAATCCTTCTCTTTTAACAGTCTCAAAAGCAAGCGTAAAAGCAAGGTCCACCCGCGACCTTTGTCTCTAATCCGACTTAAATCTCTGTAATTTCAATCATCGCAGCGCGTTGCAAATGCGCACTGCAAACAATTAACAGCGTGTGTGGGAGCAAGGTAAAATCCCCCTAAATAGTGTTGGGCAGGTAGAATATTTAGTTTGGTACTCTATTTTATTCAGAAACTCTTCAACCCTTCATAATCATCGTCATCTGAGCGGTTAATCCCATCTGCCAGGGTCCGTTTACTTATTCATTCTTCTTCCGCCAGTTCTTCGGCGTCCTCACGTCTCGTAAGCCGGAACTCTCGCATATGACTCGGTGACGACAATCCATCGCTTTTTAGGTTTCCTACGGGACCTCTGTCCTCATACTGGTAGATTTAGGCACTTACTTCCCATATTTGGCACACGAGCCACTTCAATATTTTCCACGATGTGTCTCACGCCAAGGCTGCAACAGATGTCCTCATTACGCACTCTATTATTCCGATATAAACCTGCAGCTGGTGTTCCATCACTTCATGATAATCGGCCAAAATGTATATCGTTCTATAATTGTTTTATTAATTAGTACAATTTGTGTTCCAAACGAATTCCTTGTAATATCAAATTAAATTATAATTGGTGTACAATGTTACTGATCTTCTCGAGACAAACTGTCTACAATTAATTGTCACAACCTCTTAGCTATTTCTGCATTATTGTTTTAAGTAGATGAGGCAACACCATTTGACGGTGTTTTATAAGACCTTGATCCTCACAGTGACAATGCACCATACGCTTCTGCATTTTGTTACACGAAATTGCCTTCAAGACAACAATCGTCGTTTTTATCAGCTGTAAGCATAGATAAAATAATTATAAACTTGTAAGTTATTTCTCTATGGTTGTATGCTATGTCCAAAAATACTATACAAGTTTATTATAGATATACATAACATAGCAACATACCAACAGCCAGCGTTATTCGGTTTATTTATTTAGTCGGTGCGTGGCCCTCACTAGCGCAGCGCAACCGAAAGCAGCCCCTGAAATAGCAACTCACCTGCGGCAAGTTCACCGCTGACTCACGGATTCCTAGCCACTGACTAACCTTTGTTTAGATTCGCCGCCGACGCCTTTTAGAGACACATTTGTTTTATGTTATTGTAGCGAGAACAGCGACTTAAAGCATTATTAAATGCATTTTAAACGTGTATAGTGACAAAACTGAAAATCCGCGTCAGTTTTGAAATTAGGATCTTTAAATGTTATGTTTAGATTGACGATTGAAAGTGGTTTTACTTATCTCAGCAATTTAATAACTCCACATTTATGGGGCTGAAGTAGGGGTAGCTTTGTATGACACTTTTTATTCCTTTAATGGTTCGGAACAATACACAGTACAGTAACACACTTCTTTCATAGAGCTGTATTGTATTAATCTTTGATAAGTAACATTTTAATTTTATGAGCATTTACTATTTATTTATTTTACAGTTTATTGTGCACAATAAATAGTATACAAAATTGACATACAGATAAGATCACAACAGGTACAGCTATATGTATTATTTTTATTTATTTACTAAAGCTTTATACACAAAATGGTACAATGGCGGGCTTAAAGCTCAAATAGCATTATCTACCAGTCAACCAAGAGAAAATGAGCCTGAAAATGGTAAGCCGTTACAAGACTAAAATTTTACTACAAGTTCGCTGAATATTATACTTATAAATATCTTGCCTATTCGTTATAACTGACATAACCTGAGTCTCAGTGGTTCAGTTGTCAATATGTCTGTCTGATGTCGCTACAAAGCGATTGGCATCTTGGCCAGACCGCAGGTTCGATTCCAGCCGGGCAGAAATTTAAATCATGTTTTTTTTTGTTCCGGATTTAGGTGTACATAGATGGCAAAACACATTTACATAAGTAAATGTTGTCAGAGTTACCTAGTACCCATAGTACAAAGTTTGCTTTATTTGGGACTAGATGGAGCTTTGTTAAATTGTTTGTTATAATTGTAGTATGTTTCTTGAAATGTTGTCTTGATGTGGAGGAAGCTCAAGGCCCTGTACCCAAAAACTATTAATAAGTAAATTTGACGACATTGGTGAAGTTTAAAAATAATAATGGTATAACTGAATTTGTTCGATAAGAAAAATATGTTTACATGGAAAGTTGTATGAAATTAAAATACGAGTAGTTGTACATTAGGAATAATGTGAAAAATTAGCAGTTCATACATAAAACTGTATTTTCATTGGCTTGTTAAACAAGCTTAATGTTATCTTTAAAAATAAACGTAACATCGCAAATTATATTTTACGACCGGATGTTTGTAGTTGTTTAATGATTTACGACCTTTCTTTATATAAAACATAAAAAGTATCTTTCAGATTTTCTTGCGATAGCAAGGTCGTCACTGAATGACGTTCAAGGAGAAACCAACGACGTAATAGTGGACTTTATGCCGTGATGAGAGCGTCGTCGGCCTAAAAGTTAGCGGGTCGAACTTGTAAGCGAGAGGTACCGGGTTCGATCCCTAGTAGCAGGAATTAACGTCAATATAATGATGAATTACGCCGCGTTTATGCATTTGTAATAGGTTAATATTTATGCAAGTATCCAGTCCAGAGATTTTAATGTTGTACCCATGGATATTCTCCACCCGAAAGGGTCTGCCCAAAACCACCAAATCACATAATATCATGGCAGGTGGCACTACATTCAAATCTCATAAATCTATGTATTCGACATCTAATTCATTGATACTGTTTAATATTATATGGACTAAAACGAGCAAGCGGGCCACCGATGGATAGTGGTCACCGTCGCCCATAAACCTAGTTTATGGAATAAATAAACACCCGCAACAGCCGCGAACTTTGGCTACGGCTTGGGATTCGGCTTTATCGGCTACCATAGCCCCCCTCCCCCCTGGAGGATAGCCTTAGATACGTAAGAATATAACGGGTATCTCGTAAATTTACCATATTAAATAACTAAACAAAACTCTTCTAATTAGTATTGTGTTTCTGCTGGTGAGTAAGGTCTCCAGGTCTCTCGCATTTGCCTTTTTGCTGCCAGAGCAACGTGTGATAGAGGTGGGCAACGCATTGGCGACACTCTTAATGTTGCTTATGTCTATAGGCAGTGGTGACCACTTTCCATCAGGTGGCCCGTTTGCCTACCGTTGGATATAAAAAATTATAATTTAATATTATGCAATTGGTGTAGCTTACGAAAAAAAATATATAAAAATTAGGTTATCTCTGATTCAGATTATACATAATAATAATTTCACAAGCGGTCCAATTTGTAAAAAGTAAATTATTCACAGTGACAGACTGTCATCCCTGACCCTGTTCCACAAGCGCGAATTTCTTCACCTTCGCTTCTTCACTTTTACTTCATTTTATAACAAACTAGCTGGCCCGGCGCGACTTCGTTTATGTGTGGTGTCCCCTACTCTACCCCTACCCTACCCCTACCATTTTCCTACACACAAATCTTGTGCTGACAATTAGCTGTAAATCGTTGATACGTGCAGCCATTCAGAAGATATGCGCGAAAATACATTCGGCAAATTGATTTTTAATAGATAAGATTACTTTCGTTGTGTTTAAATTACAAATTTACCCAACTGAAGTAATCTTTAATTTTCAATATCGTGATGCTTGTCCCTATTTTTGAACCACCCGCTTTCGGTGTTGCCAGTGTAAATTAATAAATATTGAACTTCAGGACAAGGTCTAGGTCGCTAGTTCGTAAAAAATAATTTCTCTCTTTATGAACGTCAAATACTAGTGTTTTCCGCTTTCGAAACAATTCTCCTTTGCTAGGTTCATTAATAACAAGTCAGTATACATTGATGTCGTATGCAATTAATCAATGTTGGTTTAATAAAGTAGAGCATCGAGCATAGTAGACCACGTAATCTCTGCAATGTTTTTGTTAGATAAGTCTGTATTTATATAGGCGAGTATGTGCCTGTCTGAGGTGACGTCATTCGGCCCACGTCTGGTTCCTCCCTGAAAAATTGTGTTTTATAGGATTTTGGCTCGTTATCAACTATTTTATAAATAGCAACACAGAATCGAGACTTACCAATTTCCGATGGTACCATTTCTATTTCCGTTGCTAACTATTGCGCCTTTTGTTATAAAGGAAGAGGAAAAGTTTGTAATATTGTGAATTTGTATGAAGTAGATACATTTTTTGGCTAGGTTTGTATGTTATAGGCAAAACCGAAACTACTGAATAGATTAAAAAAATCTTTGACTAATAGGATGCTACATTATTCCCGAGTGTCATAGGGTACTTTTAATACCGGAAAAGCAATAGGATACGAACAAAGAAGCAGGAACATAGTTAACTGTTTACAGATATCCGAAATGCGCTCCGGTGAAACCCGCAGGGAACACCCAGTTTTGAAATAGAATGCCTACATCCATTGCCCATTAGTAAATGATAATATTTAGCAGACACTCTCTACTGCAAACAACTTATGAACAACACTAAACAGTGAAACCCGTAACGACCGCCCAGCACCAGTAGGTACGGAATTAGCGAAAAGGAAACATAAAAACGAAGTAACAAACTCAAACAGATGCTATGTTTGTTATTGTGAACTTGGGCACTATGGAATCGTGAAGTGTTGACGTCACTTCAACGAAAACATCAACAATGAGCAGCACGTGCGGATATAGCGCCTTTATTGAAAGCATTATACGGCCACATAAAACAAATGTATGTAGAATGGACTAACATTACGTAGGTACCCCAATGTATGGTCTACAGATATTATCGCTATGTTTGAAAATACATATTTACGGAAAACGGAATCCATAAAGGATCATCAGACCGGTTGTCACAAAAAAAAAACACAAGGCTATGTGGTATCCGGAATATCATAACATATCACCAACCCCTTCCAGTTACGGCTGTCATTGTAGGGCGACTAATGGCTTTATGACGTTTTCTGTTATGTGTTTTCTATATTTGCGGTCTTCAATCTCCCTGCCAAGGATATAACTGTCAACTTCCACAAATATTGAGCAGGCCCACATCCAGCAGTGGAAATGAGAAATGACTATAAAACAATTAACAGATCTATATTTAATAGTAATACTACTAGCATCGTACACCCTTATTTACGTGACGTTGACGACCTTAGTTCAGTTGGTTAACATGCCGGTCTGCCACGCAGAGGGGTCGGATTCGATTCCCGGCCGAGCAGAAATTGAAAAGATGAATTTTAATTTCTGTTACGGGTCTGGGTTGTATGTATAATAAGTATGTAGGAAATAAGATTATTATTTTATTTATCTTCATTTTTATAAAATGTCGGTAGTGTTCTTAAATTAAAAACCACACATGCGGGTACAGTACACGTTGTGTTTTACGTACGAGTAGTTGTTTCAAGCTTTGTGAGAAAATATTGAACGATAATGATGATGAAAAAGTCCACATATTTTGGTGATTGTTAACTTTAGCTTCGAGTACTGAAATTTCATTGATTAACGATACCAAGTAACTATTTCGATTTCTGTTGTTGTACCTGTAAGATGAGACAGTATAAGGAATAGTGAGATTTCATATTCTTCTGCGAGTACAAGTTTAATAGTACCTAAACTGTTGTTGAGGTCAAACATCCATATATATATGGCTGACTTGGAGTGGCCCGGGAGTCGTGTGTGTGACTTATTGGGCTGAGAGCCCCGAAAGTTGTGACTGTAGATGCAAGTTTAATGTTGTGCTTTCTTAGAAGGCGGATGGATATGGGACCTCGTCGTTATGTTAAATCGTTTCAAAATGGCTTAAACATAACCTAAACTCTAAATAGAGTAGACTTGATCGAAGAGTGATAAAAAGCTATGACGATTACTTTACTTGTTTAGTTGTTTTGGTGTGTAACCGATGGACTGTGTTACCTATGACTGTTGAAGGCAGAAAGGAGCTTCTTATTTTCAAATTGGTAAGTAATGTAATGTAAAGAACGATAAATTTTTAGAGACGTTAACACAGTTGAATGAAAGCGTTTTACCGCGCTGGTAGACAAATGAAAGTAGGTAATATTTTGACTTTGATTACTAATGAGTTCTGAAGCTAGTGACGTATTTGGAAATGAATTTCCGCTTCTGTTATCCACGGACCATGTCTGAGTGGCAAAACTCAGTTGCTCTTTTATGACGCTGCTTTAGATCCTGGCTTTCATCGCAACCTACTGGTAGTACATTTGTGTAGGTAGTGAGTACGGGTCAATGGTGTGGAAAGTTCCCACATGATTTACAATGATTCAGATATAAAAGATATGGAGACTAGTCAATTGTTTTGTCTAGGTTACAAGAGTAGAGTGTAATTTCTTTAATAAAATGTGATTTCGATAAAAAGCCCCAGAGTTGGCTTCCATGTAATCACAGGGATCGGAACTGCTACCTAATGGATAATCATGGCGATGATCATCAGGTTGATCACAGATGACGACTGATGGATGAACGAACTTGAAATTTTCATTGTAAATTAGGGTAGAGCAACAGGGATTGCTCTGTATGATTTTATATGAAGATAAAGACAGATATAATGGAACCACGATAAAGGCCTTGCCACACACAAAGCTCGGCGTGAGCGCGGTGCGATAGTTGCTAGGCAACCATCGCGCGGCGCGATAGTCAATGACAGTAGTAAAAATGGTAGTGTGGATATGGCAATAATCTGGGGATAATCGGTCCTTGTCAGTCCTTCTTGTAAACATTCAGTTATTTGGTCACTATTGGCTTGAACTTATACTTTTAGTTTGTCTAAATTGTTAATCATGGTGAAAATTATCTCCCGCACTTTCTTTTTCAATATTTTCCTTATTATTTAATAATATTGTTCATAACTAACGAAAATAAACAATCCTACAGTAATCAAATTGTTTGTTATGACTTTTATAAATGACGTTCTATGACGTTTAAAAACTTGCCATACGGAGATTTTTATTTTTATTTTTTTAGTAGGCGATTCGGACATGGCGTGGTCTTATTATAACTTATTCTGAGAGGTTTATTTTGGGTACATTGTTGACGATTAACGACCCGGTAATTGAAATTTGTAACTTAGACTGCTGGGAATGACCAGAAGCTTTTCATTATTAAAATTTTGATAGTTTTGGTGTTGGGCAGTAAAGATAGTGTTGTTTTTGTAGAGGTGACACGGTGACCGTTAGTTTGGGTCTAGGACGATTACTTGTTGTGTACTCACGTGTTTATTATCACGTCTTGTGATAGCAGATAGTCGGTATACGATGTACTGAGTAGATTTGGTCGAAGGATTGACCACGAGCTGATAAAGTAAAGTAAAGCGTGTTAAAGTTAGTATTTTACGATTTTAGCAATTTCATATTAAGAAACATACTGTATAGTCTAACAGTAGTGTAGTACGTACAATATGTACAGGTTATAAATGTACGGCTAATACTGTACTAGCTTACTAGGTACTACTAGAATCTGTGAGTACCTACGGGTTAGAAAAGTGAGACAAATCGACGTCACCGATTTATCTTTCCACGAGTTAAGGAATACTGTTTTGAGTTAAGAATGATAAAAAGTGAGCTAGTAGGAATGACCGAAAGAACATGGTACTGTGCTGTGGTATTTTTATTTCAGATAACACATGAGGTCTTGAGCCTAAACATCATTTTGACTAAGAAACGCAACGTCAATCGAAGCGCCACCTTGCGGATAGCTGGAAATAGTGTGATGACTTCATATTCGGCGCGCAGCCGTAACGAACACTTTGCATCCGACCATCGACGAGTCAAGACGTGGAGCTAGCTGCTCATCCATTGGAGGGATATGACTCAATTGGGTCAATGATTTATGTTTAATTAATATTTTTAACCGATTTATTACTTCATAAAGCGCGCATCAATTATCCTGTACAATATATCGGTGGCCAGTGATGTTGTACTGGGTATTTAATGCAATATACGGGTCATGAGATTTGACCATTGCCCTGGGATTTGGCATTTAGTTGTAGGTCATGTGATTTGACCATTGCCCTGTGATTTGGCATTTAGTTGTAGGTCATGTGATTTGACCATTACCCTGTGATTTGGCATGTAGTTGTAGGTCATGTGATTTGACCATTGCCCTGTGATTTGTCATTTAGTTGTAGGTCATGTGATTTGACCATTGCCCTGTGATTTGGCATTTAGTTATAGGTCATGTGATTTGACCATTGCCCTGTGATTTGGCATTTAGTTATAAGCCATGAGATTTGGCCACTGCCATGAGAATTGGCATTTAGGGTCCTGTGATTTGACCACTAGTACCATGTGATTTGGCTATTGTCATGCAATTTGGCGTATGATTTCGGTCACGTATGACAAATTAAATTGCTATGATCATGAGACCTAATCAGTATTTCCTACATAGACAATTTAATAGGACTTTACATTAACGCTAGTTAATGTAAATTGATGATGTTTTTTGTAAATTGTCATAATGTAACTCGAGTAAAGATACGTAAGTAAGTAATCCTGTAAACATAGTTAATATTATAACATTTATGACATTTGTGTTAAGTACTTACATGTCTTGGCCGTGTAGTGTCCGGCAGAGTAGAATAGCACCAACCCCTTACAATAGTGAGTGTCGTATATGGCGACTAATGTTTTCGAGACAAAATATCTACAGTCTCCGTTAACTGGAAAATGGGCAGCAGCTTTTTCCATTGTTATTTTTATAACAATGCGATCTCCAACCCGCTTGCCAAACGTGAAGATAATGGCAATAACCTCCCCTTTCGTGGGTGAGGCTCTAAGTCCTGCAGTGAACTATTATGGGCTGTGATGACTTACATGTCAAGGTAAAAGTTATTAAATTGTTATAGTGTATCGCAAGTCAATTAGGCTGCTCGTCAGTATGGCCGTGTGGGAAAAAAGTTGATTATTTTATTTATCACTTTTATAAAATGTCGGTAGTGTTCTTAAATTAAAAACCACACATGCGGGTACACCGCAGTCTATAAGAAAGCAGCCATCGCTCTCGACAGGTCAGACGTTGTCCGACTGCGGACACGGCACCACCAGTGCTCTGAGCTGTCTTCCTCAGGGAATTTAGCTTAATCGTATAACTCCTATTATTTCTATGTTCTATTTGCTTTCTTTAGAAATTACAATTATAATATTTAACTAATAAAATATTCTCGACTTGTTGCTGTCTATTTAGTATGTTATTTGCAATAATATTATAAGGAATTTTTAAATTAAATGCTTTCACAAACTTATTTTATGTGTTTATTTTTCAATAGTCAGTGCAAGACTGCCGATGACTCGGCCTCCAATTCTACATTGCTTCGGATCATAACCAATTACACATCTTTTATACAAAAATAGCTACTTATTATCAATAAGAAAATAGATATTTACCGAATACTATATTATGTTTCTTTCTTTCTGGGTAGATTTACATTAACTGCACTGCGATCTCCAACCCGCCTGCCAAGCGTGGAGATTATGGCAATGACCTCCCCTTTCGTGGGAGAGGCCCGAAGTCCTGCAGTGGATTGTTAAGGGCTGTGATGATGATATTATGTTTAAAGATAGTTATTTTACATTTTGAAATTAAATTTGAATAAGTACTGGCTAAGAAATTAGCCTGAACTTCCGCATTCGGCTAGTGTTCAAAATACAAGTTAATTTATATAGGATTTATTTATTAACATTAGTAAGGTACGATTTCTAGATTCTGAATACAATTTAAATGGATATATTTATTTAAACCAACATGCTTTATAAACTAGAAATTTAATTTCTATACACTTACTCCCAAGTATATATTTAAAAAAGGTACATAATTAGTTTATCAATTATCTAACACCCGTAACAAGCTTTGCTTACTTTAGGGCTAGATGGCGCTGTGTAAATTCATCCAAGCATATTTATTTATTTATTATGTGTTGACCGCAGAGATTACGGCTGTCTCCGAAAATATTTATATCTGGCCAATTTGTTTTGCGACAAGCAACACATTTCAGATCATCTACGACACGGTCTAAACGCTTTTGCCAAATATAATTCAACCGAATCAATCGGATGATTCGTCTTCATTGTAGATTCGTTGGCAAAGGTAGATACGAGTAGCTAGGTAAATTGTACAATTAATTGGAGTTCACGCCCAGCTCATCATGTTTATTAGTAACAGGCGTTCCGTTTTGGCTGAAGCCGACCGACCGTCAGTTGTAGTTGATATTAATCCCTACTTACACATTATAAAATAAAGTCGCTTTTGGGTGCGGGGAGCGTTTTCGGACATCCGTCCGACCAAGGCACAAAATAGAAAACTAACAGAAGGTCCACTCCCGTCGTCTTCGCAAATTATTACCTAAACTTGCTGACTCACTAGGGTTGTTACTGTAAATATTCTGAATTTTAAAAAGAGTATTTTAAAGATCGTTCACAATAACATATGCCTTGCAAAGGACCAATATCTAATCCTAGCCATAATGTGATCACAATAGCTTGCCAAGCTGTGTTCCAGTGTATTAGATATTCCATACCAGCTTCAGACATTATGCCTTTAGCAGCCGTAATAATAATATACTGTTTCATTTACTTTAAAAAAAATCATCGCCACCTGATTATTTCATCAGACCCTGAGGATATAACCTTATCTTAAATATAACCTTTCCCTGTCCTGGGATTTGACCCACTTCCCGGTAATCATATGAATTGAAAATTTCATACACAAGTAAATTGATGAAAATGCAATATTATGGTCAATTGATCTGATGATGGAGAAGGAAGGTGGTCAGCGATTTTTTTATATTAGACTAGACGGGCATTTCTGACTAGAAACCATTAAAGTGGCCATTAAGGTTTCTTATTCTGTTAAAAACTGTCACGTATTGCCTGAAACTGTTCAACTAGTCCTCGGGACTCTAGCGGAAGACTTTGGTCAACCTTGCTTCACCATCGGCATTAGAACTCGTAGCGGTGCTGAAGTTCGACTAACCTTAAAGTCTGAAGTGGTCGCCCATCAGTTCTTCGACTCTGCGTGCGTTGCAGGTATGTTATTAGGTAACCTTAGTTACGTACAAGGATTTTTATTTTATCAATAATAATATCGTTTAATTAAATAATATTCAATTTAAGTCGACACTACAACGAATTCTCGCGACCGAACACTGCTTGAAACTGCTTGAGAATGCCTGTAAACGTAACGTCAAAATGCGTGACGGAAATGGCGCTTTGTTTCCAGTGGACCTCCTGCATGGGGCGGGCCCTTCTTTATTTTGTGACCAAGGACAGCTTGTCGGCGCATCCGAATTAATCCAAAAGCGACTTTATTATGTACATCGTAAGGATTTGTATCGACTGCAACTGACGGTAGGCCGGTTACAGCCAAATCGGAGCGTCTGTTACTACCTACTTTAAAACTATTCTAACTAGGTAGTCTCTAATTTTCAATTTTACTTCAAATTACAATTTAACCGTTGGGAATATATTACAAGACAGTCGAGCAGACAGGCGCATGTCATGGAATTGAGATAAACAGCTATCTATACCTACCTATTTGCACGTTTCTGGAAAATGATAGGTACAATGTTTGTTGATAAATAAATGTGGAATATTTTATCGATTAATAGTAAGATAACGCCATTGTCTCTAATCACGCGTAAGAAAATCAATGTTTGCTTTCCACTCGACCCTGAAATAGGAGCATTCAGAGCTACGCAGGATATGGTTACGACATCGATAAATCTGTACTAATGTTTATTTCATCATCATCACGGCCCATAACAGTCCACTGCAGGACTAACGGCCTCTCCCACAAAAAGGGAGGTTATTGCCATAATCTCCATGCTTGGCCGGCTTGAGATCCATTTTTCAGCCTACGGGACTTGATCTTTTGCCTCGAAAACATTAGTCGCCTTGTACGACACCCACCTATTCTACTCTGCCGGGCACCACACGGCCAGTTTATTTATTTATTAAAATTTAATGCACAAAATGGTACAATGGCGGACGTAAAGCTAAAATATTCTATCTACCAGTCAATCAAGAGATATTTGGTAAAGAAAAAGGAAGGACCATTAAGAGGACGACCCAGAAAAACATTCGCTGATCAGTTAAGTAAATTCTCAAAAAAGCTGGGGTCCGAAGTGGTAAGAATAAAAGGAGATGTATGAAAAGAGTTGTGGATACATGCGAGGCTAGGGAATTGTGTCAGGACACAGCAAAGTGGCGGTCCATAGTCCCTGCCTACCCCACCTGTGGGACACAGGCGTGAGCTTTATGTATGTATGTATGTATGTTAAAAGGAAGGCGGAGGTAATATTACAAAGAGGAAATATTTTATTGTTTATCGGTTTATTGGTTTGTAATGGATAAACTCAAAAACTACTTAACCGATCTTAAAAATTCTATGTTCGCGTATTTCAGAACGGCTGTCCCAAGTTGACCTTTTTTTTGTGTTTGTAATAATTTGGTGTAGGGTAGGTGTAGGGTAAGTGTAGGGTAGGTGTGGGGTAGTAGATTATAAATACGGATCAGGGAACACAATCGCATGCAACGCATTCCAAATCCTCTTCATTCCCATGACTTTTAAGACTATCTTTAGGTTTCTGGGAAATCTCTCTGTGCAGTTGCCAGATGCATATTATGATTTGTGGTGACGATGTCAACATGTTATAAAACAAATAGTTTAGATGCTTCATGACCAATGACAGTGTTGCGAGCAGACTTTAAGTCTTTACGATTTGAGGGTAGTTAGTGAAACATAAATAATTTATGCTGGTACTAGCGATAAATCTAAGAGCAATGCGGAATTCTCTGTCGACATCAAATACAATGACGCAGGACTGATTTACTGCATACTTACCATTTCGTACCAATTCGGTTATTTTGTAGACAATATCATTCTCACAAGTGACATTGAGTCGCTAAGTCAAAGGAGTCGCTAATCTTTCGTGTTACTACCGTTGCACAAACGGTTTGTTGGGTGGAACTGTTCGACATGATGCCCACAGCCACGTTCTATCATCGCACTGCTCGCCAACGACAGGTTGTTCATCCTCAAACCTTACCGATAGTGGTGGTGTAGCGATGACGTAGCGGTGGCGTACGGCGACGTAGCGGTGGCGTAGCGGCGACGTAGCGGAGTCGTAGCGGTAGAGTGGCGGGAGAGTAGTTGTGGAGTAACCACGCGAATGAATGGGTTTGGCCTAGCATTTGCCTATTTATAATAATCATCTTGTCCTCAATATCTTGGTTGTGTTCTCGAGCGCGAGGGCCCGGGAGTTTGACCATAACCCAGGATTTGGCAGATCAGCAAATTACAGTGGCGCGACTGCCATCTGACCTCTGCGATTCTATTAGCAGGGGAAATAAGGAACGTGACTAGAATGGATCATGGTTACATATGCAGTAACCTGAATACAGGTTTCCTCATAATATTTTTCTTCACTTCAAATGTACATGTCACATAACAACCCGGCTATAGAACTCGGTACACTCTATTCGGACGGTATTTGCTAATGCGAAAGGCCTTACATCCAACTACGCCCTACATCCCTTATTAGTCGTTCATATAAGATTTAATGTAACGACAATCCAATAAGAATAACCTGACGCATCTTCTTATTAGGTTCGACATAACAGGACACTTCAGTTTCTTAATTTAGTTATACAACGTAATGTACTGAGTCATTACTGAGATCCTATCCAGCGTCTACGTATTTCAATCCCACGAATAAAATCTCCAGCTTCACACGACTGACTTTCGCATCGTAATTTCCGCAAATAGTCCATGTCGTGTTATGTTTACCAACATTGAATGGCGACCACAGAAAGCCGTCAATGAAGCGTTATCTTGGCACTGAGTATGTGCCACGGGACCACCAATGACTTAAGACACTTGGGCCCGTGGCTTTTGACTTTGGCACTTTAATATTGAAGGTAAAATACAGTAGTATAGGACAGTAGTATTCTACCTTTAATATAAAAGTATCACAACTGCGTTTCTAAGTAGGTAGATGACCTGAGTGGTTCAGTTGGCTAACATGCCGTCTGCCACGCAGAGGCCCCAGGTTCGACTCCCGGCGGGGAAAAAATTGAAATGATGAATTTTAATTTCTGTTACGGGTCTGGGTGTTACATTATTCCCGAGTGTCATAGGGTACTTTTAATACCGGAAAAGCAATAGGATACGAACAAAGAAGCAGGAACATAGTTAACTGTTTACAGATATCCGAAATGCGCTCCGGTGAAACCCGCAGGGAACACCCAGTTTTGAAATAGAATGCCTACATCCATTGCCCATTAGTAAATGATAATATTTAGCAGACACTCTCTACTGCAAACAACTTATGAACAACACTAAACAGTGAAACCCGTAACGACCGCCCAGCACCAGTAGGTACGGAATTAGCGAAAAGGAAACATAAAAACGAAGTAACAAACTCAAACAGATGCTATGTTTGTTATTGTGAACTTGGGCACTATGGAATCGTGAAGTGTTGACGTCACTTCAACGAAAACATCAACAATGAGCAGCACGTGCGGATATAGCGCCTTTATTGAAAGCATTATACGGCCACATAAAACAAATGTATGTAGAATGGACTAACATTACGTAGGTACCCCAATGTATGGTCCACAGATATTATCGCTATGTTTGAAAATACATATTTACGGAAAACGGAATCCATAAAGGATCATCAGACCGGTTGTCACAAAAAAAAAACACAAGGCTATGTGGTATCCGGAATATCATAACATATCACCAACCCCTTCCAGTTACGGCTGTCATTGTAGGGCGACTAATGGCTTTATGACGTTTTCTGTTATGTGTTTTCTATATTTGCGGTCTTCAATCTCCCTGCCAAGGATATAACTGTCAACTTCCACAAATATTGAGCAGGCCCACATCCAGCAGTGGAAATGAGAAATGACTATAAAACAATTAACAGATCTATATTTAATAGTAATACTACTAGCATCGTACACCCTTATTTACGTGACGTTGACGACCTTAGTTCAGTTGGTTAACATGCCGGTCTGCCACGCAGAGGGGTCGGATTCGATTCCCGGCCGAGCAGAAATTGAAAAGATGAATTTTAATTTCTGTTACGGGTCTGGGTTGTATGTATAATAAGTATGTAGGAAATAAGATTATTATTTTATTTATCTTCATTTTTATAAAATGTCGGTAGTGTTCTTAAATTAAAAACCACACATGCGGGTACAGTACACGTTGTGTTTTACGTACGAGTAGTTGTTTCAAGCTTTGTGAGAAAATATTGAACGATAATGATGATGAAAAAGTCCACATATTTTGGTGATTGTTAACTTTAGCTTCGAGTACTGAAATTTCATTGATTAACGATACCAAGTAACTATTTCGATTTCTGTTGTTGTACCTGTAAGATGAGACAGTATAAGGAATAGTGAGATTTCATATTCTTCTGCGAGTACAAGTTTAATAGTACCTAAACTGTTGTTGAGGTCAAACATCCATATATATATGGCTGACTTGGAGTGGCCCGGGAGTCGTGTGTGTGACTTATTGGGCTGAGAGCCCCGAAAGTTGTGACTGTAGATGCAAGTTTAATGTTGTGCTTTCTTAGAAGGCGGATGGATATGGGACCTCGTCGTTATGTTAAATCGTTTCAAAATGGCTTAAACATAACCTAAACTCTAAATAGAGTAGACTTGATCGAAGAGTGATAAAAAGCTATGACGATTACTTTACTTGTTTAGTTGTTTTGGTGTGTAACCGATGGACTGTGTTACCTATGACTGTTGAAGGCAGAAAGGAGCTTCTTATTTTCAAATTGGTAAGTAATGTAATGTAAAGAACGATAAATTTTTAGAGACGTTAACACAGTTGAATGAAAGCGTTTTACCGCACTCTGGTATACAAATGAAAGTAGGTAATATTTTGACTTTGATTACTAATGAGTTCTGAAGCTAGTGACGTATTTGGAAATGAATTTCCGCTTCTGTTATCCACGGACCATGTCTGAGTGGCAAAACTCAGTTGCTCTTTTATGACGCTGCTGTAGATCCTGGCTTTCATTGCAACCTACTGGTAGTATACTTGTGTAGGTAGTGAGTACGGGTCAATGGTGTGGAAAGTTCCTACATGATTTACAATGATTCAGATACCAAATATTATGGAGACTAGTCAATTGTTTTGTCTAGGTTACAAGAGTACAGTGTAATTACTTTAATAAAATGTGATTTCGATAAAAAGCCCCAGAGTTGGCTTCCATGTAATCACAGGGATCGGAACTGCTACCTAATGGATGATCATGGCGATGATCATCAGGTTGATCACAGATGACGACTGATGGATGAACGAACTTGAAATTTTCATTGTAAATTAGGGTAGAGCAACAGGGATTGATGATTTTATATGAAGATAAAGACAGATATAATGGAACCACGATAAGTCCGTATTCACTGACAGTAGTAAAAATGGTAGTGTGGATATGGCAATAATCTGGGGATAATCGGTCCTTGTCAGTCCTTCTTGTAAACATTCAGTTATTTGGTCACTATTGGCTTGAACTTATACTTTTAGTTTGTCTAAATTGTTAATCATTGTGAAAATTATCTCCCGCACTTTCTTTTTCAATATTTTCCTCATTATTTAATAATATTTTTCATAACTAACGAAAATAAACAATCCTACAGAAATCAAATTGTTTGTTATGACTTTTATAAATGACGTTCTATGACGTTTAAAAACTTGCCATACGGAGATTTTTATTTTATTTAATAAGCGATTCGGACTTGGCGTGGTCTTATTATAACTTATTCTGAGAGGTTTATTTTGGGTACATTGTTGACGATTAACGACCCGGTAATTGAAATTTGTAACTTAGACTGCTGGGAATGACCAGGAGCTTTACATTATTAAAATTTTGATATAGTTTTGGTGTTGGGCAGTAAAGATAGTGTTGTTTCCGTAGAGGTGACACGGTGACCGTTAGTTTGGGTCTAGGACGATTACTTGTTGTGTACTCACTTGTTTATTATCACGTCTTGTGATAGCAGATAGTCTGTATACGATGTACTGAGTAGATTTGGTCGAAGGATTGACCACGAGCTGATAAAGTAAAGCGTGTTAAAGTTAGTATTTTACGATTTTAGCAATTTTATATTGAGAAACATACTGTATAGTGTAACAGTAGTGTATCTACGTACAATATGTACAGGTTTTAAATGTACGGCTAGTACTGTACTAGATTACTAGGTACTACTAGAATCTGTAAGTACCTACGGGTTAGAAAAGTGAGACGAATCGACGTCACCGATTTATCTTTCCACGAGTTAAGGAATACTGTTTTGAGTTAAGAATGATAAAAAGAGAGCTAGTACGAATGACCGAAAGAACATGGTAGAGCTCGTCTAGTCTAAAATGACGCGCCCCTCTACTTAGTTAGTTGATTTCGATGTGTGAATGCAAATATTGATAACGACACTTCATCTGTGTGGGAGCAAACGTCGCGCGCTCCTACCTTTGAATCTCACCGGCAACTGAATGACCAATTACAACGGCATTTGTATATGTATTGCGTCCATATTTTAAACTTGCTTGTTGTTAATGCGATAGTGGGGCGCGTCATTTTAGATTAGACGAGCTCTACTGTGCTGTGGTATTTTTATTTCAGATAACACATGAGGCCTTGAGCCTAAACATCATTTTGCCTAAGAAACGCAACGTCAATCGAAGCGCCACCTTGCGGATAGCTGGAAATAGTGTGATGACTTCATATTCGGCGCGCAGCCGTAACGAACACTTTGCATCCGACCATCGACGAGTCAAGACGTGGAGCTAGCTGCTCATCCATTGGAGGGATATGACTCAATTGGGTCAATGATTTATATTTAATTAATATTTTTAACCGATTCATTACTTCATAAAGCGCGCATCAATTATCCTGTACAATATATCGGTGGCCAGCGATGTTGTACTGGGTATTTAATGCAATATACGGGTCATGTGATTTGACCATTGCCCTGGGATTTGGCATTTAGTTGTAGGTCATGTGATTTGACCATTGCCCTGTGATTTGGCATTTAGTTGTAGGTCATGTGATTTGACCATTGCCCTGTGATTTGGCATTTAGTTGTAGGTCATGTGATTTGACCATTGCCCTGTGATTTGGTATTTAGTTGTAGGTCATGTGATTTGACCATTACCCTGTGATTTGGCATGTAGTTGTAGGTCATGTTATTTGACCATTGCCCTGTAATTTGGCATTTAGTTGTAGGTCATGTGATTTGACCATTGCCCTGTAATTTGGCATTTAGTTGTAGGTCATGTGATTTGACCATTGCCCTGTAATTTGGCATTTAGTTGTAGGTCATGTGATTTGACCATTGCCCTGTGATTTGGCATTAAGTTATAGGTCATGTGATTTGACCATTGCCCTGTGATTTGGCATTTAGTTATAGGCCATGAGATTTGGTCACTGCCATGAGAATTGGAATTTAGGGTCCTGTGATTTGACCACTAGTACCATAATGGCAATAACCTCCCCTTTCGTGGGTGAGGCTCTAAGTTCTGTAGTGGACTATTATGGGCTGTGATGACTTACATGTCAAGGTAAAAGTTATTAAATTGTCACGATATAATTCGAACATAAATATTCTGTAAGGCATTGCATTGCCATCATAATCTGTTTCTTACGTTACACATACATTTTAGTTTAATTGTAATTTTGAGATAGTGTATCGCAAGCCAATCAGGCTGCTCGTCAGTATGGCCGTGTGGGAAATAAGATTATTATTTTTATAAAATGTCGGTAGTTCTTAAATTAAAAAACACACATGCGGCTACACCGCAGTCTATAAGAAAGCGGCCATCGCTCTCGACAGGTCAGACGTTGTCCGACTGCGGACACGGCACCACCAGAGCTCTGCGTTGTCTTCCTCAGGTAATCTTGCCTAATCGTATAACTCGTATTATTTCTATGTTCTATTTGCTTTCTTTAGAAATTACAATTTTAATGTTTGTGAATTTGTCTGTATTTTGCTATAAAATTTCTCCTCTCGATCTGTTGCTGTCTATTTAGTATGTTATTTGCAATAATGTACATGGATTTATTTTTCATATTTCTTTGTTTAATTTCTATACACTCCCACAATTATGTATTTAAAAAAGGTAGATAATTAGATTATCAATTATCTAACACCCATAACACAAGCTTTGCTTACTTTGGGGCTAGATGGCGCTGTGTAAATTCGTCCAAGCATATTTATTTATTTATTTATTATGTGTTGACCGCAGAGATT
This sequence comes from Blastobasis lacticolella, assembly GCA_905147135.1. Lineage (NCBI taxonomy): Eukaryota > Metazoa > Arthropoda > Insecta > Lepidoptera > Blastobasidae > Blastobasis > Blastobasis lacticolella. The sequence continues at coordinate 11,516,592 of LR990044.1, forward strand.
ACAGCTGTCTCTGCTAATATTTGTATCTGGCCAATTTGTTTTGCGACAAGCAACACATTTCAGATCATCTACGACACGGTCCAAACGCTTTTGCCAAATATAATTCAACCGAATCAATCGGATGATTCGTCTTCATTGTAGATTCGTTGGCAAAGGTAGATAGCTAGGTAAATTGTACAATTAATTGGAGTTCACGCCCAGCTCATCATGTTCATTCTAAAACTAGTAACAGGCGTTCCGTTTTAGCTGGAGCCGACCAACCGTCAGTTGCAGTTGATACTAATATCTACTTACACATTATAAAATAAAGTCGCTTTTGGGTGCGGGGAACGTTTTTGGACATCCGTCCGACCAAGGCACAAAATAGAAAATTAACAGACGGTCCACTCCCGTCGTCTTCGCAAATTATTACCTAAACTTGCCGACTCACTAGGGTTGTTACTGTAAATATTCTGAATTTTAAAAAGAGTATTTAGAAGATCGAATAGAATTTTAAAGATCGTTCACAATAACATATGCCTTGCAAAGGACCAATATCTAATCCTAGCCATAATGTGATCATAATTGCTTCCCAAGCTGTGTTCAAGTGTATAAGATATTCCATACCAGCTTCAGACATTATGCCTTAAGCAGGCGTAATAATAATATACTGTTTATTTACTTTTAAACTAACATCGTTTAACTTTCATCGCCACCTGATTATTTCATCAGACCCTGAGGATAACCTTTCTCTGTCCTGGGATTTGATCCACTTCCCGGTAATCATATGAATTGAAAATTTCATACATTGTAAATTGATGAAAATGCAATATTATGGTAGTCAGTTGATCTAGATGGAGAAGGAAGGTGGTCAGCGATTTTTTTATATTAGACTTGATAGGCATTTCCGACTAGAAACCATTAAGGTAGCCATTACGGTTTCTTATTCTGTTAAAAACTGTCACGTGATGGCTGAAACTGTTCAACTAGTCCTAGGGTCTCTAGCGGAAGACCTTGGTCAACCTCGCTTCACCATCGGTATTAGAACTCGTAGCGGTGCTGAAGTTCGACTAACCTTAAAGTCTGAAATGGTTACCCATTAGTTTTTGGACTCTGCGTGAGTTGCTTGTATGTTATTAAGTAATCTTAGTTACGTACAAGTACTTTTATTTTATCAATAATAATATCGTTTAATTAAATAATATTCAATTTAAGTCGACGCTACAACAAATTCTCTCGTTAACAATCGCAACCGAGCACTTCTTGAAACTGCTTGAGAATGCCTGTAAACGTAACGTCAATGTGTGCGTGACGGAAATGGCGCTTTGTTTCCAGTGGACCTTCTGCATGGAGCGGGCCGTTCTTTATTTTGTGACCAAGGTCAGCTTGTCGGCGCATCCAAATTAATCCATAAGCGTCCCTAATATGTACATCGTAAGGATTTGTATCGACTGCCACTGACGGTAGGTCGGTTCGTCTGTTACTACCTACTTTAAAATTATTTTAACTAGGTAGTCTCTAATTTTCAATTTTGCAACAAATTACAATTTAACCGTTGGGAATATACTACAAGACAGTCGAGCAGACAGGCGCATGTCATGGAATTGAGATAAACAGCTATCTATACCTACCTATTAGCACGTTTCTGGAAAATGATAGGTACAATGTTTGTTGATAAATAAATGTGGAATATTTTATCGATTAATAGTAAGATAACGCCATTGTCTCTAATCACGCGTAAGAAAATCAATGTTTGCTTTCCACTCGACCCTGAAATAGGAGCATTCAGAGCTACGCAGGATATGGTTACGACATCGATTAATCTGTACTAATGTTTATTTCATCATCATCACGGCCCATAACAGTCCACTGCAGGACTAACAGCCTCTCCCACAAAAAGGGAGGTTATTGCCATAATCTCCACGCTCGGCCGGCGGGTTTGAGATCGCAGTGTTATAAATATAACAATGGAAAACGCTGCTGCCCATTTTTCAGCCTACGGGACTTGATATTGTGCCTCGAAAACATTAGTCGCCTTGTACGACACCCACCTATTCTACTTTGCCGGACACCACACAGAAAGTTTGTTTATTTATTAAAATTTCATGCACAAAATGGTACAATGGCGGACGTAAAGCTAAAATAGCCTTATCTACCAGCCAATCAAGAGATATTTGGTAAAGAAAAAGGAAGGCGGAGGTTATATTATAACGAGGAAATATTTGATTGTTTATCGGTTTATTAGTTTGTAATGGATAAACTCAAAAACCACAACCGATCTTAAACATTCTATGTTCGCGTATTTCAGAACGGCTGTCCCAAGTTAACTATTTTTTTTGTGTGTGTAATAATTGGGTGTAGGGTAGGTGTAGAGTAGATGTAGAGTAGGTGTAGGGTAGGTGTAGGGTAAGTGTAGGGTAGGTGTGGGGTAGTAGATTATAAATACGGATCAGGGAACACAATCGCATGCAACGCATTCCAAATCCTCTTCATTCCCATGACTTTTAAGACTATCTTTAGGTTTCTGGGAAATCTCTCTGTGCAGTTGCCAGATGCATATTGTGATTTGTGGTGACGATGTCAACATGTTATAAAACAAATACTTTAGATGCTTCATGACCAATGACAGTGTTGCGGGCTGACTTTAAGTCTTTACGATTTGAGGGTAGTTAGTGAAACATAAATAATTTATGCTAGTACTAGCGATAAATCTAAGAGCAATGCGGAATTCTCTGTCGACATCAAATACAATGACGCAGGACTGATTTACTGCATACTTACCATTTCGTACCATTTCGGTTATTTTGTAGATATCATTCTCACAAGTGACATTGAGTCGCTAAGTCAAAGGCGTCGCTAGTCTTTCGAGTTACTACCGTTGCACAAACGGTTTGTTGGGTGGAACTGTTCGACATGATGCCCACAGCCACGATCTATTATCGCACCGCTCGCCAACTACAGATTGTTCATCCTCAAACCTTACCGATAGTGGTGGTGTAGCGTTGGTGTAGCGATGACGTAGCGGTGGCGTACCGCGACGTAGCGGTGGCGTAGCGGCGACGTAGCGGTGTCGTAGCGTTAGAGTGGCGGGGGAGTAGTATTTGAACTGAAACCACGCGAACGATCGTTTTTTGGCCTAGCATTTGCCTATTTATAATAATCATCTTGTCCTCAATATCCCGGTTGTGTTCTCGCGCACAATGGCTCGGAGGATTCACCATAACCCAGGTTTTGGCAGGTCAGGTAATTACAGTAGCGCGACTGCCATCTGCCATCTATTAGCAGGGGAACTACGGAACCTGACTAGACTGGATCATGGTCACATATTCAGTCGCCTGAATGTACAGGTTTACTCATAATATTTTTCTTCACCGTAAGAGCATCGCTTAGGTTCAAATGTACATGTCACATGACAGCCCGGCTATAGAACTCGGTACCCCTCACTCAATTCGGACGGTATTTGCTAATGCGAAAGGCCTTAAATCCAACTACGCCCTACAACTCTTATTAGTCGTTCATATAAGATTTAATGTAACGACAATCCAATAAGAATAACCTGACGCATCTTCTTATTAGGTTCAACATAACAGGACACTTCAGTTTCTTAATTTAGTTATACAACGTAATGTACTGAGTCATTACTGAGATCCTATCCAGCGTCTACGTATTTCAATCCCACGAATAAAATCTCCAGCTTCACACTACTTCTGAGTTTAACATCGTAATTTCCGCAAATAGTCCATGTCGTGTTATGTTTACCAACATTGAATGGCGACCACAGAAAGCCGTCAATGAAGCGTCATCTTGGCACTGAGTAAGTGCCACGTGACCACCAATGACTTAAGACACTTGGGCCTGTGGCTTTTGACTTTGGCACTTTAATATTGAAGGTAAAATACAGTATTATAGGACAGTAGTATTCTACCTTTAATATAAAAGTATCACAACTGCGTTACTAAGTAGGTAGATGACCTGAGTGGTTCAGTAGGTTAACATGCCGTCTGCCACGCAGAGGCCCCAGATTCGACTCCCGGCGGGGCAGAAATTGAAACGATGAATTTTAATTTCTGTTACGGGTCTGTTATTATATGTATAATAAGTATGTATTTGAAAAAAAAGAAGTATAGAAGTAGTTTATCAGTTATTTAACAACCATAAGACAAGCTTTGCTTACTTTGGGGCTAGATGGCGCTGTATGAATTGTCCAAGCATATTTGCAAGCAATTTATTTTAAATGGACGAAAATGCAAGCCTAGCAATCTAGGCACATTAGCACCCGCATTCATAATCAATACTTGTCTAAGTAAAGTAGTGCTAAGTGTATCAATGTGGTTGCATGGTTGCTCAATTTTGCTCACTACCTTTCATTTTGACGGACGAATAGTGCCGGTCGCCACGTGCATTGTCGTTTGGAACCGTAAAGTTTGTATTGGTACCTGTTGGAACCCTGCGCGTTATAATCCTTATAATACCTGACTATGTTAATCAAAAACGTCTCTTGCTGTCTTTGGTTTACAGATTTGCTCTGATCGTCTTTCAAATACCCTACTAATTACAACTTTACACGGCTCTACTTAGAAATAAAGGATAATTAAAATTCATACGACAAATTGATGTTTATTTTATATTGAGGCTCCATACTGAATGTAACTGTTTCTCCCAATTCGAGTCCTCCATTTTTCCGCGACACGCGACCAAAAGTAGCTTCTTATAGCTTCTTAAAACAAACAAACTGTAATATGAGTGTATTTTCTAAGGCCGCCGTTCGCAGTTTCACAGTTCGTGTTCAGTGAGAACAAGTGTTACAAATTCTTATTATAATATAAAACACATCATGTTTTATGTGCCTTGTCGCGTGAGCCAAAAGTTTGGATAATGGACCCTAAAACATGCTGTATTAGTTTTAATGTCAACGCGTAACGGTAATATACCTATTATTGGCTGTTCGTCAGAACTTTACAGTGTTGAAAGTATGGAAACTATATTTCATTAGATAAATTAATGTCATGCAAAATTCGATAAAGGCCTTTTCAAATAAATACTAAATACTCGGAAATGATCAAACTGTCGCTATGGCTATAAAATATTTATATCATAGGACACGAAGTAACCAGTCTGGCAGAAATATTTAGATAAATAGATTCTCAAATTCTTTTAAAATACGCGTACTGTACAACTAAATACCATCTATGATCAGTCAGACTAGGTACTTGTAAAGACTTAAACGAGGGTTCAATGAGTTAATGCCATATTAATGCATAGTCATGTATGTTACTGAAGTACCTATACCAAATTTCAGTTCAATTTAACGCAGAGAAGTGGGTCAAATTTGACTTGCAACATTTGACTCGAACATATAAATATTGCAAATTAAATATATTAATTGACCTGGACAAACAAATATTGCAATTTAAATAAATGTTTATAAAAATACATAATATTAAGAAATTATGGTCTGTCGCTGTTAAGCTTTTCTAAGCTGTAATATTTAAATATCATTATATTCAGCCACAACTACTGTCTCTACATTATAACATGACCCCCCAGAGAGGAAACCACTTACTCCGCAACTGACTGTACTTGACTTCTAAACGGCCTATGGACATGACTTCATCATTAACTCCAACGTAACTGAGTTCAGGCTGTAACACAATATCCGGCCTCGCTGCGAATAACACCCGCCCACGAGATTCATGCCCATGCGAATGACTCAAATAAAACTCAACGAAAAGAGAGAAGTACTCACATACTTCTTTGATGCTTCACAAATGTATCAGTCAAGCAACTAAATTTGTTACAGATTAAAACACTTTTATACACTAGTTTCACTAAATATATTATATTTATAAACTTTTAATTAATTGCTACCGGTTTCGGACATCATCTTCTGGTTATAATGCACAACGCAAAGTGTCAACAACTACTTTTGATAGGCCGTAGGTATAGGACGTAGAGATTATCTATCAGCTCAGATCTAAATCAGGTGAAATATTTGCCTACTTGCATGTAGGAATTGAGTTGTATCTTAAGATACTAAAACTGAAGTAAAAGTACTTATATATTATATTTAGGCCTCCCTCAATGGACACCAATGCTCCGTCCTGGAATTTTCGCATACAGCTTTCAACTGTAGCCTTTCGCAAATCGTCACAAATTGTTTTATGCACACTTATAAGTAGCATGTGTGTTATTAGGTCACATCGACTGCAATGTCCGTGGCCTGGACAGCTCGAGTGGGTTCCAATATACCTACAGCTGATAACAACAGGCCTACGTAAGTATTAGATCTGTTTCTGTAATATAATATTGTTCAAAGAATCCACACAGGCTGCAATAATGGCACTGCTAAAAACTTGACCAACTTTACAGAAAATCAAGATGCTCGCCCTGAGTTCATTTATTTCAGATACGATTGCCCTTTATTACGTAGATAGGTACCTAAGTTCCACTATTTCTATCATGGCCAAATCACAAAAATGCTTCGTTCTATTCCACATCAAAACAAACATGTTATTCGGCTATTTGTTAACGAAATCACGAATAAATCTGTCCTCCATGAATGGGATGAATAAAAAGACCCTCAAGGAAACTTCAGAACCCTCACGAGTGACAGCTCGAGACGCTGCGAGAGAGGCCGGAAGTGCGTCACTGGCGCGGACAGATGTAGATGGCGCCACAATGGGGAACTCGCCGCTTGGAAGTTGCAAACCGCGCGGGCGCGCGCTTCCGGCCGCCCGCTCCGCGCATAGAAATGGCAACATTACGCATTGTTACACCAAACTTTCCCCGAGTAATACTCTCTACTGCACTACACCCGCACTCTAGATACGCCCAAATCGCTACCTCTCGGAAAAGTTGTCCGATAAACAGAAAACTTTGGAGCGAACATCCGTCGGCGGGGAGCGGTGAAAACGTCGATGCTATTTTTACAACGTGACCGTTATCGCTTTGATGTAATAAGATAAGCTTCGTACCATTGGCATTTTGTCAAAAACTATAAACCTGAACAATTGTAGGGCTGTAAACAATACAAATAACTTCAGTGAGTTGGCGAACCGGGACAACGTAGCTATCTTTAGTACGTACTAATAATGATCGACTTGTCTCTATTGATTGTACCTATTAAAATAACATACTGGTAGGAAAGTGGATGAAGGCCAGTATGACCTACAATAATCAAGATCAAACGGGTAGGAAGGTCAAAGAGCGAGCTAAAAATGAGTGGGTGTGTAATAAATAACTCGTCAAGAATGTTTTAATGGTCTTGAAGCCAATGTAGTGAAACCACCTCTCGCTACAGACTGATGCAGTCAATAAAATAAGTTTTTGGACGGTTTTTATTTTAAATAAATAGACTGTACTTTGTAAAATTCATAACATACATACCATCCATTAATTTCTGGTTATAGGGTTATTATTGCAACTTACAAGCGAATCGTTGGTGTATTTCGACCAACGTATCGAAATCACCCTCAATTTCCAGTCGTGACTAGAAACAAACCTTGTTAAAGGTACCTTTCCCATATCAATCAAGCGGGTACATTTGCCAAGTAACACCATCCGGGAACTCGCAGAGCAAACACGGCTCACAGAGGGGCGCGTCGGCAAATGTTTGCCGCTCGGCAGCCAGCCACCAGCCGCGCTATTTGCCCTATTTGTTCTGTGACTACGATGTGATGTGATAGCTCACGCTAAATGCGATTCTCCCTACGGTTTCTAGTCGTAGGTGTGGTAAAGTAGCTTACGTCATACGTGTGTTTGAAGTAAATGTGTCTGGCTTTCTTTATTTCTTTCCCACGTCGCTATTTTTACCATACTGCGTGGAAAGGAGTGTGTCGTTTTTAAAATATGTAACTAGCATGTATAAGCGTACATCTGCTGATGACCAGGCGCATTGGGGAGATAGCGTATGAAAGTGGACCAGGACAGAAGCCGGGATCGACGGGATTATTCATGATAATGATTTAAATGCCTACATCTAAAGATACAGTGTCTACGAAACAAATAGGTGTTTATTATTATTTGAATAATTCAGCTAATAATAAATCCGTATAATGTTTACTCATTCCCGCTCGATGACGTGACTTTAGCAATAAATTACGCACGTCCCGTAGGTAAATGACGATCGCGCCGTAATTATAGATTTGCCACACGAAACCGTGTCCAAAATAATTATTAAACAACATTAGCGTAACAGATAAAACAATCACAGCTGTCCTCTAATTATAGAATGGCCTATGCAGTTCATGAAAGGTGTAGAGTATTTTAGTTCCAATTTACATGTAGGTTGGGTCTTAAATTGTGTGTTTACTGCTAAGAGGGGGGTTTGTTTTTGTTTCTAACAACCCCGGGTCCCGATGCGCGGCAAGATGGCGCGCACGCGCCGGCCGCGTGGCGGAAGCGACGCCGGAAGCGCGGGAACGCCGCCCGCGCCCGCCGAAACAATACCTCCGTGTAAATTGAAATAAATTGATGCACTTACATTGTTTTGTTGAATAATCTCTTTTACGAATCATCATCGATGGTCCTTAAAGTGCTTTTAGGGACTGCATCATAAAAAAATCGTAAAAATGTAAAAAAACAGATTTTTTTTATAAAAATACCTTTCTTTTTTAAAATATAAACACAGTATTATTATTTTATTATTATTATTTATAGGTATTTGTACTCATCACCATCAGCCTTTATATTACTCCAAAGGCAATGCAATGTACCCTGTTCTCGGCTTTACCAATCATAGTTGACACATAAATTGCAGCACCTCTAAAACACTATCATTACCGCCGCATCGTTTGATCGTAGCCGCAGGAAGTCGACACGAAAGTAAACAGTGTAATTAAAAGTCCCACGGGGTAAAAACACAGAGGTTGCGCAGGGGCGGGTTCCCGCGCCCCCGCCCGCCGACGCGCTAATTACACAATCAGTTCTCACAATTACCCGTGACATTGCCACCCTGGCTAAGTGACTTTGTGGGAAAGGCCAGCGACTGCCCCCGAGTGGGGCAGAATTACTTGTTACAAAAATTCCTACTAAGTATTTACAAGAATAACTAGATTTAGATTTTAATATTTCTATAACTAGATTTAGTTAAGTACCTACTCGATTTTTACAAGAAGTCCGAATTTAGAAGATGTATGAATGTGGAAGAGGCAAAAGAGGTGTGTCATAATTTTAGCTTAAATTCACTAATAAGATTGGAAATTTAGCTGTCTTCACGGTTAATTTTTTTTTCTGCTCTGTGCTGTTTACACTAAGAATGCCTAACAGCAGCCTGTAACAGTCCACTGCTAGACTTGAGCCTCCTCCATATTGGTTTTGCTATAATCTCCATGCATGCTCCATGCTGGAGATCGCAGTGTCGAAGAAACAATTGAAAGCGCTGCTGCCCATTATCTGGTTTGCGAAGATTTTAGGTGGTTTTCCACAAAATTTTTAGTGACCTGTACACTCGTAAGGGGAGCTAGGGGAGGGGGGCTTTTAACGAGATATGACTGTTTTTATACTACTCAGTGATTATATGCATTTTTAGTTGATTATATACTTTTCTTTTATGTAATACGGCAGCCAAACAGGCATGCAGGCCACCTGATGGAAAGTGGTCTCCGCCGCCTATGGACATCAGCAACACCTGAACCAATGCGTTGCCCGCCTCTAAGGAGACCTCTAATATACCACACTCATGTTCACACTTATCTAGCATTACTCATTATATCACTGAAGATTAATTTAATTACGTGACGCTGTATTATTATTTGTCATTGGAATAATTATTTGCATTGTGTAATGTTATTAATTTAATTTAGTTATGTAGGTAAATTTATATTATAATAAATGTAATATGTGCTATGTACTTATTTATATAATTAACAGTAATTTACATTACCAATTAATTGAATTCATATTCAATTAATTGGTAATGTAAATTACTGTTATATTCATATATGTATATTCGCAGATAAACGCAAAACCGCAGGTGCGTGTTGTATGGCTCTAAGATGACTATGATATGATAATTTATTAGATAATGTAGATGATAGAGTCCTACCGCCGTTTTGTTAATTGCGAGATTTCAATTTGCCCGCGACAACGATCCCATATCTGCACAGTTTCATACTAATGAAACGCATATCATAATATGCAGACTCTGAGAGTGTAGAATATAAAATATGAGAGAATAAAACATTGTTTCCATTATTTGCAATCTAGTTTCGAACAAACATCGTTAGCAGAAAGGCTCATTAGTTCCGACCTGGAAGTGCTCTCGGGGCGGCGCGGTTGGCAGAGCCATGTTAATCGCTCGCGGTCGGAGGAGACGCTCCGATGTGTTTGTTATTGGCAAACGGATTATGGCACCGCGTTGCCGATTATGGACTGGAAAACTGTGGAGTGGAAATTAAACGATTTTCAGTGGCTTGTTTAAATATTTTACACAGGCACAGAATGCTAACAGCTTCGACCAGAGTGGTTCTGTGGTCAACATGCCACGCAAGAGGTCCCAGGGTTCGGGTTATTTCTGTTACGGGTATGGGTGTTCTATGTATTTAAAAAGTAGGCAGTCGCCCCACTTTAATTACCTGATCTGCCAGCTTTATGGTCAATGGGGATCCCGGGCCCTCATATGGCAAACCACAACTGGGACATTAACGCCAAGATTATTATTATCATTATTAAATATCTAATTTGCCATCTAGGTAATTTCAATATGTATAAATACTAATTTAAAACAACCATTAATAACAGTCAGTCCCTGTGTGGCCGGCCGTACGGTGACCGGTTACACACAAGGAGTAGTAAAAGGTCACTAATATCATAGAGGCAGACCATATACCTCCGTTAATCAGTAAATGAGTAGCTGCATTTTCTATTGAGTATTTTAATACTGTGATTTCCAACAAGCTGACAAATGTGGAGATTATGGCAATGCCATCCGCTAAATGATAATTATGTAGAAGGCTCATGTTTAGTAGTAAATATAACTAATAGTAAGTAGTAAAAATTCAAAATTCAAAATTTATTTATTGATTAGGACATTAAATATCTCTTTCAATCGTCAAAAAGGAGCGGGGTAGGAAAGTAGGAAGGAAGCACATGGCAGCAGCAAACTTACCCCACGCCAGTCACGACCGGACCAAGCCCGGCAATGAGAGGCAAAGCCGGACCGCGCTCAATATATTATATAAATACTAGCGGACCCGACAGACGTTGTCCTGTCTACACGTCTTTAATTTGAAAATTTCAAACTTTTTTTAATAAGCTAAAACATTCTGGACCATTTTGAATCTAATTGAATCTAATCAAAATTGTGAATCTAAACCATTCCCAGATCCCCTTGAACACACACAAAAAATTTCATCAAAATCGGTCCAGTCGTTTGAGAGAAGTTCAGTGACATACACACTCACAGAAGAATTATATATATAAAGATGTCTAGTAAAATTAAGAAAACCCACCTAAAACTACAGCAAGAGTAAGCCAGTCTACCAAGGCAGCACCCGTTCACGAGTATAACGCAGGGCCCAGCCATTAGTAAATATAACTAGTATTGTTTTTTATTTGCTTCTGGCACGGTATGGCATTTAAACATGAGGATTGGAGGTTTAGTTTGATTCATCTATACCGCCATCATTGTCATCTGTCTATAGACTAGTCTGATTACGGTGTTTGAAAGTACTATTTTTATTGCTCGATTACTTTTTTAATAAAGTTCGGCCGACTCCGTATCTCTGTTGCAATACGGAGATGACAAATACGGGCCGGAAACGATCCATTTCGGCGGGAAACGGTGCGCCGGAAACGGATCTGCCGACCGCGAATGTTGGCGGCGCCACTGGCGCGCGGCCGGGTTGCCATTTTAATTTTCTTTTCAACGATGTTATTGACTACGACAGCGAAAAATTAATAACATTTTGTACAATTTTTAATTTTCTATTTTTATGTTTTTACAGAAATTTGCGGCGCAAAACGAAATTCTGCCTACACTAACGTCTAGAGGTGAAAATGTCGATTATAAATACGGTCTACGTAAGTCATTGTTGACTGACCACTTAATATGAAAATATCGCAATTATTCACTTCTAAAATTGCACTTATGTTTGCGTCACTGTTCCGCCATAATGTTTTTCAACTCGTTTGTAGCTTTCATCTTTGTTGACGACACAAAAATACATAGACCGCAAGAAGGGGAATGAAACCAACCATCTGCCATTCGTTCACCCCGCCCTTATATCTGCACAGTTTAAAGAACTACTTAAATAACATTCGAAGATCACATAATGTAAATTAAACAATCGTATTGACAAAGACGGTGCGTCGCGAATTGGTGTAAAGGATCCGTGCTTGGGGTCGCGTGGGGCCAGGTGCTCACAGTCATTTTTCGATGACAAATTATCATTGTGTAATTTAGAGAGGCAGCATTTTGAGTTACACAATGACAATGGCGATAAAAATGATGGGCTCTTTTTGGAAAAGCAAAAAATTACAGCGTAACATTGTTCTTTTTGTGCATGGATTTTAGAGACAAAGACAGAGAAGAGAACTAGGGTTGTGGGGTTAGGGTACTTAAAACATAAATATCTAGTTTTTTTACACAATTTGGAATATTATATAACCGGTATACCGCATGGTATCAATACCGGATATCGAATATTCCAAATTGGTATCCGGCTCCTTCAATAAAAGGCACTATAATTTCACAGAAGCAGACAAACTATTACTTCTATAAACTCCGTGGTTATAGCATTACTGTAGTGTGTAGGAGTTAAGGAGGCTCATGTGGTCTATTGATATGATGATGACGTTCCATTTCACGAGTACTTATTTTAATTATTTTACATTCAATAAGCCAATAAGAATGCTTTTGTAACAGAAACATGTACCTACTCCACACTCCAACCTGTCCAACCGTCTACCATTTTCCAAAGTGGGTTTCCACGTTTCCCATTCAATTAATGTGCGATTAACATCGCGCCGTGACCTCTTTCCAGCCAAGAGCCAAGAACCTCGTCTGACGGCCGGCAGTTAGCTTGTTACTCACATACAATTACACACGCCTCTAGATCCAGGGCGCAGTACGAACTATGACGGGTTAATTGCCCTTTACATGCATTAATATTACAGGTAAGTTGATCCCACAGATTGTGAGATTTGTATTGTGAGATAAAATACTTCCTTCACTTCTTTTTTTTCAGCAACTACTTGTAGTTTGCCAGCTGGCCGGGTGCTGTCCGGCAGAGTAGAACAGCAACCCCTTACATGTCGTACAAGGCGACTAATGTTTTCGAGGCAAAAGATCTAGAATCTTCTTAGGCTGGAAAATGGGCAGCAGCGTTTTTCATTGTTATATTTCAAACACTGCGATCTCAAACCTGCCTGCCAACCGTGGAGTTCCAACACCGAGGGTGATTAAGATGATGTCTAAACTAGGTAGATAGATATAGCACAGTATAAAGAACGCCATGGATAAGGGACTATTTACTTCAAATCATATCAGAATGACTCAAACTCATTAAAGATATTCAACCCGACATGTCCGAAAATCAGTCGCTCCGTTCATAAAATGAACAGAAATTGCATTTGCCATCGCTAACTGTAAATTGCATTAATTCCATTTAAATTAACCTTCCATCACGTGCGGGCAGGCTGTCCCTGCTGCAGTAACCCTGACGTTCACCGTCAGTCTGCTCTGTCCAAAGTGATTCTCGTCAGCGGCAAACTCTAATCGAAAAACAAGCAAATTGTTTCCAATTTCATCGCTGTAATGAATCCAGACTAGACTTAACAGCAATAAATCAACATCAGCTCTTCGTGTCAGGCTTAATTCCTGAGGACGGTTCATGGTTACCCTCCTTAAAAAGTTAAATCGATTTGGCATTAATGTAAGATTTTCCGAGATTTTTCTTTTTAAACGGGTTAAAAAGAAAAAATAGTTCGAATAATTGCAATAGATGGCGTTGATTAGACACGATTCTTAAAAATAAATCAATCCGAGACCGTTAGATTTATAAAAATGGAGAAATTTTAAGATACTATATTTTCACGAAAGCCCTTTCCGAGTAACTTCGATTACCAAATTCAATACTTTGGTTCCTGTCTAAGCAGGCGCATCCAGTCTAAACTTTTTACTTTTTTAAGTAGCTGTCTAAAAATCCCCTATTCGCTCACAACAATAATAAAATCACCAAGTCACCGTGTTTTTGTGCCCGCGTTCTTCCTTACGCAACTAATGCAGTAGCGGATTGCATTGTGCCGTCTCTTTGTAGGTTGCCGTGTGCCGGCACTAATCGAATAAAGATCGTGCTCTTCCTTCCTGTTGGGAGAATGGGCTCGAGGGCTGGTCAGGCGGGGGCGGAGCCGCGGAACTGTCTCGGAGAATAGCTACGGAGACGCAAGACGCTTCGTCAGGGTTTTACGATTGCGCTGCATTGTAACTATTGGGATAAAAGTGTGTAGTTTATGTGGTTAAAATCGTTTGTAAGTTTTTTGTTTGTTACCACCGATGTACCACAATTGCGGGTATCGCTGTAGCTGTATTGTTTGTAAAAGCAGGAGAAATTATATTACTTATTGATTGATGGATTTAAAATTTATTGTCCAATAAATACAATTGAATATGTCCATCACTATCAATATCAATCGCTAAATTGACCGTATACATGTAAAAAATACATAATTTATACCCCAAGTACAAACCCGAAACTATCACTGCTCCCCATTCGATATTAAATGGCGAGCCGAAAATCAATTGTATCATGACATGCCCATCGCATTGTTGCTACGACTGCACCATTGTCCGCTGGCCCCGCGTGCAATTAGGGGCATTGCGATATCACTCGGCTTTGGGACTAATTCAAATAAACACTTTCCATTGCGAGGTTACTTGGCGGGAAAATGTGGAGAATGGCTTCAACGCAGCAATGGTCACCGAGGTAATACTTTGGACGGCTTAGCTAGTAACTGGGTAGATGGTTCGAACATAAAGGTAGTTTCCCACTGTAGACTAATTACACGGTGCGCTATGGGACAACGCGATAACAGTAAAAGCCCAATAATGGCACCGGCGACGCCAATTGTGTCAACCTTGTCTCGCTTTCTTAATAGCTGCCCACCCTAAAGATTAATTGGGGTAATATAAATTAGCTCCAATTTTATGGATAGGGTTTCGATGTGATGGAAAGGGTTCATTGGTGAAGTTAATTCGGTTTTACCAAGAATTCGCTAGAAAATAACTACTTTCCAACGCTTTATAAAAATCAAGCAAAATTTTTTTTCAAACTTTATAAATTTACCGCGCCTGATATCAAAGATGAATCGAACCCTCACACCTGTGTGTACACGCAACACATTAGTTCGTGAATGACTAGTTTTTGCGTCAACAGCACAAGAGCACAAGTGGCTCAAAGTTCCGAAGGTCCGTGCAGTCATTTCCGATTGTCGGTAATGTAATGAGCGATGAGCCGCGGTGGGTGGAAACATCCCTGCGACAATCGGCGACACGCTTTGTACGGATTGCGTAAAAAATGACCGACGCTCGGAACTGTGTTTGTCGGCGAGACGTCGCGAATCGCATCCGCTCTTCCGACATTGTCGCCGCCCATTGTAGCAGCCGATATTTTTGATAAAATTACGCGACACAATGCGACGAGCGCTCAATGGCTTGTTGTGCGATTGTTGTAGCCTCATTGACCGAATGATGTATGGTCGGCCGTGCGAGCCGCTCCTTCCGATCGTCGGCGCGCGCATGTTATTGTACAACGCCGATATTTACTGAACATTAGCGATAGCGACTATCTATTGCAGAAAAGAGCATTAAATCCGTAATGGCAGCATAAAATTGAGGAAGGTATGTGTTTGATGTTACACAACGTTTATAGGGATCGTTGGAGCCGGCTGGATGTAATGCTATAATTGGATTGAATGAAGGAAAAATATCACGAATATCTACTAGGAGAGCGAACGTCACAATATTTTAGTGGAGCGTCCTTTCAACCCTTTCGCCGGGTTCCACCGGCACTTTGTCAGAATTAATAACCCGTAAACGCCGCCGGCTCCGCGGTGCACTGGTAACTTTCTGATTCTGGGATTGTTTTCCGCATTATTAGCCTGGCAATCCAATTACGTTAATAAAATGGATGGGAGACGTTTTCATTGTACCGCTTCACGGTTGCGGGTTCAAAATTTATGTAAAACACATCGCCTTATTTGAATGTTGAGTTTGATAAGCTATTATTATTTATCGATGCATACGTAATATCGTGCTCACATAGACTTCCTTAACATTAAACTACAAATACTCCGTATCAAATCGCAGCAAATAAAGCTAATCCTTTACGATGCAGTAAACATCGGCTTAAATCCTGTTTTAGTATAACATTTGCGCGTCACAATGGGGAATCAATCTCCTGGCGTCGGGGTGCGATACAGGGCGATGAATGCTAAAACAACTGGCAGTTAGTAGGGTGTGAAGGCGGCATGATTAGGCAATATCCTGCCCTCGCCCCCCGCCGCCCGCCCGCCCCGCCCCCCGCCGTGACGTCTTACTTAACGCGCCCGAGTTATTTTGATCGGACATCTGATTTTGAATGGCCTCGCGATATTAGCTTTCGATATTGCGCCTAATCTGCTTAATGTGTTGGGGCGATTGCACCTTTGGTTTGTGTTATTACATTAAAGTTTGGCCTGGTGAGTTCGGTAATATTATTTTGATATCGTCTCGGTTTACTTTTAAAGTAGTTACGGTATGGGAAAATAAATCTTTAGGTGTCAAGCTAAGCTTCAGAGCTCTCAAGTAGCACATTTATCTGAGCGTTTTGCTACTGGGTACAATAATAAATATTATAATGAACAGTTACGTAGCGTAGGTAAGTACGTAGGTAATACCAGACATGTGTCTTCGCCTTATTATTCGTGACCTCGTATCCTGACATTACATTAAATACAATAACATCACCATCACATAATTGACATATGTTTTCTTTAGCATAAATACAATAAACATTCGCTAAAGCCAGCGCTCCGACCAGAATATTCAGATTGAGCCAAACGTGCCCTAGGCTAAATCGTTGGTATCAGTGGCTCAAATTAAAAGAGATCCATCACGGTGGCTCGCGTCAGCAACGCGGTTAATTAGACAGTCATTGTGAGGTTAAGGCAGTGTTTGAATAGTCTGGCCACAACTGCTGGCAATTGTCTAGTCTATTTAGCATTGTTATTCAGATTACGGCATTGGGAGGTAGCGATGCGAACTGTTTGGGACCGTTTTTGTTTTCATTTACTTAGTTGATTTGATGGATGAGCGCAGATACACGCGTATGGTGTATTTCTGCGTTCGTTGGTGTCATTCGATTTGTATTTAATTTCAAAGCTTTTTGTACATTATTCAATAATGTGCATCGTCGTAATACAGTAGGTACCTATGTACAAACTTAAAACTAACACCATTTAGAAACCTAATTAAAACGTTACACAGAAAAATTAAATTACATATAAAACAGATTCTAAATCGCTGCCAAGCGGAAGCGTTACCAGAATGCTGGCCACGGGTAGCTCTTTGAATAGTGAGACTTATATGTTGCCCGAGATACGCACCGGCACGTGCTCCGATTGCCTCTATTAACCGATAGATATTTCACCACTGTCATGATCATCATCATCATCTGTAAAAGCGCCGCAGAGAGACTTGAGCCTCATCGCAATAACTGCATGGTTCTGCCATAACACGCGTTGGCGCGCTTGTAGATCCTTACGTTCGTCCCATTTCGTATCTAAACACGTAACTGAATTTGTAACCATGATCCAATCTGGTCAGGTTCACCTGGTAGCAGGGTCACGGAGGTCAGATGGTAGTCGCTCTACTGTAATTACCTCATCGCCAAATCTTGGATCATGGTCAAGGCGGACCCCGGGCTCTCGTTTTCGAGAGCACAACCGGGACATTAACGCCAAGATGATTATTATTTATTACGGAAAATGATGCCAATGGCATTAAAAATTTTGACAGCAGATCTGGACGCACACATGGTTAAACAAAAACCCTGTCAACTTTAAAATAGAACTATCCTATAAAATTTTCAGATCGGGACCGTCTGCAGTCAATCTCGTTGTGATTTATGATGTGCAGAGTCGTGTTTAATAAAGTTAGCGTGCTTTGGTAGCGGAGGCGGGAGCGGATTAGCCGCAAATCCTGGCATGGGCCCGCGGGAGGGTCCGGCGGGATGGGGCGGTCTGAGAGATGAGCGACAGCGATCGTACGATAAAAACAGTCGAGTAGGGATAGCATAGAACACATAAATTATCGCACATATCGGATTAGTTATTATTATTATCATATAACAGGAAAGTCTGACATTTAGCTGTGCCAAAGGCGACGAAATGAAACGGATTATAAATAATGATATTGTAGGTCCCACCACCTACGCATGAAAGTTTCAGTTTTGAGATATCCTCGCCATTCGTTATTCAACGGTCGTTCTAAATGCAGTTTAAGCAAAAACCTATGTGGAAAATGTGCATGCAATCCAACCGCTCTACAACAGATACTGAAAAGTTGGAGAGAGCCGACTTGCGTGTTGGCGGGCAAAAATCGGAATTCATGCATTATGCACTATTAACTTTTCAGAAAATAATGTCCAACAAAAAATCCTTCAAAATGACAACTTTAAACACCAGCACACTTAAATAATCGATATCGATGTCACACATTGCATATGTGCTCTGCGATGCAAGAATGCCAGTTAGCGTTAACAGCAAAGTATATAAAACCGCAGTGCAACCTGCGATGATGTATGGAGCAGCTTAAAGTACAGCCTGCGATGTGTATAGAGCAGCTTTATGTTAGATCAGTAAAAATTATTAATTTGCAATTCAATTCGCTATCCATGTACCCTATTTTTGAAACGGTTAGTATCCATGTAAGCACTCGCGTGCGCTACCTGCCTCTTTCACATTGGTAGTCATTTATTAGAGATAGAAAAGATAAGCATTAGAATGTGAGCGCTCGCGTGGACACGAGCGGTTCAAAAACGCCCCATATCACGCTTGTCAATTGCACCAACCGTAAATTGCAGGGGTGTACCCATGCACAGCAATCAAAGTGTACTGGCGGTTTTAATATTGTCGTCGATTTATAAGGATAAGTCTCGCCGATTAAATATTAAATTTGTTAGTGATACTAGCCGAGTAAGTGGGAGGAAGAGGGTCACGAGTTAACGCACAACTGTGTTAGTTTGGGGGGATTTTTTTGGGGGCCAATAATATTATGTATAGTTTGTTTGCTTTATAATTATTGTAACTAAACAATGTGTTTGATGTCGAATTCCACTTTACATACGATTCTAATTTAATTTAATTCCAATTTACGTTTTACATACCAATTTATTAAAGAGCCTTAGGGAGGTAGTTAATAACAATAGCTTGTTCTCTTTCTTTAGGTTAATATGGTCTACTATATCAAAACGTCCACTCCATCAGAATGTCCACTGTATCAAAACGTCCACTCCATAAAAATGTCTACTGTATCAAAACGTCCAGTCCATCAGAATGTCCACTGTTTTACATTCGCTTTTCTGCGCACGAATTCGTCTGCGTAAAATTCGGATACTATGTTCTGGGCCAGTTCCCGTCGGAACCACATTGAATTTCGGAAAAAACTGTAGTATATGTTACTCGCTGATAATGTGTGATAGGTGAAAGTATAATAAAATCGGTTAAGTAGTTTTGAGTTTGACAAAGAAAAAATTTTAGATGTAGGTATTAGTGTATGTTTTTATTATAACTGTAAATATTTTGTGTGTACCTTAATAAAGTCATAACAAAAAAATAAAAAAAACAATCAAATATTTAAATTTATAATATTACTATAGATTATGCGCAAGGGTCTTTGCCAAAAAGATTAGCTACGTAAGCGACTTGCGAGCACACGAACGACATCAACAACGGACGCAGTTGCCGTAGCCGAAACCGGCCGGGAAAACATCATCATTATCATAATAGATATAGATAACTAACTGTATTTTGTATATAAGCAATATCTTCCACATACTGTTAGAGATACTGTTTGTATGTAGATATATCTAAGCAGTATGTAGTTCGTACTCTATCTTCCTCATCACCGCCAGCAGCCACTTATTTCAAAATCTCAGTCTCTCCCGCCCTCGTTAAAGTTCATTTCACTAACACCTCGACATTTGAGCGTTATTTAACGGATAAAAGCCTGTACCGGCTCCAGGCGTAGCGGATTATAGTCGCGCAATATCCCGCGCCATCTATCCTCATTACAGGAACTGGCGCCCTCCTGTCTCCCTGTAAGCCGGCACAGTTTAAAATTACCCTAAGGACCTACGTAGTGAGTGACGTCATTCATTATGGCCGACGATGCCGGAGAGGACAACTAGACCGATTATTGAGCCAAAGTATTGGTAAAATAAGCATAACTGTACTGGTTCGATCGTATTTGGAGAACCCGACAAAAACAGTTTTTCTGACGCACATTAAGTATTGCTTTGTTATTTTGCATAACGACTTTCATTGGAGCTGTCATCCCGGATTCCGTACGACATTTCGAACCACTTACAACATGCCTTTTACTCATAGTTCGTTTTTTTGCACAGGCTTGCGGGCCACCTGATGGAAAGTTGTCTCCGCCGCCTATAGACATCAGCAACACAAGGGCGCTACCAATGCGTTGCCCGCCACAAAGGAGACCTCTAATATATCTCTTGAACTATCCCATGTCATAGTCCAACTGTGGCTGGGAGCTCATTCCACATCCGAATCGTACGAGCGGTTACACATAGTACAGTAGACATGAATACCCAAATAAAACCTATGCCACAAAGAGCCAGCAAACACACGCAATATAGGAGCCGTAATCAACAAAATGAACGGCGGCAACTTATCACAGAAAAGCAGGCAAGTTGCGCAGTAACGCTCCCGAGCGCCCTCAGTAGTACATGGCTCCATGCACATAAATCTTCGCATATTGCAGCGAAAGATCCTCGCTCCTTCGTAAGAGAAACAGCCAACCCTTGGCTACCTCGTTATTGAGCTCTCACACCCAGTATCGCTGTCCCTTGCACACCAATGGTGTCGCCGGCGCCAGCGTTGTCTCCCGTCTCCTTCCAATTTCAATTTACTCGAGATGGATTTTCAGGCTTTATACGATCGTTTCGCGCAGTACATGGTAGACGGTAAGATACTTCAATATAAGTCAAATTCTCATACCTTAATTTGGAATTTGCATGAGGCATGTCGGTTTAGTCCTCGCAGTTGCACTACGGTTTTCAGTTTCGTTACACTTCTTGACATTAAATGTAAGGCGCTGTCCTTATTGGCAACAAACTGTCGTACGACCGTGGTTGTGCGACGGGCGGTTTTGAGGTCGCCTATTGGTCGGGCGACGTCCGTCGTACGACCAAGGTCTCACGACCGTTTCCAATTAGGACAGCGTCTTATTGTTGCTTGAAATTATTTATTATAGATTACTAATAAGTGCTTGGGTTGGTAATTCATTTTGTTGGTTTATATTACTAGGGTACTCTAGAACAATGTTTTTCCCCTTTTTGACATGAAATATGTCTAGACATAGGTAATGACAAATCACAATCAGGACACACATGACGATTTAAATAAGTTATCATCATCATTAACAGTCTTTAGCAGTCCACAGTGAACTGAGGAAACTTACATTTATGTACCTTTTAACAAAATTATGGGCTTTATTAAAATTATAGGTGTAGTCAGCTGCACACAGAATAGACCCTACCAAATATATTATGTATAATATAATAATAATACTCCTAGCATACCTTAAATTTTAATGTATGATAGGGGTCAGTTCTCTCTGCAGCAGTCTGAACGTTGAGTATAACCTTGAAATAAAAAAAACAAAAATTAAAAAAGTAATCGTGGACAAATTCACACAGCGCCATCTAGCCCCAAAGTAAGCAAAGCTTGTGTTATGGGTGCTAGATAACTGATAAACTACTTATATACTTTTTTTTTTAAATACATACTTATTATATGTACATAGAACACCCAGACCCGTAACAGAAATTAAAATTCATCATTTCAATTTCTGCCCGGCCGGGAATCGAACCCGGGACCTCTTGCGTGGCAGACCGCCATGTTGACCACTGAACCACTCAGGTCGTCGAAATACCTACATGAAATAATCTTCATTATTATTATAAACGATGCTAAATCTACAGAAATCTCAATAAAACTGTACTGTACTTAAATAAGTACCTGAAATAATCTTCATTATTATTATAAACGATGCTAAATCTACAGAAATCTCAATAAAACTGTCGTAACATCTCACATTGCCCTTATTCCATTCTAATTATTATTTTCTAAGTTCATCGTCAAATTTCCGATATACTGCATTTCAGAGCGATTCACGAGCTAGGTAATCGAGACGACAGCCTTCTGTTCTTGTTAGAGCACCTGGTGAGAGGGCGATACAGTGCCTCCCGCTCTACCGCCAATGGCGGCCCTCCTGAAACAATGGAAGTGGGCCCATTGTTCACAATTATTGCATGTTCAGGCCTCGGGAAGGAAATCTTATTCGGGGGCAGTGATCTACAAGATCATAACGCTGTGGGTACTGTAATGCCTGCATTGTTATTGCAGTGTTATACTTGGTAATAGATAAGAGATGGAACGGTGCTTTTACGAGACAGATGTAAAAAGCTTGCTGAAATAGGAAGGCAGAATGCCCACCTGATGGAAAGCGGTAACTGTGGCGGTAACGTCTTCTTTACTCTAGTTTTCATGTAACTAAAATGCAAAACCAATAAATACTTAAGTATTAAAAAAATCGAAGTCCTCAAAATGTAAGTCCTATAAATTATACAAAGTGCAACGTAAACTCATGACCGATCGATGAAGGCATTAGAATATATTCAATGTAATTTCTATTCAGAAAATAAATAAAAAAAACAATAAAAATAATAAAAATAATGAAGTGAAGGATGGAGCGCCGTGAATGAAGCGGTGGTGATGCTTTTAAAATCGCGCTGCGCTGTTTGTTGATCAGATGGTATCGTCACAGATTAAAATTTTATTAAATATTGTAAAATTTGGAATACCTTACATACAAAAAGAAACATATATTTTAAATTTAATTTATGGGTTTATTTTCAGGACTTATTTTATATGGTTACGTGATTGTGTGATACCATTTAGGTACCCAATATGTCCCTTGTGGAAGTCCGTACATCATAACACCCTGTAAAAATTCAAAAATTCAGCACGGCGCCGAATTCAATTTTGAGGCATCAGTGAAGCAATTGTTTAGTTTAACGTCAGTCAGCTGCACTAACAATAACAAATAGGTACCTCTACGTAGCAATTAATCAAGATCGAACAAAGGGTCGCGATCCATTGTCGACGGTAGGCACAGCTTCGCCGATCCCTTATCAAGCCCTCGGGGGCGGAGACCTATCGGAGTGGGTGTGATCATCTTTATAGCGTCCTCCATCACTTTAACAAAATCTATCCTATATAGAAAACCGCAATCGTTCAAAGCACGCGACCTATTTTTTTGTTACATAACCAGCGATAAAAAAATTGAAATTCTTTGCCAAATTTCATACAATCTAGAGCAAATTCTCAGACATTCAAGATGGTCGTGACAGAGCAGCGGGTGGCGGTCACTAAATAACACAAAGTGTAGTGGGACGTAATAAAAATATTTGTTTACGTCTCTAGGCTAATGTGTCAGGAAGCTCCGTAGATTTATCACAAACGACTACGCTACGGAAATATGGTGTGATTAAAATGTAGGTTTGTGTTTGCAACAATTTGTCCATTTTATTATTATTTTTTTACGACAAGCCCACGTACGACACCCACGTTTTATGGACACCAACAACACCAGGGAAGATATATTATATCCTTTGCAATGATTTTACAAACTAGTTAAGCTTTCGCGCGTCACAAATAGCAATGTACTTTTAAGTTGTGTAAGCTAGTGTTAACTTAAATCTAACAAATACGTTATTTATAATAAAATTGTATATAACAGGTCTCTTTAGAGGTGGGCAACGGTAGCAACCCTGGCGTTGCTGATGTCCAGACCGTCTTTCCATCAGTATAAACAGAGTTATTCGATATCAACGTATAATTTTAATGCCACCAGGTGACCGCAAAGCCTGGTAATTTCGGCGAATCGATCACCGCAACCCGCAGCATGATTTATCAGCGCACTCGGCGTTGGAGTATGCGCGTACGCAGCCGAGTGTGCGGTCCATTCACGAACGCCCTCATTGTCCCTTTATGCGGTCGTCACTGCGCCCAAACAAGCATTCTCTTCGGACGGCAAAAAATCAATGTTTACCTTTATATGGGAGATACAGTGTGGCGCATAATGAGACCGTTTACAGAATAACGCCTGTCCACAATAAGGTAATGCCGTCAGGAATTAAACGTGTGATGAATGGTCACAACTGCGCGGGACGAGACACGGGCGAAGGAAAGTACTGGACGTTGTAGTTAAGATACCACGAAGATGGGACGGTTGCTCTAGCTGGTTTTAATATTGAGTTCTTTACTATAATCTGTCATTATATTTATTAATCCAGGCACTTACTCAAGTAACTACTGAAAGTTATTTATAGAACTTTCCAAAAAATTAAATAACGCCACTGGTGACCGGAGTGCTGGCTCGTTCCTTGGGCAACGAATTAGGATAGAATAGAATAATCATTCATTCGACATTTACATTTACAGGTACACTGTGTAACAAAATGCAGAAACGGTTCCAGCTCAGCATATTGCCACAGCCGAGGCTGCGACGCTAATTTTCAGCTGAAACCAGTTGGTGAGATGGCGTACGTCCATAATTATAAGTTTATAGTTGTTTATTAGTGACCTTAATAATGCTAATAATGGGTTTTTACAAACATAACAAAAATGAAAATATACTAATTTAACATAATAATTCAAGAAGTCTTAATTTTAAATCAGACAATTGTGTATGTGGGTGTGTCTTGTGTGTAAGTAATAATACCCTTATGTATTACTATTATTATTGACAATACTTTAAACATAAATGAGACTCTAAATATCGAAATGTGTCTAAAATGAGGTACATATAATACGCGCTTTAACGTTACGTACAGAGATTTGTCTATACATTACCTATCGTAGATCTAATGTGATTGTTAAAAATTATATTGTAGACTAGAACATTTTATTTTATTTTTACCTTGAAAGTGTGGATAGAGGACAGGGTACGTAATGGGCATCGCTATTCGCAACGCAGCCAGCTCTCTGGGCACCATTCCGGGGGGCAGCGTACCTGTTTTTGTACGTTGTATTTTATATGTATTAGTATATATTTTTATTATAACTGTAAATATTTTATGAGTACAATTATATGCAGGAAGTAACAATATAAAACATCATTTTCAAATTAAGAGTTTAAGTATCTACTATAATTAGATATGATTTAAATTCGTCATCTTGACCGAGAGCACCAGTTCACACAGCTGTTGCAGAGTCTAAATATGGCCCGTGTAGTCAACACAACAGCCTAACAATATCATATTTTCACTATCGACATCTGCCCGCGTCGCTTCGCGAGCGTTACGAATAAAAATAAGTTGACCGTCAAAAAACGGGAACAGCGTTTATTAGAACTGAGGTCGGAGAAATTTTGGCACGCATCGCGCTGTCATTGAAGCGTACATACGCGTTCGCGATGTGTTTCCGTCATCGGAACGATCAATTATTCAAATAAATTGATGGCTTTCGACCGACACTGAGACGTGCCAGAGCTTTGTTGTTTCGGAATCCCATTTTATGATGCACATGAATTTGCTCCTAGTAGTAAATCGGTAGTTATTGAATACTAAACGTAAATGATTAGATAGTTATTATCTACCTACTTAAACCCTTACATTTTCAAGAAATATTGACGCTAATGTCGTGTCTAAAGTTGCAGTATTAGAATAAAACTTGTGAAACCGTCCTAAGTCAAAACTATAAGTTAACTAGGCAATTGTTCAATTTAACAACTCAACATTAAGGAATTTTGTTTTTAATGTCAAATAATTATAGTAAACATGTTTATTAAGTGAAGAGTAATAATCGAAAATATTTTAAAATCCTAACATCGTGTACTAATGAGTAACATGAGTAAAAATTTATTGTACATATCTTATATAGTACATACTAACCTAAATACCTACAAATAGGTAGAGCCAGGTCCTTTTACTCATACTTTGTCAGATGTAGTTTGTTCTACAGGTAAAACAATAATTAATAATTAAGTTTCATTCTAATATATTTATGTAAAACGTTTACATGTATTACACAAACTCCATCCCTAAATCCCTAAAGTTTATTCTATTCTATTCTATTTAAAACAAACCCAACGATTAAAATCAACTCAATTGTAATCCCGTACTTTCCATCGCCGCGCCTCACCCGCTGTCCACTCCCGCGCAGCCGTCTGGGTGGTCGAAGCCGCAAACACCTCACAGTCCCACAATCAATCCACAGTGGTCACTTCCGTATGTACGGATGTCCGCAATGGCTGAATGGAACGCTTCGCTTTGCCGATGAATATACTTTCATTAAACGCACAATCATCCGTGTTGGGTAAACTTTGGAGAAATATGAAGTGCAATGTTGTATGAGTAGGACTATGAGTCATGTTCTTTTACGCTACCGGTCGTTTGTAAGTACCTATGTGTGTAAATATGTCCATGCCAAGCTTCTTTTATTTCTTAGGTATCATGGTGCACTATTTCTGTTTATACAGAGTATAAACTAGTTAAATTTTAACCACGTTTAGTATCGAATCTAATAAGTATATTTACATAGATTTGAGTTAAACATTTGTAAGTTTTTCTTCCTACAAAATAATTCAGCGCGCAATTTAACACACTCATTGCCATCAATCGGTGTTACTTACACATAATCGAGAAATTTAATTAAACTTAACAAAAAAATTTCTTGCACATATGATTTATTTATACATACCATAACCGAGATGACAAGTGAGTGATAGAGTTGATGGAAAAAAGAGACATACCTACACCGAAAAATGGGGTTACTTTGGTACTACATTAATCACTTACTTTTCTCTAATAAGTTCTAAGGGAAAGGTGGCTGATGTTCAGCATTGCCACTAATCAGGGTTGTCACATGTAAGGCGTGCTTTGTTTGCATGAAAATAACAATTCATGGATATATAAAAGTGAGTGATAGCCCCAGGATATTAAAATAACCCCATTTTATCATATTATGCCGACTCCATCTAGTGGGATAAGGGCAGGTAGATGATGGTATGACTATTTATATGATCAGTACCTAACTAATATATGCCCGTATACCAAATACCTACATACCGTATAAGAAAGAAGGACCTAGACTTTGGCTACTTATCTATAAGTATCTACAAGCGTGTACTTGTATCAAAGTAGATAGGTAAATCGAATAACAATTATATTATTATAATTCATGTAGAAATAAGTGGTGTAACCGTCCTATTGGTTTACCTACCAAATTGAGTTTTTACTATTGGATTATTTCCAACATCTACCTACAGACAGAATCTATTTTGTTATACTCTACATTTGGAGCGAATTAGTAAGGATGAGCATTTTTTTAAATATTTTTTTTAATTCACTTTAAAATGACCCAATGACAAAGGAACCACAGGCTAATAGCGAACGTGTTTGTGACAATCGAAACGCCAACATCTGTTACCCAATCTGCGTCGCCGCACATGGCGCTTTGTCCTTAACTATGTACCCTAAAAGGGAATTAAACAAAACAAGTGCCGAATTCGTCACTTCGTGAAACTGTTTGTCCGTCCGTCTGTCCAGCCGTGGGAACGCAGCGTCCGAGCCATTCGCATCCGGATTGTACCTGACTTTTTGTCGCGTAAAGTGACTGTAAAACACTTGTGCCAAATGGACGTCTATTGAGCTCGCCGTTTGGAGTACCCGCCTTTTCATAGCCGTGAATGGAGCTGAATATCTTAGGGAATTACTCATCCCCTCCTGCCGTGCTGTGTTCTCAATGACACTTGTAGTTGACTTAAAACAAATCCATCGACTCAATAGCTGTTTATTGCAGCAGTTAACAGCCTCTCGTGGTGAGAGTTCTCGCTTAGGAACATAATGATTCGAAAAATATAGTAGAAAATTAGAAATACTAGCTGCTTAAATTATTTATTATTATAGATAATTGGCGCTGAGATCGACCGCAAATACTCCAGTCCTTAATAAAATAAATACCTAAGTAAATCTTCACAACAAAAATAATGAAACAGAAAATGATGTAACATTAGGCTAGTAAATAAAAGTCTGTGCTTAATTATAGAAATTGATACCGGCTGATCATTCTTTTTTCTTATCTAACGTAAATCGGATTATACTTATTACACTACTCTTATTAGGTCATTTTGATAAAAATCGCAAATTCAGATAGTAATCATAACATGTGATTACACTAATTCCAAGATACGATCGAAGAAGCACTCTAAAAAGCGATTCATTCATAAAATTTTATATACCTGCGCAGCGCTCGTAGTACACGGAGTTGTATTTTTTTTACATGAATGACCGACATTCTTGAATGGATCCGCGCGCAGCCTTCCGCCGAACGAGTCCCGAATCAATTTCACGCGCCGCGCCGTTGCATAAAATTCCAAATTCAAACACAAACAGCAGCCGTGAAAATGCCTTACGCCCGAGCAACTCAGAATTCGGTAACCCGCGGTTTGCGAGAAACACCCACCGCATGAATGAACGCCTCTGGAGAATAACCCGAAATCCCGATATCCCGCCGCATTTCGGCTATTCGGCCCAATATAAACTGTCATTCGAGATTACGTACGTGCGATTTCATTGTCGTTGTTGCCCCAACATGTAATACGGCCATTTAATTTCAATTGATGTCAAACGCCGTGGGATAATACCCAGTAACCATCACCCGCTTGAGTGACGCTGTGAAGTTTTAATCAAAAGTATATTTTTACAGAATATTTTATTTCTAAGTACCATTTTGTGTCTTTCTCAGACATACTCTACCTGGACACAAAGAACCTCCTAATATCCACACGTAATATCCACAATAGACTTAGTTCTATGGGTAGCTACTATTAGGTATCTAATCATAGTCATACAGTATTTATTACTACGCGATACTTACATAAACTCCCTATTAACGATAATTTCGATAAATATTATCAAACAATACAAATAGATACACAATAAATTAACTTTATCTTTGCCCTATGTATTATTTATTATCTTTAAATATGTATATTGTATTGTTAAAGTACTTCAGGATTGCGATAAAATCAGTTTTTCTTATCAAAATAATAATCTGCACCTCTTCTTACCAAGGTTTTGATAATGAGTGAGGTAAAAACCTATTTTAATTACGGAGAACTAGTGGACTGTCCTGGCTTAGTCCAGCTAAAAGTTCAACCTATATGACATGTGCTATCGATGAAAGTATATTAAAAATCGGGGCAATCAAAAATTAACATAACAATTAGGTTTGCCACGACCGTAGAATGTGGAACAATGTCGTCTATGCCTAGTTGCTTAACCACACAGGAAAAGCTTACGACATAAACTGTGGTTACATATACAAGTATCCGTAGTGCCGTACACAAACTCAACAACACATTCTCATGTTATAATATACCTATTTGTTATGTTAATAAACAAAAGTATCTACAATTTAATAGAGTAATAGTTATTTACCTACATTACATTTAATAAGACGTACTACTTACTACTATCGCACCATACTTTAATGTTGTATTTACATGTATATTAACTAACGTCTCAAGACGGGGCGGCGGACTGGTCAGATACATTGCTTTACACTAGTATCCCACCCAACCCCTGTGTGGTAAGACCTACCAAAATTCAAATATAACAATTCTGAATACGCATGCAACCACAACGCAATTCACCAACTAGACAATTCCACAGAAGTTGACTAATCCTGACGGACCTCCACGAATTACGAGAGAACTCCTGAGATGCCCAAAATATGTCTCCGCGATCGGCGACATACTGTCTGCCGTAGTGAATGCGATCTGAATGGGATGCCGTTTCACATTCGCCATACAAAACTCTAAAAGGCGCGACCGACTCGGCCCCATCCGGTGGCATAAAGGGACCAATTATAAGAATTACTGTAGGTGTCCCAAAGGCCTTTTGGCTTCCGATTTTCAAAGAACCCCATAAAAGGATAAGGATTAGCGTAATTTAGTTTATTGACAGAAACGTCGCCTGTATGGTCGTGAAGGGGAAAGACAAGTTATGGACGGAAGCCGCATTAATATTTTGATTAAACTTCGTTTTGACTCACAAAATAACCAATTTAAAATCCTACAGAAAAACTTAAGCGCACTTACTGAGTTGTAAGTACACATTTACGCCATTTTTGCCAATAAGTACCTATCTCAAATAAGTAGATAGATACCTACTAAACTTTTCTATAGAATCAAAACGAAGGACCTATTTAGTTTAGTAACGGTAAAAAACAACCGATTTATTTGTAAAGCGGAGAAGTTTTTCGTGCCTGTTTATTTGTAGTTCTAAAGGGCAGCGTGTCTTTGTCAGCGGACGCGGACCCCCGCTGCTATCTAATTCCTAAATCCCTATCTATCACGGTCACTCCGTGATGTATGTGTAACGCTCCTCCATTCAATCAGAGGTCTTAAGCAACTTTTTAAGAACGTTTAACGACGATATTATTTTTAAATCAAATCAGTAGCAACCAGGCGCTTGGTTTTATTATATTGATGCCTTGATGGCGAAGTTAATAGATGACCCTTCTGGTCATTAGGGTGAATGTGGGTGGCGATGTGTGGGATGATTGACGTGTATGGTCAAATACAAATTTATTATGGATAAAAAACTAAACAAAAAAATTGTGGACAAATTGACACAGCGCCATCTAGGCCCAAACTAAACAAAGCTTGTACTATGGGTGCTAGATAACTGATATGCTACTTAAATACTGACATACGTAATATAAATAGAATAACCTGCCCGTAAAATCAATTAAAAATTCATCATTTCAATTTCGGCCCAGCCTCGAACCCGGGAAGGGAATCGAACTCGGGACCTCTTGCGTGGCATGTTGACCACTGAACCACTCAGGTTAATTGATCGTTAATGTTTTGTAATGAAAAAGGTTCAAGTAAGTAAGTGCTAATGTAAGTACGAGTGGTTACCCATTGCCTCATTCACTCCAATTCATTGCGTTGGTTCCTACACCCACACTAATTTGCAAGCCAATGTTATAGTTTATATAATCGATCATTAATAACTTTAATAACCTACAAACTTGTACCTAAAGTTAGGTTACACTATAGCAATAACGAAAGAAACACCGGAGCAAGGAGTTTCTTTCGCCAATAGGCCTCCAATAGTCACTTCACCACCTAATGTCTATACCTACTTACAGATACCTACTTATGAAACCCTTGCCACAGTCCACCACAAACCCATTCGAAATTCGAACTCGCCGCCGCCATTGGCGCCTGATAAGCTCTATTAATCATCGAGCGATGACCATTAGCTGCCAGTGCTGAGTCACTCGGCGTCCTCCTGTACCAGGAACAAGTAGCCGCTACGTTCTTCGGTTCACTGCGTAGATAAGGGCCTCTCTTCACAAGGATTCATATCTCGTTAGCCGTAGTGGTATGAATGGTTCCTTATACGCCTGATTCCAAACTTGCCTGATTCCGATTTCGCCGGATTCCAAACTCGTCGGAGTCCGTCATTAGCTAGGCGCTCCACACCTGCCAATGGCCTTCAGGACTATGTCGTTACTTCTAACGTCGTTTAATGGCTATGTGTATATTTTAACTGTTTCGTAAAGTAAATTGTGCTACAGCTGACTGGCAACATAAAGCAAGAAATAAAATGTCATGAGTTTTGCCACGCGACTAACAATTCCTTTTAATTGCAGCTCCCGTCGTGTGTTATTCATGTTACCACAAATTGAGATATATACTCGATTCAGCTGCCAGTTTTTACGGCACCACGTGTCCTAGGACTCCAGTGGTGGTCAATCAGTAATAAATCGGGCAGCTTATAGGTGGCCATGCGATAGCCACAGAGTTGTTCATTACATACAATTAATTTACTATCTGACATCCCTTTCACAACAAACAGCGGGACGCCATTTTGCGGTGACAAACGGAAGTGAGCCGATATTGACGACTCAATGCTGTGCTTCCTGGCTGTCGCGCTGTGAGATATGATTGTGCAAGGGCAGCACCCTCCGGGTAGCCAATATTTGCCGAGGTTAAGAAATTGGACAGGAACCTTCATTAAAACGTGGAAAATATATACTTACACTTGTTTTACCTTCTTTCCTATAAACATTATGATAGATAACATTTTGCCATAGATTATGTTTTCAACACTATTATAAAAACTGTAAAAAGCCGTGTCTTTACATTGAAGATATTTCAAAAAATAGGCGGGAGAGGATTCTGGGAGGTAATCAAGGCCAAAAAAATTTTTTTTTTAATTTTTATCTATCTTTCTGTTTTTGTGTATTTTATTTATAAAACACTATATTTTGCGCGCGTTACCTATGCTATTTACTATGGGAGGTCAACCTGTATCTCTGGTTCTACCTACCCGAACTAGATAAAACATGGCCCAAAATATCAAGCTACCAAACTATCAAAACCGAATCAAAATCTGTTCAGTAGTTTTAAAACAGACCAACAGACTTTTTTCAGAGAGACAGAGGTTTTTCTGAAATATCTGCAATGTACAGTCACGGTTTTCTTACAGTTTTATAATAGTAACTAGCTGACCCGGCAAACGTTGTTTTGCCATATAAATAAAAAAAAATTTTGGGGTGGACTACCCCTAACATTTAGGGGGATGAAAAATAGATGTTGGCCGATTCTCATAGATACCGGATAAGCACAAAAAATTTCATCAAAATCGGTCAAGCCGTTTCGGAGGAGTATGGCAACGAAAACTGTGACACGAGAATTTTATATATTAGATAGATAGATAGGTCTGCCGAGATCTCTATAATTGAACTCACTGAACGTGAAAATTTTTAATTAGTATTCGGCGCACATTATTAGTTTTATATTTGTATAAATACTGAGTATATTTTGAAGGTAGGTATTTCCGTATTTATTAAGTTTGCGAACTTTTTTCACAATCAAATGAAGGAAACATTCAGTCTCCATCCTGCAATGAACGTAACTATTTTCCACCCTGCAAATTGAGGGTTAAAAGAAAACTGTAATGCCACTGTCACAAACGGGTCCCACAGTGAGCCAGAAAACAAACTATTAAAGTTGTCGGAAGTAGGAGCGTGCGAGCGAACTTCGTAGTACGGAATTGTACGCGGGAGCGAGCGGGCCGCGGCACATATCGATTTACTGATTTACCTCCCCTGCAGATAACAATGTTCAGGTAACGCGGTTACTTGTTAGAGCTAGAAAATTATTTGGTTTAGAATATATTTTCTTGATCGACGGGTTGATCGAGTGTCGGTGGCCGAGTGGTTGACGTACCCAACTCGTAAGCAAGAGGTAACGGGTTCGAATCCCACTGCTGCCATGTACCAATGACTTATTGAATTAGCAGTATAGGTGAGGGAAAATATAGTGATGAAACCTGCCCTTTCAGGCAACTGAATGTGTAACTATGATCCAATCTGGTCAGATGGCAGTCGCTCTACTGTAATTATCTGATCTGCCAAATCCTGGATCATGGTCAAAGCTTACCCCGTGTTCTCGTACGCGAGAGCGCAACAATCGGGACATTAATGCCAAGATGATTTATATTTTCCTTGTTGATTTAACGTTAGATATCATCATCGTCACAGCCCATAACAGTTCACTGCAGGATCAAGGGCCAGATTATTGCCATATTCTCAATGCTTGGCAGGCGGGTTGGAGATCGCAGTGTTATAAATATAGCAACGAAAGACGCTGCTGCCTAGCCTACGGAAACTAGATATTTTGCCCCAAAAACATTAGTCGCCTTGAACGACACCCACGAGTGTAAGGGGTTAGTGCTGTTCTACTCTGCCGGACACCACACCTCCAACGACGTTAAATACAACATCAAACATGTCTATGTTGTATCAAAGTTGTCTATGAGCATTTGGACCTAATCGTTCGTTATTGCACAATAACTGCACTAAAAACTAAACAAATCTCAAACCTAACGAAACTGATCCTCTGACTTTTTATAAATATATCAATCAGCCTAAACACAACAATATGTCCGATAAAAAAGCCCAATAAAATAGAGTGTGCCACTAATAAAGAAATACGGCGCAGCACTGTGCGTTTCCTTTGATTGGTCGAGAATTTATCGCTCGGAAATAGTCGTTACCATCGGTAATATTTCCGCCGTCTGCCCTGCGCTGTTCATTTTCCCTTTTTTACAGAAAAAAAGGGCGCGAGACGTCTTAATCGAAGTGCTCGTTCGGACTATCCCACTTTGACACAGAGTAACTTTACTCCCTTGTTCAATTTATCCGATTCACCAGTGGGTAAAATTTATCAAGGGATTATTGTTATCCTGTGCCATTGGTAGCGTAGTGCGGATACGGCCCGGCGCAGTGGGAGGTTGACAAGGATGTTTTACTAACTTTAGCAGTCTTTTGTCTCGTTTGGATAGACATA
This sequence comes from Blastobasis lacticolella, assembly GCA_905147135.1. NCBI lineage: Eukaryota > Metazoa > Arthropoda > Insecta > Lepidoptera > Blastobasidae > Blastobasis > Blastobasis lacticolella. Next base: position 11,551,228 of record LR990044.1, read on the forward strand.
TTGCGAGGATTATCGACCGTTACCTACGAAATGTGAGCGGAATTTGTTAAGCATTCTGATAGTCGACTCACTACCTGTTTATTATAAGAACAGATTTTTATCAACCTGTTACTGACAATGCGAAATCAGTAGATATTTTTTGCCTTAACAACGGGTTAGTTACATCTAAAGATAGACTAACATAAAAATTAGGTTAAACTGTCAACTAACACTTTTACTAAAACTCTATGGATTTTTTAGTCTGAAATAAAGATATTATTATTATTTTTATATTACAAAGTACACCGTAATATGTTTACAAATAAACATCTCTGCTAAAATATGATAAGCGTCACCGTATGTCGGTTTTATTTGTGCGCAAGGAAGTAATCAGTTAGCGCATCGATAAGACAAACGATGCCAACCCTCGCCCGCCGCGGCCGCCGCGGGGTCGCCATGAAATATGCGGGGCATTTCCGACACCGGCCAGTAGCTACTTGATTTAGCGGAAAGTCAGATAAAACCTAATGCGCACAACAAAAAATATATCACAATACCCGAACCATAAATATGACGGGCTGTCGTAAACCTTTATGTCTGTGCGGCGCTGGTGGCACGTGAAAAATGGCACTGGCGATACAAAATGTACGAAATAGTTATAGGTGTATTGTAGGACGCAATCTTAACCTTTTTTGGTAGACAGGGAATAATCGGGTACAGCTATGAGCTATCGAGAATTTCTGTTACGGAAAAAGGGTGATTTGAAAATATGCTACGTATTAACCCTTACCTATTGCAAGTTACTGTAAAATTTTACTTATTTTAAATAAATAAATTTTTACTTATTTTTTAAGATTAAAACATAACGAGCTGAATATTTTAAATTAAAAACCGAGTTATAGTTGACACTGAACATTATTATTAATAACACATAATTTATAAGCACATCGTATATACGTACTCACATACTATGGACTTTAATTATTTGTAATGGTACCTAATATTGTTTTGTTTAATTATATTTCAAAGCAAATGTGGTACTGATACATAAAAAGGACGTAGTGTAGTTTTTGCCCAAAAAAATTATGCTGCTCACTACTAAGTGACAAACGAGGGAACAGCCCACCCGATGGTAAGTATCACCCATACTACATCTACAAGTCATACAGTCAGTCATACAGGTTGCAGGTAACAAAAACGCAGGTGCGTTGTTACTGTGAGGACTAAGATTAAATACCCCATAATGGAACAAACTTTTCCTACAAACACTAATGTTTATCAACCTCCACGACCACCTTAGGCGCTACTGTCTCCAGAATTCCAGACCTTGAGCGATAAAATCAAGAAAGCAGTGAACAGAACCGCCTCCTCACCCTAAAACAAACCGAATGCTCGCATTTCGCCATGTCCCACACCACACAGTTATTAATATTCGTTACGTACACAACATAACGTGTTTATTAGTGGAAAGGCTATAAATTGCCGGGTCAGGGTTGACGCCCGCGCCCGATTTGTTTAGGCCCGAATCACTGAAATCGTGGTGGCGTACCTTCGTGAAAGGGACGATTTTGTATTTAATACTTTTGTGCCTTAATATTTGAGGCTATCACTATCCATTATAGTAAATAATCCAGGGATCCTACTTTTTAACTGCTCGTCTCGTGTCTCAAGTTCTTCAATTTTCTTATATTGTTACTAACTATCCAGGCATTTAACTGCCATCTTACCTGGTGGTAAGTGACAATATGGCCAAAGATGGAGCATGCCTGTCAAGTGTCAAGGGAATAGGCTGTTTTAATCACTCTATTTAATTCAATTTTTAATTTTGAGTTTCAATGCGAATGAATAAAAAATCGAGCCCCGGGATCCTACACATAACAAATGTCTACGTGCAAGTTCATGGTCCTGAAGGCAAAACAGTCTGTTAAAAACAGACTCCTAAACGAATTTTGTTTAATTAAACCCACCATTTTTTTATAATATTCAAACTAAGCCATAACTTCTTGCGAAATAAAAAATTTAATATAAATATAATTTTTTAAATTTTAACATCTCTCACGTATGTGACAATCATCACAACGTCAAGTTAACCCTGTCCGCGCCGCACCCCGCCAAACGAGGCCCACGGTTCTACCCGCAAATGGCCCCGTCGCGTGGCGCTAAGCCCCAACAACGTCCTCCAGATCCTTCGACGCCGCTGGAACTCGTAAGTTTATGTTATAACTCTATTAGGTGTGGGAGTCTTAATAAAATGTTCGCACAAATTATTCATGGCCTTTAACGGCGCTGGGGTGGCTAATTCGTAGGGTGCAGGAGTCATTATACCATTATTGACTTCTAACTTCGAGCCTTTAAAAGTTTTAATAAGTTTCGGGTTTGCATGTACTATTTTCATTTACCTTCTTATTTACTTATTGAAACAAGCAATGTTTGATTTTCGTAATAGAAGAGATAAACAAAGACGGTGCAAATTGTTCAGGTGGTGTGAGCATACGATGGCACTCCGCGTTATCTACGTTTCGAGTCGACTGCGCGCTGACCGCCCGCCCCTCGCCCCGCGCCCCGCTCGTCCATCATAACGATATTGCTCAGCTTACATCGACAATATTGTCTTCCAACCACACACCACGCAACAAACACACAACAATCAACCTTAACAACCAAAACGTAAGACTCAAATTCGAACAAAACATACGCACAAAATCAATACACCCCATAGTCGCATCGAACAAACTATCCATTAACCCCGCACATAAGTCACGGGAATGTGGACCATATTTCAAGGGGTGACATCGTTTTTCAGATCGCACCTTCGGCTAAGTCACTTGCAATGTTTCGGTTGCGTTTGAATAGCCAGCGGGCATAATGTGCCTCGTCATAACCGCGGCCCTTATTAGCCGGTACTGAGGTCCATCATCAGTAGATGAGTGATAGCGATAACTCCAACAATGGGGTGTCCACATTCTCTACTAATGTTGACTTCCTCATTCTGTAACGCGATTAAGTATTCTTTATAGAATTTTGTGCCCTGACTGCGGCTGTATCGCCGTCACGAGATTGAGAATTGTTACCAGTTGATTTTTTCTGCGAGTTTAAAATTGTCTTATGGACACATACAATTTGACGTATGAGTTAGCTATTTTAGACTTCTTTTAACTCCTCTTTCTTAACAATGGTACACTACTACCAATTGTACGCAGCTGGTCCCGTAACTCTGCAACGAGCTATCCTCGCCACGGCTTCAAAACATCACCGAATCGTCAGCCCACCGTACCGTAGCCGATCTTCCGGTACATAGCTACCACTGAAGAACTAGTCATTTATCCCCAACAGCAATCATCTCTTCAAACAAAATGCATAGCCACTATTCAATCAATACAAACGCTAATAAAAATATAAAAGCCGCGTCTTTGTAACAATGGAGGGGTATTGCCACTTGTTTTATCCTGACCTGATACAGCTCCCGAAACTCATATAGGTACATCCATCCTTTTCTTCTCATTGCTTCTCTCCTCCTGTATTCCACTTCGACCCTGAAGTTTTTTATTTGAAACTAGGCACGCATTTGACCGCCACCCGCCACGGTGACGTAGTAAGTGACCAAAGATGCGTTATAAAGGTTAGGATAACATGATTAACAGATAACAGGAACATACACGATTTGGGGTGGAACGTTCGCACGCGTCGCGTTTTCAGAAAGCGGAAAGGGGCCGGCGGAATTACTAATACTGGACTGTAATTTAAACAAAAAAAGACACTACATTTCCTATTTGTCATCTTGTCAACTTTTTCTACGGCAACATTTAATTGATTTCCCTTCTCGAACTTGTAGTAGGCGTACTCAAACTGAGAGCTTATAAAAACAAACTGCGTATCCCACGTGTGTCAGCCGAGACCGTATTTGTTGTTGGTAATCGGCTTAGCTGCCGGCATCGGCCTTTTGCGAGCGACGGCGGAGGTGTTAGGATCTATCGGAATTAATTCACAGTTTGTTGTGCCATTGTAGCCCCCTCGCTCCCGCCCATTGTGGACCTTCCATACCATTATTTGTATTATTTATTTAATAACGGAGGCATCCTTTGTGCACAAGGTCCCAATCGAAGGCGTTAGGCTTTATTTGCTAGAGTTATGCGGAAAAAAATTACACAATCGATCCTGTCTGTTTACAATGACTACGGATAGACCACGTGACAACGTTCTCTATAACAAAGTTTATATTATGAAATTCCTTAATTTCCTCTATTGATATAGCTCTTATTTTCAATTCGGTAAGTAGACTGCACGGTTTCATAAAATTTAAAATTACTTGCTTACGTCAAATCATTGTTACTTTTATAAGAGAAATTCTTAAATTAACTTTTTGAAGAAATGTGGTGATCTTATTTTATTTTATAATGTTCTCCACTTCGTCCCCGTTAAGCAGCACAGGTATAACGCGGAAAGGAAAATGGGGAAATAAAATTATTTTTGGAAATCGGGGTAATGCGGAAATAAAATTATTCGTGGAAATCAGGGTAGTGCGGGTACCATGTGCCTATTTTTTAACTGGTTGCATCAACACATGCTATTGTCTGTCGTTTCTATCTCTAGCAACTTACCACGAATGTGAAGGATACAGGTAACACAGGCTCGCGTGGATGCGAGCGGTTCAAAAATTGGGCCCCATATGCGAGCCGGAGTCAGACGAAGCGGAAGTGAAACACAGTAGAAACTACCTACCTACCTATAGGTAAATTTAAAATCCAACACAGCTTCCAGCTTACTAAAGTATGTATTTACTTTTCAATTTTATGTACTTATTAAAAATATTATTTATTTATTAATCACGCATCAATAACCCATAACAGTCTACTACTGGCCTCACATAAGCATTCTTCACATTTGTCGAGGAATTTGCCATAATCGCCACGCTTCACAGGCGGATTGGTTGGCGATTCTATATCCAAGAGTAATTTCAGTAAATGTATTAAGCAGAATCAGTTATGAGTTTAAAGGCCGCGATCTGGTGGTTATGGTGTTTGGACGCGGTTGGTTTCTTACTAATCTTGTTGTTGTTGTAACATTACACACTGCTTTCCTCGAAAGCACACTTCTATTAGGTAAATAATAATAGATAACTAATTCCCAGTGCAATGAAACTAGTAGTAGCTTTATTGCATTGACGACGTGTAGGTATAACTTTGTTTTACCTAGCCACGACATGCGACTTCTTCGATAATTAAATAAGTAGGTAAGTATGTAACACCCAACCGCTCAAATTAAAGTCTTATAAATATCCCAACATACTCGTAACTATGAAAACATTGGTATCTCGTAGTTAACGTATAACAGACAGACTTGCCTACACTATCACATTTCTTTTCTATGCTATAGGTACGACAGACAAACAGGCAAGCCACCTAATGAAAGTGGTCGCCGCCGCCTATGGATATCAGCAACACCTACGGAGTTACCAATACGTTGCCCGCCTAATAATGATTTATGAAGTTGATGCAATTTTCCTATCCCTTGGGAACTAACAATTATTTTAAGAGTAAACAATTTACTCTTGCGTCATAGACATTTATTACTACACTAAAAGAAACCCACAATTATTACTACACTACAACCACAGCCGCATTTCTATTGACATATTCTCGAATGGAAGAAACCGCTCGGTGTTTACCAACGGCAGTAATAAATAGAACAGGTGTAGCGAAGGTGCAGGGAAAACATCTAGACTCGCTGGCTAGCTGTAGATATTTCAGTAATCAGGTCGCATCGGCGCCGTGATTAGATAAACCGCCTGTAAATATTTGTACGCAGACGGCAAACAGGGAAAGTCGGGCGCGAAGGGACACAGGCGATCGGTCACCGAACTAATGAAACTGTTGCAGAGGACACCGGGGTTATACAGGTGAAATTGCAAGTACCTATATGCAAACTCGATCAATATTTGGTCACTTGGGTTGGGGCTGGTTACTGATTTGGGTTGGGTGGTCGAGTGGAATGTCACATTGGTGTGACACAAGAGCATAAGTATATTACCATTACCACTTTATGTTTTTTTTAGCAGTTACAGGAACATGCAGGGGTATTTGGTGCATCAGAACAACATGATAGAGAGGTGAGCAACGCATTGACGTTACCCCTAGTGTTGCTAATATCTATAGGCAGCGGTGACCACTTTTTCATCAGGTGGCCCGCTTGACTACTTTGATATGCCTACCGTATGCCATAAAAAATGATTAGCGAGATGGAATTAGCTGAAAGAAGGAGCCATTATCTTAAATCCTTGTCATTCGAGATAGAATCGATAATTGTATCGATCGTTTATAAATAAATTAAATTCAACATTAATATTCTGATAATAATTTATTTTAACACTTTTTTACAATCTTAATTCTAGAGTAGAGATAAAACTATTTGGTAAATATGCCTTTCTATAAGTATAATAGAGTTATTCGTTGGAATGGTAGGTAACTGTCGATGGCTGTCACTCATTTTAATTAGGTATGATGAAAGCTTGGTTTCTAGAATTTCATCATGGTTATACGAGTGGAATATTTTCAGTAGGTAGACACAGTGTGTCGAGGACGATATTTACACAATATACATCGGTCACCTCGGCTACAACGACCGGTATAATATAAAATTTTATCTGAAGTTAGTATACATAAATAAAAGTATTCACCTAACTTATATTCGACTATGATAATACTGGACCTTAAATCTAAATATTGCATTTGATAAAATCTGGTCATTTCTCATAATCACTACTTAGCTAATACTTTTTCAACTTTTTTTTACATAAATATACAAGTCCTATGTAACGATGGAATGTGGTATCATCACTTCAATCATTACAAGGGTCCGACGCGCGTCGGACGCTTTCAGCAAAAGTAGACACATTCGTTAGTACAATACAAGTAAGTAGGAACTCCAGATACCTTAATGTTTCATTTAAAAAGTAAAATAAATAAAATAATCATCTTGGCGTTAATGCCCGGGTGTGTTCTCGCGCACGAGAGCCCGGGATCCGCCTTGACCATGATCCAGAATTTGCATTTCCATTTAAAAAGTACTTCTCTAGTAAGTAGTATTCGAGTTACAATCGGAACCAACAAATATAATACTTTTCTCTTACGAAACTTTAAACTTAAACATTGCAGGTGCGTTGCAAACGACAGACCTCAGTCATTCATATATACGTATTAAACCTACAGTTGTTAAACCTAATTTGAATAGACATATATGAATACTCGTACGTTCGTGTCAGATGCACGGGCTGCAACAAGTCGACTAGTAGACCACTGAATGTACAGGAAGGGCGGGAGCGGGGCCGCCTCACCACCAGCAGCCGCCGGGCTGCGGCGCGTGGCCAGCCACGGGCTGGTGGTGCATGTGCTGGTACGGCGGCAGCATGCCCAGCGGAGGGAGCCCCTCCGGCTTCCCCAGGCATGGCCGGCCATCCTTCACCAGCACAGGCACGGCCACCCGCCGCGGCGAGTTCATCCCGCCAACGCCCATATCGTGGGCCCCCTTCTCCTGCACGGCCCGCTTCGTCTTGTACCTGTGGTTCTGGAACCAGATTTTGACCTGCGTCGGCGTGAGTCGGATCAGACTGGCCAGGTGCTCGCGTTCGGGTGCCGATAGGTACCGCTGCTGGCGGAACCGTCGCTCCAACTCGTACGTCTGCGCCTTAGAAAACAGGACACGTCGCTTGCGCTTCTTGTTTGCCAGACTCGGGTCGCCGTTGGTGAGGCTGTTGTCGTGGTCGTGGTCGTCGTCGTGGTCGATGTCGGCGTCGTCGTGGTCGAGGTCGCGGTCGCCCGGTGTGGGGGACGCCCCGGCACCCGCGTACGATACCTCCGACGCCCGTGACGTGCTGTCGGGACTGGCTTGCTGGCCCACTATGCCTGCAACAATGGAGAGAAATCATCAGTGATTACATATCGCTGTGTAGCGTTTTCATCGGACTCTTTTTAAAGAAATAGGATTAAACACCCTAACATGAGTGTGAGAACAAGCGACCGCACAATTAAAATTGTAATTTAAAAAATCACCCGCCCATAAATAAAGAACTGCACCATCAGAACAAATGGTATGCAACATTGAATTCAACACTAAACACTCACAAGTAAATCCCTACTTAATCTCGGCGGGGTCTGGGGTTGCTCTATTTAACTGCAACTACCGTTTGTCGGGTAAATATTAATGGGTACGTGAAAAAATCACGGTATTACATTGTTGATGGGTCACCCCTCGGGTTGAGTTTCACACGGGTGTGAGAGCGGGCGTGGGGTGTGGGGGGGACGGGGGGGGCGTTGGGCGTGGTGGCAGGGGAGGGGGCCACACCCGCCGGCAGCTGGGCTGCAGGCTTTGTTCCGACGACGGGCGCACCTCAATAAGCGAATCGCGAATCCGGGAATTTAATAAAGTGACGCATCACGTCGTAAGCCGTCGCGCAGATACGCGAGATATCGAGCTTATTGCGTCGTATGGGTGTTGTAACTATGTATTACTTAAGAACACACATTTGTTAGGAATTTCATACAATTCCTAAACAGGAATTTGAAAATTTGTCAAGTACTATTATATTGATAGTAGAAACATGACAAACATCCATAACCTAATCTATCAAAAACGTGTTCTGTCACAGAGGGTTATGTCACGAAGAGCTAGACGACGAGCGTATAAGTTGCCAGGAACCACTGCGAACCAAATCTACAATCCAGAACAAAATCTACAAATTTTCGGAGTGGAATTTTTAAAACAAGCGCAGTAAACCCAGCAATTTGGAGTGCAACTTGAACTTTACACAAGTATTAATTAATTACATTGCCCGGATTAATCACTTGGTCCATAACAAATACAATGCCTAGCAAATACATATATTTCCTAGGAAATGTAAACCTTTGCCAAATCATTTTACACGTTTTCTAAATTGGCTAGCCTTCCTAGGAAATGTATACAATTCCTAGGTTTCACCGATTTCCGGTATCATAGATATTACAGTTTATTAAACGAAAATATAACATCAAAAGCCTCACGTAAACTATTTATAAAACTTTAACTTTAATTGGGTTTTGACATGCTTCTGGACCAATAGGATTATAAAATCCTGACAACTGAGCGGGGCTGCGTTTCGGTGAAGATCTCACCCAAATGAACAGTTTAAGGATAAGAAAGATCCCTGTTAGTTCCTATTTATTTTTCCACTAAAATACATAAACTGTTATCTAACGAAAAAGAAATTTAATACAAGTTTAAATTTAAGTACGAGGTCCTATTAGCCATCACTGGACAACTGTGCTCGTTGAATAGGCTTGCCTATAGCAACATATTACTGTAACCAAGCCTATAAATCTTGTAATTATCTGCCTAAATTGATGTCACGTTCATGTAATAATCACATTTTGATATTGTATTTATTTATAAATTAATAGTAATTATTTATTTATTGATTTATTGTAATAAATTGACATGGTTAAATTTATGATTTTATAATATTATTTGCCATTGATATTTTTATTTAATCGACATAAATATGAAATTATGTAAAATTGTGATTACGTTTATATTTTAATAATGAATTAAAGACCACCACGCCACAATTGTAAAATCTGAATAAATTATTATTTTATTTAATACGAGTAGTAGGTGTAAATTTTTATTTTTAGGCGTCCACTTATGTTGACTGATTAAATAAAAGAGATGCAAAATCATATTCAACACAATTATTTGTTGTAAGCAACATGATTATTGTAATCATTAAAAATAATTTTAAAATTTCATGGCAAACTTTCTATTCTGTTGTACTCCGCTAAATATCCAAGTCAAATAATCGCACATACCGCAAAAAAGCGACGCATTCCGGAATCGGCGGTTAATAAATAACGAATTGGGCCCTAACTACCGTGTTTAATGCCAACTGATAGGCAGCTGCGAGGCGGGTACATAATAGCAGAACTATTGGTGACAAATTCGCTACGCCGACGCTCCCCTGTCTACCCCAATGCATTTGAGTAGGGCGTGAGCCAACCCCGACAATGAAACTGTATTGTAGAGTCAAATATCTGTCTCTACATTTGTATAGATGCGTTGTTACCTTGATATTAGGATAGGGAGGGGGGTTACTATGATAAGTTTTTATTAAGTTTAAAGTAATTAGGGATGCGAGAGCCAACTGTCTAAGACGTGAGGATGCTGATGACGGGGTGAAGAGGAGAAGGAAATATAAGAAGGCGGACCGTGGCATAAGCCAGAATAGACGCTAAAATGATGATGATTAAGCATCCCTATGCTTCAGCTGAAGAATTGAATCTTTGGAATTGATCGTTAGTTAAAATGTGGAGTTGTAACACCCCGTCGATCATCCGCCGCCGGCAATCCCGATAAGTACATTCGAACCGAAAAGTGGAAGTGTCGGCCACTGATAAAAATAATTAATTGCGCCGGCAGATTGTACCGTCGAGCACACATTGGCAAGCACTTCACTGGAGGAGCATTTCACAAAATAATCTCAGCCTCTCGAACGTGACTACCGAATAGCTATTACCTCGAGTGGGTCAACGTATTTGTGCATGATAATTCGACGCACTCCATTCGCTAATAGTTTCAAACACACGACAAATAGTACTCCAAAAAATGTTGAGATAACAAAATGTGACAATGTTTTTTTATCAGCCGCTATTTGGTATGTCCTTTACTTGGCGCCTCTGTCCAAATACGCGATTTATAATCACTAAGTGCCTGTGAATCAGCTACTTTTATAAAACCCTTTATATAAAGTGGACGTATATTTACAGTTAAGTATATCCCAAACAAAGTATGTATATGTCAACATTTTCCATTTTTTAAAAGTCTGTCGTTTTTCGTTATTCGAATTAGATATGTATAAATGAGACTATCAGAAATATTTACTCCAATTAATAATTAAAAAGTTGGGAGTTATAGAGCGGCATACAACAAACAAGCATAGAAAATGTACAGTCGAACAAACATAAGGCTGCACAGAGGTTTTGCACACATACATTACTAGTAGAGACTATAGTCTCTACATCTATATGTTTAACCGTACATACTATACTATTTTCTATGACGGTTTCTGTCAGGGCTTAGGAAGTGCTATTTTCTAGTCTTCCTCTGACTCAGCGATATCAATCCATCATGGTCTCGGGACTCCTTTCTAACACAGGCAAGTTTAAACCCCTATTTCCCACGCATCCTGCGCCTGACCTACACAGCACGTATACAACGTGTACAGTACGCAATTCGCAGTTGTCATGACCCATACATTCGCGTTTCACGTGCAATTTTATCTCGCAAAGGTACCTAGATCACGATAAAAACGTCAATGCGAGTTTAAATTGAATTTAGATGTATCCGACGTGTGTTGCGCCGATAAACTTCGTGTAGGTGGTAACCGAATGGTTTCATAATCATCTAGTGACATTTGATTTCACTAGACGGAAAATTTCAAAACAATTGTGCCTTTTGTGTAGGTAAATAATCTAATCTGTAACTTGCACAACAATGTTTTCGTGTATAACCATGGGATAACTGTCGCGTGTATCTAGCGTTTGAGGAGAATGTGATAGCAAATCTTCTTTTCGGACTATAAAATATTTCAACTATAATAAAAAGGCATATTTCGTTAATAAGAATAAGAACAGGGGTTTATTTTTAAATCACTCGCATCGATTACAACGGTTTGCAATTTTCATTTATGGCATGATAAATCCAATATGATTTAAATCACATTGGCAATTCCAAAATAAAACGGTTCAAAAATAGGGAAATTCAGCATCATGCATCAAAATATCGAAAATTCAAATTTTAAAACCGATCGAATCGATTGAAGCAATTCAAAAATAGGGCCCCTGATGTCTCACATTTAATTTAACTAATTTCCAATAATAATATGAAAGAAATATTCTACATAAATATCAAATTCATAACTTGTATGCTTAACTACGCTCTTACGCGAAAAATCCTCTTAAAGCGAGTCGTTCGAAAACTACATTGGTCCGTCACCTTGTAGAACAAAAGCCCCTTTTAGAAAAAATTAAGGTATCAAGTGACGACGTCGCGAGCACGTACTTCCTTTTGTAACTGTAAACATTATTTTATTGGTAACAGGTCCATGTGAGTGTTGTTCGTCTAAATCGCCCGAAATTCAATACCGTATTGTTATAAAAACACCACTCTTGAATGAAGGTGGCTTTGCAGTGCAGTTCAATGGGGCATATTGATTGCGATTGCTACTGCTCATGTAATTTAATCATCGTAGTTGTTTAGACTTAACATATAACTCGATACTTCGAGCTCTAGTGACAATGTTCATTATGATTTCTTTATTTTACGATTACAGCTAGCTCTGGTAATTTATCTCTACGTAGTATAAAACAAAGTCGCTTCCCGCCGTCTGTATCTATGAACGCTTAGATTTTTTAAGCAACAACACAACAGATTTTAATTCGGTTTTTAACAATACAGTTATTCAAGAAGGTTTATAAGCAAGAGAAAAGGGGTAGGAAGGGGGTAACGTAGATTTAGTGCGCGAAAGAAGTCGCGTCTGGTCTACTAGCAAAAAATAATAAAGTAAAATGAAATTAAGTGAGAGAAGAGGCAAAAGAGGTCAGGCAGGATCGTAATAATATGGCACTCTAATAATACGGACATTAATGTGTACCTACATGTACGTAGGTATATGTGCAAATAAGTATATGGAATATATGGAAACTCTTAAACGCACGCACACTACTGCATTTTGATGAAATAAAATGTAAGATATGATATATCCCGAATTTCAATGTAGTTCCTGCGGGAACAGATCCAGAACGTATAGTAGTTACTCGAATTTAACGTGGTCAAAGTCTCTGGTAAGAACCAATAATGCATAATAGTAGCGCCACTCACCATTATTATCGTGTTGTCTCCAAGGCTGGTGCCTCATCAGGTCAGGATAGGGCTGCGGGTGGTACGGCAACTCCAGCCCGCAAGGAGGCGCTGGCGGTTCCAAGGGCTTCCCCTCGTTCAGGCCCAGGATGTCGGAGATCTGGAACCCGCCGCGCTGCCCCGGCATCTTCATACTGTCCAGGAGCCTGTGAGATAATGTTCGAGGTTAGTTTTAGAAGTTAACTTTAAGCAAAGCCTGCTGGAAGAGATAAGCAGTGCCTGTTGTGTCTTAAACTGTTGTAATATACGTGTATGTTTTATCTTGTGAACAATAAACTGTGAAATAAATAAGCTGAAAGATTATTCATTTAGACCACTGCATGCAACTCCTGCTTAGCTGGATCGACAACAGCCTACGCGTCATTGAGTTTTTGCTTACGTCTTATTAGTACTTATTGTGTAATACGAAGGTAGGGACTAGCATCCAAGTTACAGGCTCGGCCTAGTTTGGAGGCTAGTACACACTGCCTAAATATATTAATTAATAAGATCTATATATGTACCTCTATTGTAACTTTGTTTTTGAGACAATAAATTATTTGATATTATTATTATTGCTCATTAATTTTTCATCATAGGAGTTCTGATGAAACTGTTTCATGTTCTAAACTAATCGTATGAACTAGTTCATAATACAACAAAAATAATTAGTAGCTAGTAACGTGGCTTAATGAATAAACTACCATAGTAAAAAAGACTTAAACGCGGCGGATGTTCTCATCATGTTTGACGGTCCATACGAAAGACATCAACGCGCCACTAGGATCAGGAATCCTCTCTACGACGCGCCAATTAAATTGGAATTTCTATTTATTTTATTGTCCTTCATGTTTATACTAGTAGTAGCAATATAAATTTAAGAATATGCGTAGTAAATAAATATGTGATCCAAATTTTTTTTCAAGTTCTCAATCTGGCCTTTAAAAGAAAACGAACACATAAAAAAACGTTTAAACGCTGCCGCAACTTGTACGAAATCGAAAGAAACATGCAACATTCCGTCCATTGAGGCCCCATTGTCACAGTGAGCACCTCTCGACCGTACGTGACCCGTATAATAGGAATCACCTCTAGTTGATTTCGGTTCCATATTAAAATATGTTGGGAAATATTTGTGTTCTGTCGCTACATAGTGTGAAGTTACGTCGGCGTGTCCCGTACGTGAGGCGAAGAAAGGGCGGCTCACGCGCTCACAAGGGCCCTTAGCAGGTTGTTAAACAGCCTATTATCAGGCACTCACCGGGAAAGGTGCAAAAACTATCGCATGAGTGACACCATCATGTCCCAGCGGCTTAGTCCCGCCGCCCGACGGCGGGCACGTACGCTAATAACACTTCTTCAAACACGACATTAGTCGTATAATAATTATATTGTCTACCAAATTGATGGATACGTTCGAATATTTAAATCGACAATTTATTTTTTTGTGGTATAGCAAATTAAAACGCTTTTTTGTCAAGTAAAACATTGCCACTGTAATAAATTCGGTTTCTGCGAAATATGTTTTGTTGTCTCGATTTTTATCAACGCAGGTACGAGAATGGCCGCATCACATTTTATCTCATTATCACTATCACTGTCCGCTGCTGCGATTTGTAACCAGTGCACACTGTCCCTCACCCTGGGAACGCTGAGCGGAAGGCGGCCGGGTACAAGGCTGGCAGAAAGGCCGGCGCCCACGGCGGCAGCAGGATGGGGCTCCAGGCCAGCAGCGACGGCGGCAGCAGCGGCGGCGTCGGCGGTGCCGGCGCCTCGCGCGCGCCCTCCTCGCTCTTCATCTCCCGACCGGGAGAGCTCGCCTTCGGGATAATGGTGCCGGTTGGGAACACTCGCGCGACACGTGCTGCGCCCTGCGACGCCGTGCCACCACTAAACAACCCTCGAGTGGCCCTCGGGGTGAAGCATGCCGCCCCCCCGCCCCGCGTCGACAGCCTACTCAGCGCGGGACTACAGTCGAGGGTGCTCCCGCGGCCCAATGCGGCGCCGCGCCGCGCTGGGAGGGGCCTCCGCCGCCCAATCGCCGCGCCCCGGAGCCTTCCCAGAGAAAAAACTGGAGTATACACTTAGGAGCTTTCGAGGCGCGTTATGTTATGTCGCTTTTTGTAATGAGTGCGAGCGTTAAGCCCATTGTTGAGGCTCGCCCGGACGCTCCGAACGCCCGGATAACGATTTTCACTCGGAGTGTTTTTAATAAGCCCGTGTAAGCCCATGTTTGGCGAATAATTGAAACGTTTTTTTCTCGATGTATTTACCGAGTATGCTTCGATTTTTGGTATTGTAAAAATGTTTTTATTGGAAGGGAATAATAGGCAATTGTACGACGGTATGAATCAGTTGATGTCGTTACAATATTATTTTACGTCAATATAATAAGTCGTTGAAAGGTAGGCAGGTACTGGAGCAATGTTTATCAGGTTTCCAAAACCCAAACCTATCTAAAGTCGTCCTTTCTTTGGGCAGTCAATGCCACATGTGCAACTCGTTAAAGCTTTGTCGTCAAAAGACAATGATGAGGCCACTTGGAAAGAATCTCGGAAATACAAAAGCGGTTATCGCCCGGTTTACAATTTGCACGTGTGCACTGGCTTTGTTGGAGTTATTTGTCTATAGCCTCTATAACAATGCCAACTTTTCGGATTTTTTTGTATAACGATATTTAAATAAAGTGCCTTTAAACCGAACTGACCCATCACATTAAAGTAAATATCAAAGTACACTTCGAAACTTTACTTTGGTATAATAATAATAAGTAGGTACCTAATACCTATCTAATATCACATAATATTTCCCGAGACTTTTCAACCAGTCCCATGGTCCCCAGCAGAAGACCTTAGTAATCTCACTTCTACTTAGGTATCTGCCCCGACATTTTTTTCGAATATTCCTTTTTATTTCAATTAAATATTAAGCTAATATTGAGCAATATAATGTCAGACAACTTTCCTTTAAAGCTATTAAAATCTATAGATAGTATAAAACAAAGTCGCTACCCGCCGTCTGTCCCTATGTATATATGTACGCTTAGATCTTTTAAACTGCGCAACGGATTTTAATGCGGTTTTCAACATTAGATAAAGTGATTTAAGATGAAGGTGTATAGGTAAGGGTGGGTAGGGGTAAAGTAAGTGTAAGCGAACGATCTCGCACCGAGTCCACTAGTTGATAATAAATTCCTTGTTGTGTAGATATAATTGAGGCTAGGTCTAGTCTACATAGCTTTGACATGTGACAGCCAGTGACTATTAGACCTAAATATGAGTAGGTAACAGTAACAAATGAAACCATAATTTGACCAAATTTTGTTTACTTTTCTTAACTCCGGCTCGAAGGACCAAAAATTATGGAGGTAATCCACCACTAGTTTAAGATGATAGGGTGCAAAACGATCTGCAGGGGATGATAAAATGATAAGACCGAGTTGCGCGAGTGCGGTTAAAACACTGATTTAGAATTAGTTAACAATGAATTTGAGGCAATGCACAGTATGCAGTACATCATACTTTAATTTAATAGGGAATTGCATATTTACATAAATGTAGGATTTACAAAGTGTTAGACGTTTTATTGGTAGCGTAAGTCTGTGCATATTTCGCCGAACCAATAATACCTATTATATTATCTTTGCCAATAGATAGAGCGATTGACGCAATTTTCACATGTGTGAGGCCATAGCTACTACCAGATTATACACTGACGGGCAAAAACAACCAGTAGTTACGGAATTTTGTTTTGATAAAAATATTGTTATAATAGCTACTATATTTTTCGCTCATCTGTTTCTTCAACACATTACAGCGTACTTAGCGTACGAATATGTAAAAAATTAATTAGCAATCATTAAATGTGTCACATTGTCACATCAAAGTACCTATTAAAATTGTTGTTGAAACTATTAGTTTACCATCTATGTTGCATTGATTTTACAGCGCAAAAAAACTGACCCATTTCCTTCCCAGCCTACAAACTTAGTAACTGTTATTTATTTATTTTATTTTATTTAAAAACTTTATTGCACTTAAAATAATACCAGTAGGCCATGCGTAATGCGTATATTAATTAACCAAATAGCAAATACTAATAATACAAGATATGGTAATAAATAAAATATGATATACCAAAACCCTACAATAAATACAATACGATACAAATAATATACCTATCATAAATACTATAGATACATATACTAATCAACATATACTATTTATTGTATACCTTTTATCTATAAAGAATAAACTGTTATAGAAGTAATAATCAGTATTATATTTCACATGTCATAATAGTCCTTAAACTTGGTTATGTGCCTCTTCCACATTTGCGGAGGGGTTTGCCATAATATCCGCGACTGGCTGGCGTGTAGGCGTTTGGCGTTAGGCGCAAATTACGTTAGGTATTAGATCAGTCAGATCGCAGTGTTGAAAACGCGCAACAAAAAAGGTGCCCCCTTTTTTTTAGTTTTAGATTTATTTATTCACAAAAACATTACAATCTTCAATACAACACATTGGTAAACCTCTTTCAGGTTGGTCTCAGCGATAATTTCACCTTCGCCATACAATATTAATAAGTACTTATGCTGTTATGATATCATTTCAATAGGTACCTACTTCTTTAAATAATTTCTACACACCTACTGTCACGCCTTTTCCCGTATTCAGGTACTTTGCCTACACATTATCATAGGAAGTTTCCTACGGAAGTTTGTCTATAGAAACAGAAGGTCTGCCTTGCCATATGTCGCCTGGTGGTTATTGAATGGTAGCTGCCCTACCTAGCCTATACCGCCACGGGGTGCGAATCGCTCTCTTCAACCACCTCAGGGTCGCCGTCGGAACATCTTGGTCAACTTCACTTCGCCAACGATATTAGGGGGCACACCTAACGAGTGGTGCTAGTACGAAACGGTCACCCATCCAGTTACCGGCAGACGTGCGTTGCTTAACTTTTGTTAGCGGTCTTGCAATCACACTGCACGAACTACTCTACTCTGCTACGGTTGCACACGGCTATTCTGTTAAGTAGATACTTTTCTGTATAAATAACAAAAGTATGTCTAATAAAATAAAAAATTATCATGTTGGCGTTATTGTCCCGGTTGCGGTCTCACATGCGAAAGCTGATCCAGCATGCTCCAGGATTTGTCAGGAGCCCTATTTTTGAATAGCTCGCTTCGATTCGAACGGTTTACAATTTTTATTTTCGGCATGCAATATTCGATATTTTTATGCATGTGCTGATTTTACCTATTTTTGAACCGTACTCTTTCGATATTGCCAATGTGATTTAAAAAATATTGAAGTTTTAATGCCGGAAATCAAAATGAAAACCAATCGAATCGAGACGAGCTATTCAAAAATAGAGCCGCACGTAAATACAATACTCAAAAGTTTAACTAATATGTATGTATAATGGGTAGTACTTCTCAATTAAACTTATACCTACCTACTACTACCAACCAACTACCTATTCATACTTAGATGTGTACAAAAGTTATAATGGGACCAACTTGGCTGACAAAGGTAAAAAGTATTCGTTTATTTTTAGTTATCGGACCTCAATGGTCGAGGATAACAAACTCATTGAAAAAAGCTTTTGTTGTGAAAAGTAACAACAATTTTATGGCCCGCAGGTGTGCAACCGGAGATTAGCGGCAACAGCATTGTTGAGTGATAAAATTGTTGTTATTGTAAGCCTAAAACCCTAAGATGAGTATTGTACTGATGAGTTGTGTATTGTGTTGATGAGTGTGGTTGTTGAATAGTAAATTGGGTAATTATTAAAAATGCTTTTATACCCAACTATGTGACCCGACAGACAGTCCGAATTCGAAACTATGTACCTATGTGCGTAAGTACCTGTCTGTATCGGGAAAAAGATCCCGCGGGAGACCCAAGAAGCGATGGATCGACATCGCCGAGTCTGACGCGAGAGCCAGCAGCGACGGGAGGATGAAAGGAAAGTGGAGAAGAAATATTAGGAAAGCGGACCCTGGCTGGTTGACAGCTCGGATCATGATGATGATGTACCTACGCACGTAAGTAGTTTTCTTAATCTGCGCTATTATATTAAGTACGGATATTTTAACAAAAGACCACGTGTGTTCATCATCACAGCCCGTCAACCAGCCAGCATCAACCAGTCCATTGCAGGACTTAGGGCCTCTCCCATGAAAGGGGAATGTTCAGCCCTTCTCAAGTTATGCGCTTATCTGTTTATCTACCAAGGGGCTGCTTTTATTTATTTATGATGCGGCTTATATTTTTTTAATAGCTATATTAAAACACACATGAATGAAATAATTTAGTCGAGAAAACATCCATTTATTTTCAATAATGATGCACAATGCAATGCACTATACCTACCCCGTTATGTCTTACTAAATCGAATAGAACAAGTTTTAAAAGTTAAAGCAGGGTTATGATGAGGATGGAGCAACTGCCATCTAAACTCCGTGACCCTGCTACCAGCGGAACCTGACCCGATTCGAACCCGGTACCACTCGCTTATGAGTCGGATACCTTATCCACTCGGCCAGCGACGCTCCTATAGAAGTACTAAATTATAATACCATCTAGTTACTCTCCAATGTTAGCAGTAACATTTACAAAACATCTGTTTACCGGGTCGATATTTATTAACAATTGTTAAAGCCATAACCCTGGTTCTGACAAATGGAGTACGTAGTGGCTCGAAATAAGGCAGCGACGTAGAGATGGGATTCGAATCACATTTGATTCGAATGATTTGAATGATGATCGTCGAAACTCGATTCGAATGAGATTTTATGGTGATTTCGAATCATTGCTTGATTCGAACTGACGAGTTCATTCGAATTGTTGAGTGAATCCACGATCTAATTCAAATCTGCGAGCTGATTCGAATCAATTTCTTTAATTCGAATCTTTCATTGCTCTTCAAAGTCTATTATAGATGGGAAAATAGGGTTTCGTCCAAGAATTTTTCGTTTAAACAAAGTTTTATTCATAAAAATTCCTTGACTTCGATTAGGTAAAGTAAATTATGAATTCGATCTATCTAAACTTTCAACAACGAATTTTTATTTTTTTATATCTATTCGTATCATCATATCGATTCATATTTATTCGAATCATCATATCGATTCATATTTATTCAAATCATAATATCAATTCGAATAAATCGAATTTTTACCGAATGATTCAAATATTAATTTTCGATTCGAGTCTCATCACTAGGCAGCGTGCAACTGCGCTTTCCCAAAGGGCGCTCGACAACAAAGGGCGATTATTTATATTGGGCGCGATCATCGCATGCGCCCCGAGTACGCAACAAACGTTTAATTGACTTATTGAGAATGAGTTTTTAAAATATCTGCCGGAATCATCGCTGCGTGCGCATCGCTTGGGGTAGTATAGAGAGGTCTTGCAGATGCTTCGTGGTGTGGCAATATTTCTTCATTGTTTAGCGAGTGGAATAATGTGGTCTCTGCCTATCCCTACGGGAAAAAGTCACGTTAAATATGTAGGTATGTGATGTTGTTTACATAAATTTCTTTTTTTTTCTTTTTCTTTTTTGCTATGTGATGTTCATCTAAACAGGCATTTCATTGCTGTCGCGGTGTCCGAGAGACTAGATACAACACCATCCCCTATTTTCACGGGTGTCATTCAATACGACTAACTAACTAATGACTTAGAGGCAGAATAGGACTTTCGTAGGCCAGAAAATGTGCAGCAGCGTTTTCAACCAATCTCTAACCTGCCTGGCGTGGAAATTATGTCAATTAACTTCACCAGTGTGGAGGAGGCTCAAGTCTAGCTATAATGGGATATTGATAGGATGTGGTCATCCCTACAAATCAATTTATTTAAGAAGATACCTACTCGAACGGCTGCGCTTATCTTTCCACCATTTCATTCAGTTTATAAGTTCTGCGCTATTAGATAAACATGTCCGCTGTGTCAGAATGTCTACTGTACTCATCTCGACGTTAGGTATCAATTCTGCCGACAATATTTTATTTTCCATATACATATACATAATATAAAACAAAGTCGCTTCCCGCCGTCTGTTCTTATGTATCCTGTATGTAATTATCTACGCTTAGATCTTTTAATCTACGCAACGGATTTTAATGCGGTTTTCAAGAGTAAGGTTTATAAGCAAGAAAAAGAGGGTAGTTAGGGGTAAAGAAGGTGTACGCGAACGAAGTCGCGCCGGGTCCACTAGTATCTAATAAAACAAACCACGCAGCATGTGTTGATTATCCATATACGCGGCAGGTATACATCGTTTAGCTCCAAGCTGTGAGGGCCAGATTTGAGGGGAGGGCGGCAGGTGCGTTCGCCCTCTTTACACGGCTCACTAGCTGCACCTATCCTCCTTTGCACTTTATCTCGAGGTGGTAAAGGCGGAATTGCAGTGACCACGATGCGTGTGATAACACCCGCTAGTGTTACAGTGCTAATCGACGTGAGCATCGAGGTACGGGACGACGGTGAATCATTCCATTCAATCAAGCGATAGCGTTTCCGAGTGGCATTCTTGCGAGATTATGATTATGTCTAGTGAATCAGTTACGGTTTCTACCTTTCCTCTGCTGTAGCCTTCAGGCGCTGTCCTAATTGGCAACGGTCGTGCGACTATGGTCGTAGGACGAGGGTTCCCGACCAATAGGAGACCTCAAAACCGCCCGTACGACGACCATTGCCAACCTACCTACCTAGTTTTTATAGTTCCGATCCGATCATCGTGGTGAAATCGGAACCCTGGCTGGCTGTCGGACCCTCAAGAAACCCGTTTCTTAAAAAATGGTACAAGACAAGCATATTTTTATTTCTGGTTGGTCAACTGTTATATTTCCAACAGCAACTAAATTTACTTTGCGTAATTACTACTTACTTAAGTATTAGAGCGGTTGAACAGATTTGTGTGAAAGGTTTTTACTTTTTTATTTTAGAGGTTTGGGACTGTCAAGGCGCGAGTCCTACTTGGTGCCCGATATTTTTTCATTTATATGTATAGACACACCGCTTTATAGAAATAGAAAGAGTTAACAGTTGTTGTACATCTACGTATGATCTACTTAAAGACTTTATTAATAAAAACCCAGGGTCTTCGCACGACGCACGAAAGCACAACTGTAATTGGCGCCAGGAATTGATGATGAAAGAAGAAAAAAATTACGAGGATTTAGCTACGCCATAAGCCTTTAAACCGAATCTCAATAAGGTGAACATTCTGAAATTAGTCTATAGGCCGTAGGGGCAGGTGTTTTACTTCTAGGAGGAAGTACATAGTTATTTTGAATTTAACCCGGGGACTGGTTGAACAACCCTGTGGCGGTATCTGTTTAATTTTTGAATGTTATATTTAAATCTATATTGTATTGTTGTTGTCGTACACACATATTAAACTTAAGTAGAGAATTATCATATTGTGGTTATTTTTTTGCCCACCGAGAACCTAATATTGCAAATTATTCCTTGCGCCACAAAACGGGGAGTTTCATTATTGATTCTCTTGAATCGCATTGAAGCTTACTATATTGTTTTCATAGGGAACTATTTTACAAATATACTTTTTTAATTGCGATAACACATTATTGTATGATTGTATGAAATACTTATACCAAACAGTAGAATAGGCATCGCCAAATTAAAATAAATTGCAGTTTCTTCAAGTAAGACTATATTTAAAACTATATTACTAACGATAAAAGTTTGATAATTTTTATAAGAACTTTTAAAAACTTTCAAATTATTTATCACACATATATATACGATTTAGTGATAATATAGAAAAAAATTATAAAACAAAAGACTTATAAGACACATATTTTGGACCTACTGTGCGCGCGCGAGTTCAAGTCCAACGATCCTAGGACGAATACTTAGTACCTACTTATCGTTATGCGTCATTTCTCAAAAGAGGTACGTAAAACATAACTGAATATTTTTTAATTTCATTTCAATAAATTTAAACATAAGTACCTATATCCTCGTTCTCCTTAGTCATTACTAAACAATAGTCCAAATTGAACTACAAAAGTAGGTAAACAAATAAGTCTACCTAGTTAACTCCACTACTGAAATCGAAAAAGTACGACCGTTCAGCCGAACCAACCAAACGTTTAATTTATAAGAAACAGCGTATCGTTAGGGGCCGAATTAAAAAAGAACATTTCTATCCGCAATGGTAAATGATAAAATAATGGGCTCCGATACTAGGCACGATAGGAAAGTAATTTGTGTAAACGTTAAGTATAAAGGAGTGTGCGTTGTATAGGTCTTTTTTGAGGAAGCCCGTGGTGGCGGTACCAAGCGCGGACGGCTACCAGAAAATCCCCCGACGGAGCGACCCGCGGCTTGCGTCCTGAGCGGCCATTGTCGGCAAATTAGACAACAACTTTTGACATAATTCCTGAATTATACGCGTAACCTTGGCGGGAAATACTTTCAGCGAAATAGAGGACGTTTGCGTATACTATAAATCATACGGTGAAGCTTTTATGATGCTAGCGTTAGTGATGATATACCAACACTATTGTTCGTAAAAGCTTATTTTGCTATTCGTGCCATTAAAAACATAGTAGAACCGAACACATAAAGGTCCAATACAATGTGTTTAATGTTACCGCCGTTTAAGCTCCACGTACGTGTAATGGATACCATTCTAAAACCAATCTATCTAATGGCGTTCAACGTATAAACTAGAAACCTAACAAACCCTCCACACCAACGAGTCGCCACTCCAAACTCGGAACCTAACAAACCTGCGCTTTAATCGTCACTCGGCACCTTATGGGTGCTCAAAAGAATTTACGATCAAAAACCAAGGTTCCTCACGAGCGGAGGGCCGCAGTCGATGGGTTTTCACGTATATTTCGTTATGGCAATCTGGTTAGGCGCAGCGGGCTAAATGGGCGCGGGCACGCTAACCCGCCGAGAGGGTTTGGGAACCAATTAAGGGCTCCACGAAGCCATGGGAAGGCTCGCAGCTGCCGGCTCGATGGCACTCAGTACCGGGCCGCGGCGGTGAGTGGAGCACGCAACGCATGCCCACCCATCCATCCGTGGCTGACACAGGTACCTACAGCCCTAAAGCTAGTAATACGGCGAACAAACTGTTCAACAATCACAAGTCCGCACGCACTAGGAAAAAACCGTATTGTGTTTGGCCTAGTTAATGACACAGACATGTTACAAGAACGTACAGACAGACAGGTCGGCACCCGGAATTAAAATAATAATTTCATTTCGATCTTTATTTATTTATTTGTTATCAAAATGCTTTGATTATAGGAAACTGACATGGTAACCACGCAACTGCGCTACTCGTGTCTCTACACTGCTCTCTTTTACTCTGATAAATATTAAATGCCATTTACTAGAACCTGTAACAAATCCCACCTATACTTACCTAAGTACCTGCGTTGAAATTACGTCACCCACTACAGCCAATACAAATAATATTACATGAGTCATGTTTGTACTGTACAGTACTAACATTATAAAGCGCGGTACTAAACTAACATTAAAACGTTTTCGATATTATATTCTTGACAAAACAACATTAAAATCGCAGCTTGATTTATGGTAAGTACTTTATAATTAGTAAATAAAATTAGGCAGAAGGTTTAGGTATTTATTATTCGAATTGCTGTTCCAATCCAAACAAGTGATGACTCAGTAAGCCCAATCGGGACAATAAAAACAAAGTTGCTTTAACAATTTCGCATAACAGAACGTTAAAGTCGAATATTGCATGTAGTTTATGGCAGTTTTTATGTGAAACCTGCACAGAAAGCTCGTTTCAATGAAAGAAAAATAAAGTGAAATGGCGTACTGGAATATAAAGTTGTTGGTTGTGCTTGCAGTCAATTTCGATGCACTTAGCCAAATTCACGGGCGGCCATTATGCGACTCTACATTGTGTTCCGGCGCACGCGAGCCCGCGACGCTCACTCTAATAACCGTGTTGTAAACCGCTCTTCCTACTCTATTTTATAACCAGACTGAACTGAGTAGATTTACTTCACTGTGCGCACTTAACTAGGTACACCGGCTAGACTTTAAAATTAAACGAATAACGTTAGTGAACGCATAGACACTGATACTGCTTTCGATATTTATCAGTGCAATATACTGTGCACAAACATTGATTGGCGCGGGTATTCACCAATCAGGCAGTTTAATAAATAGATTATGCCTTTGAATTTTAAAATCCTATTGGTTGAGAAATATATTGAAACACGAATACCTACTCTGCTCTGCATCTCATGCAATCTTGCGAGTTATTAAGGCAAAACAGAAACACCCATAATAATATGAATAGAAAACTAAGCATGGAGTTTGGACGAGCCTTTGCAAGTTATATTGAGATACACAAGTAAAACTATTTGCGGTAAGATATCACACATTAAACCTTAGCCACTTCCGACACATTCATCATCTTCATTTCAGCCACAGCAGGACATTCACTGCAGACCATAGGCAGTCCACACCGATCGGCTTTGTGCCTCAGCATCCACCGGCTCCCCCTAAACTTAACCTGGTCGTTAGCTGGGACCAATAGCTCCTAGTCCACCACTTACCGTTACTGTAAACTAAGAACACAGCGAAACAACTTACGCATAAGAGCTGTATCTGTAGTCGTCCTCGTACTGCGGCTGCCGCGGCTGGTAGGGCTCCGGGTACTCCTGACCCGCCACCCAGCCTTCGTACCCGTAGTACTCGTTGTACCCCATCTCACCCTCGCCCAGCATCATCACTGCACAGCCTATCAACCAGTCACAGAACACCCGGAAGTTTTGATCGATAAAAACAATATAATGTCAATTGTCAATAATCAAATTTATTGCCTCAAATCTCCGACGATAAGACGCTGGTACTCAAAACGAGTAGTGCTTAATTATTGACTAGATAATGCAGTCGGCGGCACGGTCGGACTGCGGGCCCAGCGGTATCGGACTCAATCGATGGCCCGCAAGCCGTTATCAATATAAAATTGCGCTGTTATCATATCTAACAGCTTTCCCCGCTGATACGGGGGTTTGTACGGCGAGCGCCCGCGGCCCGCGGCTCGGTCGCCGCCGCGCGCCGATATTGTAAAGATAGCTTTATCTGCGTATTTGTGTCAGATGGTGCGAACCATGCCATTGTCAGATCACGTTGTGAAATGAAATCTACCGACAGACGAGGTACCTAGGTATAAAATCAAAGAATTGGCCCGAAGTCAGAACGTCGCGAAAAATGTTCAAAGCAAGCGCCTGACGGAAAAATGTTTCTCAACTATGAGTATTTTTGCAATAAAAAAAGAACCTCGTTTCAAATGAACTTATTTTTGGCGACATAAATTAAAAACATTCGAGTATGTGATGTCGAATATTAAAACAATCTTTAAAAATTTGTAATTTAATCAATATAGGATTCCTATTGGACTTTTACTGCAAAACAATTGAATCTAATATGATTCAAAACGTGTACAGCCCTAGAATCTCAAGATTTATTTCACATGAAGAACCTAACTAGATCGATAGCACGAGTCAAAAGTTAAATAAACCTATAAACATCAAAATAATAAACAATGAATCAAACCAAACGAGCGAGCCAGCATTAAAATCTACATCCAACAAAAAAAAAGCAACAAAACTTTCCATAATTTTAACCGCTTTCCCGATCCGCTATCGGTTTTCCAATCTCTCCGTCCAACAACCTACATGAAACTGCATTACAAAAAGGGCGCAATACATGTACCTCTGGTGGGACTCGAACCCACAATCCTCGGCTTAGGAGGCCGATGCCTTATCCATTGGGCCACAGAGGCGGGCGGCGTTGCGGCGCGACGGCCGGCTGGGTTGGCGCCGCGCGACGTCACGACGCGTCATCGCCCGCGCACGCGCAATTAACGGAAAACTGATAATGGCCCCCGCGCGCCGCCGCCCGCGCACGCCCACACGCACTCAGCACACCGGTTAGGTGGCCGGTAGTCGGCGTAGCTACCGGCGCCTCTGACAGTATGTTGGGTGCGGAGTTCTCATTTTCAATTGTAGCTACATGTATGAGAGATGGGTACGATAAAGAAAATTAGGAAAATATATGGCATTATATCACCGAGATGGTATTTATAGGTCTGTCGAGTGACATTATCATTATCACAAACAAAGGACAAACGAAACTTTTTTTGGAGGTTAAACCGATTTTTTCCGGTTGGCACGAGATTTTTACCTACCTCATCCACCAGTATGCATACATTTTCCGCATATTCAATGATGATGCTGCTTAAACCTTTCCTCGCAAGATAACTTCAACAGGTATAGGTAGAGCACCCATATTGGGAAAGGTATCCATGCTGTTTCGCAGTGCTCTTTTTAAAATCTCACGCTCACGTGAACTGTAGTCGTAGCGTAGTCTATATTTAACACAGACCGTTCTTCATTACGAATTCAATTAATTATATATCGAAAGACATGTGTTTGATATTCTAGAGACTGAGAAGCTCTATAACTTGTCTCTACATGAAGAGAACAAGAATTTATTTTCTCTCATTGTATTATAGGTATTCATTTGGTAAGTACAGTCAGCTGCGGAGTGAATTAACACCCCTAGCATATATTAACGGTACGGAAATCACTTAATTATTAATAAGATCTCAAATGAGGTCAGAGTACGTCTTGTCAAGACTAATCAATTGAGGCAAACTCTGGGTTTATCATGTACTAGCTGGACGCGACTTCTTGCGTGTGTTGTCCTACCCTATAAACCTTTCTCATGAATCACTTTATCTTTTGTTGAAAACCGCATTAAAATCCATTGCGTAGGTTAATAGCTAAGCGTACATATACATACATCCAGAGGACGACAGCGGGAGGCAACTTTTTATCATCATCACAGCCCATAACAGTCCACTGCAGGCCTCTCTTACTAAAGAGGAGGTTATTGCCATAACCTCCACGCTAGGCAGGCGGGTTGGAGATCGCAGTGTTGTAAATATAATAATGGAAAACGCTGCTGCCCATTTTCCAGCCTACGGAGATTCTAATATATTTTGCCTCGAAAACATTAGTCGCCTTGTACGACACCCACGAGTATAAGGGGGTTGGTGCTATTCTACTCTGCCGAACACCACACGACCAACTTTGTTTTACACTAAGTACTTATAGTTTAGTAGTTCCTTCAGCCACCTTCCGTCTCTATCACTTTTGACATGAATTAACGGATATGCTACCCTACTAAACCTATTGTAACATCTAGAGGTAACTGCTGTAGCGACACGACCTATTTAATTGGATAAGGGTAGATAGAATGATGACAATTAGTATAGTAACATCTAAAAACTCTATAAATTAATTAATTTTTTTTTACTGAATTCAATTGCAGGTAATAATAATTTTAAGTAGGTACCTTCATGTAACAGAAAATACTGTCATTTGTTTGTTGCATATAGTACTAACAAACCTGACTGCATGTCACTTGCAATTGTGTATTAATTTGAGAAGATACTGTGTGATTAATGTCAAATGAAACACGAGCTTCTCTAAAAATGACAGGTAGGAAGTACCCTCAGGAATACCTTCAGATATAGACAAGGCACAAGAGGTGTGTCAGGATCATAGCTTGTGGCTTATGGGATACGAGTGTGAGTGTGTAAACAATATAAGTCAGTAAGTATGTAAGTACCGCGATTTTTTATTTATATCCCGAACGTTTCGATCGTGGTTAGATGGAATGTCTGGAGATGTTTGTGAGCGTCGGTGGCCAAATGGCTAACAGAACAGAGTTACCGATCGGACGAGAGGTACCCAGTTCGATCCCCAGAGCCGCTATATACGATCGAACAAATGTAAAGCTACGCAGAGTCTGTATGCAAAACGAAGTCCTTTATTGAGAGCAGGTGTAGTTTTGTTCGACTCTACCTTTGACTTTCTCGAGTTATGAACATTAGTTAAACACTAGCGATACTCTTGCAGTGGTGAGTTAAATATTTTACTTGACTTTAGCATAATCCACGCTTGGCAAGGGTATTTAGAAACGCAACATTGAAAATGTACTACAGGTTTCTACTGTACATTTTGTGCGGAATTCCTAGCTGCCTAACCACACTATTTAATTTTTGCAAGCTTTGCCCGTAGTATAGTTCAGTTGACCAAACTACGGCAAATTTTCACTTTTTCACTGCTGTAAGAAGAGACAACATTTGAATCTGCTTTGGAATCGTCAGCATTATGTAGCTGACTAAACTGTAGCTGTTCGAGAATATTTGCGTTAGGTAACCAGTTTCTTTTTTCAGACAATTCACCCAAGCACCTACAATACTAGAATTACTTTTCCCCATTTGAAGACCCAAACGACCTTGATGTTTTCAATCCAACCTACTCTTTAAACTACGATTTAATAAGTACTTAGTTGAGTTCGTAACATGTAAGAAGTTCCTTCTAGAAAGGCGCTGTTGTGTCTAAAAATATATTACGTCTACGGCAATGTTCTTAGCTTAGATTGCAGTTGCACGTTCTACCACGGGACTGAAACGAAAATCACCTTCACTGTTCTACGTTGCACGTCGCTGCCATTCAAAGCCGATGCGCGGTTACGCACGTGCACGTTTCAGCGCCGACGTCCGTCCGTGGGCGGCCGACACTTCGTCGTCACCACGCAGATATTTTTAAACCTGCTGCTGTACCTAAATATAACATTCGACCGGTCGAATAGATACAATCAGTGATAAACGCTACTGTTTTCATTTATTTTTGTGGAAGATAAGCGATCGTGTAATTAGTCATTCTTATTAATTAGCATGATAAAAATTAATTGAACTTTAGTTTTTTCAATAGAAGTAATGAGTCATGGTCGTTTAGTTATATCGTAGGATAATCGGAAAAGTCGCAATTCTTTGTGATAATAATGGGAATATATGCAGAATCTCTATGCAGTATATTCAAACCATCCCGAACAAACTAAATAATAATAATGAGCTCGGATCCCTGCTGCACGAGACCGGAGATATAAGCCCCGATGTCAAGTCCCGTATCTCTGCAGCTTGGGCGAAGCAGGGCAGGCAGCCAGTCACACAGATAAATATCTGTCTAAGAGGAAAAGGTCCCGAAGACGGCCTAAGAAGCGATGGATAGACATCGCTGATTGATACCAAAGCCAAAGACTTACAACGCGACAATCCCAAGATGATAATATAAATGTGCAGAATGCACTGCAGGTTTAAAATGAGGGATTTATACCTATATAGAGGAAATTCGCCTGGCGGATCAGTTGTTGCCTGAGCTGTGCGGGTCGGATATTTGTAGCTCTTAAAAGCTAAAACTTCACAATTTTAATATAGAAGGTCAGTCCGGCTAGGAATGCCTTTACAGATAGGATGTCGACACAAATCGCCGTACAGGAACATCGGCCTAGGTACACCTTCGAAAAGTGCGCGAGGGCTACCCTGTCACGCTCGGCCAGGGCTAAAGACGCGAGCGCGCCTACCAGCAAACTCTGCTTCACATAGCGGCTTACTACGCGTGGATGCCAAGTAAGGAGGAAGAGTAGGAAAGCAGAACCTGGCAGAAGCCGAAACTAGGATAATCGCTGATGATGGAGTGTACCAAAATGACACAGGACTACTCGGTAGGATCACAACTGGGACGAACACATCTTACTTCACGAATATTAGGCACATAAAAGATTTCCGTGTGATGTCCGTTAAGTAATAAATCAACTTAAGCGGCGCCTAAAGTCTAGTGCGATCGGCCACTAGAGTCGTCGTACCTCCGTAGACCAAATGAAAATGGGCAGCAACGTTTGCTAAGCACGTTTACAGGAAAGCCCTCTACTGGTGTGAAAGAGACTTAGGTTCTGCATGAACTTGTCATGTGTTAATGATATTTGAAGCAGCACTGATCTAGTGGCAACGTACGCAGTGTCCGGGAACTAAATAGGTGGTCAGCCGTGCTTCGTACTTTGAGGCTAGTCCAACTTCAGTACCGCAACGAGCTTACTATTCGGTAGATGTGCCTCTTAATACCGTTTGCAACGCGAGGAAGACCAAAGTCTTCCGCTGGGGACTGAGACCTGAATACTGAACAGCCTCGGGAGCCGACAAGATTGGCACCCGGTGACGGTACGTTATTATCTATACATAGTATAAAACAAACTCGCTTCCCGCCGTCTGTCCCTCTGTATCCAAGTATGTATCTATGTACGCTTAGATCTTTTAAACTACGCAACAGATTTTAATGCGGATTTCGACAATAGATAGAGTGATTCAAGAGGAAGGTTTATCAGCAAGCAAAAAGGGGTAGGTAGGAGTAAAATAGGTGTATGTATGTTAGGACGCGACGTGAACGAAGTCGCGCCGGGTCTGCTAATGTGTTATAAAAAAAAGGTTATCAATATCAGGCCTTATTTTCGTTTGCAAGCGTTTCCCATTACTCCGTTTTTAGGGTTCCGTATTTGATTATCATACCGCTCTGTATTGTAATCACAACCTACTGTAGTAGGAATTGAGACTCAAAGATTTAATTGTCTTGCAAATGAAATATGACTTAACAGGCGACTTGGAGATTATAAAGATGAAAGTAATTACACAACAGTCTTGGACTACAGAATACCTATAAATACCAACGTAAACGACACTATGCATTTCTAAATAAAGATAAAAGGTAAAAAAAATAATGCGTCAGACAAACAGGCAAGCGGGCCACCTGACGGAAAGTGGTCACCGCTGCATATGGATATCAGCATCACCAGGGTAGTTACCAATGCGTTGCAAGCTTTTGGATAGACCTCTAATATCCCTCTTCGATCCCCATGTCATAGTCCAAAGGAAATACTGTGGCTGGGAGCTCATTCCACATCCGAATCGTACGAGCGAGAAACAGGGTCTACGTAGTGGGGATAAGTACTCAGCCCATGGCGAGTGGCACGATGGCGGAATTGTGCTGTGGGCACCAGATCAAACGGTTCCTCAGAACACTCACCATGGTATAGCCGATAGAACACACACAGGGGGACAAAGTCCCTTCGGTTAGCCAGTGGTCCTAACTTGCTTGTAAGTATGATTGTGAGGATTGTAGACAATTAGTACAGCGAATCCCTGTACGGAGTCCAGATGATTAAGCAGGATTAAAATGTTGCAAAAGTGACCTCGGCTCGGCCGCTGCGCTACCACTCCGGTGTCACTTCTCCATTACCGCTCCTTGACATTACACGGCATCTGGCCAATTCTTAGATTGTTATATATCTGTGAGTTACTTTTAATTTTAAGTTACTATTCTTTCCCTGCTATGTTTCTTTCTTAACTGAGTAACTAAAGGAACTCGAGGAACTAAGTGTAAAAATAATAAAAGCTCTTATATGATACATAGTTTTACTTTAAAATAATAATTTCGTACACATATATGGGGTTTACATAGCTGTGAATAATAATTTACCCTAAGCATTTATAAAGTTTACACACATGATTACACAATAATGACAAGACATATACAAACTGTACAAATAAGACTACGAAACTTATTTAATAATAATACACAATCTATATTGTTTTCGTTATTTTACAATTCCGTATATACAGAACAGACTAAAAAGGAAACAATAAATTCTGTAGCATGTCCATCTGTCGTATCAATTCATACCTTATAGCTTTTGCAAAAAACACCAGTCATGAAAATGTAGTCACATTTAATCCAAACAGCCTTATAATATCACATTTATAATTTCAGGTCTTGTCTAATTTGATGTACGTAATTTCTTATTTTGTTACTATGATAACGGCAAAGAGGCCTACCGGCTTATGAAGCGATGGATTGACATCGTTGAATCGAGAGCCAATGGCTTGCGACACTTTGACGAGCGAAGTTGAGACTTTGACATCCTGAAGAATGAGCAGGCCCTAGCTGAAGCCGGGATTAATCGCTCGGATGATGATGATAACGCAAATCAAAACATACATTAAAAAATTCAGATAAGCAATGGGAATTGATCAAATATCTTTGTTACTGACTGGGTAGGCACACGGTAAGACTGTCGGCCAAGACAATAGCAACCGTTTTTTTATTTCATTGAGTCTTTTGCCCGTATCAGGTTCAGGGTACGACTGACCGGGTAATTTTGGCAAATTAGGTAATTACAGTAGAGCGACTGCTATCTCACCTCCGAGACCCTGTTAACAGGGGGAGTTAACCAGATTGGATCACGATTATACATTCAGGCGCCTGAATGTGCAGGTTTGCTCAGTCCTAGTCAAATACATTATTGTACAGTTTTTATTATGACTCAATACGTGACAAGTACAAATGTGTATAGGTTTACAACAAACTATCTTTACAGATGTGAATTCGTATTCCCGAAATAGTGACAAAGGGCAACAGACTTCACAGAAAGCGATTCTTTTCTATTCATTATTATTATTATTATTATTTTAGCCATTTTTGTGCCACTGCAGGGCAAAGACCTCCCTATCCATCTTCCACGACTTAGGGGCCATCCATAAACCTCCCCCCGTCCTTGTCACAGGTTGTCACAATTTTATAATCCCCCCCTCCTGATGTGACGTCACACATTTCTTAAATTTATCCATATATTTTAGAATAATTGAAAGAAAACAGCTATCGTCATTTTTCATAGTGAGATAATTTCATAGTGAAAATGCGAAATTATTAATAAATATGGATCAAGTTCGTTAAATTTTAAGATTTTTTATTCACATGTAAACGTCGCGTTTGATTATTAATTTTTAACATGTGATGTCACAAAATGTTTGACCCCCCTGCCCCTTGTCACATTATGTCACATTTCAGTAATACCCTCCCTCCCTATTAAGGTGTGACGTAATTTATGGATGACCCCTTAGGGTCGGATACTTTCCCCGACCAATCCTTAGAAATGGCGTTCAACTCGTCCAGCCATCCCCATCTACTCATATGTAACGAAAATGCAGAATAGCAGGTGCATGTTCAAGTACATTTTGGTTTCAGCGGTCAACTATAGAAAACCCTTCTCTATTGTAAAGCTGCATAACTAACTAAAGACTCTAAAGTGTTTGCGAGAGATCTGTCGATTGGACTGAGCCAGCTGACGAGACTGAAAAAAGATGACGACAGAGTTGTTTCGACCAAGTCCGAGGTTTTGAGGGAAGTCGAGATGTTCTATGGGTACAGGCGGCGTACCTAATAAATATTGTAATTCTTTTTATCCTTGTGTAACATTTTATTTTATATTATTTTTATTTTTACATTGTTTTTTTATATTGTATTTCATGATTAATAAGTTTATATTGTAAACTATGGGGCTATTCCTGAAATAAAGATTATTATTATGGACAGTTATACACGACAACACGAGCACCTGTTACCAGTATGGCAAAATACCCCAGAGCCAAGTTAACCCGACACTACACTGAAGATATCCCGGACATCCTGTACGAGATTAGTATGGCTCGTAAAGAGCTCAAGAACAACAGGGCGCCGGGTGATCTTCTGAACTGAGCTGAGCTGAGCTTCTGAAAGCTGGTGGCAAACCTATGCTTAAGACCCTTCAAAAGCTGTTCAATTTCGTCATCTTCGAGGGATAAACGCCGGAAGCATGGCACAAAAGCATAGAGATATTGTTCTTCAAGAAAGGTGATATGACTCTCTTAAATAACTTCAGACCAATATCGCTGCTGACCCATGTGTATAAGCTGTTTTCGAGAGTCATTACGAATCGTCTCGCGCGCAGGTTTGATGACTTCCAGCCTCCCGAACAAGCCGGGTTCCGAAAAGGGTTTAGTACCATAGACCACATACATACGCTGCGGCAGGTTATACTGAAGACCGAAGAGTATAACCGGCTATTATGCTTGGCGTTTGCGGACTATGAGAAAGCCTTCGATTCGATCGAAACTTGGGTGGTGGTCCAGTCTCTACAGCGGTGCCAAATTGACTATCCATATATCGAAGCACTAAAGTGTTTGTACGAAAACGCCACTATGTCAGTTCGTCTCCAAGACAAGACCACAGAGCCTATTCTGGACTGGGATGGACTTGGCATCAAAATCAACGGCGAGTACCTCACTCACCTCAGATTTTGACGATATCTTGGCTGAATTTCTGGAAAACTTGGGCAAAATGCTGGATGACCTCTGTAGTGCCCCTCAACAAGTAGATCTTAAAATGAACATGGACAAAGACAAAAACTATGTCAAATGTCCTATTCCAGTGACAGTTGGAGGTACTCCACTTGAAGTTGTTGATACCTAGGACAAATAGTCCAGCTAGGTAGGTCAAATTTCGAGAAAGAGGTCAATCGACGAATCCATCACGGTTGGGCAGCGTTCGGGAAGCTACGCCATATATTTTCGTCTCAATTACCGCAGTGTCTCAAGACGAAGGTCTGACGAATGTGTGTTGCCAGTGATGACCTACGGAACAGAAACGTGGCCGCTTACTATTGGCTTTATAAGAATGCTCGCTTTTACCCAAAGGGCAATGGAAAGGGCGATGCTCGGAGTCTCGTTGCGCGGTCGAATCAGAAATGAGGAGATTCGCAAGCGAACCAAGGTCACCGACATAGCTTTAAGGATTGCCAGGATGAAGTGGCAGTGGGCAAGGCACATATTCGATGAACAGAAGGCTGATGGGGCAGTAAAGTTCTCGAGTGGCGACGACGTACCGGAAGACGCAGCGTGGGTAGGCCAGGCCTCCCACAAGGTGGACTGACAACCTGGTAAAGATCGCAGGTACCATCTGGATGCGGAAGGCACAGGACCGGCCTTTGTGGAGATCTCTGGGGGAAGCCTATGCCCAGCAGTGGGCGTCTTTCGGTTGATATGATGATGATAACTAACTAAAATAAACGTATGTACTTCTCATACATTGGTGAGATTCAGGGCCAAAACTAATGGGAAACTGTTCAAACTGACACTGTGATAGAAATCCGAGTCCTTCTGGATGAGCACCGGCCTAACACCATACCCTTCCTGCTGTGTTGACTACGCCATAGTATAAGCTCAATCGAAATTACTTTCGAACCTTCGCGAAACGAGACCTTTCTCAAAGGCCCCCAACGCATTAGCAACCATCATCCCCTGCTATTGGGCCGCAGTTTTCTCTCAGAATCTCGACCATACCCGTACAAACATTACCTATATTGCTAAATACAGTTACCATCTATCTACATAAAATACACGAGTCTACTTGTCCAGTCTACAGTTATAATGGACGATATCACCGTTGGGGTAGCGCACGAATGCGCTCTGGTTCCCGAAGCGTTTCTTGCAAACGGGACACACGTTGTAGTCGTTGATGAGAACGCTCTTGGACTCGTGGAACTGTTTCAGCTCTTGCACCTGCCGAATGGGATAGAACTGGTGTTAGAAATTGGTAAGTTTGTGCTTGGCACATTTTCGCAACGTGGCCGTTCACTATAGGACTTATAAGAAAGCTCACTGTCACCCATAAAGCTATGGAACGGGCTCGGAGTCTCGTTGCTCGATGGAATCAGAAATGAGGAGATACGCAACCGAACCAAGGTCACCGACATAGCCATAAGAATTGCTAGGCTAAAGTGGCAGTGGGCAGGGCACATTGCTCGAAGAACAGATGGCTGATGGAGCAGTAAAATCCCTCAAGTGGTCTCCCATAAGGTGGACTGACGACCTACCTGGTGAAGATCGCAGGTACCAGCTGTATGCAAGATGATAATGATGACATTTTCGTAAGACAGCAAGAATCAGGGTCTTTGCGATTCCAAAGTCCACCAGATGGCGGCCCGAAGACAAGGTCTGCTGACATCTACAACAGCTGTAAAATGACGGATCCATTCTAGCCAATGACACGGCTTTATTTTGACAGCAGACCTCAAGCCTCAGTGACGCCATCCGATGAATTTAGAAATCGCAATCACCCTCATTGGAATTGACGGACAATCATATGGTGCCCGGCAGAGTAGAGTAATTAGCACCACCCCCTTCGACTTACGGGTGTCGTACAAAGCGACTAATGCCTAAAAACCAGACTAGCGGATCTAGACTAAAGTATGTCATTTCTAAACCGCCTGCTAAGCGTTGAGATTATTGCAAAACTGTCCACTAATGTGGACGAGGCTGCCGAGAATAATATGATTTATTGATACGGCATGAAAGTAAGGGAGGAAACAAACCCAACTTTCGAAACCGAATTGTCCGGAATGTTTTTTGACACTTGTCGAGCGCTTATTATATCTCGTCTCTGAATCTCCTGAAGATTCTTCTAATTTCTCGGGAACATATTATTATTAACTTTAAACAATGGTACAATCACAGAACAAACCTAAGCCATCATAGTTTCAGATGATATTCACATACGACCTTACAATCACCCACAAATAGGACTCAAAATAAATTGCATCATACCCGATTATTAAAGCAAACCAATTAGAAATCCAGCTGACCTGCAAATGATCGGCATACAGCAGTCCTTTCAGCACCTGCGTGCGTCGCTTGAGCGTGAGCTGGCTGTCGAGAGCACTCTCCAGGAAATGCTTCAGACGAGCCAAAGGCACCGAGTCTGGGAGAACGGACAGCGCCTAAAAAAGAAAAAAAGAAGACATTTATTGCACGTAGACACCACGACACGAGGGGAAATATACTTCTTATCGAGTGAATTAACTTACTACTTTTACTGCGAACCCAAATATCAAAGAGTCAGGTGCGGTGCTAACAAACGCCGCCAGATGAGTCGTGCGCATAGCTGTATGGCCGGCAAAATATACCATATGCGTGTAACCGCCTGGCCAGACGAGTCCTGAGCGCGACGCGAGTGCGCGGGCCATAGCCAATCGAGTCCGATTGTGTTAGTATGGACCGGCCAAACGAGTCTTCGCACATCCGCGTAGCGCCAATTTTGTATGAACCGGCGAAACGAGTCTCGAAATTCAAAAATTCAACAGATGGCGCTACTGAGACGTCATCGATTTACATTTAAGTAAACAAGATAGAAAATGGTATGTCGCGCAACAACAAAGCCCGTCATGCTGCGTCGTCACCGTAGTGTTTTGACAACGGACCTTACATCTGAGTAACTAAGTTCTTCTATCTGTTGGATTTTGAAATCGCGGTAAGCATCATGGCCTTGCACCTATAGTTTTAGAGGTTTTTGAAAGCAAGTTGAGTTATGATCGGAGTTCTGAGAGCTTGCTATTAACAGTTTCATCTTTAATGTCCCGTGGTTATAAGCGGAACTACAAACATTCGGTAATGCGCTTATTACATTCGACTAAATTCAGTCGTCTAAATTCGGAAGCAAAAAGCATCCATATCAAATTCAAGCGGAATGTATTGCTCATGCATTTTTGTACCACGCCTTTTGATAAGCGTAGCGACCAAAAATGGAGCTTATTCTATGAGCAATACATTCCCCATTGATCTTGCTCTCACGCTTCTCACGCATTTAGCTTCTAAATATAGCCAAATGTAGGAAGCGCATAAGTATACAGCTAGTCTAGACCTCTAGTGACAACAGCGCCCTTGATGAGCAAAGGCACTAAATGTTGAAATAGATTATAATAGAATACTGTAACGTATTGTTACATGGCTTAGTTTTAAGATGAAACTGAATGTGAAAGAACTATTTATAGGTGTAAAAAAAGCACCTTCAAAGGCGATATTTTATCGGCATGCTTCTCCAGTATACTGAGAGCCGTCTCCAGGTCCGGTATCTGCG
The DNA here is from genome assembly GCA_905147135.1 of Blastobasis lacticolella. Taxonomy (NCBI): domain Eukaryota; kingdom Metazoa; phylum Arthropoda; class Insecta; order Lepidoptera; family Blastobasidae; genus Blastobasis; species Blastobasis lacticolella. The sequence continues at coordinate 11,589,800 of LR990044.1, forward strand.
TCTTGGGGTGTCTCGGTACGTTGGCCAGCGGGCCAGCCAGCGCGCTACTCTGCTCAGGGTTCATCAGAATCCTCATGAGAATCACGTACACGTCTTGAGTCTTGTCCTCGCACTTCTCGCATACGCTCTCACAGTACGCCAGCGCCTTGTCTACATCGCCTGAAGATAAACGCAAAATATACCGGTTAATAGCAACAACTACAATCAACTTTCGCAAGAAATGACGCATCTTTAATAGCGATGCATTTAAAGACTATGTATGTAGCTCTTGCAACGATTAATTTCTGTCAAACTGAGTAATTCTCATGCCGGCGCCCTCAAATTTTTCCCGACTGTAAATGCGGCCTGTAGCTACATTTAAATGGTCCAAAGTTGACCCAGCTTTTATGAGAACTTCAAAGCATGCATGATGAGGCATTTCATCTTAGTCCTCACAGTGACAGCGCACCTGTGGTTCAGCATTTTTGTTGCCTGCTACCTAAATGCTTCAATCGTGGATGTTATGTGTGACAGTTACCGTTTACCAGCAAGCGAGCTGCTCGTTGTTATCTGCGTGGACATTAAAAAAAAACAAGTCACACAGACGCGCCAGTAGATTTGGTACCAGGCTGAAATGTTAAGTTTTCACCAACGTTTAGCAAGGTTTAGATATTATTCATTTGCGTATTTATACGCAAACCTCTAATCTTATAATATCCGGATAGCTTTAGCTAGCGTTATTCTTAAAAATATTTTAAATAACATGTATTTAATAAAGCCGCCTTGGAAACCTACCTAGAATCTGCACATAAATAGCCAAGGCCTGTTCGTGTATGCCCCGCTTGCCGAGTATGATGGCTCGCTCCTCAAACAAACTGTCATTCGGAAAGTGCAGAATCACCCTCTCGGGTGTGTAGTACGTAGATTTCTCCAGAAAAGCCAGCAGTTTCGACTTCGTATGTTGCACTTCCTCCTCAGTTATCGTCGCCTTCTTATCTGTAACCTTCTCCCTGTACATACTAATCAATGCGTCGTGGAATAACGAATTGGTATCGTTCCACGTATGTATTATGTGCTCTAAATAAGGTATCACCAATGGCTCGTGTTCTCTCAACAGGAAATCTAACACCTTTGGACGGGGCAAGTTTTCAACTTCGACAATGTCCTCCGTGAATATCTTCAAGCCATCCTCTGGGTGCTCTTTCAGTATCCAGTCGGAGAATTTGAATATGAGGTTTATGTGTTCAGCACCTGGAAATAATAAGAAGTCGTCGGATAATTTATATAGCTACAGTAGTTGCAGCTGGAGACATTCCATAAAATAAGATAATGCACCAAATCAATCCTATCTTTATCTATTTGTTCATTAGATTCATAGAGCTCCGTGATGTGCAATCCCAAAGCTCTCTAAATTCTCGACACTGTTTGTGTCGATGCGTCGGTGGTTTCAATGCGGTTTTCTGTATTTGAAAGAAGAGGTCGACCCAAAAAGCGAGGGCTTGACGTCGTTAAGAATGACATGCGTGTCAACAGGCTCACCACCAAGGATACCGAAGACCGAGCGAAGTGGGCCAGGAAAAGTAGGAAGGCAGACCCGGGGCCCTCACGTACCGCGTGGGAGCGCAACCGGGGCATTACGGCGAGATGATGGTGATGACGATGATTTCTTTATTTAAAAGACAGTTTAATCGAAATGGTTTCATTAAATCGGTTTACTACTTTAGGAAATATTTGAGAATATTCATGGTCGGCGGTTTTCCGACGTTATCCTACTATTGAAAAGTACTTTACCTAGCCTCTGCAAATATTGCTTAGTCCGCTGGTGTCCCCGCAGGCTGGAGTCTCTCGCGGCCGCCTGGTCCCTCAGCAGTGCGAGCGCCCTCGCGTGCTGACCCTTCGTCTGGTAGAGGATGATCAGCTCACTGTGCTTCCCGTGGGCAGCTAGCGTGCGCTCGGCTTCCTCCAACCGACAGTTGTTCAGACGCAGAAGAGGCGCTATTAACGCGTCGTTGGTCTGTGCCCGAATGGAATGGTCGGTATAAGAGTAATGTCAGATTGCACTACAATTAGGCGATGTTTGAGTTGACGCACTAATTTCTTTTTATATTATGTTAGCTAACCAATTGAGCGGCATCACATCTGGTGTAAGTGACGATGCGGCCGAGGATGGGTCATGCCTATCTAAGAACAGCCTATTCACTCTAGCATTGAAGGCATTCGGATTATAATGATCAAAGAATATATTAGCAGCAAACGTGTTCCATTCCTTAGCCGTGTGCATTATAATGGTTGAACCAAAGCGGCTCGTGCGGCTGGAAGATCCACGACGATCCACCATAAGGATGAAGCGTTAATCCGGACCTAATGTTCTAACATTACTAACATTGCACCTTTCAACACCTACTTAAGGTGAAACCTAAACTCGCTAAGTCACTCGTTAACTTTATGGCGATGATTGTGACGCCTAAATATGAATAAAACGCTAAGCAATATGGGCTTCAATTTAAGCGTCGGTCGCCTAAGTTTAATGTAATCGGCCATACATTTATGAAAGCCATAAATATTGAATACGCATATGTGGCGAAATAATCGCGTTTAAAGATTTTTATCTACACTCATAGCGTAATGTTCCAATTTCATATTCGAAAACAGTCGTTTAAGGGTACACTTTTTTCACGACAGACTTTAAAATTTAAAAAAAATACTTTATCTACACTCATAGCATAATGTTCCAATTACATATTCGAAAACAGTCGTTTAAGGGTACACTTTTTTCACGCCAGACTATATAATTTTAAAAAATTACTTTTCGATACAGCATTTCCCATACCATTTTCATTACAGCTGTATCGTAAAATAACTTTTTAATCATTATGCAACACTTTTATTTTTTTATTTTTTGTCGGGCGCCGGGACACGGCGTAATGTAGGCTGAATACTTAGATGTCTGTTATGTTCTGTGTAATTATTTTCCCGCTAAACAGAATATTTTTAGTTATTGTTGTAATTTGTATTTGTGAATGTTTTTCCTTATTTTAAGCAAATAAATAGATAAATGTGAATATAGTTAAGTGTATTTCCCGCCGCTTGATATCCTTGACGCGTAGATACAACAGAACTGACTCGCAGCTTACTTCCAGCTAAGTTGAGAAAATTATAGGTACGATATTTTAACATAAAAATATTATGAATTAAATCACTTTTTGTACACTAGTTCCACTTCATTATATAATTTATATTAAATTGCAACCGGTTTCGAATTACTCATCTTCAGGCAATTACTTTATATTTTGATTACAAGCTATATGTAGGTACCGACAAATAATAATTTAAAGTTGATGTGGGTACCGACAGTATACAATAATGTTAGGATGTCACAGTGCAGAGAAATGTACAGTATGTCAACATAATACAAATTACAAGTAGTCAAAATTTTTTAAGGTATGTCAATTGTTATACATTTAAGTAAATGGCAAAAAATATAAATTATATCGAAGGTATGTCATTTAAAATAATTTAAAATAGGTGATGGAGTTCCATCATGAAGTGACAACACAAAGTGTTAAATATATAAAAATATTAGAGTGTAGATAAAGTAGTGTATGCAACTGCATATAATTAGGTATTAAAACACTCGTGTCAAACTATTATCATACTCGGCTACGCCTCGAATGATAAACAGACACTCATGTTTTAATACCCCCTTTTATATGACAGTTGCATAAACTACTATTAGGTTGTTGCTTTAATGAAACAATGACTCAGGTTTTTTGTTGGGTTGAAGTAGGTGGGAAAAATATCTACTAACTACTAACTGATTATAACGTCAATAAAAAACATTTTAATGGAAATATTCGCCAAGATGATTATTAAAGTTGTTTAGTCAACATTTAAGTATATATATTTTTGATCAGTTAGGTTATATCAGCTTCATATCAGATGAGATGACTGCTACTGGTCTTTGAAATAAGTGTATACTTACACAAAATCGAAACAAATTACATTCAGAGGAACTTGAAATTACATTTTTGTCCTACTATAGACTTATAAAGTTTTATTAGCTTAAGCTGTACATAATATTAATTATGCAGTGTATTAGTTCTTAAACTGTAAGACTGTAAAGTTTGTGGAATAAATAAATTCCTACCTGCAAATAGCACTTCAGTAGCGTAGTATCAATCAACTCCAACATTTGTGCGACGTTTCTTTGACTCGCCCCATCGTCTTGACTCCCACTCGGCCCCGACTTCTGATCTTGGTTGCCCGCTTTCTGGCCTTTGTCTATTTTCGTCCTCAAGTCTGCTAAATACTGTATGAGGGCGTTCAAAGCGTTCTCTAAATCTTTTCCTTTAAGACGACTCTTGGGACCGTCCGAATTAGCCTTAGTGTCAAGTTCAAGTTCTGGGAATAACGCTATCACTTCGGCTGGATCAGTGTCGAGCTTTGTAAACTCCTTCATCGCCTGAGAGTACTCCTTGTTGTTGAACAGTTCGTGGGCGTACAGGAACTGGATTGAGCGGATCTTCTGTTTCTTGTCATCTGCTGAGCAGTCTGATAAGGTCTGGTGAATAACGTAAAGTGATAAGCATACATTGTAGTTGAAACTTAACGGTTGTTGCATACAGGACGGGGGTCTACATGTATTCGCATTACATTGTTCCTATAAAAAAAAAAAATTTTTTTAAATAACATAGATTGTGAGGGCGCCGTAGGTCAGCTACATTAAAGTCACTTTTCTCTTTTGTGACTATAATGTGTCCAATAAGCTTAAACTGCTAAAAGAATGTGAGGCACCCCGGATTTTTTACTTAAAGAACCCACACAAGAGGATATGGAAGTATTATCGCTACGAAAAGTCGAAGATTGGGTCACAAAAAAAATTCCAGGCTGTGCACGGGCAGACCTACGTTTTGTGGGTCTCCTAAACATCTACTATTACTACAAAGTGGAATTTTTCTTGTACTCGATGACGTAGGATAACGTAAAAGACAATGGTGGCCGTGTGGTGTCCGACAGTAAAACGTAACACCGATATTTGACGGGTATCGTAACATCAGCAGAATTTTCTGTTAAGTATTTTCATCACTATCTGCCTGCTATGCTATGCCTTCCACAAAGTTGGGCTATTATGTGACGTGATACACAAAGAAAATGAATACAAATACGGTATACATTTGCTGTCGTTATGGAGAAGAGTTGTACTTACGGTCAGGAGCAGCTGTAAAGTCCCTCTAACATATTTAGAACTTACGAGCTTCGACATTTTTTGGTAAAAAAAAAACTTGAATCGGTAATATTTTGCTGTACAGAGAACAAAAAGGGAAACCAATGTTTGTATCGTAAATTTTCCTGTAATAATAGGCGAAAATAAACTTACATTTAAAATACGAATTATCTCGGCTTGTCGTTTTTTAATTTTAGTTCGAAACATTTCCACAGCACTGACTTGTCCTGTAGGGAATTATGTAACTCATGGAAAAGTCCTTACAACTCTCTACTAACACATTCAATTCATTAAAATATTGATGTAGGTTACTAACATTGCGATAACATCCACGTTTTTCATATTAATTAACAAACACAATAAATTGAAAGCAGCTTCGTTTAGTACCTACATGTTAATGTCATCGTCGATTTTTTATTAATGTACTTACGTGTAACAAATAAGATGACCACAATCCAATAAGTGGATTTGGATTAAATAATTATACTCAAATATCCAAATATGTTTAATCTATTCCGTTGTACCTTAAACCACACAAACATTGATTTCCCGACCTTTTAGATACAATATTGTAAATAAAAAAACACAAAAATATCAGAGAAGCCCTTTGAATAATGTTATAACAACTTATACACCACAGTTACTGAACCATCGTATTATATGTCTCATTCAAAGACAAGGATAACTAATTATGTTAACATCCAATCATAAGGAAAATTCTAATTACACACACTATTTATAAGGACAAAATAAAAATAAATAATTTTATTCACTGTCACTTGAGTTCTTCGTAACTCGATATTGTTTATTTACGTAATTATAAAGCACACTACTAATTTTTAATGTTTGCCATTTGCAATAAGTAATTCAGTTGGCAAATTTTTTCATTGCGTTTTTCTTTACTGTTACACAATGGTCACAGGCAGCAGTTGAAAATAAGACCGATCAATGTCATATTCCTTGAGGGACGTTTTTGTCTGGACATCTTCTGGATGGTAGTGGTGATTAACAAGTGTATTAACACGGTGAAGGCCAGGTGCGCCTTTTGGACATACAAATAAAATATTTTGTATCGTTACAAATTTGTGCGTACTCAATTGATTAACACTCACAGTTAAGTCGATGGCAATCTGGAACTGCTTGTCTGAGATAAGCTGCTTGGTCTGTTTGGCAATGTCCGCTGAACACAAGCACCACAGCTGACCCATCGACGAAATGAAAATTAGACCACGCTTGCATCTGTAGATAAAGTAACAACAGGTTATATAGATACACTTTATTGCTCTTAAAATATCACAATACCACTTTCAATAACAAGGAACACATGAGCAAAGGCGGCCTTATCGCTACAAGCGATCTCTTCCAGGCAACCTTTACAGGGATTTAGTTGATCCACTTGGGGGTGGTTTACTCCACTGACCCCCTCCCCCCATTGTCACGCTGTGTCACACTTTCTGTGACCCCTCTCGAAATATTTCGTCACAAAAACTAAGCCCCCCCCCCTGAATATGGTAAATTTTAATTAATATATTTACTAAATATAAAATAAATGACTTTCTATTATGATGAAAATTTAAAAATAAAAATAGTCAAAAAAAAAATACTTATTGAAAATATTTTAATGAACAGCGAACGTCACGTTGCCATACACCCTCCATCCCCCCTTGTCACACTTTGTCACACTCAGCCCTTCCCCCCCCTTGTGTGCGAACGTATTTTATGAACGGCCCCATGGACGTATATTATTGGTGATGGAGAGAAATAAAATTGTAACCCAGATAAATGTGTGGAATTGTAAAATGTTAGCCTTACTTGTACATCAGTCTTGCTTTCCGTTCATTCCACATCCGAATCGTACGAGCGAGAAACAGGGTCTACGTAGTGGGATAAGTACTCAGCCCATGGCGAGTGGCGCGATGGCGGAATTGTGCTGTGAGCACCAGATCCGACGGTTCCTCAGAACACTCACCATTGTATAGCCGATAGAACACACACAGGTCCCTTTGGTTAGCCAATGATCCTAACTTGCTTGTATGGGATTGTGGACAATTAGTACAGCGAATCCCTGTACGGAGTCCAGATGATTAAACAGGATTAAAATGTTGCAAAAGTGACCTCGGCTCGGCCGCTCGGCCGCTGCGCTACCACTCCGGTGTCACTTCACCATCACCGCTCCTTGACATTACACGGCATCTGGCCACTCTTAGATTGTTTTGTATCTGTGAGTTACTTCTAATTTTACATTATATTCTTACCCTGCTATGTTTCCTTCTTAACTTTGAGTAACTAAAGGAACTCGAGGAACTAAGTGTGAAAATAATAAAAGCTGTTACATGATACATATTTTTAATTTAAAATAATAATTTCGTACACATATATGGGGTTTACATAGCTGTGAATAATATATTACACTAAGCATTTATAAAGTTTACACACATGATTACACAATAATGACAAGACATATACAAACTGTACAAATAAGACTACGAAACTTATTTAATAATAATACACAATCTATATTTTTTTCGTTATTTTACAATTCCGTATATACAGAACAGACTAAAAAGGAAACAATAAAATCTGTAGCATGTCCATCTGTCGTATCAATTCATACCGTATAGCTTTTGCAAAAAACACCAGTCATGAAAATGTAGTCACATTTAATCCGAACAGCCTTATAATATCACATTTATAATTTCAGGTTTTGACTAATTTGATGTTTATGTAGCATTTATATAGCATGTACGTAATTTCTTATTTTGTTACTATGATAACGGCAAAGAGGCCTACCGGCTTATGAAGCGATGGATTGACATCGTTGAATCGAGAGCCAATGGCTTGCGACACTTTGACGAGCGAAGGTGAGACTTTGACATCCTGAAGAATGAGCAGGCCCTAGCTGAAGCCGGGATTAATCGCTCGGATGATGATGATAACACAAATATAAACATACATTAAAAATTCAGATAAGCAATGGGAATTGATCAAATATCTTTGTTACTGACTAAGGAGGCACACGGTAAGACGGTCGGCCAAGACAATAGCAACCGTTTTTTTATTTCATTGAGTCTTTTGCTCGTATCAGGTTCAGGGTACGACTGACCGGGTAATTTTGACAGATTAGGTAATTACAGTAGAGCGACTGCTATCTCACCTCCGAGACCCTGTTAACAGGGGGACCTGACCAGATTGGATCACGATTATACATTCAGGCGCCTGAATGTGCAGGTTTGCTCAGTCCTAGTCAAATACATTATTGTACAGTTTTTAATATGACTCAATACGTGACAAGTACAAATGTGTATAGGTTTACAACAAACTATCTTTACAGATGTGAATTTGTATTCCCGTAATAGTGACAAAAGGCAACAGACTTTACAGAAAGCGATTCTTTTCTATTCATTATTATTGTTATTATTTTACCCATTTTTCTAAGAGGCCAAAGGCATCCCTGCCCATCTTCCACGACTTAGGGTCGGATACTTTCCCCGGGCAATCCTAAGAAAAGGCGTCCAACTCGCCCCGTCATCTCCATCTATTTATTATATGTAACAAAAATGCAGAACCGCAGGTCGAGTATCTTTTGGTCTCAGCGGTCAACTATAGGAAACCCTTCTCAATTGTAGATCTGCATAACTAACTAAAGGCTCTAAAGTGTTTGCGAGAGATCTGTCGATTGTACAGAGCCAGCTGACGAGACTGAAAACGGATGACGGCAGAGTTGTTTCGACCAAGTCCGAGGTTTTGAGGGAAGGCGAGAGACAACACGGGCACCTGTTACGAGTAAGGCAAAAGACCCCAGAGCCAAGTTAACCCGACACTACACCAAAGATATCCCGGACATCAGCCTGTACGAGATTAGTATGGCTTCTAAAACAGCTCAAGAACAACAAGGCGCCGGGTGATGATGGAATTACGGCTGAGCTTCTGAAAGCTGGTGGCAAACCTGTGCTTCCAAGACCCTTCAAAAGCTGTTCAATTTCGTCATCCTTGAGGGAAAACGCCGGACGCATGGCACAGAAGCGTTGTGATATTTGTTGTTCTTCACGAAGGGTGATAAGACTCTCTTGAAGAACTTCAGACTAATATCACTGCTGACCCATGTGTATAAGCTGCTTTCGAGAGTCATTACGAATCGTCTTGCACGCAGGTTTGATGACTTCCAGCCTCCCGAACAAGCCGGGTTCCGAAAAGGTTTTAGTACCATAGACCACATACATGGCGATGCGGCAGGTTATACAGAAGACCGAAGAGTATAACCGGCCATTATGCTTGGCGTTTGTGGACTATGAGAAAGCCTTCGATTCGGTCGAAACTTGGGTGGTTGTCCAGTCTCTACAGCGGTTCCAAATTGTCTATCGATATATCGAAGCACTGAAATGTTTGTATGAAAACGCCACCATGCCAGTTCGTCTCCAAGACAAGACCACAGAGCCTATTCAGCTATTCTGAACTGGGATGGACTTGGCATAAATATTAACGGCGAGTACCTCACTCACCTCAGATTTTCTGACGATATCCTGGCTGAATTTCTGGAAGACTTGGGCAAAATGCTGGATGACCTCTGTAGTGCCCCTCAACAAGTAGGTCTTAAAATGAACATGGACAAAGACAAAAACTATGTCAAATGTCCATTTTGTGCCTATACCAGTGACAGTTTGAGGCATTCCAGTTGAAGTTGTTGACGACTACACATACCTAGGACAAATAGTCCAGCTAGGTAGGTCCAATTTCGAGAAAGAGCTCAATCAACGAATCCAACACAGTTGGGCAGCGTTTGGGAAGCTACGCCATATATTTTCGTCCCAATTACCGCAGTGTCTCAAGACGAAGGTCTTTGACGAATGTGTGTTGCCAGTGATGACCTACGGAACAGAAACGTGGCCGCTCACTATGGGCTTTATAAGAGAGCTCGCTTTTACCCAAAGGGCAATGGAAAGGGCGATGCTCGGAGTCTCGTTGCGCGGTCGAACCAGAAATGAGGAGATCCGCAAGCGAACCAAGGTCACCGACATAGCTCTAAGGACTGCTAGTATGAAGTGGCAGTGGGCAAGGCACATACTCGATGAACAGAGGGCTGATGGGGCAGTAAAGTTCTCGAGTGTCGACCACGTACCGGAAGACGCAGCGTGGGTATACCTCTTACAAGGTGGACCGCGGACCGGATCGCAGGTGCCAGCTGGATGCGGAAGGCACAGGACCGGCCTTTGTGGAGATCTCTGGGGGAGGCCTATGCCCAGCAGTGTAATAACTAAGATAAACGTATGTACTTCTCATACATTGGTGAGATTCAGAGCCAAAACTAATGGGGAACTGTTCAAACTGACACTGTTGTAGAAATCCGAGTCCTTCTGGATGAGCAGCGGCCTAACACCATACCCTTCCTGTTATGTTGACTACGCTATAGCTCAATCGAAATTACTTTCCAACCTTCGCGAAACAAGTTTACGCCTTTCTCAAAGACCCCCAACGCATTAGCAACCATCATCCCTGTTATTGGGCCGCAGTTTTCTCTCAGAATCTCGACCATACCCGTACAAACATTACCTACATTGCTAAATACAGTTACCATCTATCTACATAACATACACGATAAAATACACGAGTCTACTTGTCCAGTCTACAGTTATAATGGACGATATCACCGTTGGGGTAGCGCACGAATGCGCTCTGGTTCCCGAAGCGTTTCTTGCAAACAGGACACACGTTGTAGTCGTTGATGAGAACGCTCTTGGACTCGTGGAACTGTTTCAGCTCTTGCACCTGCCGAATGGGATAGAACTGGTATTAGAAATGTTAAGTTTGTGCTTGGCACATTTTCGCAACGTAGCCATTCACTGTGGGCCTTATAAGAAAGCTCACTATCATCCAAAGGACTATGGAATGGGCTCGGATTCTCGTTGCGCGATAGAATCCGAAATGAGAGGATCCGCAAGCGAACCAAGGTCACCGACATAGCCATAAGGATTGCTAGGCTAAAGTGGCAGTGGGCAGGGCACATTGCTCGAAGAACAGATGGCTGATGAGGCAGTAAAGTTCTCAAGTGGTCTCCCATAAGGTGGACCGACGAGCTACCTGGTAAATATCGCAGGTACCAGCTGTATGCGAGATGATAATGAGCCAGTATCAGGGTCTTTGCGATTCCAAAGCTCACCAGATGGCGGCACGAAGGCATAAGGTCTGCTGACAGCTACAACAGCTGTAAAATGACAGATCCATTCTAGCCAATGACACGGCTTTATTTTGATAGCAGACCTCTTGCCTCAGTGACGCCGTCTGATGAATTAAGAAATCGCAAACACCCTCATTGGAATTGACGGACAATCATATGGTGCCCGGCAGAGTAGAGTAATTAGCACGACCCTCTTCGACTTACGGGTGTCGGACAAAGCGACTAATGCCTAAAAACCAGACTAGCGGATCTAGACTAAAATACGTAATTTCTAAACCGCCTGCTAAGTGTTGAGATTATTGCAAAACTGTCCACTAATGTGGACGAGGCTGCCGAGAATAATTTGATTTATTGATACGGCATGAAAGTACATTGAACTCAAGGGAGGAAACAAACCCGACTTTCGAAACCGAATTGTCCGGAATGTTTTTTTGACACTTGTCGAGCGCTTTTTGTATCTCGTCTCATCGAAGATTCATCTAATTTCTCGGGAACGTATTATTATTAACTTTAAACAATGGTACAATCACAGAACAAACCTAAGCCATCATAGTTTCAGATGATATTCACATACGACCTTACAATCACCCACAAATAGGACTCAAAATAAATTGCATCATACCCGATTATTAAAGCAAACCAATTAGAAATCCAGCTGACCTGCAAATGATCGGCATACAGCAGTCCTTTCAGCACCTGCGTGCGTCGCTTGAGCGTGAGCTGGCTGTCGAGAGCACTCTCCAGGAAATGCTTCAGACGAGCCAAAGGCACCGAGTCTGGGAGAACGGACAGCGCCTAAAAAAGAAAAAAAGAAGACATTTATTGCACGTAGACACCACGACACGAGGGGAAATATACTTCTTATCGAGGGAATTAACTTACTACTTTTACTGCGAACCCAAATATCAAAGAGTCAGGTGCGGTGCTAACAAACGCCGCCAGATGAGTCGTGCGCATAGCTGTATGGCCGGCAAAATATACCATATGCGTGTAACCGCCTGGCCAGACGAGTCCTGAGCGCGACGCGAGTGCGCGGGCCATAGCCAATCGAGTCCGATTGTGTTAGTATGGACCGGCCAAACGAGTCTTCGCACACCCGCGTAGCGCCAATCACTACATAGTATCACTACATAGTATAAAACAAAGTCGCTTTCTCTGTCCCTATGTCCCTTTGTATGCTTAAATCTTTGAAACTACGCAACGGATTTTGATGCGGTTTTTTTTAATAGATAGAGTGATTCAAGAGGAAGGTTTTTAAGTAAGAAAAAAAGGGTAGGTAAGGGTAAAATAGGTGTACGCGTACGAAGTCGCGCCGGGTCCACTAGTTTTGTATAAACTGGCGAAACGAGTCTCGACATTCAAAAATTCCACAGATGGCGCTACTGAGACGTCAGGTCTGCGCCCGTAGAGCGTGATAACTCCAGCTACATCGATTTACATTTAAGTAAACAAGATAGAAAATGGTATGTCGCGCAACAACAAAGCCCGTCATGCTGCGTCGTCACTGTAGTGTTTTGACAACGGACCTTACATATGGGTAACTAAGTTCTTCTATCTGTTGGATTTTGAAATCGCGGTAAGCATCATGGCCCTGCACCTATAGTTTTAAGGGTTTTTGAAAGCAGTTGAGTTATGATCGGAGATTTGAGTGCTTGCTATTAACAATTTCATCTTTAAAGTCCCGTGGTAATAAGCGGATCTACAAACATTAGGTAATGCGCTTATTACATTCGACTAAATTCAGTCGTCTAAATTCGGAAACAAAAAGCATCCATATCAAATTAAAGCGGAATGTATTGCTCATCCATTTTTGTATCACGCCTTTTGATAAGCGGAGCGACCAAAAATGGATCTCATTCTATGAGCAATATATTCCCCATTGATCTTGCTCTCACGCTTCTCACGCATTTAGCTTCAAAATTTAGCCAAATGTTATAAGCGCATAAGTGTACAGCTAGTCTAGACCTCTAGTGACAACAGCGCCCTTGATGAGCAAAGGTATTAAATGTTGAAATAGATTATAATAGAATACTGTAACGTATTGTTACATGGCTTAGTTTTAAGATGAAACTGAATGTGAAAGAACTATTTATAGGTGTAAAAAAAGCACCTTCAAAGGCGATATTTTATCGGCATGCTTCTCCAGTATACTGAGAGCCGTCTCCAGGTCCGGTATCTGCGTCTTGGGGTGTCTCGGTACGTTGGCCAGCGGGCCAGCCAGCGCGCTACTCTGCTCAGGGTTCATCAGAATCCTCATGAGAATCACGTACACGTCTTGAGTCTTGTCCTCGCACTTCTCGCATACGCTCTCACAGTACGCCAGCGCCTTGTCTACATCGCCTGAAGATAAACGCAAAATATACCGGTTAATAGCAACAACTACAATCAACTTTCGCAAGAAATGACGCATCTTTAATAGCGATGCATTTAAAGACTATGTATGTAGCTCTTGCAACGATTAATTTCTGTCAAACTGAGTAATTCTCATCCGGCGCCCTCAAATTTTTCCCGACTTTCTTGCCAGACTGTAAATGCGGCCTGTAGCTACATTTAAATGGTCCAAAGTTGACCCAGCTTTTATGAGAACTTCAAAGCATGCATGATGAGGCATTTCATCTTAGTCCTCACAGTGACAGCGCACCTGTGGTTCAGCATTTTTGTTGCCTGCTACCTAAATGCTTCAATCGTGGATGTTATGTGTGACAGTTACCGTTTACCATCAAGCGAGCTGCTCGTTGTTATCTGCGTGGACATTAAAAAAAAACAAGTCACACAGACGCGCCAGTAGATTTGGTACCAGGCTGAAATGTTAAGTTTTCACCAACGTTTAGCAAGGTTTAGATATTATTCATTTGCGTATTTATACGCAAACCTCTAATCTTATAATATCCGGATAGCTTTAGCTAGCGTTATTGTTAAAAATATTTTAAATAACATGTATTTAATAAAGCCGCCTTGGAAACCTACCTAGAATCTGCACATAAATAGCCAAGGCCTGTTCGTGTATGCCCCGCTTGCCGAGTATGATGGCTCGCTCCTCAAACAAACTGTCATTCGGAAAGTGCAGAATCACCCTCTCGGGTGTGTAGTACGTAGATTTCTCCAGAAAAGCCAGCAGTTTCGACTTCGTATGTTGCACTTCCTCCTCAGTTATCGTCGCCTTCTTATCTGTAACCTTCTCCCTGTACATACTAATCAATGCGTCGTGGAATAACGAATTGGTATCGTTCCACGTATGTATTATGTGCTCTAAATAAGGTATCACCAATGGCTCGTGTTCTCTCAACAGGAAATCTAACACCTTTGGACGGGGCAAGTTTTCAACTTCGACAATGTCCTCCGTGAATATCTTCAAGCCATCCTCTGGGTGCTCTTTCAGTATCCAGTCGGAGAATTTGAATATGAGGTTTATGTGTTCAGCACCTGGAAATAATAAGAAGTCGTCGGATAATTTATATAGCTACAGTAGTTGCAGCTGGAGACATTCCATAAAATAAGATAATGCACCAAATCAATCCTATCTTTATCTATTTGTTCATTAGATTCATAGAGCTCCGTGATGTGCAATCCCAAAGCTCTCTAAATTCTCGACACTGTTTGTGTCGATGCGTCGGTGGTTTCAATGCGGTTTTCTGTATTTGAAAGAAGAGGTCGGCCCAAAAAGCGAGGGCTTGACGTCGTTAAGAATGACATGCGTGTCAACAGGCTCACCACCAAGGATACCGAAGACCGAGCGAAGTGGGCCAGGAAAACTAGGAAGGCAGACCCGGGGCCCTCACGTACCGCGTGGGAGCGCAACCGGGACATAACGGCGAGATGATGGTGATGACGATGATTTCTTTATTTAAAAGACAGTTTAATCGAAATGGTTTCATTAAATCGGTTTACTACTTTAGGAAATATTTGAGAATATTCATGGTCGGCGGTTTTCCGACGTTATCCGACTATTGAAAAGTACTTTACCTAGCCTCTGCAAATATTGCTTAGTCCGCTGGTGTCCCCGCAGGCTGGAGTCTCTCGCGGCCGCCTGGTCCCTCAGCAGTGCGAGTGCCCTCGCGTGCTGACCCTTCGTCTGGTAGAGGATGATCAGCTCGCTGTGCTTCCCGTGGGCAGCCAGAGTGCGCTCGGCTTCCTCCAACCGACAGTTGTTCAGACGCAGGAGAGGCGCTATGAACGCGTCGTTGGTCTGTGCCCGAATGGAATGAGATTAATTGCACTACAATTAGGCGATGTTTGAGCTGACGACTTAATTTTTTTTTATATTAGGTTAGCCAGCCAATTGACCGGCATCTCACCTGGTGTAAGTGACGATGCGGCCGAGGATGGATCATGCCTGTCTAGGAACAGCCTATTCATTATAGCATTGAAGGCGTCCGGATCATAATGATCAAAGAATATATTAGCAGCAAACGTGTTCCATTCCTAAGCCGTGTGTGTGTGTGTGTGTTATAATGGTTGAACCAAAGCGGCCCGTGCATCTGGAAGATCCACGACGATCCACCATAACGATGAAGTGTTATCCGGACCTAACGTTCTAACGTTCCTTACATTGCACCAACACCAACCTTAGGTGAAACCCAAACTCGCTAAGTCACTCGTTAACTTTATGACGACGATTGTGACGCCTAAATTTGAATGAAACGCATAGCAATATCGGCTTCAATTATAGCGTCCGCCGCCTAAGTTTAATGTAATCGGCCATACATTTATGAAAGCCATGAATATTGAATACGCATGTGAGGCGAAATAATCGCGTTTAAAGAATTTTAGGTTGTTGCTTTGATGAAACAATGACTCATGTTTTTTGTTGGGTTGAAGTAGTTGGGAAAAATGACTACTGACTACTAACAGATTATAACGTCAATAAAAAACATTTTAATAGAAATATTCGCCAAGATGATTATTAAAGTTGTTTAGTCAAAATTTAAGTATATGTATTTTTGATCAGTTAGGTTATATCAGCTTCATATCAGATGAGATGACTGCTACTGGTCTTTGAAATAAGTGTATTTACACAAAATCGAAACAAATTACATTCAGAGGAACTTGAAATTACATTTTTGTCCTACTATAGACTTATAAAGTTTTATTAGCTTAAGCTGTACATAATATTAATTATGCAGTGTATTAGTTCTTAAACTGTAAGACTGTAAAGTTTGTGGAATAAATAAATTCCTACCTGCAAATAGCACTTCAGTAGCGTAGTATCAATCAACTCCAACATTTGTGCGACGTTTCTTTGACTCGCCCCATCGTCTTGACTCCCACTCGGCCCCGACTTCTGATCTTGGTTGCCCGCTTTCTGGCCTTTGTCTATTTTCGTCCTCAAGTCTGCTAAATACTGTATGAGGGCGTTCAAAGCGTTCTCTAAATCTTTTCCTTTAAGACGACTCTTGGGACCGTCCGAATTAGCCTTAGTGTCAAGTTCAAGTTCTGGGAATAACGCTATCACTTCGGCTGGATCAGTGTCGAGCTTTGTAAACTCCTTCATCGCCTGAGAGTACTCCTTGTTGTTGAACAGTTCGTGGGCGTACAGGAACTGGATTGAGCGGATCTTCTGTTTCTTGTCATCTGCTGAGCAGTCTGATAAGGTCTGGTGAATAACGTAAAGTGATAAGCATACATTGTAGTTGAAACTTAACGGTTGTTGCATACAGGACGGGGGTCCACATGTATTCGCATTACATTGTTCCTATAAAAAAAAAAAGATTTTTTTTAAATAACATAGATTGTGAGGGCGCCGTAGGTCAGCTACATTAAAGTCACTTTTCTCTTTTGTGACTATAATGTGTCCAATAAGCTTAAACTGCTAAAAGAATGTGAGGCACCCCGGATTTTTTACTTAAAGAACCCACACAAGAGGATATGGAAGTATTATCGCTACGAAAAGTCGAAGATTGGGTCACAAAAAAATTCCAGGCTGTGCACGGGCAGACCTACGTTTTGTGGGTCTCCTAAACATCTACTATTACTACAAAGTGGAATTTTTCTTGTACTCGATGACGTAGGATAACGTAAAAGACAATGGTGGCCGTGTGGTGTCCGACATTAAAACGTAACACCGATATTTGACGGGTATCGTAACATCAGCAGAATTTTCTGTTAAGTATTTTCATCACTATCTGCCTGCTATGCTATGCCTTCCACAAAGTTGGGCTATTATGTGACGTGATACACAAAGAAAATGAATACAAATACGGTCTACATTTGCTGTCGTTATGGAGAAGAGTTGTACTTACGGTCAGGAGCAGCTGTAAAGTCCCTCTAACATATTTAGAACTTACGAGCTTCGACATTTTTTGGTAATAAAAAAACTTGAATCACAAACTGTACAGAGAACAAAAAGGGAAACCAATGTTTGTATCGTAAATTTTCCTGTAATAATAGGCGAAAATAAACTTACATTTAAAATACGAATTATCTCGGCTTGTCGTTTTTTAATTTTAGTTCGAAACATTTCCACAGAACTGACTTGTCCTGTAGGGAATTATGCAACTCATGGAAAAGTCCTTACAACTCTCTACTAACACATTCAATTCATTAAAATATTGATGTGGGTTACTAACATTGCGATAACATCCACGTTTTTCATATTAATTAACAAACACAATAAATTGAAAGCAGCTTCGTTTAGTACCTACATGTTAATGTCATCGTCGATTTTTTATTAATGTACTTACGTGTATCAAATAAGATGACCACAATCCAATAAGTGGATTTGGATTAAATAATTATACTCAAATATCCAAATATGTTTAATCTCTTCCGTTCTACCTCAAACCACACAAACATTGATTTCCCGACCTTTTAGATACAATATTGTAAATAAAAAAACACAAAAATATCAGAGAAGCCCTTTGAATAATGTTATAACAACTTATACACCACAGTTACTGAACCATCGTATTATATGTCTCATTCAAAGACAAGGATAACTAATTATGTTAACATCCAATCATAAGGAAAATTCTAATTACACACACTATTTATAAGGAAAAAATAAAAATAAATAATTTTATTCACTGTTACTTGAGTTCTTCATAACTCGATATTGTTTATTTACGTAATTATAAAGCACACTACTAATTTTTTATGTTTGCCATTTGCAATAAGTAATTCAGTTGGCAAATTTTTTCATTGCGTTTTTCTTTACTGTTACACAATGGTCACAGGCAGCAGTTGAAAATAAGACCGATCAATGTCATATTCCTTGAGGGACGTTTTTGTCTGGACATCTTCTGGATGGTAGTGGTGATTAACAAGTGTATTAACACGGTGAAGGCCAGGTGCGCCTTTTGGACATACAAATAAAATATTTTGTATCGTTACAAATTTGTACGTACTCAATTGATTAACACTCACAGTTAAGTTGATGGCAATCTGGAACTGCTTGTCTGAGATAAGCTGCTTGGTCTGTTTGGCAATGTCCGCTGAACACAAGCACCACAGCTGACCCATCGACGAAATGAAAATTAGACCACGCTTGCATCTGTAGATAAAGTAACAACAGGTTATATAGATACACTTTATTGCTCTTAAAATATCACAATACCACTTTCAATAACAAAGAACACATGAGCAAAGGCGGCCTTATCGCTACAAGCGATCTCTTCCAGGCAACCTTTACAGGGATTTAGTTGATCCACTTGGGGGTGGTTTACTCCACTGACCCCCTCCCCCCATTGTCACGCTGTGTCACACTTTCTGTGACCCCTCTCGAAATATTTCGTCACAAAAACTAAGCCCCCCCCCCCTGAATATGGTAAATTCTAATTAATATATTTACTAAATATAAAATAAATGACTTTCTATTATGATGAAAATTTAAAAATAAAAATAGTCAAAAAAAAAATACTTATTGAAAATATTTTAATGAACAGCGAACGTCACGTTGCCATACACCCTCCATCCCCCCTTGTCACACTTTGTCACACTCAGCAAGAGCCCTTCCCCCCCCTTGTGTGCGAACGTATTTTATGAACGGCCCCATGGACGTATATTATTGGTGATGGAGAGAAATAAAATTGTAACCCAGATAAATGTGTGGAATTGTAAAATGTTAGCCTTACTTGTACATCAGTCTTGCTTTATTGAGTTCAGGGAGTGTCTGTATGAATAACGGCGGGTCCACTGTCTGCACAATTACTTGGTCTTGCAACAGTCCTAGTATAAAGGGTTCATCCCAAACTGTCAACAGAAGTTAATTATGAGGACAAGTCAAATAATTTTGAACATTAAGTACTTCCAGTTAAAGTATACATTGTCTTACCGATACCAATAGGTGCTTCAGCCCATTTTATTGTCTTTTTTATCTTGATCTCTTTCTTTTCATCCTTCTTTAGTTCTTTTTTCAAACTTCCCTGGTCATTTGACTCTTCTACCAAAACTGATGTATTATCTCTTCCTAATACAAAACATGTGTCTGAATATTTGGCTATTGTTGGTTCAAGGGAGCGTGAGCTACTCGTGGGAAACAGCTCTTTTGGGTTTCCTGATGACAACTGTAAGTCAATACAGAAGTACAATAAAATGGCATTTTTGGTTCAATTGCCTGAAATCTACAAATACATTTGTCCTTTAAAATCATTTGTCTTTTTCTTTTTAGCAAACTAACAATATATGATTTTTTTTATCTAACATATCACAGACATTGTATATACATTACCATTTTATTTAAAATTTTATTTTACTAATAAATAAATAGTCTTACATCATACAACACATATTCAGACTTGAATCCGACACACAAATAGTCCTGTCCCCACGACATCACTTTGGGTACATCTTGTGTTGTGAAGTCGACCAAATGCTGCTTGAACTCTCCTTTCTTGCCATTGTACAGCTGTAACTTCCTCCTCACAGCAACACAAAGTCGGTTGACTGAAATCGTTTCACCTGTCAGTAAGGTAGTTGACTGAAAATCAAGATAACAATGTTGTTAATTTTTTTTTTTTTTTTTTTTTATGCATTTATACTGCAATCTGTCTGTCTTGTAGGACATTAAACAATAAGTTTGGCGGAATCTTCGGAAGGCATGCTCTGTATGCGACCTGTGTCACATCCTACTTAAGTTTTACTTCAGTATGTCTTGGGGTATTTTGCGTTTTAGTCTTCTGGCTACATGGTGTTCCTCCATTAAATCTTTTGCCAAATTGTTGGGATGGTCAGCGATTCTTTTTTTGTATGATGTGGTGTGGCGGACAATTTCCTGTCGAACGGTATTTATTTCTAGGTCGTGGTGGATTTGTTCATTTGTGACAAACCATGGGGCGTCAGTTATTGTCCTCAACATTTTATTCTGGAATCTCTGTATGATTTCAATATTAGAGTTTGAGACTGTACCCCAAAGCTGAATACCATAGCTCCAGATTGGAATCAGTATCGCCTTGTATAATAGGAGTTTGCTGCTGAGCGATAATTGAGACCGCCGTCCAGACAGCCAGTAAAATTTTCGCATTTGTAGTCCCAGTTGTTTACGTTTAGTAAAAATGTGTTTTTGCCAGATAAGCCGCTTATCCAGGTGTAATCCTTGGTATTTTACATGGTCTTCTTGTGGGATTTCTTGGTTGTTGAGTTTTACAGGTGGGCAGATGAAATTCCTTAAGGTGAAAGTGACTGTTGTGAGTGATTTGTTGGCCTTAATCCTCCATTTTTACATCCAAAGAGATATTAATATAAATAAATAATAAATAAGAGTTGTTAATTTTAGACTTATTTATTTAAACTGGGTTGAAAAGAGCTGTTCTATAATTTCTCCAGAGATTAGATCAGATCCATGATGCACGAGTCTGGTGATATCGGCCCCGAATCTCTGCAGCTTGGGCCGCAATGGCGGAACTCACGGCAGTCATCTGTGACCCTAAAATCCCTGTCAAGCTCAAAGGGCTTATATACAAGAGTATAATTAGACCTGTGATGCTCTATGACTGCGAGACATGGCCAGCGCTGACGAAACATGTTCGCGAACTTTACGCCAACGAAATGAAAATGCTGCGCTGGATGTGCGGAGTTACACGGCTCGATCGGGTACATAATGAACACATCTGTGGCAGTCTTGGCGTGAGGGATATCGCGGACAAGATCGAGGAGGCTCGTCTGCGCTGATTTGGTCACATGTTGCGTAAGCCTCAGGGATACGTGGGAAATAGGTGCCTGAACCTGCCGGTATCAGGAAAGAGGCCCGTGGGCGACCCATGAAGCGATGGATTGACATAGCTGAGTCGATTGCGAGAGCCAACGGCTTACGACGCGCCGAAGACCGGGCGAAGTGGAGAAGAACTTGTAGGAAAGCGGACCCTGGCAGAGGCCGGGATAAGCGCTAGGACGATGATGATGATTCAAGGGTCAGATTCCAAACCATTACAAATGAAATTAATAGGTAAATAAAAAAACAAAGTGGCCATGGTACAACAGACCAAACCCAATTGTAGTTGATAACAAATTGTACTTGCAATCTCACCTTATTATCTAAACAGAAAAGAGAAGCACCTTTTGTTTGCGGAAATGTTTGCACAACTGGAAAATTGAAACCTTTAATGTCATGTGTAGACAGAACATTGTCGGTAAGGCACAGTAGCAAATTGTTTTCTGTGGAATAAATAATTTAACATTAATATTTCACCCTATAAATTAGCTTATAAGTTATTGACAGTGTATAATTAAAAACATATAACACACCTGGTATAACATCAATTTGTTGAATTGGTTTCTTACTAAAGTTTTTGTTGTATTGTAAGATTTGCACCTCATACTTCTGATTACCATTATTCATCGTCAGCGAGTACATCAGTAAATGACCCTGTCTTGTG
Source organism: Blastobasis lacticolella (assembly GCA_905147135.1). Classification (NCBI taxonomy): domain Eukaryota; kingdom Metazoa; phylum Arthropoda; class Insecta; order Lepidoptera; family Blastobasidae; genus Blastobasis; species Blastobasis lacticolella. Next base: position 11,611,983 of record LR990044.1, read on the forward strand.
CCTAATATCAAGTTTCCATCTAAAAACAAAGAGTGTAGATATTTTGAGGAGTAGAAAATACATTCTTACTTATTATATTATTAAGAACAAGGAACTTAGCAAGTTACTTTCTCGGTTATCTGTAGAAATCTTGTTTTGGTTAGATGATGAGATAGGGCGTTTCGCAAGATTGTTTTCATTTTTGTTTACATGCAAAGCCAGACCGAGCCAATACCGAGACTACATGACAGTTTAATAATGTACGTACCATATGCAGCTATTGCTTCAATTTGTACGGTAACATTGAGTAAATGTGATATTTCGTACGCTTCGTGCATGATTGTGTATTTTGGTTTTATTCAAATAATTTAAACACTATGATTGTGTTATTTTATGTATTATCACTTCTTAAAATAACACAATAGCGTTGCACATCACTGCTTCACAATGTATACAGGGAATTAGTATTTTAATTTTGAAAACATTGGTTCTTTTTATTCGCAATCCGTCTGGTACGTGCAAATACCATATTTCTGAAAACGAAAATGTTTGAAGTTTCAGAACCGTATCAGATAAGGATAGTCTATTAAAGAAATTATAAGATAAACAAGAACAGACTATTGGGACGGCCTCAATATTTTTTTAGGTTTTGAGCGCCACTGACCCTTGACCAACAACAATATAAACATAACTTTTTCTATGTACTCTATGAAATGACGAGTGACAGCTTTATTTTTTTATCACTGGCATTGGCACCTACAAGTTTATTCATAAACGGAGCGGGCACTAGGCACCACAGATTACTATAGATAGGCGGGCACGCCCCGACAACGTGCCAACAACGCTCCGTAGCACTCCGTAGTACCCGTAGTAATCGAAAGCGCATAACGTCTCCCGGGCGCAGCGGGTAGAATTTGGAAACAAAACTTATTAAATGTTGGTAAATTATCTAATTAAAACTTTCCGGCCGCAGCTCCGACCGCGTGGTCTACACATAATATTGCACAAGTGGAGGTAGGAGGAGATAAAATGTATCCTCAACACTTATCTACCTACAAAAATTTTTATCCAAATCCCGTTCATACATTTAATGCGCTGATTACATTTAACTAAATTCAGAAGCAAAAAGCGTGAGAGTAAATCAACGTGGAATGTATTGCGTATAAAATTAGGTCCATTTTTGTATTACGGCTATTGAAAATCGGAGCGACGTGTGACATAATATAAGTGATACAAAAATGAACCTTATTCTATGAGCAATATATTCTACTTTGTTTTGCTCTCACGCTTTTCTTTTGTTTTGTTTTTGTTTTGTTTTGCTTTGTTTTATTCTATTTAGGGCCGATTTTTCAATCCTCTGATAAAACATATCAGTCTGCACAGAAATGAAACAAAAACAGAATCCATGTTACCTTAAAGAGATATGGTGCATGCAAGGTGTGACAATCTCCTTTGTTGTACATGACATACACTCATCGGGTCTTACAACGCGCCGCCATTTCGTAGCGTTCGGACATATTTTTCGTCGACGAAAAATATTTTAAAATGCCGTCATTTGTAGTGAAATCGTGTAAAAGTTACTGAAAAAAATGTAAAAAGGCAGCAGGAATTACCTACCATGCGTAAGTAATTATGATTCGTGCTACTTTTTTTTATTAATGTTTTATTTACTTTTGTGTAAATTTCGAACAAAAATACAATGATGTAGCTACCTGTTTTTGGGAAAATTCCCTAAAAGTGGGGAATTCTTTATTAAATTTGTGACTCAGATCAGGTTCCGAATTTTTATTACCTATCGTATCTGATTATAATTATAGTCTACCCTACGTACTGCTGTGATGTAAGCATAGTAGTCCGATTTTATAAATATATAATATAACACCGCTTGCTGCGAAGCCCTTATTATTTTCGATCCCGATTTTATTTTAACGGGGTTATATATTTTAATAGGTTTCCTAGAAATAAAAACCGTAAAGACGATGTGATTCTAATTATACGAAACTGTAGAAAAGAAACCAATTGGAACCCATCATCTGCGAGTACCGTGTGCAGTGCACATTTTGATGACGTGGATTTTATAACAACCTCGAAGGGGCTACGACGCTTGGTTTCGTACGCCTTTTCAAAACGGGTAAGTTAACTGAATAGCTATTGTTTTTTTATAATTTGATGGTTTTGTCCCCGCCTCGAATAGCAGAATAAGAAAATAGGGCAGGATAGCGATACGGCACGGGTACGATAGGGCTAATGTAGGGGTACGAGAGCGAAACGGCAGGCGTACGGCAGGGCTACGGGAGAGGTACGGCAGGGTTACGGTAGACCTAGGGGAGGGTTGCGAGAGGGGTACGGCACGGGTTGTGGGAACACGATAAGGCTACGGTGGGGGTACGGGGGGGAAACGGCAGGCGTACGGCAAGGCTGTGGGAAGGATACGGTAGGGGTACGTCAGGCATACGGTAGGGTTACGGTAGGCCTATAGGAGTGGTACGGGAGTGCTACGGGAGGGATACGACAGGGCTACGGAAGGGGTACGGCAGGGATACGGTGTGGTTAAGTAAAGGGTGCGGGGAGGGTACGTGAGAGGTACGGTAGGGGTACGGAAGGGATACGGGAAGGTTACGGGAGAGTTAATAATAGAAAATGCTAGATTTTAAGATTTCAAGATGGATTGTTGTATAGCTTAATAGTCCTTACAAAAATAATCAGAATTGCATGCAGTCGAAATTGCTATCATAATTTTATTGGAGGGACTTTAAAAGTTTGATACATTTTTATGTGTGGTGAATGGGCTTTTCTATTTTTATGCTTTTAAAGATATCACCAAATGTTGAAGGAGCAGCAAACGATCAACAACCGTCACCATTATGACTAAGCACGATACCATCGTATCTGTTGCAGGTATGATGTTCTAATATAAGGTACTGTATTAAAATTTACGTAATAAATAAATGGTTTGATTATTATAGTTGTTTGTAAAAAAAACATTGTATAATATGTAAAAAATTGTGTGAAACACAACTTAACTTTTTTAGGTATCTGAATTTCTAGATGAATTTGTTTTAACTGGATATTGGCGACTATGTCCCACATGAAAATGTGAAGGCAATTAGTAATGAATATGTTCAATAGGCTGAATACTGATATTGACTTTAGCAAAGAAAATCTTCCAACAACTATTTGCTCTGTGTGTGTGAAGTCATTATACACGGCTTATGATTTCGTTGTTTGTACAGAACAAGCACAGATCACTCTAAATAAACTATTAATGGAGAAATACAAATATAAGATGCCATTAAAATTTAATCTTGGCAACAACGTGTATAATCCGAGTACTTCTTTGCAGCAGGTATGTGAACAAACTATGCTACTTCTTGGTCCTAAATATGTATAAAAATTCACCTGTTCCACTTTTCTACCTGCGATTACGATTTCACAATCAAGTTATAACATCTTCAACTTTTGAAGTACCTACCCTAGAAGATTAGGGTATTTAGAAGGTAGGGTATTAGGTTTACACGATTATTTCTCAGGATTTAAAATCTGCAATTTAACGTAGTGAACGAATCACCGAATAGATTTTTTATTTAGGGGGTAACGTAACTTCATTATAATCAAACAAAAATCTATCGAAACTAGTACGTTTTCGCATTTTTAGATCGCTCCGCGTTCAAAATGCGTAATTCAAAAATAGACCTTATTCTATGAGTAACACATTCCACTATGATCTATAGGTGCAAAACGGATTTGAATTCCATGCCGTCCTCGCCTTAATTTTTTATACCTACTAACGAGCATTGTAGTGTAGCCTTAAGGGCCTTAAGCCTTCCCACAAGCGCGCTCCATACAAACGTAGTTTGATCATATTTTAAAAGTACACAGGATTTTATATTTCTATAGAAATCTTGAATCTCGTGTAACTTTGAATCGATATCATTATTAAACCACAAGCATCGATCGATATTAGTTTCTGGATCACGTCCACAAAATTTCATTGATTTTGATAGCGCAATATTAAAAATATTATCAAACTTCATTTGTATGGAGCGTACTTGGGGAAGCTCCTCTTATCAACATTTCATTACTTAAAAATTTTTAAATATATAATTTCAATGTGGAGTTAATATATTTTAAATTTAATATTGTAAAATAGTATTGCTAACATAATACATAAAGAGGGCAAAATGGATCATGTATATGGCAACCCTAAAATCACGCAAACATATAAAATGGCGGCCATTTCTATGCTTCCCTAATGACTTAAGACACATGGATTCTGTTTTTGTTTCATTTCTGTGTCAGTCTGATAAGTTGTTGTGCGACTAAAATAAAATGTAACATTACTTTATTTATAATTTAAGGAGTATAGTTTGTTTTAATTTGGCAGTATATTACTTTATCGGACAGATAAATTATATCTGAGGATTGAACAATCGGCCCTTAGTTATGTTTTATTTGTTTATTTTATAAAGTTTATATACTCAAACAGCTACTCAATGGGCATGGCTGAAAAACAGCGCTGTACGGAACCATACCGTCCCGTAACAGCATAAGCTGAGCCAGGTCCATTTGCCTTAGTTATTTTTATTGTTTAGATGTAGTGGTAAAGCACGATATTTAGTTTAAGGCAATAAATGATTCTTATTCTTATTCTATTGTTTTTGCTTCTGAATTTAATTACTGAATTTTGTCAAATGTAATAAGCGCATAAGCGTGAAAACGTATTTGAAAATGATTACCGACTACCTGCTTATGATGACCCTGCGCATGAAGCCCTGAGGCAAATACCGGGAACAATGCCGATGCCAAACTAGGAGGTGGCTGTTTGAAAGAACCAAATCCCATGCAATTGCACTGCTTTCAAAGACGTTGGTGGAACGACGGACGGCGAACACGTCCAACAAGTCTGGAACCACAATATATAAAATTTTCCTGGATATAACATTTTTTCTCTATAGAATCACCGTCTCTATAAGAGTCACCGGTAAAATTCAACTAATGTACATTGTACTTTGAAAAGAGTTATTGGTACATGGCCGCATGGAGCAGTACCTCTCGCTTACGAGTTGGATACTCAACCGCCCGGCCACCGACGCTCTTAAATGATAGGTACTGCTGATAATACCTTCGATAATCGGCTATGGGGAAATAGAAGATAGGGAAATCAAACGAAACCACGAATACTATACAATAATCTGGTTCAACATTTAATACCGATGAAGGGTGGCGCTGTTGTTTCTAGCTTATGCGCTTTATTACATTTGCCGAAATTCAGAAGCAAAAAGCGTGACAACAAAACGAAGTGGAACATTTGCTCATAAGGCCTTTTTGTATCAAACCTTTTGAAAAGCGGCGCGTAACATGTGATACAATTATTTACCTTATTCTATGAGCACTCCACTACATTCCACTTTTATTTGCTCTCACGCATTCTGCTTCTTAATTTAGACAACAGAATTTAGCCAAACGTGATAAGAGCATTAGCTAACTGTTGTGTAATTATAATAACGTTGATAACCACGTGACTTTAAACACGAGACGTTTTCTACCGCCCAACCACAGGCCCAACTTCCAAGCTTACAGCGGAATCGACAGCTGTTTTCGTCCCGCTCCGGTACAGACATACTTACTTCAGTAAGTAGGAACTTTCGCCAAACAGTTGAACAGATTCTAATGAATATTTTATACATGATAAATTTTTATGTCTGGAATATTTGTATCGTATCCACTTGGCCGATTTATTCAAGTCATCAAGACCTTTTGTCGCTTTTACACGATGGTCAAGAAATTCCCAAATGGTTATAGAGTAACTTTGCAATTTTATTCCTATCTCTCTACTTCCTAGGAGGAACTCATGTAAGTTTGAATGGAAGGAATAAGGTCAAATGGGAAGTTTTTGAAATAAAAAGCCATATTACTATTCATAATATTTACTTTTATAATTATGTTATTTTCATTCATAACTAACAACGATATGGGTGTTACGATGTATTCAAATTCAGTAAAACAAATTAAAACAAATTCACTCACTATTAAATTTAATATTACAGTAATAGTAATAAGAAAACTCCATTTATATAAGTCATAACCCCATTTCGATATTCTCAGTAGTAAATGTGCACGCAAATCGTGAAAGTGAGAAAGACGTCTCATAATATCGCTTCAAACATTCAGGTCACTAGTATGTCTTACATTTTTTTACACGAGAGGGTCTTCAGAAGCAACGTCGATTACAAAATACTTAATAAAAATATGCGCATCTAAACTACTGTCTCTTACGAGGCCCGCGGCGGCCCGGGCCGCCGGCGTGGGCCGCGGGCCGCGCAAGGCCCGTAAGCACGCACTAACCGACAAACGTTACTCAACAAGAGTCATACCGTAAAGATAATTATATTTACACGAATTATAAAGGTGTATCAGCAAATCAATAGCTCCACTAAGTGTGATTTCCAATCAAAGCGCCGAGCGCTCTCCTTATATTGATACAATAATTTATACGTAAATAGTACATAGGTACCTACATAGATTAACGATACCTATTAATGTGAACAGGGCTCTGGCCGTATTATGTGGAATTTTGGAAGAGTTCCAATCCGCTAAGCATACGAAGTTAGTATGTAGTAAAAATTTAATATTAAACATTTTGGAGAATGTCCATATTATAAGCGGTTACTATTGTTAAGAGTAATGCGTGCGCAGCTGGATAGGTAGACATACCATGCGAAGCTATAGATATGTGCGATGATGAATTGGTCCGAGTAGGAAGTTGGGTACGGCTGGAGATGGCGGCTCGTAGCTGCCTTCCGGGGGCTGCGGCGGGCTGGTTATCCACGTTAAATACAGGTTACGCGTAAGGCTACATCTACACCACGAATAAAAGATTTGTTAATCTATACTTATAGGCTTTTACCACCTTCCCTAATTTGTAACGGTATGCCAAATCGAAGTGCAAAATGAAATTACTTGAATACTTAAAACTATGACAATGAAATTTATAGCTTTAATAACATTGTTTCATAATAGACTACTAATAACCATAGTGTTTTCAATGACAAATTTTATATTATAGAAATATCATTTATTGAATATAGAATACAATATTATCGAAAAACTATGTCGTTACAATAGGACACCGACGTGCTATTATTAAATACAATACAATATCCAGCGCTGGATGTACACCGCAGTAAACAATGATTAAACACAAGTTGCAACACAAAATATAATGCCGTTAATCTAAAATTTTATAATTCTCTGAATTTTATACAAATACATAATATTCTGAGATATCATTAAATATTATAAATATCTTGAGAGATCAGTTTATGCTAGTTATAAAATTTACAAGTATGCTGTCTATGCATGCAACAAAATGTTCTGCGCGCTAAGTTCCATCGTTGAAGTACCACTAGGCATACGTTTCGTAAGTTTCATGAGTTAGTGATTCGCCCCAACAATAAATACACTAACAGCTCTACTGAATACGTGTCCCTACATGAGTGCTCGGCGGGTGGCCGGCGGGCTCTCCGACACAAGACACTATTATACCATATACATAAGTATTTCATTAAAAGCAAAAGTATAGATAAAAGTTACAGAAAGGTCAAGATAATACGAATGAAAATATAATAACAAACAATTTGTCCAGACGATAATAATCTGTCGTTTACAAAATAAATGGTTTAAAACTCAATATTTAAGGTATGTACATAAGGAGTTGACCTCCTACGACCCACAGACAATAAGCTAAATTGTAAATTTCAACCTTATTGTGCACGAGTCGTTAACATTGCAGGAGGTTACGACGCTCCATCGTAATAAGGAGTTAATTTGAGCTTACAAAAGTACAAAGTAATCACATTGCGACGGTTTAGAATCTACAGTGGATTTACCCTTCTTACCGACTACGACAGCTCAAGCTTTATCGACAATTACACTACAAGTATCACACGATTACTCGCCGAAAACACCTATTATGCATTATTAAATTTTTCCCGATGGCCAGACTATCACTAAATAGCATATGACTCTCAATCTAATTCCGAATCGAGATTCGGCGGCGGCGTCGCGTCTACGGGAGCGGGGCGGTCGCGGGGCGGGCCCGGGGCGGGTCCGGGGCGGGTCCGGGGCGGGTCCGGGGTCCGGCGGCTGTCGGTCGGCGGCGGCGGCGCGCCTTACGACGCGCCCGGCGAGCCGCTGGGGCCCGACGCCGCCGCGCTCTCTCCTGCGCACACAACAACACACATGCATTGTATTCACCGCACACTCCCGCACACAACAATTCAACCTACACAACCGAGGAGATTTCGCAACAAAACTAATAATCCAAACAACCGAGAAATAAAACTGACTGTACTAACTTCGATCTTCTATTAAGCTTTACATTATCAAACCGGCCAATCGCGTCCCGAAAGGAGACTCGAAACCGCGAGCGAGAGAGAAATCGAGGAGATCTAAGTCTACCATACAAAAAGAGAAAGAAATACCAAAATGAAAGTAAACTGATTTATTAATAATAACAATAGCGCTCGGGCTAGCGTCGCGGCGGGGGCGAGGGCGGGGGCGGGGGCGGGGGATGGCGGTACTACGGGGGATGGGGACCGAGTCAGGCACCTTGCGCGTCGTGGTGCGCGTGCGCATCGGCGGAGGCGCCCGCGCCGGCCGCGGCGTCGGCGGCGGCGCGCGGCTTCAGGAACTCGTTGAGCGAGGGCTGGATGGCGAGCTCGTAGTCGGTGAAGTTGAACAGGGGCGGCAGCGGACGGCCGGAAGGCAGCCTGGCCGCAGGCTCGCGTAGTTCGTCGAAGAAGCTGTGCGCGCACGCCTGCAGCGGGGACAGCCGCGCGCCCGGCGTGTACTCCAGCAGCCGGGACACCAGCGAGATCGCGTCCGGGGGCGTGCACGCGCGGAATACCTGGCACGCGAGCACGGGAGGTCAGAATGCGCCGATTGGCAACCTTCGACTAGTACCGGACGCTCTGATGCGGCTGGACCCGGCTAACTGTCAGTTGCAGTCTATACTAATCCTTATAGTGTATGTAAGATAGTCGCTTTTGGATTTGAATGGTCGGCAGCTGGCTAGCTGCGTTGCTTTAGATTAAGTTATGTTGATTGCATTTTTTGCTCGTAACAAACTTTATTATTCAGAATTTAAATGTGGGTACCTATAATTGGCTGTAGTTATGGTTGTAGCTATTGTTATGTAATATCCAGTTGGTTTTCCAAATAAATAAATAAGTTCTGATGCGCGGGCGAGCCGACCTCGGTTGGAGATCCGTAAACGGCCCCCGTACCCAAACGCGACTTTATTGTATACTGCGTAAGGATTAGTATCAAGTGCGACTGACGGTTGCTCGGCTCCAGCCAAAACAGTGCGTCTGGTACTAGTTTTAAGGATAACTCTCGTTACACCGCGCCTGGTCCTACCCGAGTTTCCATTTCTATGGCGGCCGAGCAATGACAACTCGATCGCCCCTCGGTAGCATGAGCGTGTCTATACATAATATCCGATATATTATATCGGACCTGGCTCGTCGTACCGAGAGTCATCCTTAAACGGAATCAATGGCCGGGACGATCCACTGAGCCAGTCCAATATAGGCAATATGTTGAACTGTCCTCGAGCGCAATATTAGACTGGTTTAGCCAACGCATTGATCTTATTGGACTGGCTCAGCTATTGGAAAGAACTTTCATAAATTGTCCCAGCAACTGGCTCGTGCAAATTGTCAAAGAGGGTTTCAGTATCGTGCGCATTTGCTTGAGCACACGGTGTGTATGGAACTAACCAAACCTCAGCTCAAAATACTCTGTCGCTGCGTACACGCGCAACGGCTCAAGCGCCGTGCGGTGTGTCAAAAAAGTGAAGCTTGAGCCAATGAGCCGCGCAGCGAGTATTTATACTACATTTAAAATACACTGTATATTTTGTGCTCCGGTGTGGTCAGTCGGTTATTTAATATGCTATATTCCCGCGTACGTGCGCAGACAGCAAAACCGTCCTTCGGCACTCTTCCCTCTACGATTAATTCGAGGCAACTATTTTAAATTGTCCAACAATTGCCGCGGATCAAAAATAGTGGTTCATTTTATGACTGGTTTATTTATTGTGCTGAACAACGTAAATGTTCATTGAGGGTGGTACATTGACACAAAAAGGACATGTATAAAAGTATGCTGAATAAAATATATAAAAAATTAAAAGAGCCTAGGGCGCTTCTTCGTAATGTATGTATTGACAAGACGACAAATTGGAAACGTTATACATACGATCTAATAAATCAAAATAATAATGAAGGCATAATATTTACAACCGTTAGTTGTTAGACACATAACACTCGAGATGAGAATGATTGCTAATTGTGGCGATGAAGTAATTGTGAAGTGGCAGTAGCGAGTTGGCTGCAGTACAGTCGTGATAGTCGAGCTGATAGCGCGAGTGAGGCCAACCGAACGGCACGAAACGAATGCACACCGAACACCAACACACATTATGCGGAAATAGCATCGATTAGTTGTGACTTCTAATCACCAATACTCAACAACAATATCAGTACATGCCAACCAGAGGCCGTGACGGTCAAAAGGTGATACTAGATGCCTTCATTCACACGCTACGTCCAGGCGCTACTCTAGTAGGGGTCGGGTCAAAATGGAGGCATTTAGCAGGGATGGTGAATGATGCCTTACTCGTATGCGCTGGTGGTCAGTGGCAGACTTGGGCATGGACATTCTCTCCAGCATTAACTGCAATGACGCGCGTCTTTTAACGTGCACTCTCGCCACAGCTGGCAGTCGCCATGTATTCAGTGTGTGTCTTGTCCGCTCAGGTGACCGGGTAAAACGACAAATCATGCACTTTCAATACATGTGACATTTGTGGCTCGAGTGCTAATAGTCTCTTCACAGTTTGGCAGAGTGGTGTTAATTCTATTGTTATGGAAATCCCCTTTTTACCGGTCTAACTAAATGACTGTGAATTATTAAAGCGCACATGTAAAATAGGTACAGCCAGGCAATGCACCCCTGTGAAGAGACTGTTAATCAATTAAATAATATAATAAATAAATAGATATATGTATATTGAAAATGAACTGTCCCAAAGAGCTAGACATTTGTGAATGTTCTACTGAGAAATACAATTCTTAATAACATACATAATGCTACTACGAATGAAATGATATTGGAATACATTTAAATAAACCATACATTCTGTACAATAATAACATCGTCTTACCTTTGCCCATGGATGACTTTTGATTTGTGGGAATTTGAATTCTGTGTAGTTTGGATTCATCTCTCGGATTTGTTCACGCGTCGGTGTTCCCAAGACCTGAAACACATATAGGTTTGGAGAGATCTGTTGCCTCTCGAGTTATTATTTACATCAGTATCCAGCTGGCTGACCACCACTTGATCTAGTGTTTGTAGCACGCTCTATACAACAGCATTTATAATTGGTATGGAAATCTTAAATCCCGTGTAACTTTGAAACGATATATTTTAACGAAAATCTGATAAACTGTAAGCATAAATTAAGGTTTCTAGATCACGTCCACAAAATTTTATTAGCTTTGATAGCGTAATATTGAAAATATGGTCAAACTACGTTTTTATGGAGCGCGCTCGGAGGACACTCCTGTTAATAACTTGTAGATCGTTATTTATTCAGGATTTATGTAAAAATACACAAGATACACAAATACAGAAGAGTTGTTCACTATAAATCTCTTACAACATTTTTATTGCTGAATTAAAAACAATGTTGACATGGAAAATTCGTCTATCTTGGCAGTACACTGCGGGCATTGACCTAACACAATAGTTCGTCATGCTCACCGTTAGTCTATCAGTCTACTTGTGGACATAGGCCTCCCCTAACGCCTATATCAGTCCCCTGTGGTGATAGGCCTCTCGGAAATAACGTTATTGCACCCAGTCTTGCCTTGCGGTATCCAGCCGCGGCCTGCAACCTTTCGCAAATCATCACTCCATATCTAGCCGGGTGGCTTCCTATACTAAGTTTTTACTGTGTTATATACGGAGTGGAGAAGCTAGCTAGCGGGAGGACCGCACTCGCCGAACATAATGCTATTTCTGGTATATGTGAAGTATTTTTTCGCCAATCGGAGTTATCCTGCGCAGCTTAGTCTTCCGCATCAAGCGCGCGTCGGCCCATGGCATTTACCTTACCTCTCGCCCGCCGCAAATGGTGCAACGTGTTTAGAACAAAATCTTGCGAATTCGCTCTCCACTGGTTAAGTTGCTCGATGGTCCCAGCTAAAAGGAGGCGGTAGTCGAATGGTTGCCTACCTTGATGATTTCAACCAGCTGGTCGACGCCCGAGTCCCCGGGGAATATCGGCTGCCCGAGTAGCAGTTCCGCCACCACACAGCCCGCGCTCCACACGTCTGTGGGACACAATAGCTTCATCAGTTTCACTGGCCTTGCCATAACTTATAATCCATACATATTTTCATAAAAGAAAAAAATATATATACACTGTATAAAAATGGGTACAAAAGAGTGATCATAGTGTAAATTTTGCTCAGTTGTGGCATATTCTTGTGGTTTGGAGCTCGAGAGATTTATCTTCTATTGTTTCTCTTGAAAACGGCAATTTCTATTAAATTGTTATAGTATGTAATACTTAACAAGTAGCAATGACGTGATAACAATGACTAATGAGCCAATCCATTAAAATCTAATTAGAAAATGTGCTTAAACATAAATCAGCCAACTTTCAGCTAAATTGAACTGGATTTACGATCCCAGATAAAAGTAAAGAATTATCAACAATTATGACAAAAATATACTAAGAAATAGACCCGAATGGTCCTCCAAACAGGCAGAAAACAAACAACGTCAGTATCCATCCAATTCACCAATCTTCGTAGCCAGTCTACGGCGCCGAAAAGAGACACGAACGGGCCTCCAAATGGCTAGAAAACAAACTAGTACTCACCAATCTTCGTAGTGTAGTCTATGGCGCCGAAAATGAGTTCGGGCGCCCGGTAGTACCGCGAGCAAATGTACGAGACGTTCGGCTCGCCGCGCACCAAATGCTTCGCCGAGCCGAAGTCGCACAGTTTCAGAACGCCCGTCTTGGGGTCCAGTAGCAGATTCTGTGGCTTAATGTCCCGGTGGCAGATGCCCAGCGAGTGGATGTACGCGAGACTTCTGAACAACTGGTACATGTACAGCTGCAAGGGAATTGCGAACGTGTTTGTATGCTCGTTCGTTGTATTGTCGACTAATGTATGTTATTAGGTGTAATTTAATTTTGTGAAGGAGCGGGTGTGTAAAACGATGCAACGAAATAACCATTATTATTATTATGTCAGATTTCATCATCACCCCCTAAATGGACTCCTAAAGCACTATATTCCGGAAAAGTATGAAGTGTTAAGTGCCTCTTAAAACTTTGGAGGTGATAGTGAATCCATAAATCTAAACGAAGACTGTTTGATGTACTGGGAACGTGTAACAATATGATATATAATTAGATTTTTTCATTAAAACTTATTGTTATTTTGTATCTTTAGATCGCTGCTGCAGGTCTAGACTAAACAGGAATTCTTAACGTCAAATTTTAGTCATAGCTCAGGTAAATTTTAGCCACCTTCAAGTATGGAGAGTATGGTGGTCAGCAAGATTGGAGATCTTGTGTTTATACCTAGCTGGGCCACTCAAGCTCAAGCTAAAAGACTAGTGGTAATGCTTTGCTTGTTCAATGTACTTCACGAAATTATGAACAAGGTCCAATGTAACTCAACCGTTTTTATGGAAATTACAATAAAGCGCGTCATCTATGCAGCTGAGCCCCCGCTTGTATTACGCTCGGAGTACATAAAAGTAGTATTTATCGTAACGTGTCCCAATGTTCCTCTCGATTCACTTTTTAAAACCAAGAAATCTTTTCAGGATAGGAGAAATTTAGCAAGAAAGTTTTGTCTTTCCAGCAGGGCCCTTCGTGATTTGAATGAGTGCGTGCGGAAACAGCGCACGCAGATTAGGAACCTGTAGCGATGAGGTAAAACTGTCCTTATTTAAACCATTTTGCCAAAGTTGCTACACCTGCCAACTCTGGGTGCTGTATCGTAGAAAGGCCTTCAGTACCATAAGATTTCAATATAATTATATATTTCGAATTCTTATGTGTCTGCACATGTTTTGCGAGAGTGGCCGATTTCTATGCCATTATCCTGTCTCGCATCGCTTCCTTCCGGGACAGGTTGCGCTGTTCCAGTAACAGTATCCTCCGAGTGGTGTGTAGTGACATAAACTCAATAAATAACCCAGATATCCAAATATCTGTTCACCAGTTCATTTATAAGTAATAGGTAATTAAGTGTATGACTTATGTTTGTGACTAATTTACACCTTTTACATGTAAATTTAGTATGTACTATTGACTGTATTTGTAATGGTAATTCTATTAACTTATGGGGTTTTTATTGCCTGCAATAAAACTTTATTATTATTATTGTTACGTTTTACTTTTGCGGTTTCTTTACACTTTATATATAAAAAATAGGTGAGCAGCACGGAATACTATTTATTACTCCTGGCGGAGGAGAGCAGGCTCTTTGTACTTGGTACTTAGGTCTAAAAACTAGATAAAGTATTGGCCACAATTTTTGAATATGTAATTTATTTGTTTAGAATAAAATTATGTCCAAAACTTGATCCAATCTTAGACCTAAGCTACTTTAAGTCGCCGAGATTATTAATTCCAAACCACAATATTGCTCCTGATACTCACGCAATAGCAATAATTTATTATACCTACCCTCACTTATATTATGATACGTGTCGCTCCGCTTTACAAAAGCCGTGATACAAAAATGGACCTCATTTAATGGGCAATACCACTTGATTAAAACTTCCACTTTGATTTGCTCTCAAAGTTTTTGCTTTTGAATTTAGTTACTGAATTTAGTCAAATGTAATCAACGCATTACCTCTGTTTTGTAGTCTATAAAGTGTAAAAAAACCACGAACAATTTGGTAAAACGTATAAAGCGGTAAGGTAGATTGGTAAAATGTAAAAATGGCTTACTTTTTCTGCACATATTCATTCAAATTACAAAGGGCCCTGCTGCAATGACAAAACTTCCATGCTGTGTTTCTCCTATCCTGTTATAGATTCCTTGGATTTAAAACATGAATCGAGAGGTACATTGGGACAAGTTACGATCAGTATATATTATATTTAGATTTCTGGATACTCTGACTTAATCTAATATAAAGACCTCTGCATTATTGTACCTAGGTAACAAATAATAACTTATAAACATTTTTTACCAGTAAAATTATGTCTATGTCCATTACTTTTATTTATTCCGAGCGTAATATAGGCGGGGGCTCCGCTGGATTAATGACGAGGTTTATCATGAAAATGGTGAGGTACATTGGACCTTGTTCATAAATTCGTGAGGTACATTGAACGAGCATAGCATTATCTTTATGCTCTAGCTCAACTGGCCCCGCTAGGTATGAACACAGTTGGAAATTACTCAAGATGTTTCGGCTATTGTACCACTTATAAATCGATCGAACTTGATAACTCTCGACCCGCTAGCTATTACCAACGCCACTGATGCTCCAGCTATTTTTTTTTATGCTACTCGGTGACAAACGAGCAGACAGCCCACCTGATGGTAAGTGGTAACTATCGCCCATTATATACACAATTCATACATTTAGGTTGCAAATAACAAAAATGCAGAACCACAGGTGCGTTGTGACTGTGAGGACTAAGATGAAATGCCTCATGCCTGTAATATCGCTGACTATCTTATCTTTCAAACCGGAACACAATAATGCAAGCATAGTTGTCTGGCGGCAGAAATAAATAAGGTGGTCTTACTCACCCAGGCAGACTCCTCAGGCTTGACAAAGTCCTACCACCTGATAAAATGTATGTAGTCAAAGTTACACCGATATTTACCTTTATAAAACTAATTGGTATGGTTTGTTCGTCTTTGGAGTAGTGACGTGCCACTTTATACACAGTTTCCGGTATGTACTCCAGCACCAGATTCAGGTACACTTCATCTTTCTGCAATGCGCAAAACAACAATTAATTCACGAACTACTTCACACACAACACAGTCCTACCATATCATATCCTTTGTCTTATTATTATTGCATGTTATTACCTGAAAAGCAGCGGTATTTTAACTAATAAGCAGTTTGTTGTAACATTGTAACTCTGCCTTGACGTAACAAATCAAAAAGCTACATTAGTTTGAAGATTTACAAATCAATCAACAATATCACAAACCTACGAGTTCGACAAGCAATAATATATTCTGTACAATAAATAAACATGTCAGTACGTTCTAGACGTTGACAAATAGGTATAATTTGTTTAAAATTCGTGTGATATTCACGTCTAAAATACATTGTGCTTTATACTATATTATAAATGTAAGAGAATGCTTAACAAAAATGGTACATTGTGAGTTATGACGTCAGCATCTCACGACACGGCAAGATAAATCATGTCATCGGTAACAGGCCTAAGCTGCTTTACAGATATGGAAACTTAACAGAAACTTCAGAAAAACAGTGTTGATTATCTCTATAATATCCTTAAGTTATCGCTATATGACGTTAAATAAAATGATAAAACTCAACTCAAACAAAACAAACTCTCATGACTTCTGAAAATAATACTGTTAGAGGTCCTTCATGGATCAAAAAGAAGACAAAACAAACTTCACTGAAGCAAATTAAAGTGCATTGTACATCGGAACAAAGATCGTGAAGAATGTGTTAAAGCCGTTTCTTAACCGGCCACGTTTTCAAGTTAGCCAAAGGGCATCTAGAGTTCACGAATCAATCTATCACATCAATTTGCCTAAGCCCTCAAGTTTTTCCTTCCCAACTTTAATTTGAAGAGATAACGCTAGCGATTCTCATTAGTAGAGTTTTCTAAAGATGCTTCTAAACTGGCAATATTTTTACTGAAATGGGTGGCTGCAATACAATAGCCGGGCAATATGGACGAAATACCAGCCAGACTCAGCAATATGTTTAGTATGGCCAATAGTCAAACATGTTTGGTATGGCCGATGCATTTTTGCTAGATTGCCGTGGATTGCAGGAGGATCGACAAGCGATCGAAAATACTAAAACATTGCCCGGCCAATTCTATTGTTATTTAAGTTGCGCTCTATTGTTGTGGCATAGTGCGTTCGTTTCTACTTGACATGAAGTTTGCCGTAAGTAAAGTTGCGATTTGTATAGCATATTCTGTGCCTTTTTGGCGTTTGATTTCGTCGGCCATTGTTGCTGGATTGTCTAGCTCGTCTACGAGACGGATGTATGGACCATACTATTGCCGACAATTATGCCGAAATAAAATTGTCGGGCCATACCCTGCATTGAAAATGTTTTACATGGTCGGGCCATTATTGCCAGTAAAAACATTGCCCGTTTAGAAGCTTCTTAATCAAACCAATACTTGAGGAAAATTAAAAGTTGTAGGTATTTCGTTATAATTGATGGTTATTTCGTGGAATTTTCAAGTACCTAAACCTATGCATATTAACGAGGCATCACATGGTACGTTTGTCCGCATAGACAGAGGCTGCATTATCCAGTTGTTGGTCAAAGGGCGTAGCATGCGGCCGCTCCCTAGAGACTACTACGGGCCGAGGCTCTCGTGGCAAGCTATTTACTCTTTCACAGCCCGTCTAGGTCGAGTATACCTACTGCTACACTGATAGTACGCACTATCTTTAATTAACGAGATATCGATACTAGTATTTAAGCTGAAGTTTGTTTATTTGAACGCGCTAACTGGAACCCAATTCATGAGAGAATAATATTTATTTAAAACATCAAGATTGTAAAAAATACTATCATTGTTGTTACTTATTACGATAACCTCATATATTAATAGTAGGTATGTAACGTGTGAAACATACGGGAAGCAAACTGACGTGACATAATATGACGATTTACGTACTAACTTCGTAGATGTATACTACAATAAATTTGCCTGAAGCGTATGTCTTAAGAAAACAAAAATTAAGCAAGCACGATAAAAGTTCAATGGGGTGTTGCATAGTTCATAAAAATGGAATGGTCAAATGAAGAAAACTTCCGAGCTTCTATCGATCCAATGAAAAAGCTTATGTCGGGACAAAACAAGGTTGACATGTGGAAACTCGCTCTGAATTCAATTATGCACACAACGCTCCGTGGCGCCTCAGGTTACCGACCGATACTTTGCGAGTACATATACCTAGTTTATGAAAATTCACACATTCAACTTGAGAAAATATTGTTCGGTAACCGTTGCCAAGTTTCTTGTGAACCTATATTGTGCGTTAGCACACTAGCGCAACACTCGGATTGGTAGTAAGACGTACTGCGACTTGAACAGACTGCATTGCGTTTAGCATTGAGCTCACTGCCGCGGGCACTGCCGCCTTCACCGAAAAAACAAACACTCCTTTAATATATATCTCACATCTTGAGGATCAACAAATTTCACACAGCAACTAATGTATAATACTTAAAAAATTCTTATGTACAAAATTGAAAAAAACGCCATGGATTAAGCAAAATAACATTAACGTCGTGGTTTAAAAAGCTTTTGTGCAATTAATTACCTTTTCCCCGCTCGAGTAAAAGAAGTATTTCAATTTGACAATATTACAATGCTCCAGTCGTCGCATGATTTGAAGCTCTCGGTTCTGAAAGGAGAAATACGGTCCTGTTAGTGGCGAGTCGACAACAGCGGGGGTAAACGCATTAGTAAGAATTCCAATTCACAGTGACCTATTTTCTTTTATCACAATATTCAAAAGAATCCATAATGTAAACCGATATAGAACAGTTATTTTTGAGATTCTTCCAACTTGTGTTACGTGGGCGTTTTAATAACAAGATTAGTCAGTCACACACGTTTTATAATTCACACCAGCCAACAAACTTTACTGCTAAATCCTTATTGAAAAGGCATAATGTTTAGAACGAACGAATGATTATTCAAATCCAAAACGACTAAAATTGATCATATTAATTCACATAACATAACTACCCAAAAAATTCAAACTAATACCTAATACCGTGCTGGCGAAGCCCAGGTTGACCAAGGCATTCCTCTGCCCGCTTGAAGACTGGTTGAACAGTCTCGGGAGCCGATTGGCAGGCACCCCAGGATGGGTAGATTTATTTCATTTTTATGAAATTAAATAAAAACCCATACCTTTCAAGGTTTAGTGGATTTCAATAGTTATTGTGAATTATGGCAAGTGAGTTATGGATTTTCAAGGGAATTTAATTTTACAGATTTTACGGGGCATACCTGTAGCAAATGCTGTTCCCTGAACACTTACTGAAATTATTAGCGGAATTTAGTGGATTTTAAAAATACTGGGTTGTTTTATCCGCATAAAACGTCACCCTTTTTTCCTTTTTCACGTAGGGATAGGCAGAGACCTCATTGTTCCATTGTTTCAAGTGGGTGATGCTGACGGCCTGTCGACGGCGAGGCTGTCATTTGTGTTGCCCGAGCCTCAGGCAGAGGAGAGTGGATATAAATAGGATTTAGGAAGAACATATAGGAAGTGAAGCAGTACGCGCGTTGTAAAGATGCACGGTCTATATACGAGATCAGTAGGCCCTTGGGTTGGATGAGAGATTAGTTGTTTTATTAGACCATTACCGTTCTAACAAAATTGATATTGAGAGAAGATACACAATCAGTACCCAACCAACAAAGTCATCTATTAGGATACAACGGCGGTAGACTACCTGATAAAAGCGATAACAATCTCCGATATACGGGTGTGACAAAAATCTCAATCCGACAGGTGGTTTAGTGCCTATTATACTCCGCTGATACGAGTGTGTATGCCCTGTTTTAAGTCGGAACACAAAAGAAGAACTGTTGTCTTTCTTAGATCGCATAACAGTCTTGCTGAACTTAATCCTCTTCCCCATTAGTGAAGTTATAGACATAAAATCCACGCCTCGCAGTCGGGTTGGAAATCGAATCGAGTTGAAAAAAAGAAAACAGAGAACACTGCTGCCCATTATTTTGTATTTTTCTTAATTTTTAGTTAGATCTGAAGTTAATTGTTGTCTAGTACGATACTCGCAAAGGGTACGAGCAGGGGTTACATTTTACTCTGATACACATCACATGACTGTATTGCTTACAGTCGTTAAAGTTGTCTTAACGCCGGTAATTGCGTCAGGTCTGTAATTGTGTTCCCTGATCATTATAATCTAGACGCCTTCAAGACTAGAGTTAATAGGCGGCTGTTGCTAGACAGGCATGCTCCATCACCTATTATTACTAGCATAATTTAAAAAAGGACTATGTTATTAAAGCGATCGGCAACAGTGTCCTTCAAAGCTATAGTGAACAGGCTATTTCTAAACAGGCATACTTCATCTTCGGCCGCACTATCCCTTCCCGTCAGGCGATGGCGGCAGTTGTATTCCTGTCAAGTAGATATTAAAAAATAGGATCTCACCTTAAACCTTTTATCCTGGAGCACCTTCTTGATGGCGATCAGCTCGCCGGTGTCGCAGAGCTTGGCCTGGTAGACGACGCCGAAGCTGCCATTGCCGATCAGCTTCATGTCCGCATAGCTGACCTCCTGGGGCCGGTCGGGGCCTTGCCCCGGCGTCGCCACCACAGTCGTCACCTTCGAGCCGTCCTTGCCTGGAACAGACATGTTCACTGTTTATGTTTACAGACCTGAATTTTATCGCAGCCATTGTAGGTATATAGAATCAACTTAAGCGGTTCTAATTTCTTATTTGTGAAAATACTTATTTGCGAGATAGCCTACTCTCGAGATCTACGAGGAACATATACAATTGTCAGAATCGTAGGGTTTGCAGTGTTTGGGTCCAATGAATAAATTGTAACATGTGTTACAATTACTTTAGTTAAGTTACAAATTGTGGGATGTGGGAGAGGTAAAGATCAAATATCGCCCAACCAAAATACGTAGGGGAGGAATATCATTGACACTATCATGATAAAAGGGTGGTTTTGTACTAATTTTATGGCATACATGACGAAATTATGCTGGCTTTTAGCTGACCATATTGAACTGCATATCTCAGCCCTACATACGATTAATCTTTCCAGCATTTGCGAGTTTGTGTATCGACTATCGTGTATAATGCGGGGTTCTACTATCGCGTAATACATCAAAGGTTTATTTTCTTTAGAGATAATGCGAAGTCACTATAGTTTACATACCCGCACACGCAGCGACCACTCGTCTGACGAAACGGTTCGAGACATATGTAGTAAGTTGAGTTAGTTACAACCTACTAACAGTGACCGTCTATTTCTACCCAGAATCGATTTTGACTTGTGTACATCTACGTCGATGTTGCACGGGCGTTGGGCCCCTTGGTAGCGTACATAATTGCGGTAAGACCCGACCTGCTTGAAAAAGTAATAGGGAATTGGATTTCCGGATTCCGCTTCGATCGAGCCAACCGCGGCGCCCAAACACTCGAGGCCTATTTCATATCTAACGACGAATGAATCAAAACGAATTCCATGACCACTTCCACGATTTTCAAGTAATAAATAATAAAATAGAAAAACATTTCTATCATGTAGTTAGTAATGTGAACGAATTTGGACCACAGCCATTAGTCTCTTTAATTACTACCAACTTTATCCATATTTGTTATCGGTTGAATATTTAATAGCTCACTAGATAAGTGAGTACGCCGAAGCTATAAAACAGCACCAACATTTTTACGAAGCTAGGTATCCGTATACCTACCACTAGAATAGAAAGTTATTGGGAAAGTGGAATGATAAACAATTACAGTTCTCAACGAAAACCGTAATGAACTAATGAAACACTGGTCAGACTTTTTCATTCAAATACTCGAGCAATGAAACGACCACGCTTGACCAAAGCTATGTCCGTAAAAAGTGAGGAATAATGCTTACACAATACTTTGAACGGCCTCTCTAATGTAATTGAGTAGTGACGCAAAAGAATCCGTCTCGCGGTGGCGGGCGCTCCGAGCCATCGGCAGTCACGCCATAGGTAACTAGGCATTATCAATCTACTCTACAGCTACGCAGAGCGGCTAACCTTCAGCGGCAGATTCGTTCAGAAGAAACGCACGGTGTCCGGGCATACTTTTAGCACCAAAGGATACATGTCAACTAAGTAATTTACAAAAATAAACGGGCCGGAAAATAACAACACAAATACGTCTCCTAAAAAAACAACCATCTAGAGTTTTCAGCTTGCAAGTGCGTTCGCGGCGAGAACATTTCGTGACGCAACTGGCAACATTTTTACACCATCCGAACCGAACTGAGGCACAGCCACGATCGCAATTCAATACCTGTATCTCAAGAATCTAAGCGTTTTAGTACCTACAGTTGTCATGTTCGCCTTAACAGATAAATCGACAAGAAATATGCGTGACGAGGCGCGACGTAACGACTTTCGATAAAAAATCCCAGTATTTTCATACTTTATGGCGTAATGCATTACACTTATTCCTAATAAATGTAGTAGTTTCCCCATTTACGTGATGTGCTCCTCTTTTATTAAACAACCTCTTATTATTAACGAAATGAACATTACAGTATAAAGCCTACTAACCCACAATAAAATTATGCAGATTCGACGTAGGCGAGTCTATCGCTCATGAAATGAACACTTACACACCGGCTTATTAATATCTCCTAGTTGTGTACGCAACTATGTTCCTCGGTCTCGTGTAGGAGGACACCTGACGTATGTTGATGAGTCATGTGGTAGGTATACTGATATCATAAGGTAATAAATCGTTTACACGGGAATTTTGTAAAATTCTTAGGAATACATTTTACGCAACTCAGTGAACAACAAGCACATAGCGGTAACTGTCGCCCAAAACATTTATGATTTATATGACACGCAGTTAATTTTCTAGTAACAAAAATGCAAAACCACAAATAAGTTGTCACCGCGAGGACTAAGACGTCATGCTTCATGCCTGTAATTGTGCTAGCTACCTTCAAATCGAAACACAACAATGCATGTGTTGCTAGGGAATATGTAAAAGAGAAAATTATTGCAATAATATTTATAGGATTTGATGCTACTAAAATATTGTATTTGATTTAGGTGCCGGCCGTATTCTGGAAAGACTGGGATCCTCCTGCGATCTTGTACAAAGTTTCTATAAACTTGTTCTATAAAGTTGCTATGCAACGATCCAATTGTGCCCGCTGAAACTAGTCTCCTTGCCAGATCATTTCCGACATACGTAATAGTATGTGAACTACATTGTGGAAGGTTGAGCACAGGCCGTACGCTCACGCTCGGACGGATCACTTCATACCACCTCATGCCCATCTCGGTTGGCGTCGGTCTCTAATACTTGAGTAAACAGGTATTGCACATAGGTAGATTAGCGTGTACAGAAATACACTCTCACTACAGGACGATATAACAATGTATGCTAATGTGAACCATTACAAACAATTAAAGAACGACAGTAAAATATTTTGTCGATTACGACAAATCCTCGTGACGTTCATCTTTCTGTCAGTTAGTTATGTTGTTGGCGTCGAAAATTTAATGTTTAGTATTCCATAAATAACGCAGGTACTATTTAAAACATTACCCCATTATCTTACAGAAGCTGCTCTGTTTCAAATAACTTCTCATGTAGCGAATAGACAAGATTGAATCTCAAGCTACAGAGATGATCTCTTTCGGCAAAATATGCACCGATACAGCTATAGAATAACGTAATAATATTATTCGTATTATATCCCAATAATGGGCAGTTTTATACCACAAATAACCAGATCATGACATACCTATTATTTGGATCCTACATTCGTGCCTCGTGATTATCGAGCAGTTATAAATGCGCAAGCAATGTTTTGTGGCTGTCGCTAAATTGCGTCACAAAAGTCTTCAGTAATAAAATATACATTTAGTACCTACATTGACTGAATAGTTTAGATACAATTGCAAAAGGTAGGTAATAGTAATATACCGGACTCACTTCTAATACATATTGTTTAATAAACCTACACTCATTTCTATAATTAGTTAAGACGAAAGAAATAAAACGCGAAATTAACAGACTATGTCTCTGTTTTGGTTCATTTGATTTGGAGAGAAAAAACATTAGCTAGATTTAGCTTAGCTTCGCCTACCCAGATAGTATTACTATGTAAAGACGAGGTGATCGAATTATTAATCATAATCCATAAGCAATTTAAATCGATGTAAATAACGTTTGGTCACGTGCCGCATAAGCCACAGAGCTACGTTGGAAGTAGATGCCGGTATCAGGAAAAAGGCCCAAGCAAGACTGATTTCGCTGTCGGTTGCGAGAGCCTACGGCATACGAGGATGGTAAAGACCGAGCGAAACGGAGGAGGAAAAGTAGGAAAGCGGACCCTGGCACAAGCCAGGATTGGCAGGACGATACATCATACATAATATCCTTTTCGCGGTAGGGGTAGAAAAAATAAATCATATAGAAATAACCGATTACGTAAACCTAAATCGATTCGTATCGCAGTCCGTTGCCGTTGCCGATGAGCCATACCACACCCCACGGACAAGCAAACACCAGCTTAAATAAGTTAGTGTCGACCGATTAGATGGCTAATCGATACACTCTCTGCACCGCCGGCCGGGTTCAGCCACCAGCCAATTCCGACTCCGATTTTAAACACTTGCCCCGCATTTATTTTAACGTTTGGATTGGACGCGACTGCAACCGGCGGGTGAATGCGCCGCAACATTCGGTCTCGCAAATAATTTGTAATATTCTCATCGAGTCGAAATTGGGTGCCACAAATAATCAAAATACGCCCCACGCGGTGCTGTTGCGTATTCTTTACATAAATTACTGCAGGACACACAATAAAAACATTGTTATTGTAATCAAATTGGAAACTGTTAATTGTAAAAATAAATCTTTCAGGAATTCACTAATGGGATTAGGTAAGCGAAATCTGTAGCTGCAATAAAAGTAAGTTGGATTAAAATTTGAATATTATAAGGAATCATGCCAAAGGAAGTAAGAGTTGAATATTTTTCAATCTACATAACTTACGTATGTTTGAATGACTGACATGGTAAGTACACATTTTTTCTTTATTCTTTATTGTACACAAACATGACATGATGATACAGTACAGTTACAGAGATGTACAAAGGCGAGCTTAAGTTTTCTACCAGCAAACATTTTTGCTTCAGATATCGAAATTTAAATAAAGCAGATTTCCAAATTGGAAGTAGGTCACAGATTGCACTAACATAAAACAGCATATACGAGTATAAATTAATAGCGATCTTTTGGCGTTATATTGTGCATCTCGTTTACCTTTTTGTGCAAATATGTTAACAAATTTAGGGACAAAACGCTCAGCTGCAAGGTGGGTAGGATTCAAAGACGACCCGGCTATAGGTAGATACCCGTCACAGGCGGGAGCATACGCCGCACCCTAACCGGCAACACTTATTGACGCACATCCAGTCCTACTCCACCCTTGTTTATCAGTCTTTATGTAATACACTTGCTAGTTTGCTACCCTCACTTGAAATCGGAACCACTTTCATGGATTACGTATTATTTGTATCCCTTTATGTTTGCCTTAACTCCAACCTTCGATTCCATTTTCAGTCGTTCATTACACACAAAATAAAAGAAACGATAGATATTGCGAAAGGTCTTCGGTGCAGGCAAGATAAATATATTAAACAAGTTTAAAAAGTTACACAAGCTTTTACCCGCGTTAAATCTCCTTTTTTCCCGCCAAAAATAATGTCTGCGTAAAATTAGGTTCTCCTTACCCGTTTTACGCGGGAATTACAATGAATTTCGGGATCAATGATAGCGTATGTGTTATTGTGGGCTGTAAGCTACATAACTGTCAAATACCATTAAAATATTTTTAGTAGTTTCCGTGTGAAGGACTATCAAACATCCAGACATTCTTACAAACTTACGTATTTCGATAGTAGGATTACACTAAAATAACCATATAGCTCGTTTCACACGTGCTTGCCTTTGCACCTACATACTAAAAATCTTCTTCGAGAGGTTTCGATTGCCGTTTATTACGATTTAACTTTAATGAGTAACAATGTTTCTATCATCTTGTAAAACTGACTATTTATTATGGAATTATTATAACTTTTTGTTCATCAGACAAAATTGTAACGGTTCTTTTTAGGTTACGATGATGAAATATGCTGAATAGCAGTGTGCAATAAAACCGTAAATCATTTTAAGTAATAGATAAGGTGTATATTCTGCAAGCAGTTGTAACACCCTTGGTTACATGCAGCCGTGCATAGTAAATGACGTAAGTGCACGGAGATTGACAATTCGATAGGCTCTACAAATACATGTGAAATTTATGCAATTAAATAAGTTACCGAAGCCACGTTTAACATATAAACATAATAGTTTTCTAATTAATTAGACAATTAGTTTAATTGATTTAAATTACAGATATGACACAAAAATTACACTTAAATTAAAGGTGAATAAAGTTATAAACGATAAATAAAAAAATGTCTAAGAACAAATCATGAAAGAATGAGTGCTTCAGTTAAATTCGTTTGCAAATACAGCTCTACGAGTAGGTACTACACGTTTATGAAATGTAAAAGTTATAGAAGAAGAAGATAAAATCATTTTGCGATGCAACAGACAACACCAAGATGAACACCAAAATACATACAATAGAGAAAAGATGTGAAACTAACAAGGCGATTAACAGTAACATAGACTCCCACTGAGAGTCTCGCCGTGAAATGTTCAAGCCAGAGGGTTTTAGTCGCATCGCGTAAGTCCTCGATGGTTCTAGTTAGCAGGGGTGAAAACAGTGAAACTACGGACCAGCTAAAACGTTGTGCGACACATCTAGAAGCACTTACGGGTGTTGTTGTTTTTCTTTTCTGAAGCCAGCTCGCTCTTTTTAGGAGTGTCCACGTCGCCTGCGTTTCGCGAAACACAAAAGCAGCATTAGAACATTGAACATAGACGTATAATACAAATATGTGGATGGGGGTGGTGACAGGTCGCTGACGGCGGAGCTTCACCGGGCGAATTGGTCGATTTCAAATCCAGATCGGGCGTAATGACGACACTGATGCGGTCGGGGACACTCACTGATGGTGCGTCGTAATTTTTTACAGAAAGTCGAGAGTCTGTCTCGGGCCCGGCTGAGCTGTCCGCTGCGGTCGGGCTCGAGCAGGCGCAGCAGCGCGGGCTCGGAGCGCGCGGCCACCTCGCCGACGGGGCGCAGCGCCACCGCCGCGGCCGACACCCCCAGCTTGTCGAAGCATACCGGTCCCGGGGCGCACTCCAGCTTGGCAGAGGATCGCCCGCGATCGCGCGCCGTGCCACACTGCGGCCGCGGCGCCCCGCCCCGCCCTGCCGCCGCGCGCTCCACGCGATACACTAACATGTGCTAATTCAAACTTCGCGACGACACTAACTACCTTTGTCATACCTGCACTCTGCTCGTTTGCGACATGGATACCTAGATGCTGTATGTCGACCCAAAATAAACAAAGCATTGTTCCCGTACACCGACGGAAAATTATTAATTAAGCGCACGACCGTCTAAATAACTTACATAGCAAAGCGCGAACGCTGTTATGCAAAATTGGCTACACAATACTCGGGATATACTTTTTCAATCATCTTAGTTTACTAGTAAGTACTATTCATCTATCTACTATAAATAAACAACGTACCTATAAATAAATGAGCGTATTAATTCGTCTCATTAAACGTCTTTTTTCGAAACAGTTTCCCGTCGCAGTGGACAGCCCTAGAAGCCAATTAAACTGTGCGTGATGAACACAGTAAGGTATGTGTGCGTGCAGTCGTTCTAACAACCGTCGTTCAGTGGGATAAGATCAATTTACAAGACAATAAAAACGAGTTCGCGGAAGTAAGACAGTCGCAAAGCACTGTGAATCTACATTATAGCATGGAATATGTTTCAGAACTAGACCCGTTCCGCCTGTCGAGGGGATCGAGCTAATTGTGACTTTATTTAGAGAATATGTGAGCAATATGTTTCCGGGGCTTATTAAAGAGCACCCGTGAGCTTTTCTAAGCAAGCGGCATGGCTGTATAGTTGTACTGTACACGTCCAGTATCAGACTCAGCGGTTAGACAAACATTTCTAAAATCTACTCAAAAACACACACATTATTCATAATTCTCGGCACTGCGCAAATTACTATACTTAAATTTAATTTTACAACAAATCGAACTCTGGAAATTTTGTTTGTAAAAATATACTCTGCTTTCTAAAATGACATGTTCATGACAGATAAAATATCAATGTCAATGGGTTTTCTTTGCAGCCAGTGTGACATAGACTACAATTTCAGAAAAGAGTAGGAATTGAGTCGTAAAACTCGCAACAATTTCGCAAAAACCCAATAGCAAAACTTTCGTTTGCAACCAAATAGATCACGTCACGCATATACTGCACGTTCCGTCATCTTTACATATAACGTGATAATTTCTGTGACGCCGTTACGGTAAACAAACTTGCTCACAACGTGTTAAATCGTTATCAACCGGTCAAACTATATGCCATTGCATATGGTCCTCGCACAACTAGAAGGACACAGATCGTTGTACTTAAATTAGACATGAGGTTAAGAATAGCAACGCTAATTTGGTCCACAGCGATATACAATAACATAGAACGTATTGATGCAATGCACATGGTTGTCGCCCAGACACGTGTTGTCCACAATCGCCGTTTATCCAACGTAATCGCGGAGGTAGCACGCATGTTAATAGAATTAAGGTTGCCATGGACTGACAATTGGATTACCAGTTTCGGTGGAGTTAGGTGGGTTCAGGCACGCGAGCGACCGCGGGGCACGCGCCCGCGTCGCAATACAACTTTCAACCTCGTTCGTGGATAATAAGATGAAACGACGCAAATGTCGTGACAAAAAGCCGTACATTAACAGCATGATTCAAATTACTAAGGGACAATAAAGCCTTACGATATACTGGGCCAGTGGTGTAACCCCAATACTGGTCGCCTAGATTTCAGTAAGGTATTATCGGTAGATCTAGGCAGATTACTTAACCGGTAAGCCGTTATAACATTATCACAAATAAGGCAAAAATTGGCATGGTGGGGCTTACAGAAATAAAACTAGGTAGGTTTCTACTTAATGATTTTGTCTAGTTTTCCTTGGGCCCATTACTGTACAAATGTGTTTTTCATCCAATTTAATACAACAAATTATCCACAATACTGTTTTTAACAAGGAGGTACCTATTCCTGTTAACGTGAAATAGTAAGTGTTTTCTTACGAGTCTATTACAATTCTGCCATATGTTTACAATCACCGGGTCGGATTTTGCCCAAGGACTTTTCCCAAAGGATGGCATCAATATTATATTGTCGGTATCACATAGTACCTAACGACATTCCAATTGGAACGAACCCAACAAAACGATTGTCTCAGTGACTATTATAAAGCTGAAATAATTGTTTGTTGAACACATTTCGAAAGATCTCATATCAAAAAAGAGCTATCACAAACTACACGAAACGTTACATCTGAAATATATATTTAAAGTTTACGAGGGAAAGACGATGATTTAATGAGTTTAGTTCCTCTTAAATCCCCATGAATGGCGACAACGACAATAGCAGTTTTCCTAGAGGTATTTATAGCATTCCTAAGCACTCACTAGGTGGCGCAGTCGACAGGTAAATTAAATGCCAACAACAAGACTACAAACTTAATAAAAAACATGGTTGAATATAATTTATCAAGTTTAAGGTCATGTTGTGTAGTTGTAAAAAAAGCGGTATTTTTTTTTTCTTAAACACAATAGTAAATTTTTGTAATAAAAACAACCTACAGGTTTTACTAAATAGTTGTATAATTTAAAATGAAATAAGGACTTTACAAAAAAAGTTACTGAGAGCGCCATCTCTTAATCATTGTTGACACCATCTGACAGTACCTACTGTGACCACTGCTCATTGAATAAAATTATCAGTTACGTCGTTGCTGTGGCTAAATGTGTTATTGGTATATGGCAAATAAAAACATGTCTACGCCTGATATCCAGCCTTTGCTTCTTAACAGTGACTGCTACAACCATGCAGCAATTCGGGAATACACGCAATCGCAGAGGACCACTTGTATTATATTTCTCTACAGACTGTATAATAACAGTTCTTGCATCCGACACGCTTTCAACTTCTGCGGCCAATTCACCGCTGGAAAAATGTGATGCGAAATAGCATACAGCAAAATCAAGGAAAGGAAATAGGCTCGGCGGTATTTGATGACGAACGAACAAAAGCAGTTGAAACAGGTCATACATACTGTTTTCATTAACATAATCAATTAGAATTTCAACTTGCTGAATGTCGGTGCTCTGGCGCTGAAATTTTTTATAAATTAAACAAAGTCTGTTCGAGAGTGCCGAAGGCGCGAACTCCACAATCAAGATCGATCAAAGGGAAATATAAAGCTAATAAAGTCTCTGTGGTTTATTTTTTACTCAAATATTACATGTGTTTTGTTGTTATCTTTTTAAGTGCTCAATCGATATCGATGTTATCCAACTCTGAGTCACCTTGTTCCATGGACGAAAATCGTAATGTATCAAACTAGTACATCATTATTTCGATGCCCTGTTCCAATCCAAGACAGGTAGGGAAGCGCTCGTCTAGTCAAAGATTCAAAACTAAACATTACAGTTCTATTCCAAGACCTTCACGTGTGTTATTTCTAGAAACGCCCTATCCAAAAATGGAGACATTAATCGTTTTCATGGTAGAGATCTGAATAAAATGCATTCAGCCCAAACGACAACACCGCTCACCGTCAAACGCATATCTGGGTATCGCTAGCAAACTAGCGGTCACAGTGAGCGCACATCCCTATTGTTACTGGAAGGCGACACTGGGGCCTTTTGACCCGGGGCCTGTCGCAACACTAGCCGCTGCTCCGAGCCGCGGATAATGGGAACCGGTCGCGGCGGCCCGCGGCGTGACGCACCGTCCCTCGACCAGACCGACTAATTTATCGACAACAATTACATTGCTTGGCCTGCATTTAACAAAACTTCCGGGTTAAGCCTGCGCCAAGCAGTAGCAAGCAATGCTCCTCGGCTACAGTAAATAACTCATTATTAACTATACACTATCTCCGTTGCGCTATCGCCGCCGAAACGATTCACCACACTTTATTAGGTATATCCATCCAAGCGTCGAATCAACACAATTACACGCCACGTATGGTTAGTCAAGTACCGACAATCTACATAACACTGGAATCGCTAAGCGACAATGACTAACATAAATAAAACATTCTCGAGTCTCGCTCGTCTCGCATAAAACCCACTTGACATGTAATTATGTCATAATAGAGTTATACAATCAATATAATTAATTTAATTTTCAAGATAGACGTCAGAAGATTATAGGGCATAAAATAGATGGCTTACATAACTGTTGGTAGGTGAATGTTGTTCATAGCATCGTTCTACCATACAAATAAAATCGTTCAGATTTGGAATCCACTCTGGCTGTTGTTCTGGCCACTCTCCACTAACATACTTTATTTTGAAGGTCCAACGGACCCGTGATCAAAGTGGAATAACAACAGGCTCAACCGTTTCCACTCTAATCGGATCATATGATGGCCTAAACCCTCAAAAATACTCAAATACCTCGGGCACAAAACAAGCTGATAAATTCAGATGCACAAGATTACATAGCTTGATAACGGTGGGCCGCCTCAAGTGCTCCATAAATAAATGTGATGATGCAGTCATTAATGTGAACAATATATGATGATGTTGTTAGTCATAGAGCCTACGGGGTGGACGACGCTATATCGATCAAACAAACGCGTGAGATGGAGATCCGCTTGATTAAGCCAAATCTCGATAACAGGGCTAAAGTCTGCTAATTTTATTTTCACATGCTATTGATGTATTGCGATTCCATTACGATTGAGACAAATTGAGTATCTGCCAAAACTTGTATCAATATAGTCGTAATGGAATCGACTTTTGACTTGAATGCAATTGACTTTCAGTTGAATAGTTAATAGTGTACGGTCTAAAATCTACCAACGAATTAGAATTAAAAGAGCAGACTATGCAGCTCAATGGAATGTCACTGGAAAACCATTGGACTAACGCCTGACCAGATATATAACATATGAAGTGCTTTCTTAGAAATTCTTTTTACAATGGTAACAGCAACAGTAGCTGCCTCATGAACTGTCCTCTGTCCTCATATTATATTCCTGGGGCCTTATCATGCTAAACGTCAGAATAGAATCGATCACAATTATGAAATGTCAAACACCATGGACCTATAATTTTGCCAATTCGTCCGTGGTATTGTATAGATAAAAAGATATTGATATTGGTAGAGAAAAAGATAATTAAATAATAAAGAAGATATATAAAAATGCCACCGAGTAACTCGCAACATTGCTCTTTGACATTTCATTATTGTGATCGGCCCAAGGTCAGGCTTTAAATTAGTAGCAGAACACCAAAAACGTGTCCTTCCATCGAAATCAAATTCAGATTGAATTGAACCATTCGTAAATTAGCAGACTTGGTGCCCAGGTGGTATTAAATACCGAAAATAATTTTCCGTAAAGGTTATGGAACCCAAACGGCGAGTTCGGCGGTATGGCGCACGTCCCGTCGGAAGGCACGGCCCTGCGTTGACGTTTCTAATTATAAAACATTGCTGATTTGTGAGCGCGAATATTATACATTGAAAATAATTCTGGGCGAATATCCAAAAGCCGTCTCTGTTGTGACGGAAGCGTTGCGTGTTTACGCGAACCAAGAGGTCACACACTCGTTTAACAAACGTGGTTTCTCGTACAACTTTCCGTTTATAGAAAGACTTTCGTGGTTTGCTTTAATTTCTACGTCAATTACAAAATGCTAAATGTTATTAAGACCGTTAGTAACAAATTAGGTTTTCCATTTTACTAGGAGACATTGATTTCAACATCAAAAACACTGGTTAGATACGAATTACATCTGTTCTGAATCATAAAATAATATTTAAGTATCTTATCGACAAATCCATAACTTATTGTGAATAATGATCGTAAACTTTTATTTAAGATAAAATCCGTTGATACTGTTAATCTTTACACTCCCCCGGGCATATGACGCGCGTAATCATGTACCTAAGTCATAGGAATATTCCTCACTAGCAGACGGTAAACTAGTGTCGTG
Organism: Blastobasis lacticolella; assembly: GCA_905147135.1. Taxonomy (NCBI): domain Eukaryota; kingdom Metazoa; phylum Arthropoda; class Insecta; order Lepidoptera; family Blastobasidae; genus Blastobasis; species Blastobasis lacticolella. The sequence continues at coordinate 11,645,229 of LR990044.1, forward strand.
TCGTTGTTTATATTAAGTATCTAATAGAATCACCAAGAAAGTATGTGAAAAGTAGACTTTGTGAAAATGGAATACAGTAGATAATCAAATGCAGATAAATTGTAAGTAAAGGCATATAATATTTTTTCGATATACAGGGGACTTGTTTTCTTATTTCAGCCGTTTTCCGGAATTGATCCCGAGCGCTCGTTTTCGCAAGATGAGGCAATCGTATCACCGTAAAGTTTCGATTACGAGTTTCTCATGTCAAAGTCATGTATGTATAAAGAATTTGGTACACTCATTTGTGTGTGTGTGAGTCATAAAGGTGGAAGTGTGAGTACGTCACTCGCGATCGGGCTCCGAGGGCCAAAATTATCTATCCGCGATCGATTCAGGAATCCGGCGATTTAGCAAAATAAGAGCCCAGGTTTGTGTGACTACCATCCAGTTTTTGAAACGAAAATCTGGAATCATCATCTAAAATCTGTCTACAACTCACCATAGATAAGGATGGCGAAATTTGGCGAAAATTATTAACAATAGATTAACGTACGAGAAACGGCGCTTAAGCGGTGCCGCTGCGGTGTTGATGCATATAAAATCTATGGTATTCAATTACGGAAATAGCCCAATAACCTAAAACCTCAAGCTCTACAGTCACATGAAAAATGTTGAATTATCATGGCCGTTATCGTTCGTTAGCCATACCATTACTCTTGCGTTGTCTACTCGTAAAATATTTTCACCTTCAGAACTGTATGCGTTCTAGGGGAAACTGTCCATCCAGGGTATTCCTGCAAGTCTTGAAAAGTAACATTGAAGTAGAATCACCAATTTGGAGCCAAGTGGTAAAATTGGTGCAAATGTGCATCAACTAAGGCGGTCGGTGGTCATTTTTTTGGATACAATTTTATTATTTAACTTTAACAATTTTATATGTTCAAATAAACCTTGTGAAGAGAGCCCATTTTTATCATGACTCATTGGTAGTCAATTCATATTATGACATTACTTTTGCCCCACCCGGCACCCGTTAGAACACTTAGAACCAACCTTTTTTCCCTGTGGCATCCATAGGCCCCACCGACTTGGGTCGGTCGTGGCGACTGCCGTCGACAGGTAGAGCATTGACTGTGTACGTGCCCCGGCGGCGCAACATCCTGACCGCCTGTTAGCTTCGCACCTGAACTTGGACCACTTGACACGCGCTGCCTTACAGTCACACACCGCACTGGACATGCTCAACCGAAACACTACTACGAACGAAACCACTCTCACTTCACATCAGTCAGGCGTCGTGTTCGCTACGGTATCCCCCGTAATCGATACGAAATCGAATCGACCGATACGAGAATTTGTGTTCAACTCGCTCATGCACTGGATAGCAACTGCGGTCGCGGCTACGGCCCGTGGCGCAGAACTAAGGATGTGGGTTAGCGTGCGTTTGGTAACCAACGCGCGGCGGCTGCGTTCGGGGCGGCCAGGCCACTCGACTGTGACCGCGCTGCCGGCAGCGAAAGGCGACTAAAAACCGAGAGTGCGGGGCCACAATTCTTCCGCGAATGGCAGGATGGGCAGGCCGCGGTGTCGCGCCGCGAGATAGCGAGATCGCCGCGCCAGATAACGCGCGCGATAAACACCTACCACCGACAGGCGTCTCGTTCCTACTAAAACCTAACTATCGATCGACAATTATACTTTCACATTTATTGTTTCATTAATTCTATTTACCTATTGTTTTTATTGTTAACCGTAGATAAATATAGAAACGAAGCTTCACTTAAGAGTATCAATATCGGATACCAAAGTTTTCAACAAAGGGCGCATCCAACTAAAGTGTACTATTGTGTAAGCAACAATAATATCACGCGTTTATTAGAGTAGAACGTAAAGTTATGAAGAAATCTCATTAAACAATATAAGCATAATCGAACGCGTTCCCGTGAGCAACAACAATCTCATTAGTAGGCCACGAATCATGCCGCCAAGGTTGCGTTGCCGGGCCATTAAAAATTCAAACCTCGCGCCCGGCTAGGCGTTGAGCCACTAAGGGCCACTATGTGAATTTTTTACTTGGGCACTAGTAAGGCATGGGCGAAATCTTGGTTAAACCTAAGTGAACGACGATCACTATGCCATAGATTATAGTAGGGTGCATGTCCACATATTACCGCTACACTTCAACACCTTCATTCGAGTAAGCAAATTTTAAATTTACTTTTACTCTTTGTTTTCTGCGTCAAAATAATACGCGGAGCATACTGAACGTATACGTTCTTTATGCCCGATAAAAATTGGTCAAGTGTTTAGCAAAGTTGATAAGTACAATGGTGTAAGTAAACAGATCGGACAGAAGCGAGTCAACAAGTTATATCCAAATAGAATCCCTTTCTATTTTTTGTGGCAAGTGCACCCCTCGCGCGCCCGCACAACCCCCCATCACACGTACGCGGCACTTGACTCGCCACTGGTAAAAACTGTCAAATTTACTACAGAGTATTTTGTATTGCGTATTTTTTTATATTGCTCATCCATTTCAGTGTAAGTAAGTCATAGTGTAAACAATCACTGTCTGGGCGCTCGCCACTTGCCACTGTACTTGTACTAACCAACCGCCACTGTACTAATAGCACTGAAACTTTCTGGAACAGGCCACATATTACTGGATAATATTCACTCATTGAATTTTTTAAGATTTTCGTTGTGGCTCAAGTCAACAAGAGAGTTGCCATGACGAAGACGTCCGGATTGTTGCCAGACATTTCAACTGGCATTTGATGATGAAGCCCTATATCGCAGCACCTGTGTTCGGAGAATTTAAGATGCACGTGAAGGTCGGCCGGTGACTGCGGTTACAGAATCCAATATTCATGTGATACCGTACGGTAACTGATTGAAACTGACTAAAACATTCCTTGTCAGCAAATTCGTACTGTATTTAGGCATTGCAATGAGCCAAGAGCAAAACAATTTGCAAAGTTCGGAAGCTTTGCACTCGATGGATATTGCATAATTTAACGGAAGACCAGGGGCCTAATTCTCGCCCTGTGAGATCCCGAATTCGACATTTTTCTAGCCACACATCTCCATTAATAATGACATTTAAATGTCTATTGCAGCCAAAAATATTTTCTCAACTATCTTCGACAGTCATATATCGTCAAAGATCAATTTTAATGACGTTTTAATAAAATTGTTTGACTAAAGAAAATGTCGAATTTGCGATATCAGATCGCGAGAATCGCCGCCCAGAAACGAGTGCGTGACGAGTAGTGCCGTAAAATGATAAAAATCTAATGGAGGACAGTCATTGGCTATCTATAATATCGTGACAGCTGACGAAACCTAGGTGTAAATATACTTTGAAAATCAATAAATGAAGAATATTGATCAGAATCCATAGAAACGTTCAGTATGACCTAAGTTTATGAAGTTCAACGTGTTCCAACGTGAAAAATCAGGTCAATTAGGTCGGCTCGGTGACATCCCCTAAAGCAGGCTCGCTACGGGCGAATCGCCGACCGAATATTGGGGTGGGTGTCTTTGTAAGGAGACAAATAATAAATGGAAAAACGTTCATAGTCAACTCATACATAAGTGTCTAGGAATATAGCATGATTTTTCTAATTACTGAAAAGCAGGTTTTTTATGATATTTTGTGAAATACTAGCTGGCCTGCCGCGACGTTGTTCGCGTGTTGTCCTACCCTCCTCTTGAATCACTATCTATGAAAATCCGTTCAGTAGTTTTTGAGTTTATCCCGAATAGACAGACAGACAGACGCGGCGTGGAACTATGTTTTATAATATGTAGTGATTGATCGTGTTGGATGGTTTCCATATATTATTAAATTGGGACCGAGTACGCAGCGTGATTTTCAATTTATAAGTAGCGATTTGATTAATCCATAAATTAGGCTGACGTAAACAAACCAATAAAGAATTAAGTATAGCCTTAAATCTAATCTCACATTTATTATTATATATTCCCATTGTATATTCGAGTCGATAACTTAAGGGGCACTTTTCGTCCTATCTAATCAGATATAACACGTGATAAGAAAGCATATATTAAATATAATGTACCTATAATATTTCAGTTATATTACAGACTACCAAGACACACAAAAGCACATCGTACCTACACATATCTATTATCTACGTCACCATGCCCAAATCCTAAAATGTCGTAGTCTCATTTTGACTGAAAATGCCCTATTTCCAAGTTGCCGGAATCAAATTGTACCGTTCTTGACCTTGTGCATAGAAGATGAGGAGTGAGGGATGAAAATAGCGTAATATTAAAGAAGGTACCTGCTTCATTAATGATTAAATTTATAAATCTGCTATTTGTCACTGAACTTTCACTACTACACATATTATTGGGTTTGTTACCACGGTTAGTGTTGTTTTTACTTCGATACGCAGTTGCATGCGTCATAGTCACGAGTAGACTAGTGTCGCTGTGTGAAGTCACTCATAAGGACAGACGTATCTGTCCACCCTCTTTCGGATTCGACGATTACCCGCACTTCGAATTCTTGAACCACTACCACTGACCATGACGCATGTAACTGCGTCGAAATGTCGAGGTAAAAACAATACTAACCGTGATAACAAACAAAACAAAGTGGTGATAATATGTGTAGTGAAAGTGTAGTAAATTACCACGTAAGTCTTAGAATTTATCACTGGTCTTTTTAGACGTCACTTGTGCGTAGGCACAATCCTATGATTGAAAGCAGTAACTCCATCTAGACTAGTGAAAATGCAAGGCATAGACAATGTGGGACTGGTCACCGGTGACGTTTTTCCCTAGGGTTTTACACGTCAGTCGTGCGAAAAAGCACAATCCTACGATTGAGCGGTTACTGTTCATCTAGGCAGGTGAAAATGCATGACAGGCAATGTGGGACCGGTGAAGTATTTCCTTATGGTGAGGTGATAGAGGTGGACCGAGGATGTGCCATAATGAGTCAAACAAAATGTTCATCAATGTATCTCTTCTTTTTAGGATCAGTTCTAAATAAATTTAAATTTGGTACACATCATAATGTTGAACTAGCTAAGTTAGTCAGACTTATTTTTATAGTATATATTATATTATCTTTCCTCAAACATTAGCAGAACATGGATTTTCGTCCGCCATAACGAGCACATAACTTGTAGGCCGGGCATACGCGCCATGTTGGAAAGCATAATTAGAGCGAAAGGAGGAACATTCTAAAAAAAGGGCAGTCAATTTAAATAGCCCAGGGCTAGGGCAGGGACGAAGTTTCGCTCTCAATATGGGTATGTTAAAGTTAAATCATAAATTTGTAGGTATAGCAGAAGCCGGGATAAGCGCTAGGACGATGTTATGATAATAAATGTAGAGTAGGCTAGTAGGTATGGTCGCCACTGAATCATGATCCACTTCGCACTTTAAACGAAACAACTCGATCAAAATAAAAATGTCGTCCAACCTGGGTATCAACAGTCGCGTGATTTTCTTTTTGTTTATCATTACAAAGTTATTCAAAACGTCGAGGTGGGTCAGGCGTGATTCACTTTCGGCGACCATGTAACAACGTATTTCATTTAGGTAATTAATTCTGTATTTTGATGACTTCAATTTAATAATTTCTCATTTTCATATATAATAAAACTCTGTAAATTATGTCAATGTAACCTCAACCTAGAATGGTGAATTAAACTAGTGTATGAAGTTGTTTAATGGATAAACTCCCTTTGTTCCGTGCAGATAACCGAGATTAGATAGGTAACTGGTAATCTGATCGATTCGATCATACTAGAACTTGCACTATGCTTAGAAGATGCTCAATCGTCTAGTGACTAACACCATCAATTTAAGTGTAACGAAAATATCGGTAAGGCCGTTTACGTACCGACTTGAATTCGGTGGTATTCGATAGGTACGTGAAAAACACGGACGGGAAATTCACGTCCTAATGGTTACGCACTTATCCGAATTCGATTCGTTTTCGAGATTTAGATCTCCTTGAAGTACGGAGTAACTCCATGTGCGCGTGCGAGTTCATGTCCATTGGGCACGACCGCTTAAGGCGAGTGTTTCCCGAGCGCGCTCCATACAAACGTTTGATAATATTTCAATCGTATCGCCAATTATAGACATTTATATTAATTATTCGAAACCGAATATGAACCGAGGGCAGTGCGCAAGCGTACGTACAACTTATATAGCTGCCATACTTCGACTTGGTTTTGATACATGAAAAATTACTGAAAGTGAATATTCAACGTTCCGAATTCGAACCGAATTCGTGTCAGTGCGTAAATGTTCATAGAATTACTAGGACGGCCAAATCTGATCAGAAACGGATACGTTTCCAATTCGAACCGAATTCACCCGAAGGTTGAGACTGAACGACTGACTGGGACTTAACGGTCAGAATGGCATTGCAAGGAAAACTGGACCTTGTTGCTTTATGACGAGCAACTGTACCTTAGGCTGATAGAGCAACTTCCTGGTCGAGTTTAGCCGTTACCTTACGTGTCTTCAATTTTCAGTTTTCTACCTCATTGAGGCGGCCATTCTGTGTGTAGTGCAATCACGTAATTCTAACGTAAACGGGACGGGATCGCTTCATGATCGGTAACTTGATTTTGATAAAACTCTCAAACACGCATTGACAGTGCTTTTCTCGAATGCAGATTATTGAGAACCAGCGCTCGCATTTGACATCTATCAAAATAATACTGCCGGTCGGGATCGGGAAGTTTTCTTTTGTTAGACTCGGACTATAAGCATCAGGCATCATCCCCGTCCGGAACAAACCAAATACTTCAAGCAATAGACTACACGCGCTCCGTTTTGAGAGAAATTTACTCAGTCAGCCGCTAACACTCGCGTTGGAAATGGAAAATTTAACTTTAGTTGAATTTTTGTTGTTTTTGCGGCTGTTGATAAAAAAATAGATTAAAATGAAAATATATTATTTGGTTTTCATGTAGGAAGGTATATGCCACAAGTCATATCCATAAATTTTGTTAATTTCAGTTTCACAACGAACGTTTCTCGGAATCTCGCGTGATTAGCTACATAGAACTTCATATGATATTGATAGGCTCCGCCCCCCGTGTCGAAAATGCCCCGATGCCATCATACTAAATGATAAAACAGATAATATCGCAAAGATAGTCCAAGGGTATTGTCAATGATTCCCATACTACAGAGAATCAGAGGTAACGCAACAGAAACGCACTTATACGAATGATAACCATCATACTATACCATCATACTATAGCATCATACCATGCTACTAGCGAGGACCTGTAATTGGCTTATTGATTCTAATATATTACTTATTATGTTTTATATAGCTGTTGGTACTCCAATAAATAAATACAAAAGAAAATTATCCGATGACGATTGAATTACGTATTTGCACTACACACCCAGAGTCTACCCACCCATAGTATTAGCAACCATCTACTCATCTCCTCACCCCGGACCTGATTCAATATCACAGCTTAAAGAAGAGAATCTTATAAGCAAGCTTCTTATAAGACCAAAAGTGAAAGTATTTTTCAGCGTATAGATTCATGAGCTGCGGTAACTGCTGTCGGGCTATACTTATTTGGAACTTTAGTGGTAATAAGTGAGTATTCTTATTGGTGAATATGCTTGATGAAATTATATTTCTATTGCAATGGTCTATGTTGATGATCTTTTATTGGAGCCTATTACATCGAATTTAAGAGACTTCTGCCAGGGTCCGCTTTCCCGATCTTTCGCCCGATCTTCGGCATTCATAAGCCATTGGCACTCGCATCCGACTGAGCAATATTAATCCATCGCTTCCTGACAACGGCAGGTTTAAACGCCTATTTCCCATGTACTCTTGGAGCTTCCGCAGCACGTGACCAAGCCAGCTCAGACAAACCTCTTCACGCCAAGGCTGTCACGGATGTATTCGCTACCTACTCGGTCAAGTCGCATAACGGAAACATTTCCGTTTCGTTGGCGTAGAGTCACATCGCCGCAGTCATACAGCATCACAGGTCTGATAATGCTTGGGCCACAGGTGATTGCCGTGAACCAAATGGCGCTATTTGGCCCAAGTTAAAAAGATACAAGACTTAACATCGAAGCGGATATCTCTGGTCTAGTCATGCTGGACTCATGCAGCACGGAACCGAGGAACTTCAACTTATCTGTTAAATTGTCAGCTTTTTTCCCCCAAAAAATTGTTTCATTAGTGCTGCAGACAATCATGTATTCTGTTTTGGCAACGTTCAGCTTTAAGCCTCCGTTTTCTAGCACTTTCTTCTACGTGTCTACCCTGGTCTCAAGAACCTGCCCAAGCTTGCTCACCGGCGCGATCTGATCAACGTATTTAATGAGCCAAGGAGGTGTGTCTAGAATTTCGCGTGAGAGGACATTTATCACAACTTAGAACAGGAACTCTTAGTATGGGCCTATTCGTGAAATGAATGAGTATATGACTAAAATGATAATAAATATTTTTAATTAAAACTTAATTTCGAAAATATGATCCAATCCACCGATGGAGATTGTGGCAAAATCTTCAACAAAGAAGGATTTAAGTAATATTTTTAATTTTTATGCAACTAATATTTATCAGGTACCATGAAGTCATGATGACCGAGTGGCGAGAGCGTCTACATTGCAAGTGGGCGAACCATGTTCGAATCCCACTCAGGGCCCTGGACCAATTGCTTTTTATTTCTATTACCTAGGTACTACAGTACAGTACAATAGTAGTACTGATCATACGATAACCATGCGCTCGATCGATAGCAATCGTCATAAATAAAAAATAAATAATTGTGGACAAAATCACACAGCACCATCTAGCCCCAAAGTAAGCAAAGCTTGTCTTATGGGTGCTAGATAACTGATAAACTAATTATATACTTTTTTTTATATATACTTATTATACATAAGCCTCAATAGCCGCAAAGCCTTATTATACATAAGTATTAGTCATAAGCCTCGTCGGAAAGGCCTTAGGAGGCTTCGATGAATGAATGAGCCATACAACATGGCGATAGGCTTGCCTTGCCCCCCCCCCCCCCTATCACGTTTAGATGGCTAATATATAGGCAAAATAGGGATAGGCTGTGATAATAATTGTATACCTAATATTATAAATGCTGACATTTCATAGGATGAGTGTATGTTTCTGGATGTCTAGTCTAGTTAGCTACCTATAACATTGATTGAAAAAAAATTTTGTGCAAGCCCATAATTTATCCCAAAATTCAAAGCAGCTCCCAAGGGACCACACTGAAGAGAATGTTTTTTATCTAAATCAGTATGGATATCATAAATTAATAGAAATATTAACACAAATTAGTTCAGATAGAACTACTAAACATTCAATACCAACTTCTTTACTGACAAATTAGTTTTTATGACATTCATTAAACGACAAACTCACAGGCAAAAATTACTACATACAACAGTTACCATTAAAACAATTAATTTAATGGCTAGTTAGTTAATTTGAATGCATTACACCATTTGTATAATACCTACATAATTTACTTTTAGTAATATTAAACTATTTTAGTGAAGATCTGTTTCCAGGTCAGATCAAACATGGTACCTAATTTCATTGCATAATGAGACAAGATGAGCACCAAACCAGTTTACATGTCTAGGCTAGAATATGTGTACTAGTCGTCTAATTTAATAGATTGTATTATAGTGCTACTTAACTATATTTCCTATAGCAGACCAACAAACAATATAGGATAACACATAAGTTATCATTTATTTACCCCTAAATTAAATGTGGTTCCAGAAGGATCACAGCATAATTTATTTTATGTGGATGAAATCCCAAGCAAAAGCTAGTAGTTTAAATAAGATATGGTTCTCAGGGTCCTATTTTCGGAACTATGGGACTTTATATGATAAAGCTTGTTTTACTAGGGCCAATCCATACTGACAGACCATCTGATCATGGTTTGATTAGCGGATTGTAGATATTAGGAAAACAAGAAAAGGTTACACTTGCAACCCGCCTCGGCTTATATATTTTCTCTGCTATAATATGCATGTATTATAGGTACATATAAAGCTTCCAGTAGAAATTCTCTAAATTATAGTGAAAACTGCATCAAAATTGGTTGTGTGGTTTAGAAAAAGCAAGTGGAGAAACAGAAGAACACAGACTTCGCTTTATAGGATTATAAGATAAACATAATATAATATATTATAGTTAGCTGCAAAGTGAATGAAGTAGGGTCCAAAGTGATAATTATCATTAATAAGTAACCTGATAAATATCATATAAAATATACCTTGATAATTATAAAATGACACTTTACACATATGCAATCATGATTTGCCGAAGCGAACAAGTGTTAAATTTTAAAAATTATCAATGCTTTGTCTATATGAAAATACCGAAGATTAAGACCCTGTTAATCCTGAGTTTGAGTGTATTGTAACAAAAAATATCAGTTCGAAGACAAGATGCTCGAAATATACATGAGATATCTGAGATAGATCTGATAAATATCAGATAATTATATGATATTTATCAAAGAACCCTTTCACATTTATTTGCTCTGTTAAGTATTTTTTACAAAAAAGTAACATCTATCTATCCTGACAAATGTTGTAAAAGGTAAAAATCACAATCCTAAATAGTTGGTTGGTGATAGAAAATAGTTAATCCTAATTGGATTAACCATAACTTACTATATACTATATATTTACTAAGATTAAAATATAGAGTTTAATATCCTTCAGGCAATCAATTTATAATCACCAGATCTATAACTAGGTATATTTTGTGTTACATATGATTAACTTCACCAGACATAAGTAATATACCTAATTACATACTAATGTAATGTACTAATTGACACAAAGAAACTGCACTGTATCGTAAAAGTGAAACGAATTTAACATTTCTGTTTCTTAGATCCAACAATTGGATAACAGTGCCTAAAGTAAAAACCTAATTATTATTATGGTTATAAATACTATTTAGCCACAATTGACTGCTTTAAACCACAGTGACACTGAGCTAGCCCTAGGATAAGGAAGATAAGCTGAGGAAAACAGTAACTAGCTAAGGTCATACAATTATGGATAGAGCTACCTAGGTACATAATACTGCATGTCCAAGCATATGGATATGACATTCTTCTAGGAGAGTCATGTATGAGCTAAGTCATTTGTAAAAATGGGTGTAGGCAGGTATGAGTTGAAAGTGGCCCTGCTGTTTTTACCTAGGTGATGAAGTTGCCAGGTACTTACTAATAATTTTATTACGTCATTTGAGAGTAACCTCAAAGTATTGCAGTAGGTTCATTAGGATTTATTAGAAAATCTGACTTATTCTATAAAACCCAATTGGGTAAGATGTACCGCATAGGTTAGAATTTAGAAGTATAATAATCGAAATATAATGCGAGATAACCACTAGATAATGATAAAATACGACGCATTTACCAAAAAAAGTGGTATTTTTGACGTGATATGTCACACGCTGGGCATATGTGGCAGAAAGGAAGCCTAGCCTGTGGCCATTTTTGAAACGCTACTTGGGGCAACTACGTGTAACACTGTCGATATTGATTTGGAAATTAGGAACGTAAAATGGTCCCGTAAGCGTTGATTTGTGGCAATACGCAGCCATATTTAAAATTGTCAGTACCGAGATACGTCACAGGCGTAGGAAATCACGATGGCCGACAAAAGAATGGTTAGGTGGTACTTACTGCTAATTTTTACGCCTCCTAGAGCTGGTTTGTGAGGTTGAGTTTCGAAAGTTTTTCGAACGGATTTGTTGCCCTCGGCGAACGAAGTGGTCCTGGGGCGTCCGCTCATTATTATAGATATAAAATAAACGGCCTAAGAATCCTGGACTTCATAGATACTTCACATTTCTCGTTACCACCCTTGCACTCGCACTGAACTCTTTCACTTCTAACGACGAAATACAAAGTTACGGATGGAATAGTCTAAACAATATCACTATGATACAGTTAAAACCAAAATAAGACTGTCTTCGTAACGTTTTATAATATCATTTTGATAAAATTTCAAAATTTACATCACTAAAAGTGAACGACAGATTTTTAGTTTCTTCAGCCTCGTACTCGCTCACTCATTCGGTAAACTTCGGTTTCCACTCGGCCCTTCGATCACCCGACGAACGAAGATGACGTCACAAAATGTACAGGCATATGGGAAATTTCAGCGCCATCTATTTCATGCCTTGGAAAACTTCACACTTTTATGATAAAACAGTTCTTGTCTATGATAAATTATTTTCTTAATTTATGGCCTCGGGTTCATGTTATGTTTTACTTTCTTGATAAAATCTCGTCATATTACAATCATTTTCACCAACTCCAAAAAGGAGGATGTTCACGTCATTCTCAAAAAATATTAGATTTACCTCTATTGAGAGCGTGGGAGCTACCCACTAAGCTCGTAATTCATTAGGACAAATCCACCTTAGCAAAAGAACTAGTGAAACTCATTAACATCCGTAACTACCACGCTAACTACAATGTTAAGGTTTGACTGACTGACCATGGAACTAATTTCGTAATGAATATGTTGACGGTAATGAATATTTTATCTCATCATTATCTACTTGAGCCTTTGTCACTAGGCAAAAGGAGACAAGCAGCGGGCGCGGACGGCGCAACCAACCCGTCTCTTTATCAAAGATCCGGCAATGAGGACAGGCGCGAATCTGTCTGTGCGCCAAGTGAAGTGATTAGTGAGCCGCGACGCAGTTGCGCGCGCGCCGCGAGCTGCGTTACAGGGCTCCGTCCGTTCCGGAGGCTCTTATCTAATAATGGTGAAAAAAAGGTTTACAACTCAATAGGCGACGCTGTGAGCGCAAGTGATAGCGAAAATGGAGTGTTACACTTCCGATAGTTGCGATAGTGATAGCAGAGACCAGAAAACCTTGGATCTCTCCGGTCAATTATTGGACACTGACAGCTTCGCCGCGAATCTTCGAAGCGCGGTGGACGAAAAGAATTGCGCGGAAAATTACGAAATAATCCTGCTGCACAATAACCGTATTGCCGCCCTGCCAGAAACTATAAACAGGTTTTGTAACTTGAAGAGCTTGGACGTAAGCAACAACAGACTGAATGTCCTCCCTGATTTATTGAAGTACTGTCCACTCACCTCCCTCATAGCGAAACACAACCAACTTACCAACGAATCACTGCCAAAATGTTTTACATCGTCAAAGAATACGCTAAGAGAACTAAATTTGAGTGGAAATCGTATGAATTTCTTTCCCGAACAAGTATTAGAGATAACGTCACTTAAATATCTGTATTTGGGTGGCAACTATATAGGAAAAATACCAAAGGATATATGGAAACTATACAAGTAAGTAAAATAATATTTTAGTACCTACTACTTGTACCTAACAATCCTTAAAAATAAAAATATAATCATCTTAAAATTAATGTCCCGGTTGGGCCCTCGCGTACAAAAGCCCGGGAACCGCCTTGACAATGATCCCAGGTTTGTGTCCAGAGTGCAGGTTTCATGGCGATGTTTTCCCTCGCCGTAAGAGCATCGGTTAGTACCTATTCAACTTTCGACTAATGTGTGTCAGAAAAGAGTCATTGGTACATTGCGGCTGTGGTATTCGAACCCGGTACCTCCCGCTTACGAGTCGCATACCTTTACCACTCGGCCACCGACGCTCCTAACCTAATAATCCGATTTATTCACAATCATCCATTTGGATAGGAATACCCGGTAAATACTTAATTATAGGTTATACCTACATAGCTTGTTTAACATAATGCCTACACATTACAATATAAAGACGTAAACTCAGGTAACACAGAAAACCAAATCTCATAAAATCATCCGCTTTTAGTCCCATGTCCCATACTACTCATAACTAAAACCCAGTATTAAATTGAACCTGACAGTAACAGATCCACATGGCTTGGCAAAACGAGTAACTTAAAATATATGGTAGATAGGTAGAGGTACTCGTTTCGCTGTTGTTTTATCAATTTATTAATATCTACGGTATAACAGACATAGGTCGCTTAAAGCGATAAGACCGCCTTTGCGCGCCTTTAGCGTGTTTGTTGTTGTTAATATTTGGCATTTTGCAGTGTATGCTATAAAGAGTTTTTACTTGTATAGTAAATAAATCATCATCCAACAGATTCTGTCCTTAAATTCTACTAGTGAGGTCGGCACAATAAGTCTTCTCCTTCCAATTTACTCTCCCATATTACTATCGTGTTCTCGTCTCTTACTCTCCCATATTACTATCGTGTTCTCGTCTCTTACTCACTCCTTTCAAACACATGTCGTCATTCCCACATGCCTTCCATATTTTCTTAGATCGGTCTCTACTGAAGTAGCCATCCGCATTCATATTCCTAGTCTGGTGACTTTGATCCCACCGAATAATATTTCCATACCACGGGGGACTAATTAAGTAAGTAGTAAGTAAGTATTTATTTTCTTTCAATCACACAATATACATTTCTTAATGCATTGGTTACAAAAACAGAAATTGCTCCTTATCTGCAGCGGCACCGCCGATCTCCAATCGTATGATACCACCCTTTGGAATAACATCACAGAATATCCTAACTGGATTGGAGATCGGCTGTACCGTTCCTGTTCCAATCCGTCACGGCGCCGCGGCGCTACTTTCAAACTTTCCCTATTCCTGTCTTCTTCACTTCACTCATCTATCTGAATCAACATCTTAGGAATTATAACGTTCACGTTTCTGCCGCATGCATTTGTCATCTCTCACTTTTCTTTACCAACATACACATCTACATTAACAATATGGTCAGAGTTTAAAGGGCATCCGCCATCCGCTGATCACAATGTTGCCTTGCCGAAACATACCTATCTATAATAAGTACCGCTATTTCAGTGGTACCAGATGTTGGAGTGGAGCAGGCTGGCACTATAGGGATATGGCGATAGGTGAAAAAGCGGATGGGACTACCAAAGTCGTAGAACAGAAACCTATACTCGGTTTTTGTTCTCATTTTTGAACTCGTTTCCACGCGAGTGGTTGCGTTTGCTACCTATCTCTTTCACACTCGTGGTACATTGCTAGAGACAGAAGAGACAGATGTGAGCAGTTCGAAAATTGGGCCCATAACCTTTAATCCGACACTACTTTTCCTGCCACTACAGTGTAGTACCTTTTTTCTAATGCTGTGAATGTAGTAGCCAAACATTTTTACTTTACTTTACTTTATTCTTTATTGTACACAAAAATAATAAATACAATTTAACAGAAGGTAACTTAAGTACAAAGGCGAGCTTAACTCAATAGTTGAGTTTTCTACCAGCAAACCATGGAGTCAAAGAATTGATAAATTGAGTGGATTTTTGTGGGAGATGTTCTATTAAATTATATTCCAGACTAACATCTAAGCAATGCAGTTTATTCTAGATTCCTTAGTAGATGTGGAGCGACATCTCGGGCTACATACTTACATTAGTTGCGTAAAGGGCTGGGATTGTTAAAATCTTGTTTCCGCTGAGCATCACACCGGAACAAAAGAAAAATAAAATTTGCGGATATTTAACTCCACGGTTGTAGGTACAGATCGCGGATGTATGGAATCTTTCTGTATGTCCTGTTTAAATAAGAGCTATTCAAACCATAAGAATAAACGCCATTGTTCTGATAGCAAGTTTAATACATCAAAGATTCGATGTTTGTTATAAACGTGTTAAATAAACATAAGAACAGTTATTGTGGAGTTAATTTTATTATTTGTCTCGCTATATGGTTCTCGATTGCTTTGCTACCACATTGCTACAATAATACCAAGAGCAGCCACAGAAATCAAAATACCTAAGTTATGTAAATAGAAATGCCATGCGCGTGTAACGTTTTCGCCGTCTAGTTGATTTGTTCATCATAATAAATGTATTTGAATTGAATAGATCGACCACCAACTATTACCAATTGTATCTGACACTACTGACATCTGAGAGTTAATGCGCAGTAGTAAAGTTATGCGCAGAAGTGGCCGAGGTGTGGACAACGTTCTCCATAGTTAGCCCGATATGGCATTTAGATTTACTTAACTTATTCTGATTTCTGTGAGAGCACAATCTTACGAACTATAGTAAGCGAACTGTATCCTGTTTCTGAAATACGTGAGCCCTCATTTGACGACCTGAGTGGTTCAGTTGGTTAGTATGCCGGTCTGCCATGCAGAGGTCCCGAGTTCAATTCCCGGCCGAGCAGAAATTGAAATGATGAATTTTAATTAGGGCGCTGTGTGAATTTGTAAGCAAGCAATTATTTATACAATCAAACTTAGTCAAAGTAAGCAATCGTTGGACGAGTGCCAAAGTAAAGATACTTCTATTACCTATTACCACAGATAATAAAATACCACGTACAACTATTACAATTATTTGGTATAGCATATCTACATTGAGGTAAAATTGTATCTAATTTGAATAGATTAACACCAAGACAGTCGATAAACACTACCTATTGAAAGAATTATCTAGGTCTTATCCGTGTCGCTAGACATGATGTCTTGTTGTCGATTTGATTGCGGTTATGGTGTGTATCTAGACTGAACAGTTGGTAGGTAGGAAGATAGCTTGTGTACTTACCTGTCTGTTGTTATAATACTGTGCTTCTCTCCATACCAAGGTTGTCTGGAAGATATCACATTAGTGATAAGACCGCCCTTTGTACTACCTACCATATTTTTTGTATCTGTACTTGTGTTCTCTGGCGTGCAATAAAGAGTTTTGTATTGTATCTAGATTTACATACATACAGTCTAAAATTTATTATAAATAAACAAAAAAATTGATATACCCTGTACCTACGCACCTAACATTCCAAGTAGGTATCGTATCTAGTGTCCCGTGTAACATAACATAACATAGGCAAATAATAATAATAACCATCATCATCATCTTGGCGTTATGTCCCGCTGGTGCCCCCTTGCGGCATGCGAGGGCCCAGGGTCTACCTTCCTGCAACTCCTGGCCCTCTTCGTTCTGTCTTCGGCATCCTTGGTGGTGAGCTTATTGGCACGCATATCATTCTTGACGACGTCAAGCTATCGCTTGGGCCGGCCTCTCCTTCCCGTGCCCGGCGGGGGCGGCAAAGCCGGACACTTGTTCCCCACGTAACTTGCTGGTCTGCGCAAGACGTGGCCATACCATCGAAAGCTGCATTCTTGCAGCTTATCTGCGATGCCAAGGTTACCCCGAATGTGGGCGTTACGAACGCGACCCTTCCGTGAAATTCCACACATTCACCCCAGTATCTTCATTTGCGCAGCTCCTGCTTGTGTCGCTCTAGTAGGGGCCAAGTCTCGCTACCGTATAAGTGAGTAGGTCTAATGATGGTCTTATAGACCAGTCCCTTCAGCTTTATCGGCATTTTGGAGTCACAAATGACACCTGTCACCCGCGGGCCTAGGGCCTTTTGGCCCAAGCCGCGAATATTCGGGCATTGACGTCGCTATCGATGTCCCCGGCTGCGCTAAGTACAGATCCCATATATCTGACCTGATCCGTGCGCTTGACTTTTTCTCCGTCTATGCTCACGAGTAGAGGATCTGCACTGCTGCAGGCCATGTACTCTGTCTTTGCCACATTAATTTTCAGACCGCCGTTCTCAAGCCTTGCCATTTTTACACGTTGGACTAGTCGCACCTTGTCAGAGTCTGTCAGCGCGATATCGTCAGCATATATGAGCTACCATGGAGGTACCTCATGATAGTCTCGTCTCAACATAGGTAAATAATAAAACTAACTTAATGCAGATCTAGGGTTACATTCCTACTCTTTTGAGAGATCTTGCAGATTCATAGTCGTAGGTACAAAAAAACCGAATGTCATACCCGTATTAACATATAGGTATTTAATTCACTATGTTGTTGCCGATAATTTACACTTCCTTACTTAATATACACGATTCATACACCGTAAACGAATCGGTCCATTTAGGATGGCTGCTAAGGACAAAAATTATAAAGAAGCACTAGCTAGTTAGAGCATTAGAGTCTGAACAGCTGCATGTACCTATCAAAATAAATTCACAATTCTTTTTAACCATTGACACGCAAAAATAGAAGTGTGCCTTGTAGTATTTGTCTGTGTATCTGTCTGCGGCAGGCATCATACACGTAGCCAGTTTTATTGATATAAATACACGTACAATATAAGTATTGACAAATACTAATAGTTCTATAGTCAAATAGTTCTTGACTTAGTTGAGTACGTAGTTTAGGAAGCCTGTCGGTATTCAATAAGTACAGGATCCAATCATTAGTAGTTCGTGCGGTAGCGGAAGGTTGTGAAATGATGGTACGTAATTGCACTTCGCACCTGCTAATACTTTCATCATCATCATCTTTATGAGTACTTTCACTCAACATCAACAGCGCCTGCTGGAGCCGGGCCTCCTCTACCAGTAGAGAGTTTTGCAACAATCTCATGCTTGGCAAGCGCGTTGGAGGTCTCAGTTGAAAACACTCATCAAAATACGCTGACTGCGAATTCGTGACATCGAATTATGCGTCCTCGAACATTCACCAGCACGAATCTCGAAACACGTTACCCCGAAGTCTCACGGACCACGTTACATCGAATTCTCGACAGGACGCTCTACAAATACACATATTTGTAGAGCGTCCTTACAAATATTTGTACAAAGATATTGGCAAAGGCGACTTCCCACTGAAATATTTGTTCATATTCTTACAAATAGGCTTCCACACATAGTTTTTGCGCTTCTTTGTACCCATCTTGGCACATGTCTGTGACCGGCATTACGCGTAGCACTCGCTACTGCCCATTTTCTTCTAGTCTAGGTCTGAGGTCGTAGCTGATCCACTTCTACGTACTTCCACAAAGTTAACCGCTACGTACCTAGATACTTTATTTGGTCAAGTGTATACCTACAGAGCTAAAAACCAGTCGGCCTTGTACTAAAAACTGTTAACTATCCAGTTTACAGATTCTATCGTTGGGCGCGAATCAAATCATGGAAGTGCCCGAGTCGGTGGGGCGGCTGACCTCGCTCCAGGCTCTGGTGCTCAGCGATAACCTGGTGGAGCAGTTGCCCGCGAGCATCGCACACTTGAACCAGCTGCGGTCGCTGCTACTGCACAAGAACAGATTGAAGACACTGCCCACGCAGATCATCAAGCTCAAGTGTCTTACAGAGGTAAATATATGATTACTTAGACTTACAATTAGTAACGCAAGGTGGACCGACGATCTGGTAAATATCGAAGGTACCAGCTGGATGCAGAAGGCACAGGACCGGCCTTTGTGGAGATCTCTGGGGGAGGCCTATGCCCAGCAGTGGGCGTCTTTCGGCTGATATGATGATGATGATGACAATTAGTCACATTCAAGGTATTCATTGGCAAAGTGGGTCGTTTGTATGCGGGTGAGTGGTTTGGGTCCATTTTTCGGGGTGTGATCCTTGTGCAGAGGTTATCCTTGGCGCTACAGCATGGCAATGTGGCTTCAATAATGGGTACGTTTGAACGCGGTGCGAATTGGGAAAGGGTGTTTCAGTAATTATTTAATTATTTGACGGTGCCTTAAAATGCACAATCACGTTGCTGGTATCTCTTTATAACTTTAAACGTCTGGTGCTACGGAAGCCCCAGGTATTTGAGGGAAATGGTATCCTAAGAAAACCTGCAGGTATCAGGGAAGGAACCCGCGGGAGACCCACGGACTGTTTTTTGGAACGCTCGCATCCACGTCAGCGCTCGCGTTCGCTAAGTCTTTTTCGTATTCGTTATAAGTTGCTAGAGACAGAACAGACAGGTACTAGATAAAGAGTGCTCGTATAGATGCGACCGGTTCGAAGTTCGAGCCCCAGGAAGCGATACATTGAGACGCCGAGTACTTAGAATGCAAACGGCCAACGACGTGACCGGACGAAAAGGGGGAAAAAAGATTGACCACTCGGATGATGATGATAATATAATAGGGTAGGGTAGGGTGCAGTATTCCTGCTACTCTACGCAAGCGGGCGTCACATGACCACAACAGCTAGATAATAAATTCCTAATAGTCAGACCTAGTTCAAAGGTTAATAAATAGATGATTCATTTTTGTTTTAATCACAATAATAAGTCCAAACATAACAGAATAACAGGGTAGAATGAACTTAAAAAGAATAATCTTGTATAAAATATTATAAATGCGAAAGTTTGTATGGATGGATTGATGTTTGTTACCCCTTCATGTAAAACTACTGAACGGATTGAAATTTGGCAGTAATATAGCTTATAATTCCAGAATACCACACAGGCTTAGGTTTTAATGTATCCCGAATTACAATGTGGTTCTGCGGAAAAAGGTCCGGCCGGATAAACTTAATTTTACACGGAAGAACTCATAGGCTATCGCTTTATTGTAATGCGATTACTACATTTGGCTAAATTCAGAATCAAAAATAATATATTATTATTCTCTTATGGCTTAAAATTTTCGTATCACGCCTTTTGAAAAGCAGAGCGACGCGTTACATCATATAATTGATACAAAAATTGACCTTATTCTTTGAGCAATACATTCCACTTTTATGTGCTCTCACGATTTTTCTTCTGAACTTGGACGATTGAATTTAGCCAGCCATAAATAATATAGAAATTATTTTCGCATTAAAATAGGTACTTATACTTAATCGTCATAAATATTAGGGTAATGGTACCGGTATTAGACCACCATACAATTCATAGCTTTCCGCGACACAACGCCGCAACAGCTACGCAATGCACCGTTACGTAAGACAGAGCAATCGCACGTCGCGATGATAACCTCGCCTCGTGTCAACCTCTGAATTGCAAATTGTGCGCTAAACAGACGCATGTGTAATCTAGTAGGTAGACGCGATGAATGTAAGTGGTCATATATTATATGTATAGGTATTATCAACAGTTATTTAGGGTTTTACGGTTCATCGCGTACAGAAGCCCTATTCTATTCTCACGATGCGACATCTCGCATTCGACTAGTAGCGAAATACTTTGAAGTGTCACAAACTTATCTGACCCGGTGGACAAAGCTGGAACTAAGTGTTCTCATTTGAAATGTCATGTCAATTCCACAACAACAGCGACGTTGTAACCGGGTCAGATAAGTTTGTTGCGTTTTCAGTGACACTCTCCGGAAACCTAGGACCACCTCGTCTCATACTCGGCGTGTCCTAAAACTTGCCCTAAAAAAGAGGCCAGTCCAGTATGCGTCGCCGAATACTGGGCCAACAAAGTGTAAGGGGGAGTTAAGTCCATCGACTCGATAAGAAGCAGAAGTGACATTAGTGAAGTGGAATCAAAGAAATTGGGCATTGAGTGCAGAATTAACCGAAAATATGCGGCAAATTATGGGGAATACGCTTCCAATCAACATACTAAAAATATACACCTGTATCTTTATTGAAAGTATTTTTTTTCAACAATTCAAGATACCTATTGGTCAACCAAAATTTAACCTAATTGAATAGATAGTGGATAGTGCGTATCTACTTTTTAGAAAGATGCAATGATTTATAAAATATGCAAACACTCACTCAGCTACTGGACTTGAGCCTACTCCGCATTGGTAGAGGGTTTTGCCAAGTAGATTCACTAGGAGAACCTTGGGAACCTCTAAGTGTAATATTCAAACGAAACCGCTGCTGCCCATTTATCAATGGTGTTCGGAGAAACACTACCACTAGTACTTACGTACCTCTAACACCCTTAAGTAGATACCGCAAGTCGAAAGGATTGGTGCTATAGGTTTTACCCTACAGATAAGAAAGTAGGTAGGCTACTTAATCTGATGTAGAGACAAATAAATTCCTTGTTTGTTTTTTAGTAAAATCTGGTAGTTATTTTTTCTTCATATTGTTATGATAACATTCGATTGGAGTATTTAACGCTTAATCACGCATATTTTAAATAATAATCATGAGACGCAAACACGCAAACACGCAGCGAATGACTAGGTAACTATACTATGGCTTCGAGTATGTATTTGTAGTAATCATCTTGGCGTTAATGTCCCGGTTGTACTCTCGAGAACGATGGCACGGGGTCCGCGTTGACCATGATCCAGAATTTGGCGATCAGGTAATTACAGTGGAGCGACTACCATCTGACCTCCGTAACCCTGCTACCAGGGGAACCTGACTAGATTGGATCCATGAACCATGAGGTTTCATCACGATCGTAAGAGCATCGGTTAGAATTCAACTAATGTACATAACACAGAAGGAGTCATTGGCACATGGCCGCAGCGGTATTCGAACCCGGTACCTCTCGCTTACGAGTTGGATACTCAACCCCCCGGTTACCGACGCTTCGAGTATATGTGTAGTAGATGCCTCAATCGTATTTTAAAGTAGAAGTGTAGTAGGCACATACCTACCCCCGGCAGTAGGCTGTTAAATGGAGAGTTGGTACACTCGCGACCAAGCAAACCGATTCACCCCATTTTTCTAGCTTTACAAATTTGTCTATAACGTCATAAATACCCTAATCGATTTGAATTAGGTTTTCGCGTGCTGATAGCCAATAAGACAATTGTCACATCTGTATTCAATTAATTTCTTTTACGCCAGACTATTTTTTTTAAATGGGGTACAATTATGAGGTGCAGCTGTTTTAGGTTTTCATACAAAACAGCTGCACCTATGAAAAAATATTGTCTAGCGTAAACAGATGTAATCATTGTCTTATTGGCTATCAAACCGCGAAAACCGAATTCAAATCGATTAGGTATTTATGAAGGACTGATTTGTAACGCCACAAATGTATGAGCGTAAAGGAAAAATATGGGGTGAATCGATTAGCTTACTCGCGAGTATAGGTGCTGGTTAGACATAATCTTAGTAAAAATAATAAACGATATTGTCAAGTTTAATAGGGACTAATTAGACACTAAATTAACAGGCGATGACCTTACATGGTCTCCCCATGTCTTGCAACCCCTTACAATACGTCCAGCCAAAGAGCTTGGTATTCCAGGGTATATTCCGCTAGGTATAGTCAGTTTATGCGTCCAACAGTGGACGTCCTGCGGCTTATATGTATAACTTTAACAATAGGCAGCGATGACCACTTTCCATCAAGCGACCCGCATGCCTGTTTGCCTACCGTATGAAATATAAAAAAATCTTATACTCTCTCATCGGACAGCCCACGATGGAACGCTGTAACTGTGCCCCTAACATCTACGATTCATGCATTTAAATTTCATGTACCGGCTTAACAAAAATGCAAAAACGAAATGAAATATCCTGTAATTGCGCAGGCTATCTTATCCTTTAAACAGAACGGAACAATGCAAACATTGTTGCTTGGCGGTAGAAAGATAAGTAGATGGTAGGTTCCTCCCAGATACACTCCTCATCCTCAGTCCTTGATCGAGTCCTTACACCTAGGGTGCTTACACTTTAAACATTGTCTGTTCCCAGCTCAGTCTCCGTGACAACCCTCTGGTGGTGAGGTTCGTGCGGGACATGACGCTGCAGCCACCCTCGCTCCTCGAGCTGGCCGGTCGCACCATCAAACTCTATGAAATCCCTGTGATTCCCGGCGAAGTCCCTGCCTCGTTGATAAGCTACCTCACTGTGGCACAGTGCTGTGTCAACCCCAAGTGTAAAGGTAATTGCAATCATGTCGCAATAAGTGAGTGCAGTGAACAATGAGTGTGGATTGGGTTAGTACTTGGTTGTTGCTGCCTAAATCCGTCAGGCGAATGTGTAATCTGCTGGCGGATATCTTCCAAATCGCGGACGTTTACCGAAATTAATACTGGTAACACCTAATTATCGTTGAGGCCGTATTTGTGGACCGTATTTGTCGACTTGGTATTGGTAGCTCGCATGCTTATTAATATTGTCCTAACAATCTCTTTTTACCTTAGTTTATCTTACGTCGGCACAGAAATCGAAATATAGGTACTTAACTTATTTTGATTTCTGTGTACGGAAGGACCTATACGAATTGAAATGCGAATGATTCAATAAATAATACAGCCAAATCCAATGGTCTATCCCTTCGCTATTATATAAATTTTATAGTAATTTACGATATACCTAATCAAGCCGATATGACGAAAACCGTATCCAAATTCAACCTTATCCCTTTTGATATATTATGTTAACATAGCCATAATTATCAAATGAAAACTGCGGGTAAACTAAGCTTAGAGCAGAGCTTCGGCAGTGATGGCACCATTTTGTTGTTCGGAAACCAGGTATCTATGTATGTACGTTTTTATTTAGAATAAAACTATTTTTATTCTAAATAAAAACCTTTGCGTCTATACGCAATCTATTAGCTATCAGTAAATCAAAATTCATCTCGTCTTTATTCCTACCTATTCTCAGTCGTCAATTACAATTTAAATCGGTACCTAATAGAGAAGTAAAAACCTACAAATGACGTGCAACACAAAGAAATCTATAAAACAAATATATTTGCATAAATATATAACAAATCATCATATTTATATTTGTCGAGGAAATTGCAATAGGTTACGGTTAATCTCATTTGAAGTACCTACTTACCCATTTCATATGTTGTTTGTTACATTTTATCATGTCTGGAGATAGCAATTTCACAGTAATGAGAACTTGTAGTTGCCAGTGACTAAATATGGAGCGAAACAATGACATTTGCTAGTACAACAAAACGTTTGATACTACGCAATTATACGCTTATCTGTTTATAATTTATGCCACAAAGTTATCGCCATTCTGTGTCGGTGTTTAAGCGTGTAAAATAATTTCTGATTACTTACATGCATTTTATCTATTTTCAGGTGTATTCTTCGATAATCGCGTGGAACACATAAAATTCGTGGACTTTTGCGGTAAATACCGAATACCGTTGTTGCAGTACTTGTGCAGTTCTAAATGCATCACTGGAAGCTGGGAGAGCCGCGAGGAGAATTCCAATCCTTATCCGCATATGATGAGGAAGGTTCTCCTTGGATAATTAACATATTATTAGGTCCTTACCTATGAAATTGGCGTTTTGTATGGCAAAAATGAGGGAAACTGGAATATTCATACAAATTTTTAAATTTCTTGTAAATGGCAAATCCGATTACGATGAAACTTTGTAGATATAATCAGACAACATTAAGCTAACATTCCATATCATTTTGATAACAACACACTTTTCATATAATTGCATCTTGTTAAAAAGGCAAAACTGGCGACAAATGAAATGGGATATTTTTAAAACCTCATGAAAATATTTAAAAAAAAATTATTCAATTTTAGATATTTACTGGCATCTAAACATACTCTATTTTCGAAATCAAGTATTAATTTTGATATGTTACGTACAATTATAAATAATAATCATCATCGTCGTAGCGCTTATCCCGGCCTCTGCCAGGGTCCGCTTTCCTACTCAATCCTATCCACTTCGCGCGGTCTTCGGCATCCCCTGGTCGTAAGCCGTTGGCTTTCGCATTCGAGTCAGCGATGTCAATCCATCGCTTCTTGGGTCGCCCACGGGGCTTCTTTCCTGATACCGGCAGATTCAGGCACCTAACCAGCTCAGACGAGACTTCTCGATCTTATCTGCCTACAGTTAAAAATATTTGAGCAAATGTGTAATTGCGAAAAGACGCCAATTTCATAAGTAAGGACCCATTATTTAGTCCTATCTATATTAGTCATTGTCTTTGTAATATGGAACGTACCCATTGTACTACTCTCGTATTTTATCTCACTGCATAGTCCAAAACAATCCACATTGAGTAATACTATAATCTATACATATAGATGTAAATACCTCTAATCTGCATAGCATAAGGTATTATAAACTAGTTGTTGTTAATTATGAAGTCATGTATATTTTTTTCAAAGGGACCAAACAAAGTAGCTACCTACATTAATATATTATGTTATTAGAAATAGATATTGTCTAGGTATATAAAGACAGTTTGTATGAGTTATTGTGATTTATTATAATTCACACCAATTGTTATTTTACTCAATTTACTCAAATGTTAATGAAACTATAATTACAATATTGTCTATTTCATTTCCTACCAACACTTCACACACTATTCAGTTTCTTGTAAGAATTTCCTTCTTTCTTCTTTACCTCGTAATATTGCTGCTTTAAATAATTTACAATAAAGTTCTATTGCTGCTGGAGTGTCATCATTGCCAGGAACAGGGTAGGTAATCAAGTTGGGGTTGCAGTTTGTGTCTACTATTCCAATTGTAGGTATTAACATTTTGGCACTATCTCTTACTGCTGTGTGTTGGTTCAAAACATTATTTTGAGTATTCAAGAATATGCATAAATCTGGCAATCTAGTCACTGCTCCAAATTGATGGTTGGCATTCGTAAATATGCCTCCACGCCAAAATCTTGTATGAGCATACTCACCACTCTCTTGTGCTGTTTTCTCAACTAAATGAGCATTTAAAGCATTTCTATTGAAAAAGCAGATAATTCCACCTCTGTAGGCAATGTGAGCTGTGAAATTAAGTGCTCTATGCAAATGTTCGGCAGTGATATCCAAATCAAATATCAAATGTCCCAACCTCGACCCATAGATATAAGGCCTCATGTAATCGTTCAGGGAACCTTCCTTGTGTCCATAATGTACTCTCGAGTCAAATAAATCTTTTACTGTAAATAGGTTATGTACTTGAAAATAGTCTGGATAATCCAAAGGACTTTTTTTCTGGACTTGAACATCTGCAAATTAAAAATCAAATAACATGTTATGAGTGGACACAGGAGTGTCATATCATGTACCTAAACACTTAGGTACCATAATCCTATATCGCCCTTATGCTGGTTTTACGCGAGGATAGAACAAAGTTTAGAAAGACAGTGGCGCTTAAATATAGGGCCAAATATTAAGCCACTTACTCAAAATTACAGCACAAATAGCTCTGGATGAGCAAATTAAAATTGTAAAAACTTAATAATTAGGAAAGAAAAACTTTGGACGCACACACACAGTCCTGCTCTTTGCATTACACTGCCGTCGCTTTCTCACAACTGAACAGCTACAAGCCAGACAAGCAAGAAAGGTGGAGGGGGTGCTAACTGCCCCGAAACATTTAACTGGCAAGCTATTAACTGTTCTGCCTTGGTTACTGTCAAGACAGTACTGCAAACCTTCAGTTTTAACTGTAGTCTTAACATACACTTAAAACTGACATCCCTAGTGTAGGTGTATGTTGAGATGAGTTTCTTCAGTCGTAATCACGTTAGCTTGTGGCCTGATTTATATATCCTTGCTGACGCTGCCCATGATGGCACCCAGCACAGTGACAAACTTAAAGCGAACATAGTAAAATAATGACTTTTCCTTACTAGCTCCAAATAACAACCAACATAATACAATCTATACAATTACGAAAATAAAATGAATACCTTCAGAGACTTCGACAGAGTTTTGGACAGCTGGTTGTGCTGTTGTACTATTGTTTCGTGCGAGAAATACACAATTTCTGAATGAATGACGTCCTAGAAAAAAGGTATTCTATTAGTACAGAATCTTTAATGTAAGTACTTAATGTTATACTTTGCAACAAAACAAGATATTACCTATATTTTTAAATAACATTGGTGAAATTGTTACACTAATTGGTACTAATAGTATTCAATGTTTTTCTGTAAGCGCAGAGGAGTTCAAGAGAAGTTATTAAAATTAAACATAACCTCAATTTTTGTCTCCTTATTTTTAAAAGATTTATTTAATGGCCTGGAATCTAAATGTCTCTTT
The DNA here is from genome assembly GCA_905147135.1 of Blastobasis lacticolella. Lineage (NCBI taxonomy): Eukaryota > Metazoa > Arthropoda > Insecta > Lepidoptera > Blastobasidae > Blastobasis > Blastobasis lacticolella. The sequence goes on from LR990044.1 coordinate 11,672,961, forward strand.
CGACATTTTTTTTTTGGGGTCTATCTTACTTACCAACTTTATGGATGGAGAGAATTTCCTTTTCCGCTTTACCTTCCGGATATACATATCCGGTAAAAATTGGATCGTGTGTACGATCGGTCCGATTTTGAAACCCGATTGACAAGGAAAAAGAATAAAAAATTCTCTATGGTGACTGAACACTGACTGTCTGTAGGAACGTATGGGAAGGACTGTTGACATTTATTGATGTGATATGGTATTCGTTCATATGGTATTCTTTATCCGATGATAACTAAAAACCTAGAAAGCAAAGACTGAAAGAAATCGGTGGTTCTCCTATCCATTTGCGCTTTGGCAACTTTTAATCCGCGGATGGGACGTGGTGTAATAATGTTGTAATCTGCGTGCGCGCTGGCTACTGTTGTTGAAACGTTTTGTTTTTTGTTTCTTCCCTCAATTTACAACATAATCAGCTTTTACGTACCCAACGTAGCTATAATCTTCTGTGTGTATAACCCTATTCCTTTCGCTTTCATCCCATGGGTTTATAATTCGTTCATAGGTAAATACCTACCTTCTATCATACTTTGAACTTTGTGATTTCACCAAGTAAACTTGTGTTTATAATAATTATTCGTATTTCAAAAGAACCCCCTCGGGTGCCTTTTTTCGTCTTTACTAAGTATTTTTTAATTGCGCCCTTGGTATACTTTAACAGAATTTCTTGAATTTGAATTGAAATATAGGTGTATTAGACACTTAGTGACACAACATGGCCAAAACAAAAATTGAAGATGTTGATTTGTATGCTTTACTCGATATTCAGATTAATGCTACTGAATCTGAGGTAAGATTTCTAAGTATTTGGTATATTTGTATGAAGTAAACTAATGATCTAAGATCCTTTCATTTTGGTTAACTGTGTTTTGACTGGTTTTCATACTTTCAGATAAAAAAAGCATACCGCAAAAAAGCACTCCTATGCCATCCGGACAAAAATCCTGATGACCCAAAAGCAGCTGAAACATTTCATGAACTTTCGCGTGCTTTGGAAATATTGACAGATGCATCGGCTAGAGCTGCTTATGATAAAGTCTTAAAAGCTAAAGCTGCTGCTAAACTCCGACATCAAGAATTAGATAGTAAGAGGCAAAAATTTAAAGAAGATTTGGAAAGAAGAGAGAGGGAAGCTGCCTCAGGCGGTCACCTTACAGATGCACAGAAATTAGCAGCAGAGATAGAGAGGTTACAAAAAGAAGGAAGCCGTCTACTACTAGAAGAACAACAAAGAATGAAAGAGGAAATAAAAAGGACCAGGTCTCGACTCTCTGATCCTGTTTGGGATTCTAGTTTGAATAGAATAAAAATTAAATGGAAAGTAGACAAAAGTGAATCCAGTAATGGTGGATATGATGAGCAAACCTTGAAAAGAATTTTAAAAAAATATGGTGACATTGTAGCTTTAATTTTATCTCCTAAAAAGAAAGGCAGAGCTTTAGTGGAATACTCAACAAAAGAAGCTTCTGAAATGGCAGTTGAATTAGAAAAAGGTATGATTTTTACATATTATAATCACATAGTTTTAAACAGCATGTAAACAACCATTTAAAGCTATTTTAATTCTAGTCGTTTCATTATGAAGGTATTTGGAACTACATACAATATAAATTTTCAAGGCAGTGTGAACCATATCACAGGCTTATGATTGTCGAACTCATTATCCAGCCCGTAACAGTCCACTGCAGGACTAAGGGCCTCTCCAACGAGAAGGGAGGTTATTGCCATAATCTCCACGCTTGGCAGGCGGGTTGGAGATCGCAGTGTTGTAAATATAACAATGGAAAACGCTGCTGCCCATTTTCCAACCTACGGAGACTCTAGATCTTTTGTCTCGAAAACACTAGTCGCCTTGTACGACACCCACCAGTGTAACGGGTCGGTGCTATTCTACTCTGCCGGACACCACACGGCCAATCGCTTTTAATTCAATATTTATTTTTGCAGGTTTACCTGACAATCCACTGTCATTAAAGTGGGTTAATGACAGACCTGTTTTGAGCACCAAAAGAGAAGTACCAGGCCCATCACTTATATCTGATAAAGATTATGAGTCCATTGTACTTACAAAAATGCGTCAGGCTGCTGAAAGACAAAGGCTTATAGAGGAAATGATGAAAGAAGATCAATCATGAATAAAAAATTATAACTTATCAATTAATTGTGTATTTTCAATTCAATCAAATTACATTAATTACCAATATTTACAAAAAAAATCTTAATCCTGGAATGATTTAACTTTTGCCACAGTGTCAAATGTTTTCCATTGCTTAATAAATTCCACTACTTTATTCCTTTGATGGTCTCCATATTCTTTTTGAGGGTTCTTCCACAGATTGTAGTCTAAATCGAGGATACCAGCAATGATTTCCTGAAAGAAATATCTTATGAATCATGACTTCCGTTTAAAAAAATTAAACAAATATTATAGTAAATCTTACTTCGGCAAAGGACTTTGGAAACAGGTGCTGGTCCTCAATTACATGAGCAAAACCGGGATCCATTCCAAAATCTATCCAGAAATAAGGTAAACCTTTAGGGATACCCTTTCTTATAGATTTTCCTTTCAATTCCACCACTTTTTTATTCATAGACCATTCGGCTTCGCATTCAAGAAGAGCTTTCTTGAAGTAAATGGAAGCCATGTCACCTACATCCCTTGGTAAAGGAATGCAGTTGATTACCATGTGAGGAAATCTGTGCAGTCTTGTAGCTGTTTCGAAGAAAACCACATCTTTGTCTTGAGAGTTGAAGAATTTGGTGAGGGCTTGCCTGTAACACTATAAGGAACATTAAAATCAAAAAATATTTTACAAAAAAAAATTAAAATAGTAACAGTATACAGTATGTGGCCTAGAACCGGGGCAAATATTATAAACCACCACCAGTATTTAAATCATCATGGTCCCAATTAAATAAGATCAAAACTTAACTAATTGTTTTTTTCTAACAAACTTAATCGTAAATTCAATGTAATACAAACAAGCTTAGTTCCGCTCAACTCGATCGAGTTCATTCTGTATCATACTTAATCGGAGCTGCTCAGAACGTCTCGTTGACATTTTATGGATTGTGTCAGCTGATATTATCTTATGCCCTGTACCACGACATTGACAATGTTAGCAATAATATTGTTTTGCAATAATCAGTATGTTAGTATTATGAATTGTAACTTTAAATTCTTATTGTGTGTAATGCATGGGTTTTGGTTAACTACAATCTTTTCAGAAAAATACCAATACTCTAGAGTCTCTATTTTTCAATTTTTAGCAATTAGCCCCGGTTCCAGGCCATAAATAAATAATTACCATTATTTCCTCCCAGACATCTTCATCGAGGGATGTCACACAAGTAGAATGTTGTATAGTGGTTATAATGCAGTGACCTTTTACTAGACTCTTTCTAGCTGGCAGTGCCAAATAAACTTTAGCACCACAACTAACCATCAGATGCTTCAACATCTTCCTTGAATCAACACAGTGTTCACATCCTTCTAAAGTCTTTTCCAAATTAATGTGTTGAGTTATCGCTCTCTGTTTTTCATTTTCTCTATCTTTAGCCTCATTTCTATTTTTGGATATTTCATCCACAAATATATCTTCTAGATCATCATTTGGATTTTTATGATTTCCTGCTATTCTAGCCAGTTGTGCTTCATCATCATAATTATTCCCATATTTTTCTTCTTGGAACTGAAATCAAGACAACATGTACATTAATATTACAGATATCTATAACAAATATTGACAAGTATAGTATAATTAACATTGATCTAACCATTTGAGCCAAGTTGTATTTGTCATCATTGCCAAAGTATTTCATTCTCTGGCCAGAAGTATGGGTTTCTGCCTTGCGTTTACCTCCTTTACTCCTTGCATCTCCAATATCACCTTTGGTTAAAGGCCTACTGTTGCCAGCGCTGTTAGTCGACATTAACATTACTCTCTCATTTTCCTCTGCCTCACTGGCATTAGGGTTTTGCTTTCTATATTCCCTTGCTGCTTCCAGTTTTGCTTTCAACTCATCAACAAGTTTTGTGTCACCCATTATTTCAGCTTTCACAATTTTTGCTGCTAGTTTGTTCATTTTTTCATCACTTAAATATTTAATATTTGTTTTCTCAGAACTAGGACTTTGAACAGTTGCAATTTTAGTAATAGGTTCTTCACTTAAAAATTTCATATTTGTTTTCTCAGAACAAGGACTTTGAACAGCTGCAATGGTAGTAATATTTTCCTCTCTCAGATGTCCTCTTTCTTCAGACATTTGATTTCTTTTATCTGGTTCATTTTTCCAATTGGATGTTCTATGATAAGATTCTTTGTATTTACTGCTACTCTTTATATCATGGTGCTTACTCCTATCATCTTTTTGATGTTTATTTTTTTTATCTCTGGAATAATTTTGATAATCTTGTGAAGTTGAAGACCGACTATAATAGTCTTCATCATCATCTGTGGGTTTTACAAAAGGCCTTGACTTGCGGAAACTCTCAGGAGTTTGCGGCAAGCCGGAGCCCCCATCTTTCCAATAAGGATTGAGTTCTCTGACACTAGTTGATGGATTGTATGAATCAATGTGTTTCTTTTCTTTTATTTCACGAGGCTTGATGTCATCTTTAGTATACGTTTTAAGCATCCCTGTCATAGACATCCAGTCTTCCCGTCCTGAATCTTTTGGTATACTTTCTTTTTCAACCCACTCGTCTGACTGTGAACTGCTAGAACCAGATGACTGAAAAGTAATATAAAAAGAAAATTAATATAAGAAAGGCTTATAAACATCTTCTATACTAATATTATTTAGAACTGACAACTTGGAAAAACATTATGATCCCACCTACAGGACATCTTAATGTTAACAGAGATCAGAACTATGCGGGGGCAAAAACTGCTTGACAGAAATATAGGCTTTTACGTACTTTTCTTTTAATCTCCGCTTTCTCCCTAGTTTCTTTGTTGCGTTTATGTTTCTTTCTGTGTTTGTCTTTTTTCTTTTCTTTCATGTTTATGTCTTGAAATTCACCACTCAGTAAACAATGTGCTCGTCTATAGAAGGCTGTTAAAAAAAAAATTACAGTGTTATATTAAAGAGATTTTACACTGAATGAAACTCAAAATAGTACTCAAAGCAAATATTATTGGTAATAACCAGGTAAAATCGTAGGGAAAAAACACGGTAAAATCCTACGAAATGTATAAATAACCACACAGACAAATAACCTTAACTGACAGTTGACTGTTTGACATCAAGTTACAAGACCAATAAGGTTGTAGCGTGAACATTAGGATAGCGGGTAAAAACGTAAGTAAACATCAGTAAGTAAGTAAGTAAGTACTATATTGCAACAACGTAGCCTATGGGCCAGTTTATCCTTTTCGGATATACAATAGTTATTAACGGTATGGTTATACTACAACAACATACATATATAGGTACAGTTAACCTAGTTAGTAAAATAAACAATAATAATGTATGTATGTATTTTTTACAAGAGTTAACAAAACACCATTTACGTTTCTAATAGAACTATAGGTATGCACCTAAACTATAACAGGCCATATCCACGTATCGACACAGAGAAAGATATCTATCCAAGAGATAACAAAACACTAAAATTTAAAATAAATACCCTGGAACCGGTTGAGCGAACAAATAACTCTGACGGTTACCATAGTAAATAAAACTGCGCTGTCTACAGTCCCACAAACATGTCTGACCGGGTGACAGCGTCGCTGTTGTTGGCATTGACATTACATTTCAAAACGGCAACACTTAGTTCCGGTTTTGTCCACCGGGTCGAATAGGTTTGTCAACAATCTTGTCAAGCCGCCAGATATAACATTGTTAACGCGTACAAGAATATGTATGGACAGTGGTAACCATTCCAATAGCTATGTGTAATACGTCGTTGGATAGCTATTTTCGAGCTGAACAAAAGTAAGTAAGGCGCTAACTGCCAAATTTTAGTTCGTTCAGAGTTATGCTGTACTAAACATATCACAGTATTAAGTATTTTTTTCTGTTCTACCCGCATTTAATGGCCATGTGTAATGCATCGATGGATTCATGGATATACAGGGTGTAAAAAGACCGCTAGCATTAATTGAAACCCCATATTCTACCCATGAAACTGCCCACATTGTGCGTCGCAATTAATTATTTATTTTAGGTAGCGAAATTATGAAGTCATTTCCGCGGGTATGTTTTTTGGGGAAAGTTGTTCAGTTTCGTGGCTAGAATATGAGGTTTCAATTAATGCTAGCGGTCTTTTGACAACCTGTATAAGTATAAATAAACCATACCATATTAAATATAATGGCGCAGTCTCTTGTGCCACAAACTTATTTGACCCGGTGACAGCGTCGCTGTTGTTGGCAATGACATATTATTTCAATATGGCAACACTTAGTTCCAGTTTTGGCCTCCGGTTTTTAGCACTGAAATAGACGTCAGTCATCAATCTCGCCAAGGCGCCAGATATAACATTGTAAAAGCTTACAAAATTGTTGTAACGTAATGCCTTAAATATAAATTTCTAAACAGTAATAATTGGGATTCGTCAATTACAAATCCAACCTTCAAATTTATCATTTTATCTCCTTTAAAATTATACCACTTTTGTAGTTGTAGAATTCTTCAACGAAGCTACATTATATAACAATATTATTGTTATTGATTAATTTGTATACTCATCTGTTATCTATTTTTATCTATAATAATATTGCTTCCGCGAAAACAAAATCAACGGCATTATGCCGCTGGTGCAAAGTCACATCGTGCGCATATATGTAAGACTGCCAAATAAAAAATAAGCAGATGGCGTGCATTGAATTTGAATGAACATAGGGGAGAGGGGGGCAGCATTGAACATTTTTTATAAAAAACATGAAAACTTAAAACTTTATCTAGATTGAACATTCTGCTTTCACTGCCTGATTTACTACATTATTAAGGATGAAATTTAATATTGTCGCATAATCAATATGCCAACGACAAAGTTGGAATCTCCTTATATGTATCTTAAGGGAAATGTTCAAAACTACCCCGAACATGGGGCAGGTTTGAACACGCCTGGGGCACTTTTGAATAATCGGTTTTACAAAGAAATACAACAATATAGACGATAATTATATTTTTAATTAACAGGCCAAATACACCATAGGTACTAGAAAAATATAAAAGTTTGATTATCTAGTAGTATGATAAATGTTTTTCACAAAAAATAAATCTAGTAGACTATCCCCTGGGGCAGTATTGAACAGGTTAATAAAACATTTCCTTACAAGGTTGAAAACACTTCTACTTTTTAAACCTAACAAAAACCTAAAAAATAAAAAACAATCTTTTATATCTTCTTATTAAATAGTTTTAAAAACGTTGATAATAACTAAAATGGCACAATAAGTATTAATCTCAGATTGAAGTTACAAAAATCACAAAAACATATCAATATATTCTTAATCTATTATACCTCCTCTTTTATTTAATGAACACATCTTGTAATATATCTCAAAATAAGTATCTACTTATCAATTTTAAACTTTCTCAACGACTTAAGGAATTCGAAAGCTCCTACCCGCTTTGAGGAGGATTTAAATATCGGAGGTGTAATTTTTTTTACAACTTGGTATTTTCCAATTAAACTAACGTCTGGTTTCTCTGGCCACTTGAATTTTGTATCTGTTAATTTTTTAGCAAATTTCACATCGTAGCTGGCCAATGATTCATTTGTTATCTGACCTACGTAACGGTGCAAAACATTTTTATCAGATACAAAATTAACTATGACCCAGTCACCTTCATGTATGTTTTCTTCATCACCATCCTCATTTTCGGACTCTTCATCTTGTTCATCTAAATCTGAATCGGATTCTGGGGATGGAGGTATAAAATATTCTTCATCTGAACTACTATAAATATCATAATTTATTATTTTCTTCTTCTTTTCAAGCTTCTTTCCAGGTTTCTTTTTTGATTTTTCCTTTTCCAGCTTCCTTTTTGCAGAGGCAGCTAACTTTTTTATTTTTTTATCTTCCCTTTCTCGAACTTCATTTTCTAAGGCAATCTTTTCCGGTGTATCTGTAAGAATTCTAGACTTTCCCTTTTTTCTGCCCCTGCTTGAGTTATTGCGAGGTGCAGCTCTGGGAAGAGGCCACACAGCTTCAGGGGAAATAATATTCTGATTATCTAAAGAAGAGTGAGCTAACGGTGAGCAAATTAGAGATGGAGGGGTTCCACAATCTCTGACCCCGGGTAGTAAATTTGTGGAGGGTCCTGCTGTGGCTTCTGGTGCTGTCAAACCAGGTACTTCATTATCTTTGACTATAGGTAGTATAGCTGTGGAGGGTACTGCTGTGGCCTGCAGCGCTGTCAAATCAGATACTCCTTGTGCTTCAGGTAAAAATATTGAATGAGCGGGTGACACTTCCAATGAATTACCAGCAGCCATATCTAATAGTTCTGATATAGCTAGAACAGGTGAGTCTTCCACATTTCTTAGATTTTCCGGATTGCAGGTTATGGCTTGATGTTCTTCGTCTTCGCAATCAGTCATGTCCTCGTCTTCCAGCGTAGTCAGAGGTAGTACAGCCGATGATGTTGATGTCTGGGGAGCGTCAGCAGTATGCGAAGTAGACGTTGTTGGCATAGGACGATTGGTTACCTCTGCGCATTCGAAATCTTCGTCAGAGAAAGCGTTTCTGTTAAAAGGGTAGATTCCTGGCTTGGAAAATCCTGCGAGCAAATTGCGAGCGGTATATGACAGATTATATGCTGGTGTCACAATACCAGCTAAATCATGGATAGTAATCGTTTTCCCGGGATGGTTTACGAGCCAATCATTTTGAGCCACAGATAGCTTTTGTTTAAAAGGGCCATTAACTGCTACATCTAACGGCTGCATGCGGTGGGTGCAGTGTGGAGGAAACGTTACAACGACCATTCCATTTTCACGGCAATAGTTAATGGCATCCAGAGTGCAGTGGCTCTCATGATTATCCATCAATATTAAGATAGGATCATCCCTCGAGCACCTCACTAGCTTTTTTATATGTTCAAGGACCTTCATGAATAACGGTCCAGTCATCCAACCGCTAGTGGGACTATTGGCATAGCCGACTGAGCCAGGTGGTCCTCCATTGAGCATCGAATCGTGGAATCGCGCTCTTGGATAAATAAAAACTGGAGGAAGGGAATTTCCTATAGCATTTCCTATTCCACACATGGTGATTAATTGACCACGTTCCGCAGAAACACTCTGACCTACTTGCTTCACCCCAGTTTGAGCTATGACATTTGGCGCTTGGACTACAGTCATGATGTTAGTCTCATCAAGATTAAATATTCTGTCCGGAGTAAAATTATATTTTCTCAGTACTCTTTCATAATTATCATAAAACTCCATTACTTTACATTTGTTAAAGCTAGTAGAGCGGGACAAGCTTGTATTTTCAGGTTTCCTAAGAGACAAGTCTCTATGTCTCATCATGTACCCTTTTAACCAATCTATACCAGCTTCCTTATTTTGATTCCATTTTACTGGACATTTTCCAAGTGCAGTAGCATATTCATATGCAAGCTGCCGTGTTTGTTTATATGTCATGCCGTAATGCATCTTAGATCTCATAATTATGTATTCTTTTAACAATCTCTCTTCATTTTTGTTGAATATTTGGGAAGTAGAGTATTTTGTTGTATAATTTACTGATTTTGGCTGTATTTCTTTTTTGTACTTCTTTATTCTGTAGTGTAACGTGTTCGGTTTTATGTTATACGCATCAGCAGCCTGCCTCAGTTTCATTTTGCCAGTCATAACTTTAAGTATAGCATTATTTATATCCTCTTCATTAATTTCAGATTCTCTCTTTTTTTTATAGTTCCTTACCATTTTCGCCTGCAAACATAAGATTATATTTAAGTACCTGCATAAAAAACATCATGAGGAAAGTAACATATAAGTACCTACTGTACAAGTCCCAACCCTACTAGACAACAACAAACCCAACAACAAATAAATAAATAAATAAATAAACTTACTGTACAAGAACCAATTTAGCGACGGCCCACAAAGGAAAGACGTAAGACCGGTCAAAGACGGGACATGGACGCGACTTTTTAAAACATACAGAAAAGACGGGGCACAGACGCGGTAGCGTTGCGGACCAGTCAAGGACGCAAGCAAGACAAGGACAGCAAGCACTGCGTGCGAGACCCAGCTCCCCGTGGCCCGAGACAAGGACAGCAAGCGCTGCGTGCGAGGCCCGGCTCCCCGTGGCCCGCCCGCACTCCCGGTCTCGCCCGTGCCTTGTCATTTCGGTATGTTTTGCAAAAGGGCGAAAACGTGTCTGCGTCGCGTCCGCGGCCGGTCTTTGCTGTATGTTTTGCGTCGCGAAGTTTCTATACATTTTGTATAAAAGTAAATTAAACGGGCGCCGCGTCTGCGTCTTACGTCTTTTCTGTGAGGCCGGTCGCTTACAAAGGTGCCCTTGAGGTTGGGGCACCTTTGAACAAAATTCAAAGCTGCCCCCTTTACTTTGTTCAAAACTGCCCCAACAGCACTTTAAAAAATAACAGTAATGATTTTCCGAGAAGACAGTCAAAACTTGCTACTATTCCTACTCAAACATACAAGTAATAGATGCTCCCATCATATTAACCGAACTGAACTTACCACTTTATTCAAATGTAGTCGTGAAATCCTTACAAAACAATTCAAAATAATTTATTTTTAACTGCCGAAAACAAAAAAACGTTCTCACTTGTTTACGTTTATTGACAGACTACAAATGACAACTGACAGCTATGTGGGTTAGTGTTGCCAGTGCAAAAAAAAGAAAAAAGTTAAAGTTGCGTTTAAATTTAGCCTACTAGTGCATTTGTTCAAAACTGCCCCCGTTCAAAGCTGCCCCCCTCTCCCCTACCAACTAATCATGGCCGGTTAATGATGTAGCAATAAACACTTAAATATTTATTGGAAATGCTAAAAATATAAGTTTTACAAGTAATACATGATATTTCTTATACTTTACGGAAAAAAGATACTCCATTCTTGGTTTTGGTTACTGTTTATTGGAATTAGTGCATGTGTTTCCTACGCAACTCGGCATTCTTAGATTGTAAAGTAACGACCATTCGTATACGTGGCCAAAACGTCACTGAGACATAGTTGGAGCGCAATTGCAGTTTACGCTCCAATGACATGGAGCTATTCCCTTTGGTCCATGAACGGGTCCATTATGTAGAAGTCATTGGTTATAAATAAAAATGTAGTTAAGTAGGTCAGATATAGGTAGACCTCTTATTGGTGGTATAAAATACCTCTATTACTATACAAATCGTCTCGCACGCAGATTTTAAGGACTTTCCCATCTCTTTGGTGATACCACCCCGCTGGAATTACGTCACAACATGCATTTCGGATATTCTGTGACGTCATTCCAGAGGGTGGTATCATCAAAGAGATTGGAAAGTTAGCTACCTTTTTGTCAGACTAACCTTGTAGGTAGCTAAAAACTCGTTGGGTATCATGCGATTGGAGATCGGCGGTACTATTCCTGAACTAGTAGGGTTCCGAAAAGGATTTAGTACCACAGACCACACACATGCGCTGCGGCAGGCATTTAGGTTGACTGGTAGATAAGGCTATTTTAGCTTTAAGTCCGCCACTGTACTTATGTGCATAATGTTTTAATAAATAAATTAATTTATCTGTTGTAGTTATGCTATTGTTATGTTGTTGTAAGCTGTGAGATCCAAATCCAAATATAAAATATACAGAAGACCAAAGAGTATAACTGGTGATCTATGAGAAAGCCTTCGTTTCGATCGAAACATAAGCGGTGCTCCAGTCTAGGCTATCGATCTATCGAAGCATTGAAGTGTTTGTACGAAAACGCCACTATGTCAGTACGTCTCCAGGAAAAGACCTCAAAGCCTATTCAGATCCAGCGATGAGTTAGAGAAGGTGATGTCAAATCACCGAAGTTGTTCACCGCTGCGTTGAAGGATGTCTTCAGGCTTCTGAACTGGGCATCAATATTAACGGCGAGTACAACACTCACCTCAGATTTACTGACGACATCTTAGGCAAACGAAGACTTAGGCAAAATGCTCGATGACCTCTGAAGAGACTCACAAAAAGTAGGCCTTATAATGAAATTGGGGAAGACGAATATTACCTAGGTCAAATGTCCATGTTGTGCTTACTCCGGTGAAAGTTGGAGGCGCTCCACTTGAAGTTGTTGATGGCTATTCATACCTAGGACAAATAGTCCAGTTATAGTATTTTTGATCGATCTTTTTATGGAAAATAAACTCAAAACCAACCCAAACCCTTTGGCAGCATCCCTTAATGCGCCAACAACAACCGCAGCCTGTACAGGCTCGGTATCACGAATACCAGTAGCTCCTGCGCCAACTTTGGTAGCACCAGGAGATGTACCCACATCACCAGCGGCTGAAGCTGCAAGTACGGCAATGGACCTATCCGACCTACAGGAGGCCATGCCGAGCGTCACTCCGAGGAAGACATCGTCTCCAAGGAGGGATATCTCGGGCGTGGGCGGACCCGGACCACAGCCGACAGCGGCATCAGCCAAATCAACTAAACAAAAAAAGAAAAAAAAGCGAGTCTCTAGCAAAGTGAGGCGCGAGAAGGCGAAAGCCAAGGCTAAGAAGGCTAGGGATCTCGAGGCAGATGGCAACAGGGCGCTTTCATCAGTGGAGGCGACCCCGAGCCCAAGCGCGTTGCCGGCCGCAGCTACCTCAGTGGTAGCAGCGACGGCCAGTGCTAAGGCAGTGCCAGCAGCCAGAGGAGGACCAGAGCCTTTTAAAGCCCGCTTGTATAGAGGCAAAAGAGCAGGGAAGCAAGTGGCGTCACGTCAGTCGACCCCGGTCGTCGAGACGAAAGACGACAGCAGCAAGCCCGCAAAACGGAATCGCCCAGACGATTCACTAACACCAAAGGACGTTGCAAAACGGCCAAAGACAAAACGCCATCCGGAGGGCTCCGTGAACTACGCCGACGCGCTGAAGTCAAAAGACTTGTGCATGGCGATACTCACGGAGCCATTCCGTGAACTCAAGGCGGAACACCTCGAGGCCATTGAGGCCGAGATCGACGAGGCAATTGACCGGCAACTGGGGATTCCCAGCGGCAGTGCTTCGGCGACCTCGGCCCCAGGCTTTAGGGGACGACCTATACTGGGCGAGGGGGTTGTCAAGCTTTGGTGCTGGGACGATCGCTCGGTGGAATGGCTCCGCAACAATGTGGAGACGTTCAAAACACCACACCCTGGTACCAGACTGGTGGTAAAACGCCAGTCTGAATTGCCGAAAAGGGTCAAGGCGTACGTCCTAATACCAAAGTACGGGGGCGAAGGCTTGGACATTGTCCGGCGTCGCCTCGTAGGACAAAACCCGTGGCATGCCGTCGACCAGTGGGCCGTGTATCACTCGGAGGTGCAGGAGGAGAAGGGGCAACTCCGTCTGATACTGGGCATACTGCAGGCCGACGTAGCCCTGCTAGATAAGAACGGGAGACGACTGTGCTACAGAGTCGGCTCCGTGTACGTTAAGTACGGGGATGAGGAGAGCGCTAGTGCGGCTGACGCACCCGTGCCTCCCCAGGAGCAGCAGATACAGCCAAACCTCGACCCTGGGGCCCTCCCTGGGGGCGAGGGGGATCCTCAAAGCAAACCCAGTCGCACGACTGAGGTCAGCCAGGGGAAACCAGGCCGCGTCACCGCTGTTCCTACCCAGGTCTCGACCACAGCGAGGCCTCCTGATGCTTCTAAGAAGCGACAGGAAGCTACGCTAACGGCGGACAGGGAATCCTCGTCCGAAGAGGAGAGGGAGTTGTTAGGTAGTGATGGCTTCGCTACATATGACTCCAGCTCCTCTTAACTTTATAAGCGTACTGCAGATCAACCTCCAACACAGTCAGACTGCAACGGCTTCCCTACGCAGGTTGTTGGAGGTACAAACATCGACCGTAGCCATGATCCAGGAACCGTGGATCAGGGGGGGGAGGGTCTACGGTCTGAGCAGCTTGGGAGGCGACCTAATTTATGACACCACGGTGGGTAATCCTCGTACGTGTATATACGTCCCCAAGCATGTCAGCGCCGTACTCCTAACAGAGTATTGTTCCAGGAATCTGACTACTGTCAGGACCAGGAACGCGCCCAACAGCAACCTGCCGCCGATGGTGCTCGCGTCGGCGTACCTTCCGAGTGACGCTGAGGCACCCACACCGGAGCTGGCAGGTCTGATCCAGCACTGCGAAGCAGAGGACCTAAAGGTAATCATCGCAACGGACGCAAACGCGCACCACCCATTGTGGGGGAGCGAGACCGCGAACGGCAGAGGTGAGGATCTCATTAATTATCTTATGACAACCAAACTCTCGTTAATAAATCGGGGCGCAGAACCCACTTTTGTAACACGAAGGGCTCAAACAATAATAGATCTGACATTAGCATCGGACCGGGCATCTAACCTAATTTCGGACTGGCATGTGTCTGACGAGGCTTCATGCTCTGACCACCGCTGGATCAGATTTAAATTGAACATAGAAAACCGGGAAAGGAGTGTGAGCAGAAATCCTCGCAAAACTGACCGTATTAGGTACGCGATCGGTGCGGAAAAATCCCTAGCGAAGATAGTAATACCACCCACCTACCATACAGACAATGACATAGACAAACAGGTTGACAGGATAACGTTGACTCTAACAGACGCCTACGAACAGACATGCCCCCTAACTTCCCCCCGGTCGGGACCAAAACCGCGACACCAGTGGTGGGGACCTGAGCTGGAGAAACTTAAAAGGAAACTTAGGAAACAGTTCAATAGGGCCAAAAACACTAGATGCGACAGTGACTGGGATACCTACAAGGAGACCCAGAATAAATATAAGAAGTGTGTCCGGCAACGGAAGGAGGAGTGCTGGAGACGCTTCTGCTCCAGTATAGAATCGAACACCCAGGCTGCTAGGATAAAAAACGTACTCAGTAACGATAAAGTCCACAACCTAGGATCACTAATCAAACCTGATAAAACATATACCAAAACGGACTCGGATGTATGTGAACTACTGCTAGGCACGCACTTTCCAGGCTGCGAAATTAAAAATGAGCAGACATGGAGTGAGACAGCGGAACACCACCCGAGTGAAGCAGAATGGGAACAAGTTGAGAAAGTTGTGACCAGAGATAAGGTAAGATGGGCAATGGACAGTTTCCTACCATACAAGGCACCAGGCCCGGATGGAATATTCCCCGGCCTCCTGAAATGGTGTGGTGGGAGACTACTTGATCATTTGGTCAGTATATACCGAGCCTGCCTTGCTAAAAGATATATACCATTGAAGTGGAGAGAGGTAAGGGTTGTGTTTATTCCGAAGCCCGGCAAAAGTGACTATACACAACCCAAAGCTTTCAGGCCCATCAGCCTGACATCGTTCCTGCTGAAGGTGCTAGAGAGAATATGCGACAGAGACATTAGAGACTCGGCGCTAATAAAGTACCCTCTCCACAAAAATCAGCATGCCTACACTGCAGGTAAAAGCACAGAATCAGCATTGCATAGCGTAACGACTCACATCGAACACGCTATGGCGTCTAAGCAATCCACTCTAGGAGTCTTCATAGACATAGAAGGTGCTTTTGACAAAACACACTTTGGGAGCATCAATCAGGCACTGATTAAGCACGGAGTCAAGGATACCATAGCCGGATGGATCGACTCAATGCTGAGACGCAGGGCCGTTCGAATAACGATAAATAACACAACCAGAGCAGTGGTCGCTAGGGGATGCCCACAGGGTGGGGTCTTATCTCCATTATTATGGAATATTGTAGTCAATGAGCTGATAAGCCGGTTAAATGACAACAGATTCCATACAATTGGCTATGCAGATGACATAGCCATACTTATTAGCGGACCATTCGAGAACGTTCTATGCGACCTCATGGGGTCTGCATTAAAAATAGTCGAAAGCTTGTGTAGTGAGCACGACCTCTCGGTCAATCCATCTAAGACAGAGATGGTCCTGTTCACACACAAGAGGAATCTGGGAGAACTCAGACTCCCCAAGCTATTCGGTACCAAACTATCCTTAACAGACGAGGTCAAATACCTTGGGGTCATTTTCGACAAAAAGCTGTTATGGAACAAACATCTGGAACACAAACTGGCCAAAACCAGCATCTCGCTGTGGCAGTGCAGCAGACTTCTTGGCAAAACATGGGGAATCTCCCCCAGGATTGCCAGGTGGCTGTATACAGCCGTGGTGAGGCCCTTCGTTGCCTATGGCGCGGTGGCCTGGTGGTCCAGAACCAAGCTCAATACAGCGGTCAACAGGCTGCAACGGTTCCAGAGAATGGCATGCTCTGCCATAACGGGCTGCATGCGCTCGACACCAACAGCTTCACTTGAAGTACTACTGGGACTGCCACCTCTTGATCTGCATATACAGCAGGAGGCAAAGATGGCAATTCTAAGACTTAAGATAACAAGACAATGGAACAATAAACTTGGCTCCCATCGAACCTTATGGGAAACAATGGTTCAGAGTAACCCTATGTTTGAAGCCAAGTGTGACCGAATCGCGAAACAGTTCACTTTTGGCAAAAGATACCAGATACAAACTGCGGAAACGGAGGCGGACTGGTCTGGGATAAGAGAAGTCCGTATCTACACGGACGGATCCAAGACCGACCAAGGCACCGGTGCAGGAATCTTCTCGCTGGATCTGAATATTAAGAGTTCCATACCACTAGGGGAACATAGTACCATATTCCAATGCGAGTGTGTAGCAATCACACAGGCTGCCATGCGAGTAAAGAGACTCGGTATAAGCGACCAAGGCATCCGAATCTTATCGGACAGTATGTCGGTCTTGATGGCATTGGGAAAGAACAGTATAAACTCTGCCCTAATCCTGGAGTGCCACCAGGCGCTTGAAGATATCTCCCTGACAAACAGGGTTACGATACAATGGATCAAGGGTCACAGCAATTCAATGGGGAACGACGCCGCCGATGAGCTGGCAAGAAAGGGATCAGGGATGGAAATTGCTGGTCCCCCTCCGTCCCTACCCCTCTCTTTTAACACACTGCGAGCATGGGTGAGCAAACACACAACGGACCAGCACAATAAACGTTGGCAAAACACAATTGGATGTAGACAGTCAAAGTTGGTGGTGACCGAACGATCGCCAAAACTAACTAATAAACTGCTAGATCTCAAACGGACAGAACTCAGGACAGTAGTTGGCACAATAACAGGACACCTCCCCCTGAACAAACTACTGTTCATGATAGGAGCTACGGACAGCCCTTTATGCAGGGGATGCCTAGTAGACGAGGAAACAGCGGCCCATGTGGTCCTGGAGTGTGAGGGACTTAGGGACCACAGGGTAAAAATCGCATTAGGAACAGGTTCCCTCCGAGAGATCTGCGAGCGTCCGAAGAGACTGCTGGACTTCTGGAGGGAGCTGGGCTGGCTAAATTAGCACGCCTTAACTACGTACAAAGGACCAAGTTTGAGTTCAAGTGCGGAAAAAGGAGCCCATTAACCTAGTCCAGCTAGGTATGATCAATCTCGAGAAAGAGGTCAATCAACAAATCCAATTCGGTTGGACAGCGTTCGGAAGCTACAACATTTATTTTCGTTCCACTGCTGTAGTGTCTCAAGACGAAGGTCTTTGAACAATGCGTGTTGAAATTGATGACCTACGGATCATAGACCTCACTGTAACCCAAAGGGCAATGGACAGGGCTATGCTCGGAGTCTCGTTGCGCGATTGAATCAGAAAGAAGGAGATGCGCAAGCAAACCAAGGTCACCGTATAGCGGTGCCTGAAGGATTGCCAAGCTAAAGTGGTAGTGGGCAGGGCACATAGCACGAAGAACAAATGGTCGATGGAGCAGTAAAGTTCTCAAGTGGCGACCATGTACTGGAAGACGCAGCGTGGGTAGGCCTCTCACAAGATGGACGACCCGGCCTTGCCAAAATAAGGCATAGTTTCCCAGCCAAATAACATAAAAATCGTCAACTCTGTTACATATTGATATTGGTAGGTATTAATAAAGATAATTTATTACCATGGGTATTCAGTTTTAATGCTTTGTTTAATTTAAAAAGCTACAATATCTACATAATTTAGTGGGCTAGAGAGTGTGTTGTAAATTGCAAATAATTCATATCCAACTATGTTATTTTAGGTATGGTACCTAAAGTAACATAGTTTTACAAATTTATTGTAAAACACTAACACCCGGTTTCTGAAACGCTTGTCAACTCAAAAATTACGTAACAGCTTGTTAATTTCTGATTAAATGCAGTTTGGGTTTCTGAAAGGGCCAATTGACAGTTTGTTAACAGCTTGTCTACGGATTGTCAAATCTCCAATGAATGGCTGATTAATATAATTTTGGGTTTCCGGAAAGCTTTTTCTCGTGTTAACTGTATGTTATTGCCTTGTTATTTTAATTAGCGAAAATCGACCAATTAACCGATTGTCAAAAGAAATTATATCCGATTTTCTTGGTCTAGGTCTTAGTTTTGGTCCAAGGCAAAGTCCAGGTCTAGGGTCCGGGTTCTGGTCCAGGATCATGACCAAAACTGCAACCTTGATCACAATTTGAGCTTGAACCAGAACCAGGACCTAGACCAGTGCCAGCACATAGACCATAAACATTAGCTGGACCAGGACCTAGTTCGGGGCCAGGACATGGACCAAGTCCGAAGCCAAGACCTGGACCTGAACCACGAACTGGCCCGGGTCCAGGACATGGATCTGAACCAGGCCCTAGTCCGAAGCCAGAACCTGGACCTGAACCAGGACCTGATCCGGGGCCAGGACCTGGACTTGAACCACGAACCGGCCCGTGTCCAGGACTTGAACCAGGATTTAACTAATGGGATTATTGGGAGAAACACAGAATCGATAGCCGATGGGGCGGATTTTGTTGAGTGGCTTTCTCTGGATGGCCTCCCAAGAGATGGACGGACGACCTCTTTAAGGTCCTAGGGAGCCGATGGATGCAAGATAACAGAGTCGACCGGAGTGCACGCCGTGGGAGGTTGTATTCAGCAGTGGACCGGGACCCACCTAACTGCTTAAAGATGATGATGATGGGATTCCTGATCCACTGGAACCCGTGACCCTATAACATAAATATTGTTATAATTTCTCTTTTCTCGCGCTGTATATTTTTTTGATAATATTTTGAAAACTATACAATTGCAATCAGTTTCATCTAAAAGTTGAATATCACATTCGATTTTGGATTCATAAGGTCGAATGAATGTGACTGATTTTAGCAGGGGTAGCCAGACGAAAAAATTGATGTCTTGTCAATGGTCGATTAGCCAACAATAGATTGATTGGCCTTTCAGAAACCCACAGTGATTTAACAGCTTGTTAAATGTGACAGTCTGTTAGCTAATCAATGATTTGACAAGCGTTTCAGAAACCGGGTGTAAGAGATATTACGTAGAATTTTTTTACTGTTTAATAGTACAGGGGCCTTACCATGAGCTCTTAAAGCAAGACTTAAACAGAATTGCCTTGCTTAAAACGAGACAGCACTATACATGTCACATAAGCTTGTCTCGTTCTAAGCAGGGCAGTTCTGTTTAGGTCCTGCTATAAAAGCTCATGGTAAGCCCCCAGATATTTGGTGATTCTAAAATTTAGGGTTCTAAGAGAATCGGTACTTTTTGTTCACCCTGTGAAACTTTGGATTTAATTTAGTATTTTTTAAGCTCTTTGAAATAAAGTGTTTTCTACTTTTGACGTGTACTGCAATGATATTTCCAATAGGTGTTGCATGTTTCAGTAGGTATTAAATATTGCCCAAGGGTTTAGAACGTAATGATGATATTACAATGGCGGCGATATTAATTTTTACTATAACATTGAAACGCTTTAGGTACTAATTATTTTGTAGAGATAGTAAATAGTATAAATTAGGAACATTATAGTATATTTCATCTTAATCGGGTGTTTTAACCCGCCATCCTGACACAGACGATTCCTTAATAGAAGGCTTGACTGAATTGCTTCCTTTGAGTTGGATCGGAATCGAAAAAAAAAAAGAAAAAAGTAGAAGACGAACGACGACGATTTTCGTTTACATCGTTTCGTTTATCAAATTAATTACAAAATATTGTTGTTTTGTACCTTTGTTAGCGAAATAATACAGCACTGAACTGAAATCTTCAAAATCTATTTCAAATAAGTTGGTTTAAGAAACCCTAATAAAGTACCTGTACGTCATAATTTAATTTGTTTTGAGCAATTTGAGCATGGCTATGGTATACCTAAGTAGTTGTTGATTTGGTTTAATATTCAGCGTGTGTATTCAAGGCGAAGAATTTGTCACCAAGGTTTGTATTGACCTTATTCGTAGATTTCTTTTCTACAATAACGTTTCCATGGCAGTTGGTACCTAGTAATAGCGATTCGTTGAGTCACCTGTACATAGAAAGTGTATCACAAATCAATGCTTTCTTTTTCTTATTAGTTTACTAGTAGTTGTCTACTTATTAGTACCTCTGTATGTACCTCATTGTTATCTGCACATTTTTGTAGAATTCTAAACCATTTTATATTATCATAATTATTTACACACAATAATCTAAAATATAATCAAATATATAATCCAATATAATCCATATTTGTTATGTTAATTGTTTTCTTTATATGATATGCTATTGTGTTATTTATTTTACTGAAAGTAAGGAGATATTCTGTGATATATAATATTGGAAATCGCTGTACATACTGACACTAATGGTATAGTAACACTTTTGTTGCAGTCTGACAATGTTTTCCAAAAAGAAGAAGAAGCCACTAATCTCGCCTCCTAGTAACTTTGAGCACAGAGTTCACACGGGTTTTGATAAAAGAGAGGGAAAATTTGTTGGACTTCCGTTACAATGGGCTTCCCTTGTTGGCAATAATCAGGTAAGATGTCTATTAAAGTAGCTATATCAATACATTCAAACTCACTCACACCCATACGCACGAGTAGGCAAAAAACAATCAAGTGCACACATTAAGATGCTGACACTCCTTCACTTACACACATTCTTCTCATACATTTGTGTCTGTTGAGGGTTCTCTGGACCATCAGTTCGCCTATTATTTCATGCTTTATGAAATCATGATTCATATTTTGCAACACAAGAAGACCTATTTATACAACTAACAAATAATAAACAAATATTACTTATTTGAGATTAAGTAAAAATTTTATCCTATGAACATTATTGCTTGTTTCAGATATTAAAATCATCGAATCGGCCTCTACCTTTAGTCGATCCATCAGAAATTACTCGCACTGAAATTTTAGACTTGAAAACAATTGTAAGAGGTGAAAATCGAACTACACCCATATCAGCAGTTGCCAGGCCAATTTCTTCCAACATCCCTGCTCAACCAGTTCAGAATGGAGTGATATTACCAAAAACATCGAATGTGGCTAGATCAAACTCCTTGCGGAGTTCAAGCCCACCCCGCATAAGACGAGACTTTAGAAATCAACCAAATGTACCACCATCTGTGCCTGAAGAGTCACCGCCTGTGCCTCCTGCCCCTCAACAGTATCCTAGTTTGCGTAGAGATCAAGCAAATAATTATGCCATGAACAAAATGACGATGGAGTCCCCTGTAGACTGGACACAGCACTCACACGAGGCCACTGTGAGGCCCGTGTCTGAGATCAATGACAATCATTCGGCATCAATAACCTACCAAAGCATTCAGAATGCCAATGTGCCATTCCAGCATAACCACCCACCGCAAACATTGTCACACAGTATGCCCCACGGACTCAATGGAAACAATATTAATATGGGTGAGTCTACTTTTCTTATGTAAGTATATTACTAGTTCTGACTGTTCAGTCAATATGCAATGTGCTGCTTTGTTTCAAACGCCTGCCATTTCTGCTTTGATGCAAGATCTGCCATAGGTCAAACAAAAAGTCAAAATTTCTGTATTGATTAATTAATTAAATATATCTTTCAATCGTCAAAAAGGAGGGAATACTTTCACATCCCCCAGTGGAAGGATTCACACAGTGATGCGTTGGCCGGACCTAGGGCCGGAGCACAGCCACCCTACGCCGACCACGGCCGGACCGTGTCCGACAATACTAGACAGAGCCAGGCAGCGCCCGACATATTCCAGTCATCACACCATATCATTGTTTATTTGTCTTATATATTTTAATTTGCGAATTAAGCTAATACAGGCTATTATTTTTGTAGCAGGCGACGCATACCTCCCACGGCTGCAAGCCGGCGCGCCCGGTGCCGCGCTCCCGCACGCCGCATCTAAACACGAGTTGCGTCTGACCCACGAACAGGTACGATCGTGTTACAGAACGCCACGCGATAGCATGATGGTCACACTGTTTACGCAAAGGATATCGCCCATTAAGACCATCCTGTATACTGCCTGGTGTCAAATCAACCTTGATGTTGATTAGGTTCTCGTGTTTTATGTTGGGAACAATTAAGAATAGTAATGGCGTTTTTGATTATACCTCCCTCATCCATATACCTACACTCTCGACTTATCACGGAGATTAGCAGAAACAATTCGAGTGCGTAATGTATGATAGGGATGCATCTCTTGCATCTTCCATATATATTATGGATAGGCTGGATATTGCACTGTTAAAAGTTTGCACCTAAGAATGATTTTCGGGTCTATGGACGTCTATCTAGACGGTTTGTCTCTCATAGTTCCCTTGTTTGATATTATAGGAGTGTGTAGAAGGAGGTTGTTACTATTATGATGTAACTGCACAATATTTTAGGCCACTTATGCGAGATATTGTTATTTTACTCATCCCTAAATTTTCAAGGCATTGTTTCTCTGCTGACATCAAGCTTTTATATGTTATCGACAGTCAAGTAGGCAATCTCAAGGGCAACCTGATGGAAAGTGATCACCGCTGCCTATAGACATCGGCAACACCAGGGTCTCCAATAATGCGTTGCTGCCTCTAGCGGCGAGGCTGGTTATGATATATTCATAAACAATGCGTTGCCGTCTCATTAGAGACAGCATTAACATTAGAGCATTAGCTAGGCTACCTAGGCTATGATATATTGAAAACGTAATATCTCCCAACAGTTCCGAGCGGCTCTCCGCCTTGTGGTCAGCGAGGGCGACCCCCGGGCCACCCTGATGAACTTCTCCAAGATTGGCGAGGGCAGTACGGGCGAGGTTTGCGCGGCAACCGACACCCGCACCGGCCGCCGCGTCGCCGTCAAGATGATGAACCTGAGGAAGCAACAACGCAGGGAGCTGCTGTTCAATGAAGTGGTGAGCAGCTTTTTCAGGAAAAAAGCGGCCCTGTATGCTAATTAATTACTTCACAACAACGAGGATGCGTAGACTCTCATACGTTAATATGCCGTGCCCACGGATGCGGATGCGGATGATAAGGGTTGCTTAACAACAAAAAACAACAAGTACTTAACAAGTAGAGAACGAATATATTTTTTGTTCTAAACACGTGATTTGCGATGAGGGGAGGGGCAAGTCTCGCTGAATGCCATTGGCCGACGCGCGGTTTACGCAATAGTCTAAGCTGCCTCAGATTGTTGCAACAATTCTTCGCGCTTACAAAAAATAGCTGTCCTGTTAAAAAAGCACCCGAAAGGATGGACCGATATGGATGCGGATTTCTTTATAAGAAAGCCAGTTTAATCGAGAGATTCTTAGCTTTGTTTCATCTAATTAGGTTCAGTAGTTTAGAATATATTTCTGTATATGTAAACTTGTTCGGGGGTTGCCCAACTTTTCCTTAAGTTAGGGTTTTCTATCAGCCGTGTGGTGTCCGGCAGAGTAGAATAGCACCAACCCCTTACACTCGTGGGTGTCGTACAAGACGACTAATGTTTTCGAGGCAAAAGGACTAGTCTCCGTAGACTGGAAAATGGGCAGCAGCGTTTTCCATTGATACATTTATGACACTGCGATCTCCAACCCACCTACCAAGCGTGGATATTATGGCAATAACCTCCCCTTTCGTAGGAGAGGCCTTAAGTCCTGCAGTGGACTGTTATGGGCTGTGAAGAAAAAGGGTTTTATATTGAAACGTACTTGCCTTCCCGAGTCCCAAAGCCAGGAGTCATTCTATTGACGCGTCATCTCAACACATTTTAATACTATAAACATCTCGCTTCCAGGTTATAATGCGCGACTACCCCCACCCCAACATAGTGGAGATGCACGCTTCGTATTTGGTTGGCGACGAGCTCTGGGTGGTGATGGAGTATATGGCCGGTGGCGCCCTCACAGACATCGTGACAAGGGTGCGGATGGACCCCGAACAGATTGCTACAGTTTGCAAGCAGTGTTTGAAGGTAGATATAGTAGGCTAGAGGTATATTAGAGGTTTCCTTAGAGGCGGGCAATGCATTGGTAGCGTCCATGGTGTTGCTGATGGCCATAGGCGGCGGTGACCATTTTCCATCAAGTGGCCCGCATGTGTCGTATTACATAAATAATAATAATAGTATCTTTTAAACCAAGTTTTGGTCCACTCAGCCCACATCCCATTTGAACAATTGGAAGTAGTATGTTTATTTAAATATTTGTTTTTCGAAAACTGCTCTAAAGATTTCGATGTAAATTGGTACGTTTTTGGGGGAAAGGAATGCAGTTCTTTTTTGTTTGGGTACTATTTCTACTGTAACATTACTGTAATTTCTATTGTATACAATAAAGAATATAATAAGGACCGGAATGAAGAAAACTGTTCTTGTATTCACCAGTGGGCGCCACTGTCGATTAAGGTCTTGTCACTGGCAAAATAACGCCGTCGTATTGGCTGAAATCCAACTGTCATATTAGAGCGTTTGATTCTGGCCAATAGCGCGAGGTAGTTTGATAACGGACCTTTCTCGCCAGTGGCGCCATCTAGTGGAATCGAATTCGCGATAGCCTTTATTGGCTAGCGCGTTCTAATTACACAGCAGTGCCATCTATTGTCTGCCTTACGTACCAGCAAAGATTAGCCAGCCAAGTATATGTTAGACTAACCTAGTTACCCACCTAGAAATAGATAGTGAAGTGCAATCGTTGCAAGTGTAGGGCGGAATTTTATTCCAATTCCAATAAAATCGAGTGAATTCCATTTTAATTCTAGAATAATGAAAATTACAGCAAATATGAATTTAATTTCAGGCACTAGCGTTTCTGCACGGCCAAGGCGTTATCCACAGAGATATCAAGTCTGATTCCATCCTGATGACCGCGGATGGGCGCGTCAAGATCTCCGATTTCGGATTTTGCGCTCAAGTTTCTCAGGTATTTTTTGTCTATATTTTTTTACATATTTAACATGTCGTTCAAGAGGTATATTAGAGGCCTCCTTAGAGGCGGGCAACGCATTGGTAGTGCCCCTGGTGTTGCTGATGTCCATAAGCAGCGGCGATCACTTTCCATCAGGTGGCTTGCTTGCCTTTTTGTCTGCCTTATTAAATAAAATAAAAAATGTCACGGCGCTAACTTTCAACCCACAGTTGTACTATGTCAATTATCTTATTGCCGTGTATAGTAAATGCGAACGAGCAATATAGACATTCAAGCTTTATGAAATACACCATCATCATCATCACAGCCCATAACAGTCCACTGCAGCCACTTAGGGCCTCTCCCACGAAAGGGGAGGTTATTGTCATAATCTCCACGCTTGGCAGGCGGGTTGGAAATCGCAGTGCTATAAATATAACAATGGAAAACATTGCTGCCCATTTTCCAGCCTACGGATACTTGATCTATTGCCTCGAAAACATTAGTCGTCTTGTGACACCCACGAGTGTAAGGGGTTGGTGCTATTCTACTCAGCCCGACACCACACGGCTAACATTCGATTCTGGGCACTATTTAAATTACACTTTTTCAAATTCATTTTTCACCCCATTTATCCAACACTCATAGTTCAACCTCTACTTACATTGCGACTGTATGAATTTCTCCACCAATATTCATTTGATTCCCAGGAGCTGCCGAAAAGGAAGTCCCTAGTGGGCACCCCGTACTGGATGTCGCCGGAGGTGATATCGCGGCTGCCGTACGGGCCCGAGGTGGATGTCTGGTCGCTGGGCATCATGCTTGTAGAAATGGTGGATGGGGAGCCGCCTTTCTTTAATGAACCGCCTTTGCAGGTACAGTGCAGTATACGAAATAAAATATTTTTAAAATAAAACGTCTTGGCGTTAATGTCGCGGGTTTCGGAGTCTGCCTTGACTTTGATGTAGGATTTGGTAGATCAGGTAATTACAGTGGAGTGACTGCCATCTTACCTCCGTGACCCTGTTACCAGGGGAGCCTGACTAGTTTGGATCATGGTTACACATTCAGTCGCCTGAATGTGCAGGTTTTATCACGATGTTTTCCCTCACCGTAAGAGCATCGGTTAGAATTCAACTAAAAATACAGTTAATTTGAAAATCGCATCTTCTTCTTTCTTTTTCTGTTCTGCTTATGGTTAAATAAAAATAAGAAAAAGGCGAGATTGCAAAAAACTGTGACTAAAGATTAATGATTGTAGAATAGTATGGTGGTATAGGGAGAATGCAAAAATGGCAAAAGGAAAAAAGCAAAAAATGTGAAATATAGCAAGTGATTCGTGTTATTTTAATATCACCATTTCGAAATATTTTACGTTGACCCAAAAAATATCGTGAAGCAATACTGATTTGATTTGATTTCAGTTGAATCAGTGTAAAATGTGTACTCGCCTCTGGGATAAAGCTGTCCTAATCTTGGGCTCCAGACGGAAGACAGACACTGCTTTATCCCCTTAGAATACAATCAACTATTACAGCCCTTCCTTAAAAAAAGATTAACATCCCGCCTCCCCCTCAGGCAATGCGCCGCATCCGCGACATGCCGCCCCCCCGCCCCCGCGGCGCGGCCCGCTGCCCCCCGGACCTGCTCTCGTTCGCCGAGAGCGCCCTGGTCCGTGATCCAGCGGCGCGGCTTCCCGCAGCCCGGCTGCTCCACCACCCGTTCCTGCGGCGCGCGGGCCCGCCGGCGCTGCTGGTGCCGCTGATGCCGCACGCGCAGCACCAGCAGCATCAGCATCCGCAGCACCAGCATCAGCATCAGCCGCAGCATCAGCAGTGAGTTGTGGACTTTTTTGTGGTAGTCGGTGGCAAACGAGCAGACAGCCCACCTGGGGGAGCCTTTCATATTATGATTTATATTAGAATGCCACATTATCTGATCCGGTGGCCAAAACTGAACGACGACGGACGACATTTATTCTTCCGCTGAGTTAGTGGTTTTAGGAGATTTTAATGGCCACCATACGGAGTGGCTCGGTTCTCGGTCTACTAACTATGCGGGAAGGTCTGCTCACGAATTTGCTCTTGCCTATGGTCTCTCACAATTGATTCGCTCGCCAACTAGAATCCCAGATGTTGAGGGCCATACAAGCTCCTTGACTAGGCGCCCCAGTGGGTACTCCATCTTCGTGGGTGCACCTCTTGGCTCGTCGGATCATTGCCTTGTGCGCACACAAGTGCCGTGTACACTATCCGACTCTCCCGGGCCCACTGGATGGCGTTGTGTCTGGCACTATAAGTCAGCAGACTGGGATGGATTGCGTGAATTTTACGCGTCGTACCCGTGGAGGCAGCTCTGCTTTGCATCGGATGATCCTGATACCTGTGCTACCGTAGTCGCCGACACCATCTTAGCGGGTATGGACTGCTTTATTCCTAACCCGCTAGTGGCTGCTGGGGCACGGAGACAACCGTGGTTTAATCGGCCATGCAGAGAAGCTCGACGAGCGAAGCAATCTGCGTACGAAGCTTCGACCACTGCTCGTCTCAATGGGGACCCAAATATTACTGATGCAAAGCGGAAGTTAAATGCTGCCTCGAGGAACAGCAAGAGAGCGCTCGCTACAGCAAAGTTTGCCTTCGTTAGCAGAATTGGCGAGCGACTTACGAGGCTTACTGGTCGCTCGCCAAAGCTGCCGAAAGAAACTTTAGTCAGTCGTCCTTTCCACCACTGCGTAAACCTGACGGTACCCTGGCCCACAGTGCAATAGAGAAAGCCAATTTACTGGGTGCTCTCTTTGCCTCAAACTCGATACGGAATGACGGAAGCGCCGACCCGACTACCATCCCGTGGTGCGGCAAATCAATGCCGGAAATATCCTTTTCTCAGCGAAAGGTACGGCGGGCTCTGCTCTCTCTAGATGTTCGAAAGTCGATTCGGCCTGATGGTATTCCGGCGGTGGTGGTTAAAGTACTAACGCGCCTCTTTGCACTCTCATACTTCACTGGAAGACTGCCCACGTGCACCCTGTGCCCAAAAAAGGCGACAGATCAGACCCATCAAATAACAGGCCTATCGCTATTACCTCCCTTCTCTCTAAGGTGATGGAGCGAGTTACCTAGAATAACACGAGCTCTTGAGCGACCGTCAATATAGTTTTCGACATTGTCGCTCAACGGGTGATCTCATAGTGTACCTAACACACCGTTGGGCTTTAGCTGTTGAGAGTCAATGGCATAGGTGTCTTATCTTCTATTGAAGTTACCATCATACGGGCTTCCCGAGGGATTGTGTAAGTGGGCAACTAGCTTTTTGTCCAGCAGATGCATCAAAGCCGTAGTTGAAGGCTGTTGCTCCGGTAACTTGGACATTAAGGCGCCATCTCCACGAACGAGAAAATCGTGACGTATCCGCGCTTCTATCGTCGGAGAATCTCCACGTACGAGCGATTATTCCGCCAGCGTATCGTCACGACTGGTAACGGAATCGCCGCGTGCCCGCGACGACTCGTAACGGAATCGCCGTGTTATCGCGACGAGGCATTTTGTGCAATAGTTAAGCTACGTTTCACAGCGCCAGTGTTGCCACGCGCGCGCCCGCCGCGCGCTCGCTGCGAGAGCGCCACGTTACGCGGCGAGCGCGCGGCGGCCGCGCCACCAGTCGCGACGATACCGCGGCGATACGTCGACATTACGCGCGCACATTGCCACTCGTCGCATCGCCGCGATAACATCGCCGTGTGGAGACGCGTACATTTGAAATAATTGAAATACGTGGCACGACGATAATATCGCCGCGATTCTCTCGCTCGTGGAGATGGCGCCTAACGCTGGTGTCCCGCAAGGCTCGGTGCTGTCGTCAACTCTGTTCCTCCTTCATATCAATGATATGCTGTCCATTGACGGCATTCATTGCTATGTGGATGACAGTACCTACTGGAGACGCCTTTTATACGGGTCGTGCCAATATCCCTTGTGCCATAGTGGAGGAAAGTCGCGAAGTACTTGTGTCTAAAATCGAGAGTACTTTATCTAGAAAACCGATTGGGGACGACTAAATCTAGTCCAATTCAACCCCACTAAGACACAAGTATGCGCGTTCACCGCCAAGAAAACTCCATTCGCTGTAGCTCCACAATTTCAGGATTCACGCCGGGGCAACGACTTGTCCTATACAAGGCTCATGTAAGACTCCATTAGGAGTTTTGCTCCCATTTATGGGCGGGAGCACCGGCGTATCGGCTTGGTCCTTGTGACTCGATCCAAAAGCGCGCTGTGAGAATTGTCGATGATACCATACTCACAAGTGGTATTGAGCCGCTGAACCAGCGGAGGGATTTCGCCTCCCTTTGTGTGTTCTACCGCTTGTACAACGGTGTTTGTTCTGAAGAACTGTTTGACATGATGCCTACAGCTACATTCTATCATCGCACTGCTCGCCATCGACAATACAATATTTTTTGACCACAATAATGACATTGATTATCAATTAGAAATAAATAATACTTTAAATAATGTAATAAACTGGCTTGACATGAACAATCTAAAAATTAATATTGAAAAAACTAATATAATGCAATTTACACAAAGAAAAAAGACCGACACGCTAAAAATTATACATAAAAATCAAATAATAGCCGAAACACAAACAGTTAAATTTCTAGGGCTCTATGTGGACAACAATATGACATG
Source organism: Blastobasis lacticolella (assembly GCA_905147135.1). Lineage (NCBI taxonomy): Eukaryota > Metazoa > Arthropoda > Insecta > Lepidoptera > Blastobasidae > Blastobasis > Blastobasis lacticolella. Next base: position 11,703,021 of record LR990044.1, read on the forward strand.
GGTAACACATTCACAGGACGTTTGTAAAAAATTATCTAAGTTCTCATTTGCCTTATATAAGTTATCCAAAGTAGCAGACCGGCAAACAGTCCTAACGTCATATCATGGATTTGTGATTGCAACTTTGCGATATGGCATTATTTTTTGGGGCAACTCTTCAGAGAGGGAAACTGTGTTTAGGGCTCAAAAAAGGTGTATTAGGGCAATGTGTGGCATCAAACCTGTGGACTCCTGCCAGCCTCATTTTAAATCAATGAAACTATTAACCGACCTGATATGACGACCTGAGTGGTTCAGTGGTCAACATGCCGGTCTGCCACGCAAGAGGTCCCGGGTTCGATTCCCGGCCGGGCCGAAATTGAAATGATGAATTTTAATTTCTGTTACGGGTCTGGGTGTTCTATGTACAACAAGTATGTATTTAAAAGTATATAAGTAGTTTATCAGTTATCTAGCACCCATAACACAAGCTTTGCTTACTTTGGGGCTAGATGGCGCTGTGTGAATTTGTCTAAGATTATTTATTTTATTTATTTATTTATTAACCTTTCCGTGCCTGTACATTTTGGAGTGTTGCGTATTCGTGCATTGCAACCCAAACATATTTAAAAAGAAGCCTGTAGTTGACTCCATTAAGCTTAGACCCAGAAACATTATAATAGAGACACATTGCTGCAAAACAGCAATGATGAGTAAAAATATTACTGAAATGGGTCCCAAACTATACAACAAACTACCAGAATTTGCAAAATCTCTGGATGTTAAAAATTTTAAAGTGTTTTTAACTAATTTGCTAATTGATAAATGCTATTATAATATTAATGATTACCTTAGTGACATCAATTTAAGAAAACTTTGACATTTGGATATTTTAGCATTCTATTTGGTAGGAATACATTTTATTTTTATTTTTTTAAGGGCGATGACATTATTTTAATAATTCAGATTGACATTTTTTTAGTGGCACTTTATGAAATAACTATTAAATTTGAATTATTATTACTTGACATTTTATGGAATAATTAGTACATTTGAATTATTATTATTTGTCATTATAATTTAATTATTTTAACTTAAGACATTCAATTTTAATTATTTGACATAATGAATTTTAGTGATTTGACATTTATTTAATTTACTTTTTAATTGTATTATAAACAATCAAGTTCATGTGAAACTTGTCATATTCAGTATGCTTTAAGGCGCATCATGGAGCCACTACTATTATTATTTACCACCTTTATGTACCTGTGATGACTGAATAAATGATTATGATTATGATTATGATTATGACAGGGAGTATATTCTCACACCTTGGAGCCAAATTGGTCGCGAACTGTGCGGTTCCAAAGGAACTTTCTCCTACGCACACTAAGGTTGTGGAATGAACTACCTGGACAGGGTTTTCCTGGAGAGTACAACAAGGAGGCCTGCTGGAAGAGATTTCTTTCTAGAGATAAGCAGTGCCTGTTGTGTCTTAATCTTCTGTTACATAACTGTATGCTCTATCGTGTGAACAATAAACTGTTAAATAAATAAATAAATAAGGAGGTCTTCAAAAAAGGGGTTAAAAGGTTTTTACGGGGTCGGCAACGCGTGGGTGATGCCCCTGGTATTGCGAACGTCCATAGGCTGCGGTGACTGCTGTTTACCATAAGGCAGGCCGCAAGCTTGTTTGCCACCTTTGTGGTATAAAAAAAAATGACCGATATTGGTGTGTGTTCATTTTCGTAGAAATACCAAAATATTCTATATTTCTATTAATTTATTTCAGGTGAATAATTGGAAACGAATCATGATCGTCGCAAAGGATTCACGAACGACACGAGGTCACAATCGGTTGGTTTTTCAACGTATTATTTTTCTCTACTTAATTAGTACGAAGTTACTTAATTCAAGCACTTTTTCATAACATGACAGTGGCAAGCCAAAGTTGTCACAATACAACTTGTGTTAATTTAATATTATTATCTTTTTTATATTTTATATTGATGTATAGTTATAAAATTAATCATACTGTGTTATATATACTTCCAGTGAATCATTCCATCGTTTAGTCTACAAAAAATCATGAAGTATTTAAGCTTTACATTCCTTGCAATTTCTACAGACTTCTTAAATATCTTATGTTCTTAAATTTGAGTTTATTGTTAAAGCTATTTTATTGCGTTTTTATTGCCATAAATCTGTTAATTGTACACATTTGTTGTAAAATATTACAGTAATATAAAAAGTAGTTTATTGGTAGTGTTTATTATATTATAAGGTTTTTGTACTCATAGAAATGATGCCTTTTGGGAAATTTTGTCCCGTCCAGTAGGATTGTACTAACTATAGTGTGTAGTCGGTACTTAGTTGTTATGTACTTATTGATTAAATCAATTGTAGGTATTGATATAACTTAGATCAATGTACCTTTGATATTTGGTTAGGTTTTGACTGTTGAATTATACACATTTTACATTGCTAAGTTAAGAACTAACATTGGTAGCTCTCATTGAGTAAAATTGCCCGCCATTTAGTATATCATCTTAAATTGGATTCGATATATTCAAAATCAGTATTAGATCTATATTATGTACTTATTTTTTTACTATTAAATTTGTTAATTAGTAGGTGTAAGAGTGCGAGGCGAAGGCAAAACCTTATTTTCGTGGAGCAGATAATCCATTTATATAATGTATATCTATTCGATTTCAAAATCAATGTCACTTCTGTTGGTCCACCGAGGAGGAGTTTACAGAGAAATTGTGCGCTGTATGTGTCATTATTTAAATCCGACAGCTCCTAGGCCCACCGTGTTTAAAACGTAAAGTAAAGGGTATAAGGGTTCAGCGCCCTATTAAAAATGACTACAATAGGGTGAACGCATGTGAAAATAATTTGCTTTGTAGCCGGACCATCGCAAAATGTTCAGTCGGCATCAGAAGTATTTAGGTAAGCAACCAGACTGTTAAGAATAGTCTGATCAAAAGGTACAAGCGGAGAAGATTAAGCTTTATCTAAATACGACACAGTTCTAATTAGACATTCGTCGTGAAAATAAGATTTGAATTATTTTATTATTTGAGAAGAATAGGCATCAAGTTAATTCCAAAAGAAAGTTTAACGTGATACTTAAATTGTTTATTTGGAAAAGCAAACAATGCCGTGATGCGTGCCGTTATGTCCAAAACTATGAAGTCGACATATCGCTTATATTTTATAAACGCCATTCAGTACTCAAGGTCTTTCAGTCTATTCAAAATGTCATATTCCACGTGCTGAGTAGCGTTTGTGGACCTAAGTGAGTACATCAAGGAAATTTGACATAGGAGTATAACCCGCGTCACGAAAGAAGAGACTTGTCAAATGGCAGGTAATCGTTTACAGCGCAAGTCGAACCACGTGACCCGCCAAGTCTCTTCTTATTTGACACTAGCTATACAGTGCAAGAGCAATAGTGCATTGCCACTTGAATAAAGTTTTCCTTTGCTGCTACAGCAATTTTCTCGGTATTTGGTACATCGTAAATCAAAATCAATTTGCTTAAAAAAGGGAGCAATGTCTGTCCCTTATGCCCAAAGGACTCGTCCTTTATGTAAATATTTCATTCATGAATGCTATAAAAACGGTTTAACAACTACACTGTAGTGCAAAGGAATATGATCCTTAAGGTGGTCTTGCACTTATGCTCTTATATTGTACGTACTATGCATATTTCATAACGACCTAGTTTGGACGTAGGTAGAGCGCGTCTAAGCTGAAATGACGCGCCCCACTATCGCATTAACGCACACAGGCATCGGTGTGGATTTATCACGCGACTAGTCGACCGTGACGTAGACATACATATCATAGTCGCGGAGCAGTCGACGCTCCCACACAGATGAAGTGTCGTTATTAATATTTGCACGTACACATCGAAATCAACTAATTAAGTAGTGGGGCGCGTCATCTTAGACTAGACGAGCTCTACTTCATTGACCCTCTCATTCGCACGCACACGTTGATTTTAGATATTGTCGTTGTATTAAATTTCATTACATTTTGGCGCGTTTTATAATTATGGCGATGATGATCTATAATATTTTGCGAGCCTAGGATTCATCGCAAATCCAGTACCTACTAAGATTACATTACAACTAGTAATGTGCCATTTCAACGTGTGAATCGCTTTTGATATTTTCTTCCCCGTTTCAGCCGAGCCTAGTTCCTAAACGGTAGTGTTCTTAGTGGATGAAGGTAGGCACAGTCAGTGTTAAAAGTACCTAAGCAAGCAGACCTCAGTAACGATCTAACATCTAAATACTCGAATGTCACTTAATTTTAAGTGCTTATTAGATACAATGCTTTTGAATGTCAAAGATTTGAAAGTGACAGCATGATCTTTAAGGAGCCCTTAAACTTTCGGGAGTATGTGTTTTAAATGATTGTGAACACACTTGATTGCGATTCGTGTGATAAACAGACACGTGTTTAAATATATATGCAGGTTGCATCTGATGGAATGACTACAATTTGTAGCCTATTTTTCGTTGTAGTTCGCGTAACACGCGTGGGCTTTTCTGAAATCGAGCGCTTGACAGCCATGGGGCTTCACAGTATTATTATGCTGATATTGGTCCATTTCAGTTTTTGTGACATCACTATATATTCTACTAGCAGCCGCCCCGGCTTTGCACGGGTACCTACCTACCTACGGGTACACGGGTATATAGCCTATGTCACCCGGGGATAGTGTAGCTTCCCAACGGTGAAAGAATTTTTGAAATCGGTCCAGTAGTTTCGAAGCCTATTCAATACAAACAAACAAACAAACAAAAAATCAAACCTGTCCTCTTTATAATATTAGTATAGATTAAGAACTTGTTAACTGTTCGACTTTTTTTGACATAAAATATACGACTGTTCATTTTGCGTGTGGATGGGACATTTACCATATGAGTTGGTCTCAGCGTATGTACGTGTGACGTACGACTTGTGAGTCCGGGTAAGCTGGTGCACCAAGTGAAGTGATCCAGTGAATACTTACGCATTCCGTGTGACCTAGGTTTGGCCAATGAGCTACGCCATGGCCGTCCAGCCTATTTAGCATTATATAATTCTGATCTTTTGTCAATATTTGGATGGATGAGCGGTATATTTTACTAAAATGAAGGCCTCATCCAAATTCTGTGGAAGCTAGGGCTAGGAGACTCATTTAAGTGCCTTTGGTTTTTATCAATGTTATTAAACATTACATTTTATATCTATGTTAGTGTCGTCATAGCAGCTAGTTTTGTAGTGTTGTGATAAGGTCTAAAATAGTAAATTATTTGTTCTATAGTAGTTGTATTCCATGAAATTACTAACTTTTGAAATACTTGTGCCTTCTAGCAGTAAATGTTCTTTCAATGTTTTGAATTCAATGTAGTAAACTCGTATTAAACAAGTACCTAATTAACTTCTTGAGCTTTCTTAATGTATAAATAGCATCCGTGTTAGTATTTAATGATAATAATCCCTTTAATGACCTGACATTAGAATATAGTGCCTTAATACCTGATACCGGACACCACGAGGTCTACTTTTAACATTGCACCTGATAATATATGTATACCTACTAGAACTATTTAATTTAGGACAAAGATATAGAAGATATTATTCTATTTCATCACAAAATACTTCATTCATTACTAAATAATGTAATTTATTAAACAAACATCAATAGCATATTTTATTAAGGTATATGCCAAATATATTGTAATGATAATTATTATATCACATTGTTAAGACCTGTTATAAAATACAGAATTTGAAGAAACCATGACTTTATTTTTTTCCGTCATACATCATTCAGGCGCAGGTCCTTTATCTGCTCATTTTGGTGGCTTTTACTACAACCATCGTAAGTTACGCCCCTCGGCCACATTGAACCTATGGCTGTGACCTGTTATCAGTGCGATGAGTATGAAGCTATGAGGGTGAACTTGGTTCTTCTACCAACGATTGTCGGTTTTACCAACTTCCCTACACATCATCTCATCCCCATAGCCAGGCGCCGCCTTGGACATCAGCGTTAACCAGTTCATCTCATGAGGAACATCAGTCAAGGCCTAGACGTCCTCCATCTGAGTTCTCAGGGCAAATACGGGGTCCATGGCTCCAAAACTCATATTGACACTCCGAAACTGTACAATCCAGTCCGATCCAAATGTCTACAATGCGTTCGAAGAGCTTAATGGTGGGAGATATCATCTTAATACCGCGATAAATGTTGCAATTCTGCGCCGAGTTCTTACCTTAAAAACTGGAGTAATCACCCTCAATTGGTTGAGTATCCACCTGGTAAGGAGGATGCGATTATAGCGGTCGGTAAGTGTGCTCACACCACGAGAGCCCAACTATTTGTACACCTCTACCGATAACTTGCTGGTTCATCGTGCGTAAGTCCTTGATTCGGTAGCAAGTCCGGTGGCTGCACCTCTTTATGCTGCTTATTCAGCAGTTCATGGAAGCCATTATTTCGCGGTTGGCGCATAGCAGGTTGCCGTGAGATATCCTGTGTTGCTTTGACCCCGAAAACTTGGAAATGAGTTTCTACCCCTGAGACGATTCCAACGTATGGAACAAAGGATGTGAATGGCTCGTCCGGCCCTGGCTACAATTAATTTGGTGGCACATTTGGCATGACTGTTCAAACCGTTCGCCACCCACATTACCCTGCGGTAATGGAGTGGCACGTAAGTAGTTCCCCGTCGCTCCCAGAACAATCGCAAATTGCTACATGATAGCCGACCTCTAGAGCGAAAGCGCTTATAAATCTGATAAGAATCCGCAATCATAGGGATTGTTTATACGGTTTACGTTCAAGACGTCCCGAAAGTCCTCAGAGAGCTTCACTCCCACACATTACAGCTACAGTGTACATCAGCGTACGAGTGGCTGCAGTCCGCCTTGACCACGATCCAGGATTTGGCAGATCAGGTAATTAAAGTAGCGCAACTGACATCTGATCTCCGTAAAGGGTTCATTGATGACTAAGGAGTAATAAAAACGAACCGAATAATGTAGACATAGGTATTTTATTTAATTAATCAAACCAATAATAAATCACGTAATACAGATTTGCTTATTTGTAGAATTCGTATTCACTTTCATCTTTCTTGATATTGTTCTTATAACCCTTCTCAAAGTCCTTGGGAAGTACGATGTACCTGAAACACATTGTAAGGGTTAGAGTCAGCAATATACGCGGACGAATTCGCGGGCAAAGGCCAGTTTGAAGGACTAAAACCTGAAACCCGAATAACGAGTTTGTTCTTTTATGCAACAGATTTCTTAAATTATCTCCCCGTTGAGAGACAAAGCAACCGCAGCCGTACCGCCGATCTCCGATAGTACGCCGCCATCTTGATGCACTTGAGTTTGGACCAAACGCAGCAAGCCAGAGCCGTCTTGCTGCGATTGCTTTAAATACAATTGCATCAAAATTGCGGTGTACTATCGGATATAGACGGTACCACTCTAGGTGTGGATATGCTCGACTCATTTCGATAAAGGCTAAATAGCTTCTATGAAACGAAACAAACGAATAAAAGAAACGAAACAATTTGATCGCGACAACAATAATACTAAATGTGGCGTAAAAATAACGACGCCAATAAGGAAACTATACTGAAAGAGACCCTGGGACCATGGTAAACTCCGACCTGTATCTGTAGCCGTATTCACAATGATTCGAAACTGTTTCCGAACGATTAGACACGAAATTCGTGAGCGGCGAATCCGTGTCGATCAATTCGAAAACTGTTATTCAGATTCCCGATAGATTCCACGGAAACTACTCTCTATAACATATGAAAATTTTATCAAAATTAACTGAAACCACATTTTCCTAAGAACTTTTGCGAGGTCCTTTGTCGATTCCGTATCCGAATCCGATTTCCGAGCCATTGTGAATACGGCTACTGATCCGACCAGCGGAGCTATTGGCTATCTCAATGGGTAACTGAATTTGGCCACTGAGATAAACAATAGCCCTGCAGGTCGTGCGTCGGTCCACTTTACTGAAACCCACGCTGCATCTTCCGGTTCGTAATCGCCACCCGGAACCTTACTGCCGGCTTTTTTTTTTATTGCTTTGTGAGGCACACGGACGGACGCTTTTCATCCTGTAGTAATTTCATTATGTAACGCTGTTGCCAATAATTCTCTGATTTTAATGATTGAAATTGTTACTTTTGCGGTTCCGTTTCTAAAAAGTTGATATCACTTTGTTATAACTGAAACTATTAAATAGATCAAAGAAACTATTTTAATCATTGAAATCAGAGAATTGATGCCATTAGAGTTAGCTAATTAGCCTACTGGTGGAAAGCGGCACCGTCACTCATCTGTAACCTACGGACCGCGAATACGTTGCTGGCCTTTAAGATACCTGAAAGACGCATATATCAAGAAAATCTGTCGCATATCACTCACCTATTCTCCCTCACGGCGTGCATGCCGGCCTCCTGGCAGATGGCGTTGATGTCGGCGCCGGAGACGCGGTCCGGCCGCGCCACGAACTCTTCCAGGTCCACCTCGTCGGAGAGGTTCATCTTGGCCGTGATCGTCGAGAAGATCAGCCGCTTTTGACGTCTGGGGGCGAGGTATGTGGCAATTAGCACAACCATTTCTGGTCAGGTTCCCTATATAGGTATATATGTGCCTGAATCTGCCGGTATCAGGAAAGGGGTCCCGCGAAAGGCCCAAAAGCGATGGATTGACATCGCCGAGTCAGATGCAAGAGCCAACGGCTTACGACGCTCGGATGCCCAAGACAAAATGGCAAAGGAGGCAAAATGGAGGAAAATGTGGCGGAAAGCGGATCCTGGCAGATGCCGCGACTGACCGCTCGGATGATGATGATTTTTGGTCAGGTTCGCCTGTTAAAGGGGTCAAGGAGGTCGGATGGCAGTCGCTCCATCGTAATTAGGTCTGCCAAATTCCTGGTTCACGGTCAAGACGGACCCCGGGCCCTCGCGCGCAAGCGCACAACCGGCATATTGACGCCAAGATAATTGACGAACACAACTAGTGCTGGCCTAAATACAGTCAATAGAAAACAGTCTGGGGCGGTGCTAACTTGTGCCGTGCCGATCTTGTATGGACCAGCCAGTAGAGTTGTGCGCACTCGCGTGGCGTCAATTACGACTCAACTGTGTAATCCGCTGCAGCGAACGTTAATGTATGACGTCTGTAGGGTGAGAGTTGTGGCAATTAATGAAATTTAGCTAAGATTACGAGCCAATTTCTGAGTCTTATTGGATTAACGTAAGGTGAGAATTTCTACCAAAGAAAATAACTTACAATTTTTGTAGTGTTTGGCGCATTTCTTCAAAACTATACAGACACTACTTCCAACGTATCAGAAATAATTCTAAGAATGTATTTTTTTCTAAATAGGTAGGTAGTTATAATATTTATATGCAAGTTACCTGTCCGGAAGTGGGAATTCGATCTTCCTATCCAGGCGTCCAGGTCTCAGCAGAGCTGGATCCAAGGTGTCGGCACGGTTTGTAGCCATTATTACCTGTTTTTTTAAATTTAAATATTAAATATATTTTAAAGTTGGTATGTAACAATATACTTGAGGTCCATTCACTTGGATCGTGGATGGTATTTCCCATGGTCTCCATAATATAAAAAGTCAATATAAATTATACCTTAACATTGGTAGTTTGGTCAAAACCGTCCATCTGGTTCAGCAATTCCAGCAAGATTCTCTGGACTTCTCTGTCAGCGCCGGTCTGCGCATCAAAACTGGAAAATAAAGCAAATATGCAATCAGATAAAAAGTAAAATAAAGAGTCAGTCAGTATCAGTACTGGTAAAAGTAAGGTAAAGAGTTAGGCTGCACTGCTCGACGCGGCACTGCAATGGATTTTGTATAGATTTGACTTTCCGCCGCTCCTCAAGGCAGCATACAAACTCATATAAACTAACAGCGTAAGTGCGGACCATTAAAACTTCCCCTGCTAACTCAAATACCAGAGATGGTACAGCAGTGCTTAGAATCGTAGCGCGCGTATTAAATGGACCGGCCAGGTGCGTCATGCGTACACGTGTAGCGCCGACTTCGGACGCAATTGTTGCGTCGGCCGCAGCGAAAGTATTAAGCGTACTAGCTGCAATTTTTAATTCATACATTTATATGGTTACTTATCATTCATCTCATAGTATGACGTCTATATCAAAGAGGCCAAGACTCATTTTGGGTCGCTGCGTCATCATAGTTAGTCTTAATCTAATGGCATACTACCCGTTCGCGCTAAATTTGTTGGCCCGTGAATTACAGCCAACTACGTTAAGTGCGCTCTCCTCTACCCTTTAAGCACTGTTAACATTATACTACATTATCGACGTACGGCTCGGGATGGCAACAAATTATCTTGTATTTTGTTCCATACTGGTAATTTTCTCGCTAACGCTACCAGTATCAGCGGCCAAGTAGTGAGGCTGAGGGTAGGCAGGCCCCCTCAGCTTTGCATACATTAAATGTATGCTGGGGTGGTCCGTTCATTCTGCGGCTGACTGTATCGCTACTCGGTGCCAGGCGGGCGCTTTTTTCGTGGGCGCTGGCCGGCCTACCTGTGTCACCCCCAACCTGGTTGAGCTAGTAACGATCCTTTTGTCTTCTCTTCAGGTTTTTTTAAGTTTATTAATTGATTCTATTTCAATAAAGAATGTTTGAGTTTGATCCTTACCGCTTGGTAGCAATGGCGTCGATCTCATCAATGAAGATGATGGCCGGGCTGTTCTCTTTGGCGAGGCGGAAAACGTCGCGCACCATCCTCGGGCCCTCGCCCAAGTATTTCTGGACAAACTCTGATCCAACCACGCGGATGAACGCCGCTAAAATAAGAAAAAACATAATTTTGATTTCTTTTCTATGTTGATCTTGCAATTATTTCAAATTCGAAATTGTGTACAACTAGTGTCAAATAAGAAGAGACTTGACGAGTCACGTAGTTCAACTTGCTTAGTAGGCGATTACCTGCGCGAAATCCTCTCTACTGCCATTTGACAAGTCTCCTCTTTCATGATGCGGATTATACGGAGTACTGAATAAACTTTCTTTCATAATTTATAAAAAAAATGCAAGATGTTTATATTATAAGGGCTATGTTGAGTTGATAAAGTCTGTAAAGTTCTCTTATAGTGTCCTCATAAATTATATCATGAGAAATTATTGCATGAGAGTGCTATACAACGACTTAACTACTATAATACGATATTTTGTTATTGAAGCTTAAAAATCTAGAATTTGATTGCAATCAGAATAAACACCAGATTTTTAGGATTCAAGAATAACTTGCCAAGTGCCATAAGCTTAGATCAGGCTTATGTCCTAATAAAAAACATTAGCCCGAGTTAAGCTTATGGCACTTGGCACGAGTTAAGCTTATGGCAGTTGTTCTTGAACCCTGAATGTTCAGAATCATGAACTTTCAAATTTTGGTACGTTTTGTATGGGCTGGTGAATGGTTTCTTTACAATAAAATAAAGATACTAGTGTAAAGCATTCAATATAAAAATGCTACTCAAGATGCTTAATAATATTGAAGTTTTTGACATCAACAGTGTTTACATTTTAAGTTAAAGCTTAGCTTAATGATCTGCAAAATAAAGATCACAACAATCCCCTGATTAATATGGAATAGATAAACTTTGTATTGAATCAAGTGTTCTAACCTGTGGTGTGGTGAGCAACAGCCTTTGCCAACATAGTCTTGCCACATCCTGGGGGACCATACATGAGGACTCCTCGTGGTGGCTCAATACCAATCTGCCGGTACAGCTCTACATGTGTAAGAGGCAACTCCACTGCCTCCCTGATTTCCTGTTTCTGAGTGTCCATGCCACCAATATCAGAGTACTGAACATCAGGTTTCTCATCTGGATACATAAAAATAAATTATTATCCGCTATAGAATTTAATTTTGCTGCACTACTTAAAGTTGAATAGTGATGAGACATACCTGCTTGTAACATTGAAATGGAGCTGTCTGCTTCAGGTGGCAAGACATCGACCAGAGCATTAGAGTGCTTGTGGAGGGCAACAGATGCAGAAGGCTTCAACAGCTCCCGATCAATTGTGGAAAGGATGCGCACATAGTAGTTTGAGCCGGTTGTGCTGCCAACTGAAATAAAAATTAGTAGAACTTAGCATGTATTTATTTATAAAAATAGAACATCATAGACAATCTTTTTCTGATAGAACTAGTGTGTTTCAATAACAGTGTTTTGGTGGGGGTAATGATTTGTTTAAACATTCATATTGCCAGAAAGGCAAAGGAATAGAAAACGACAATTGAGCGAGACCATGATAATCCTATTTGGCCCCAGCTACAGAGAAATGGGACTTGATATATAATTGGAAATAATGATAAATTAGTAAATAAATGTAGGTAATTGTCAAAAAACAACAAAGGCATTGGAAGAGTTGAAGTATTCATCATACAAAATGGTATGGTGGCAAAGCTGAAAGAGGTAGAGGATCCATAATGTTCTTTAACTTTATTAGACTGTTTTCACAAACAGTATATGACTTCCAGCTGATAATCACAATTTAGAGCTTACCAATGCCAGTATTTTGGTCAACAGCTTCAAGGAACTGCCCAATTACTAGAGGCACAGACTGGATACGCTTCACTTCTTCTTGCGCATGAAGGTATTCTTTCTTGAGATTGCGCTGCTCATCTTTGATGTATTCCTCCTGAACTTCGAGGAATTCTAACATGCGTTGTAGTTTCTGTAATAGGCATATAAAATTTATGAAAGCATGATCTATTTTACAAGCACAAAGTACGTAGATGATTATGCTTTGTCATACATAGAGGTTATGAGCTTATAATTATAATTTCTAGCCTTGAATGTTAAGTAGGTACCTTATATTTCGTATATAAATCTTCAGATTCTAATTCCTCGAAAGTTTGGGGTCCAGCGTATGCAAGTCCCTTTGTATCAGGAACTTGGTCATCCTAGAACACAAAGTGAAAACAAACATAATTTAATTTATTGTCTTTTAATTTGCAAGGTTTCAACTCATTTGCGTTTTATAATATTACCTTTTCAGGTAAAATAATGCCAATTTCATCCATATTTTTCTTTTACTTCTAATAAAATTCAGAAACACTTTACAATACAACTCTCCTTTCCAGCAATTTTGACAATTCACGTCAAACTCGTCAACGTCAAACAAGTAGTGAAGATCGCTTGGTCACGCACGTTTCATTTAACGCAAAGAAAGTTTATAATATTTTGTGTTCCTATTGTTCCATGTTTATGTTTTTGTGTATATCTCTATAATTGTATCAACAGGTTGTAAATTCTTGAAAATGTTTTATGATTTCAAGTTTTATCCCAGTGGAGGTTAGGTCAGAATTTTGAGTGACATGCAGTAGTGATGCGATTATGTAAAAAGTTCGTCATCGGTTCGTAAACGCGTTTACACGGTTGTTCATACGAAAAATAGCAGTTGGCCGATACCTCCGATACAACAGAGATATTCTACATAAATCATCATCATGGTGGAGAGAATACTACGAACAAAAGCTTAAGTACCTATATAAATAGGGGAAGATGCTGTACCTTACGCAATGTTGAACTTCGGTTAGTAGCCGTATTCACAATGATTCAAAACCGTTTCCGAACGATTTGACACGAAATTTGTGAGCGGTTAATCCGTGTCGATCGATTCGAAAACTGTTATTCAGAATCCCGATAGAGTCCACGGAAACTCTACTCTCTATTATAACATTTGAAAATATCATCAAAATTAACTGAAACCACATTTTCCTAAGAACTTTTGCGGGGTCCTTAGTCGATTCCGTATCCGAATCTGATTTCCGAGCCACTGTGAATACGGCTATTGGTACTTTGGCGGTGCAGGATAATGGTAGCCGCCAATGTTGGCAAGCGAAGATGGTGAGAAGGTAGAAAAGGGTAATTACCCACCTGGCCGGGTGTTGTGACCAGGGACCAAGGGTCCGACAGTTGATCGTCGGAAGTTGGCACATTTCTCTAGCGCGATGCAGGACGGTTAGCGCCATCTATATGCGGATGCTTGCCAACTTTGTGTTCGTGTACTCGTAAAGTGAGTATTGTTGAAGTTCCCTGTTGGAGCGATAGATGTTGCTACAGTACCATTTACTAAATACTGCCGTAACCAAAATAGAAATTACCCGTTACGTAGAGGATACTAATTTTTATTTAAAATGATAGAAATTGCCGTGGGATTTGACTGCGCGAGCAGTCTGCTAAATGTGTGTGCGACCGCAAGGAGCTCGAAATTAAATTGTATATTATAGTGCTTAAAAACTAAATTGCAATAAAATTAACTAATCCCAATTTATTTTATTAAGATTGTTTGACTCTTATAATCTGGGATCATCTTAATAGAATTAATTAAATTTCCGTCAGTTATCGCTATCCGTAACGTAAACTTAAATTACCAGAAATCGAATAAAAAATATTATGCCGGAAAATAAATGTCGGATCAAAACGAACGAAACGGGCTGTTTGTGGCAATAAATGACAGAACTATGTAAAGCACGCCTCTTTCTTACCGGTATGAACGGATCAAACGGCGAAGAACTCAATCTCTTTCGCACTAGCTTTCTTACCGGTCATTCTTAACGGATCTGAACGTCCGCTTGTGTAACAATATTTGGGGTTTAGGCCGTTTGTCCACGGCGTCTGTCTCGGCGGATCCGTCATTCGAGAAAAAACCGGACCGAAGATGCGACCGAAGAAGCGGTTTGTCCACGCGACGTCCGGCGTCCGAGATCCGTCACCAGTTCTTTTGAATTTGTCTTGCACCCGTGCTTTTGACATTCCGTTTTCATTCTATTCTTAGTGGAACGTATGAAGAAAAGATGTATGAAGGGCGGGCCTTAACAGTATGGTAGTGGTGGTAGTTGGGTACCTCGGCCACCCAAAGAGTCTTGCACTTGTACCTTGGCTAATGTAATTGCCAAAGGGTTATCATAGACGTCTGAATAATCAATCGTATAAATGTTCATGCATTTGCTACAATTTTGCGGTTTTTTAGAGATTTTAGGCTTGTACCGCTAGCACTAAATAAATAGATAGGTACGCCATCGCCCCTTTCCGAGAGGGGTTCGGTGGCTGCACTTTTATGCTACTTACGTTCAGTAGTTCGTGGAAATACGCCATCTTTGGTATGCATGACAAATTACCGTGCTGGCTAATATCACCAGATTTTGGGTCGGCACTGCTCCCAGTATTTGCCTCGGGGTTTCACGCGCAGGACCACTACAAGGAGCAGGTGTTGGCGAGGCACTATGGGTGCATTTAATTTTGTCTACTTTGCCGAAGAGGGAAAGTAAAGTGAGAAAGAAAGGAAATTCAAGAAAGGATAATAATTTATATGCTGTCAAACTGTGAAATAAATAAATAAATAAGTATTATTATCAACATTAAATTCTTACTTAAAATAGTCGTTAGTTCGAAGTAGGTTGATATGTGTGCTGTTGGTTGAAGTCAAGTGATATTTTAATATTTTAATTAATCTTAGCTTCTATGGCATTGAAAGGTTTTACAAGTTTTGGTTGATGAAGTCCAGGAAAGAGGTAACTCTGGCGAACGCAGCGGGGAAGCCGGCCTGGCAGCCCAATGCTGAACCGAAGGAGGTCACACCGATCTGCAGAAAGAAAATTAGTAGGTTTAGGTTTTCTATGGGATAAAAGAGAACGGCCGTGTAGTTTCCGGCAGAGTAGGTGTCGTACAAGGCATAAAAATAATCTCTAATATAAAAATTAGCAGAAGTAAAAATGTAGAGCGTCATGGACAATTATCAAAAACAAAATTAGTACCTAATTAGCAGACTGATAATAGTATGCCAATGATAAACTACATTAGCAAATTAATAAACGATAACAAATCATTTTCAACAATAATCACTTCATAGATTCGACTAATGACACGAAAACAAACTCAACTAAACGCGGTATAAGCCCGTCGACTCATACGTTTTTAGGCCTGTGTCGAAAAATTGTGTTCGAATAAAATAAAATATTGATAAACACGGTTCGATACCTACCTCAGTACTAAAAGCAGGTGCTGAGAACGAGAGAGAGCGTTTGGAATAAGAACTATCAAATCGAAGGTACCCCAAGGCAGTAACATAGGCCTCCGGAAGGAGAAAACACCTTCCATACCGATCGAATCTGTGCATCTATCGAGTCCCTACGACAATTACGAGGTCGTACGTTCATCTCGTGGGAGCAGTCCTATAGCTATGTCTGAACATTTGAGTGTTAGTACCTATATAAGTATGTGCCTATTATGAAGAATTGTCTTATGTATATCTTGTGTATTTTATGTTTTAATAATTGTGTTATTTTTATGTCTTTTTGGTTTATTGTTTTTTTTATATTGTGGTGTTGTTGTTTGTGTCAACAAATGTTCTTTCTTTCTTTCTATACAACTTTAAAGTCGTATTAGTTTTACGGAAGTAAGCACAATCCGTGCTAAGAAATTGCTCTATAATTTACCGGGATGGAATCATGGACCTGACATATCTCGGCGACTTAACTATGTCCAAAGGTAACCTTGTGGCACGCAATAGTCTCCGCTTACCCTGTGGGTTACGGGCGTGAGAAACCTACGTCTATATTATAATATAAGAACGAGTAGGTAGGTGCCTACCTAATACCTAGCACTAAAATATTTATTTTGCTTTATAATTTGGATAAAGTAAACAAAGTTTTTCTTCAGCGTGGGTAGGCCTCCCACAAGGTGGGCCGACGACCTGGTAAAGATCCTGGTAAGGACCGGCTTTGGTGGAGATCTCTGGGGGAGGCCTATGCCCAACAGTGGGCGTCTTAAGTGGCGTCGAAGTTGGTAAGGACCACAGTATAAAGAACGCGTTTTGTGTAGGTACCTACTAAGTTGAAGATGGTAACCACAGCTGAAAATAAATGCTTCATCCCTTCACTTCGCAACCAGCGAATACTCACCAAGACTTGTCTGTTGCCCCTGGTGACGATAAGGGGCCCGCCGGAGTCGCCATTGCAGGTGCTGGTGCCGCCAACGCCGCTAGTGCAGATGTTGGTCTCATGCAGGAAGA